>CM067846.1:243741932-246241932 GCA_034509565.1 Triticum monococcum | reverse complement strand
CATACTGCATCAAGGATGGAGAGCTCTACCGGAAGCGACCAAATGATGTATCCCTGCGCTGCATCTCCAGGGAGCAAGGGAAGGAACTGCTGGAAGATATACACGGCGGAGACTGTGGACATCATTCATCATCACGGACCCTTGTCGGCAAGGCGTTCCGCAGTGGGTTTTATTGGCCCACCGCACTCAACAACGCCGTCAAACTAGCGAAAGCTTGTGAGGCCTGCCAGTTCCATGCCAAGCAGATCCATCAGCCAGCAGGAGGCTTGCAGACTATACCCCTTTCGTGGCCATTCGTAGTCTGGGGGCTGGACATCTTGGGCCCGTTTCCTCGGGCGCCAGGGGCTACCGCTACCTCTACGTCGCCATGGACAAGTTCACTAAGTGGGCTGAAGTAGAGGCTGTCCGCACCATTCCCGCGGGTTCCGCCGTCAAGTTCATCAAGGGCATCGTGAGCAGGTTCGGGGTGCCAAACCGCATCATCACGGACAACGGTTCGTAGTTCACCAGTAACCTCTTCAAAACATACTGTGCTAACCTTGGAATGCAGATATGCTACACTTCGGTGGCGCACCCCCGAAGCAACGGCTAAGCCGAGCGAGCCAACGCGGAGGTCCTGAGGGGCCTCAAGACCAGGATGTTCAAGAAGAAGCTGGAGGCCTGCGGCAGAGGTTGGTACGACGAGCTTCAGTCCGTGTTGTGGTCCATCCGCACAACTGCGACCAAGCCGACTGGAGAGACCCCGTTCTTCCTGGTCTACGGAGCCGAAGCGGTCCTCCCTCACGAGGTCAGACGTCGCTCCGCGCGGGTCCTGGTGTTCGATGAGGCGCAGCAGGACGCCATGCGGGGGATGGACCTCTTGCTGGGGGAGGAACGTCACCGAGAAGCCACGCTGCGAGTGGCGAGGTACCAACAAGCGCTGCGGCGATATCACTGCCGCAACATCTGCCCCAGAACTCTCGAGGTAGGAGACCTCGTGCTCAGGAGGGTTCTCTCCAGGGAGGGGCTGCACAAGCTCTCTCCCATGTGGGAGGGCCCGTTCAAAGTTGTTCATGTTTCCAGGCCCGGCTCCGCGCGCTTGGAGACTCAGGAGGGGGTGCCAGTCCAAAACACATGGAACATCCAGCACCTCCGGAGGTTCTACCCCTAAAAAGGCCCAGAGCCTGTGAAGAAGGTGAATGCCTGTGAAGCTGTCGCGTTTTGGAAAAGGCCCAGAGCCTGTGAAGAAGGCGAATGCCTGTGAAGCTGTCGCGTTTTGGAAAAGGCCCAGAGCCTGTGAAGAAGGCGAATGCATGTGAAGCTGTCGCGTTTTGGAAAAGGCCCGGAGCCTGTGAAGAAGGTGAATGCCTATGAAGCTGTCACCTTTTGGAAAAGGCCCGGAGCCTGTGAATAAGGCCAACGCCTGTGAAGCTTGCCGCCCGTGACACTCTCGCATAATAATGAGTTGGGGCTGTACACGCCCCGAAGTCTTAGGAGCGCTGGCCTCAGGCCCTGGGGCTCCCTCCCACGCCCAGTGGCAGCACTTAGCTCCGCGCTGGTGAGAAGACGTCGAAGACTAGATTAGGTGCCGGACGCGGCTTTTCATTTGCTTTCCGCAGTTGGCTTGTTCCTTCTCATTCGAAGTTTTATTGAAGATGTTGCCGTCTTTGGCTTGTGGTTCTTCGACTTTTCGCTCTCCTGCCTTGATTTCTCTTATGCAAGGCCTCGCGAGGGAGGGGGCAGCCGAGCGCCCTCGCGAGTGTTCCTGTCCTAGTCGTTCAAAGGGTTCGCGACCTGGGTCCATTATAGGAGCACCCCTCTAGTTCGTGCCCCACGGGCACCGCGACACGAACACAGGGCCTGGGTCGGTCGCCCCCCCACGGCTGGGGCCGGGAACTATCCACGCGCGGGCACATAGCCGGAAGGCATGATAACGGAAGCGAAACGATGATTAATAGCAATAACCCAAACACGCCCCCGTGGGGCTCCACACTACTGTCTTTTTGCGCAGGAAAAAGGAAAAGAAAGAACAAATCAGGCGTAGCTCGCCTCACACTGGCCTGCAGGGAAGACTCGAGCCTCCGGGGCTCAGGCAGACTCCCTCTCGCGCTTCACCGGGGCACAACGGTGGGCGGACATGCTACCACCTCCCAAGCAGATACGACGGCGTGGAGGCTGACCGCGGCCACCGCTAGAGGAGTCGCCGCCTGAAGAAAAACTGGAGAAGCTTGGGGAACCCTGAGCGCCGCCAGTCACGCGAGCGCTGTCCTCTCCATCATCGCCGGAGCTGGGTTCCCGTCCGCGGTTGTCGTCCTCGGGGCAGCACCCTGCGCGGCGACCATCTTCCCCAAACACCCTCATGTAGAGGGTGGCATCACCGTCAAACTTGAAGTGCAGGGTGCACCGACGGCCCAGGCCACGCGCGCGGGAAAACGTCTGCCAACCGCGGGCCAGGGCTAGGCTCCCGGCTGCGGAGACCTCCAGTGAAGCCCATGAGGCCCGGCTGCAGCAGCCGTCGGCCTGAAGCCAGAGGCCGCCCGGGGCGCCGGCCGAGAGCTCGCCGAGGAGGAAGTGAGGAAGTGGAAGCCGGGTGCTAGTCGGCTCCGCCGACCACACGACGAACTCCGGCAGCACCTCTGCAGCGCGAAAGCACGGCCTAGGGGGACGCGCGACCGGAGCGCGCCCCCCGGCTGCAGCAATCCACCCGTCACCGTGCTGGAAATCGTCTCCACGACCGCAGGGAGCTGCCGTGGTGGCCACAGGATGTTTGCGAGGGTGCCCTCGGCCGTGCTTGGGCGGGGGAGAGGCATGCTCAACCTGGCGAGCCTTCCCCTTCTCTGCGGCCGAGAACCTCCTCGACGGGGCCATGAAGAAGAAGGAGAAGCAAGGGGAGATGAACTGGAAGGGCGTGCGCCGATCCGTACTTATAGCTGGCGAGGGCCAACCGACGGCCCCCACGATCGCAGGTAATTGTGACCCGCTTTGCATGCAGGGACTTGTCCAATCCGTGGAGTTGCCGAGGCCCCATGGGGAAGTGGAGACGCCCACGTCCAATCAACCGCCACGTAGCGCCCAAGGCCACAGGCTGTTAGGGCCCGCGGTGCTTCGCTCTTGCCCTTTCGCCTCCCTGCACGGCCAAGCCCGGGCGCGCCTTGGGCCCGGGGGCTATTGTCGGCGTTCTAGGAACGGGGGTCCCCAGACTTGCCTGCCTGCGGCCTGCGGCGTGGCTTAAAGGGGGGCCCAGCGCGGCCCATCTTCACCAACACAGACCCAAGACCCTCGCGAGGGGCCAAGCCTCGCGAGGCGGACGACGCGGAGCTTCCTTAGGCACGGCCTCATCAGGCTGGCCCGCGAGGAGGCGGAGAGATCAAGGCGGGGTACCTCACGAGGTGCTCGTGACGCAAGCCATGACGACCGAGGGCGCCAGGCGGGTGCCAGCCCGTGCAGTGTCCTCCTTTCCTCTTTGGTGCAAAGGGGGCAAGCGCAGTCGCGGGGTACCAAGGCATCAGGCAAAGTCTGCCATTTCGGTGCAACAAGACCAAGGCCAGGAGGACTGCAAGACGGAGGTCATCGTGGAGCCCAAGACAGCGTCACCACCAGAGCTTTGTGCAGGCGAAGACTACTTTTGTCAGGATAACTGGTACTAGCTGTCCCCCTTCAAATTAGCCCGCCATTGTTGGCTCCCTTCCCGCTCAATATTTGGGAAGAGGACCAGGGCCTCTATAAATAGGACAGCCACCCACAGGGTTGAGGGAGAGGAGAAAAAGAGAGGTTTTAGGGAGATCGAGATCAACAACCGGGAAGAGAGAGAGAGAGAAGGGTGACTGAACTCCTCCCAGCAGTTCATCGCCCCAGCCAAGAACAGACCCTCGCGAGGCTGTTCTCCCTTGTATTGTTCATCATCATCAGCCCAAGAGGCAATCCACCACACCACACACTGGAGTAGGATATTACACCACAACGGTGGCCCGAACCAGTATAAACCATGTGTCTCTTGTGTTGTTCTTTCCATAGCTTAGATCTTAGCAAGGCGGAGGGGTGCAGGTAGGTAGGAGGCGAAATCTCCGCGCGCACCCTAGTGTTCGAACCTCAAGGGTCTGCCGGAACCCGAAATCCGACATTTTCCCTCCCCCGTATTGATCAGATCATCGATGCTATGGCGGGTTGCGCACGTTTGAGTTTCTTGGATTCTTATTCAGGTTATCATCAGATCAAGATGGCGGTCAAAGATCAAGAGGAGACAACTTTTATCACTCCATTTGGAGGTTTCTGCTATGTGTCTATGCCTTTTGGGCTTAAGAGTGCCCAGACGACTTACCAACAGCGTATGCAGAATTGTCTTCACAATCAGATTGGGCGTAATGTTCATGCTTATGTGGATGATATAGTGGTAAAATCCAGGAAGGAGGAAACCTTGGTCACAGATCTGAAAGAGACCTTCGATAACCTCTGGGTCTACAAAATGATGCTTAACCTGGTGAAGTGTGTTTTTGGAGTCCCGGCCGGCAAGCTTTTGGGTTTTTTGGTGTCCAACCGAGGTATTGAAGCTAACCTGGAGAAGATTAAGGCAATCACATCCCTGGCCAAACCAACATGCATCAACGACGTTCAACGAATGGCGGGTCGTGTTGCTGCTTTGAGCCGGTTCATAAGCCGGTTAGGGGAGAAGGCGGTGCCTTTGCATCAAATGATGAAGAAAACGGATGATTTTGTTTGGAGCGATGCTGCAAACTTTGCCTTTGAGGATCTGAAGATGCAGCTTGTTGAGCCACCGGTCCTTGCTGCTCCAGTTGAGAAAGAACCGTTGTTGTTATACGTAGCCGCCAACTCATGAGCTGTTAGTGTGGCAATTGTGGTGGATCGCAAGGAGGTTGGCAAGGAACATCCGGTTCAACGGCCGGTTTACTTCGTCAGTGAGGTATTAATTGAATCCAAACAACGATATCCACATTGGCAGAAGCTCGTGTATGGGGTGTTCATGGCGAGCCGGAAGCTTAAACATTATTTTCAGGGTCACCCAATCACTGTGGTTAGCTCTGCTCCTTTGGGAGACATCATTCAAAATAGAGAAGCCACTGGACGAGTCGCTAAGTGGGCCATTGAGCTTGGGTCTCATGGGTTGAAGTATGTACCACGTACTGCGATCAAGTCTCAAGCACTGGTTGATTTTATTAATGACTGGACAGAGATGCAGATGCCGTAAGAGAAACCAGGCAACACATATTGGACTATTCACTTTGATGGGTCCAGACAACTGGAAGGCTGGGGGGTAGAGTTGTTTTAACCTCCCCTCGAGGTGACAAATTTTGCTACGTGTTGCGACTAATGTTTCCTTGCACTAAAAACACAGCGGAATATGAAGCCTTGCTCCATGGTCTTCGAATGGCCAAAGAGATGATCCTGAGCCGGGTCCGGTGTCTTGGCGACTCAGATTTAGTGGCTCAACAGGTATCGGGCAAGTGGGATTCCAAAGATCCTCTCATGGCGGCTTATCACCATGAAGTTGATGCTGTTGCAGGGCATTTTAAACGTTATCAGGTGGGGCACATTGACCGTAGGAAGAACGAAGCGGCTGATGCTTTGAGCCGGTTGGGATCTCAGCGTAAGCCGGTGCCACCTAACACCTTTTTGGATGTTTTGCATAACCCGTCTATTAAGTTACCCACAGAAGAAGATCTAGCTGTTCCTGACCCAGAGGCACAGCTGGTGGCGGCTCTTCATGTCATCCCAGATTGGAAGTGCCATTCTTGGTTTACATGATGCGGGGAGAGTTGCCAGCGGATGAGACCCTAGCTCGACAGATTACCCGGTGGTCTAAGTCAATGACGATTTCTGATGGAGAACTATACCATCGCAGCGTCTCTGGAGCGTTTCAGCAGTGTGTTTCCCCCGAAGAAGGCCAAGAAATACTTCTTGAGATCCATGAAGGCGATTGTGGTCATCACACCGGGTCAAAATCTCTGGTGGCCAAGGCTTTTCATCACGGTTTTTACTGGTTGACGGCTCACGCTGATGCAGAGGATCTGGTCAGCAGATGTGATGGATGTCAAAAGTTCGCACGACGAGCACATGTGCCGGCTCAAGAGCTCCGGATGATTCCAATCACTTGGCCGTTTGCGGTCTGGGGCTTGACATGGTGGGACCTTTCAAAAGGTCTAAGGATAAAAAGACACATCTTTTAGTAGCAGTTGATAAATTCACAAAGTGGGTTGAGGCAGAGCTAGTGAGTAAGTGTGATGCGGCCACGGCGGTTCAGTTCATGAAAAAGGTGATCTTCCATTTTGGTTTTCCACACAGCATTATCACTGACAATGGCCACTAATCTATCCCAAGGGGCTATGGAGGAGTTTTGTCAACATGAGCATATTCGACTTGATGTTTCTTCTGTAGCTCATCCTCAATCCAATGGTCAAGTTGAGAGAGCAAATCAGGAAATCTTGAAAGGTCTCAAGCCCCGGCTCATGGTTCCCTTGTAGTGAACACCGGGTTGTTGGGTAGAGGAATTACCCTCGGTGCTCTGGAGTATTAACACTACACCTAACAGGTCTACAGGGTACACACCTTTCTTCATGGTGTATGGAGCAGAAGCAGTGTTGCCTAGTGACATCCGTCATGACTCGCCCCGTGTGGCGGCTTATGTTGAAGCTAATAATGAACAAGCCAGACAAGATGCAGTGGACCTGTTAGATGAGGAAAGAGACTTAGCAGCGGCTCGATCAGCAATTTATCTACAGGACCTGCGCCGTTATCACAGCCGTCGGGTTAAGTCCAAGACTTTTCAGGAAGGTGACCTAGTGCTCCGGCTCATCCAGGATCTGTCAGATGCACACAAGTTATCCCCACCTTGGGAAGGACCCTTTGTGGTTAGCAAGAACTTAAACAATGGGTCATATTACCTCATTGACGTTCGAGAGCACAAAGACTCACGTAAGTCGGAAGAGGAGACCTGCCGGCCGTGGAACATTGCTCAACTTCGGCCATACTACACCTGAGCCACCGGCTCTCATCATGTACATACTTTAACATTGTATATACCATGATAAGTAAGAAAGCAGGACCATCGGTCTCTTTTCTTTTGAAAGATTACGCATCTTTGTTATTTCTTATTTTCAAATGACTATTAAGGAGCTGATCATATTTGAATCAAGTCTAACCTTTTTTCGGTCTGTCTTATGATCGTATTCGAATCTAGATGCAACTATCATGGTCACTTGGGGGCTTCCTGTTCAAACATAGGTCGTATTCGAACCAAAGAGAACATAGCTGTCGTAACCCTCTTGATCGGCTCAAGGCCAAACTCACTAGGGGGCTTCTTGATCGTATTTGAATCATAGCTTGACCCCTTTTGGGTCCAACTTGGATTGTATTTGAATCAGGGTCATTAAAAACCTCTCAAGGTAATTTGGGGGCTTCCTGTTCAAACATAGGTCGTATTCAAACCAAAGAGAACATAGCTGTCGGTACCCTCTTGATCGGCGCAACGCCAAAGCCACTGGGGGCTATATGGTCGTATTCGAACCTTAGCTTAACCCCTTTGCTCCGGTTTACTGATCGTATTCGAATCAGAAACCCCCAACCTTCAAATAGAAGGTTAAATCGTATTTATTACCTGTTATTTGCTTTTTAGTTCTTTGTTGTCTCAATTTCACAAATAATTAGCATGGTCTTTTTCGCCGACTGGACTATTTGACAACGAAGCCACCAAGGTATGATGATCATGAAGTATTTAGAAGTATTGACTTCTCAAAAAGATGGAGTTATCAACTTCATTACCCGGGTTATTTAAACCGGTGGTCTAAGGATCAAAGGTACAAGTATGACTATTGTTTATACGCAATTGCCTGCTGCATTAACCAAAGTGTTAGTTTCAACCTTGTTCTCTTTTTGTATCCGTTTCTGTTTTTTATTATGGTAAACGTATTGGCTATTAACCTGGTGTTTTAACCCATTCGGTACTAAGCCGCCAAGCCAGTTTTTTCTCTTGTATTTGTAGGAACAGAGCTGAAGTATTACAGGGACAACCATAAATATGATGCATATATTGACATCAGGAAACACAGAATCACATACAAGTGTTTTATGCGCGATGGCATAAGCAAAGCATACAGCGTTTTCATAGCTAAACTATTACAAGGCTTTTATAAGCCCATGAAGATGGTTATTGCTCCTCCCTCGCCGGTTCACCGCCCTTTGTTGACTGGAAGCTGGGTTTTGACCAGTCAAAACCATTCACGGCGACAAATTCTGCTTCTTCGTCAAGCAGGCCGGCCGGGTCAACTTCCGGGGCAAATGCATTTTCACGAACAAGTGGGATTAAATCTATCACCTTGTAACGAGGGAGTTGCCATCTTCTTATTTTCAACATCAAAACCCGGCTGATACTTGTCAATGTTGGTTTCATCTCCAAGAATAGTCGCCTGAGGTCGGACTCCGTGCATGCAAGCCATGAAGTCATCTTGCTCAAAGAGAGATCTGTCTTCCTTCATGGTAGGATATCCTCTAGCCACGTCCGCCGGGTCTAGATCTGGCACCCAAGCCTTGGAGCGGCTCAGGGCAGTCAAAGCTCCGGCTCTCGCACAGGAGCGCTTCACTTCTTCAAACTTGGCGGGTAGGATTGACAGTTTCTTTAAGACATCGCTGAGCCGGTTGGGTCCTTGATTGGCAGGAGAGATGGCGGCAAGTGCCCGTTGTGCGCCAATATACAGTTGCTCCACTAAGGTATACACTGCCTTTAGTTTAATCACATGATCTTGGCTCAGATTCCTGCTTCATGGGCCTGCACATATTTCATAAACAAAGTCAGCTGGCGGCTTATATTCCGGATCAGCAAAAAGTACACAAGATCTAAGACAGACGGCTTACCAAAGATGGCGGCCACCATTTGAGACACCTGGCCCTTTAAACCGTTCAGGAATGTTGAAACCTCTTCAAGGGCAGCTTCAGCCTTCTCGGCGCGTTGTGTCAGAAGCGTTTTTTCCTCTGCCCAGGTTTTCTTCTTAGCAGTGAAGCTGGTCTTTAAATTTTTCGTCTCAGAGAGACTTATTTGCAATTTGGAGTTAGCAGACTTGATGTCTGCCTCCTGACCTGCTAGCTGGGTCTTCGCATCAGTCAATTGCGAGTTCCGTTCAGATAAGGCATTCTACAAAAGACGTACACAAATGAGTCAGGATTTCAATTCAGCTCCAACAGTCAAGATTCAAGTCTCAAGTACTTTACAAAACCACTTGACACTTGGGGGCTAATGTATGCCAAAACAATTTCTTCTGATTCTACAAACATACTTTAAGTCCCAAGCACTTTACAAAACCACTTGACACTTGGGGGCTAATGTATGCTATTCAGCAAGTTTCTCAAGGTTAAGCCGGATTATGAAGTTCTTTGAATACAGTACAAGACAATTTAAAAGTACCAGCTCATTTATGATCAAAATGAACCGGCCCTTGGGGACTAAGGTGAAGCTTCGTTCTATTTTATTGAACTCAAGAAAAGTTTCAAAGGTAAAAGTCTTGGCCTATATTATAAAGTCTATAGATCATTCCAGTTCTCTCATAATCTGAAGACTTGGGGGCTGGCGGAATATAGATAAGCCAAAAGAACATACCTCGTATTTCAGCTGCAACTGTTTGACCATTTCGATCTCTGGGTCATGACTAGAGTGCACATGGCTGAGATAGCCGGATAAAATATCGTTGGCATTCAGATGATCATAATGTGCAACATCGAAGCGCACTTTCTGTCTTTCCAATGCCTCTTGTTTCACCGTGTGGCGACCCAACATGGTTGGATTCCCCGGCTCAACAAAGTGGCTCCCGCTGATCAAAATGTCTTGCGCAGACGGTGATGGCGGGTTGGTTGAGCTTGATGGTCCAGTTGCTGAAGGATTCACGATGGTGTCATCAAACGACGGCTCAGGAGGATTTGCTTCTGCATTGACAGGCGGGTCTTCTGGAGTTTCAACTGATGGAGGAGAAGGTGGCCTTGACGGTTCAGGAGCATGGACTGGCGGGTCTTCCGCCGGTTTAGTTACCTTGGCCTTCTTAGACTTAGCTTGGCCACTAAGTGAAAGATTATAGGACTGTCAGAGACAATTTGAAAAACACGGAAGACAAATGATTTTTTCTTACCCAGGTGTAGTCTTGAAGGCCGGAAACTGGGTTTGAGACGAGTCGCCAGAAGAGCGAGATACCTCCTACAAAGATAAGACAAAGTAAGTAATACAAGGAAGGACATCCATTAACAGAAAGTCGAAGACAAAGAAATAAACCTCATTCTGGCGTTTTTGGGGAGTTTGTTGAAGAACAACAGTCGGTTCGTCTTTGGTCCGGGCTTGACGGCGGCTCTCATGTTGCTGCTTTTTCAAAAGAAAGTGAGGGTCCAGATAAGCCAAAGGGTGTGAAAACCTTACTTTCTAGGTTACGACTCAAAGTTTCTGTCTTGGCAAATGGGCTGAGTCAGAGGAAATAGTTACCTCTTCTTCCACGGCCTGACTGGCCCCAGTGTCGCCTGGTAATGATTAGTGTTAATAAGATTATTAAAAAGTTGGCCAAGGGAGTCAAGGGCTACCTCCGACTCAGAAGTATCATTGAGTTTCATCATATCTTCAGCGGTGCTCTTCTTCTTCTTTTTGGACCTCCGGGTCGTTTTCTTGGCATTTATGGCGGCGACTCTTGCTTTCTTGGCAGCTTCGTGGTCATATTTAACTTTCCAGAAATCAGATCTGGCCTGCAGACAGGTAAAAACAAGATGAAAGGTCAGACAAGTATTAAACAATACGGCTGGAAAAAATACAAAGGAGAGAGATCAGAGTTTCCTTACTTCTGGCGCCGGGTTAAGCTTGCAGAAGGGGTTTAACCCGACGATACTGCAGTCTTCGTATTTTCCGTTCACCAGAAGGGTTGACATTGAAACAATATCTTCTTCCATTAACTGAATGGAGCTGTGATGAAGAGAGTCATCTGGGCCTCCACCATACTCGTACATAAATTTTGATCGACGGCTTAGAGGGATAACCCGCCATGAGATCCAGTAGCGGGTCAGATCAACTCCGGTTAACCCATTCCCCAACAAAGCATTAATCCTTTTGATGGATGGTATCAACTTCTTGCGTTCAGCAACAGTGAGTTTGTCAGGAAGTGCAAATTTGGAGTCAAGACACTCTGAGCGATAACCCGGCAGTGGCTTCTCATTTGCTGGTGAAATATCTTGACAGTAGAACCAAGTCTGGTTCCAGTCTTTGGTATGACTCGGTAAGACTATGAGGGGGAGACAGCGCCCTGCCGACGCTGAATAGAGATGCCTCCAAGCTCCAAGCTGAGGCTGTTGGTGCACTCGTTATGCCGGTTCAGGTAAAAATATTCTCTGAACAGTTCCACGGTTGGCTCTTCCTGAAGGTATACTTCACAGAGTACTTGGGAGTTGCAGATGTTAGATATGGAATTGGGCCCGATATCTTGAGGGTGAAGTTTGAAAAAATGGAGGACATATCTAAAAACTTTGAGCCGGGCGATGAAAAGCCACGGTTCATGTGGTCAGTGAAAACAATTACTTCACCATTTTGTGGATTGGGTCCTTCTTCGTCCGGATCAAGGGCACGGTAAGACATGACGTCTTTTCCTGGAAAAAATCCTATGGAAAAGAACTCCTTCAAACGTTCCTCAGTTATGGTTGAGGGAACCCAGTTGCAGATGGTCGGCGCTTTGGACGACATGATGTTCAGAAACAAACTGAAAGAAAGGCAACATGCCGGTTCAATTCAATGGTGAAATTAATAGTTAAATGATGATAATACAGGGGAGTAATAGCGGCTTAGTTAAGGGCTAATGTCATATAAGGAAAAGTAAGCCGGTACAGTAATCCGCCATGACTACAGATATTTGAGAAAAGCAAATTCAGTTAAGTGTTGAGACAAACAAGTTTCCTAACTGCTTGGTAGTATTCTAGATCAAATGGCTATTCAAAATGGGAAAAATTCTAGACCTAAAAAGTTTAACACAGATGAGTCTGTGAGTTCTAATGAGATCTTTTAACCAGAGAAAGGGATCTGTGGGCATCAAGAGTAGGCACAAAAACACTATCGCACAAGCATATATATCTTTTTGGATCAAGAAGAGGCCTGCTGTGGAAGAACTACGAAGAACTGCGATGAACTATGAAGAACACGAAGAAGTCTGGAAACCCTAATGCGGATCTGAGAAGTGAAAAGGAGAACACTTACAACCACGGATCGTCTGCGGAGGCCGCCACCGTTCTCTGGACCGATTCGGGTTGATGCAGCGGCCAAGGTCGACGGAGACGGCGACGGTGGTGAGGCTCGAGCAGCAGGATGGTTGCGAGAGGAATAAGACGGAGAGAGATAAGAATGAGGAAGGCCAATGCATGCCTATTTATAAGGAAAAATGTGAACAGATGGGCACGAAAATCGAGGAAGAGCCGAATAATGGTTATCCAACTACACAGATGCCTCGATTCTCAGAAGACATTAAAGGTGAAGATCCGTTGGGAGATGACGTCATAAAAGTTTTTTGCGTTTTCAAGAGATGACATCATGGCGGGTTACAAAAACTTCTGCGAGGATAAGAAGCCGGATTTTGTCTAAGTGTTGAAGATTGACAAAGAACGAAGTTCAAAGTCAACCTGGGGCCTAATGTTGGGGATATAGCTATCAGTTATGACCCGCCCAGGAGGGGCCGGGTCAGCCCCAATGGCGGGTTACACAAGAAGCCCAGTAAACATTAAGATGATAGTTTATCAAATCTTACAGAAAGCCTACAAGGCCTAGAGGCGGCTTAAAGGCCCAAATATTGTAAACTGTCATATGTAAGGAAAGACTTGTAAAGAAAGGCATGTAAAAGAAGTCACCGAGTCGGACATGATTTATGAGCCGGCCGGGACTCTGTAGGCCACCAGGCGTCAACCCGTGTATATAAGGGGACGACCCGGTGGCGGCTTAGGGCAAGAAACAAGAGATCGATAACCAAGCCGGCAAGTTAAGCCTCTTGGTGATCGAAACCCCAGCAATACCAAACACAACTAGACGTAGGCTTTCACCTTCATCGTAAGGGGCCGAACTGGTATAAAACCTCGCGTGTCATTTGTCCCAATCAACCCCTTTAAGCTTCCTAATTGTGATGGCCCTACGACTAAGTCCTTCCACTAGGACAGCTACAGTGACAATTCCATGACAGGTTCCGTGGTGTGGGTACAGTGTGCTAACCTCTGCAGAGTGTGTATTAAATCTATCGATAGCCGCGCCCGCGGAGAAGGGCCCAGTTTGTGTCGGTCACACTGTGAGTCAACTGTAATAATAATGATGTGCCTAATAACAACCACGGTTCGATGATCAGATAAGTTGGTTGTGATCGCCGAAAATATCACTGTTTGAGACCAAGTGTTCATCATGGTAGTGATCGCCGGAAAGATCACCGTTTGAGACCAAGTGTTGGTCATGGTTGTGATCGCCGGAAAGATCACCATTTGGTTATGAGGTAACCCCTTGAACCAAGAGTGGTTCCATTCATGATCATGAGATGATCACCGTGGTATCGAGGATACCGAGTTGTTGGATATTCATGATGTTGTGCGAGAATCATGGTTAAAGATCAAGCTCCCTGTGGTCATTTAATGATTACTACAATATTGTTTATACCAAGCTTGATTTGATCCTCAGATGATCGTGTGATGTACGAGGTAACCCGAGCAGAATAAATGGTGCATATAGTCTCATCATGTTGCATGCTAGTATTGTTAGATTCACATGTTCATGCCATGCTCATATTGTTCCAGCTGTATCATGTTCATGTGGTTCATGCCATGTTATTCTGATGATCTCGTGATAAATTCCTGCTTAATCTGTAATTGCCATGTTGTTGTTTGTCTTGAATGCTTCTGGTTATTGTGAGCTTGCAAGTACATTCAGTGTACTAACCTGGCGTGTCATGCCAGTTTGCGGGTCATGCCGTGATTGCTTGATTGCTTGTCGTGGTTTCCGTTCATGCAAGCTAGGATAAGCGTTCCAGCCAGAGTCCCTGCGGAGTGGAGTTCATCACCGTCATTGTTATTCCACTGCTAGAAGTTTTTCCGCTGCTTCGAGTTGTTCTGCTACTTGCATAGAGCAACTGAGGATGGCGTAGTGTCATTGTACCGATGTTATTCATTGTAATATCAGAGACCTTGTATTCATATTTGTGTAATAATAGAAAGCTGGTTTGTTCTATGCTAAGCGGTGCCGTATTCCAGAAGACTTCTCCTCGATCTCTGGGCTGGAATACGGGGTGTTCCAGTTTCTTTGAGCCGGGATGCCATATGCTCCATGGCGTTCAAAACATTTTTGAAGTCCCGGTTCTAAGTCGTAAAGTATGGCGCACTAAACTATCAAGTAGTCATCATACCGAGCTTGCCAAACATTCATAACATCTGCCTATGCTCCTGCAATAGGTCTGTCACCTAGCGGTGCATCAAGGACAAAATTCTTCTGTGACACTCCAAAAATTTTGATTTGGTTTTTATCAAAATCTTTATTTGATTTGAAGAAGGCTATTTAAAATTTTTCTTAAGAACTCTCCTTCTCAAAACTTTTATGACAAATATTTTGGTACTCTTCTCAACCTTGATTTTTGGTCTTGAGAGCTTTTCATTTTGTCTTGACTCTACTCTAGTTATTTTTTTTGAAATTTCTTCTATTAAGAAGAAACCCTAGGGATTATGGGTTTATTCTTTTCCCTTTCAAATTTCCTCTTTTGCCATGTCACATTTTGACATAGCATTCCAAAACCCCTCCGTGCCTTGGATCAAGTCTAGACTCCCACCTCCAGCAAGTTTCAAACCAATTTTGTTTTTTATTCCATTTATTTAATCCTCAAAACTATTTCTGCCATTATTTATGGACCTAGGTGATTTACAAAGGAAGTACCATATTTCTTTTGAGTTTTGATCCCAAACCAACTCCTCTGACTAGTCCTTAGTACCCTGAACCTAGATCCATCGAGATCCACTTGTCCTCAGTTCAAATATTTCAAAATTCGCCCTCTGCAAGTTTGGACCAGAAATGCCATTTTTGGTGAAATTCATATTTTTCTTTTTCCAAAAATTCTGAAATAATTCATGTAGCTTCCAGATACACCAAGAGGCCACCTCACCAAAGATCAGCTCCAGAAAAATTTCCCACATGCCAAAATCATTTCATCGAGCACCTGGCATGCACTATTGCTGTTCAAATTCAGAAAGTTCAGATGTTCAGTGTTTCTGTTTCACCGTCAGTGTCGTTTTCTTCAGAGCACGGCGTCGATCTCACCAGTAACTGCAGTAGCGCCTTGCTCCCTGTTCCCCCTCCTTATCCAGAGCGCCGCACAGTCGTTTGTTCGGGCACCATCATCGGTGGTGACATGTCTCACCGACGCCGGCAGCTTCTGCGGTGGCAGAGCCACCCATGGCGGCCAGCAGGGATCAGCACCACCTTTCGGCGCCGTCCAGCACCGCCCAAGCCACCCGTGGCCTCCGCGTGGCTGTCTACTTGCCTGTGCACGCTGCGGCACCGTCACCATGGCCTGAGCAGCACAGAGCGTGCTCTCTGCCGCCGACGAGTCCCGTGAGCCGTTCCGTCGAGAACGTGGAGTACCACCAAAGGCAGGCCAAGCTTAGCACTTGAACGGAACCAGTGGACCATCGCGGTGATGCCTAGCTCCCTAAACCACCTGACCGACCTCTGCCCCGCCGTAATCATCGCTGGCGTTATCCCGTTCTCGGCCACCGCCTCGGATCGGCTATAAAAGGAGCCCCCGAGCTCGTTCTCGACCCAGCGCCACACCTCCACCTCACCAGAGCCCCGCCTAGCCACTAGGAGGACCCCGAGGAGGTCACCTTCCCCGACTCCGGCCGCCCCGATACGCCTCGGGCTCCGGCTTGATTCACTCAAGTGAGGCCATCCCCGCCTCCCAAACCGCGTCAGCAACCCTCTAGTGCACCCAGTACCCTAACCCGAGCCTCAATTCGACCTTTGCAGCTCTCCCCGGTGAGATCCACCAATGCCCGAACCACCATCCGCCGGAGTTGAGGCCGCCGTCGACGTGGTGCTCGCCGACGCTCAACTCCACCACCCATAGGTGCGGAAGAACACGGTGAACACGTTGGTACCTTCCGATCCCCCTGCCTCGCCGTGGATCGCCGCCGGCGACCACCGCGGCCCTCGGGCGCCAGCGCTCTATTTTAGTTTTCAAACCCGACGGGTGGGACCTCCCTGTCAACTTTTTCTCTTTTTCGAAACGTTTTCTGAAAACGCCTTCGGGCAAAATATGTCTTCCCCCTGGACTGACGTATTCTAGACTGAAACGTTTTCTGTTTTTATAAAGTGAACCCTAGAAACTTTCTGTTTCATTACAGAAAGGTCCCTGGACTAAAACTCTTATAACTTTTAAACAAAATATGATTTTAACTTGAAACTTTTTCTGTCATCTTTATTTTTCTGTCTAGTTTTTTATCATATTTATTTGAAAAATATTTGGGATACTTTTTGTGCATGCACGGTATTCATGTAGTATCCGATTTTCTTTTAATACGTAGATACCGGAAGGAGTAAGGGAGACGCGAACTTCACCGAGCTAGACTCCAACTTCTTTGAACCAGGCAAGCATGTTTGAAGCTTTGATATGATGAGTGTTTTGCATGGTTGCTTGAGTAGTTTTTCTCATGGCATGTTTATATAAGCATTTGTGAATGTTATGCGCATGCAAGGCAAGCTACCTGTGAGCTTCGAAGTTCGATGTGTCCTTATGATGATAAGGCAACACGATCATGTGGTGACATGATGGGTTGCAAGCTGGTATTGTTGAAGCATGCCAGTCTTATCCCAAGCATTAACTCTAGTTCTAACGTGGGTCAAGTCTCGATCCTGTTCGTTTCCCCTTCGTGCTGCCACATGTTTTCTGCAAAGAGTGCGGTTTAGTAAGTTGCAAACCTCTTTCCTGGTACACACCAAACAGAGAGACCGCGATGAGGGTTCCATGGCCCTGGATTAAAGCTAGTCATCCGGTCAGGGGGCATGGGTGTTTCCGGTTGGGACCATGCTATTCGAGGTTGTGGCCTCCCCGTCTTAAGGTTTTTCTTGAACGTTGCCGAGGGTGATTCCTGGCAACGGAATGTGGAATGGGTGTGTACTGGTTAGACGTGTTTCTTCTAACACACCGTAAACGGAACTAGTCCTTGTGACTACCGAAATCCGTTGGATGTGGTAAAGAGTACAAACTCCGCAGAGTCAAAACCATCCGAGTATCCATGTCCACAAGCAAGGACTTGGACATCATCTCCGTGTCAGTTTCAGCCTCAGTGGCAAATCTCAATGTCAACCCCAGTGGCAGTCTCCGGAGAATGAATTTAAAACCGAGAGTGGTAAACTCGGCTGAAGGTTATTTATGTGAATGGACTAACCAGTATATTTTTATATGCTGAGTATTTCCTTGCGATGATTTAAATTCATGAGCTATTTAAATTCGAATGATAAACTATAAGCCCTTTATGTGATGTCGCTCAGACGTCCGACTGTGGCATCATTGTCATTTACTTTTCAATATAAGCCATTTTTGTGATGTCACTCAGACGTCCGACTGTGGCATTATTGTATTTAATTTTCAATATAAGCCCTTTATGTGATGTCGCTCAGACATCCGACTGTGGCATTATTGTTACTTACGTTTCAATATAAGCCCTTTTTGTGATGTCGCTCAGATGTCAGACTGTGGCATTATTGTATTTACTTTTCAATATAAGCCCTTTATGTGATGTCGCTCAGACGTCCGACTGTGGCATTATTGTTACTTACGTTTCAATACAAGCCCTTTATGTGATGTCGCTCAGACGTCCGACTGTGGCATTATTGTTACTTACGTTTCAATATAAGCCCTTTATGTGATGTCGCTCAGACGTCTGACTGTGGCATTATTGTTATTTACTTTTCAATATAAGCCATTTATGTGGTGTCGCCTCGATGCCTGACTGCGGCATGTTAAATTTATTTTCACCTTTCGAGGCGTCGCTTCAGACACCCGATCGGTCTTCAGTTATTTTTATTGGGATTTCGGGAGGACTACCACCTGATTTCCTCTTATTTATCGTGTAGTGCAATTCTATTATTTGATTGTGCATACTAACCTGCTCATGTGCATCATGTTTACATTTGTTATATCTTATGTCTGAACTATCTTGCGAGTACATTCAAAGTGCTCACCTGGCTTGTTGATTTGGCCAGATGTTGAAGAAGGTGATCTTATGGATGAAGGGTTCGATAGGGAGTCCGACGCCTAGAGGAGTCCCAGTCAGTCACGTGCGATCCTGGAGTTGTTCACTTGTATTATACACGCTTCCGCCACCCAAATAAAATCATCAAGCCTCACTCCGACGCTTGATGAGCTATAAGATTTCAGAGTCATGTCACCCACCTCCCTGTGACATATCCACCACCACCTTTATTACGAGTCAGTAGTTATACCACCCTACCCTTGTGCCATATCCGCCTTTATGTATAATATAGGCGTGCTTGTAATAAATTGTTGAGCATCCTTAGCTCAACCATGTATAATATTTAGTACTGCTGGATTTTTGTATCAAGATTTTGTCTGCCAGTAAGAAGAATTCTTCCGTACTGGTCAACACAAAGGTCGGCTTTTCAATAAATGTTTTATTGGAAAGGCAGTCCTGACATCTTCTGTGCAACAATGAGGTTAATCCTCAAATCATGGAGCTAGTCCGCATAATTGCTACTAACATCTTTCAACATAGTTTTCTCTAGGAACATATCATATATAAAATGGGGAAGCTATATGCGAGCAATTGATCTACAACATAGATATGCAAATACTATCAGGACTAAGTTCATGATAATTTAAGTTCAATTAATCATATTACTTAAGAACTCCCACTTAGATAGACATCCCTCTAGTCATCTAAGTGATCACGTGATCCAAATAAACTAAACCATGTCCAATCATCACGTGAGATGGAGTAGTTTTCAATGGTGAACATCACTATGTTGATCATATCTACTATATGATTCACACTCGACCTTTCGGTCTCAGTGTTCTGAGGCCATATCTGCATATGCTAGGCTCATCAAGTTTAACCCGAGTATTCCGCGTGTGCAAAACTGGCTTGCACCCATTGTATGTGAACATAGAGCTTATAACACCCGATCATCACGTGGTGTCTCGGCACGATGAACTGTCTCAATGGTGCATACTCAGGGAGAACACTTATACATTGAAATGTAGTGAGATATCATCTTATAATGCTACCACCGTACTAAGCAAATAAGAAGCATAAAAGATAAACATCACATGCAATCTAAATATGTGACATGATATGGCCATCATCATCTTGTGCCTTTGCTCTCCATCTCCAAAGTACCGTCATGATATCCATCATCACCGGCATGACACTATGATCTCCATCATCTTGATCTTTATCAATGTGTCATCACATGGTCGTCTCGCCAACTATTGCTTTTGCAACTATTGCTATCGTATAGCGATAAAGTAAAGCAATTATATGGCGCTTGCATCTTATGAAATAAAGAGACAACCATAAGGCTCCTGCCAGTTGCCGATAACTTCAACAAATCCTGATCATCTCATACAACAAATTATGTCACATCATGTCTTGACCATATCACATCACAACATGCCTGCAAAAACAAGTTAGACGTCCTATACTTTGTTGTTGCAAGTTTTACGTGTATGCTACGGGCTGAGCAAGAACTGTTCTTACCTACGCATCAAAAACCACAACATGGTATAGTGATTGCTTTTTGATCTTCAGAAAGAACCTTGTTCATTGAATCTGATTCAACTAAAGTTGGAGAAACTAACACCCACTAGCCACCTGTGTGTGAAGCATGTCGGTAGAACCAGTCTAGCATAAGCGTATGCGTAATGTCAGTCTGAGCTGCTTCATCCAACTATACCGCCGAATCAAGAATCAACTAGTGACGGCAAGCACTATGTATATACCCATGCCCACAAATCCTTTGTGTTCTACTCGTGCATATAACATCTACGCATAGACCTGGCTCGGATGCCACTGTTGGGGAACGCGGAAATTTCAAAAATTTCCTACGCACAAGCAAGATCCATCTAGGTGATGCATAGGAACGAGAGGGGAGAGTATTGTCCACGTACCCTCGTAGACCGTAAGCGGAAGCGTTATGACAACACGGTTGATGTAGTCGTACGTCTTCATGATCTAACCGATCCTAGCACCGAAGGTATGGCACCTCCGTGATCTGCACACATTCAGCTCGGTGACGTCCCACGAACTCTAGATCCAGCTAAGGTCGAGGGAGAGTTTCGTCAGCACGATGGCGTGATGATGGTGATGATGAAGCTACCGGCGCAGGGCTTCGCCTAAGCACTGCAACGATATGACCGAGGTGGAAATTTGTGGAGGGGGGCACCGCACACGGCTAAATAATCAACTTGTGTGTCTATGGGGTGCCCCTGGCCACGTATATAAAGGAGGGGAGGGACGAGGTGGCTGGCCCTAAGGGGCGCACCAGGTGTGGAGAATCCTACTAGGACTGCCCAGTCCAAGTAGTATTCCCCTCCTCTTTCCTATTCGGAGTAGGACAGAAGGAAAGAGGGGGAGAGGGAGAAGGAAAGGGGGCCGCACCCCCACCCCTTGTCCAATTCGGTTTGGGCAGGGGGAGGCGCCGGACACCTCTTGGCCCTTCTCCCCTCTCTCCACTAAAGCCCAATAAGGCCCATTACTTCTCCCGGTGAATTCCCGTAACTCCCCGATACTCCGAAAAATACCCGAATCACTCGGAACCTTTCCGATGTCCGAATATAGCCTTCCAATATATCGATCTTTATGTATCAACCATTTCGAGACTCCTGGTGATGTCCGTGATCTCATCCGGAACTCCAAACAACCTTCGGTACATCAAATCACATAACTCATAATACCAATCGTCATCGAACGTTAAGCGTGCGGACCCTACGGGTTCGAGAACTATGTAGACATGACCGAGACTCATCTCCAGTCAATAACCAATAGCGGAACCTGGATGCTCATATTGGTTCCTACATATTCTATGAAGATCTTTATCAGTCAAACCGCATAACAACATACGTTGTTCCCTTTGTCATGGGTATGTTACTTGCCCGAGATTCGACCGTCGGTATCTCAATACCTAGTTCAATCTCGTTACCGGCAAGTCTCTTTACTCGTTCCGTAATGCATCATCCCGCAACTAACTCATTAGTCACATTGCTTGCAAGGCTTATAGTGATGTGCATTACCTAGAGGGCCCAGAGATACCTCTCCGACAATCGGAGTGACAAATCCTAATCTCGATCTATGCCAACTCAACAAACACCATCGGAGACACCTATAGAGCATGTTTATAATCACGCAGTTACGTTGTGATGTTTGAGAGCACACTAAGTGTTCCTCCGGTATTCGGGGGTTGCATAATCTCATAGTC
The DNA here is from genome assembly GCA_034509565.1 of Triticum monococcum. Taxonomy (NCBI): domain Eukaryota; kingdom Viridiplantae; phylum Streptophyta; class Magnoliopsida; order Poales; family Poaceae; genus Triticum; species Triticum monococcum. Next base: position 246,220,487 of record CM067846.1, on the reverse strand, counting down.
ATAGGAACATGTATAAGTCATAAAGAAAGCAATAGCTATCAACTAAATGATCATAGTGCTAAGCTAACGGATGGGTCTTGTGTCGGATTTCAGGTTCTGGCAGACCCTTGAGGTTCGAACACTGGGGTGCGCGTGGAGATCTCCCCCCTACCGATCTACGCCCAATCTCCTCGCGTGATTTGAGCTGGAAACAACAAACAACACAAGGGACACAAGGTTTATACTAGTTCGGGCCACTGTTGTGGTGTAATACCCTACTCCAGTGTGTGGTGTGGTGGATTGCCTCAAGGGCTGATGAGGATCAGTACAAAGGAAGAACAGCCTCACGAGAGGTGTTCTTGAGCTGGGGCGATGAACTGCTAGGGTGAGTTTAGCCGCCTCTCTTTCTCTCTGCTAGGGTTCTACCAGATTTCCAGCCGTCCCTCTACTCTTTGGTGTCTAGCTCTATTTATAGAGGCCATGGGCCTCTCCCCAAATAATGAGCGGGAAGGGCGCCAATAATTGGCCATTTTGAAGGGGAACAGGTAGTACAAGTTATCCTGACCAAAGGTGGTCTTCGGCTGCCAAAAGTACTGGTGATGACGCCGTCTTGGGCTCCACGGTGACCTCTGTCCTGCCGCTCTGCTAGTCTTGGTCTCATTGCACCGGAATGGCAACCTTTGCCTGATGACTTGGCCTGTGCTTGCCCCCTTTGCACCAAAAGGGAAACAAGGACACTGCGCAGGCCGACGCCCGCCTGGTCTCGATCGTCATGGCTTGCGTCACGGGTTCCTCGCGAGGTACCCCTGCCTTGATCTCCCCGCCTCCTCGCAAGCCTGCCTGATGAGGCTGTCTCTGAGGAAGCTTCCTGTCGTCCGCCCCGCGAGGCTTGGCCCCTCGCGAGGGTCTTGAGCTTGTGCTGATGAAGATGGGTCGCGTTGGGCCCCCACTTGAACCACGTCGCAGGCCGCAGGCAGGCATGTGTGGGGACCCCCGTTCCCAGAACACCGACAGTAGACTCCGGGCCCATGGCACGGCCGGGCTTGGCCTGGTAGGAAAGCGAAGGGGCAAGCGCGAAGTGCCGCGGGCCCCAACAGCCTGCGGCCTTGGGCGCCGCGTGGCGATTGATTGGACGTGGGCGTCTGCGCTACCCACGACGCCTCGGCAACTGCCCATCTGACAAAAGAGGTGCCCGGGCCTGACTTACTTGCTTTGTTCTCCCTCACCTCACTCCAGATCACCTTTCTCGCTCTCCTCCTTCTTTCTCCCGAAATCCTCCAGATCTGTCTCAATCCTTCTCATCCGGCACGCCATGGCGCCTCTCAAGTCCTCGACCGAGGCCTGGTACTCGTCGGCCCTAGATTCCCCGAACCCGTCGGAGAAGAACCTCGCCCTTACGCGCCTGATGACGGTGGCGCAGGGAAGCAAGGGGGCGACTGTGCTCAAGGCCGGCTCCGACCAGCCTGAAGCCAAGGGGAGCACCTTCTATCCTCTCTTTGTGAGCGCCATTGTCGCCGATCTGGTGCCTCCTTTCTCTGAGTTCTTCTTTGCTATTCTCCGCCAGTACAACTTGCAGGCTCTGCACCTCCACCCCAAATTTGTTCTTCTCCTAGCGATCTTTGCCTACTACTGTGAGGCTCATGTTGGGGTAAAGCCCTCGGTGGCCTTGCTGTGCCACTACTTTTCCCTCCGGGTTTCTGGTGTCCATGTCTCCGCATGTGCGAGCTTCATCGCGTACTCCAATTCCAATGCCATCTCGAAGCCTGGGATGAGGATCGAAGGCTTCCGGAGCAAGTGGGTCATGGTGGACGTCGGGCGTCTCCACCCCCGTCTGGTGCTGCCTACGGGGCAGCCCAAGGCCGTCGACACGTGGTCCCACACGGAGCTTGTCGACCCCCGTGCGAGGGCGATGCTGAAGAGGATGGACGTGGACCTGAGGCCATGTAACTTGGGGTCGGCGAAGCTGACTGGAGCCACGCTCCTAGGGAGTTCTTGGAGCACCGGGTGGCTCTACTCCAGGAGCACTCGCTCCTGTTGTGGAGGCTTGGGGAAGCGGACGCCGCCTTGCGCCTGAGCTCGGAGGCCCTGACCAACGAGAATCTGGTTGCGGCCCTCCATTCCTTGGTTGGGGGAGACGTGGCGAAGCCGGTGGGCGCCCCCGTCCCCCTGTTCCTTCGCGACGACTAGGAGTAGGTGGTGAACGCCATGCCCACCTTCAACGGTGAGGGGCTGGTGCCCTCGGTAGCTCCCGAGTATCTTGCGGCGCTGGCGATGGTGGACGTGTCCTCCGGCAGCTCCAACGAGAGTGAGGAGGAAGAAGAGGCGGAGGAGGAAGAGTCCGTCTTTGAGGCGACTGGCGAGGAGTCGGGGGAGTCCTTCCCTCGGCTCAGGTCTCGGGCCCTCCGCTCCATGCCGGATGACGACGATGCCGGCGTCGGGCAAGGAGGGGAGGACTCTCCCTTGGTCACAAGGAAGGGCAGGTCGGGGCTGGTTCCCCAGGGCCCACTCCAATCCCTGGGCGGTCTAAAGCCAGCCCTAGCCCTCCCGACGTGGCTTCTGCTTCCGGGCCTCCCGAGGCTGACCCAAGCTGCAGGCTCTCGGGCTTCAAGTTTGGCCAGAAGTTGCTTGGGTCCGAGAGCGACGACCTGTAAGTGCTTGATTCCTGCTTTGCTTGGTTTCTGTCGCCGAGGCTTGACATCCATATTCTCTTGTCAGGTTGGCGCCTGCGGCAAAGAGGTTGAGAGGGGCTTCTGCGGCTCTGCTTGGTGCGAGTCCATCTGCAGGGGCGGTGCCTTTGTCCGCTAGGGAGGAAGATGGCATGGCTCGCGCCTCCCTGGTCCGATCGTCCTCGCTAGGCCGACTGGGACGCCAAGCTCGATGACCGCCACGGCGATCTGGAGACGCTGGAGTGGTTGCTACAGGCAGAGAGGGCCGAGCTGGACGCCAAGGCGAAGGTCCTGGCGGAGGATCGGGTGGCCTTCGCGAAGATGGAGAAGAGGGCTCGTGCTGTGCTGAAAACACTTTACGAGAGCGGCTTGGAGGAGCCGCTGGCCGGCGCGAAGGACAGCCCCGCCGAGATGCTTCCCTTCCTGGTCCGCGTGCTTGAAGATGTCATAGACGGCCTTGGCTCCACGGCCGAGGCCGAGGCGCGCGCCCTGTCTTCGGCGGCGCTGACGCGTGTCCTCAGCCACGTCTACCCACGCGACCCCAACGTCGACCTCGACAGCCTGCTGGAGCCCATGAGCGGCGACCTTGCCGCCGCTACCGCTGAGGCCGTGGAAGGCTGAGCTGAAGCTTTGCTGGGAAGGTTCCACGCCTTTAGCATCTTGCCAGGGTGCGGTGCCGCCAGCTCCGCGGCCCCAGGAAGCGATGCCACTGGAGAGTGATCCCTTCGAGGCTTCTGTCCTGTTTTTATTCCTGCAACATGCACCATGCCTCGCGGAGGCGTTTAGACTTGTGTTTGACGTCGTGAAACAATCTATGGCTTGTAATATTTGCTTTGAATTTCCTGGAATTTGCATTTTTCTCCCCCACTTGCTCGCGCTCTACGTCGGCAGGGCCCGGGCCCGCGCATACCTCACCCAACGTTAGCCTCGACCGGAAACCAGGACGGGACTAAGGAGTGAGGGGCTACGTGGCAAGTTAGGCTCCTGAGTCGCGATTCTCAGGAGTCCCCCTTGACGCACAAGCAACAAGTAGGAAAGGGGGAATGATGAGTGGATTGATCGTTCTACGTCGGCAGGGCCCGGCCCCGTGCATACCTCACCCAGTGTTAGCCCCGACCGGAAACCAGGATGGGACTAAGGAGTGAGGGGCTACAGGGCAAGTTAGGCTCCTGAGTCGCGATGCTCAGGAGTCCCCCTTGACGTTCAAACGAGTTTCCATACCTTGGCTCCGCTCAGGGAGGGGCGCGTGACGACCAGGTCCGGGGGACCTAGATGGGTGGCGTGCGCTCGGGCGAGGCCCGGACGTAGCCCCCGTGTCCAGCCCCCTAGCACGGCTCTCCCAAGGGGAGGCGTTGCGATGGTGCCGGACACTGAGCTCTGGGCTCCCCGAGGTCGGTATGGCTGTGGGCCGCCCTCAGTTGTTTATCACCAGCGCGGAGCATAGCGCTTCCGTATGTGTACGGGCATAGCTGCTCCTTGGCAGTGTCGTCAGCCAGCGCGGAGCATGGAGCTTCCACTGGTACGTGGGAGGGGGCTCCCCTCCGGGAGGAGCCCCCAGGGTGTGTACAACCCTGCCCTGACACGTGGCCGGCATGGTAGGGCTAGGAGAGGTGTATCTGGGCACTCGTGAGCCAGTGCGGGACTCACGAGGCTCTACCTCGAGGCGGGTTGCACCTGGCTCTAGGCCTTTATCAATGGTGTGTTTGTGCAGGGTGGTTAGAATGCAAATGCTCTACGTCCTCAGGTCCCGGCCCTCGAGCTAGCTCAGCCGCCGCTGGCATGACATGTCGCAATGCCGTGGGTCAAGGCCAGGGGTGAGGGCTGGAGGGCCAGTATGAGCCCATGAGTCGCGATGCTCAGGTACCCCCCCTTTAATGTGCAAGCGCTTTGCATGAAAGCGAAGAAGTCTGCGATAAGCAGCAGGTGATAATTGAGTGCGAAAGAGGAAATTCATTTTAAATAGACACAGGAAAAGCAAATGCTGCAGGGCCAGGCCCGAGCAGCTCGGGGATGATGCAGCCCGAGGGGCGGCCCCTACAAGGTAAGTAAAGAGCATAAGCAAAACGGATACATGCCGCAGGGACGGACCCACGCGACCTGGGAATGATGCGGCCCTGTGGGCGCTCCCAGCTAAAAGCAGAACTTAGAAAGATGTCACCTGGTGCCGTTGAAGATGGAGTGATGTTGAAGAAGCAGGCGATGCACGATGAAGACGTCGACCCTCACGAGCCCCCAGGCCCAGGGACCTCGGGAGGCTCCGGGGGCACAGGTGGGTCTCCAAGACCATCTCCATCTCTGCCAGGACCGCACGATGCCTGACCTCGTGAGCCTCCAGAATGCTCCTCAGCAAGCGCTGATGAGCGGCGTCTGTGTTCGGCAGGCCGAAAGGCATGCGTGTTGGGGAATGTAGTAATTTCAAAAAATTTCCTACGCACACACAAGATCATGGTGATTCACAACAACGAGAGGGGAGAGTGTTGTCTACGTACCCACGCAGACCGACTGCGGAAGCATTGACACAACATAGAGGAAGTAGTCGTACGTCTTCCCGATTCGACCGATCCAAGCACCGTTACTCCGGCACCTCTGAGTTCTTAGCACACGTACAACTCGATGGCGATCCCCGGGCTCCGATCCAGCAAAGCGTCAGGGAGGAGTTCCGTCAGCACGACAGCGTGGTGATGATCTTGATGTACTACCGTCGCAGCGCTTCGCCTAAGCACTGCTACAATATTATCAAGGTGGAATATGGTGGCAGGGGGCACCACACACGGCTAAGGAACGATCTCAATGATCAACTTGTGTGTCTAGAGGTGCCCCCTGCCTCCGTATATAAAGGAGCCAAGGGGAGGGGGCCGCCGGCCAGGAGGAGGGCGCAGGAGGAGTCCTACTCCTATCGGGAGTAGGACTCCCCCCCCCCCCAATCCTAGTTGGACTAGGATTCCCCGAGGGGGAAAGAGAGAGAGGGGGGCCGGCCACCTCTCCTAGTCCTAATAGGACTAGGGGAGGGGGGAGGAGCGCGGCCACCTTGGGCTGCCCCTTTCTCCTTTCCACTAAAGCCCATTAAGGCCCATATGGCTCCCGGGGGGTTCCGGTACTCCGGTAAAATCCCGATTTCACCCGGAACACTTCCGATGTCCAAATATAGGCTTCCAATATATCAATCTTTATGTCTCGACCATTTCGAGACTCCTCGTCATGTCCGTGATCACATCCGGGACTCCGAACTAACTTCGGTACATCAAAATGCATAAACTCATAATAACTGTCATCGTAACGTTAAGCGTGCGGACCCTGTGGTTCGAGAATAATGCAGACATGACTGAGACACATCTCCGGTCAATAACCAATAGCGGAACCTAGATGCTCATATTGGCTCCTACATATTCTACGAAGATCTTTATCGGTCAGACCGCATAACAACATACGTTGTTGCCTTTGTCATCGGTATGTGTACTTGCCCGAGATTCGATCGTCGGTATCCAATACCTAGTTCAATGTCGTTACTGGCAAGTCTCTTTACTCGTTCTGTAATGTATCATCCCGCAACTAACTCATTAGTTGCAATGCTTGCAAGGATTATGTGATGTGCATTACCGAGAGGGCCCAGAGATACCTCTCCGACAATCGGAGTGACAAATCCTAATCTCGAAATACGCCAACCCAACATCTACCTTTGGAGATACCTGTAGAGCTCCTTTATAATCATCCAGTTATGTTGTGACGTTTGGTAGCACACAAAGTGTTCCTCCGGGAAACTGGAGTTGCATAATCTCATAGTCATAGGAACATGTATAAGTCATGAAGAAAGCAATAGCAACATACTAAACGATCGAGTGCTAAGCTAATGAAATGGGTCATGTCAATCAGATCATTCAACCAATGATGTGACCTCGTTAATCAAATAACAACACCTTGTTCATGGTTAGGAAACATAACCATCTTTGATTAACGAGCTAGTCAAGTAGAGGCACACTAGTGACACTAAGTTTGTCTATGTATTCACACATGTATTATGTTTCCGGTTAATACAATTCTAGCATGAATAATAAACATTTATCATGAAATAAGGAAATAAATAATAACTTTATTATTGCCTCTAGGGCATATTTCCTTCAGCCTCCCACTTGCACTAGAGTCAATAATCTAGATCACATCACCATGTGATTAACATCAATAGTTCACATCATCATGTGATTAACACCCATAGTTCACATCGCCATGTGACCAACACCCAAAGGGTTTACTAGATTCAGTAATCTAGTTCACATCACTTATGTGATTAACACCCAAAGAGTATAAAGGTGTGATCATGTTTTGCTTGTGAGATAATTTTAGTCAACGGGTCTGTCATATTCAGATCCGTAAGTACTTTGCAAATAACTATGTCAACAATGCTCTGCACGGAGCTACTCTAGCTAATTGCTCCCACTTTCAATATGTATCTAGACCGAGACTTAGAGTCATCTAGATTAGTGTCAAAACTTGCATCGACGTAACCCTTTACGACGAACCCTTTTTTTCACTTCCATAATCGAGAAACATATCCTTATTCCACTAAGGACAATTTTGACCGCTGTCCAGTGATCTACTCCTAGATCACTATTGTACTCCCTTGCCAAACTCAGTGGTAGGGTATACAATAGATCTGGTACACAGCATGGCATACTTTATAGAACCTATGACCAAGGCATAGGGAATGACATTCATTCTCTTTCTATCTTCTGCCGTGGTCGAGCTTTGAGTCTTACTCAATTTCACACCTTGTAACATAGGCAAGAAACTCTTTCTTTGACTGTTCCATTTTGAACTACTTCAAAATCTTGTCAAGGTATGTATTTATTGAAAAAACTTATCAAGCGTCTTGATCTATCTCTATAGATCTTGATGCTCAATATGTAAGCAGCTTCACCGAAGTCTTTCTTTGAAAAACTCCTTTCAAACACTCCTTTATGCTTTACAGAATAATTCTACATTATTTCCGATCAACAATATGTCATTCACATATACTTATCAGAAATGTTGTAGTGCTCCCACTCACTTTCTTGTAAATACAGGCTTCACCGCAAGTCTGTATAAAACTATTTGCTTTGATCAACATATCAAAGCGTGTATTCCAACTCTGAGATGCTTGCACCAGTCCATAGATGGATCGCTGGAGCTTGCATATTTTGTTAACACCTTTAGGATCGACAAAACCTTCTAGTCGCATCATATACAACTCTTCTTTAATAAATCCATTAAGGAATGCAGTTTTGTTTATCCATTTGCCGGATTTTATAAAATGCGGCAATTGCTAACATGATTCGGACAGACTTAAGCATAGATACGAGTGAGAAACTCTCATCGTAGTCAACACCTTGAACTTGTCGAAAACCTTTTGCGACAATTCTAGCTTTGTAGATAGTAACACTACTATCAGCGTCCGTCTTCCTCTTGAAGATCCATTTATTTCTATGGCTTGCCGATCATCGAGCAAATCCATCAAAGTCCATACTTTGTTCTCATACATGGATCATATCTCAGATTTCATGGCCTCAAACCATTTCGCGGAATCTGGACTCATCATCGCTTCCTCATAGTTCGCAAGTTCGTCATGGTCTAGTAACATGACTTCCAGAACAAGATTACCGTACCACTCTGGTGCGGATCTCACTCTGGTTTACCTACGAGATTCGGTAGTAACTTGATCTGAAGTTACATGATCATTATCATTAGCTTCCTCACTAATTGGTGTAGTAGTCACAAGAACAGATTTCTGTGATGAACTACTTTCCAATAAGGGAGAAGGTACCTTATCAAGTTTTCTACTTTCCTCCCACTCACTTCTTTCGAGAGAAACTCCTTCTCTAGAAAGGATCCATTCTTAGCAACGAATGTCTTGCCTTCGGATCTGTGATAGAAGGTGTACCCAACAGTCTCCTTTGGGTATCCTATGAAGACACATTTCTCCGATTTGGGTTCGAGCTTATCAGGTTGAAGCTTTTTCACATAAGCATTGCAGCCCCAAACTTTAAGAAACGACAACTTTGGTTTCTTGCCAAACCATAGTTCACATGGTGTCGTCTCAACGGATTTAGATGGTGCCCTATTTAACGTGAATGCAGTTGTCTCTAATGCATAACCCCAAAACGATAGTGGTAGATCGGTAAGAGACATTATAGATCGCACTATATCTAATAAAGTACGGTTATGATGTTCGGACACACCATTACACTATGGTGTTCCAGGTCGCGTGAGTAGTGAAACTATTTCACATTGTTTTAATTGAAGGCCAATCTCGTAACTCAAATATTTTTACCTCTGCGATCATATCGTAGAAACTTTTATTTTCTTGTCACGATGATTTTCCACTTCACTCTGAAATTCTTTGAACTGTTCAAATGTTTCAGACTTATGTTTCATCAAGTAGATATCCCCATATCTGCTCAAATCAGAAAATAATGATACCTGCTGCAAGCCTTAATATTCATCGGACCACATACATCAGTATGTATGATTTCCAACAAATCTGTTGCTTGCTTCATTGTTCCGGAGAATGGCGTTTTAGTCATCTTGCCCATAAGGCATGGTTCGCAAGCATCAAGTGATTCATAATCAAGTGATTCCAAAAGCCCATCAGCATGGAGTTTCTTCATGCGCATTACACCAATATGACCTAAACGGCAATGCCACAAATAAGTTGCACTATCATTATTAACTTTGCATCTGTTGGTTTCAATATTATGAATATGTGTATCACTAAGATCAAGATCCAATGAACTATTTTCATTGGGTGTGTAACCATATAACGTTTTATTCATGTAAACAGAACAACAATTTATTCTTTTACTTAAATGAATAACCGTATTACAATAAACATGATCAAATCATATTCATGCTCAACGCAAACACCAAATAACACTTATTTAGGTTCAACACTAATCCTGAAAGTATAGGGAGTGTGCGATGATGATCATATCAATCTTGGAACCACTTCCAACACACATCGTCACTTCACCCTTAACTAGTCTCTGTTCATTCTGCAACTCCCGTTTCGAGTTACTACTCTTAGCAACTGAACTAGCATCAAATACTGAGGGGTTGCTATAAACACTAGTAAAGTACACATCAATAACATGTATATCAAATATACTTATGTTCACTTTGCCATCCTTCTTATCCGCCAATCACTTGGGGTAGTTCCGCTTCCAGTGACCAGTCCCTTTGCAGTAGAAGCACTTAGTCTCCGGCTTAGGTCCAGACTTGGGCTTCTTCACTGGAGCAGCAACTTGCTTGCTGTTCTTCTTGAAGTTCCCCTTCTTCCCTTTGCCCTTTTCTTGAAACTAGTGGTCTTGTTAACCATCAACACTTGATGTTTTTCTTGATTTCTACCTTCGTCGATTTCAGTATCACGAAGAGCTTGGGAATTGTTTCCGTTATCCCTTGCATATTATAGTTCATCACGAAGTTCTACTAACCTGGTGATGGTGACTAGAGAATTCTGTCAATCACTATTTTATCTGGAAGATTAACTCCCACTTGATTCAAGTGATTGTAGTACCCAGACAATCTGAGCACATGCTCACTAGTTGAGCGATTCTCCTCCATCTTTTAGCTATAGAACTTGTTGGAGACTTCATATCTCTCAACTCGGGTATTTGCTTGAAATATTAACTTCAACTCTTGGAACATCTCATATGGTCCATGACATTCAAAACGCCTTTGAAGTCCCGATTCTAAGCCGTTAAGCATGGTGTACTAAACTATCAAGTAGTCATCATATTGAGCTAGCCAAATGTTCATAACGTTCTGCGTCTGCTCCTGCAATAGGTCTGTCACCTAGTGGTGCATCAAGGACATAATTCTTCTGTGCAGCAATGAGGATAAACCTCAGATCACGGATCCAATCCGCATCATTGCTACTAAAATCTTTCAACACAATTTTCTCTAGGAACATATCAAAATAAACACAGGGAAGCAACAACGCGAGCTATTGATCTACAACATGCTTTGCAAAATACTACCAGGACTAAGTTCATGATAAATTTAAGTTCAATTAATCATATTACTTAAGAACTCCCACTTAGATAGACATCCCTCTAATCCTCTAAGTGATCACGTGATCCAAATCAACTAAACCATAACCGATCATCACGTGAGATGGAGTAGTTTTCAATGGTGAACATCGCTATGTTGATCATATGTACTATATGATTCACGCTCAACCTTTCGGTCTCCGTGTTCCGAGGCAATATATGCATATGCTAGGCTCGTCAAGTTTAACCTGAGTATTTTGCGTGTGCAAAAACTGGCTTGCACCCGTTGTAGATGGACGTAGAGCTTATCACACCCGATCATCACGTGGTGTCTGGGCACGACGAACTTTGGCAACGGTGCATACTCAGGGAGAACACTTCTTGATAATTTAGTGAGAGATCATCTTATAATGCTACCGTCAATCAAAGCAAGATAAGATGCATAAAAAGATAAACATCACATGCAATCAATATAAGTGATATGATATGGCCATCATCATCTTGTGCTTGTGATCTCCATCTCTGAACCACCGTCATGATCACCATCGTCACCGGCGTGACACATTGATCTCCATCGTAGCATCATTGTCGTCTCGTCAATCTTTTGCTTCCACGACTATCGCTACCGCTTAGTGATAAAGTAAAGCATTACATCGCGATTGCATTGCATACAATAAAGCGACAACAATATGGCTCCTGCCAGTTGCCCATAACTGGGTTACAAAACATGATCATCTCATACAATAAAATTTAGCATCATGTCTTGACCATTTCACATCACAACATGCCCTGCAAAAACAAGTTAGATGTCCTCTACTTTGTTGTTGCAAGTTTTACGTGGCTGCTACGGGCTTAAGCAAGAACCAATCTTACCTACGCATCAAAACCACAACGATAGTTTGTCAAATAGACTCTGTTTTAACCTTTGCAAGGACCGGGCGTAGCCACACTCGGTTCAACTAAAGTTGGAGAAACAGTCACCCGCAAGCCACCTGTGTGCAAAGCACGTCGGGAGAACCGGTCTCGTGTAAGCGTACACGTAATGTCGGTCCGGGCCGCTTCATCCAACAATACCGCCGAACTAAAGTATGACATGCTGGTAGGCAGTATGACTTATATCGCCCACAACTCACTTGTGTTCTACTCGTGCATATAACATCAAACCATAAAACCTGGCTCTGATACCACTGTTGGGGAACGTAGTAATTTCAAAAAAATTCCTACGCACACGCAAGATCATGGTGATGCACAACAACGAGAGGGGAGAGTGTTGTCTACGTACCCACGCAGACCGACTGCGGAAGCGTTGACACAACGTAGAGGAAGTAGTCGTACGTCTTCCCGATCCGACCGATCCAAGCACTGTTACTCCGGCACCTCCGAGTTCTTAGCACACGTACAACTCGATGGCGATCCCCGGGCTCCGATCCAGCAAAGCGTCGGGGAGGAGTTCCGTCAGCACGAGGGCGTGGTGACGATCTTGATGTACTACCGTCGCAGGGCTTCGCCTACGCACTGCTACAATATTATCAAGGTGGAATATGGTGGCAGGGGGCATCGCACACGGCTAAGGAACGATCTCAATGATCAACTTGTGTGTCTAGAGGTGCCCCCTGCCTCCGTATATAAAGAAGCCAAGGGGGAGGGGGCCGCCGGCCAGGAGGAGGGCGCAGGAGGAGTCCTATTCCTACCGGGAGTAGGACTCCCCCCCCAATCCTAGTTGGACTAGGATTCCCCGAGGAGGAAAGAGAGAGATGGGGGCCGGCCACCTCTCCTAGTCCTAATAGGACTAGGGGAGGGGGGAGGTGCGCGGGCACCTTGGGCTGCCCCTTTCTCCTTTCCACTAAAGCCCATTAAGGCCCATATGGCTCCCGGGGGGTTCCGGTAACCTCCCGGTACTCCGGTAAAATCCCGATTTCACCCGGAACACTTCCGATGTCCAAATATAGGCTTCCAATATATCAATCTTTATGTCTCGACCATTTCGAGACTCCTCGTCATGTCCGTGATCACATCCGGGACTTCGAACTAACTTCGGTACATCAAAATGCATAAACTCATAATAACTGTCATCGTAACGTTAAGCGTGCGGACCCTACAGTTCGAGAATAATGCAGACATGACTGAGACACATCTCCGGTCAATAACCAATAGCGGAACCTGGATGCTCATATTGGCTCCTACATATTCTACGAAGATCTTTATCGGTCAGACCGCATAACAACATACGTTGTTCCCTTTGTCATCGGTATGTGTACTTGCCCGAGATTCGATCGTCGGTATCCAATACCTAGTTCAATCTCGTTACTGGCAAGTGTCTTTACTCGTTCTGTAATGTATCATCCCGCAACTAACTCATTAGTTGCAATGCTTGCAAGGCTTATGTGATGTGCATTACCGAGAGGGCCCAGAGATACCTCTTCGACAATCGGAGTGACAAATCCTAATCTCGAAATATGCCAACCCAACATCTACCTTTGGAGACACCTGTAGAGTTCCTTTATAATCACCCAGTTACGTTGTGACGTTTGGTAGCACACAAAGTGGTCCTCCAGGAAACAGGAGTTGCATAATCTCATAGTCATAGGAACATGTATAAGTCATGAAGGAAGCAATAGCAACATACTAAACGATCGGGTGCTAAGCTAATGAAATGGGTCATGTCAATCAGATCATTCAACCAATGATGTGACCTCGTTAATCAAATAACAACACCTTGTTCATGGTTAGGAAACATAACCATCTTTGATTAACGAGCTAGTCAAGTAGAGGCATACTAGTGACACTAAGTTTGTCTATGTATTCACACATGTATTATGTTTCCGGTTAATACAATTCTAGCATGAATAATAAACATTTATCATGAAATAAGGAAATAAATAATAACTTTATTGTTGCCTCTAGGGCATATTTCCTTCAATGCGAACGTAGCTGTGAGGTGGACCCTCGCAGCGCCCCACGCGCGAATGCCAGAGGCGCTCCTGAGACACGGCTTGGTTGATCCCTGGCACGTCGACGCAGACGCGCAGCCCACCATCCTCACCTGGATGTGGGGCCATGTCGGGCGAGCAGCGGCTGCCGCGCATGACTCTCGACTCCTGTAACTCCTGAGTGTTGCTTGCGATGAACTCCTGAGGGTTTGGTCTTCCTTGCCTTGTACCTTCCTGAGGGAAACATGCCTGGAAGCACAACTCCAAGTGGTGCCCGAGCAGCTCCCTCGCGACCTTGGCAAAGTCGGTGGCTCTCCAAGAAAGAGCCCCTGAGCCCTGCCTGAGGAGGGCGCTGAGCGTGCTTTCCTATGCGAGAGAGGGTGGCGCTCCCTGATTGGGCGCAGATCCTGACCCAACACCTCCGGAGGTGCCTGCCTCCTGATGGCTTGGGTCGGGCGAAGCCTTCTTCTTCTTGGGGGTCGCCTCGGGAAGTCTTCTGTTTCCGCGATTCGGGTCTTCGATTGCTGCGGCTTGGAACGCGCGCTCAAGCGAACACACTGCGTCCCTTTCTTCACAGGGTACGGTGATGACTCCACCGCTTCCTGGCATCTTGAGGACATTGTATCCATGGTGAGTCACTGCCACGAACTTGGCCAGGGCTGGGTACCCGAGGATGGCGTTGTATGGCAGACGGATGTGGGCGACGTCGAAGTCGATGAGCTCGGTGCGGTAGTTGTTGTGCTGCCCGAAGGTGACTGGAAGGCGAACCTGCCCTATCGGAACAGTGGAACCATCGGTGACTCCTGAGAAGGGCTTGGTTGGCTGAAGCTGATCGTACGACATTTGGAGATTGTCGAACGTCTCGACGGACAGGACGTTGAGTCCTGCTCCGCCGTCAATGAGGGTCCTGGTGACCTGCACGTTGCTGATGACTGGGGAGCAAAGCATAGGGAGGACTCCGGCCGTTGCCGCGCACTTGAGCTGATCCGCTGAGCTGAACGTGATAGCGCACGCGGACCACCTGAGAGGGCACGTGGCCTCAAGCTTGGGGAGGACTGCATTCACCTCGCGAGCAAACTGCTTGAAGATGCGCTGTGAGGCTGGGGCCTACGCGCCACCCAAGATGCAAGCGATTGCGCGCGGCTCCTAGAAGCCCCAGCCCCCTCGTCCTGATGTTGGTCTTCGTTCCTCCTTGGCGGTGGCGGTAGAGGAGGAAGGCCTGTGTTGCCGCGTGGGCGATCCTCACGAGGCTGATCTCTCTAGCCTCCCTCACGAGGCTAGTCCTGCCAGTGGTTCTCGCGAGGTAGGTCTCGCCACCCTTGGCGAGGGCCACGGTCTTCCCATCGTCCGCCACCTCTTCCTCCTCCTCGGCCATAGCCCCTGTCGTTGCACTCGGGGCGTCGGCCGACACGTCCATCTCTCACGGCCCTGAGCTCTTGACATTCGTTAGTGTTGTGGGTGTGGAGGTCGTGGTACACATAGTACCGGCTGCCTTTGGATGACTCAGGCTGACCCCTGCCTCGCTTGGTGTTTGGCTCCACTGCAAGTATGGTATCCCCCTTGCGCTTCACGTCCTTGGCCTTGGGCTTCTTTTCTTCTGGGTCGGCAGCCGGGAGCTCGAGGAGGGAAAGGCGCCCTTCCTCAGCCCTGGCGCACTTGGTCGCCAAGTTGAACAGCTCCAGGGATGTGCACAGGTCTTCATGGATTGCTAGCTCCCCCTTCATCTTGACGTTGTGTACGCCATCAGAGAAGGCCGAGATGATGGCTTCTTCAGTCACCTTGGTGATCTTGAGGTGAGCGTTGTTCAAGTGCTGGATGTATTTCTGCAGGATTTCCCCTTGTTGCTGCTTGATGCGGTGCAGATCGCTCACGGCCGGGGGCCGGTCGCGAGTGCCCTGGAAGTTGGCGATGAAGCAAGTGCGCATCTCGTCCCAGGAGGAGATTCTGCCAGGAGCCAGGTTCAGGAGCCAGGTGCGGGCCCCGTCCTTGAGCGCCATGGGGAACCAGTTCGCTATGACCCTTTCGTCTCCGTTGGCGGCTTCGATGCATAGCTCGTAGAGTTGCAGGAACTCCGCAGGGTCCGCTGTGCCATCGTAGCAAGGGGACAGGTCAGGCTTGAACTTACCTGGCCATGCGACGCCGCGTAGCTTGGGGGTTAGAGCACGGCAGCCTGTTGTGGCCACCGGTGCCTTTTGCTGGTACTGGGCTTGCTCATGGGGATTACCGCGCACCGCCACTTGGAGCAGCGCAGGGTCTTGGCGTGGAGGTGTAGGGACGCGATCTTGGCGCGCCGACGCTGGGAGCGCGCGAGCACCTTCTTGGGGACGAGGAATCTCTTGGCAGCTCCTTTCTTGCTGCGCAGGCGCCGGACGCGGAGGGTCTCGCCCTGGGGCTGCGCGCCTTGGAGCCAGGGCGCCTTCTTGTGGAGGAGGTGGTGGATGCACCTCCTGATCCTCGCTCATAGAATCTATGCAATAGACCTAGCTCATGATGCCACTGTTGGGGAACGTAGCAGAAATTCAAAATTTTCCTACGTATCACCAAGATCTATCTATGGAGAGACCAACAACGAGGGGAAGGAGAGTGCATCTACATACCCTTGTAGATCGCTAAGCGGAAGCGTTCAAGAGAACGGGGTTGAAGGAGTCGTACTCGTCGTGATCCAAATCACCGGAGATCCTAGTGCCGAACGGACGGCACCTCCGCGTTCAACACACGTACAGCTCGGTGACGTCTCCCATGCCTTGATCCATCAAGGAGAGAGGGAGAGGTTGAGGAAGACTCCATCCAGCAGCAGCACAATGGCGTGGTGGCGGTGGAGGAGCGTGGCAATCCTGCAGGGCTTCGCCAAGCACCACGGGATATGAGGAGAAAGAGAGGGAGGGCTGCACCAACAGGGAGAGATCAAATCGCGTGTATTGGGCAGCCCCTAGGCCAAGTATATATAGGGGAAGGGGAGGGGCTATGCCCCCTTTAGGGTTTCCACCCCTAGGGGTGGCGGCCAGCCTAGATCCCATCTAAGGGAGGCGGCCAAGGGGGAGGGGGAGATGGAGGCGCACCAGGATGGGCCTTAGGGCCCATCTGCCCTAGGGTTTGCCCCCTCTCCTCTTCCCTTGCGCATTGGGCCTTGTGGGAGGGCGCACCAGCCCACCTGGGCCTGGTCCCCTTCCACACTTGGCCCATGAAGCCCTCCGGGGCTGGTGGCCCCACTTGGTGGACCCCCGGGACCCTCCCGGTGGTCCCGGTACGTTACCGATAAAACCCGAAACCTTTCCGGTGACCAAAACAGGACTTCCCATATATAAATCTTTACCTCCGGACCAATCCGGAACTCCTCGTGACGTCCGGGATCTCATCCGGGACTCCAAACAACATTCAGTAACCACATACAAACTTCCTTTATAACCCTAGCGTCATCGAACCTTAAGTGTGTAGACCCTATGGGTTTGGGAACCATGCAGACATGACCGAGACGTTCTCCGGTCAATAACCAATAGCGGGATCTGGATACCCATGTTGGCTCCCACATGCTCCACGATGATCTCATCGGATGAACCACGATGTCAAGGACTTAATCAATCCCGTATACAATTCCCTTTGTCTAGCGGTACGATACTTGCCCGAGATTCGATCGTCGGTATCCCGATACCTTGTTCAATCTCGTTACCGGCAAGTCTCTTTACTCGTTCCGTAACACATCATCCCGTGATAAACTCCTTGATCACATTGTGCACATTATGATGATGTCCTACCGAGTGGGCCCAGAGATACCTCTCCGTCACACGGAGTGACAAATCCCAGTCTCGATTCGTGCCAACCCAACAGACACTTTCGGAGATACCCGTAGTGCACCTTTATAGTCACCCAGTTACGTTGTGACGTTTGGCACACCCAAAGCACTCCTACGGTGTCCGGGAGTTGCACAATCTCATGGTCTAAGGAAACGATACTTGACATTAGAAAAGCTTTAGCATACGAACTACACGATCTAGTGCTATGCTTAGGATTGGGTCTTGTCCATCACATCATTCTCCCAATGATGTGATCCCGTTATCAACGACATCCAATGTCCATGGTCAGGAAACCGTAACCATCTATTGATCAATGAGCTAGTTAACTAGAGGCTTACTAGGGACATGGTGTTGTCTATGTATCCACACATGTATCTGAGTTTCCTATCAATACAATTCTAGCATGGATAATAAACGATTATCATGAACAAGGAAATATAATAATACTCAATTTATTATTGCCTCTAGGGCATATTTCCAACAGTCTCCCACTTGCACTAGAGTCAATAATCCAGTTCACATCGATATGTGATTAACACTCAAGGTCACATCCCCATGTGACTAACACCCAAAGAGTTCTGGGTTTGATCATGTTATGCTTGTGAGAGAGGTTATAGTCAACGGGTCTGAACCTTTCAGATCCGTATGTACTTCGCAAATCTCTATGTCATCTCCTAGATGCAGCTACCACGTTCTATTTTGAGCTATTCCAAATAACTGTTCTACTATACGAATCCAGTTTACTACTTAGAATAATCTGGATTAGTGTCAAAGTTTGCATCGGCGTAACCCTTTACGACGAACTCTTTTACCACCTCCATAATCGAGAAAATTCCTTATTCCACTAGTTACTAAGGATAACTTGACCGCTGTCCTGTGATCCATTCTTGGATCACTCTTGTACCCCTTGACTGACTCATGGCAAGGCACACTTCAGGTGTGGTACACAGCATAACATACTGTAGACCCTATGTCTTAAGCATAGGGGACGACCTTCGTCCTTTCTCTCTATTCTGCCGTGGTCGAGCTTTAAGTCTTAACTTCATACCTTACAACTCAGGCAAGAACTCCTTCTTTGACTGATCCATCTTGAACACCTTCAAGATCATGTCAAGGTATGTGCTCATTTGAAAGTACCATTAAGCGTTTTGATCTATCCTTATAGATCTTGATGCTCAATGTTCAAGTAGCTTAATCCAGGCTTTCCATTGAAAAACACTTTCCAAATAACCCTATATGCTTTCCAGAAATTCTACATCATTTCTGATCAACAATATGTCAACTACATATACTCATCAGAAATTCTATAGTGCTCCCACTCACTTCTATGGAAATACAAGTTTCTCATAAACTTTGTATACACCAAAATCTTTGATCATCTCATCAAAGCATACATTCCAACTCCGAGATGCTTACTCCAGTCCTTAGAAGGATTGCTGGAGCTTTGCATACTTATTAGCATCTTTTAGGATTGACAAAACCTTCCGTTTGTATCACATACAACCTTTCCTCAAGAAAATCGTCGAGGAAACAATGTTTTGACATTCTATCTGCAAGATTTCATAAATAATGTAGTAATCGCTAATATAATTCCAACAGACTCTTAGCATCGCTACGAGTGAGAAAGTCTCACCGTAGTCAACTCCTTGAACTTGTCAGGAAACTTCTTAATGACAAGTCGAGCTCTCTTAATGGTGACATTTACCATCATTGTCCGTCTTCCTTTTAAAATCCATATGTACCTAACACCCTTACAACCATCAAGTAGTTCTTCCAAAGTCTACACTTTGTTTTATATATGGATCCTCTCTCGGATTATATATACTCGAGCCATTTTGGAACTCAGGCCCACCATCACTTCTCCACAGCTCATAGGTTCATTGTTGTCTAGCAACATGACTTCCAAGACAGGATTACGTACCACTCTGAAGTAGTACGCATCCTTGTCATCCTACTTGGTTTGATAGTGTCTTGATCTGAAGTTTCATGATCACTATCATAAGCTTCCACTTCAATTGGTGTAGGTGCCACAGGAACAACTTCCTGTGCCCTGCCACACACTAGTTGAAGAGACGGGTTAATAACCTCATCAAGTCTCCACCATCCTCCCACTCAATTCTTTCGAGAGAAACTTTTCCTCGAGAAAGGACCCGATTCTAGAAACAGTCCCTTATTGCTTTCGGATCTAAGACAGGAGGTATACCCAACTGTTTTGGGTGTCTTATGAAGATGCATTTATCCGCTTTGGGTTCGAGCTTATCAACCTGAAACTTTTCACATAAGCATCGCAACCCCAAACTTTTAAGAAATGACAACTTAGGTTTCTCTAAACCATAGTTCATTCAGTGTCATCTCATCGGAATCACGTGGTGCCCTCTTTAAAGTGAATGTGGTTGTCTCTAATGCCTAACCCATAAACTATCGTGGTAATTTGATAAGAGACATCATGGTATACATCATATCTAATAGGGTGCAGTTATGATGTTC
Source organism: Triticum monococcum (assembly GCA_034509565.1). Classification (NCBI taxonomy): domain Eukaryota; kingdom Viridiplantae; phylum Streptophyta; class Magnoliopsida; order Poales; family Poaceae; genus Triticum; species Triticum monococcum. The sequence continues at coordinate 246,200,616 of CM067846.1, read as the reverse complement.
GGACACACCATCACACTATGGTGTTCTAGGCTGTATTAGTTGTGAAAAAATTCCCACAATGTCTTAATTCTGTGCCAAACTCGTAATTCATATATTCATCTCTATGATCATATCATAGATATTTTATCCTCTTGTCACGACGATCTTTCAACTTCACCCTGAAATTACTTGAACCTTTCAATAATTCAGACTCGTGATTCATCAAGTAAATATACTCAACATCTACTCAAATCATCTGTGAAGTAAGAACATAACGATATCCACTACACGCCTCAGCACTCATTGGACTGCACACATCAAAATGTATTACGTCCAACAAGTTGCTTTCTATTTCCATTTTACTGAAAACGAGGCTTTCAGTCATCTTGCCCATGTGGTATGATTTGCATGTCTCAAGTGATTCAAAATCAAGTGAGTCCAAACGGTCCATTTGCATGGAGTTTCTTCATGCATACACACCAATAGACATGGTTCGCATGTCTCAAACTTTTCAAAACGAGTGAGCCCAAAGATCCATCAACATGGAGCTTCTTCATGCGTTTTATACCGATATGACTTAACTGGCAGTGCCACAAGTAGGTGGTACTATCATTACTATCCTATATTTTGGCATGAACATGTGTATCACTACGATCAAGATTCAATAAACCATTCATTTTAGGTGTAAGACCATTGAAGGTATTGTTCAAATAAATAGAGTAACCATTATTCTCCTTAAATGAATAACTGTATTGCGATAGACATAATCCAATCATGTCTATGCTCAACGCAAACACCAATCTCGATGGTAGAGGGAGCGTACGATATTTGATCATATCCACATTGGAAACATTTCCAACACATATCGTCAGCTCACCTTTAGCTAGTCTCCGTTTATTTCGTAGCTTTTATTTCGAGTTAATAACACTTAGCAACCGAACCGGTATCTAATACCCTGGTGCTACTAGGAGTACTAGTAAAGTACACATCAACACAATGTATATCCAATATACTTCTATCGACCTTACAAGCCTTCTCATCTACCAAGTATCTAGGGTAATTCTGCTCCAGTGGTTGTTCCTCTTATTACAGAAGCACTTAGTCTCGGGTTTGGGTTCAACCTCGGGTTTCTTCACTAGAGCAGCAACTGAATTGCCGTTTCATGAAGTATCCCTTCTTGCCCTTGCCCTTCTTGAAACTAGTGGTTTCACCAACCATCAACAATTGATGCTCCTTCTTGATTTCTACTTTTGTGGTGTCAAACATCGCGAATATCTCAAGGATCATCATATATGTCCCTGATATATTATAGTTCATCACGAAGCTCTAGCAGCTTGGTGGTAATGACTTCGGAGAACTATCACTATTTCATCTGGAAGATCAACTCCCACTTGATTCAAGCGATTGTTGTACTCAGACAATCTGAGCACAAGCTCAACAATTGAGCTTTTCTCCCTTAGTTTGTAGGCTAAGAAAATCGTCGGAGGTCTTATACCTCTTGACATGGGCACGAGCCTGAAATCTCAATTTCAGCCCTCAAAACATCTCATATGTTTCGTGACGTTTCAAAACGTCTTCGGTGCCTTAACTCTAAACCATTTAACTAAACTATCACGTAGTTATCAAAACGTGTGTGTCAGATGTTCGCAACATCCACAGACGACGTTCGAGGTTCAGCACACTGAGCGGTGCATTAAGGACATAAGCCTTCTATGAAGTAATGAGGACAATCCTCAGTTTACGGACCTAGTCCGCATAATTGCTACTATCAACTTTCAACTAAATTTTCTCTAGGAACATATCTAAACAGTAGAACTAAAGCGCGAGCTACGACATAATTTGTGAAGACCTTTTGACTATGTTCAGGATAATTAAGTTCATCTTATGAACTCCCACTCAGATAGACATCCCTCTAGTCATCTAAGTGATTACATGATCCGAGTCAACTAGGCCGTGTCTGATCATCACGTGAGATGGACTAGTCAACGTCGGTGAACATCTTCATGTTGATCGTATCTTCTATATGACTCATGCTCGACCTTTCGGTCTTCTATGTTCCGAGGCCATGTCTGTACACAAGCTAGGCTCGTCAAGTCAACCTAAGTGTTTCGCGTGTGTAAATCTGTCTTACACCCGTTGTATGTGAACGTTAGAATCTATCACACCCGATCATCACGTGGTGCTTCGAAACAACGAACTGTCGCAACGGTGCACAGTTAGGGGGAACACTTTCTTGAAATTTTAATGAGGGATCATCTTATTTACTACCGTCGTTCTAAGTAAACAAGATGTATAAACATGATAAACATCACATGCAATCAAATAGTGACATGATATGGCCAATATCATATTGCTCCTTTTGATCTCCATCTTCGGGGCTCTATGATCTTCTTGTCACCGGCATGACACCATGATCTCCATCATCGTGTCTTCATGAAGTTGTCTCGCCAATGATTACTTCTACTACTACAGCTAACGGTTAGCAATAAAGTAAAGTAATTACATGACGTTTATGTTGACACGCAGGTCATAAATAAATTAAGACAACTCCTATGGCTCCTGCCGGTTGTCATACTCATCGACATGCAAGTCGTGATTCCTATTACAAGAACATGATCAATCTCATACATCACATATATCATTCATCACATCCTTTTGGCCATATCACATCACATAGCATACCCTGCAAAAACAAGTTAGACGTCCTCTAATTGTTGTTTGCATGTTTTACGTGGCTGCTATGGGTTTCTAGCAAGAACGTTTCTTACCTACGCAAAAACCACAACGTGATATGCCAATTGCTATTTACCCTTCATAAGGACCCTTTTCATCGAATCCGATCCGACTAAAGTGGGAGAGACAGACACCCGCCAGCCACCTTATGCAACTAGTGCATGTTTGTCGGTGGAACCGGTCTCACGTAAGCGTACGTGTAAGGTTGGTCCGGGCCGCTTCATCCCACAATGCCGCCGAATCAAGATTGGACTAGTAACGGTAAGCATATTGAACAAAATCAATGCCCACAACTACTTTGTGTTCTACTCGTGCATAGAATCTATGCAATAGACCTAGCTCATGATGCCACTGTTGGGGAACGTAGCAGAAATTCAAAATTTTCCTACGTATCACCAAGATCTATCTATGGAGAGACCAACAACGAGGGGAAGGAGAGTGCATCTACATACCCTTGTAGATCGCTAAGCGGAAGCGTTCAAGAGAACGGGGTTGAAGGAGTCGTACTCGTCGTGATCCAAATCACCGGAGATCCTAGTGCCGAACGGACGGCACCTCCGCGTTCAACACACGTACAGCCCGGTGACGTCTCCCATGCCTTGATCCAGCAAGGAGAGAGGGAGAGGTTGAGGAAGACTCCATCCAGCAGCAGCACAACGGCGTGGTGGTGGTGGAGGAGCGTGGCAATCCTGCAGGGCTTCGCCAAGCACCACGGGATATGAGGAGAAAGAGAGGGAGGGCTGCACCAACAGGGAGAGATCAAATCGCATGTATTGGGCAGCCCCTAGGCCAAGTATATATAGGGGAAGGGGAGGGGCTGCGCCCCCTTTAGGGTTTCCACCCCTAGGGGTGGCGGCCAGCCTAGATCCCATCTAAGGGAGGCGGCCAAGGGGGAGGGGGAGAGGGAGGCGCACCAGGATGGGCTTTAGGGCCCATCTGCCCTAGGGTTTGCCCCCTCTCCTCTTCCCTTGCGCATTGGGCCTTGTGGGAGGGCGCACCAGCCCACCTGGGGCTGGTCCCTTTCCACACTTGGCCCATGAAGCCCTCCGGGGCTGGTGGCCCCACTTGGTGGACCCCCGGGACCCTCCCGGTGGTCCCGGTACGTTACCGATAAAACCCGAAACCTTTTCGGTGACCAAAACAGGACTTCCCATATATAAATCTTTACCTCCGGACCATTCCGGAACTCCTCATGATGTCCGGGATCTCATCCGGGACTCCGAACAACATTCGGTAACCACATACAAACTTCCTTTATAACCCTAGCGTCATCGAACCTTAAGTGTGTAGACCCTACGGGTTCGGGAACCATGCAGACATGACCGAGACATTCTCCGGTCAATAACCAACAGCGGGATCTGGATACCCATGTTGGCTCCCACATGCTCCATGATGATCTCATCGGATGAACCACGATGTCAAGGACTTAATCAATCCCGTATACAATTCCTTTTGTCTAGCGGTACGATACTTGCCCGAGATTTGATCGTCGGTATCCCGATACCTTGTTCAATCTCGTTACCGGCAAGTCTCTTTACTCGTTCTGTAACACATCATCCTGTGCTCAACTCCTTGATCACATTGTGCACATTATGATGATGTCCTACCGAGTGGGCCCAGAGATATCTCTCCGTCACACGGAGTGACAAATCCCAGTCTCGATTCGTGCCAACCCAACAGACACTTTCGGAGATACCCGTAGTGCACCTTTATAGTCACCCAGTTACGTTGTGACGTTTGGCACACCCAAAGCACTCCTACGGTGTCCGAGAGTTGCACAATCTCATGGTCTAAGGAAACGATACTTGACCTTAGAAAAGCTTTAGCATACGAACTACACGATCTAGTGCTATGCTTAGGATTGGGTCTTGTCCATCACATCATTCTCCCAATGATGTGATCCCGTTATCAACGACATCCAATGTCCATGGTCAGGAAATCGTAACCATCTATTGATCAACGAGCTAGTTAACTAGAGGCTTACTAGGGACATGGTGTTGTCTATGTATCCACACATGTATCTGAGTTTCCTATCAATACAATTCTAGCATTGATAATAAACGATTATCATGAACAAGGAAATATAATAATAATCAATTTATTATTGCCTCTAGGGCATATTTCCAACAATACCCTACTCTAGTGTGTGGTGTGGTGGATTGCCTTAGGGGCTGATGAGGATCAGTACAAAGGAAGAACAGCCTCGCAAGAGGTGTTCTTGACCTGGGCGATGAACTTCTAGGGTGAGTTCAGTCGCCTCTCTTTCTTTCTGCTAGGGTTCTACCAGATTTCCAGCCGTCCCTCTACTCTATGGTGGCTAGCTCTATTTATAGAGGCCCTGGGCCTCTCCCCAAATAATGAGCGGGAAGGGCGCCAACAATTGGCCATTTTGAAGGGGAACAGGTAGTACAAGTTATCCTGACCAAAGGTGGTCTTCGGCTGCCAAAAGTACTGGTGATGACGTCCTCTTGGACTCCACGGTGACCTCCGTCCTGCCGCTCTGCTGGTCTTGGTCTTGTTGCACCGGAATGACAACCTTTGCCTGATGCCTTGGCCTGTGCTTGCCCCCTTTGCACCAAAGGGGAAACAAGGACACTGCGCAGGCCGGCGCCTGCCTGGTCTCGATCGTCATGGCTTGCGTCACGGGTTCCTCGCGAGGTACCCCTGCCTTGATCTCTCCGCCTCTTTGTGAGCCTGCCTTATGAGGCTACCTCTGAGGAAGCTTCTCGTCATCCGCCCCACGAGGCTTGGCCCCTCGCTAGGGTCTTGAGCTTGTGCTGATGAAGATGGGCCGCGCTGGGCCCCCACTTGAACCACGCCGCAGGCCGCAGGCAGGCAAGTCTGGGGACCCCCGTTCCCAGAACACCGACATCTTGTCCATCACATCATTCTCTAATGATGTGATCCCGTTCATCAAATGACAACACATGTCCATGGCTAGGAAACTTAACCATCTTTGATTAACGAGCTTGTCAAGTAGAGGCATACTAGGGACCCTCTATTTGTCTATGTATTCACACATGTACTAAGTTTCTGGTTAATACAATTCTAGCATGAATAATAAACATTTGTCACGTAAGGAAATATAAATAACAACTTTATTATTGCCTCTAGGGCATATTTCATTCAGTAGCCCCCTCTGGTGATTTCTTCGCCCAATATTTTTTATATATTCCAAAAATATTCTCCGTGAAGTTTCGGGACTTTTGAAGTTGTGCTGAATAGGTCTCTAATATTTGCTCCTTTTCTAGTCCAGAATTCTAGCTGCCGGCATTCTCCCTCTTCATGTAAACCTTACAAAATAAGGGAGAAAAGGCATAAGTATTGTGATATAATGTGTAATAACAGCCCATAATGTAATAAATATCAATATAAAAGCATGATGCAAAATGGACGTATCAACTTCCCCAAGCTTAGACCTCGCTTGTCCTCAAGCGAAAGCGGATATCAAAAAATATGTCTGCATGTTTAGAGATAGAGGTGTCGATAAAATAAAATACGGACATGAGGGCATCATGATCATCTTTATAACTGCAACATATATATTCATATAATTTCTTATGCTAAAGTGACAATTTGTTCACAAAGTATGAATCAGAAACTTCATTCAAAACTAACAAACTATGATCTCAGTCATTGAAGTAATTGCAATTTATCATAACATCAGAAAGAGACAATATAAGAGCTTTTCAGCAAGTCCACATACTCAACTATCATTTAGTCTTTCACAATTTCTAACACTCACGTGATACTTATGGGTACAAAGTTTCAATCGGACACAGAAAAAGATAGGGGCTTATAGTTTCGCCTCCCAACCTTTTACCTCAAGGGTAATGTCAACAATAATACTTTATGAAAACCTACATCTGAGTGGATATATATATATATATATATATGTATGTATCTCTCCAACACATAGTGCTTGCAAAAGGAAAAAGTGTAAAAAGGAAAGGTGATGATCACCATGACTCTTGTATAAGGGTAGAAGATAAAAGTAAAAGATAAGCCCTTCACAGAGGGAAGAAGAGGTTGCCATGCGCTTTTATGGTTGGATGCACAAAATCTTAATGCAAAAGAACGTGACTTTATATTGTCGCTTGTGATAAAGAACTTTATTATGCAGTCTGTCGCTTTTATTTCTTCCATATCACAATTTCGTATAAAGCTTATTTTCTTCACTAATAGATCATACATATTTAGAGAGCATTTTTTTATTGCTTGCACCGATGACAATTTACTTGAAGGATCTTACTCAATCCATAGGTAGGTATGGTGGACTCTCATGGCAAAACTAGTTTAAGGTATGTTTGGAAGCACAAGTAGCATCTCTACTTGGTGCAAAGAATTTGGCTAGCATGAGAGGGAAAGGCAAGCTCAACATGTTGGATGATCCATGATGATATAACTTCTATTCAGATACAAGAAAACATAACCCATTATGTTGTCTTCCTTGTTCAACATCAACTTTTTAGCATGTCACATTTTAATGAGTTCTCACGGTCACAAAAGATGTCCAAGATAGTATATTTATATGTGAAGCCTCTCTTTCTTTATTACTTCCGATTAATTTCAACAATGACCAAAACTATGTTTGTCAACTCTCAACATTTTTTATTAATCATACTCTTTATATGTGAAGTCATTACTCTCCATAAGATCAGTATATGATCTTTTTATTTCTTTTTATTCTTTCTTTAATTTTATTCCCTCAAGACATAGCATGAAAGCAAAGCCCTCAACTCAAAACTACTCTTTATTATATATAACTCACAGACTCGATTGCATAGATAGAGATCGAAACAAAACTAAAAGCTAGATCATACTAACAACTTTATTCTACTAGATCAAGATATAACCAAAAGGATCGAACTAAGAAAAATGATAGAGATAAAGATGTGATGGTGATGCGATACCGGGGCACCTCCCCCAAGATTGGTAGTTGCCAAGGGGAGTGCCCATACCCATGTATTTATGTCTCTTTCTTCGGAGGTGATGATGATGGAGCTATTGATGTAGTAGGCTTCTTCGCAGTTTGCGCTTGAAGATAGAATTTTCCTCCCTTAAGTCATCGATCTCCTACTCAAGCCTTAATATCTTTTTACATAGTTCCTGTTTGTTTTCCTGCAAGAGATGAAAAGGGATAAACTCGATCTTAGGTTTCTTTGCTTTATTAGGAAGACTTGACTTTTTGAACTCCACGTGCATGTCCCCAGGTTGGGGTAGTGGGACTTCCTCTTCATCGGAACTTGTCTCTTCCTTTCCTTTCGGATCATGGTCTTCTTCTTCCTTCTTGGTCCAACCATAATGCTCCAAATCCTCATGGACCTTGGGTTCTGCAATGTAATCAGCTACAAAGGTCTCTCCCTTCGACTCTTGAGATGACATCTTGCTCTAAATCTGCTGTAGAAATAGCTCAAAACAAAAGCATGAGATATTTCCATGGTACGGTGGTCAAAACCTTCAGGAGGTTATATAATGAATTTTTACCGACCAAAAGAAGTATTGTGCAAGAAAACGGAGTACGGAGGGCACACGAGGTGGTCACAAGGCAAGGGGTGCGCCCTCCACCCTTATGGTCGCCTTGTGTCTTTTTTGGACTACTTTTAATTTTCCTAATTTTTTAGATATTCCAAAATAGAGAAAAATTGCTATTAGAACAGTTTTGGAGTTGGTTTACTTACCGTACCACATACCTACTCCTTTTCGGAGTTTGAAATGTTCGAGAAAGTGTCCCTTATGTACTCCTCTGGTGTTACGGTGTCAATTATATTGGTCTCCACATTTCTGGGATTACCTAAGATATAAGGTTTAATTCTTTGACCGTTTACCACCTTCAGATTTGTAGCTTCAGCGTTGTTGATTTTGATGGCACCGGAACGATAGACCTCCTTGATAATGTAAGGACCTTCCCATTTAGAGAGAAGTTTTCCTGCAAAAAATCTTAAACGAGAGTTGTATAGAAAAACATGACCACCTACATTAAACTCATGCTTTTGTATCCTTTTATCATGCCATATTTTAAATTTTTCTTTAAACAATTTGGCATTCTCATAGGCTTGGGTTCTCCATTCATCAAGCGAGCTTATGTCAAATAACCTCTTTAATAGCCCAATATGCCTTATGTTCTAATTGAAGAGGTAAGTGACAAGTCTTTCCATAAACCATTTTATATGGAGACATACCCATAGGGTTCTTATAAGCAATTCTATAAGCCCATAATGCATCATCAAGTTTCTTAGACCAATTCTTTCTAGATCTATTAACAGTCTTTTGCAAAATCAATTTAATTTCTCTATTGCTCAATTCTACTTGACCACTAGACTGAGGATGATATCGAGATGCAATTCTATGGTTAACATCATACTTACCAAGCATTTTACGAAAAGCACCATGAATAAAATGTGAACCACCATCAGTCATTAAATATCTAGGAACTTCAAACCTTGGAAAAACAACTTCTTTAAGCATCTTAATAGAAGTGTTATGATCAGCACTACTAGTTGTAATAGCTTCTACCCACTTAGTAACGTAATCAACAACAACTAAAATATGTCTATACCCATTAGAGGAAGGAAAAGGTCCCATATAATCAAAGCCCCAAACATCAAATGGTTCAATAACAAGTGAATAATTCATAGGCATTTCCTGACGTCTGCTAATATTACCAATTCTTTCGCATTCATCACAAAAACAAAACAAACATACGAGCATCCTTGAAGAGAGTAGGCCAATAAAAACAGGATTGCAATACCTTCTATGCAGTTCTATCTCCAGCGTGGTGTCCTCCGTAAGACTCCGAGTGGCACTTGCGTAGTATCTATTCCTGTTCATGCTCAGGTACACAACATCTAATAACACCATCTACTCCTTCTTTATAAAGGTGTGGGTCATCCCAAAGTAATGTCTTAAATCATAGAAAAACTTTTTCTTTTGCTGGTATGTGAAACTAGGTGGTATAAATTTAGCAACAATGTAATTAGCATAATCAGCATACCATGGAGCATTAGGAGAAGCATTTATGACATCTAATTGTTCATCAAGAAAGCTATCATCAATAGGCATTGGGTCATCAAGAACATTTTGTAACCTAGACAAGTTGTCATGAACGGGGTTCTCAGATCCCTTTCTATCAATAATATGCAAATCAATTTCTTGTAACAAGAGCACCCATCTAATGAGTCTAGGTTTAGCATCTTTCTTCTCCATAAGATATTTAATAGCAGCATGATCAATGTGAATAGTTACTTTGGAAGCAACAATATAAGATCTGAACTTATCATAGGCAAAAACAACTGCCAAAAATTCTTTTGCAGTAGTAGCATAATTTCTCTGGGCACTGTCTAGAGTTTTACTAGCATAATGAATAACATTCAATTTCATATCAACTCTTTGCCCTAGAACAACACCAACAGCATAATCACTAGCATCGCACATAATTTCAAAGGGTAAATTCCAATCAGGTGGTTGAACAATAGGTGCAGAAATCAAGGCTTTCTTAAGTATTTCAAATGCATCTACACAATCATTATCAAAAACAAAAGAGACACCTTTTTTCAAGAGACTAGTGAGAGGCCTAGAAATTTTAGAGAAGTCTTCAATAAACCTACTATAGAAACCAGCATAACCAGGGAAACTTCTTATACCTTTGATATCTTTAGGACACGGCATCTTTTCAATAGCATCTACTTTAGCTTTATCAACTTCAATACCTCTTTCAGAAATTTTATGCCCCAAGACAATACCTTCATTAACCATAAAGTGGCACTTCTCCGAATTCAAGACAAGATTAGTTTCTTCACATCTTTGCAAAACTCGATCAAGGTTGCTTAAGCAATCATCAAAAGAAGTTCCATAAATGGAGAAATCATCCATGAAAACCTCAACAATCTTTTCACAAAAATCAGACAATATAGCAGCCATATGTCTATAAGCAAAGGTACCGAAAGGGCAAGTAAAAGTGGTCTTCTCCTGATCATCTTTTGACACAGGTATTTGGGAAAAAAACAGAATAACCATCTAGAAAGAAAAAATGTGTATGTTTGGATAGTATTTCTAGCATTTGATAAATAAAAGGTAGGGGTAATGATCTTTCCTGGTAGCTTTATTCAATTTGTGAAAGTCAATTACCATTCTATAACATGTAACAATTCTTTGTGGAATCAATTCATTCTTATCATTAGGAACAACAGTAATACCTCCCTTCTTAGGGACACAATGAACGGGACTTACCCATCTACTAACAGCAATAGGATAAATTATACCTGCCTCCAGAAGCTTTAGTATTTCATTTCTTACCACTTCCTTCATCTTAGGATTTAACCGTCGTTGGTGATCAACAACTGGTTTAGCATCATGCTCCAAATTAATTTTGTGCTGACATAGAGTGGGACTAATGCCCTTAAGATCATCAAGAGTATATCCAATAGAGGCATAGTGCTTCTTCAGAGTTTTCAATAATTTCTTTTCTTCATGCTCTGAAAGGTTAGCACTAATAATAACAGGATATATCTTATTTTCATTGAGATAAGCATATTTCAAAGTATTAGGTAATTGTTTAAGCTCAAACACGAGATCACCCTTGGGTGGAGGAGGATCCCTAAGGATTTCAATAGGAAAGTTGTGTTTCAAAACAGGCCCTTGATTAGAGAATATTTCATCTATTTCCCTTCTTTCATTCATAAACATATCATTTTCATGGTCTACCAAATATTGTTCTAAAGGATTAGTAGGAGGCACGACAATAGAAGCAAGACCAATAATTTCATCATTACTAGGCAATTCTTTATCATGGGGTTGTCTACAAAATTTAGAGAAATTAAAATCATGAGACATATCCCCTAAACCAACAGTAACAATTTATTTCTCGCAGTCTATCTTAGCATTAATAGTATTCAAGAAAGGTCTACCAAATATAATGGGATGAAAATCATCTTGTCGGGAACCAAGAACAAGAAAATTAGTAGGGTATTTAATTTTCCCACACAAGAATTCAACATCTCTAACAATCCTAATTGGTGATATAGTATCACTATTGGCAAGCTTAATAGTAACATCAATATCTTCTATCTCAGCAGGTGCAATATCATTCATAATTTCTTGGTATAAGGTATAAGTAATTGCACTCACACTAGCACCCACATCACATAAGCCATGATAACAATGATCTCCAATTTTAACACAAACAATAGGCATGCCAACAACAAGTCTATGTTTATCCTTAATATCAGGTTTAGCAATCCTAGCAGCTTCATCACAGAAATAAATAACATGCCCATCAATATTATCGACCAAGAGATCTTTAACCATAGCAATATTAGGTTCAGCTTTAATTTGTTCAGGGGGTGTAGGTGTTCTAATATAACTCTTACGAACAACAGTTGAAGCTTTAGTATGATCCTTCATTCTAACAGGAAAAGGTGTTTTTTCAATATAAGCAGTAGGAACGATAGGATCAACATTATAAGTAATAGTTTCTTATTCAAGTTTACTAGGTTCTACTACTTTAACTTCAATGGGAGGATGATATTTAAACCACCTCTCCTTAGGGAGATCAACATGACTAGCAAAAGATTCACAGGAAGAACCTACTATCTCAGAGTCAAGTCCATATTTAGTCCTAAAATCACGAAAAGTATCGGTATCTATAAAAGATTTAACATAGTAAAACTTAAGGTTTATACCTGACTCCTTACCTTCGTCGAGTTCCCAATCTTAAGAGTTGCGTTTAATTCTTTCCAATAAATCCCATTTGAATCCAATATCCTTCTTCCTAAAAGAACTAGTACAAGAAGTATCGAGCATGGATCGATCGTTATGAGAAAGATGAGCATAAAAATTTTGAATAATAATTTCTCTTGAGAGCTCATGATTGGGGCATGAGTATAACATTGACTTAAGCCTCCCTCAAGCTTGAGCGATACTTTCTCCTTCATGAGGCCAAAAATTATATATATAATTCCGATCACGATGAACTAGATGCATAGGATAAAACTTCTGATGAAATTCCAATTTCAATCGGTTGTAGTTCTAAGATCCAATATCATCACATAGCCTATACCATGTCCATGACTTTCCCTTAAAAGATAAAGGGAAGACCTTCTTCTTGACAACATCCTCGGGCATACCTGCAAGCTTAAATAATCCACAAACTTCATCCACATAGATTAGGTGCATATCAGGATGTAATGTTCCATCTCGTGCATAAGGATTAGCTAGCAGTTTCTCTATCATACCCGAACGAATTTCATAATAAATATTTTCAGTAGGTGTAGTAGGTTGAGGAGCAACTCTTTGCTCTTTCGGTTGGGGTGAAGATACCCCAAACAAGCCCCTCAAAGGATTACCTTCCATAGTAACAAGTGACAGTAAATTTCAGCACACTATATAAATGTTTCCTTACCAAATTCCACTTACCAAAGGCACTTCACTCCCCGGCAACGGCGCCAGAAAAGGGTCTTGATGACCCACAAGTATAGGGGATCTATCATAGTCCTTTCGATAAGTAAGAGTGTCAAACCCAACAAGGAGCAGAAGGAAATGACAAGCGGTTTTCAGTAAGGTATTCTCTGCAAGCACTAAAATTATCGGTAACAGATAGTTGTATGATAAGATAATTCGTAACGAGTAACAAGTAACAAGAGTAACTAAGGTGCAGTGAGGTGGCCCAATCCTTTTTGTAGCAATGTACAAGCCTGGACGAACTCTTATATAAAGCAAAGCGCTCCCGAGGACACATGGGAATTGTTGTTAAGTTAGTTTTCATCATGCTCATATGATTCACGTTCGTTACTTTGATAATTTGATATGTGGGTGGACCGGTGCTTGGGTGCTGCCCTTCCTTAGACAAGCCTCCCACTTATGATTAACCTCTCTCGCAAGCATCCACAACTACGAAACAACAATTCAGATAAATCGAACCATAGCATGAAACGTATGGATCCAAATCAGCCCCTTATGAAGCAACGCATAAACTATGGTTTAAGTTTCTGTCACTCTAGCAACCCATCATCTACTTATTACTTCCCAATGCCTTCCCCTAGGCCCAAACAATGGTGAAGTGTCATTTAGTCGATGTTCACATAACACCACTAGAGGAAAGACAACATACATCTCATCAAAATATCGAATGAATACCAAATTCACATGATTACTTATAACAAGACTTCTCCCATGTCCTTAGGAACAAATGTAACTACTCACAAAGCGTATTCATGTTCATAATCAGAGGAGTATTAATTATCATTAAGGATCTGAACATATGATATTCCACCAAATAAACCAACTAGCATCAACTACAAGGAGTAATCAACACTACTAGCAATCCACAGGTACCAATCTGAGGTTTTGAGACAAAGATCGGATACAAGAGATGACCTAGGGTTTGAGAGGAGATGGTGCTGGTGAAGATGTTGATGGAGATTGACCCCCTCTCGATGAGAGGATCGTTGGTGATGACGATGGCTTCGATCCCCCTCCTGGAGGGAAGTTTCCCCGGCAGAACAGCTCCGCCGGAGCCCTAGATTGGTTCTGCCCAAGTTCCGCCTCGAGATGGCGGTGCTTCGTCCTGAAAGCTTCTTCCTTCTATTTTTTTTTCAAGATCAAAACACACCATATAGCAGAAGATGGGCGTCGGGGGCTTGCCAGGTGGCCCACAAGACCGGAGGGCGCCCCCAGGGGGTAGGGCGTGCCCTCCACCCTTATGGATGGCAGATGGCCCCCCTCTGGTGCTTTCTTCACCCAATATTTTTTTATTCCAAAAAAATATTCTCCGTGAAGTTTCAGGACTTTTGGAGTTGTGCAGAATAGGTCTCTAATATTTACTCCTTTTCCAGTCTAGAATTCTAGTTGTCGGCATTCTCCCTCTTCATATAAACCTTATAAAATAAGTGAGAAAAGGCATAAGTGTTGTGATATAATGTGTAATAACAGCCCATAATGTAATGAATATCAATATAAAAGCATGATGCAAAATGGACGTATCAGGGGCGACTTGTTGTCGCTCTTCATCGGTAGCCCAACCCGGAAAGGCGATGGTTCCATCCAGACGGTCTTGTCTATATCCCAGCCAGGGGTTTAAATCGGCAAGGGCGGTTATCTTGTAGTAGAACTATGTCTTGTTCCATCCTTTCAGATAACTAGCCAGCTTGGCTTCTGGGAAAGGACAGTTTTTCCATCTTTGGATTGATACCCCTCCAAGTTCGGTGTTAGGGCCATTAGGGAATTTTGTTTGATGATTGATATAAAATAACTCGTAGAAAAGAGTGACAAGTGGCTCTGTCTGAAGATAGACTTTGCAAAATACTTGAATCTGGCATAAGTTGGTCACTAAGTTTGGACCAATGTCTTGGGGACAGAGGTCGAAGAAGTTATGGAAATCCCTAAGGAATTTTGAGCCGAGTGGTGTGAAGCCCCTCTGGAGATGATACACAAAGACAACAACCTCCTCCTGATCAGGCTGCAAGGGACTTTCTCCTTTTGATGCTCGCCAGCTAATGACATTTTGATCCAGAAAAGACCTTGAGTTACAAGATCATTGAGCATGACGGTAGACACTTGAGATTTCGCCCAGTTGCGGGTCACGGTTCTTGCCATTATGAGTCGCCTAAAGAATTAAACATTGAAGACAAAGTATGAATGGCGGGTCATTTATAATTGATAAAATGTCCATTGGCTCATATAACAAGTTGGCAGTGTAATAAGGTGGCTATGGTTCAAGGGCAAGTCCACATGGTTATTCAATTACTAATGAGTCGCCAGTTGGTCTATACAACAAGCTAACAAAATAATAAAGTTACTATGATAAATCGCCAATTTGTTTATACTATTAATGGCAGGTCATCCAAAGTACTGAGCAGGCCGAACGAAGGAACAACTGACTTCGGAGCTAGGCGAGTTATGATATGTGACAACGAGCTGGCGAATCATAAGGCATCTCATATTTGTTAGAGACTGGGTTTTTCAGCTAAGTGTGGACAAACAAGTTTCTACTCGAACGTTTTCAATTGCAGATCTAGAAAATAGCTTGAAAGGAAAATATTTACTATACCTACTACATATAGTGGAAGTACCGGCTAGTCGACTCGCAAGTGCTAATAAAGATCTGAAGCTCCTAGATGTGAAAATGGTGCTACAACTAGCATCGGAATATTTCTACAAGAAGTGTATTTGAATCTAGACCTAGATGGCAGACGTTGGTAAAGTAAACCAAAGAACACGATGAACACCGACGAACTAGGTAAATGGATGAGATATTGCTACAGATCTGGGAGAGGGAATTAGGCATACCTGGATGTGACGGAAGCTCTGGGACTCTTTCTGAATGGCTCCGACGGTGGCACGCGCGAGGATGAAGGAGCAGTTGACGTCGCCGGAGCACCCGAGGTCGTGTGGCAGCGGAGCTCTGGATGCGGACGGATGACACGTGAGGAAGAAGAAACAAGGAGGTGAAGAGATAAAAATGAAAATGGAGCCCCCTCGGGTGTATTTATAAAGAAAGAAGAGAAGGAGAAGAGGCGGCCTTGAAAATAAAGGAGACGCAGTAACTTTTTGAGAAAGGGACACCTCGGTTTTCAGGCCAAATGGATATACATAAAGATCCTTTATGATGTCATGCTAGAGCCCCTGGAAATCCAGAAATGATGTCATGATTCAAGGACATGGAAAAATGAGAAGTGTGGAAGTGTCATAAGCCGGAATCTATCACCCGGCTATGATACAGTTTCAAATAAAGGAAGATGACCCAGAGTTATCATCAATCAGAAGATTGACATGAATAAATTCAAATCAATCTGGGGGCTAATGTTGGGGATATAACCCCACGATATGACCTGCCCGGTGAGGGCCGAGTCATTCTTTGGCGACTTGACAAAGGTATGGTTTGATGATGGGCTGGGATGATAACGAGTTCAAGGCCCAGAAGATGAGTGGCCAGTGTGACACCCCGGATGTAACTTGCCATATTTGTAACTCCAACTCTTGCCATTTCGGCTTTAAGTTATGAGATTCCCTTCGTGGTTGTGTTTTGTCTTTGTTTTTCTTTTTGTTCAAGTCATGCATTTAATATTATGTCATCATGTGCATCTCATATGCATACGTGTTCGTCTCATGCATCCGATCATTTTCCCCGTTATCCGTTTTGCAATCCGACACTCCCACGTGCACCGGCACACCCCTCTTGTCTCTTTCGTGAGCGAGTGTTAAGCGTTCTCACAATGGGCCGAGATTTGCCAAGTGGCCTTGGTACACCACCGGTAGACCTCCTGTCAAATTTCGTGCCATTTGGAGTCCGTTTGATACTCCAACGCTTAACCGAGCAACCGTGAAAGCCTCTTGTGTGTTGCAGCCTAACACCCCTCCAAACCGGCCCAATAACCCATCCAAACCACTCCCATGTCCTCCGTCGTCGGATCACGATCGTGTGGGCGAAAACTACACTCCATTTGGACACTCCTACCTCCTCCTACCTATAAATATGTGCACTCCTCCGAAATTTTGGGTCCAAAACCCTAGATCCAACTCTCTCTCCACGTCGAACACGTCCGGACGGCGCCGGACGCGTCCGACGCCGCGCCCCGTCCACTCACGTGCCGCCACGTGGATCCTCCCCGCCCACCACTGCTGAAGCCCGCCGAGCCCATCGTCGGACCCCACGGGCCCGTACGCCGCTGCCCGCGCCCGCGCGCGCCCGGGCTGCCTCACCCGCGCACCGCCCGCCTCCCCCACCGGCGTGCCGACCGCCCCGCCGCCCAGCGCCATCCCCGCCATCAACGCCGGCCACCGCCGCCTCACCCACCTCCAACGCCGGCCGCCACCTCCCCGCGCCTCCGCGCCGCACGCCTCGCCGCCCGGTGCCCCGCGCCTCCGCCGCTCCTCCTCATCGCCGTCAAGTGTTCTGGCCACCGCGACGACGAACTCCGGCGATACTCGGTTCTCGTGCCGTGGTCAATCCATAGATCTATTTTCTGAGAGGTTGTTTTTCTGCTAAGTCCCTAACATTGTATGCCCCTGTTCATTGCATCATAACTCCATGACCGTAGCTCCGTGTCATGCGCATGATATATCGAAATGTTCATTGTGAGATGCTCTTCATTTCATTCCATTGTGGAATGCTTGTTTGAGTTCATATTCATGCCCAAATCATTGATGCAAGAGTGCTATAAAAATGTTTCCTACTATTACTTATCAGATTATGATGATTTGTCATTTTTTTCACATTTGTTGTGTGCATCGTATGGGCATGAGCTCCACATGTGTTTTGAACTATGCCATGCCATCTTTACAAAGGTGCTTGCCATGTATTTTTGTGACCAATGTGGTGACTAGCGAAAGCACGCATAGTAGCCTTCGTGATATTGCTGTTTTCAGGGACTTAGGATTTTACTGTCATTTCCCTGTTGTTATCTTGATGCCATGTAAACATGATGCTACAGTGAGATCCATGCTTGTTTTGAGTACCTTCAGTAAGGATGTTTTGGGCATATGGTTATGCTCTATCCATCCATGCCCCTGTTTGTAATTATGGAGTGCCCTAGCATGTATTAATCTTGCTCTACTTTTCCTATAAAATGTTCCTGGCAGATTGTTTACATGTTAATCAATTTTGTCATGGTTGTTGCTAGTGATCCATGCATGCTATGAACTTGCTCTTGCCATGGTTAGCTTCATGAACATGTCTTCTTGTTGTTAGTATGATTATCTTGTCATGCAAGGCTTTGTGATCAGTGGTTTGAGCTCGCAAAGATGCCTTCATAATTCTGTTTATGCCATGCTCTATTTTTCTGCTAAGTCTGAAACTGTTAATAAAACTTGCTATGTTTACATGGGTGCCATCATATCTTCTGTGCCTTTTTAGCTCATGATCATTAAGGGACTTTTGTTCTATGCATTTAGTAGATTCATCCCATGCCTTGGTTTGCGATGATATGTTCCTGTAGCATGTTTTTTCCTTGCTCTAAACATTGCTTCCTGATGTTATTTTTGGCATGTTAGTATTTTCACTAAGTCTGTGAAGCTCATATCTTTTGCACTATTGCCATGCTTGTTTGAACATGCTCTTGTGTGATTTAGCCGTAGATCATTGTTCATGTTTTGTCAAGCATCTTGAGTACATCACTGCCATGTGCTTTGTTGCTATGTTGGAGTGCAGTAGCTTAGTTTCTTGTTTCATGCTAAGTAGCGTCGTGCTGTTAATCGCAGAATTGTACCTTTCTTGTTTTGCTTGCCATTTGCAAACCGTGCCTCCGCTTCCGGTGATCTTTATATCGATTTCGACCAAAATCATATCATCTTTCCAGCAGCACACTTGGTTTGCCAAGTTGATGCCTTGATCTTTATTTCCCTTCCAGAGCACGCATATGCATTGCATATCACATCACGCATGTCATGCCATGTTTTTCATCATGTTGTTTGTGCATTGCACTGTGATTGATTGTTGGTCCTTTGCTTCTATTCTTCCTTTGGGTAGAGCCGAGATACGAGTACGTGATCGAGGAACCTGTTGAGTACGCTAACAAGGATCAAGCTTTCGTCAACTCTGAGAACTTTGCAGGCAAGATGACCATACCCTCGAAATCACTTCTATCTTTGCTTGCTAGTTGTTCGCTCTATTGCTATGCCACGATACCTACCACTTGCTTTATCATGCCTCCCATATTGCCATGTCAAGCCTCTAACCCACCTTTCCTAGCAAACCGTTGTTTGGTTATGTTACCGCTTTGCTGAGCCCCTCTTATAACATTGCTAGTTGGAGGTGAAGATGAAGTTTGTTCCATGTTGGAACATGGATATTGTTTGGATATCATTATTATCTCTTATTTACTTTAATGCATCTATATAATTGGTAAAGGGTGGAAGGCTCGGCCTTATACCTAGTGTTTTGTTCCACTCTTGCCGCCCTAGTTTCCGTCATACCGGTGTTATGTTCCTTCATTCTGCGTTCCTTACGCGGTTGGGTGTTATGGGAACCCCTTGGCAGTTCGCTTTGAATAGAAATCCTCCAGCAAGGCCTAACCTTGGTTTTACCATTTGCGTACCTACCACCATATACCTTCCCTTGGGTTCTACAGACTCAAGGGTCATCTTTATTTTAACCCCCCCCCTCGGGGGCCAGTGTTCCTCTGAGTGTTGGTCCGAACCGAGCTGCCTGCGGGGCCACCTCGAGGAAACTTGAGGGTTGGTTTTACTCGTAGCTAGTCTCATTCGGCATTGCCCTAAGAACGAGATACTTGCGACTCCTATCGGGATTTGTCGGCACATCGGGTGGCTTTGCTGGTCCTGTTTTACCATTGTATTCCAAGACTGATCAGGTCTTCCTGGGAGAAGGAATATCCTTTGTTGACCGTGAGAGCTTGTGATGGGCTATATTGGGACACCCCTACAGGGTTTGAACTTTCAAAAGCCACGCCCGCTGTTATGTGCAGATGGGAATTTGGTAATATCCGGTTGTAGAGAACTTGACACTTAACTTAATTAAAATGAATCAACCGCATGTGTAGCCGTGATGATCTCTTTTGGGCAGAGTCCGGGAAGAGAACACGATCTCGTGTTATGCTTGAGCGTAAGTAGCTTCAGGATCACTTCTTGATCAGTATTAGCTTCTCGACCGTGCATTGCTTCTCTTCTCGCTCTCTTTTGCGTATGTTAGCCACCATATATGCTTAGTGCTTTGCTGCAGCTCCACCTCACTACCCTTTCCTACCCTTAAGCTTAAATAGTCTTGATCTCGCGGGTGTGAGATTGCTGAGTCCCCGTGACTCACAGATACTTCCAAACAGATGCAGGTGCCGATGATGCTAGTGCAGGGGACGCTACCGAACTCAAGTGGTGGTTCGACGAGGATTCGGGCCGTTACTATGTTTCTTTTCCGGATGATCAGTAGAGGAGCCCAGTTGGGACGATCGAGGATCTAACATTTGGGGTTGTCTTTCTTTATTTTTGTTCCGTAGTCAGACGTTGATTGTATTATGGATGATGTATGACTATTTATGTATTGTGTGAAGTGGCGATTGTAAGCCGACTCTTTATCTCTTTCTTATTCAGTACATGGGATGTGTAAAGATTACCCCTCTTGCGACATGCGTACCATGCGGCTATGCCTCTAAGTCATGCCCCGACACGTGGGAGATATAGCCGCATTGTGGGTGTTACAAGTTGGTAATCAGAGCCTTCCCTGACTTAGGAGCCCCCTGCTTGATCGAATCGCTGACGTTGTTGTGTCTAGAACAATATGTTTTGAGTCTTAGGATTATATATATCGGAGAGGAGGATTCTTTTTACTCCTCAGTCCCTTCATCGCACTTGTGAGGCCTCCTGACGTAGAGTTTTGACTCATCTCTCCTCAAATTTCACAAAAAAAAATTAGGATCACGCGGGTATCTTGGAATCGTTCCGATGGTTTTGTGACGAGAACATTGTTCTTGGTGCCTCGTGACATTTAGGGGTTGTGTGAGTATCCCGGGGAGTTGAGCTCCGAGGTGTTGTTGTGACAATTTTATCATTGCAGTTCTGGAATACCTGAGTTCACCGACATCAAAAATCTCTTTTATGCAGTTGTTGGTGAGATAACCTCGACGCCACCCAGTACTGGGGCGGGAGTTCGGGAGTATTGCCATAACTCGTATAACGGATGCTTTTCGAAGGTTGAGGTAAATGATTTCCGAAGGTTTCTTGGTTATGTGTTGAAGGATGGATACAACTCGATGTAGGATTTGCTAGTTTTGGGTGAGATATTATGCTTCCCCTGTATCCCCAACACCTGATAGCATAACTAGAAAGTTTCGGGAGTTTTATAGGTGGGAATTCAAGTAGCTCTAGTGTTTCTTCCCGCAGATATTTGGTTTGTGACTGGGTAATCCTTACCACTTATTTGTTCATATCCGTACCTTGTTGCTTTATTCATCTACCTTTATCTAAGTGGCTTCTCAACTTTATGGACGTGTGATGATTTACTTTAGAATGCATTTGTTCATTCTTGTTCGAATGTGAAGACTTTATGTTGCAATTTCGATCCTTTGATTCAGCTTGAATATATGTCTTTCAAGATGCTAACGGATGTCAACCTCTTCAGGATGGCTCCTCCAACGCGTCAGAATCCAGACCATAATGATGGGGAACAGTCGAACCCTCCGCCACCACCTCCACCTTCGGGGGCATGGCAAGCTGTTATAGCAGCCACCAACGCCAACACTTAGATGCTTTTGCAACTCTTGCAAGAGCGCAACCAAGGGCAAGGCAACCAAGGAAATCAAGGCCAAGGCAACAATCAGCCTCAGTTTGCTACCCTCAACCAGTTCCTCGCAAACCAGCCGAAGTCCTTCAGCAACTGTGTCGAGGCCACAGACGCCGACGACTGGCTCGTGGATATCTACAAACATTTTGAGTGTAGCAATGTCAGGCCTGAGGACTTTGTCAAGTTTGCTTCGTTTCAACTCAAGAACCAAGCTGCTGAGTGGTATCAACAATACAGAGATTCCAGAGGAGGTCGTGTGATTACCTGGAATGATTTCCGCCGAGACTTCAAAGCTCATCACATCCCACAAAGTGTTGCTGAGAGCAAGCGTGAGGAGTTCCGCAATCTCAAGCAAGGCAGCATGTCTGTGTATCAATACAATATCCAGTTTTAAGAAACTCGCTCACTTTGCTAAACAAGATGTCCCTGATGAAAAGAGCATGATTTATCAATTTAGAGGTTGCCTCAGAGAAGATCTGCAATTAGCTCTCGTGCTTCTTGAGCCGACTAAGTATGATGAATTCTAGAACATGGCACTAAAGCAGGAAGCTGCTCAGCTCAAGTGTGAGGCATCTAAGAAGAGAGTCAGGGATGCAGTTCAATCTTCTTCTTCATCACAAGTGGCAGCTAAGCAACAGAAGTTCTGGTTGCCTCCTCCTCCTCCGTTTTGTCAGCCTTACCAGCAAAAGGCAAAGGTGGCAATGGATCTCCCCACCCACCCAACCCAGGCTATCAGAACAAAGCTAAGTCTCATACTCCAAGGTTAAGTGCTCCTTATCACCTTCCGCTCTCAGAGGTTACTTGGAACAAGTGTCAGCAGAAAGGGCACTATGCAAACAAATGCTTCAACCAAAGGCGCCTTCCGCCTCCTTCTCCTGTGATATCTGCCAGCAATGCAGTGGTCAAGCATAATCCCAAGCATGCTAAGGTCAACATGATGAACGCAGCTCAGGCAGAGGATTCTTCAGAAGTGATCATGGGTAACATTCCAGTTAACTCCATTCCTGCTAAAGTCTTATTTGATACTCGTGCATCGCATTCTTTCATGTCATTCCCATTTGCATCGGAGCACAATTTTGACACTAAGGCATTACGTAAAGCATTGCAAGTTGTTTCTCCGGCTAAGCATTTGATTTCTAGCATGATGGTTCTGAATTTCGGTATCGAGATGGGCGACTATAAATTTCTGGCTTCTCCAATTGTTCTTGGTGACTCGGATATTGATCTAATTCTCAGCAAGGACTGGCTTTCTAAGCACAAGGCTTTGCTTGATTGTGCTGCCAGAGAAATTCAATTGACACACTCTTCTGAGGAAGTGATCATCTATGCCGCTCGTGACGAAACCATTCAATTGTTTTCTCTCAATGAGAAGGGTGAGTTGAATGCCATCTCTCAGATTCCAGTCATTTGTGAATATCAAGATGTCTTTCCAGAAGAGCTTCCAAGAATACCTCCTCACTGGCCAGTTGAGTTCGTCATCGATCTTTGAGCCTGGCACGGAACCTGTTTGCAAGCGTCCTTACAAGCTTGGACCAGAGGAGTTGAAGGAGTTGAAGAAACAACTCGATGAACAAGAACGTATGGGTCTAATCAGACTGTGTTCTTCTCCATGGGGTTGTGGTGTTCTTTTTGTCAAGAAGAAGGATGGAATGGAACGACTCTGCGTCGACTACCGTCCATTGAACAAGAAAACAATAAAGAACAAGTACCCACTTCCCAATATCAATGAGCTTTTCGAGTAACTCAAAGGTGCCCAAGTATTCTCCAAGCTTGACCTCCGTATGGGTTATCATCAGATTCGCATTCATGAGCAAGATATTCCCAAGATAGCATTCAGAACAAGCTATCGTTCTTATGAATATGATGTCATGTCTTTCAGCCTTGTCAATGCTCCTCCAACGTTCTCGCGCATGATGAACTTCATCTTCAACCCTTACACAAATGATTTCGTCCTGGTGTATCTCGATGATATATTGGTCTTTTCCAAGAATAAGGAGGATCATGCCAAGCATTTGAGATTGGTACTCGACAAACTAAGAGAGCATCAATTCTATGCGAAGTTTTCCAAGTGTGAGTTCTGGCTTGACGAAGTTCTCTACCTTGGTCATATCATCTCCGCCAAAGGCATCGCTGTTAATCCTGAGAAGTGATATGTCTCCGTCGTATCTACTTTTCCAAACACTTTTGCCCTTGTTTTGGACTCTAACTTGTATGATTTGAATGGAACTAACCCGGACTGACGCTGTTTTCAGCAGAATTTCCATGATGTTGTTTTATGTGCAGAAAACAAAAGTTCTCGGAATGACCTGAAACTCCACGGGATATCTTACAATAAATAATAAAAATTCCTTGCCAAAGATGAAGACCAGGGGTCCCACACCCTTCTCATGAGGGTGGGGGGCGCCCCCCCTCTAGGGCGTGCCCCCTACCTCGTGGGCCCCCTGGAGACCCCCCGACTCCAACTCCAACTCTATATAACTGCTTTTGGGGAGAAAAAAATAGGAGAGAAGAAATCATCGAGTTTTACGATACAGAGCCGCCGCCAAGCCCTAAAACATCTCGGGAGGGCTGATCTGGAGTCCGTTCGGGGCTCCGGAGAGGGGGTTTCGTCGCCGTCGTCATCATCAACCATCCTCCATCACCAATTTCATGATCCTCACTGCTGTGCGTGAGTAATTCCATCGTAGGCTTGCTGGACGGTGATGGGTTGGATGAGATTCACCATGTAATCGAGTTAGTTTTTTTATGGTTTGATCCCTAGTATCCACTATGTTCTGAGATTGATGTTGCTATGACTCTGCTATGCTTAATGCTTGTCACTAGGGCCTGAGTGCCATGATTTCAGATCTGAACCTATTATGTTTTCATCAATATATGAGAGTTCTAGATCCTATCTTGCAAGTCTATAGTCACCTATTATGTCTTATGATCCGTTAACCTCGAAGTGACAATAATCGGAATACTTACCGATGATGACCGTAGTTTGAGGAGTTCATGTATTCACTATGTGCTAATGCTTTGTTCCGGTTCTCTATTAAAAGGAGGCCTTAATATCCCTTAGTTTCCATTAGGACCCCGCTGCCACGGGAGGGTAGGACAAAAGATGTCATGCAAGTTCTTTTCCATAAGCATGTATGACTATATTCGGAATACATGCCTACATTACATTGACGAGTTGGAGCTACTTCTGTGTCACCCTATGTTATGACTGTTACATGATGAACCGCATTCGGCATAATTATCCATCATTGATCCGATGCCTACGAGCTTTCCATATACTGGTTTACGCTTATTTACTTTCTCGTTGCTATTGTTACAATCACTACAAAATACCAAAAACATTACTTTGCTTTCATTACTCTTTTGTTACCGTTACCATCACTATCATATTACTTTGCTACTAAACACTTTGCTGCTGATACTAAGTTTCCAGGTGTGTTGAATTGACAACTCAGCTACTAATACTTGAGAATATTCTTTGGCTCCCCTTGTGTCGAATCAATAAATTTGGGTTGAATAGTCTACCCTCGAAAGCTGTTGCGACCCCCTATACTTGTGGGTTATCACGACTAATTTCTGGCGCCGTTGCCAGGGAGCATATCTCTATTCTTTGATTCACTTGGGATTTATATCTGCTGGACACTATGAAGAACTTGAGAGATCCAAAAACCAAGATCTATCCCTCAACTACAAGGGGAGGTAAGGAACTGCCATCTAGCTCTGCACTTGATTCACCTTCTATTATGAGTAAGTTTGCGACACCTACACCTGCTTCTGCTATTCGTTCTGATATATCACATGTTATTGATGATGCTACTTCTGCTATGCATGATACTTATGATGAAACTACCTCTATGCCTGATACTACTCTGCCACTTAGTGATTTTCTAGAGGAACGACTTGCTAGGGCTAGAGAGATTGAAAATATTGAATCTGATTATGAAGATGAAAGTGATGACGAAGAATCACTTGTTATTCCAAAGGGTTATTTATTTGATCAAGATGCTTCTTTAGCTATTTTAGCATGCAAAGATAGATATGAACTCAAAAGGTTATTAGCTAAATGGAATAAGCAATATCCAAATGCTAGGATGAGACCTGACCCTGCTTTTGCTACTTCACCTATATGTGTTGCTGATAAGGATTATGAATTCTCTGTTGATCCTGATATAATTACTTTGGATGAATCTGGTCCTTTTCATGGCTATGAATCTGAAACTATTGTAGCACATCTTACTAAATTAAATGATATAGCCACCATGTTCACTAATGATGAGAGATCTTGCTACTTTTATATCCTTCAAATATTTCTGTTCTCATTAAAGGGTGATGCTAAGATATGGTTTAATTCTCTTGATCCTGGTTGTGTGCGTAGTCCCCAGGATATGATTTATTACTTCTCTGCTAAATATTTCCCTGCTCATAAGAAACAAGCTGCTTTAAAGGAAATATACAACTTTGTGCAAATTAAAGAAGAGAGTCTCCCACAAGCTTGGGGGAGGCTTCTCAAGTTACTTAATGCTTTGCCTAATCATCCTCTTAAGAAAAATGGAATACTTAATATCTTCTATAATGGACCAACCGATGCTTCCAGAGATTACCTGGATAGTTGTGCTGGTTCTCTTTTCAGGGAAAGAACACCGGATGAAGCTGAAATCTTATTGAATAATATGTTGACAAATGAAAATAATTGGGAACCTCCTGAGCCAGCTCCTGAGCTAGCTCCTGCTCCAATTAATGATCCTATTCCTAAACCAACTCCGAAGAAGAGAGGTATTCTATTTCTCAGTCCTGAAGATATGCAAGAGGCAAAGAAATCTATGAAAGAAAAAGGTATTAAAGCTGAAGATGTTAAGAATTTACCTCCTATTGAAGAAATACATGGTCTCAATTTACCACCTGATGAGGAAATATATGATCTTAATCCTTTATTTATTGAAGAACCTCCAAACCTCGATAACTTGACACAGGTAGTAAAGGTAAATTCTCTCTATAGATATGATAAAGCTGAAATCCCTCCTACTAAAATTGCTAGTCAATGCTTGGATGAGTTTGATAATTTTATGTTTATGCAAGAAGACTTCAATGCTTATTTTGGTAGACAATTAAAACAAGATGCTGATATGATTAAATATTTGGGTGATTATATGGCTAATATTAGAGGTGAACTTAAACTTGTTAGCAAACATGCTTCTATGGTTACCACTCAAGTAGAACAAGTACTTCAAGCTCAAAAGGAATTTCTCAATGAGATGAATAGTAAGAAAAATGATTTTGATGTTAAAGTGGCTACTAGAACTGGTAGAATGACTCAGGAACCTTTGTATCCTGAAGGCCACCCTAAGAGAATTGAGCAAGATTCTCAGAGAAATAATATTGATGCACCTAGTTCTTCTAAAAAGAAGAAAAAGAAAAATGATAGAACTGTGCAAACTTCTAGTGAACCTATTGCTGAACCACCTGATAATCCAAATGATATTTCAATTTCTGATGCTGAAACTCAATTTAGTAATGAACATGAACCTAATGAAAATGTTAATGATGATGTTCATAATGATGCTCAACCTAGTAATGATAATGATGTAGAAATTGAACCTGTTGTTGATCTTGATAACCCACAATCAAAGAATCAACGTTATATTAAGAAAGACTTTGTTGCTAGGAAACATGGAAAAGAAAGAGAACCTTGGGTTCAGAAACCCATGCCTTTTCCTCCCAAACCATCCAAGAAAAAGGATGATGAGGATTTTGAGCGCTTTGTTGAAATGATCAGACCTATCTTTTTACGTATGCGATTAACTGATATACTCAAAACCAATCCTTATGCTAAGTACATGAAAGATATTATTACAAATAAAAGAAAGATACCGGAAGCTGAAATTTCCACCATGCTTGCTAATTATACTTTTAAGGGTGGAATACCGAAGAAACTTGGAGATCCAGGAGTACCTACTATACCATGCTCCATTAAAAGAAACTATGTTAAAACTGCTTTATGTGATCTTGGAGCCGATGTTAGTGTTACGCCTCTCTCTTTGTATCGTAGAATTGATTTGAATAAGTTGACACCTACTAAAATATCTTTGCAAATGGCTGATAAATCAACTGCTATACTTGTCGGTATTTGCGAGGATGTGCCTGTTGTGGTTGCAAACGTTACTATTTTAACGGACTTTGTTATTCCTTATATTCCCGAGGACGATAGTATGTCTATTATTCTTGGAAGACCTTTTCTTAATACTGCAGGGGCTGTTATTGATTGCAACAAAGGCAATGTCACTCTTCATGTTAATGGTAATGAGCATATGGTACACTTTCCAAGAAAACAACCTCAAGTTCATAGTATCAATTCTATCGGAAAAATTCCATCAATTATATTTGGAGGTTTTGAATTTCCTCTTTCTACTGTCAAGAAGAAATATGATATACTTATTATTGGGGATGTGCATATCCCCGTTGAGGTAACCTAGTGTTATTCGAAATTTCTCCAGTTTCATGTTAATCGGAATGAGTTTGTTAACAAGACTTGATCAACCTTGTTAGTAGATTCCTTTTGGTGAGCATGAGATGGATGAAACTAGAAGCACAACCTTCTGTACCCTCTCTATACTTTCTGTTATTTAGTTGAAATAAAGTAAAACTAAACAATTTTCTGTCTGTTATCTGATTATCCATGCAATATAAAATACCTCGAAAATAAAAGTTCTCCAAATGCCCTGAAAATTAAATATGATTTTTTATAGAATATTTGAGGATTTATGGAACAAAGAACACACCAGGGGGGCCAACCACCTTGCCACGAGGGTGGAGGGCGTGCCCACCCCCTTAGGACGCGCCCCCTGCCTCGTGGGCCCACGGTGGCCCTCCTCCACTTATTCTTTCAACCACACACTTCATATTCATCCCCAAACACTAAAAACCAACTCAAACCCGAGTCCAAGCTCGTTTTGCTGCCATTTTCGATCTCCTTGCTCAAAGCACCTCTCACAAAACTGCTTGGGGAGATTGTTCCTTGGTATGTGACTCCTCCATTGGTCCAATTAGTTTTTGTTCTAGTGCTTTATTCATTGCAAATTTTTGCTGCTTAGGTGACCCTGTTGTTGAGCTTGCATGTCAAATTTATATGGTCAAAAGTAGTTTGATGCATGATATAGGCTCTAGGCACTTGTAGGAGTAGTTGATATCAATATTATTGAGTTTGGTCTACTTTTATTTTGAAGTTACTAAAAATTTTCAGAATTTTTCAGAGGAAGAAATATGCTTAGGAAAATGTTCCAAGGTGGTTCTTCAAAGAAGCAAGGACCCAGGCTTGCAATGTGTGATGCTAACGAAGAGCCACCAAGAGACGCTCCAGTGCGTCCTTGTGAATGGCCTTCTGAAAATTTTATGGATCGAGCAGGAATTAAAAAAGAATTTAATGCATATTTTCGTAATGCCGATCTTGAGGACTTTGAGGCAGACAAATGCCCCCAGTATCGTGAGCTCACAAGCTCTTTTGTGAGGAGGTTTGAGTATTCATCTTCGCGTAATTCTCCTTCAGTCATGTTTGATCTTTATGATAAATCTTATACCATGGATCTAGAGGATTTCACTTTTGCTTGCAAACTTCCACAATGGGGTAGTGTTAGGGATCCCCCTAAATCTGAATTTAGAAATTTTCTTGCTAGTATAACTGTAGGGGAATCTAGAGATATAACGCAAGCTACCGTAGGGAGCATTCACTTTCCTGCTATACATTATTTTGCTCTCTTCATAGGTAGGTCCATAAATGCTAAGGATGAAGCATGTCACATGTGTGTCCCTGACCTTAGCATTCTCAGGAGTGCTGTGTCAGGAGACCAATCTTATCATATGGGAGCCATTGTAGCTCGTAGGTTGCATCATAATAGACATAATGGAAATTTCTTTGGAGGAATTTATGCAACCTGCTTAGCTAAATTTCTTGAGATAGACGTTCGTGAAGGAGACATGGAGTTGCCTCCTGCTTATTTAGAATTTGATTATATGGTTTCCCACCATTTTGTCAAGAGGAACGAATCACCTCTCCAGTACCGATTAATCTTTGACAGACGCCGTGCTGTCCATATTACTCTCCCTGCTCCTGCTTTCTTTGATTATCAGGCAAGAGGAGGATATACTATTACCACAGAGGAGGCAGATGAGTACAAGAGGAGAGCGGAGGCCACTCGTCGCCATGCTGCAGCTTAGGAGGCGATAGCCGCTGCATCACAGTACGACCCGAACAACTATTATTATGGATATCAGCCAGGCCAGCCTTGGCCATAGACCAACTTAGGCCAAAAGCCTAAGCTTGGGGGAGTACTTATTTCTCACCGACATTACATTTATGTTCGCACACACTCATTGCCAGATGTCGGTGCTCATACTTTTTCATTGTATCATCCATGCTAGTTTATTTTATTTTATGCTTTCTTCTTGTGTGTTTGATAAACCTTAAGAAAAACCAAAAAAATAGTTGTACCTTTTAATTAATTTACTTTCCATGCTTGTAGTAGTAATTAAAAAGAAAACCCAAAAATATTTCCGTTCTTCTTTTGCTTGTTGGGAGCTTTCCCGTGTAAATAGTTTTATTTCTTTTCTTTTCTTTGGGGGTCAGTAGGAGAAGACCATGATTAAATTGTTGAAGTGGCTCTTATATGCATTATTGTTTATCTGACAAAAGAGCCCATATTGCCTTGTCTTCACCTGTTCATTGAATGCTCGCAGATTCCAGCTTAGTCCAATGCACGTGCACTCTTATTATTATTCACATCATTCGGTCGTGCAAGTGAAAGGCAATTATGATGATATATGATGGACTGACTGAGATGAGAAAAGCTGGTATAAACTCAACCTCTTTTGTTTTTGTAAATATGATGAGTTCATTGTTCTTGATTCAGCTTGTTATGAATAAACATGTTTTCTATGACAATTAGAGATCATAGTTGCTTGTGCCATGCTTGATTACCTATGAGTTATAATGATTTACCTTGCGTGCCAACATGCTATTAAAATGGTTATGATGTGGTATGATAGGGTGGTATCCCCCTTTGAATGATTTAAGTGACTTGACTTGGCACATGTTCACGCATGTAGTTGAAACAAATCAACATAGCCTTCACGATATTTATGTTCATGGTGGATTATATCCTACTCATGCTTGCATCCAATGTTCATTAATTTTAATGCATGTACATGGCTGTTGTCGCTCTCTAGTTGGTCGCTTCCCAGTCTTTCGCTATCCTTCACCTGTACTAAGCGGGAATACTGCTTGTGCATCCAAACTCCTTAAACCCCAAAGTTATTCCACATGAGTCCACTATACCTTCCTATATGCGGTATCTACCTGCCGTTCCAAGTAAATTTGTATGTGCCAAACTCTAAACCTTCAAATAACCATCCTGTTTTGTATGCTCGAATAGCTCATGTATCAACTAGGGTTGTCTGTATCTTCCATGTTAGGCGGGTTATTCTCAAGACGAGTGGACTCCGCTCCTCACTCACGAGATAAAGGGCTGGTCACCGGGATGCCCAGTCCCATGCTTTATGCAAACTAAATCAAAATAATTGCAAACAAAACTCCCCCTGGGACCTGATGTATGTTGGAGGCACTCGTTGTTTCGAGCAAGCCATGGATTGATGTTTGTTGGTGGAGGGGGAGTATAAACTCGACCATTCTGTTCGGGAACCGCCTATAATGTGTGTAGCATGGAAGATATCGCTATCTCTTGGTTGTTATGTTGATAATGAAAGTATACCGCTCAAAATGTTATTCACCTCTATTTCAAAACCGAGCTCTGGCACCTCTAAAAATCCCTGCTTCCCTCTACGAAGGGCCTATCTATTTACTTTTATGTTGAGTAATCACCCTCTTATTAAAAAGCACTAGCTGGAGAGCGCAACTGTCATTTGCATTCATTGCTGTTAGTTTACATTGGGTGTGACTATGATTGGATCTCTTTTACCATGAATTATAATGTCTAGTCAGTCCTTGATCTTTAAAGGTGCTCTGCATTTATGTTTTGTGGTCTCAGAAAGGGCTAGCGAGATACCATCTTGTTATATCATATTATGAATGTTTTGAGAAAGTGTTGTCATCCGAGATTAATTATTATGGCTTGCTAGTTGATTATGTTATGGATATGAGTAATCATGAGACCTAAGAATTATTGCAAATGTGGTTAGTTATAATCTTTGCTGAAAACTTGAATGCTAGCTTGACATATTTACAACGACAAGAGCAAACAGAGTTTGTAAAAGTTTTTCTTTATTTCTTTCAGTTTGTCAACTGAATTGCTTTTGGACAAGCAAGGGTTTAAGCTTGGGGGAGTTGATACATCTCTGTCGTATCTACTTTTCCAAACACTTTTGCCCTTGTTTTGGACTCTAACTTGTATGATTTGAATGGAACTAACCCGGACTGACGCTGTTTTCAGCAGAATTGCCATGATGTTGTTTTATGTGCAGAAAACAAAAGTTCTCGGAATGACCTGAAACTCCACGGGATATCTTACAATAAATAATAAAAAATGCTCGCCAAAGATGAAGACCAGGGGGCCCACACCCTTCCCACGAGGGTGGGGGCGCCCCCCTAGGCCCCCCCTAGGGCGCGCCCCCTACCTCGTGGGCCCCCTGGAGACCCCCCGACTCCAACTCCAACTCTATATAACTGCTTTCGGGGAGAGAAAAATAGGAGAGAAGAAATCATCGCATTTTACGATACGAAGCCGCCACCAAGCCCTAAAACCTCTCGGGAGGGCTGATCTGGAGTCCGTTCGGGGCTCCGGAGAGGGGGATTCGTTGCCGTCGTCATTATCAACCATCCTCCATCACCAATTTCATGATGCTCACCACCGTGCGTGAGTAATTCCATCGTAGGCTTGCTGGACAGTGATGGGTTGGATGAGATTCACCATGTAATCGAGTTAGATTTGTTACGGTTTGATCCCTAGTATCCACTATGTTCTGAGATTGATGTTGCTATGACTTTGCTATGCTTAATCTTGTCACTAGGGCCCGAGTGCCATGATTTCAGATCTGAACCTATTATGTTTTCATCAATATATGAGAGTTCTAGATCCTATCTTGCAAGTCTATAGTCACCTATTATGTCTTATGATCCGTTAACCCCGAAGTGACAATAATCGGGATACTTACCGGTGATGACCGTAGTTTGAGGAGTTCATGTATTCACTATGTGCTAATGCTTTGTTCCGGTTCTTTATTAAAAGGAGGCCTTAATATCCCTTAGTTTCAATTAGGACCCCACTGCCACGGGAGGGTAGGACAAAAGATGTCATGCAAGTTCTTTTCCATAAGCACGTATGACTATATTTGGAATACATGACTACATTACATTGACGAATTGGAGCTAGTTCTGTGTCACCCTATGTTATGACTATTACATGATGAACCGCATCCGGCATAATTATCCATCATTGATCCGATGCCTACGAGCTTTCCATATACTGGTTTACGCTTATTTACTTTCCCGTTGCTATTGTTACAATCACTACAAAATACCAAAAAGATTACTTTGCTTTCATTACTCTTTTGTTACCGTTACCATCACTATCATATTACTTTGCTACTAAACACTTTGCTGCAGATACTAAGTTTCCAGGTGTGGTTGAATTGACAACTCAGCTGCTAATACTTGAGAATATTCTTTGGCTCCCCTTGTGTCGAATCAATAAATTTGGGTTGAATACTCTACCCTCGAAAGCTGTTGCGATTCCCTATACTTGTGGGTTATCAAGAACGTGTCTGCAATTGTGAATTGGGAACCTTCTCAGAATGTCAAGCAGATCCGCAGATTTCTTGGGCTTGCAAGCTATTGTCGAAGATTCGTTGAGAATTTCTCTAAGATTGCAAAGCCTCTTTCCAACCTCCTTCAGAAGCATGTCAAGTATGTTTGGATGCCTGAATGTGACGTTGCTTTCAACACCCTCAAAGAGAAGCTGGTCACAGCTCCTGTCTTGACTCCTCCCGATGAATCCGAACCATTTAAAGTTTTCTGTGATGCCTCCCTGCAAGGTCTCGGTGTTGTGTTAATGCAAAAGAAGAAAGTTGTGGCTTATAACTCTCGTCAGTTGAAGCCCAACTAAAGGAACTACTCCGATCACGGCCTCGAGTTGGCGGCAGTTGTCCATGCTCTACTAATGTGGAGACATCTCTTGTTGGGAAGGAAAGTCGACATCTTCACAGATCATAAGAGCCTCAAGTACATCTTCACTCAACCCAACCTCAACCTCAGGCAGACTCGTTGGGTCGAATTGATTCAAGAATACAATCCGAGTATTGAATATACTCTAGGCAAGGCCAATGTCATTGCAAATGCTTTGAGCAGGAAGGCTTACTGCAACAGCTCCCTTCCAACCGGACCATTGTGAAGCTTTCCGCAAACTGAATCTCCAAGTTGTTCCTCAAGGTTTTCTTGCCAACCTCTAAGTCTCTCCTACTTTGAAAGATCAAATTAGTGAGGCACAACTTCTTGATGCCATGGTGAAGAAGGTGAAAAATGGGATTTCCAAGAGCCAACTCAAGTACAAGTGCTATCGCATTGATGACAAAGACACGCTTTTCTTCGAGGATCGAATTGTGGTTCCTAAAGGTGATCTAAGGAAAGTAATTATGAACGAGGCGCACAATTCCCTCCTATCCATTCATCCTGGAAGTATGAAGATGTACCATGACCTCAAGCAGTCGTATTAGTGGACTCGAATGAAGCGAGAAATTGCTCAATTCGTGAATGAATGTGATGTCTGCAGAAGGGTGAAAGAAGAACACCAACGGCCAGCTAGTCTCCTCCAACATCTTGCTATTCCAGAATGGAAGTTTGGCCATATCGAGATGGACTTCGTGACTGGATTTCCCAAGTCCAAACGTGGAAATGATGCTATCTTTGTTGTCATCGACAAGCTTACTAAAGTGGCTCATTTCCTTCCAATCAAAGAATCTATCACAGCAGCTCAGCTGGCAGAGCTATACACCTCCAGGATTGTCTCCTTGCATGGCATTCCGCAATTAATATCTTCAGATCGTGGAAGCATCTTCATTTCTAAGTTTTTGGACTCCTTTCAGAAGGCCATGGGCACCAACATTCGCTTCAGCACAGCCTTCAATCCTCAAACTAGTGGACAAGTCGAGCGAGTCAATCAAATCCTTGAAGATATGCTCAGGGCTTGTGTCATTTCTTTCGGTATGAAGTGGGAATATTGTCTTCCATATGCTGAGTTCTCCGACAACAACAGCTTCCAAGCGAGCTCGGGCAAGGCCCCATTCGAGATTCTCTATGGCAGAAAGTGTCGTACCCCTCTTAATTGGTCAGAGACTGGTGAACGCCAACTTCTTGGCAATGACTTAATCACAGAAGCTGAAGAAATGTGTGAAGTCATCCGCGAAAATCTCAAAGCCGCGCAATCGCGCCAGAAGAGTTACTATGATAGCAAGCACCGTGACTTGGCTTTCGAGATCGGAGACCATGTCTACCTCCGCATCTCTCCAATGAAAGGTACTCGTCGCTTCGGTATCAAAGGGAAGCTTGCCCCTAGATACGTGGGTCCTTTCAAGATCATTGGCAAAAGAGGCGATCTCGCCTATCAACTTGAGCTTCCGTCCAACTTCGCAAATGTGGATGATGTGTTTCACGTGTCACAGCTTCGCAAGTGCTTCTAGACTCCTAAGCGCACCATCAACTTCAAAGAGATTGATCTCCAAGAAGACATGTCTTATCATGAGCATCCCGTTGCTATTCTTGAAGAAACCGAGCGCAAGACTCGCAACAAGTCTATCAAATTCCTGAAAGTGAAGTGGTCACACCATTCCGACCGAGAAGCCACCTGGGAACGCAAGGACCACCTTCGTTCCGAATATCCGGAGTTCTTTCAGTCCTAGATCTCGGGATGAGATCCTTTCGTAGTGGTGGAGTGTTGTAACACCCCAAATGTAACTTGCCATATTTGTAACTCCGACTCTTGCCATTTCGGCTTTAAGTTATGAGATTCCCTTCGTTGTTGGGTTTTGTCTTTGTTTTGCTTTTTGTTCAAGTCATGCATTTCATATCATGTCATCATGTGCATCTCATATGCATACGTGTTCGTCTCATGCATCCGAGCATTTTCCCCGTTGTCCGTTATGTAATCCGACACTCCCATGTGCACCGTCGCAACCCTCTTGTCTCTTTCCTGAGCGAGTGTTAAACGTTCTCCGAATGGTCTGGATTTGCCAAGTGGCCTTAGAACACCACCGGTAGACCGCCTGTCAAATTTCGTGCCATTTGGAGTCCGTTTGATACTCCAACGGTTAACCGAGCAACCGCGAAAGCCTCTTGTGTGTTTCAGCCCAACACCCCTCCAAAACGGCCCAATAACCCATCCAAACCACTCCCATATCCTCCGTCGTTGGATCACGATCGTGTGGGCAAAAACTACACTCCATTTGGACACTCCTACCTCCTCCTACATATAAATATGTGCACTCCTCTGAAATTTCGGGTGCAAAACCCTAGATCCAACTCTCTCTCTCCGCGTCGGACACGTCCGGACGGCGTCGGACGCGTCCGGCACCGCGCGCCGCCATGTGGCTCCTCGCCGCCCACCGCCGCTGAAGCCCACCGAGCCCATCGCCGGCCCCCATGGGCCCGTACGCCGCCGCCCGCGCCCGAGCGTGCCTGGGCCGCCTCACCCGCGCGCCCCCCGCCTCCCTCGCCAGTGCGCCGACCACCCGGCCACCCAGCGTCGTCCCCGCCGTCAACGCCGATCACCGCCGCCTCACCCGCCTCCAACGCCGGTCGTCGCAGCCTCCCCGCACCTCCATGCCGCGCACCTCGCCGCCCGGTGCCCCACGCCTCCGCCGCTCCTCCTCATCGCCGGCAAGTGCTCCGGCCACCGCGACGATGAACTCCGGCAATCCTCGGTTCGCATGCCGCGGTCAAACCCTAGATCTACTTCTGGGAGGTTGTTTTTCTGCTAAGTCCCTAACGTTGTATGCCCCTGTTCATTGCATCATAACTCCATGATCGTAGCTCTGTTCCATGCGCACGATATATCAAAATGTTCATTGTGAGATGCTCTTCATTTAATTCCATTGTGGCATGCTTGTTTGAGTTCATCTTCATGCCCAAATCATTGATGCAAGAGTGCTATAAAAGTGTTTCCTGCTATTACATATCAGATTATGATGATTTGTCATTTTTCTCACATTTGTTGTGTGCATCGCATGGGCATGAGCTCTACATGTGTTTTGAACTATGCTATGCCATCTTTACAGAGGTTATTGCCATGTATTTTTATGACCAATGTGGTGACTAGCACAAGCATGCAAAGTAGCCTTTGTGATATTGCTGTTTTCAGGGACTTAGGATTTTACTAAGTCATTTTCCTGCTGTTATTTTGATGCCATGTAAACATGATGCTACAGTGAGATCCATGCTTGTTTTGAGTACCATCAGTAAGGATGTTTTGGGCATATGGTTATTCTCTATCCATCCATGCCCCTTTTTGTAATTATGGATTGCCCTAGCATGTCTTAATTTTGCTCTACTTTTGCTATAAAATGTTCCTGGCAGATTGTTTACATGTTAATCAATTTTTCCATGGTTGTTGCTAGTGATCCATCCATGCTATGAACTTGCTCTTGCCATGGTTAGCTTCATGAACATGTATTCTTGATGTTAGTATGCTTATATTGTCATGCAAGGCTATGTGATGAGTGGTTTGAGCTCGCAAAGATGCCTTCATAATTCTGTTTATGACATGCTCTGTTTTTCTACTAAGTCTGAAACTGTTAATAAAACTAGCTATGTTTACATGGGTGCCATCATATCTTCTGTGCCTTTTTGGCTCATGATCAGTAAGGGACTTCTGTTCTATGCATTTAGTAGATTCATGCCATGCCTTAGTTTGCTATGATATGTTCCTGTAGCATGTTGTTTGCTTGCTCTAAACATTGCTTCCTGATGTTATTTCTGGCATGTTAGTATTTTCACTAAGTCTGTGAAGCTGATATCTTTTGCACTTTTGCCATGCTTGTTTCAACCTGGGCTTGTGTGATTTAGCTGTACCTCAGTGTTCATGGTTTGTCATGCATCTTGAGTACATCACTGCCATGTTCTTTGTTGCTATGTTCGAGTGCTGTTGTAACGCCCCAAGACCTGAGCTTCAGATGCCTTCCAGGGTTTCCGAGATTCATTGTGTGATTTGTTTTTTGCTTGCGTTTTCATTTCTTCTTGTGCATGGAATCATGTCATCATGTCATAAATCTTTTGCATCTCAACTATATAAAAATGCATAGATCTTTGATCTATTTAAATCGAGGGAACTCACATGGTGATTTCTCTATATAACATATCCTCCCAATATATTAGGGAGCTATAATAAATATTCTAACACACTTGCAAAGTAATTCCATGTATTTTTCTACTTCAAGTTTGGTCCTCAAACTTTGCCCATAATTTTCTTTCATCGCTTTCCCAATCTCCACAAAATCCCCGAACATTTTTGGACACTTCTCAAACCCGTCCTAGTTGAAACCATTTGAATTAAATTCAAAGGAATTTAAATTTAATTTTTCATTCATGCCCACTCCTATTTTTCTACGCTCAAGCTCCTTTTTATGGTCCAAGAAAATTGGCGTCCTGCTCAAATTCTTCTCCTATTTCTCTCTACATTTTCTTAACTCTCTATTTTTTTGATAAACAAGGAGATTAGTCTAAGGGAGAAAGAGAGAGAGAGAGAGCCCAGCCTAGATCTCAGCCAGGCCCATTTGCGCCTAGGCGCAGCCCCCCTCTCTATTGGGCCGGCCTCCAAGGCCCAACCGCGCCCCTGGTAACCCTAGCCTCCCTGAGGCCTCTCAGCCCGCAGTCTACTGCACTAACCTAGCCCGATCCATCTCCCTCCCCGATCCCATCTCTTCCTCACTCGTCTCCCTCTTCCTCCCGTAGCGCCGCCAGAGGAGTAGTGCAGCAGTGCCTCCTGCCTGATTCCCCAACGCCGCCCCTGCCGGAGTCCCTCGCCTCCACCACCCGATCCAGCCGGCCTCCGCCACCTTTGCCCGTTCCCGGCCGGATCCCACCAGTAGGGCCCCGTCCCCGCCTTTGTTTCCTCCACCACCATCGCCTCCGGGTGCTGCACCGGCGTTCTACCTCGTCGGAGTAGCCCAGTGGACCAGGGCGCCCCTGCTGCACCTCTCATTTTCTTCCCCTTGTTCCCTTACTCTTTGACTCTCTCTCTCCCAACTCAAATCCCTCCCTCTCTCGTCTCTATAACAGGAAGCCCCAAGGAGCCGCCCTCGTCCCTAACGCTGGCAAGCTCGCTGCTGTCCTTGGGCGGCAACACTGGTGCGCCCACCGCTGCACACCCACCTCGTCGGACCCCTACTCCGGCTCCATCCCCACGCGAAGACCGCCCGCCTCTGTTGATGTCGAAGCTTCACCTACAGCTCTGCATCACTTGTGCCTCCTTCCCGGGCAGAGAAGATCTTGTCTGAGCCGTCCCCTTTGGTCAACCCAGTTGTTACCGCCGCTGCCTTAAACTTCCCTGGTGCAGCTCGTTTCCAATGAATGGCGGCCTGAGGTTTACCTCCACACCAAGTACCACGACCTGCAAGGCCGAGAACGCCAAGCACCCCTTCAAGCTATCAAGACCGCAAGCGCCAAGTAACACGATGACCCTCGAAGACTTCGGATTCGACAAGTCCAATGACGCTCTTGTACAACTACGTTGCCGAGGCCGGAACCGGCAAGACCGACGACACGGAAACGCCAAGTACCCCTACGAAAGAAGACGCCTAAGAACGTTTCGGGATTCACCAAGTACCACTACGGCGATATGAACATCTACGAACCATGTTCAGCTACTGTTTCCTACCTAGAACGACTACCGTCGACGTGCTTTTCGCCCGAAGGAATTAGAGTCATCAAGTACCTCTCCGAACGAACGTGAACGACTACCATCGCAACAGCGGGACCGGAAAGTCCGAAGACCCCAAGTACCACAAAACCGATGACATGAACATCTACGGAAACTCGGGCAACGATATACATGTACCACTACCGTCGCCGAGATCGCGAGAACCTCTACTGTCGACCCTAGAGCATGCAAGAACGACTACTTCCCCTACCGCCGTCGCGAGAGCTGTCCCGTTGGCACGCTTCAAAGGTATAACACCGAGACGACCGCCCGTGGACCGTATGCATGTGATGTGTTGTATGAGATGCACCCTATGTTTGCACCGTGTCCGAGTTGTCACTTGCTCGGTCCTCCTCGTTGCCATGCCGTCCATCTGTGGGAACCCGGTAACCGGGATCACCCCACCATCTTTGGCACGCTCCCGCCACCCTTCCTTTGCACCGGTATCTCCGTGAGCTACCGGAACTGATATGTTGCCGTGGCATCATTTTCGGATTCGTTGCCGTGGCACCCCTTTTCTTTGCACCACGGTGACAAATGCTTCATTTTACTCTTGTCAACATTTTCATAAATAAGCTTGCACATGTCATCCGCATCATGTTAATAACATTTAAAATGGTTTAAATGGTTGTTTGCATTAATTTGCTAAATGCATATGGGTATTTACCGAAATTGTTTTTTTATGTTTCCGGCCCCATTTAAATTGCTTAGATTGTGTAGTTTTGTTATGCTTCACCTCTTGCCATGTTAACCAACATTTAATATTGTTGGGTACATAAACGAGATCGAACTAAATAACTTGAATGTGGTGTTTCATCAATATGCAACAGAGTTGCATGTTGAGCTCCACTTAATTTGTAGGATTGTTTGTGCATTTTGCCATGCCATGCCTCTTTAAACCGGACATGCATCATACTTGGTTGTGCATCATGCTATGTTGATGTGGTGGTTGTTCACTATGTTGTGTGTTTCTTTCTGGTGTTGCTTCTTCGGGTTGGTTCCGATAACATCGCGTTTGTAAAGGGTGGAAGGGTGGGCCTTATGCCTGGTGTTTTGTTCCACTCTTGCCGCCCTAGTTTCTGTCATGTCGGTGTTATGTTCTCGGATTTTGTGTTCCTTACGCGGTTGGGTTATAGTGGGAACCCCCTGACAGTTCGCCTTGAATAAAACTCCTCCAGCAAGGCCCAACATTGGTTTTACCATTTGCCACCTAGCCTTTTTCTTTCCCTTGAGTCGGCCGGCTCAAGGGTCATCTTTATTTAACCCCCCCCCTCGGGCCAGTGCTTCTCTAAGTGTTGGTCCAACTCAGCGATGTCCGAGGCTACCAGGGGCAACTCTAGGCTGGCTTACCTAACGTCTTGCTCATCCGGTGTGCCCTGAGAACGAGATATGTGCAGCTCCTATCGGGATTTGTCGGCACATCTGGGTGGCTTTGCTGGTCTTGTTTTACCATTGTCGAAATGTCTTGTAACCGGGATTCCGAGCCTGATCGGGTCTTCCCGCTAGAAGGAATATCATTCGTTGACCATGAGAGCTTGTGATGGGCTTAGTTGGGACACCCCTGTAGGGATTTGAACTTTCGAAAGTCGTGCCCGCGGTTATGGGAAGATGGGAATTTGTTAATGTCCAGTTGTAGAAAACCTGAAGTTGACCTTAATTAAAATACATCAACCGCGTGTGTTACCGTGATGGTCTCTTCTCGGCAGAGTCCGGGAAGTGAACACGGTGTTGGAGTGATGCTTGACGTAGGTTGTTCTAGGATCACTTCTTGATCATAGTTGTTCGACCGTGCTTTTGCCTTCTCTTCTCGCTGTCTTTTGCAAATAGGTTAGCCACCATATATGCTAGTCGCTTGCTGCAGCTCCACATCATACCTTTACCTTACCCATGAGCTTAAATAGTCTTGATCGTGAGGATGTGAGATTGCTGAGTCCCAGTGACTCACAGATACTTCCAAAACCAGTTTGCAGGTGCCGATGATACCGTACAGTTGACGCAACCAAGCTCAAGGAGGAGCTCGATGAAGATCTTGTCCTTTGTGTTGTTTCGTTCTAGTTGATCAGTAGTGGAGTCCAGTTGGGGTCGATCGGGGATCTGTGTAGCTTTGGGGTAGTCTTCTTTTATTTTAGTTCCGTAGTCGGACCTTGATTGTATCTGGATGATGTAATGCTTTATTCATGTAATTGTGTGAAGTGGCGATTGTAAGCCAACTATGTATCTTTTTCCCTTATGTATTACATGGGTTGTGTGAAGATTACCTCACTTGCGACATTGCTTTCAATGCGGTTATGCCTCTAAGTCGTGCTTCGATACGTGGGAGATATAGCCGCATCGAGGGTGTTACAAGTTGGTATCAGAGCCTTCCCCGACCTTAGGAGCCCCCTGCTTGATCGAATCGCTGGCGTTATTGAGTCTAGAAATGTTTTGAGTCATTTAGGAATTATATATATCGGAGAGTTAGGAATTCTTTTTACTCCTCAGTCCCTTTGTCGCTCTGGCGAGGCATCCTGACGTAGAGTTTTGACTCTTCTCTTCTCAAATTTCACTAAAAAAATTTAGGATCACGCGGGTATCTTGGAATCGTTCCGATGGTTTTGTGAAGAGAACATTGTTCTTGGTGCCTGCTGACTTTTAGGGGTTGTGGCAGTGTCCCGGGGAGTTGAGCTCCGAGGTGTTGTCGTCACAATTTTATCGTTGCAGTTCTGGAATACCTGAGTTTAGTTTCACCGACATCGGAAATCTCTTTTATGCAGTTGTTGGTGAGATAACCTCGACACCACCCAGTACTGGGGCGGGAGTTCGGGAGTATTGCCATAACTCGTATAACAGATGCTTTTCGAAGGTTGAGGTAGATGATTTCCGAAGGTTTCTTGGTTATGTGTTGAAGGATGGATACAGCTGGATGTAGGGTTTGCTAGATTTGGGTGAGATATTATGCGCCCCCTGTATCCCCAACACCTGATTGCATAACTAGAAAATTTCGGGGGTTTATAAGTGGGAATTCAAGTAGCTCTTAGGATATATTTCCGACAGATGTATGATATGAAATTGGGGTTCGACATCTAGTGGTTCGCTTATTCACGGTTGGTTTTACAATGGTCTCGTTGTGTCTTAAAGAGTCCTTGGCTATGCCGACTCGGGGACGCTTCGTATGTCATGTGCACTGCCTTGTACATGATGGTGTTGTACGATCGAGCCGTGTAGGCCCCACCACAAAAACTTCGGACGAAATCTCTATCATATGTTTGTTACGTCTTATTTTGCAAGCCAATCCTTTTGTTTTGTTTTGAGTTGTGGTATTCGAGTTGCTTCAAAGTCAAGTGTTGATTCCATACCTTTCCTAAGCGGTGTTCTCATACTCCCATGTGAATACCAATCCTTCTTGATCATCTAAATTGTCATGTCAATCCTTTTCAACCGGTGCGATTCTCTTCAAGATGATCCTATCATTTTTCCTATTTGCAAGATCCAATCTCAGTTCTTCCCAACGGTGTTTGTTTTCATCCATCCCAAGTTTCCTTTTTTTTCCCGCCCACCCACCCCTTTTTCTTCAAGGACTCGGATTTCT
This sequence comes from Triticum monococcum, assembly GCA_034509565.1. Classification (NCBI taxonomy): domain Eukaryota; kingdom Viridiplantae; phylum Streptophyta; class Magnoliopsida; order Poales; family Poaceae; genus Triticum; species Triticum monococcum. The sequence goes on along the minus strand of CM067846.1, from coordinate 246,157,202 downwards.
TTATCAAGTATCCATCTTATGGATGTGAATCATCTTTACTCCTCTCTTTCAATGTTCTTATCCTGTGATTCTCATGAAGATCCTGACGGAACCTCAAGTTCATCATTATTCATTCTCTTTTCTTCTCCGATGGACCAATTCAAGATTTGGTGTCGATCATATCCCTTTTTCCTCGTTTCAAATACCTTCTCTTGCCGGTGCTCCTCATATTCATTCATTTCTCGCTATTCAATTGTTCTGGAGTGCTGAAGATATCTCGAAGATTCGTGTTTCCACTCTGCTTTCGTTCAAACTTTTTCAAGAATGTTATCTCATTCAAGTCATTTAACTCAACCGGCGCAATCTATCTTTTAAATCATTCAACGGTGTTTCTTTTCAGTGGGCCCTAACCCACAGATCTTTTCCCAGGATCTTATCTGACTCTTCTTATTTGTCCGGAGCTATCCTCAAATTCCTTTCGAAGTTTTGACATAATAATGAATTATCATCAGTCATATGTATTTCTCCAAGATCTGTCAAATTCTTTTAACCGTTGGCTCAACCTTTCTATTCATCATCCCGGAGTATCTCGACAATTAATGGTGGTGTTTCTCGTCGTCATTCTCAGATTTTGAAGACCGAACAAGAGTTTTTCCTCCATATCTTATCCGTTCTCTCAGAGACTCGTGGTTCTAGCTTCATGCCATCCTCTCATAATTGTTTTCGATTGTGACAATTCTTTTCACCCATCCGGAGCATTTCATGAGTTGTTTCCATTTCTTTCCTCCGAATGTCATCTTTTCAAATATTATTCATTCCAGCTTTCAGCTCTCGTTACCCAAATCTTACCGGTGCACCGTTCAAGTATTCTCTAATTAGTTCTTGATCTCTTCGTTCTTTTGTATCTAAAATCTCTTATGTATCTTCGTTCATTTGATAATTCTTACCGGTGATTCATTCCTTTACTTCATTCGTTTTCAATTATTACGGTGGTTCGTTAAAGAGTTTTCTCTTCCTTCTTTATCATATCAATTTATTCGTTGTTTCAACCCTTCCGGTGGTTCGTTCAATACCTTCCCAAGTTGGCGTGATATCTATCTTAATCCTTTCTTCGAGAATAAGTAGTATGCCAAATCCGTTGTCTGTCATCAATTTAATTGGTGAAGGATGAGCATAACATAATTCTTATTCTCGATTCACCCAAATGATTAATTCCTTATTCCATAGGCTCATCAAATTCCTGATTTCAATTGTTCATCTTCTCTTTTTCCCGGAGTTCCAATCTTTTTCAACTATTTCACCACGGAGATTCATCTAAATCGGTACAAGGTTTCACCTTGTGTTTTCAACTTCTTTTTTCCTTCCGTTTGATCATTCTTTTGTTTACCGGAGTTCTTCATGGAGGCTCTACCTGATGGTTCATCAAGGATTTTATTCCTTTTAGAATTGTTCATCGACATTCTTTCAGAGGAGCTCAAGCATTCTTCATCTTGCATTTCGAAGTGCAATTCTTTCATATCTCATCTTTTGAGGTGGTGTTATGTCATTGTTGATAATTTCCCTTCGTGTTTCATGGATCACAAGTTTTTTTTTGAAGAGTGACATAATTAAATCCACCATTTTCTCTTCGCTCAAGTCATCTTTTCAACCCATCAATTTCTTCGAGCATGAGCTCTTCTCAATCCATCAATCTCTTCATTGGAGTTATCTTGAGTTATATTTCACCTAAAGCTTTTCCGTAAGGATTTTTCTATTTATGGTGGTTATAAACGACCCAAGTTCTTCTTCTATCCTTCCGGTGAAATAAGCTTCTCGTCTCCTTGTTGTTATCAATCCAATCTATTGTTTTGTTAGTGGCAAAATTTCACCTCAAGTTTTGAGATGTCTCAATAAGTCCATGAGGATCATATTCTTTCGTTGTTGGTTTTCCAACAACTCCGCTTTAACCTTCTTGGAAGGGTGCTTTCCAAGCTCATTTGTGGCAGAAGTTGGCATTTCCTTCTCCATTCTTTTATTCTAATGACTATCTTCTATTTTTCTTCCGGAGGCATTGTGATGTTGCTCTTTTCAATCATCATCTCGAATGGTGAGGATCGTGTTCTTTACATGCTTATCCGTTTAACCGGAGTGTTGTGCCCTCTGCTCAAGTTCTTTTCATCTTATCAAGTCTTGCATCTCCTTTCAACCGAAGTGCTCCCCGAATTTGTTCTTCCTCATTCCTCTTTTCTAACGGAGTATTTTCAGCTTCTTTTATCTCTGTTGTATTCTTTTCTCATAATTGGTTAACCTCTCAAGGTTCGTGGTTTCACTCGTTTGTCAAAGAATCAACCTTGTTTTACCCCTTCCTCTCCCTTTTCCCTCCGGTACCATCCTAGATCTCGGGACGAGATCCTCTCGTAGTGGTGGAGTGTTGTAATGTCCCAAGACTGGAGCTTCAGATGCCTTCCATGGTTTCCGAGATTCGTTGTGTGATTTGTTTTTTGCTTGCGTGTTGCATTTCTTCTTGTGCATGGCATCATGTCATCATGTCATAAATCTTTTGCATCTCAACTATATAAAAATGCATAGATCTTTGATCTATTTAAATCGAGGGAACTCACATGGTGATTTCTCTATATAACATATCCTCCCAATATATTAGGGAGCTATAATAAATATTCTAACACACTTGCAAAGTAATTCCATGTATTTTTCTACTTCAAGTTTGGTCCTCAAACTTTGCCCATAATTTTCTTTCATCGCTTTCCCGATCTCCACAAAATCCCCGAACATTTTTGGACACTTCTCAAACCCGTCTTAGTTGAAACCATTTGAATTAAATTCAAAGGAATTTGAATTTAATTTTTCATTCATGCCCACTCCTATTTTTCTGGGCTCAAGCTCCTTTTTATGGTCCAAGAAAATTGGCGTCCTGCTCAAATTCTTCTCCTATTTCTCTCTACATTTTCTTAACTCCCTGTTTTTTTGTTAAACAAGGAGATTAGTCTAAGGGAGAAAGAGAGAGAGAGCCGAGCCTAGATCTCAGGCAGGCCCATCTGTTCCTAGGCGCAGCCCCCCTCTCTATTGGGCCGGCCTCCAAGGCCCAACCGCGCCCCCGGTAACCCTAGCCTCCCTGAGGCCTCTCAGCCCGCAGTCCACTGCACTAACCTAGCCCGATCCATCTCCCTCCCTGATCCCATCTCTTCCTCACTCGTCTCCCTCTTTCTCCCGTAGCGCCGCCAGAGGAGTAGTGCAGCAGCGCCTCCTGCCTGATTCCCCAACACCGCCCGTGCCGGAGTCCCTCGCCTCCACCACCCGATCCAGCCGGCCTCCGCCACCTTTGCCCGTTCCCGGCCGGATCCCGCCAGCAGGGCCCCGTCCCCGCCTCTGTTTCCTCCACCACCATCGCCTCCGGGTGCTGCACCGGCGTTCTACCTCGTCGGAGTAGCCCAGCGGACTAGGACGCCCCTGCCGCACCTCTCATTTTCTTCCCCTGGTTGCCTTCATCTTTGACTCTCTCTCTCTCTCCCAACTCAAATCCCTCCGTCTCTCGTCTCTGTAACAGGAAGCCCTGAGGAGCCGCCCCCGTCCCTAACGCCGGCAAGCTCGCTGATGTCCTTGTGTGGCAACACTGGTGCGCCCACCTCCGCACACCCACCTCGTCGGACCCCTACGCCGGCTCCATCTCCACGCAAAGACCGCCCGCCTCTGCTCATGTCGAAGCTTCACCTGCAGCTCTGCATCACTTGTGCCTCCTTCCCGGGCAGAGAAGATCTTGTCTGAGCCATCCCCTTTGGTCAACCCGGTTGCGACCGCCACTGCCTTAAACTTCCCAGGTGCAGCTCGTTTCCAATGAATGGCGGCCTGAGGTTTACCTCCACACCAAGTACTACGACCTGCAAGGCCGAGAACGCCAAGCACCCCTTCAAGCTATGAAGACCGCAAGCGCCAACTAACATGATGACCCTCGAAGACTTCGGATTCGACAAGTCCGATGACGCTCTTGTACAAGTACGTTGCCGAGACCGGAACCGGCAAGACCGACGACATGGAAACGCCAAGTACCCCTACGCACGAAGACGCCTAAGAACATTTCGGGATTCATCAAGTACCACTACGGGGATATGAACATCTACGAACCGTGTTCAGCTACCGTTTCCTACCTAGAACGACTACCGTCGACGTGCTTTTCGCCCGAAGGAATTGGAGTCATCAAGTACCTCTCCGAATGAATGCGAACGACTACCATCGCAAGAACGGGACTGAAAAGTCCGAAGACCCCAAGTACCACGACACCGATGACATGAACATCTACGGAAACTCGGGCAACGATATACATGTACCACTACCATCGCCGAGATCACGAGAACCTCTACCGTCGACCCTAGAGCATGCGAGAACGACTACTTCCCCTACCGCTGTCGCGAGAACTATCCCGTTCGCATGCTTCAAAGGTATAACCCCGAGACGACCGCCCGTGGACCGTATGCATGTGATGTGTTGTATGAGATGCACCCTATGTTTGCACCGTCTCCGAGTTGTCACTTGCTCGGTCCTCCTTGTTGCCATGCCGTCCATCCGTGGGAACCCGGTAACCGGGATCACCCCACCATCTTTGGCACGCTCCCGCCACCCGTCCTTTGCACCGGTATCTCCGTGGGCTATCGGAACCGATATGTTGCCGTGGCATCATTTTCGGATTCGTTGTCGTGGCACCCCTTTTCTTTCCACCACGGTGACAAATGCTTCATTTTACTCTTGTCAACATTTTCATAAATTGCATAAGCTTGCACATGTCATCCGGATCATGTTAATAACATTTAAAATGGTTTAAATGGTTGTTTGCATTAATTTGCTAAATGCATATAGGGATTTACCGGAATTGTTGTTTGGTGTTTTCGGCCCCATTTAAATTTCTTAGATTGTGTAGTTTTGTTATGCTTCACCTCTTGCCATGTTAACCATCATTTAATATTGTTGGGTAGATAAACGAGATCGAACTAAATAACTTGAATGTCGTGTTTCGTCAATATGCAACGGAGTTGCATGTTGAGCTCCACTTAATATGTAGGATTGTTTGTGCATTTTGCCATGCCTCTTTAAACCGGACGTGCATCATACTTGGTTGTGCATCATGCTATGTTGATGTGGTGGTTGTTTACTATGTTGTGTGTTTCTTTCCGGTGTTTCTTCTTCGGGTTGGTTCCGATAACATCGCGTTTGTGAGGAACCGTTCGACTACGTCAGTTTGTCTTCTTCATGGACTCGTTCTTCTTTCTTGCGGGATTTCAGGCAAGATGACCATACCCTCGAAATCACTTCTATCTTTGCTTGCTAGTTGCTCGCTCTTTGCTATGCCTATGTTGCGGTACCTACCACTTGCTTATCACGCCTCCCATATTGTTAAGCCAAGCCTCTAACCCACCATGTCCTAGCAAACCGTTGTTTGGCTATGTTACCGCTTTGCTCAGCCCCTCTTATAGCGTTGTTAGTTGCAGGTGAAGATTGGAGCTTGTTCCATGTTTGGAACATGGTTATTTTGTTGGGATATCATAATATCTCTTATTTAATTAATGCATCTATATACTTGGTGAAGGGTGGAAGGCTCGGCCTTATGCCTGGTGTTTTGTTCCACTCTTGCCGCCCTAGTTTCCGTTATATCGGTGTTATGTTCCCGGATTTTGCGTTCCTTACGCGGTTGGGTTATAATGGGAACCCCTTGATAGTTCGCCTTGAATAAAACTCCTCCAGCAAGGCCCAACATTGGTTTTACCATTTGCCACCTAGCCTTTTCTTTCCCTTGAGTCGGCCGGCTCAAGGGTCCTGTTTATTTAACCCCCCCCCCCCCCCCCCCGGGCCAGTACTTCTCTAAGTGTTGCTCCAACTGAGTGATGTCCGAGGCTACCAGGGGCAACTCTGGGCTGGCTTACCCGACGTCTTGCTCATCCGGTGTGCCCTGAGAACGAGATGTGTGCAGCTCCTATCGGGATTTGTCGGCACATCTGGGTGGCTTTGCTGGTCTTGTTTTACCATTGTCGAAATGTCTTGTAACCGGGATTCCGAGCCTGATTGGGTCTTCCCGCTAGAAGGAATATCCTTCGTTGACCGTGAGAGCTTGTGATGGGCTAAGTTGGGACACCCCTGCAGGGATATGAACTTTTGAAAGCTGTGCCCGCGGTTATGGGCAGATGGGAATTTGTTAATGTCCGGTTGTAGAAAACCTGAAGTTGACCTTAATTAAAATACATCAACCGCGTGTGTTACCGTGATGGTCTCTTCTCGGCGGAGTCCGGGAAGTGAACACGGTGTTGGAGTAATGCCTGACGTAGGTTGTTCTAGGATCACTTCTTGATCATAGTTGTTCGACCATGCTTTTGCCTTCTCTTCTCGCTCTCTTTTGCGAATAAGTTATCCACCATATATGCAAGTCGCTTGTTGTAGCTCCACATCATACCTTTACCTTACCCATGACCTTAATTAGTCTTGATCGCGAGGGTGTCAGATTGTTGAGTCCCCGTGACTCACAGATACTTCCAAAACCAGTTTGCTGGTGTCGATGATACCGTACAGTTGACGCAATCAAGCTCAAGGAGGAGCTCGATGAAGATCTTGTCCTTTGTGTTGTTTCGTTCTAGCTGATCAGTAGTGGAGCCTAGTTGGGGTCGATCGGGGATCTATGTAGCTTTGGGGTAGTCTTCTTTTATTTTGGTTCCATAGTCGGACCTTGATTGTATCTGGATGATGTAATGCTTTATTCATGTAATTGTGTGAAGTGGCGATTGTAAGCCAACTATGTATCTTTTTCGCTTATGTATTACATGGGTTGTGTGAAGATTACCTCACTTGCAACATTGCTTTCAATGCGGTTATGCCTCTACGTCATGCTTTGACACGTGGGAGATATAGCCGCATCGAGGGCGTTATAGCAGTAGCTTAGTTTCTTGTTGCATGCTAAGTAGCATCATGTTGTTAATCACAGAATTGTGCCTTTCTTGTTTTGCTTGCCATTTGCAAACCGTGCCTCCGTTTCCGGTGATCTTTATATCGATTTCGACCGAAATCATCTCATATTTCCAGCGGCACACTTGGTTTGCCAAGTTGATGCCTTGATCTTTCTTTCCCTTCCGGAGCACGCATATGCATTGCATATCACATCCCGCATGTCATGCCATGTTTTGCATCATGTTGTTTGTGCATTGCACCGTGATTGATTGATGGTCCTTTGCTTATGTTCTTGCTTCGGGTAGAGCCGGGAGACGAGTATGTGATAGAGGAACCTGTTGAGTACGCTAACGAGGATCAAGCTTTCGTCAACTCTGAGAACTTTGCAGGCAAGATGACCATACCCTAGAAATCACTTCTGTCTTTGCTTCCTAGTTGTTCGCTCTATTGCTATGCCGCGATACCTACCACTTGCTTTATCATGCCTCCCATATTACCATGTCAAGCCTCTAACCCACCTTTCCTAGCAAACCTTTGTTTGGCTATGTTACCGCTTTTCTCAGAACCTCTTATAGCATCGTTAGTTGCAGGTGAAGATGAAGTTTGTTCCATGTTGGAACATGGATATTGTTGGGATATCAATATTATCTCTTACTTACTTTAATGCATCTATATAGTTGGTAAAGGGTGGAAGGCTCGGCCTTATGCCTGGTGTTTTGTTCCACTCTTGCCACCCTAGTTTCCGTCATATCGGTGTTATTTTCCCGGATTTTGCGTTCCTTACGCGGTTGGGTTATAATGGGAACCCCTTGACAGTTCGCCTTGAATAAAACTCCTCCAGCAAGGCCCAACATTGGTTTTACCATTTGCCACCTAGCCTTTTCTTTCCCTTGAGTCGGCCGGCTCAAGGGTCATCTTTATTTAACCCCCATGGGCCAGTGCTTCTCTAAGTGTTGGTCCAACTGAGCGATGTCTGAGGCTAGCAGGGGCAACTCTGGGCTGGCTTACCCGACGTCTTGCTCATCCGGTGTGCCCTGAGAACGAGATATGTGCAGCTCCTATCGGGATTTGTCGGCACATGTGGGTGGCTTTTCTGGTCTTGTTTTACCATTGTCGAAATGTCTTGTAACCGGGATTCCGAGCCTGATCGGGTCTTCCCGCTAGAAGGAATATCCTTCGTTGACTGTGAGAGCTTGTGATGGGCTAAGTAGGGACACCCTTGTAGGGATTTGAACTTTTGAAAGTCGTGCCCGCGGTTATGGGCAGATGGGAATTTGTTAATGTCCGGTTGTAGAAAACCTGAAGTTGACCTTAATTAAAATACATCAACCGCGTGTGTTGCCGTGATGGTGTCTTCTCGGCGGAGTCCGAGAAGTGAACACGATGTTGGAGTAATGCTTGACGTAGGTTGTTCTAGGATCACTTCTTGATCATAGTTGTCCGACCGTGCTTTTGCCTTCTCTTCTCACTCTCTTTTGCGAATAAGTTAGCCATCATATATGCTAGTCGCGTGCTGCAGCTCCACATCATACCTTTACCTTACCCATGAGCTTAAATAGTCGTGATCGCGAGGGTGTGAGATTGCTGAGTCCCTGTGACTCATAGATACTTCCAAAACCAGTTTGCAGGTGCCGATGATACCGTACAGTTGACGCAACCAAGCTCAAGGAGAAGCTCGATGAAGATCATGTCCTTTGTGTTGTTTCGTTCTAGTTGATCAGTAGTGGAGCCTAGTTGGGGTCGATCGGGGATCTGTGTAGCTTTGGGGTAGTCTTCTTTTATTTTGGTTCCGTAGTCGGACCTTGATTGTATCTGGATGATGTCATGCTTTATTCATGTAATTGTGTGAAGTGGCGATTGTAAGCCAACTATGTATCTTTTTCCCTTATGTATTACATGGGTTGTGTGAAGATTACCTCACTTGCGACATTGCTTTCAATGCAGTTATGCCTCTAAGTCGTGCTTCGACACGTGGGAGATATAGCCGCATCAAGGGCGTTACAGCAGTAGCTTAGTTTCTTGTTGCATGCTAAGTAGCATCATGTTGTTAATCGCAGAAGTGTGCCTTTCTTGTTTTGCTTGCCATTTGCAAACCGTGCCTCTGTTTCCGGTGATCTTTATATCGATTTCGACCGAAATCATCTCATATTTCCAGCGGCACACTTGGTTTGCCAAGTTGATGCCTTGATCTTTCTTTCCCTTCCGGAGCACGCATATGCATTGCATATCACATCCCGCATGTCATGCCATGTTTTGCATCATGTTGTTTGTGCATTGCACCATGATTGATTGATGGTCCTTTGCTTATGTTCTTGCTACGGGTAGAGCCGGGAGACGAGTACGTGATCGAGGAACCTATTGAGTACGCTAATGAGGATCAAGCTTTCGTCAACTCTGAGAACTTTGAAGGCAAGATGACCATACCCTCGAAATCACTTCTATCTTTGCTTGCTAGTTGTTCGCTCTATTGCTATGCCGCGATACCTACCACTTGCTTTATCATGCCTCCCATATTGCCATGTCAAGCCTCTAACCCACCTTTCCTAGCAAACCTTTGTTTGGCTATGTTACCGCTTTGCTCAGCCCCTCTTATAGCATTGTTAGTTGCAGGTGAAGATGAAGTTTGTTCCATGTTGGAACATGGATATTGTTGGGATATCAATATTATCTCTTACTTACTTTAATGCATCTATATACTTGGTAAAGGGTGGAAGGCTCGGCCTTATTCCTGGTGTTTTGTTCCACTCTTCCCGCCCTAGTTTCCGTCATATCGGTGTTATGTTCTTGGATTTTGTGTTCCTTACGCGGTTGGGTTATAATGGGAACCCCTTGACAGTTCGCCTTGAATAAAACTCCTCCAGCAAGGCCCAACATTGGTTTTACCATTTGCCACCTAGCCTTTTTCTTTCCCTTGAGTCGGCCGGCTCAAGGGTCATCTTTATTTAACCCCCCGGGCCAGTGCTTCTCTAAGTGTTGGTCCAACTGAGCGATGTCCGAGGCTACCAGGGGCAACTCTGGGCTGGCTTACCCGACATCTTGCTCATCCGGTGTGCCTTGAGAACGAGATATGTGCAGCTCCTATCGGGATTTGTCGAGACATCTGTGTGGCTTTGCTGGTCTTGTTTTACCATTGTCGAAATGTCTTGTAACCGGGATTTCGAGCCTGGTCGGGTCTCCCGCTAGAAGGAATATCCTTCGTTGACCGTGAGAGCTTGTGATGGGCTAAGTTGGGACACCCCTGCAGGGATTTGAACTTTCGAAAGCCGTGCCCGCGTTTATGGGCAGATGGGAATTTGTTAATGCCCGGTTGTAGAAAACCGGAAGTTGACCTTAATTAAAATACATCAACCGCGTGAGTTACCGTGATGGTCTCTTCTCGGCGGAGTCCGGGAAGTGCACACGGTGTTGGAGTAATGCTTGACGTAGGTTGTTCTAGGATCACTTCTTGATCATAGTTGTTCGACTGTGCTTTTGCCTTCTCTTCTCGCTCTCTTTTGCAAATAAGTTAGCCACCATATATGCTAGTCGCTTGCTGCAGCTCCACATCATACCTTTACCTTACCCATGAGCTTAAATAGTCTTGATCGCGAGGGTGTGAGATTGCTGAGTCCCCGTGACTCACAGATACTTCCAAAACCAGTTTGCAGGTGCCGAGGATACCGTACAGTTGACGCAACCAAGCTCAAGGAGGAGCTCGATGAAGATCTTGTCCTCTGTGTTGTTTCGTTCTAGTTGATCAGTAGTGGAGCCCAGTTGGGGTCGATTGGGGATCTGTGTAGCTTTGGGGTAGTCTTCTTCTATTTTGGTTCCGTAGTCGGCCCTTGATTGTATCTGGATGATGTAATGCTTTATTCATGTAATTGTGTGAAGTCGCGATTGTAATCCAACTACGTATCTTTTTCCCTTATTTATTACATGGGTTGTGTGAAGATTACCTCACTTGCGACATTGCTTTCAATGCGGTTATGCCTCGAAGTCGTGCTTCGACACGTGGGAGATATAGCCGCATCGAGGGCGTTACAGCAGTAGCTTAGTTTCTTGTTGCATGCTAAGTAGCATCATGTTGTTAATCACAGAATTGTGCCTTTCTTGTTTTGCTTGCCATTTGCAAACCGTGCCTCTGTTTCCGGTGATCTTTATATCAATTTCGACCGAAATCATCTCATATTTCTAGCGGCACACTTGGTTTGCCAAGTTGATGCCTTGATCATTCTTTCCATTCCGGAGCACGCATATGCATTGCATATCACATCCCGCATGTCATGCCATGTTTTGCATCATGTTGTTTGTGCATTGCACTGTGATTGATTGATGGTCCTTTGCTTATGTTCTTGCTTCGGGTAGAGCCGGGAGACGAGTACGTGATCGAGGAACCCGTTGAGTACGCTAATGAGGATCAAGCCTTCGTCAACTCTGAGTACTTTGCAGGCAAGATGACCATACCCTCGAAATCAATTCTATCTTTGCTTGCTAGTTGTTCGCTCTATTGCTATGTCGTGATACCTACCACTTGCTTTATCATGCCTCCCATATTGCCATGCCAAGCCTCTAACCCACCTTTCCTAGCAAACCTTTGTTTGGCTATGTTACCGCTTTGCTCCGCCCCTCTTATAGCGTTGTTAGTTGTAGGTGAAGATGAAGTTTGTTCCATGTTGGAACATGGATATTGTTGGGATATTAATATTATCTATTACTTACTTTAATGCATCTATATACTTGGTAAAGGGTGGAAGGCTTGGCCTTATGCCTGGTGTTTTGTTCCACTCTTGCCGCCCTAGTTTCCGTCATACCGGTGTTATGTTCCTTGATTTTGAGTTCCTTATGCGGTTGGGTATTATGCGAACCCCTTGACAGTTCGCTTTGAATAAAAATCCTCCAGCAGGGCCCAACATTGGTTTTACCATTTGCCTACCTACCACCATATACCTTCCCTTGGGTTCTGGAGACTCAAGGGTCATCTTTATTTTAACCCCCCCCCCCCCCCGGCCAGTGCTCCTCTGAGTGTTGGTCCGAACTGAGCTTCCTGTGGGGCCACTTCAGGGAAACTTGAGGGTTGGTTTTACTCGTAGCTAGTCTCATCCGGTGTTACCCTGAGAACGAGATACGTGCGACTCCTATCGGGATTTGTCGGCACATCGGGTGGCTTTGCTAGTCTTGTTTTACCATTGTCGAAATGTCTTGTAACCGGGATTCCGAGACTGATCGGGTCTTCCCGGGAGAAGGAATATCCTTCGTTGACCGTGAGATCTTGTGATGGGCTAAGTTGGGACACCCCTGCAGGGTTTGAACTTTCGAAAGCCGCGCCCGCGGTTATGGGCAGATGGGAATTTGTTAATATCCGGTTGTAGATAACTTGACACTTAACTTAATTAAAATGAATCAATCGCGTGTGTAGCCGTGATGGTCTCTTTTCGGCGGAGTCCGGGAAGGGAACACGGTCTCGTGTTATGCTTGAGCGTAAGTAGCTTTAGGATCACTTCTTGATCAGTATTAGCTTCTCGACCATGCATTGCCTCTCTTCTCTCTCTCTCTCTTTTGCGTAAGTTAGCCACCATATTTGCTTAGTGCTTTGCTGCAGCTCCACCTCACTACCCTTTCCTACCCTTAAGCTTAAATAGTCTTGATCTCGCGGGTGTGAGATTGCTGAGTCCCTGTGACTCACAGATACTTCCAAACAGATGCAGGTGTCGATGATGCCAGTGCAGGGGACGCTACCGAACTCAAATGGGAATTCGATGAGGATTCAGGCCGTTACTATGTTTCTTTTCCGGATGATCAGTAGAGGAGCCCAGTTGGGACGATCGGGGATCTAGCATTTGGGGTTGTCTTTGTTTATTTTGGTTCCGTAGTCGGACCTTGATTGTATTCTGGATGATGTATGACTATTTATGTATTGTGTGAAGTGGCCATTGTAATCCGACTCTTTATCCCTTTCTTATTCAGTACATGGGATGTGTAAAGATTACCCCTCTTGCGACATGCCTACCATGCGGCTATGCCTCTAAGTCGTGCCCCGACACGTGGCAGATATAGCCGCATTGTGGTTGTTACAGCCAGGTGGGCCAACTCATAACCCACACGCACAAGTTGCCAGTATCTGCATGACGCCAAAGAAAGTTTCTTACTTAGGAAACAAGACAAAGAGGAAACATATTAGAACACGGATCGTAGTACGACCCGGATTCTGCTGTAAGCCTAGGGCTTTCACCTGTATATAAAGGGGATCCCCTGAGGCAGAAAGGCCAAGTTACGATCTCTCGAGTGTTAGACAAGTCACACCCTTGTAATCAAGATCATCATCATCAATAGCAATCAACCATGAGTAGGCTTTTACCTCCATCATGAGGGGCCGAACCTGGGTAAACCCTTGTCTCTCGATTCCAATAAACCCCGTTCAAGCTACTACTTAGCGGCGATGGCCTCATGACTAAGTCCTTTCACGAGGACATATGCCGTGACAAAACCATGACAGTTACATTTGGAGGGTTAAGGTTTACTGCCGTCACACGTTCGCCACATCCATTTACTCATATCAGGCCATCCCGGTCAGCATATCAGAGCATCCAGCTGCTGCTACATTTTGATGGGCAACTTTTTCCAATGCGGTGCGCTCATTACCCGAGGCCGTTCACTCCTAACCAGAATATCCTGCTGTTGCACTAACCTATGCGATAAACATGGAACTTGAAATTGATGTTCCACTAATATCAACACACCCTTAAATCGATAGTGAAGATTAGAGAGGATCCAATGACTACCAGCATAACGGAAATACAACCTTAGAACTATAGCAGAAGATACATTAACCTAATTTTTTTCAAGCAAACACACACAACTCAACTAGATTGCTAGACATCTGGATATGTGGTTACATCCTTTCCTACTGAGGAGCATCTCCCGATTGGCCTAACGCGTGACCTACATCCGCTTGAGCTTCAACACCAGCAAGGTGTTCCCTTGCACAATGAACACGGTCCCTGGCGAGCCGCATAATGATACGTCTCCGTCGTATCTATAATTTTTTTTGTTCCGTGCCAATATTATACAACTTTCGTATACTTTTGGCAACTTTTTATACTATTTTTTGGACTAACATATTGATCCAGTGCCCAGTGCCAGTTCCTGTTTGTTGCATGTTTTTTGTTTCACAGAAAATCCATATCAAACGGAGTCCAAACAGGATAAAAACTTACGGAGATTTTTTTTGGAATATATGTGATTTTTGGGAAGTAGAATCAACGCGAGACGATGCCCGAGGGGGCCATGTGGCAGGGGGCGTGCCCTAGGGGGTCAGGCGTGCCCTGGGCCCTCGTGGACACCCTGTAAGGCGGTTGGTGCCCTTCTTTCGCCACAAGAAAGCCAATATCCGGATAAAAATCGTGTCCAAAATTTAGCCCAATCGGAGTTACGGATCTCCGGGAATTTAAGAAACGGTGAAAGGGCATAATCTGGGAACGCAGAAACAGAGAGAGACAGAGAGACGGATCCAATCTCAGAGGGGCTCTCGCCCCTCCCATGCCATGGAGACCAAGGACCAGAGGGGAAACCCTTCTCCCATCTAGGGAGAAGGTCAAGGAAGAAGAAGAAGAAGAAGAAGAAGGGGGGCTCTCTCTCCCCCCTCTCTTCCCGTGGCGCCGGAATGCTGCCGGGGCCATCATCATCACCGCAATCTACACCAACAACTTCACCGCCCTCATCACCAACTATTCCCCCTCTATGCAGTGGTGTAAACCCTCTTTTACCCACAGTAATCTCTACTTAAACATGGTATATATTATTTCCCAATGATGTATGGCTATCCTATGATGTTTGAGTAGATCCATTTTGTCATATGGGTTAATTGATGATCGTGATTGGTTTGAGTTGCATGTTTTATTATTGGTGCTGTCCTATGGTGCTCTCCGTGTCACACAAGCATGAGGGATTCCCGCTGTAGGGTGCTGCAATATGTTCATGATTCGCTTATAGTGGGTTGCTTGAGTGACAGAAGCATAAACCCGAGTAAGGGGATTGTTGTGTATGGGATAAAGGGGTGTCGGTGTCAAAACTGGCAGATCTCGGGTAGGGGGTCCCGAACTGTGCGTCTAGGCCGGATGGAACAGGAGGCAGGGAACACGATGTTTTACCCAGGTTCGGGCCCTCTCGATGGAGGTAAAACCCTACGTCCTGGTTGATTAATATTGATGATATGGGTAGTACAAGAGTAGATCTACCACGAGATCGAGGAGGCTAAACTCTAAAAGCTAGCCTATGGTATGATTGTTGTCTGACGATGATGTCCTACGGACTAGAACCCTCCGGTTTATATAGACACCGGATAGGGTTAGGGTTACATAGAGTCAGTTACAATGGTAGGAGATCTTGAATAACCGCATCGCCAAGCTTGCCTTCCACGCCAAGGAAAGTCCCATCCGGACACGGGATGAAGTCTTCAATCTTGTATCTTCATAGTCCAGGAGTCTGGCTGAAGGTATAGTCCGGCAACCCGAACACCCCCTAATCCAGGACTCCCTCAGTATCCCCCGAACCAGGATTCAATGACGATGAGTCCGGCGCGCAAATTGTCTTCGGCATTGCAAGGCGGGTTCTCCTCCAAATTCCGTGTACCTGTTGAATAAAGTCCGGTTTCTTGTAAATGTTGCGCTCCTTGGCTTCTACGCCCAATAATGGCCGTATTCCACGTGTCAAACGAATGCGAAAAGCTGGGGTGTTTTTACATCCACACCCGTAGCCATATAAACGAGCCGCCTATTTAACCGGATGGGAATTCAGGTTCAAACCACATCTTCTCCTCTCCGCGAGTTATCATCAGAGCGCTTCCAGCAAAGGTCCATTCCAACATGTCCAGCCGTCGCAGCTCCTCCCCTCGCCCCTCCGGTCCCAAACCCGGGGACTGGGAGAGTTGTACCATCCCGCACAGCGAGTTAGTGTCGCTTCAGGCCAAGGGATTTCTTCCCCCGGTATACATGGTCCCGGTCCGAGCCGGTCTCGCCACCTACAATGGCGGAAAACAGGCGGAGAGCACCCCCAATCCTTCTAAAGGAGAGCGAGTGTGCCTTGTCCCCTATCTAATAAGGGGACTGGGATTTCCAATTCATCCATTTCTCTGCGGGCTTCTAAAGTTTTATGGTCTCCAGCTGCACAATCTCACGCCCGCTTCCATATTACATATCGCGGGTTTCGTCGCCCTTTGCGAGCTATTTTTAGGCGTTGAGGCTCATTTCGCGCTGTGGAAGAGGTTATTCTGCCTGGTGCCCCATTCTCAAGAGGGGTCTATCTATCAAGTGGGCGGAGCCGAAGTATGGCACATCGCCGGGACCGGATACCTATCCGGAACCCCGAAGAAGGCATCCGAGGACTGGCCTTCGGAATGGTTTTACATAGATGACGTCCCGCTACCGGACCCTATCCGGGTCGGTCTCCCTGAGTTCAACAATGCCCCATTGAAGAAACACTTGAGCTGGCGTCCACGGAGCTCTCAGAGAGAAAGCGACAGAGACGTCCTTTACCTGATGGGTCGGATAAGACTGTTGGCTCATTCCGGACTAACCATGATTGGAGTCATGGCCGCATGCATTATGCGGGGGGTGCAGCCGCTTCAATATAGAGGCCACCCCATGTGGGACTTCAACGGGGAGGATGACGCCACCTGTTACGGTCGTAAGGGGCCGGCCTCAGTCGCCGCCTTAGTAAAGATCTTATCCTCTTTGTACAAGGGAGAAAAGGAGGAATTCCTCCGCGTCAATCCGCAGGCCGGATTCAGTATGTACGATCCTCCAAGTTGGGTAAGTGAACAATTGCGCTTGCCCGTTTGCTTTATACTCCCACGGTTAGATAGGTAGTCTAATGATTTCAATGCAGGAACTGCGACAGGAGGTAAAGGATATAAACAGCCGTCCTCCACAGCCCGAGGACCCAGAATGGTCCGTCAATCCGGACTCCGAAGAAGATCCAGACATATCGGTGGAGCTTATTGACGGTGTGTTCTATCAGCTAAGTAAGGACGATACCTTGGTGGCCATTACGGCGGATTACCCAGGGTTAATCCCGGCCTCCCAGGTGAAGGAAACCGGGGTCCCATTCCCTTGAAAGAGATTCCATTCTCACGTATTCCGGTGTTTCTAATGACAACCGTGTTTTGCAGGGGAGATTTCCGAGGCAGGAGGCCGAACCTGCGGCGGCTAGCCAACGAGGGGCCGCAGGGCCCCATGGGGCAAAAAGGAATGTAGTCCGGACTGAAATGCCAGCGCAAAGGTATAGCGCACCCTCTGTTTCCCTGGAGTTATTCTGTCAGGGCTTATTAACGTTTGTGCTATCTTTAGAACGAAGAGACCTCGCCAGACTACATCCGGAGAGGTTGCCAATCGCGCCTCCACCAGCCAGGCTCCAACGTCTAGCCAGGAAGCGAAGGCAAGCACAAGGCGCGCACCGGACGCTCCTCCCATAGAGGATGAGGACAGGCTGTCTGCCACAAATTCTGAAGTGGAGAGTGCCATGAATCACAGGCATCGTCGGACAGTTCTACGTGGCGGTTGTTTCTCCCAAAGAGGCTTTAGATGCCTTTAATTCAGGAGATGCGTACCTCCGTGCCGCTCAAAATGGTTTAGCCAGAGCCACGGAGCAGTATGTAAAAGACATACGGGTAAGAAAATTTTGGTTAAATATATATATATGCCAGTAGCCCCCGAGACTTGAAGCGGTTAGAGAAACTAATTTAAGGATCATTTAATATGCAGGTTCTTACAAAGAAGAATACCATACTGTCCCAGGAGCTGGAAAAGTGCAAGGCCCAACTAGAGGCCGCACTAGCCGCAGCAGGGGAGCCCAAAGAGACCCCCTCAGGTAAGATACACTTCGAATGATTAGTATTGTGTGGTGTGGGTGCAAATCTGACAAATCATATTGCAGATGGCGCCGGACTAGATCCGGACAAACAACAACTCTTACGCTGGTTAAAGGCCGGTGAGAGTATGTTGACAAGGGTGAGGCTGGAGAAGAATGATCTTCAGGATGCCAACACCAAGCTGGACGTCGAACTTAAAGATGTTCGTGGCCAGTTGTCGGACTCCACGAAGGAGAATCAGCGGCTTCGACGCGGCATATTTAGTAAGTGCTTGAACGAATTTTGAAAAAAGAGTTCGGCGAGAAAGTCGACTAACAGAGTAATGTCTGTAGGTATGCTCACAGGTCGTCCTGCAGAGGAGATGCCTGGTTCTATGGGTGACCTTCTTCCTGAACTCACTGCAACTGCACGAGCGAATTCGGTAGGCAATGCGAGGTGTTGCCCAACCCTTATGTCCTGCCCACTCCGTGCCCGAGGGCCTTGGAGAGCTTGCGGAGAAGCTGAAGGGAGCTCGGTGGCGCTTCCGGTTGTGGAAGATATCAGCCTGCCGACAAGGCGCTAGGGAGGCCTGGGCCATGGTGAAGACCCGTTTTACGAAGTCTGACCCAAACCACATGGCCGAGGTCGGACTAGTGGGGCCTGACGGGAAGGAGATCCCTATAAGCTTAGTGTACGGCCAAGTGGAGTTGGCCGCGAAGTATTCCCAGCAGGACTGTAAATTAGATAGCTTGTTAGATGGTATAGAAGAGGAATACAATCAGTCAGAATGACTGTGTAATTTTGAATTGACATGTGTAATGTCTTCTAGCCGGATTGTAGATCGTTTGTCGTTGCCGACCTTTTCGCTTCAACCTCGGGACCTAATGGTCCGGAGTGTGTCCGAATACCCTAGTGGTTATATAAGAACCGGGGTATGCGTGGAGACCAGGCGTAGGGGTCATCAGTGCTTTATCAGACAAGTGCCCAACTAGTTATGTTATATTACATGGTTAGTAAGAAACATCTTCCAGAGAGAATAGTTCCGTTAAGGATTCCTTTCGCTGGGAGGCATGCCCTAATGTGCATGTCCGGACTACATGGAGAGATGCAGAAAAAGCATCTGGGGGCGCATAGAATGAGTAAAAAGATCATCTTTTATTTCACCGACCGAATATTCCCTTAAGAACGCTAGCTTTCGCCTTCACCCAGTCTGAGGTACACGTCCGGCTGACCCGGCAGTACCAATCGCATAGGTGCTCCCTTTACCGCCTAGCCGAACAATCGGGGACGTAGGGGTAAGAACAGGAGCCAGGCAACCCAGCTTGGCCAAAACTTAAGTCATATCGATGCATATAATGGTGAAGAAAAAGGTATATGCGGAAGTTTGACGCATGTGTTGGGCGTGAAGCCCGTATAAATAAGCTTCTGTTAAAGAAGCCCCCAGGTTTAATGAACGCGAGTGGCGCGTCACTATATGAGCCTTTAAGGCCTATAAAAGAAAAAATGGGAAGCAGAGAAATGTAAGACAGAAAAATTCAACAAGGAATGGAAAGAGGAAGGAGACGAACACAGAGTCCGGTGCTAGGCATAGAATCTTCGGAGACGGGCGGCGTTCCACGGGTTCGGCTCGAGTCGGTTGTTCGATGCATCTCACAGGCGGTACACCCCTCTGGTCAGGACTTGGTCGATTATGAATGGACCTTCCCACTTGGGCTTGAGTTTGTCCTTTTTCTTATCTAGCAGGCGTAGAACTAGTTTGTCAACATTGTAATTTTTGGCCCATACTTCTCTGCTTTGATATCTTCGGGCCTGCTGTTGATAAAATGCGGAACGGGCTTTTGCCACGTCACGCTCCTCCTCCAGGGCGTCCAAGTTGTCCTGCCGATCGAGCTCGGCTTCTCTTTCTTCGTACATGCGCACTCTAGGTGAGTCATGAATTATGTCGCAGGGCAGAACTGCTTCTGCGCCGTACACCATAAAAAATGGTGTGTATCCAGTGGTGCGATTTGGCGTGGTCCGCAGCCCCCATAGCACGGAGTCGAGCTCCTCTACCCAGTGCGTGTTAGATTCCTTGAGGGAGCGCACTAGTCTGGGTTTAATGCCGCTCATGATAAGACCATTTGCACGTTCGACCTGGCCGTTGGTTTGTGGGTGATAAACGGAAGCATAATCGAGCTTGATGCCCATGTTTTTGCACCAGATTTTTACCTCGTCGGCGGTAAAGTTTGTACCGTTATCGGTTATGATGCTGTGGGGGACGCCATAACGGTGTACGGCCCCAGATATGAAGTCTATCACAGGTCCGGATTCGGCCGTTTTAACAGGCTTGGCTTCTATCCATTTGGTGAACTTATCCACCATGACCAGTAAGTATTTTTTTTCTTATGGGTCCCACCTTTAAGGGGTCCGACCATGTCCAGCCCCCGGACCGCAAAAGGCCAGGTGATGGGTATAGTTTGGAGTGCGGTGGGTGGCATATGGCTTTGGTGGGCAAAAAGTTGGCAACCAGCGCATCGTTGGACTAAGTCCTGAGCGTCTGCCCGGGCCGTCGGCAAATAAAAACTAGTACGGAAAGCCATGCTAACAACGGACCGAGCAGCGGCGTGGTGACCACCGAATCCGGCATGAATTTCAGCCAGAAGGTTCCGCCCTTCCTCTTCGGAAATGCACCTTTGAAGGACTCCGGTAGAGCTTTTATTATAAAGCTCTCCCTCATGGACTCTATAGGCTTTAGATCGCCGCACTATGCAGCGGGCCTCGTTTTGGTCCTCCGGGAGTTCCTTCCTAGTAAGGTAGGCTAGGAATAGTTCTGTCCATGGGGCGATAACCACCATTATTACGTGGGCTGAAGGTGTAATTTCGTTGGCAGAGCCTCCAATTGTGTCAGATTGTTCGGCGTCGAGTGGTGCGGCTGGGTTCGGGCTGTTATTTGCGGGTTCCCCCTCCCATGCTATGGATGGCTTGAACAATCTTTCCAAAAAGATGTTGGGGGGACTGCATCGCGTTTTGCTCCGATGCGTGCTAGGACGTCCGCCGCTTGATTGTTTTCTCGGGCTATATGGTGAAACTCCAGCCCTTCGAACCGAGCTGACATTTTTAGGACGGCATTGTGGTAAGCTGCCATTTTTGGGTCCTTGGCGTCGAAGTCTTCGTTTATTTGGGATATCGCGAGGTTTGAATCCCCGCGTACCTCTAGGCGCTGGATGCCCATGGATACTGCTATCCGGAGGCCATGTAGGAGGGCCTCATATTCGGCTGCATTGTTGGAATCCGTGTACATGATCTGGAGCACATATTGGACTGTGTCTCCTGTGGGGGACGTCAGGACGACGCCAGCCCCCAGTCCGGCCAACATTTTGGAGCCGTCGAAATGCATGATCCAGTTTGAATATGTGCCGTACTCTTTAGGGAGCTCGGCCTCCGTCCATTCTGCGACGAAGTCGGCCAAAACTTGCGATTTAATAGCTCGCCGTGGCTTATAAGTTATATCGAACGGGAGAAGCTCAATGGCCCATTTTGCAATCCGGCCCGTTGCATCGCGGTTGTTGATAATATCGTTGAGTGGTACTTCCGAGGCTACTGTTATGGAACACTCTTGAAAGTAGTGTCATAGCTTCCGGGATGCCATGAATACCGCGTATGCAATCTTTTGATAATGCGGGTACCGTGATTTGCATGGAGTGAGGACAGTGGACACATAGTAGACCGGCCTTTGAAGGGGGAATTTGTGTCCGTCTGTTTCCCGCTCGACAACGAGCACTGCGCTGACAACTTGGTGTGTTGCTGCAGTGTATAATAACATTGGTTCGCCGATGTTTGGCGCAGCCAGGACTGGGTTTGTTGCCAATATGGCTTTTATTTCATCAAGTCCGGCCGTGGCGGCATCCGTCCACTCGAAGTGTTTGGTGCGCCGAAGTAGGCGATAGAGGAGTAGTGCCTTTTCTCCCAAGCGGGAGATGAAGCGGCTTAAAGCCACCACGCATCCGGTTAATTTTTGTATTTGTTTAAGGTCCTTTGGGACATCTAGTTGTGACAAAGCTCGGATCTTGGCTGGATTTGCTTCGATTCCTCTACCGGATACAATGAAGCCCAAGAGCTTTCCGGCTGGAACACCGAAGATGCATTTTTCCGGGTTGAGCTTGATGTCATATTTTCGGAGGTTATCGAATGTAAGCCTCAAGTCGTCTACTAGAGATTCGGCATGTCTTGATTTGACGACCACATCATCCACGTACGCCTCCACTATTTTGCCGATTTGGTTTGCCAAACATGTCTGGATCATGCGCTGATATGTTGCGCCGGCGTTTTTCAGCCCGAAGGGCATTGTGTTGAAGCAGAATGGGCCGTATGGTGTGATGAATGCTGTTGCAGCTTGGTCTGATCCTGCCATTTTGATTTGATGGTAACCGGAGTATGCGTCGAGGAAACACAACGAATCGTGTCCTGCGGTGGCATCAATAACTTGATCGATACGGGGGAGGGGGAAGGGATCCTTTGGGCAAGCCTTGTTAAGGTCTTTGAAATTGA
This sequence comes from Triticum monococcum, assembly GCA_034509565.1. Taxonomy (NCBI): domain Eukaryota; kingdom Viridiplantae; phylum Streptophyta; class Magnoliopsida; order Poales; family Poaceae; genus Triticum; species Triticum monococcum. The sequence goes on along the minus strand of CM067846.1, from coordinate 246,134,953 downwards.
CACACAGGCGCCAGGATTTGTCCTTCTTTGGTACCATCACCAGGTTTGCTAGCCAGTCCGGATGTTTTATGTCTCTGATAAATCCGGCCTCCAATAGCTTGGCTAGCTCCTCTCCCATAGCCTGTCTCTTGGGTTCGGAAAAACGCCGAAGGGCTTGTTTGACAGGTTTAAATCCTTTTTGGATATTTAAGCTGTGTTTGGCCAGCCTGCGTGGGATCCCTGGCATGTCTGAAGGGTGCCAGGCGAAGATGTCCTAGTTCTCTCGTAGGAACTCTCGCAGTGCGGCGTCTACATCAGGGTTCAATCGTGCCCCGATGGAAGCTGTTTTATTGGGGTCCATTGGATGGACCTGGAATTTGACTATTTCGTTAGCTGGCTTGAAGGATGTGGATTTGGATCTCTTGTCGAGTATCACATCATCCCTGTTAACCGTGGAGCGCAGCGCAGTCAGTTCCTCGGCCGCTAGGGCTTCGGATAGTGCCTCAAGGGGTAATGCGGCTGTCTTGTTTTCGGCGTGGAGTGCTATGTCCGGATCACTAGCTAGAGTGATGATTCTGTTCGGCCCGGGCATCTTAAGCTTCATGTACCCGTAATGGGGTATTGCTTGGAAGATTGTGAATGCTTCCCGCCCCTAGTAAAGCGTGATATCCGCTCTTAAACGGGGCCACCTAAAACGTGACTTCTTCGGACCTATAATTATCCGGCGTGCCGAACACCACATCTAGTGTGATTTTTCCTGTACATCGCGCTTCCCGACTGGGGATTATTCCTCTAAAGGATGTGCTGCTTCGCTCGACGCGGTTCCAGTCTATTTCCATTTTTTGAAGGGTTTCCTCATAAATGAGGTTCAGTCCGCTGCCTCCATCCATGAGCACCTTGGTGAGGCGAACGCCGTCCACTATGGGGCTGAGGACCAATGCGGCTGGTGCTCGGGCTGTTCGGAATCTAGGTTCATCACTTGCGTTGAAGGTAATGGCAGTGTCGCTCCATGGATTTATTGTTGCAACTTGATAGACTTCGGCGAGGCTGCAGAGTGTTCTTTTTTGCACATTGTTTGATGCAAAACTCTCGAAGACCGTGAGAACAGTATTGGTGTCCTTGGGCTGGCTTTCTGCGGCCTCTAGAATTAGGAGGTCCTCGCCGATTTTGGCCACCTGCCGGAGTATCCAACATGCTCTAAGGCTGTGAGTTGGTGTGGCGTCCTCTGTACTGTGAATTCTACAGGGTCCATCAAGCCACTTTTCCAGTACGGTTCCATGCCCTGCAGAGGGTTTTGGCTTTTTGGTGTTTATCTCGGGTGTCCTATGATGATGCACCCTCTTAGTTCGGACGGGATTACTACTCAAGCCAGATTATCCCAAAATTTTATTTCGGTTTTCCAGGCGCTTTCCATCGCACAGTATTTTTGTACTATGGACGCCAAGTCAGCGAAGCGTGTAATATCATGACGACTTACGGCGTTGAGGATTCCCTTGTCCATGCAATTAATGCAAAAAATTGAGATTGCGTCTCCCTCGCGGCAATCCTTTATCCTGTTCATAACCAGGAGGAATCTGGCCTAGTAATGATGTACTGTTTCCTAGGGCCTCTGCCTGATTTGGGAGAGATCGCTTATGATCGGGTGGGCGGGTGTCGTTGAATCTGAAACCTCACCCAATCCAGGATTCGGAGGCCGAAGAGTTTCCGAACTCTCAAGTTCGGATTCTTGGGTGTTGTCCAATGAATCTGGCCCGTTACCTGGTCCTAAGCTCAGGTCTTGAGTTACATCCTCCCCTCCGCGGGTATCCGGCTTGGAGGGGTCGGGAATTCGGACGTAGCTAGTCCTTAGAATAGATGAAGGGTTGCCGCACTGCGCCTCTACCACGGCAACGTGGTGGGTGACTTGGGGAGAGTTAATTTCTCTTAGATCGGGTTTAAGCCCAACCTGGTCGTAATCCGTGGCGACCCCCAGGGCGGCGATGCGATCCAAGAGCTCATTTACGGAAGAGAGCTCCATTGGATCTAGCTGCTCGACGAACCCCGAGCTGACGTGTAGGTTGCTTTTGATGACCCGAGAGGTCACCGTCGGCGCAACAGCCGACCAGGCGGTCATGAGGAAACAACCTAACCAGAGAGTTTGGCCGACAGCTAAGGCTCCCTTAGCAACGGCGCCATCTTTAAAGACGGGAGGAGGCATCCTTCCTGATTGCAACGGCATAGAGGAACTCTCAATGAAAGCACCAATGTTGGTGTCAAAACCGGCAGATCTCGGGTAGGGGGTCCCGAACTGTGTGTCTAGGCCGGATGGTAACAGGAGGCAGGGAACATGACGTTTTACCCAGGTTTGGGCCCTCTCGATGGAGGTAAAACCCTACGTCCTTCTTGATTAATATTGATGATATGGGTAGTACAAGAGTAGATCTACCACGAGATCGAGGAGGCTAAACCCTAAAATCTAGCCTATGGTATGATTGTTGTCTGACGATGATGTCCTACGGACTAGAACCCTCCGGTTTATATAGACACCGGATAGGGTTAGGGTTACATAGAGTCGGTTACAATGGTAGGAGATCTCGAATATCCGCATTGCCAAGCTTGTCTTCCACGCTAAGGAAAGTCCCATCCGGACACGGGACAAAGTCTTCAATCTTGTATCTTCATAGTCCAGGAGTCCGGCTGAAGGTATAGTCCGGCTACCCGAACACCCCCTAATCCAGGACTCCCTCAAGGGGACTTGATACTTTAATGATATGGTTGGGTTTTACCTTAATGATCTTTAGTAGTTGCGGATGCTTGCTAGAGTTCCAATCATAAGTGCATATCATCCAAGAAGAGAAAGTATGTTAGCTTATGCCTCTCCCTCAAATAAAATTGCAATAATGATTACCGGTCTAGTTATCGATTGCCTAGGGACAAATAACTTTCTTATGTGACAACAAGCTCTCTACTAAAACTAACTTAGTTGTGTCTTCATCTAAACAGCCCATACTTTTTATTTACATGCTCTTTATTATCTTGCAAACCTATCCAACAACACCTACAAAGTACTTCTAGTTTCATACTTGTTCTAGGTAAAGCGAACATTAAGCGTGCGTAGAGTTGTATCGGTGGTCGATAGAACTTGAGGGAATATTTGTTCTACCTTTAGCCCCTCGTTGGGTTTGACACTCTTACTTATCGAAAGAGGCTACAATTGATCCCCTGTACTTGTGGGTTATCAACACCTTTTCCTGGCGTCGTTGCCGGGGAGTTATAGCATGGGGTGAATATTCTCGTGTGTGTGTGTGTGCTTGTTTGCTATATCACTGAGTAATTTTTATTTGCTGTTCTAAGTTGTTCTCTATCTTTAGTTATGGAAATGTAACACGAAATACAAAAAAATTAGGTTTACTTGCTACTCATGGAGATGGGGAACCTCCTAAAACCCCCGATGCTCATTATGTGAAAGATATTATGTACTACTTTAATAATCCTGAGAAAACCCCATTCAACTTTATAATGGGAGTAAGTTTGGATCAACGTGAATACTTTAGGGATTATCGCTTGACTCAAAAAGGGAAACTATTATGGGATCAAATTTATATGTTGCATTGGTATGCTCGGGAACTATGCTTGAGATATGATTATACTTGTTGCTCTAGGATGAAGGCTCCACACCTTCCCTTTTCATATGAATTTAATGATAATGGTATATATGATTACTATGATGTGGAGCGAATAGAAGAATTCGTTGCTTTTATGGGTGCTTATGAAATTGAATCTTTGTTTAAAGAGTGTGAAAATCTTGATGATGCTGTTTACAGACCTGAAAATTTTGCTATACTTAAATATTGCTATGAAAATTATGAATTCAATTCTGATATTGATGATTTTATTGAGAGAGTCTCCGTTGTCCAAGAAGAGACTAATATTTTGCAGGAGTCTATGGAAGAAGAAATTGATGAAACTGTGGGCTCTTTGGATAAAAAGATGATGAGGAGAGCGAAGAAAAAATGGGGAAAAGCGGATTAGCTACCTGTGCCCACCTTCTAATGAAAGTAACTCTTCAATTCATACATTGTTTAATTTCCCTTCATTCTTACTGAAGGATGAATGCCATGATAATTGCTGTGATCCCATTGATTCCTTTGAAATATCCCTTTTTGATGATGCTTGCCATGCTTGTGGCCAAGATGCCAATATGAATTATGCTTCTGGAGATGAACTTGCTATAGTTCCTTATGTTAAACATGAATTTTTTGCTATTGCACCCATGCATGGTAGTCCTATTATCTTTTTGAATTCTCCCGACTACACTATATTAGAGAAGTTTGCCCTTATTAAGGATTATATTGATGGGTTGCATTCACTACTACACATGATGATTTTGATAGATATAATATGCATGTGCTTGCTTCTCCTACTTGCAATTATTATGAGAGAGAAACTACATCTCCGCCTCTCCATGTTTCCAATATGATAAAATTGCAAGAAACTGTTTATACTATGCATTGGCCTTTACTATGTGTGCATGAATTGTTCTTTTATGACATGACGATGCATAGGAAGAGAGTTAGACTTCGTTGTTGCATGATATATTTTACTTTGTGCTCACTACTAAATCACAAATCATTGTTAGTTAAAATTGGCTTTGATATACCTTGGGATCCGGGTGGATTCATTACTTGAGCACTATATGCCTAGCTTAATGGCTCTAAAGAAAGCGCTACCAGAGAGACAACCTGGAAGTTTTAGAGAGTCATTTATTTCTCTTGAGTGCTTTTATATAGTTTAAAAACAAAAAATAAAGAGGGGAACCCAAAACTTTTCAAAAAGAAAAGTGAAAGTGAGAGAGACAAGCATTGTTGAAGTGGGGGGCTCCTTGAACTTTGTTCATGCTCACGGAAACTTTGTGAATCTTGATTACAGAAACTTTTCAACAAAAATAATTATGCCCTTGTACAATTCCATTGTACTCCCTCCATTCCTAAATATTTGTTTTTCTAGAGATTTCAACAAGTGACTGCATACAGAGCAAAATGAATGAATCTACACTCTAAAATATGTCTATATACATCCGTATATGGTAGTCTATTAGAAATCACTAAAAAGAAAAATATTTAGGAACAGAGGGAGTATTATAAAAATAATGTGCCAAGTTTTGCCTTTACGATGTTTACGTTGCTTGTTGGTTTGTGTGGTGCAAAACAGAAACTTCGGCTGTAGTGCGTGATTTTACATATTTTCCTGGAACGTCAAACAATTCTGAAACTTTTTGAACTGTATTTCTATACAAATTATTTATTTTTCCTAATTTTTTTAGAATTTGTGGAGTACTAGAGGTATGGTGAATGTTCATATTATTACAGACTGTCCTTTTTAAGACAGATTCTGTTTTTGATGCATAGTTTGCTTGTTTTGATGAATCTATCAATTTCTATCAGTGGATTAAGCCACGGAAAAGTTATATTACAGTAGCTACAATTCAAAAACAAAATATGAATTGGTTTGCAACAGTACTTAGAGTAGTGATTTGCTTTATTATACTAACGGATCTTAACGAACTTTTTGTTAAGTTTTGTGTGATTGAAGTTTTCAAGTTTTGGGAGAGATCACGATGGATGAAGGAATAAGGAGTGGCAAGATCCTAAGCTTGGGGATGTCCGAGGCACCCCAAGAAAATATTCAAGGACTCCTAAGCAACCAAGCTTTGGGATGCCCCAGAAGGTATCCCCTCTTTCTTCTAACAATCATCGGTAATTTTACTTGGAGCTATATTTTTATTCGTCACATGATATGCGTAAATCTTGGAGCGTCTTTTGCATTTATTTTTCACTTTTCTTTGATGCACCATGATGGTATGAGATAGTCCATGGTTTATTTATGGAATGCTCTTTGCACTTCACTTATATCTTTTGAGTATGGCTTTATAGAATGCTTCATGTGCTTCACTTATATCATTTGATGTTTGGATTGCATGTTTCTCTTAACATAGAAAACCGCCATTTGTAGAATGCTCATTTGCTTCACTTATATTTGTTAGAGCATGGGAATATCTTTTGTAGAAAGAATTAAACTCTCTTGCTTCACTTATATTTATTTAGAGAGATGACAGGAATTGGTCATTCACATGGTTAGTCATAAAATCCTACATAAAACTTGTAGATCACTGAATATGATATGTTTGATTCCTTGCAATAGTTTTGTGATATAAAGGTGGTGATATTAGAGTCATGCTAGTGGGTAGTTGTGGATTGTAGAAATACTTGTGTTGAAGTTTGTGATTCTCGTAGCATGCACGTATGGTGAACCGTTATGTAACGAAGTTGGAGCATGAGGTATTTATTGATTGTCTTCCTTATGAGTGGCGGTCGGGGACGAGCGATGGTCTTTTCCTACCAATCTATCCCCCTAGGAGCATGCGTGTAGTACTTTGTTTCAATGACTAATAGATTTTTGCAATAAGTATGTGAGTTCTTTATGACTAATGTTGAGTCCATGGATTATACGCACTCTCACCCTTCCATCATTGCTAGCCTCTTCGGTACCGTGCATTGCCCTTTCTCACCTCGAGAGTTGGTGCAAACTTCATCGGTGCATCCAAACCCTATGATACGATATGCTCTATCACACATAAGCCTTCTTATATCTTCCTCAAAACAGCCACCATACCTACCTATTATGGCATTTCCATAGTCATTCCGAGATATATTGCCATGCAACTTCCATCATCATCATATACATGACTTGAGCATTCATTGTCATATTGCTTTGCATGATCGTAAGATAGCTAGCATGAAGTTTTCATGGCTCATCCATTTTTTGATGTCATTGCTACGCTAGATCATTGCACATCCCGGTACACCGCCGGAGGCATTCATATAGAGTCATATCTTTGTTCTAGTATCTAGTTGTAATATTGAGTTGTAAGTAAATATGATGATCATCATTATTAGAAAATTGTCCCATGTGAGGTTATCAAAATAAAAGTGGCCAAAGAAGCCCCCCCCCCAAAAAAGAGAGAGGCCAAAGAAGCCTACAAAAAAAGAAAAAAAGAAAAAAAAGAAAAAATGAGAGAAAAGAGAGAAGGGACAATGTTACTATCCTTTTACCACACTTGTGCTTCAGAGTAGCACCATGTTCTTCATATGGAGAGTCTCTTGAGTTATCACTTTCATATACTAGTGGGAATTTTCATTGTAGAACTTGGCTTGTATATTCCAACAATGGGCTTCCTCAAATGCCCTAGGTCTTCATGATCAAGCAAGTTGGATGCACACCCACTTAGTTTCAGTTTGAGATTTCATACACTTATAGCTCTTAGTGCATCCGTTGCATGGCGGTCCCTACTCCTCGCATTGACATCAATTGATGGACATCTCCATAGCCCGTTGATTAGCCGCGTCGACGTGAGACTTTCTCCCTTTTATCTTCTCCACACAACCTCCACCATCATATTCTATTCCACCTATAGTGCTATGTCCATGGCTCATGCTCATGTATTGCGTGAAAGTTGAAAAGGTTTGAGAACGTCAAAAGTATGAAACAATTGCTTTTCTTGTCATCGGGGTTGTGCATGATTTGAATATTTTGTGTGGTGAAGATGGAGCATAGCCAGACCATATGATTTTGTAGGGATAACTTTCTTTGGCCATGTTATTTTGAAAATACATGATTGCTTTATTGGTATGCTTGAAGTATTATTGTTTTAATGTCAAATGATAGACTATTTATTTGAATCACTCGTGTCTTATTCATTCCATGATTAGATTACATGATCAAGATTATGCTAGGTAGCATTCCACATCAAAAATTATCTTTTTCATCATTCACCTACTCGAGGACGAGCAGGAATTAAGCTTGGGGATGCTGATACGTCTCCATCGTATCTATAATTTTTTATTGTTCCATGCCAACATTATACAACTTTCATATACTTTTGGCAACTTTTTATACTATTTTCGGGACTAACATATTGATCCAGTGCCTAGTGCCAGTTCCTGTTTGTTCCATGTTTTTTGTTTCACAGAAAATCCATATCAAACGGAGTCCAAACGGGATAAAAACTGACGGAGATTTTTTGGAATATATGTGATTTTTGGGAAGAAGAATCAACGTGAGACGGTGCCCGAGGGGGCCACGAGGCAGGGGGAGCGCCCCAGGGGGTCAGGCGCGCCTTGGGCCCTCATGGCCACCCCGTAAGGCGGTTGGTGCCCTTCTTTTACCGCAAGAAAGCCAATATCCGGATAAAAATCTTGTCCAAAATTCAGCCCAATCGGAGTTACGAATCTCCAGGAATTTAAGAAACAGTGAAAGGGCAGAATCTGGGAACGCGGAAACAGAGAGAGACAGAGAGACAGATCCAATCTCGGAGGGGCTCTCACCCCTCCCATGCCATGGAGACCAAGGTCCAGAGGGGAAACCCTTCTCCCATCTAGGTAGAAGGTCAAGGAAGAAGAAGAAGAATAGGAAGAAGAAGAAGAAGAAGAAGAAGAAGAAGAAGGGGGGCTGTAGGATCGAAAGTATGTCTAGAGGGGGGGTGATTAGACTACTTGGCCAAATAAAAACTTAACCTTTTCCCAATTTTAGTTCTTGGCAGATTTTAACTATCTTAGGACAAGTCAAGCAATCATCACACAATTCAAGCAAGCATGCAAAGAGTATATTGGCAGCGGAAAGTAAAGCATGCAACTTGCAAGAATATAAAGGGAAGGGTTTTGAGGATTCAAACGCAATTGGAGACACGGATGTTTTTCCCGTGGTTCGGATAGGTGGTGCTATCCTACATCCACGTTGATGGAGACTTCAACCCACGAAGGGTAACGGTTGCGCGAGTCCACGGAGGGCTCCACCCACGAAGGGTCCACGAAGAAGCAACCTTGTCTATCCCACCATGGCCATCGCCCACGAAGGACTTGCCTCACTAGCGGTAGATCTTCACGAAGTAGGCGATCTCCTTGCCCTTATAAACTCCTTGGTTCAACTCCACAATCTTGTCGGAGGCTCCCAAGTGACACCTAGCCAATCTAGGAGACACCACTCTCCAAGAAGTAACAAATGGTGTGTTGATGATGAACTCCTTGCTCTTGTGCTTCAAATGATAGTCTCCCCAACACTCAACTCTCTCTCTCATAGGATTTGGATCTGGTGGAAAGAAGATTTGAGTGGAAAGCGACTTGGGGAAGGCTAGAGATCAAGATTCATATGGTTGGAATGGAATATCTTGGTCTCAACACATGAGTAGGTGGTTCTCTCTCAGAACATATGAGTTGGAATGGTGTATGTGTTCTGATGGCTCTATCCACAAGTGAAGAGGAGGTGGAGGGGTATATATAGCCTCCACACAAAATCCAACCGTTACACACAATTTACCAATCTTGGTGGGGCCGAATAAACAAACTCGGTCGGACCGAAATAGTAAACCTAGTGACCGTTAGAGATTTCGGTGGGACTGACATGCAACTCGGTAGGACCGATTCGGTTAGGGTTTGGGCATAACGTAATCTCGGTGAGACCGATTGCACAAACTCGGTGAGACCGAGTTTGGCAATAAGCTAACCAGAGAGTTGGTCAGGCAAACTTGGTGGGACCGACTCGCTCTTTCGGTGAGACCGAAAAGTTACAAGAAGGAAACAGAGAGTTTACATTGCAATCTCGGTGGGACCGATTCGCTCTTTCGGTGAGACCAAAAAGTTACGAAAGGGAAACAGAGAGTTTGCAATCCCATCTCGGTGAGACCGAGATCCTTATCGGTAGGACCGAATTGCTAGGGTTTGGCAGTGGCAAATGACAAGTGAAACTCGGCGGCGCCGGATTGAAAGAATCGGTATGACCGAGTTTGGCTTAGTGTTTAGGTCATTTGTGGCTACGGAAAAGTGGTTGAGGATTTTGGAGCATATCACCAAGCACATAAAGCAAGAGGCTCATTAAGCAACACCTCATCCCTCCTTGATAGTATTGGCTTTTCCTAAAGACTCAATGTGATCTTGGATCACTAAAATATAAAATGAAGAGTCTTGAACTTTTGAGCTTGAGCCAATTCTTTGTCCTTAGCATTTTGAGGGTTCCACTTTCACATCCATGCCATGCCAATCATTGAGCTTTCCTGAAATAATCATCTTGAAATAGCATTAGCTCAATGAGCTATATGTTGTTATGAATTACCAAAACCACCTAGGGATAGTTGCACTTTCAATCTCCCCCTTTTTGGTAATTGATGACAACATATAGATCAAAGCTTCGACAAATTATAATAATCATGAAATACATCGTTGCTTTGAGAAGTATGTGACAAGTAAGAGCTCCCCCTAATTTTGTGCATATTTAGAATTTGCTTTGGACTGCAAATGCACAGAGTCATGGGTTACTCTTCCGTGTCACATACATCTCGATGGAGCGCTCAAAAATGATAAGAAAGAAGTACATGCACTCATCACCAAGAATAGTGAGTGATCACATAAGATAGATAGAATGATAATATTAAGCAAACATTAAGTGTAGCTTATGATCAAACACATGATCATCGATGTCTCACAGGCATAAGGACGTAGTATCTCACACACAAGCAAATAAAGTTCGAAAAACCACCAAATAAAACAAGAGAGAATAAAAGCAACACACTCTCTCGAAGCCTATGATCTATACATTTTCTCTCCCTTTGGCAACAAGTTACCAAAAAGTTCCTAGAAAATGCATAGTGCTAAGTCGACGCCCAGGCTTGATCTTCAGGTGGTGGTGGAGTCCGAAGCACTCCAAGGACGAAGCCTTCGGTAGACGTGGTCGGAGTTGAGGCTGAAGTGGACGCTGGAGCTGGTGGAACTGAGGCTGTGGCTGGCGCAGACGTGGTAGCTCTGGTGTCAGCAACTGGCATTGCTGACGACCTCGGACCTCGTGGCACCCTGGAAAAAGCATCATTCGTAGTCCTGCCTCTCCTCTCATTCATGTCATCCTGGAGCTGCTCCACGGCAGTCTATATCTCTGTCACCTTGATGTCCAAATCATAGAACCTCTGTTCCATGATCCTCTCTAAGCTTGTCTGGTTCTGAGTTAGGGTGGCTAGTCCTTGCTCAATCCGCAGGGTGGACGCAATCAGGTAACCAAGCTGCTCTTGTTTGGTTTTCAGAAAATATTCAGATGCCTCCTCTTGAGTAGGCATCCTGGCAGCTTTCTCCTTCTTCGCCTTCTCCTTCTTGGCTTGTGCTTGGGCAGATGATGGCTCATTCTCAGTCATGATCACTTGATTATCTTTGAAGTCTGGACGGATGGGCAGGTGTTCCTTATCCAACAAGTATGTGCCCGTGCCCATCTTTGAGTTGATGAGCTCCTGAATCTGTGGGGCATACCCACAACTCCTCTTCTGGTCGGCAGCTGTCCTCTTGATTGTTTCCACTATGAGGCTCATGACTTTGAATTTCTGAGGTACATCAAAGATATGTAGCAAGTTAATGGCATGACCTCTGATCATCCTGTGATCTCCAGACTTGGGCAAAAGACTGTGCCTAAGGATCCAGTTGATCGTAGGCACTCCTGATAGCAAGTGTTTCACAGACCCAAACTGGTGAGTGTCAAGATCATCTGTTGGAATCTCCTTGTACATATTTGCCATAGAGTTGTGATCCATCTTCTTCTTGGAGTAGACATCTAAGTCATCTTCATTTTCCTCGGGGGCATTGATAAGCTGTGCCCATTCAGCAACTGTGGACTGGTACCTCGTACCTTCTGACATCCAAGTGATCCTCCCATCTGGGTAGAAGTGTGCTGTGGAGTAGAATTGCATGATTAGCTCCTCATTCCACTTTGTGAGCTTCTGCCCAACAAAGTCTGCAACTCCACATACACTAAAGCTGTCATATACTCCAGGATAGTGTTACTCATTTTCCTTCATGTAGGTCCAGTCGACCCATCTCATGTCACATACTATTGGCTTCTTGTCAAGCAAAACTGTCTCATAGAAATCCTGCTGCTCCTTGGTGTGAAACCTGTAGTCCACTGCAGTCCTCCTTCTGGTAGCATAGGGATCTGTCTCTCTCCACTCCTCAGCCCTGAGTCTTTCCTGAGCTTCATATTCTCAGCCACAGGATGAGCATCGTTGTGGTCTGGGATCTTGGGCTTGAGCTTCCTAAGGACATGCTCTTCCTCTTCCTCTGTAGCTTTAGGCACTGGGGCCTTGTTCTTTTCAGTGGCTGGAATGCTTCTTGTGTTTCTCTTTGGTGCACTCTTTGGCTTAGATGCAGCCTTGGGTGCTTCCTTGGGCTTGGATGCAGTTGCCCCTGACCTTATGGCATCTCCCATAAGTTTGGGTGCCTTGGGTGCTGGTGCAGCAACCTCTTCTTCTTCCTCCTCATCTTCCATGATGGAGGCCTTGCCAAGCACTCTGGCTACAGTCTTCTTGACCCTTTCCTTCCTCTTTTTGCCCTCAGTAGCAACTGGCTCTGTGGGTGCAGGCTTCTCAGTTGAAGCTCTAACCTTAGACATGGGCTGCCTGCCTGCTGGCCTTTTGATTTTCAGCCCTGGCTTTGTGCCTTGAGCTGGCTCAACTCTCCTTGATGTGGCCTCTTCCTCTGCCACATAATCTTCATCTTCAGAATCAGAAGTTCTCTTCTTCCTTTGTCTAGTGGCAGCTTTAGGCAGATTGCTGGGAGTGCTCCTGTTGCCATCATCTGAAGAGCTGGAGGGACTAGTGCCCTCACTCATCACCACTTGCTGCTCTGAGAGGTTCTGGCTGTCACTTTGGTCTGACATGATGCAAACTCTGACTGTAGACCCTGTGAATAGATTATAGATGAGATAGAGTGGATGAGCATCACAAAGTGCAGAGATTTTGCAAAAGAGTAATTCAAAAACTTAGTTTTAGTTTCCCACTGAAATCATCTTGGATCTACCGATTTTCAAACTTGGTGACACCGAAGCAGTTTTGGCACCAGAACTAGTGAACTCGGTCAGACCGAGTCACAGTTCGGTGGCACCGAGACTGCTAGGGTTTCACAGAGTTCCAAAATTGGTCACACCGATAAGTAATTCTCGGTCAGACCGAGTTTTACTTGTGCAATGGCATAAGCCAAATCGGTGGGACCGAGTTTTTCAACTCGGTGGGTCCGAGATGGTTTCGGTGGAAACCTAACCCTAAATTTTTTGAATTAAACCTAATCTATGAGTTCATTGACTGGATAGGAGTTTATCAAACGTGGCAAGAATCATGATGATCACAATGTGCTAGGAATTGGATTGAAGAATAGCACAAAGATCGAGTCCATACCCTAGTTCGGCGGAGACTCGCTACGGCGGCAACGGCGGGGCAGAATTCCCGTTGATGGCGATGGAGACCAGCGACTGGAGGCGGCTGGCGGCGAGGATGACGATCCGGAGACCCAGGAGGCAGAGCGAGCTATGAGCGGGCGAAGAGGTTTCGGAGAAATTTCCAAAATTTTGCCCGTCACTATATATAGCCCGACCCTGTCGGTGTGACCGAGTGGAACAACTCAGTGGCACCGAGGTGCAAAACTGTATACAGTTATTGCAACTCGGTGTGACCGAGTGGTTCAAATCGGTTGCACCGAGATCGAAAACCTAGATCAACTTAATGATCTCGGTAGGACCAAAAGTATGGTATCAGTCAGACCGAGAATCACAAAGAGGTTTTGGAAGTTTAAGTCTATGACGAATCGGGGACTCCGAGCGCTCCTCACACAGAGTGGTTCGAACCTGACTTGATCAAATTTTGTGATGCAGCATGAATAGAGTTTGAGACGAGAAAAGCATAGATAGCTAGAGGAGGTTCTTAGGCATTCTTGTCCATCCAGTTGGCAAAAGAAGATAAAGCCAAACAATCAAAACAACAAGTGGATGTCCTCGAATGAGTAAAATATGCAACCAACATGCTCACACAATAAGATGGCAAATGAAATATGTGGCAAAGCATACACAACCAATTCTAGCATCTATCAAGCAATTTGCGATGACTAGGTCATCTATATATGAGTATATTGACTTAGGAGTCAAGTGAGAACACTTGATCGTAGGTCATACTCATCATTTAAGCTCAAGTGGGGTTACCACTTTTACATAAAGCATTGTTGTATTCACATCTTTAGAGTTGCTTTAGCTCAAGTTTTAGAGTAAAGCTCCCCCTAGATGTGATATCCCCCCCCCCCAAGAGGGATGAACTAACCTTGGGTTTTGTCGATGATGACTTCATGTAGATGTTGAAGATGTGGATGCTCAATGTTGATGTAGATCACTTGGAGCTATCCATTTGAGTGAATTGCACTTTCAATACCTACATGGGTTAGTCCCACAAGGAACAAACAAGGATATCCATAGACATAGAGTGATGCATACACAAGATGATGTCCATGAAAACTTTAGGTTACCTTGTCCCTTGTCTTACCAACAAGAGGGTTTGTGACTCCTTGAACTAGTGCATGATGTGGAAGTTGATTGCACTTGTTCTTGCCAAAATGATGAGAGTGAAATATGTTGGCGGAGTCACCCTCAAGAACTCTCTAGTTCTTCTTCTTTTGGATCCACACCATCTTGATGGGAATCCTTGGAGTTGTAGTCGTACTTGATGAAGTGGAACTTGACGTGGTCTTGGGAATCCACTTGACTAAGGTCTTAGGAGCTTCTTCAAATGCATCAATCTCCTCTTGAAGCTTGTCCTTGCCTTTTTGCTTGTAGTCTTGTGGTGGAAGATCATCTTCCCACTCAACTCCATTGGCATTGAACTTTCGTTCAAAACCAACACCTTGATTCTTCCGGTGCATTCCTTGCTTGCGCACAATTTCCTCGAATTGCTTACTCCCGGCAAGGCTTTTGTACACTCCTTTCTCTATAATCCCCTTCAATAAGCTATTTTCTTGCTCAAGTGTAACTTGGCTAAGAGAATCATTAGTGGAATCAAGAGAACTACTAGAAGCAACAATATTGGATTTAGCATGATCATTGTTACTACTAGAGGAAGAATCTTTCTTGTTCTTGTTACTAGACTTGACTTGAGGCATGTAAGTGGATAATAGTAAATGCTTGGCAATGTAAGAAGAACTTTTCTTGCGGAGATCATCATTGATTGCTTTTAAGAACTCATGCTCTTGCTCAAGATTGAGCTTTTCAAAGCGTAATTTCTCATGAGCTCTTAAAAGTTCTCGATGATCTTCGAAGATAGTTTCATGAGCTAACTTAAGAGTGTTTAGTTCTTTAGTTAGAGCCTCAATCTTCTCCTTATCATTGTCATTCGTTTTATCTTGATTAGCATGATTAATTGATGTTTCATCATAGTACTCATCACTAGAGTTGTCAACAAGCAAGTCATCATCACCTAACAAGTCATCTTCATCACTATTAAAATCAACATACTCAGGGTGTGTTACCTTAGGACCTTTGGCCATGAAGGATCTTCCAATTCCTTCATTTGGTGAGTCAAATATGTCGTAGGAGTTGGTTGACACAAGTGCTAGACCGGCAACACCTTCATCTTGAGTATCTTCGGAGTCGGAGTGATAACTTCTCTCGGAGTGGCTGTCGGAGTCGGAGCCGGATACCCATTCACCAACATGAGCTTGATGCCTTTGTTTTGTGTAGCTCCTTGATGATTTTTCCTTCCTTTCTAAATCCTTGCTTCTCCGTGAGTATCTCCGTTCATAAAGATCATCTCTACTCCTTCTCTCTCTTGGTGGTGATTCTTTGATTCTTCCTTTTGGAGAATCTTCTCTTCTCTTGTAGGGAGCCGTACACTCGTTGGAATAGTGTCCAGGTCTTCCGTAATTATAGCAGTTTCGCTCTCGACTAGAAGATCTTTTGTCATTGTAGGACCTTGACTTGAAGCTTCTATCTTTGCTTCTACTCTTGTAGAACTTGTTGAAGTTCTTCACCATTAAGCTCAATTCTTCATTGAAGTTTTGTTTCTCACTTGATGATGTGGGGACTTCACATGAGGCTTTGTAGGCACCACTTGATTTGTTGTGAAGTTCCTCTTTATCCTTGAGTGACATCTCATGAGCAACAATCCTTCCAATCACTTCCGTTGGTTTGAGATCTTTGTAATTGGGCATCATTTGAATCAATGTGCACACGGTATCATATTTCCCATCCAAGGCTCTTAGGATCTTCTTGATGATGAATCTATCGGTCATCTCTTCACTTCCTAAGCCGGCAATCTCATTTGTTATGAGAGCAAGCCTAGAGTACATTTCGGCGACACATTCACCATCCTTCATCTTGAACTTGTCAAGTTGACTTTGGAGCACATCCAACTTGGATTCCTTGACGGAGTCGGTACCTTCATGCATATCAATCAAAGTGTCCCAAATTTCCTTTGCATTCTCAAGACGGCTGATTTTGTTGAATTCTTCGGGGCACAATCCGTTGAAGAGAATATCACAAGCTTGAGCATTGTATTGCAACATCTTCAACTCATCCGTGGTAGCTTCACGGTTTGGTTCTCTCCCATCAAAGAACTCACCTTGCAAACCAACACAAATAATAGCCCATATGGTGGGGTTATGTCCAAGAATATGCATTTTCATTTTATGCTTCCTACTAGCAAAATTAGTGCCATCAAAGTAAGGACCTCTACGTTGATAATTTCCCTCGCTAGACGCCATACTCTCTAGGTTGTGAAACCAAGGCTATGACCACCAAAAGCTATGGAGATCAAGGCAAATGGAGACCAAAGCTCTGATACCACTTGTAGGATCGAAAGTATGTCTAGAGGGGGGTGATTAGACTACTTGACCAAATAAAAACTTAACCTTTTCCCAATTTTAGTTCTTGGCAGATTTTAACTATCTTAGGACAAGTCAAGCAATCATCACACAATTCAAGCAAGCATGCAAAGAGTATATTGGCAGCGGAAAGTAAAGCATGCAACTTGCAAGAATATAAAGGGAAGGATTTGAGGATTCAAACGCAATTGGAGACACGGATGTTTTTCCCGTGGTTCGGATAGGTGGTGCTATCCTACATCCACGTTGATGGAGACTTCAACCCACGAAAGGTAACAGTTGCACGAGTCCACGGAGGGCTCCACCCACGAAGGGTCCACGAAGAAGCAACCTTGTCTATCCCACCATGGCCATCGCCCACGAAGGACTTGCCTCACTAGCGGTAGATCTTCACGAAGTAGGCGATCTCCTTGCCCTTACAAACTCCTTGGTTCAACTCCACAATCTTGTCGGAGGCTCCCAAGTGACACCTAGCCAATCTAGGAGACACCACTCTCCAAGAAGTGACAAATGGTGTGTTGATGATGAACTCCTTGCTCTTGTGCTTCAAATGATAGTCTCCCCAACACTCAACTCTCTCTCTCATAGGATTTGGATCTGGTGGAAAGAAGATTTGAGTGGAAAGCGACTTGGGGAAGGCTAGAGATCAAGATTCATATGGTTGGAATGGAATATCTTGGTCTCAACACATGAGTAGGTGGTTCTCTCTGAGAACATATGAGTTGGAATGGTGTATGTGTTCTGATGGCTCTCTCCACAAGTGAAGAGGAGGTGGAGGGGTATATATAGCCTCCACACAAAATCCAACCGTTACACACAATTTACCAATCTTGGTGGGGCCGAATAAACAAACTCGTTTGGACCGAAATAGTAAACCTAGTGACCGTTAGAGATTTCGGTGGGACTGACATGCAACTCGGTAGGACCGATTCGGTTAGGGTTTGGGCAGAACGTAATCTCGGTGAGACCGATTGCACAAACTCGGTGAGACCGAGTTTGGCAATAAGCTAACCAGAGAGTTGGTCAGGCAAACTCGGTGGGACCGACTCGCTCTTTCGGTGAGACCGAAAAGTTACAAGAAGGAAACAGAGAGTTTACATTGCAATCTCGGTGGGACCGATTCGCTCTTTCGGTGAGACCGAAAAGTTACGAAAGGGAAACAGAGAGTTTGCAATCCCATCTCGGTGAGACCGAGATCCTTATCGGTAGGACCGAATTGCTAGGGTTTGGCAGTGGCAAATGACAAGTGAAACTCGGTGGCGCCGGATTGAAAGAATCGGTATGACCGAGTTTGGCTTAGTGTTTAGGTCATTTGTGGCTATGGAAAAGTGGTTGAGGATTTTGGAGCATATCACCAAGCACATAAAGCAAGAGGCTCATTAAGCAACACCTCATCCCTCCTTGATAGTATTGGCTTTTCCTAAAGACTCAATGTGATCTTGTATCACTAAAATATAAAATGAAGAGTCTTGAACTTTTGAGCTTGAGCCAATTCTTTGTCCTTAGCATTTTGAGGGTTCCACTTTCACATCCATGCCATGCCAATCATTGAGCTTTCCTGAAATAATCATCTTGAAATAGCATTAGCTCAATGAGCTATATGTTGTTATGAATTACCAAAACCACCTAGGGATAGTTGCACTTTCAGGGGCTCTCTCCCCCGCTCTTCCCGTGGCGCCGGAATGCCGCCGGGGCCATCATCATCACCGCAATCTACACCAACAAATTCATCGCCCTCATCACCAACTCTTCCCCCCTCTATGCAGCGGTGTAACCCCTCTTTTACCCGTTGTAATCTCTACTTAAACATGGTGCTCAATGCTATATAATATTTCCCAATGATGTATGGCTATCCTATGATATTTGAGTAGATCCGTTTTGTCCTATGGGATAATTGATGATCGTGATTGGTTTGAGTTGCATGTTTTATTATTAGTGTTGTCCTATGGTGCTCCCCGTGTCGCGCAAGCATGAGGGATTCCCGTTGTAGGGTGTTGCAATACGTTCATGATTCGCTTATAGTGGGTTGCTTGAGTGACAGAAGCATAAACCCGAGTAAGGGGATTGTTGCGTATGGGATAAAGGGGACTTGATACTTTAATGCTATGGTTGGGTTTTACCTTAATGATCTTTAGTAGTTGCAGATGCTTGCTAGAGTTCCAATCATAAGTGCATACGATCCAAGAAGAGAAAGTATGTTAGCTTATGCCTCTCCCTCAAATAAAATTGCAATAATGATTACCGGTCTAGTTATCGATTGCCTAGGGACAAATAACTTTCTTGTGTGACAACAAGCTCTCTATTAAAACTAACTTAGTTGTGTCTTCATCTAAACATACCCTACTTTTTTTACGTGCTCTTTTTATCTTGCAAACCTATCCAACAACACCTACAAAGTACTTCTAGTTTCATACGTGTTCTAGGTAAAGCGAACGTTAAGCGTGCGTAGAGTTGTATCGGTAGTCGATAGAACTTGAGGGAATATTTGTTTTACCTTTAGCTCCTCATTGGGTTCGACACTCTTACTTATCGAAAGAGGCTACAATTGATCCCCTATACTTGTGGGTTATCACATAACATGGGCATAAGCACCGGTCTTGGCCTCCAGGCTTGCAAGAGTCTTCATGAAGTTCACATACTCACGCGCAACCTGCAAGTGTTCGGGACTGACTGCCTGCAATGCACACAGCTAGCTCTCCTATTCAAAGAGCTGCGACCAGATAATGTTTTCGACGTGGCGCTCCTCGTCGGTTGCCGCACGTCCATCCAACATTCGGGCGAGCTCATCACGAGGTTCCTCGCACAGCGTGATGTACATCAGTAGAAAGAAAATTTCCTCGCCGGTGGTAATGTCCTGGGGAAGCTGAGGTAACACGTCGGCAGCAGCATCCCTCTCATGTTTGACTGTCCCCTCAATGAGGCTCTGCATGCTGGAAGCTGGTGATGGCATTGCGATAGTGTAGTGGTACGCTAAGAGAAGTATTGACCCCATATGGCATCTCCCCTTGTGTTGTTATATAGGTAGAAGGAAGCATGTGGGAGACTGCGGGATGTGTGGAAGAGTAGATATTTTGGTGTATAGTATATCAGTGCAAAAAACATAGAGCTTCCGGGTGTATGGCTTTTTTGTATACGCGCCAACTCAAAGGGCGTAATTCCATCAGAGGGGCCCCACTCGCAGTTAAAGCGGCCAGTGCCCACCTGCCACGCTCTTCCTCGGGTAAACTCTTGGTTTCCCCCGAAACTTAACAACTAAGCAAACGCATGGTATGTTAGACAGTGTTGACGTGCTCGATGTATCTGTGTTTCTAGTACACACACTGACATGCCTACTCACCTTCCTGGCGCATCCTCCTTCAGTCACATCAGTACTGCAAGGCCAACTTACACACATCTAGCAACTGGGCGTGACCACTATTTCTAACGCCAAGGGGGCCAGAGTATCACAAATACACATTATATTTAGCCGGCCCACCATTGTAAGACCTCAGTACACACCCGTTTCCTCCCGAAATATCTAGATCCCCAAATCTCATACACCTAGACTTCTTGTGCTCTGTTCTCTCATGATGTCCGCCACTAGTTCTTCTGCATTCGACCGTCGTTGCCTCACCGAGCTTACCCACTTCCCCTTGTGCTCTTCCCCAAGTGTCATCAGCAGGTTCTGGTGCTCGTCTCAAAGGAGCATCCTCATGACGGTTGGGTGTTCTACAAGTGCCACATGAACAGAGTAAGCTCTTCTTCTTGATCCCTTTAAGGTTTTGGTTTCACATCTGTAACACCCCGGATATAACTTTCCCAATTGTAATCCAACTCTTGCCGTTTCCGGCTTTAAGTTAATTTATTTTCTCGGGTTCGGGTTTTTGTCTCCGTATGTTGTTATCGTTGTCATGCATCTCATATCATGTCATCATGTGCATTGCATCTGCATACGTGTTCATCTCATGAATTCGAGCATTTTCCCCGTTGTCCGTTTTGCATTCCGGCGTTCCGTTCTCCTCCGGTGCTCATTTCTAGCTTTCTTTTGTGTTTGGGGATTAAACATTTCCGGATTGGACCGAGACTTGTCATGCGGCCTTGGTTTACTACCGGTAGACCGCCTGTCAAGTTTCGTACCAGTTGGACTTCGTTTGATGCTCCAACGGTTAACCGAGGGACCGAAAAGGCCTCGTGTGTGTTGCAGCCCAACACCCCTCCATTTTGGCCCAAAACCCACCAAACTCTGCTCCATCACCTAGAGCGTTCGATCACGATCGCGTAGCCGAAAACCGCACCTCATTTGGACTCTCCTAGCTCCCCCTATGCCTATATATACACCCCCCTCCAAAAATTCGCGGTGCAATCCACCCCAAACCCTAGTCTCTCCTTCCTCCGCGCGCCGGACACATCCGCCCGGCGCCGGACGCGTCCGCCCCGCCGCCTCGGCCACTCACGTCACGACACGTGGCAGCCGCCTCACGCCACCGCCGCCGGCCCGCCCGGCTCAGGCGAGGCCCCCGCGGGCCCGAGCTCCGCGCCGCCCGACCCAGCCGCCTTCTCCGACGCCGGCCGCCGCCGCTCGCCGCCTCCTCCGCCTCGCCCGACGACGCCGGCTGCCGCCTCACCGCTACCGCCGCCGCCTCCATGCCGCCCGACGCGCTCCGGCGCCGCGAGCCGCCGCGCGCCACCGGCCGGCTCCGCCGCCCTCTCTGGCCTCCTCCTCTCCTACCCCAGCGACCCTGTAACGCCCCATATGTAACCTTCCCGAATTGTACTCCAACTCATGCCGTTTCCGGCATTAATTTATATTTAATTCTCGGGTTCGGGTCTTTGTCTCCGTGTGTTGTTTTTGTTTTCGTGCATCTCATATCATGTCATCTCGTGCATTGCATTTGCATACTTGTTCATCTCATGCATTCGAGCATTTTCCCCGTTGTCCGTTTTGCATTCCGGCGCTTCGTTCTCCTCCGGTGGCCATTTCTAGCTTTCTTTCATGTGTGGGGATTAAACATTTCCGGATTGGGCCGAGACTTGCCATGCGGCCTCGGTTTACTACCGGTAGACCGCCTGTCAAGTTTCGGGTCATTTGGACTTCATTTGATACTCCAACGGTTAACCAAGGGACCGAAAAGGCCTCATGTGAGTACAGCCCAACACCCCTCCAAGTTGGCCCAAAACCCATCAAACTCTGCTCCATCGTCTCGGTCGTTCGATCACGATCGTGTGGGCAAAAACCGCACCTCATTTGGACTCTCCTAGCTCCCTCTAGGTCTATAAATAGCCCCCTCCTCCAAATCCCGGATCCCCTCTCCAAACCCTAAAAAAACAAATCTCCCTCCTCCGCCGCCGACGGACGTGTCCGGCCCGCGCCGGACAGCGTCCGCTCCGCCCCGCCGCCTCTCACGTCGTGCCACGTGGCACCCGGCCGCTGTCCCCGCCGCCGGCCCGGGAAGCCCATCTGGGGCCCCCGCGGCCCGATCCGCCGCCCGCCGCCAGCCGCGCGCCCCGCGCCCTTCTCCTCCGAAGCCGGACGCCGCTCCACCGCCTCCACCGCGGCAGCTCGTCGCCGGCACCGGTCGTCGTCGTCGCCGGTCGCCCGGCCGCCCCCGGAGCCGGATCCCTCGCCGCCCTGCCGCCCGGCCCGCGCTGCCGCCGCGCGCGCCCAGCCCCGCCGTCTCCTTCCTCCCGGCCGGCGAGCCGCCTCCGCGCCAAGTCCCTCGCCGGCGAGCTCAAGATCCGGCATGAACAGTGATTCCGGCGACCTCGAGAACCGCGCTGGATCTGGATCTGAAATTCTCCTCGGTTGACTTTTGACCTAATATTCCAGTTTTTCGTGCTACGTTTGACCTGCCATATCTTTGCATCCGTAGCTCCGATTTGGGCATATGATATATCAAAATCTTCGTCTCGACGAGTACATCATTTCATTCCATTGCATCATTTGCATTTGAGGTCATCTTGGTGCCCAAAATTCTGTTGGAATGAGGCATCATGAGTTAAATTGCAGATCCGTTAGTTCAACATGCACTTTTGTCATTTTTGCCATGTTTAATCCGTGCATGATATGCCTGTGCCCCTTTGGGATGAATTGTTAAGCATGTTGTCTTCTTTCCAGAGGTGCCTCCCATGCATTTTTAGGATGTGTGTGTTGTCTTGTGCAAGCTTGCGAAGAGGGCTACCTGAGTTTACTGATTTCAGGGACTTAGTGCATATCACTAAGTCTGGGATGTTTTAGTTCACGATGCTATATGTCCAGCTTGTTTCCTAGTGATCCGTGCCTCTTTTGAGGATGACCAGTAAGAGTGATTTGTTATGCTTGTTGTGCTTAATCCATCCATGTCTTTACTTGTTATGTTGGAGCCCCCTAGGTTGACTGAATCGAGCTCAACTTTTGCATAGTTGTTGTTTTGGGCAGATCGTGAACTCTTTTGCGATTTTGCCGGAGTTATTGCTAGTGATCCATGCATGCTATGCCATTGTTCTTGCCATGTCTAGCTATCATTTTGTGCCTTCTTTATGGATATATGCTTGCCTTGTCATGACTTGCACCATAGTGAGTGCATCGAGCTCGTTTACATGCCTTCGTGAGTTATTATTTCAGCATGTCCCAGTTTTCACAGTCTGAAAACTGATTATGTTTCATCGATGTTCGTGTGCTCGGTAGAGTATTTTGTGAACCCTTTTGGCCCCAGGTCATTTTGGGTGTTTTGTTAAGATTGTTGAGTAGCTCCATGGCATGCTCTTACTTGCCATGTTCAGGTTTTGCTTCATGTTGTTTTGCTGCTCCGAAGAGAGCATCGTGGTCTGAAATTCCAGACTAGCGTTAATTTCGCTAAGTCTGAAATCTGTTTTGCTTATTCAGTTTTGCCATGCTTGTTTGAAGCCCTTAATGGATGAATTTGCCTATGCCTCAGTCCTGGTGATTTGTTAAGATTCTTGAGTACATCACTGCCATGCAATTTGTTTTCCTGTTTGGTGGCTGTAGCATGTTCATTTTGTTGCATTTAGGAGCCTACTTGCTGTAAATCGTAGATCGGTTCGTTTAGTAAATCGCTTGCCATTTCTAAACCGTAGCTCCGATTGCCTTGATCTTTATATCGTTTTCAGGGGATTTCTTCCCCTCTATCCAGTGGCACACTTGGTTTTCCAAGTTGAGGCCAGGTTCATGCATTTCCTGTCACATCTTGCATTTTGCATCCCGCATCGCATCCCGCATAGCATATCATCTTTGCATCTTATTGGTTGCCTTTGCACACGGTTGATTGTATCCTTGTTGCTTGTTTGTGTTGTTGGGTAGAGCCGGGAGACGAGTTCACTAACAAGGAGCCCGTTGAGTTTGCTTTTGAGGATCCAGTCAATTCTGACAACTGTGCAGGCAAGATGATCACACCCTTGAAATCACTACTATCTTTGCTATGCTAGTTTGCTCGCTCTTTTGCTTTGCCAATGCTACGATGCCTACCACTTGCTTGTCAGCCTCCCAATTGCCATGATTGAGCCTCTAACCCACCTTTGTCCTAGCAAACCATTGATTGGCTATGTTACCGCTTTGCTCAAGCCCCTTCTTATAGCATTGCTAGTTGCAGGTGAAGATTGGAGCCGTTCCTTGTTAGAACATTTATTTACTTGTTGGGATATCATTATATTGCTATGTTATCTTTACTCGTCTATATACTTGGTAAAGGGTGGAAGGCTCGGCCTCTCGCCTAGTGTTTTGTTCCACTCTTGCCGCCCTAGTTTCCGTCATATCGGTGTTATGTTCCCGGATTGTTGCGTCCCTTACGCGGTTGAGCTATAATGGGAACCCCTTGATAGTTCGCCTTGATTAAAGCTTTTCCAGCAATGCCCAACATTGGTTTTACCATTTGCCACCTACCCCTTTTTCCCTTGGGTTTCCGGAGCCCGAGGGTCATCTTTATTTTAGCCCCCCACGGGCCAGTGCTCCTCTGAGTGTTGGTCCGAACTAGAGCCCCTTGCAGCGCCACCTCGGGGGAACCCGAGGGCTGGTTTTAGTTGTACGGATTGCTTATCTGAGTGTGCCCTGAGAAAGAGATATGTGCAGCTCCTATCGGGATTTGTCGGCACATTCGGGCGGTGTTGCTGGACTAGTTTTGACCTGTTGAATCATCTTGTTGTACCGGGATACCGATTCTGATCGGTGGGTCCTGGGTGGAGGTCTATTCCTTCGTTGACCGTGAGAGCTTGTTATGGGCTAAGTTGGGACCCCCCTGCAGGGATTGATGTTTCGAAAGCCGTGCCCGCGGTTATGGGCAGATGGGAATTTGTTAATGTCCGGTTGTAGATAACTTGAACCTTAAATAATTAAAATGAATCAACTGAGTGTGTTGCCGTGATGGCCTCTTCTCGGCGGAGTCCGGGAAGTGGACACGGCGTTGGAGTTATGTTTGCGTAGGCTGCTCTATATAGTTTTCCGCTCGTGCTTTGCCTTCTCTTCTCGCTCTCCTTTGCGAATAAGTTAGCCACCATATGTTAGTCGCTTGCTGTAGCTCCACTTTACCTTACCCCTTTCCTACCTATTAAGCTTAAATAGTCTTGATCGCGAGGGTGCGAGATTGCTGAGTCCTTTGTGGCTCACAGATTACTATTACACCAGATGCAGGGACCGATGACACTTCTCCGGATGGCACGCTCGAGCTGAAGTGGGAGTACGACGAGGACTCTCAGCGTTACTATGTGTCGTTTCCTGATGATCAGTAGGGATGCCTATTCGGGGTTAGATTCAGGGCCTAGTCGCTTGTTGGGGGTCTTTTCTATTGTGGTGCCGTAGTCGGGCCATGAGTGATTGTATGATGGATGTTATTTATGTACTTTGATGTGACGTGGCGAGTGTAAGCCAACTATGATATTATTTTCCCCTTTATATTATATATGTACATGGGTTGTGTAATGATTCCCGACTTGCGACATTGCTTTCAATGCGCCTATGTCTCTAAGTCGTGCCTCGACACGTGGGAGACATAGCCGCATCGAGGGCGTTACAGACCCCCTCCATCTCCGGCCACCACTGCCATCGCCGGCCGTCGAACCTCGGGAGTCACGCCGGTGAACAGTGCCAGATCTGGATCTGAGATCACCTCGGTTGACTTTTTCCCCTCCGAACCCTAATTTGTGTGCTATCTTTGACCTGCCATATCTCCGCATCCGTAGCTCCGATTTGGACATGTAGCATATCGAAATGTTCGTCTCGATGAGTACATCATTTCATTCCATTGCATCATTTTCATTTGAGTTCATCTCGATGCCCGAAATGCTGTTAGAAGAGGGCTTCGTGAGTTAATTGTCAGATCTGCTAGTTCATCTTAGACTTTTGTCATTTTTGCCATGATTGTTGTGTGCATGCTATGCCCATGAGCCCTTCATATGTTTTGTTAAGGGTTTTGTTATCTTTCCAGAGGTGCAACCCATGCATTTTTGTGATGTATGTGGTGACTTGTGCAAGCTTGCAAAGTGAGGCACCCGATAACTCTGTTTTCAGTGACTTAGTGTTTTCACTAAGTCCTGGGATTGTTTAGTTCATGATGCCATATGTTCATGTCGTTTCCTAGTGATCCGTGCCTCTTTTGAGGATGACCAGTAAAGGAGTTTTGTTAATATTGCAGTGCTCTATCCATCCATGTCTTTGTTTGCATATATGGAGTACCCTAGCTTGAGTCAATCGAGCTCTACTTTTGCTTCGTTGTGAATCTGGGCAGATCGTCGACTTGTTTGCGATTTTGCCGATGTTATTGTAGTTGATCCGTGCATGCTATGCCATTGTTCTTGCCATGTCTAGCTTGTACTTTGTGCCTTCTTAATGTATGTATGCTTGCCTTGCCATGACCTGCTCCGTAGTGAGAGCATCGAGCTCGTTAACATGCCTTCGTGAGTTATGTTTCAGCATGTCCCAGTTTTCACTAAGTCTGAAAACTGGTTATGTTTTAGCTATGTTCGTGTGCTTGTTAGTATATTTTGTGATCCCTTTTGGCTCAAGGTCACTAAGGGACTTTTGTTAAGCTTGTTGAGTAGCTCCATGCCATGCCTTTCTTTGTCATGTTCAGGTCATGTAGCATGTTGTTTAGTTGCTCCGAAGAGGGTTTCATGATCTGAAATTCCAGACAAGTGTTAATTTCACTAAGTCTGAGATCTGTTTTACCATTTGCGTTTTTGCCATGCTTGTTTGAACCTCTTAATGGATGCATTGGTCGTAGCTCATTGCTAGACTTTTGTTAAGCATCTTGAATGCTTCCCTGCCATGTATTTTGATGCCATGTTTGAGTGATGTAGCATGTTCATCTCATTGCATTTAGATGCCTACTTGCTGTAAATCGCAGACTGGTGTCATATTTGAATCGCTTGCCATTTCCAAACCGTAACTCCGATTCCGGCGTTCTTTATATCGTTTTCAAGCGATTTCATCCCATATTTCCAGTGGAACACTTGGTTTTCCAATTTGAGGCCAGGTTCATGCATTTCCTGTCATATCTTGCATATGCATCCCGCATTGCATCCCGCATAGCATACCACCATTGCATCTTATTGTTTGAGCTTGCACGTGGTTGATTGTATCCTTGTTGCTTGTTTGTCTTGTTTGGGTAGAGCCGGGAGACGAGTTCGCTAACGAGGAGCCCGTTGAGTTTGCTTTCAAGGATCCAGTCAACTCTGACAACTTTGCAGGCAAGATGATCATACCCTCGAAATCACTACTATCTTTGCTATGCTAGTTTGCTCGCTCTTTGCTATGCCAATGCTACGATGCCTACCACTTGCTTGTCAGCCTCCCAAATTGCCATGTTCAGCCTCTAACCCACCATTGTCCTAGCAGACCGTTGATTGGCTATGTTACCGCTTTGCTCAGCCCCTCTTATAGCGTTGTTAGTTGCAGGTGAAGATTGGAGACCGTTCCTTGTTGGAACATTTATTTACTTGTTGGGATATCATTATATTGCCATGTTATCTTAATGCATCTATATACTTGGTAAAGGGTGGAAGGCTCAGCCTCTCGCCTAGTGTTTTGTTCCACTCTTGCCACCCTAGTTTCCGTCATATCGGTGTTATGTTCCCGGATTTTTGCGTTCCTTACGCGGTTGGGTGATAATGGGAACCCTTGATAGTTCGCCTTGATTAAAGCTTTTCCAGCAATGCCCAACCTTGGTTTTACCATTTGCCACCTAGCCTCTTTTTCCCTTGGGTTTCCGGAGCCCGAGGGTCATCTTATTTTAACCCCCCGGGGCCAGTGCTCCTCTGAGTGTTGGTCCAATCTGTCAGCCGCCAGTGGCTACCAGGGGCAACTCTGGGCTGGCCTACCGGAAGTTTAGACAATCTGAGTGTGCCCTGAGAAAGAGATATGTGCAGCTCCTATCGGGATTTGTCGGCACATTCGGGCGGTGTTGCTGGACTAGTTTTAACCTGTCGAAATGTCTTGTTGTACCGGGATACCGAGTCTGATCGGAATGTCTAAGGTGGAGGTCTATTCCTTCGTTGACCGTGAGAGTTTGTCATGGGCTAAGTTGGGACTCCCCTGTAGGGATTGAACTTTTGAAAGCCGTGCCCGTGGTTATGGGCAGATGGGAATTTGTTAATGTCCGGTTGTAGATAACTTGAACCTTAATTTAATTAAAATGAATCAACCGGGTGTGTTACCGTGATGGCCTCTTCTAGGCGGAGTCCAGGAAGTGGACACGGTGTTGGAGTAATGTTTGCGCAGGTTGCTCTCTAGTTTCTCGCTCACGCTTTGCCTCCTCTTCTCGCTCTCTTTTGCGAATAAGTTAGCCACCATATATGCTAGTCGCTTGCTGCAGCTCCACATATATTTACCCCTTCCTACCTATTAAGCTTAAATAGCCTTGATCGCGAGGGTGTGAGATTGCTGAGTCCCTGTGGCTCACAGATTACTATTACACCAGTTGCAGGGACAGTTGATACAGCTCCAGATGGCGCGCTTGAGCTCAAGTGGGAGTACCACGAGGATTCTCAGCGTTACTATGTTTCTTTTCCTGATGATCAGTAGTGGTGCCCAGTTGGGGTGATCGGGACCATGTCGCTTGTTGGGTTGTCTTTTATTTTGGCGCCGTAGTCGGGCCATGAGTGTTTGGATGATGTATATTATTTATGTACTTTATTGACGTGGCGAGTGTAAGCCAACTATGTTGTCCCTTTTCATTATCTATATTACATGGGATGTTTGTGATGATTACCCGACTTGCGACATATGCCTTCAATGCGATTATGCCTCTAAGTCGTGCCTCGACACGTGGGAGATATAGTCGCATCGAGGGTGTTACAAGTTGGTAATCAGAGCCTTCCCCGACCTTAGGAGCCCCCACTGATTGATCGTTTTTAGCGGCCGAGTTGTGTCTAGAAAAATGTTTTGAGTCATTTAGGAATTATATATCGGAGAGTTTAGGAATTCTTTTTACTTCCCAGTCTCCTCATCGCTCTCGTAAGGCATCCTGACGTAGAGTTTTGACTCTGCTCTTCTCAAATTTCACTAAAAAAAATTTAGGATCATGCGGGTATCTTGGAATCGTTCCGATGGTGTTATGATGAGAACATTGTCTTGGTGCCTCCTGTCAGGGGTTTAGTGGAAGTGTCCCGGGGAGTTGAGCTCTGAGGTGTTGTCATCATAATTTTATCGTTGCAGCTCTGGAATACCTGAGATTAGTACGCCGACATCGAAAATCTCTTTTATGCAGTTCGTTGGTGAGATAACCTCGACGCCACACAGTACTGGGGCGGGAGTTCGGGAGTATCGCCATAACTTGTATAACGGATGCTTTTCGAAGGTTGAGGTAGATGGTTTCCGAAGGTTTCTTGGTTATGTGTTGAAGGATGGATACAGCTGGATGTAGGAATTGCTAGTTTGGGTGAGATATTATGCT
This sequence comes from Triticum monococcum, assembly GCA_034509565.1. NCBI lineage: Eukaryota > Viridiplantae > Streptophyta > Magnoliopsida > Poales > Poaceae > Triticum > Triticum monococcum. The sequence goes on along the minus strand of CM067846.1, from coordinate 246,105,420 downwards.
TCCCCTGTATCCCCAACACCTGATTGCATAATCGGAAAGTTTCGGGAGTTTCATAGGTGGGAATTCAAGTAGCTCTTAGGATATCTTTCCAATAGATGTATGATATGAAATTGGGGTTCAATGTCTAGTGGTCCGCCTATTCACGGTCGATTTTACAGCGGTCTCGTTGTGTCTTAAAGAGTCCTTGGCTATGCCGACTCGGGGATGCTTCGTATGTCATGTGCACTGCCTTGTACATGATGGTGCTGTACGATCGAGCCCGTGTAGGCCCCACCACGAAAACTTCGGACGAAATCTCTATCATATGTTTGTTCCGGCTTATTCCGCAAGCCAATCCTTTGTTTTGTTTTGAGTTGTGGTATTCGAGTTGCTTCGAAGTCAAATGTTGATTCCATACCTTGTTGAATTACTTCGTCTACCTAATTCTACGTGGCTTCGCAATTTATGGATATGTGACCATTTCAAGAGGAATGCATTCGTTCGTTTTGTTCGGATGTGAAGACTTTATGTTGCAATTTTCATTTCGTTGGATTCAGCTTCAATATTTCATCTGTCAATGTGCTAATGGTGGTCAACCTCTTCAGGATGGCTCCTCCAACGCGCACGACTCTGAATCCTGATCCACCACCACCTCCACCTCCTCCGGAAGCATGGCAAGCTGTGATGGCCGCAACCAATGCAAACACATAGTTGATCATGCAAATCCTCCAAGAGCGCAATCAAGGCAGTCAAGGGAATCAAGGCAACAATCAGAACCATTTTGCTACACTGAACCAGTTCCTCGCTAATGGGCCGAAGACGTTCAGCAATTGTGTTGAGGCAACCGATGCTGACGATTGGCTGGTGGATCTGTGTAAGCATTTTGAATGCAGCAACGTCAAGCCTAAAGATTTTGTCAAGTTCGCTTCCTTCCAACTCAAAGATCAGGCTGCAGAGTGGTTCCAGCAATACAAAGATTCCAGAGGTGGACGTGTGATCACTTGCGATGATTTCCGTCAAGATTTCCGAGCTCATCACATCCCTCAAAGTGTGGTTGAAAGTAAGCGTCAGGAATTCCGCAATCTGAAGCAAGGCTCTTTGTCTGTCTATGACTACAACAAGTTGTTCCAGAAGCTCGCCCGCTTTGCCAAGCAGGACGTACCTGATGAGAAGAGCATGATATAGCAGTTCAGGGGTGGTCTCAGAGAAGAAATTCAGCTCGCTCTTGTTCTCTTTGAGCCGTTGAGGTACGATGAGTTCTACAACATGGCACTGAAGCAAGAGGCTGCTCAGTTGAGGTGTGATGCTTCCAAGAAGCGAGTCAGAGATGCTACTCCTTCTTCCTCTACTCAAGTGGCCAAGCAGCAGAAGTATTGGCTTCCTCCTCCTCCGTTCCGTCAGCCGTATCAGCAGAAGAGCAAAGGTGGCAGTGGTTCTTCCCACCCACCCAACCCTGGCTTTCAGAACAAGTCTTTGTCTCAAGCTCCAAGATCGAGTGCTCCGTACCACCGTCCGCTTTCAGAGGTCACGAGCAACAAGTGCCAAGAAAAGGGTCACTATGCCAACAAGTGTTTCAACCAGAGGCGTCTTCCTCCTCCTCCTGTCAGATTGGCAAGTACAGCTGTGGTCAAGCATAACCCCAAGTACGCCAAGGTCAATATGGTGAATGCAGCTCAGGCAGAGGATTCATCAGATGTCATCATGGGTAACCTTCCTGTTAACGATGTTCCCGCAAAAGTTCTTTTTGACACTGGTGCATCACATTGTTTTATCTCGAGACCTTTTGCATCCAAGCATGGGTGGTTTTCTCAAGTTATGCATAAGCCATTAGCAGTTGTCTCTCCGAGTAAATGCTTGCTTGCTAACTACGAAGTTCCGGATATTTCTATCTCGATGGGTGATTTCAAGTTTCTGGCTTCCCCAATGATCCTTGGTAACTCGGATATTGATCTTATTCTCGGGATGGATTGGCTCTCTAAGCATAAAGCTCAGCTTGATTGTGCTGCCAGGCAGATTCAGCTGACTCATTCGTTTGAGGATGTAATTGTCTTTGCTGCTTGGGATAATACCATCCGTCTGTTTTCTCTCAACGAGAAGGGTGAACTCGATGCTATCTCACAGATTCCAGTCGTTTGCGAATATCAAGACGTCTTCCCAGAAGAGCTTCCAGGAATGCCTCCACACCGGCCCGTTGAATTTGTTATTGATCTTGAGCCCGGTACGGAACCTGTGTGCAAACGTCCTTACAAGCTCGGACCTGAAGAGTTGAAGGAGCTGAAGAAACAACTCGATGAGCAAGAAAGAATGGGTCTCATCCGGCCTAATTCTTCTCCGTGGGGTTGTGGTGTTCTTTTTGTGAATAAGAAGGATGGAACGGACCGACTTTGTGTTGATTATCGTCCATTGAACAAGAAGACCATCAAGAACAAATACCCACTTCCCAACATCAATGAGCTGTTCGAACAACTCAAGGGTGCCCAAGTATTCTCCAAGCTTGATCTCCGTATGGGTTATCATCAGATTCGTATTCGTGAGCAAGATATTCCCAAGACGGCTTTCAGGACAAGCTTTGGTTCATATGAATACACTGTCATGTCTTTTGGCCTCGTCAACGCTCCTCCGACGTTCTCTCGCATGATGAAATTCATCTTCAATGCCTACACCAATGACTTTGTTTTGGTCTATCTCGACGACATTCTGGTTTTCTCGAAGAACAAGGAAGATCATGCCAAGCACTTGCGTTTGGTTCTTGATAAGCTGAGGGAACACCAGTTCTACGCCAAGTTCTCCAAGTGTGAATTTTGGCTCAATGAGGTTCTTTATCTTGGTCATATCATCTCTGCCAAGGGCATTGCCGTGAATCCTGAGAAGGTGTCTGCAATTGTTAATTGGGAACCTCCTCAGAACGTGAAGCAACTCCATAGCTTCGTCGGTCTCGCAAGCTACTGCCGAAGATTCGTTGAAAACTTTTCTAAGATCGCGAAGCCTCGATCAAATCTTCTTCAGAAGCACGTCAAGTACGTTTGGTCTCCGGAGTGTGATATTGCTTTCAACACTTTGAAAGAGAAATTGATCACTGCTCCAGTTCTGACTCCGCCTGATGAATCCAAACCGTACGAGGTCTTTTGTGATGCCTCTCTCCAAGGTCTCGGTGTAGTATTGATGCAAGAGAAGAAAGTTGTTGCTTATACCTCTCGCCAGTTGAAGCCTAATGAGAAGAACTACCCCACTCATGATCTCGAGTTGGCGGCAGTTGTGCATGCTCTGTTGACTTGGAGACATCTTCTATTGGGAAGAAAAGTGGACATTTTCACTGATCACAAGAGTCTCAAGTACATCTTCACTCAGCCTAATCTTAACCTCATGCAAACCCGATGGGTCGAAATGATTCAATAGTATAATACGAGTATCGAGTATACTCCAGGCAAGGCCAATGTGATTGCGGACGCTTTGAGCAGGAAAGCGTATTGCAACAATCTGATTCTCAAGCCTTATCAACCCGAGCTTTGTGAAGCTTTCCGCAAACTTAATCTGCAAATTGTTCCTCAAGGTTTCCTCGCCAACCTTCAAGTCTCTCCTACCTTGGAAGACCAGATTCGCCAAGCCCAGCTTCTTGATGCTATGGTGAAGAAGGTAAAGATTGGGATTGCCAAGAGTCAGTCCAAGTACAAGTGCTACCGCCTTGATGACAAGGACACTCTCTTCTTCGAGGATTGAATTGTTGTACCCAAAGGTGAACTTCGTAAGGTGATCATGAATGAGGCTCACAATTCCCTCCTCTCCATCCACCCTGGGAGCACGAAGATGTATCAGGATCTTAAGCAAGCTTATTGGTGGACTCGAATGAAGCGCGAGATCGCTCAATTCGTGAATGAATGTGATGTCTGCAGAAGAGTGAAGGAAGAACATCAAAGGCCAGCAGGTCTCCTCCAACCTCTTGCCATTCCAGAATGGAAGTTTGACCACATTGAGATGGACTTCATGACTAGGTTTCCAAAGTCCAAGCGTGGCAATGATGCTATATTCGTTGTCATTGACAAGCTCACCAAAGTGGCTCACTTTCTGCCTATCAAAGAGTCGATCACTGCAGCTCAATTGGCGGAACTCTACACCTCTCGAATTGTCTCTCTGCACGGTATCCCTCAAGTGATATCTTCAGACCGTGGCAGCATCTTTACCTCCAAGTTTTGGGATTCTTTTCAGAAGGCCATGGGCACCAACATCCGCTTCAGCACAGCTTTCCATCCTCAAACAAGCGGTCAAGTTGAGCATGTCAACCAGATTCTTGAAGATATGCTCAGGGCTTGTGTGATCTCCTTCGACATGAAGTGGGAGGATTGTCTTCCTTATGCTGAATTCTCATACAACAACAGTTTCCAAGCAAGTTCGAGCAAGGCCCCATTCGAAATTCTGTATGGTAGGAAGTGTCGTACCCCTCTCAACTGATCTGAGACTGGTGAACGTCAGCTGCTGGGTAATGACTTAATCACAGAGGCAGAAGAAATGTGCAAAGTCATTCGTGATAAACTCAAAGCAGCCCAATCCCGCCAGAAGAGCTACTATGATAGTAAGCACCGGGATTTGGCTTTCGAGATCGGAGATCATCTTTACCTCCGCGTCTCTCCTATGAAAGGGACTCGTCGCTTCGGTATCAAAGGGAAGCTTGCCCCTAGATACGTGGGACCTTTCAAGATTGTCAGCAAGAGAGGCGACCTCGCCTATCAACTCGAGCTTCCGTCAACCTTTGCAAATGTTCATGATGTGTTCCATGTCTCTCAACTCTGAAAGTGCTTCAAGACGCCTGACCGCACCATCAACTTCGAGGACATTGAGCTCCAAGAAGATCTCTCCTATCGTGAGCACCCAGTTGCAATCTTTGAAGAGACTGAACGCAGGACTCGCAACAAGTCAATCAAATTTCTCAAAGTCAAGTGGTCACACCATTCCGACCGTGAAGCTACCTGGGAACGCGAGGATCACCTCTGTTCTGAGTACCCGGCGTTTTTTTAGTCCTAGATCTCGGGACGAGATCCTTTCGTAGTGGTGGAGTGTTGTAACACCCCGGATATAACTTTCCCAATTGTAATCCGACTCTTGCTGTTTCCGGCTTTAAGTTAATTTATTTTCTCGGGTTCGGGTTTTTGTCTCTGTGTGTTGTTATCGGTGTCATGCATCTCGTATCATGTCATCATGTGCATTGCATCTACATACGTGTTCATCTCATGCATTCGAGCATTTTCCCCGTTGTCCGTTTTGCATTCCGGCGTTCCGTTCTCCTCCGGTGGTCATTTCTAGCTTTCTTTCGTGTTTGGGGATTAAACATTTCCGGATTGGACCGCGACTTGTCATGCGGCCTTGGTTTACTACCGGTAGACCGCCTGTCAAGTTTTGTACCAGTTGGACTTCGTTTGATGCTCCAACGGTTAACCGAGGGACCGAAAAGGCCTCGTGTGTGTTGCAGCCCAACACCCCTCCACTTTGGCCCAAAACCCACCAAACTCTGCTCCATCACCTAGAGCGTTCGATCACGATCGCGTGGCCGAAAACCGCACCTCATTTGGACTCTCCTAGCTCCCCCTATGCCTATATATACACACCCCTCCAAAAATTCGCGGTGCAATCCACCCCTAACCCTAGTCTCTCCTTCCTCCGCGTGCCGGACACGTCCGCCCGGCGCCGGACGTGTCCGCCCCGCCGCCTCGGCCACTCACGTCGCGACATGTGGCAGCCGCCTCACACCACCGCCGCCGGCCCGCCCGGCCCAGCCGAGGCCCCCGCGGGCCCGAGCTCCGCGCTGCCCGACCAAGCCGCCTTCTCCGACGCCGGCCGCCGCCCCGCCGCCGCTCGCCGCCTCCTCCGCCTCGCCCGATGACGCCGGCCGCCGCCTCGCCGCGACCACCGCCGCCTCCACGCCGCCCGATGCGCTCCGGCGCCGCGAGCCGCCGCGCGCCACCGGCCAGCTCCGCCGCCCTCTCTGGCCTCCTCCTCTCCTACCCCGGCGACCCCCTCCATCTCCGACCACCACCGCCATCGCCGGCCGTCGAACCTCGGGAGTCGTGCCAATGAACAGTGCCAGATCTGGATCTGAGATCACCTCGGTTGACTTTTTCCCCTCCGAACCCTAATTTTTGTGCTATCTTTGACCTGCCATATCTGCGCATCCATAGCTCCGATTTGGACATATAGCATATTGAAATGTTCATCTCGATGAGTACATAATTTCATTCCATTGCATCATTTTCATTTGAGTTCATCTCGATGCCTGAAATGCTGTTAGAAGAGGGCTTCGTGAGTTAATTGTCAGATCTGCTAGTTTATCTTAGACTTTTGTCATTGTTGCCATGATTGTTGTGTGCATGCTATTCCCATGAGCCCTTCATATGTTTTCTTAAGGGTTTTGTTATCTTTCCAGAGGTGCAACCCATGCATTTTTGTGATGTGTGTGGTGACTTGTGCAAGCTTGCAAAGTGAGGCACCCGGTAACTCTGTTTTCAGTGACTTAGTGTTTTCACTAAGTCCTGGGATTGTTTAGTTCATAATGCCATATGTTCATGTCGTTTCGTAGTGATCCGTGCCTCTTTTGAGGATGATCAGTAAAGGAGTTTTGTTAATATTGTAGTGCTCTATCCATCCAATGCTTTGTTTGCATATATGGAGTACCCTAGCTTGAGTCAATCGAGCTCTACTTTTGTTTCGTTGTGAATCTGGGCAGATCGTCAACTTGTTTGCGATTTTGCCGATGTTATTGTAGTTGATCCGCGCATGCTATGCCATTGTTCTTGCCATGTCTAGCTTGTACTTTGTGCCTTCTTAATGGATGTATACTTGCCTTGCCATGATCTGCTCCGTAGTGAGAGCATCGAGCTCGTTAACATGCCTTCGTGAGTTATGTTTCAGCATGTCCCAGTTTTCACTAAGTCTGAAAACTGGTTATGTTTTAGCTATGTTCGTGTGCTTGTTAGTATATTTTGTGATCCCTTTTGGCTCAAGGTCACTAAGGGACTTTTGTTAAGCTTGTTGAGTAGCTCCATGCCATGCCTTTCTTTGTCATGTTCAGGTCATGTAGCATGTTGTTTTGTTGCTCCGAAGAGGGTTTCATGATCTGAAATTCCAGACAAGTGTTAATTTCACTAAGTCTGAGATCTTTTTTACCATTTGCGTTTTTGCCATGCTTGTTTGAACCTCTTAATGGATGCATTAGCCGTAGCTCAGTGCTAGACTTTTGTTAAGCATCTTGAATGCTTCCCTGCCATGTATTTTGATGCCATGTTTGAGTGCTGTAGCATGTTCATCACATTGCATTTAGATGCCTACTTGCTGTAAATCGCAGACCGGTGTCATATTTGAATCGCTTGCCATTTCCAAACCGTAACTCCGATTCCGGCGTTCTTTATATCGTTTTCAAGCGATTTCATCCCATCTTTCCAGTGGCACACTTGGTTTTCCATGTTGAGGCCAGGTTCATGCATTTCCTGTCATATCCTGCATATGCATCCCGCATTGTATCCCGCATAGCATACCATCATTGCATCTTATTGTTTGATCTTGCACGTGGTTGATTGTATCCTTGTTGCTTGTTTGTCTTGTTTGGGTAGAGTCGGGAGACGAGTTCGCTAACGAGGAGCCCGTTGAGTTTGCTTTCGAGGATCCAGTCAACTCTGACAAGTTTGCAGGCAAGATGATCATACCCTCGAAATCACTACTATCTTTGCTATGCTAGTTTGCTCGCTCTTTGCTATGCCAATGCTACGATGCCTACCACTTGCTTGTTAGCCTCCCAAATTGCCATGTTCAGCCTCTAACCCACCATTGTCCTAGCAAACCATTGATTGGCTATGTTACCGCTTTGCTCAGCCCCTCTTATAGTGTTGTTAGTTGCAGGTGAAGATTGGAGACCGTTCCTTGTTACTATGTTTATTTTCCTGATGATCAGTAGTGGTGCCCAGTTGGGGTGATTGGGACCATGTCGCTTGTTGCGTTGTCTTTTATTTTGGCGCCGTAGTCGGGCCATGAGTGTTTGGATGATGTATGTTATTTATATACTTGATTGACGTGGCGAGTGTAAGCCAACTATGTTGTCCCTTTTCATTATCTATATTACATGGGATGTTTGTGATGATTACCCGACTTGCGACATATGCCTTCAATGCGATTATGCCTCTAAGTCGTGCCTCGACACGTGGGAGATATAGTCGCATCGAGGGTGTTACAGCATCCTGGCGCGACATTACTAATTTTCTTCATGGTTGCCTATTTTCCCCAATTACAGACTGGTTGTAAATTCTGGCATTGGGGCTGCAGTACGTGGAGTATCTGATTCGGCATCAATACCTTGTAGGTGAAGATGCTGCTGATGCACTACATTATGTTAGAGCTAAAAGGGAAGAGCTGGAGCATGGGAAAGCGGCAAAAGTAACCATTGCTGCAACCAGCATCTGCAGCAATGGCGCTGACAATGTCAGTGATGAATGCTTTGTTACTGGTAGCAAGAGAGATGTTGTTTCTCATGAAGTTAGGCCTTGCTCTGGGTCTGGTGCTATGCTTTATGATGCTCTTTGCAATGCTGATGAAATGATAACATCAGTCGCATTTGTACTCCTGGTTGTATCATTGTTTGCCAGCGATTAATCTACGGTGACATTTCTATCAGTGTTGTATCGAACGTTCAAAAGCTCCTTACGTATTGCTAATCTCGATCTTGAAGTGAGTCTAAATAAAACAAACACTGATGCATAGCATCCTATGGTCATCCCCATGGACCTACCATCGTCTCACCAAATGCCAAAAGGATCGATGACACGAGCACGAGCTAGAGCTCTTGAAACCGAGGTGACATCTCTCCTTAGTGATATTCCATATGACCCACTCGAGACATGGCTACTACCTAAGTACGGAACATTATGCATGATCAGGTATCAAGAGAACCATCTTTGAGATGTACATGAAGACGGAAAACTTCCCAAGTACAAGGATGAAGAGGAATGACGGAAAGGACCGAAGACAGATCCCAAGACCTGGACATCCGGCCCCTGGAACATGCAGCCCGGCCAAAGGACAACAGCCTTGAGCTACAGGGCCCGAACATCCGGCCCCTAGAGGTGTCCCTAGCAGCAGCCCAGCCAACAAGCTACAGGGCGCAGACATTCGGCCCCAGCCCGGAAATCCGACACTCTTCATAGAACGCAACCGAGGCCACCCCGGACATCTAGCACCCTCAGCCCGGACATTCGGCCCGACATGAAGGCCCGGACATCCGGCCCCTGTCTACGCACAGTGTAACAGGCCTCCGGCCCATGTATCACTCCAACTCGCCCCAACTTCGTCCTAGACTATAAATAGACCACCTCCGCCTCTTGTTAGGGTTAGCATTGTCTTAGCTCATTTTGGAGATTAGAGCATTGCTCATCCACTTGTACCCCTACTCCATTGGAGACCGAGGCCTCCTAGGAGAAGATCCCCCAAGTGGATTCAAGACCACGTCAAGGGAAGATACCCTCGTGGATTCAAGACCCCATCTCCTCACGGATTGAGAAGAACTACCGACCATTTGTACCATCCCTTGTTATGTTTGTTACTCGGATCTAGCACATGTGTAATCGAATCTCGTTGACTTGAGTGTTTTCCTCTAGTTTCCCTCATGTTTTCCCCTCGTGTGTTCTTTGCGGGATCCGCTCATGAAAGATCAGCCTCTAGGGTTCCACCCTACATCAAACGCCCAACAAATTAAGATATCTAGCTCTGTACTTGACACGAGTCTTGAAATACTCCACATACCAACAGACAACCACATAAGACAAGTACAGACTTGGATCACTATTACAAATCATGCATATTGATATTCAGTACCATACGGAATTTAGTGCCATATGTCTCTAAACATAACATAGTTCGACGGCATATATTTCATGGCAGAGGGGCAACCCCCATGCCTATCATGTTCACTTCAAATTTAACAAGCTCTGTGCGATCCCTCCCCGCAACTCATCAGTAGTACGCCTCTCTTTATGAAACTCTGCATAGTCCTCCATTAGCTTGGTAATGAGTTCATTATTCTTCTCCAGCATCTGATGAAGACTTTCTATCTTCTTGGTTACGTCCCACAAGGAAAATGCTCATAGTTCCGCCAGTTCGTTCTCCAGCTTCTTACTGTGTGCCAACACTGCATTGAAAAGATTTTCCATGGGATCCACCCTAGCAGAATGCACGCCCTTCAAAATAGAAGTTAAATGATTACAGGATTAAAGATTGTTTGTCAACCTGAGCTTGTCTATTAACTTGACCAATGCACTGACAATAAGGACAAGGCTTCGTAGATCCAAACGGAATACGGGTTGTCCAGAAATATGAATACAAGTTACAAGCACGCACCTTGGAGCTTGAGTCGTTGGAGATTTCCCCGTGCACACACGGCGTTATGTAGATCTTGCGACTCCGCTCGCTTGTTGCATTGGTGTTGGTGGGGGTGGGTTGGGGTCCGGGTCTGTGTGAGGGTGGTGCAGGAGAGGCTGAGAAAAATAATCGATAAGCATCAGACCTGGCGTCGCATTAGATATTATATTACCAACGCATACATGCTAGGTGCAATAAACACAAGCATGAATGTACACACACCAGGTGCATTGTCGTTGCAACCAAGCCGGACGGCCTGATAAACATGGGCATGAATGTATACACACCAGGTGCTTCATTGCAACTAAGTTGAAAGGCCTGATAAACGCGGGCATGAATGTATACACATCAGGTGCATTGTCATTGCACCCAAGCCAGACGGCCTACATAACTGATCCCCGTGGGCAAAATATGGTGACGTAATGCAAAATAAATCGATCAAATTCGAGAACCATGAAAGCATTAGTACATTGCATGGCGCCATAAATTCATTGACAGGGATACAAGAGCTGGTCCAGGTAGAAGACCAACAAAGTATGTAATGAGGAGGTGGCATACAGTTCTAACCAAGCATCATTGCACAAACTACTAACTTAACCATCACCAGAGAGTATGAAAGGTGATGGCCCGGTTAGTACAGCACCGTGTTTCATTGCTTTCATGTAAGCATTGTCAAACCCCATGCTTCTCTCATCTCGTTAACATCATTCATAGTCTCTTCGATATCCTCCTCCATGGAGTCCATCTTAGCCTTGAATCAACGACGATCATTCCTTAGCCTCTGATTCTCCTCACTGAGCATCATTACCACCTCACGAGTCAACTTCGTGGATCGACCCATCTCTTCTATTGCATGCATGTGTTTAGCAATGTCCTGCAAGTATAGACCACGCGACTCCACCAAGTCATCGGTGAGCTGTTTATTCTCTACCAAGGCCAGTTTCACCTGGCTGACAAGGTAATTCAACCAAAAATTTATGGTGTCCTGCCAAGAAGACGACATAAGCAGGTTGTTATTGACAGAATACAAGTACCATTGAACCCTCGACAATACACGGGTTATAAGGAATACTCACCATGTTGGCTAGCATATGAGACAGAGGAAACAGATCCTAGTCTTAGGTCATGGCACTACTGCAGGATGCTGCTAACGCGACACTGCGATCAGAGACCCTTCGATGAAACTGTGTGCGATGCCATAATCGCAAACGGTGGTGTAAAAACCATCAAAAAGGTGCAAAACGTTTGTGATGGAGGATGCATCAAGCACGGTTCAGATTTTAGTTGCGTGTGCTGTAACATCCCAAATTTTCAATTTGGAATGTTATACACTAGATCATCATTGCATATCATATTTATTGCATTCTGGTTTATCCTAGAAATTTTTCGCAACTCAAGGACCCTCGGAGAGAGTTGGGGATTTCGTTATTTTCATATTTGAGTTGTCTCAAATTTTGAAAATAGGATCATTTGATTTTATTTATTTTATCTTCAATTATTTCTATTACAAAAATATGAGAGAGGGAATAAAATGACTTCCCCAAAATAAAGAAATATTGAGGATTTCATAAAAAATCAAATAAGATTTTATTTGGTTTTATTTGCTATTTTATTTGAATTTAGGAAAAATGCGCGTTTTTCAAAATTGCATTTAGGCCCCAAATAAATGTTCATCCTGTGCGGCTTGATTTTAGAAGCCGGAGAAAATTTATTTCAGGATTTTTGGAGTCCGTTTAATAGTCCTTTTGTTTTTTTCCAAGCGTAAGTTTTTTAAAAAAAACGTCCGAACCGACCTACGGGCCGTGCTAGGCCCGGACTCCCCGTACCCAGCCTTTATAAGTCGCCGGCCCACCCCGGGCCGAAACCCTAGCCGCCCCGCCTCGAACCCCGCGCCCGCCGCCGCCGCCCGCGCCCGACGCCGCCCGCCGCCGCCGCCCCACCGGACCCCGCCGCCGCGCCCGACGCCGCCCGCCGCCGCCGCCACCGTCCCGCCGCCCGAGGTTTACCTCGATCCCGCTGCCGGTTTTCCCAGAAAAACCGTTCGGTTTTCGTCGGTTTTTTTGTGTTTTTTTTTCGTTTTTTCTTTAGATCGGTTTTTTTCCCGATTTAGGCTAATCAGCGAGCGTTCGCTCGTTCGTTCGTTTTAACGAACGCGTTCTTCGTTTAGATTCAGTTAACGAATGTTCATTCGTTAAACTGTTCGTTGTTTTTCTTTTTCTCGGATTAAATCCGCGATTTTCTGATCGCGATTTCTGATCCGATTTTCGTTTTAGTTTATTTTTTCGCTCGTTTATCGGAATCAGGCGATTCAAGCGCCTGGAGTTTCGTCTCGAAACCCTCTTTCCGTTTAAATAACTTAAACAAGTTTTTGCTTCTATAAAAATTGCCTTAGATCCAGAATAGTAAACGAAGCCTGTTTCTTTTGCCATTTGTTTTTCGTTGCTTCGTTCGATTCGATTCTTTTTGCCAACCGGAGTTCTTAAGTTGAACTTTCTGGTTAAATCTCTTATTTGAGTTTTACCTGTGCATTAGTTGAGTACTTATTGTGTGCTTGTTTGTTTGCGATAGAGTACCCGGAGTGCGCCGCTTGTTACTTCGAATCGCTAGGTTTCCCGGATCATCAGTAAGGCAAGTAACACTTTGATCATACCTCCTACTACCCAGTTTTATTGCATTAGATCAATCCTTACACATTGCATGATTAGGATCTAATTAAATTGTGGGTTTGTGAAGTAGTTGAGGTAGTACCTGTTACCTGTCTAATTATCAAACCTTTGAGAGTTACTTCTACGTTTGCTTATTATTGCTATGCTATGCTAGTAGACGTGGATTGGGTGAGTCTATCCATGATAGATGTGAGCTTTGTTAATTAATGGTTTACTTAAGGTGGCAACCTAAACACACATCTGGGTGGATTGAGGCACCTGGGTATTTCAGGATTGCCTGTTTTCTTTTGGACCGCCACCCAGGCTCAAAGGGATCTTGAGATTATTCATGCTAGAAACTTCCGTGTGCAGCCACAAGCTATTATGGGCTCTACCATAGTTGACTAAGTCGTGCGAACTCTTACAGTGGTAGACTAGCAGATGTAGGGGATGTAGGTGGTATGGTCTACCCATCGTAAGGTGCTAGCGCTTCTGAAAGACTATGTCTCGGTCATCCGTTTCTCAAACACCGTGTAGTGCGAGAAACCAAACGGAGGCGATCGAGTCTTGTGGGGAAAAGTGCGCAAACCTCTGTAGAGTGTGTAAACTAATCATGGTTAGTCGTGTCCCCGGTTATGGACATCTTGAGTATCTAGTACCTGGATTATCATGTGAATCTCAACATGTTACTCTAAAGATTATTTTTTTGGGTTTGTTTAATGATAATGTTTAATTGGGATTGAGAATGTTGTCAACCATTCTCAATGTTTAACAACCACCATAATAGTTAAATAAATTTATTCCTTTGCAGTAGGGAAAAATTGGCTTTACGCAAAACTGTAACCATAGAGCTTTCCACCAGCCAAATATGCATATAGTATAGTTGTTTCATTCCATTATTCTCTATGTGTTACATTGCCAGCATATTCCATGTGCTGACCCGTTTTCGGGCTGCAACGTTAATGTTGCAGACTTTTCAGACGACGATTAAGGAGTTTTAGGTCGTGGTTCTATACTCAGTGATGCTGTTGGAGTTAATGGACTCACTTATTTTCCAAGCCTTCCGCTGTTATCGTTATTAGATGGCCTTAAGCCATTTTTATTGTAATAAGTTATCTTTGGGGACACTCGATGTAATAAGTGTGTGATTGCTACTCTGCTATAAATCCTTCAAGTACTGTGTGGTGTCAGCATTACTGATCCAGGGATGACACCGGAGCACAGAGATTGGACCGTTTGAGGTCTGGTCGCTACAGTGTGCGATGCAGGGCATATGGTTCAGCTCAATTAACTGTTTACGATGAGGAGGAACGAAAGAAACGGGCAGCCAGATGAAGGCATGTGCGATGTACAGCATACAGTTCATTCGGATGAACTGTTTGTGATTAGGAAACACAAAAGAAACGGTCAGCCAGATCAAGGTGTATGTGATTGAGGACGTACGCTTCAAAAGGGTTAACTGTTTGCGATTAGGCAACAGAATAGAAACGGGTCAGCCAGATCAAAGTGTCTGTGATTGATGGCATACACTTCACATGGATGAACTATTTGCGATTAGCCACAACAAACTAAAATAGTTAGATAGATCAGCGTGTGTGCGCTAGACGGGCACACACATTCTAATTAAAAGAAGCACGTGCGATGGTAATAACGAGCGCGCACGGTTGTTGGAACAAGACGTGTGCTGACATTGCCTATTGCGGTGCACCCTATGGTGCAAACGCCACGTACGTGGCCGAGAAGGCGTACGTGCCCACATTACACCTTTCGGAAATAGTGTCGCACTTATAACCGTCAGTAAATTTTGAGCATGTGTCCCGTCACATTCCAAATTACAAACCTGTTCACACCGATCAAAACCTAAACGGTTTCCCACTTAGGAGTGTATTACTACTCGGTTATAAATACTACTACTCCAAGATGACTGCACATTCCTCCTCAACTCCTCATCCACAAAAAGTCAAAAACAAACAAGTCATTCATCATCGTTCCCTTGCGTCCGCTATGGCCAGCGTGAGTTCTGGGTCAAGAGATTGCCACCAGGGAGAGGCGAGCCTGGAAGCGGAAGCACCAGAGATGTCCCGCCTCACCGCGAAAGCAGCCAACATGTCCCGCCGCACGGCCGTAGCAGCAAAGAGGTCCCATCGCGCCGCCGAAGAAGCCCAGAGGTCCTGTCGCGCCGTCGATGCAGCAGACTGGTCCGGCCACGCCGCGGAAGCAGAATAGATGTCCCGCTGTGCCGTGAATGCAGTGGAGATGTCCTCCCGTGCCGCGGCGGCCTGGGAAAATGTCTCGTGGGCAGGCGAGGACTCTTACAGGCCATGCGTGCCCTCGTCCTTAGGCAGATGGATCAGATCTCCAGGTGGGCAAGGTTGCAGGATGACCTGAAAGCCTCGTTTGAACAGTCTCCCGATGTCATCCGGCAACTAAATGAGAGCAATGCGAAGCTCCGGGCCGAGCGCGACCTGCTGAGGGCGAAGGTCGTCGAAAGTGCGGAGCAGCAGGAGCAGACCACTGCCTTGCTGAAGAGGATCGGCGTCATCGTCGAGAAACTTATGGACGAGAATGCCATGCTGCGCATCGAGCGCAGAAGGTTGGTGGAGGAATCTGTGGATGCTCTCAAGCAGCATCTAGAGGACAAGAAAGAGCTCATCGCCGCTCGCCGCGGAGACTAGTTCCCGCGACCTGCAGCAATGCATCAAGAAAGTAGAGATCAGCGAGCCAGATCGTTATCTTCCTTCTTCTTTTGCCCTTGTGTATTTCGAGCATTGCTGCATGTGGCTTTTTTAATTATGTTTCTAAATATGTAAGACAATTATTATCCACGGTCATAGTCCTTATATTCATCATGCTTGCTATAAGTCGCAGTCGATGCTATATAGGTCTGTTGGATCTTACATCAAGATCAGTGCAAAACTTTCTTTTCAGATTTTCATTTTTCTCTCTTAAATCTCAGTCCAGTGAGACATATAGTCACGTCGTAGAACAGGTGCTCGGGCACCATTAATGGAGACATTGGGAGGAAGGTGCACGGCTGGTAGCAGTCAAAGGGCTCTCCTCCCGATGAGCACGCGTAGGGGTCTGATCGCACGCCTCCCGTACTCAAATAGCTACCCCTCATGGCACCTCCTAGCCAATAAAAAGGGACGTGTGGCCGCACGTAATTGGTATGTAGAATGCCCACGGTTTCAATAATACTTGTGTTTCCGATTTGTAATGTGACAGCACTTGTTCCAAAATGACTTTGTTGATTATTAATGTGTGCGCCTTCGCAAATCGGACAGAAAAATTACCACAGCATGTTGTTGCCATGTCATGACACCATGCCAAGTTTCATGATTTTTAGGCGTGTTTTGGATTTACAGGAATTAAAAAAACAAGTTTCTTAATCTTTTCGGCTGAGCCACGATGCCCAGATGTTTGAATTTCACTCTCATCTCTTGTATGGGACCTAGAAATTCACCCAAGGACACACATGTGATTTTTCAAACAACTTTGGTGCACTGGAGCCTCTGCTTGTAGTTCAAATTTCAATTATGCACATTAAATGCGTAGAAACTCAATTAATGTATAAAAAGGCCAAACGAACCCGGAATAATTCCAAAATTTAGCACGGTACTTCTATTTGGTCTAATCTGCCAGTGTAAAAAAATTAAGGCAGGAGAATGTAGTGTACGTATGTCGTTTCACACACGGAGGTGACACGTTCCATCTCGAAACCACGAGCCTTCTTGAGGGAAGCTCCGGTTTGCAAGAAGCTTACACCAAAGCTTGTCCCAATTCGAACAAAAAAATTACCGCGGCATGTTGGTGCCATGTCATGACACCATGCCAAGTTTCATGATTTTCAGGCGTGTTTCGGATTTATAGGAATTAAAAAACCAAGTTTCTCAATATTTCCGGCTGAGCCACGACGCCCAGATGTTTGAATTTCACTCACATCTCTTGCATGGGACCTAGAAATTCACCCAAGGACACACATGTGATTTTTCAAACAACTTTGGTGCACTGAAGCATGTGCTTGTATTTCAAATTTGAATTATGCACATTAAATGCGCAAAAACTCAATTAATGTATAAAAAAGGCCAAACGAACCCAGAATAATTCTAAAATTTAGCACGATACTTCTATTTGGCCTAATCTGCCAGTGTAAAAAATTAAGGCGGAAGAAGGCAGTGTACGTATGTCGTTTCGCACACGGAGGTGACATGTTCCCTCTCGAAACCACAAGCCTTCTTGAAGGAAGCTCCAGTTTGTAAGAAGCTTACGCCAAAGCTTGTCCCAATTCGGCCAAAAAAAATACCGCAGCATGTTGGTGCCATGTCATGACACCATGCCAAGTTTCATGATTTTCAGGCGTGTTTTGGATTTACATGAATTAAAAAACCAAGTTTCTCAATTTTTTCGGCCGAGCCACGATGCCCAGATGTTTGAATTTCACTCTCATCTCTTGCATGGGACCTAAAAATTCACCCAAGGACACACATGTGATTTGTCAAACAACTTTGGTGCACTGGAGCATGTGCTTGTAGTTCAAATTTGAATTATGCACATTAAATGTGCAAAAACTCAATTAATGTATAAAAAAGGCCAAACGAACATGGAATAATTCCAAATTTAAACACGACACTCATGTACTAGTTGCATGTTCACTGTACGTAAATGTTCTAGCAATTCAAACACCATCCTTTCCCTCCGTGACACCATTTTGTCTTTCAAAACATAATGAAAAATCAGGTATACCACAAACAGTTTACTAGAAAGAATCGTGTGGGATACGATATAAAATATATTGGCGCACCGTCTTGTCTGGCTTACGCAGGAAGCTTCTTCATCTACAGTCCACCGCCCCCGCTTGAACCACACTTGCGCGCCAGTTTCTCGCGGCACCGAGCGAAATTTTTTGGCCACCGCGAAAATATCTATCTCCCCGTCCCCTCCCTCCTACCAAAAGCCACATTTCCACTGTTCCTCCTTGCTTTCCAAGTTCAAACCTTCACTGCTGCTTACTGACAGCTCAGCCTCCTCGCCGGCGACCCTTCTTCTTGTAGCGCCGCCTCCTTGCTGGCTACTCTTCTTCTTACAGGGCCGCCTCCTCGCCGGCGACCCTTCTTCTTGCAGCGCCGCCTCCTCGCCGGCAACCCTTCTTCTTGCTACGCGGCCTCCTGTGCCACCGACACTTCTTCCTGTTGCGCGGCCTCGTCGATATGGTCAGGTAATCCACACCCCACCCACACCATCCTCCTCATTTCCCGTCCCACATGCCCCGACCGACGGAGCGACACCTTCCACCGAAATCACTGCCGCCTCCTCCAATTAAGCGCCGCCCACAGCCATTTTACACGCAGTATAACGTGGAACTGAGTAGCATGCGGCCGCACGCGTGAACGAGGTCGCTATGGCTGCCATGCGTGTCGACTGCCAGATCTTGGAGGAACACCTCATCTTCGAAGCCACCGTCGACACCGCCACGCGGTTGTCTCTACTTTAAAATACAGTTCGTGATGTTTTCTTGAGGCCACCGCCAGTGCCTTCTAGTGATTTGTCCTCTGTAATGTTAATATGCAATCTGATGTTCAGTTAACAGTTTGGTCCTCTGAAATGTAATGTTCAGTTAACACTTTGGTCCAACAATTGCTACATTTCGTAGTATTGTTCTCAAGCATTCTTTGTTTTGTTAATTTTCTTATCTTCTAGTACATGTTTCTATTCTGCAATGTCGTGCGCAGTTAACTATTTTGGTTCATTTGCTCTGCTGTCCATTTAACTGTTTGGTTCAGTTTTGCAATTTGATTTTCATTTGTTGTGGGTACAATTTTGTATTGTTATGCATGTGACACCAATCGAATTTTGTTGTACTCAATACATATTCTACTAATAGTATGGCAACTCTCAGTTAACCTGAGCAAGATCTTCCTTATGTGTGTTGCATCGAAACAATGGGAGACACTACGGTTTACCATCGAGGTTTATTCAAGCAGGGTCCTTTTGCTAATAGCACATTATTGTGTAGTTGTAGGAATCATTCTAATATTTAGGTTTTTTACAATTTGGCCTTGCACATGTAGGTCCTGCTGTCAGAGGCTTAGACCCACTGTTTGACCCATTTTGCATATGGGGAAATGAGATGTCCATGAATATCGGTCAAGTCAAGAAACTCAGAAAGATTGTTAGGATGAAGAAACTTGCGAATAACAGCAAGATCTTTGTTTGCACAATGAAGAAGACATCAGTTAACTATAGGATGGTACCAACTCTTTTACCTTGTTTTTACCCCTTGCGCCATTTCAAAATTTACAACAGCGATTTATGCATAGCTTTGTTTTCAGTACTTTTCAAAGCAGTTCACCGATGATTACCTCTCAAACCACCTGCATGGTCAAGAGGCGAGGAAGGTATTCATTCAACACCCACGGTATAATATAGAAGTCTTGCTGAAGAGGACGAAGGTTGGGCAGGCAATTATCCATAGCCACTAGCCTAAAGTTGCAAAGACATTCAACATCACTAAAGGCTCAATATTTGCCTTCCGCTTCTGCAGTTTCCCAGATGAGATTCATCTGTCTATTTACCGTGTATGATGCTACTTTCCAAAGGTTTTTGGTGCTGTTATGTAATGGCGTAACTGAGTGCCGAAGCTATCTAATGTAATTCGATTATGAAATCCTGGTTGCTTTTATACAGATATAAAATATCTGGTGTGTTTTATAAGAAATATCAGTTTTATTAGTACATGAATTATCAATAATAGGCTAATTACCCTGCTTATTGGGGTTTTCTATTGCAGACGGTTACTCAGACAGCACCGTGGGCGATGAATTCAAACAACTCGCACGGTTTCTAGAAAGTAGGCATGTTCGATCAACTAACAATCACACACGGCTTCCGGCAGCTAACTGTTTACGTTAGGCCACCTTGCACAAACGTTTCCACACAAAGAACTGTGTGTGATATACATACGAACGGAAACGTTTTCCCTGGATTGACTGTGTGGGATGTACATAAGAACATAAACGAATTCCTTGGATTGATTGTGTGTGATATACATACCTACGGAAATGTTTTTTTGGGATTCACCGTGTGAGATGTACATACCTACGGAAATGATTTTCTCGGATTACCGTGTGGGATGTACATACCTACGGAAATGATTGGGTTTCGATGCCTCGCCCGATCGCACATGGCCCCAGCCTGGGTCCCGGGAGGGCCTATCCCCGACGATTTCTGGGTCGTGTGGGAAGGACACCCTATCGCACACACTCACTTGGCGATGGTTCCAAATGCCGTCGCGGAAAGGAGTTAAAAATCGTTTGTTTAGCACGTCGATGTACCAGTGTGGGTCCAACGTTGGAGACTTGATCGTGGGCCATTACCTAGCAAGCATGATATCAACACCCAGTGGAGGTTACTCTTAGATCTTAAATAATGGGCATAAAGTAATGTACTTACCACCACACCCCCACCTCCTGGCATTGAGATGCAAGGCACATACCACGATAGTTGTCTCGCCAGAGATCTCCCCCTCCACTAATGGTGCAATGAACCTGTAGCCTCCTCATGTGCCCAGCTTCGTTGTGAGCAGGTGGAAGCTGTGGTTGACACAGTTTGAACTTGCTCGGGCATGGGCATAACAGGTACTCGGCAATCGTCTATGAATGAAGCGTCATTACCAAAATCACCAAACGGTGATGGACCAGGCGTACTGGCAAGACACTCGTCTGCAAAGGAAAGATCGGGAAAGAGTGTTACCATCGTCCTCAAATAAGATGTTCTTTGGTACAAAGGGGGGACCGGATCCGTAATTTGGCTACCACATGAGAATTGATTCAGGTACGTATGCTACACAAGAACATGACGAACTACTGTCAGTGTTCAATACAGCAGGAGCGGAGCTAGATCTAAGAGAACTTTCTCGTTAACTAAACTAAACACGACACAAATTGAAAAATAAACAAGGTTCTACTAATAAGCCTACATGTGACCTTAGGAATGACCCAACTAATTTCACCGTGCGGCGGGAAAATTGAAAAGGTTTGGCGATTACGGTCATTTACTTTCTCCCACAATTGATCTCGCGGGAAACCGCCTGGACTGTTTACGGTGCTGGCGGCAGGTTGGGGCCAGCTTAGGGTGGACGGACAGCTGCACCGCCGACCAACCGACGAGGCCTAAGCTGCCATGGAAACCGATGCCAAGCATCGCCCGGTAGGGTTTCAGCGCGATAGATTTGGGGAAAGAAGGAGAGGGATGAGCCCGCCTACCACCCCAGGGATAGAACACAAGGAAAAGGAGGACTAATGCCCGCCCACGGAAGCCTAGTAAGTCAGGCCATAGCCTTTTACACACATCGCGTCAAAGTTAGAGCGTCCAACCACAATATCAGACATACTGACTAGTTTGAACACTCCATCCAATAGCTATACACTTGCGGACCACTATAAATTTTCAAACAGCACCACTGTTTCAGCACAACCACAACCAAGCCATGGCATCCTCTTTGCACAAAGGAAAAGGGGGTTTGAATGAACTAGTAGGACCCCTCGGCGGCACCTTCCTACCACCAGATATTCCATCCGCCGAGGAGTTGGACTCCTTTGTGCCACAGGTGTGCCAGCCTGCTACACCACCGACGAATACAAGATAAGAATGAAAGGAGAGATGGGTTGTTGGGGATTCGTCTACGGGCACATCAAGGGGCCTGCGCCATACTTCGTAAGCCAACATTTTGATATCCTATCATATCTCCTTTCCTGCTTCGATATCTAAAAAACATGTCAGCTGATTGCAGCAAGCTGCTAGATGTGCAAGCAAATGTTGGCTTGAAATTGAGAAACAATACGAGTTGTACTGGTTCGGTGCCGAGTACGTGGAAAGAAAAGAGAAGAAGATGTTGGAGGAGAAGCAAAAGAAAGAGCATGGAGCTAAGCACTAGAAGCAATTGTGGAGTGGTGCGCTAGGAAAAAGGCCAGCAAAGATCTAGCGAGTTAGACTAGATTTAGGCTTGTTCTACATTATGATGTGTTCAGTATGACCAAAATGAGTGAATAAAGTGGGTTTGTCTACAACTACTCTATTGTATGCTCTTGTTTCAATGGTCGCCTGCATCGAAACTAGGAATCATAATAACATACAGATGAAAGTAACATTATCCATAATAGCGCAAATCATAACAGAGTTCTCAGGCAACATGGGGTACATGGGGTGCTAACTTGACAAATTCAGAATTCTAGACATAATGAAATCACTTCAAACATGAAGTTCAGACTTGTTGACAGCATCATATAGCATCGCCGAGCCATGGGCATGAAGGAGAGTGGCCACTCCACAGTGACAACATCTATAATTGAAGCAGGCTCTATAAATCCCTCAGGTTTGTTGTAACAATACAAGTCAACCATTTGAAATGCCTTGTATTCTTTTATCATCTTCCGAACTGTGGAATCATTGGTAAGTTCAGCCATGGTCATCCTGCCGCCTATGTTCCACCTCAACCACCCACTTAGCTCATCCTTGTCTTGCATCTTGACTTTAATATCCTTCCGTAACTTCAGCTCAACCTATTCGTGCCACTAAACTTCCACATGATCCTGCACTTGGCATCACCCTGCTTCCATAGTACATAAAATCATTTTGGCCTAACACGTGTTGCACCAATTGTTCCTTTAGATTTTCAATAGTGATTGAGTCTTCCAGCCATGGCTCAGGTGCTGGTTGACGGAAAGATGCTTTGTGCACAATGAACCTAACCATCCACGGCTTACCGATTTACAGCAGACAATATAAACAGTTAATCAACTTTTACATTCAGATCATGGACCGACAATCTCGCAGAAGAGATTCATGATTCATCTCAGCACACAAAAAAACTTGCCCTGAAGGCAGATAGGAAAAGGGCCCAAACAAATATGGAAATATTGCGTTGACCATCTCGACCACACGCATCCATCACCGTCCAGTACTATATGCACGAATCTTGACACAATCTGGCTGATTTTTCTGTGTCACGTAGGACAAGGCGTGTGTGTGGTGTGTGACATAGTTCGTCCACACATCCGTTTTACCACACAGAGGGGCCGGTGTGTGGGCGTTTAGCAGTTCACCCACACACCAGTTTTCAGTCACGCATAAGGGCTGGTGTGTGGGCATTTGCCATCTCGCCCACACGTCCGTCTCCTCTCCCACACGTAAGCTGCTAGTTGCCATGTGTTTTTGCAGCGTACATGGCAACTGCCTCTAGTGTGCTTTATAAGTAGGTGGCAACTATCTTTTTTTACCCGAGTTGTCATGTGTTTTTGCAGGGTACACGGCAACTGCCTAGTGTGCATGTAAGCAGATGGCAACTGTCTTTTACCGAGTTGCCATGTGTTTTTGCATGGTACATGGTAACTGCCCCAACGTGCACGTACATGGCAACTGCCCTAATGTGCACGTAAGCAGATGGCAACTCTTCCTTTTTACATGGCAACTGCCATAGCATACTTGTGAGCACATGGCAACACTCTCAACTGCCTAGTGTTAGTATGTGGCAACTCCTAAAGTTATGAAATCATGGCAACTACATTAGATCAGACCATACATGACAACTGCAGTTGAGCAACCATGGCAACTGCAGTTGTCCGACATGGCAACCGTAGTTCAGCGACATGGCAACTGCAGATAAACGAACATGGACGAGGGCCTGGACCATGGCAACTGCGAGCGCGCGGTGGGCGTCACGCGTCGCGTGCGGGACCAGAAGGGTACGAGGCCTGACATACAGGCATGTAAGCGTTATCAACTTCGCCCACACGCACGCGTGTGAGAGGATTCAGGAGGGAAAAAAAGATGTGTGTGGGCATTAGTTGTTTTGCAAACAGAAAAGTTGGGTGCACCCGGTGTAGTGCACCCAACTGTGCATTGGGGCTGACAGTGGGCCCCGGGGCTGCCTGAGTTAGCTGCAAGCGGTTAACTAGTCAGATGATGAACAGTGCTGGAGGGCTCCGCATGTCATAGCCATTGGGTTAGTTTAAATTAAACAGTGTTTAATTTATGGGGGCTACACGTCAGCGGCCAATTAGCCCTAGTATTAGTACTAAAACTAAACTAAACAGGGGACAGAGGAGACGTGAAGCTTTTGCGGCCTGCAGAGTACACATTATTGCATATGGTTATGGGCATTTTTATTTGTTTCTTTTTTACAACTATTTTTGTGGGCTTTTAGTTGGGCATTAATGTGATAAAAATTTAAGGGACTATGAAGCGCCTAGTGCATTCCAAGTTCGATGGGTTCAGCGTTCAGGCATGACTTTCTACTGGGTTCAGAACACACTCGTACCCATATACACATACATGTAGAAAAAGAAGATCGTTGGGTTCAGATACGGCTATACGCTAGCTCTGCCGGCCATGGAGCAGCAGCAGCATACATACGCAGCGGCAGCGGCAATAGAGTGAGCATCAACAGGCCGCGAGAAGAAGCAGTGCAGCAACAGCGGAGAGCAGTAGTAGACAACGAGCAGCAGCAGTAGCGCAGCAACAGCAGCGTAGCCGGGCGCGGTGGCTAGCGGGCGGGCGGCTGCGCGCGCCGGCAGAGGTGGGGACGGCGAGAGAGGCTGTAGCGGGGCAACAGGGATGGGCGTGGACGTGCAAGGGTGACGGGAGGAGGGGCGCCCAGGGCGAGCTACTGACGATCAGAGGGCACCGGGAGCGCGACCATGGCGTGCGTGGAGCGAAGCTCTGACCGCGATGGCTAAGCTCGGGGCAGGGCAACTACGGCGACGGAATCGATGGGGAAGAAGGGGGAATCGAAGGAGGGCCTTACCATGGTCGCATAGAAGGGGACGACGAGGTTGGGGACGCATTGAAGGCGGCGGATCGACCGCCGGTGGCCGTGAATGCAGTCGGGGAGGAATGATGAAGACAGCGGCGATGCGGCGTCGTCCCGACTCGATCCACTTGATGATGAAGAAGAAGTCGTCCATGGTGAAGCTCCCGGACACGCTAGATCAGCACGGAGGCAACGGTGGCCGCGACGACGACATGGTGGCGGACGAGCTTGGGATCGAGCAATTGGAGAGGGAGAGGGGAAAGTGGGGGAAGGGGATTAGGTTTTCGGGGGCGCGAGGGAGAGGGGTTATAGGCCAGGGGGAAGGCCGGATGGCCGCCACGCAAGGCTCGGCCGGCCATGGCACCTCGGATGGCCTCCACGCCTCTGTTATGTGAACAAAGGAGAGGGGAGACTTTAGTTTTTTTACTTTTTATTGCTCCTGTTTTCTAGTTCATTTCTGTACCAAATGAATTTTGTTGAATGTGATACCTGCCACAAAAATGTTTGGCAATGTTATGGACTGCCACAAAATGTTTGAGGGCTATTATAATTTGTTTCCATTTTGTTTTAAACAAAAATGACTTAAAGGGGGATGTGTTGATACTGTTTCATATCCAGGGGCTTTTTAAATATATTTTGAAAAATGTTAACCCCTACATGATAATTAGCTAGTGAATATTTGCAACTCAACGAACATTTTTGTTTTACCGCTTGAAGAAATGATAGTTTGACTTTATTTTAAATTTGAGTTTGAATCGAGTTTGGATCAAAGTGAGGTTTAGCGAACTAACTGCGATGACATGGCACCATTAGGAAGGATTACTATAGCTTAATTATCCGGGTGTCACACTAGGCGCCCGCCACACACACACACACACACACACACACACACACACACACACACATATATATATATATATATATATATATATATATATATATATATATATATATATATATATAAACAGATGGGAGGGAGGAGCAGCCAAAGGAGGCGCCCAAGTAGGAGGAATCCTACTTGGGGTCCCTCCCAAGCCGCGCCCCCTTTTTCCTTATTTGGAGTGTGGGGAAAGGCAGGGGAGGGTGGCGCCACTCCCTTTCCTTACTCCCATGAGAGGGAAAGGCGGGAGGGGCTAGCCCTCCTCCTTTTCCTTCTCTAGAGCTATCCAAACAAGTGGAGGGGTGCACCAGCCCCCTAGTGGGCTAGTCAGTCCCTCCCTTTGGTCCATTAAGCCCATAACTTGCCGGGGGGGGGGGTGCCTGGAACCCCTTTTGTTGACTCGATTCCTTCCCGGTACGTTCCGAAACACTTCCGGTGTCCAAATACCATTGTCCTATATATCGATCCTTACCTCTCGACCATTTCGAGACCCCTCGTCATGTCCGTGATCTCATACGGGACTCCCAACAACATACGATCACCAAATCATATAACTCATATAATATTATATCGTCAACGAACGTTAAGCGTGTGGACCCTACGGGTTCGAGAACTATGTAGACATGACCGAGACAACTCTCTGGTCAATAACCAAGAACGGAACCTAGATGCCCATATTGGCTCCTACATATTCTACGAATATATTTATTGGTCGAACCGTTATGACCACATATGTAATTCCCTTTGTCTATCGGTATGTTATTTGCCTGATATTCGATCGTTGGTATCTTCATACCTAGTTCAATCTCGTTACCGGCAAGTCTCTTTACTTGTTCTGTAATACAAGCTTATGATGTGTATTACCGAGAGGGCCCAGAGATACCTCTCCGATACTCGGAGTGACAAATCCTAATCTCGATCTATGCCAACTCAACAAACACCTTCGGAGATACCTGTAGAGCATCTTTATGATCACCCAGTTATGTTGTGAAGTTTGATAGCACACAAGGTATTCCTCCGGTATCTGGGAGTTGCATAATCTCATAGTCGAAGGAATATGTTTTTGACATGAAGAAAGCAATAGCAACAAACTAAATGATAATTATGCTAAGCTAGCAGATGGGCCTTGTCCATGATATCATTCTCCTAATGATATGATCCCGTTATCAAATGACAACTCATGTCCATGGTTAGGAAACCTTAATCATCTTTCATCAATGAACTAGTCTAGTAGAGGATCACTAGGGACACAGTGTTTGTTTATGTATTCACACATGTATTTAAGTTTCCAATTAATACAATTCTAGCATGAATAATAAACCTTTATCGTGATTTAGGAAATATAATAATAACCATCTTATTATTGCGTCTATGGCATATTTCCATCAGTGATCAACATAGAGATGTTCACCATTGATGACTACTTCCATGTCACGTCATGATCAGTCATGGTTTAGTTGATTTGGATCATGTATCATTTAGATTACATGAGGGATGTCGATCTAACTAGGAGTTCTTAAGTAATGTAATTAATTGAACTTAATTTATCATGAAATTAGTCCTAGTAGTTTTTTCATATCTATGTTGTAGATCAATGGTCCGTGCAAGCATTCCCTTGAATTTTAATGCGTTCCTACAGAAAGCTAAGTTGTAAGATGTGAAGGAAATATGCCCTAGAGGCAATAATAGAGTTGTTATTTTATATTTCCTTATATCATGATAAATGTTTATTATTCATGCTAGAATTGTATTAACCGGAAACTTGATACATGTGTGGATACATAGACAAAACACCGTGTCCCTAGTAAGACTCTACTAGATTAGCTAGTTAATCAAAGATGGTTAAGTTTCCTAACCATAGAGATGTGTTGTCATTTGATACACGAGATCACATCATTAGAAGAATGATGCGATGGACAAGACCCATCCGTTAGCTTAGCATAATGATCGTTAACTTTTATTGCTATTACTTTCTTCATGACTTATACATATTCCTTTGACTATGAGATTATGCAACTCCCGGATACCGGAGGAACACATTGTGTGCTATCAAACATCACAACGTAACTAGGTGATTATAAAGATGCTCTACATGTATCTCTGAAGGTGTTTGTTGGGTTGGCATAGATCGAGATTAGGATTTGTCACTCTGAGTATCGGATAGGTATCTCTGGGCCCTCTCGGTAATGCACATCATAATAAGCCTTGCAAGCAATGTGACTAATGAGTTAGTTATGGGATGATGTATTACAGAATGAGTAAAGAGACTTGCCGGTAACGAGATTGAACTAGGTATGAAGATACCGACGATCAAATCTCGGGCAAGCAACATACCGATGACAAAGGGAATGGCGTATGTTGTCACTGCGGTTTGACCGATAAAGATCTTCGTAGAATATATAGGAACCAATATGAGCATCCATGTTCTGTTGTTGGTTATTGATCAGAGATGTGTCTCGGTCATGTCTACATAGTTCTCGAACCCGTAGGGTCCGCACGCTTAACGTTCGATGAAAATTTGTATTATGAGTTATGTTTTTTGGTGACCGAATATTGTTCAGAGTCCCGGATGAGATCACGCACATGAAGAGGAGTCTCGAAATGACCGAGAAGTAAATATTGATATATTGGTATCCGGACACTGGAGTAGTTTTGGAGTGTTTCCGCTATTTTTCGGAGTATTGAGGGGTTATCAGAACCCTCCCCCCTGGGAAAGTAATGGGCCAACATGGGCCATAGGGGAGAGAGAGGGGAGCCCACAAGTGGTGGCGCCCCCCTGGGCAGTTCGAATTGGACAAGGGGAAGGGGGCACAACCCCTTTTCCTTCTTCCTCTCCCTCTCCTTCCCTTTTCCACCTCCGAAAGAAAGTAAGGGGGGCCGACTAGGACTAGGAGTCCTAGTCGCCCCCCCCCCCCACTTGGGCGTGATGTCGCTTGAAGCTACTTCGGTATTTGCCCAAAGAGAAGGGATGATGTAGCACAATGGCGGTAGGTATTTCCCTCAGATATGAAACCAAGATTATCGAACCAGTAGGATAACCAAGCAACAGAACGTAAATAGCCCCTGCACACATATAACAAATCCTCGCAACCCGACGTGTTAAAGGGGTTGTCAATCCCTTTCGGGTAACGGTGCCAAAAATTGGTGCGTGATGAGAAAAAGTTGTAATAGATTTAATAAATAGGTCGCAAATAAAATAAAGTGCAGAAAAGTATTTTTGTATTTTTGGTTTCATTGATCTGAAAAATAAAAGCAAATAGAAATAGATCACAAAGGCAAATATATGAGAAAGAAGACCCGGGGGGCCGTAGGTTTCACTAGTGGCTTCTCTCGAGAAAAATAGAAAACGGTGGGTAAACAAATTACTGTTGGGCAATTGATAGAACTTCAAATAATTATGATGATATCCAGGGAGTGATCATTATATAGGCACCACGTCCAAGATTACTTGACCGACTCCTGCCTGCATCTACTACTATTACTCCACACATCGACTGCTATCCAGCATGCATCTAGTGTATTAAGTTCATGGAGAATCGGAGTAATGTAATAAGAATGATGACATGATGTAGACAAGATCTATCTATGTAGAGATAGACCCCATCATTTTATCCTTATTAGCAACGATAGATATGTATCGTTTCCCTTTCTGTCACTGGGATCAAGCACCGTAAGATCGAACCCACTACAAAGCACCTCTTCCCATTGCAAGATAAATAAATCAAGTTGGCAAAACAAAAACCAAATATCGGAGAAGAAATACGAGGCTGTAAGCAATCCTGCATATAAGAGATCAAAGAAACTCAAATAACTTTCATGGATATAAAAAGATAGATATGATCATAAAGTCAAAGTTCATCGGATCCCAACAAACACACCGCAAAAAGAGTTACATCATATGGATCTCCAAGAGACCATTGTGTTTAGAATCAAGAGAGAGAGAGAGAGAGAGAGAGATGAAGCCATCTAGCTACTAACTACGGACCGAAGGTCTACAAAGTACTACTCACGCATCATCGGAGAGGCAGCAAAGGAGGTGGTGAACCCCATCCGAGATGGTGTCGAGATTTGATCTGGTGGTTCTAGACTTTGTGGTGGATGGATGAATATTTCATCGACTCCCCTAGGGTTCTGGGATTTTTTGGGTATTTATAGAGCAAAGAGGTGGTCCGGGGGCACCCGAGGTGGGCACAACCCACCAGGGCGCGCCTGGGCCTCCTGGCGTGCTCTGGATGGTTGTGCCCCTTGGGGCACCCCCCAGGAACAGCCAGGGCCCATTGTGTTCCTTTTGGCCCATAAAAAATCTCTATAAAGTTTCATGGCATTTGGACTCCTTCTGATATTGATTTCCTGTGATGTAAAAAACACGGAAAAATAGGAACTAGCACTTGGCACTATGTCAATAGGTTAGTACCAAAAAAATGATATAAATTAACTATAAACTGATTATAAAACATACAAGATTGATAATATAACAGCATGGAACAATCAAAAATTATAGATACATTGGAGACGTATCAGCATCCCCAAGCTTAAGTCCTAGTCGTCCTCGAGTAGGTAAGTGATAAAAACAGAATTTTTTATGTGGAATGCTTCCTATCATGTCATATCATATTGTTTTGTTTATAGCATGGACAATTGAACTTTTAGTTGTTCAAAGCAATAGTCTAGTTTTGACATGATAATTTAGATACTCAAGCATATCAACAAGCAACCATGTCTTTCAAAATATCAATGCTAAAATAAGTTATCCCTAGCCCATTATGCTCAAACATTGATCCATTCATGAAACACACTCGAATATTAGCTACACCCAATACTTAAGTACGATCATATTGCCTCCTAGTTGGTGCTTTTATAAGAGAAGATGGAGACTCAAAATAAAAATTGCATAAAGTAAAAGAAAGGCCCTTCGCAGAGTAGGGATTTGTAGAGGTGCCAGAGCTCAAAGCGAAAAACTTAGAGATAAAAACATTTTGAGAGGTGTATCCATCCCACCAACGAAAACGACTTAGAGTTCCCAATACTTTCCATGCATAGATATATCATTGGCGGTTCCCAAACAAAAAATAAAGTTTATTCCTTTTTCCACCATACTTTCACTTTCCATGGCTAGCCGTATCCACGGTTGCCCTCCATACCAATACTTTCCATGGAATTTATTGTTTGACAACATAAAGTAAATTCAATTTTTTTGCATTTCGGAACTGGGCATCCCTAATACCTTTGCCTTACTCTCGTGCAATGACAAGTGAATAAACACTCATCTTGAGAATAACATATTAGCATGGAATATATTAGCCACCCCTCACCGCTCCACAAGCGAAATGAACACACAAAAAAGAAGTTTATCTTGAAAATTACAGATGGCACATGAAAATTTGCTTAGAACGACAAAAGAATACCGCATATGGGTAGATATAGAGGACTCATGTGGCAAAACTGGTTTAAAGGTTTTTGGATGCACAAGTAGTGATCATACTTAGTGCAAAATGAAGGCTAGAAAAAGATTGGGAAGCGACCAACTAAGAAACAGATAATCTCATAAGCAAGCATTAACCATAATTAACACCAAATAATGCACCATTAGTAGGATATAATTTCATTGCATGACTATTGACTTCCGTACTTGCATAGGGAATCACAAACTTTAACACCAATATTCTTACTAAAGCATAATTACTCATCAAGATGACTCACATATCACATCATCATATCTCAAAACTATTACTAAGAATCAAGTTTATTTTGTCCAATAATCTTCATGAACGTTTTTATTATATTCTTCTTGGATATCTATCACTTTGGGACTAATTTTCATGTATTTCTTTTGACAAGCTCCAACAAATATAAGTGAAGATCATAAGCATAATAAAATTTTCTTTCTCTCAAATTAATTTAAGTGAAACAAGAGAGAATTTCTTGAAAATGTTACTAACTCTCAAATACATATAAGTGAAGAAAGAGAGCATTTCTTCAAAAATATTATAGCACACCTTTCTCAAAAAGATATAAGTGAAGCACTAGAGCAAGTCCATAGCTCATAAAAATTTAAGTGAAGCATAGAGAGCAATTCTAACAAGTCATGACATAATTTTGGCTCTCTCAAATTAGTGAGTCCAGCAAGGATTGATGACTTAAAACACAAAATAAAACAAGCAAAGACTCATATCATACAAGACGCTCCAAGCAAAACACATATCATGTGACGAATAAAGATATAGTTTCGAGTAAAATACCGATGATCGTTGGAAGAAAGCGGGGATGCCACTCAGGGGCATCCCCAAGCTTAGTTGGTTGCTCATTTTTGGATAATATCTTGGGATGCCGGGGCATCCCCAAGCTTAGGTTCTTCCATCTTTCCTTCATCCATCATAAGATAACCCAAAACTTGAAAACTTCAATCACACAAAACTAAACCTTCGTGAGATCCGTTAGTATAAGAATAATAAATCACTACTATAAAGTGCTGTATCAAACCAATTCATATTTTTTATCTAATGTATTCCAACTTTTCTATGGCAAAAACACATCAAAGAAAACCATAGAGCCATCAAAATAAGCACACACCACAAAGAAAACAGAATCTGTCAAAACAGAACAGTCTGTAGCAATCTGACTATTTCGAATACTTCTGTAACTCCAAAAATTCTGAAAATTTACGACGACCTTAGAAATTTGTATAGTGATCTACTTCAAGTGGAATGGGTATTTTATTTCTCTCTGATAAAAAATGAAAATTAATTTCGTGAATGCAATATTTTCTGTTTTTTCAGCAAGATCAAACAACTATCACCCGAGAAGATCCTAAAGGCTTTACCTAGCACAAAAACTAATTAAAACATAAAAAACACAATGATAACAGTATCATAATTGTTCTAACACTCAAAAATAGGAGGCAAAAAAGCAAAAATAAATTTTATTCATTGGGTTGCCTCCCAACAAGCGCTATAGTTTTACGCCCTTAACTAGGCATAAAGCAAGGATCTAAATTTTGTCATCCTTGTTCTTAACTTTCTTAGAGGTATTTCCATCATGGGGTTTTGTGAACACAACATAAAACATATTATCCATGGAAACCTTGGTGTTCCTAAGTTGGTGTTCATCATAACCTTTTTGATTCCCCACAACAATCCAAGAATAATGTCGATTCACATTATTGAAAACCCTTTGGATTATATCTAAAACGGGGACTTCCTTTTTAAGATTCTCATCAAAGATTTTATTATCCCCAAGAAAATGTCTTAAAGCATAGTTGATATATATTGTAAAGAATTTCATCCATCACAGGTTTTTCATGATTCATACCATAAAAGTCAAACATTTCCGTAGCTTCCCATATTATGTAGTCAAACTCATTCATAAGAACGAGAGTGGCTAACTTTTTAGCCTTAGGATTCTTTATATCGGGAAGCTAAAAAACTTTGCAAAGTAGGATGGGTTCGAATAAATTTACTTTCAAGTTTCAGAACTAGTGCTGAAATAGCATCCGCATAAGATCTAGTAGTTTTAACTATAGGAGCATCATCAAGACTCAAATTTCCCACACAATTGAAAAATTCTTGGATACGTTGCTTTCACCTAACATTCCCTTGCCCCAAGATAAAAGTTTAGCATCCAAATTGCCCGTACGTCCTATCTTAGGAGTTAGGCCATCATCTATTGGTGTCGTACCGAAATCACTCATGATTGCAAAGAACAGATCTGACGAGAAAAAGGCGATCGGAAAAGAGAGACGAATAAAAAAACAATTTTTTGTGAAGTGGGGGAGATGAAAGCGAGAGGAAAATGGCAAATAATGTAAATTGCGAGGAGATGAGATTTGTGATTAGGAACCAAGTGTATGTTGAAGATCCTCTGTGACGCCCCGAGACCGATGCTCTAGTTGCCACCCATTTATTTTCGTTATCGTCGTGTGTTTCATATGTTTGCTGCCTTGATCATGATGAGTGTCATTGTCATATTTTGCTTGTTGCATCATGTTCATCTTTTGTTATATTGCATTGTGCCATCCATGTTGATGCTATGGTCGTCTTGCTTGTTATATGATATATGATATCCCTTTTGTCATTTTTATTTTCATCATGATTATCTTGTGGGTTTGCATTCTTCATATTGATGTGTTGTTTGTGCGCTCTCCTTATTCCCCTCCTCGTACGGTTGTTTGCATCTTCATCATTTCATCAAGAGCTTTCTCCACGTGCAAACCTTATCACTTCTTCCTTTCTTTCAAATCTTGGCTTTCATGCCAAGTGATGTTGTTTGTGCCTCCATTAATGTTCATTTATTTCCTGATGATCATACTCCATGCCTTATACCTATCTGCCAAGTTTGACCTCAATTGGACTTGGTTTGGTTGGGTTAAAAATGCCACATGTTTGAATTTAATTCAAACTTGAATTATTTTTCAACCTCTAAAAATGTCCAACTCAATTTATTAAAATACTATATAAATTCTGGAGCCCATGGGTATATTCATTTCTTCCTCACCACTCTCCTATCCCTCTATGCATTTGCTCTTTTATTTCTATTTCGAAGAAATAGAAAAACAACTGCAGCAAGAGCAGCCTACCGCAGCAGCAGCCCGGCCCAGCTCTCCTCCCGCAGCCTCCTTCCACTCTCTTGTGGTGAATCCACGCTGGACACCCGTCCAGGCCCCACCCGCAGCCTCTCCTTCCCATGTTTTTTCTTCCTCCTCCCGATCTCTTTTCTCTCACAGTAAAACTTCAGAAGCGAGGGCACATGGCCACCGTGGCCGAGCCGCGCCCGCACCTCGCTCTTATAAAACCTCCAGTCGAGCCCTAGGGTTTCCTTCTGTAGCGACCCGACCCGAATGGATCAAGTCTCTGTGCTTATGTGTCATCCCTGGATCAGTATGCTGACACACACAGTACTCGAAGGATTTATAACAGAGGTAAATCACATGTATAAGTAACGTAGATACTATTACCTCAATCCAAATAGCGGAAGCAACAAGGTTGTGGATTCCCATCAACACCAACGGCAAAGTTGAGTGTAGAAATCATAACCCTAACGTGTCACTTACTCGTCGTAAGAAACCTGCAACATGAGACGTTGCAGTCCGAAAACGGGTCAGTACATTGAATGTACTGGCAAATTCACACCATAGAGAATAATGATGAACAATGGCTATCACTACATGCATATTTGGCTGGTGGAAAAGCTCTACGGTTATAGTTTTTGCGAAAAGCCAATTTTTCCCTACTACAAAGGAATAAATTTTATTTAGCTATCATGGTGGTTGTTAAACATTGAGAATGGTTGACAACATTCTCAATCCCAATTAAAAGTAATCATTAAAACCCAATAATTTAATTAAAGTTACATGATGAGATTCACATGATATTCAAGTACTAGATACTCAAGATTGTCCATAACCGGGGACACGGCTAATCATGATTAGTTTGTTACACTCTGCAGAGTTTTGCGCACTTTTCCCCACAAGACTCGATCGCCTCCGTTGGTTTTCTCGCACTACTGGTGTTTGAGAAACGGATGACCGAGACACAGTCTTTCAGAAGCGCTAGCACCTTACGTTTGGATAGACCGGTACACCTACTTTCCCCTACATCTGCTAGTCTACCCTGTAAGAGTTCGCACGACTTAGTCAACTATGCCAGAGCCCATAATGGCTTGTGGCTGCACACGTAAGTATTTAGCATGAAAGATCTTATGATCCCTTTGAGCCTGGGTGGCGGTCCAAAAAAATAGGCAAGTCCTGATAGACATCAGGTGCCTCAATCCACCCAGATGTGTGTTTAAGTTGCCACCTTAGATAAACCATTAAAATTATCAATCTCACATCTGTCATGGATATCACTCACCCAATCCACGTCTACTAGTATAGCATGGCATAATAAGCAAACGTAGAAGTAACTCCCAAAGGTTTCATAGTAACAGGTAATATGTACTACCTCATCTACTTCCCATCCCACAATTTAATTAGATCCTAATCATGCAATGTGTGAGGATGGATCTAATGCAATAAAACTGGGTTGTAGAAAAGGTATGATCAAAGTGTGAACTTGCCTGCAATGTTGATGAAGATGATACGCACTCAATCTCTTGATAGATCTACTCATCACACTCCGGTCGATCTATCGTAAGCAAGCAATAGTAACCACACAGTAAGTACTCATCTAATGCACAGGTAAAACTCGAATAAGAGAACGAACCAGAAAGTTCAACTTAAGAACTCCGGTTGCAAAGAAAGAAAGAACCGACAAACGACGGAAAACAAACGACGGAAGAAAACAACTCGGTTCTAGCAAGTTGAAACTAGGTCAAATTTTACTTTAGCAAAAGCTTGTTTAAGTTGATTAGACGGAACAGCGGTTTCAAGACGAAACTCCAGGCGCTTGAATCACCTGATTCCGATAAACGAGCGAGAAGAAAGACTAGAACGAAAATCGGATTTGAGATCACGATCGGAGAGAACGCGGAATAAATCCGACAGAAAGAAAAACGAAGAACGGTTAAACGAACAGACGTTCGTTAACCTAGAAGAATCGGTGATCACGTTCGTTGAAACGAACGGTCCGAAAGAAGAACGAAAACCAATCTAGGGTTTCGGAAAAAGAGATCGAAACGAAAAACCGATCTAGAACACCGGAACAGTTTAGCGGAGAACCGGAAAGAAAACGAATCGGAAGAAACGAAACGATTTAGAAGAAAACCGATCCGAGGAAAAAGAAGAGACGCGGCGCGGTACCTCCGGCGAGGTCTCCGGCGAACGGGGGCTCCGGCGGCGACGGCGGTGACGCAGGGCGGCGGCGGCGCGGTGACGCAGGGCGCGGCGCGGTGTGCTTGGGGCTTTGGGGCTTTGGATTTGATGTGTTTAGAGGGGGGGGTGGGAGTATTTATATTGAGGAGGGGAGAGAAAACTTGGTGTAGGGATCAAAGAAATAGACTAGGATTAGGAATAGAAAAGAGGAAAGAGATCTAGAAAAAAATGAACATAGATGAATCCTACTAAGAAACTAAAAGGAACGGCGGCTCCCTGGCCTCCTGCGCCTGGGCGTGGCGGCGCTAGCGATGGCCTTTGGCCTGGCCGGCCGCTGGCTTGGTTCGGTGGCTTGGGCCTTAGGCCCAAGTCGCTGGGACTATATATATATATATATATATATATATATATATATATATATATATATATATATATATATATATATATTAAAACGGTTCCGCGCTCGAAAAATGAAATAAAAGGAGATCTAAACGAATTCCAAATTTAATAAAGTAAATTTCCCCGACTCCTAAAAATTAGTCGAACAAAATGAACTTTTTTCCGGACCTAAAAGTAATTTTTGAAAACACGCATTTTTTCCTATCCAGATAAACACGCGTAAGAAACACCGGAAAACAAAATTTGATCTATTTATTAAATCTTCATTTTTCCTAAATTTTTGGAAAGTCATATGATTCCCTCTCATATAATTTGACATCGGAAAAATATTTGAAGATAAAATAAATAAATCAAACGACCCTCTTTCAAAATTTGAGAAAACTCCCAACTCATATAATTTGAAGAATTCATTTTATCTTCTCTCATGAAAATCATTGAGTTGCATAGAGTTGCAGAATTGGAAATATTTTTCCAAATGAAATTCAAATGTTTTCAGCACCCCTTGTCATTTAAATAAATGGAAGAAGCCATGTCATCTTCTCTCCAGGGTTTCGTGGTGAAAAGAATTTGAATTTATGGAGATCAAAAAGCAAATATGAAAGTTTGGGAAAGTCCTTTTATTCCCTCTCATATAATTTTCAAAAAGTTTCGAATTCACTCACTTTCAGACAATCAATCAAACAATCAATCAAATCTATCTATTTGTTTATAACATTCCAAAATTTAGAATTTTGGGATGTTACAAACCTACCACCCTTCAAATGAATCTCGTCCTCGAGATTCGGAGAGGCTAGAAAGAAATAGGTTAGGGTTTGGGGGTCTTCTCCAAATCCATCGATCGTCACCGGGAGTCTGGGGTGCTACCACCCTTAGAAGCATCATTATAGTTCCATCAAAACTCATATACGCCATCCTTATTCTTGACAGTGCCGTCTTCTCAGATCGTTTGTATAATTCCTTCTCTGGCTCTTTCGGTAGTGGCATAACCTTTTCCTCAATTCTTCTGTCCTTTCCTCTTAGTAAGGTTATTCCGAGATTGGGTCTTCTTTAGCTGACGGGTCTGGCACCAAAACTAAACAACTATCGATATCTTATGGTGGTCAACAATTTATGGTTTCTCCTGCAGGAAATGGGTCTGGGTTGAACCTCACCGTATAACCTACGGTTGGCAACAACTGTTGTGTACAAGGGCAAAATACTTATACCATTCTAAGTTTAAACAGGGTTTTGATCGTCGTCTCTTTACTAT
The DNA here is from genome assembly GCA_034509565.1 of Triticum monococcum. Taxonomy (NCBI): domain Eukaryota; kingdom Viridiplantae; phylum Streptophyta; class Magnoliopsida; order Poales; family Poaceae; genus Triticum; species Triticum monococcum. Next base: position 246,067,329 of record CM067846.1, on the reverse strand, counting down.
AGGTAAGTCACTCAGATTTACCATCCCATATAGCAAGGTGAATAATAAGAGTAAGTCGGTATGGTGATCAATCCATCCCGCACCCAAATCATTACCATGTATATGGTTTAGCGAATCTCGCATTCTAACACTCGGTCATCCTCACAAGCATTGCAGAATTTCTCTTGTCGACGAACCAAGTTCGGATATATCCATAGATTCTGCAAGCCAGACAAACATCTAACGTTTCTTCACAACTCTCAGGTTTTGCGTTACTCCTATAAAACCGTCTGTCGACAAAGGTATATCCTCTTCCAGGGTTTTTCCTTCAGCAAGAATGTGCTTGCTTCTTGGCAGGTCTTGGGCATGTGGGTTATGGCCCATCCCATCACTTGTAGTCCTTGAACTTATCATCGGGCAACTGATCATTATTCCAACTCCCAACTTTTAAGTATTCTTAAATCCATCCAATTGTAGTGTCTTCCTTCTTTCTATTGGCACCAAACTAAGACATGATTACTCAGACTCATCCTGGAGTTTTCCTTGATCCATATTTCCGACATCATACCTCCTTTATATCCAATAGTAATTCATCTCTTCATCCTCGTGGGATATCCCACATACCGAGGTAAAACTTATACTTATGAAGTCCATATTCACTTCGTGGAACATCATTATCCTTTCCAGGGTCAAGCGTCCTTACAGGGGAATATTGGCCATCTCTGCACGGCACTTTTTCAACTGGGAAACGTGAAACACATCATGAACTCCTGACAGTCCTTCGGGTGACTCCAATTTGTTGGCCACTTCTCCCATATGCTCCATAACTCGGTATGGTCCTACAAATCTCGGGGCTAATTTTCCCTTAACTCCAATTCATTTAACTCCTCGCACAGGGGACACGTGAAGACATGCTCTGCCTCCAATTTCATAGACTACCTCCTTGAGTTTTTTGAGTCTATCTAACTCTTCTGCCTGGACTGAGCTACTTTCAGTCTATCTCAAATCAACTTAACCTTCTCTTCTGACTCCTTGATCACATTTGATCCAAACAACTAACGGTCTCCATCTTCATCCCACACACTCTTGGGGTATCACACATATCAAGACAAAACTCATATTCATCTTGTCCGAAATCCACTCAGTGGAGTATTCTTATCTTTTCCAGGGGTCAACAGTTTTTTTTACAGGGAAATACCACCCTTAAAATGCTCCAATATTTTATAGACCATATTTCTCATATCCTCGAAAATGGTCAACATCTTTCCTCATAGAGTAACTCATAAAATCCAAATCAGTACCAACACTGCTAACTTTATTGATTTCTCAAATTATTACAATCTCCTGTTTTTCCATTACATGCCTCAACTCAACACCTCAATATAAAGGAAAATGTTCTCACTACTACTACTATATTTCTTCTGTCACAAACTCAACTATTTTTCACAAGTCTCCTTCTCCTTCGGGCAAACTCTGGCAAAGTGCCCTGCTTCATTACAACGGAAACATATTACTTCTGGCAAGTTTCGGGGTTTCCTTGTGATTATATAGCCTACTTGGGTCCTTGGCTTCCTTTTTGGGCAATTGCTGAGGTAGTGCCCTGACTCCTTGCACCTATAACAGGTGACATGACTCAGATCCTTCCTGGAATCCAGTCTACTTCTCTTTCTGGACTTTTCCATTCCAATCAGAGCTTCTATTTCCTGTGGGTCATATTCTACTTCCTCCGTCGGGAATTCTACTAGATCCTCATTCATACAATTCTGGGAGAGGTATCCTTCTTCTCCACATGAATAGCATGACTTGGTGCAGGGTTTAATTGGCTCTTCTTTGGGTGTGTCCTCCACCTCTTTCTTCATCACAGGTTTTTCTAAACTTTCCATAAGGGCTCCTTTCATTGCTTCTTTCTTCTGCTGGATGGTTCTTTGCACCAAGGGGTAAATGTGACACTGAGCAGGGTAGTGGGTAGTCCCTTCACACAGGAAACAAGTGATCTGCCTAGTTGGACATTCTTCAGCTGGGTGACTTCCTTCATAGTTAGGACATTCATCCTTGTGTTCTTTATGGCTGTGTCCTATTTCTCCACAAATCTTGCATGCACATGGTTTCCTCATATCCTTTCCATAAGACTTCAACTTCTGGGAAACAAGCCGAGACTTTGGCAGAGTCAACTTTAATTCTTTCCAAGTGGTTACTCCTTGCCATCCATTGATCGTTTGGTACATCTTCCACCAAGTAGCAGCACCTCTTTCAAAACATTGAAGAGCATGCTAGGCCATATCCTTTCCGGCTATAGGGTTGTTCTCCATATGATCCTCCATGTTCTGAATCCATCGGTTTGTCTCCAACTGACTCATCGGTCCAGAAAATACAAGCTCATCTCCATTCATCCTCTATTAGGTTCATGGGTTTTGGGGTGAGATAAGAAAGATAGAGAGGGATACACACAATACAAACAAAGTTTTTGAGAAGACAGATTTTATTTGTGGCTGTTGGGAAAAACATCAAACAAATGACAGCTCACAAAAATCGCATCTAACGTAGGTATATAACAGGGGTTTGGTCTTCTAAAGGTCAACATCGTCAAACTCTTCCAGTTTTGTTCATGCCTCCAACGGCTTCTTCTCATCGTGCTTGTCTTTCTCAAGTTCTTTTGCCCAATCAACTCTATTGACGCGAAGTCTCTTGTGACGTCCTTCAATATTCTGGAGTTGCGTTCCAAACTTCTGGTTTTAACATCCTTGGCATGAGCCATGGTCATACTGTCCTTCAGTTCCTGACAAATCTCCGGTATCTCGAGGTTGTAGCTCCTCCAGCTTGGCTACTTCAACTTCTGGGTCCTAAGTTCTTCACGAAATGCTCCTTGTCTAATACGGCTTCATGGAGCTCCACCTTAATTTCTTGATGTACTACTCAAGATCCTGGTGATACACCGACTAAGGTTAAAACTTTATCTTACTAATAGGTGCTCCATCAGCCTTCTTCCATCAAATCCATTCTGATGACATGCATCCTTAACTCAGCATGGTGACGATAGCATCAGCGGAAGATAACTTCTTGGATAGCTGTGTTTCTGCTCTTGTCATTTCCATGAGCTATCATTCCATAGTTGATATCTCCTGCCTTAGGGTTTTCTTTAACAAAACTTTGAGTCCTATGCTCCATGTTCCAGTCTTTCTCCGATACACCTTAATCTCGGGTATTGACAACTCCCATAGTCTGCCAAGTTCCATAAGGGTTGCCTTCCTAGGTCTTACAAATCTGGGAATTCTTTAGAGCCTTCAGATTCTCCTATCTTCGGAGTCTTCAACAGTTGTAGTTTCCATGCACGGTAAAATCTTCTTCCTTCTGAAGTGGTCTTAGTTGTCTGATATCTTGTACTTCTTGGAGTGGTCTCATCAGTCGAATCTTCGTGTGGTCAAAAGGGAAAAGGGGTATGGTCACACTAAAGGGAATTTTTGAATAAGTTCAGAAGAGACGAGAGGTAAAAGATCTTTTAAAAGGGAAAGTTGTAGAGAAAATCTTTGCTATGGCTTGCCAGTTTCTAGGGTCACGTCCTACAGTCAACATGTGCTCTGATACCATCTTGTAGCGACCCGACCCGAATGGATCAAGTCTCTGTGCTTATGTGTCATCCCTGGATCAGTATGCTGACACACACAGTACTCGAAGGATTTATAACAGAGGTAAATCACATGTATAAGTAACGTAGATACTATTACCTCAATCCAAATAGCGGAAGCAACAAGGTTGTGGATTCCCATCAACACCAACGGCAAAGTTGAGTGTAGAAATCATAACCCTAACGTATCACTTACTCGTCGTAAGAAACCTGCAACATGAGACGTTGCAGCCCGAAAACGGGTCAGTACATTGAATGTACTGGCAAATTCACACCATAGAGAATAATGATGAACAATGGCTATCACTACATGCATATTTGGCTGGTGGAAAAGCTCTACGGTTATAGTTTTTGCGAAAAGCCAATTTTTCCCTACTACAAAGGAATAAATTTTATTTAGCTATCATGGTGGTTGTTAAACATTGAGAATGGTTGACAGCATTCTCAATCCCAATTAAAAGTAATCATTAAAACCCAATAATTTAATTAAAGTAACATGATGAGATTCACATGATATTCAAGTACTAGATACTCAAGATTGTCCATAACCGGGGACACGGCTAATCATGATTAGTTTGTTACACTCTGCAGAGTTTTGCGCACTTTTCCCCACAAGACTCGATCGCCTCAGTTGGTTTTCTCGCACTACTGGTGTTTGAGAAACGGATGACCGAGACACAGTCTTTCAGAAGCGCTAGCACCTTACGTTTGGATAGACCGGTACACCTACTTTCCCCTACATCTGCTAGTCTACCCTGTAAGAGTTCGCACGACTTAGTCAACTATGCCAGAGCCCATAATGGCTTGTGGCTGCACACGTAAGTATTTAGCATGAAAGATATTATGATCCCTTTGAGCCTAGGTGGCGGTCCAAAAAAAACAGGCAAGTCCTGATAGACATTAGGTGCCTCAGTCCACCCAGATGTGTGTTTAAGTTGCCACCTTCGATAAACCATTAAAATTATCAATCTCACATCTGTCATGGATATCACTCACCCAATCCACGTCTACTAGCATAGCATGGCATAATAAGCAAACGTAGAAGTAACTCCCAAAGGTTTCATAGTAACAGGTAATAGGTACTACCTCATCTACTTCCCATCCCACAATTTAATTAGATCCTAATCATGCAATGTGTGAGGATGGATCTAATGCAATAAAACTGGGTTGTAGAAAAGGTATGATCAAAGTGTGAACTTGCCTGCAATGTTGATGAAGATGATACGCACTCAATCTCCTGATAGATCTACTCGTCACACTCCGGTCGATCTATCGTAAGCAAGCAATAGTAACCACACAATAAGTGCTCATCTAATCCACAGGTAAAATTCGAACAAGAGAACGAACCAGAAAGTTCAACTTAAGAACTCCGGTTGCAAAGAAAGAAAGAACCGACAAACGACGGAAAACAAACGACGGAAGAAAACAACTCGGTTCTAGCAAGTTGAAACTAGGTCAAATTTTACTGTAGCAAAAGCTTGTTTAAGTTGATTAGACGGAACGGCGGTTTCGAGACGAAACTCCAGGCGCTTGAATCACCTGATTCCGATAAACGAGCGAGAAGAAAGACTAGAACGAAAATCGGATTTGAGATCACGATCGGAGAGAACGCGGAATAAATCCGACAGAAAGAAAAACGAAGAACGGTTAAACGAACGGACGTTCGTTAACCTAGAAGAATCGGTGATCACGTTCGTTGAAACGAACGGTCCGAAAGAAGAACGAAAACCAATCTAGGGTTTCGGAAAAAGAGATCGAAACGAAAAACCGATCTAGAACACCGGAACGGTTTAGCGGAGAACCGAAAAAAAAACGAATCGGAAGAAACGAAACGATTTAGAAGAAAACCGATCCGAGGAAAAAGAAGAGACGCGGCGCGGTACCTCCGGCGAGGTCTCCGGCGGCGGCGGCGGTGACGCAGGGCGGCGGCGGCGCGGTGACGCAGGGCGCGGCGCGGTGTGCTTGGGGCTTTGGATTTGATGTGTTTAGAGGAGGGGGGTGTGGGAGTATTTATATTGGGGAGGGGAGAGAAAACTTGATGTAGGGGTCAAGGAAATAGACTAAGATTAGGAATAGAAAAGAGGAAAGAAGTCTAAAAAAACGAACGTAGATGAATCTTAGAAACTAAAAGGAACGGCGGTTCCCTGGCCTCCTGCGCCTGGGCGTGGCGGCGCTAGCGATGGCCTTTGGCCTAGCCGGCCGTTGGCTTGGTTCGGTGGCTTGGGCCTTAGGCCCAAGTCGCTGGGACTATATATATATATATTTTTAAACGGTTCCGCGCTCGAAAAAAAAGAGATCTAAACAAATTTTAAATTTAATAAAGTAAATTTTCCCCGATTCTTAAAAATGAGTCGAACAAAATGAACTTTTCCCCGGACCTAAAAGCAATTTTTGAAAACACGCATTTTTCCCTATCCAGATAAACACGCGCAAGAAACACCGAGAAACAAAATTTGATCTATTTATTAAATCTTCATTTTTCCTAAATTTTAGGAAAGTCATATGATTCCCTCTCATATAATTTGACATCGGAAAAATATTTGAAGATAAAATAAATAAATCAAACGACCCTCTTTCAAAATTTGAGAAAACTCCCAACTCATATAATTTGAAGAAGTCATTTTATCTTCTCTCGTGAAAATCATTGAGTTGCATAGAGTTGCAGAATTGGAAATATTTTTCCAAATGAAATTCAAATATTTTCAGCACCCCTTGTCATTTAAATAAATGGAAGAAGTCATGTCATCTTCTCTCTAGGGTTTCGTGGTGAAAAGAATTCGAATTTACGGAGATCAAAAAGCAAATATGAAAGTTTGGGAAAGTCCTTTTATTCCCTCTCATATAATTTTCAAAAAGTTTCAAATTCACTCACTTTCAGACAATCAATCAAACAATCAATCAAATCTATCTATTTGTTTATAACATTCCAAAATTTAGAATTTTGGGATGTTACACCTTCTTCCTCTTCCGCCTCTTCTCCGCCGCCGCCGCACAGGTAAGAGGCACCCACGTGACCTGCTGCCTCGCCTCTCGACGCCATGTCCGGGACGAGCCGGAGCTCTTCTCCGGTGTAGCCCGCCCCGCCGGTTCCCCTCCTTCCTTGCGGACCTTCGCGACACCGCTACGACCCCGTTCCGTGGCGATCCAAGGCCGGAGACGCCAAGTTCCTTGACATCCTCTTCCTCTGCTTCGTCTTCTTCATGGTTCAGAGTAACGCCAAGTTCAGCGAGCCCCGTCATCCCTCCGTCGTCTACGCCCCCCTCATCGTGTTCCTCGAGCCCATGGTGAGCAGCCGCTCCTCCCTGGTTCTTCCCTGGCTTGAACCCATCCCGTAGCCATCGTTTCGCTCTTGACCGAGGCCACGGCCATCATGGCTAGGAGCAAGCGTCCACACCGCGCTCTCCGCACTCGCATCCTTCACACCGCTGCACGAATGCACCTCAGCAGCTCGGCTCGCCCGCAAGCCATGCCATGCTGCCCATCTCTTACCGACCCCGCATCACCGTGTCGTGCTGCACCCAAGACGAGCATGAGCTCATTCTCGAGCGTGTGCACACGCGCCACCGCACCCGCACTCCCCGCAAATCTTGCATGCCCGCCGCTGGTTTTTAGCCGGAGCCGCCACTGCAAACTGGCCACAAGCGACCGCCTGAGTTCTGGATCCTCCGTGCGTCCATGGAGGTCCAGGACCGGGCCCTTCGATTTATTCAAAAGGAGCCATTTCCTGTACTTGGCACCAACGCACAGCCTGCCCAGCTGGTCCTCCTGTCCTTCATCACCAAGGGATCTGGGGTTCAAATCCTAGCTATCCTTATTTTGTTTCGTTTTATTTTGATTTCTATTCTATGTCACACGCACACACTCGCTTCATCAGCACCACGCCTAGGTTTGCCTTCGTTGATCTCCTTCGTGAGCACAGCCAAGGCTGGCCCCTTTGTTTCTGTTGTTTGGTCAGGTTCGTTCGAGCTATTGCTTCACCTACAGCTCTTCAGTCACTTCTGCACGAATTCAGTTCAGATCTTATTGGTTAGCCCAGCTAGTTGTCACCCAGACGACCAGCGATCAAATACCGATGGGCGCAACATTATTTTCCACCAATTTTTGCCTCACCAGATCAAGCTTTGTTCTTGTTCAGGTCACGTATCCATGACAAAAACCTTCTAGGCGAGTTGGTCAGCTCGCTTTGTTTTTTTTTGAGCTCCAGCACGCTTTGTTTTCGACTGTGAGGTCCTGGGTTCGAACCCCAGTTTCGCTCCATTTTTCTTTCTTTTGCACACTCAGCCGTTGGGCCAGATCTCCTCCTGGGCTACTGCTACTGTTTCAGAATTCGGCCTGATGATATTTTTTTCCAGTCTGTGATTTTGTCATATATCCGGTGTCTACATATTTTCAGAACTGCCATTGTTTGGAATTGCTCATATCTAAATATCCATGCGTCGGAATTAAGCAAACTTTATATATAAATTGCTTAGATTTTTGTCTAGTTTCATAATATGCAACTTTCATCCATGTTTAAGATGTTTGAACTTGTTGTTTGACTAATTTGCATAAATGACTTGTTAAATGTTTTATTTCATAACTAAATGACCGTAGCTTCATTTTAAATAAACTTTATATACAAATGGGGTAGAAAAATGCCTATACTAACATGGTGCACTTATTTTGCATGGTCAACAACTCTAAAATATGGTTTAGGGCAGAACAGTATCATATCCAAAATATGCACATGGGGATTTTCCGAATTTGTTGTTTGTTGTTTCCGGCCCCATTTAAATTGCTTAGATAGTGTAGTTTTGTTATGCTTCACCTCTTGCCATGTTAAGAACATTTAAACTTGTTGGGTTCATAATGAGAGCGAACTAAATATTTGAATGTGGTGTTTCGTCAATATGCAACTCGTTGCATATTGAGCTCCACTTAATTTGTAGTATTGTTTATTGCACTTTGCCATGCCATGCATATTTAAACCGGACATGCATCATACTTGGGGTGACCATCATGGCATGTTTATGTGTTGTGTGTTTACCGTGTTGTTTGCTTCTTTCCAGTTGTGATTCTTCTCGATAGTTCCTGTTCTGTTGCGATCGTGAGGATTCGTTCAACTACGTTGGTTCGTCTACTTCAAGGACTCGGTCTTCTTTCTAGCAGGATCTCAGGCAAGATGACCATCACCTTCGATCTTACTACTATCTTTGCTATGCTAGTTGTCTCGATGCTATCCTTATGTCGCACTACCTACCACTTGTTTATCAAGCCTCCCAAATTGCCATGATAGCCTCTAATATTTTCACCCTTCCTAGCAAACCGTTGTTTGGCTATGTTACCGCTTTGCTCAGCCCCTCTTTTAGCATTGCTACTTAAAGGTGCAGTTGCAGGTTGTTCCATGTTGGGACATGGATATCATGGGATATCACGATATCTCTTATTTAATTAATGCATCTATATACTTGGTAAAGGGTGGAAGGCTCGGCCTTATGCCTGGTGTTTTGTTTCACTCTTCCCGCCCTAGTTTCCGTCATACCGGTGTTATGTTCCTTGATTTTGCGTCCCTAACACGGTGAGGGTTTATGGGCCCCTCTTGACAGTTCGCTTTGAATAAAACTCTTCCAGCAAGGTCCAATATTGGTTTTTAACATTTGCCATAATAATACTTGAACCTAATAATTAACTGGCATAGGGCGTCATGAACCTAATAATTAATACTTGAACCTAATAATTAATTGGCCAGTGCTGATGGTGTTGGTCCCAAACAGCTAGACTGCAGGGCCGCCTCGAGGAAACTCGAGGTATTTGGTATATACCTATAGCCTGACCCATCCGGTCGTGGCCTGAGACGAGATACGCACAGCTACTATCAGGGTGTTGGCACAATGGGAGGTCTTGCTGGATTAGTTTTACCATTGTCGAAATGTCTTGTGCACCAGTATTCCGAGTATGATCGGAGGGTCCCACGATGGAGGATTGTCTCCACGGATCATGAGCTTATCATGGGCTAAGTTGGGATACTCCTGCAGGGTTTAAACTTTCGAGAGCCGTGCCCGCAGTTATGTGGCAGATGGAAATTTATTAATATCCGGTTCTAGTGAACTTGAAGTAAACTCAATTAAAATACACCAACCGCGTGCGTAACCGTGACTGTCTCTTTTCGGGGAAGTTCGAGAAGAAAACATGGCTGGGTTATGTTTGAGCGTAAGTAGTTCAGGATCACTTCTTGATCATTACTATTTTGTGACCGTTTGAGTAGATTCTCATCTTACTCTTGTACTCGTAAGTTAGCCACCATACAAAGCTTAGTCGCTTGCTGCAGCCTCACCACTTATCCTTTCCATACCTGCTACCTCTTGAGCATGCGTTGGTTTTCCCTTGAAGAAGAAAGGGTGATGCAGCAAAGTAGCGTAATTATTTCCCTTAGTTTTTGAGAACCAAGATATCAATCAAGTAGGAGACTACACGCAAGTCGCCTAGTACATGCACAAACAATTAAGAACCTTGCAACCAACGCGATAAAGGGATTGTCAATCCCTTCACGGCCACTTGCAAAAGTGAGATCTGATAAAGATAATAAGATAAATATTTTTGGTATTTTTGTTGTGTAGATTGGAAAGTAAAGATTGCAAAATAAATAGTAACTAGAATTATTGATTGGAAACTTATATGATGTAAAGTAGACCAGGGGGCCATAGGTTTCACTAGTGGCTTCTCTCAAGATAGCATATATTATGGTGGGTGAACAAATTACCGCCGAGCAATTGATAGAAAAGCGCATAGCAATGAGAATATCTAGGCATGATCATGAACATAGGCATCACGTCCGTGTCAAGTAGGCCAAAACGATTCTGCATCTACTACTATTACTCCACACATCGACCGTTATCAAGCATGCATCTATAGTATTAAGTTCATAAGAACAGAGTAACGCATTAGGCAAGATGACATGATGTAGACGGATAAACTTAAGCAATATGATGTAAACCCCATCTTTTTATCCTCGATGGCAACAAAATAATACGTGTCGGTTCCCTTTCTGTCACTAGGATCGAGCACCGCAACATTGAACCCAAAGCTAAGCACTTCTCCCATTGAAAGAAAGATCAATCTAGTAGGCCAAACCAAACTGATAATTCGAAGAGACTTGCAAAGATATCAAATCATACATATAAGAATTCAGAGAAGAACCAAATATTGTTCATATATAATCTTGATCATAAACCCACAATTCATCGGATCTCGGCAAACACACCGCAAAAAGTATTACATCGAATAGATCTCCAAGAACATCGAGGAGAACTTTGTATTGAGAACCAAAGAGAGAGAAGAAGCCATCTAGCTAATAACTATGGACCCGAAGGTTTGTGGTAAACTACTCACACATCATCGGAGAGGCTATGGTGTCGATGTAGAAGCCCTCCGTGATCGAATCCCCCTCCGGCAGATCGCCGAAAAACGTCCCTAGATGGGATCTCACGGGTACAGAAGGTTGCAGCAGTGGAAAAGTGGCTTCGTGGCTCTCCTCGATGTTTTCAGGGTATAAGAGTATATATAGGCGAAAGAATTAGGTCGGTGGAGCTCCATGGGGCCCACGAGGGTGGGGGCGCGCCTACCGCCCTAGGCGCGCCTCCCTACCTCGCAGCCGCCTCATTGCTTCCTTGACCCCCACTCCAAGTCTACTGGATTGCGTTTGTTCCAAAAAAGATCCTCGCGAAGGTTTCGTTCCGTTTGGATTCCGTTTGATATTCCTTTTCTGTGAAACTCTGAAATAGGCAAAAAACAACAATTTGCACTGGGCCTTCGTTTAATAGGTTAGTCCCAAAAATAATATAAAAGTGCATATGAAAGCCCATTAAACATCCAAAACAGATAATATAATAGCATGGAACAATCAAAAACTATAGATACATTGGTGACGTATCAAGCATCCCCAAGCTTAATTCCTGCTTGTCCTCGAGTACGTAAATGATAAAAACAGAATTTTTGATGTGGAATGCTACCTAACATGATTTTCAATGTAATTCTCTTTATTGCAGCATGAGTGTTTAGATCCAAAAGATTCTAGACAAAGGTTTAATATTGACATAAAAATAGTAATACTTCAAGCATGCTAACCAAGCAATTATGTCTTATCAAAATAACATAGCGAAAGAAAACTCATCCCTACTAAATCATATAGTTTGGCCATGCTTCATTTTTGTCACACAAAATGCTCCCATCATGCACAATCCCGATGACAAGCCAAGCAATTGTTTCATACTTAGCCTTTTCAAACTCTTTCAACTTTCACGCAATATATGAGCGCGAGCCATGGACATAGCACTATGGGTGGAATAGAAAATGATGATGGAGGTTGTGTGAGAAAACAAAAAAGGAGAAAGTCTCACATTGACACGGCTAATCAACGGGCTACGGAGATTCCCATCGATTGATGTCAATGCAAGGAGTAGGGATTGCCATGCGACGGATGCACTAGAGCTATACATATATGAAAGCTAAAAAAACTAAGTGGGTGTGCATGCAACTTGCTTGCTGACGAAGACCTATGGCAATTTGAGGAAGCCCACCATTGGAATATACATGCCAAGGTCTATAATGTAAAATTCCCACTTTTTTACGAAAGTGACAACATAGGAGACTCTCTATCATGAAGATCATGGTGCTACTTTGAAGCACAAGTGTGGAAAAAGGATAGTAACACCGCCCCTTCTCTCTTTTTCTCTCATTTTTTTATTTGCGCCTTTTCTCTTCTTTTCTTATGGCCTCCCTTTTTTCCGTCCGGAATCTCATCCCGACTTGTGGGGGAATTATAGTCTCCATCATCCTTTCCTCACATGGGACAATGCTCTAATAATGAAAATCATCACACTTTTATTTACTTACAACTCAAGAATTACAACTCGATACTTAGAAGAAAATATGACTCTATGTGAATGCCTTCGGCGGTGTACCGGGATGTGCAATGAATCAAGAGTGACATGTATGAAAGAATTATGAAGGTGGCTTTGCCACAAATACGATGTCAACTACATGATCATACAAAGCAATATGACAATGATGGAGCATGTCATAATAAACGAAACGGTGGAAAGTTGCATGGCAATATATCTCGGAATGGCTATGGAAATGTCATAATAGGTAGGTATGGTGGCTGTTTTGATGAAGATCTAAGGAGGCTTATGTGTGATAGAGCGTATCATATCACGAGGTTTGGATGCACTGGCGAAGTTTGCACCAACTCTTGAGGTGAGAAAGGGCAATGCACGGTACTGAAGAGGCTAGCAATGATGGAAGGGTGAGAGTGCGTATAATCCATGGACTCAACATTAGTCATAAAGAACTCACATACTTATAGCAAAAATCTACAATTCATGAAAACCAAGCACTACGCGCATGCTACTAGGGGGATAGATTGGTAGGAAAAGACCATCGCTCGTCCCCGACCGCCACTCATAAGGAAATCAATCAAAGAACACCTCATGCTTCAAATTTGTCACACAATGTTTACCATACGTGCATGCTATGGGACTTGCAAACTTCAACACAAGTATTTGTCAATTCCATAATTACTCAACTAGCACGACTCTTATATTACCATCTTTATATATCAAAACAACTATCAAGTATCAAACTTCTCATAGTATTTAATGCACTCTATATGAAAGTTTTTATTGTACCCAACCTGGATGCCTATCATATTTAGACTAATTTTATAGCCAAAGCAAATTACCATGCTATTCTAAAAGACTCTAAAAATAATGTAAGTGAAGCATGAGAGATTAATAATTTCTATAAAATAAGACCACCGTGCTCTAAAAAAGGTATAAGTGAAGCACTAGAGCAAAATTATCTAGCTCAAAATATATAAGTGAAGCACACAGAGTATTCTAATAAATTCCAATTCATGTGTGTCTCTACAAAGGATGTGTACAACAAGGATGATTGTGGTAAACTAAAAAGCAGAGACTCAAATCATACAAGACGCTCCAAGAAAAACACATATCATGTGGTGAATAAAAATGTAGCCTCAAGTAAAATTACCGATAGACGAAAACGAAAGAGGGGATGCCTTCCGGGGCATCCCCAAGGTTAGGCTTTTGGTTGTCCTTTAATTTTACCTTCTGGTGCCTAGGTCATCCCCAAGCTTAGGCTCTTGTCACTCCTATTCCAAAATCCATCAAATCTTTGCCCCAAAACATGAAAACTTCACAACACAAAACTCAATAGAAAATCTGATGAGCTCCGTTAGTATAAGAAAACAAACCACCACTTTAAGGTACCGTAATGAACTCATTCTTTATTTATATTGGTGTTAAACCTAATGTATTCCAATCTATCTATGGTTTATACCCCCCGATACTAGCCATAAATTCATAAAAATAAGCAAACAACACACGAAAAATAGAATCTGTCAAAAATAGAACAGTCTGTAGAAATCTGTAGGTTTCGAATACTTCTGTAACTCCAAAAATTCTGCAAAATTAGTACGTCCTAAATAATTTGTATATTGATCTACTTCAGTTGGAATTGGTATTTTATCGCTCTTTGGTAAAAAATGAAAATTATTCTCGTGAGTGCATACTTTCTGTTTTTTTCAGCAAGATCAAACAACAATCACCCAAGAAGATCCTAAAGGATTTACTTGGCACAAACACTAATTGAAACATAAAAAACAAAATCATAACAGAGGCTAGATTAATTATTTATTACTAAACAGGAATAAAAAGTGAAGAACAAAAATAAAATTGGGTTGCCTCCCAACAAGCGCTATCGTTTAACGCCCCTAGCTAGGCATTGATAATTTCAATGATGCTCACATGAAAGACAAGAATTGAAGCACAAAGAGAGTATCATGAAACACGTGACAGACACATCTAAGTCTAACATACATCCTATGCATAGGCACCTTATAGGCAAACAAATTATCACAGCAAGCAAAAACTAGCATATGCAAGGAAGCGGAAAGAAACAATAGCAATCTCAACATAATGAGAGGTAATTTAGTAACATGAAAATTTCTACAATCATATTTTCCTCTATCATAATAATTACATGTGGGATCCTAAGCAAATTCAACAAAATATCTATCACATAAAATATTTTCAACACGATCCACATCCATGCAAAGTTGACAGTCTTCCAAAATAGTGGGATTAACATTAACTAAGGTCATGACCTCTCCAAACCCACTTTTATCAAAAATTGCATAAGATTGAACATTCTGCAAATATGTGGGATCTAAAGTTGACACTCTTCTAAACCCACTTTCAATATTGCAAACATTATTATCAATCTTATATTCATCATGGGGCTTAAATAAATTTTCATGATCATAAGAAGAATCACCCCAATCATGATCATTGCAACAAGTAGTGGACATAGCAAAACTAACATCCCCAAGCTTAGGGTTTTGCATATTATTAGCAGAATTTACATTCATAGAATTTATAATAACATCATTGCAATCATGCTTTTTATTCAAAGATCTATCGTGAATCACTTCATAAAGCACTTCATCACAATTTTCAGATTCACGGATTTCAAGCTAAACTCCATAAAGATAATCTAGTGCACTCAACTCACTAGCAATTGGTTCATCATAATTGGATCTTTTAAAAAGATTAGCAAGAGGATGAGGATCCATAACAATAGATATTTAGCTAGCGAAGATGCAAGCTAATAGAAGGCACATGGTAACACAAGCAAACAGAAGGATGAACGGAAGAGGGCGAATAAAATGGCAAAGGTGAAGTGGGGGAGAGGAAAACGAGAGGCAAATGTCAAATAATTTAATGTGAGGGAGAAGAGTTTATGATGGGTACTTGGTATGTCTTGACTTGAGCGTAGATCTCCCCGGCAACGGCACCAGAAATCCTTTTTGCTACCTCTTAAGCATGCATTGGGTTTCCCTTGAAAAGGAAAGGGTGATGCAGCAAAGTAGCATAAGTATTTCCCTCACTTTTTGAGAACCAATGTATCAATCCAGTAGGAGACTACATGCAAGTCGCCTAGTACCTGCACAAACAATCAAGAACCTTGCAACCAACGCGATAAAGGGGTTGTCAATCCCTTCACTGTCACTTGCAAAAGTGAGATCTGATAAAGATAATAAGATAAATATTTTTGGTATTTTTGTTGTATAGATTGCAAAATAAATAGTAAACTAGAATTATAGATCGGAAACTTATATGATGTAAAGTAGACCAGGGGGCCATAGGTTTCACTAGTGGCTTCTCTAAAGATAGCATATATTATGGTGGGTGAACAAATTACTGCCGAGCAATTGATAGAAAAGCGCATAGTTATGAGAATATCTAGGCATGATCATGAACATAGGCATCACGTCCGTGTCAAGTAGAACGAAACGATTCTGCATCTACTACTATTACTCCACACATTGACCGCTATCCAGCATGCATCTAGAGTATTAAGTTCATAAGAACAGAGTAACACATTAGGCAAGATGACATGATGTAGAGGGATAAACTCAAGCAATATAATATAAACCCCATCTTTTTATCCTCGATGGCAACAATACAATACGTGTCGGCTCCCTTTCTGTCACTGGGATCGAGCACCGCAAGATTGAACCCAAAGCTAAGCACTTCTCCCATTGCGAGAAAGATCAATCTAGTAGGCCAAACCAAACCGATAATTCAAAGACACTTGCAAAGATATCAAATCATGCATATAAGAATTTAGAGAAGAACCAAATATTGTTTATAGATAATCTTGATCATAAACCCACAATTCATCGGATCTCGGCAAACACACCGCAAAAAGTATTACATCGAATAGATCTCCAAGAACATCAAGGAAAACTTTGTATTGATAACCAAAGAGAGAGAAGAAGCCATCTAGCTAATAACTATGGACCCGAAGGTCTGTGGTAAACTACTCACACATCATCGGAGAGGCTATGGTGTTGATGTAGAAGCCCTCCGTGATTGAATCCCCCTCCGGCAGATCGCCGGAAAAGGTCCCTGGATGGGATCTCATGGGTAGAGAAGGTTGTGGCGGTGGAAAAGTGGTTTCATGGGTCTCCTCGATGTTTTCAGGGTATAAGAGTATATATAGGCGAAAGAAGTAGGTCGATGGAGCTCCGTGGGGCCCATGAGGGTGAGGGGCGCGCCTACCCCCTGGGCGCGCCTCCCTACCTCGTGGCCGCCTCGTTGCTTCCTTGACCTCCACTCCAAGTCTCCTGGATTGTGTTTGTTCGAAAAAATATCCTCGCGAAGGTTTTGTTCCATTTGGATTCCGTTTGATATTCCTTTTCTATGAAACATTGAAATAGGCAAAAACAACAATTTGCACTGGGCCTTCGGTTAATAGGTTAGTCCCAAAAATAATATAAAAGTGCATATTAAAGCCCATTAAACATCCAAAACAGATAATATAATAGCATGGAACAATAAAAAATTATAGATATGTTGGAGACGTATCAATACCCATTAAGCTTTGCTAGTCTTGATACCCATGGTAATGGGATTGATGAGTCCTCGTGGCTCATAGATTACTACAACAACAGTTGTAAGTACAGGTAATGCGATGATCATGATGTGAGAGTGATGTTTACTTGTTTTGGAGTTCTTCTTCTTCTTCGTCGATCTTGGGTCAGGTTCCTGGTCGGGAGCCTAGGCTAGCAGGGTGGATGTCGTTTGAGTTTCTTTTAGTGTTTCATCCGTAGTCGGATGTTGTTCTCATGTATGATGTTTGATGTATTCATGTGGCATTTGTATGCCTTGTATGTATCCCCGACTATTATGTAATGGTACGAAGTAATGATATACACCTTGCAAAAGCGTTTCCAATATGCGCTTTTATCCTTGGTGGGACCTTCGAGTATACTTAGGATAGAGTCACATATTGGGTGTGACATCCTCCCCGACAATGGCGTCAGAATTTCTTTTGATGTCACTTGAAGCTACGTAGGTATTTCCCCAAAGAGGAAGGGATGATGCAGCACAGCGGCCATAGGTATTTCCCTCAGATATGAAACCAATGTTATTGAACCAGTAGGAGAACCAAGAAACACAATGTAAACAGCCTTGCACACAGATAACAAATCCTCGCAACCCGAGGTGTTAAAGGGGTTGTCAATCCCTTTCGGGTAACGGTACCAGAAATTGGTGTGTGGCGAGAAAAGTTGTAATAGGTTGAATAAATAGATTGCGATTAAACTAAAGTGCAGAAAAGTATTTTTGTATTTTTGGTTTAATAGATCTGAAAATAAAAGAAAATAAAAATAGATCGCAAAGGCAAACATATGAGAAAGAAGACGCGGGGGCCGTAGGTTTCACTAGTGGCTTCTCTCGAAAAAAATAGCAAACGGTTGGTAAACAAATTACTGTTGGGCAATTGATAGAACTTCAGGTAATTATGACGATATCCAGGCAATGATCATTAGGCATCACATCCAAGATTAGTAGTCTAACATCCCAAAATTCTAAATTTTGGAATGTTATATTAAAAATTAATTATGACTGTTTATTTGATTGTTGTGTGAATGTTTGTGTGAAATTGAGTGGAAATTGAAAGTTTTTGAAAGTTGAATGAGAGGGAATAAAAGGAATTTCCCCAACTTTCATCCTTGCATTGAATTTTTTTATCTCCATGAATTCAAAGTCATCTCATCACAAGACCTTAGAGTGACAATAATGTGACTTCTTCCATTTGAAGAAAATAAAAAGGGGTTTGAAAATGATTTGAATTCAATTTGAAATATTTCAAATTTAGAAACTTTAAGCAACTCAATGAGTTCATGAGGGAAGATAAAATGACTTCTTCAAATTCGAAGACAGAGAGTTGAAAGTTTCAAAGGAATAATTTGAAGTCACTTTGAAGTTATTTGAATTTCCAAATTTCAAATCCTCTTGGAAGTTATTTAGTTTTAATTCAAATTATTTTTCTCCTAAAAATAAATAAATGGAAATAAGGGTAAAATGATTCCCTTCAATGGAAAATTAGGATAAAATAAATTTCAAATCATTGTGCTATTTAAAAAATGATTTTTATTGATTTTTAATGCAATAGTAGCATTGTTTGACTTTTCTGAATTTTTATGGGATTTAGTTGAACTTGAAAAAAGTTCATATTATTGCTGCTATTTTTCTGAGCATTTTGGTATATAATATGCCTATATATTATTATTATCATTATTATTTAGTTGTTTGTTTTCCTCTGTTAAAAATAAAACTTTTTATTAAGAAAGAAAACAAAAACACGCACCCACACCTCACCACCTAGACAGAGGCCACTCTGGCCCAGGAGCCGACCGGCCCGGCCAATGCCCAGGTCGCCCGAGCGCTTCACCTCGCACGCCCGCGCCTCTCTCTCTCGCTCGCTCCCCCTCACACTCGCTGCCAGGTGGACCCCACCCGGTCACCCCCAACCTCCCGCACGCCACGCTCAGGATAGAGCTGCAGCTCGAGCTCTCGCACCCGCCGGGCAAAGCTCTCGCGATAGAGCTTGTCGTGCAACCTTTGCAGCTCCTAACCTCGCCTATAAAAGCCCCGTGGCTTCTCGTTCGGTCTCGCCATCTCTCTGGTCCCCACGCCGCTCGCAAACCCCGCCCTGTTTGTTTGCATCTCGCTGGAGCCGAGCTGCCTCGCCATCGACTCCGTTGCCGGTGGTGCACCCTGGCCCCTGTTCTCCTTGTCACTCGAATGCCCCATCCGCGCACTCTGTTTTGACATGGTGGTTTTTCCTCTAGGTCACTGGAGCCGCCTCCTGGACGACCCACGCTATCGTCGGAGCGCCGGAGCTCCGCCACCTCCCTTCCCCCCGTCCGGTGCATGCCGACGCCCGCCGTCACCACCATCCGGTCGCAAACGCCGCGCCTCACTCCTCCGTCCACTTCGCCGCTGCCGGAGGCCGCCACCCCGTCACCACCCAATGCTAGCACCGCCGTCTTCCGTTCATCGTCGTCGCTCATTGTGAGGCGCCCGCTTTCCACCCTTGTTCTTTTAGTTTTTTCAGATTAAATCGGTTAATCTCGGTTTTATTAAACCGTGCGGTTTTAGTGAAAACCGGTCTTGGTTTTATTTTTATTTAGCCGCGGTAGTGTTTTATTTATTTAGTGACCGTTCGCCGTATAACTTCTGCAGCGAACGCTGCTCGGCCAGTCACGAGCCGCCACATGGTCGAGGGATATTCGTAGTTTATTTTGTTTTCTGTTTCACTGCTAGGTCCCTGCAAATTTCAGTTTAGCGCCTAAACTTAGATTGGCCACAACTTTTTAACCGTGGATCCAAACTCGATGAAACCAGCGGCAAATTCTTTGTCATGTTTAGATCTATCCAGTGGTATCCTTTTTGAAAAATTTTGTGAGATTCAAATTTGAATTTATTCAGATTCGAATTCGAACTTCAAATGGCCATATCTCCTAAACCATAGCTCCGATTGATGTGATTCTTTTTGCACCGTGTCACCGAAGCCAAACCCTACCACCTGGACCATTGTCACTATACTTTTCACATGATTAGTATCTGTCCATGATAGTTTTATTACTATGCAAAGTACGCACGATAGATCACATCACGGTTTTGCACCTTATGTCACTTATTGTTAGCACCTAGAATTTTTGCATGCAAGTTATGTGTGTTGGATTTCCATTTGGTTTTCCGATTCTTTTGTGTTGCATGTTATTGCTCTCTGGAATGATTGTGTATGTATGTTATTTTACTTTGATGATAGACTATCTGAAGTGCGAAGCCGAGTACTATCGATCTCTAGAATTCAACTACCAGTATCAAGGCAGGTTCACATTTGACCATTTTTCCGATTACCTATGTTTATATTATGCACTTAGTCCTTTTGTGGTAGGATTGCATGGTAGGGTTTATTGTTGCCAGATGGCTATGCCGTTACCTAGTAGTTCATTTGAGGTATGTCTGATCTGTACATCCTTGTAACCACCGTGTAAGTTTATTTTTGCCTCGCTAAATGTAGACGTGGTTTGGGAAGTGAACATGGTGAGGCATGAGTGACAAGGTAGTAAGCAAGACCAAGACTTGTAAATGAACTACCTGGGCGGTATTTGGTTTGAATGGTGGCGAAGTACAGTGGGAGCATGCATGGTTAATCCATGGTGGTGCACCACTAGTGGTCGGCCACCCAGGCTCAAAGAGATCAATCGTATTCTCATGTCTAGAAGCTTACGTGTGCAGCCACAAGCCAATATGGGCGCTGGCTTAGTTGAATAGTTAGTGTGACCCCTTTCGGGATGGGCTAGCAGATGTAGAATGAGTAGCTGTACCGGCCTATCCGTGGGTTAAGGGGGAATACTTTCCAAAGACTATGTCTCGGTCATCCTGTTCTCAAACGCCAGGCAGTGCGAGAACTTCAAGAGAGACAATCGTGTCTTGTGGGGGAAAAGTGAGCAACCTCTACAGAGTGTTAAAACCTAATAGATTAGTCATGTCCCCGGTTACGGACAACTTGAGCATCTAGTAGTGGAAATGCTAGGAGATCTCAGCACTCTTAATTTAAATAGTTGGGTTTCAAATGAAACTTTCGGAATGGATTGAGTTGGGTTTGCCAACTCATCCTATGCTATTCAGTAGTGGTAGAATAATATCTTTTATTATAGGGAAAAACTAGCTTTATGCAAAACTAAACTTAGAGCTTTCCACTAGCCAAATTGCATGTACAAATAGGTTCATTATTTCTTATGATGTGACTTGCTAGTACATTCAATGTACTGACCTATAGGGCTGCAATGTCTTATGATGCTGGAATTTCTACCACGAGTAAGATTTATGTTGTAGGGTTACAGTCTACATGCAACTTGCCGTTGGCGTTGATGGGACTCCACACCCTTATGTTTGTTTCCGCTGAGACTTATGAGGTATATATATCAGCTTTTATGTTATTTATACTTGTGATTGCACTTTGATATATACATCGATGTACTATATGTGCCAGCATACCAATCCAGGGATGGCACAGATACACTAAGGCTTGACCGTCTCTGAAGAATTTGAAGACACTGACATATTCCAAGATTTATATGAACTGTAGAGGACCAAACCCCTTTTGTATACTCATGTTAGATGCGATGTTTGTGAGCTGTCATTGTTTGATGTTTTTCTGACAGCAGCAAATAAAACTTATTTTCAAAACTATATTGTTTGTATTGTGTGTATCTCTCTATCCCTCTTATCTCATCCAGAAACCATTGGACCCAATAGATGATGAATGAAGATGGACTTGTATTCTCTGGACCGATCACTCAGTTGGAGGCAGAGCTATGGATTCAAAACATGGAGAATCACGTCAGGAGCAATTTGGTTGCAAGGAAGTATGAGGTTCAATACACTCTTTAGTACTTTAAAAAAGGTGCTGCAACCTGGTGGAAAATGCATCAAGCCATACAAGGATGTAATGGAGCATAAACTTGGGAGGAATTGAAGAAGACTCTGTTGGGATCCCGTCTTATCCGGAAGCACGATGATAACCCAAAGAAGAAACCTTGTGCCTGCAAGATATGCGGAGAAATAGGACACACCCATGAAGAACACAAGGATGGATGCCATCATTGTGAAGGAAATCACCGAGCTGAAGAATGCCCAACTAGGCAGGTTACTTGTTTCTTGTGTGAAGGAACTACGCACTACCCTGCCCAGTGTCATATTACCCCAAGGTACAAGAAATTTCCAAGTATCAGAAGGAAACGATGAAAGAAGCCCTCAGAGAAAGTTTAAAAGAACATGCGATGAAGGAATATGTTGACGGCCCTAATGGAGAAGGCCTAAACAGATTTTACTCCAATGCCTACTATTCATGTGGAGAAGAAGGAAATTTTTCATTGTCTTGCACGAAGGAAAGCCAAGAGTATCTGGGATACTTCTCGACGGAAGAAGTGGAGTTTGACCCACAAGAAATAGAAGAGTTGATCGAAACAAAGAACTCCATGAAGAGAAAGAGCATGTATTCCCTTAACAACCCAATTTCTGCCGAAAAGGATCTGAGTGAAATCACTTGTTACATGTGCAAGTATTTAGGTCATTGCGCTAGCAAATGCCCAGCAAGGAAGCCAAGGAGCCAAGATAACCACCAAGAAGCCCCTAGATTTGTCTGACGTCATTTGTTTACTCTGCAAATGAGTAGGACATTTTGCTAGAGAATGTTTAGACCTGAGGAAAGCTTGAGCTAAGTCGTTGAGATCTTGATATTGGAATAAAGCATGTAATAAATGTGGAGCACACTTTTATTTTCATTGGGGACGTTGAGTTGAGTTATGAAATGGAAATTTTAATAGCTCGTGAAGTAATAAAAGTCGATATGCTTGGAATCTCATATGAGGTGTCATGAGTTATTGTTGAGTGCCTCTCTCGCTATCTCGCCTAGACATAATCCTTGAACCCATGCACAAAATGACCCCAAACTTTCCCAGAAAAATAACCACATTTCACCCAAGGAAATATATACAGCATCCTGAGTACCCCTTCTATCTTATGCCTGGAGATGACAACCCTTTATGAGTCTTTTCTCAAGGGCCCGGAAACAATCATGACCCTAACTAGTGATCAGGATTACCCAAAGATCCCGAAGGACATGATGAAGCATAATCATCTTAAAGGAGATGCTGTCAACAAAGGTTATCCTTTCATGGAGAATGGATTTGAACTTTGGTACGTGGAGGTAGACCTCCACGGTGTGAAGGGAGTTTTCCCAAAGACTATGGGACAATACTTTTTCATTTCTCGAATACCACAAGCAACATTCTTCGACTCTGTTCGTGAAGCTGCTATGGAGGCCATACGTCAAACTGGAGAAATACTTGAAGAAAGACTCCGTCACACTCAGGAATACGTGAGAGAGGTGCATGCAGAGATGATGGAGATGAAGCTCATGGCCACCATGATGAAGCAAAAGATCGATGATTTCAAGGATCACATCGCACAGTTCCACTGGGACTAAAACATCTTCAAGAAGGACAAATGAATAAAGATGGAAGTAATGCTTGACCACACCAAATTATGTGGATGGCAGCTTTTGTAATAGAGTACTTTTGAAATTTGATTTTTGAGTAGTGGTTAAGGATGTAATAAAGGATTTGATATGAAGATAATATGAATTATGGATGAACCAATACATTTTATTGTAATGATAATACCCTATGACTGATGGAAAGGAAAAGGTTGTTCCATATATAGTTGGAGTTTGGACAAAATAAGTTGGAATTTTGTTGTGATGGTTACCCCAAGAGTATGAAGGAATGAGGTACTATTGGATTATAAGGATATGCAATGGAACAAAAGTAACTCCAAGGATGAGTTAACTTTATACAAGTGTTGAAGTGGGCCCATAACCCACAGGACCCAGGATTTCAAAAAGAGCAAGCACTACCTTGTTGCGGGAAGAATTCTGGAAGAAGCCGTGATTTCATCAGCAGACATTTTATAGGAGGTTACGTAAACCCGAGAGTTGTGAAGAAACGATAGAGGTTTTGTTTTCCTTGCAGAACCAATGCAATTATCTGAACCTAGTTCGTGGAGAAGAGAAGTTCTGCAATGCTTGTGAAGGTGCCCAATTGTTAGAATACGTGATTCACTATTTGCATATGTGGTAATGATTCAAGTATGCGATGGATTGGCCCCCATACCGGAGACTTCTATCATGAGCTATCATATGTTGATGGAAAATCAGAGAGCCTTAAAACCCTAGAAGAGTGTCGACACGGCAAGCTAAAAGCCTTAGAATGGCCGGACGACGGAAACCGACTATAGGCACCTGTTGCCAATCGTAGGTTATGCGGTGAGGTTCAACCCAGACCCATTTCCTACAGGAGGAACCATTGATTGTTGACCACCATGAGATTTTTGATAGTTGTTTAGCATTCGCAACAGCCTGACAACTAAGAATACCTAGACTCGGAAGGATCTTATTTGATGCAAGGACTCCGGATTTTGAGGAAAAGGTCATGCCCTTACCCGAAGAGCCTTAGAGAAAGATTTACTCCGGGGATAATGAGAAGACTGACACCGTCAACCCAAAGGGCGGAGTACATGAGTTTTGTTGGAACCATATCCATGCTTCTAAGGGTGGTAGCACCCCATACCTTGTGTTGATGAATGGATTTTCAAGGAGACCCCCAAACCTAACCTTATTTCTAGCCTCTCCAAATCTCGAGGACGAGATTCATTTTAAGGGTGGTAGTTTGTAACATCCCAAAATTCTAAATTTTGGAATGTTATATTAAATAATTAATTATGACTGTTTGTTTCATTGTTGTGTGAATGATTGTGTGAAATTGAGTGGAAATTGAAAGTTTTTGAAGGTTGAATGAGAGGGAATAAAAGGACTTTCCCCAACTTTCATCCTTGCATTTAAAAAAAATATCTCCATGAATTCAAAGTCATCTCATCACAAGACCTTAGAGTGACAATAATGTGACTTCTTCCATTTGAAGAAAATAAAAAGGGGTTTGAAAATGATTTGAATTCAATTTGAAATATTTCAAATTTAGAAACTTTAAGCAACTCAATGAGTTCATGAGGGAAGATAAAATGACTTCTTCAAATTCGAAGAAAGAGAGTTGGAAGTTTCAAAGGAATAATTTGAAGTCACTTTGAAGTTATTTGAATTTCCAAATTTCAAATCCTCTTGGAAGTTATTTAGTTTTAATTCAAATTATTTTTCTCCTAAAAATAAATAAATGGAAATAAGGGTAAAATGATTCCCTTCAATGGAAAATTAGGAGAAAAATAAATTTGAAATCATTGTGCTATTTTAAAAAGTGATTTTTATTGATTTTAAATGAAATAGTAGCATTGTTTGACTTTTCTGAATTTTTATGGGATTTAGTTGAACTTGAAAAAAAAGTTCATATTATTGCTCCTATTTTTCTGAGTATTTTGGTATATAATATGCCTATATATTATTATTATCATTATAATTCAGTTGTTTGTTTTCCTCTGTTAAAAATAAAACTTTTTATTAAGAAAGAAAATAAAAACACGCACCCACACTGCACCACCTGGACAGAGGCCACTCTGGCCCAGGAGCCGACCGGCCCAGCCAGTGCCCAGGCCGCCCGAGCGCTTCGCCTCGCACGCCCGCGCCTCTCTCTCTCTCTCGCTCGCTCCCCCTCGCACTCGCTGCCAGGTGGACCCCACCTAGTCACTCCCAACCTCCCACATGCCATGCTCAGGATAGAGCTGCAGCTCGAGCTCCCGCACCCACCGGGCGAAGCTCTCGCGATAGAGCTTGTCGCGCAGCCTTCGCAGCTCCTAACCTCGCCTATAAAAGCCCTGAGGCTTCTCGTTCGATCTCGCCATCTCTCTAATCCCCACGCCGCTCGTAGACCCCGCCCCGTCCGTTTGCATCTCGCTAGAGCCGAGCCGCCTCGCCATCGACTCCTTTGCCGGTGGTGCACCCTGGCCGCCGTTCTCCTCGTCACTCGAATGCCCACAATCGCGCACTCCATTTTGACATCGTGGTTTTGCCTCTAGGTCACTCGAGCTGCCGCCTGGACGACCCACGCTGTCGTCAGAGCATCGGAGCTCAGCCGCCTCCCTCCGCCCCGTCTGGTGCATGCCGACGCCCGCCATCACCACCATCCGGTCGCCCGTGCCACACTGCACTCCTCTGTCCACTTCGCCACCACCGGAACCCACCAGAGGCCGCCACCCCGTCACCACCCAGTGCTAGCGCCGCCATCTTCTGTTCGTCGTCATCACTCATTGTAAAGCGCCCGCTTTCCACCCTTGTTCTTTTAGTTTTTTTTCAGATTAAATCGGTTAATCTCAGTTTTATTAAACCGTGCGGTTTTAGTGAAAACTGATCTTGGTTTTCTTTTTATTTAGCCGCTGTAGTGTTTTATTTATTTAGTGACCGTTCGCCGTATAACTTCAGCAGCGAACGCTGCTCGGCCAGTCACGAGCCGCCACGTGGCCGAGGGCCTGTTCATAGTTTTTATTTTCTGTTTCACTGCTAGGTCCCTGTAAATTTCAGTTTAGCCCCTAAACTTAGATTGGCCACAACTTTTTAACCGTAGATCCAAACTCGATGAAACCAGCGGCAAATTCTTTGTCATGTTTAGATCTATCCTGTGGTATCCTTTTTGCGAACTTTTGTGAGATTCAAATTTTAATTTATTCAGATTTGAATTCGAACTTCAAATGGCCATCTCTCCTAAACCGTAGCTCCGATTCATGTGATTCTTTTTGCACCGTGTCACCATAGCCAAACCCTACCTGTAAGTGCATCTAGTGCCACCCCTAGTTGGTTTTGGAGTATTGACAACAAACCTAGTTGAGGGACTAATGTGTTTGTGAGAATTGCAGGATAACACAGGTAGAAGTCCCTCATTGATTCGGTTTTCCTACCAGAGATGACCCCTAAAAATGTATGAAGACAAAGGTGGTATGTGAAGATATTCACATTGAAGACTATGACAAGAGAAGACATCGCGTGAAGACTATGGAGCCCGAATACTCAGTTGTTTCGTCGTTTCCTTTTCTTCTTTGTTGAGTGATAGGAACCACTGTACTATTAAGTGGGGTCCAAGTGAACCAGTCAGGATGACTGAAGTGATGCTTAACCAAAATCCTATGTCTTCGAGTGAAGACAATGAGAGCAAATCTTATCCAGAGTTGGATAAGTCAGCTTTGCTTGTAGCCCAAGTAAAGTTGCCGTGTGTGTTTGAAATCTGACCGTTGGAACACGTGTCAGTTCCTTAGTGACCCAGGGTCATTTCGGACAAATCAGGTCAGGTTGCCTAGTCGCTATAAATAGCCCACCCCCTACACCATAAATTTGTTGGCTGGTCAGAGTTAGTGCACGGCTTTTGTCGTTCGAGAGCAACCCACCTCAAAGTCTTTGAGAGAGAAATCCTTGCGAGGACAAAGCCCTGAACACCTAGAGCCAAAGAGTGTTAGGCACCACTGAAGTCTTCCTGTCTGTGTGATCTGAAGACTTATTACACTTGAGGACTGTGAATCCTCCAGCTGGTTAGGCGTCGCGTTCTGAGCATCCAAGAGTCATTGTGGATCGCTGGTGAACGAAGTCTGTGAAGGTTTGAAAGTCTACCTTGAAGACTTACCAGAGTGATTGGGCGAGGACTGGGTGTCCTTAGCTTAAGGGGAATAAGTTGAAGAAACGGTCTTCTGAGTTAAATCACAGCCTCCCTAACCATACATACAGTTGTCACAACAACTGGAACTGGTCCAACAAATCATTGTCTTCAACGAGCAACTGGTTCTATCTTTTCCATATCTTTATTTACAGTTGGTCCTTGTGAAGTCATTGCCTTCTCGCATTATCTTTTTGTCTTCACTAAGTGACTACTTGTTCTGATTGGCTTCATACTATTTTCCATCCTGATCTATACTGCCTAGCTGCTATTAGTCTTTGTGCTTTCACTTCATTGAATACTTGACTATGGCTTGCCTAGTGTAGTCTACCTTCCGCTGCATGGTAATAGGTTTATTTCTATCGTTTGTCTTCGAAACTTCCATGTTTTGAATACTTTCATAAAAATGGCCTATTCACCCCCCTCTAGTCGATCACCAGCACTTTCAATTGGTATCAGAGCAAGGTACTCCCTTGTTCTGTGTGATTCGGTTTAACCACCTGGAGGTTTAGCTATGTCGACTGCAGGTATAATCAAAGTCTCCGCTGCGTGCCTCGTCTTCGATGGAACTGAATATCCCTACTGGAAGAATAAGATGCGCATGCATCTTGAAGCCATTGATGTTGACCTCTAGTATGTCGTCAAGAATGGCGTCCCCAAGGCTGGTGAACGTGTCACCGCTGTTGATGTCAAGAAGTTTGTTCAATTAGATTCCACTACCAAGAATATCATCTGTGGTCATCTGACCAAAGGGCAGTATGGCCGTGTGAGTGCTCTGGAAACATCCAAGCTAGTCTAGGACTGGCTCTCCAAGGTCAACGAAGGCGTTTCAACCCAGAGAGATCAAAGGTTCAGTGTCCTTCAAAACCTCTTCAACCTCTTCAAGAGAAACGACAATGAGAATGTTCAGCTCACGTTTGATCGCCTTACTAACATCACAAATGAGCTTCAAGCTCTCGGTGCCACTAAGATCACAAAGCATGAAATCGTCAAGACACTCCTGAGATCACTTGACAGCTCGTTTGACACCCTAGCCCTGATGATTCAAGAACACCCTGACTTCAGGAGACTCGATCTGTCTGACATACTTGAAAGGCTCAACACACATAAGTTTCAGCTTTCTGAGAAACGAGATATCTATGGTCCAAACTATGGCCGGACTCGTGCCTTGAAGGCAAAAGCTGTTTCCTCATCTGAAGAAGAATCTGACTATAGTTCTGATGATCCTGAAGACATTGGAAAGGAGCTTGCTATGCTTGTGAAGAAGTTCCAGAAATTCACCAAGAAGAAAGGCTTCAGAAAGTCCTCACAATCCAGCTCAAGGAATGATGAAGCTTCTGCTCATGACTACAAGAAGAGAACATGCCACAAGTGCAAGAAACCTGATCACTAAATCTCTGAGTGTCCGCAGTGGGAGAATGAGAACAACAAGAAGAAGAAGAGCAAGGAATATGATTCTGACGACAAGAAGAAGAAGAAATACTCAAAGTCTTCTTCCAAGTCTTCCTCAAAGTCTTCATCACACAAG
This sequence comes from Triticum monococcum, assembly GCA_034509565.1. NCBI lineage: Eukaryota > Viridiplantae > Streptophyta > Magnoliopsida > Poales > Poaceae > Triticum > Triticum monococcum. The sequence goes on along the minus strand of CM067846.1, from coordinate 246,038,133 downwards.
AATAGCTCATCTGGCAAGGCTCGTGCTTTTGTTGGCAAGGAAATGGATTCAAAGGAGGAGTCTGCTTCTGAGGAGGTGGAGGTGGAGTCTGAGGAGGAGTCCGATTCTGTCATTGCAAGTCTGGCTATAGCCTACGTTGCCATGTCCATCTTCAACACTAAAGACAATGACTTCATCGCCGATGCCGATGAAGACAAGGACAACTCCGCTCCCACCTACTGCTTCATGGCACGCGGTGCCAAGGTAAACTCATGCACTACTCACTATCAAACTTCCAGTGAAGATGACTTTGATTGTGGTTCCAAACCCAGCTACAAAACAATTGCTAAAATTGCAACTGAACAACAGAAAGCTATGGAACATATTCAAAAACTGTTAGACAAAAGCGATGACCTGTTAGACGCTGAAATGACTTGATGTCAGTCCTTAATTGAAGACATAAAAAAATCTTCATGTTAAGTATGAGGAACTTGAAAGTCGTCATGAAACGCTCTCAACAACTCATGAAAATCTTTCCTATGATTATCTTCAAAGGAAGCAAGATCTTGAGAAATTGAGAGCAGCTCATGAAGATCTTCAAAAGGAAAACGAGTCACTTCGCGCCAAACAGATCAGTCCCGCTCAGGAAGGATTTGAACCACCATGTCTTAAATGCATTGAGCATGACAACGCTACTTCTATTGTTGGATGTTCTACTGCTGCTACTGTTGCAATATCTTCAACTGTTGATGTGGTAACTCACCCCTCTGCTGAGGATGCCACTGCTATTGCTGATGAAAATGCTAGGTTGAAGACATTGCTTGAAACAGGGATGTACAAAAGTCTCAAAGGGCATCAGACACTATGTGATGTCCTCAAAAGGCAGATCCTGAACCGAAACCCTAGGAAAGAGGGTGTTGGGTTCGAAAGGAAAATGAATGTTGATGGCTCTTATTGGAAACCTGAGCTGTACCCCAAAACCACATGGGTTGCTGCAAAGGAACCTTGAGTGTATCCATCCACCCTATCTGGCTTCACTTTTGCTAATCCCGTTGTCATTGATGAATCCTTTGATGCAAACTATAAACTGTTCAAGAATCAGAATGGTGAAGTGTTTGCCAGGTATATTGGTACTAACTGCAGGAATGGGCCACCTATGAAGAAAGTCTGGGTGCCAAAAAAGTGTCTGGAGAATCTTCCTATGAATGTCGTCATGACACCACAAGTGAAGAAGACAAACCCTAGACCACAGGCTTCATATGGTCCAAAGGCTTCATACAGATAGAGGACTCACCTGAGTCGCACTAATGCAAATGTTTTGCAGGGAAACCATACTCAGGCCTATGAATATGAGCGTGTTTCATCAAAACGCCATGTTCATAAGACCTAGAACTACTCTGCTTATTCCTATGAGTACTATTGTCCACCTGCAAGACTATTTGCTAGGGCTCCAAAGCCAAAATTCTTAGATGCTGCACTTAGACTCATTGCTTCGAAGCCACCCTTGAAGATGTGGGTGGCTAAGAAATCTTAACTCTCTTTTACAGGGAAAGGTCTCTAGCCGAAAATCAAATGCGTCTGAAGCTATTGCTGGGGACCTTAAACATCTTGTAGGGTGCAAGATCAAATGCCCAAATTGTCTTATTATGTATTTTGTTCCTGAGTCGCTTGCTACTTGCCCTATCAGTCCTAACATCGATCTAAGCTTTAATAATCCTCTTGCTCGTCAAATGTTTATGCTTCACAATGCTCTTCGTGAAGCCTATCCCCCTAACTGCACTGTAGGGTATGACACCAGCTGCTTCAGAATGGATTATTGATAGTGGATGTACTAATCACATGACTGTCAAGCAAAGTCTTCTCATGGACTCAACCTTACATCCATCTGACAAAAGTCACATCACATTTGCTGATACTGGTAAAAGCAAGGTATTGGGTCTAGGTAGAGTTGCAATCTCAAAGGATCAGCACATGGATAAAGTGATGCTTGTTGAATCCCTTGGTTTCAACTTAATGTTCGTCTCAATGCTTTGCGATTTGAACATGATTGTGATATTTGGAAAATATCATTGCCTAGTTCTAATGGAATCTGGCAAGTCTCTAGTCTTTGAAGGGTATCGGAAAGATGATTTGTACATGGTAGATTTCTCAGCAGGACCATAGCTTGCCGTATGTCTTCTTGCAAAAGCTTTAGAATGCTGGCTCTGGCATCGGAGGCTAGGGCATGCTTGTCAGGACCCCGATTCTAAGTCACACCGATCTAGCCTATAACACCTCATATCACTTTGCGGCCTCACGCACGGTATTCCCACGGGTGTCGCCTTACCATGGCCCGGGACCGTTTGTGCCTTTTGGATCACGTATATGATAGTGTCGCTAGCATCCATATGACAGAGAACCCGGGCCAGAATTCTGAAGTGGCACTAACTTATGGGGATAGACATACATGAATCAACATCGAGCATGTCGGTCAGCAGCGTGCGAATCCGGGCTATAGCACTGGGCTAACAGGATTCCAGTGAACCGGGCTGTAGCAGGCTAGGCAGGACTCCGGATGTCACAGTGTGACATTTCCACGAAGGGACAGACACATGAACGAAGTGAATCACATGCCGGCCAGTCAAGTGTTTGGGAGCAGTAGTGCTGGGCTAGCAAGACTCCGGTGAACCGGACTGCAGCGGACTACTATGGCTCATGGAAGCACAAGACTACATTTCCCCATAAGAGAGGCTACCAAGGATAAACAACTAGGTTGTCAGATCCCACACATACCAAGAATTTCAATCATACACACAATATGCTCAATATGTGCAATACAACATGGCATCACAACAAGACTCTATGATTCAGAGTATTTATTCATTAGGCTCCGAAGAGACAGGTAAAACAAACACGGGTCTCATGACCCAACATTCAGAGCATACAAGTCAAAGCACACGCGGAAGCTTAACATGTCTGAGTATAGACTTCTACAAATGAAAAAGGCTGAGAAGCCTGACTATCTACCAGATCCTGCCGAGGGCACAAGATCGTAGCTGAGGTAACAAGCTAAACTTTGAAGTCCATGTGGAAAAAATAGCGAGACTGAAGTCTCTCTGCAAAAACATAAATTAAGCAAACGTGAGTACAAATGTACCCAACAAGACTTACATCAGAACTAGCTACATATGCATCAGTATCAAGAAAGGGGTGGTGGAGTTTAACTACAGCAAGCCAGCTTTAACCCGGTGGCTATCCTAAACTACGACTGCAAGTAACTCTTTTGAGGTGGCGCCCACGAGTCCACATATTCACCATATCAATACACCACTATGGATCCACTCCCGTCTCCCTACGAGAAGGCCATCGATAGCACTCACGCTTATCTTGCACATTTTAGAGTATCCACTTTCACTTGTCTATGAACTATGCAAGGGGTCCAAGTTTCCATATCGGAGGAATCCGGCTATTCGAATAGATAATGATAATCTTGCAGGGGTGTACTTCTGCACACACGCTCTCACCACTTATCGCCCTGTACACGTCATGTACCTGGCAACCTTCAAGCGGAAGTCGGGCGAGGGTGTCGGCCACGACCTGACTAACCACACAAGTCTCTCGTCCAGATTTATCGCCTATTCGGGTTCCATCCACAAGGAGATCCAGCCAAGGTGTGGCTCACGGCCCCAAAAGATGTGTGCAGGGCTCCCAAGCCCACCATCCGGGTGCCACTTGGTACACCGTGCCACTATGCATAGTCTGTCCCAAGCCCACCTGTACCGAGTGCCACTTGGTAGACTACTAACACTACCTACAAACAGCAGAAACTAGTTGCAACTCCTGGACAGAGATCGAGTTGATTAATATGCCGAGAGGGGCCGAGTTACCAAAACCCAATGTGTGGTAGTAACTGTTCATGGATCACAAACACAGAACTCAGTTCCTAAGAATGGCTGCAATGAGACAACCCACCATGTACTCCTACATGGCCTCTCACCGCTTCCTTTACCAAATCATGTTCACACACTTAGCTCTCAACAGTAGGACATGTTCACCACGTTCCAATTCATTCCCGATGAATCAGACCTGACTCAACTCTATGCAGTAGCAGGCATGACAACAAGCATGAATGGGTAGGCACAATAGGGCTCAAACAATTCCTACTCATGCTAGTGTGTTTCATCTATTTACTGTGACAATGACAGGTCATGCAGAGGAAAGGGGTTCAACTACCGCAGCATGTAACAGTTGAATCATTGTTGTCCTAATGCAGTAAAAGAGAGCAGGAGCGAGAGAGTGGGATTGTATCAGAATGAACAAGGGGGTTTTGCTTGCCTGGCAGTTCTGAAGATATTACAGCTCTTCATCGGTGTCATCGAACTCATCGTCGGGATACACCTACCAAGAGGGGACAAGCACCGGTAAACAGAGGAGAAACACAATCAATGCAATGCACAATATGATGCATGATCATGCATGGCAATATGATGTGATTTGGCCTAATGCAACTAGCAACACATATAAGTGTAGTTGGTTTGAACCCAACGTTCAAATTCAAACTCCACATATGGTTATTTAAATGCCATTCATTTGATTTGTCCTAAACATTAGCTATAAGTTTTTCTAACATGCATGAAAATGGTACAGATGGATAGATTGGATTTTTTGATCATTTTTCATATATAAATTATTTCATTCTGAGCTACGGTTGAATTTCTATGATTTTTAGAAGTTTAGGGTATTTTCTAAAATTTAAAAATCATTTCTGATTTATTTTAATTCCAGAAAACTTTACTGCATCGGCATTAAGTCATGCTGGCGTCAGCTGGTCAATAGGACCGTCCAGGTCAAACCTGACCAATGGGGTCCACTGGTCAGTGACCCAGGGCTGTGTTGTGTGGCTGACAGGTGGGTCCGGTCAACGGACATGTCAGTGCGGTCAAAGCTGACACGTGGGTCCACCGGGTTAGATTAAATCTAACTAATTTAGTTAGCCTGTTAATTGAACTGGTGGCTCTCGGCTGTAAGTGTCTAGTGGTTAAACTAATAGGGTTAGTTAGTCCCTAATCTAATGAGGGCCACGTTGGCTAACCGCGATTAGCTGCCGACGCTAAGCAGGACACGACGGAGTTCCTCGTCCGGCCATTTCTGGCGATGAGAGCTTGCATGGCTGGGTCCTGCGGACGCAGTGCGACGAGGCGCGTCGACCGGTGGTGGTGGGTGGTGCTAGGGCGGCCGGAAACGGCAACGGCGGCGAGTGAGGCGGCGGTCGGAGCTCGGCTCCATGTGAGCATGGCGCTAGAGCAAGCAGGCGAGCGCGTAGAGGGGCTAGGCGGCCTCCTGGAGGCACCGGGAGCGCGATGCAGTGCAAGGGCGCGGGTGGTTCGAGCTCGGGCCACGGCGGTGACAAAGCGGGGCGGCGGTGGGTTTCAGTCATCGGCGAAGCGGCAGCTATGGCGTGCAAACGAGAAAACAGAGAGGGGGAGGAGGAGCAGCGGCTCACAACGGTTGCAGCAGGCGTCGAAGCGGGCTCGGGGAAGCTCGGGAGGCGGCGAATCAACGGCGACGATCTCTGGTGGCCGACGAAGGAAACGGCAGTGGTGGTGGTGTTGCAGTGCGTCCAGGGCCTCGTGGCTCGTCGAGGGGGTCGGGGACGTCGAGACGGAGCTCGCAGGCACAATGAGGAGTCGAGGGGAGGCGGTGGCCGCGGCAACAACGAGCGGCGGCGACGGCTACTCTCGACTTCGGAAGAGAGAGCGAGAGCAGAGGAGAGGAGGCCACGGGGAAGAGTGAGAGGGGTCAGGGGTTGCGTGGCGTGTTTAGGGCGTCAGGGGAGTGAAGCAGGCAGGGTGGAGGTGGCCTGCGCGTGGCCAGCAGGTGGCGAGCACGCGCCCCTATCCTTCTGTCCAAGGAGGAAGACGACATGGGGCAGCGGTGGTGGGCTGGGCCGCAAGCTACAGTACTGGGCCTGTTGGTGGGCGCATGGTAAGCTTCTGCCAGGTAAGTCCTTCTCTCTCTCTCTCTCTTTTATTTCTGTTTCCTATTTTCTTTAAATCTGTTTTGATTTGATTTTTAACCCAAATCATTTTCCGAGCTTCTGTAAATTGTTGTATGGACTAGTGACATTAATATAAAGCCCCACAACAATTTCCAGAATTATTGGTTCATATTTGAAATATATCAAATATAAATCCAATGCAAATAATTATTGAATTAATTCCAAATGCCCAAAATAAATATTTCTGTGACTCCAAAAATATTGGTTTGAATTTTACCTCTTACCAATATTTTCACAGAGTAACAGGAACAATTACTTGGACTCATTTGATGAGAATTAAATGTTGATTATTTTTAGAGGTCTTCTGAGGCTTCGAAAATTCCTCAATTCAAATTTCATTTGAATTTAAACATGATGCTCACATCAAGGTTGTCAGAATCGCGATTTTGAATCGGATCGGAGCTCCGGTGGTAGGATCGCAAATCATAGAATCTTCACTATCAGGATCGTAGAAACGTAGATTCTATGAACTAAAATCGTAGAATCATAGGGGTTAGTTTGGATCATAAAGTCGTAGAATCGTATAACAGGATCGCGATTCTGAAAACCTTGGCTCACATGAAGGGCTAGCCTAGTGCATACCAGAACTAGGGATGTGACAATGCTGGCATGAGGAACTTACACACTCTTGCAAAGAAGAAGCACGCCATAGGCATCGAGGGCGTCAAGTTCAAGAAGGATCACTTATGTGGTGCCCGCGAAGCTGGAAAGATGACGAGGGCCAAGCATCCCTCGAAGAAAATCATGACAACGACTCAACCCTTCGAACTGCTACACATGGACCTCTTCGGCCCTACTCACTACTCAACCCTTACTACTACAGCTTGTCTCTATGGCTTCGTCATTGTTGATGATTATTCAAGATATACATGGGTGCATATAATCCTCTACAAGACTGAAGCGCAGGATGTCTTCAGACGCTTCGCCAATCGAGCCATGAACAACTATGGCGTCAAGATCAAGCACATCCGAAGTGACAATGGCATTGAATTCAAGAACACCGGCCTCGACACTTATCTTGATACATTGGGCATCACTCATGAGTTCTCAGCTCCGTACACGCCGCAGTAGAATGGCATCGTGGACCACAAAACAGAACACTCATTGAGATGGCTCGGACGATGCTCGATGAATACAAGACTCCAAGGAACTTCTGGCCTGAAGCTATTGATACTGCATGCCATGTCATCAACTGTGTTTATCTGCACAAGCTTCTGAAGAAAACATCCTATGAACTCCTCACTGGTATGAAGCCAAACGTCAGTTACTTCAGAGTATTTGGTAACAGGTGCTGGATCAAGGATCCACATCACACTTCAAAATTTGTACCGAAAGCACATGAAGGTTTTATGCTTGGTTACGGAAAGGATTCGCACTCCTACAAAGTCTTCAACCTCTTTCACTATAAAGTGGTTGAAACTATGGATGTGCGGTTCGATGAGACTAACGGCTCGCAAATAGAGCACCTGCCAAATATGCTAGATGAAATTCCACCCAGTGAATCCATCAAGCTTATGGGAACTGGAGAAATCATACCGTCTGAAGTACAGCCTGAAGAGGAACTTATCATCTCTGCACCAAATCAACCTGAAGACAATGCTCAGCCTGAAGACAATCCTTCAAACGATGAAAATGATCAGCAAGAGCAAAATCTTCGTCCAGTTCATCCTCGTGTTGCAAATGAAGTACAGATTGAGAAAATAATCGATAGCATCAATGCACCCAGTCCACTCACTCGTTCAAGGGCAACAGAACTAGCAAATTTCTGTGGGCACTTTGCATTCGTCTCAATATCTAAAACCAAGAAGGTTGATGAAGCCTTCATGGAACTTGAATGGATTCAAGCTATGCAAGAAGAGCTTCAACAATTTGAGCTGAATAATGTATGGGAACTGGTCAAGCGTCCTGATCCTCGTAAACACAATATCATAGGCACTAAATGGATATATCGCAACAAGCAAGATGAGCAAAGGCAACTTGAAAATGATCAACAAGCAACTTGAATGGTCAAGTTGTCAGAAACAAGGCTCGTCTCGTTGCTCAAGGATACACTCAAGTTGAAGGAATTGACTTCGATGAAACATTTACTCCTGTGGCTAGGCTTGAAGCTATACGCATACTGCTAGCCTATGCAAATCATCATAACATCCTTCTGTATCAAATGGATGTGAAGAGTGCTTTTCTCAATGGAAAGATTGAAGATGAAGTGTATGTTGCACAACCGCCTGGCTTTGAAGATCCAAAACATCCTGACATGGTTTATAAGCTCAACAAGGCACTGTATGGGCTCAAACAAGCCCCTCGTGCTTGGTATGACACACTCAAAGACTTCCTGAAGAGCAAAGGCTTCAAACCTGGTTCCATGGATCCCACTCTCTTCACGGAGACATATGATGGTGAACTGTTTGTGTGCCAAATATATGTGGATGACATTATCTTCGGCTGCACTAATCAGAAATACAGTGATGAGTTTGGATACATGATGCAAGAGCAATATCAGATGTCCATGATGGGTGAGCTGAAGTTCTTCCTTGGTCTTCAAATACGGCAGCAACACAACGACATCTTCATATCTCAAGAGAAATACCTCAAAGATTGCCTGGAGAAGTTTGAAATGCAAGACTGCAAGGGTTATACGACGCCAATGCCTACCAAGAGTCATCTGGATTCTGACGCCAATGGTAAAGAGTTCGATCAAAAGGTATACTGCTCCATGATTGGTTATTTTCTTTATTTATGTGCATCCAGGCCAGATATCATGCTTAGTGTTTGCATCTCTGCCCGATTCCAAGCGACACCAAAGGAATCGCATCACTTAGCTGTGAAGCGAATTCTTCGATATTTGGCTTACACCCCAACACTAGGATTATGGTATCCAAAGGGCTCAGAGTTTGATCTAGTTGGATTCTCGGATGCTGATGATGGTGGTGACAAGGTGGATCGCAAGTCTACATCAGGCACATGTCATTTTCTGGGATGATCACTTGTGTGTTGGTCTTCCAAGAAGCAGAACTGTGTATCTCTCTCCACTGCTGAATCTGAATACATTGCTGCTGGATCTTGCTGCGCTCAGCTTCTATGGATGAAGCAAACACTCATAGACTATGGCATTCATCTGAAGCAAGTGCCACTCTACTGCGACAATGAAAGCGCCATCAATATCGCCAACAACCCAGTTCAGCACTCGAAGACAAAGCACATTCAGATCCGTCATCACTTTCTCAGAGATCATGTCATGAAGGAATATGTTGATATCATTCACGTCAGCACTGAAGAGCAACTGGCAGATATCTTCACAAAGCCCTTGGATGAGAAAAGGTTTTGCAAGTTGCGGTGTGAGCTAAATATCTTGGAATCCTCAAATGTCCTGTGATCATGCACACATCCTAACACTTATGCATGTTGATGACATAGATGTGCAAACACACGAAGTAATGTATATCTTCAACTAATGAAGACTTACAGTCTAAGTGCGATTACATTAACGTGGAATTTGACTTCAGAGCGCCACGATGATTGTGCATCGTGTCTAGGTCTAATACTTCCTATACGATGGGTAACGCCACCACCAAACTTTTGTTTGGAATACTTTCTGTTGGCATTACAGTTGCAAATCTTTGCATTTTGTTTGTGTTCATTGTTAACATGGCTTCATGTTTATCTTCACTATATTGGTTTGGTTTATGCCCTCTATAGCATTCACTTATAGCTATGTCTTCTAGTTGAATCTTTTGAACTAAGTGAATGTGATCGGACCCTAACCTTTCTATGCTTCCGTCTCAAATCTATCTATCCAAATCATATGCATTCTATTGAAACTATCAAATGTCTTCTCTGCGTCCTTGTCAGCAGAAGATACAGAGACAAACATTAATCTGTTTTCAGTGCTCAATCCTTTTTACCTGAAACCCGGAGAAGCGGGAATGACCACCCGACAATCCAGGCATACGTGGGAATGTGGAACAACCTCCGATGTGTTGCATGATCGCCACGTGTCCTTCAGATGTGAACCGCCAGGGGCACTTGCGTAATAACGCTGTGCCGTCCCTGTCCCTATAAATACACGCCTCACCCCAGTCATTATATCTTCTTTCACTTCTCTCTCTCGCACAAACCCTAGCGCCACCGCTAGCCCTCGACGACGCCGGCGACAAAGCGCTTAGCTGCCGCGACCTCACCGACGCCATCCTCACGCCGGCCGCGGACATCATCTTCTTCGCCGTCGCCGTAGGTGTCCTCCGTCGCCAAGTTAGGGCACGGAAGATCGAACTGCTTGGCCTCTTCTTCCACTCCTTCTAGAAATTCCTCGAGTGGTAAATAAAAACTCTTTTTCCAGTCTTTTTGATCCGATAGCTTCATCCTTTTCAACCACAAGTGGTTTCTGTTGCTACAAAGTTGGATCTGTCCTGTTCTGCATCTCATAGCATGCCTAGTATGTTCGCTTATGCTTCACAAAGTAGTTAGATTCCTCACTTGTACTTATTCGTGGATTTGTACAAATCTGGAACCAACTCTCTACATATGAGTGAATGTATTCGCACTATGAGGTCAATGTCTTCTAATCTGATTTATCTTCAAAATCTTCTAAGAATGCATATGACATGTTCCCCTTCCCTTGCATCTCTAATGCTGTCACAGGTACATGTCCATAGGAGAATCCCTTGGTTCTCATAGTCTGCATTCATTTGCAGAGTTCTTACAGCATACATAAATTCTCCTGAAGCTAGTTCCTGTCTGACTAGTAGACGGAAGACATTGACAGTGTTGAAGCCTTTCAGTCTAAACATCATGGCAACAGAAAAATCAGTCCGAAAGGGCGGCAAACAGCGCCGTGGAAACACTACTAAGGACCTGCCACCCGATCTCTATGAGTTATACAAGTCAGATCCAGAAGAGACCTATGGAGAACGCCAGAACTGGATCCAATGGATTCGAAGACATTGGGCAGAGGAATGGTTCAAGTACAGATTCGTCACCGACGAATATGCTGAGTAGAGTGCCATCAAGGGCCCCTGGGGAGATATCATATACAAAGGCCTTCAGCCCAAGTCGAAGTCCGAAGCTATTGCTCAAGGCTTCTACCCCTGCATGATTCGTGGACCTCAGCCTGCTAATGCCGACCCATCCTATTTGTTATGGTGTCGAGAAGATAATCTCTTCAAGCGCAACTATTAGTTTAACTCGGCCAAGGAAAACAAGAAGTCTTTGGGATTAGACTTCAACCCAGGCCCCTCTGCACCACGTGCTGACGGCACACGCGAAGCTGAACCCAATCTGGTTGGGCCCTTCTACAACTTAGAAGGTCTCATCACTCATATAATGGTTCAAGGGGCAGATGTGGATCAACCTACAGATGACGCTGAGTCTGACGAAGCGCCAGCACCACCAAAGCCCGTGAAGCAAAAGAAACCAAAGGCGTAAAAGCCCCGCTCTGCACCAAAGGTCTCATGGGCGAAGCCTCTGGCCACTGCACCTCCTGAAGCCAGTGTGCAGTCTGAAGATCTCTCTCGCATCTCCAAGTATGACAAGTTGAAAAAGCCCATGCAACCAACTGGTCAAGCACTGACTCCTGCTGCTATTTTGAGAAGCGAGAATGACGCCATTGATCTGTCTAGCGACGATGATCTTGGTGATGACGCTCTTGAGCAATTGATAAAGAGCAAGTAAGAGGCGGAAATTTTCAATGATCTTCCCCTCTTTGATGTGGAGATTCTGTACAAGTTTATTGATGAGTGGTTTGACAGCCCAGACCTCAGTTTTGATGATCTTCAGCTCCCAATTGGCCTCAGCGTCTCCTTCCACGGATCCATTGCTCCTGAGATGGCTCTTTCCCAAAAGATTGTTGAGCTGAAGCACAAGATTGACTGTGAAAAGGCTCAGTTCAAGAAGCACATGGCCAAGCTAAATGTTGAAGACATTCAAAACTTCAAGGTCATGATGCATGAGCTCAAGGAGGCATTCCACAAGAAACGAGAAGAAGCAAAAGGTTCTCGTGAGCGCATGAAGAATCTTGCTGCCAAATGTGTTCAAGGCTACAATGAAGCTGAAAAGCGCAAGGCTTTGGGGCAACCAGGCATCGACCCCAGAATGGCTGCCAAGAAGAAGAAGAAGCCAGCTGTGGCCGAACCATAAGCATCAAGGCAGGAAGAACCTCGCATTGTCTTCCCGGCCAGTATGACAGGCTCAAATCCTAAGGTCCCCACAGTGGCTTTGGAGTTCAAGAAAACTAGAGCAGCTGAAGCCGAAGCCAGAAAGTGCAAGACCAAAGCCACCACTGATGATGCTCCACCAACCAAGAAAAGAAAAACAAAGAAGAGAGACCGGGCTGCTTCCACAAAGCCCCTTGTTGTCGAGCCAATTTCTATTGCTCGTCCTTCCTCTGCACATAAAGAACGTTGTTTGGTAGTTCATGAGCCTGCTTCCGCAGAGGCTCCTGAAGCTGAAGAGAATCTAGCTGTTAACCCCACCACAACTGAAGACATTGGTCATCAAGACAATGTTGAAGATGATGAAGTCCTACCTCAGATCGAGCACAGTTTGGTATCATCACCTGTTCTCACGAACAACGAACTCATCACCATTGGTCGTCCATTGACACCAATTGCTCAGGATGACTCATGGGCTGATCACCCTCAAGAATCCCCTCGTGATGAAGAAACACCAGTTGCTCCCCCACCACAGGTCACCACTCCGGTGATTGACAATGCAGACCTTGAGGCACATCCAACTCATCTCCACAGGCATCGCCAGCGTTTTCGTAGGCTTCGCAAAGGACCAAGGCCACATGTCACATTGTCAAGTGTTCCAGAAGGAGAAGAGCGCCAATCCGTTTCACGCGAAGTCTTTCCTGAAGCCTCTCCTACTGCGAACATCCCTGAATCTGAAGCCAAAACGACTGACGATATTCCGGCTGCATCAGCCGATGATCAAGAAGAACCAAGAGAAGAAGAAAGAGTTGCTACACCTCTGTCCAACCCCGAAGTTGTTCTCGCGGAGAACGTGTCTGACCCTCAAGCTCCTGAAGTGGAGGTTACCAATATTGAGGTGGCCACCAACATCAATAATGAAGCCAATGACGTTGTCATGGCTAAAGCTAATGTGGCGCCTGAAGCTAATGTGGTGCCAGATGTCACTGCACCTGAAGCTTTTGCTGCACCTGATGCAAATCTGCAGCTTGAAGCCAATGCCTCTGCTCCTGTACGACCTCCCAGGCCACACACCATCGAGCAAGCATATGATCATGGTCAGCTTGTTATAGTCCGCTGGCCAATTCTGGTTCCTCCGCCTGCTCTCGACCCTCAATTTGCCTATCTTGTGGAGCACAAGCCTCGGGTCCAGAAGCCAAAGCCAAGGCTACCACGGTTCCCAGGTACTGCAATGTCACCAGGATCGTTTAATCTGAATGGATTCAAGGCACACAACACATTCTTTGATAGTGACAAGAATCCCTACACAAGGCCAAGAATCTCCTCAGATCGATTCTGGAGTTATCAGCAGCGAAGCTACTATTCTTGCATCTTGTACAATCAAGGGCGCATCTTCCCACATATGCGTCTTGATTGTGAAGCCATTGCTAGATTGCCATGCCTTGAAGAAGCCCTTGACTGCTTCCGTGATGCAGGTCTGCTCAACTTTGTGACTGCCAAGGAACACTGGAATGAAGAACTTCTGCATCAATTCTATGCTACCCTTGACATTCGTGGGTACAACAGGGATCCGAAGACTTGGATCCTTGAGTGGATGACGGGCAATGTCCATCATGAAGCTAAAGCCCAAGACATCATCGAGCTTACAGCCTTGCCCACTCCTGGCGAATATTATGAACCAGGTTGTCAACAACACCAGAATGCTCTGGAGAGCATTTTCTAGAAGCCTGAGGCTAACATGAGCCAAATGCTGAGCATGATGAAGCCTCTGCCACGCGACACTGAATAACCAACGGAATTCTTTGTCGAAGACCTAGAGTATTTGTCCCGTACCATTTACCATATCATCAGGAAAACTCTATGGCCTGTCAAAGGACATTCATCTGCAGCGAAGCTTGAAGGAGCAATGAAGAATTTGATTTTCTATATCTTCAATGGCATCACCTTCAATGCTCAAGACTTTTTCATCAGGGAGTTGGCTGCATCTGGCTCCGACATCTTTGGTCTGAAGTTCTATGCTCCATGGGTAATGCGTCTTATCAAGCTTCACTCTGCCTTCAACTATTAGCCGTCTGCACGCAATCATCTCGTATTCTTGCCAGAGGTTGATCTGTCTGTTGAAGCTATTTACCCAGAGCCTGCAAAGGATCCAATTTATCTTCACAATGTTGATCGTCAAAGCTTCACCCAGCCAATTGAAGGAGTTCAGGCCATCTCTCGTGTTTATCCCTTGGCTAGCAACACACGTGCCCCTCACACCCAAACTAAAGCCACTGCAAGCACCATTGCCCAAAGGCCTCAGAAGCGATCTTGTGTTCTCAATGACCGAGAACTTCTTGTCGCTCTACATCAAAAACATGATAAGCATCATGACTTGCTGAAGCGTCAGATGCAAAGCCTCTTGGTGGACGTCAATCGCATTCGCAATCTTGCCACCAAGAATGCCTTTGTTACTCATGAAACCTGTCGGAGGTCTTGGAAGAGTCTGACATTGCTCAGTGCTGAAGCTGATCTTCAAGACGATGGCTTCACAGAAAGATCCAAGTTTGACTCCACTCCTCCAAGCAATGCTCACTTGCGTCGGAATCCCTCACTTGAAGACTCTGACTATTCTTCCTCAGCTTCAACGGCGAATGCTAGAGTCATAGATGATCAAGATGATGCTACCTCACCAACTCCACCTTCATCGCGTATCGACACTACACCAAGTTCTTCTGCACCACCGGACCTCAACGACGACCCTGCTGCTTCACCTACTCCTCCTGGGAATGAGTAGAAGCTCTATGTCTTCAATCCTTTTTGGTCACTACTGAAAAAGGGGGAGAAGCATATGAGTTGATAGTCTTCAAGCGGGTTCATATGGGTGGTTGCTTCACTTTTGCTACTTTTGCCAAGTGCTCACAACTCTCGTTTTTATACATTTGGTTCGTTTTTGAGTTGTAACACTTAAACTTGATGGTCGTCTGCTACCTTTTCGACACTATGTGATGCGATGATAAATTCCGCATGTACGATGATAAATTCCGCACGAAGTCTTTTTGCAGACGCCCATTTTTCATTATGCATGTCATTATGTTCGTTATATCCTTCCATGCATGATGAATTGTCTTCATAAGTAGAAGAGGAGCTCCGGAAGTAGAACCTCCCATGTGCATTTGCATTCAAAAGCAAATATTTATATGCACATCTTCAGGGGGAGCCTTTCTTCTACTTACGAAGACAATACTTAAATCCTTTACAATATCACATACTTCTATCCCCGTTGAAAACTTCAACCAGTTGGTCATCAATCACCAAAAAGGGGGAGATTGTAAGTGCATCTAGTGCAACCCCTAGTTGGTTTTGGACTATTGACGACAAACCTGGTTGAGGGACTAATGTGTTTGTGAGAATTGCAGGATAACATAGGTAGAAGACCCTCATTGATTTAGTTTTCCTACCGGAGATGACCCCTAAAAATGTATGAAGACATTGAATACAAAGGTGGTATGTGCAAATATTCACATTGAAGACTATGACAAGAGAAGACATTGCATGAAGACTATGGAGTGTGAAGACTCAGTTGTTTCGTCGTTTCCTTTTCTTCTTTGTTGAGTCATAGGAACCACCGTACTATTAAGTGGGGTCCAAGTGAACCAGTCAGAATGACTGAAGTGATGCTTAACCAAAATCCTATGTCTTCGAGTGAAGACAATGAGAACAAATCTTATCCAGAGTTGGATAAGTCAGCTTTGCTTGTAGCCCAAGTAAAGTTGCCGTGTGTGTTTGAAATCTGACCGTTGGAACACGTGTCAGTTCCTTAGTGACCGAGGGCCATTTCAGACAAATCAGGTCGGGTTGCTTAGTGGCTATAAATAGCCCACCCCCTACACCAAAAATTGGTTGGCTGCTCAGAGTTAGTGCATGGCTTTTGTCGTTCGAGAGCAACCCACCCCGAAGCCTTTGAGAGATAAATCCTTGCGAGGACAAAGCCCCAAACACCCAGAGCCAAAGAGTGTTAGGCATCACTGAAGTCTTCCTGTCTGTGTGATCTGAAGACTTATTACACTTGAGGACTGTGAATCCGCCAGCCGGTTAGGCGTCGCATTCTGAGCATCCAAGAGTCATTGTGGATCGCCGGTGAATGAAGTCTGTGAAGGTTTGGAAGTCTACCTTGAAGACTTACTAGAGTGATTGGGCGAGGACTGGGTGTCCTTAGCTCAAGGGTAATAAGGTGTAGACACATTCTTCTGAGTTAAATCTCAGCCTCCCTAACCAGACGTACAGTTGTCACAGCAACTGGAACTGGTCCAACAAATCATTGTCTTCAACGAGCAACTGGTTCTATCTTTTCCATATCTTTATTTATAGTTGGTCCTTGTGAAGTCATTGCATGCTTGCATTATCTTTTTGCCTTCACTAAGTGACTGCTTGTTCTGATTGGCTTCATACTATCTTCCATCCTGATCTATACTGCCCAGCTGCTATTAGTCTTTGTGCTTTCACTTCATTGAATACTTGAGTATGGCTTGCCTAGTGTAGTCTACCTTCCGCTGCATGCTAATAGGTTTATTTCTATCATTTGTCTTTGAAACTTCCATGTTTTGAATACTTTCATAAAAATCGCCTATTCACCCCCCTAGTCGATCACTAGCACTTTCACTACCACCTGGACCATTGTGACTATACTTTTCACATGATTGGTATCTGTCCATGATAGTTTTATTACTATGCCAAGTATGCATGATAGATCACATCACGGTTTTGCACCTTATGTCACTTATTGTTAGCACCTAGAATTTTTGCATGCAAGTTATGTGTGTTGGATTTCCATTTGGTTTTCCGAGTCTTTTGTGTTGCATGTTATTGCTCTCTGGAATGATTGCTTATGTATGTTATTTTACTTTGATGATAGACTATCCAAAGTGCGAAGAGGAGTACTATCGACCTCTAGAATTCAACTACCAGTATCAAGGCAAGTTCACATTTGACCATTCTTCAGATTACCTATGTTTATATTATGCACTTAGTCCTTTTGTGGTAGGATTGCATGGTAGGGTTTACTGTTGCCAGATGGCTATGCCGTTACCTAGTAGTTCATTTGAGGTAGGTCTGATCTATACATCCTTGTCACCACCGTGTAGCTTTATTTTTGCCTCGCTAAATGTAGATGTGGTTTGGGAAGCGAACATGGTGAGACATGAGTGACAAGGTAGTAAGCAGGACCAAGACTTGTAAATGAACTACCTGGGCGGTATTTGGTTTGAATGGTGGCGAAGTACAGTGGGAGCATGCATGGTTAATCCATGGTGGTGCACCACTAGTGGTCGGCCGCCCAGGCTCAAAGAGATCAATCGTATTCTCATGTCTAGAAGCTTACGTGTGCAGCCACAAGCCAATATGGGCTCTCGCTTAGTTGAGTAGTTAGTGTGACCCCTTCCGGGATGGGCTAGCAGATGTAGAATGAGTAGGTGTACCGGCCTATCCGTGGGTTAAGGGGGAATACTTTCCAAAGACTATGTCTCGGTCATCCTGTTCTGAAACGCCAGGCAGTGCGAGAACTTCAAGGGAGGCGATCGAGTCTTGTGGGGAAAAAGTGCGCAACCTCTGCAGAGTGTTAAAACCTAATCGATTAGCCATGTCCCCGGTTACAGACAACTTGAGCATCTAGTAGTGGAAATGCTAGGAGATCTCATCACTCTTAATTTAAACACTTGGGTTTTAAATGAAACTTTGGGAATGGATTGAGTTGGGTTTGCCAACTCATCCTATGCTATACTGTAGTGGTAGAATAATATCTTTTATTCTTGGGAAAAACTAGCTTTATGCATGTAACGCCCCGTATGTAACTTACTATATTTTACTCCAACTCTTGACATTCTCGTCTCTAAGTTATGATATTCCCTTGTGGTTGGGTTTTGTCTTCGTTTTGCATTTTGTCCATGTCATGCATCTCATATCATGTCATCATGTGCATCGCATTTGCATACGTGTTCGTCTCATGCATCCGAGCATTTTCCCCGTCGTCCGTTTTGCATTCCGGCACTCATACGTCCTCCGGCGCCCCCTCTTGCCACTTTTCATGTGTGGGTGTTAAACGTTCTCGGATTGGACCGATACATGCCAAGTGGCCTTGGTACACCACCGGTAGACCGCCTGTCAAGTTTCGTGCCATTTGGAGTTCGTTTGATACTCCAACGGTTAACTGGGGAACCGTAAAGGCCTCGTGTGTGTTGCAGCCCAACACCCCTCCAAAGTGGCCCAAAACCCATCCAAACCCCCTCCATCCTCTTGGCCGTTCGATCACGATCGCGTGGCCGAAAACCGCACCACATTTGGACTCTCCTAGCTCCCTCTACATATATATATATATATATATATATATATATATATGTGATCCCCTCTCAAATCCAGGTCAAAACCCTAAAAATTCCCCTCTGCGCCGCCGGACACGTCCGGGCGACATCGGACGAAATCATGCCACCACCCGCGACCAACCACAACGCCCCACGTGGCACTCCACTTCGCCCGCCGCAGCCGGCCCGTGCATCGCCGCAGCCCGTCCCCCGCGCGCGCTGCCCGTCCCCGCCGCCTGCCCGCCAGCACCGCCCAGCTCCGCCTCACTCCCTCGCCAAGCCTCCACGCCGGTCGGCCGCATCCGCCTCGCTGCCTCCGCTGCCGACCGACGTAGGACGTCGCCTCCGCCCGCACCACCGCACCTCGCCGCTCCCCTCCACGCCACCCGGCGCCGCTCGTCGCCGTAGACACCAGATCCGGTGAGCCCGGCCACGCCAGCCACCTTCCTCCACCTTGGCAACCAACTACGGTGAAAATCTCGGCTGCCTCGGTTCACGCGCTTGGGGACGAACCCTAGATCCAGATCTGATTCGGAGGTTGATTTCGTCTAAGTCATTTTCCTGTTCATATTTTCTAGCACTATTCATCATGCCATAACTCCTCATCCGTAGCTCCGTTTCGGGCGTGCAATATATCAAATTGTTCATCTGGATGTGCTCTTCATTTTGTTTTATTGCACCATGCTTGTTTGAGTCCATCTTGATGCCCAAATTGTTGATGCAAGACTGCTACAAAATGTTAGGTTCTGACTCTTAGCAGATCTTGAGCATTTGTCATTTTTGCCATGACTATTGTGTGCTTCCTATGGACTTGAGCTCTACATGTGTTTTGGGCTATGCCATGCCATCTTTACAGGGGTGTATGCCATGTATTTTTGTGATCTATGTGGTGACTATCACATGCATGCAAAGTAGCTCTGGTAATATTGCTGATTTCAGGGACTTAGAATTTCACTAAGTCATTTCCCTGCTGTTATTTTTATGCCATGTATTGATGTTGCTACAGAGAGATCCATACTTCTTTTGAGTATGTTCAGTAAGGATGATTTGGACATATGGGTGCGCTCTAGCCAACCGTGCCCCTATTTGCATTTATGGAGTGCCCTAGCATGGCTCAATCTTGCTCTACTTTTGCTATAAAATGTTCCTGGCAGATTGTTTACGTGTTAATCAATTTTGCCGAGGTTATTGTAGTTGATCCATGCATGCTATGAGATTGTTCTTGCTTTGGTTAGATTCATGAACATGTCTTCTTGCTAGTAGTATGCTTAGATTGTCATGAAATGCCTTGTGATGAGTGCATCAAGCTCGCAAAGATGCTTTCGTAACTCTGTTTTTGCCATGTCCAGTTTTTCTGCTAAGTCTGAATCTGTTAATGAAACTTGCTATGTTTACATGGGTGCCATCATATCTTCCTATCCTTTTTAGCTTATGGTCAGTAAGGGACTTTTGTTATATGCTTTGATTAGATTCATGCAATGCCTTGTATTTCTATGTTCCGATCATGTAGCATGTTGTTATCTTGCTCTCAACTTTGCTTGCTGATGTTAATTCCTGACATGTTAGTATTTTCACGAAGTGTGTGATGATGTTATCTTTTGCACTTTTGCCACGCTTGTTTGCCCGCTCTTGTGTGATTTAGCCATAGCTCAGTGTTCATCTTTTGTCAAGCATCTTGAGTAGATCACTGCCATGTGCTTTGTTGCTATGTTA
Source organism: Triticum monococcum (assembly GCA_034509565.1). Taxonomy (NCBI): domain Eukaryota; kingdom Viridiplantae; phylum Streptophyta; class Magnoliopsida; order Poales; family Poaceae; genus Triticum; species Triticum monococcum. The sequence continues at coordinate 246,017,923 of CM067846.1, read as the reverse complement.
GAGTGCAGTAGCTTAGTTTCTTGTTGCATTTTATATGGCATCGTGCTGTTAATCGTAGGATTGTGCCATTATTGTTTTGCTTGCCATTTGCAAACAGTGCATCCGATTCCGGTGATCTTTATATCGATTTCGACCAAAACCAACTCGTCTTTCCAGCGGCGCACTTGGTTTGCCAAGTTGAGGCCTGGTTCAATCTTTTCCTTCGGGAGCACGCATATGCATTGCATAGCACATCCCGCATATCATGTCATGTTTTGTATCATGTTGCTTGCACATTGCACCGTGGTTGATTGTTGTTTTCTTTTGCTTGTGTTCTTGCCTTGGGTAGAGCCGGGAGACGAGTTCGTGATCGAGGAACCCATTGAGTACGCTTACGAGGATCAGGCTTTCGTCAACTCGGAGAACTTTGCAAGCAAGATGACCATACCCTCGAAATCACTTCTATATTTGCTTGCTAGTTGCTCGCTCTATAGTTATGCCGCCATACCTACCACATGCTATATCATGCCTCCCATATTTCCATGTCAAGCCTCTAACCCACCTTGTCCTAGCAAACCGTTGTTTGGCTATGTTACCGCTTTGCTCAGCCCCACTTATAGCGTTGCTAGTTGTAGGTGGAGATGAAAATTGTTCCTTGTTGGAACATGATTATTGTTGGGATATCATTATTATATCTTCTTTACTTTAATGCACCTATATACTTGGTAAAGGGTGGCAGGCTCGGCCTTATGCCTGGTGCTTTGTTCCACTCTTGCCGCCCTAGTTTCCGTCATACCGGTGTTATGTTCCTTGATTTTGCGTTCCTTACGCGGTTGGGTTATAATGGGAACCCCTTGACAGTTCTCCTTGAGTAAAACTCCTCCAGCAAGGCCCAACCTTGGTTTTACCATTTTCCACCTAAGCCTTTTTCCCTTGGGTTCCACGGACTCAATGGTCATATTTATTTTAAACCCCCGGGCCAGTGCTCCTCTCAGTGTTGGTCCAACCTGTCAGCAGCCGGTGGCCACCAGGGGCAACTCTGGGTTGGCCTACCGGAATCTTGGACAATCCGGTGTGCCCTGAGAACAAGATATGTGCAGCTCCTATCGGGATTTGTCGGCACATTGGGGCGGCTTTGCTGGTCTTGTTTTACCATTGTCGAAATGTCTTGTAACCGGGATTCCGAGTCTGATCGTGCTGTCCTGGGAGAAGGAATATCCTTCGTTGACCGCGAGAGCTTGTGATGGGCTAAGTTGGGACACCCCTGCAGGGTTTTGAACTTTCGAAAGCCGTGCCCACGGTTATGGGCAGATGGGAATTTGTTAATATCCGGTTGTAGAAAACCTGACATTTAACTTAATTAAAATGAATCAACAGCGTGTGTAGCCATCATGGTCTCTTTTTGGCGGAGTCCGGGAAGAGAACATGGTCTCGTGTTATGCTTGACCGTAAGTAGTTTGAGGATCACTTCTTGATCACTTCTAGTTCACGACCGTGCTTTGCTCCTCTTCTCGCTCTCATTTGCGTAAGTTAGCCACCATATATACTAGTGCTTGCTACAGCTCCACCTCACTACCCCCCTTGTCCAACCTTAAGCTTAACTAGTCTTGATCACGAGGGTGTGAGATTGCTGAGTCCCCGTGACTCACAGATTACTTCCAAAACCAGATGCAGGTGCCGTTGATGCTAGTGCAGGGGATGCGACCGAACTCAAGTGGGAGTTCGATGAGGATTCAGGACGTTACTATGTTTCCTTTCCAGATGATCAGTAGTGGAGCCCAGTTGGAGCGATCATGGGATTTATGCATTAGGGGTTGTCTTTCTTTATTTGGTTCCGTAGTCGGACTTTGATTGTATCTGGATGATGTAATGCTATATTTATGTATTGCATGAAGTGGCGATTGTATGCCAACTCTTTATTTCTTTCTTAGTCAGTACATGGGATGTCTAAAGATTACCCCTCTTGCGACATGCCTACTATGTGGTTATGCCTCTAAGTCGTGCTCCGACACGTGGGAGATATAGCCGCATCGTGGGTGTTACAAGTTGGTAATCAGAGCCTTCCCTAACTTAGGAGCCCCCTGCTTGATCGAATCGCTGGCGTTGTTGAGTCTAGAAAAATATTTTGAGTCTTATAGGATTATATATATCGGGGAGTAGGATTCTTTTAACTCCTCAGTCCCTTTGTCGCTCTGGTGAGGCCTCCTGACGTAGAGTTTTGACTCTTCTCTCCTCAAATTTCACTACAAAAAAATTTAGGATCACGCGGGTATTTTGGAATCATTCCGATGGTTTTGTGACGAGAACATTGTTCTTGGTGCCTCCTGACATTTAGAGGTTGTGGTAGTGTCCCGGGGAGTTGAGCTCCGAGGTGTTGTCATCACAATTTTATCGTTGCAGTTCTGGAATACCTGAGTTCGCCGACATCGAAAATCTCCTTTATGCAGTTGTTGGTGAGATAACCTCGACGCCACCCAGTAATGGGGCGGGAGTTTGGGAGTATTGCCATAACTCGTATAACGGATGCTTTTCGAAGGTTGAGGTAAATGATTTCCGAAGGTTTCTTGGTTATGTGTTGAAGGATGGATACAGCTGGATGTAGGATTTGCTAGTTTTGGGTGAGATATTATGCTTCCCCTGTATCCCCAACACCTGATTGCATAACCAGAAAATTTCGGGAGTTTCATAGGTGGGAATTCATGTAGCTCTAGTATTTCTTCCCGCAGATATTTAGTTTGTGATTGGGTAATCCTTACAATTATTTGCTCATATCCGTACCTTGTTGATTTTATTCTTCTATCTGTATTTAAGTGGCTTCTCAACTTTATGGAAGTGTGAACATTTACTTTGGAATTCATTCATTCATCCTTATTCAAATGTTAAGGCTATATGTTGCAATTTCGATCCATTGACAGCTTGAATATATGTCTGTCAAGATGCTAACGGATGTCAACCTCTTCAGGATGGCTCCTCCAACGCGTCAGAATCCGGAACCTCCGCCACCACCTCCACCTTCGGAGGCATGGAAAGCTGTGATGGCCGCCACCAGTGCCAACACGCAGATGCTTTTGCAACTCTTGCAAGAGCGCAACCAAGGAAATCAAGGCCATGGCAACAATCAAGCTCAGTTTGCTACCCTCAACCAGTTCCTCGCAAACTAGCCGAAGTCTTTCAGTAACTGTGTCGAGGCCACAGACGCTGACGATTGGCTCATGGATATCTGCAAACATTTTGAGTGTAGCCACGTCAGGCCTGAGGACTTTGTCAAGTTTCCTTCATTCCAACTCAAAGACCAAGCTTCTGAGTGGTATCAACAATACAAAGATTCCAGAGGAGGTCGTGTGATTACCTATGATGATTTCCGCCGAGACTTCAAAGCTCACCACATTCCTCAAAGTGTTGTTGTGAGTAAGCGTGAGGAGTTCCGCAATCTGAAGCAAGGCAGTATGTCTGTTTACCAATACAACATCATGTTTCAGAGGCTCGCTCCCTTCGCCAAACAAGACGCCCCTGATGAGAAGAGCATGATTTATCAATTCAGAGGTGGCCTCAGAGAAGATCTGCAACTAGCTCTCGTGCATTTTGAGCCGAAATAGTATGATGAGTTCTACAACATGGCACTAAAGCAAGAGGCTGCTCAGCTCAAGTGCGATGCTTCTAAGAAGAGAGTCAGGGATGCAACTCCTTCTTCTTTTTCAACTCAAGTGACAGCTAAGCAGCAAAAGTTTTGGTTGCCTCCTCCTCCTCCGTTCGGTCAGCCTTATCAGCAGAAGAGTAAAGGTGGCAATGGAGCTCCCCACCCACCCAACCCAGGCTATCAGAACAAAGCTCAGTCTCGTGCTCCAAGGTCAAGTGCTCCTTATCACCATCTGCCCTTAGAGGTTACGTGCAACAAGTGTCAGCAGAAGGGTCACTATGCAAACAAATGCTTCAACCAGAGGCGCCTTCCGTCCTCCTGTGAGATCTACCAGCAATGCAGTGGTCAAGCATAATCCCAAGCATGCTAAGGTCAACATGATGAACGCAGCTCAGGCAGAGGACTCTTCAGAAGTGATCATGGGTAACCTTCATGTTAACGATATTGCTGCAAAAGTTCTTTTTGACACTGGTGCATCACTTAGTTTCATCTCAAGACCATTTGCATCTAAGCATGAGTTGGCTTTCCAAGTTATGCCTAGTCCGTTAGCAGTTGTCTCACCGGGTAAACGCATGAATGCTAACTCCATGGTTCCGGATGTTACTATCAAGATGGGCGACTATAAGTTTCTGTCTTCTCCAATTGTTCTTGGTGACTCGGGTATTGATCTAATTCTCGGCATGGACTGGCTTTCTAAGCACAAGGCTCAACTTGATTGTGCTGCCAGGCAGATTCAATTGACACACTCGTCTGAGGATGTGATCATCTTTGCCACTCGTGATGATACCATTCGTCTGTTTTCTCTCAATGAGAAGGGCGAGTTGAATGCCATCTCTCAGATTCCAGTCATTTGTGAATATCAAGACGTTTTTCCAGAAGAGCTTCCGGGAATGCCTCCTCACCGGCCAGTTGAATTCATCATCGATCTTGAGCCTGGCACGGAACCTGTTTGCAAACGTACTTACAAGCTTGGACCGGAAGAGTTGAAGGAGCTGAAGAAACAACTCGATATACAAGAGCGCATGGGTCTGATCCGGCCGAGTTCTTCTCCATGGGGTTGTGGTGTTCTTTTTGTCAAGAAGAAGGATGGCACGGACCGACTTTGTGTCGACTACCGCCCATTGAACAAGAAGACCATAAAGAACAAGTACCCACTTCCCAACATCAATGAGCTTTTTGAGCAACTCAAGGGTGCCCAAGTATTCTCCGAGCTTGACCTTTGTATGGGCTATCATCAGATTCGCATTCGTGAACAAGATATCCCCAAGACATCATTCAGAACAAGCTATGGTTCTTATGAATACACTGTCATGTCTTTCGGCCTTGTCAATGCTCCTCCAACGTTCTCTCGCATGATGAACTTTATCTTCAACCCTTACACAAATGATTTCGTCTTGGTGTATCTCGATGATATTTTGGTCTTTTCCAAGAACAAGGAGGATCATGCCAAGCATTTGAGATTGGTGCTGTACAAACTCAGAGAACATCAGTTCTATGCGAAGTTTTCAAAGTGCGAGTTTTGGCTCGATGAGGTTCCCTACCTTGGGCATATCATCTCAGCCAAGGGCATAGCTATTAATCCTGAGAAGGTGTCTGCAATTGTGAATTGGTAACCGCCTTAGAATGTGAAGCAGCTCCGTAGTTTCCTTGGGCTTGCAAGCTATTATCGAAGATTCATTGAGAATTTCTCTAAGATCGCGAAGCCTATTTCCAGCCTCCTCCAGAAGCATGTGAAGTATGTCTGGACGCCTGAATGTGATGTGGCTTTCAACACCCTCAAAGAGAAGTTAGTCGTAGCTCCAGTTCTGACTCCTCTTGATGAATCCAAACCATTCAAAGTTTTCTGTGATGCTTCCCTGCAAGGTCTCGGTGTTGTGTTAATGAAAGAGAATAAAGTTGTGGCCTATACCTCTCGCCAGTTGAAGCCCAACAAAAAGAATTACCCCACTCATGACCTCGAGTTGGCGGCAGTTGTCCATGCTCTTTTAACATGGAGACATCTCTTGTTGGGAAGGAAAGTGGACATCTTCACTGATCATAAGAGTCTCAAGTACATCTTCACTCAACCCAACCTCAACCTCAGGCAGACTCATTGGGTCGAAATGATTCAAGAGTATAATCCGAGTATTGAATATACTCCAGGCAAGGCCAATGTCATTGCTGACGCTTTGAGCAGGAAGGCTTACTGCAAAAGTTTGATTCTCAAGCACTTCCAACCGGATCTTTGTGAAGCTTTCTGCAAACTTAATCTCCAAGTTGTTCCTCAAGAATTCCTTGCCAACCTCCAAGTCTCTCCTACTTTGGAAGATCAGATTTTCGAGGCTCAACTTCTTGATGCAATGGTGAAGAAGGTGAAGAATGGGATTGCCAAGAGCCAACCCAAGTACAAGTGCTATCGCCTTGATGACAAAGATACTCTTTTCTTCGGGGATCGAATTTTTGTTCCTAAGGGTGACCTTCGTAAAGTCATTATGAACGAGGCTCACAATTCACTCCTATCTATTCATCCTGGAAGTACAAAGATGTACCATGACCTCAAGCAGTCGTATTGGTGGACTCGAATGAAGCGAGAGATTGCTCAGTTCGTGAATGAATGTGATGTCTGCAGAAGAGTGAAAGCAGAACACTAACGGCCAGCTGGTCTCCTCCAACCTATTGCCATTACAGAATGGAAGTCTGACCACATTGAGATGGACTTCATGACTGGATTTCCCAAGTCCAAGCGTGGCAATGATGCTATCTTCGTCGTCATCGACAAGCTCACTAAAGTGGCTTGTTTTCTTCCTATCAAAGAATCTATCACAGCAGCTCAATTGGCAGAGCTATATACCTCCAGGATTGTCTCTTTGCATGGCATTCCATAGTTGATATCTTTAGATCATGGAATCATCTTTACCTCTAAGTTCTGGGATTCCTTTCAGAAGGCCATGGGCACAAACATTCGCTTCAGCACAACCTTTCATCCTCAAACTAGTGGACAAGTCGAGCAAGTAAATCAAATTGTTGAAGATATGCTCAGTGCTTGTGCCATTTCTTTCGGCATGAAGTGGGAAGATTGTCTTCCATATGCCGAGTTCTCCTACAACAACAGCTTCCAAGCGAGTTTGGGCAAGGCCCTATTCGAGATTCTCTATGGCCGAAAGTGTCGTACTCCCCTTAATTGGTCAGAGACTTGTGAACGCCAACTTCTTGGCAATGACTTAATCACAGAGGCTGAAGAAATATGTAAAGCCATTCTTGAAATCTCAAAGCCGCGCAATCGCGCCAGAAGAGTTACTATGATAGCAAGCATCGTGACTTGGCTTTTGAGATCGGAGACCATGTCTACCTCCACGTCTCTCCAATGAAAGGTACTCGTCGCTTCGGTATCAAAGGGAAGCTTGCCCCTAGATACGTGGGTCCCTTTAAGATCATTGGCAAAAGAGGCGATATCGCCTATCAACTTGAGCTTCCATCCAACTTTGCAAACGTGCATGACGTGTTTCACGTGTCTCAGCTTCGCAAGTGTTTCAAGACTCCTGACCGCACCATCAACTTCGAAGAGATTGATCTCCAAGAAGACTTGTCTTATCCTGAGCATCCTGTTGCTATCCTTGAAGAAACCGAGCGCAAGACTCGCAACAAGTCTATCAAATTCCTGAAAGTGAAGTGGTCACATCATTCCGACCGAGAAGCCACCTGGGAACGTGAGGACCACCTCCATTCCGAATATCTGGAGTTTTTTCAGTCCTAGATCTCGGGACGAGATCCTTTCGTAGTGGTGGAGTGTTGTAACGCCCCATATGTAACTTACCATATTTGTACTCCAACTCTTGCCATTTTCGGCTCTAAGTTATGATATTCCCTCGTGGTTGGGTTTTTTCTTCATTTTGCATTCTGTCCATGTCATGCATCTCATACCATGTCATCATGTGCATCGCATTTCCATACGTGTTCGTCTCATGCATCCGAGCATTTCCCCCGTTGTCCGTTTTGCATTTCGGCACTCCTACGTCCTCCGGCACCCCCTCTTGGCTCTTTTCATGTGCAATTGTTAAAATTTCTCGGATTGGACCGAGACTTGCCAAGCGGCCTTGGTACACCACCGGTAGACCGCCTGTCAAGTTTCGTGCCATTTGGAGTTCGTTTGATACTCCAACGGTTAACCGGGGAAGCGTAAAGGCCTCATGTGTGTTGCAGCCCAACACCCCTCCAAAGTGTGCCAAAACCCATCCAAACCCCCTCCATTCTCTCGGTCGTTCGATCATGATCGCGTGGCCGAAAACCGCACCTCATTTGGATTCTCCTAGCTCCCTCTACCTATACATATGTGATCCCCTCTCAAAACCGGGTCAAAACCCTAAAAATTCCCCTCTGCGCCGCAGGACACATCCGGGCGACGCCGGACGAAATTGCACCGCCACCCGTGACCAACCACAGCGCGCCACGTGTCACTCCACTTCGCCCGCCGCCGCCAGCCCGCTCGGGCCCGGGGCCGTCCAGCCCGGCCCGCGCATCGCCCCTGGCCGTCCCCGCCGCCTGCCCGCTGGCGCCGCCCAGCTCCGCCACACTCCCTCGCCGCGACTCCACGCCAGCCGCCGCCTCCGCCTCGCCACCTCCGCCTCCGACCGACGCCGAGCGTCGCCTCCGCCCGCACCACCGCACCTCGCCGCTCCCCTCCATGCCGTCCGGCTCCTCTTGTCGCCGGAGACACCAGATCCGGTGAGCCCGGCCGCGCCAGCCACCTTCCTCCACCCCGGCAACCAACTTCGGCGAGAATCTCGGCTGCCTCGGTTCGCGCGCTTGGGGACGAACCTTAGATCCAGATCTGATTCGGAGGTTGATTTTGTCTAAGTCTGGAAAGACGAGTTGGTTTTGTTCGCGTGCAATATATCAAATTGTTCATCTGGATGTGCTCTTCATTTTGTTCCATTGCACCATGCTTGTTTGAGTCCATATTGATGCCCAAATTGTTGATGCAAGAGTGCTATAAAATGTTAGGTTCTAATTCTTAGCAGATCTTGAGCATTTGTCATTTTTGCCATGATTATTGTGTGCTTCCTATGGAATTGAGCTCTACATGTGTGTTGGGCTATGCCATGCCATATTTACAGGGGTGTATGCCATGTATTTTTGTGATCTATGTGGTGACTAGAACATGCATGCAAAGTATCTCTCATAATATTGCTGATTTCAGGGACTTAGAATTTGACCAAGTCATTTCCCTGCTGTTATTTTCATGCCATGTATTCATGTTGCTACAGAGAGATCCATGCTTCTTTTGAGTATGTTCAGTAAGGATGATTTGGACATATGGTTGTGCGCTATCCATCCATGCCCCTGTTTGCATTTATGGAGTGCCCTAGCATGACTCAATCTTGCTCTACTTTTGCTATACAATGTTCTTGGCTGATTGTTTACGTGTTAATCAATTTTGCCAAGGTTGTTGTAGTTGATCCATGCATGCTATGAGATTGTTACTATTTTGGTTAGCTTCATGAACATGTCTTCTTTCTTGTAGTATGCTTATCTTGTCATGCAATGCCTTGTGATGAGTGCATCGAGCTCGCAAAGATGCCTTCGTAACTCTGTTTTTGCCATGTCCAGTTTTTCTGCTAAGTCTGAATCTGTTAATGAAACTTGCTATGTTTACATGGGTGCCATCATATCTTCTGATCCTTTTTGGCTTATGGTCAGTAAGGGACTTTTGTTATATGCTTTGATTAGATTCATGCAATGCCTTGTATTGCTATGTTCTGATCATGTAGCATGTTGTTATCTTGCTCTCAACTTTGCTTCCTGATGTTAATTCCTGACATGTTAGTATTTTCACAAAGCCTGTGATGCTGTTATCGTTTGCACTTTTGCCATGCTTTTTTCAACCTGCTCTCTTGTGATTTAGCCGTAGCTTAGTGTTCTTCTTTTCTCAAGCATGTTGAGTAGATCACTGCCATGTGCTTTGTTGCTATGTTAGAGTGCAGTAGCTTAGTTTCTTGTTGCATTTTATATGGCATCGTGTTGTTAATCGCAGGATTGTGCCATTATTATTTTGCTTGCCATTTGCAAACCGTGCATCCGATTCTGGTGATCTTTATATCGATTTCGACCGAAATCAACTCGTCTTTCCAGTGGAGCACTTGGTTTGCCAGGCCTAGTTCAATCTTTTTCTTCCGGAGCACGCATATGCATTGCATAGCACATCCCGCGTATCATGTCATGTTTTGCATCATGTTGCTTGCGCATTGCACCATGGTTGATTGTTGTTTTCTTTTGCTTGTGTTCTTGCCTTGGGTAGAGCTGGGAGACGAGTTCGTGATCGAGGAACCCGTTGAGTACGCTTGCGAGGATCATGCTTTCGTTAACTCGGAGAACTTTGCAGGCAAGATGACCATACCCTCGAAATCACTTCTATCTTTGATTGTTAGTTGCTCGCTCTATTGCTATGCCGCGAGACCTACCACTTGCTATATCATGCCTCCCATATTGCCATGTCAAGCCTCTAACCCACCTTGTCCTAGCAAACTGTTTGTTGGCTATGTTACCTGTAACGCCCCGAGACCGATGTGCCAGCTGTCCTCCAGTTATTCGCCGTTGTTGCCTTGTCATTGCCTGCGTGTCATGCATTGCATATCATGTCATCATGTGCATTTCATTTGCATACAGGTTCCTCTCATGCATCCGAGCATTTTCCCCATTGTCCGTTTTGCAATCCGGCGCTCCGTTCTCCTCCGGTGGTCATTTCTACCTTCCTTTCGTGTGTAGGGGTTAAACATTTCCGGATTGGACCAAGACTTGTCATGCGGGCTTGGTTTACTACCGGTAGACCGTCTGTCAAGTTTCGTACCATTTGGACTTCGTTTGATGCTCCAACGGTTAACCGAGGGACCGAGAAGGCCTCGTGTGTGTTGCAGCCCAACAACCTTCCAAAGTGGTCCAAAATCGACCTAAACCTCTTCTATCATCTCGGTCGTTTGATCACGATCGCGTGGCCGAAAACCGCGCCTCATTTGGACTCTCCTAGCTCCCTCTACCTATACATATGTGGGCTTCCCCGAAATTTTCGCGGATGAAACCCTAGCCATCTTCCTCCGCGCACCGCCGGACATTTCGTCCCGCGCTGCCCGGACATGTCCACCGCCAGCTGCCACGCATTCCGGCCAATGAGTGACCGACACGTCATCAGCGCCGCCCCCGCGCCCTATCCCATCTCGCCACTTGGCGTCCCGCCGCCCTCGCCTCCCACCGGCCCGCGGGGCCCGTTCCCTCCGCGCCACCGCGCCCGGTTCTCCTCCGCCCCGCCACCCAACTCGTCGCGCGCCGCCGCCACCTCGCGCCGGCGCCGCCACCCCACTCTCCACTGGCGCCCTGCCCCGCCGCCTAGGTCGGGTCCGCGCCCTCCGGCGAGATCCTGCGCCTTCCGGCCACCGCCGTCGCTGCCTCTGGTCGTGCCCCGGCGAACTTCTTCCATGCCTCGGTTTCCGTGCCAAGAACCCCAGATCTGGAGGTCCATTTTCTATTAAGTCCTCAAGATTCCCAGTTTCATATGGCCATGTTCATAGCATCATAACTCCACATCCGTAGCTCCATTTTGCGCATGTAGCATATCAAAATGTTCATCTCAGAGAGTACATCATTTCATATCATTGCATCATTTTCATTTGAGTTCATCGTGATGCCCGAAATGCTGTTGGAAGAATGCCAGTTGAGATAATTGTCAGATTTGCTGCTCCAATTAGATATTTGTCATTTTTGCCATGATTAATGTGTGCATGATATGCCCCTGAGCTTTACATGTGTTTTGTTATATGTTTTGCCATCTATCCAGAGGTGCAACCCATGTATTTTTGTGATTTGTGTGGTGACTAGCACAAGCTTGCAAAGTGGTGCATTCGTTAATGCTGATTTCAGGGACTTAGCATTTCCACTAACTCTTTGGACTGTTTATCTCATTATGCCATATGTTCATGTTGTTTCCTAGTGATCCGTGCCTCTTTTGAGGATGATCAGTAAGGACGTTTTGTTAATCTTGTAGTGCTCTATCCATCCATGTCTTTGTTTGCAATTATGGAGCACCCTAGCTTGAGTCAATTGAGCTCTACTTTTGCTATTTCGTGAATCTGGGCAGATAGTCTACTTGTTAGCGATTTTGCCGAGGATGTTGTAGTTGATCCGTGCATGCTATGTTATTGTTCTTGCCATGTCTAGCTTGTATAATGTGTATTCTTGATGGTTGTATGCTTAGATTGTCATGACTTGCTCTATAGTGAGTGCATCGAGCTCGTGAACATGCCTACTTGATATCTGTTTCAACATGCTCCAGTTTTCACTAAGTCTGTGATCTGATTATCTTTTTGCCATGTTCACATGCTTGCAATTGTATTTTCTGATCCCTTTTGGCTCAGGGTCACTAAGGGACTTTTGTTAAGCTCTTTGAGTAGCTCCATGCCATGCTCTACTTTGCCATGTTCAGGTCCTGTAGCTTGTAGTTTTGTTGCTCCAAAGAGTGCTATCTGATCTGAAATTCCAGGCTTATCTTGTTGCATTTAGATGGCTACTTGATGTATATCGCAGACCGGCATCATATTTGAATTGCTTGCCATTTCCAAACCGTGCATCCGATTCCGGTGATCTTTATATTGATTTCAACCGAAATCACCTCATCTTTCCAATGGCACTCTTGGTTTTCCAAGTTGAGGCCAGGTTCATTCATTCCTTTGCAAATCATGCATATGCATCGCATACCGCATTCCGCATATCATACCATGTTCATGTGTTGGTTGTTTACTATGTTGTGTGCTTCTTTCTGGTGTTTGCTTCTTCGGGTTGGTTCTGGTAACGTCGTGATTGTGAGGACCCGATCGACTACGTCCGTTTGTCTTCTTCATGGACTCGTTCTTCTTCCTTGCGGGATTTCAGGCAAGATGACCATACCCTCGAAATCACTTCTATCTTTGCTTGCTTAGTTGCTCACTCTTTTGCTATGCCTATGCTGCGATACCTACCACTTGCTTATCATGCCTCCCATATTGTTGAACCAAGCCTCTAACCCACCTTGTCCTAGAAAACCGTTGTTTGGCTATGTTACCGCTTTGCTCAGCCCCTCTTATAGCGTTGTTAGTTGCAGGTGAAGATTGAAGTTAGTTCCTTGTTGGAACATGGGGATGTTGTTCCTTGTTGGAACATGTTTTACTTGCTGGGATATCACAATATATCTTATTTAATTAATGCATCTATATACTTGGTAAAGGGTGGAAGGCTCGGCCTTATGCCTGGTGTTTTGTTCCACTCTTGCCGCCCTAGTTTCCATCATATCGGTGTTATGTTCCCAGATTTTGCGTTCCTTGCGCGGTTGGGTAATAATGGGAACTCCTTGACAGTTCGCCTTCAGTAAAACTCTTCCAGCAATGCCCAACATTGGTTTTACCATTCGCAACCTAGCCTTTTCTTTTCCCTTGGGGGTTGCACGCCCAAGGGTTATCATTATTTTAAACCCCTAGGCCAGTGCTCCTCTGAGTGTTGGTCCAAACTGTCAGCCGCCGGTGGCCACCAGGGGCAACTCTGGGCTGGCCTACCGGAAGTTTGGACAATCTGAGTGTGCCCTGAGAAAGAGATATGTGCAGCTCCTATCGGGATTTGTCGGCACATTCGGGCGGTGTTGCTGGATTTGTTTTAACTTGTCAGAGTGTCTTGTAGAACCGGGATACTGAGTCTGATCGGAATGTCTCGGGAGGAGGTCTATTCCTTCATTGACCGTGAGAGCTTGTGATGGGCTAAGTTGGGACACCCCTGCAGGGATTTGAACTTTCTAAAGCCGTGCCCACGGTTATGGGCAGATGGGAATTTGTTAATGTCCGGTTGTAGAAAACCTGAAGTTGACCTTAATTAAAATACATCAACCGCGTGTGTAACCGTGATGGTCTCTTTCCGGCGGAGTCCGGGAAGTGAACACGGTGTTGGAGTTATGCTTGACGTAGGTTGTTCTAGGATCACTTCTTGATCATACTTTTATCGACCGTGCTTTGCCCTCTCTTCTCGCTCTCATTTGCGTATGTTAGCCACCATATATGCTAGTCGCTTGCTGCAGCTCCACCTCATACCTTTACCTTACCCATAAGCTTAAATAGTCTTGATCGCGAGGGTGCGAGATTGCTGAGTCCCCGTGGCTCACAGATACTTCCAAAACCAGTTTGCAGGTGCTGATGAGTCCGTGCGGATGACGCAACCAAGCTCAAGTGGAGCTCGATGAAGATCTTGTCCTTTGTGTTGTTTCGTTCTAGTTGATCAGTAGTGGAGCCCAGTTGGGGTCGATCGGGGACCGTGTCGCATTTGGGGTTCTTCTTTTATTTTGGTTCCGTAGTCGGACCCTGATTGTATTTTGATGATGTAATGCTTTATTCATGTAATTGTGTGAAGTGGCGATTGTAAGCCAACTATGTATCTTTTCCCTTATGTATTACATGGGTTCTGTGAAGATTACCTCACTTGCGACATTGCTTTCAATGCGGTTATGCCTCTAAGTCGTGCTTCGACATGTGGGAGATATAGCCGCATCGAGGGCGTTACATTACCGCTTTGCTCAGCCCCTCTTATAGTGTTGCCAGTTGCAGGTGGAGATGAAATTTGTTCCTTGTTGGAACATGATTATTGTTGGGATATCATTATTATATCGTGTTTACTTTAATGCACCTATATACTTGGTAAAGGGTGGAAGGCCCGGCCTTATTCCTGGTGTTTTGTTCCACTCTTGCCGCCCTAGTTTCCGTCATACCGGTGTTATGTTCCACGATTTTGCGTTCCTTATGCGGTTGGGTTATAATGGGAACCCCTTGACAGTTCGCCTTGAATAAAACTCCTCCAGCAAGTCCCAACCTTGGTTTTACCATTTTCCACCTAAGCCTTTTTCCCTTGGGTTCCACGGACTCAATGGTCATGTTTATTTTAAACCCCCGGGCCAGTGCTCCTCTGAGCGTTGGTCCAACCTGTCAGCAGCCGGTGGCCACCAGGGGCAACTCTGGGTTGGCCTACCAGAATCTTGGACAATCCGGCGTGCCCTGAGAACGAGATATGTGCAGCTCCCATCGGGATTTGTCGGCACATTCGGGCGGCTTTGCTGGTCTTGTTTTACCATTGTCGAAATGTCTTGTAACCGGGATTCCGAGTCTGATCGGGCTGTCCTGGGAGAAGGAATATCCTTCGTTGATCGTGAGAGCTTGTGATGGGCTAAGTTGGGACACCCCTGCAGGGTTTTGAACTTTCGAAAGCCGTGCCCACGGTTATGGGCAGATGGGAATTTGTTAATATCCGGTTGTAGAAAACCTGACACTTAACTTAATTAAAATGAATCAACAGCGTGTGTAGCCGTCATGGTCTCTTTTCGGCGGAGTCCGGGAAGAGAACACGGTCTCGTGTTATGCTTAACCATAAGTAGTTTGAGGATCACTTCTTGATCACTTCTAGTTCACGACCGTTCTTTGCTCCTCTTCTCGCTCTCATTTGCATAAGTTTGCCACCATATATACTAGTGCTTGCTGCAGCTCCACCTCACTACCCCCCTTGTCCTACCTTAAGCTTAAATAGTCTTAATCGCGAGGGTGTGAGATTGCTGAGTCCCCATGACTCACAGATTACTTCCAAAACCAGATGCAGGTGACGTTGATGCCAGTGCAGGGGATGCGACCGAACTAAAGTGGGTGTTCGACGAGGATTTATGACGTTACTATGTTTCCTTTCAAGACGATCAGTAGTGGAGCCCAGTTGGGGCGATCATGGGATCTATGCATTAGGGGTTGTTTTTGTTTATTTGGTTCCTTAGTCAGACCTTGATTGTATTTGGATGATGTAATGCTATATTTATGTATTGTATGAAGTGGTGATTGTAAGCCAACTCTTTATCTCTTTCTTATTTAGTACATGGCATGTGTATAGATAACCCCTCTTGAGACATGCCTACTATGCGGTTATGCCTCTAAGTCATGCTCCGACACGTGGGAGATATAGCCGCATCATGGGTGTTACAATGCAAAACTAAACTTAGAGCTTTCCACCAGCCAAATTGCATGTACAAATAGGTTCATTATTCTTATGATGTGACTTGCCAATACATTCAATGCAGTGACCTACAGGGCTGCAATGTCTTATGTTACAGGAATTTCTATGACGAGTAAGATTTACGTTGTCGGGTTACGGTCTACACTCAACTTGCCGTTGGCATTGATGGGATTCCACACCCTTATGTTTGTTCCCGCTGAGACTTATGAGGTATATATCGGTTTTTACGTTATTTATACATGTGATTGCACTTTGATATATACATCAATGCACTATGTGTGCCAGCATACCGACCCAGGGATGGCACAGATACACAGAGGCTTGACCGTTTGAGGTCGAGCCGCTACAAGTAGACCGACTCCTGCCTACATCTACTACTATTACTCCACACATTGACCGCTATCCAGCATGCATCTAGTGTTTTAAGTTTATGGAGAAACGGAGTAATGCAATAACAACAATGACATGATGTAGACAAGATCTATCTATGTAGATATAGACCCCATCGTTCTATCCTTAGTAGCAACGATACATACGTGTCGTTTCCCTTTCTGTCACTGGGATCAAGCACCGTAAGATCGAACCCACTACAAAGCACCCCTTCCCATTGCAAGATAAATAGATCAAGTTTTCCATACAAAACCCAAATATCGGAGAACAAATACGAGGCTATAAGAAATCATGCATATAAGAGGTCAAAGAAACTGAAATAACTTCCATGGATATAAAAAGATAGATCTTATCATAAACTCAAAGTTCATCGGATCCCAACAAACACACCGCAAAAAGAGTTATATCATATGGATCTCCAAGAGACCATTGTATTGAGAATCAAGAGAGAGAGATGAAGCCATCTAGCTACTAACTAAGGGCCCGAAGGTCTACAAAGAACTAATCATGCATCATCGAAGAGGCACCAATGGAGGTGGTGAACCCCATCCGAGATGGTGTCTAGATTGGATCTGGTGGTTCTGGACTCTGTGGCGGCTAGATGAATATTTTGTCGACTCCCCTAGGGTTCTGGGATTTTTGGGGTATATATAGAGTAAAGAGGCGGTCTGGGGGCACACGAGGTGGGCACAAACCACCAGGGCGCGCCTGGGCGTCCTAGCGCACCCTGGTGGGTTGTGCCCCCCTCGGGGCACCCCCACGCGCAGCTAGGGCCCATTGTGTTCCTTTTGACCCATAAAAATTCTTCGTAAAGTTTCATGGCATTTGGACTCCGTCTAATATTGATTTTCTGTAATGTAAAAAACAAGAAAAAACAAGAACTGGCACTTGGCACTATGTCAATAGGTTAGTACCAAAAAATGATATAAAGTGATTATAAAACATCCAAGATTGATAATATAACAACATGGAACAATCTAAAATTATAGATGCATTGGAGACGTATCAGGGCATGCCCCTAGGGCCGGCCTCCTCCCCTCCTCCTTTATATACGGGGGCAGGGGGCACCCCAAAGCACATCAATTGTTCTCTTAGCTGTCTGCGGTGCCCCCCTCCATAGTTTACTGCTCCGGTCATATTGCCATAGTGCTTAGGCGAAGCCCTGCGCGGACCAGATCACCATCACCGTCACCATGTCGTCGTGCTGACGAAACTCTCCCTCGAAACTTTGTTGGATTAAGAGTTGGAGGGACGTCATCGAGCTGAATGTGTGCTGAACTCGGAGGTGCCGTATGTTCGGTGGTTGATCGGTTGGATCGCGAAGACGTTCGACTACATCAACCGCGTTAACCTAATGCTTCCGCATTCGGTCTATGAGGGTACGTGCACACACTCTCCCCCTCTCGTTGCTATGCATCTCCTAGATAGATCTTGTGTGATCGTAGGATTTTTTTTGAAATTGCATGCCACATTCCCCAAAAGTGGCATCCGAGCCTGGTCTATGCGTAGATGATATGCACGAGTAGAACACATAGAGTTGTGAGCGTTCATAGTCATACTGCTTACCACCAACGTCTTATTTGGATTCAGCGGTATTGTTGGATGAACGGCCCAAACCAACCTTACATGACCATGTTCATGAGACCGATTTTACCGGTAGACATGCAATTTGTTTTGCATAAAGGTGGCTGGCGGGTGCCTATTTCTCCAACTTTAGTTGAATCGAATTTGACTACGGCCGGTCCTTGTTGAAGGTTAAAACAACAAACTTGACGAAACATCATTGTGGTTTTGATGCGTAGGTAAGAACAGTTCTTACTAGAAGCTTGTAGCAGCCACGTAAAACTTGCAACAACAAAGTAGAGGACGTCTAACTTGTTTTTGCAGGGCATGTTGTGACGTGATATGGTCAAGACATGATGTGATATACGTTATTGTATGAGATGATCATGTTCTGTAAAACTTATCCGCAACTGGCAGGAGCCTTATGGTTGTCGCTTTATTGTATGAAATGCAATCGCCATGTAATTGCTTTACTTTATCACTATGAGTTAGCGATAGTTGTAGAAGGAATAGTTGGCGAGACGACAACGACGCTACCATGGAGATCATGGTGTCAAGCTAGTGACGATGGAAATCATGATGGTGCTTTGGAGATGGAGATCAAAGGCACAAGATGATTATGGCCATATCATGTCACATATTTTGATTGCATGTGATGTTTATCTTTTATGCATCTTATTTTGCTTAATACGGCGGTAGCATTATAAGATGATCCCTCACTAAAATTTCAAGGTATTAGTGTTCTCCCTGAGTATGCACCATTGCGACAGTTCGTCATGCCGAGACACCACGTGATTATCAGGTGTGATAAGCTCTACGTTCACATACAACAAGTGCAAGGCAGTTTTGCACATGCGGAATATTTAGGTTAAACATGACGAGACTAGCATGTACAGACATGGCCTCGGAACACTGGAGACCGAAAGGTCGAACATGAATCATATAGTAGATATGATCAACATGGAGATGTTCACCATTGAATATTAATCCATCTCACGTGATGATCAGACATGGTTTAGTTGATTTGGATCATGTAATCATTTAAATGACTCGAGGGATGTCTATCTAAGTGGGAGTTCTTAAATAATTTGATTAATTCAACTTAATTTATCATGAACTTAGCCTTGATAGTATTTGCATATCTATGTTGTAGATCAATAGCTCACGTTGTAGCTCCCCTATGTTTTTGATATGTCCCTAGAGAAAACTAAGTTTAAAGATGATAGTAGAAATGATGCAAACTAGGTCCATGATCTAAGGATTATCCTCGTTGCTGCACAGAAGTATTATGTTCTTAATGTACCGCTAGGTGACACACCTATTGCAGGAGTAGATGCAGACGTTATGAACGTTTGACAAGCTGGGTATGATGACTACTTGATAGTTTAGTGCACCATGCTTTAAGGCTTAGAACCGGGACTTCAAAAACATTTTGAACGCCACGGAGCATATAAGATGTTCCAAGAGTTGAAATTGGTATTTTAGACTCATGCCCATGTTGAGAGGTATGAGACCTATGACAAGTACTTTGCCTACAAGATGGAGGAGAATGGCGCAGCCAGTGAGCATGTACTCAGAATGTCTGGGTAGTATAATCACTTGAATCAAGTAGGAGTCAATATTCCAGATAAAATAGGGATTGACAGAGTTCTCTAGTCACTATCACCAAGCTACTAGAACTTCATGATAAACTATAATATGCAAGGGATGACAAAAATGTTTCCCGAGCTCTTCCCGATGCTGAAATCGGCGAAGGTAGAAATCAAGAAAAAGCATCAAGTGTTGATGGTTGACGAGACCACTAGTTTTAAGAAAAGGGGCAAATGAAAAGAAAGGGAACTTCAAGAAGAATGACAAGCAAGTTTCCACTCCCATGAAGAAGCCCAAAGCTAGACCTAAGCCTAAAACTGAGTGCTTCTACTGTAAAGGGAATGGTCTTTGGAAGCGGAACTGCCCCAAATACATGGAGGATAAGAAGGATGGCAAAGTGAAGAAAGATATATTTTATATACATGTTATTGATGTGTATTTTACTAGTGTTCATAGTAACCCCGGGGTATTTGTTACCGGTTCAGTTGCTAAGATTAGTAACTCGAAACGGGAGTTACAGAATGAACAAAGACTAGTTAAGGGCGAGGTGATGATGTGTGTTGGAAGTGATTCCAAGGTTGATAAGATCGCCATCGCACACTCCTTCTACCTTCGGGATTAGTGTTGTACCTAAATAAATGTAATTTGGTGTTTGCATTGAGCATGACTATGATTGGATCATGTTTATTGCAATACGGTTATTCATTTAAATCAGAGAATAATAGTTGCTCTATTTACATGAATTAAACCTTCTATGGCCATACACCTAATGTAAATGGTTTATTGAATATCAATCGTAGTGATACACATATTCATAATATTGATGCCAAAAGATGCAAAGTTGATCATGATAGTGCAACATATTTGTGGCACTGCCATTTAGGTCAAATTGGTGTAAAGCGCATGAAGAAACTACATGCAGATGGGCTTTTGCTATCACTTGGTTATGAATCATTTGATACTTGCGAACCATGCCTCATGGGCAAGATGACTAAAACTTCGTTCTCCGGAACAACGGAGCGAGCGACTGACTTATTGGAAATAATACATACTGATGTATGCTGTCCAATGAGTGTTGAGGCTCGTGACGGGTATCATTATTTTCTGACCTTCACAGATGATTTGAGCAGATATCAGTATATCTACTTGATGAAACATAAGTCTGAAACATTTGAGTTCAAAGAATTTTAGAATGAAGTGGAAAATCATCGTAACAAGAAAATAAAGTTTCTACAATCTGCTAGTGGAGGCGAATATTTGAGTTACGAGTTTGGCCTTCATTTGAAACAATGTGGAATAGTTTCACAACTCACGCCACCTGGAACACCACAACATATTGGTGTGTCCGAACGTTGTAACCGTACTTTATTAGATATGGTGCGATCTATGATGTCTCTTACCGATTTACCACTATTGTTTTGGGGTTATGCATTAGAGACACCTTCATTCACGTTAAATAGGGCACCATCTAAATCCATTGAGACGACACTGTATGAACTATGGTTTGGAAAGAAACCTAATTTGTCATTTGTTAAAGTTTGGGTTATGATGCTTATGTGAAAAAGCTTCAGCCTGATAAGCTTGAACCCAAATCAGAGAAGTGTGTCTTCATAGGATAGCCAAAAGAAACTGTTGGGTACACCTTCTATCACAGATCCGAAGGTAAGATATTCGTTGCTAAGAATGGATCCTTTCGAGAGAAGGAGTTTCTCATGAAAGAAGTGAGTGGGAGGAAAGTAGAACTTGATGAGATAATTGTACCTTCTCTCAAATTGGAAAATGGTTCATTATAAAAATCAGTTCTAGTGATGCCTATATCAGTTAGTGAGGAAGTTAATGATGATGACCGTGAAACTTCAGATCAAGTTACTACCGAACCTCGTAGGTCAATCAGAGTATGGTCCGCACCAGAGTGGTACGTTAATCCTGTTCTGGAAGTCATGTTACTAGACCATGATGAACCTACGAACTATGAGGAAGCGATGATGAGCCCAGATTTCGCGAAATGGCTTGAGGCCATGAAATCTGAGATGGGATCCATGTATGAGAACAAAGTGTGGACTTTGGTTGACTTGCCCGATGATCGGCAATCCATAGAGAATAAATGGATATTCAAGAAGAAGACTGACGCTGACGGTAATGTTACTGTCTACAAAGCTTGACTTGTTGCGAATGGTTTTTGAGAAGTTCAAGGAGTTGACTATGATGAGGCCTTCTCACGCGTAGCGATGCTTAAGTCTGTCCGAATCATGTTAGCAATTGCCGCATTTTATGACTATGAAATTTGGCAAATGTATATCAAAACTGCATTCCTTAATGGATTTCTTAAAGAAGAGTTGTATGTGATGCAACCAGAAGGTTTTGTCGATCCTAAAGGTGCTAACAAAGTGTGCAAGCTCCGGTGATCCATTTATAGACTAGTGCAAACTTCTCGGAGTTGGAATATACGCTTTGATGAGGTGATCAAAGAATATGGTTTTATACAGACCTATGGTGAAACCTGTATTTACAAGAAAGTGTGTGTGGGAGCTCTCTAGCATTTCTAATATTATATGTGGATGACATATTGTTGATTGGAAATGATATAGAATTTCTGGATAACATAAAATAATACTTGAATAAGAGGTTTTCAATGAAAGACCTCGGTGAAGCTACTTATATAGTGGGCATCAAGATCTATTGGGATAGATCGAGACACTTAATAGGACTTTCACAAAGCACATACCTTGACAAGATTTTGAAGAAGTTCAGATGGATCAGTCAAAAAGGAGTTCTTGCCTGTATTGTAAGGTGTGTAGTTGTGTAAGACTCAAAACCCGACCATGACAGAAAATAGGAAGAGAATGAAAGTCATTCCCTATGCCTCAACCATAGGTTCTATAAAGTATGCTATACTGTGTACCATACCTATTGTGTACCTTTCCATGAGTTTCGCAAAGGGGTACAATAGTGATCCAGGAGTGGATCACTAGACAACGGTCAAAGTTATCCTTAGTTACCTAAGAGGACCAAGGAAATATTTCTTGATTATGGAGGTGATAAAGAGTTCATCGTAAAGAGTTATGTTGATGCAAGCTTTTACACCGATCCGGATGACTCTAAGTCTCAATCTAGATACATATTGAAAGTGGGAGCAATTAGCTAGAGTAGCTCCATGCAGAGCATTGTAGACATAGAAAATTTGCAAAATACGTACGGCTCTGAATGTAGCAGACCCATTGACTAAACTTCTCTCACAAGAAAAACATGATAACACCTTAGTGCTCTTTGGGTATTAATCACATAGCGATGTGAACTAGATTATTGACTCTAGTAAACCCTTTTGGTTGTTGGTCACATGGAGATGTGAACTATGGGTGTTAATAACATAAAGATGTGAACTATTGGTGTTAAATCACATGGCGATGTGAACTAGATAATTGACTCTAGTGCAAGTGGGAGACTGAAGGAAATGTGCCATATAGGCAATAATAAAGTTGTTATTTTATATTTCCTTATATCATGATAAATGTTTATTATTCATGCTATAATTGTATTAACCGGAAACTTGATACATGTGTGGATACATAGACAAAACACCGTGTCCCTAGTAAGGCTCTACTAGACTAGCTCGTTAATCAAAGATGGTTAAGTTTCCTAACCATAGACATGTGTTGCCTTTGATAAACGGGATCACATCATTAGGAGAATGATGTGATGGACAAGACCCATCCCTTAGCTTAGCATAATGATCGTTAAGTTTTTTTTGTTATTGCTTTCTTCTTGACTTATACATATTCCTTTGACTATGAGATTATGCAACTCCAGGATACCGGAGTGTCGGTGGAAATGACACCTACGGGATCACAAGGAATCCTTTTTTGCTATGGTTGGTGGGCATGGGGCTGTGGAAAGAGCGGGATTGAGAGATTAATGCAGGGGGATTATCCAGGTTCGGGCCGCAAGTGATGCGTAATACCCTATTCCTGTTGGTTTCTATTTATCTGGTGTTCTTGGACTAGCTAAAAGGCGTCCAGGGTCCAAAAAATCCGAATCCTCTCTCAGTACACCACAGGCCTCCTTTTATAGTCAAAGGGGCTACCAAAGTGGCACACAGGAGATGGAAAGTGAAAGTGCGTTATATCGACTAGAGGGGGGGGGTGAATAGGCAATTTTTACAAAAGTCTTCAAAACGTGGAAGTTTCGAAGACAAACGATAGAATTAAACCTATTACAATGCAGCGGAAGGTAGACTACACTAGGTAAACCATAGTCATGTATCCAATGAAGTGAAAGCACAATGACTAATAGCAGCTAGGTAGTAAGGATCAGGTAGGAAGATATTAAGAAGCCAAACAGATCACACAGTCACTCAGTGAAGACGAAAGATAGTGCAAACATACAATGACTTCACAAGGAGTAACAGTAAGTAAAGACAAAGGAAGGAAGAAACCAGTGACTCGTTGAAGACAATGATTTGTTGGACCAGCTCCAGTTGCTGTGACAACTGTACGTCTGGTTAGGGCGGCTAGGTATTTAAACCTAAGGACACACAGTCCCGGACACCCAGTCCTGAACACGCAGCTCAGGACACCCAGTCCTCACCATATTCCCCTTGAGCTAAGGTCACACAGACCTTGCCCAATCACTCTGGTAAGTCTTCAAGGTAGACTCCCAAACCTTCACAGACTTCATTCACCGGTAATGCACAATGTCTCTTGGATTCTCAGAACGCTACGCCTAACCGGCTGGAGGATTCACAGTCCTCAAGTGTAATAAGTCTTCAGATCGCACAGACAAGAAGACTTAAGTGATGCCTAATTCTCTTTGGCTCTGGGTGGTTAGGGCTTTATCCTCGCAAGGAATTCTCTCTCAAAGGCTTCGAGGTGGGTTGCTCTCATATGACAAAAGCCGTACTCTGAATCTGAGCAGCCAACCGTTTATGGTTGTAGGGGGTGGGCTATTTATAGCCACTAGGCAACCTGACCTGATTTGTTCGAAATGACCCTGGGTCACTAAGGAACTGACACGTGTTCCAACGGTCAGATTTCAAACTCACACAACAACTTTACTTGGGCTACAAGCAAAGCTGACTTGTCCGACTCTGGACAAGATTCGCTCTCATAGTCTTCACTCGAAGACATAGGTTTTGTTTAAGCATCACTTCAGTCATTCTGACTGGTTCTCTTGGACCCCCACTTAACAGTACGGTGGTTCCTATGACTCAACAAAGAAGAAAAAGAACTACGAAAGATCTAAGTCTTCGAGCTCCATAGGCTTCATGCGGTGTCTTCTCTTGTCATAGTCTTCAATGTGAATATCTTCATATACGACCTTTGACATCAATGTCTTCATACATTTTTAGGGGTCATCTCTGGTAGGAAAACCGAATCAATGAGGGACTTCTACCTGTGTTATCCTGCAATTCTCACAAACACATTAGTCCCTCAACTAGGTTTGTCATCAATACTCCAAAATCAACTAGGGGCGGCACTAGATGCACTTACAATCTCCCCCTTTTTGGTGATTGATGACAAACTAGTTGAAGTTTTCAACGGGGAATATAATATTTGAAATTGTAAAGGATAAGGAGTTGTCTTCATAAGTTGCAAGGGCTCCCCTTGAAGATGTGCATATAAGTAATTTGCTTTTGGAATGCAAATGCACATGGCAGGTTGTGCTTGTGGAGATCCACTTCAACTTATGATGACAATCCACTATGCATGTGAAGGTATGTGAAGATAATGACATGCATAATGGAAAATGGACGTCTGCAAAATGATCTAAGTGCGGAATTTATCGTCGCACATGCGGAATTTATCATCGCAACACAAGGTGGCAAATAAGTAGCAGACGACCATCGAGTTTAAGTGTTACAACTCAAAGAACCAAATCTATCAAAACGAGAGTTGTAAACACGAAGCAAAATATAAAGCACCCGCCCATATGGACCCACTTGAAGACTATCAAACTCATATGCTTCTCCCCCTTTTGTCAGTAAGGACCAAAAAGGTTCGAAGACATAGAGCATCTACTCGTTCCCATGAAGAGTAGGTGAAGCAGCAGGGTCGTCGGTGGTGTTCGGCGGTGCAGAAGAACTTGGAGCAGTGTCGACGCATGCTGAAGGAGGTGGCGGTGAAGTAGCAACGTCTTCATCCTCGATCACTCTGGCATTCACAGTTGCAGCAGAGGAGGAGAACTCAGAGTCTTCAAGAGATGGAGTTCATCGCTGCACTGCCCTTCGAGGAGGTGTGGAGTCAAACTTGAAGCGCTTAGAGAAGCCATCCTCTTGAAGATCATCTTCAGAACACAGCAGCGTCAGCCCTTTCCATGTGCGTCGAGAGGTTTCATGAGCAACAAAGGCATTCTTGGTGGCAAGATTGCGAATGCGATTAACATCCACCAAGAGGCTTTGCATTTGACGCTTCAGCCATGACAGTGTCAGTGGCTTCAATGGTGTTGGTGGTGGCAGCCTCAAGATTTTCAACCTCCAGTTGATGAGCTGGAGGGTCGGTCACAATCACGTTCTCATCGAGAACTGCTTCTTGGTGGGACAGGGGAGTAGCAACTTGTGGGACTTCTTCTTCAGCGGCTGATGCAGCCGGAATGTCTTCAGCAGTTTTAGCTTCAGACGCAGAGACTTGAGGCCTTGGACCTATGCGAAGCCTGCGCAACGCGGGCGACGCCTGTGGAGTTGGTGTTGGCTGGGCCTCAAAGTCTTCTTCCTCTTGTGGGCGATCAGCCCATGAAGCATCCTGAGCAATTGGCGTCAGTGGACGACCAATGCTGATGAGTTCGCTGTGCGTTAGCACTGGCGATGATACCTGTTGGTGCTCTAGCTGAGGAAGGACTGCATCATCTTCAACATGGTCATGGTGACCAATGTCTTCAGCAGCGATGGGATCAGATGCGGGAAAGTCTTCAGCTTCATGAGCCTCTGTGAAAGCAGGCTCATGGACAGTTAGTTGACGTTCTTGTGGTTCAGCGTCAGGGTGAACCATGGAAATGGGTTCAACAATCAAGGGCTCTGTGGGAGCAGCCTGTTCCTTCTTGGTCTTTCTCTTCTTCTTGGAGGGGGCAGTAGCAGAGGCTTCATGATGTTTCCTCTTCCTTGCTTCAGCCTCAGCAGTCCTAGTCTTCTTCAGTTCTGAAGCGGTTGACCTGGCCTTTGGCTTCGGGCCAGTCATGCTAGTTGGGAAGACAATGGGATCTGCTTCCTGCCTTGGTGCGTCGGGTTCAGCCATAGCGGGCTTCTTCTTCTTCTTGGCAGCCATCCTGGGGTCGATGCCAGGACGCCCAAGGGCCTTGCGCTTCTCAGCCTCATTGTAGGCTTGTACACACCTGTCAGCCAGGACCTTCATGCGCTCACGAGAACCCTGAGCTTCCGCACGTTTCTTGAGAAAGGCTTCCTTGAGCTCGTGCAGCATAATCTTGAAGTTCTTCACGTCTTGCACGCTGAGCTTGGCCATATGCTTCTTGAACTGAGATTTCACAAAGTCAATCTTCTGCTTCAGTTCAACAATGCGCTGGGCGATGGCTGACTCTGAAGCAATGGCGCCATGGAAGGCGACACTGAGGCCAATGGGTAGTTGCAGATCTTCGAAGCTGATGTCTGGCGTGTCAAACCACTCATCAATGAAGTTGTGGATGATTGTTACATCAAAGAGCGGCAGATCATTGAAGATTTCTGCTTCTTCTTTGCTCTTGATGAGTTTCTCAAGAGCGTCATCTGCAAGATCTTCATCACTTGACAGATCAATGGCGTCATTGCACAGAATGGCAGCAGCTATTAGCTCTTGGCCGGTGGGTGGCAGAGGCATCTTGACCTTCTGGGGCTTGGAGATGCATGAAAAATCTTCAGACTCCACACTGTCTTCAGGAGGTGCAGTTGCCAGTGGCTTTGCCCGTGAGATTTTTGGTGAAGAGGCAGGCTTTGAAGCTTTAGGCTGCTTCAACTTCTTTGGCTTCGGCGCTGCAGGCACTTCATTTGATTCAGCGTCAGCTGCATGCTCATTCACGGCTGTCCCTTGAACCAAGATATGGGTGATGAGACCCTCAAGGTTGTAGAAAGGACCGACGACATTGGGTTCTGCATCTCGTGTGCCATCAGCCCTTGGAGCAGAAGGACCAGGGCTGAAGTCTAGTCCCAATGTCTTCTTGTTCTGCTTGGCTGAGTTTTGGGCAAACTGAAAGTTGCGCTTGAACAGAATGTCGTCATGACACCATAGCAGTGACGATGGGTCAGCATCCGCAGGCTGTGGTCCACGGACCATGCAGGGATAGAAGCCTTGTTCAATGGCTTCATCTCTGGTCCTGGGTTGAAGATTTTTATAGAGGATGTCTCCCCATGGTCGCTTGATGGCATTCTTTTCAGCATATTCCTTTGTCACAAATCTGTACTTGAACCACTGTTCTGCCCAATAACGTCAAATCCATTGGATTCATGTCTTGCGTTGATTGTAATCCTCTTTAGGTTCTGTCTTGTAAAGTTCTGAGAGGTCATCCGACAGATCTCTTGATGTTTCTCCATGACGCTTTCTGCCACCCTTCCTTGCTGATTTCTCTGAAGCCATGAACTTTAAACTGAAAGGCTTCAATACGTTCAAAGGCTTCAAGGGCTTTCGCTTGCTGGACAAACATGAACTAGCTTCGGGAGAATTTATATGATGCTGTAAGAATTCTGCAAATGAATGCAGACTATGAGAACCAAGGGATTCTCCCACGGACATGTACCTGTGATAGCATTAAGGTGCGAGGGAAGGGGAAGAGGTCATATGCATTCTCAGAAGATTTTGAAGATAAATGAGTTTAGAAGACATTGACCTCATCGTGCGAAGACATTCACTCATAGATAAGGAGTTGGTTCCAGATTTGTACGAATCCAGAGATCAGTACAAGTGAGGAATCTAACTACTTTGTGAAGCATAAGTGAATATACTAGGCATGTTATGAGATGCAGTATGAAAGAGATCCAACTTGTGTGAATAGAAACTGCTTCTGGTAGAAAGTGAAAAAGCCATAGGATCAAAGGGGCCGTAAAAAGGGAGTTATATTTACCACACTTAGAACTGCTAGACGGAGTGGAAGAGCAGGCCGAGCAGTTCGATCTTCCGTGCCCTAACTTGGCGACGGAGGACACCTACGGCGATGGCGGAGAGGACGATGTTCGCGGTCGGCGTGAAGACGGTGTCGGAGAGGTTGCGGCAGCGAAGCGCTTCGTCGCCGGCGTCGTCGTGGGCTAGCGGTGGCGCTAGGGTTCATGCGAGAGTGGAAGAAGAGATAATGACCGCTGTGAGGTGTGTATTTATAGGTACAGGGGCGGCACTGCGTTATTACACAGGTGCCCCTGGCGATTTGCATCTGAGGAACACGTGGCCATCATGCAGCATATTGGGGTTTGTTCCACGTCCCACGCACACCTGGATTGTCGGGTGGTCATTCCCACTTCTTCGGGTTTCATGTGAAGGAATGAGCATTGAAAACGGACTTAATGTTTGTCTCTGTATCTTCTGCTGACAAGGACGCAGAGAAGACATTCGACAGCTTCAATAGAATGGATATGATTTGGAGAGATAGAGTTTGAGATAGAAAGCATAGAGAGGTTAGGGTCCGATCACATTCACTTAGTTCAAAAGATTCAGCACAAAAACATAGCTATAAGTGAATGCTGTAGAGGACAGAACACTAGTATATATATATAGATAATCAACATAGTGAAGATAATCATGAAGACATGTTGAGATTGAAGCCAAACCAAATGTGAAGACATAGCAAATGTAACGCCATGAGTGAAACACTTCAAACAGAACATTTGGTGGTGGCGTTACCCACCGTATAGGAAGTATTAGACCCAGACACGGTGCACAATTATCGTGGCGCTCCGAAGTCAAATTCCACATTAATGTATTCACACTTAGAATGTATGTCTTCATTGATTGAAGATATACTTTACTTCGTGTGTTGCACATCTAAGTCATCAATATGCCTAGGGGTTAGGATGTGTGCCTGATCACAGGACATTTGAGGATTCCAGGATATTTAGCTCACACTGTAACTTGCAAAATCTCTTCTCATCCAAGGGCTTGGTGAAGATATCTGCCAATTGCTCTTAAGTGTTGACGTGTATGATATCAATATCTTCCTTCACAATATGATCTCTGAGAAAGTGATGACGAATTTCAATGTGCTTTGTCTTCGAGTGCTGAACTGGGTTGTTGGCAATCTTGATGGCGCTTTCATTGTCGCAGTAGAGTGGCACTTGCTTCAGATGAATGCCATAGTCCTTGAGTGTTTGCTTCATCCACAGAAGCTAAGCACAGCAAGATCCAGCAGCAATGTATTCAGATTCAGCAGTGGAGAGAGATACACAGTTCTGCTTCTTTGAAGACCAACATACAAGTGATCGTCGCAGAAAATGACATGTGCCTGATGTAGACTTGCGATCCACCTTATCACCGGCATAATCAGCATCCGAGAATCCAACCAGATCAAACTCTGAGCCCTTTGGATACCATAATCCTAGAGTTGGGGTGTGAGCCAAATATCGAAGAATTCGCTTCACAGCTAAGTGATGCGACTCCTTTGGTGCCGCTTGAAATCGAGCACACATGCAAACACTAAGCATAATATCTGGCCTAGATGCACATAGATAAAGCAAAGAACCAATCATGGAGCGGTATACCTTTTGATTGAACTCTTTACCATTGTCGTCAGGACCCAGATGATGCTTGGTTGGCATTGGCGTCGTGAAGCCTTTAAGTCTTGCATACCAAACTTCTTCAGGCAATCTTTGAGATACTTCTCTTGAGATATGAAGATGCCGTTGCGTTGCTGTCGTATTTGAAGACCGAGAAAGAACTTCAGCTCTCCCATCATGGACATCTGATATTGCTCTTGCATCATATATCCAAACTCTTCACTGTACTTCTGATTGGTGCAACCGAAGATAATGTCATCCACATATATTTGGCACACAAACAGTTCACCATCATATGTCTTCATGAAGAGAGTGGGGTCGAGGGAACCAGGTATGAAGCCTTTGCTCTTCAGGAAGTATTTGAGTGTGTCATACCAGGCCCGAGGGGCTTGTTTGAGGCCATACAGTGCCTTGTTGAGCTTGTATACCATGTCTGGATGTTTTGGATCTTCAAAGCCAGGCGGTTGTGCAACATACACTTCTTCTTCAATCTTGCCATTGAGAAAGGCGCTCTTCACATCCATTTGATAAAGAAGTATGTTATGATGATTTGCATAGGCCAGCAGTATGTGTATGGCTTCAAGTCTAGCCACAGGAGCAAATGTTTCATCGAAGTCAATGCCTTCCACTTGAGTATATCCTTGAGCAACGAGACGAGCTTTGTTTCTGACAACTTGACCATGCTCATCTTGCTTGTTGCGGTATATCCATTTGGTGCCTATTATGTTGTGCTTCCGAGGATCAGGATGCTTAACCAGTTCCCATACATTATTCAGCTCAAACTGTTGAAGCTCTTCTTGCATAGCTTGAATCCATTCAGGTTCCATGAAGGCTTCTTCAACTTTCTTGGGTTCTCTTATTGAGACGAATGCGAAGTGCCCACAGAAATTTGCCAGCTGAGTTGCCCTTGATCGAGTGAGCGGACCGGGTGCATTGATGCTGTCAATTATTCTCTCAATCTGCACTTCATTGGCAACACGAGGATGTACCAGGCGAAGATTTTGCTCTTGCTGATCATTGTCGTTGTTAGAGGGATTGTCTTCAGGCGAAGCATTGTCTTCAGGTTGGTCTGGTGCGGAGATGATAAGTTCCTCTTCAGGTTGAGCTTCAGAAGGTATGATTTCTCTAGTTCCCATTAGCTTGATTGATTCGCTGGATGGAACTTCATCTAGCACATTTGTGTAACGCCCTCGATGCGGCTATATCTCCCACATGTCGAAGCATGACTTAGAGGCATAACCGCATTGAAAGCAATATCGCAAGTGAGGTAATCTTCACACAACCCATGTAATACATAAGGGAAAGAGTTACATAGTTGGCTTACAATCACCACTTCACACAATTACATGAATAAAGCATTACATCATCCAAATACAAACAAGGCCCGACTATGGAGCCAAAATAAAAGAAGAACCCCAAATGCGACACGGTCCCCGATCGACCCCAACTGGGCTCCACTACTGATCAACTAGAATGAAACAACATAAAGGACAAGATCTTCAAAGAGCTCCTCCTTGAGCTTGGTTGCGTCATCTGCATGGACACATCGGCACCTGCAAACTGGTTTGGAAGTATCTGTGAGCCATGGGGACTCAGCAATCTCGCACCCTCGCGATCAAGACTATTTAAGCTTATGGGTAAGGTAAAGGTATGAGGTGGGCTGCAGCAAGCGACTAGCATATATGGTGGCTAACATATGCAAATGAGAGCGAGAAGAGAAGGAAAAGCACGGTCGATAAAAGTATGATCAAGAAGTGATCCTAAAACAACCTACCTCAAGCATAACTCCAACACCGTGTTCACTTCCCGGACTCCGCCAGAAAGAGCCAATCACGGTAACACACGCTGTTGGTTCATTTTAATTAAGGTCAATTTCAGGTTTTCTACAACCGGACATTAACAAATTCCCATCTGCCCATAACCGCGGGCACGGCTTTCGAAAGTTCAAATTCCTACAGGGGTGTCCCAACTTAGCCCATCACAAGCTCTCACGGTCAACGAAGGAATAGACCCCCTCCTGAGACATTTCGATCAGACTCGGTATCCCGGTACAACAAGACATTTCGACAGGGTAAAACTAAACCAGCAACACTGCCCGAATGTACCGACAAATCCCGATAGGAGCTGCACATATCTCTTTCTCAGGGCACACCGGATTGTCCAAACTTCCGGTAGGCCAGCCCAGAGTTGCCCCTGGTGGCCACCGGCGGCTGACAAGTTGGACCAACACTCAGAGGAGCTCTGGCCCGAGGGGGGGGGGTAAAATAATGATGACCCTCAGGAGTGCGACTCCCAAGGGAAAAGAAAAGACTAGGTGGCAAATGGTAAAACCAATGTTGGGCATTGCTGGAAGAGCTTTACTTAAGGCGAACTGTCAAGGGGTTCCCATAATAGGCCAACCGTGTAAGGAACGCAAAATCCGGGAACATAACACCGATATGACGGAAACTAGGGCGGCAAGAGTGGAACAAAACACCAGGCATAAGGCCGAGCCTTCCACCCTTTACCAAGTATATAGATGCATTAATTAAATAAGATATATAGTGATAACCTAACAAGTAAACGTGTTCCAACAAGGAACAACATCTCCATGTTCCAACAAGGAAGAAACTTCAATCTTCACCTGCAACTAACAACGCTATAATAGGGGCTAAGCAAAGCGGTAACATAGCAAATCAACGGTTTGCTAAGATGTAACATCCCAAATTTTCAATTTGGAATGTTATACACTAGATCATCATGCATATCATATTTTCTTGCATTTTGTCGATCCTAGAAATTTCACGCAACTCAAGGACCCTCGGAGAGAGTTGGAGATTTTGTTATTTCCAATTTTGAGTTTTCTCAAATTTTGAAGAAAGGATCATTGGTTTTGTCGGAGTTTATTTGCCTTTTATTTGGATAGGGAAAAATGCACGTTTTCAAAATTTGCATTCTAGGTCCCGAGAAAAGTTCATTTTGTTCGACTCAATTTTAGGAGTCGGGGAAAATTTACTTTGGGAGTTTTGGAGTTCGTTTAGATTTTCTTTTCTGTGTTTTTCTACGCGCGTAACCGTTTAAAAAAATCGCAGCACCCTGGGCCAAGGCCCAGCCAGCAGGCCGGCCGGCCAGGCCTTCCCTCGCGCGCAGGGCGCCTGCGCAGCCCCAAGCCGCCGCCCTAGAGTCCTAGTAGGACTCCGTTTTCTTTTTTTAGGCCTGCCTCTCCTCCTCTTTTCTTGCCCCCTCCACCAAGCAATCCCTCTCCCCTCACCTATATAAATACCAACACCCCCCCTCTAAAACCCACACCAAACCTAGCCCCAAGCCGCGCCCCCTCACCCCGCGCCGCGCCGCCCTTTGCCCGCGCCGCCGCCGCCGCCCTACGTCGCCGCCGCCGCCCTATAGCGCCGCCGTCGGAGCCCCTCGCCGGAGGTAGCCCCGTGCCGCGTCTCTCTTTTTCCCCTCGGTTCGGTTTTTCTTATAAACCGTTCCGGTTCTTTTCTTCTCTTCCGATTCATTTTCTTTAGTTCGCGTTTCGATTTTCTTTCCGAAACCCTAGATCGGTTTCGTTTTCTTTTCCGATTTAGTTGCCCAGAGACCGTTCGCCGGACCGTTCGTCCTAATGAACGTGATCACCAGATTATTCTCGGTTAATGAACATCCATTCGTTTAACCGTTCTTCTTTTTCTTTTCGTCGGATTTATTCCGCGATCGCGATCTCAGATCCGATCTTCGTTCTAGTCTATCTTCTCTCTCGTTTATCGGAATCAGGTGATTCAAGCGCCTGGAGTTTCGTTTCGAAACCGCCATTCCGACTAATCAACTTAAACAAGCTTTTGCTACGGTAAAATTTGACCTAGTTTCAACTTGCTAGAACCGAGTTGTTTTCTTCCGCCGTTTGTTTTCCGTTGCTTTGTTCGGTTCTTTCTTTCTTTGCAACCGGAGTTCTTAAGTTGAACTTTCTGGTTCGATCTCTTGTTCGAGTTTTACCTGTGCATTAGATGAGTACTTATTGTATGCTTGTTGTTTGTCTGCGATAGATTACCCAGATTGCGCCGCCTGTTACTTCGAATCCCTAGGACTCGCGGATCATCAGCAAGGCAAGTAACACTTTGATCATACCTTTTCTACAACCCAGTTTTATTGCATTAGATCAATCCTCACACATTCCATGATTAGGATCTAATTAAATTGTGGGATGGGAAGTAGATAAGGTAGTACCTATTACCTGTTTATTATGAAACCTTTGGGAGTTACTTCTACGTTTGCTTATTATGCCATGCTATGCTAGTAGACGTGGATTGGGTGAGTGATATCCATGACAGATGTGAGTGTGATAATTTTAATGGTTTATCTAAGGTGGCAACTTAAACACACATCTGGGTGGATTGAGGCACCTGATGTCTATCAGGACTTGCCTGTTTTATTTTGGACCGCTACCCAGGCTCAAAGGGATCATAAGATCTTTCATGCTAAATACTTACGTGTGCAGCCACAAGCCAATATGGGCTCTGGCATAGTTGACTAAGTCGTGCGAACTCTTACAGGGTAGACTAGCAGATGTAGGGGAAAGTAGGTGTACCAGTCTATCCATCGTAAGGTGCTAGCGCTTCTGAAAGACTGTGTCTCGGTCATCAGTTTCTCAAACACCAGTAGTGCGAGAAATCCAACGGAGGCGATCGAGTCTTGTGGGGAAAAGTGCGCAAACCTCCGCAGAGTGTAATAAACTAATCATGATTAGCCGTGTCCCCGGTTATGGACATCTTGAGTATCTAGTACTTGAATATCATGTGAATCTCATCATGTTACTTTTAAATTAATATTGTTGGGTTATTGATGACTACTTTTAATTGGGATATGAGAATGCTGTCAACCATTCTCAATGTTTAACAACCACCATGATAGTTAAATAAATTTATTCCTTTGCAGTAGGGAAAAACTGGCTTTACGCAAAACAGTAACCATAGAGCTTTCCACCAGCCAAATATGCATATAGTATAGCTGTTTCATTCCATTACTCTCTATGTGTTACATTGCCAGCATATTCCATGTGCTGACCCGTTTCGGGCTGCAACATTAATGTTGCAGACTTTTCAGATGACGATTAAGGTGCTTTTAGGTCGTGGTTCTATACTTAGTGATGCCGTTGGAGTTGATGGACCCATTTACCTTCCAAGTCTTGCACTATTATCGAGATTAGATGGCCTTAAGCCATATTTATTGTAATAAGTTCTCTTTTGAGACACCGATGTAATAAGTGTGTAATTGCCACTCTGCTATAAACCCTTTGAAGTATTGTGTGGTGTCAGCATTACTGATCCAGGGATGACACTAGAGCACAGTAGACTTGATCCATTCGGGTCGGGTCGCTACAGAGATGGTATCAGAGCACACGCTGACTGTAGGACACGACAACTAAGTTAAAGCCATAGATCACTATTCTCTCCTCATTTTCTAACTCCTCATCTTTTCTACACGTTAGGATGAAGGACGCGAAGATTAAGTACGCTCAACCGGATGAAGGCACACCTTTTGGATTTCACTTGAAGGAAGTCACCAAGTACCTAAACATTGGATTACCAAGCTTCACGGGAACCTTCAACGCCACTCTGCCTGAAGAGGAGCGCTGGAAGATTCAAGCTCACGTTCCGGGAAGGACATTCACGCCAATCATGAAGCCCATAGATAGTGTTTTCAATGCACCAACTTGGAGTCTAGGAAGGAGCATGGCAGCCCATATCACCATAGGACGCATTTGAGAAGTTTATCAAGAAGACCTCAAGGACACTATCTACCAGATTTGCGGACGCTGAGATGAACAATGGGAGTTAGTCAGCACCAAGAAGGATAGATCCATTGCAGCTTTTATCCAGGAGTTAAACCAGCACATTCGACGCCACGAGAACCAGATGTGCAATGATATGATAGAGTTGAAGAATGCGAAAACAAGGATCATCGAGCTAGAAGGAGAACTGAAGGCTACACGCAAGGACTACCTGGACGAGATCGTAGCTCTGGCAAGACACAACGTCGATCTTAAGCAGGAGATTGAAGAACTCAAGAGGGAGTTAGCATCCAGGAAGGAAGACATGTACGTCGCATGTCCGGACAACTACATCATCATAGACGACACCGATTCGGATCCAAGTGAACCCGACTTTGAAGACGAAGCTGAAGCGGACATCATGGAGTCTTCCACCGGTTCAAATTTCTAGATGACCACCAAATATTAGTAGTATTTCCCCCATGTAAACACTATAGTTCGAGCACTTTTGCG
Organism: Triticum monococcum; assembly: GCA_034509565.1. NCBI lineage: Eukaryota > Viridiplantae > Streptophyta > Magnoliopsida > Poales > Poaceae > Triticum > Triticum monococcum. The sequence continues at coordinate 245,981,806 of CM067846.1, read as the reverse complement.
ATAGTTCTAGATCGATTGTAAGCCCTTGTTTGGATTGAATGAAGTGATTTTGTGTGCATTTGCTCATGTGCATTGGGGTAGTGTTTTCTCTTTAGATCTCACTCTATTCTTATTTCTCGTCTTTTCTAAACCCTCAGATGCCTCCGAGACGTGACAATGGATTTCCACCAGAGCTCACTCAGTTGATCCAGCAGCAGAATCAATTGATGCAGATGTTAGTACAGAACCAGCAGAACAACAACAACAACAACCCACCACCACCACCACCACCTGTTGACCACTTAGCCCGTTTCCTTAGGCTGAATCCGCCGGTGTTTTCTAGTAGCACCGAGCCGATAGTAGCAGACGATTGGCTCCGCAAGATAGGAAGGGAGTTGACCACTGAGGATGCACGGATGGAGAGAAGGTGAAGTTTGCCGCACATCAGTTAGAAGGACCCGCGGCAGCATGGTGGGAGAATTTCACAGCCACCTTCCCAGTTGACACTGTCACATGGGATCAGTTTCAGCAAGCTTTCCGCACTGCACATGTTTCAGCAGGAGCTATGGCCATGAAGAAGCGGGAGTTTCGCAACTTACGCCAAGGAGGAAGGACATTTGGCAAGTACGTTGACAACTTTAGCAAGTTAGCACGTTATGCCCCAGATGACGTTGCTACGGATGCCACTAAGCAGGAGAAGTTCTTGGAAGGACTGAATGATGAGTTGAGTATGCAGCTGATGGTAGGAAGTTTCAACAACTACCAGGAGTTGGTAGATCGTGCCATCATGATTGAAGGAAAGCAACAGCAGATTGAGAACCGCAAGAGGAAGTATGGACAGGGGAAGTATAACTCTGGAGCGCAGCAGAAGCCCCGTTTTACCCCTAAATCGGGATTTCAATTTCAGCATACCCATGGAGGAGGTACTTCGCACAACCACAATGGCCACAAGAATGGTAATGGGAATGGAGGAAGCAACGGCCAGAACCGGACCACCCCATCAACCCCATCCAAGAGAGACCTGAGTCAAGTCACCTGTTTCAAGTGTTCCAAGACCGGACATTATGCCAATGAATGTCCTGAAGGCCAGAATGGAAATGGCAATGGAAGCTCAGGGAAGAAGCCGAACCCTTTCAATAGGGGACAGGTGAACCACGTTAACGTGGAGGAGGTTGAAGATCAGCCTGATGCAGTAATCGGTAAGTTTTTGGTTAAGTCATTTACCACACTCATTCTTTTCGATACTGGTGCATCACATTCATACATATCAAGGGGATTTGTGGAAAAATATAGCCTGCCCACTAGGATTCTTAAAACACCTATGCTAGTAAGTTCGCCAGGAGCAGAATACATGGCCAGTCAAGCATGCTTTCAAGTGCCATTAAGCATAGGAAGGCATGTTTTCCCAACAGATTTGATTATTCTGGAATCCCAAAGTCTAGATGTAATTCTCGGTATGGATTGGCTGTCGATGTATGGAGGAAACATCGATTGTGCTAGTAAGTCAATTTTGCTTACAACGCCAGAAGGAAGAAGGATCAAGTATGTATCCCGACATGTGCCAAATAGGACCCAAGTAAATTGCCTAACAGGAGTTGTGCAGGAGGAAGTACCAGTGGTAAAGGATTTTCCTGATGTATTTCCTGAAGAGTTGCCAGGCATGCCACCGGATAGAGATATTGAGTTTTTGATTGAGCTATTGCCAGGCACTGGGCCGATATCAAAGAGACCGTACAGGATGCCTGCAAAGGATTTGGTAGAAATTAAGATTCAGATTAAGGAGTTATTGGAGAAAGGTTACATACGCCCAAGTTCTTCGCCTTGGGGATCACCCGTACTTCTAGTGGAGAAGAAGGATGGATCATTACGGATGGTTGTTGATTATCGTGGATTGAATGAAGTAACCATCAAGAACAAGTACCCACTGCCAATGATAAATGATTTGTTTGATCGTTTGCAAGGAGCTAAAGTGTTTTCCAAGATCGATTTGCGATCAGGGTACCACCAGTTGAAGATTCGAGAGCAGGACATACCTAAGACAGCATTCACCACAAGATTAGGATTGTAGGAGTATACCGTTATGTCATTTGGATTGACTAACGCGCCTGCCTATTTTATGAACCTGATGAACAAAGTGTTTATGGAGTTTTTGGATAAGTTCGTCATAGTGTTCATTGATGATATCCTGGTTTATTCAAAGAATGAAGAAGAGCATAAGGAACATTTGCGTTTGGTTTTGGAGAAAACTAAGGGAACATCAGTTATATGCCAAATTTAGCTAATGTGAGTTTTGGTTAAAGGAAGTTGGATTTCTTGGACACGTTATATCCGGAGAAGGGATAGCAGTTGACCCCGCCAAGGTTGAGACCGTAACCGAATGGGAAGCACCAACGATAGTTGGAGAGATCCGGTGTTTTCTTGGACTTGCAGGATACTACCAGAGATTCATTGAGAACTTTTCAAAGATTGCGAAGCCTATGACGGAGTTGTTGAAGAAGGATAGCAAGTTCAATTGGACTAAGGAGTGTGAGGCTAGTTTCCAGGAGTTGAAGAAACGTTTGGTTACCTCACCAGTGTTGATTTTGCCAGATCAGACCAAGGATTATGAGGTATATTGCGACGCTTCACGTCGAGGACTTGGAGCTGTGCTTATGCAGGAAGGGAGAGTTGTTTCGTATGCTTCACGACAACTGAAGCCTCATGAGTTGAATTATGCCACACATGATTTGGAGTTAGCAGCCGTAGTGCATGCATTGAAGACATGGAGACATTTCCTCATTGGAAATCAATGTGAGGTGTACCCGGATCATAAGAGTTTGAAGTACATTTTCACGCAGAAGGAGTTGAACCTCAGACAAAGGAGATGGTTGGAGCTCATCAAGGATTATGACATGAGATTGCATTACCATCCCAGAAAAGCTAATGTAGTAGCTGACGCATTGAGCCGTAAGAGCCATGTCAATACGTTAATAACGGAGGAAATAGCCAAGGAGTTAGCAGAAAACCTTTGTGAACAATGTTTGGAGATAGTTCCGAAAGGCTATGTGGCAGCATTGGAGATTCAGTCAACATTGATGGATAAAATTAGAGAAGCTCAGAAATCTGACAAGGAGATTGCTTCTATAAAAAAGAAAATGAGCGAAGGAAAAGCAAAGGGATTTCATGAGGATGAGCACGATACCCTATGGTTTGAGGACCGTGTTTATGTGCCAAATGACCCAGAGATCAGGAAGTTGATTCTACAAGAGGCACATGATTCACCATATTCGATTCACCCAAGAAATACCAAGATGTATTTGGATTTGAAGGAGACATTCTGGTGGACCGGAATGAAGAAGGATATTGCAGCATATGTAGCAGTTTGTGATGTGTGTCATAGAGTGAAGGCAGAACATCAGAAGCCAGCCGGATTGTTATAACCATTGCCGATACCCGAATGGAAGTGGGATAAGATAGGCATGGATTTTATCACAGGACTACCCAGGACGAAGGCAGGATATGACTCGATATGGGTAGTAGTTGATCGTTTGACGAAGGTAGCACATTTCATTCCAGTTAAGACCACTTACACCAGTGCTAAGTTGGCAAAGATATACATGACTAGGATCATTTGTTTGCATGGAGTTCCGAGGAGTATTGTATCAGACAGAGGAACCCAATTTACCTGAAAGTTTTGGAATCAGTTGCATGAAACTTTGGGAACCAGGCTAGAGTTCAGCACCGCTTTTCATCCACAGACAGATGGACAGACTGAGAGAGTCAATCAGATTTTGGAAGATATGCTGAGAGCTTGTGCACTAGATTATGGATCTAGTTGGGACGATAACTTGCCGTATGCGGAGTTTTCGTATAACAACAGTTACCAAACCAGTTTGAAGATGGCACCTTTCGAAGCTTTGTACGGAAGGACGTGCAGGACACCGTTGTCATGGGACGAAGTTGGAGATCGTTAGTTCTTTGGACCCGATTTGATTAAGGAGTCTGAACGAAAAGTTAAGTTGATACGCGATAGGCTCAAGGTAGCCCAGTCCAGGCAGAAGAGCTACGCAGATTCTAAACGCAAGGAGACAGTTTACGAAACCGGAGACAGAGTCTATCTCCGAGTATCCCCACTACGAGGAGTTAAACGCTTTGGAGTTAAGGGAAAATTAGCACCGCGTTTCGTTGGACCATATAAGATCTTGCAACGTATGGGAGAAGTCGCTTATAAGTTGGAATTACCATAGGGACTGTCAGGAGTACATGATGTATTCCATGTTTCTCAGCTGAAGAAATGTCACGCCGAGATGGCGGAGGTACCGTTAAGAGATACAGTGCCGCTTGAAGCAATTCAGTTGAAGGACGACTTAACGTATGAAGAGAAACCAGTCAAAATTCTCGAGTTTGCCAGCAGAGTTACCCGCAGCAAGGTTATCAAGTTTTGCAAAGTTCAGTGGAGCCACCACTCAGAGGATGAAGCCACCTGGGAGAGAGAAGAAGATTTCCTCAAGGACCACCCTCACCTATTTTCTAGCCAACCCGAATCTCGAGGGCGAGATTCATCTTAAGGGGGGTAGGTTTGTAACATCCCAAATTTTCAATTTGGAATGTTATACACTAGATCATCATGCATATCATATTTTCTTGCATTTTATCGATCCTAGAAATTTCACGCAACTCAAGGACCCTCGGAGAGTTCGAGATTTCGTTATTTTCAATTTTGAGTTTTCTCAAATTTTGAAGAAAGGATCATTGGTTTTGTCGGAGTTTATTTGCCTTTTATTTGGATAGGGAAAAATGCGCGTTTTCGAAATTTGCATTCTAGGTCCCGAGAAAAGTTCATTTTGTTCGACTCAATTTTAGGAGTCGGGGAAAATTTACTTTGGGAGTTTTGGAGTTCGTTTAGATTTTCTTTTCTGCGTTTTTCTATGCACGTAACCGTTTAAAAAAATTCGCAGCGCCCTGGGCCAAGGCCCAGCCAGCAGGCCGGCCGGCCAGGCCTTCCCTCGCGCACAGGGCGCCTGCGCAGCCCCAAGCCGCCGCCGCCCTAGAGTCCTAGTAGGACTCCGTTTTCTTTTTTTAGGACTCCCTCTCCTCCTCTTTTCTTGCCCCCTCCCCCAAGCAATCCCTCTCCCCTCACCTATATAAATACCAACACCCCCCCTCTAAAACCCACACCAAATCTAGCCCCAAGCCGCGCCCCCCTCACCCCGCGCCGCGCCGCCCTTTGCCCGCGCCGCCGCCGCCGCCCTACGTCGCCGCCGCCGCCGCCCTACGTCGCCGCCGCCGCCCTATAGCGCCGCCGTCGGAGCCCCTCGCCGGAGGTAGCCCCGTGTCGCGTCTCTCTTTTTCCCTTCGGTTCGGTTTTTCTTATAAACCGTTCCGGTTCTTTTCTTCTCTTCCGATTCGTTTTCTTTCGTTCGTGTTTCGATTTTCTTTCCGAAACCCTAGATCGGTTTCGTTTTCTTTTCCGATTTAGTTGCCCAGAGACCGTTCGCCGGACCGTTCGTCCTAACGAACGTGATCACCAGATTATTCTCGGTTAACGAACGTCCGTTCGTTTAACCGTTCTTCTTTTTCTTTTCGTCGGATTTATTCCGTGATTGCGATCTCAGATCCGATCTTCGTTCTAGTCTATCTTCTCGCTCGTTTATCGGAATCAGGTGATTCAAGCGCCTGGAGTTTCGTTTTGAAACCGCCGTTCCGACTAATCAACTTAAACAAGCTTTTGATACGGTAAAATTGGACCTAGTTTCAACTTGCTAGAACCGAGTTGTTTTCTTCCGCCGTTTGTTTTCCGTTGCTTTGTTCGGTTCTTTCTTTCTTTGCAATCGGAGTTCTTAAGTTGAACTTTCTGGTTCGATCTCTTGTTCGAGTTTTACCTGTGTATTAGATGAGTACTTATTGTATGCTTATTGTTTGTCTGTGATAGATTACCCGGATTGCGCCGCCTGTTACTTCGAATCCCTAGGACTCGCGGATCATCAGCAAGGCAAGTAACACTTTGATCATACCTTTTCTACAACCCTGTTTTATTGCATTAGATCAATCCTCACACATTGCATGATTAGGATCTAATTAAATTGTGGGATGGGAAGTAGATGAGGTAGTACCTCTTACCTGTTTATTATGGAACCTTTGGGAGTTACTTCTACGTTTGCTTATTATGCCATGCTATGCTAGTAGACGTGGATTGGGTGAGTGATATCCATGACAGATGTGAGTGTGATAATTTTAATGGTTTATCTAAGGTGGCAACTTAAACACACATCTGGGTGGATTGAGGCACCTGATGTCTATCAGGACTTTCCTATTTTATTTTGGACCGCCACCCAGGCTCAAAGGGATCATAAGATCTTTCATGCTAAATACTTACGTGTGCAGCCACAAGCCAATATGGGCTCTGGCATAGTTGACTAAGTCGTGCGAACTCTTACAGGGTAGACTAGCAGATGTAGGGGAAAGTAGGTGTACCGGTCTATCCGTCGTAAGGTGCTAGCGCTTCTGAAAGACTGTGTCTCGGTCATCCGTTTCTCAAACACCAGTAGTGCGAGAAATCCAACGGAGGCGATCGAGTCTTGTGGGGAAAAGTGCGCAAACCTCGGCAGAGTGTAATAAACTAATCATGATTAGCCGTGTCCCCGGTTATGGACATCTTGAGTATCTAGTACTTGAATATCATGTGAATCTCATCATGTTACTTTTAAATTAATATTGTTGGGTTATTGATGACTACTTTTAATTGGGATTGAGAATGCTGTCAACCATTCTCAATGTTTAACAACCACCATGATAGTTAAATAAATTTATTCCTTTGCAGTAGGGAAAAACTGGCTTTACGCAAAACAGTAACCATAGAGCTTTCCACCAGCCAAATATGCATATAGTATAGCTGTTTCATTCCATTACTCTCTATGTGTTACATTGCCAGCATATTCCATGTGCTGACCCGTTTCGGGCTGCAATGTTAATGTTGCAGACTTTTCAGACGACGATTAAGGTGCTTTTAGGTCGTGGTTCTATACTCAGTGATGCCGTTGGAGTTGATGGACCCATTTACCTTCCAAGTCTTGCGCTGTTATCGGGATTAGATGGCCTTAAGCCATATTTATTGTAATAAGTTCTCTTTTGAGACACCGATGTAATAAGTGTGTGATTGCCACTCTGCTATAAACCCTTCGAAGTATTGTGTGGTGTCAGCATTACTGATCCAGGGATGACACCGGAGCACAGTAGACTTGATCCATTCGGGTCGGGTCGCTACATAGGACAAGGTAGGTTAGAGGCTTGGTTAAACAATATAGGAGGCATGATAAGCAAGTGGTAGTTATCGCGGCATAGGCATAGCAAAAGAGCGAGCAACTAGCAAGCAAAGATAGAAGTGATTTCGAGGGTATGGTCATCTTGCCTGAAATCCCGCAAGGAAGAAGAACGAGTCCATGAAGAAGACAAACGAACATAGACGAACGGGTCCTCGCACACGCGACGTTATCGGAACCAACCTGAAGAAGCAACACCGGAAAGAAGCAAACAACATGGTAAACAACCATCACATAAACATGGCAAGATGCACAACCAAGTATGATGGATGTCCGGTTTAATAATGCATGGCATGGCAAAGTGCACAAACAACACTACAAGTTAAGTGGAGCTCAATATGCAACGGGTTGCATATTGATGGAACACCACATCAATTACTTTGTTCTCTCTCGTTTATGTACCCCAACAATATTAAATGTTCTTAACATGGCAAGGGTGAAGCAAAGTCAACTACCTGTCTAGTCAAGTTTAAATGAGGCCGGAAGCAACGAACAACAATTCCGGAAACTCCTCATGTGCATATTTTAAGGTTTGGTACTGTTCTGCCCTAAACAATATTTTAGAGTTGTTAAACATGCAAAATGATGCCACCATGTTAAACTAGGCATTTTTCTACGCCATTTACATATAAAGTTTATTAAATTCCGAGTTACGGTTATTTAGTTGTGAATTAAATCATTTTAACATGGCATAGGAGCAAATTTAATCAAAGAACATTTTAAACATGGTTGAAAATGGCATATTTTGAAACTATATGAAATTCTAAGCATTTTACATATTTAAAGTTTTAACATATTATGCACGGATTGAGAGTTACGATATGCATGGACTAGAGGGACTAAACTGAAAATCTGTTTTACTGGATTAATTAGCAAATTCCCAGGCGCTGAAAAAAACATACGCGGGCCGAAACAGGAACTGGCCCAACAGCAGGAAAGGAAAAGTGGGGCGCTGCGGGTGTGGCTTCACCTAGTGGGCCTTGGCCCGGTTCGGTGGGAGGAGGGGCCCAGGCAGGTGGGGATGGGCCCTAGAGGCCCACGCGCTGGTGGGCTCATCCCGCTCCTCGATCTCGCCTGGATCGAGCAAGGCAGGGGCGGCGCTGCGGCTCCAGCGGGGTTGGACGCCGGCGGACGGCGGGGACGGGGCGGATCCGGCAGGTGGGCGATGGGGCAACTGGATCCGGGGACGGACGACCCGTTTCCAGCGACGGCGAGGCCGACCGGCGATGGGGAGGCGAGGTTGAGGAAGCTCCAAGTGACGGCGTCTCCCTGCTATGGCAAGTCACAAAGAGAGGTGTAAGGGGAAGAGAGAAAAAACGGCCGGAGAGAAGAGAGGTAGGGTGCGGGGACGCCTGGTGGTGCTTTCTCCGGCGAGCTCTGTCGCAGAGGCGGCGGGGTCCAGGTGGTTGAGGCCGCTGGCGATGAGCGAAAAGCAACTCTGCTCCCGATCCATCCTGGATCGAGGTACATGACGAGGGGATGGGGCGCTCAGGACTGCTGCTGATGCTCTGCGGCGCGCGAACGCGAGGAGCTGCTGGCGTTGAACGACTCCGAGATCGTGAAGTTGAGGTGGACAGGGACTGCTGCTGCCGCGGCTTGCAGTTTGTTCGGCGAGGGGACCGAGGAACGAAGCGTGATGGTTGGTCGGACACGGAAAACAGAGAAGAGACAGTGCGGTGGCGGCGGCTAGGAGGATCCCTAGGGATTAGGGATTGGTCTGTACGTAGTAAGTGGATTTGTGGATAGGGGCATTTGGTCCCTCCGATCTTAATCGGACGGACGGAAAAAATAGGCTAGGGAGCCCATATAAGAAAATGGTGACGTTTTGTAGATGTTTGGGGATGATCCGGACACAACGGTGGCGACACCTCGGGTCGGGTCTGGGACAACTTTCGGACGCTCACGTGAGGGGTTCGATGCACTGTGCAGAGAGGGTTTCGGACCGTGCGGTCGCATCGGACAACTCCGGAAGCGAAGAGGGGAAGGAGGATGGACTAGGTGGGCTATGGCAAGACAGCGAGGGGGAGAAGAGAGAGAGAGGGCCCGGCATCTGTTTCCGGAGACCGAAAACGTCCGACGTTAGATCGGCTATAATGCCGCTATAGTTATCCGTTGGAGCATCAAACGATCTCCGAATGCGATGAAACTTGACAGGCGGTCTATCTACACTATAATAAGACCACACGTCAACTCTCATCCCATTCCGAGAACATTTTCCAGCCACTTATAAAATAATATTTCGGACATGCCACGGGCGCGTGCAAGTGTGGTTGGGCACACAACGGACAACGGAAAGAACTCGGAGAACCCGAACGAATGCAAGTTTGAAAACATGATGATGAAATGCACATGACGACATGATAAGATACAACACGCAAGCAAATGACATGGCAACAACAGGGAATAACAGGAAGACACCTAGCACATCGGTCTCGGGGCATTACAACACTCCACTACGAGAGGATCTCGTCCCGAGATCTAGAGTAGCACCGGAGGGAAAAACGTAAGAGAAAGAGAAGAGGTAAAACTAAGGTGCTTCTTTGACGAATGAGTGAAACGAAAGAAACCTTGAAAAGTTGAACAAATTGAAGGAAGAATAAAACGGAGATGAACGAAGTCAAAAACACTCCGTTAGAAAAGAGGAAGAAAGAACATTGCGAAAAACCATGAGGTTGAAGGGCAAGATATATATTGAAACCACTCCGGTTAAGGAAGGGGATCAAGGAAGACCAAATTCGGGCAGCACTCCGGTTGAAAAGAAAAATAATTGAATAAGAACTTGATAAGGTGATAGAACTTGAAAAGAGGGCACGACACTCCGGTTAAAGGATAAGCACGAATAGAACATGGTCCTGACAATCCGAGAAGATGGGCTGGAGGGAGCAACATCACAATGCCTCCGGAATGAAGGGAAACAAGATCTTGAGAGAGCACGGTTACAACAAATGTTAGAACGGATTTGTTGGATTAACAACAAGAAAAGAACAAGGTTGTAGTGGGCTTATGGAGACCATCTCAAACTTTATGAGGTGAAAATTCTGCCACTAACGAAAACAATAGATTGGATTGATATGAACTAGGAGGCGAGAAACTTATCACCGGAAGGATATATGAAGAACTTGGGTCATTTATGAGCACCACATAACAACAATCCTTAGGGAAGGCTTTAGGTGAAATATAGCCCAAGATAACTCCAATGAAGAGATCGATGGATTTAAAATACATCATACTTAACAACATGTGAATCATGAAACATGAACTCAAGTTATCAAGAATGACATAATACCCCCTCCAATGATACGGAAGAAAGAATTGCACTCTAGATAGCAAGAAGAAGAATGCTTGAGCTCCTGTGAAAAGAATCTTAAAGAACACTATGAGAAGGAAATTAAATCCTTGATGAACCATCATGTAGAACCTTCATGAAGCACTCCGGTAAACAAAAAGAATAATGAAAATAAAGAGAAGTAGGAAACACAAGGTGAAACCTTGTAATGATTTAGATGAATCTCCGTGGTGAAATAATTGCGAGAGCTTGGGACTCCGGGAATGAAAAATGAATGAAGTGAAACCGAGAATTTGATGGGCCTCCGGAATAAAGAATTAATTACTTGGATGAAGCAAGAACAAGAATTACGTTATGCGTATCCTTCACCAATTAAATTGATGACCATCAACGGATTTGGCATACCACTTATTCTCGTAGAAAGATTAAGATAGATATGGCACAAACTTGAGAAAGTATTCGACGATCCACCGGTAGGATCGAAACAACGAATGAATTGGTATGATAAAGAAGGAAGAGAAATCTTAAACGAACCACCGTAAGGATTGAAAAAAAAACCGAATAAAAGATAACGAATCACCGGGAAGAATTATGAAATGAACGAAGATACTTGAGAAAATTTAGATACAAGAGGACGAATAGTTCACGAACTGATTAGAGAATACTTGACTGATGCACCGGTAAGATTTGGAGAACAATGGATGAAAGCTGAGAATGAACAAGTCTTCTGAAATGATGAGCTCCGGATAATCAAACTGAAAAGACTCCTGAATATCTCTTGATGGGTGAAAAGGATTCTCACAATCGAAAACAATTATGAGAGGATGGCAACAAGCTAGCACCATGAATCTCTGAGAGAACGGATAAGATATGGAGGTAAAACTCTTCTTCGATCTTCAAATGATGAGAAGGACGATGAGAAACACCACCTTGAATTATTGAGACACTCCGGAATAAAGAAGAATGGAAAAGTTGAACCAATGATGAAAAGAATTTAACCGATCTTGGGGAAATGCATTTGACTGAAGATAAATCATTCTTACGTCAAACTTCGACAAGAAATTTGAGGATATCTCCGGGAAATAAGAAGAGTCAGGTAAGAACCTGGGAAAAGACCTGTGGGTTAGGGCCCATTGAAAAGATACACCGTTGAAGGATTAAAAGAGAGAATGCACCGGTTGATTTAAAAGGCTTGAATGAGATAAGATCCTCGAAAGAGTTTGAAAGATAGCAGAGTGGAAACACGAATCTTGGAGATATCTTCAGCACTCCAGCATAATAGAATAGCGAGAAGTGAATGAATATGAGGAGCACCGGCATGAGAGGGTATTTGAAACGAGGAAATAGATATGATCAACACCGGAGGCTTGAATTGGTTCCACCGGAGAAGAAAACGATTGAAGAGTGATGAACTTGAAGCTCCGTTAGAATATTCATGAGAATCACCGGATAAGAATACTGATAGAAAAGAATGGAGAGACTTAACATCAATAAGAAGGATACTCAATTAAGAGATCTGAATCCATGGAGAAAAACAAAGGGAGGGAGCGTGGGAAAAACAAAGTCAACTTGGAGACGGATGAAACAAACACCGTTGAGAAGAAGTGATAATTGATCTTGCAAATGTTGAAGTGAACGGATCCACTTGAGGAGAGATACACCGGTTGAAAAGAATTAACATGACAATCTCGATTATCATGAAGGATTGGTATTCACATCAAAGTATGAGAACACCGCTTAGGAAAGGTATGGGATCAACATTTGACTTCGAAGCAACTTGAATACCAGAACTCAAAACAAAAACAAAGGTTTGGCTTGCAGAATAAGTCGGAACAAACATATGATAGAGATTTCGTCCGAAGTTTTCGTGGTGGGGCCTACACGGGCTCGATCGTACAACACCATCATGTACAAGGTAGTGCACATGACATACGAAGCGTCCCCGAGTCAGCATAGCCAAGGACTCTTTAAGACACAACGAGACCACTGTAAAACCAACCGTGAATAGGCGGACCACTAGACGTTGAACCCCAATTTCATATCATACATCTGTCGGAAAGATATCCTAAGAGCTACTTGAATTCCCACTTATGAAACTCCCGAAATTTTCCGGTTATGCAATCAGGTGTTGGGGATACAGGGGAAGCATAATATCTCACCCAAATCTAGCAAATCCTACATCCAGCTATATCCATCCTTCAACACATAACCAAGAAACCTTCGGAAATCGTCTACCACAACCTTTGAAAAGCATCCGTTATACGAGTTATGGCAATACTCCCGAACTCCCGCCCCAGTACTGGGTGGCGTCGAGGTTATCTCACCAACGAACTGCATAAAAGAGATTTTCGATGTTGGCGTACTAAACTCAGGTATTCCAGAACTGCAACAATAAAATTATGACGACAACACCTTAGAGCTCAACTCCCCGGAACACTTCCACAAAACCCCTGACAGGAGGCACCAAGACAATGTTCTCGTCACAAAACCATCGGAACGATTCCAAGATACCCGCGTGATCCTAAATTTTTTTAGTGAAATTTGAGAAGAGAAGACTAAAACCTCTACGTCAGGATGCCTTACCATAGCGATGAGGAGACTGGGAAGTAAAAAGAATTCCTAAACTCTCCGATATATAATTCCTAAATGACTCAAAACATTTTTGTAGACACAACTCGGCTGCTAAAAACAATCACTCAGTGGGGGCTCCTAAGGTCGGGGACGGCTCTAATACCAACTTGTAACGCCCTCGATGCGGCTATATCTCCCACGTGTCGAAGCACGACTTAGAGGCATAACCGCATTGAAAGCAATGTCGCAAGTGAGGTAATCTTCACACAACCCATGTAATACATAAGGGAAAGAGTTACATAGTTGGCTTACAATTTCCACTTCACACAATTACATGAATAAAGCATTACATCATCCAAATATAAACAAGGCCCGACTACGGAGCCAAAATAAAAGAAGAACCCCAAATGCGACACGGTCCCCGATCGACCCCAACTGGGCTCCACTACTGATCAACTAGAATGAAACAACATAAAGGACAAGATCTTCAAAGAGCTCCTCCTTGAGCTTGGTTGCGTCATCTGCACGGACACATCGGCACCTGCAAACTAGTTTGGATGTATCTGTGAGCCACGGGGACTCAGCAATCTCGCACCCTCGCGATCAAGACTATTTGAGCTTATGGGTAAGGTAAAGGTATGAGGTGGGCTGCAGCAAGCGACTAGCATATATGGTGGCTAACATACACAAATGAGAGCGAGAAGAGAAGGCAAAGCACAGTCGATAAAAGTTTGATCAAGAAGTGATCCTAAAACAACCTACGTCAAGCATAACTCCAACACCGTGTTCACTTCCCGGACTCTGCCGGAAAGAGACCATCACGGTAACACACGCTGTTGGTTCATTTTAATTAAGATCAACTTCAGGTTTTCTACAACCGGACATTAACAAATTCCCATCTACCCATAACCGCGGGCACGGCTTTCGAAAGTTCAAATCCCTGCAGGGGTGCCCCAATTTAGCCCATCACAAGCTCTCACGGTCAACGAAGGAATAGACGTCCTCCCGAGACATTCCGATCAGACTCGGTATCCCGGTAAAACAAGACATTTCGACAGGGTAAAACTAAACCAGCAACACCGCCCGAATGTGCCGACAAATCCCGATAGGAGCTGCACATATCTCTTTCTCAGGGCACACCGGATTGTCCAAACTTCCGGTAGGCCAGCCCAGAGTTGCCCCTGTTGGCCACCGGCGGCTGACAAGTTGGACCAACACTCAAAGGAGCACTGGCCCCGGGGGGGGGGGGGGGGGGTAAAATAATGATGACCCTCAGGAGCGCGACTCCCAAGGGAAAAGAAAAGACTAGGTGGCAAATGGTAAAACCAACGTTGGGCATTGCTGGAAGAGCTTTACTTAAGGCGAACTGTCAAGGGGTTCCCATAATAGCCCAACCGCGTAAGGAACTTAAAATCCGGGAACATAACACCGATATGACGGAAACTAGGGCGGCAAGAGTGGAACAAAACACCAGGCATAAGGCCGAGCCTTCCACCCTTTACCAAGTATATAGATGCATTAATTAAATAAGATATATAGTGATAACCCAACAAGTAAACATGTTCCAACAAGGAACAACATCTCCGTGTTCCAACAAGGAACAAACTTCAATCTTCACCTGCAACTAACAAAGCTATAATAGGGGCTGAGCAAAGCGGTAACATAGCCAATCAACGGTTTGCTAGGACAAGGTGGGTTAGAGGCTTGGTTCAACAATATAGGAGGCATGATAAGCAAGTGGTAGGTATCGCGGCATAGGCATAGCAAAGAGCGAGCAACTAGCAAGCAAAGATAGAAGTGATTTCTAGGGTATGGTCATCTTGCCTGAAATCCCGCAAGGAAGAAGAACGAGTCCATGAAGAAGACAAACGGAACATAGACGAACGGGTCCTCGCACACGCGACGTTATCGGAACCAACCCGAAGAAGCAACACCTGAAAGAAGCAAACAACATGGTAAACAACCATCACATAAACATGGCAAGATGCACAACCAAGTATGATGCATGTCCGGTTTAATTATGCATGGCATGGCAAAGTGCACAAACAACACTACAAGTTAAGTGGAGATCAATATGCAACGGGTTGCATATTGACGGAACACCACATCAATTATTTTGTTCTCTCTCGTTTATGTACCCCAACAATATTAAATGTTCTTAACATGGCAAGGGTGAAGCAAAGTAAACTACCTATCTAGTCAAGTTTAAATGAGGACGGAAGCAAGGAACAACAATTCCGGAAACTCCTCATGTGCATATTTTAAGGTTTGGTACTGTTCTGCCCTAAACAATATTTTAGAGTTGTTAAACATGCAAAATGATGCCACCATGTTAAACTAGGCATTTTTCTACGCCATTTATATATAAAGTTTATTAAATTCCGAGTTACGGTTATTTAGTTGTGAATTAAATCATTTTAACATGGCATAGGAGCAAATTTAATCAAACAACATTTTAAACATTTTAAACATGGTTGAAAATGACATATTTTGAAACTATATGAAATTCTAAGCATTTTACATATTTAAAGTTTTAACATATGATGCACGGATTGAGAGTTACGATATGCATGGACTAGAGGGACTAAACTGAAAATCTATTTTACTGGATTAATTAGCAAATTCCCAGGCGCTGAAAAAAAACATACGTGGGCCGAAATAGGAACTGGCCCAACAGCAGGAAAGGAAAAGTGGGGCGCTGCGGGTGTGGCTTCACCTAGTGGGCCTTGGCCCGGTTCGGTGGGAGGAGGGGCCCAGGCAGGTGGGGATGGGCCCTAGAGGCCCACGCGCTGGTGGGCTCATCCTGCTCCTCGATCTCGCCTGGATCGAGCAAGGCAGGGGCGGTGCTGCGGCTCCAGCGGGGTAGGACGCCAGCGGACGACGGGGACGGGGCGGATCTGGCAGGTGGGCGATGGGGCAACCGGATCCGGGGACGGCCGGCCCGTTTCCAGCGACGGCGAGGCCGGCCGGCGATGGGGAGGCGAGGTTGAGGAAGCTCCAAGTGACGACGTCTCCCTGCTACGGCAAGTCACAGAGAGAGGTGTAAGGGGAAGAGAGAAAAAAAGGCCGGAGAGAAGAGAGGTAGGGTGCGGGGACGCCTGGTGGTGCTTGCTCCGGGGAGCTCTGTCGCAGAGGCGGCGGGGTCCAGGTGGTTGAGGCCGCCGGCGACGAGCGAAAAGCAACTCTGCTCCCGATCCATCCTGGATCGAGGTACATGACAAGGGGATGGGGCGCTCAGGACTGCTGCTGATGCTCTGCAGCGCGCGAACGCGAGGAGCTGCTGGCGTTGAACGACTCCGGGAGCGTGAAGTCGAGGTGGACGGGGACTGCTGCTGCCGCGGCTTGCAGTTTGTTCGGCGAGGGGATCGAGGAACGAAGCGCGATGGTTGGTCGGACACGGAAAACAGAGAAGAGACAGTGCGGTGGCGGCAGCTAGGAGGATCCCTAGGGATTAGGGATTGGTCTATATGTAGTAAGTGGATTTTTGGATAGGGGCATTTGGTCCCTCTGATCTTAATCGGACGGACAGAAAAAATAGGCTAGGGAGCCCATATAAGAAAACAGTGACGTTTTGTAGATGTTTGGGGATGATCCGGACACAACGGTGGCGACACCTCGGGTCGGGTCCGGGACAACTTTCGGACGCTCACGTGAGGGGTTCGATGCACTGTGCAGAGAGGGTTTCGGACCGTGCGGTCGCATCGGACAACTCCAGAAGCAAAGAGGGGAAGGAGGATGGACTAGGTGGGCTGTGGCGAGACTACGATGGGGAGAAGAGAGAGATAGGGCCCGGCATCTGTTTCCGAAGACCGAAAATGTCCGACGTTAGACCGGCTATAATGCCGCTATAGTTATCCGTTGGGGCATCAAACGATCTCCGAATGCGATGAAACTTGACAGGCGGTCTATCTACACTATAATAAGACCACACGTCAACTCTCATCCCATTCCGAGAACATTTTCCAGCCACTTATAAAATAATATTTCAGACATGCCACGGGCGCGTGCAAGTGTGGTTGGGCACAGAACGGACAACGGAAAGAACTCAGAGAACCCGGACGAATGCAAGTTTTAAAACATGTTGATGCAATGCACATGACAACATGATAAGATGCAACACACAAGCAAATGACATGGCAACAACAGCGAATAACAGGAAGGCACCTGGCACATCGGTCTCGGGGCGTTACAATTTGGCAGGTGCTCTCTTTGTGAACCGTTAGTCTCATCAAACCGCACATCCACTATTTCAACCACTTTATAATGAAATAGATTGAAGACTCTGTAGGAGTGCGAATCCTTTCCATATCCAAGAATAAAACCCTCATGTGCTTTTGGTGCAAATTTTGAAGTGTGATGTGGATCCTTGATCCAGCACCTGGCACCAAACACTCTGAAGTAACTGACATTTGGCTTCTTGCCAGTAAGGAGCTCATAAGATGTCTTGTTCAGAAGCTTGTGAAGATAAACACGATTGATTGTATGCCATGCAGTATCAATGTCTTCAGGCCAGAATTTTCTTGGAGTCTTGTATTCATCTAGCATCGTTCTGGCCATCTCAATGAGTGTTCTGTTCTTGCGTTCGACGACACCATTCTGCTGTGGCGTGTATGGGGCTGAGAATTCATGTGTGATGCCCAAGGTATCAAGATATGTATCAAGGCCAGTGTTCTTGAATTCAGTGCCATTGTCACTTCTGATGTGCTTTATCTTGGCGCCATAGTTGTTCATTGCTCGATTGGCGAAGCGTCTGAAGACATCCTGCACTACAGTCTTGTAGAGGATTATGTGCACCCAAGTATATCTAGAATAATCATCAACAATGACAAAGACATAGAGACAAGCAGTAGTAGTGAGAGTTGAGTAATGAGTGGGACCGAAAAGATCCTTGTGGAGCAGTTCGAAGGGTCGAGTAGTTGTCATGATTGTCTTCGAGGGATGTTTGGCCCTCGTCATCTTCCCTACTTCACAGGCACCGCATAAGTGATCTTTCTTGAACTTCACGCCCTCGATGCCTATGACATGCTTCTTCTTTGCAAGGGTGTGGAGGTTCCTCATGCCAGCATGCCCAAGCCTCCGATGCCAGAGCCAGCATTCTGAAGCTTTTGCTAGAAGACATACGGCAAGCTGTGGTCCTGCTGAGAAATCTACCACGTACAAATCATCTTTCCGATACCCTTCAAACACTAGAGACTTGTCAGATTCCATTAAAACAAGGCAACGATATTTTCCAAATATTACGATCATGTTCAAATCGCAAAGCATTGAGACAGACATTAAGTTGAAGCCAAGGGATTCAACAAGCATGACTTTATCCATGTGTTGATCCTTTGAGATTGCAACTCTACCTAGACCCAATACCTTACTTTTACCAGTGTCAGCAAATGTGATGTGGCTCTTGTAGGATGGACGTAAGGTTGAGTCCATAAGAAGGCTTCTTTTGCCAGTCATGTGGTTGGTACACCCACTATCAATAATCCATTCTGAAGACGCTGGTGTCGTACCCTACAGTGCAGTTAGGGGGATAGGCTTCACGAAGAGAATTGTGAAGCAAAAACTTTTGACGAACCAGTGGGTTATGAAAGCTTAGATCCAGATTAGGACTGATAGGGAGAGTAGCAAGCGATTCAGGAACGAAGTACATAGTTAGACCATTCGGGCATTTGATCTTGCGCCCTACAAGATGTTTAAGGTCCCCAGCAATAGCGTCAGAAGATTTTGGTTTTCTGCTAGAGACCTTTCCCTGCAAAAGAGAGTTAAGCCTTCTTAGCCACCCACATCTTCAAGGGTGGCTTAGAAGAGATAAGTCTAAGTGCAGCATCTGAAAACTTTGGCTTTGGAGCCTTAGCAAAAAGTCTTGTAGGCGGACAGTAATACTCATAAGAATAAGCAGAATAGTTTTTGGTCTTATGAACATGGAGGTTTGATGAACCGCGCTCATATTCATAGGCCTGACTATGGTTTCCCTGCAAAACATTTGCGTTAGTGCGACTCAGGTGAGTCCTCTACCTGTATGAAGCCTTTGGACCGTATGAAGCCTGTGGTCTGGGGTTTGTCTTCTTCACCTATGGTGTCATGATGACATTCACAGGAAGATTTTCCAAACACTTTTTCGGCACCCAGATCTTCTTCATAGGCGGCCTATTCCTGAAGTTAGTACCAATATACCTGGCAAACACTTCACCATTCTGATTCTTAAACAGTTTATAGTTTGCATCAAAGGATTCATCAATGACAATGGGGTTAGCACAAGTGAAGCCAGATAGATTGGATGGATCAGCTGAAGGTTCCTTTGCAGCAACCCATGTGGTTTTGGGGTACTATTCAGGTTTCCAGTAAGAGCCATCAGCATTCATTTTCCTTACGAACCCTACACCCTCTTTCCTCGGGTTTCGGTTCAGAATCTGCCTTTTGAGGACATCACATAGTTTCTGATGCCCTTTAATGCTTTTGTACATCCCTGTTTCAAGCAATGTCTTCAACCTAGCATTCTCATCAGCAATAGCAGTGGCATCCTCAGCAGAGGGGTTAGTTACCACATCAACAGTTGAAGATATTGCAACATTAGCAGCAGTAGAACATTCAGCAACAGAAGTAGCATTATCACGCTCAATGCATTTAAGACATGGTGGTTCAAATCCTTCCTGAGCGGAACTGATTTGTTCGGCGCGAAGTGACTCATTTTCCTTTTGAAGATCTTCATGAGCCGCTCTCAATTTCTCAAGATCTTGCTTCCTTTGAAGATAATCATAGGAAAGCTTTTCATGAGTTGTTGAGAGCGTTTCATGACGACTTTCAAGTTCCTCATACTTAACGTGAAGATTTTTTATGTCTTCAATTAAGGACTCAGATCGAGTCATTTCAGCGCCCAATAGATCATCACTTTTGTCTAACAGTTTTTGAATATGTTCCATGGCTTTCTGTTGTTCAGTTGCAATTTTAGCAAGTGTTTTGTAGCTGGGTCTTGAACCACAATCAGAGTCATCGTCACTAGATGTTTGATAGTGAGTAGTGCGTGTGTTTACCTTGGCACCGCGTGCCATGAAGCAGTAGGTAGGAGCAGCGTAGTCCTTGTCATTTGCATCGGTGTCGGTGGTGAAGTCATTGTCTTCAGTGTTGAAGATGGACTTGGCAACGTATGCTGTAGCCAGACTTCCAACGCCAGAATCGGACTCCTCCTCAGACTCCACCTCTGCCTCCTCAGAAGCGTACTCCTCCTCTGAATCCATTTCCTTGCCAACAAACGCACGTGCCTTGCTAGATGAGCTCTTCTTGTGTGATGAAGACTTTGAGGAAGACTTGGAAGAAGACTTTGATTATTTCCTCTTCTTCTTGTCGTCAGAGTCATATTCCTTGCTCTTCTTCTTCTTTCTATTCTCATTGTCCCACTGTGGACACTCAGAGATGAAGTGTCCAGTTTTCTTGCACTTGTGGCATCTTTTCTTCTTGTAGTCATGAGCATAAGCTTCATCATTCCTTGAGCTTGATCGTGAAGACTTTTTGAAGCCTTTCTTCTTGGTGAATTTTTGGAACTTCTTCACAAACATAGCAAGTTCCTTTCCAATGTCTTCAGGATCATCAGAACTGCTGTCAGATTCTTCTTCAGATGAGGAGATAGCTTTTGCCTTCAAGGCACGAGTTCGCCCATAGTTTGGACCGTAGATATCACTTTTCTCAGAAAGCTGAAACTCATGTGTGTTGAGCCTCTCAAGTATGTCGGACAGATCGAGTGTCTTGAAATCAGGTCGTTCTTGAATCATCAGGGCTAGGGTGTCAAACGAACTGTTGAGTGATCTCAGTAGTGTCTTGACGACTTCATGCTTGGTGATCTCAGTAGCGCCAAGGGCTTGAAGCTCATTTGTGATGTCAGTGAGTCGATCAAACGTGAGCTAGACATTCTCATTGTCATTTCGCTTGAAGCAGTTGAAGAGGTTGCGAAGGACACTGATTCTCTGATCTCTTTGGGTTGAGATGCCTTCGTTGACCTTGGAGAGCCAGTCCCAGACCAGCTTACATGTTTCCAAAGCACTCACACGGCCATACTGTCCTTTGGTCAGATGACCACATATGATATTCTTGGCAGTAGAGTCTAGTTGAGCGAACTTCTTGACATCAGCAGCAGTGACACCTTCTCCAGCCTTGGGAACGCTGTTCTTGATGACATACCATAGGTCGACCTCAATGGCTTCAAGATGCATGCGCATCTTATTCTTCCAGTAGGGATATTCAGTTCCATCGAAGACAGGGCACGCAGCGGAGACTTTAATTATCCCTGCAGTCGACATAGCTAAAACTCCAGGTGATTAAACCGAATCACACAGAACAAGGGAGCACCTAGCTCTGATACCAATTGAAAGTGCGTTATATCGACTAGAGGGGGGTGAATAGGCGATTTTTACGAAAGTCTTCCTAACATGGAAGTTTCGAAGACAAACGATAGAATTAAACCTATTACCATACCGCGGAAGCTAGACTACACTAGGTAAACCATAGTCATGTATCCAATGAAGTTAAAGCACAATGACTAATAGCAGCTAGGTAGTAAGGATCAGGTAGGAAGATATTAAGAAGCCAAACAGATCACACAGTCACTCAGTGAAGACAAAAGATAGTGCAAACATACAATGACTTCACAAGGAGTAACAGTAAGTAAAGAGAAAGGAAGGAAGAAACCAGTGACTCGTTGAAGACGATGATTTGTTGGACCAGTTCCAGTTGCTGTGACAACTGTACGTCTGGCTAGGGCGGCTAGGTATTTAAACCTAAGGACACACAGTCCTGGACACCCAGTCCTGAACACGCAGCTCAGGACACCCAGTCCTCACCATATTCCCCTTGAGCTAAGGTCACACAGACCTTGCCCAATCACTCTGGTAAGTCTTCAAGGTAGACTCCCAAACCTTCACAGACTTTGTTCACCGGCAATCCACAATGTCTCTTGGATGCTCAGAACGCGACGCCTAACCGGCTGGAGGATTCATAGTCCTCAAGTGTAATAAGTCTTCAGATCACACAGACAAGAAGACTTAAGTGATGCCTAATTCTCTTTGGCTCTGGGTGGTTAGGGCTTTATCCTCGCAAGGAATTCTCTCTCAAAGGCTTCGAGGTGGGTTGCTCTCAAACGACAAAAGCCGTACTCTGAATCTGAGCAGCCAACCTTTTATGGTTGTAGGGGGTGGGCTATTTATAGCCACTAGGCAACCCGACCTGATTTGTCCGAAATGACCCTGGGTCACTAAGGAACTGACATGTGTTCCAACGGTCAGATTTCAAACTCACACGGCAACTTTACTTGGGCTACAAGCAAAGCTTACTTGTCCGACTCTGGACAAGATTCGATCTCATAGTCTTCACTCGAAGACATAGGTTTTGTTTAAGCATCACTTCAGTCATTCTGACTGGTTCTCTTGGACCCCACTTAACACTACGGTGGTTCCTATGACTGAACAAAGAAGAAAAAGAACTACAAAAGATCTAAGTCTTCGAGCTCCATAGGCTTCATGCGGTGTCTTCTCTTGTCATAGTCTTCAATGTGAATATCTTCATATACCACCTTTGACATCAATGTCTTCATACATTTTTAGGGGTCATCTCTGGTAGGAAAACCGAATCAATGAGGAACTTCTACCTGTGTTATCCTGCAATTCTCACAAACACATTAGTCCCTCAACTAGGTTTGTCGTCAATACTCCAAAACCAACTAGGGGCGGCACTAGATGCACTTACAGAAAGCTATACAGTAGTTGAGTCTATCTCTTGGCACCATAGGACAAACACATTTAATGCGCTGCCGACGTGCCCTCCTTGCTTTATCGGGGATGGTAAGGAAGCTCGTCCCGGCTTTTGCCGGCTCGCCTGGCTTCGACACGTGTCCTAACTGGCGAGGCATGTAGCGCCACGCTGGCTGGCTGCTGAGTTGGTGCGGTGGTCGAGACTTCACAAAGATCTGCATGCCACCACGCAGGTGCTTGCCGAGTCGGCCTAGAG
This sequence comes from Triticum monococcum, assembly GCA_034509565.1. NCBI lineage: Eukaryota > Viridiplantae > Streptophyta > Magnoliopsida > Poales > Poaceae > Triticum > Triticum monococcum. Next base: position 245,958,685 of record CM067846.1, on the reverse strand, counting down.
GCCGCACGTTGCTACGCAGGCGCCTGCCTAGCTGGTGGGCTGGTAGCTGCATGGGAACAGCGGTGGAGACTTGGTAGATGTGGGCCCGGCTACGGCCCCGTGGATGTTTTCGGCAAGAGTCTTGCCGGGGCCCCGACCAGGGTCTTGCCGCGGCATCGTGGTCGTCCCCGACAAGGATTTTGCCGCGGGTTTCGTGGGTATCCTTGGCAAGGATCTTGCCGAGGATCGTCGTCTTCTGGTCATCATCTAGTCTTGTGTGTTTCTGGTCTCCACAAAGATTTGCATGCCATTATGGAGGTGCCTCCCGATCCTCGGTTCCAAAGTGGCCTTGCCGGGGGAGCCCACGTCGCCCCTCTGCTCTTCGTGTTTCCGGCTTGGCGTTGTTCTGGTGGTCTTGTCGCTTTGCTTCCTTCCTCTGCCCTATTAGTTGTGGCCGTAGGCGCGGATCCAACTGCTCGTGCACAAGTAAAGGCGTACAAAATAGGACTCCTCCTTCTATGCACCGATAGGAGCCCCAGGCCTGGGCCATACATAAGCGAAACGCGTTGTTGGGCTAGGCCCAAAAACGGTGCGTGGGCACACGGGGCCGGTTTGTACTGCTGTAACTCCCTCGTCTGTCGCACTTCCCCATCACCCTCGTTGAATGCACAACGTGGGGGTCGTGCGTGACGTGGGGGTCATGTGTGGGGCGGTTGCTGCCCTCATGCGTCACATCATAGTAAATGGTAAAGAGGCGGCCCGCGCCTTCCGCCAAAAATGGAGGAAAACGCAGGGGTGCAGCTCAGTTACTAGGTGGACTCGGGTCACGGCCTTCAAGGTGCCCGCGCCCCATGGTCATAGGGTGGAATGCGGTCGCTTCAGTCACCCTCTTGATTCCAGCTCACTTGCCACATGTCCTTCATTCCCCGAGGAGGGTAGGTGGTGGACGCAGAGGGCACTTGCCATAATGTGGAGGCGGGAAACTGGGTCGTTGCTGATTGGAGCAGTGGGTCGGTCCCGATTCCCTGCGCCCCTTGGCGGCCGGATTGGTCGAGCGGGGTGGCCAAGCCTCGGCCCCGCCCCTTTATAAGAAGAAATGGAGGGGGACGGCGTCCTTCGATCCTTCAATGTTCATCTCCTCCGCCTCGACTCCTTTTTTCCCTTCATCATGGCGAGAGGGCGTGTTGGTGCTCCAATGGCGGCGATGAGGGCCTCTGCTCGACAGCGTGTCCTTCCTTCCCAAGAGCATGTGGCGGTGGAGCCGGCCGTGAGAGGAAAAGGGAGGGGGAGAGGCCGAGGCCGCCCTGGCGCTCCAGGAGGAGGAGGACGGGGCAGCACACCGGCTTCGCCTCCGCCTGCGGCCCCTCCTCCAATGGAGGGCCATGTTAGAGACTAGCCCGCGCATTCTACGTCAGGCTACGCGGGCCAGTGCGTGGCCGTCCTTGTCTCCCCACTCCATTTGCTCGGGATATGGAGCTTAACCCGCCTCAGGCCTTGAGGCTGCACATGAGGGGCTGCGAGAATGGCAGCATGCGGGTCGAGGTCGACTTCCCAGCCCCTCATGTTATGTATCTCCGCTGTGGGTGGATGACCTCCGCCCGTGCCCATGGCCTGTCGGAGGGCTCGTCCTACAATTCAAATTGATGGAGGACGGCCTGCTCTCCATCAAGGTCTTCGGGCTCTTGGGAACTCTCTTGAGGTGTTGTGCGGAGAGCTTCTCTGATGGCGAACCCTCCTCCTCGAGCGGGAGTGACAAGGAGGATAGCGACAACAACGACGAGGGCGTCAAGCGGGAGGACGTCAACTCCGACTGACCGCCCTGCCCCCCTCCCTCGGTGCCGCGCTCTCCCGAGGGTTTTCCTCGTCAAGCTCTCCATCAGCGCGTTCCCCGCCGCTTCTTTTTTGCCTTCACCTGCTGCACCTGGGAGGAAAAGGGCAAGAACGGAGATCACAGGTAACCTATCTTTCTCCTTAAATTGTAGGCACTTGCCAAATCTTAATTTCTATATAATGTAATCTCTCGAGCCCAAGCTTGTATCCTGTAACCTTTGTACTTGCATCAGCATATTAATGAAAAAGTCTAGCCCTATCGGTAACTCGTGCACGTGTACTTTCGTGCGTAGGCGAAATGCCTTCTTAGTGTAAATAAACGAGTCCTTTCGGCAAGCCACCTTGCCGGCGACCCTTGCGCCTACCGGAGAATCACATCTGCCGCGTTACAGACAAAGGGCCCACCACCCCGTCCACTTCTTTTTGACAAGGGTCACCACGACCATTCTGACCGAAGCAGCCTTTGAGTTGGAAATGGGAGCACCCGAGTCCTTAAAGATGAGTGGCGAGGTTTTCTAATGCACAATACATAGGTTACGAATACGAATGGGCAAGAGGTAAACTTTATCTATTTGGTTTGCCAGGGATCGCCGTGCCGGGCGGTCTTCTCAACTTCTTGCCGGAGTCGGGTCCTTGGCGGGACCACGCGTGTTTGCCATGACTGGAAAGAAGTGAGGACAAAAGCACGGAACCTCAGTGGTTCACTAACATTAACTGGAATCAAAAAGTAGTACAGTACCCTGGACAAGCATGCATGTATGTATATACACAAACATGGAAATCGACAGGAAACTATACATACTAAGGGATTCCTTTTCCCTGACTGTGCACAGAGTCTGCGCCTGGCTCCATACATAGGGTTACATGCCTCGGTGGCAAGGCTAGTACAAGAGGGGGTTGCCAGGGCTCCGTGGCAACCATGCCTTAGGGGTAAAACTTGTGAAGATGTTCAATATTCATGGAGTTTCTCACCGGAATGCCATCTTCAGCTCCAGGCAGACTGCGCCAGGCCTGGTGACTCATATTACCCGATAAGGGCCTTCCCACTTTGGCGTCAGCTTGTTTGGATTCTTGGGGGATTGGATCCGCCGAAGAACAAGGTCGCCTTCCTCAAGGCTTCAGGCGTGAACCTTGTAGCAATTATAGCGGCGCAAGGCTTGCTGATATCGAGCGGCTCGCACAGCAGCTCAAAGACGATCTTCCTCAAGGAGCGTCGCATCATCTCGGTGCAACTGCTCTTTCTCAAGCTCATCATAAGCGAGCACTCGAGGTGACCCATATATGAGTTCAGTGGGGAGAACTGCTTCTGCCCCGTATACCAGGGCAAAGGGTGTCCGGCCAGTGGCTCAATTTGGTGTCGTCCAGATTGACCAAAGAACCATTGGCAACTCATCAATCCAGCGCCTTCCGCACCTGTGTAGCTTGTCAAAAGTCTTGGGCTTGAGGCCCCACAGCACTTCTGCATTCGCCCTCTCAGCCTGACCGTTACTTCTGGGATGGGCAACAGAAGAAAAACAGACCTTGCTGCCGATGTCTTGAATGTATTGCATGAAGGTGCGACTCGTGAACTGCGTGCCGTTGTCGGTGATGACTCTGTTCGGCACACCGAAACGGTAGACTAGTCCCTTTTAGAACTTGACGGCTGACTGTGCTATTACCTTCATCATTGGCTCCACTTCCGACCACTTTGTGAACTTGTCGATCGCGACGTACAACTACTCAAAGCCCCCGGCAACACGGGGAAAGGGGCCTAGTATGTCGAGCCCCTAGATTAAAAATGGCCAGGAAAGAGGGATTATCTGAAGAGCCTGGGCGGGTTGATGAAGATTCTTTGAATGGAACTGGCACGCTTCACACTTGGTTACTAGCGCAGTTGCATCCTAGAGGGCGGTGAGCCAGAAGAAACCTTGCCGGAACGCTTTGCCGGCAAGAGCCCTTGACCCTATGTGGGAGCCACACATGCCTCCATGTATCTCTGCCAATAGCCTCAGTCCGTCCTCTCAAGGAATGGACTTTAATTTCACACCGTTCAGTCTTCTCCTATAGAGGGCATCATCCATGAACTGGTACATGCTGGACCGATGGGCTACCTTCTCTGCTTCTTCCTCCTCCTTGCTACCTCTTGAGAACGCGTTGGTTTTTCCTTGAAGAGGAAAGGGTGATGCAGCAAACCAGCGTAAGTATTTCCCTCAGTTTTTGAGAACCAAGGTATCAATCCAGTAGGAGACCGCGCGTGAGTCACCTCGTACCTACACAAACAAATAAGAACCTCGCAACCAACACGATAAAGGGGCTGTCAATCCCTTCACGGCCACTTGCAAGAGTGAGATCTGATAGAGATGATAATAATAAGATAAATATTTTTGGTATTTTTATGATATAAATTGAAAGTAAAGATTGCAAAATAAAATAGATTGGAAACTTGTATGATGGAAAATAGACCCGAGGGCCATAGGTTTCACGAGTGGCTTCTCTCAAGACAGCATAAGTATCACAGTGGGTGAAAAAATTACTGTCGAGCAATTGATAGAATTGAGCATAATTATGAGAATATCTAGGTATGATCATGTATACAGGCATCACATCCGTGACAAGTAGGCCGACTCCTGCCTGCATCTACTACAATTACTCCACACATCGACCGCTATCCAGCATGCATCTAGAGTATTAAGTTCATAAGAACAGAGTAACGCTTTAAGCAAGATGACATGATGTAGAGGGATAAACTCATGCAATATGATATACACCCCATCTTTTTATCCTTGATGGCAACAATACAATACATGTCGTTTCCCCTACTGCCACTCGGATCGAGCACCGCAAGATTGAACCCAAAGCTAAGCACTTCTCCCATTGCAAGAAAGATCAATCTAGTAGGCCAAACCAAACTGATAATTCGAAGAGACTTCCAAAGATAACCAATCACACATAAAAGAATTTAGAGAAGGTTCAAATATTGTTCATAGAAAATCTTGATCATAAACCCACAATTCACCAGATCTCGACAAACACACCGCAAAAGAAGATTAGATCGAATAGATCTCCAAGAGAATCGAGGAGAACTTTGTATTGAGATCCAAAGAGAGAGAAGAAGCCATCTAGCTAATTACTATGGACCTGAAGGTCTGAGGTAAACTACTCACACATCATCAGAGAGGCTATGGTGTTGATGTAGAAGCCCTCCGTGATCAATGCCCCCTCCGGCGGAGCACTGGAAAAGGCCCCAAGATGGGATCTCACGGGTACAGAAGGTTGTGGCGGTGGAATTAGGTTTTCGTGGTGCCCTCTGATGTTTTTAGGGTACGTAGGTATATATAGGATGAAGAAGTAGGTCGGTGGAGCCACGAGGGGCCCACGATGGTGGAGGGCGCGCCCAGGGGGTAGGCGCGCCCCCTGCCTCGTGGCCTCCTCGTTGATTGCTTGACGTCCACTCCAAGTCCTCTGGATCACATTTGTTCCAAAAATCACGCTACCGAAGGTTTCATTCCATTTGGACTCTGTTTGATATTCTTTTTCTACGAAACACTGAAATAGGCAAAAGACAACAATTTGGGCTGTGCCTCCGGTTAATAGGTTAGTCCCAAAAATAATATAAAAGTGTATAAATAAGCCCATTAAACATTCAAAACATAATATATAATAGCATGGAACAATAAAAAATTATAGATATGTTGGAGACGTATCAAGCATCCCCAAGCTTAATTCCTCCTCGTCCTCGAGTAGGTAAATGATAAAAACAGAATTTTTGATGTGGAATGCTTCCTAACATATTTCTTAATGTAATTTTCTATATTGTGGCATGAATGTTCAGATCCGAAAGATTCAAGATAAAAGTTTAATAGTGACATAAAAATAATAATACTTCAAGCATACTAACTAAGCAATCATGTCTTCTCAAAATAACATGGCCAAAGAAAGTTATCCCTACAAAATCATATAGTCTGGCTATGCTCTATCTTCATCACACAAAATATTAAATCATGCACAACCCCGATGACAAGCCAAGCAATTGTTTCATACATTTTATGTTCTCAAACTTTTTCAACTTTCACGCAATACATGAGCCTGAGCCATGGACATGGCACTATAGGTGGAATAGAATGGTGGTTGTGGAGAAGACAAAAAGGAGAAGATAGTCTCACATCAACTAGGCGTATCAACGGGCTATGGATATACCCATAAATCAATGTGAGTGAGTAGGGATTGCCATGCGACGGATGCACTAGATTTATAAGTGTATGAAAGGTCAAAAAAAGAAACTAAGTGGGTGTGCATCCAACTTGCTTGCTCACGAAGACCTAAGGCAATTTGAGGAAACCCATCATTGGAATATACAAGCCAAGTTCTATAATGTAAAATTCCCACTTGTTTATGAAAGTGACAACATAAGAGACTCTCTATCATGAAGATCATGGTGCTACTTTGAAGCCCAAGTGTGCAAAAAGGATAGTATCATTGTCCCTTCTCTCTTTTTCTCTCATTTTTTTATTTAGGCCTTCTTTTTTGGCCTCTTTTCCCTTTTTTCGTCTGGAGTCTCATCCCGACTTGTGGGGGAATCATAGTCTCCATCATCCTTTCCTCACTGGGACAATGCTCTAATAATGATGATCATCACACTTCTTTTTACTTACAACTCAAGATTTACAACTCAATACTTAGAACAAAAAATGACTCTATGTGAATGCCTCCGGCGGTGTACCGAGATATGCAATGAATCAAGAGTGATATGTATGAAAAAATTATGAAAGATGGCTTTGCCACAAATACGATGTCAACTACATGATCATGCATGGCAATATGGCAATGATGAAGCGTGTCATAACAAACGGAACGGTGGAAAGTTTCATGGCAATATATCTCGGAATGGCTATGGAAATGCCATAATAGGTAGGTATGGTGGCTGTTTTGAGGAAGGTATATGGTGGGTGTATGATACTGGCAAAAAGTGTGCGATAATAGAGAGGCTAGCAAATGTGAAAGGGTGAGGGTGCGTATAATCCATGGACTCAACATTAGTTATAAAGAACTCACAACCTTATTGCAAAAATATATTAGTTATCTAAACAAAGTACTATGCGCATGCTCCTAGGGGGATAGATTGGTAGGAAAAGACCATCGCTCGTCCCCGACCGCCACTCATAAGGAAGACAATCATTAAATAAATCATGCTCCGACTTCATCACATAACGGTTCACCATACGTGCATGCTACGAGAATCACAAACTTCAACACAAGCATTTCTCAAATTCACAACTACTCAACTAGCATGACTCTAATATCACCATCTCCATATCTTAAAACAATTATCAAGTATCAAACTTCTCATAGTATTCAATGCACTTATATGAAAGTTTTTATTATAATTAAAATCAAATTACCATGCTGTTCTATAGGACTCTCAAAATAATATAAGTGAAGCATGAGAGATCAATTATTTCAATAAAATAAAACCACCACCGTTCTCTAAAAGATATAAGTGAAGCACTAGAGTAAAAATCATATAGCTCAAAAGATATAAGTGAAGCACATAGAGTATTCTAATAAATTCCGATTCATGTGTGTCTCTCTCAAAAGGTGTGTACTTCAAGGATGATTGTGGTAAAATAAAAATCAAAGACTCAAATCATACAAGATGCTCCAAGCAAAATACATATCATGTGGTGAATAAAAATATAGCTCGAAGTAAAGTTACCGATGAACGAAGACAAAAGAGGGGATGCCTTCCAGGGCATCCCCAAGCATAGGCTTTTTGGTGTCCCTGGATTTTACCTTGGGGTGCCTTGGGCATCCCCAAGCTTAGGCTCTTGCCACTCCTTTTTCCATAATCCATCAAATCTTTACCCAAAACTTGAAAACTTCACAACGCAAAACATAACAGAAAATCTCATGAGCTCCGTTAGCGAAAGAAAACAAAACACCACTTCAAGGTACTGTAATGAAGTCATTCTTTATTTATATTGGTGTTAAACCTACTGTATTTCCAACTTTTCTATGGTTTATAAACTCCATTACTAGCCATAGATTCATCAAAATAAGCAAACAACACACACAAAACAAAATCTGTCAAAAACAGAACAGTCTGTAGTAATCTGTATCAATTGCAAACTTCTGGAACCCCAAAAATTCTAAAATAAATTGCTGGACATGAAAAATTTATCTATTAATCATCTTAAAAAATAATTAACTAAATAGTACTCTCCAATAAAAAAGGGCAGCAACTCTCGCGAGCGCTAAAGTTTCTGTTTTATACAGCAAGATCAAAAAGACTTTCCCCAAGTCTTCCCAACGGTTCTACTTGGCACAAACACTAATTAAACACAAAAAACACAACAAAAACATAGGATAGATAAATTATTTATTACTAAATAGAAACAAAAATCAAGGAATAAAAATAAAATTGGGTTGCCTCCCAACAAGCGCTATCGTGTAACGCCCCTAGCTAGGCATAAAAGCGAGGATAGATCTAGGTATTGCCATGATAATGATAAGGTAAATCGCAAAAACTTATCTCATACTTCCTACGCTCGGCAGCAAGTTTTGTTTGTGGCAAGCAGAAGTAATCAAAAGGCCTAAATTTAATGGGACAAAAGTCCCCAAGCTCAAGCTCTGGAGGTATTGGTTCCTCCTTTGGCCCCTCATATTGCACAACCAATTCATCATTATAAGCATTCTTTTGGCAAAAAGTCACGAGTCGTTGTTCAAGGGAAAAACCCAACCCATTATTCTGGATAGCAAAATTATCATTAACTTCAGAGATCCTAGCAACAAGAACATCGGTAGGAACCTTTTTTCTAAGGTTTTCATTAAAAGCAACATGATATAAGGATCGTAAACGCATAATGTCTTCTTGATAAAAAAGGATTGCTTCTATGGGAGGACGCCCGACATCCACCCTATAATGCACAAAAATTTCATTGGCCTCTTTTATTATAAATCTGAATTCATGAGCTAAAAAGATGGTTGCTGCTCGCTTAACAGAAGAATGCTCAATATTAGAAAATTCTAGGAAAATCCTTTGTATGGAAGGATGCATATGTAAATATTGTCTTTCAAGTTCAACTATGAGCAAAGATATAGCATCCGCGAGAATACTAGTTTTATGAAGAATAGACCCGCTCATGGTGGGCAAAGCACCGACACAAGTAAAGAAATCTTGAATAACTCCCTTCCCAATAATATTACCGCTACCAATCCAAAACTTTTTAGTGTGTAAAATAGTAGGATTTTTAAGAGGATCATCAATAGCATCAAAGTTTTCCATATTATTATCCTTATCAATGATAACCTCGCCAGTTTCAGACATGAAGGCAACAAATTGCAAAAATAATGAGCACACAGAAGGCAGGAAGGAAAAAGAGGCGAACGGGAAAGATAGGGCGAAAGGACAAGAGGGCGAATAAAACGGCAAGGGTGAAGTGGGGGAGAGGAAAATGAGAGGTAAATGGCAAATAATATAATGTGAAGCGTAAGAGTCGTGATGGGTACTTGGTCTGTCTTGACTTGGCGTAGATCTCCCCGGCAACGGCGCCATAAATCCTTCTTGCTACCTCTTGAGCATACATTGGTTTTCCCTTGAAGAGGAAAGGGTGATGCAGCAAAGCAGGGTAAGTATTTCCCTCAGTTTTTGAGAACCAAGGTATCAATCCAGTAGGAGACCACGCACGAGTCAACTCGTACCTACACAAACAAATAAAACCTCACAACAAACGCGATAAAGGGGTTGTCAATCCCTTCACGACCACTTGCAAGAGTGAGATCTGATAGAGATGATAATAATAAGATAAATATTTTTGGTATTTTTATAATATAAATTGAAAGTAAAGATTGCAAAAAATAGATTGGAAACTTGTATGATGGAAAATAGACCCGGGGGCCATAGGTTTCACTAGTGGCTTCTCTCAAGATAGCATAAGTATTACGGTGGGTGAACAAATTACTGTCGAGAAATTAATAGAATTGAGCATAGTTATGAGAATATCTAGGTATGATCATGTATATAGGCATCACACCCGTGACAAGTAGACCGACTCCTACATGCATCTACTACTATTACTTCACACATCGACCGCTATCCAGCATGCATCTAGAGTATTAAGTTCATAAAAAGAGTAACGCTTTAAGCAAGATGACATGATGTAGAGGGATAAACTCATGCAATATATATGATATAAACCCCATCTTTTTATCCTCGATGGCAACAATACAATACGTGTCATTTCCCCTACTATCACTGGGATCGAGCACCGCAAGATTGAACCCAAAGCTAAGCACTTCTCCCGTTGCAAGAAAGATCAATCTAGTAGGCCAAACCAAACTGATAATTCGAAGAGACTTGCAAAGATAACCAACCATACATAAAAGAATTCAGAGAAGATTCAAATATTGTTCATAGATAATCTTGATCATAAACCTACAATTCATCGGATCTCGACAAACACACCGCAAAAGAAGATTACATCGAATAGATCTCCAAGAGAATCGAGGAGAACTTTGTATTGAGATCCAAAGAGAGAGAAGAAGCCATCTAGCTAATAACTATGGACCTGAAGGTCTGAGGTAAACTACTCACACATCATCGGAGAGTCTATGGTGTTTATGTAGAAGCCCTCCGTGATCAACGCCCCTTCCAGCGGAGCGCCGGAAAAATCCCCAAGATTGGATCTCACGGGTACAGAAGGTTGCGGCGGTGGAATTAGGTTTAGTGGTGCCCTGTGATGTTTTCAGGGTACGTAGGTATATATAGGAGGAAGAAGTAGGTCGGTGGAGCCACGAGGGGCCCATGAGGGTGGAGGGCGCGCCCCCTTCCTCGTGGCCTCCTCGTTGATTGCTTGACGTCCACTCCATGTCCTCTGGATCACGTTTGTTCCAAAAATCACGCTCCCGAAGGTTTCATTTCGTTTGGACTCCGTTTGATATTCTTTTTCTACGAAACACTGAAATAGGCAAAAAAACATCAATTTGGGCTCGGCCTCCGGTTAATTTGTTAGTCCCAAAAATAATATAAAAGTGTATAAATAAGCCCATTAAACATCCAAAATAGAATATATAATAGCATGGAACAATCAAAAATTATAAGTCCAAATGATTTGATTCTTTTTGCATTGTCTTTCTTCTAGAAAGCTCTAACAGCACACCAAAAGGTGGATTTTTCCTTGCTGCCCAGAATTTCTGGTGATTTACAGAATGTATTTTGATAATTATTTTTGTGGTTCTAAATTCTTTTCGGAAGGAGAAGCTTGTCTTGAAGCAAACCAAGAGGGGTGTGATCCTCCTCTACACTAAGGAAAGCCACACCAACACTTGGATGGTGTTATTTCAATATCTATGATTTTCTACTTGAATATGAGTTCTTATTTGCATTTAAAATTTGATAAATAAATTTGGTTAATTGGTAGTTACTTTACCCTGCTTGATATGCTTGTTTTAGCTACTGGTTGAATGCATGAACTTGTTTGGCTAAGTAGAGTAAAACTTTGCACTAGATATATGGCTATGGAAATTAATGATAGTTATTTTATTAAGTGATACTTTCAATTAAGTGATGACCTCATAAAAATATTGTTTGATAAATAAAACAAGTTATAACCAGAGAAGTTTTGGTTCTTAGTAATGCAAGATGTTTATGAGTTTGATCCATGACAATGAGTTGTTTCCATTGCATGTCGAGTAGTTGCATGATTATGGCATTATATCATGTTATTGTAAAAAGTTTTTATCAAAGCTAAACTTGATTAAGTTCAACTTGAATATGGTGTTGATCACATCATGGTGCCACTGCATCGGATTTTCAATTCACTGCGACCACATTTACCTTATGGGAAGGTCTTGATTCGGTCCTTTGTTGTAGCTCTCACCGGTGCCTCCCACGAGGGAAGGTTATGGGCATGCATACACTGGCACGGTAGGAAGACATAACCTTATGTGCTCGTTTTTGTTTTATGGTTCCTTGTCCTCGTTTGGGACCTTTTTGCCACGACGGTGGCAGTTGGTGTCTTTGGTAGACACGGGGCCACCCAAGACCTAGCCTTGCGAGGGAGTTGGTCGGAGCGGCCGGGGAGAGTGCATGACAAAGGGAGGGTTTCGTTGGAATGCTTTCGTCCACCCAAATGGGAATGCGAGGCCAGGTGTTCTGTAGTGTGGGTAAAGTGCGCTACCTCTGCAGAGTGTATTTAATCTATCGATAGCCGCCTCCTTGGTTATGGGCATAACTCGTGAGGAAGTCACACCATGGATCAACTTTTATAATAAAACTTGCAAACTAAGTGATTGTTGTGATGCATTGGTTCGTGGTGAGTCATGAACTCTTGAGGTGTTCATGAGTGTTTGGTTTCAGGTGTGACCCCGGTGCGGTCACCGTTTGGTTACGAGGTAACCGTTTGGTAAGCGAGTCCGTGTGACTCGGTGCACCGGTGTACGTTTTGTTTGCATTGCATCCGTAGTATTTCTTGCATTGAATTAATCGGATTAATTATCATGATATTGTCTGTCATTGTCCTTATGTTTTTTGAGCTTGCAAGTACATTCAATGTACTGACCTGGCGTGTTATGTCGGCTTTCAGGCAAGTCGGTTCGCATCGGAGCGCATCTCGTATCTAGGCCGTGTCCACATCGGTGTCCCTGTGCTATGGAGTTTCACTTCGTCATTCTTCCGCTGTCGCATAGTTCGTGTGATCGAGGCCTAGCCATGTTAATTAAATAATGTACATACTGTTCAGCAGCATCGTTTGTGCCGCTTGGCCTCGTGTAACGATGTAATTTCATACTTATGTAACCCGCTAGCATCAATGAAGCGGTTGTTTCTATACCATGTTGTTGTGTATTGCCAGAAGACTTGATCTCTAGGCTGGCAATGCAGGGTAAAGCGGTTGCTCTGAGCCAGGGTGCCACAATGCTTGGTATCAGAGTCGCGCTGATTCTAGGACACGCTAGACGACTAGTGCGTTAGTGAAATGGTAGATAGTTTCGTTTGAGTGACGGTAGTCATAGAAATTGGTTGTTGCATTGCATGCATGTTTATTTGTTGTTATTACTAACCATATGGTTTGTGAGTGTAGATGGCACCAGTACCGATCTTGTACCATCCTGAGCCAGCTCCGTACACATCGCCGTACCTGCTTCAGAACGTGTGGCGACGACTCTATCCAGAGGGTGCTGATCCAGAGTATCGGGTGTATCGCGAGCATCTGGCCGGTGCATTGTATGAGTATTATGCTGAGGTCACTCTACACCACAGTTCCTCTTCCGGTGCTTACACTTGTTCGACTACGGGTGGTCATGCTTCTATGCCATCTCAGGCGGTTCAGTTTGCTGCTATCGAGGCCCTTGTGGACTTGCGCTACAACGAGGTTCACATGCACACCAACCCTGGTTTTTTCTACTACCCATCTCTACACGAGAATGTGCGTATCCGTTTTCCCTTGATTAATCCAGCGTGCGATAGTCCCACTAGCCACCTTTCTCGCTACATCACCGCTAGTTACATCATGAACTACGAGTTAGCTCGGGAGCTTTCACGCGCTCGCACCACTCTCGCGGCTGCTCGTATGAGGAACCCTCTTCCCGTTGTCATCTATACTACTCTAGTTCCTTCCTCCAATGTTCCCCGACGACCTCGCAGGGTGTCGTTAACCCTCCGATGGTGAACCCTCGCAGCGCTCCTGCTGCATGGTCTTCCCATGTCACTACTCCTGCCGCTCTATGCTTAGATCCCATCCTCCGCCTGCCCCTGAGGGAGAGCCCTCGAGGCAGCGCCAATGCATCCCTCTTCCCCAGGAGGTCTCTACTATCACTTCACGATCCGGGTCTAGCTCCGGAGACGAGCCTGCAGCAGCACCATCCGAGCAGTAGATTGTTAGAGTATCGCCGTAGTCATGAGCATGATGTATGGCTGTAATCGCACATGTCATGATGCGTAGTTTCATGTACGAGGGTAGTAGACCTGTTGTGATGTTTACTTTCATGTTGGGACTGTGTATAATTATGTTGGACTCTTTTATTCCACTTGGTTTTCATTCGCTGCTTTCTTCCAGGATTTGTCATTGGCCTTTTTCCCCATTTTGGAATTTTCTCATCATGGTTGCTATGTATTGGGAAAACGAAAAATAGGATGACGCGTGGAGGCAGCAACAACCAAGCTTGTGAGGATGTCCCTGTCCGTCACTCCGCAAGACAGGCAGGGCGTTCCCCTGAGCCATACCCGCCACCTCCATCTCCACCGCCACATCTGCCTCCCACTGAGCAAATCCTGCGTATGTTTGAAGAAAGAAGGAGCAACGATCTGCTGGAAATACTGAAAAGTGTACAAGTTATGGTTGATCCGAATGGAAACCAGAATGGCCATCACTCCAAGCTGTCAGATTTTCAGCGAACCAAGCCTCCCAGTTACAGCCACGCTATTGATCCGTTGGACGCCGATGACTGGCTAAGGACTATTGAGAGGAAACTAGAGATTGCTCGCACTAAAGAAGGAGACAAGGTTCCCTTTGCAACGCATTATCTCGAAGGAGCTGCCGCTATATGGTGGGATAATTCCAAGACAATATGGCCTAGAGACGAAGAAATTACTTGGACAACTTTCAAGGATCAGTTCCGCAAGTATCATACTCCCACCGGAGTCATGAAAATCAAGAAACGCGGATTCCTCGCTCTCACTCAAGGCAGCATGACTGTCAACAAGTATCTAAATAAATTCAACCATTTGACCCGCTATTCTTTCCACGATGTTGCCACAGAAGAGCGGAAGATCTATTGGTTTCCTGGAGGCCTGAATCAACATCTCAGGTGCATGCTCAGCATGTTTGATTGCCCAGACTTCCTGACTCTGGTAAACAAGGCCCTCCTCACAGAAAGGGAACACAAGCTCCTGCACAAAAACAAGCCAGCTGTTAACGACCACAAGCACAAATTCGAGCAAAAGAAGGATATGCAACCAGTGCAAAACGCTCGTACTTGGCAACAGACTCAGGTGAAGTACAAACCAAACTGGCAGTAGAATGTCAACAAGACTACCACTCAAGTCAAGAATGTCGTGACCAGCCCAGTGCGCGACGATTGTCAGCGCAACAATTCATGCTTCAGCTGTGGTCAAACTGGACACTACGCCAGACAGTGTCCCAAGAACAACAAACAAGAAGCTCCATTTCATCTGCAAGTCAACTTCATGGAGCCGTATTCCGCCCCAGATATGATCCAAGGATAAATTCATCACATATCCGTAGACGAAGCCCAAGAGGACCCGGAAGTCGTCATTGGTATGTTTCTCGTTAATGGCATACCCGCTGTAATTTTATTTGACTCGGGGGCTTCCCACTCCTTTATTTCGCGGAGTCTTGCTTCTAAAAACAATTTTCCTTGCTCGATTTTGGGAAAGCACATGCTACAATCCCCGGGATCCCTACTCAGAAGCAATCTCATCTGCCGAAATTTGGAAATTGACATCAAGGGCGTCAAGTTTCCAACATCATTGATAATCATCGACTCCAACAAATTGGATGTCATTCTGGGCATGAATTGGTTAACTCAATATCAAGTCTACATCAGTTGTGCGACCAGAGAAGTTACCCTGAAAAATATGGACGGTCGCACCACAAGTTTTTATGCCCGCAAGCACATACCCACAAAAGATATGGTTTTCGCAGCCGTGGCAGAAGAGGTGGAATTAATTCCAGTGGTCAGTGAGTATCCAGACATATTTCTCGAGGAATTACCAGGCATGCCACCAGACCAAGAATTGGAGTTCGCAATTGACTTGGTGCCTGGAACCACCCCGATACATAAGAAATATTATCGGATGCCTTCCTCAGAATTGGTGAAATTGAAGAAACAACTGGATGAGATGCTGCAGAAAGGATACATCCGTCCAAGCTCTTCACCATGGGGATCGCCAGCAATCTTCATGGACAAAAAGGATGGCAGTCTATGAATGTGCGTAGACTACCGACAGTTGAATGATGTCACCATTAAAAACAAGTATCAACTGCCAAGGATTGAAGACCTATTTGATCAACTCAGTGGGGCCAAAGTATTTTCAAAAATTTATTTGAGGACTGAATATCATCAACTCAAGATAAAGAAGGAAGATATTCCTAAGACTGCGTTCACCACTCGGTATGGTCTTTAAGAATACACCGTTATGTCCTTCGACCTCACTAATGCTCCTGCCTTCTTTATGCATATGATGAACAAGGTGTTTATGGACTTCTTGGACAAATTTGTGGTGGTGTTTATTAATGACATCCTCATTTACTCAAAGAGCAAGGACGAACACAAGGAGCATCTTCGAGCAGTTCTACAAAGGCTTCGCGACCATTAACTTTATGCCAAATTCAACAAATGTGAGTTCTGGCTCCAACAAGTGGGATTCCTCGGGCATGTCCTCTCGACAGCAGGAATCTAAGTGGACCCAAGGAAGGTGAAGGATATACTTGATTGGTCTGCACCCACAACAGTTTTAGAAATCCGAAGTTTCCTTGGACTAGCCGGATATTATCGCCATTTTATCGAAGGATTCTCCAAGATTGCTAGGCCAATGATTGAGATTCTTAAGAAGGATAAGTAGTTTGTATGGACTGAGGACTGCAAACAGAGTTTCAATGAGTTAAAAATCAGGCTGACATCGGCACCAGTATTAACTCTTCTAGACATCTATCGTAGTTTTGATGTCTACTGCGACGCATCCAGAAAAGGACTGGGGTGTGTACTCATGCAAGATGGCAAAGTGGTGGCCTATGCATCTCACCAACTGCGGCAATACGAAGGAAACTATCCTACTCATGATTTGGAATTGGCCGCGATGGTGCATGCTTTAAAAATCTGGAGCCACTATCTGATTGGAAAGAAGTGCCAGATATTCACCGACCATAAGAGTCTCAAGTATATATTCACTCAGCCCGATTTGAACCTTCGACAGCGAAGATGGCTCGAGTTGGTTAAGGACTACGACCTCGGAATAAATTATCACCCGGGCAAAGCTGATGTGGTGGCTGATGCCCTCAGCCGCAAACCAGCCAACCGGAATGCCCTAATGGATTCCTTGCCTCCTGAGCTTTATGAAGAAATCATGCAGCTAAAATTCGTAAACACCACCGCCTGTCTGGACAATATATTGGAAGTTGCCCCTACTCTCTAAGAAGAAATGCACAGTGCTCATGCGGATGATAAGCTTTTAAAAATATATGTTCAGAAGATGCATCAAGGGCATGCACCAGATTTCTCTATGGATCAGAAGGTTCGCTAAGGTTCCACGGAAGACTTTGCGTACCCAACCAAGAAGGTCTGAAGAAGAAAATATTGGCGGAAGCACATGAAAAACCATACTCAATTCACCCTGGTGGTACCAAAATGTATGAGGACCTTCGTTAGGTATTTTGCTGGGATGTAATGAAGAAAGACATCGCATACTTTGTGGCCTGTTGCGACATATGCAACAAAGTAAAGGCGGAACACCAAAAACCCGCCGGACTCCTCCAACCTCTGCTGGTATCCCAATGGAAATGGGATGATATCTGCACGGATTTCATCACCAGGCTACCAAAGTCTCATCGAGGAAACAATGCAATATGGGTAATAGTGGACACCATAACAAAGGTGGCACATTTACTTGCTATCCGGACCACATACCATGCAAATCAACTCGCACAGCTGTATGTGTCAAGAATCATCAGTCTGCATGGAGTACCCAAGACTATCACCTTCGAAAGGGGATCTCTCCTCACTTCCGCATTTTCATCCCGACTACATCAAGCCTTGGGGACCGCTTTGAAATACAGCATGGCTTACCATCCTCAGACAGATGGACAGACTGAGCGAGTAAATCAAATACTCGAAGATATGCTCAGGGCATGTACATTTGCCTAAGGGACCAAGTGGGAAGACTGTCTGCCCTACGTCGAGTTTTCCTACAGCAACAGTTTCTAGGCCATCTTAAAGATGTCACCCTATGAAGCCCTGTATGGCCGGAAATGCCGCACTCCATTGAACTGGTCTCAAACCGGAGACAGCCGCATTTTCGGGACAAATTTAATGCTCGTAGCAGAGAAGCAAGTCAAGGAAATCCGAGACAGACTGCAATTGGCCAAATCTCGATAGAAGAGCTACTATGATGCCAAACATCGTCAGATTAGCTTCGAACTCGGAGAACATGTATATCTCCGAGTCACCCCTATGAAAGGAGTCAAGAGGTTTCAGACCTGAGGAAAATTGGCACCCAGATATATCGGTCCATTCCCCGTCATGGCCAGAGTAGGAACAGTTGCATATCAGTTGGAATTGCCACCAGAACTGTCAAAAGTACACAACGTGTTTCACATATCACAGCTAAGGAGATGTATCTCGCCACCGGAGAAAAGGACTAATATGGCAGAGATAGAATTGGCTAAGGATTTGACTTCTGAGGAAAAGCCAATCAGAATATTGGAACAGACAGAAAGGGTCACTTGCAGCAAAGAAATAAGGTTTTACAAGGTGGGAAAGAGAGAAAGTTTTAAGGACTGCATACCCAGAATTGTTTTCCCAAGCAAACGAATCTCGAGGACGAGATTCATCTTAAGTGGGGGACGTTTGTGAAAGCCTGGATTTTTTCCTTCTCCCTTTTTCTGGACTTGTCTTCTCTCTTTCTCCGGACGTGGTTTTTACCCTGGTTTTTGCCCTAACTTGATCTGGGTTTTGGATCATTTCAAATGGACTTGTAACTTGGGCATATCCTTGGCCATCACCCAAGTGACCTATCTACATTATCCCTCTAATAAATCCACAAAACAATAAAATGAATATTTTTCATAAAAGAAAAATATTCATTTTTCTCTCTGAAATTCAATTCAAAAACTTGTGCTCCAAAGCAACCCCCATTTTTCTTGACCAGAAAATTCTGAAATAAATCCTGAATATTCTTAGAACCTTGGCACACATTCCCATGCAAAAATATTGCATCACTTTTTGTAATATTTTTGCTGTAGAAAATCATTTCTCTTCTGGCCCAAAATTCCAGTTTGTACAACAAGTACATTTTTCCTTGAGCTTTTGGCCTTTCTCTTTCTTGAGATTAAACACCCTTCTAAGAAACCCTAAACCCCAGGAGATCAGCCCTAATGGACTTCTAGAAGATGGCCAAACTTGGTGACCAAGTTTCTGGTCAGAACCTTGCCAACTTAGTAAAGTCAAGTCTGGTCGGCCTGGGCATGAGCTATCACCTCTCTTAGACTAAAAACTGCACGAACAAACGTGTAGACAAGGTTTGGCCAAGCCTGGGCATCATTTCGACCATGCCAGCTTGGTGACCGCGCGAGGACATGGCGCCTGGCAAGCCTTGACGCGCTCTGGCTGGCGTTTTCCCCTCTGTTTCACGCATGCTCATTCTAGCGCTTGCCGACGCCTACCGCGCCACGCCACCGACCCCGACCCATCACCCTTGACCGCTCCATGGCGCTCCTCGCCAGAGCCGTCGTAGCAAGCATGGGCACATCGTGCCAAAAATGCCACACTGCGCGCGTGCACTTGTCCACTTCCTCCATCGCCTGCTGTGCTCGTCCGCGAGCCTGGGCAAGCTCCTGAGTTGACGCTGAGTGTTTGCGCCCTCGCCTTGGAGCTTCTCATCATCGTTCGCCACGTTTCCAGAGAGCTCCGGCTGTGACACGTGCCCCCTCGCTCCAGCTATATATAGCGACCCCGCCTCGAATCCTAGCCAAGCACCTCCCCACACCATCTCCATGAACATGTAGATGAGCAGCAGCTCGGTCGGGCAGGCCTCTGGCCGTCGCCTTGACCATAGGACTCCGGCGATCCCCGTAGGCCAGCCGCCGCTCTACGGTGCCTCTCGAGCTCAAGCAACTGCTTGGGAGGGGCCTTGGTGGTCTGTTGGTGCTGCCTAGATGCCGCTGTGCCCTCGGAGCCGTCCCTAGCCATCGTCCTCAACCTCTCCGATGAAACCCATCCGCCACCGAAGCTTGCGAGCTCAACCACGAGCAGCTCTATCCACCCCACGCCAAGCCATGGGTACGGGCAGGTGCGCCACGAGCCCTGCTTCAATCCTATCCCTCTAGCCGAGCCCCAAACCCCCCCCCCCCCCCCCGTCGCCGGTGTGAGCTCTGGCGAAGCCCGGCCACTCACTGATCTCGCTATCCCCCTCTCTCTCTCCTGACATGCGGGACCCACCTGTCGGTCTCACCACTCGCGCCTAAAGCGGTACGAGTGGAGGCGCCTTTCCCGATTACGTCTTCGATGTCACCCCCTAGTTTTCTGTTTAATTCAAATATTATTCAGAAAATTGACTAAACTTTGACCCGCCACAACTTCTAAATCATAAGTCCAAATGATTTGATTCTTTTTGCAGTGTCTTTGTTCCAGAAAGCTCCAGTAGCACACCAAAAGGTGGATTTTTCCTTGCTACTTAGAATATCTGACGATTTTCAGAATGTTTTTTATAATTATTTTTGTGGTTCTAAATTCTTTTCGTAGGGAGAAGCTTGTCTTGAAGCAAACCAAGAGGGGTGTGATCCTCCCCTACACTAAGGCAAGCCACACCAGCATTTGGATGGTGTTATTTAAATATCTATGATTTTCTACTTGAATATGAGTTCTTATTTGCATTTAAAATTTGATAAATAAATTTGGTTAATTTCTACTTACTTTACCCTGCTTGATATGCTTGTTTTAGCTACTAGTTGAATGCATGAACTTGTTTGGCTAAGTAGAGTAAAACTTTGCACTAGATATATGGCTATGGAAATTAATGATAGTTATTTTATTAAGTGATACTTTCAATTAAGTGATGAGCTCATAAAAATATTGTTTGATAAATAAAACAAGTTATAACCAGAGAAGTTTTGGTTCTTAGTATTGCAAGATGTTTATGAGTTTGATCCATGACAATGAGTTGTTTGCATTGCATGTCGAGTAGTTGCATGATTATGGCATTATATCATGTTATTGATAAAAAGTTTTTATCAAAGCTAAACTTGATTAAGTTCAATTCAGTGCGACCACATTTACCTTGTGGGAAGGTCTTGATTCGGTCCTTTTTTGTAGCTCTCACCGGTGCCTCCCACGAGGGAAGGTGATGGGTGTGCATACCCTGGCCCGGTAGGCAGACATAACCTTGTGTGCTCGGTTTTGTTTTTATGGTACCTTGTCCCTGTTTGGGACCTTTTTGCCACGATGGTGGCCGTTGTGGTCTTTGGTAGACACGGGGCCACCCAAGACTTAGCCCTGAGAGGGAGTTGGTCGGAGTGGCCGGGGAGAGTTCATGACAAAGGGAGGGTTTCGTCGAAATGCTTTGGTCCACCCGAATGGGAATGCGAGGCCAGGTGTTCCGTAATGTGGGTAAAGTGCGCTACCTCTGCATAGTGTACTTAATCTATCGATAGCCATGTCCTCGGTTATGGGCATAAGTCGTGAGTAAGTCACACCATGGATCAAGTTTTGTAATAAAACTTGCAAACTAAGTGATTGTTGTGATGCATTGGTTCGTGGTGAGTCATGAACTCTTGAAGTGTTCATGAGTGTTTGGTTTTAGGTGTGACCCCGATGCAGTCACCGTTTGGTTACGAGGTAACCGTCTGGTAAGTGAGTCCGTGTGACTCGGTGCATGTTTTGTTTGCATTGCATCCGAAGTATTTCTTGCATTGAATTAATCGGATTAATTATCATGATATTGTCTGTCATCGTGCTTATGTTTGTTGTGAGCTTGCAATTACATTCAATGTACTGACCTGGCGTGTTATGCCAGCTTTCAGGCAAGTAGGTTTGCATCGGAGTGCATCTCGTGTCTAGGCCATGTCCATGTCGGTGTCCCTGTGCTATGGAGTTCCACTTCCTCATTCTTCCGCTATTGCGTAGTTCATGTAATCGAGGCCCAGCCATGTTCATTAAATAATGTACATATTGTTCAGCAGCACCGTGTGTGCCGCTTGGCCTCGTGTAATGATGTAATTTCAGACTTATGCAACCCGCTAGAATCAATAAAGCGGTTGTGTCTGTACCATGTTGTTGTGTATTGCCAAAAGACTTGATCTCTGGGCTGGCAATGCAGGGTAAATCGGTTGCTCTGAGCCGGGGTGACAAAAAACATACGGTGGGCTGCGCCCATGCTGGAGCCTGGGGCTCGACGACAAGGACTAAAGGCTCATCTTCGGTCGTAAGGGCAGCTGCTTCTATGGCCAGGGCGTGAGGCCCTGCCGAGGGTTGCTGCCCTCTTGCAAGCTTGGGACTCCCGGCAACGTCCTTGCCAGCGGCTCCTGGGAGCTCAGCGGGAAAGTACTTGCTAGGGCCCGCCCTCCTTCTTTTGTTCTGTCCTACTGATGGTTCAACAGATGGGTGAGTTAGCTAAAGCACAAAGCTACCTGGTTCCACAGGCAACTTGACGGCAGCATGCTTTGACAGGTTGTCGGCAATGCCGTTCTCCGCTCGGGGAACATGCTCTGCTTGCAATCCTTTGAAGTGCTCTTCCAACTTCCTCACTTCGTCCACTTAGGCCTCTATCAACGGGCTCTGGTAGTCCTTGTTTACTTGCTTCATGATGAGTTGCGAATCACCTCTGATGATGAGCTTTCTAATTCCAAGGAATGCCGTGATCCTAAGACCGGCCAACAACACCTCATACTCCGCTGTGTTGTTCGTTGATTTTTCCCGGGGAAAGTGCATCTGGATTATGTACTAGAGGCGCTCTCCGGTGGGCATGACGAGAAACACGCTGGCACCAGCACCTTGGAGTGAGAAAGCTCCATCAAAGTACACAATCCACTCACTACTCGTCTCCTTGCCAGGAAGGGTGGTCTCTTGAATCTCCTCATCAGGTGTTGCGGTCCATTCTGCTATGAACTCTACCAAGGCTCGGCTCTTGATTGTTGAAGTACTTTAAAACTTGAGGCCAAAGCTCAATAGCTCCAACGCCCACTCCACAATCCTCCCAGTTGCGTCTGGGTTGTGCAATATTCGTTGCAATGGGAGGCGCGTGATGACGGTTGTCTCATGTGCTTGGAAATAGTGGCGCATCTTTCTCGAGGCCATGAGGAGGCTGAAAAGTAGCTTCTGCATACCAGAATATCTTGACCTAGCCCCCTGCAAGAGGGAACTGACGAAATAGACTAGGTGCTACACCATCTTCTTCCTCTGTCCTACTTTGCCCATCTGCTCAGACTCCGCCTTGCCGGGATCGGGTCTCGCCAGGGGTTCTGCCTTGCCGGCATCAGACCCTGCAGGGGATGGCCCCGGCCCACCACTCGATGACTCCGCTGCTACTGCTGCCTCTTCCTCAAGTTCCCTCTATGCCACTAGCACGGCACTGACCACTTGATTCATTGGTGCCAAGTATAGCAACAACGTCTCTTGCGGCTTGGGCGTGACTAGTATCGGCGTGGAGGAGAGATACCTCTTCAAATATTGTAGTGCAGCCTCTGCCTCCGAAGTCCACTTTATTGGACCCGCCTTTTTCAAAACTTTGAAAAAGGGGAGGGCGCGCTCAACAGATTTGGAGATGAATCTACTCAGGGCAGCAACGCAGCCGACGATCCTACGGATGTCTTTGACCGGCTTCGGTGCCTCAATCTTCTTGATCGCCTTGATCTTGTCGGGATTTGCCTCAATTCTGCACTAAGACACAAAGAACCCAAGAAGTTTGTCGGACTGGACACTGAACACGCACTTCTATGGGTTGAGCTTGAGGTTGATCTTACGCAGATTTGCAAATGTTTCTTCTAGGTCTTCTACGAGCATGGCCCTGTCCTTGGTTTTAACCACTATATCATCCATATAGGCTTCCATGTTTCTATGTAGTTGGGGCTCAAAACCAATTTGGACCGCTCGAGAAAACGTCAAACCGGCGCTCTTCAACCCAAAAGGCATCCGTACAAAACAGTATGTATCACATGGGGTGATCAACGCGCTCTTCTCTTCGTATTCTTTCATCATGAAGATCTGGTGGTACCTAAATAGGCGTCGAGGAATGACAGCAGGTCACACCCGGCAGTGGAGTCTACAATCTGGTCGATGTGTGGCAAGGGAAAGGATCCTTTAGACAAGCTTTATTGATATCTGTGTAATAAATACACAACCTCCACTTCCCATTTGCCTTACGCACCACCACTGGATTGGCCAACCACGTGGGGTGGAGTACTCCTCTAACTAGGCCTGCCGCCTCCAACTTCCTGATCTCTTCTATGATGAACTCTTGTCGCTCCAAAGCTTGCTTCCTGACCATTGGCTTGACGGGCCGCGCATGAGGACAGACAGCAAGATGGTGCTCAATCACCTCCCTGGGAACGCCGGGGATGTCGGATGCTTACCATGCAAACACATCGACATTCGCCCATAGGAAGGTGACGAGCGCACTTTCCTATTTGCTGTCGAGGGTGGAGCTTATGGTGAAAGCCCCGCCCGTGCCGTCCTCTTTGACGGACACCTTCTTGGTTTCTGGTGGTGCATCTTTAGACTTCTTGCTGTTTCTGGCGGAGCTCTCTGGCACGTCCTCAACGGGAGCGTAGCACTCCGAAGAGGTGCGCTTGCCGGAGTGGGTGCATGAGGTCTCGCCGGAAGAGGTCTTGCCAGAAGGGGTCTTGCCGGCCTTCTTCTTCCCTGGGGCTTCAGCGGCAGGGGCAAGTGTCTTCCCAGCAGTTGTTGCAACTGCCTCTTGGTAAAGTTGATCGGCGCAGATGAGCGCATCTTTCTTGTCGGAGGGGACGGTGATGATGGTCAGCGGCCATGGCATCTTTAAGGTGCTGTAGGCGTAGTGTGATGCTGCCATGAACTTGGCCAGTGCTGGGCGGTGAAGGATCCCATTGTATGGCAAGCGGATCTCGGCGACATCAAAGACGATCTTCTCTGTCCTATAGTTTAGATCGCCTCCAAACGTAATGGGCAGCGTGATTTTACCTTTAGGTTGGCTCCTTCCCGGGTTAACCCCTGAAACGTGCCCGTCTCTTCGAGGCCTCCATCAGGAATCTGCAGCTTCTTGATCACAGCGGGTGAGATCAAGTTCAGACCGACCCCACCATTAACCAGCACTTTTGTCACCTTGAGGTTGCGTATTGTTGGCGAGACCAACAATGGCAAACACCCGACCACAGTTGTGCGATCAGGGTGATCCTTGGTGTCAAAAACGATGGGCGTGCGGGACCACTTCAGGGGCTTCTGGGCATTGAACGGAGGCTCTGCCGCGGTGACCTCACGCACCCACTGCTTCAGCTGGCGGTGTGAGGTGTGTGGCGAGGCGCCACCGTTGATGTACATGGCCTCTGTTGCCTTCTGGAACTCATGCTCGCCAGACTCGTCTTCCTCGTCATGATCATCATCCTCCTCTTTCTTGTCGCGGCCCCGAGCGGGCCTCTCTTGTTGGTTATCTTTGCTGCGGCGACCCCCTTGGCCGCCACGCTTCTTGCCGGATCCCTCAGCATCATCCTGACCTTTCACCTTGTCTCACCTTTCATATTCAGCCTTCTGCTTTACAACAAGCTGCTAAACTTGTTGGCAGTTCTGGAGGTCATGGCCCTTGGTGCGGTGGATCTTGCAATACTGCTCGTCGGAGCCTCCTGGCTTGCCGGCAGCTGCCAGGGCCAAGCAGGCGGCACACCTGGCAACCTCCTTGCCGGGGTCGTCGGCCTTGGCCTTTTTGGCGGTGCCGACCTCGCCGGATCCCTCAATGGCAAGCACAGTCTTGCCCTTGTGCTTCCTGCTACGGCGGCGGCCCTTCTTTGTCGAGGCGGCGGTGTCTTCGTCTGTGCAGTCGGTTTCCGCACCGGTGTCCTTGCTGGGGTACTTCCTCCCCTCTTCAGCCCGAGCACATCTATCGGCCAGAACATAAAGTTTGGCCACATCCTTGATCTTGTTCATCGCCAATTCCTCATGCATCTTGCGGTTGCACACATTCTGATGCATGCGCTGATAACCGCGGCAGAATGAACATCTGGGATGTTGTACTGCACTCGACTGAACCTTTGTATGTACTTGCGCAGGTTTTCTCCTCTTTAGGGGATGATGTGCAAATCGCTTGCTTGGCCATGAGCTTGGTGGCCTCTAGTGAAGGAGCCAACAAGCTCATGACACAAATCCGACCAAGAAGAAATGGAATCCACTGGCAAGTGCATCAGCCACGACATGACGTTGGGTTTGAGTGCCAACGGGAAGTAATTGGCAAGCACCTTGTCGTCACAGGCTCCAGCAGCTTGCATCGCGATGGTGTAGATGCTGAGGAACTCTGATGGGTGGGTCTTGCCATTGTACTTCTCACCAACATCGGGCTTGAACGTGCAATGGGAGGGCCACTGGAACTGCCGCAACTCTTGGGTAAAGGCTGGACAACCCACCTTGTAAGGCAGGTCACCGGGGCCCCCGGCGTCGGGTGGTCCATAGTAGGCCCCGCACGCCGATCTGACTGATGGCGCGTCTCCCGTCATCGTTCGATGGTAGTTCGAGCATCTTCCAGGGCTCCTTCCTGAAGGATTTGACATTGGTCGCAACGGGTTTGTGGGTCGGATGACGCGGTGGAAATGTTGTCACCGGTGTCAGGTCGACGGGTCAGTGGCTGTTGTTGCGGTAACCGCGGGGTAGAGTGCACCATGGTCGCAGCATCTCTGGCCCCCCACCGCCAGCGTGCACCGGCTCGTCAGGACGCTGGTGCGAGGGTCCCGTTGGGAGTGGCTCATCTTTGTTAGCGAAGCTGACAAGGCTTCGGATTGTGGCTCTCCAATCGTCGAGCATCTCCACAAGGGGGAAGTCGAGGAGAAGCTGCACGCGCGCCAGCGCTTCTGCTGGCGTAGGCAGCGGTGAGATCTGCGTAGACCGTGATGCACTCTGACTTCTAACCGGGTTATAAGGCGCTTTGTCATGGTCTCGCGGTCGCGCGCCGCCTGCACCGACGTCTGAGCATGCACGCCGTCCTAGTTCATGCTGCGAGTGGCGCATAGGGCTCTTTCCGCGGCGGTGCCCGGGAGCTCCGGCATCGCGGTGTTTCTCATCGCGCGCTGCCTGGGAAGGGCGCGGCACGGGTGCTAGCTGTCGTGCCGTAGAGGTTGCTGCGCCACCCGTGGGTAGCACGGCCCTGCCCCCAGACCCAGCGGCGCGCGGCTCGTCGTCTTGGATTCGGACGACGCCTCTCGCCTGGCTCCAATTGATAAAATGTCGTGAATGCTTGTGGGCCACGTCCCCGGCCCCATCCATGGGCACCCAGCCGTCTACTCGCATTGGCGCGGACAGGCCGGCCTCGGACGAGCCGATCACTGTGATCCCCTTTCTCTTGGGGGCCATAGTGATGATGAAGTTGGTGTGCTAACCTCCAAACCAAATTTTCATAGCTTGCACCCCCTACCAGGCGCGCCAAAGATATCGAGAGAAACGACACCGACGGGATCACAAGGAATCCCTTTTTTGCCATGGTTGGCGGGCCCGGGGTTGTGGAAAGCGCGAGATTGAGAGATCAACACGGGGGGATTATCCAGGTTCGGGCCGCAAGTGATGCGCAATACCCTACTCCTGCTGGTTTCTATTTATCTGGTGTTCTTGGACTAGCTACAAGGCGTCCAGGGTCCAAAAAATCCAAATCCTCTCTCAGTACGCCGCGGGCCTCCTTTTATAGTCAAAGGGGCTGCCACAGTGGCACACAGGAGATGGAAAGCTATACAGTAGTCTAGACTATCTCTTGTCACCATAGGTCAAACGCATTTAATGCGGTGCCGATGTGCCCTCCTTGCTTTATCGGGGACGATAAGGAAGCTCGTTCTAGCTGTCGCCGCCTCGCCTGGCTTCGACGCGCGTCCGAACTGGCGAGGCATGTAGCGCCACGCTGGCTGGCTGCTGAGTTGGTGCGGTGGCAGAGTCTTCAAGAAGATCTACATGCCACCATGCAAGTACTTGCCGAGTCGGCCTAGAGGCCGCATGTTGCCACACAGGTGCCTGCCTAGCTGGTGGGCTGCCAGGTGCATGGGAACGACGGTGTAGTATTGGCAGATGTGGGCCTGGCTGCGGCCCCACAGATGTTTTCGGCAAGAGTCTTGCCGCAGCATCGTGGTTGTCCCCGGCAAGGGTCTTGCCGGGGGTCTCATGGGTTTCCTTGGCAAGGATCTTGCCGAGGATCGTCGTCTTCTGGTCATCATCTAGTCTTGTGTGCTTCTGGTCTCCACAAATATTTGCATGCCACCATGGAGGTGCCTCTCGAGCCTCGGTTCCAAAGTGATTGATGGTGTTGGAAGTCTTGGGCTCAAGGGGTGCGGCTCTGCTGGTGTCGGGAAAGTTGCCCCGGCAAGGTTCTTGCCGGGGCTACAGAGGCCCGCGGATTGCTGGCGCTGTTGCTTCTACGAGCGAGCCAGATGTCTTCTCCCGCACAAAAATGGGTCATCAGAGCGGTAAGGGCTAGCATGGATTTTGGTTTTTCTTGACTGAGGTGGCGAGCGAGCCACTCGTCCCGGACGCTGTGCTTGAAGGACGCTAGGGCTTCCGCGTCCGGACAGTCGACGATTTGGTTCTTTTTAACTAAGAACCTAGTCCAGAGCTTCCTGGTTGACACTCTAGGTTGCTGGACAATGTGACTTAAGTCATCAGTATCTGGTGGCCGGACATATGTACTGTAACACCCTCGATGTGACTATATCTCCCACGTGTCGAGGCACGACTTAGAGGCATAATCGCATTGAAGGCATATGTCGCAAGTGAGGTAATCTTCACACAACCCATGTAATATAATAAGGGAAAGAGATACATAGTTGGCTTACAATCGACACTTCACACAATTACATGAATAAAGCATTACATCAACCAAATACACTCATGGTCCGACTACGGAACCAAAATAGAAGAAGAACCCCAAATGCGACAAAGGTCCCCGATCGACCCCAACTGGGCTCCACTACTGATCAACTAGAACGAAACAACACAAATGAACAAGGTCTTCAACGAGCTCCTCCTGAGCTGGGTTGCATCATCTGCACGAACTCATCGGCACCTGCAAGCTGGTTTTGGAAGTATCTGTGAGTCACAGGGACTCAGCAATCTCGCACCCTCGCGATCAAGACTATTTAAGCTTATGGGTAAGGTAAAGGTATGAGGTGGAGCTGCAGCAAGCGACTAGCATATATGGTGGCTAACCTATTCGCATAAGAGAGCGAGAAGAGAAGGCAAAGCACGGTCGATAAAAGTATGATCAAGAAGTGATCCTGGACTACCTACGTCAAGCATAACTCTAACAACCGTGTTCACTTCCCGGACTCCGCCGGAAAGAGACCATCACGGTTAACACGCGGTTGATTCATTTTAATTAAGGTCAAGTTTAGGTTATCTACAACCGGACGTTAACAAATTCCCATCTGCCCATAACCGCGGGCACGGCTTTCGAAAGTTCAAATCCCTGCAGGGGAGTCCCAACTTAGCCCATCACAAGCTCTCACGGTCAACGAAGGATATTCCTTCTCCCAAGACATTCCGATCAGGCTCGGCATCCAGGTTACAAGACATCCTCGACAATGGTAAAACAGGTCCAGCAACACCGCCCGAATGTGCCGACAAATCCCGATAGGATCTGCACATATCTCGTTCTCAGGGCACACTCAGATTGTCCAAACTTCCGGTAGGCCAGCCCAGAGTTGCCCCTGGTGGCCAACGGCGGCTGACAGTTTGGACCAACACTCAGAGGAGCACTGGCCCCGGGGGGTTAAAATAATGATGACCCTTGAGCCTGCAGAACCCAAGGGAAAGAAAAGGCTAGGTGGCAAATGGTAAAACCAAGGTTGGGCATTGCTGGAGGAGTTTTATTCAAGGCGAACTGTCAAGGGGTTCCCATTATAACCCAACCGCGTAAGGGACGCAAAATCCGGGAACATAACACCGATATGACGGAAACTAGGGCGGCAAGAGTGGAACAAAACACCAGGCATAAGGCCGAGGCTTCCACCCTTTACCAAGTATATAGATGCATTAAGATAACATAGCAATATAATGATATCCCAACAAGTAAATAAATGTCCCAACAAGGAACGGTCTCCATGTTCCAACAAGGAATAAACTTCAATCTTCACCTGCAACTAACAACGCTATAAGAGGGGCTGAGCAAAGCGGTAACATAGCCAATCAACGGTTTGCTAGGACATTGGTGGGTTAGAGGCTGAGCATGGCAATTTGGGAGGCTGACAAGCAAGTGGTAGGCATCGTAGCAATGGCATAGCAAAAGAGCGAGCATACTAGCATAGCAAAGATAGTAGTGATTTCGAGGGTATGATCATCTTGCCTGAAATCCCGCAAGGAAGAAGAACGAGTCCATGAAGAAGACAAACGGACGTAGTCGAACGAATCCTCACAACACGACGTTATCGGAACCAACCCGAAGAAGCAATCACCGGAAAAGAAGCACACAACATAGTAAACAACCAACACATCAACATGGCGTGATGCACAATCAAGTATGATGCATGTCCGGTTTAATGAAGCATGGCGTGGCATGGCAAAGTGCAACAAACAATACTACAAATTAAGTGGAGCTCAATATGCAACGGGTTGCATATTGACGGAACACCACAACAAGTTATTTAGTTTGATCTCGTTTATGTACCCAACAATATTAAATGTAGATTAACAAGGCAAGGGGTGAAACATGATGAAACTATCCGCCCTAGGCAAGTTTAAATGAGGCCGGAACAACAAAACAACAAGTCCGGAAAATCCCCATGGCATATTTTAGATTTGGTCCTGATCTGTCCTAAACACAATTTTAGAGTTGTTTAACATGCAAAACAATGTCACCATGATAAACTAGGCAAAATTCTACCCCATTTACATATAAAGTTTATTTAATTCGGAGCTACGGTTATTTAGATATGAATTAAATCATTTTAGCATGTCATAGGGGCAAATTTAATCAAACAGCATTTTAAATATTTTAAACATAGGTGAAAGTTGGATATTATTAATCTACACAAAATTTTAAGCAAGTTTCATATATAAAGTATTTTAATCCGATGCACGGTTAGTTAGTTATTAAAAGCATGAAGTATAGGGGGTGTTCTGAAAAACTGCAGACTCTGGAAATTAGATAAAATCGTCCTGGCAGGAAAAAAAATCACATAGGCTGAAATTGACAGGCTGTCCCAACAGGTTAAAAAAACAAGAGGGGCGCTGGGGGGTGGCCTCACCCAGTGGGCCTTGGCCCATGCGGTGGAAGCGGCAGGGCGGTGGGCGTTGGCTGGGCCTGACGCGGAGGAGGGCCAAGCGGATCGATGGGGATCGGGAGATGGAGGACTAGAGAGCGAGGGGATTGGAGATGGTTGCTGGTGGTTGTTTCGATCGGATCTGGGAGGATCCCAAGGTGGGAGGCGACCGGTGGATGTCTGGCGGCGGGGACGATGGGACAAGATCCCTAGAAACTAGGGTTTGGACTGATTTATATAGCAAGAGTATTTTTAGATAGGGGCATTAGGTCCCTCGATTAAAATCGGACGGACGCGAATAAAATAGCTAAGAAGCCCAAATAAGGAAACGGTGACGTTTTGTAGAAGTTTGGGGATGTTCCGAACACAGCGGTTGCGACAGCCCGGGTCGGGTCCGGGACAACTTTCGGACGCGCACGGAGGGGGTCGCGGGCTGACAAGAGAGGTTAGGCTGGGACTGCCGATAGGTAGTGATCTGTGTAGACGGTCTCGAGCTGAGAGAAGAGAAGAGAGGGAAAGCCCGGCATCTGTTTTCGGAGACCGAAAACGTCCGGCGTTAGACCGGCTACTATTGCCGCTATATTTATCCGTTGGGGCATCAAACGAACTGTGATTGCGACGAAACTTGACAGGCGGTCTGTCTACACTATAATAAGACCACACGTCAAATTTCAACCCAATCCGAGTACATTTTTCGGCCACTTATAAAATAATATTTCGGACATGCCGCGGGCGCGTGCAAGTGTGGTTGGGCTCAGAACGGACAACGGAGAGAAACTCGGAGAACCCGGACGAATGCAGGTTTTGAAAAACATGATGATGCAATGCACATGATGACATGATGAAATGCAACACGCAAGCAAATGACATGGCAACGACAACGAATAACTGGAGGACACCTGGCATATCAGTCTCGGGGCGTTACATGTACCTTGGAAGTTGTCGAGGAAAGCCTCTTCCAAGTCCTCCCAGCTGCCAATAGAATTTTTAGGAAGACTGTTTAGCCAGTGCCGAGCTGTCCTTTTGAGTTTTACAGGGAGGTATTTGATGGCGTGGAGGTCATCTCCACGAGCCATATGAATGTGGAGAATAAAGTCCTCGATCCACACCGCGGGGTCAGTTGTTCCATTGTATGATTCGATATTTACGGGTTTAAACCCTTTTGTGAATTCGTGTTCCATGACTTCGTCGGTGAAGCAATGAGGGTGTGCGGCGCCTCTATATCGGGCCGTATCGCGACATAGCTCTGATGGTGTCCATCTGCGGCTTTCGGCCCGTGCATGACTAGGTTTGTCGCGTCTGAGTAGATGGCCGTCGTCGCATGTCGGGGCACATCCTCGCGATCCGTAGATTGATCTGGTATGTCCTGCTTTATTGTTCAGGTCATGTCGAAGGTCATATGTATGTCCGTAAGCTGATTTACCTCTGCCTTTGCGATGAGGTGGGGCGGGCTGGTGTTCGGCTTGAGTTGCCGCTTTGTCCTGGCCATGTGATGGTCGGTCAGCCGCATTGCGCGATGGTGGTATGTATTCTAGTGCCTCGTCGTCGAATTGAGGTAGAAACTTGCACTTCGGGTAGCTTTTGGCCGGGCGCTTGAAGCCGTATTCTTTGGCTGCTAGGATGTCAGTCCATTTATCATTGAGTAGATCTTGGTCAACTTGAAGCTGCTGCTGCTTCTTTTTCAGGCTCCTTGCAGTGGCTATTAGCTGGCGCTTGAAGCGCTCTTGCTCAAGAGGTTCCTCAGGCACGATGAAATCTTCGCTGCCGAGGCTCACCTCATCCTCGAAGAGCGGAAGATAATTACTGTCCTCCAAGTCCTCGTGCCTGGCCTGTTTACCAGGGCTAACTTGCCCATCTTCCCGTTCATCCTGTTTGGTAGCTGCACCAACGGGGTCTTCGTTGTCTTCGGCACCTTCCGGAGTGTTATCTTCTCTTGTGCCGGTGTTGTTATCTTTACTGCGGCATGACTTAGAGCGGCGCCGCTGACACCGGCGTTTCGATTGTATATCAGGAGGTTTATCCTCAACTGGATCCTCTTTGTCATCGCCACCGTTATCGTTTGGTGCATCCACCATGTATACATCGTACGAGGAAGTGGCCGTCCAGCGTCCGGTGAACAGCGGGTCCTGGGCCTCTTCTTCTATGGCATCGTCGTGCATACCGTCGATGTCGTCGGAGCCGTAATCAAGCATGTCAGTTAAGTCTTCGATAGTGGCTATGAAGTGGGTGGTGGGTGGGGAGCAAAATTCTCTGTCATCAGCTTCTTGCTCGAACCGGATATAATACGGCTGTGAATCCCCCGCTAAGGATAATTTTTTTAATGAATTCAGCACATCGCCCAAGGGTGAGTGCCATGAGATATCCACGGCGCTGAATTCGGCATCGATAACCGATCATGCTCGACATGCACGGACGCACATAGGTCAGAACTTTTAACCGGAAACAAGCCTGAGGTTCTGGTGACACAGGCGTTACCAGGGCTTAGGTTTGTGTGCGGCTCCAATGCCGTGGAGTCTACGACTTCCGTGGCGGGGTTAAGCTTCCTATCCGCGGATGGCGCGACCTGCTCCGGATCTAAGGCCAAAGCGGTTATAGGTGCAATTTCCTAGGTATGGCCCGATGACAGATCTAAGTCATGTTCATTGAGGTGACGGGGAGCGATTGCCGTGGTATCGAATCCGTCAAAGATCAAGTCTCCGTGGATTTCAGTGACGTAGCTCAAGCTCCCAATATGACCTGACGACCAGGGGTGTAGCTCTCGATTTGCTCCAGATGGCCAAGTGAGTTGGCCCGCAGTGTGAAGCCGCCGAACACGAAGATCTGTCCGGGGAGGAAGACCTCCCCTTGGACAGCATCGTTGTAGATGATTGAAGGAGCCATCAAACCTCATGAGGACGGCACAGTGGAACTCTCAATGAAAGCACCAATGTCGGTGTCAAAACTGGCGGATCTCGGGTAGGGGGTCCCGAACTGTGCGTCTAAGGTTGATGGTAACAGGAGACATGGGACACGATGTTTACCCAGGTTCCGGCCCTCTTTATGAAGGTAATACCCTACTTCCTGCTTGATTGATCTTGATGAACATGAGTATTACAAGAGTTGATCAACCACGAGATCGAGATGGCTATACCCTAAATGCCTAGCCTGTATGACTATGATTGTTATTGTCCTTCCTCCGGACAAAGTCCTCCGGTTTATATAGACACCGAGAGGATCTAGGGTTACATAGGGTCGGTTACAAAGAAAGGAATCTACTTATTTGATCACCAAGCTTGCCCTCCACGCCAAGGAGAGTCCCATCCGGACACGGGTGCTGTCTTTTGTCTTCGTATCTTCACGGCCCATTAGTCCGGGCCACAGCCGACAGGCTGGACGCCCAAGGACCCCTTAGTCCATAACTCCCTCACCCCCCTTTAGGCAGGAGGTCGAATAGGAGAAGGAAGAGGGGGTTCGCCCCCATTTCCTTCCTCCCTTCCCTCTTCCCTTTTCCCCCTTCCCGTAATAAGTAAAGGGGGAGCCGAATTGGGATAGGACCCCAAGTAGGATTTCTCCTACTTGGGGCGCCCCAAGGCTGCTCCCCTCCCCCTCCCATCTATATATACATGGGGAGGGGGTGCCTAGAACACACACCAACAATTGTTATCCATGTGCGGTGCCCCCTCCCCATGTATATTCTTCGAAGTGCTTAGGCGAAGCCATGCGCGAATCACTTCACCATCACCATCACCACGCCGTCGTGCTGATGGAACTTATATTCTTCATCGACACCTTTGTTGGATCAAGAGGACGAGGGACGTCGTGGAGATGAACATGTGCATAACTCGGAGGTGTCGTACGTTCAGTGCTTGATCGGTCAGATCTAGAAGAAGTTGGACTACATCAACCGCGTTGTGAAACGCTTCGCTTTCGGTCTATGAGGGTACGTGGACACACTCTCCCCTCTCGTTTCTATGCATCTCCTAGATAGATCTTGCATGATCGTAGGATTTTTTTGAAATTGCATGCATCGTTTCCCAACATATTGTCCATATGGTCAACTTGTTGCATTGGTTCATCCTCATGAGATGGAGATCATGGAACTTACTGCAAGGGAGTAATGGCATCAAGTGGACCATAAACAAAAATAGTATGAAGGATGTGATCTATGTTCTCTTTTGGGTTGCTGGCTCTCGCTCTGGCCTTCCGATGTTTTTATTCCTTTAATCTTCTTCGAGCAAGATCTTCCTTGCGGTCAATCTCCCTGTTTCTTCTATGACACAGCTAAGACAACTTCATGTGCAGTCGTGAATGCCAGTCAATTTTATCATTGCGCATGAAACTGAGAGCCTTGGTGAGTTCAGCAATCTCTTTGTTCAGATTCTTTCTTTCGGCTTCAATGTTTACATATCTCATCATTTGATCGAGGACTTTCTTGTCCTTGACAGCCTGATTCAGCTTCTTGGATTTTTCCTCGGTTCAACGAATTGCTCTGTTACCATCTTGGCAACATCATCAGGCAATCCCAGACTGCTGATATAATCAGATTTTGCATCATATGGAGCATTGTCAATGATATCCACCAAGAAATTGAAATCATACTTCTGTTCCTCTATGGAAGGAGGAACATTTGATCTGGCCTTCTTAGCAGATGCATCAACAATTCCTTCAGACTACAACTTTCTCATCGTTGCGGTTTTAGACAATGATCTTGGTGATTTCCATGGAAAGGGAAAAACTTTCACTAGTGAGGAGATAAAAGATGGCTTGTTGAGAATGGCACGTTGACCATACATAGGAATTTCATCAGCAGCATCTTCACTGGATGACCCATTAGATGAGTCAGAAACAACCTTCTTGGATTTCTTGATGGTTGTTTATTTTCGAGGAGCACGAGGGGAAATAGATATCCCGGCCTTGCTTTCCTTTCGGGTAGAGGCACAATCCTTCTTCTTCTAGATGTCTTACTGAGTTAGTACAACGTTTTGAGCTTCAAATTTGTTTTTCTTCGGTTCCCTAGCTTCACGCTTGGCTTTGGCCTACGCCCTCTTAGCCACTTCCTCGGGAAAATCAGCGATAGTTTTCAAGGAGCCAGGATGAGCAATTTGAGGCTAAGGTGGTCTAACTTTTTCATCATCTGGGCCAAAGGATCTTTCAACAATGCAATGATTCCAACGTGGACTGAAAGCAAACAGAATCTTATACTTCTTGCGAACATTTTCATAACTGTACCATTTCTTCGCCCAGTGGCGGCGAATCCTTTGAAGGTTGTTGTTGCGTTCAGTTTGTATTTCACCAGGTGGAGTTTTATAACTTTCCGAATCAGACATTCCAGAAATGATGTTCATTTCTCTGCCACGACCACCCTTTTGGGATTTCCATTAGAGAAGAGAGTTAGGGAGTTAGTGACCAATTCATCCTTGGGCTGACTATTAGCAGACGGAACTTCCTCACTCTCTTCTTCAGATTTAGACAAAGTTTTCTTCTTCGGTGCTTTGGGAGGCTTTGAGCATTTTCCTCCTCCTATCAATCTCATTCATTCAGACATCGATGGCAACTAAGGCGATTCTCCTTCAGAACCGGAATGCTCATTCAAACTCTAAGCCATGACCAACCTGTGAAAAGAATAGATTCGAGGGAAATGGGGTAGGGTCATAAACATGCACGAAATATGTTTTGAACGAAAAAGAATGCTTTGGAAGAACAAATGAATTCCTGGTATTCTTAGGTAAGA
Organism: Triticum monococcum; assembly: GCA_034509565.1. Lineage (NCBI taxonomy): Eukaryota > Viridiplantae > Streptophyta > Magnoliopsida > Poales > Poaceae > Triticum > Triticum monococcum. Next base: position 245,922,052 of record CM067846.1, on the reverse strand, counting down.
TATCCTCGATAGATTTAAACAACCCATACATGGTTGTGTAAAGGCTATCTAATCTTTCGGATAAGCATACATGAACCCTAGACCGAGGAGAACTAGTACGAGGAAAATCTGCAAACCATACCTGTAAAATCCTAGGGATTCCTAAAGATCTACCGCAGAGAAATAAACCAAAGGAAAAAAAAGCCTCAGTATGAACTGCCCTATGAACAGAGATGAGGATAAGAGAAGTTCAAGATCTTAGTGCCCTAGCTTGGTAGCTTGGATCAACTACGGTAGTGTGGGAAGAATGATTACCACACCAGCATGATTCAACGATGATGAAGATCCACCGGAGCTGCACAACAAGGCTCTTCATCGGAGTTGTTTCATGCAAGGGCTTGGGTGAAGGTGGATGCGAGTTTGAGGAACAAGATGAAGGAGATGCGGTGAGGGATATTTATAGCTGGCTAGCTGAACCACTTCTTTGAAATCTATGGCTCACGGTTGTGGGACGTTCCGCATTCGACGAATAGAATCACGATTGTGGGGATCCTCGGCACATGGCAATCATTACCTGCGAAAAACTCGGGAGGAGAGCGCGATACCGAAAGTTTTGAGGAAGGGAAATGCAAAAAGTGGATAAAATTTGAAACTCGACTTCTTTCGCGACCAATGACGTCGAAAAGAATTTCCTTCGGATCAAATTTGCATGCTTATGATGGACAACATAAATTTCGATGACAAAGAATAGAGGGATAAAAGGGTCCAAAACAAAACACTCAGCTGAAGAGGGAAATACAAACACACGGAGCTAAGAGTGAGTTGTTCATCGAACGAAACACAAACACAGCGAAACGAAAACAAACACATGAATGAGAGCAAATAAACAAGAAGCACCAACAATAGTTCTCAGGGCTAAGAATAGGCGATTGGAATCCCTGTGAGAAATCATGCAAGAGAGGTTAGTTGTTTTTTGCAACCCACACTTGCGTGAGCGGCGAGAATCTCATTTGCTTTGTCTGAGCAGGAACATTCCTTCTATGGGATCTGTAGGTCGTCTGTGCATTTTGAGAGTAATCATATGAATATGCATTGAACTTGTTTCCAGAGATATAAGCATAATGATTTGAAGAGGTACGCATCTACTCGTTCTGTCGAAGGTTTGACTGATACCCATTCGAGGAAGTTTCAGCGTCAATCTGTGAATGATAAGTATTTCCTCGAAGAGAATTACCCTGCATATTCAAGTTAGCAGCGACAGATAGATTTTCAATGATGCACTTCTGCACCTAGACTTGCTTCTTGGGTGAACCAGTCCTGTAGTTAGTCCCAACATACCGAGTGAAAACCATACCATTCTATTGTTTGAAGAATTTTTAATTTGAGTTATCAGACTCATCAGAATCATTAGAAATTCACTACAAAAAAATACACTTCCGTGATGATACGTGTTTGTCACAGTAGGTCACGTTTTCTGTCATTCATGTACATCCATGATGATTTTATGACGGAATCAAGATAGTCATACCCGTGCTGTCGTAGAAGTGTTCCATGACATTACCAAAATTATCATCACGGAAGTGTCCACTTCCATGACGATAAATGGTGCATCATGGAAGTGCTTTCGTCAAGGGTGACCGACACGTGGCATCCACCATAACAGGTCGCCATTAAGCTATCGGGTCCGGTTTTGGATCCGATAACCCGTTAACAGCCCGGACCAATGGGGATTTTCCACATGTAAAATTCTCATTGGCTGGAGGAAACACGTGTTGGCTCACCGTTGGGACAGATGTCATCCACTCATTGGACAGGAGGTGCCTATGATACGTCCACACGTGGCACGACACAATAGAGGCACATTCCGGTGAAAAGGTCGGCCTATTTGATTTGGTCAAAGAGGTAGCTTACCCGAATTAGGCCCAGTAGAGTTATCTAGGCCATCCAGTATGATTCCAGCCCATTGTAACTTCCAGCCCATGTATGGCCCATGATGTCTTTCTGGCAATATGAGGCCCTTTGTAAATCTTGGCCCATTAACGGCCCATGGTGAAACTGGCCCGTAATGAACAGTGTATCACTTTATACCCGTTAACGGCCCATTAGTCCGTTGGCCGTTTCCAACCCGTGTTAACTTTCGGCCTTCTAAGGGCCCATTTATTCTTGGGCTCATTTCTAGAATTCGATTACCTACGGTCCATTACTGGCATGTGCAACTTGTGGGCCAAATTCAACCCATGGTTATAGTCGGCCTACTTGTGGCCCGTTAACACGTTGGGATGTTTTCGTAGCATCATCAATTATGGCGTATTAACGGCCCGTTATGGCCGGGCCATAAAACAGACGATTTCCACTCTAGCCCGTTTACAGCCCATTTTGTAGTCCGTCATTGGTCCAAGAATAGTACGGCCCATGTTTGGCGAAACGATTATACGGCCCGTAGACGGCCCATAGATGAGATGGCTCATAGAAGGCCCATGGATCCTACCGCCCGTAGAAGGCCCATGGATCCTATGGCCTGTGAAGGCCCATGGATCGTATAGCCCGTGAAGGGCCATGGTCACTACAGCAGGTAGCAAGACCATGGTCACAACAGTCCGTCTGTTGCCATGGTTATTGTGGCCACTAGAAAAATGCGGAAAAAGAACTACGGTGGCTACAAGCAAACAACTAAACAAGACAATAAGGAAATAAATAAGCAAGGAACTAAAGCTAGGCTTATGGCTATTACACATATTACATCCATTGGGCATCAAAGTTCCCACCAGTGCAAATATAGGGAACAAAGCAGCTTATTATACATTGGCTGTCAAAATTGGCCACCAATGCAAATATAGGGAACAAAGCAGCATATTACATACACTGGCCGTCAAAATTGGCCACCAGTGCAAATAAACGCGGCAACAAAACAAGTCCATAATTGAAACAACTTCAGAAGAGCTCGAGAAACATTATCCTGGGTATCAACCATGTTGGCAAGAAGCTTAGCAATCTTATTAGCTTTGTCCTGTTTGGCGCTAAAATCCTCCAATGCTTGTTGTTGCACCAGAAAGTATGCATCTGAATGCTCCAGGGACTTCCATAGTCCTCCCGCTTCTTGTCGCAGCACAACTGATCAATGTCTTTCAGCTTGTAGTTGAGACTCAAGAAACCTAATTGATTCAGACAGTGAGTTGTGAATAGCTTGTGCAAGCGGTAGTGGCCAGTAACTCGAACACTAAACCAAGACAGGACTTTGGGGTTGTCTCACTGTCTTCAAGATAGTTTTCCTTAGCTATTTTATTAGCTCTATTGGAGACCAACAAGGATGTCTCACTATCCTATACCTTATCTGCATTACTTCTTTTACCATTTCTTAATAAGCACTCTTCCCCAATGTCCTGTCAGCATTCTAAAAGAAGAAACTAGCAGACACATAATAGGTTTAGCATGTACTAGTATATGAAACTCATTTCAGTGAACCAGTTCATTAGTAAGGTGGACAGGATTAAACTACCAAGTCACCTATTGCCAAGTAGTACATAATAAAAGCATCAAACAAACATATATCTATGTCCTATGGTCACTTCATTGTCTTGCCCAATCAAAATAGAGACACGGTTCAAATCATATCAGCTCAAGACAAAGTAGCACTGAAAGAATACAAACCGTGCGAAACTACACTGCACAACAAGATTTTAGATGGGTACCACAGGTCTACATGTACAACAACACTATTGGTTCTATTGTGATGCTAGTAATGCGCATGATATTAGAAGTCAACTGTATAAACAATTGAAATTGAAATCAACAAAGCTAATGATAAGAGCAAACCTATTAAGGAAACATGTGTGAACATACCTGTTGTGCCATTGGAGTTTCGATTGGATCTTCAATTAAAAAATAAGTTTGTATGAGCAAATACAGTGATACAAGAGCAAAGCAGTATGCATGATAGCAATGGAATGTTAAATGAGAACATTTGTTCTTCAGGTTTAAAGCACTTGTTCTACATGAACAGAGTACAGTAAGACGCAAGAATATATTACTTAAAAATAGAAAATGAGCGCATAGACGTTACAACATTCTTGGTTTGGGACCAATACAGAACAAGGAGTTCCCAATCATCGCCCAGTAAATGTGTCTCAGGAGAACGTAAGGGTATTTGATGAGTTTCTTTGCCAGTGAAGTACGTTTTCTTCAGGTAATTCTGGTACTGCCACCAAGCATTCTTGAAGATAGCACATGTATTAGCACAGGTTACCTCATCCCGAGTTTCCAAATTGGTCGTTCTCTATAGAGAAAAATGGGAAAATTTGTTGTATTATAACCATCATGGAGGAAGAATGTATCGGACAAAGCAAAGTAATTGCCATGGATAACATTACTTACACATAACTCCTGGACAAACAACTGCAACTGGCATTTTCCTTCATTTTCAGTACAATATTTCCATGATGGGGAGATACACACATAGGATTTAACAACATCAAATGCAATAGATGCTAAACTATGACTGGCTGGTTGTGCTTCCTCCTCAGGAATAGGTGTACTAACTGGTGGAGTTGGGGTTCGTCGTGGTAGTACTGGCGCTTTGGGCACTAGAGCTGCCTTACTAACTGCTCTTGTTTGGGAGCTCTGTGGTGGAGATGGTGTTGTGTCAACAGGAACTGGGTTACTATCTGCTGGGGTTGGGATTTGATTGGGTGAAGCTGGTTCTCTGTCCATTGCAGTAGGGGTACAATCTGCGAGAGTCTGGGTTATGTGTGGTAGGGCTGGTTCTCGCGCATGTACAACCGGGGTGCTATCTCCACCAAGAGGTAGCACTGTTTTATTTGAAGACCGTGTTTTTTCCGCTAGGTACTAGCATCACCCGCTCCAATTCAAATGGCTAATAAACAGGAAACATAGTTGAATGTACAGACATTGTATGAGAGACAGATGCAATAGATAGTGTGGAAAAAAGAGGACATGAAATAGTTGACATGTATATTGTGTAACAAAAATGGATAGCATGACATAATTTCACATATATGATGTCTATCTAAACTGTATAGCATAGCATAACATCATTCATAGATATGATGAATAACTAAACATGATTGTGTGACATAATTCACATACATGTTATCTAAGTAACCAGGATCGCATGATTTATTTCACATATGTGATTTATATGCTAGGCAGAGGGCATTCACATATATGATGTCTCAACTAAGAACATGGTGCTAAATATTGTGTATATGATGTCTAAACTATGCAATGCAAGACACCATATGCATGATATGAGCACTATAACCATGCCAAGTTAGAGCACCGTGGGGGAATATGACTGGTCATCTGTCTCTGAATCCATCTCTGAGGAGCTATCGGGACCCAACAAGAGATCTGCCTCAACAGGTACCACGGTTTGCGCTGAAGGCCTTGTTTTCACTCCTAGTTTTTCCATCTCCCACCTAAAAGGCTGATTCACAGGAAGAGTGGTTTAATGTACAAACATTGTCGACAAATGGAAATGTAATGAAGAAAAGGATGGGCAATATATCATTCAAATATATGATGCATGGTTAAACAAGATGGCATTGCACATTTCACATATATTATGGCTGGCTAAGAGACATGAGACCTCATAATTCCCATATATGACATAGAAACTAAACAGGTGGCATTACAGAACATGTCTAAACTAAGCAGATGACATATATGATGTCGAAAGTAGGCACTGCAAGGCAACATATGCATGATATGACTAACATTATCATGCCAAGTTAGAGAAAACACCTTGGGGGTAAGTAGGAGTGGTTAGCTACGTCTGAATCTGCCTCAGAACAGATATCTTCCTCTGGATTACAATCTGGAGAGGGGGGAGGGTTTGCCATTGAACCCACCATGGAGCGATGTCTGCATTACATTGTATTGCCGTGCAAAACTCTTCTCTTTTTCTCTACATGTTCAGCATGACTGTGTACAATATCTGACATGCATACAAAAAAATATGGTGAGATTATGTGAGAGCATGCAGAAATCTAGAGTGATGGTAACAACTAGTGGATGGATCCCAAAATAATGATAGCAGGCTGATGATTGCTTGAATTTAATAAAAAGGCAGATGATGACTGCTTTAATATTTGTTTCCCAGCCAAGATGAACAACATAGGCATACCCTAGGTGAACCAGATATTAGACAGAGATACTATTCATTGCTGCCCCGATATGTGCCCCACAACTAATTTAGAACTCAAGTTTGAACATTAATTTGGACCTGACTTGGAGTCTAAGAGGTGAACTGATACGTCTCCAACGTATCTATAATTTTTAATTGCTCCATGCTATATTATCTACTATTTTGGACATTACTGGGCTTTATTATCCACTTTTATATTATTTTTGGGACTAACCTATTAACCGGAGGCCCAGCCCAGAATTGCTGTTTTTGCCTGTTTTAGGGTTTCGAAGAAAAGGAATATCAAACGGAGTCCAAATGGAATGAAACCTTCAGGAACATGATTTTCTCAACAAACAAGACCCGGGAGACTTGGACCCTACGTCGAGACACAAAAGAGGAGGCCACGAGGTAGGGGCGCGCTTACCCCCCCCCCCCTCCTAGGCGCGCCATCCACCCTCGTGGGCCCCCTGTTGCTCCACCGACGTACTCCTTCCTCCTAGATATACCTATGTACCCCCAAACGATCAGATACAGAGCCAAAAACCTAATTCCACCTCCGCAACTTTTTGTATCCACGAGATCCCATCTTGGGGCCTATTCCGGAGGTCCACCGGAGGGGGCATCGATCACGGAGGGCTTCTAGATCAACACCATAGCCTCTCCGATGAAGTGTGAGTAGTTTACCTCAGACCTACGGGTCCATAGTTATTAGCTAGATGGCTTCTTCTCTCTTTGTGGATCTCAATACAATGTTCTCCCCCTCTCTTGTGGATAACTATTCGATGTAATCTTCTTTTTGCGGTGTGTTTGTTGAGACCGATGAATTGTGGGCTTATGATCAAGTCTATCTATGAATAATATTTGAATCTTCTCCGAATTCTTTTATGTATGATTGGTTATCTTTGCAAGTCTCTTCGAATTATCAGTTTGGTTTGGCCTACTAGATTGATCTTTCTTGCAATGGGAGAAGTGCTTAGCTTTGGGTTCAATCTTGCGGTGTCCTTTCCCCATGACAGTAGGGGCAGCAAGGCACATATTGTATTGTTGCCATCGAGGATAACAAGATGGGGTTTTCATCATATTGCATGAGTCTATCCCTCTACATCATGTCATCTTGCTTAAGGTGTTACTCTGTTTTTAACTTACTACTCTAGATGCATGCTGGATAGCGATCGATGAGTGGAGTAATAGTAGTAGATGCAGGTAGGAGTCGGTCTACTTGTCTCGGACATGATGCCTATATACGTGATCATACCTAGATATTCTCATAACTATGCTCAATTTTGTCAATTGCTCAACAGTAATTTGTTCACCCACCGTAGAATACTTATGCTCTCGAGAGAAGCCACTAGTTAAACCTATGGCCCCCGGGTCTATCTTTATCATATTAATCTCCTACTACTTAGTTATTTCCTTTGCTTTTTACATTGCCTGTATTTTACTTTGCATCTTTATCACAAAAATACCAAAAATATTATCTTATCATATCTATCAGATCTCACTCTCGTAAGTGGCCGTGTAGGGATTGACAACCCCTATTCGCGTTGGTTGCGAGGATTTATTTGTTTTGTGCGGGTACGAGGGACTCGCGCGTAGCCTCCTACTGGATTGATACCTTGGTTCTCAAAAACTGAGGGAAATACTTACGCTACTTTGCTGCATCATCCGTTCCTCTTCGGGGAAAACCAACGCAGTGCTCAAGAGGTAGCAAGAAGGATTTCTAGCGCCGTTGCCGGGGAGGTTCACGCAAGTCAAGATTTGTCTCCCCACAATGAGCCATTTCTGGCGCCGTTGCTGGGGAGGTCTACGAAAAAGTCAACATACCAAGTACCCATCACATACCCTTATCTCCCGCATTACATTATTTGCCATTTCCCTCTCGTTTTCCTCTCCCCCACTTCACCCTTGCTGTTTTATTCGCACTCTCTCTCTCTTTCTATCCTCCCTCTCTTTATCTATTTGCCTCTTTTTGCCCGCTTGCTTTTTGTTTGCTTGTGTGTTAGTTTTCTTGCTTGTCACGATGGCTCAAGATAATACTAAATTGTGTGAATTCACCAATACCAACAACAATGATGTTATTAGCACTCCTATTGCTCCTCTTACCGATGCTGAATCTTGTGAAATTAATACTGCTTTGTTGAATCTTGTCATGAAAGATCCGTTTTCCGGCCTTCCTAGTGAAAATGCCGCTACCCATCTAAATAGCTTCGTTGATTTGTGTGACATGCAAAAGAAGAAAGATGTAGATTATGATATTGTTAAATTGAAGCTATTTCCTTTTTCGCTCAGGGATCGTGCTAAAGCTTGGTTTTCGTCTTCGCCTAAAAATAGTATTGGTTCATGGAATAAGTGCAAAGATGCTTGTATCTCTAAGTATTTTCCTCCCGCTAAGATCATCTCTCTTAGAAACGATATTATAAATTTTAAGCAACTTGATCATGAACATGTTGCACAAGCTTGGGAGAGAATGAAACTAATGATACGTAATTGCCCTACTCATGGTTTAAATTTGTGGATGATTATACAAAATTTTTATGCCGGATTGAATTTTTCTTCTAGAAATCTTTTAGATTCGGCCATGAGAGGCACTTTTATGGAAATCACTTTAGGAGAAGCTACTAAACTCCTAGATAATATTATGGTTAATTATTCTCAATGGCATACTGAAAGATCTACTAATAAAAAGGTGCATGCGATAGAAGAAATTAATGTTTTGAGTGGAAAGATGGATGAACTTATGAAATTATTTTCTAATAAGAGTGTTTCTTCTGATCCTAATGATATGCCCTTGTCTACTTTGATTTAGAATAATAATGAATCTATGGATGTGAATTTTGTTGGTAGGAACAATTTTGGTAGCAACGCGTATAGAGGAAATTTCAATCTTAGGCCTTATCCTAGTAATCCCTCTAATAATTATGGTAATTCCTACAACAATTCTTATGGAAATTATAATAAAATTCCCTCTGATTTTGAATCTAATATTAAAGAATTTATTACTTCCCAAAAGAATTTCAATGCTTTGATTGAAGAAAAATTGCTTAAGATTGATGATTTGGCTAGGAACGTTGATAGAATTACTCTTGATGTTGATTATTTGAAACTTAGATATATTCCACCTAAGCATGATGTCAATGAGTCTCTCAAAGCCATGATAATTTCCATTGATGAGTGCAAAGAAAGAACTGCTAGGATGCGTGCTAAGAAAGATGCCTTTATAAGAGCGTGTTCTTCTAGTTCCTATGAAAATAAAGATGAAGATCTAAAAGTTATTGATGTGTCCCCTATTAAATCTTTGTTTTTCAATATGAATATTGATAATGATGGGACTGAATATGATCCACCTTTACCTAGAAGGCGTTCGAAGAATTCGGAATTTTTTGATCTTGATGCTAAAATTGATAAAAGTGGGATTGAAGAAATTAAAACCCTAGATGTTGCTAAACCCACTATTATGGATTTCAAGGAATTTAACTAAGAAAATTGCTATTTGATTGATTGTATTTCCTTTTTACAATCCATGCTAAATTCTCCTCATGCTTATAGTCAAAATAAAGCGTTTACTAAACATATCGTTGATGCCTTGATGCAATCTTATGAAGAAAACCTTGAATTGGAAGTTTCTATACCTAGAAAGCTTTATGATGAGTGAGAACCAACTATTAAAATTAAAATTAAAGATCATGAATTCTATGCTTTATGTGATTTGGGTGCTAGTGTTTCCACGATTCCAAAGACTTTGTGTGATTTGTTAGGTTTCCGTGATTTTGATGATTTCTCTTGAAACTCGCACCTTGCGGATTCCACTATTAAGAAACCTATGGGAAGAATTAATGATGTTCTTATTGTTGCAAATAGGAATTATGTGCCCGTAGATTTTATTTTTCTTAACATAGATTGCAATCCTTCATGTCCTATTATTATTGGTAGACATTTCCTTAGAATGATTGGTGCAATTATTGATATGAAGGAAGGAAATATTAGATTCCAATTTCCATTAAGTAAAGGCATGGAACACTTTCCTATAAATAAAATTAAATTACCTTATGAATCTATTATGAGATCCACTTATGGATTACCTACCAAAGATGGCAATACCTAGATCTATCCTTGCTTGTTATGCCTAGCTAGGGGCGTTAAACGATAGCGCTTGTTGGGAGGCAACCCAATTTTATTTTAATTCCTTGCTTTTTGCTCCTTTTTAGTAATAAATAATTTATATAGCCTCTGTTTTGGTTGTATTTTTTGTGTTTAAGTATTGTTTGTGCCAAGTAGAACCATTGGGAAGACTTGGGGAAAGTCTTGTTACACTTGCTGTAAAAAACAGAAACTTTAGCGCTCACGAGAAATACTGCCATTTTTATTTGTAAAGTGCTATTTAGTTAATTATTTTTTAAGATGATTAATAGATAAATTAGGCACGTCCAGAAATTTATTCTAGAATTTTTGGGGTTCCAGATCGTACGCTAGCTACAGATTACTACAGACTGTTCTGTTTTTGACAGATTCTGTTTTTCGTGTGTTGTTTGCTTATTTTCATGAATCTATGGCTAGTAAAATAGTTTGTAAACCATAGAGAAGTTCGAATACAGTAGGTATAACACCAATATAAATAAAGAATGAGTTGAATACAGTACGTTGAAGTGGTCTTTTGTTTTCTTTCGCTAACGGAGCTCACGAGATTTTCTACTTTAAGTTTTGTGTTGTGAAGTTTTCATGTTTTGGGTAAAGATTTGATGGATTATGGAACAAGGAGTGGCAAGAGCCTAAGGTTGGGGATGACCATGGCACCCCCAAGATAATCTAAGGGCACCTAAAATCCAAAGCTTGGGGATGCCCCGGCATGCATCCCCTCTTTCGTCTACTTCTGTCGGTAACTTTACTTGGAGCTATATTTTTATTCGCCACGTGATATGTGTTTTGCTTGAGCGTCTTGTATGATTTGAGTCTTTACTTTTTAGTTTACCACAATCATCCTTGCTGTACACACCTTTTGAGAGATCCATATATGATTTGGAATTTGTTAAAATACTCTATGCGCTTCGCTTATATCTTTTGAGTTATATAGTTTTGCTCTAGTACTTCACTTAGATCTTTTAGTGCACGGTGGTGGATTTGTTTTATAGAAACTATTGATCTCTCATGCTTCACTAAGATTATTTTGAGAGTCTTAATAGCATGGTAATTTGCTTCAAATTCTAATATGCTTGGTATACAAGATTAATAATAAAACTTTCTTACGAGTGTGTTGAATACTATGAGAAGTTTGATGCTTGATAACTGTTTTGAGATATGAAGATGGTGATATTAAAGTTGTGCTAGTTGAGTGGTTGTTAATTTGAGAAATACTTGTGTTAAAGTTTGTGATTCCCGTAGCATGCACATATGGTGAACCGTTATGTGATGAAGTCGGAGCATGATTTATTTTTTGATTGTCTTCCTTATGAGTGGTGGCCGGGGACGAGCGATGGTCTTTTCCTACCAATCTATCCCCCTAGGAGCACGCGTGTAATACTTTGCTTTGATAACTTATAGATTTTTGCAATAACTATATCAGTTCTTTATGAATAATGTTGAGTCCATGGATACGCACTCTCACCCTTCCACCTTTGCTAGCCTCTCTAATACCGCACACCTTTCGCCGGTATCATACACCCAGCGTATACCTTCCTCAAAACAGCCACCATACCTACCTATTATGGCATTTCCATAGCCATTCCGAGATATATTGCCATGCAAATTTACACCGTTCCATTTATAATGTCACTCATGAGTCATTGCATATCCCGGTACGCCGCCGAAGGCATTCATATAGGGTCATATTTTGTTCTAAGTATCGAGTTGTAATTCTGGAGTTGTAAGAAAAATAAAAGTGTGATGATCATCAGTATTAGAGCATTGTCCCAGTGAGGAAAGGATGATTGAGACTATGATTCCCCCATAAGTCAGGATGAGACTCCGGACGAAAAATATAAAAAAGAGAAAGAAAAGAGGCCATAAAAAAGAGAGAGAAAAGGCCCAAATAAAAGAATTATAAAAAAAATGAGAGAAAAAGAGAGAAGGGGCAATGCTACTATCCTTTTACCACACTTGTGCTTCAAAGTAGCACCATGTTCTTCATATAGAGAGTCTCCTATGTTGTCACTTTCATATACTAGTGGGAATTTTTCATTATAGAACTTGGCTTGTATATTCCAATGATGGGCTTCCTCAAATTGCCCTAGGTATTCATGAGCAAGCAAGTTGGATGCACACCCACTTAGTTTCTTTTTGAGCTTTAATAAACTTATAGCTCTAGTGCATCCGTTGCATGGCAATCCCTACTCACTCACATTGATATCTATTGATGGGCATCTCCATAGCCCGTTGATATGCCTAGTTGATGTGAGACTATCTTCTCCCTTTTTGTCTTCTCCACAACCACCATTCTATTCCACCTATAAGTGCTATGTCCATGGCTCACGCTCATGTATTGCGTGAAAATTGAAAAAGTTAGAGAACACCAAAAGTATGAAACAATTGCTTGGCTTGTCATCGGGGTTGTGCATGATTTAAATATTTTGTGTGGTGAAGATGGAGCATAGCCAGACTATATGATTTTGTAGGGATAACTTTCTTTGGCCATGTTATTTTGAGAAGACATAATTGCTTTGTTAGTGTGCTTGAAGTATTATTATTTTTATGTCAATATTAAACTTTTGTCTTGAATCTTTCGGATATGAATATTCATGCAACAATTAAGAAGAATTACATTAAAATTATGCCAAGTAGCACTCCGCATCAAAAAATCTGTGTTTATCATTTACCTACTCGAGGACGAGCAGGAATTAAGCTTGGGGATGCTTGATACGTCTCCAACATACCTATAATTTTTTATTGCTCCATGCTGTATCATCTACTGTTTTGGACATTATTAGGTTTTATTATCCACTTCTATATTATTTTTGGGACTAACCTATTAACCGGAGGCCCAACCCAGAATTGATGTTTTTTTGCCTGTTTTTGGGTTTCGAAGAAAAGGAATATCAAATTGAGTCCAAACGGAATGAAACCTCCGGGACCGTGATTTTCTCAACAAACAAGACCCGGGAGACTTGGACCCTATGTCAAGACACAAAAGAGGAGGCCACGAGGTAGGGGGCGCGCCTACCCCCCCCCCCCCAGACGCGCCCTCCACCCTCGTGGGCCCCCTGTTGCTCCACCGACGTACTCCTTCCTCCTATATATACCTACGTACCCCCAAACGATTAGATACGGAGCCAAAAACCTAATTCCACTGCCGCAACTTTGTGTATCCACGAGATCCCATTTTGGGGCCTGTTCCCGAGCTCCGCCGGAGGGGGCATCAATCACGAAGGGCTTCTACATCAACACCATAGCCTCTCCGATGAAGTGTGAGTAGTTTACCTCAGACCTATGGGTCCATTGTTATTAGCTAGATGGCTTCTTCTCTCTTTTTGGATCTCAATACAATGTTCTCCCCCTCTCTTGTGGAGAACTATTCGATGTAATCTTCTTTTTGCGGTGTGTTTGTTGAGACCGATGAACTGTGGGTTTATGATCAAGTCTATCTATGAATAATATTTGAATCTTCTCTGAATTCTTTTATGTATGATTGGTTATCTTTGCAAGTCTATTCGAATTATCAGTTTGGTTTGGCCTACTAGATTGACCTTTCTTGCAATGGGAGAAGTGCTTAGCTTTGGGTTCAATCTTGAGGTGTCCTTTCCCCGTGATAGTAGGCGCAGCAAGGCACGTATTGCATTGTTGCCATCGAGGATAACAAGATGGGGTTTTCATCAAATTGCATGAGTCTATCCCTCTACATCATGTCATCTTGCTTATGGCGTTACTCTATTTTTAACTTAATACTCTAGATGCATGCTGGATAGCGGTTGATGAGTGGAGTAATAGTAGTATATGTAGGCAGGAGTCGGTCTACTTGTCTCGGACATGATGACTATATACATGATCATACCTAGATATTCTCATAAGTATGCTCAATTCTGTCAATTGCTCAACAGTAATTTGTTCACCCACCGTAGAATACTTATGCTCTCGGGAGAAGCCACTAGTGAAACCTATGGCCCCAGGGTCTATCTTTATCATATTAATCTCCTACTACTAAGTTATTTCCTTTGCTTTTTTACTTTGCCTTTATTTTACTTTGCATCTTTATCACAAAAATACCAAAAATATTATCTTATCATATCTATCAGATCTCACTCTGTAAGTGGCCGTGTAGGGATTGACAACCCCTATTCGCGTTGGTTGCGAGGATTTATTTGTTTTGTGCAGGTACGAGGGACTCGCGCGTAGCCTCCTACTGGATTGATACCTTGGTTCTCAAAAATTGAGGGAAATACTTATGCTACTTTGCTGCATCATCCCTTCCTCTTCGGGGAAAACCAATGCAGTGCTCAAGAGGTAGCATGAACATGATGATAAAGTAGCAGATAATTTTAAGCAATGCATAACATAGGTAGAAACAAAAGAGTGCGACCTCTCTTGTGGACCCGTGTACTCCTTAGGTTCATCTGCTGAGTCCATGATGGTGATGTCATTGTGGTGGGTGCCGGTGGCAGGGAAGGAGATCTGAGGCGACGAAAGACGGTCAGGAGTCATGATGTCTTGTTTGGTGGATGCTTCTGTCGATGGAGCAGCTCAGGTGAGGTGGACGACGTCGCAGCAGGAGCAGGACAAACCATACAAAGTTTTCTTTGACACCCACCTGTAACCGAAGTAATTCTTTAAGGGCTCATTTGGCTTGCATGATTCTAAAAATGCAGGGATAGGAAAAACACCGGAATAGGATAGGAATGCACATGGTAAACCGAGCATTTGTAAATATAGGATTTCTGTCAACTTGGGTGTTTGCTTCATAGGAATTGGAACAGCAGAGGAATGCAAAGAAACATTACCAAAATAAAGTGAAACCATATGAAAGGGTGTACAGTTAGAATGTTATTCTGCCGCTAATGCACTTGGTCTTGTTTTCATGCAGATGATTTTGAAAAGTAGGTCCAAGTGGATGTTTTTATCCATTACTTTCAACAAAATGCATGAATAATTGAATAGTAGAGTGGCATAGGAAAATTTCCTATTGCTATGTTTTTCCGCTGAACCAAAATAGCCTTAATGGATCGACATGAATGTAGAGTAATAAGTGATGCGACATGTGTATAACCTCTTTGCCGTCGACGTGTCAACCTCAGCATCATTGGGTTGGTCGCTGAAGAAGTTGAGGAAGAGGTGGCTGTCAGGGGTCTAGAAGAAGATTTGAGGAATCTGTAGACGGCGTCCAGGGCACTGCTCTGTTGCGATGGATAGTTCCGTCGTTAGAGCAGCTCTGGCGAGCCATTAGATGTCGAGGTTGAAGCACCACAAGACAGACAACGTTAATATCAAGTGGGATTCTAATAGCATCTCCAATAGATGATGTAAAATACATTACCAAAAATTGATAGATGCAAAATTTACATCACCAAAAACCACCGGACTACAACAGATGAGGTAAAAATTGTTGACTCTGAACTTAACTATTGAAACTGAAATTTACAATGGAATCTGAATGTTACTGTTGAAACTAAACACAATGGTAGCACAGAGGCACTTCACATGTAGTTTAGGGAGGGCGTGCGGTTCATCTTCAACCTGCACCCCCCTGAGCCGCTAGCCACCACCAGCCGAACCGCCGGCCCCCGCCGCCCGCAACTGGTGGTGCTCCCGCGCCGCCTCGCCGCCCTAAAAGCACTCCCCACCACCGGTCCACCGCCGCCCGGCCAACCCTCTAGCCCCCCACCCCCCGTGCCGAGCTTTTTCTCCAGCCATTGCCACGCCACCGCCCCACCGCCGGCGACCACCGTGTTGGGATCTATGGTAGGGTGCGTCGACTGCAAATTAAAATTTTCCTACGCACAGAACAACCAAGAACATGCTACAGGAGATGGATCACAGTTCGTTACCACTGGACGCGCAGTGCCGTGCAGCGGAAGAAGAGTTGGGGCAGCACGTCCGCATGGATTGTCTCCTCCTCGTCTGATCTCCCTTGTATAGCCGTTCGTTAGCTCCCACGTACAGGTTCGCCAGAGCGGCGCAAGTGCACCGCCTCTAACGGTATCACGCGTGCAGGAGGAACGTCGTGTGGCGGACTGCTAGGTCCGATCACACAAACGGCGGTGAGTGGAGGTGTTTATTCGCAACACACGCAAACCCTAGTGACAGCGCCGAAGCGATCATTCTCATAATCCTTGTCACATGGCCATGCTTATGCTAATCGGATCACACGAGGGGCCCAGAGTATATCTCTCCTGATCAGAGGGGCAAATCCCATCTTGCTCGACCATGTCACGCAGCACGGGTCAGGACAAACCCGAAACCTCCCTTTATAACTACCCAGTTACGGAGTAGCTATTGGTCGGCCCAAAGCAAGTCTATCACCATCCCGAGTACATGTGTCAGCTCAGGTCTTAGGACATAGAACATATGTTGTACTAGAGACTCACATATGACATATCGCTGCGTCTCATAATTGGGTCTATCCGACTCGGACCTTATCTCGACTTGGATCCGACTACGTCGAATCTGACCCGATCCTTGGCTTGTGCGATGGCACCAGAATTATCACAATAAAGGTCCAACAGTTTTACCGAGGCTGGTAAAATACAAAGATCATCTAGAAAGTTCCGGATCCAAACACCTTCCTTTGCAGCTTCACAAGCCGCAATGTATTCGGCTTCTGTAGTAGAATCGGCCACCGTATCTTGCTTGGAACTCATCTAGCTCACTGCTCCTCCATCCATGACGTGCATGAATCCGGACTGTGATCAACAATCATCTCTGTCAATTTGGAAACTAGCATTGGCGTAACCCCTTACGACAAGCTCTTCCTCACCTCCATAAACTAGGAACATCTCTTTAGTCCTTTTCAGGTACTTCAAAATAGTCTTTACTGCTGCCGAGTGACTCTCACCTAGGTTGGCCTGGTATCTACTAGTTAGAATTATTGCAAAAGCAACATCAGGCCGTGTACATATCATAGCATACATGATGGATCCAATTGCCGAGGCATACAGAATCCTACTTATCCTGCTTCGCGCATTAGATGTCGAAGGACTCTGAGTCTCGCTTAGCCTTATACCATGTGAGAGTGGCAAGAACCCTTTTTGCCTCACTCATGTTGTACATGCTCTGGCTTAAGCCGAGCAGCCTCCTTGATCTATCTCTATAGATCTTAATGCCTAAAATGTACATTGCCTCACCAAGGTCCTTCATCGAAAACTTGTCATTCAATTACTCCTTGACCGAGTTCAGCATCGAAATATCATTTCCGATCAGTAGTATGTCATCCACATACAATATTAAAAACACTGTCGAGCTTCCACTTAACTTCTTGTATAAACAAGAGTCCTCTTCGCTTTTGATGAAGCCGAAACCAGTGACTACCTCATCAAAACTAATGTTCCAGCTCCGATATGCTTGCCTCAACCCATAAATGGATCTCTTGAGCTTACATACCTTACTAGTTCTAGTCGGATCAACAAAACTCTCGGGCTGTATCATATACACGTCCTCGGTTAAATTTCCGTGAAGGAAAGCCGTCTCGATCCATCTGCCATATCTCGTAATGGAAATATGCAGCTATAGCTAGTACGATCCTCACCGACTTCAGCATCGCTACCAGCGAGTAAGTCTCGTCGTAGTCCATTCCTTGAACTTGTCCATAACCCTTAGCGACAAACCGAGCTTTGTGGATCTGAACATTTCCATCCACATCAGTTTTCTTCTTAAAGACCCATTTGCAACCAATGGCTGTTACGCCAGGCGGTGGATCAACCAAGTCCCAGACTTGATTCTCATCCTTGGAATTGAACTCGGGCCTCCAGCCATGCCTCAGAATCTGGGCTCACCATTTCTTCTGCATACATGGCCGGCTCGTCACTTTCTAGCAACAATACACCACGCACTCTGCGCAATCTTTCCGACCTCCGTGGTTCCGGTGCCGTTTCCACTACAGGTTCCCTGACTGACTCCACTATGATCTCATCACCAGCTGAGCCGTCCCCAAGTGGTCCTCGAATTTATTCGAGTCGGACCGTCCTCCCACTGGCCTCCCGACTGAGAAACTCTTTCTCAAGGAAAACCCCGTTCCGAGCAACAAACACTTTGTTCTCCTCCCGGATGTAGAAGCTATATCCCAAGGTTTCCCTCGGATATCCCTTGAATATGCATTTGTCTGACTTGGGTGTAAGCTTGTCTGACATAAGTCGCTTGACAAATGCTTCACAACCCCAAATCTTTAGAAAATACAAAATGCGAGTCTTCCCGGTCCACATCTCACGTGGTGTCTTATCTACGAATTTTGATGGTACCCTGTTAAGTGTTCAAGCTACAGTTTCTAGAGCGTATCCCCAGAATGACAAGGGTAAATCCGATTTGCTCATCATAGATCGAACCATGTCCAACAAGGTATGATTCCTATGTTCCGATACACCATTTCTCTATGGTGTACCTGGAGGTGTGAGCTGAGGTACTATACCTCTGCTTTTCAGATGATCATCAAACTCCTGGCTCATGTTCTCACCTCCACGATCAGATCATACAAGTTTTATAGTGTTGCCGAGCTGATTCTCAACCTCGTTTTGAAACTCTTTGAACTTTTCAAAAGTTTCCGACTTGTGCCTCATCAAATAGATATATCCATATCTACTCAAGTCGTCGGTAAATACGAATTACTGATAGCCACCTCTGGTAGTTGTGCTCACTGGTCCACACACATCACTGTGTATCAGTTCCAATAGCTTGGATGCCCACTCACAACTCTTTGCGAAAGGAGACTTAGTCATCTTGCCGAGCAAGCATGATTCGCATGTCTAGAATGACCCAAAGTCGGTCGAAGTTAGGAGTCCATCATCATGGAGCTTCTTCATGCATTTCAGACTAATGTGTCCAAGCCAGCAATGCCAGAAGTATGTCGGATTTATCTCATTAGGCTTATGCCTCTTGACATTCACGTTATAGACCGGTTCCTATTCTAGACTCAATATAAATAAGTCATCAACAATGGGTGCTTAGCCGTGGAACATACCATTCAAATAAATCAAACAACCATTGTCCTTTAAATTGAATTCGTAAACCTGACTCATCAAGCATGAGGTATAAATAATGTTCCGACTAAGTGCAGGAATGTAATAACAATTATTCAATTCCAAAATAAATCCAGAAGGAAGCTGGAGCTGAATCATGCCGACCTCCAACGCAGCAACTCTTGCTTTGTTTCTGACCCTGATGTCAATCTCCCCTTGCACCACACGCCTAGTTCTTACCAGCCCCTGCATCGAGTTGCAAATGTGAACAACCGATCCGGTATCAAATACCCAAGAGCTACTAGGTATGTCAGCAAGGTAAATGTCTATAACATATGCAACAAGTGTACCTTTGCCTGAAGCAGCATTCCCGGCCTTCTTGCCATGCTCTGCAAGCCACTTGCTATAGTTCCTCTTCCAGTGACCAGTTTCCTTGCAATGATAGAAAATGGTCTTTGAGTCCGGTACAGACTTCGGCGCAGCGGCGGAGGTTACCGTCTGCGTGCCCTTTGCCTTAGCCTTTTTCTTGGACCAACTCTTCATGAACTTAGCCGATTTCTGCACCATCAACACTTGATGCGTGCCTTTCTTAATATCTTAATCTACCACTTTGAGCATCCCATGCAATTCAGTGAGATTCTTATCCATGCCATGCATATGATAGTTTGAGATGAACGTCCCATAGCTGGGCGGAAGAGAACCCAGAACTGCATCCTTAGCTAGCTCATCCAAG
The DNA here is from genome assembly GCA_034509565.1 of Triticum monococcum. Classification (NCBI taxonomy): domain Eukaryota; kingdom Viridiplantae; phylum Streptophyta; class Magnoliopsida; order Poales; family Poaceae; genus Triticum; species Triticum monococcum. The sequence goes on along the minus strand of CM067846.1, from coordinate 245,902,110 downwards.
AGCGGGAAGCCCAACCGATCCAAAGCTTGCACATATCTGATCATCTTGATCACATGCGGGCTCAGTGGATCACCTTCCTTCATCTTACAATTCATCAATGATCGCTAGACGTTGAACCTTTCGGTCCTAACCTGCACCTGAAACATGCTCTTGAGACTCTCGATCATATCGAAAGCCCCAACGTCTTTGAAATGCTGCTGCAAATCAGGATCCATACAAGCCAGCATGAGGCAGCTGATCTCATTTGATTCATCAATGAGTTTCTGGTAGGCATTCTTGGTTGTGGTACTAGCATTATCGGCAGGTTCCTCTGGAAGCGGATCCTCTAGAACATGTTCCTTTTTATCATGCTTGAGAACAATTCGCAAATTTCTATACCAGGTAGTAAAGTTTGTTCCATTCAGTTTATCCTTTTCCAGAATTGATTTCAATGCAAAGTTGGGTTGAGCAGGTGGTGCCATTGATCTACAACAGAAAAATATGCAATCACTATGCAATGTGTTTATGTAGAGTAATTCTAGCCTTAAACAAAAATACTCCCCCTGAAGTCAACATCCCTCTGCAAACTCTCAGTGATTTAGGATCTGACTAGCACATGTGACTAGTGAGCTTTAGCATCACTTCTAGACAACATGCCTATCCGGTAAGCAACTCCTTACTAATCGTATCTCTATACGACTCCTGTCGGTCAGGTAGGTATCTCATACCCCGGCTCATGACCTCTTTTGCCACAAGGCCCAAAACCGTTTTGATAGCCTTGTCAAGTTAACCTAATGCAGTGCATGTCCGTGTCCAACACGAACCCTTCAGTTCAAGGAGATCTAGCAGCACCCCAATTTTATGATCCCACTACTAGACGTACTTGACGTGCGAAGGTGCAACATCGGGAAGGGCAATTTACTTGATATTCATGAAGGATATTTCTACCATTCTAACATGCATAGAAACAAAGAAGCATAACAGTCACAAGTAAAACATATATTGTGAAATAGTATGGCTCCTTCATGGATGTTCTTCCAGGTCGGCTCCAACTCCGATGACTATCTAGAAAATCCATCTTGTTTGTCACGCCGGGTCGCCAAGCCGCCAACCTGATCTCTATTAACCAACTACTACAACTAGTAATGAATTTTACATAGAGTCATAAGTCGACAGGCAGGTCGTTCTACAATATAATGACAACACTTTGGCTCCTGCCTGCTACAAACATGACACGCAGGCCATGTATAATTTACACACATGCATCACATACACATGAGCCATACTATTCACATCAAACCCTGCAAAATAAAGTTATGCATAGAATCGCATTCTACCGGTTTGAGTGATCATGCACAAAATACAAGGCGCTACGCACACGGCGGTCCCAAATTACATATGAACTCCGATCACGCCGAATTTTCCGATCTGACCGATCTTATCGATCATCGTGAGCCCGATTCGGATTTACGTTTCACTGTTAACCCCGATGGCGGATATCGACCAGTAGGGGTAGGTTGTGTCACGACCTCATCAATTCCGATCATCACATAACATAGCCACATCGATCCCCATGTGCAGTTGATCTCATCAACTGTGCACACAGCCGATCTCATCAACGACAATGGATCTCATCTATCGCCTCCACATATCTAATATGCATACGATCTGAATCCAAATCCTATAGCAGAGGCTTTGATACAACTGTTGGGATCTACGGTAGGGTGCGTCGACTGCAAATTAAATTTTTCCTATGCACAGAACAACCAAGAACATGCTACGGGAGATGGAACAAAGTTCATTACCACTAGACGCACAGTGCTGTGCAGCAGAAGAAGAGTTGGGGAAGCGCGTCCACGTGGATCGTCTCCTCCTTGTCCGATCTCCCTCGTACAGCCGGTCATCGGTTCCCACATACAGGTTCGCCGGAGCGGCGCAAGTGCACCGCCTCTAACGGTATCCGCGCATGTAGGAGGAACATCGTGTAGCGGACTGCTAGGTCCGATCACACAACCGGCGGCGAGTGGAGGTGTATATTCGCAACACATGCAAACCCTAATGACAGCGCCGAAGCGATCAACCGCATGAGTGTGCCGCACCCCACTTTATATAGGCGTCCGTCGCGGGCTCAGCAGTTGGGCCTCGCACGGACCCTAAAGCCCATAAGTCTACTCGGCCACAATCCGAATACATCTCGGATCACATCCGACCAGTGTCCTCGGATCCGACCTCGTAGGTTCCTTCCCTTAAGTGTGCGACCACTTAGGTTCAAGCCGTCTTGGTCGCAGTTTGGATCACCTCCGGACTACATGGCTAGAAGTGGCCTCTAGCAAGGCGTGCCGACCACCAAGCAGATGTTGAAGCTGGTTAGGAGAACCTTTACATCATACTTCCATTCCTTTTGTCACACGATATATGTTGTCGGGCTCAAGGCGAGTCTGTCATCCTTGTGCTAGCCCGACCTCTTTCTCGTTCCAGTGATGCCGACCACAAACCAGATTATCTCATAATCCTTGTCGCATGGCCATGTTTATCCTGGTCGGATCACACGAGTGGCCCAGAGTATATCTCTCCTGATCAGAGGGGCAAATCCCATCTTGCTCGACCAGGTCTCACAGCATGGGTCTGGACAAACCCAAAACCTACCTTTATAACTACCCAATTACGGAGTAGCGTTTGGTCGGCCCAAAGCAAGTTTGTCACCATCCTGAGTACGTGTGTCAGCTCAGGTCTTAGGACATATAACATATGTTGTACTAGAGACTCACAAATGACATATCGCTACGTCTCATAATTGGGTCTGTCCAACTCGGACCTTATCTCGACTCGGATTCGACTACGTCGCATCCGACCAGATCCTTCCAACTCCATATTATATGGCTGGCATCCAATGTTCCATGGCTAGTGAGACCAAGCCATCGACCGTGTCATATGCTAGTCTAGATGGCTGTGGGTACACACATCCCTTTCGACTAGGGACCTTTTAGGACGTTCATCATACAATGCATAGTCCCACAAACAAGTCACGTACTTGCTGATACACATCATTCATAATGTCCAAGAACTATATTTGTTCATAAACACATAGGAAATATCATCATACATGATTGCCTCTAGGGCATATCTCCAACACACCGCCCCCACCCTGAACCCTAAGATTGATTGTGGGTACCTCTCCGGCGATCTCCTCCCCGCTACGGGTGGTTCTTCCTTAACTCGGGCGAGCCCCCCCCCCCCACCCCCTGAAAACCGACTGACCCAAAAGTCGATTCTGTCGACTGAAGTGTAGCTAAATCAGAGAAGAGCAGCAGCAGTGCGAGCGAGCGAGAGCCGGAGCAGCAGTAGCAGGGCGAGCAAGCGAGCGAGAGCTGGAGGAGCAGCAGAAGCGCGAGCGAGCGAGAGTTGGAGCAGCAGCAGCACATCCGGCTGGTATCAACGCCACTGCCGAAGGGGCCTCACACTGGGAAGAGCCGCCGTGGAGATGTCGCCTACGGCGCCAGCTTCTAGGTAGCCGTGCCATGGGGGTGAGGGATGGAGCACTGTCGGCGTCGGGAGGTCGAGTTAAGGAGAAGGTGCGATGCCATGAGTGTACAACCTCTTTGGTGGCACTGAGTATGCCTTGGCTTCGTTTGAGGAGTCGGTGAGGATGTTGCAGTTCTAATGGAGCAGGTTTAGGCAGCGCTGTGGGGATAGAGCAGCCACGATAGACGAGGCGATAGTTGGAGCATCTCCTTGGAGGTGGAGGACGGGGAGGCTGAACCGGCAGGACGACGAGATGGACGACGGATCCTCATCCGGGGAGGTGGATGCGTGAAAGTGCTAGTTATCGACTAGCGGGGGGGTGAATAGGCAATTTTTATGAAAGTCTTAAAAACATGTATGTTTCGAAGACAAATGATAAAAATGAACCTATAAACATGCAGCGGAAGGTAGACTACACCAGGCAACCCATAATCAAGTATTCAATGAAGAGAAAGCACGAAGACTAATAGCAGCTAGACAGTATGGATCAGGATGGAAGATAGTATGAAGCCAATCAGAACAAACAGTCACACAGTGTAGTCGAACAGATAATGCAAACATGCAATGACTTCACAAGGACCAACTGTAAATAAAGAGATGGGAAGGATAGAACCAGTTGCTTAGTGAAGAAGACAATGATTTGTTGGACCAATTCCAGTTGCTGTGACAACTGTACATCTGGTCAGGGAGGCCGAGATTTAACTCAGAAGACCGTGTCTTCACCTTATTCCCCTTGAGCTAAGGACACCCAGTTCTCGCCCAATCACTCAAATAAGTCTTCAAGGTAGACTTCCAAACCTTCACAGACTTCGTTCACCGGCGATCCATAATGACTGTTGGATGCTCAGAACGTGACGCCTAACCGGCTGGAGGATTCACATACCTCAAGTGTAACAAGTCTTTAGATCACACAAACAGGAAGACTTTAGTGATGCCTAACACTCTTTGGCTCTGGGTGTTTAGGGCTTTGTCCTTGTAACACCCTCGATGCGACTATATCTCCTACGTGTCGAGGCATGACTTAGAGGCATAATCGCATTGAAGGCATATGTCGCAAGTGAGGTAATCTTCACACAACCCATGTAATATAATAAGGAAAAGGATACGTAGTTGGCTTACAATCGCCACTTCACACAATTACATGAATAAAGCATTACATCAACCAAATACACTCAGGGCCCGACTACGGAGCCAAAATAAAAGAAGAACCCCAAATGCGACAAAGGTCCCCGATCGACCCCAACTGGGCTCCACTACTGATCAACTAGAATGAAACAACACAAATGAACAAGGTCTTCAACGAGCTCCCCCTGAGCTGGGTTGCGTCATCTGCATGGACTCATCGGCACCTGCAAACTGGTTTTGGAAGTATCTGTGAGCCACGGGGACTCAGCAATCTCGCACCCTCGCGATCAAGACTATTTAAGCTTATGGGTAAGGTAAAGGTATGAGGTGGAGCTGCAGCAAGTGACTAGCATATATGGTGGCTAACATACGCAAATGAGAGCGAGAAGAGAAGGCAAAGCACGGTCGATAAAAGTATGATCAAGAAGTCATCCTGGACTACCTACGTCAAGCATAACTCCAACAACCGTGTTCACTTCCCGGACTCCGCCGGAAAGAGACCATCACGGTTACACACGCGGTTGATTCATTTTAGTTAAGGTCAACTTCAGGTTTTCTACAACCGGACATTATCAAATTCCCATCTGCCCATAACCGCGGGCATGGCTTTCGAAAGTTCAAATCCCTGCAGGGTGTCCCAACTTAGCCCATGACAAGCTCTCATGATCAACGAAGGAATAGACCTCCACTCGAGACATTCCGATCAGACTCGGTACCTCGGTACAACAAGACATTTCGACAGGGTAAAACTAAACCAGCAACGCCGCCCGAATGTGCCGACGAATCCCGATAGGAGCTGCACATATCTCTTTCTCAGGGCACACTCAGATGAGCTCTCCATACAACTAAAACCAAACCTCGAGTTTCCCCGAGGGGGCGCTGCACAGGACTCTAGTTCGGACCAACACTCAGAGGAGCACTGGCCCGGGGGGGTTAGAATAAAGATGACCCTTGAGTCTGCAGAACCCAAGGGAAGGTGGTAGGTTGTTAGTGCAAATGGTAAAACCAATGTTGGGCATTGCTGGAGAAGCTTTACTAAAGGCGAACTGTCAAGGGGTTCCCATTATAGCCCAACCGCGTAAGGGACGCAAAATCCGGGAACATAACACCGATATGATGGAAACTAGGGCGGCAAGAGTGGAACAAAACACCAGGCATAAGGCCGAGCCTTCCACCCTTTACCAAGTATATAGATGCATTAATTAAATACGAAATATTGTGATATCCCAACAGGTAAACATGCTCCAACAAGGAACGGTATCTCCATGTTCCAACAAGGAACAAACTTCAATCTTCACCTGCAACTAACAACGCTATAAGAGGGGCTGAGCAAAGCGGTAACATAGCCAATCAATGGTTTGCTAGGACAATGGTGGGTTAGAGGCTGAACATGGCAATTTGGGAGGCTGACAAGCAAGTGGTAGGCATCGTAGCAATGGCATAGCAAAGAGCGAGCAAACTAGCATAGCAAATATAGTAGTGATTTCGAGGGTATGATCATCTTGCCTGAAATCCCGCAAGGAAGAAGAACGAGTCCATGAAGAAGACAAACGGACGTAGACGAACGGATCCTCACAACACGATGTTAACGGAACCAACCCGAAGAAGCAATCACCGGAAAAGAAGCACACAACATAGTAAACAACCAACACATCAACATGGCATGATGCACAAACGAGTATGATGCATGTCCGGTTTAAAGAGGGCATGGCATGGCAAAATGCACAAACAATTCTACAAATTAAGTGGAGCACAATATGCAACGAGTTGCATATTGACGAAACACCACATCAATTATTTAGTTCTCTCTCGTTTATGTACCCAACAATATTAAATGTTGATTAACATGGCAAGAGGTGAAACATGATGAAACTATCTAATCTAGGCATGTTTAAATGAGGCCGGAACAACAAAACAACAAGTCCGGAAAATCCCCATAGCATAATTTAAGGTTTGGTCCTGATCTGTCCTAAACACAATTTTAGAGTTGTTAAACATGCAAGATGAGGCCACCACGTTAAACTAGGCAAAATTCTACCCCATTTACATATAAAGTTTATTTAAATCGGAGCTACGGTTATTTAGTTATGAATTAAATCATATTAGCATGGCATAGGAGCAAATTAATGCAAACAACATTTTAGACATTTTAAACATGGGTGAAAGTTGGATATTATTAATCTACACAAAATTCTTAGCAAGTTTCATATATAATTCATTTTAATCCGATGCATCGTTTGCGAGTTATTAAATGCATGAAGAACAGGGGCTATTCTGCAAAACTGCTGATGTCTGGAAATAGGAAAAACCTAGGTGCGAAAAAAAAACATGACGGGCCGAAACTGAATGGCCCAACAATGAGGGAAAAAAAAGAGGAGGGGCGCTGCGGGTGTGGCCTCACCCATGGGCTCGGCCTAGCTGGAGGGAAGCAGGCCGGCGCGGAGAGAGGGCAGGCTGAGGCGGGGGGCGGCGCGTTGGGACGAAAGCGGGCGCGGCCCAGGAAGGAGGGAGAGGCAGGCCGAGGCGATGCTGGGCCTCGGAGGCCAAGGTGGCCCATGCGAGCGAGGGCGGAGGCGCTCGTCGTCGTCCTCCAGCACCCGCTCCAAGCAGGACAGCGGGACGGCGGCGCCCGCGGTCAACGCCAGCGTAGCAGTGACTCCGGCAGGCGGGCACGGCGGGGGTCCACGGGAATGGACGGATCCGGGCATGGGGACCCCGGATCTGGCCGCGGTGGTTGACGACCGCGCTCCTGCAGGTGGGTTCCGGCGTGGTGGAGCTCTGATGGCGGCGCAAGTCGACGGGGCTTGGCAGGGAGCAAGGTGGTGCGGCCGGGAGGCCAGCGCGGAAGGAGGCGGTGGCCGGCGGAACTCCGGCGAAGGGCGACGAGGCTGCGGCGCTGGTACACGCCCGTGGGCGGCGGCGGCGGCGGCGACCGGGCCCGTGCGGGCCCGCGATGGGCTCCGCGGGCCGGCGCGGTGGGAGGCAGCGCGCTGGACAGGTGGCACGCCGTGGTTGGAGGAGAGCGGTGGCGGGGCGACGTGGCGGCCTCTGATTGCATGGAGTGAGGTGGAGGCTGGACGCGTCCGGCGGGCGCGGACATGTCCGGCGGCGGAGTGGGAAGAAGCTAGGGTTAGATCTGCGCGAGGATTTTGGAGGGAGACACATATTTATAGGTAGAGGGGGCTAGGAGAGTCCAAATGAGGTGCGGTTTTTGGCCACGCGATCGTGATCGAATGACCGAGATGATGGAGCAGAGTTAGGTGGGTTTTGGGCCAAAATGGAAGGGTTTTGGGCTGCAACACACACAAGGCCTTCTCGGTCCCTCTGTTAACCGTTGGAGTATCAAACGAAGTCCAAATGGTACGAAACTTGACAGGCGGTCTACCGGTAGTAAACCAAGGCCGCATGACAAGTCTCGGTCCAATCCGGAAATGTTTAACCCCCACACACAAGAGGAAGGTAGAAATGACCACCGGAGGAGAACGAAGCGCCGGAATGCAAAACGGACAATGGGGAAAAAGCTCGGATGCATGAGACAAACACGTATGCAAATGAAATGCGCATGATGACATGATATGCAATGCACATGATGACATGATGAAATGCAACACGCAAGCAAATGACATGGCAACGACGGCGAATAACGGGAAGACACGTGGCACATCGGTCTCGGGGCGTTACAACACTCCACCACTACGAGAGGATCTCGTCCCGAGATCTAGAATGGCACCGGAGGGGAAAATGGAAGAGAAAGAGAAGAGGTAAAACAAATTGCTTCTTTGACAAACGAGTGAAACCAAAGAACCTTGAAAAGGTTGAACAAATTCGAGAAAAGAATAGAACGAAGGAGAACAAAGTCAAAAACACTCCGTTAGAAAAGAGGGACAAAGAAGAACAAATTCAGGCAGCACTCCGGTTAAGGAAGGGGATCAAGGAAAACCAAAATTCGGGCAGCACCCCGGTTGAAAAGAAAAGGAATTGAATAATAACTTGATAAGATGAGAAGATACTTGATGAAATCACAACACACTGCCACCGAAACTATTGAATGAATGAAACAAGGGGTAAGAAAGCTCTCAGACAGCACTCCAGTTGAGAAGGGAGTCAAAATTTGATAAGATGAGATAGCTCAAATGAAAACACGACACTCCGGTTGAGAAAGGGATGCAAGACTTGATAAGGCGAAAAGAACTTGAACAAATGGGCACAATACTCCGGTTAAGCAAGATAGGGAAGGAATAGTACATTTTGGGCAGCACTCCAACTGCAAATGGAAGGAATTGAACTTGACAAGATCAGAGGATACTTGAAAAGAGGACACAACACTCCGGTTAAATGGATAAGCATGAAAAGAACATGATCCTGACAAGAACAAGAAGAAGGTTGAACAGAACAACATCACAATGTCTCTAGAACAAAAGTAAGAATGGAATGGGATGAACGAAGGGAAACAATATCTTGAGAGAGCACGGTTACAACAGAAGCTAGAACGGAGTTGTTGGAAAACCAACAACGAAAATAATAGGCTTGATATGGTCTTATGGAATACCTCTCAAATTAAGAGATGAAAAAAAACCCGCCACTCACGGGAAAAGAATTGGATTGATAAGAACAAGGAGACAAGAAACTATTTCACCGGGAGGATAAATGAAGAGCTTGGGTCAATTATACGCCTCACAATAACAAGATCCTTAGGGAAAGCTGTAGGTGAAACATAAGCCAAGATAATTCCAATGACGAGATTGATGGATTTAAAATACCTCATACTAAATAACATGTGAATCATGAAAACATGAAATCAAATTATTAAGAATGACACAATACCACCTCCGGTAATATGGTAGAAAGAATTGCACTCCGGATTGCAAGATGAAGAATACTTGAGCTTCTTAAAAGAATCTCGATGAAAACTTTGAGAAGGGATTAAATCCTTTATGAACCATCATGTAGAACCTTCATGAAGAACTCCGGTAACAAAAGAATGAACAAAAGAAAGAGAAGTTGAGAACATAAGGTGAATCCTTGTAATGATTTAGATGAATCCTCGTGATGATATAATTGAGAGAGCTAGGAACTCCGGGAAAGAAAATGAGCACTTGAAACCAAGAATAAGTATGATGAGCCACTCCGGAAAACAGGAATTAAATCATTTGGATGAAACAAGAATAAGAATTACATTATGCCCATCCTTCACCAATTAAATTGATGACAAACAACAAATTTGGCATATAACTTATTCTCGTAGAAAATATTAAAAGAGATATAACACAAACTTGAGAAGGTATTGAATGAACCGCCGGAAGAATTTGGAAGGCATGAATGAATAAATTGATATGATAAACTAAGGAAGAGAAATCTTGAATGAACCACTGGAAGAATTGATTATGAACAAAGTAAAGATAAGGAAGCACTGGGAAGAATTAGAAAATGGACGAAGATGCTTGAGAGAATCTAGATACAAGTGAATATAATAGATCATGGGCCGATTAGAGATCACTTGAACGCTGCACCGGTAAAATTAGGAGAATGATAACTGAAAGCTGGGAATGAATAATCCTGAATTGATGGACTCCGGATGAACAAACTGAAAATACTCTGAATTACTCCGGATGGGTGGAAAGAATATCTCACAATCGCAAATAATTATGAGAGGATGGCAACAAGTTAGAATCACGAATCTTGAAGAGAATGGAGCAAGATTAAGGAGAAACTCTTCTTCGGTCTTCAAATGACAACGAGAAACACCACCGTGAATTGTTGAGGCACTCCGGAATGAATAATGTAAAGGTTTAGCCAACGATGAAAAGAATTTGAAAGATTTTGGAGAAAATACATAAGACTGATGATAACACATACTTACGTCAAACTTCGAAAAGAATTTAGGATAGCTCCGGGAAAATAAGAAGAGTCAGTAAGATCCTGGGAATAGACCTGTGGGTTAGGGCCCACTCAAAAGAAACACCGTTGAAATGATTACTCGAGAAAAGAGATTGCACCGGTTGAATTAAATGACTTGAATGAGGTACCAATCTCGAAAGAATTTGAACGAATGTAGAGTGGAAACACGAATCTTCGAGATATCTTGAGCACTCCAGAATAATAAATAGCGATAAGTAGAATGATAATGAGGTGCACCGGCATAAGAAAAGCATTGGACAAAAGAAAAGACAATGCTCAATACCGAAGTTTGAATAGAATCTACTGGAGAAGAAAAGAATGAAGAATGACGAACTAGAAGTTCCGTTAGTATCTTCATGAGAATCACCGGATAAGAACATTGATGGAAAACAATAGAGAGGCTTCACATCAATAAGATGGATACTCGATTAAGAAATCTGAGTCCTTGAAGAAAAAGGGTGGGTGGGCGGGAAAACAAAGGCAACTTGGGACGAATGAAATGAACACCGTTGGGAAGAAGTGATAATTGATCTTGCGAATGTTGAAATGATCGGATCCACTTGAAGAGAAGCACACCGATTAAAAAGGATTGACAAAACAATCTTGATGATCAAGAAGGATTAGTATTCGCATAGGAATATGAGAACACCATTTGGGGAAGGCATGGAATCAACATTTGACATCGAAGCAACTCGAATACCACAACTCAAAACAAAAACAAAGGATTGGCTTGCAGAATAAGCCAGAACAAACATATGATAGAGATTTCGTCCGAAGTTTTCGTGGTGGGACCTACACGGGCTCGATCGTACAGCACCATCATGTACAAGGCAGTGCACATGACATACGAAGCGTCCCCGAGTCAGCATAGCCAAGGACTCTTTAAGACACAACGAGACCACTGTAAAATCGACCGTGAATAGGCGAACCACTAGACGTCGAACCCCAATTTCGTACCATACATCTGTTGGAAAGATATCCTAAGAGCTACTTGAATTCCCACCTATGAAACTCCCGAAATTTTCCGGTTATGCAATCAGGTGTTGAGGATACAGGGGAAGCATAATATCTCACCCAAACTAGCAAATCCTACATCCAGCTGTATCCATCCTTCAACACATAACCAAGAAACCTTCGGAAATCGTCTACCTCAACCTTTGAAAAGCATCCATTATACAAGTTATGGCGATACTCCCGAACTCCCGACCCAGTACTGGGTGGCGTCGAGGTTATCTCACCAACGAACTGCATAAAGGAGATTTTCGATGCCGTGAACATATCTCAAGTATACTAGAATTGCAACGATAAAATTATGATGACAACACCTCAGAGCTCAACTCCCCGGGACACTTCCACTAAACCCCTGATAGGAGGCACCAAGACAGTGTTCTCATCATAAGCCATCGGAACAAAACCAAGATACTCGCGTGATCCTAAATTTTTTTAGTGAAATTTGAGAAGAGAAGAGTCAAAACTCTACGTCAGGATGCCTCACCAGAACGACGAAGGGACTGGGAAGTAAGAAGAATTCCTAAACTCTCCGATATATAATTCCTAGAAGACTCAAAACATTTTTCTAGACACTACTCGGCTGCTAAAAATGATCAAGCAATGGGGGCTCCTAAGGTCGGGGAAGGCTCTGATACCAACTTGTAACACCCTCGATGCGACTATATCTCCCACGTGTCGAGGCACGACTTAGAGGCATAATCGCATTGAAGGCATATGTCGCAAGTGAGGTAATCTTCACACAACCCATGTAATATAATAAGGAAAAGGATACGTAGTTGGCTTACAATCGCCACTTCACACAATTACATGAATAAAGCATTACATCAACCAAATACACTCAGGGCCCGACTACGGAGCCAAAATAAAAGAAGAACCCCAAATGCGACAAAGGTCCCTGATCGACCCCAACTGGGCTCCACTACTGATCGACTAGAACGAAACAACACAAATGAACAAGGTCTTCAACGAGCTCCTCCTGAGCTGGGTTGCGTCATCTGCACGGACTCATCGGCACCTGCAAACTGGTTTTGGAAGTATCTGTGAGCCACGGGGACTAAGCAATCTCGCACCCTCGCGATCAAGACTATTTAAGCTTATGGGTAAGGTAAAGGTATGAGGTGGAGCTGCAGCAAGCGACTAGCATATATGGTGGCTAACATACGCAAATGAGAGCGAGAAGAGAAGGCAAAGCACGATCGATAAAAGTATGATCAAGAAGTGATCCTGGACTACCTACGTCAAGCATAACTCCAACAACCGTGTTCACTTCCCGGACTCCGCCGGAAAGAGACCATCACGGTTACACACGCGGTTGATTCATTTTAGTTAAGGTCAACTTCAGGTTTTCTACAACCAGACATTATCAAATTCCCATCTGCCCATAACCGCGGGCACGGCTTTCGAAAGTTCAAATCCCTGCAGGGTGTCCCAACTTAGCCCATGACAAGCTCTCACGATCAACGAAGGAATAGACCTCCACCCGAGACATTCCGACCACACTCGGTACCTCGGTACAACAAGACATTTCGACAGGGTAAAACTAAACCAGCAACGCCGCATGAATGTGCCGACAAATCCCGATAGGAGCTGCACATATCTCTTTCTCAGGGCACACTCAGATGAGCTCTCCATACAACTAAAACCAAAACTCGAGTTTCTCCGAGGGGCCGCTGCACAGGACTCTAGTTCGGACCAACACTCAGAGGAGCACTGGCCCGGGGGGGTTAGAATAAAGATGACCCTTGAGTCTGCAGAACCCAAGGGAAGGTGGTAGGTTGTTAGTGCAAATGGTAAAACCAATGTTCGGCATTGCTGGAGAAGCTTTACTAAAGGCGAACTGTCAAGGGGTTCCCATTATAGCCCAACCACGTAAGGGACGCAAAATCCGGGAACATAACACCGATATGACGGAAACTAGGGCGGCAAGAGTGGAACAAAACACCAGGCATAAGGCCGAGCCTTCCACCCTTTACCAAGTATATAGATGCATAAATTAAATACGAAATATTGTGATATCCCAACAGGTAAACATGCTCCGACAAGGAACGGTATCTCCATGTTCCAACAAGGAACAAACTTCAATCTTCACCTGCAACTAACAACGCTATAAGAGGGGCTGAGCAAAGCGGTAACATAGCCAATCAACGGTTTGCTAGGACAATGGTGGGTTAGATGCTGAACATGGCAATTTGGGAGGCTGACAAGCAAGTGGTAGGCATCGTAGCAATGGCATAGCAAAGAGCGAGCAAACTAGCATAGCAAAGATAGTAGTGATTTCGAGGGTATGATCATCTTGCCTGAAATCCCGCAAGGAAGAAGAACGAGTCCATGAAGAAGACAAACGGACGTAGACGAACGGATCCTCACAACACGACGTTACCGGAACCAACCCGAAGAAGCAATCACCGGAAAAGAAGCACACAACATAGTAAACAACCAACACATCAACATGGCATGATGCACAAACGAGTATGATGCATGTCCGGTTTAAAGAGGGCATGGCATGGCAAAATGCACAAACAATTCTACAAATTAAGTGGAGCACAATATGCAACGAGTTGCATATTGACGAAACACCACATCAATTATTTAGTTCTCTCTCGTTTATGTACCCAACAATATTAAATGTTGATTAACATGGCAAGAGGTGAAACATGATGAAACTATCTAATCTAGGCATGTTTAAATGAGGCCGGAACAACAAAACAACAAGTCCGGAAAATCCCCATAGCATAATTTAAGGTTTGGTCCTGATCTGTCCTAAACACAATTTTAGAGTTGTTAAACATGCAAGATAAGGCCACCACGTTAAACTAGGCAAAATTCTACCCCATTTACATATAAAGTTTATTTAAACCGGAGCTACGGTTATTTAGTTATGAATTAAATCATATTAGCATGGCATAGGAGCAAATTAATGCAAACAACATTTTAGACATTTTAAACATGGGTGAAAGTTGGATATTATTAATCTACACAAAATTCTGAGCAAGTTTCATATATAATTCATTTTAATCCGATGCATCGTTTGTGAGTTATTAAATGCATGAAGAACAGGGGCTATTCTGCAAAACTGCTGATGTCTGAAAATAGGAAAAACCTAGGCGCGAAAAAAAACATGACGGGCCGAAACTGAATGGCCCAATAGTGAGGGAAAAGAAAAAAAAGAGGAGGGGCGCTGCGGGTGTGGCCTCACCCATGGGCTCGGCCCAGCTGGAGGGAAGCAGGCCGGCGCGGAGAGAGGGCAGGCCGAGGCGGGGGGCGGCGCGTTGGGCCGAAGGCGGGCGCGGCCCAGGAAGGAGGGAGAGGCAGGTCGAGGCAATGCTGGGCCTCGGAGGCCAAGGCGGCCCACGCGAGCGAGGGCGGAGGCGCTCGTCGTCGTCCTCCAGCACCCGCTCCAAGCAGGACAGCGGGACGGCGGCGCCCGCGGTCAACGCCAGTGTAGCGGCGACTCCGGCAGGCGGGCACGGCGGGGGTCCACGGGAATGGACGGATCCGGGCATGGGGACCCCGGATCTGGCCGCGGTGGTTGACGACCGCGCTCCTGGAGGTGGGTTCCGGCGTGGTGGAGCTCTCATGGCGGCGCAAGTCGACGGGGCTTGGCAGGGAGCAAGGTGGTGCGGCCGGGAGGCCAGCGCGGAAGGAGGCGGTGGCCGGCGGAAGTCCGGCGAAGGGCGACGAGGCTGCGGCACTGGTACGCGCCCATGGGCGGCGGCGGCAACCGGGCCCATGCGGGCCCGCGATGGGCTCCACGGGCCGGCGCAGTGGGAGGCAGCGTGCTGGACAGGTGGCACGCCGTGGTTGGAGGAGAGCGGCGGCGGGGCGACGTGGCGACCTCTGATTGGATGGAGTGAGGTGGAGGCTGGACGAGTCCGGCGGGCGTGGACATGTCCGGCAGCGGAGTGGGAAGAAGCTAGGGTTAGATCTGCGCGAGGATTTTGGAGGGAGACACATATTTATAGGTAGAGGGGGCTAGGAGAGTCCAAATGAGGTGCGGTTTTTGGCCACGCGATCGTGATCGAACGACCGAGATGATGGAGCAGAGTTAGGTGGGTTTTGGGCCAAAATGGAAGGTTGTTGGGCTGCAACACACACGAGGCCTTCTCGGTCCCTCGGTTAACCGTTGGAGTATCAAACGAAGTCCAAATGGTACGAAACTTGACAGGCGGTCTACCGGTAGTAAACCAAGGCCGCATGACAAGTCTCGGTCCAATCCAGAAATGTTTAACCCCCACACACAAGAGGAAGGTAGAAATGACCACCGGAGGAGAACGAAGCGCCGGAATGCAAAACGGACAACGGGGAAAAAGCTCGAATGCATGAGACAAACACGTATGCAAATGAAATGCGCATGATGACATGATATGCAATGCACATGATGACATGATGAAATGCAACACGCAAGCAAATGACATGGCAACGACGGCGAATAACGGGAAGACACGTGGCACATCGGTCTCGGGGCGTTACAGTCCTCGCAATGATTTCTCTCTCAAAGGCTTCGAGGTGGGTTGCTCTCAATCGACAAAAGCCGTGCACTAACTATGAGCAGCCACCAATTTATGGTGTAGGGGGTGGGCTATTTATAGCCATTAGGCAACCCGGCCGGATTTGTCCGAAATGACCCTGGGTCACTAAGGAACTGACACATGTTCCAACGGTCAGATTTCAAACACATGCGGCAACTTTACTTGGGCTACAAGTAAAGCTGACTCATCCAGCTCTGGATAAGATTAGCTCTCATTGTCTTCGCTCGAAGACATAGGATTTTTGTTAAGCATCACTTCACTCACTCTGACTCTATTCACTGGGACCCCACTTAATAGTACGGTGGTTCCTATGACTCAACAAAGAAGAAAAAGAAACAACGAAACAACTAAGTCTTCGCGCTCCATAGTCATCACGTGATGTCTTCTCCTGTCATTGTCTTCAATGTGATTATCTTCACATGCCACCTTTGTCTTCAATGTCTTCATACATTTTTAGGGGTCATCTCCGGTAGGTAAACCGAATCAATGAGGGACTACTACCTGTGTTATCTTGCAATTCTCACAAGCACATTAGTCCCTCAACCAGGTTTGTTGTCAATACTCCAAAACCAACTAGGGGTGGCACTAGATGCACTTACAATCTCTCCCTTTTTGGTGATTGATGACAAACTAGTTGAAGTTTTCAACGGGGATAAAAGTATGTGAAATTGTAAAGGATTTAGGTATTGTCTTCATAAGTAGCAGAAAGTCTCCCCCTGAAGATGTGCATATAAGTATTTTTCTTTTGAATGCAAATGCACATGGCAGGTTGTACTTGTGGAGCTCCTCTTCTACTTATGAAGACAATTCATCATGCATGAAGGGATATAACGAACATAGTGACATGCATAATGAAAAATGGACGTCTGCAAAATGACTTCATGCAGAATTTATCATCGCACATGCGGAATTTATCATCGCATCACATAGTTGACGAAAAGGTAGTAGGCGGCCATCAAGTTTAAGTGTTACAACTCAAAAGAACCAAATATATCAAAAGCGAGAGTTGTAAGCACTTGGCAAATGTAGGAAAAGTATAGCAACCACTCATATGGACCCGCTTGAAGACTATCAACTCATATGCTTCTCCCCCTTTTGTTAGTAATGACCCAAAAGGTTTGAAGATATAGAGCTTTGCTACTCATTCCCATGAGGAGTAGGCGAAGCAGCAGGGTCGTCGTTGTGGTTTTGTGGTGCAGACGAACTTGGTGCAGTGTCGATATGCGCCGAAGTTGGAGGTGGTGAGGTAGCATCATCTTGGTCATCAATGACTCTGGCATTAACAGTTGTAGCTGACGAAGAATAGTCGAAGACTTCGAGTGAGGGAGTCCGACACAAGTGAGCATTCCAGGGAGGAGTTGAATCGAACTTGAATCTCTCAGCGAAGCCATCCTGGTGAAGATCATCTTCAGAGCTCAACAGAGTTAGACTCTTCCACGATCGGCGACAGGTTTCATGTGTAACAAAGGCATTCTTGGTGGCAAGATTTTGAATGCGATTGACATCCACCAAGAAGATTTGTATTTGACGCTTAAGCCAGTCATGATGCTTATCCTGTTTCTGATGTAGAGCGACAAGAGGCTCTCGGTCATTGAGAACACGATATCGCTTCCGAGGCCTTTGAGCAATGGTGCTTTCAGTGGCTTCAGTTTGGGTGCGAGGGGCACGTGTATTGCTAGCCAAGGGATAAACATGAGAAACGGCCTGAACTCCTTCAATGGGCTGGGTGAAGCTTTGATGATCGACATTGTGAAGATAAATTGGCTCCTTGGCAGGCTTTGGGTATATGGCTTCGACAGACAGATCAACCTCGAGCAAGAATATGAGATGATTGCGCGCAGAAGGCTGATAGTTGATAGCAGAGTGAAGCTTGATGAGGCGCATTACCCATGAGCATAGAACTTCAGACCAAATATATCGGAGTCAGATGCAGCCAATTATCTGATGAAGAAGTCTTGAGGATTGAAGCTGATGCCATTAAAGATATAGAAAACCAATGTCTTCATTGCTCCTTCAAGCTTCGCTGTAGGAGAATGTCCTTTGACAGGCCATAGAGTTCGCCTGATGATATGATAAATAGTGCGGGGAAGATACTCTAGGTCTTCAACAAAGAACTCCTATGGATATTCAGCATCTTGGGGCAATGGCTTCATGGTGTACATCGCCTGTCATCCACTCAAGGATACAAGTCTTTGGATCCCTGTAGTAGATGTGAATGTGGAGGGTAGCATAAAATTGTAGCAGAAGCTCTTCATTCCAATGTTCTTTGGCAGTCACAAACTGTAGGAGGCCAGCATCTCTGAAGCAGCCAAGGGCTTCTTCTAGGCCGGGCAGACCAGCCATGGCTTCACAGTCTAGACGCATATGAGGGAAAATGCGCCCCTGATTGTATAAGATGCAGGAATAGTAATTGCGTTGCTGATAACTCGAGAATCGATCTGATGAAATTTTTGGCCTTGTGTAGGGGTTCTTGGCACTGTCAAAGAATGTGTTGTGTGCCATAAAGCCATTCAGATTAAACGATCCTGATGAAGTTGAAGTACCTAGAAACCATGGCAGCCTTGGCTTTGGCTTCTGGAGCTGAGGCCTGTGCTCCACATGATAGTCAAATTATGGACCAGCAGCAGGTGGAGGAACCACAATGGGCCAGTGAACGAAGGTAAGTTGACGTTGATAGAATGCTTGCTAAATGGTGTGTGGCTTGGGAGGTGGTACAGGAGCAGAGGCATTGTCTTCGAGCTGCAGATTTGCTTTAGGTGCAGCATTGGCTTCAGGTGCATTCACTTATGGAACCACATTAGCTTTAGGCGCCACATTAGCTTCAGCCATGACAACGTCATTGGCTTCAGTATGGGTGTTGGTGGTCGCCTCAATGTTATCAACCTCCACTCGAGTAGCTGGAGGGTCGGACACGTTCTCCTCGAGAACAACTTCAGGGTTGGTTGGGGGTGTAGCAACATGTACTTCTTCATGTCTTGGCTCTTCTTGTTCATTGGCTGATGCATCCAGAATATCTTCAGCCGCTTTGGCTTCAGACTCGGGGATGTTCGCAGTAGGAAAGGCTTCAGGAAAGACTTTGCGTGAAACGGATTGGCGTTCTCTCCTTTTGGAACACTTGACAGAGTGACATGTGGCCTTGGTCCTTTGCGAAGCCTGCGGAATGCTGGCGACGCTTGTGAAGATGGAGTTGGTTGGGCCACAAAGTCATTGTCTTCAAGCACCGGAGTGGTGACTTGAGGTGGGGGAGTACTTCGTGATTCTTCTTGACGGGGGGAGTCTTGTGGGTGATCATCCCATGAGTCATCCTGAGCAATTGGCGTCAATGGACGACCAATGTTGATGAGTTCGCTGTTCGTGAGAACAGGCGATGATACCACATTGTGTTTGATCTGAGGAAGGACTTCATCATCTTCAACATTGTCTTGATGACCAATGTCTTCAGCTGCGGTGGGGTCAATAGTTGGAATGTCTTCAACTTCAGGAGCCTCTATTGAAACAGGCTCATGAACTATCAACTGGCGCTCACTATGTTCAGACGCAGGACGAGCCACTGAGATCGGTGTCGGGTGGTTGGTGTGACATATGCCAATGGATGGCTTATCATTGTGGGAGCCAATAAAACATCGCCGGTGCCTCGAAACGGGATAAGGCGAAGATATGCACGCCGGCGAATCTTACCCAGCTTCAGGGCTCTCCATGGAGATAACACCCCTAATGCTGCTCTGCGGGGTCTCCGCATGATCACTAGCATGACGGGTAGCTACAGGATGCTCCTTGAGCTATTTGGTGAAAGGATCAAGGAGGGCAAGGCCAACCTGCTCCTCTTCTCCTTATGGTGTCTAAAACTATCCCCGGAGAGATCTCCCTCTGGATGGGAGCCCTGGGCGGTTTATATAGGCCTACCCCCCTAGGGGTACAATGGTAATCCGACTAGGCATGGGCCCTAGCCGTCTATGTCTATGCCCACCGGCTTCTTCGCCGACTGGTGGGGCCTGCCATTTGGCGGGCCTCGCCGGCTACCGGTCCTCTGGTTGACAGGCCGGCCCCACCGCTCGGGGGCTCTGTCGGGGGCTGGTTACTGTGGCCCCGCCCTTAGTGGCGAGGGCTGCGTCTTGGCATGCATGGCTACAGTGCCGCCGCTGGGCGGCTTATCACTGTAGCCTTACCTCGTCTTATCTCCTTAATGGGGCGCCTCCTTCGAGGGAGTGGGTTGGCCGGCTACTGGAAATCGGTCGTACCCCTGGCCGACTAGGGGTGGCCCGGCCGCCTTCGGGTGTCTCCATGACGGATGGGACCTGCCGCCCGCGGGCCGTACTAACGGCTCGCTGCGGGTGACATCATGGTCAATATGGCAACAGTGCCGCGCCGAACGGGTGATGGCCGCCCGTACGGCATACTGTGGCCAGGAGTGCTCCGGGATTCGAGGATGGCAGGTTTCGCTATAGCCACGCCCCGTCTCATCACCATATGTGGGTGCAGATTTTGAGGGCACGATCTGGGCCACCTGCTAAGCGGGGGGGGGGGGGGCTTCTTGGAGTCGGTCTTCTTGTGGCCGGCTTCGTGGAGCCGGCCCTCTTGGGGCTTTCTTCTTGGAGATTTTTAGGCCTGGGCCGCCTTCGCATAGCCGGCCTGAGGGGCAGTCGGCTGGAGGAAGGTGGCCCCACGTCTTGGAAGCTTGAAGGCCCGATCGGCCTATAATTTTTCTGAAGTGCCAGGGGGAGCCGGCTAGGCTACCCATGATCATTTACTCCAGCAGTAGTCCCCGCCATCTTGGAAAGATCTTGGCTTGACCTTCCAGCTGTGGTAGCGGCGCAGACCCTGCTGGTAGATGGCGGACCGACTGAGCGCTAACAACTGGCCTTCTTCCAGCAGGTCAACGCCGTCTTCTCGTGCTTCCTTGGCTTCCGCCTCTGTGTACATGGTGACCTGAGGCGAGTCAAACTCGATGTCAGTTGGGATGACAGCCTCGGCACCATATACAAGGAAGAAAGGTGTGAAGCCGGTCGACTTGTTTGGGGTAGTGCGCAAACTCCAAAGGACGGCCGACAGCTCGTTGAGCCAACAGCCGGCCGAACGCTCCAGTGGCACGACCAGTCGGGGCTTGATGCCAGAGAGGATGAGGTCGTTTGCTCGCTCGACCTGGCCATTTGACTGCGGGTGGGCAACGGACGCTAGGTCCTGTCGGATGTCGTGTGTTGCGTAGAAACGTGCCAGTGCTCCCTTTGCAAAATTTGTGCCGTTGTCGGTGATGATGCTATGCCGCACGCCATACCGGGTTGTAATATCTGCGGTGAAAGTAATGGCAGTCGGCCCATTCAGCTTCTTGATCGGCTTTGCCTCAATCCACTTGGTAAATTTGTCCATAGCGACGAGCAGATGTGTCATGCCACCGCGTGCCGTCTTGAACGGGCCCACCATGTCGAGCCCCCAAACGGCAAAGGGCCAGGTGAGGGGGATGGTCTTGAGTGCAGAAGCCGGAAGGTGTTGCTTGGAGCTGAAAACTTGGCACCCTTTGTAGTGTTTGACTAGTTCCTTGGCGTCTTCCAAAGCAGTCAGCCAGAAGAATCTGTGGCGAAAAGCTTTGGCAACGAGTGATCTTGAGGCTGCATAGTGACCGCATTCGCCTTGGTGGATGTCCCTGAGGATTCATTTTTTGACTTTGTGTCACTGCTTTCCTCTTTCTGCAGATTACTTTCCCGGCTACTCTGCCGCCACCATCCAAGCCATCGAGGCCTACCGCGACGCGCGACGTCAAGAGGGGGCCGAGATCGCGCCAGGTGCTAGCCGGTCACTTGAGGAGCAGCTTCTAGGGCTTCAAGCCCGGCTGCAGCCGGCCCACCGCATGCTCCGCCGTCTTCAGCGCGTCGGGGCGCAAGTGCTGGCCGCCCTCTGGCCTAGCGAGGTGATTTCACGCACCCCAAGTCGGACTGCCGACTGGCTGGAGGTCGCAGTCGGCCGCTTCGAGGCTTGGAAGGCGTTAGCGGCCCGGTCTATCGCAGGGCGGGCACTGGAGTTCGTCCGGCCTGGTATCTAGGGCTGAACTGAGACCAGCTGAGCACCTGGCGGCAGGAGGCTGACGAGGAGCTGGAGGCGGTGCGGCCGGCTATCATCCAGCGCGCCTCGGCGATCACCGAGTACTCCGACACCTGTGCCTTTGCCCCTAAGGTGGATGACGCCGGCGTCGCTCAGCCGGAGGAGTGGTTCGGGCTGAACCCGGCCGAAGGTGAGGACTCGGCGGAGGAGATTGCCTCCAGTGATGAGGGCAAAGGGGAAGAGGGAGAGGATGATGAAGACCCTGCGCCGGATGGTGAAGCGACCAGCCCGCCTCTGCCCGATCGTGCCTCTAGCAACGATGCCGAGACTCGCCAGCCGGTCACTCCTCCAGCCGGCACCGCCGAGTCCGCCAACCTGCCCAACTCGCCCGTTGTTCCCCTGGCTTGATCTGCCGTCCTTGCTTTCCTGCTTGTTACTCTTTCGAACAATCTTTAAATTTGCGCAGTTCCACCCACTGGGGGTGTATTCAGACTATGTTGAATGCTGGCCTTTCGAAGGTCTTTTGTGTAAATATTATGCATGTGTTTGGCTTCTGTTTATGTTTGCTTTTTATCCTTTGGTTTTTTCCTTTGCCGCCTTCCCTTGCCCACCGCCTTCCCAGCCGGACAGCTGCTCTGCAGTCTATGGCCGGAGAAGGACTTGGTCGTTTTGGGCAGGCAAGTACTCAAGCTTTCTCAGATTGCAGCAAGGTGAACGGGAAGCCGGCCAGCCGACTGCTCTGATAGTCGGCTGGCAGGGTGGGAGGCCGGCTCGCGTTATATAAGTTCGTTGGTCCTTAGCCGTTTTTCACGTGGGCATCCTTTCTTGGCCTTGGCTCTTGCCAGTCGGACAGTCGTTTCTCCGAGATGCGACTTTTGGCAAGAGAGGTCTTGGGTGCCGGCACACTACTTGTCTAACTGCAGGTGGAACTTTAGATATAACTTGAGGCGGCGAGTCCCCGGGCCGACTGGTCGAACCCGGTGCCGGACGAAGAAAGGAAGTGTAGGAACATAATCGTATGCGTGATACTCATCATTCATAGATAAAAGAGGGTAGTCCCTGAGTGCTCCTCGGGGCACCCCTTGTCTCGTACTTAGTACAAAACGTAGCGTGCTACGTACTGCTTTTTAACTGTAAAATCTTCGGAGGAGATTGCCGTTCCATGGTCGTTCCGACTCCTTGCCGGAATCATCTCTCTTGCGTGCCTTCGGCTTCTGCGCGACGATTAGGTAGTAGGAGTTGTTGCCTAAAGCTCTGCTGATGATGAAGGGGCCCTCCCAAGGGGCCGAGAGATTTTGCTGGGCGGCTGTTCGCTGGATCAGCCGAAGCACAAGATCGCCATCTTGTAAAGATCTTCGCTTGACCTTCCGGCTGTGGTAGCGGCGCAGACCCTGCTGGTAGATGGCGGACCGACTGAGCGCTAACAGCTGGCCTTCTTCCAGCAGGTCAACACCGTCTTCTCGTGCTTCCTTGGCTTCCGCCTCCGTGTACATGGTGACCTGAGGCGAGTCAAACTTGATGTCAGTTGGGATGACAGCCTCGGCACCATATACAAGGAAGAAAGGGGTGAAGCCGGTCGACTTGTTTGGGGTAGTGCGCAAACTCCAGAGGACGGCCGACAGCTCGTTGAGACAACAGCCGGCCGAACGCTCCAGTGGCACGACCAGTCGGGGCTTGATGCCGGAGAGGATGAGGCCGTTTGCTCGCTCGACCTGGCCATTTGACTATGGTTGGGCAACGGACGCTAGGTCCGGCCGTATGCCGTGTGTTGCGCAGAGACATGCCAGGGCTCCCTTTGCAAAATTTGTGCCATTGCCGGTGATGATGCTATGCCGCATGCCATACCGGGTTGTAATATCTGCGGTGAAAGTAATGGCAGTCGGCCCATTCAGCTTCTTGACCGGCTTTGCCTCAATCCACTTGGTAAATTTGTCCATAGCGACGAGCAGATGTGTCATGCCGCCGCGTGCCATCTTGAACGGGCCCACCATGTCGAGCCCCCAGACGGCAAAGGGCCAGGTGAGGGGGATGGTCTTGAGTGCAGAAGCCGGCAGGTGTTGCTTGGAGCTGAAAACTTGGCACCCTTTGTAGTGTTTGACTAGTTCCTTGGCGTCTTCCAAAGCAGTCAGCCAGAAGAATCTATGGCAAAAAGCTTTGGCGACGAGTGATCTTGAGGCTGCATGGTGGCCGCATTTGCCTTGGTGGATGTCCAGTGATGCTGCGCCTAACAAGCTCTCGGCTGATGATTGTGTAGGCTCCGGCTCGGTGTTGAACCTGTCTTGCCGAGATCTTGTCGGTTGGCAGCTGTAACGCCCCAGATATTACTTTCCCAATTTATACTCCAACTCTTGCCGTTTCCGGCATTAAGTTATATTTATTTCTCAGGTTCGGGTCTTTGTCTCCGTGTGTTGTTTTCGTTTTCATGCATCTCATATCATGTCATCACGTGCATTGCATTTGCATACATGTTCATCTCATGCATTCGAGCATTTTCCCTGTTGTCCGTTTTGCATTCCGGCGCTTCGTTCTCCTCCGGTGGCCATTTCCAGCTTTCTTTCGTGTGTGGAGATTAAACATTTCCGGATTGGACCAAGACTTGCCATGCGGCCTTGGTTTACTACCGGTAGACCGCCTGTCAAGTTTCGGGTCATTTGGACTTTGTTTGATACTCCAACGGTTAACCGAGGGACCGAAAAGGCCTCGTGTGTGTTGCAGCCCAACACCCCTCCAATTTGGCCCAAAACCCACCAAACTCTACTCCATCGTCTCGGTCGTTCGATAACGATTGCGTGGCCGAAAACCGCACCTCATTTGGACTCTCCTAGCTCCCTCTATGCCTATAAATACCCCCTCCATTCGGATCTCTTCTTCTCCCCGTCCAACCCTAGTCCAAAAAAAAACGCAGATCCGCCGCCGACGAACGTGTCCGGGCGGAGCCGGACAACGTCTGCCGCCACCGCCACCAATCGGACGCCGCCACGTGGCCCTGCGCCCACATCCCCGCCGCCGGCCCGGGAGGCCCAGGAGGGGCCCCCGCGAGCCCATCTCCGTGCCCGCCGCCGCCTGTCTTCCCCTCTGGCGCCGATCCGCGGCGCCGCCGCTCCCCTCGCCGGCCGGCACCGCCGTCGCCGCGCCGGACCTCGCCACCAACGCCGCCACGCCGCCGCGGCCACGCCCCGCCGCCGTGCCAACTCCGAGCCGGCCCCGCGCCACATCACCTCGTCGGATCCGGCCGGTCCCGCCGGCGACCTCCTCCTCCCCTCTCGCCGGCGACCTCATCTCCGGCCACCGCGACCTCCAATCCCGGCGATCCCCGGCCGCCCGCTGCTACAGTGCCACGAAGGAACCCTAGATCTGAGATCTAAAAAAACTGACGGTTGACTTCTCCTTCTCCCCCCTGATTTTTATGCCTACTTTGACCTGCCATATCTCCGCATCCGTAGCTCCGTTTTGGACATATGATATATCAAAATTTTCGTCTCGATGAGTACATCATTTCATTCCATTGCATCATTTGCATTTGAGTTCATCTTGATGCCCAAAATGCTGTTAGAAGGAGGCATCGTGAGTTAAACTACAGATCCGTTAGCTCATCATAGACTTTTGTCATTTTTGCCATGATTATTGTGTGCATGATATGCCTGTGCCCCTTTGGGATGAATTGTTAAGAATTTTGTCTTCTTTCCATAGGTGCCAACCATGCATTTTTAGATTGTGTGTGGTGACTTGTGCAAGCTTGCAAAGAGGGGCACCTCAGTAATCTGTTTTTAGGGACTTAGTGATTTTCACTAAGTCTGGGATATTTTAGTTCATGATGCCATATGTTCAGCTTGTTTCCTAGTGATCCGTGCCTCTTTTGAGCATGATCAGTAAGGTACATTTGTTAATCTTGTTATGCTCGATCCATCCATATCTTTACTTGTTATGTTGGAGCAACCTAGGTTGAGTCAATCGAGCTCAACTTTTGCATCGTTGTTAATTTGGGCAGATCGTGAACTCTTTTGTGATTTTGCCGGTGCTATTGTTAGTGATCAATGCATGCTATGCCATTGTTATTGCCATGTATAGCTAGAATTTTGTGCCTTCTTTATGGGTATATGATTGCCTTGCCATGACTTGCACCGTAGTGAGTGCATCGAGCTCGTTTACATGCCTCCGTGAGTTATAATTTCAGCATGTCTCAGTTTTCACTGTCTGAAAACTGATTGTGTTTCATCTATGTTCGTTTGCTTGTTAGAGTATTTTGTGAACCCTTTTGGCCCCAGGTCACTTTGGGTGTTTTGTTAAGCTTGTTGAGTAGCTCCATGCCGTGTTCTTACTTGTCATGTTCAGGTTATGTTTCATGTTGTTTTGCTGCTCCGAAGAGAGCATCGTGGTCTGAAATTTCAGACTAGTGTTAATTTCACTAAGTCTGAAATCTGTTTTGCTTATTCAATTTTGCCATGCTTGTTTGAACCCCTTAATGGATGAATTTGGCCATGGCTCAGTCCTAGTGATTTGTTAAGCATATTGTGTACATCCCTGCCATGTATTTTGTTTTCATGTTTGATTGCTGTAGCATGTTCATTTCGTTCCATTTAGGAGCCTACTTGCTGTAAATCGCAGATCGGTTCGTTTCGTAAAACGCTTGCCATTTCCAAACCGTAGCTCCGATTCCTATGATCTTTATATCGTTTTCAGGTGGTTTCATCCCCTCTATCCAGTGGCACACTTGGTTATCCAAGTTGAGGCCAGGTTCATGCATTTCCTGTCACGTCTTGCATTTTGCATCCCGCATCGCATCCCGCATAGCATACCATCTTTCCATATTATTGGTTGCCCTTGCACGTGGTTGATTGTATCCTTGTTGCTTGTTTGTGTTGTTGGGTAGAGCTGGGAGACGAGTTCGCTAACGAGGATCCCGTTGAGTTTGCTTTTGAGGATCCAGTCAACTCTGACAACTGTGCAGGCAAGATGATCATACCCTCGAAATCACTACTATCTTTGCTATGCTAGTTTGCTCGCTCTTTTGCTTTGCCAATGCTACGATGCCTACCACTTGCTTGTCAGCCTCCCAATTGCCATGATTGAGCCGCTAACCCACCATTGTCCTAGCAAACCGTTGATTGGCTATGTTACCGCTTTGCTCAGCCCCTTCTTATAGCGTTGCTAGTTGCACGTGAAGATTGGAGCCGTTCCTTGTTGGAACATTTATTTACTTGTTGGGATATATTATATTGCTATGTTATCTTAATTCATCTATATACTTGGTAAAGGGTGGAAGGCTCGGCCTCTCGCCTAGTGTTTTGTTCCACTCTTGCCGCCCTAGTTTCCGTCATATCGGTGTTATGTTCCCGGATTGTTGCGTCCCTTACGCGGTTGGGCTATAATGGGAACCCCTTGATAGTTCGCCTTGATTAAAGCTTTTCCAGCAATGCCCAACATTGGTTTTACCATTTGCCACCTAGCCTCTTTTTCCCTTGGGTTTCCAGAGCCCGAGGGTCATCTTATTTTAACCCCCCCGGGCCAGTGCTCCTCTGAGTGTTGGTCCACCCTAGAGCACCATGCGGGGCCGTCCCTTGGAAACTTGGGTTACGTTGGCTCCCGTACGCTTATCTTATCCGGTGTGCCCTGAGAACGAGATATGTGCAGCTCCTATCGGGATTTGTCGGCAGAGCGGGTGGTGTTGCTGGTCTTGTTTTAACCTGTCGAATCATCTTGTTGTACCGAGATACCGAGTCTGATCGGTGTGTCTTGGGTGGAGGTCTATTCCTTCGTTGACCATGAGAGCTTGTTATGGGCTAAGTTGGGACCACCCTGCAGGGATTGATCTTTCGAAATCCGTGCCCGCGGTTATGGGCAGATGGGGATTTGTTAATGTCCGGTTGTATATAACTTGAACCGTAATTAATTAAAATGAATCAACTGAGTGTGTTGCCGTGATGGCCTCTTCTTGGCGGAGTCCGGGAAGTGGACACGGTGTTGGAGTTATGTTTGCGCAGGTTGCTCCCCAGTTTCTCGGTCGTGCTTTGCCTCCTCTTCTCGCTCTCTTTTGCGAATAAGTTAGCCACCATATCTGCTAGTCGCTTGCTGCAGCTCCACTTACATTACCCCCTTCCTACCTATTAAGCCTAAATAGTCTTGATCGTGAGGGTGCGAGATTGCTGAGTCCCTGTGGCTCACAGATTACTATTACACCAGATGCAGGGACAGATGATACCGCTCCAGATGGCACGCTCGAGCTCAAGTGGGAGTACGACGAGGACTCTCAGCGATACTATGTGTCTTTTCCTGATGATTAGTAGTGGTGCCCAATCGGGTTAGATTCAGGGCCTTGTCGTATGTTGGGGGTCTTTTCTATTTTGGCGCCGTAGTCGGGCCATGAGTGATTTTTATGATGGATGTTATTTATGTACTTTGATGTGACGTGGCGAGTGTAAGCCAACTATGTCTTCCCCCTTTATATTATTTATGTACATGGGATGTGTGATGATTTCTCGACTTGCGACATTGCTTTCAATGTGGCTATGCCTCTAAGTCGTGCCTCAACACGTGGGAGATATAGCCGCATCGAGGGCGTTACAAGTTGGTAATCAGAGGCTTCCCCGACCTTAGGAGCCCTCATTGCTTGATCGTTTTTAGGAGCCGAGTTGTGTCTAGAAAAATATTTTGAGTCCTTTAGGAATTATATATCGGAGAGCTTAGGAATTCTTTTTACTTCCCAGTCTCCTCATCGCTCTGGTAAGGCATCCTGACGTTGAGTTTTGACTCTTCTCTTCTCAAATTTCACAAAAAAAAAATTTAGGATCACGCGAGTATCTTGGATTTGTTCCGATGGCTTATGATGAGAATACTGTCTTGGTGCCTCCTGTCAGGGGTTTAGTGGAAGTGTCCCGGGGAGTTGAGCTCTGAGGTGTTGTCATCATAATTCTATCGTTGCAATTCTGGTATACTTGAGATATGTTCGCGACATCGAAAATCTCCTTTATGCAGTTCGTTGGTGAGATAACCTCGACGCCACCCAGTACTGGGCGGGAGTTCGGGAGTATCGCCATAACTTGTATAAGGGATGCTTTTCGAAGGTTGAGGTAGATGGTTTCCGAAGGTTTCTTGGTTATGTGTTGAAGGATGGATACAGCTGGATGTAGGTATTGCTAGTTTGGGTGAGATATTATGCTTCCCCTGTATCCCCAACACCTGATTGCATAACCGGAAAGTTTCGGGAGTTTCATTGGTGTGAATTCAAGTAGCTCTTAGGATATCCTTCCAACAGATGTATGATATGAAATTGGGGTTCGACGTCTAGTGGTTCTCCTATTCAAGGTTGATTTTATAATGGTCTTGTTGTGTCTTAAAGAGTCCTTGGCTATGCTGACTCGGGGACGCTTCGTATGTCATGTGCACTGCCTTGTACATGATGGTGCTGTACGATCGAGCCCGTGTAGGTCCCACCACGAAAACTTCGGACGAAATTTCTATCATGTGTTTGTTCCGGCTTATTCCGCAAGCCAACCCTTGGTTTTATTTCGAGTTGCGATATTCAAGTTGCTTCGACGTCATATGTTGATTCCATCCCTCGTTGATGTACCTCTTCTACCTGATTCTTCGTGGCTTCGCAATTTAGGAATATGTGACCACTTCAAGAGAAGTGCATTCGTTCATTTTGTTCGGATGTGAAGACTTTATGTTGCAATTTTCATTCCGTTGGATTCACCTTCAATATTTGTCTATTTGTGTGCTAATGGTGGTCAACCTCTTCAGGATGGCTCCTCCTACGCGCACGACTCCGAACCCTGATCCGCCACCACCTCCACCGCCTCCGGAGGCTTGGCAAGCTGTGATGGCCGCTACTAATGCAAATACACAGTTGATCATGCAAATCCTCCAAGAGCGGAATCAAGGCAGTCAAGGGAATCAAGGCAACAATCAGAACCATTTTGCTACTCTGAACCAGTTCCTCGCAAATGGTCCAAAGACGTTCAGCAATTGTGTTGAGGCTACTGATGCTGATGATTGGCTAGTGGATCTGGGCAAGCATTTTGAATGCAGCAACGTCAGGCCTGAAGATTTCGTCAAGTTCGCTTCTTTCCAGCTCAAAGATCTGGCTGCAGAGTGGTTCTAGCAGTACCAGGATTCCAGAGGTGGACGTTTGATCACTTGGGATGATTTCCGTCGTGATTTCCGAGCTCATCACATCCCTCATAGTGTGACTGAAAGCAAACGTGAGGAATTCCGCAATCTGAAGCAAGGCTCTTTCTCTGTCTATGACTACAACAAGTTGTTCTAGAAGCTCGCCCGTTTTGCCAAGCAGGATGTTCCTGATGAGAAGAGCATGATCTATCAGTTCAGGGGTGGTCTCCGTGAAGAAATTCAGCTCGCTCTTGTCCTCTTTGAGCCGCTGAGATACGATGAGTTCTACAACATGGCACTGAAGCAAGAGGCTGCTCAGTTGAGGTGTGATGCTTCCAGGAAGCGAGTCAGAGACACTACACCTTCTTCCTCTACTCAAGTGGCCAAGCAGTAGAAGTATTGGCTTCCTCCTCCTCCGTTCCGTCAGCCGTATCAGCAGAAGAGCAAAGGTGGCAGTGGTTCTTCCCACCCACCCAACCCAGGCTTTCAGAACAAGACTTCGTCTCAAGCTCCAAGATCGAGTGCTCCGTACCACCGTCCGCTCTCAGAGGTCACGTGCAACAAGTGCCAACAAAAGGGTCACTATGCCAACAAGTGTTTCAACTAGAGGCATCTTCCTCCTCCTCCTCCTGTCAGATCGGCAAGTACAGCAGTGGTCAAGCATAATCCCAAGCAAAGGTCAATATGGTGAATGCAGCTCAGGCAGAGGATTCTTCGGATGTCATCATGGGTAAATTTCCAGTTAATTCTATTCCCGCAAGATTTCTTTTTGACACTGGTGCATCACATTGTTTCATGTCAAGATCTTTTGTTTCCAAGCATGACTTCGTTTCAAAAATGTTGGGTAAACCTATGGGAGTGGTTTCTCCGGCTAAGTCTATGAGGGCTACTTCAATAGTCCCGGATATTTCTATCATGTTGGGTGATTTCAAGTTCTTGGCTTCTCCTATGGTTCTTGGTGATTCTGATATCGATCTTATTCTCGGGATGGACTGGCTCTCTAAGCATAAAGCTTAGCTTGATTGTGCAGCCAGGCAGATTCAGCTGACTCATTCGTCTGAGGATGTCATTGTCTTTGCTGCTCGGGATAATACCATATGGTTGTGCTCTCTCAATGAGAAGGGTGAATCGGATGCGATTTCGTAGATTCCGGTTGTTTGTGAGTATCAAGACGTCTTCCCAGAAGAACTCCCAGGTATGCCTCCGCACCGACCGGTTGAATTTGTTATTGAACTTGAGCCCGGTACGGAACCTGTGTGCAAACGCCCTTACAAGCTCGGCCCTGAAGAGTTGAAGGAGTTGAAGAAACAACTCGATGTTCAAGAAAGAATGGGTCTCATTCGGCCTAGTACTTCTCCGTGGGGTTGTGGTGTTCTTTTTGTGAAGAAGAAGGATGGAACGGACCGACTTTGTGTTGATTATCGTCCATTGAACAAGAAGACCATCAATAACAAATACCCACTTCCCAACATCAATGAGCTGTTCGAACAACTCAAGGGTGCCCAAGTATTCTCCAAGATTGATCTCCGTATGGGTTATCATCAGATTCGTATTCGTGAACAAGATATTCCCAAGACGGCGTTCAGAACAAGCTATGGGTCATATGAATACACTGTCATGTCTTTTGGCCTCGCCAACGCTCCTCCGACATTCTCTCGCATGATGAACTTCATGTTCAACCCCTACACCAATGACTTCGTTTTGGTCTATCTCGACGACATTCTGGTTTTCTCCAAGAACAAGGAAGATCATGCCAAACACTTGCGTTTGGTTCTTGACAAGCTCAGGGAACATCAGTTCTACGCCAAGTTCTCCAAGTGTGAATTTTGGCTCGATGAGGTGCTTTATCTTGGTCATATCATCTTTGCCAAGGGCATTTCCATGGATCCTAAGAAGGTGTCTGCAATTGTTAATTGGGAACCTCCTCAGAACGTGAAGCAACTCCGTAGCTTCCTCGGTCTCGCAAGCTACTGTCGAAGATTCGTTGAAAACTTTTCCAAGATCGCAAAGCCTCTCTCAAATCTTCTTCAGAAGCACATCAAGTACGTTTGGTCTCCGGAGTGTGATATTGCTTTCAACACTTTGAAAGAGAAATTGATCACTGCTCCAGTTCTGACTCCGCCTGATGAAACCAAGCCGTACGAGGTCTTTTGTGATGCCTCTCTCCAAGGTCTAGGTGCTGTACTGATGCAAGAGAAGAAAGTTGTTGCTTATACCTCTCGCCAGTTGAAGCCTAATGAGAAGAACTACCCCACTCATGATCTCGAGTTGGCGGCAGTTGTGCATGCTTTGTTGACTTGGAGACATCTTCTATTGGGAAGGAAAGTGGACATTTTCACTGATCACAAGAGTCTCAAGTACATCTTCACCCAGCCTAATCTCAACCTCAGGCAAACTCGATGGGTCGAAATGATTCAAGAGTACAATCCGAGTATTGAGTATACTCCAGGCAAGGCCAATGTGATTGCTGACGCTTTGAGCAGAAAAGCATATTGCAATAGTCTAATTCTCAAGCCTTACCAACACGAGCTTTGTGAAGCTTTCCGCAAACATAATCTGCAAATTGTTCCTCCAGGTTTCCTCGCCAACCTTCAAGTTTCTCCTACCCTGGAAGACCGGATTCGCCAAGCCCAGCTTCTTGATGCTATGGTGGAAAAGGTGAAGATTGGGATTGTCAAGAGTCAGTCCAAGTACAAGTGCTACCGACTTGATGACAAGGACACTCTCTTCTTCGAGGATCGAATTGTTGTGCCCAAAGGTGAACTTCGTAAAGTGATCATGAACGAGGCTCACAACTCTCTCCTCTTCATCCACCCTGGTAGCACGAAGATGTATCAGGATCTCAAGCAAACTTATTGGTGGACTCGAATGAATCGCGAGATCGCTCAATTCGTGAATGAATGTGATGTCTGCAGAAGAGTGAAGGCAAAACACCAAAGGCCAGCAGGTCTCCTCCAACCTCTTGCCATTCCAGAATGGAAGTTTGACCACATTGAAATGGACTTCGTGACTGGGTTTCCAAAGTCCAAGCGTGGCAATGATGCTATATTCGTTGTCATCGACAAGCTCACCAAAGTGGCTCATTTCCTGCCTATCAAAGAGTCGATCACTGCAGCTCAATTGGCGGAACTCTATACCTCTCGAATTGTCTCTCTGCACGGTATTCCTCAAGTGATATCTTTAGACCGTGGCAGCATCTTTACCTCCAAGTTTTGGGATTCTTTTCAGAAGGCCATGGGCACCAACATTCACTTAAGCACTGCTTTCCATCCTCAAACAAGCGGTCAAGTCGAGCGTGTAAACCAGATTCTTGAAGATATGCTCAGGGCTTGTGTTATCTCCTTCGGCATGAAGTGGGAGGATTGTCTTCCTTATGCTGAATTCTCATACAACAACAGTTTTCAAGCAAGTTCGGGCAAGGCCCCTTTTGAAATTCTGTATGGTAGGAAGTGCCGTACACCTCTTAACTGGTCTGAAACCGGTGAACGTCAGCTGCTGGGTAATGACCTAATCACAGAGGCAGAAGAAATGTGCAAGGTCATTCGTGATAACCTCAAAGCAGCCCAATCCCGCCAGAAGAACTACTATGATAGTAAGCACCGAGATTTGGCTTTCGAGATCGGAGATCATGTTTACCTCCGCGTCTCTCCTATGAAAGGGACTCGTCGCTTCGGTATCAAAGGGAAGCTTGCCCCCAGATACGTCGGACCTTTCAAGATTGTCAGCAAGAGAGGTGACCTCGCCTATCAACTCGAGCTTCCTTCAAACTTTGCAAATGTTCATGATGTGTTCCATGTCTCCCAACTCCGAAAGTGCTTCAAGACGCCCGAACGAACAATCAACTTCGAGGACATTGAGCTCCAAGAAGATCTCTCCTATCGTGAGCACCCAGTTGCCATTCTTGAAGAGACTGAACGCAGAACTCGCAACAAGTCAATCAAATTTCTCAAAGTCAAGTGGTCACACCATTCCGACCATGAAGCTACCTGGGAACGCGAGGATCACCTCCGTTCTGAGTACCCGGAGTTCTTTCAGTCCTAGATCTCGGGACGAGATCTTTTTGTAGTGGTGGAGTGTTGTAACGCCCCAGATATTACTTTCCCAATTTGTACTCCAACTCTTGCCATTTCCGGCATTAAGTTATATTTATTTCTTAGCTTCGGGTCTTTTTCTCCGTGTGTTGTTTTCGTTTTCATGCATCTCATATCATGTCATCACGTGCATTGCATTTTCATACATGTTCATCTCATGCATTCGAGCATTTTCCCCGTTGTCCGTTTTGCATTCCGGCGCTTCGTTCTCCTCCGGTGGCCATTTCTAGCTTTCTTTCGTGTGTGGGGATTAAACATTTCCGGATTGGACTGAGACTTGCCATGCAGCCTTGGTTTACTACCGGTAGACCGCCTGTCAAGTTTCGGGTCATTTGGACTTCGTTTGATACTCTAACGGTTAACCGAGGGACCGAAAAGGCCTCGTGTGTGTTGCAGCCCAACACCCCTCCAATTTGGCCCAAAACCCACCAAACTCTGCTCCATCGTCTCGGTCGTTTGATCACGATCGCGTGGCCGAAAACCGCACCTCATTTGGACTCTCCTAGCTCCCTCTATGCCTATAAATACCCCCTCCATTCGGATCTCTTCTTCTCCCCGTCCAACCCTAGTCCAAAAAAAACGCAGATCCGCCGCCGACGGACGTGTCCGGGCGGAGCCGGACAATGTCCGCCACCACCGCCGCCAATCGGACGCTACCACGTGGCCCCGCGCCCACATCCCCGCCGCCGGCCCGGGAGGCCCAGGAGGGGCCCCCGCGAGCCCATCTCCGCGCCCGCCGCCGCCTGTCTTCCCCTCCGGCGCCGATCCGCGGCGCCGCCGCTCCCCTCGCCGGCCAGCACCGCCGCCGCCGCGCCGGACCTCGCCACCAACACTGCCACGCCGCCGCGGCCACGCCCCGCCGCCGTGCCAAATCCGAGCCGGCCCCGCGCCACCTCACCTCGCCGGATCCGGCCGGTCCCGCCGGCGACCTCCTCCACCCCTCTCGCCGGCGACCTCATCTCCGGCCACCGCGACCTCTGATCCCGGCGATCCCCGGCCGCCCGCTGCTACAGTGCCACGAAGGAACCCTAGATCTGAGATCTAAAAAAACTGACGGTTGACTTCTCCTTCTCCCCCCTGATTTTTATGCCCACTTTGACCTGCCATATCTCCGCATCCGTAGCTCCGTTTTGGACATATGATATATCAAAATCTTCGTCTCGACGAGTACATCATTTCATTCCATTGCATCATTTGCATTTGAGTTATCTTGATGCCCAAAATGCTGTTAGAAGGAGGCATCGTGAGTTAAACTGCAGATCCGTTAGCTCATCATAGACTTTTGTCATTTTTGCCATGATTATTGTGTGCATGATATGCCTGTGCCCTTTTGGGATGAATTGTTAAGCATTTTGTCTACTTTCCAGAGGTGCCAACCATGCATTTTTAGGATGTGTGTGGTGACTTGTGCAAGCTTGCAAAGAGGGACACCTGAGTAATCTGTTTTTAGGGACTTAGTGATTTTCACCAAGTCTGGGATATTTTAGTTCATGATGCCATATGTTCAGCTTGTTTCCTAGTGATCCGTGCCTCTTTTGAGCATGATAAGTAAGGGACATTTGTTAATCTTGTTATGCTCGATCCATCCATGTCTTTACTTGTTATGTTGGAGCACCCTAGGTTGAGTCAATCGAGCTCAACTTTTGCATTGTTGTTAATTTGGGCAGATCGTGAACTCTTTTGCGATTTTGCCGGTGCTATTGTTAGTGATCCATGCATGCTATGCCATTGTTCTTGCCATGTCTAGCTAGAATTTTGTGCCTTATCTATGGGTATATGCTTGCCTTGTCATGACTTGCACCGTAGTGAGTGCATCGAGCTCGTTTACATGCCTCCGTGAGTTATAATTTCAGCATGTCTCAATTTTCACTAAGTCTGAAAACTGATTGTGTTTCATCTATGTTCGTGTGCTCGTTAGAGTATTTTGTGAACCCTTTTGGCCCCCGGTCACTTTGGGTGTTTTGTTAAGCTTGTTGAGTATCTCCATGCCATGGTATTACTTGTCATGTTCAGGTTATGTTTCATGTTGTTTTGCTGCTCCGAAGAGAGCATCGTGCTCTGAAATTTCAGACTAGTGTTAATTTCACTAAGTCTGAAATCTGTTTTGCTTATTCAGTTTTGCCATGCTTGTTTGAACCCCTTAATGGATGAATTTGGCCATGGCTCAGTCCTAGTGATTTGTTAAGCATCTTGTGTACATCCCTGCCATGTATTTTGTTTTCATATTTGGTGCTGTAGCATGTTCATTTCGTTGCATTTAGGAGCCTACTTGCTGTAAATCGCAGATCGGTTCATTTCGTAAAACGCTTGCCATTTCCAAACCGTAGCTCCGATTCCTATGATCTTTATATCGTTTTCAGGTGGTTTCATCCCCTCTATCCATTTGCACACTTGGTTATCCAAGTTGAGGCCAGGTTCATGCATTTCCTGTCACGTCTTGCATTTTGCATCCCGCATCGCATCCCGCATAGCATACCATCTTTGCATATTATTGGTTGCCCTTGCACGTGGTTGATTGTATCCTTGTTGCTTGTTTGTGTTGTTGGGTAGAGCCGGGAGACGAGTTCGCTAACGAGGAGCCCGTTGAGTTTGCTTTTGAGGATCCAGTCAACTCTGACAACTGTGCAGGCAAGATGATCATACCCTCGAAATCACTACTATCTTTGCTATGCTAGTTTGCTCGCTCTTTTGCTTTGCCAATGCTACGATGCCTACCACTTGCTTGTCAGCCTCCCAATTGCCATGATTGAGCCGCTAACCCACCATTGTCCTAGAAAACCGTTGATT
Source organism: Triticum monococcum (assembly GCA_034509565.1). NCBI lineage: Eukaryota > Viridiplantae > Streptophyta > Magnoliopsida > Poales > Poaceae > Triticum > Triticum monococcum. The sequence continues at coordinate 245,865,026 of CM067846.1, read as the reverse complement.
GGCTATGTTACCGCTTTGCTCAGCCCCTTCTTATAGCGTTGCTAGTTGCAGGTGAAGATTGGAGCCGTTCCTTGTTGGAACATTTATTTACTTGTTGGGATATCATTATATTGCTATGTTATCTTAATTCATCTATATACTTGGTAAAGGGTGGAAGGCTCGGCCTCTCGCCTAGTGTTTTGTTCCACTCTTGCCGCCCTAGTTTCCGTCATATCGGTGTTATGTTCCCGGATTGTTGCGTCCCTTACGCGGTTGGGCTATAATGGGCACCCCTCAATAGTTCGCCTTGATTAAAGCTTTTCCAGCAATGCCCAACATTGGTATTACCATTTGCCACCTAGCCTCTTTTTCCCTTGGGTTTCCGGAGCCCGAGGGTCATCTTATTTTAACCCCCCCGGGCCAGTGCTCCTCTGAGTGTTGGTCCACCCTAGAGCACCGTGCGGGGCCGTCCCTTGGCAACTTGGGTTACGTTGGCTCCCGTACGCTTAGCTTATCCGGTGTGCCCTGAGAACTAGATATGTGCAGCTCCTATCGGGATTTGTCGACACAACGGGTGGTGTTGCTGGTCTTGTTTTAACCTGTCGAATCGTCTTGTTGTACCGAGATACCGAGTCTGATCGGTGTGTCTTGGGTGGAGGTCTATTCCTTCATTGACCGTGAGAGCTTGTTATGGGCTAAGTTGGGACCCCCCTGCAGGGATTGATCTTTCGAAAGCCGTGCCCGCGGTTGTGGGCAGATGGGAATTTGTTAATGTCCGGTTGTAGATAACTTGAACCGTAATTAATTAAAATGAATCAACTGAGTGTGTTGCCGTGATGGACTCTTCTCGGCGGAGTCCGGGAAGTGGACACGGTGTTGGAGTTATGTTTGCGCAGGTTGCTCCCCAGTTTCTCGCTCGTGCTTTGCCTCCTCTTCTCGCTCTCTTTTGCAAATAAGTTAGCCACCATATCTGCTAGTCGCTTGCTGCAGCTCCACTTACATTACCCCTTTCCTACCTATTAAGCTTAAATAGTCTTGATCGCGAGGGTGCGAGATTGCTGAGTCCCTGTGGCTCACAGATTACTATTACACCAGATGCAGGGACAGATGATACCGCTCCAGATGGCGCGCTCGAGCTCAAGTGGGAGTACGACGAGGACTCTCAGCGATACTATGTGTCTTTTCCTGATGATCAGTAGTGGTGCCCAATCGGGGTTAGATTCAGGGCCTTGTCGCATGTTGGGGGTCTTTTCTATTTTGGCGCCGTAGTCTGGCCATGAGTGATTTGGATGTTATTTATGTACTTTGATGTGACGTGGCGAGTGTAAGCCAACTATGTCTTCCCCCTTTATATTATTTATGTACATGGGATGTGTGATGATTTCTCGACTTGCGGCATTGGTTTCAATGCGGCTATGCCTCTAAGTCGTGCCTCGACACGTGGGAGATATAGCCGCATCGAGGGCGTTACAGCAGCTCTCTGTTTACTAAGAAGTTGAGGATGGGCTGGGCCCGTGATGGAGTTGTGACTTCTTCTATTGTCAGGACTGCCACTATGATAGGGGCGGGTGGGCTGGGTGGTGAAGAGTTGGAGTCGGAGTCGGCCACCCCCTGTTGTGTTGATGCAGTCCCCGGGCCGGCTGCAGTAGCCCCCGGGCCGAGTTCCGAATTTCCCAGGCTGGGTGTGACTATGGCATTCCCTGGGCCACTTCTTGGAGTCCCCGCGCCGCCTACTTGGTTTCCCAAGTCGGGTCCGACTGCGTCGGGGTCAGGCAGCATGTAGATGGAATCAGATTCTGGAGACGGCTTGATAGACGGCTTGAGGAGGCGGTGGAGAGTAACGCTGGCTAGTATAGCTTGCCGGGTGGATCCTACTCGTGCCAGGGCATCTGCTTGCATGTTGTCGGCACGTGGTACATGAAGGAACTCACATCCTTCATAATATCCATGGATTTGCTGGACGAGGAAACAATAGATCGCCATGTTTGCGTCCTTGGCGTCCCAGTCGCCAGATGACTCTTGGACCACCAAATCCGAGTCTCCATAGCTCTTTGGCTAGCCTGAGCCTGTGTACGAGCGCCTCGTACTCGGCCACATTGTTGGAGGTGGCAAAATGAATTTGCAATGTATACTTGAGCTTGTCGCCCTTGGGAGAGGTGAGGACGATGCCGGCTCCCAAGACGGTGTGCATCTTGGACCCATCGAAGTGCATCCGCCAGTGAGTGGAGTCGGGGGCCGATGGAAGGTATTGGGTTTCGGCCCAATCGACGAGGAAGTTGGCCAGTGCCTGGGACATAATAGCGGTGCGGGGCTGGTAGAAGATCGCGTAGGGGGCCAGCTCAATGGCCCATTTGGCCACCCGGCCGGATGCATCCCGGCTGCCAATGATCTCGGTGAGTGGGGCAGTACACACGACCATGATGGGGTGCTCTTGAAAATAGGGCTTGAGCTTCTTGGCAGCGAAGTACACACGGTAGCACATCTTCTGGTGGTGTGGGTAGTTCTGCTTCAAGGTGGATAAGACTTCGCTTAAATAATACACCGGCCTTTGGACCGGCTAAGCCCGGCCTTCTTTTGGGCATTGGACTACGATGACTGTGCTGACCACCCGGCTAGTAGCGGCAATGTAAAGGAGCATGCGCTCCTTTTTAGCCGGTGCCGCCAAGACAGGCGGCGTGGTCAACATCTTCTTTAGCTCGTGGAAGGCTTGGTCCGCCTGGTCGTTCCACTCGAAATGAGTGGACTTCTTCATGAGTCGGTAGAGGGGGAGGGCTTTCTCTCCGAGCCGGCTGATGAAGCGGTTCAGTGAAGCCAAGCATCCGGTGAACTTCTCGACATCCCGTAGCTTGGTGGGAATCTCCATTCTCTCTATGGCCTTGATCTTCATCGGGTTGCACTCGATGCCGCGTTCGGAGACCAGGAAGCCTAGGAGCTGGCCGGCTGGTACTCCGAACACGCATTTCTCGGGGTTGACCTTGATTTGAAATCGGCGCAAGTTTTTAAATGTCTCTCTGAGGTCTTCCAGCAAGGTGCCGCGCTTCTCCGTCTTCACCACAATATCGTCTACGTAGACGTGGGCATTTCTGCGGAGCTGCTTGAGGAGGCATTTCTGCATGCAACGCTGAAAAGTGGAACCGGCATTTCTCAAGCCAAATGTCATAGTCAGGTAGCAGAAGGCTCCGAATGGTGTGATGAAGGCGGTTTTCAGGCGGTCAGCTGGATCCAACTTTCTCTGGTGGTAGCCTGAGTAGGCATGCAAGAAACTCAACAGCTCGCATCCGGCTGTGGAGTTTATTACTTGATCAATCCTTGGCAGGGCGAAAGGATCTTCGGGGCAAGCCTTGTTGAGGCTGGTGTAGTCTATACACATGCGCCATTTGTTATTTTTCTTCAGCACGAGGACCGGGTTAGCGAGCCACTCTGGGAAGAAAACTTCCATAATGAAGCCGGCTGCCAGAAGCCAGGCTATTTCTTCTCCTATGATCCTTCTCTTCTCTTCCGATAGTCAGCGGAGGGGTTGTTTGACTGGCATTGCACCTTCTCGGACGTGTAGCTAGTGCTCGCCGAATTCCTTCGGCACACCCGGCATGTCCTTGGGGGACCATGCGAAAATGTCCCTATTCTCATGGAGGAAATCAGCGAGCTCGCCTTCCTATTTGCTGTCTAGGTTCGCCCCGATGGTGGCAAACCTTTCTGGGTGGTCCGGGTCCAGAGGTACCCTCTTTGTTTCTTTGGCCGGCTGAAAAGAACCTTGGGCATCACACTCCTTGGGGTCCGGGGTCAGGGCTGGCTGCTTGCCGGCCATGGCCACGACTCGGTCCAGTATCTTCTTCTCCTCAGCAATTACAAGGGACTCGGCTAGCCGACTGCTGGCAGCCGCACACTCGGAGGACTTCTTGTAGTCTCTGGCTATGGTGATGATGCCCTTGGAACTTGGTATCTTCATTTTGAGGTAGGCATAATGGGGTACACCCATGAACTTGGCCAGGGCAGGTCGGCCAAGCAACGCGTGGTAAGGGCTCTCTAGATCCACCACTTCAAACCACACCGCCTCTAGGCGGAAATGATCCTTGTCCCTGAAGAGGACGTCTATCTTGATCTTGCCGATTGGGGAGCAGGATAGGCCGGGAACAATGCCATGGAACATGGTCCGACTGGGCATGAGCTGCTTCGTCTTGATGCTTAGCTTCTCCATGGTGTCACGGTATAGTATGTTGATACTGCTCCCACCATCTATCAGCACACGGGAGAAATGGGCGGCTCGCCTTTCTATAGCGAGGGTGGCATCCAGAACCAATGCGTAAGAGCCGGGAGACGGCATCACCTCTGGCTGATCTGTCCGGCTCCAGCTAATAGGCCTTTCTGACAAGTGCATGAACTCTGGGTTGTTGGAGGCGACTGCATTGACTTCTTGGTGTCGTCGGCGCCGGCTATGCCGATCTTCTAGTTGGCTTGTAAAGACGACGTAGGCGGCATGCTCGTCGGGGTACTCGTCTTGAACTGCCCCGACCGCTGGTCGAGTGGCCGGCTGCGGAGGAGCCGGAGGCGGCTGACCAGCAGGTGGAGGTGGCGCCATCGCCTCACCCTTGGAGATCTGTGTGAGCCAGTGGCATTTTCTGGTTGTGTGGTTTGAAGGCTTTGCATCGTTGTGAAACTTGCAGGGGGCATCAAGTGCTTGCTCGTAGGAGAAAGCCGGCTGCCAAGCCGGCCTGCCGCCCTTCTGCTTCTCGGGTGCGGGCCGCCCTTCGGGTTGTTCGTCTTCGATGGTGGCCACCTGCCGACTGGTGGAAGGCGGCAGGGGAGCCTTGCGCTTGTGGTCGTTCTGATACGGGCGTCGGTTGGACTCTCCAGCCGATGTCTTGGGACTTGGAGCGAGCACCTTCCTAGAGGCGTCTAATCGGAGCTCGGTCTTCATTGAGGAATCGGCCATGGCGTATTTATCACTATGATCAACAGCTCGTCAAGTGTAGTCGGCTCGTCGTAGAGGAGTCGGTGCTTGAGGAGGGTGCCTTCTCGGCACCCGGCGGTGAAGTACTCTATAGCTTTAACCTTGTGCACTCCCTCGCAGGAATTGCGGAGCTCGGCCCAACACGTGAGGTAGTCGCGAGTCGATTCGTTGGGCCCTTGGACACACAAGGAGAGCTATCGGGGCTTGCGAGCCCGCTTGTAGGTGCTGGTGAAGTTACGGATGAAGGCTTTGGTGAAGTCTAGCCAGCTGTTGACGTAGTAAGGCTTAAGTCTGTTGAGCCAGGTGCGCGCCGTGCCTTGGAGCATGAGGGGCACATATTTTACGGCAACACGCCTGTTGCCGTTCGGCGATGCTAACCACGGTGGAGTAGTCGATCAAGCAATCTTCCGGCTTCACGGAGCCGTTGTAGTTGGGCCTGTCTATTGGGAGCGAGAACCCTTTGGGGAAGGCCTCGTCGTGGATGCGGGGGCCGAAGCAAGGCAGGCCGACATCATCTTCTTCTTCCAGGGCCAGGGATCGCGCAAGGCGGTCGATCCGGTGGCGGGCATCATTCTCGCCGACTCCTTCATGGCGACCTAGCCGGCCGCTGAGAGTCGGATGCGTGACAGGCGGCGGGGTAGGGTATCTCTCCCCACGAGGCGGAGGAGGAGGGGGGTTGCCCCGCCACTCCACAGCTTGAGGGCGGCCCTCTGCGTCACGCTCGATGGAGATTCGAGTCTGGCTGCGGCTGGCAGCCGGCTCCTTTTCTTTTCTCGCGCGGGTGTTCCTGCGGTCGGGGTTCGGGACGTCGCACCGTGCTCTCGGCACGAACGCCGGCTTCATGCCGCTCTGTGGCCGCGTCGATAAGTTGATGGATGCGTCTGGTCATGTAGGGGAGCTCGTCTGGCCCCAGCCCATTCAACTCGTCTGCGACCGCCTGGGTGGCGCGCAAGTTCTCGAGAGGCGTGGCATAGACTGGGCGGTCCGCTCCCAGCATGTCGGCGATAGCCGCGCCGTGTTTCTTGACGATGCCGACGCGACTCGGCCTGTCGGGAGGCGGCGTGCCGAAGGCGGCACAGTCGACCTCGCGCTGGTGAGCCTCGGTGAGGCGTCTCATGGTGGCTAGCTTCTGGCCCTCCGCAACAAGGGCGAGGCGGCGCACCTCCAATGTCTTGGCATCCGCGTCAGCCGGGACGGGGGCGGACAAGTCGTGCAGCGCTGTCGGCAGGGCGTCGTGGGCGTTTTCGCCTGAGGCGGTGCCGTGGCTGATGACTAGTACCTCGGTGATGGCACTGCTGCTGCTCTCGGCCTGAGGAAGAGGGTCGGTGATGATTACCACATTGGTGGGGAAGGCGTCAAGGGATGCCGTGTCGGAGTCGACAAGCATTGGGTCGGTGGAGCCAACTGACTCCAAGTCCGCGGCAAGCTTGAGGGAGACGTGGAGTTGGTTGAGGAGGCTGACGAGGTGGCTCTCGGGGCAGTCTGTGCCCGCGTTGGATGCGGGCTCGTCGATGATGCGAGCTTCGCCAAGAAGATCGGCGAGGCAGCTTGCCGCGCAGGTGTCAGCGACGTCTTGCAGCACGTCGGGGCAAGCGCCAACGGGCGAGCCGGGCTGGCTACGCACGCTGGGGAGGAAGAGGGTTCCCGTCTAGAGCATGTCTCCGGACGACGGTGCACCTGGCCCCACGATGGGCGCCAAATGTCGGGTGGTTGGTGCGACATATGCCAATGGATGGCTTATCATTGTGGGAGCCAATAAAACATCGCCGGTGTGTGGAAATGGGATAAGGCAAAGACATGCATGCCGAAGAATCTTACCCAGCTTCAGGGCTCTTCGTGGAGATAACACCCCTAATGCTGCTCTGCGGGGTCTCCACATGATCACTAGCACGACGGGTAGCTACAGGATGCTCCTTGAGTTGTTTGGTGAAAGGATCAAGGAGGGCAAGGCCAGCCCGCTCCTCTTCTCCTTATGGTGTCTAAAACTATCCCCAGAGAGATCTCCCTCTACATGGGAGCCCTGGGGGGGTTTATATAGGCCTACCCTAAGGGGTACAATGGTAATCCGACTGGGCATGGGCCCTAGCCGTCTGTGTCTATGCCCACCGGCTTCTTCGCTGACTGGTGGGCCCGCCGACTGGTGGGCCCCGCCGGCTGCCGGTCCTCTGGTCGACAGGCCGGCCCCACCGCTCGGGGGCTCTATCGGGGGCTGGTTATTATGGCCTCGCCCTTAGTGGCGAGGGCTTCATCTTGGCAAGCATGGCTACAGTGCCACCGTCGGGCGGCTTATCATTGTAGCCTTACCTCGTCTTATCTCCTTAATGGGGCGCCTCCTTCGAGGGAGTGGACTGGCCGGCTACTGGAAATCGGCCATACCCCCGGCCGACTGGGGGTGGCCCGGCCGCCTTCGGGTGTCTACATGACGGATGGGACCTGCCGCCCGCGGGTCGTACTGACGGCTCGCCGTGGGTGACATCATGGTCAATATGGCAACAGTGCCGTGCCGAACGGGTGATGGCCGCCCGTACGACGTACTGTGGCCAGGCGTGCTCCGGGATTCAAGGGTGGCAGGTTTCGCTATATCCACGCACCGTCTCATCGCCGTTACATGGGTGCAGATTTTGAGGGCACGATCTGGGCCGCTTGCTAAGGGGGGGGGCTTCTTGGAGTCGGCCTTCTTGTGGCCTGCTTCGTGGAGCCGGCCCTCTCGGGGCTTTCTTCTTGGAGATTTTTAGGCCTGGGCCGCCTTCGCACAGCCGGCCTGAGGGGCAGTCGGCTGGAGGAAGGCGGCCCCACGTCTTGTAAGCTTGAAGGCCGGATCGGCCTATAATTTTTCTGAAGTGCCAGGGGGAGCCGGCTAGGCTACCCATGGTCATTTACTCCGTCAATCGGCTCGATAACAAGGGGCTCTGTGGGAGTAGCCCGATCTTTCTTCTTTGTCTTTCTCTTTTTCGTCGGTGGAGCATCGTCAGTGGTGTGCTTGGTATTGCGCTTGCGGGCTTCGGCTTCAGCTGCCCTTGTTTTCTTGAGCTCCGAAGCCACTGTGGGGACCTTAGGCTTCGAGCCTGTCATACTGGCAGGGAAGACAATGTGAGGTTCTTCCTGCCTTGATGCTTCAGGTAGGGCCATAGCAGGCTTCTTCTTCTTCTTGGCAGCCATTCTGGGGTCGATGCCAGGTCGCCCCAGAGCCTTGCACTTTTCAGCTTCATTGTAGCCTTGAAAACACTTGGCAGCCAGGTGTTTCATGCGCTCTTGAGAACCTTTAGCTTCTTCACGTTTCTTGTGGAACGCCTCCTTGAGCTCATGCAGCATGACCTTCAAGTTTTGGATGTCTACCACGTTGAGCTTGGCCATGTGCTTCTTGAACTGAGCCTTTTCATAGTCAAGCTTATGCTTTAGCTCAACAATTCTCTATGCAAGAGCCAGCTCAGGAGCAATGGCTCCATGGAAGGAGACGCTGAGGCCAATTGGGAGTTGAAGATCATCAAAACTGAGGTCTGGGCTGTCGAACCACTCATCAATGAACTTGTAGAGGATCTCCACATCAAAGAGGGGAAGATCATTGAAGATTTCCGCCTCTTGCTTGCTCTTTATAAGCAGCTCAAGAGCATCATCGCCAAGATCATCGTCGCTAGACAGATCAATGGCTTCGTTCTCATTCCTCAGAACGGCAGCAGGGGTCAATGCTTGACCAGTTGGTTGCATGGGCTTCATCATCTTGTCAGACTTGGAGATGCGAGAGAGATCTTCAGACTGCACACTGGCTTCAGGAGGTGTAGTGGCCAGAGGCTTCGCCCGCGAAACTGTTTGTGTAGAGGAGGGCTTTGAAGCCTTTGGTTTCTTTTGCTTCACAGGCTTCGGTGGTGCAGGCGCTTCGTCAGAATCAACGTCATCTGCAGAGTGATCCACGGCTGCCCTTGAACCTGAATGTGAGTGATGAGACCTTCAAGGTTGTAGAAGGGACCAACAATATTGGGTTCACCATCGCGTGTGCTGTCGGCACGAGGAGCAGAGGGACCGGGGTTGAAGTCTAACCCAAGCGACTTCTTGTTCTATTTGGCAGAAGTTTTGGCAAACTGGAAGTTGCGCTTAAAGAGATTATCTTCACGACAACATAAGAGAGAGGATGGGTCGGCATTAGCAGGCTGAGGTCCACAAATCATGCAAGGGTAGAAGCCTTGAGCAATAGCTTCGGACTTTGACTTGGGCTGAAGACCTTTGTATATAATATCTCCCTAGGGGCCCTTTGTAAGTGCATCTAGTGCCACCCCTAGTTGGTTTTGGAGTATTGACGACAAACCTAGTTGAGGGACTAATGTGTTTGTGAGAATTGCAGGATAACACAGGTAGAAGTCCCTCATTGATTCGGTTTAGCTACCAGAGATGACCCCCAAAAATGTACGAAGACATTGAAGACAATGGTGGTTCATGAAGACATTCATGTCGAAGACAATGACATATGAAGACTCCCCATGAAGCCTTTGGAACTCGAAGACTTAGATCCTTCGTAGTTTTACTTCATTCATGTTGTGTCATAGGAACCACCGTACTGTTAAGTGGGGTCCAAGAGAACCAGTCAGGATGACTGAAGTGATGCCTAATTCAAATCCTATGTCTTCAAGTGAAGACAATGAGAGAAAAATCTTGTCCAGAGTCAGACAAGTCAGCTTTACTTGCAGCCCAAGTAAAGTTGCCGCAAGAGTTCAAAATCCGACCGTTAGTACACGTGTCAGTTCCTTAGTGACCCAGGGTCATTTCGGACAAATCAGGTCAGGGTTGCCAAGTGGCTATATATAGCCCACCCCCACAACCATAAACGGTTGGCTGCTCAGATTTCAGTGCACGGCTTTTGTCGTTTGAGAGCAACCCACCTCGAAACCTTTGAGAGAAAATCCTTAGTGAGGAGAAAAGCCCTAACCACCCAGAGCCAGAGTAAATTGGGCATCACTTAAGTCTTCTTGTCTGTGTGATCTGAAGACTTATTACACTTGAGGACTGTGCATCCTCCAGACGGTTAGGCGTCGCGTTCTGAGCATCCAAGAGTAATTGTGGATTGCCGGTGAACGAAGTCTGTGAAGGTTCGGGAGTCTACCTTGAAGACTTACCTGAGTGATTGGGCGAGGTCTGTGTGACCTTAGCTCAAGGAGAATACGGTGAGGACTGGGTGTCTTGGACTAAGTGTCCTTGACTGGGTGTCCGGGACTGTGTGTCCTTTGGTTTGAATACCTAGCCGCTCCAACCAGACGTACAGTTGTCACAGCAACTGGAACTGGTCCAACAAATCATTGTCTTCAACGTGTCACTGGTTTCATCTTCACTTCCCTTCAACTTACAGTTATTCATTGAGAAGCCATTGCATGCTTGCTCTATCTTTTGTCTTCACAACATATCTGTATGATTTGATTGGCTTCATAACTTCTTCCTACCTGATCCAAATTACACTGAAGCTATTGTTGCTGTGCTTTCACTCTATTGAATACTTGACCTTAGCTTGCCTGTGTAATCTAACTTCCGCTGCATAATGATAGGCATATCTTCACTGTTTGTCTTCATAACTTCCACGTTTTGAAGACTTTCATAAAAATCGCCTATTCACCCCCCCTCTAGTCGATATAACGCACTTTCAATTGGTATCAGAGCGAGGTGCTCCCTTGTTCTGTGTGATTCGGTTTAACCACCTGGAGTTTTAGCTATGTCGACTGCAGGGATAATTAAAGTCTCCGCTGCGTGCCCCGTCTTCGATGGAACTGAATATCCCTACTGGAAGAATAAGATGCGCATGCATCTTGAAGCCATTGACGTCGACCTATGGTATGTCGTCGAAAACAGCGTTCCCAAGGCTGGAGAAGGTGTCACTGCTGCTGATGTCAAGAAGTTCACTCAACTGGACTCCACTGCCAAGAATATTATCTGTGGTCATCTGACCAAGGGACAATACGGCCGTGTGAGTGCCTTGAAGACATCCAAGCTGGTCTGGGACTGGCTCTCCAAGGTCAATGAAGGCATCTCAACCCAGAGAGATCAGAGAATCAGTGTTCTTCGCAATCTCTTCAACCGCTTCAAGCGAAATGACAATGAGAATGTCCAGCACACATTTGACCGGCTCACTGACATCACAAATGAGCTTCAAGCCCTCGGCGCCACTGAGATCACCAAACATGAAATCGTCAAGACGCTGCTAAGATCACTTGACAGTTCATTTGACATTCTAGCCCTGATGATTCAAGAACGTCCAGACTTCAAGACACTCGATCCGTCTGACATACTTGAGAGGCTCAACACACATGAGTTTCAGCTTTCTGAGAAAAGAGATATCTACGGTCCAAACTATGGGCGAACTCGTGCCTTGAAGGCAAAAGCTGTGTCATCATCTGAAGAGGAATCTGACAGCTGTTCTGATGATCCTGAAGACATTGGAAGGGAACTTGCAATGCTAGTGAAGAAGTTCCAGAAATTCACCAAGAAGAAAGGCTTCAGAAAGTCTTCACGATCAAGCTCAAGGAATGATGAAGCTTATGCGCATGACTACAAGAGGAAAACTTGTCACAAATGCAAGAAAACTGGACACTTCATCTCTGAATGCCCACAGTGGGACAATGAGAACAGAAAGAAGAAGAAGAGCAAGGAATATGACTCTGACGATAAGAAGACGAAGAAATACTCAAAGTCTTCGTCCAAGTCTTCCTCAAAGTCTTCATCACACAAGAAGAGGTCATCTGGCAAGGCTCGTGCATTTGTTGGCAAGGAAATGGATTCAGAGGAGGAGTCTGCGTCTGAGGAGGCAGAGGTGGAGTCTGAGGAGGAATCTGATTCTGGCATTGCGAGTCTGGCTACTGCCTATGTTGCCAAGTCCATCTTCAACACTGAAGACAATGACTTCATCACCAGCACCGACGCTAATGACGAGGACGACTCCACTCCCACCTACTGCTTCATGGCCCGTGGTGCCAAGGTAACCAAACGCACTACTCACTATCAAACATCCAGTGACGATGACTCTGATTGTGATTCAAAACCTAGCTACAAAACTCTTGCTAAAATTGCAACTGAACAACAAAAGGATATGGAGCACATTCAAAAGCTGTTAGAAAGAAGCGATGATCTGTTGGGTGCTGAAATGACTCGTTCTGAATCCTTAATTGAAGACATAAAAAATCTTCACGTTAAGTATCAGGAACTTGAAGATCGTCTTGAGACTCTCTCAACTACTCATGAAAAGCTCTCCTATGATTATCTTCAAAGGAAGCAAGATCTTGAGAAGTTGAGAGCGGATCATGAAGATCTTCAAAAAGAAAACGAGTCACTTCGAGCCGAACAGATCAGTTCCGCTCCAGAAGGATTTGAACCACCATGCCTTAAATGCATTGAGCGTGATAATGCTGTTTCTGTTGCTGAATGTTCCACTGCTACTGCTGTTGAAATATCTTCAACTGTTGAAGTGGTAACTAACCCCTCTGCAGAGGATACCACTGCTATTGCTGACGAAAATGCTAGGTTGAAGACATTGCTTGAAACAGGGATGTACAAAAGTCTCAAAGGGCATCAGACATTATGTGATGTCCTCAAGAAGCAGATTCTGAACCGAAACCCTAGGAAGGAGGGTGTTGGGTTCACAAGGAGAATAAATGCAGATGGCTCTTACTGGAAACCTGAGCAGTACCCCAAAACCACATGGGTTGCTGCAAAGGAATCCTCATCAGATCCATCCAATCTGTCTGGCTTCACGTGTGCCAATCCCATTATTATTGATGAATCCTTTGATGCAAACTATAAACTGTTTAAGAATCAGAATGGTGAAGTGTTTGCCAGATACATTGGTACTAACTGCAGGAATGGACCGCCTATGAAGAGGATCTGGGTTCCAAAAACGTGTCTGGAAAATCTTCCTGTGAATGTCTTCATGACACCTCACTTGAAGAAGACAAACCCCAGACCAAAGGCTTCATACGGTCCAAAGGCTTCATACAGACAGAGGACTCACCTGAGTCACACTAACGCAAATCTTTTGCAGGGAAACCATACTCAGGCATATGAATATGAGAGCGGTTCGTCAAACCGTCATGTTCATATGACCAAGAACTATTCTGCCTATTCTTATGAGTACTATTGTCCACCTGCTAGACTGTTTGCTAGGGCTCCAAAGCTAAAATTCTCAGATGCTGCACTTAGACTTATTGCTTCTAAGCCACCCTTGAAGATGTGGGTGGTTAAGAAAGCTTAACTCTCTTTTGCAGGGAAAGGTCTCCAGCTCAAAACCAAAACCTTCTGATGCTACTGCTGGGGACCTTAAAAAAACTTGTGGGGCGCAAGATCAAATGCCCAAATGGCATCACTATGTATTTTATATCTGAATCGCATGCTACTCTCCCTGCTTGTCCTAACCTGGATCTCAGTTTTCATAATCCACTGGTTCGTCAAATGTTCTTGCTTCACAACACTCTTGGTGAAGCCTATCCCCCTAACTGCACTGTAGGGTACGACACCAGTAACTTCGGAGTCTTCAGTATGGATTATTGACAGCGGGTGTACAAATCACATGACTGGCAAAAGAAGTCTCTTTATGGACTCAACCTTACGTCCATCCGACAAGAGCCACATCACATTCGCTGACACTGGTAAAAGTAAGGTACTGGGTCTAGGTAGAGTTGCAATCTCAAAGGATCAACACATGGATAAAGTCATGTTTGTTGAATCCCTTGGCTTCAACTTAATGTCTGTCTCAATGCTTTGCGATTTGAACATGATTGTGATCTTTGGAAAATATCGTTGTTTGGTACTAATGGAATCTGACAAGTCTCTAGTGTTTGAAGGGTATCGAAAAGATGATTTGTACGTGGTAGATTTCTCAGCAGGGCCACAGCTTGCAGTTTGTCTTCTCGCAAAGGCTTCAGAATGCTGGCTTTGGCATCGAAGACTTGGGCATGCTGGCATGAGGAACCTCCACACCCTTGCGAAGAAGAAGCATGTCATAGGCATCGAGGGCGTCAAGTTCAAGAAAGATCACTTATGCGGTGCCTGTGAAGCTGGAAAGATGACGAGGGCAAAACATCCTTCGAAGACAATCATGACCACTACTCAACCCTTCGAACTGCTTCATATGGATCTCTTCGGTCCCACTCACTACTCAACTTTTAACACTACTGCTTGCCTCTATGGCTTCGTTATTGTTGATGATTATTCTAGATATACGTGGGTGCACATAATCCTTTACAAGACTGAAGTGCAGGATGTCTTCAGACGCTTCACCAATCGAGCTATGAACAATTATGGCGCCAAGATAAAGCACATCAGAAGTGACAATGGCACAGAATTCAAGAACACTGGCCTTGACACATATCTTGATACATTGGGCATCACTCATGAATTCTCAGCTCCATACACGCCACAACAGAATGGCATCGTCGAACGCAAGAACAGAACACTCATTGAGATGGCCAGAACAATGTTAGATGAGTACAAGACACCAAGAAAATTCTGGACTGAAGCCATTGACACTGCATGCCATACTATCAACCGTGTATATCTTCACAAGCTGCTGAACAAGACACCTTATGAACTCCTAACTGGCAAGAAGCCAAACGTCAGTTACTTCAGAGTATTTGGTGCAAGATGCTGGATCAAGGACCCACACCATACCTCTAAGTTTGCACCAAAAGCACATGAGGGCTTCATGCTTGGATATGGAAAGGATTCGCACTCCTACAGAGTCTTCAATCTTTTTCACTACAAAGTGGTTGAAACAGTGGATGTGCGGTTTGATGAAACCAATGGATCTCAAAGAGAACAACTGCCAAATGTGCTAGATGAAGTTCCAGCTAGTGAAGCAATCAAGCTAATGGGAACTGGAGAAATTATACCTTCTGAAGCTCGTCCTGAAGAAGAACTTATCATCTCAGCACCTGATCCACTTGAAGATAATGCTCAGACTGAAGACATACCTCCCCATGATAATGTAGATCAGCAAGAGCAAAGTCTTCGACCCCTACACCCTCGTGTTGCCAATGAAGTGCAAATTGACAGAATAATTGATAGCATCAATGCACCTGGTCCACTGACTCGTTCAAGGGCAACTCAACTGGCAAACTTCTATGGGCACTTCGCATTTGTCTCAATCTCAGAACCCAAGAAAGTTGACGAAGCCTTTATGGAACCTGAATGGATTCAAGCTATGCAAGAAGAGCTTCAACAATTTGAGCTGAATGATGTATGGGAGTTGGTTAAGCGTCCTGATCCACGGAAGCATAACATAATAGGCACCAAATGGATATACCGCAACAAGCAAGATGAGCATGGCCAAGTCGTCAGAAACAAGGCTCGTCTCGTTGCTCAAGGATACACTCAAGTGGAAGGCATTGACTTCGATGAAACATTTGCTCCTGTAGCCAGACTTGAAGCCATCCGTATACTGCTGGCCTATGCAAATCATCACAACATAATTCTGTATCAAATGGATGTGAAAAGTGCCTTTCTCAATGGCAAGATTGAAGAAGAAGTGTATGTTGCACAACCACCAGGGTTTGAAGATCCAAAACATCCTGACATGGTATACAAGCTCAAAAAGGCACTATATGGCCTCAAACAAGCCCCTCGGGCCTGGTATGATACACTCAAATACTTCCTGAAGAGCAAAGGCTTCATACCTGGTTCCCTGGATCCCACTCTCTTCACAAAGACATATGATGGTGAACTGTTTGTGTGCCAAATATACGTGGATGACATTATCTTCGGCTGCACCAATCAGAAGTACAGTGAGGAGTTCGGATATATGATGCAAGAGCAATATCAGATGTCTATGATGGGGGAGCTGAAATTCTTCCTCGGTCTTCAGATAAGGCAACAACGCAATGGCATCTTCATATCTCAAGAGAAATACCTCAAAGACTGCCTGAAGAAGTTCGGTATGCAAGATTGCAAAGGCTTCACAACACCAATGCCAGCCAAACATCATCTGGGTCCTGACGACAATGGTAAAGAGTTCGATCAAAAGGTATACCGCTCCATGATTGGTTCTCTGCTTTATTTATGTGCATCTAGGCCAGATATTATGCTTAGTGTTTGCATGTGTGCTCGATTCCAAGCGACACCAAAGGAGTCGCATCACTTAGCTGTGAAGCGAATTCTTCGATATTTGGCTCACACATCAACTCTGGGATTGTGGTATCCAAAGGGCTCAGAGTTTGATCTGGTTGGATTCTCGGATGCTGATTATGCTGGTGACAAGGTTGATCGGAAGTCCACATCAGGCACATGTCACTTTCTGGGGCGATCTCTTGTCTGTTGGTCTTCAAAGAAGCAGAACTATGTATCTCTCTCCACTGCTGAATCTGAATACATTGCTGCTGGATCCTGCTGCGCTCAGCTTCTATGGATGAAGCAAACCCTCAAGGATTATGGCATTCATCTAAAACAAGTGCCACTTTACTGCGACAACGAAAGCGCCATCAAGATCGCCAACAACCCAGTTCAGCACTCGAAGACAAAGCACATTGAAATTCGTCATCATTTTCTCAGAGATCATGTGGCAAAGGAAGATATTGATATCATACACGTCAACACTGAAGATCAATTGGCAGATATCTTCACCAAGCCCTTGGATGAGAAGAGGTTTTGCAAGTTACGGTGTGAGCTAAATATCTTGGAATCCTCAAATGTCCTGTGATCAGGCACACATCCTAACACTTATGCATATTGATGACTTAGGTGTGCAACACACGAAGTAACGTATATCTTCAATCAATGAAGACATACACTCTAAGTGTGAATACATTAATGCGGAAATAGACTCCCGAGCGCCACGATAATTGTGCGCCGTGTCTGGGTCTAATACTTCCTATACGGTGGGTAACGCCACCACCAACCATTCTATTTGAAGTGTTTCATTCATGGCGTTACCTCGCAATGTCTTCACATTTAGTTTGGCTTCAATCCCAACATGTCTTCATGATTATCTTCACTATGTTGATTACATATGCACTGGTGTACTGTCCTCTACAGCATTCACTTATAGCTATGTCTTCTTGTTTGAATCTTTTGAACTAAGTGAATGTGATCGGACCCTAACCTCTCCATGCTTCCTACCTCAAACTCTATCTCTCCAAGTCTTATGCATTCTATTGAAACTGTGGAATGTCTTCACTGCACCCTAGTCAGTTGAAGACAAAGAGACAAACTTTAAAACCGTTTTCAATGCTCCGGAGAAATAGGAACGACCGCCCGACATTCCAGGCGAACGTGGGATGTGGAACTGCCCCCGAGATTTCGCATGATGGCCACGTGCTGTTCAGATGCGAACCGCCCGGGGCACCTAAGTAATAGCGCAATGCCGCCTCTGTTCCTATAAGTACACGATTCACAGCGGTCACTATTTCTTCTTCCACCCTCGCTCGCACGAACCCTAGCGCCACCGCTAGCCCTAGACGACGCCGGCGACGAAGCGCTTCACTGCCGCAACCTCTCCGACGCCGTTTTCACGCCGACCGCGGACCTCAACCTCTCCGCCGTCGCCGTAGGTGTCTTTCGTCGCCAAGTTAGGGCACGGAGGATCGAACTGCTCGGCCTCAAATCCCGCTTCGTCTAGCAGTTCCAAGTGTGGTAATTAAAACCCCTTTTTACTGCCTCTTTTGATCCTATAGCTCAGTCATTCTCTTCCATAAGAAGTTTACTGCTATCACAAGTAACATCTCTCTCAGCCTGCATCTCATAAACTGCCTAGAATCCTCACTTATGCATCCAGAAGTAGTTAGATTCCTCACTTGTACTTATCTATGGGTTCGTACAAATCTGGAACCAACTTCTTTTCTCTAAGTGAATGTCTTCGCATAATGAGGTCAATGTCTTCTAAACTAATTTATCTTCAAAATCTTCTGAGAATGCATATGACCTCTTCCCCTTCCCTCGCACCTCAATGCTGTCACAGGTACATGTCCATGGGAGAATCTTTTGGTTCTCATAGTCTGCATTCATTTGCAGAGTTCCTACAGCGTCACATCAATTCACCCGAAGCAAGTTCCTGTTGGTCAAGCAAAAGGAAGCCTTCGAAGCCTTTGAATCCTTTGAATCTTTTAAAGTCTTCCAAGTTAAGCTTCATGGCTTCCCAGAAACAATCAAGGAAGGGAGGCAGACAGAGACGAGGTGACACATCAAAGGATCTGCCTGAAGACTTGGCAGAAACGTACCAAACAGATCCTGAAGAAACCTATGCTCAGCGCAAGACACGAATCCAATGGATTCGCAGGTACTGGGCGGAGCAGTGGTTCCTATACCGCTTCGTCACCAAAGAATATGCAGAGAAGTGCGCCATCAAGCGGCCATGGGGAGATGCCTTGTACAAGAATCTTGTACCCCGAACCAGAGACGAAGCCATAGCTCAAGGTTTCTTTCCATGCATGGTTAGGGGACAACAGCCAGCTGATGCACATCCATCGTCCCTTCTCTGGTGTCGCGATGACACTCTTTTCAAGTGCAACTTCCAATTTGCCCAGAACTCTGCGAAGCAAAACAAAAAGGAGTTTGGATTGGACTTCAACCCTGGTCCCTCCAAACCAAGGACAGATGGCACACGCGACGCTAATCCCAATGTCATCGGGCCATTTGCCAATCTCGACGGCCTCATCACTCACATTATAGTCCAAGGGACTACCGTGAACGACCCTCCAGCAGACACTGAGTCTGATGATGCTCCTGCTGCCCCAGAGCCAAAGCAGATGAAGAAGAAGCCAAAAGCTTCCAAGCCAGTCGCCTCCCCCAAGATCTCCAAAGCGAAGCCATTGGCCACTGCACCTCCTGAAGCCAGTGTGCAGTCTGAAGGCTTATCAAGAGTCTCCAAGCCTCAAGATGCAAAGAAACCACAGCCACACACCAGCAAAGAGCTAACTGTCGCTGCCGTTCTTCGCTGCGAAGACATTGATCTGTCCAGTGACGAAGATCTTGGTGATGACGCTCTTGAGCAGCTCATCAAGAGCAAGGAGGAGGCTGAAATCTTCAACGATCTGCCTCTGTTCGATGCAAAGATCATCCACAGCTTCATAGATGAGTGGTTTGACACGCCCAACATCAGCTTTGACGATCTGCAGCTGCCCATTGGCCTCAGCGTGGCCTTCCAAGGAGCTATTGCTTCAGAACTCGCTATTGCCCAGCGCATCGTGGAACTGAAGCAAAAGATAGATTTTGAGAAGGCTCAGTTTAAGCAGAACATGGCCACGCTCAGCATCCAGGAGATCAAAGACTTCAAGGTCATGCTGCATGAACTGAAGGAAAACTTCATGCAGAAACGTGTAGAGGCTCAGGGATCCCGCGAGCGCATGAAGCATTTGGCTGATCTCTGCGTACAGGCCTACAACGAGGCCGAGAAGCGAAAGGCACTTGGGCGTCCCGGCATCGACCCCAGGATGGCCGCCAAGAAGAAGACGCCCACCGTGGCTGAAGAAGAGGCCCCACGCCAAGAAGCTATTCCAACTGTCTTCCCCACCAACAATCCTAGCTCGAAGCCAAAGCGCTCACCCGCTTCAGAGCTTAAGAAGACAAGGATAGCCGAAGCCAAAGCAAGGAAGAGGAAACACTCTGAAGCCTCTCCTTCAGACCCCACCACTAAGAAGCACAAGTCCAAGAAGTCTCGGGCTGCTCCCACAGAGCCCTTGATGGTTGAACCCCTTTCCGTTCGCCGTCCTAATGAAGATCGTCAGCTGACCGTCCATGAGCCTGCTCTCACCGAGGCTCAGCGTGATGAAGACATTCCAGCAGCCGACCCCACCGCTGCTGAAGACATTGGTCTCGAAGAAAATGTACAAGATGATGCAGTCCTTCCTCAGCTCGAATCGAGTGAATTGCTCAGCATTGGTCGTCCTTTGACGCCAATCACACAAGATGCATCGTGGGCAGATCGCCCACAGGATGAAGAGGATGAGCCCCAGACCACTGCAACTCCACCAGCATCGCCTGCATTCCGTAGGCTTCGCAGAGGACCAAGGGCTCAAGCTGCTGACGACATTCCGGCTGCACCAGCCGAAGACAATGAGAAAGCACCACAGGAACCCCAAGCTCCAACTCCACCACCCCAACAAGAGGCCGTTCTCCAGGAGAACGTGCCTGAGTCCGTTCCTCTCACTGCACGTGCTGAGGATGAAAACATTGAGGCTGCCACACACAATGCTGAAGCCAATGTGGAGCCCTCTCCAACAATAGCTTCAGAAGATACTGAAGCTCCTGTCCCTGAACCTTCTGCACCAGAGTCTGCTGCCGGTCCGCAATTCAACTATCACATTGCGCACAGGCCTCAGGTTCAGAAGCCAATTCCACGACTGCCAAGGTTCCCAGGTCCTGCATCAGCTCCTGGTTCCTTCAACATCAATAGCTTCAGGGCAGATAACACGTTCTTCAACAGCTCCGCGAACCCTTATTCAAGGACACAGATTGCATCAGATAGGTTCTGGAGCCATCAACAGCGCAGCTACTATTCATGCATTCTATACAACCAAGGCCGCATCTTTCCCCACCAGCGCCTTGAGGTTGAAGCTGTTGCTGGTCTGCCTGGTTTGGAAGAAGCCATTGATTGCTTCAAGCAAGTGGGTCTACTGCCGTTCATCACTGACGAAGAGCACTGGAACGAAGAGCTTATGCTTCAATTCTATGCCACTCTGCATATAAAAGGCTACAACCGAGATCCGAAGACATGGGTCCTGGAGTGGATGACAGGAGATGTCCATCATGAAGCCAAAGCTTTCGACATCATTGAGCTTACTGGCCTTCCCACTCCTGGCGAATTCTTTGAAGAAGGATGCCAACTCCATGCTGAAGCAACTGAGAGCATATTTCAGCGTCCAGAACCAAATATGAGTCAGATGCTCTCAATGATGAAGCCATTGGCACATAATGCACCTTATCCAACTGAGTTCTTCGTTGAAGACTTAGAGTACCTGCCCAGAACCATATATCATATCATAAGGCGGACTCTCTGGCCCGTTAAGGGACACTCTCGGTATGCCAAGCTTGAAGGTGCCATGAAGACTCTCATCTTCTGTATTATGCATGGCAAATGCTTCAACGCACAGGATCTCTTCATCCGTCAACTTGCAGCGCCAGCCACAGAATTGTTTGGATTGAAGATCTATGCTCCCTGGGTGATGAGGCTGATTAAGCTTCACTCTGCAATCTCCTATCAGCCCTCAGCCCGCAACCACAGGATCTTCTTACCAGATGTGGACACCTCAGCTGAAGCCATTTATCCTGAGCCTGCCAAACAGCCACTAAGTCTTCAGAATGCAGAACACCAGAGCTTCACTCAAAATGTTGAAGGTGTTGAAGCCATTTCCAGAGTCTATCCAATGGCTGGCACCACACGTGCCCCTGCATCCACTGAAGCCACTGACAGCGAAGCTGCACAGAGACCCAAGAAACGTGCCCGTACGCTCACTGATCGTGAACTTCTTGTGGCTCTCCACCAAAAACAAGATAGGCATCATGACTGGCTCAAGCGGCAGATGAAAAGCATCATGAAAGACGTCAATCGCATCCGAAATCTGGCAACCAAGAATGCATTCGTCGCACATGAAACCTGTCGCCGCACTTGGAAAGGCCTCACAATGATGTGCCCAGAAGCTGATCTTCACGAGGATGGCTTCAAAGAGCATTTCAAGTTTGATACAACACCTCCCAGAAGAGCTGTGATGCGAAGCACACCATCTCTTGAAGATTCGGATTTTTCTTCTTCTGCTGCCACAGTATCTGCCAAGATCATTGAAGAAGAAGACGACGCTACATCACCACCGATGTCTTCAGCGCGTGTCGTCACTGCACCAAGCTCACCTGCACCACCAAACGCCTCCACCGACCCTGCTGCGCCTGGGAACGCATAGAAAACTCTATGTCTTCAAACCTTTTTGGTCATCACTGACAAAAGGGGGAGAAGCATATGATGTTTATAGTCTTCAAGCGGGTCAATGATATGGGCGGGTGCTTTATATTTTGCATTTTGCTTCGTGTTTACAACTCTCGTTTTGCTACTTTTGGTTCTTTGAGTTGTAACACTTAAACTTGATGGTCGTCTGCTACTATGTTTGCCACTGTGTTCTTGCGAAGATAAATTCCGCATGTACGACGATAATTTCCGCACTCTTATCATCTCGCAGACGTCCATTTTTCATTATGCATATCATTATCTTCATATATCTTCACGTGCATAATGGATTGTCATCATAAGTTGTAGCGGATTCCCACAAATACAACCTGCTGTGTGCATTTGCATTCCAGAAGCAAATCACTTAATATGCACATCTTCAGGGGGAGCCCTTGCAGCTTATGAAGACAATTTCACAAATTATATTCCCCGTTGAAAACTTCAACTAGTTTGTCATCAATCACCAAAAAGGGGGAGATTGTAAGTGCATCTAGTGCCACCCCTAGTTGGTTTTGGAGTATTGACGACAAACCTAGTTGAGGGACTAATGTGTTTGTGAGAATTGCAGGATAACACAGGTAGAAGTCCCTCATTGATTCGGTTTAGCTACCAGAGATGACCCCCAAAAATGTACGAAGACATTGAAGACAATGGTGGTTCATGAAGACATTCATGTCGAAGACAATGACATATGAAGACTCCCCATGAAGCCTTTGGAACTCGAAGACTTAGATCCTTCGTAGTTTTACTTCATTCATGTTGTGTCATAGGAACCACCGTACTATTAAGTGGGGTCCAAGAGAACCAGTCAGGATGACTGAAGTGATGCCTAATTCAAATCCTATGTCTTCAAGTGAAGACAATGAGAGAAAAATCTTGTCCAGAGTCAGACAAATCAGCTTTACTTGCAGCCCAAGTAAAGTTGCCGCAAGAGTTCAAAATCCGACCGTTAGTACACGTGTCAGTTCCTTAGTGACCCAGGGTCATTTCGGACAAATCAGGTCAGGGTTGCCAAGTGGCTATATATAGCCCACCCCCACAACCATAAACGGTTGGCTGCTCAGATTTCAGTGCATGGCTTTTGTCGTTTGAGAGCAACCCACCTCGAAACCTTTGAGAGAAAATCCTTAGTGAGGAGAAAAGCCCTAACCACCCAGAGCCAGAGTAAATTGGGCATCACTTAAGTCTTCTTGTCTGTGTGATCTGAAGACTTATTACACTTGAGGACTGTGCATCCTCCAGACGGTTAGGCGTCGCGTTCTGAGCATCCAAGAGTAATTGTGGATTGCCGGTGAACGAAGTCTGTGAAGGTTCGGGAGTCTACCTTGAAGACTTACCTGAGTGATTGGGCGAGGTCTGTGTGACCTTAGCTCAAGGAGAATACGGTGAGGACTGGGTGTCTTGGACTAAGTGTCCTTGACTGGGTGTCCGGGACTGTGTGTCCTTTGGTTTGAATACCTAGCCGCTCCAACCAGACGTACAGTTGTCACAGCAACTGGAACTGGTCCAACAAATCATTGTCTTCAACGTGTCACTGGTTTCATCTTCACTTCCCTTCAACTTACAGTTATTCATTGAGAAGCCATTGCATGCTTGCTCTATCTTTTGTCTTCACAACATATCTGTATGATTTGATTGGCTTCATAACTTCTTCCTACCTGATCCAAATTACACTGAAGCTATTGTTGTTGTGCTTTCACTCTATTGAATACTTGACCTTAGCTTGCCTGTGTAATCTAACTTCCGCTGCATAATGATAGGCATATCTTCACTGTTTGTCTTCATAACTTCCACGTTTTGAAGACTTTCATAAAAATCGCCTATTCACCCCCCCTCTAGTCGATATAACGCACTTTCACCCTTGATGGCATTCTTTTCAGCATATTCGTCAGTGAAAAATTTGTACTTGAACCATTCCACCGCCCAATGTCTTTGAATCCATTGGATTCGGTTCTTGCGTTCTCCATAGGTCTCTTCTGGATCTGACTTGTATAGCTCATAGAGATCTGGTGGCAGGTCCTTAGCAGTGTTTTCACAGCGCTGTCTGCCGCCCTTCCTGACTGATTTCTCTTTCGCCATGAAGTTCAGACTGAATGGATTCAGAACTTGCAAAGGCTTCCTTCTGCTGGTCAGACAGGAATTAGCTTCGGGAGAATTAATGTGATGCTGTAAGAACTCTGCAAATGAATGCAGACTATGAGAACCAAGGGATTCTCCCACGGACATGTACTTGTGACAGCATTAGAGATGCGAGGGAATGGGAAGAGGTCATATGCATTCTCAGAAGATTTTGAAGATAAATCAGTTTAGAAGACATTGACATCATAGTGCGAAGACATTCACTCATATGTTGAGAGTTGGTTCCAGATTTGTACGAATACAAGAATAAGTACAAGTGAGGAATCTAACTACTTTGTGAAGCATAAGTGAACATACTAGGCATGTTATGAGATGCAGAACAGGATAGATTCAATTTGTTGGGACATAAACCACTTGTGGTTCAGAAGAATGAATCGATCGGATCAAAAGGACTGTAAAAAAGAGCTTTTATTTACTACTTGAGGAACTGCTAGATGGAGTAGAAGATGAGACCGAGCAAATCGATCTTCCGTGCCCTAACTTGGCGACGGAGGACACCTACGGTGATGACGGAGAAGACGATGTCGGCGGTCGACATGAGGACAGCGTCGGTGAGGTCACGGCAGCTAAGCGCTTCGTCGCCGGCATCGTCGAGGGTAAGGACAGGGACGGCATAGCGTTATTACGCAGGTGCCCCTAGCGATTCACATCTAAAGGACATGTGGCAAACATGCAACACATTGGAAGTTGTTCCATGTTCCCACGCATGCCTAAATTGTCGGGTGGTCATTCCCTCTTCTCCGGGTTTCAGGCAAAAAGGATAGAGCATCTAAATCAGATTTAATGTTTGTCTCTGTGTCTTCTACTGACAAGGACGCAGAGAAGACATTCGACAGTTTCAATAGAATGCATATGATTTGGACAAATAGATTTGAGATGGGAGCATAGAGAGGTTAGGGTCCGATCACATTCACTTAGTTCAAAAGATTCAAACGAGAAGACATAGCTATAAGTGAATGTTGTAGAGGACAGAACACTGATATATGAATATATCCGAATAATACCAAATCACAATAGTGAAGATAAACATGAAGTCATGTTAATATTGAAGAAAAACCAAACACGAAGATTTTGCAAATGTAACGCCAACAGAAAATACTTCAAGCAAAAGTTTGGTGGTGGGGTTACCCACCGTATAGGAAGTATTAGACCCAGACACGGCGCACAATTATCATGGTGCTCTGAAGTCAAATTCCGCGTTAATGTATTCACACTTAGAATGTAAATCTTCATTAATTGAAGATATATGTTACATCGTGTGTTGCACATCTAAGTCATCAACATGCATAAGTGTTAGGATGTGTGGCTAATCACAGGACATTTGAGGATTCCAAGATATTTAGCTCACATCGCAACTTGCAAAACCGTTTCTCATCCAAGGGCTTTGTGAAGATATCTGCCAGTTGCTCTTAAGTGTTGACGTGAATGATATCAATATCTTCCTTCATGACATGATCTCTGAGAAAGTGATGATGGGTCTAAATGTGCTTTGTCTTCGAGTGTTGAACTGGGTTGTTAGCAATCTTGATGGTGCTTTCATAGTCGCAGTAGAGTGGCACTTGCTTCAGATGAACGCCATAGTCTTTGAGTGTTTGCTTCATCCATAGAAGCTGAGCGCAGCAAGATCCAGTAGCCATGTATTCAGATTCAGAAGTGGAGAGAGATACACAGTTCTGCTTCTTTGAAGACCAACAAACAAGTGATTGTCCCAGAAAGTGACATGTGCCTGATGTAGACTTGCGATCCACCTTGTCACCAGCATAATCAACATCCGAGAATCCAACTAGATCAAACTCTGAGCCCTTTGGATACCATAATCCTAATGTTGGGGTGTAAGCCAAATGTCGAAGAATTCGCTTCACAGCTAAGTGATGCGATTCCTTTGGTGCCGCCTGGAATCGAGCACACATGCAAACACTAAGCATAATATCTGGACTAGATGCACATAAATAAAGCAAAGAACCAATCATGGAGCGGTATACCTTCTGATCGAACTCTTTACCATTGGCGTCAGGCCCCATATGATTCTTGGTTGGCATTGGCGTCGTGTAACCTTTGTAGTCTTGCATTCCAAACTTCTTCGGGCAGTCTTTGAGGTATTTCTCTTGAGATATGAAGATGACGTTGCTTTGCTGCCGTATTTGAATACCAAGGAAGAACTTTAGCTCACCAATCATGGACATTTGATATTGCTCTTGCATCGTGTGTCCAAACTCATCACTGTATTTTTGATTTGTGTAGCCAAAGATAATGTGATCCACATATATTTTGCACACAAACAGTTCACCATCATATGTCTTCGTGAAGAGTGTGGGATCCAGGGAACTAGGTTTGAAGCCTTTGCTCTTCAGGAAGTCTTTGAGTGTGTCATAGAACACATGAGGGATTGTCTGTGGCCATACATTACCTTATTGAGTTTGTATACCATGTCAGGGTGTTTTGGATCTTCAAAACCAGGCAGTTGTGCAACATACACTTCTTCTTCAATCTTGCCATTGAGAACGGCACTCTTCACATCCATTTGATACAGAAGGATGTTATGATGATTTGCACAGGCTAGCAGTATGCGAATAGCTTCAAGCCTAGCCACAGGAGCAAATCTTTCATCGAAGTCAATTCCTTCGACTTGAGTGTATCCTTGAGCTACGAGACGAGCCTTGTTTCTGACAACTTGACCATGATCATCTTGCTTGTTGCGATATATCCATTTAGTGCCTCTGATATTGTGTTTACGAGGATCAGGATGCTTGACCAGTTCCCATACATTATTCAGCTCGAACTGTTGAAGCTCTTCTTGCAAAGCTTGAATCCATTCAGGTTCCATGAAGGCTTCAACAACTTCCTTGGGTTCGGATATTGAGACAAATGCAAAGTGCCCACAAAAATTTGCTAGCTGTGTTGCTCTTGAATGAGTGAGTGGACCAGGTGCATTGATGCTATCAATTATCGTCTCAATCTGTACTTCATTTGCAACACGAGGATTAACTGGATGAAGATTTTGCTCTTGCTGATCATTGTCATTGTTTGGAGGATTGTCTTCAGGCTGAGCATTGTCTTTAGGTTGATTATCTGTAGAAACGATAAGTTCCTCTTCAGGCTGTACTTTAGACGGTATGATTTCTCCAGTTCCCATAAGCTTGATGGATTCACTAGGTGGAATTTCATCTAGCACTTTTGGCAGGTTCTCTCTTTGCAAGCCGTTTGTCTCATCGAACCGCACATCCACAGTTTCAACCACTTTATAGTGAAAGAGGTTGAAGACTCTATAGGAGTGTGAATCCTTTCCATAACCAAGCATAAAACCTTCATGTGCTTTCGGTGCAAATTTTGAAGGGTGATGTGGATCCTTTATCCAACACCTCGCGCTAAATACTCTGAAGTAACTGACATTTGGCTTCTTACTAGTGAGGAGTTCATAGGATGTTTTCTTCAGAAGCTTGTGAAGATAAACACGATTGATGACATGGCATGTGATACGTCTCCAATGCATCTATAGTTTTGTATTGTTCCATGCTATTATATTATGTGTTTTGGATGTTTATGGGCTTTATTATACACTTTTACATTATTTTTGGGAGTAACGTATTAACCCAGAGCCCAGTGCCAGTTTCTGTGTTTTTCCTTGTTTTAGAGTATCGCAGAAAAGGAAAATCAAACGGAGTCCAATTGACCTGAAACTTCACATAACTTATTTTTGGAAGGAAAGCAACCCGAGAGACTTGGAGTCCACGTAAGGGAAGCAACGAGGAATCCATGAGGCAGGGGGCACGCCCTACACACTCGTGGGCCCCTTGTGGCTCCCCTGACGTACTTCTTCTGCCTATATATATCCATATACCCTAAAACGATCGGGGAGCACAATAGATCGGGAGCTCCGCCACTACAAGCCTCCGTAGCCACCAAAAGTCAATCTAGACCCGTTCCGGCACCCTGCCAGAGGGTGCAATCCCTCTCCGGTGGCCATCTTCATCATCCCGGTGCTCTCCATGACAAGGAGGGAGTAGTTCTCCCTCGGGGCTGAGGGTATGTACCAGTAGCTATGTGTTTGATCTCTCTCTCTCTCTCTCATGTTCTTGAGGTGATACGATCTTGATGTATCGCGAGCTTCGCTATTATAGTTGGATCTTATGATGTTTTCTTCCCCCCTCTACTCTCTTGTAATGGATTGAGTTTCCCCTTTGAAGTTATCTTATCGGATTGAGTCTTTAAAGATTTGAGAACACTTGATGTATGTCTTGTCGTGTGTATCTGTGGTGATAATGGGATATCACGTGATTCACTTGATGTATGTTTTGGTGATCAACTTGCGGGTTCCGCCCATGAACCTATGCATAGGGGTTGGCACAAGTTTTCATCGTGATTCTCTGGTAGAAACTTTGGGGCTCTCTTTGAGGTTGTATGTGTTGGTTGAATAGATGAATCTGAGATTGTGTGATGCATATTGTATAATCATGCCCACAGATACTTGAGGTGACATTGGAGTATCTAGGTGACATTAGGGTTTTGGTTGATTTGTGTCTTAAGGTATTATTCTAGTACGAACTCCAGGGCTGTTTGTGACACTTACAGGAATAGCCCAACGGATTGATTGGAAAGAATAACTTTGAGGTGGTTTCGTACCCTACCATAATCTCTTCGTTTGTTCTCCGCTATTAGTGACTTTGGAGTGAGTCTTTGTTGCATGTTGAGGGATAGTTACGTGATCCAATTATGCTATTATTGTTGAGAGAACTTGCACTAGCGAAAGTATGAACCCTAGGCCTTGTTTCAACACATTGCAATACCGTTTGTAATCACTTTTATCATTAGTTACCTTGCTGTTTTTATATTTTCAGATTACAAAAACCTTTATCTATCATCCATATACCACTTGTATCACCATCTCTTCACCGAACTAGTGCACCTATACAATTTACCATTGTATTGGGTGTGTTGGGGACACAAGAGACTCTTTGTTATTTGGTTGCAGTGTTTCTTGAGAGAGACCATCTTCATCCTATGCCTCATATGGATTGATAAAACTTAGGTCATCCACTTGAGGGAAATTTGCTACTGTCCTAAAAACCTCTGCACTTGGAGGCCTAACAACGTCTATAAGAAGAAGGTTGTGTAGTCGACATCAGCATGCAGTATCAGTAGCTTCAGGCCAGAACTTTCTTGGTGTCTTGTATTCATTGAGCATCGTCTGAGCCATCTCAATGAGTGTTCTGTTCTTGCTGTCGGATTTC
Organism: Triticum monococcum; assembly: GCA_034509565.1. Classification (NCBI taxonomy): domain Eukaryota; kingdom Viridiplantae; phylum Streptophyta; class Magnoliopsida; order Poales; family Poaceae; genus Triticum; species Triticum monococcum. Next base: position 245,835,841 of record CM067846.1, on the reverse strand, counting down.
GGGTTCCGGCAGACCCTTAAGGTTCGAACACTAGGGTGCGTGCGGGAATCTCGCCTTCAACCTCTCCGTCTCAATGGGATCTGAACTACTAAAAGAACTGCACGAAAGACACAAGATTTATACTGGTTCGGGCCACCGATGTGGTGTAATACCCTACTCCAGTGTGTGGTGGATGCATTGCCTCCTGGGGCTGGCGTGGATGAACAATACAAGGAAGAACAGCCTCGCGAGGGTCTGTTCTTGGCTGTGGTGATGAACTGCTATGAAGAGTTCAGTCACCCTCCCTCTCTCTCTCTGTCTCTACTTGCGAACTGAACAAACAGGGATCGATCCCCTTGCCATGTGGGTGGCTAGTCCTATTTATAGAGGCTCTGGTCCTCTCCCCAAATATTGAGAGGGAAGGGATCCAACAATGGCGGGCTAATTTGAAGGGGGACAGCGAGTACATCTATCCCGACAAAAGCAGTCTTCGCCTGCCAAAGGCTCTGGTGATGACGCCGCGCTGGGCTCCATGGTGACCTCCGTCTCGTAGTCCTCCTGGCCTTGGTCTCGTTGCACCGAAGTGGCAACCTTTGCCTGATGCCTTGGTACTCCGCTGATACGCTTGCTCCCTTTGCACCAAAGAGGAAAGAGGGACGCAGTGCGCGCTGGCGCCCACCTGGTGCCCCGTGTCGTCATGGCTTGCGTCATGGGCACCTCGCGAGGTACCCCGCCTTGAACTCTCCGCCTCCTCGCGAGCCAGCCTGACGAGGCTGTGCCTGAGGATGCACCGTGTTGTCCACCTCGCGAGGCTTGGCCCCTCGCGAGGGTCTTGAGCCTCGTGTTGATGAAGATGGGCCGCACTGGGCCCCCACTTGAGCCACACCGCAGGCCGTAGGCAGGCAAGTCTGGGGACTCCCGTTCCCAGAACGTCGACAGTAGCCCCCGGGCCCAAGGCGCGCATGGACTTGGCCGTGCCCAGAGGCGAAAGGGCAATGGCGAAGCGCCGTGGGCCCTAGCAGCCTGCGGCCTTAGACGCCGCGTGGCGGTTGATTGGACGTGGCGCCTCCGCTTCCCCATGATGCCTTGGTGATTGTGTGAGTTGGACAAGTCCCTGCATGCAGAACATGTTATGATTACCTGCGATCGTGGAGACCGGCGGTTGGCCTTCGCCGGCTATAAGTACGGCACCGCTCGTGCCCGTCCAGTCCATCTCCTCTTGCTCTCTCCTTCGCCTCAGTTCTTGCTCCGTCTTGGTGTGATGGCAACATCGAGGAGGTACTCGGCCGTAGAGAAGGGGAAGGCCTTCCAGGTCGGTCCTGCCTCTCCCCCATGCAAGCGTGGTCGCGGGCGCCCCCGGAAGCACCCGGTGGACGCCCCGGCAGCTCCCAGCGGCCGTGGGGGGGGGCTCACAGCGCGGCGGCGGGCAAGCTGCCGCAGCCGCAGGGTGCGCCTGGGTTCCGCGCTCCCCCAGGCCGCGCTTTCGCGCCGGGCAGGCACCGCCAGAATTCGTCATTTGGTCGGCGGAGCCGGCTCGCGCCCGGCTCCCGCTCCCTCACTTCCTCCTTGGCGAACTCCCGGCCGGCGCTCCTGGCGGCCTCTGGCTCCAGGCGGAGGGCTGCTGCAGCAGGTCCTCGTGGGTCGCGCTGGAGGTCTCCGCCAGCGGGGGCTTGGTCTTCACTCGCGGCTGGCAGGCGTTCGCCCACGCTCGCGGCCTGGAGCGTCGGTGCACTCTGCACTTCAGGTTCGATGGCGACGCCACCCTCTACATGAGGGTGTTTGGGGAAGATGGTCGCTGCGCGGGGTGCTGCCCTGAGGACGATGGCCGCGTCAGCGGGCCCCACTCCGATGGTGATGGGGGAGATAGCGTCCGAGCGGGCGGCGGCGTCAGCGACTCCCCCAGCCTCGTCAGCTCTTCCTCAAGCGACTCCTCCAGTGGTGGCAGCAGTCCTCCCGTGCGTCGTCGGGTTTGCCTAGGAGGTGGTGGTTCGTCCACCCGCCGCCGTGCTCCGGCGCAGCGCGAGAGGGGGTCCGCCTGAGGCCCTGAGGCAGCCTGTATCGCCGCCGTGGGCCGATGCAGGAGGGGCGGCGCCAGGCTCGTCTTTTTCCTTTCTCTCTTGTTCCCTGTGTAAAACAGAACAGATGCATGGAGCCCCCTTGGGGCGTGTTGGGAAATGTTGCCGCTCCAGCTATTACCTTGATCTCATTTTTGTACTTCCTGATTTCCCGCCTATGCGTAGATAGCTTTCGACCCCTGTCGGGGAGTGGGGCGACCGACCCAGGCCCTGTGTGCGGGTCGTGGTACCCGAGGGGCACGGACTAGGAGGGGTGCTCCTGCAATGCGCCAGGGCCGTGAAACCCTCCTGAGGCTAGGGCAGAAACCCTCGCGAGGGCGCCTGAGCACCATCCCTCATGAGGTTGTTCACGAGAGAAACCAAAGCGAGGGGCGAAAATCAACGAACCATAAATCAGCAACAGCGATAACTCCAATAAGGCTCCAAATGCAAACGAACACATCAACTGCGGAAAGCAAATGGAAAAGCTGCGTCCGGCACCTAATCTAGTCTGCGACGTCTTCTCACCAGCGCGGAGCTAAGTGCTGCCACTGGGCATGGGAGGAAGCCCCAGGGCCTGAGGACGGCGCTCCTGAGACTCCGGGGCGTGTACAGCCCCACTCATTATTACGTGAGAGTGTCACGGGGCGGCGAGCTTCACAGGCATTGGCCTTGCTTCACAGGCTCTGGGCCTTTTCCAAGGCGATGATCTTCACAGGCACTCGCCTTGCTTCACAGGCTCTGGGCCTTTCCAAAAAGAGATAATCTTCATAGGCACTCGCCTTGCTTCACAGGCTCCGGGCCTTTCCAAAAAGAGATGATCTTCAAAGGCACTCGCCTTGCTTCACAGGCTCCGGGCCTTTTTCCAAAGCGATGATCTTCACAGGCACTCGCCTTGCTTCACAGGCTCCGGGCCTTTTTCCATAGCGATGATCTTCACAGGCACTCGCCTTGCTTCACAGGCTCCGGGCCTTTTTCCAAAGCGATGATCTTCACAGGCTCCGGGCCTTTTTCCAAAGCGATGATCTTCACAGGCACTCGCCTTGCTTCACGGGCTCCGGGCCTTTTTAGGGGTAGAACCTCCGGAGGTGCTGGATGTTCCACGCATTTTGTATCGGCACTCCCTCCTGAGTCTCCAAGTGCGCGGAGCCGGGCCTGGAAACATGAACAACCTTGAATGGGCCCTCCCACATGGGAGAGAGCTTGTGCAACCCCTCCCTGGAGAGAACCCGCCTGAGCACGAGGTCTCCTACCTCGAGAGTCCTGGGGCGGATGTTGCGGCAGTGATATCGCCGCAGCGCCTGCTGATACCTCGCCGCTCGCAGTGCGGCCTCCCGGCGACGTTCCTCCCCCAGCACGAGGTCCATCCCCCGCATGGCGTCCTACCGCGCCTCGTCGAACGCCAGGACCCGCGCGGAGTGACGTCTGACCTCGTGAGGGAGGACTGCTTCCGCTCCGTAGACCAAGAAGAATGGGGTCTCCCCAGTCGGTTTGGTCGCGGTGGTGCGGATGGACCACAGCACGGACTGCAGCTCGCCGTACCATCCTCTGCCGTAGGCCTCCAGCTTCTTCTTGAACGTCCTGGTCTTGAGGCCCCTCAGGACCTCTGCGTTGGCCCGCTCGGCCTGGCCGTTGCTTCGAGGGTGCGCCACTGAAGCGTAGCATATCTGCGTTCCAAGGTTAGCACAGTATGTTTTGAAGAGGTTACTGGTGAACTGCGAACTGTTGTCTGTGATGATGCAGTTCGGCACCCCGAACCGGCTCACGATGCCCCTGATGAACTTGACCGCGGAGCCCGTGGGGATGGTGCGGACGGCCTCCACTTCAGCCCACTTGGTGAACTTGTCCACGGTGACGTAGAGGTAGCGGTAGCCCCCGGTCGCCCGAGGGAACGGGCCCAGGATGTCCAGCCCCCAGACTGCGAACGGCCATGAAAGGAGTATAGTCTGCAGGCCTCCGGCCGGCTGATGGATTTGCTTGGCGTGGAACTGGCAGGCCTCACAAGCTTTCACCAGCTCTACGGCGTCATTGATTGCGGTAGGCCAATAAAACCCGCTGCGGAACGCCTTGCCAACGAGGGTCCGCGATGGTGAGTGGTGCCCGCAGTCTCCGCCGTGTATGTCCTCCAGTAGTTCCTTTCCTTGCTCCCTGGAGATGCAGCGCAGGGATACATCGTTTGGTCGCTTCCGGTAGAGCTCTCCATCCTTGATGCAGTACGCCGTGGCCTGCCGTGCCACACGCTCCGCTTCCTCCTCCTTCTCCGGCAAGGTCCCTTGTGTTAAGTAGCTCCGGAGCACTGTGATCCAGAACCCCTCCCGAGGTTCCACCGTCAGGAGCAGGCGTGCTCCCGAGGCCGGGCCATAGACCGGGGCTCCTGAGGCAGGTGGCTGGGGGAGCTCCTCCCGAGGTTGAGCCGTGTTTGAAAACGACGGCAAGGCTGAGGGCTTGAAGAGCCGCTCCTCGAAGACACCCGGCTCCTGAGGTAACCGCCTGGAAGCCTGTTTGGCGATTTCGTCGGCCTCCTGATTGGTGCCACGGGGCACATGCTGCAACTCCAACCCCCAGAACTGCTCCTCCATCCGGCGGACCTCTGCAAGGTAGGCTTCCATGTGCTCGTCTTTTGGCTCGTACACCTTGTTGGAGAAGATCACGAGGAGTTGTGAATCGCCCTTACTGGTAAGGCGCTTCACCCCCAGGGCTGCCGCGGCCTTCAGGCCCGCTATTAGACCCTCGTATTCCGCTATGTTGTTGGAGACCTTTTCACCTTGTTGGAAGCAGAGCTGCACGGCGTAGTAGAGCTTGTCCTGAGTGGGCAATATAAGCACCGCTCCAGCCCCAGCACCATGTCTGGAGAACGCCCCGTCAAAGTGCATGACCCAGCCTTCGGGCGCCTCGCTCCCCGGGAAGAGGGACCGATCCTCGTCGGCCTCGAGGCCCGGTGCCTCTGTCCATTCTGCCACAAAATCCGCCAATGCTGCTCCTTTGATGACCTTGGTTCTGCTGAATTCGAGCTGAAACGCCTGCAGCTCAATGTTCCACTCGGCGACCCTTCCGGCTGAGTTAGGGCTCCTAAGCTCCCTCTCCAGGGGGTATGATGAGACGACCTTGATGGGGTGAGCCTGGAAGTAGTGACGCAGCTTGCGCGAGGCTATCAGTAGTGTGAGGAGGAGCTTCTGAGGCATTGGGTACCATGCCCTCGCGTCCCGTAGCACCGTGCTGACAAAGTAAACTGGGTGCTTGACAAGACTGGGAGCATCTGGGGTTGCCACGCCCTCGGGAGGTGGGGGCGCCTCATGAGGCGTCGTGGCCTCGGGAAGTGGACTACACGGTCGGGTGGCCTCTCCTGCCCCCGGTGCATCTCCTGGCTGCTGACCCTCCTCAGCTGTGGTTGTGGCTCCTGCAGGCTTTCCTTGTTCCTGTTTTATCCTGCCCCGGGCTGCCGCTGCGGCCTTGACTTTTCATTCCTCCCTAACCGCCACCAGGGCTGCACTGGTGGAGTAGGGTGTGGCGGCGAGGTACAGTAGCAGGGGCTCCTGAGGGCGTGGCGCCACCATGACTGGGGGACTGGTCAGGTACCTCTTGAGATCGTGAAACGCCTTATCTGCTTCTTCAGTCCACTCAAAGGTCCCTTTCTTCTTCATCAGCTGGAAGAAAGGCAGCGCTCGCTCCCCTAGTTTGGAGATGAAGTGCCCTAGCGCAGTCACGCGCCTCATGAGCTTCTGCATTTCTCTGAGGGTCTTTGGCGGGCTCATGTCCTCGACCGCTTTGACCTTCTCGGGGTTGGCCTCGATGCCACGATGGGACACGAGGAATCCCAATAGCTTACCCGAGGGGACGCCAAACACACATTTCTCCGGGTTGAGCCGCAGGTTTACTGCGTCGAGGCTCGCAAAGGTCTCCTCCAGGTATTGTATCAGGGTCTTGGCCTCCCGAGACTTTACCACTATGTCATCGATGTAGGCCTTGACATTCCTTCCGAGCTGCTGACCCAGGGTGATGTGCATCAGACGCTGAAAGGTTGCCCCTGCGTTATGTAGCCCGAATGGCATGCACGTATAGCAGTATACCCCGCACGGGGTCAAGAAAGCAGTCTTCTCGACATCTTCCACGGCCATCTTGATCTGGTGATACCCGGAGAAGGCATCCAGGAAGCATAGCAGGTCGCACTCCAAAGTGGAATCGACAATCTGGTCGATACGGGGGAGCGGGAACGGATCTTGTGGGCATGCCTTGTTGAGGTTGGTGAAGTCGACACACATGCGCTCTCCCCCCCCCCCCTTCTTGGGCACAACGACAGGGTTGGCCAACCAATCCGGGTATCGGACCTCGCGAATGACCCCGGCGGCCTCTAGTTTGCGCGTCTCTTGGGTGATGAAAGCCTGCTTCTCCGTGGACTGCCGCCTAGCCCTCTGCTTCACGGGGCGCACATTTGGGCACACGTTGAGGTGATGCTCGATGACGCTCCTGGGGATCCCCGCCAGCTGATCAGGCTCCCAAGCAAATACCTTCTTATTCGCGCGCAAGAACTTGACCAAGGCCTCCTCCTACTCGGGCTCTAGGTTGGCGCCTATGGTGAAAGTGGCGCCGGAGGACCCGTCCTCGTCGACGGGGATCTGCTTGGTTTCTGCTTTGTCCTGGGTGAACAACTGCTTCTTCTTGGCGGGCGCAGCCCCCTTGGGCTCTGGGGACTCCGCGTTGGCGGGCCGTGCTGACGCCGCTGTCTTGAAGGCGAGCTCGAGTACTCGCAATGCGTTCCCGGTGTCCCCGCGCACAGCGAGGGTACCATTGCTCCCGGGCATCTTCATGAGGTTGTACGCCGGATGCGTGGCGGCCATGAACTGGGCCAGTGCCGGGTAGCCGAGGATGGTGTTGTAAGGAAGGCCGATGGGGGCGATGTCGAAGTCGACCGTCTCCGTGCGGAAGTTGTCGTAGGTGCCGAAGGTCACTGGGAGCCGGATCTGCCCCAGGGAGTCGGATGATCCGCCCCCGACGCCCGAGAAGGATCGGCTAGGTCGCAGCCGCTCCCGGGGTATGCGGAAGAGGTCTAAAGTCTCGACCGAAAGCAAGCTGAGGCCCGCGCCGCCGTCGACAAGGGTCCGGGTGATGGCCACCTGGCAGATGGTGGGGATGCACAACAAGGGGAGCGCGCCTGAGCTGACCGGGTTGGTGGGGTGGTCCTCCGAGCTGAAGGTCAGATCGACCTCGCTCGCTGCCCGGTCCGGGGGAGCCCCCTACCGTGCGGTAGCGGTGCTAACCCGGCGGGCAAAAGGCTTGATGTGGTGACTTGTGGGCGGCGCCGGCGAGCCGCCCAGGAGGGCCGCAACGACCGGAGGCGTCGGTGCCGCGGTGCCGTTGCTCTGTCGCGTAGGCGGACGCTGGGGTGGTGCTTGTAGCTTGTTACCCACTGAACCGGTGGCGGTGTTGACGGCGGGTGGCGGGGGACGACGAGAGCGCCCACCGGCAAGGGCCGCCAGGGCGGCACGAGAAGCGATGGCGGCCCGGTGCTCGGCGCGGGCCCGATGAGCGTCAGACATGGATGCGACGGTCGGAGGAGAGCGGAGCGGTGGAAGACGAATTCCGGCGCACCCCACCTGGCGCGCCAAATGTCGAATTTCGGGTTCCGGCAGACCCTTAAGGTTCGAACACTGGGGTGCGCGCGGGAATCTCGCCTTCAACCTCTCCGTCTCGATGGGATCTGACCTACTAAAAGAACTGCACGAAAGACACAAGGTTTATACTGGTTCGGGCCACCGATGTGGTGTAATACCCTACTCCAGTGTGTGGTGGATGGATTGCCTCCTGGGGCTGGCATGGATGAACAATACAAGGAAGAACAGCCTCGCGAGGGTCTGTTCTTGGCTGTGGTGATGAACTGCTATGAAGAGTTCAGTCACCCTCCCTCTCTCTCTCTCTCTCTCTCTACTTGCGAACCGAACGAACAGGGATCGATCCCCTTGCCATGTGGGTGGCTAGTCCTATTTATAGAGGCCCTGGTCCTCTCCCCAAATATTGAGCCGGAAGGGATCCAACAATGGCGGGCTAATTTGAAGGGGGACAGCGAGTACATCTATCCTGACAAAAGCAGTCTTCGCCTGCCAAAGGCTCTGGTGATGATGCCGCGCTGGGCTCCATGGTGACCTCCGTCTCGTAGTCCTCCTGGCCTTGGTCTCGTTGCACCGAAGTGGCAACCTTTGCCTGATGCCTTGGTCCTCCGCTGATACGCTTTCTCCCTTTGCACCAAAGAGGAAAGAGGGACGCTGCGCGTGCTGGCGCCCGCCTGGTGCCCCGTGTCGTCATGGCTTGCGTCATGGGCACCTCGCGAGGTACCCCGCCTTGAACTCTCCGCCTCCTCGCGAGCCAGCCTGACGAGGCTGTGCCTGAGGATGCACCGTGTCGTCCGCCTCGCGAGGCTTGGCCCCTCGCGAGGGTCTTGAGCCTCGTGTTGATGAAGATGGGCTGCGCTGGGCCCCCACTTGAGCCACGCCACAGGCCGCAGGCAGGCAAGTCTGGGGACCCCCGTTCCCAGAATGCCGACACTTGCATTCCACGATGTCATTCTGCTGTGGCGTGTACGGACCTGAGAACTCATGAGTGATGCCCAATGTATCAAGATAAGTGTCGAGGTCGGTGTTCTTGAAATCAGTGCCATTGTCACTTCTCATGTGCTTGATCTTGACGCCATAGTTGTTCATGGCTCGATTGGCGAAGCGTCTGAAGACATCCTGCACTTTAGTCTTGTAGAGGATTATGTGTACCCATGTATATCTTGAATAAGCATCCACAATGACGAAGCCATAGAGACAAGCAGTAGTAGTTAGAGTAGAGTAGTGAGTAGGGCCAAAGAGGTCCATGTGTAGCAGTTCGAAGGGTTGAGTCGTTGTCATGATTGTCTTCGAGGGATGCTTGGCCCTCGTCATCTTTCCAGCTTCACAGGCACCACATAAGTGATCCTTCTTAAACTTGATGCCCTCGATGCCTATGACGTGCTTCTTCTTTGCGAGAGTATGCAAGTTCCTCATGCCAGCATGCCTTAGCCTCCGATGCCAGAGCCAGCACTCTGAAGCTTTTGCAAGAAGACATACGGCAAGCTGTGGTCCTGCTGAGAAATCTACCATGTACAAATCATCTTTCCTATACCATTCAAAGACTAGAGACTTGTCAAATTCCATTAGAACAAGGCCAAGATATTTTCCAAATATCACAATCATGTTAAAATCGCAAAGCATTGAGATAGACATTAAGTTGAAGCCAAGGGATTCAACAAGCATCACTTTATCCATGTGCTGATCCTTTGAGATTGCAACTCTACCTAGACCCAATACCTTGCTTTTACCAGTGTCAGCAAATGTGATGTGACTCTTCTCAGATGGACATAAGGTTGAGTCCATGAGAAGACTTTGATCACCAGTCATATGATTAGTGCATCCATTATCGACAATCCATTCTGAAGCAGCTGGTGTCATACCCTACAGAACAATTAGGGGGGGATAGGCTTCACGAAGAGTATTGTGAAGCATAAGCATTTGATGAGCAAGTGGATTATGAAAGCTTAGATCGAGGTTAGAACTGATAGGATGCATGTTAAGCGATGTAGGAATGAAATACATAATAAGATCATTTGGGCATTTTATCTTGTGCCCCACAAGATGTTTTAGGTCCCCAACAATAGCTTCAGACGCATTTGATTTTCGGCTAGAGACCTTTCCCTGCAAAAGAGAGTTAAGCTTTCTTAGCCACCCACATCTTCAGGGGTGGCTTCGAAGCAATGAGTCTAAGTGCAGCATCTGAGAACTTTGGCTTTGAAGACCTGGCAAATAGTTTTGCAGGAGGTGAATAATACTCAAAAGAATAAGCAGATTAGTTCTTGGTCTTATGAACATGGCGGTTTGATGAAACACACTCATATTCATAGGCCTGAGTATGGTTTCCCTGCAAAACATTTGTGTTAGTGTGACTTAGGTGAGTCCTCTGTCTGTATGAAGCATTTGGACCATATGAAGCCTGTGGTCTGGGGTTTGTCTTCTTCCCTTGTGGTGTCATGACGACATTCACAGGAAGATTCTCCAGACACCTTTTGGGCACCCAGAATTTCTTCATAGGTGGCCCATTCCTACAGTTAGTACCAATATACCTGGCAAACACTTCATCATTCTGATTCTTAAACAGCTTATAGTTTGCATCAAAGGATTCGTCAATGACAATAGGGTTAGGAAAAGTGAAGCCAGATAGGGTGGATTGATCCATTGAAGATTCCTTTGCAGTAACCCATGTGGTTTTGGGGTACTGCTCAGGCTTCCAGTAAGAGCCATCGGCATTCATTTTCCTTTCGAACCCAACACCCTCTTTCCTAGGGTTTCGGTTTAGAATCTTCCTTTTGAGGACATCACATAGTGTCTGATGCCCTTTGTGACTTTTGTACATCCCTGTTTCAAGCAATGTCTTCAACCTAGCATTTTCATCAGCAATAGCAGTGGCATCCTCAGCAGAGGGGTTAGTTACCACATCAACATTTGAAGATATTGCAATAGTAGCAGCAGTAGAACATTCAGCAACAGAAGTAGCGTTATCGCGCTCATGGCATTTTAGACATGGTGGTTCAAATCCTTCCTGAGCAGGACTGTTCTGTGAGCGCGAGGTGACTCGTTTTACTTTTGAAGATCTTCATGAATTGCTCTCAATTTCTCATGTTCTTGCTTCCTTTGAAGATAATCATAGGAAAGCTTTTCATGAGTTGTTGAGAGCATTTCATGACGACTTTCAAGTTCCTCATACTTAACATGAAGATTTTTTATGTCTTCAATTAAGGACTGAGATGGAGTCATTTCCGCGTCCAATAGGTCATCGCTTTTGTCTAACAGTTTTTGAATATGTTCGATAGCTTTCTATTGTTCAGTTGCAATTTTAGCAAGTGTTTTGTAGTTGGGTTTGGAATCACATTCAGAGTCATCTTCACTGGATGTTTGATAGTGAGCATTGCGTGAGTTTACCTTGGCACCACGTTCCATGAAGCAATAGGTTGGAGCGGAGTCGTCCTTGTCATCGGCGTGGGTGATGGAACCATTGTCTTCAGTGTTGAAGATGGACTTGGCAACGTAGGTTGTAGCTAGACTTGCAACGCCAGAGTCGGACTCCTCCTCAGTCTCCACCTCCGCCTCCTCAGAAGCAAACTCCTCCTCTGAATCCATTTCCTTGCCAACAAACGCATGAGCCTTGCCAGATGAGCTCTTCTTTTGTGATGAAGACTTCGAGGAAGACTTGGAAGAAGACTTTGAGTATTTCTTCTTCTTCTTGTCATCAGAATCATATTCCTTGCTCTTCTTCTTGTTGTTCTTCTCATTGTCCCACTGTGGACATTCAGAGATGTAGTGACCAGGTTTCTTGCACTTGTGGCATGTTATCTTCTTGTAGTCATGAGTTGAAGCTTCATCATTCCTTGAGATGGATCATGAAGGCATTCGGAAGACTTTCTTCCTAGTGAACTTCTGGAACTTCTTCACAAGCATAGCAAGCTCCTTTCCAATATCTTCAGGATCATCAGAACTGTAGTCAGATTCTTCTTCAGATGAGGAAATAGGTTTTGGCTTCAAGGCGCGAGTTCGGCCATAGTTGGGACCGTACATATCTCTTTTCTCAAAAAGCTGAAACTCATGTGTGTTGAGCCTTTCAAGTATGTCAGACGGATCGAGTGTCATGAAGTTAGGGCGTTCTTGAATCATCAGGGCTAGGATGTCCAACGAGCTGTCAAGTGATCTCAGGAGCGTGTTGATGATTTCATGCTTGGTGACCTTAGTAGCCCCGAGAGCTTGAAGCTCATTTGTGATGTCAGTAAGGAGATCAAACGTGAGCTGAACATTCTCATTGTCGTTTCTCTTGAAGCGGTTGAAGAGGTTGCGAAGGACACTAATCCTTTGATCCCTCTGCGTTGAGACACCTTCGTTGACTTTAGAGAGCCAGTCCCAGACTAGCTTCGATGTTTCCAGAGCACTCACGCGGCCATACTGTCCTTTGGTCAGATGACCACAGATGATGTTCCTGGCAGTAGAATCCAGTTGAACGATCTTCTTGACATCAGCAGGGGTGACACCTTCACCAGTCTTGGGAACGCCATTCTTGACGACATACCAGAGGTCGACATCAATGGCTTCAAGATGCATGCGCATCTTATTCTTCTAGTAGGGATATTCAGTTCCATCGAAGACGGGGCAAGCAGCGGAGACTTTGATTATCCCTGCACTCGACATAGCTAAAACTCCAGGTGGTTAAACCGAATCACACAGAACAAGGGACTACCTTGCTCTGATACCAATTGAAAGTTCTAGTTATCGACTAGAGGGGGGTGAATAGGCGATTTTTATGGAAGTCTTAAAAACATGGATGTTTCAAAGAGAAATGATAGAAATGAACCTATAAACATGCAGCGGAAGGTAGACTACACTAGGCAAGCCATTGTCAAGTATTCAATGAAGAGAAAGCACAAAAACTAATAGCAGCTAGGCAGTACGGATCATGATGGAAGATAGTATGAAGCCAATCAGAACAAACAGTCACACAGTGAAGACAAATAGATAATGCAAACAAACAATGACTTCACAAGGACCAACTGTAAATAAAGAGATGGGAAGGATAGAACCAGTTGCTTAGTGAAGAAGACAATGATTTGTTGGACCAGTTCCAGTTGCTGTGACAACTGTACGCCCGGTTAGGGAGGCCGAGAATTAACTCAGAAGACCGCGTCTTCACCTTATTCCCCTTTAGCTACGAACACCCAGTCCTTGCCCAATCACTCAGGTAAGTCTTCAAGGTAGACTTCCAAACCTTCACAGACTTCGTTCACCGGCGATCCACAATGACTCTTGGATGCTCAGAACGCGACGCCTAACCGGCTGGAGGATTCACAGTCCTCAAGTGTAACAAGTCTTCAGATCACACAGACAGGAAGACTTCAGTGACGCCTAACACTCTTTGGCTCTGGGTGTTTAGGGCTTTGTCCTCGCAAGGATTTCTCGCTCAAAGGCTTCGAGGTGGGTTGCTCTCAAACGAGAAAAGTCGTGCACTAACTCTGCGCAGCCACCAATTTATGGTGTAGGGGGTGGGCTATTTATAGCCACTAGGCAACCCGACCTGATTTTTTCGAAATGACCCTGGGTCACTAAGGAACTGACACGAGTTCCAACGGTTAGATTTCAAACACACGTGGCAACTTTACTTGGGCTACAAGTAAAGCTAACTCATCCAGCTCTGGATAAGATGTGTTCTCATTGTCTTCGCTCGAACACATAGGATTTTGGTTAAGCATCACTTCAGTCACTCTGACTCTGTTCACTGGGACCCCACTTAATAGTACGGTGGTTCCTATGACTCAACAAAGAAGAAAAAGAAACAATGAAACAACTAAATCTTCGCGCTCCATAGTCTTCACGCGATGTCTTCCCTTGTCATAGTCTTCAATGTGATTATCTTCACATGCCACCGTTGTCTTAAATGTCTTCATACATTTTTAGGGGTCATCTCCGGTAGGTAAACCTAATCAATGAGGGACTACAACCTATGTTATCCTGCAATTCTCACAAACACATTAATCCCTCAACTAGGCTTGTCGTCAATACTCCAAAACCAACTAGGGTGGCACTAGATGCACTTACAATGAGGGATGTCGAGCTGCTGCTGTGGACAATGTAATCGGGGAAGAGGCTCTGGCAGGGCAGCGGTGAGGTGGCGGACGGAGGAGGGTGTGGTTTCGTGGCTGGAGCAGAGAGGTTATGGCGGCCTGGTTTTTCGAATGTCGAGAAGGAGGCAATGGGGAGGTGGGAACCATGACTTAGGGACGCGCTTTTCCAAAATGTAGGGTGTGTTACAAAAGTACCCCACCGATTTGAACTAGCGGTCCTTTCGGCTCAGGGTTAGAAGGGGGATTTCGTGTGTGGGGATTTGGCAGCTGAAGGGGTTTTCGCGTGCGTTGTAATTTTGGGATAGCAAGGCGCGGGTTGTGAAGGTGCGAGTTTTGGGAGCACGATATCTGAGGCCTCCTTTGGTTTACAGGAATCTTGTAGGAATTTCATAGGATAGGATTTCTATATGAAAAATCCTTCAGAGCCCTTTGGTTTGTAGGAATGGAATCCTATTCCTATGGAGGAATTCTTCATATCCTTCACAATTCATAGGAAAATAAACATCAGCCTAGACTCAATGAAAAGAATCCTATGACGTGAATCAAAAGGCATCTCCTTTCCTATTCCTACTCATAGGATTTGAGATACATGTCATCTCATTTCCAATGACTATCCTGTTCCTATGATTTTCCTACCCTATGAACCAAAGGAGGCCTAAATTTTCGGGATATAACAAGGCGCGGGTTGAATTTTAGGGACAAGCCTAACGTGTAATATTGTACTTGTACGTACCAAATCAATTCGCACTTCCCTCAACGAAAAAAACAAAAAAAAACTATTCAAACCGCACAAAGAGAGAGTCTTGTCCCGTTTTACTATACAAATGCTATTCAAAGCTATGAATCCATGTTATGTCCAATTAGATTTTTTTCGCTCGCTGTATAATGCATGTAACCTACTCATACCAACATTTTAGTGCATTCCAAATGTCTATACTACCAATGCAATTCGAACTAAATTTGAATTCGTTTCTCTATTTGAATAATAATCTACAATCATGATTGTTGCCAACTTCAACCATCATTCGTGTATTACCTTAACAACACACCAAATGATTACTATAGAGAAAGATACGAACTATGTGTACTATATGAACTCGAATTCAATTTTTTGAATACACTTGATATTGATTCCAAATAATAGTACATTTGATGTACTAACAAAATATTCGTAATCTAAACCATGTTCCATATGTACACCGTGTTTATCACACAAAGTATAGTGCCCCGCCCCCTACATTATGACAAGTATTTAGCCCTGAGCTGCAAAAGCCACACATTAGCCCAAATTATAATCAATGTTCTACATTATGATATCTTCTTCAAGTATGTGTATCCACTTTTTTATAATGAATTATGATCTATGTTCGTCTTTTGCACCTTCACGATCCTCTTCTCTTTGTAGCTAGCTAGCGCTAACTTTCTATCGTGCATGCACATGCCCGCCCCCTCTCACCCTTCCTCTGCGTCCCATCCATCGCGCATGTTTTTATTTCTCTTTAGGTCGTTCACCCGCAGTGTGTGTAGGCCCCCCGGCTCCTTCTTTCCGGCACACACCGGTCGATATACCTCTCAAGCCAAGTGTGCCTACCACAAACACATACTTCCCATCTTCTCTTCTCACCGTCCATGATCCCCTATGTACAATACAGTTCCACGCAGGTGCACACTCCCGCCCCTCTTTTCACCGATCTCATACTCGCACACTACTCCCCCCTCGACATAGTAGGCCTCTCGCACCACCTCCTAGCCGCACCCATCTCCCCCTGTCTGTCTCTCTGGGCCTTATTTTCTTCTAACACATGCATGCATGTATATGTACTGATCTCCGTACATATAGCTAGGTCAACTATAATTCTTTTTCCCCACACACCGATAGACTTACCTCACTAGTTATGTCTCTCCCTTTCTCGGACACACGACAGGTTGATCTTCCTATGTAGTTACATATGCTTACCACAACCATGTCGTCTCCCCTCATCATCCTTGCATACCTCCCGACCCGTCTCTCACATGCACATGCATAGACAGACAGACATCCCCGGCCCTCTCTTATTGATATTGCACTCGTACCCTCCGTTTGTCTAGCAGGCCTCTCCCACCATTTGTGAGATGCCACTCCACCACCAACCCTCCGACACTCTACCTTTGTCTTTCTCCCAACTTTATTCCTCTGCTACACATATGCAAGGATGCCGATCGATCTCCCTCAGTACATAGCTAGGTCTTTCTCCTTGCCCACACATATACTAGTCGATCTACCTGTCTATAGTTAGGTCTCTGCCCCCTCCCCCCCCCACACACACACACATCTATAGTCGAACGTTGCAGGTAGGTATCCATGCCATAGAGAAGAACTGCACCCCTGCCCTCTGATATTCCAGTACGCCAGCCGCCCTCTATCTTTGATGTGGGCAAACACAAATTCAATAGCACACTTTATCAATCGCGCAGCCACACACTTCATCCCTGTTTTCGATTCTATCGGTATCTCATGTCGATGATCCCTCCACTCTCTTCTCCTGGATCGCTCCCTCTATATATATGATATATCACTATTGCAGGTTGCTGCTAACGTGACACTACGATCAGAGACCCTTCGACGAAACTGTGTGTGATGCTATAATCGCAAACGGTGGTGTAAAGAACCATCAAAAAAGGTGCAGAACATTTACGATGGAGGATACATCAAACAAGGTTCAGATTTTCGTTGCGTGTGTGATACAGGGCATGCGGTTCAGCTCAATTAAATGTTTGTGATGAGGAGGAACAAAAGAAACGGGCAGTCAGATGAAGGTGTGTGTGCGATATACAGCATATGGTTCACTCGGATGAACTGTTTTGTTTAGGCAACACAAAAGGAACGGGCAGCCAGATGAAGGTGTGTGTGATATACGGCATGCGCTTCACTCGGATGAACTTTGTGTTTAGACAAGCGAACATAAATGGTTCAATACAAAAAGATGGGTGTGATACACGGCAAACAGGTCTGTAATCAGAAATGTGTGCGAATACAGATAATAACAGAAACGGTTCCCTAGTGTGGTTCATGTTCATCTAATCATCATCTCCTTCTTGTGCTAGCTCGATGTTCCTTCTATGCTAAGTTTCCATTAATTGATGGCATTATATGAACACGCCACCGTTTCCCACCATTTCCTCACCTGTTTCCCGCCACCCAGCGATATTGCACATAGGCGGCGTGCGACGCACGGAGGCGACAAGCGCAGCCTGTAGCACATCCACCTTTTCCAACCATGCCAACCCACCAAAGCGCCGCCTCTACCATTAACGTCGTTGAAAAGGAAAACGAGCAGGCGCCACGGCCCGTCGAGGTAGAGGCAGTCCTCGGCAATGTGATGGACGATGCCGTGATGCGTGTCATTGCCAGGGTTGAGCAGACCTTTGGCGCATGGCGTTTGAGTGCCGCGGATCAAGATAGGCATGGCAGCACTAATAGGCTGCAGCTCGCCGCACAACATGATCAATGGCGCATCGCAAAGCAAGCTAGGCGCGTCTGCACCGATAGGCTGCGGCTCGCCGCACGGCGAGACCGTTGGAGCGCCGCAGAGCGAGAGGCGCAGCGCGCCACATAGCAAGAGCGGATACATCGGCGCTTGCCTGCTGTCGACACGGCGTCGCAGCTGGGTACACGACACTTGCACGAGAGGCCGGCCACGCCGTACTTGCACCGGACGCCTGCCACGCCGTTCGCATGGGTGCCGCCATTTGCCTTGTCCGTGGCCCGCTGGATGCCAACGCGTTGGTCCGTAGGCTCGACCGCCTCCTTGGCCCAGGTGTCCACCTGGGCACAGTAGAGGAACATGGTCGTCACATCCTTGAGCTGGTGATCTCTGATGAAATAGCCAACTTGAAGCTCGAGATTGCGCTCCAGATGTACTGGGAGTGTGTCGACTGCTTGGACGAACGCCTGCACGAGCTCAGGCAGAGCGAAGAGCTACCGTAGGCAAGGGCTGCTGGTCATGGTCTCATGGACGTGTTTTATTTTGAAAAGTCGTTTCAACGTGGATAGCTATGTATTCACAGCAATCATAGTATTGCTCTGTTTATTGTTCTGTTTCAATGTGTGTACTCTGTTTTCCATTATTATATGCTCTGTTTCAATGTGTGTATAGACGCTTTCCATTCTGTGTATGTGGATGATAACAACTAGATTCAAATTAGTATACAAAAACAGATAGAAAATGGAATTCATAATATATATATTAATTGTTCATTAGTTCATCATAGAATATATATATATATATATATATATATAATATCATCACATATACGTGATGATACATAACTACTTGGTACAATGCATAAAATTGAAAATGAACAATACTAAAACTAATAATCCCTCCTGTGGCCAGTATTCTGGCAGCCCCTCACTAGCAGCTCCCTGGTGCACGGCATCTTCCCAGTGCGGAGGCAGTACTCTGCCTCCTCCGCCTCGCAGTGCTTGACGTACCGATCTACCTCTTGTTGGCGGACGCGCGCGGCCGATCTTGCCATTTCGTTGGGCGCCCACCAGAGCTTCTCGTCGGTGGCACGCTGGAGCTTATCAGCCCACCTCCATGCAACGACGAGGCACCCAACGCCTATGACCTTCCTCGCAAACTACCTGTCTTCGTACACCTCCTTGGCATGATGATGCGCCCGCCACCAAAGCTCCGCCGCCTCCTTTTTCCAGGCGTCATCACGGGCTTCATAGGCCGCATGGTACCTGGCTTCCTCCTCCGCCATCTCCTTCTTGAACGCCACTTGCCTGGCTTACTCAGCCGGTGGCAGCGACTTCCACAGACAAAGATTGTACTGGCCCCAAAACCAATCCAAAGTTGGGGGACCGGCGCAACCTCGTCAGGTGGCGCTTAAGCGTCCTCATAGTTGCTAATCGAGTGAGCGTCCTCGGGGGGCGGCAACTCCTCGTCGGTGCTTGGGCAGACCGGCGACACCATGGCAGAGATTTGAGAGAGAGAGAGGGCGAGCGAGGGGAGGATTTAGATGAGAATGCAGGCGGAATGACATGAGCAAGCTAGTATTTATTGGCAACTGGAATCTAGATCGACGGGGACAATACACACGCCGGTCTCCAGAATTTACAAGTATTGTAGTTTGAATTACACACGATTCCCGCAGCACAATTCGTGTGTGAACATAATAGCCAAAACCCGTGTGTGAACATAATACCTGACGATTTCCAATGCAGAACCGTGCCTGATCAATGATCCCCGCCACTCACCTACCAAACCTCGATCCGCGAGATAGATTGCCAACCGTGTGGGAGGCGGTTGTCTAGCCAGATCTTTACGTTTTCCTTTTTTAACACTAGATATGTACATCCTCTGATGATTTTTTAACTCACACACAAGTACACAAAAATATGATTTTTCGAACTGTTATGGTTAGGCGTTGCATGTAGATGTAGTTCAAAATTGAATTACGTTCATTAAATAGTTAGAAAATCACTTAAATGTCTTTAAAAGGTCAAATGACCCCTGAAATTTTCCAAATTTTCACATGAAAGTTGTATTAGTGCATGTTAACCGCAGAAAAAAATTTGAAGGCCGTAAGAGGAAGCTATCTCAAGTTCGTCATCAAACATGCATTGTTCCCTCTCGGAACCACGAGCCTTCTAGTGTGTTGCTCCGGTTTGTGAGTGTGTGTGTTCAAAATTTCTTCAAACATGCCAATTTATTTACCACGCCATCTTCATGGCATGACATTAAATCAAGTAAGGTTTCATGTTTTTCTGATCATTTTTCAATTTTTTGGAATTAAAATGCCATGGCACTCAATGCATGTGTGCCCATTCCTTGAGACCAATATGTTTGAAAATTCCTTCTAATTTACTACACATGGAATTAACTCGCACACAAGTACACAAAAATATGATTTTTTTTAAACCGTTATGGTTAGGCGTTGCATGTAGATGTAGTTCAAATTTGAACTACGGTCATTAAATGGCTAGAAAATCACTTAAATGTCTTTAAAGGTCAAATGACCCCTGAAATTTTCAAAAATTTCACATGACAGTTGTATTAGTGCACGTTAGACATAGAAAAAATTGAAGGCCGTAAGAAGAAGCTATCTCCCGTTCGTCATCAAACATGCATTGTTCCCTCTTGGAACCACGAACCTTCTAGTTAGTTGCTCCGGTTTGTGAGGGGTGTGTCCAAACTTTCGTCAAACAGGACAATTTTTTTTACCACATCATCTTGATGGCATGACATTAAATCAACCAAGGTTTCATGTTTTCCTGATAATTTTTTCATTTTTTGGAATTAAAATGCCATGTGACTCCATGCATACGTATGCATGTGTCCATGTCGTGAGACCAATTTGTTAGAAAATTCCTTCTAATTTACTACACTTGGAATTAACTCGCACACAAGTACATAGATATGATTTTTCATACCGTTTTGGTTAGGCGTTGCATGTAGATGTAGTTCAAATATGAATTATGGTCATTAAATGGCTAGAAATTCACTTAAATGTCTTTAAAATGTCAAATGACCCATATAATTTTCAAAAATTACACATTACAGTTGTACTAGCGCACGTTAGACGTAGAAAAAAAATTGAAGGCCGTAAGAGGAAGCTATCTCCCGTTTGTCATCAAACATGCATTGTTCCCTCTCGGAACCACGAGCATTCTAGTGAGTTGCTCCGGCTTGTGAGGGGTGTGTGTCCAAGCTTTCTTCAAACATGCCAATTTCTTTACCACATCATCTTGGTGGCATGACACTAAATCAACCAAGATTTCATGTTTTTCTGATCATTTTTTTATTTTTTGGAATTAAAATGCCATGTCACTCTTT
Organism: Triticum monococcum; assembly: GCA_034509565.1. Classification (NCBI taxonomy): domain Eukaryota; kingdom Viridiplantae; phylum Streptophyta; class Magnoliopsida; order Poales; family Poaceae; genus Triticum; species Triticum monococcum. The sequence continues at coordinate 245,815,316 of CM067846.1, read as the reverse complement.
GCTTAATTGTGTCATAGCTGTTAGACCAATATGTTTGGAAATTCCTTCCAATTTACTACACATGGAATTAAATTGCACACAAGTACACAAAATATGAGTTTTCAAACCTTTGTGGTAAGCTGTTGCATGTACATGTAGTTCACATTTCAATTATGGTCATTAATTGGCTAGAAAATCACTTAAATGTCTTAAAAGGTCAAATGACCCCTATAATTTTCCAAATTTTGACATGACGGTTGTGTTAGTACTACAAAATTTCCGTAATTTAAAACACCATCCGTTGCCACTGTACTTCAAAATCGTCTTTCACAGCTAATAAAAAATATCTACAACATCACACACAGTTGTATTTTAGGAACCATTTGCGATGAAAATATCTGGGTCTATTTAAGTTTCCCTCCTTAAGCTTCGCCGGCTTATCTACTCCAGTGCAGGCAACCCCCGAATCCACGAATTCACGACCCCCATTCTTGCACCCCCTTCTTGTGAAGATGACGCCATGGAAACGCTTCGTGAAGGCATGTACGATGGTCGCGTCCCCTGGAGCGCCGCCGCCTGCGTCGAGAGTGCCGCCGCATCCGCATTGAGCGTGGCCGCTTCTGCCGAGAGGGCGTGTGCGGCAGTCGACAGGGCAGTTGCTGTAGCCAAGATGGCTGCACCTGCTGCTGCGACGACAGCTGCAAACGCCGAGAGCGCTTGAGCTGTCGTCTGGGCCGCCGATGTCGCCCTGGCCTGGGTCGAGGCCATCCACGCCAAGATCGAGGATGCACACGCCAAGATATTCTAGGCCACCTCGGACTCCAGGATGCAACCCACGTCAAAAAAGGCGGTGGTGGTCATGGAGCACCTGCTTCCTCATGAGGTTGCCGAGCGGGAGCCGGAGATGCAGGAGGCGGCGGAGATCGAGGAGAGACGAGAGGAGGAGTTGCGCATGGCCGAGGTTGAGGTAGAGAAGAGGCTGTCCATCAAGGAATCAGCGGTGGGGTACCAATGCGAGTGTCGGTGTCAAAACCGGCGGATCTCGGGTAGGGGGTCCCGAACTACGCGTCTAAGGCAGATGGTAACAGGAGACAGGGGACACGATGTTTACCCAGGTTCGGGCCCTCCCGATGGAGGTAAAACCCTACGTCCTACTTGATTGTTCTTGATGATATGAGTATTACAAGAGTTGATCTACCACGAGATCAGAGAGGCTAAACCCTAGAAGCTAGCCTATTGTATGATTGCATGTTGTCCTACGGACTAAAACCCTCCGGTTTATATAGACACCGGAGGGGGCTAGGGTTACACAAGGTCAGTTACAAAGGAGGAGATATGCATATCCGTATTGCCTAGCTTGCCTTCCACGCCAAGTAGAGTCCCATCTGGACACATGACGAAGTCTTCAATCTCGTATCTTCGTAGTCCAACAGCCCGGCCAAAGGATATAATCCGGCTATCCGGAGTCCCCCCAATCCAAGACTCCCTCAGTAGCCCCGGAACCAGGCTTCAATGACAATGAGTCCGGCGCACAGTGTTGTCTTCGACATTGCAAGGAGGGTTCCTCCTCCGAATACACCACGGAAGAGTTTCAATACAAGGATAGTGTCCGACCCTGCAAAATAAGTTCCACATACCACCATAGAGAGAATAATACTTCCACAAATCTATTCTGCTGACACGTTTCGATAGTATGACAGCACTTCATGGCCCAGTTATTATTCGAACCGCTTTTCTCAACCAGCTCCGCACATATCGTGAGGCGGTTTTCTTGATACGTCTTGTCAAAGCAGACATCGTGTTCCCCTTATCACGGGATTCTCATCAATATGGACGTGGGTAACCCAACCACGCCATCAATTATGGCGCCTGGGGAATAAGTGGTTTTGCCAGGCAAGTGGGGAGACTCATCGCCTCCTCCGCCCTTATAAAGGGACAAAGATTTACTTTTTTCACCCACGCCTTCTTCCTTCTCGCTTACCCATTCCCGCACACTCGAGCTCTAGCGCCCAAGCTCGCGTTCTTCTTGTCAAACCACTCCAAGCATGTCTCGAGCAGGAGGCAAGTGGATGGTTTCCTCCATCATGGAGGAAAACATTAAAAACTTACGGGAGGCCGGATACCTACCTGCGAATATCGTGCACCGGCTGCCGAATGTGGGGCAGATCATCCCAATGCCCGAACCCCATGAGAGTGTAGTTTTTCTTACCCATTTCGTCCGTGGACTGGGATTTCCTCTCCACCTGTTTGTCCGCGGGCTCATGTTCTGCTACGGGCTGGATTTTCATGATCTGGCCCCCAACTTCATCCTCAACATCTCGGCGTTTATCGTCGTGTGTGAGGCCTTCCTCCGCATCAGGCCCCACTTCGGCTTATGGCTGAACACCTTCAATGTCAAACCGAAGGTGGTGGGAGGCCAACAAGCAGAATGCGGAGGTGCCATGGTGGGCAAGATGCCTAATGTCACCTGGCTCGAGGGTACCTACGTGGATACCATAAAGGGGTGGCAATCGGGGTGGTTCTACATCACTGAGCCGTGCGACTCCAACTGGGTGGCGGCCCCCAAATTTCGAACCTGAATCCCCACGCGGCTCACCTCCTAGAAAAAGAAGGGCCTGTCCAGGGGTTCTTCAGTAGAGCTGACCGGACTCCAAACCTGCATCCAGAACATGACGAACAAGAAAATCAAGCTCGTCAACATGGTCCAGGTTATGCTCTTCATCCGGATCCTTCCGTGCCAACAACGGGCATTTGTTTTGTGGGAGTTCGACTCGGCCCAGCACCAGACGCTACGAGAGCTCTACGACACGACGCACGAGGACGTCTGGAGGGTGCTGTTCAAGGGCATCGAGATGCCTCCCTCCCTCACCGAGGACCGTGGACTCAGCGCAAAGCGCCGCGCCCATCCGGTAGGCTTTTATATCTCTCAGGGTATTTCTTTGCCCTGGTTTAGTCATGTGTTGGATCTAAGCTTTCATGTCATTAACAAGAGTGGATAAAGACAGCTGAGCGGCTTGATTGTCCAGCCCCCCTGCCCGAAGATCCTGCAAACGCTCTTCTAACGAAGATGCTGCCTCCGGCACCTCATGAGGTGCCGGAAAATAAGGCCAAGAAGAAGGGCGCGGGGACCCGAAAGGGTCTCCGGTGCAAGGTTCTATCGGACTCATCATCCGATGAGTCCGATGCGCACCCCCCCCCCCACGGAAACGAGGAGGAGGAGAAAAGTTCTCTCCCCCCCAGCCGAGGGAGACAAGAAAAGGAAGGCTGACCCATCCGAGGAGGCCGAACGGTCCAAGAAGGGAAAGACCCTCCTTACAGACTGTGCCACGACGGCCGCCACAGCGGCGACGAGTGGCTACCCAGGGACAATCCCCTGGCGAAGTCGTAAGTGTCCGAACACCATAGTACTTCATGGTATGTTTTATTGTACTGCCTTTGCTCATGCCGAACATGATTATGCAGTCTGGCCCGAGCTCGTCTCGACGTACCCTCCTTGAGCGGCTCTTTGGGCTCGTCGGATATGAACAGCGGTTCTCCTTCGACGGCTTCCACCCCTCGCCGTACGGGCAACGCCGAGGTGGTGTCTAAAAAGGCACCGACCCAAGGGAGCGAGGCTCCTACGGGCTTTGAGTTCGGGCCCCAGCTGGACACTACGCTGGAACCTTCAATGGTTCTGAACTCCGGCACGCGGTCCCCCAGTAAGGGGGGCCAACCATCTGTGCCGGTGTCCTCTGTCCAACCAGAGGAACTGGACAACTTGTTGGAAGTGCTTCACAATGCTTCCATCGATGAAGAACACCGCACTATCATGAGTGCGGTGGTCAAGAAGGTTCAGTCCGCCAAAAACAGACTGACTGAAGCTTGCGCTAGCCTCCTAACAAGCTTTGAGGTAAGCATTCAAAATATAAAAATATTACCGCATAGATAGTAGCCCCTGATGCTCTGTTTGGTGTTCGTGAAGAAAAGCCGAATAGAGTATCAAATGATAACTCAGGAGTCCAATTAGAGTATGTCTATGTGTATGTGCAGGCTTCCCTGCTGGCCATTGCCGCACGTACTGCGGAGGTCTCTGCGCTGAAGCAGGCCCTGAAGCGGTCCGTGGACGAGCTCGGCCTTACCAAAGGGCAGCTCGAAGAGAGCAAAGGTAAGATATACCCCAGTTTATATGGTTTAAAAAATTTCGGTGTAAAGTAATAGGATCATCAGGAATTTGTCAAGGGCCACGACCGCGGTGGAGACCCTGAGGAAGGCCTTGTCCGCGGCCAAAGACAAAGCAGCCAAAGAACGCATTGAACGGGAGAAACAAGAAGCCCGAGTGGGCGAGGTGCAGCAAGAGCTTGAGGCTCTCGCCAAAAAGCAGGAGTCCTTGGATCTTGACTCCAAGATGCGAGAGTACGAGCTCGCGCATGCGCTTGAAAGCGTCTGGAGTGCCAAGGCTGAAGCCCACAAGGCCCTCCAGGAGATTGATGCGGCGAAGAAGATAACAGCGGGTAAGGCATTCAATATGCAAAGCAAGCATGTGAAGGAGACTTTCCTTTTTCTTACCCGGGTTCGGAGCTCTCCAGGAGCGTTTGCAGATCTTCCCCATAGTGTGCTGGGTGCCGTGGAGTTTTACCGGGCTGAGGAGGAGAGCTCAACAGAGAAGTTGTTCTGGTCTCAGTATAGTGGGACCGAACACCCCATGTCCTTGAGCGACCAGCTGCAGCAGTTGGTCGAACTTCATAAGGTGGCCGAACATGCCATGAGGAGCCTTATAGTCCGGATGTGGCCTGGTGAGCCCCTGTCCGGCAGCTACTTCGGACTGGTGAGGCGGCTTGTGGAAGCCTGCCCACGGCTTGAAGTCATCAAGCGGTCCGTTTGCATCGAAGGTGCACGCAGGGCTTTTGCCCGGGCGATGGTGCACAGGGCGAAGCTGGATGCCGTGAAGCTGGTGAAGGAGGGGCCGCCGGAGGGCAAGGAGCATCGCTGCCCCGAGAATTACTATGAGAGCGTCCTGAAGGGTTCCCGCTTAGTGGCGGATGAGTGTGCCAAGGATGTAATTTTTGAATGAACATGCCCATGTGATCCTGTAATATGAAACGAGTTCTTTTGCGCCATGTGACGCTTTCTTAATTGAAAATATTACCTTCTGTGCGGCCGTTTATAAAATCTGAGAGTTGGCCGGTTGTCGGCTTCTACCCCCATGTAACAAGTACTGGGTGTTCAGGGTAAATCTGAACACTCTTTACCCCAATTTTGGGTCCTTCGAGGGAGGTGTTCAGCGCAACGAACTAGGCAATCGGACTATAATGCTTTATCACTGTCACTTAGCCATAGAAGTCTATGATTTTAAATTTTTGGCGAAGCCCCTGGTATTCGGAGGGTCGAATTTGGGGCGCTATACACGCCTAAGCCAGACTAGGCCGACTCCTTGCCCAGAGCAGAAAAAGTCTTTAAGGACTTGAGACCTCTCGAACAGCGACCAGTCTCTCGCCTTATCATGACAGTCAGTTTTTGGCTTTCTCCACTGAGGTGCTCGTCCGGAAGAACCAGGACACAATCGCAGTAGTTCTCCCACCGCTACCTTAGCCGATATAGCGGAACATAAGGTACCAAAGCATGGGAGCCGGGCAACCCAACATTTGACCCAAGACATGATTCGAAGTTGATGCATATAATGCTATAAGTTCGGGGTGCCGCACGGTCGAAAGTGTTCGGACTTCTTGCACCGTATTACGGGGTAAACGAGAGCCCATGGCGTACTGACCGTACCCGAGCGTGCAAGTGTGGAATGTCGTAAATGGACATATAAGAGAAAGAGAAAAACTTAAATAATGCAATGACAGATTAATAATATGCATTGTTATTTGAATAATATGTCGAAGCGTACTGGTACAAGTAGTGCAATAAGCATGAAGTAGGACAATTCGAAATGTCCTATCCCAAGGCAAGCTACGCATAGGTAGGGAAAAAGCGGGTATATCAAGTAGTACTAGAGACCACCAGGCGGTTCCCGTGTTCGTCTTAGCTTCTTGCAGCCTTGGCTGTTGCTTCCGGAATGTGTCTGGCAATCGGACTGCCGGAAAGGGTTTCTGAAGAGTTAGGCCGTGAAAGAGAAAAGGAATGTCAAAGGTATACAACCCCTAGTATGGTTAACCCACAATGCGGGGCGTGTACTGATTCTGCCCCTGCCTATGTCCATGGTATTTTCAATACGTAGTTATGTACGCACGGCACGAATTTCATCGCTGCACTGGGACTGGGACGGTGGCCGAACTGCTAGGCGAGCGCTGATCGCGCCAGGTGATCCTGTTGCAGATTGTTCAGGACTCACTTGAAGGTGTCCGGGGGCTGTAACGCCGAATGAGTGGTCTGCCTGAACAGGCTGCTTTGTGCCTCTGCTACAAGGGCTATAGTGTGCTCTTCCGTACGGAGCGAGCATTCTGTGTTTCCATTTACTGTTATGACCCCGTGAGGTCCTGGCATCTTGAGCTTGAGGTATGCGTAATGCGGCACTGCATTGAATTTTGCAAATGATGTCCGTCCGAGCAGTGCATGATAGCCACTGCAAAACGGGATGATGTCGAAGATTAGCTCTTCGCTTTGGAAGTTATCCAGTGATCCGAAGACCACTTCCAGTGTGATTGAGCCTATGCAATGGGCCTCCACACCTGGGATGACACCTTTAAAGGTGGTTTTGCTGGGTTTGATCCTTGAGGGATCGATACCCATTTTTCGCACTGTATCCTGATAAAGCAGGTTCAGGCTACTGCCGCTATCCATAAGGACTAGAGTGAGGTGAAATCCGTCAATGATGGAGTCTAGGACCAATGCGGCAGATCCGCCATGACGGATGCTAGTGGGGTGGTCCCGGCGATCGAAGGTGATCGAACAAGCAGACGATGGGTTGAACTCCGGGGCGACGAGCTCCATCACGTAGACGTCCCTTAGTGCACGCTTCTGCACCCTCTTGGGAATGTGGGTTGCGTATATCATGTTCACTGTCTTCACTTGTGGGGGAAACTCCTTCTGTCCTCCTGGGTTCGGCGGCCGGGGCTCCTCCTCGTCATCTCTATGCAGCCCCTTGTCCTTGTTTTCGGCATTTAACTTGCCGGCCTGCTTAAACACCCAACATTCTCTGTTGGTGTGATTGGCTGGCTTGTCAGGGGTGCCGTGGATTTGACACGAGCGATCCAGTATGCGATCCACACTGGACGGAGCTGGAGTATTTCTTTTGAATGGCTTTTTCCGCTAACCGGATCTAGAGCCTTTGAATCCGGCATTGACTGCCATATCTTCGGTGTTATCGCCGTTATTGCGACGCTTTGGTCTATTACGACGCTGCCTACCGTTAACGTCTTTGGCATCCGAGGTATCCAGATTCCATGATGTGGTGTTGCTGCGAGCCAGCCGGCTGTCCTCGCCCGCGCAAAAGCGGTTCCTGAGTGTTGTGAGGGCTGCCATAGATTTCGGCTTCTCCTGGCCGAGGTGGCGGGCGAGCCACTCATCGCGGATGTTATGCTTGAATGCCGCTAGGGCTTCTACATCCGAACAGTCTACAATTTGATTTTTCTTAGTCAGGAACCGTGTCCAGAATTGTCTATCTGATTCCCCTGGCTGCTGGGTTATGTGGCTCAAGTCATCAGCATCCGGTGGCCGCACATAAGTGCCCTGGAAGTTGTCAAGAAATGCATCTTCCAAATCCTCCCAACTGCCGACGGAATCTGCTGGCAAGCTATTCAGCCAATGCCGAGCTGGTCCTTTGAGTTTTAGTGGGAGGTACTTGATGGCATGTAGATCGTCACCGCGAGCCATGTGGATGTGAAGGAGGAAATCCTCAATCCGTACAACGGGATCTGTTGTGCCGTCGTATGATTCGATATTTATGGGTTTGAAACCCTCCGGGAATTCATGATTCATAACTTCATCTGTGAAGCATAGGGGGTGTGCGACACCTCTGTGCCTGGCTATATCCTGACGTAGTTCATATGAGTCTTGTCTGCTATATTCGGCCCGAACGGATTTACTATTGGTGTATCCAACGCAACGATCATCATCCCGTGTGGGCGCACGTATTCGTGTCCCGTATATTAACCTTGCGATTTTTTCCTTACCGTCTTCACTTGTGGGGGAAACCCCTTCTGTCCTCCTTGGTTCGGCGGCTGGGGCTCCTCCTCGTCATCTCTATGCAGCCCCTTGTCCTTGTTTTCAGCATTTAACTTGCCGGCCTGCTTGAACACCCAACAGTCTTTGTTGGTGTGATTGGCTGGCTTATCAGGGGTGCCGTGGATTTGACACGAGCGATCCAGTATGCGATCCAGACTGGACGGAGCTGGATTATTTCTTTTGAATGGCTTTTTTCGCTAACCGGATCTAGAGCCTTTGAATCCGGCATTGACTGTCGTATCTTCGGTGTTATCGCCGTTATTGCGACGCTTTGGTCTATTAAGACACTACCTACCGTTAACGTCTTTGGCATCCGAGGTATCCGGATTCCATGATGTGGTGTTGCTGTGAGCCAGCCAGCTGTCCTCGCCCGCGCAAAAGCGGTTCCTGAGTGTTGTGAGGGCTACCATAGATTTCGGCTTCTCCTGGCCGAGGTGGCAGGTGAGCCACTCATTGCGGATGTTATGCTTGAATGCCGCTAGGGTTTCTGCATCCGAACAATCTACAATTTGATTTTTCTTAGTCAGGAACCGTGTCTAGAATTGTCTATCCGATTCCCCTGGCTGCTGGGTTATGTGGCTCAAGTCATCGGCATCCGGTGGCCGCACATAAGTGCCCTGGAAGTTGTCAAGAAATGCATCTTCCAAATCCTCCCAACTGCCGACGGAATCTGCTGGCAAGCTATTCAGCCAATGCCGAGCTGGTCCTTTGAGTTTTAGTGGGAGGTACTTGATGGCATGTAGATCGTCACCGCGAGCCATGTGGATGTGAAGGAGGAAATCCTCAATCCGTACAGCGGGATCTGTTGTGCCGTCATATGATTCGATATTTATGGGTTTGAAACCCTCCAGGAATTCATGATTCATAACTTCATCTGTGAAGCATAGGGGGTGTGCGACACCTCTGTGTCGGGCTATACCCTGACGTAGTTCGTATGAGTCTTGTCTGCTATATTTGGCCCGAACGGATTTACTATTGGTATATCCAACGCAACGATCATCATCCCGTGTGGGCGCACGTATTCGTGTCCCGTATATTAACCTTGCGATTTTTTCCTTACTGTCCAATATGTCTTGCAGGTCCTCTGTGTTGCCCCAGGCCTTAGTTTCTTTGACTGGGTGGCGACGGGGTGCGGACTGAACTTTAGGCTGAAACGCCTCTCTGGCTCGGCCGCGTAGTGGCCGGTCAGCCGCATCGTACACTGGTGAATGAGGTTTCAATGCTTCCTCCTCGAGGTGAGGTAGCAACCTGCGTTTTGGGTAACTCTTGGACAAGCGTTCGAGTTCATGCTCCTTGGCCGCAAGGACTTCGGTCTATCTGTCTGCTAGCAAGTCTTGATCAGCTTGAAGCTGTTGTTGTTTCTTATTTAGGCTATTTTTCGTGGCCATAAGCCAACGCTTGAAGCGCTCTTGCTCGACGGGGTCCTTAGGCACGATAAACTCGTCCTCCTCCGGTTCTCCATCTGCTGCCTGCTCTGGAGGGCTAGCTTGTTCGTCCTCTAGCTCTTCACCGTGCTGGAGGGGATTGTTGTTGTCTTCGGCGCTATCCGGAGTGTTATTATCTCCTGTGTCAGTGTCACTGCTCTTGCTGTGGTGGGACTTAGAGCGGCGCCGCTGACGTCGGTGCTTGGGTTGCTTCTTGGAGGGGTCATCCTCCGCTTTCTCATCGTCATTGGCTTCTTTAGGGGTGTCCACCATGTATATATCATATGATGAGGTGGCGGTCCAGTGCCCCGAGGGCGGTGGATCCTGTTAGTCTCCGGCTTCATCGTCCATACCGTCCAAGTCTTCAGAGCCAAAGTGGAGCATGTCGGTTAAGTTGTCGACAGTGGCTACTAAGTGGGTGGTGGGTGGGCAGCGAATTTCTTCATCGTCCGCATCCCATTCTAGCCGGACATAGTTCGGCCAAGGTTCTCCTGACAGGGAGAGATACCTTAATGAATTTAGCACATCCCCAAAGGGTGAGTGCTGAAAGATGTCCGCGGAGGTGAACTCCATGATCGGTGGCGAGTCGGACTCGACGGGTACGGATATGAGCGGCTCGAAGTGTGTGGCTGAAAATGAATCCAGTTGTTCGGCGACACGGCTCTCGTAGGGGGTGAAGTTAGTTTCTGGATCTATCGCCACTGAGAGTGTGGCCTCCATGGCGGGGTCCATCCCTCCGCTCTCAGATGGCGCGATTTGCTCCGGATTGATGGGCGGAGTAACTGCGGATGCGATCTCCCGAACACTGTCCGAAGGCAGAGTTACATCTTGCTCGTCGTGACTGTGCAGCGCGTCCGACATGGGCTCGAATCTGTTGAAGATCAAGTTTCCGCAGATATCGGCCGTGTAGTTCAGGTTTCCGAATCTGACCTGATGGCCAGGGGCGTAGCTCTCAATCTGCTCCAGATGGCCATGCGAATTGGCCCGCAGTGCAAAGCCGCCGAATATGAAGATCTGTCCGGGGAGGAAAGCCTCACCCAGGACCGCATCACTAGCTATGATCGAAGGAGCCATTAAGCCTTATGGTGACGACACAGTGGAACTCTCAATGAAAGCACCAATGTCGGTGTCAAAACCGGCGGATCTCAGGTAGGGGGTCCCGAACTGTGCATCTAAGGCGGATGGTAACAGGAGGCAGGGGACACGATGTTTACCCAGGTTCGGGCCTTCGCGATGGAGGTAAGACCCTATGTCCTGCTTGATTGTTCTTGATGATATGAGTATTACAAGAGTTGATCTACCACGAGATCAGAGAGGCTAAATTCTAGAATCTAGCCTATGGTATGATTGCATGTTGTCCTACGGACTAAAACCCTCCGGTTTATATAGACACCGGAGGGGGCTAGGGTTACACAAGGTCGGTTACAAAGGAGGATATATGCATTCCATATTGCCTAGCTTGCCTTCCACGCCAATTAGAGTCCCATCCGGACACGGGACGAAGTCTTCAATCCTGTATCTTCATAGTCCAACAGTCCGGCCAAAGGATATAATCTGGCTGTCCGGAGACCCCCTAATCCAGGACTCCCTCAGCGAGCTCTGGCGCAACTACTACTACGAGTACTACAACCTTGAGGGTGGCGCTGAGGACAAGGACGAGGATGAGGACGCGGTCGACTTCAGTAGGGGGGACGCGGAGTCCACCAACGACAGCATGTCGCCAGGACAAGTCATTGGCGTCTCATCTCACACCGGCGATGCATAGGCCGGCGTTTGTTAAAATTATGCGTACTTAGGCTTTGTTTTTAATGCTGGTCTTTTGTTAGAGCAATGTTTAGGTCAATTGGCTCTGTTTAATTACTAAAATTGCTCGATTCAGTAAGTGTGGTATGTCTGCTATACGCTCTTTTCTGTGCCCAAATTAGCAAGCGATGTTAAATTACGCAATGATGTACCCATGGAAATTTCCACCAAAATATGAATTATGAAACTCACCCATGCTCTTAAAGTAGAAGAATCATTTGCCATGCACACAATCGTTCAAAGTGAAAGGTACGGCGGCACCGCGCACAAAGTTTCCCTCCACATTTCCAAAATTTTGGACTACCGCCTAAATATCTACCCCGTCCCCCTTCCCCACACCCTTTTCTCCCCGACCACAAGTCACATTTCCCCTATTTCCTCCTTCCTTCCTTCCGTCCTAAGCTATAGCCGCTTCCTCGCTCTTGCCGTCTCGCATCCTACCATCGGGGTCGCCATGGTCTTCTTCAAAGACCTCTCTGGCGGTTCCTCCTCCGGTGATGACTCCTTCACCACCCGGGTATGCCTTGCTTCTCTCTCTCAGGCTATGACTTGGAATGAATGGTATTTACCCAGCGGTCGATTTGAATCATTTCTTCCTCTTGTAGCTCCCTAGGACCATCAGTGGCAACGAATGGAGCGGGGTGGCTGAAGATCTATCTGCTCTTTGCATTTGATTATGTGGACAGTGGGAGGAAGTTTTTGGCACGTGCATAGAAGGTTAGAACCTCTTTCATTGTTACAAATCATTTGATAGATGTGATTCAGACACTCTCATGGTCCCAACCCATCCATACCACACCTTCAACCAAACGCATCCTAAGACACTGTCACAGTTTGTACCTAGTATATTAAATTGTTGCCATCTCATCAGCGGTTCCATTAGAAAATTATTTTGCACCGCTTCAGCAGTTTGTGCCGCCAACTTTGGTCCACACATCCAAGAAGCCAAGCAGTAAAATACTAAATCATTATGGCACGAAGGAACTGGGCATCAGAGCAACTACGTGCTCCGGAGTCCGGGTCCTTGTTTTTTTTCACTGCATCTCCCCGCCAGTGTAGGGCAACGATATGAGATGTAGCAATAGTTCTCTTTACCCCAGTTTTGGCATACATAGTGGATGGCCTTAGTGCTATTAGTTCTATGCTACTAAAATTTTGGATGTACACACCTGTTAGTATCAATTTACTGTCATCCAAACACTGTCGCTATGTTGTTGCAGTTATATTTACCTTCCTCATAAAATGTTCAATTTATTATTTACTATACATGAGTAAGAACTTGTAGCGTTGTTGTAGTTAATTATAGCTTCTGATGTTCCAGATTTGGTTGTTGTCTCAGTACCAATTATTTCATTTTCACATTGATCTTTTTAGAAGATATGTCATAATTAACATGTTTCTTCAGTTTTTGAAAATAAGCATTGGTGATTTTCTATGTTGCTATAAACCCATTTCCCCTACAATTTTTACTGAGCTAGTTTTAAATATTATAGGATGAACGGAAGCGTTCTTACTTGGAGTGGGTTGATCAAGAGTGGCCATAGTCTTCGAAGATGTGCCTAGCGAAGCTCTGGAGCATTTATGAGGAAGAGAACATACGTAGGCTTAGAGAAACTGTTGTCAATGCTAAAGAATATTTGAAGATGCGGGATAAAAAGTTGAAGGTGGAGAATGAGCTCAGATTTTTTAAATCATAATTTGCTAAGATGGTGTTGGCGACGGAGGAGGCACTTTCCCAGTTGCCCCGTGCAAAATAGTTTCTTACTAAACTAAAAGCAGAGGTGGATAAGACGAGCCTGGATGATCTCGATTAGGAAAATGAATATATTGTTCTTATGAAGTTGAACTAGCTATATGTTGTACCGTGTTGTTTTCATGTAGCTACCGTACTATGATGTTATAATATATTTATGTGCCTGATATGAAATTGGCAAAAAGCTGTTCGATATGAAATGTGAATTTACGTAATACTGGAATTATTAATTGTAAACTAATAAACCTGCTAAATGTGTCATGGACCTTTGCAAACGGTTCTAGCAGTAAAAGCGCTTGCGATGGATAGCCCAATGCTACATAGTTTTCTTCATCAAATGGTGTGTGATATAGTTGATAAAAGCAAACAGTTAAGCAAGGCAAACCGTGTGTGATAGTTACACCTTTCACACATGAGCCTATAAATATAACTATGTGGGATTTACGTACGAACGGAAATGTTTTCCCTGGATTGACTACGTGGGATGTACATAATAACTGAAATGTATTCCTATTGACTATGTGTGATATACATACGAACGGAAATGTTTTTCTAGGATTCACCGTATGGGATGTACATACCTACGGAAATGATTTTCTTAGATTACCATGTGGGATGTACATACCTACGGAAATGATTGGGTTTCGATGCCTCTCCCGATCGCACACGGCCCCAGCCTGGGTCCTAGGAGGGCCTATCCCCGACGATTTCTAGGTCGTGTGGGAAGGACACCCTATCACACACACTCACTTGGCGAAGGTTCCAAATGCCGTCGTGGAAAGGGGTTAAAAACCGTTTGTTTAGGACCAACGCATACCAGTGTATCCATGACTCTGTTTCACACACATTGCATATGTAATGTTTTTCTGTTTGAGATATCATCGACACATTGCCTCTGTTTCGCACAAACCATCTCTATCACACCCACCCACATACGTACCTGCACCTAAAGAACAGGTGCACGCAGGACGCACGTACTTACATCTCGTTCCTGGCCACACCCGCGCGGGTACACGGTGGAGTTCGTTTTTGTACGAAAAGGCAGCCCACGTGATAATTTGACGCGTGTAGCGGTTGTTTACTCGAAGGAGGGTCGAGTACCACGAGTAAACGGAACAAAGTTTGACTTGACGTGTTACTGTTAAATAAAGTTATATATTCCTCAATGGCACATAGAGAATATAAAACGATTGTCATGGGGAAATGGGAAAATCCGCTCCACTATATACAATGGAGCATGCCTGCCGGTGTTTGTCTCTCGTCACACCATCTCACACAAGGTGGTCGTGGCACCTCTCTCTCGCCGTTGGTCAGTGATCCGGTCGCATCCCGTCCGCCGGCGGAAAGGGAGGGTGTGGATCGTTTCTCTGTTCAATGGCATTGTGGCAGCACGTCCCGATCTGCGGTACCCATTGTTCTCTCTAACCAAGCTCCAGCGCGGCAGGGCCTTCGCCACTTGCACGCTGCCGCAGTATGGGAAGATCCCGGCCACAGGCGCCCTCCTAGTTTCATTCCGACTAGCATTAGGTACAGCTTCCTCCGGCCTTGCTCCACTGCCCATCTTCCCACGTTGTTGTATGTGGAAAATCCTGCATGTGGATCTTCTTTAGTTGTTTTCCTAAAACATATCTCGGCCGGTGTACTTTCCATCTTGCAATCTCGCCCTCAAACCATTTCTGATAAACCACCATGCTGCCATATTTCCCTTATTACATGGAATATGCTTCTTTTTTGTCGGTGTATGTGTCTTCAACTCGTGTTATTGGGAAGTAATTGTTTCCTTTCTACCTCCTTTTTCAAACAGGGCTATCCATTTCACCTCGTTGCTATTGCGACCTTTTAGTGAACTGCACAAATCACTTTTTTCTTAAGAGTGTTTTGTGCAGTTCAGCCAAAATGTCACATGAGCAACATTTTTACATTTCTGTGGGACTGTAGAAAGGGAGATTGGTTTTTCTATCCTCCTCATCCAACTCCGTGACTAATCTTCTCCAACAAGTAGTTAATCCTAAAGAGAGATCCCAGAGGTGATTGGCTTCTATTTGTGTGTGTTATGTTTCATCATCTAGTTCCAGTATTATTGTAATCACACTGACTAGATATCTTTGCAAACAGGGATGGTCAGCTTGATTTTAGTGGAGCTGCAAAAAATGATCGGATTGTGATGTCCTCCATACACCTCTTTTTTGCTACAAAGCCGGGTGAAACTAGCTGGCAACCAATGAACACTGTGCCCGGGAAATGGAGCCATGCCTACGAACAACATCGATCAATAATATATTTTTCTTTATTTGTACGCCTTCTCACAACTTTGTCTTTAGTTGTGATGTCAATATTGGCGTTGATCTGCGAACCATTGAGATGCATTAGCAGCGATGGTAGTTTCATTTGTATTTGATGGAATGTTGTAATGAGATAATCTTGAGGCAAGAGGACACATGAATCCTAAGCTAAAACCTTTTTTTCCTGTGGGAACCAAAGTTGAAACCTTCATAGCATCATAGTACAATTTCATTAAAATTATGCGTACATATAAAAAAATCCTGAAGGATTGATAGCAATGCTAGAAACGATTCAACTTCGTTTCGCTGACATGTGGGACATCCTTCATCCGGCTCCACCTTCTTTGTAGCAATATTGAGTGCACAACTTCAGGGAAAGATTCACCCCCGATCGTTGCACCGCAATAGTAATGCCTAGTGAGCAGTCAAATCACAGAGCCCCACCTTCACCACATTGAGTTGCTCGGACGAAGCAACCATCATTTCTCTGTTTGTTGAATCCGCTGGTACTCCCATATTCCTGTAGTAGTAAGTTGCTCGGGCGAAGCAACCATCACTTTACCTTTCCCACGGTAAGTACTACGTACCTCCCTTTTTTATTCTAGAAACAACCACATGTGAATATTGGACGGTAGTAGCACAACAACTGAATCATCGAAACCAACCAATGAACTACTACTAATGGTGAGTGTTTGCTAGTATCATGTACTCCATTTGTCCATGTATATAGGGCTTAATGCGTTTTCCGAGACTAACTTTGGCCCTGTTTGGATCCATGGGTTAGAGTTAGTTTGAGATAGTTGTGGCTCAAATAGCCCTAAAGTATCCAAACATGAGGGTTAAATTGGAGAAAGTTGCCCCAAAGCCACCAAAAAAACTATCCCACACAAGAGTCGCTAACATGTCATGAGTTAACTGACCTCAATAGACGGCAAAAATGTCAGCCTGCCGCACTTTGAGAGAGACAAGGAGTGAGAAGCGATACGGGCTGCTGGATTACTAGAGCTAGGTGTCGCATGGAGGCCAAGAAATATGGTTATAGCGTTGGTTAGCCATGTAGTATGATCTAACTACACCGGGCTGCCATGTTTCGTACTCTTCCGATCTATTGTGGAGATGATTGGTTGATTTTATATTGTTGAATAATATAAAATACTATTATGAGTGCAGACGCTCTACCACGAGGTTCTTGCTCCTTCTCGGTCGTCAGGAATCTATGTTCTTCCACTCTTTTTTATGTGGGCTTTGTTAATCCTTTTGCCAACATGCGGCAACTCGCAGAACAACGAGAAGCTTGCTTACTACGCCTACTCCCTTGCCAACGCATGCACGGGCTCTGAAAGCACAAGTGATCCCTAGGTAATTTTGGTAATTAATGTCAACATATCTCTTGTTGGACTAATATTTTCGTCTAGTATATTTCAGATGAGTTCAAAAGTGGAGTGTCTTGGACAAGAGGATGTGGAACCCTTTCGAGATGCTAAGGACAAAGGTTGGCTCAAGCTCAAGACTCTACATTTTCATTTTAGTGATCCAAGATCACATTGAGTCCATAGTAAAAGCCAATACTATTAAAAGGGGATGAGGTGTTGCCTAATGGCTTGCTTGCTCAAACTACTTAGTGATATGCTCCATAGCCCTCAAATACTTTCTCATATCCACATATCTCCCAAACCAAAACTCAAACTCGGCTCTACCAATTTGATCTACCCAGTGCCACTGAGTTCTCTTGACATAGCCACTGCTAGAAACCATAATCAATTTGGTATCACCGATGGGATCTCGGTCTCACCGAGATGGGCTTGCAAACTCTTTGTTGCCTGTTGCAATTATTTCAGTCTCACCGAGATATGCAATCGGTCCCACCGAGTTTGCTTGACCAACTCTCTGTTTTGCTTATTACCAAAATCGGACCCATTGAGTTTGTGTAATCGGTCAAACCGAGTTGAGGTTTTACCCTAACCCTAGCACATCGGTCCCACCGAGTTGATCATATAGGTCCCACCAAAAACCCTAACGTTCACATTTTGAACTAAATCGGTCTAACCAAGTTTTATGATTCGGTCCACCAAGTTTGGTAACTTGTGTGTAACGGTTAGATTTTGTGTGGAGGCTATTTATACCCCTCCACCCACTCTTCATTGGTGGAGAGAGCCATCAGAACATGCCTACACTTCTACCATTCATTTTTTGAGAGAGAACCACCTACTCATGTGTTGAGACCAAGATATTCCAACCCAACCATAACAATCTTGATCTCTAGCCTTCCCCAAGTTGCTTTCCACTCAAATCATCTTTCTACCAAATCCAAATATTTGAGAGAGAGTTGAATGTTGGGGAGACTATCATTTGAAGAACAAGAGCAAGGAGTTCATCATCAACACACCATATATTACCTTTTGGAGAGTGGTGTCTCCTAGATTGGTTGGGTGTCACTTGGGAGCCTCCGACAAGATTGTGGAGTTGAACCAAGGAGTTTGTACGGGCAAGGAGATCGCCTACTTCATGAAGATCTACCCTAGTGAGGCAAGTCCTTCATGGACGATGGCCATGGTGGGATAGACAAGGTTGCTTCTTCGTGGACCCTTCATGAGTGGAGCCCTCGTGGACTCGCGCAACCGTTACCCTTCATGGATTGAAGTCTCCATCAATGTGGATGTATGATAGCACCACCTATCAGAACCACGCCAAAAATCTCCGTGTCTCCAATTGCGTTTGCACACTCCAATCCCATCCCTTTACTTTCTTGCAAGTTGTATGCTTTACTTTCCGTTGCTCATATACTCTTGCCATGCTTGCTTGAAATGTATTGTGAATGTTTAAACTTGTGCCAAAACTCCACCTCAACTTAAAGAAATTAAAAACTGCTACTTTTCCTTGTTGAGGGTCTAATCACCCCCTCTAGACACCTCTTCTCGATCCTACAATTGGTACCAGAGCTTTGGTCTCCATTGCTTTGTTTTAATCACCATTGGAGGAAGATGGATAAGTCTATGTTGGGGAGTCTTAGACATACAGTACCTATACTTGAGGGAGAGTTCTTTCATGAGTGGAAAATTGAGATGCTTGAGATTTTCAATGAATATCACTTGAACAAGTACATTACTACTCCTTGTGCGCGGCTTGTTGACCCCTTGCATCCTACCTTTGATGATTCTATTGTCATGATCCGTAATCTTAGAGCCGTTAATCTAATCACTAGAAGATTACCTAGAAACTTGATTGCTCGCTTGCCTGCTCTTGATTGTGCTTACACCATATGGAGATTTCTTGAGGAATGATTTCCAAACTATTCCTTGCAAATCTTAGATGATATTCTAGACAAGTCTATTGCTTTGAGTAAGATGAATGCCAAATGAGATGTTGGAATCATATGTGTGCCAAATGAGATGTTGGAATCATTAGCAATATCATCTCTGAAGCTATTAGAATTCCTAAAGATGACCATTGTGATGATCATTTATCCAATGAATTACCCTCTCTAGGAATTGATCAATCACAAGACGATGTTGAACATGGATACTATGGTGAGAATGACGATAGTGAATTTGATCTTGATGAGTCTATGAGACACTTTGGTCTTATGGCAAATCTTTGCAGCTACATGGCTGGAGGAAAGGAATGGTTTCTTGATAGTGGGTGTACCGATCACATGACTGGAGACAAGGATATGTTTCGTGAGCTTGCTGAAAATGACGGCCGTCGAAAGTATTTCACTTTTGGTGAGAACTCAAAGGGTAAGGTGGTTGGCCTTGGGAAGGTGGCCATCTCACATGATAGCTCCATACAAAATGTTATGCTCATTGAATCCCTTGGCTATAACCTACTTTCTGTATCGAGACTTGCTGACTTTGGTTTCAATGTCCTATTTACTGAAGTAGATTGCCAAGTGTTTTGTTGAGATAATCATAAAATGGTCTTTACCGGTATTCGTAGAGGTGATCTTTACATTGTTGACTTCACTAAAAGGGCTCAACCTAGAACTTGCTTAATTGCTAAATTGTAACGCCCCGAGACCGATGTGCAAGGTGTCTTCTATTTATTCGCTGTCATTGCCTTGTCATGCGCTTGCGTGTCATGCATTTCATATCATGTCATCATGTGCATCACATTTGCATACATGTTCGTCTCATGCATCCGAGCATTTTCCCCGTTGTCCATTTTGCAATCCGGCGCTCCTATGTCCTCCGGTGTCCCCTTTTACCTCTTTTAGTGTGCGGGTATTAAACGTTCTTTGATTGGACCGAGACTTGCCAAGCGTCCTTGGTTTACTACCGGTAGACCGCTTGTCAAGTTTCGTGCCATTTGGACTTCGTTTGATACTCCAACGGTTAACCGGGTAGCCGCAAAGGCTTCTTGTGTGTTGCAGCCCAACACCTCTCCAAAGTGGCCCAAAACCCACCTAAAACACCTCCATCATCTCGGTCGTTCGATCACGACCGCATGGCCACAAACCATGCTCAATTTGGAGTCTCCTGGCTCCCTCTACCTATATATATGTGGCTCTCCCCGAATTTTTCGCGGATGAACCCTAACCCCCGCTCCTCTCGCGCAGACGGACATGTCCGCCCGCCGACGGACATGTCCGCCCGCCGGCGGACGCGTCCACCCCACCGCCACGTCGGCCCGGCCAACCGGGAGGCGACACGTCACCCCCTCCGCCGCCTCAGCCAACCGCGCGCCGCCACCTCACCGCCCTCTCTCTCCTCCCACCGCGGGCCCGAGGAGACCCAGAACCGGCCCGCCCGGGCCCGGATCCCGCGTCGTAGATCCCCCACCCGAGCGCCGCCCGAGAACCGCCCGTGCCCGCGTCTCCTTTCCCGCCGGCCGCCGCTATTCGCCGGTGCGCTCCGCCGCCGCCGCGCCATTCCCGCCGCCCGCGCCGGCTCGGCCACGACGCCGCATCGCCGCCCCGTCGCCCGTATCCGCGAGCCGCCTCCGGCCAGCCGTGTCGCCCGGCTCCTCCTCGTCGGCGTTAATCGGCGCCTCGCTGCCGCAAGCTCCGGCCACCGCGCGCCCCTCGTCGGTGTCCTCCTACCTCGCCGGAATCCGCTTCGGCCGGATCGGCTAGCTGGGTGGATGAGATCCACCAGCTCTCCGAACCAAACATCGTGCCCCGCGCCCTGGATCGCCTTGTCCCGCGTCCCTCGACCCGTTGGCATTTCGCGAGGGTATAAATCTACTAAGTCCCCAGTATTTTTGGGCATTTTCATCACATCATAACTTTGCATCCATAGTTTTGTTTTGGGCATGTAGCATATCGAAATGTTCGTCTCGACGATTACTTCATTTAATCGCATTGCATCATGTTCATTTGAGCTCATATTGATGCCCTAATGCTGTTGGGAGAGGGCAATGCAATGTTAGTTTCAGATCCTTATCAGGATTTGGACTTTTGTCATTTTTGCCATGATTAATGTGTGCCTCCTATGAACTTGAGCCCTACATGTGTTTTGAAGTATGCCATGCCATCTTTACAGGGGTGTATGCCATGTATTTTTGTGATCTATATGGAGACTAGCACAAGCATGCAAAGTAGCCCTCGTAATGTTGCCGATTTTCAGGGACTTGGAAATATTCTAAGTCTTTGTCTGCTGTTATTTTTATGCCATGTATTCATGTTGCTACAGAGTGATCCATGCCTCTCTTGAGCATGATCAGTAAGGATGTTCTGTAGATATTATGGTGCTCTATCCATCCATGTCTTTGTTTGCATTTATGGAGCACCCTAGCTTGAGTCAATCGAGCTCTACTTTTGCTATAAAATGTTCCTGGCAGAATGTTTACATGTTAAGCATTTTTGCCGAGGTTGTTGTAGTTGATCTGTGCATGCTATGATGTTGTTCTTGCCATGTTTAGCTTCTATGCCATGTCTACTTGCTGGGTGTATGCTTAGTTTATCATGCAATGCCTTGTGGTGAGTGCATCAAGCTCGTAAACATGCCTACTTAATATCTGTTTTGCCATGTTCCAGTTTTCTCCTAAGTCTGAATCTATTAACGAAAATTGCTATGTTCACATGGTTGCCATTGTATTTTTAGATCCGTTTTGGCTTGTGGTCAGTAAGGGACTTTTGTTGTATGCTTTGAGTAGCTTCATGCCCTGCGTTGCTTTGCCATGATATATTCCTGTAGCATGTTGTTATCTTGCTCTAAACATTGCTTCCTCATGTTAAATTCCTGACTTGTTATTTTCACTAAGTCTGTAACCTGTTATCTTTTGCACTTTTTGCCAGACTTGTTTGAACCTGCTATTGAGTGAATTAGCCGTAGCTCAGTGTTCATCTTTTGTCAAGCATCTTGAGTGAATCCATGCCATGTATTTTTTGTTATGATAGAGTGATGTAGCTTGTTGTTCTTGATGCATTTAGATGGCTTTTGTGCTGTTAATCGCAGTTCGGTGCCATATTTGTTTTGCTTGCCATTTGCAAGCCGTGCATCCGATTCCGGTGATCTTTATATCGATTTCGACCGAAATCAACTCATATTTCCAGTGGCCCTCTTGGTTTTCCAATTTGAGGCCAGGTTCAATAATTTCCTTTCCGAACATGCATATGCATCGCATATCACATCCCGCATATCATGCCATGTCTTGCATCATGTTGTTTGTGCATTGCACGTCGTTGATTGTGTCTCCCTTTGCATGTGTTCTTGCTTTGGGTAGATCCGGGAGACGAGTACATGGTCGAGGGACCCGTTGAGTACGTTTACGAGGATCAAGCTTTCGTCTTCTCGGAGAACTTTGTAGGCAAGATGACCATACCCTCGAAATCACTTCTATCTTTGCTTGCTAGTTGCTCGCTCTATTGCTATGCCTATGCTGCGATACCTACAACTTTCTATATCATGCCTCCCATATTGCTAAGCCAAGCCTCTAAACCACCTTGTCCTAGCAAACCGTTGTTTGGCTATGTTACCTCTTTGCTCAGCCCCTCTTATAGCGTTGTTAGTTGCAGGTGAAGATTGGAGTTTGTTCCATGTTGGAACATGGATATTTGTTGTGATATCACAATATCTCTTATTTAATTAATGCATCTATATACTTGGTAAAGGGTGGAAGGCTCGGCCTTATGCCTGGTGTTTTGTTCCACTCTTGCCGCCCTAGTTTCTGTCATACCGGTGTTATGTTCCCTGATTTTGCGTTCCTTACATGGTTGGGTTATAATGGGAACACCTTGACAGTTCGCCTTGAATAAAACTCCTCCAGCAAGGCCCAACATTGGTTTTACAATTTGCCACCTAGCCTTTTCTTTCCCTTGGGTCGGCCAACCCAAGGGTCATCTTCATTTTGACCCCCCGGGCCAGTGCTTCTCTAAGTGTCGGTCCAAACTGAGCGATGTCCGGGGCTACCAGGGGCAACTCTGGGCTGGCCTACCCGACATCTTGCTCATCCGGTGTGCCCTGAGAACGAGATATGTGCAGCTCCTATCGGGATTTGTCGGCACATCTGGGTGGCTTTGCTGGACTTGTTTTACCACTGTTGAGATGTCTTGTAACCCAGATTCCGAGCCTGATCGGGTCTTCCTGGGAGAAGGAATATCCTTCGTTGACCGTGAGACCTTGTCATGGGCTAAGTTGGGACACCCCTGCAGGGATTTGAACTTTCGAAAGCCGTGCCTGCGGTTATGGGCAGATGGGAATTTGTTAATGTCCGGTTGTAGAAAACTTGAAACTTCTCTTAATTAAAATGCATCGACCGCGTGTGTAACCGTGATGGTATCTTTCCGGTAGAGTCCAGAAAGTGAACACGGTGTTGGAGTTATGCTTGACCGTAAGTAGTTTTAGGATCACCTCTAGTTCACGACCGTGCTTTGCCTTCTCTCCTCGCTCTCATTTGTGTATGTTAGCCACCATATATGCTAGTGCTTGCTGCAGCTCCACCTCATACATTTTCCCTACCCATAAGCTTAAATAGTCTTGATCGCGAGGCTGTGAGATTGCTGAGTCCCTGTGACTCAAAGATTACTTCCAAAACCAGTTGCAGGTGCCGATGATACCGTGCAGGTGACGCAACCGAGCTCAATGAGGATCTTGATGAAGACCTTGTTCGTTATGTTGTTCCGTTTCCAGTTGATCCGTAGTGGAGCCCAGTTGGGTCGATCGGGGATCTATTGCATTAGGGGTAGTCTTCTTTTATTTTGGTTCCATAGTCGGACCTTGATTGTATCTGGATGATATATTGCTATATTCATGTATTGTGTGAAGTGGCGATTGTAAGCCAACTATGTATCCCTTTCCTTTTTCATTAGATGGGTTGTGTGAAGATTACCTCTCTTGCGACATTGCCTACAATGCGGTTATGCCTCTAAGTCGTGCTCCGACACATGGGAGATATAGCCGCATCGTGGGTGTTACAAGTTGGTAATCAGAGCCTTCCCCAACTTAGGAGCCCCCTGCTTGATCGAATCACTGGCATTGTTGATTCTGGAAAAATGTTTTGAGTCATTTAGGAATTATATATATCGGAGAGTAGGATTCTTTTTACTCCTCAGTCCCTTCGTCGCTCTGGTGAGGCATGCTGACGTAGAGTTTTCACTCTTCTCTTCACAAATTTCACTAAAAAAATTTAGGATCACGCGGGTATCTTGGAATCGTTCCGATGGTTTTGTGACAAGAACATTGTTCTTGGTGCCTCGTGACATTTAGGGGTTGTGGCAGTGTCCCAGGGAGTTGAGCTTCGAGGTGTTGTCATCACAATTTTATCGTTGCAGTTCTGGAATACCTGAGTTTCGCCGACATCGAAAATCTCTTTTATGCAGTTGTTGGTGAGATAACCTCGACGCCACCCAGTACTGGGCACGTGTTTGGGAGTATTTCCATAACTCGTATAACAGATGCTTTTGAAAGGTTGAGGTAAATGATTTCTGAAGGTTTCTTGGTTATGTGTTGAAGGATGGATACAACTGGATGTAGGATTTGTTAGTTTTGGGTGAGATATTATGCTTCCCATGTATCTCCAACACCCGATTGCATAACCAGAAAGTTTCGGGAGTTTATAAATGGGAATTCAAGTAGCTCTTAGGAAATCTTTCCGACAGATGTATGATATGAAATTGGGGTTCGACGTCTAGTGGCCCGCCTATCCACGGTTGGTTTTACAGTGGTCTCATTGTGTCAAAAAGAGTCCATGGCTATGCTGATTTAGGGATGCGTCGTATGTCATGCGCACTGCCTTGTACATGATGGTGTTGTACGATCGAGCCCGTGTGGGCCCCACCATGAAAACTTCGGACGAAATCTCTATCATATGTTTGTTCCAGTTATTCTGCAAGCCAATCCTTTGTTTTGTTTTGAGTTGTGGTATTCGAGTTGCTTCAAAGTCAAGCGTTGATTCCATACCTTTCTTAAACGGTGTTCTCATACTCTGATGTGAATACCAATCGTTCATGATAACCCAGATTGTCATGTCAATCCTTTTCAACCGGTGTGTTTTCTCTACAAGCGGATCCGTTCATTCTCTACAGCCACAAGATTCAATCTCAGCTTTCTCAACGGTGTTCATTTCATCCATCCCAAGTTGTCTTTGTTTTCCCACCCTCCCACCCTTTTTCTTCAAGGATTCAGATTTCTTATTCAAGTATCCATTTTATTGTTGTGAAGTCTCTCCATTTTTTTTCCATCAATATTCTTATCCGGTGGTTTTCATGAAGATTCTAACAGAGCTGCAAGTTCATCATTCTTCATTCTTTTTCTTCTCCGGTGGATCTAATTCAAGCTTTTGGTGTTGATCATATTCCTTTTCCTTGTTTCAAATGCTTTTCCCAGGCCGGTGCATCTCTTAATCTTTCACCTCTTGTTATTCATTTGTTTTTGGAGTGCTGAAGATATCTCAGAAGACTCAAGTATCCATTCTTAATTTGCTCAAGTCCTTTTGAGGATGTTGTCTCTTTCAACCATTTATTCCAACCGGCGCAATCTCTCTTTTAAATTGTTCAACGGTGTTTTCTTTTGAGTGGGCCCTAACCCACAGGTTTTTACCCAGGATCTTACCTGACTCTTCTAATTTTCCCGGTGTTGTTCTCAAATTCATTTCAAAGTTTGACGTAAGAATGAATTATCATCAGTCAGATGGTTACTCCAAGATCTTGTAATTCTTCTAATCATTGGCTCAACCTATTCGCTTTTCATTCTCCCGGAGTGTCTCAATAATTCTTGGTGGTGTTTCTCATCGTCATTCTCAGATTTTAAAGACCGAAGAAGAGTTTCTCTTAAATCTTGCTCCATTCTTTTCTAGATTCATGGTGCTAGTTTTACGCCATCCTCTCGTAATTGTTTTTGATTGTGAGAATTCTTTTTACCCATCCGGAGAAATTCAGGAATCTTTTTAAGTTTGATCCTCCGAAGGCCATCATTTTTGAATTCTTCATTCTCAGTGTGTAGCTCTCGTTCTCAAAATCTTACCGGTGCTTCGTTCAAGTATCCCCAAATCAGCTCGGGCTCCCTTCATTCACTTGTATCTAAATCCTAGCATGCATCTTCGTTCATTTGCTAATTCTTCCCGGTGTTTCCTTATCTTTTCTTCATTCATTTTCAATTCTTAAGGTGGTTCATTAAAGATTTCTCTTCCTTCATTATCATATCAATTCATTCATTGTTTCCAAATCCCACCGGTGGTTCCATCAATACCTTGCCAAGTTTGCTCTATATCTATCTTATTCATTTTCAACGAGAATAAGTAGTATGCCAAATCCGTTTGCTCGTCATCAATTTAAGTGGGGAAGGATACGCATAACATAATTCTTATTACTGTTTCATCCAAGTGATCTAATTTCCTGCTTTCCGGAGTGGTTCATCATATCACATTCTCGGTTCGAAATGCCTTATCTTTCCTTCCGGAGTTCCAAGTTTCCACTTTATCTTGTCGCAAAGTTTCATCCAATCATTGCAAGGCTTCACCTTGTGTTTTCAACTTCTCTTTCCTTTTGTTTGATCATCTTTTTGTTACCGAAGTTCTTCATGAAGGTTCTACATGATGGTTCATCAAGGATTTAATTCCTTTTCGAAGTGTTCATCGAGATTCTTTTCCAAGGAGCTCAAGCATTCTTCATCTGCAATCCGGAATGCAATTTTTTCTACCTTATCATTGGAGGTGGTATTGTGTCATTCTTGATAATTTGAGTTCATGTTTCATGATTCACATGTTGTTAAGAATGAGGTATTTTAAATCCAACAATCTCGTCATTGGAGTTATCTTGGGTTATATTTCACCTAAAGCCTTCCCTAAGGATTGTTGCGATTTATGGTGCTCATATATGACCCAAGTTCTTCATCTACCCTCCCGGCGAAATAAGTTTCTCGTCTCCTTGTTCTTATCATTCCAATCTATCGTTTGCGTTAGCGGCAGAATTTCACCTCAACTTTGAGATGTTCTCCATAAGTACACTACAAGCTTACTCTTTTCGTTGTTGGTTTTCCAACAACTCCGCTCGAACTTTCCCCTAAAGATGATTTTCAAGATCATTTGAGGTAGAACATATTCTTTTCTACTCCATTCATTCCATTCCTTCCTCTCTTTTCTTCCGGAGGTGTTGTGATGTTTCTCTTTTCTCTCATCATCTCGGATGGTGTTCTTTTCATGCTTATCCATTTAACCGGAGTGTTGTGTCATCTCTTCAAGTTCTTTTCATCATATCAAGTCTTGCTTCTCTTTTCAACTGGAGTGCTATACGAATCGGTTCTTTCTTATTCCTCTTTCTTAACGGAGTGCTTTCAACTTCGTTCATCTTCTTTGCATTCTTTCTTTCTATCTTTTCAACATCTCAAGGTTCTTTGGTCTCACTCGTTTGTCAAAGAAGCAATGTCGGTGTCAAAACCGGCGTATCTCAGGTAGGGGGTCCCGAACTATGCGTCTAAGGCGGATGGTAATAGGAGGCAGGGGACACGATGTTAACCCAGGTTCGGGCCCTCTTGATGGAGGTAAAACCCTATGTCCCGCTTGATTAATATTGATGATATGGGTAGTACAAGAGTAGATCTACCACGAGATCAAGGAGGCTAAACCCTAAAAGCTAGCCTATGGTATGATTGTTGTTGTTTTTATGGACTAAAACCCTCCGGTTTATATAGACACCGGAGAGGGCTAGGGTTACACAGAGTTGGTTACAATGGTAGGAGATCTACATATCCGTATTGCCAAGCTGGCCTTCCACGCCAAGGAAAGTCCCTTCCGGACATGGGACGAAGACTTCAATCTTGTATCTTCATAGTCCAGGAGTCCGGCCGAAGGTATAGTTCGGCTATCCGGACACCCCCTAATCCAGGACTCCCTTAGTAGCCCCTGAACCAGGCTTCAATGACGAAGAGTCCGGCGTGCAGATTGTCTTCGGCATTGCAAGGCGGGTTCCCCCTCCAAGTACTTCATAGAAGATTTTGAACACAAAGGTAGTGTCCAGCTCTGCCAAATAAGTTTCCACATATTGCCATAGAGAGAATAATATTTACACAAATCTAATCTGCTAACGTATTCCTTAGTGTGACATCACACCATGGCCAAGTCTTTATTCGAATCGTTTTACTATCCCACCTCAGCGCGTTTAGCGAGGCGGTTTCCTTGGCACGTCTTGTCAAACAAGAGATCGTGTCCCCTTATTCCAGGATTCTCATTAATATGGGCGTGGGTAACCCAACCGTACCCATTGGTATGTTTTCTCGATCAAAGGCGAGTCCCAAACGGTCACAGGGAGGGCCCTTGGTATTCAACCTCTTATAAAGAGACCAAGGCCTTACTCCTTTCTTTCAATCTCAAACGAGTTCGCCCTTCGCCTTGAGTTCCAACACCCAAGGCTCCAGATTTCAGGCGCTTCGGACCTCCGACAATGTCCGGTTCGGACCTTCGAGGCCGATGGATGCCCTCCTCCGTCACGGAGGAGGACGTGCTGAAGTTGAGAGAGGCCAGGTTCTTGACTGGCGAAATCTCGCATAGGCTGCCTGCTCAAGGACAGGTCATTCCCACTCCCAAGCCTGGTGAGAGTGTGGTGTCCTTCGGGGGCTAGGCTTCCCGACGGATCCCTTCGTGAGGGGGCTCATGTTTTATTATGGGCTGGAATTTCACGACTTAGCTCTGGAGTCCATCTTCCATATTTCCTCATTCATTGTCATGTGTGAAGCCTTCCTCCGTATTACTCCTCACTTCGGACTATGGCTCAAGACCTTCAAAGTAGAGCCGAAGATGATCAAGGGACGGCACGCAGAGTGCGGAGGTGCTTTTATAAGCAAGGATGCTGGTGCTCCATGGCTCGAGGGCTCTTTTCAAGAGGAGTCCAGCTTATGGCAACGAGAGTGGTTTTATATCACAGCTCCCAGGAGTACCAAGTGGGTGGCGCTGCCTGCTTTCCGCTCGGGTCCCCCGCCACGACTGGCGTCATGGGTCAATAAGGGGCTGGACTGGGGGTCAGCAAAGGACGTGACCCTGTTGCAGGGCCGCATTCGAGATCTCCTAGAAAGAGACATCAGTCTGGTCGTGGTGACGCAGGTTATGTTAATTCGCTAAGTTCTGCCCTGCAAACATCGCCCCCTCCGCCTGTGGGAGTTCAACCCGGAGGGACCACGAGTTCTCCAACATTTTCTTGGCATGACGCCCGTGGAAATGTACAAATTATTCTTCGGACCACAAGTAGTGTGTCCGGATTCTACGGAGGACGCAGGTCTGAGCTGCAATCGTCCGGATACTCAAGTAAGTAGCCTTGTGCCCCGACTCGCTATCGGTATATTTATCATAAAATTGCCCCTAGAAGAGTTGTCCTTTAAATAGGAGTGGATAGCAAAAGCAAAGCTAATCAGGTGTCCGGCCCCCCTCCCCGAGACCACGCTGGATCCCGTGCCAGTCAGGATGTTGGAGGTTGTGCCTTCGGAGGAAAGCGAGGGAGGGGACAAGGAAGCTACAGCCACCTCAAAGAAGGTTGTCCGGAAGGGAGGAATCGAAAATTCCTCTCCTCAGGGGAAGAAGAGGACCGCCTCTGATGACCCGGAGACCATGGCCTCAAAGCGGGGGAAGAAATCTTCGTCAGAGGATCCTGCGCTGGGGGATACTTCGGCCGAATTATGCCCTCAAGGGGATCAGCCCTCCACCGAGCCGTAAGTAGAGAGGAGATTTTCTTTTTAAGAAATGAGAGAAATCCTTGCGTTATATCTGAGAAGAGTAATCGAAAATTTACCTTGTAGCTCGGACCTTAGCCCTTCTCAGCAGAGCTCGTCTTCGGGGGATCTTCTTCCGGAGATGATGGAGAGCGGAACGCCTCCCCCTGCCGTACCGCCTTGCGAGGCGGGCGACCCTGAGGTATCGTCGCAAAGGGTTTCTCCGAATCTGGCAGGGCCGGAAGGTAGTCATATGGCCCCCCAAAGCCCTCCGCATCCGGCCTTCGAAAAGGGCCATCAGATGAGTCCGACACCATCTGGTGCATGGTCGGAGGAGCTGAAGGATCTGCTAGGGCGAGCATCTATCTTAGAGGAGCACCGTGCATTGATGGGTACGGTGCTTGAGAGGATTTCATCCGCGGAGAGCGGATTGCACGAGGCCGTCAGGAGTTTACTAACAGGTTTTGAGGTACGCGAAATAATGTACCCTTTTTAGACAGTTGCGCATAAATAAGATGCGCCCTGTGTAGATAGTAGCCCCTGAGACTCTGTGCGTTGTCAAAAGTGATGGCGCATAGACGATCATAATCCCAGGTCTAATATGCCGCCTTCATACGTAGGTGGCGAAGTGTCAGGTGGCCAGCCGGACTGATCAATTTGCCGAGCTAAAGCGGCAACTTGACGTGGTAGATGCCGACATCGCGCTTGTCAACAAGTGGCTTGACGAGGCACAAGGTATGTAATTACTCCGGTGGCACCTGGTAAGAGGCGCTTTATGCCAGTATCTTACAATGTGTGCGCTTGATGCAGATGGTGCTACTGCCATGGAGAATCTTTGGGCGGAACTTGCTCGAGCCAAGGAGCAAGCCAGGAAAAGTGATGCGACTGCCAAAAAGGCAATTGAAGAGCTGAAAGCCGAACAAGCTGCTCACAGCCGAAGCAAGAAGGAAATGCCCGAGATGGCTGTGAAGCTGAAGAGCGCTGCTGACCATTGCAGGCTTCTTGAAAAAGAAGATCAGGCGGAACAGACGGACCTGGAGAAGGACGTTGCCGATGCCAAGGATGCTCGCTCTGCGATGAGAGCTATGAAGGAGGAGCTGCGTCTGGCCGGAGAGATCGCGGCTGGAAAGCCCTTTATGCTGCGGAGGAAGTTATGTGATCCTAAACATGCTCCGTTAGACCGGATGTGGAGTACGTCGGACACCTATCTGGATTTGGCAGTGAGTGCCGCAGATGCGGCTGAACACTTCCAAGATCAAGAAGATCGCGATGTGGAAAAGCTCTTTTCGTCACAGTTCCACAATCCGGAGTGTCCGCTGTCATTAGCCGATCATTTGGCCGAATGGGCCGAGCTAAATAGGTTGTCCGGACTTGCCATGAAGTATGTCATGAGTCATCTATGGCCAGAGAGGCCAGAGCCAAAAAGTTATTTCAACTTGGTGCAGCAGTTCCTTGGTGCGGCGCCGCATATCAATGCGATGAAGAGGTCAGCATGCATAGAGAGTGCACGGATGGCTCTGGCCCGTGTCAAGACATACTGGGCAGAAATGGAGGCCACCGGTGTTGCATCCCCAGACTCGGATGGAAGCCGAGTACCTGCCGAGCACTATTTTCAGGAAGTTCTGCAAGGCGCTCGTTTAATAGAGACGCAGTGCTCGAAGGATACTATATTTGAATAGCATATATTATTGTAAAACAATATTTTGATAAATTGTAGAAGCTTTTTATACTTGTGCCTGCGAGTATTATAATACCTCATGTGCGGCCGTTTAACATATATGTATATATAATCTGAAAGATGGCAGTCGTCGGCTTCAACCCCCACGCACATAATGCGGGGGTGTTCGCAGAAGGCGCATTTTCACACTTGATCCAATGTCTTGGTCCTACAAAGGAGGTGATAGCGCAGCGAACTAGGCAATCAGACTATGATGCTTTATCACTTTCACTTAGCCATAGGAGTTTGATAGTGAGGCTACTTATATAGCCCCTCATGGCGCCTGCGCTCGCCCGAACTTGGGGCACGTATGTGCCTGGCCGGGAAGCGGCCCTTCATTAATATGGAGGAATCCTAAAGATTCCGGTAAGTCATCGAGTGGTTGACCAGTCTCACGCTATATCATGACAGTCAGTTTTCGGCTTTCTCTACTGAGGTGCTCGCCTGGCCGAACCGGGGCACAATCGCAGTAGTTCTCCTGGTGCCGCCTTAGCCGATAGAGCGGAACCTAAGGTAGCAAAACACAGGAGCCGGGCAAACCCAACATTTGACCAAAGACATGATTCGGAGATGATGCATATAAGGCCAAACTCGCGATGCCGAACACTCCCTAAGGTATTCGGTCTTTATGAGGGCGGGCGGGATAACGCCCTTAGTAATAAGCCCCTAGTGTCCAGGTACGCGCAAAACTCTAACGTGGCCACATGCCAAAACGCCAGCCTCCTCCTTGGTTATACCAAGAAACCAGGGGATGTGTATCAACAAGAGACGGTAAAAAAGGTTTACGCAGGGTCTTAATCTGAAAAGAATCCTTGGAACGGGTCCCTACTGCACGTTTGCGCCTGTGTCTCCATTGTGCCATATCCTGGACGGGCGTAGCACGGTGTTCATCTATAAAAGAGAGGAGCTTAGTTAAAGAAAGATCATGCCGAACATGAGTTATACTAAATAAACAAAGTATAAATCGAAATGGGTAAAATTGAGCATTATTGTCTCTTGTTTTATATGCGCGGAGCCCCTAGTACAGGGGTATACGGTTATTAAGCCTTTATCAATTATATGTTTATGATGGACTCATCTAGCCGTGTCCATGGTCTTGACGACCTGTTTAGGTGCTTTGGCTGGTGAAGCCGCTTTATTGTGGGGCTGTCAAGGCAGCCGTGCTGTCTTCCGCGCGGGAGGAACACTCAATGTTTTCCCTTTAATGAGATGATGCCTCGTGGACCGGGCATCTTAAGCGTAAGAGATACATAATGCGGTATTGCGTTAAAGCGGGCGAAAGCGTCGCGCCCCAGCAGTGCTTGATAGCTACGTGAGAATGG
The DNA here is from genome assembly GCA_034509565.1 of Triticum monococcum. Classification (NCBI taxonomy): domain Eukaryota; kingdom Viridiplantae; phylum Streptophyta; class Magnoliopsida; order Poales; family Poaceae; genus Triticum; species Triticum monococcum. The sequence continues at coordinate 245,782,819 of CM067846.1, read as the reverse complement.
GGCGATGTGGAAAGTTAGCTGTTCGCGACGGAAGTTATCGGGGGAGCCGAACATAACTTCTAGCCGGAGAGAACCCATACAACGGGCATCCGGGCCTGGCGTTACCCCTTGAAAGGAGGTTTTGCTATGGCGATTTTTTGTTGGGTTTATCCCCATGTTGCGGATTGTGTCCTGGTATAACAGGTTTAGACCACTACCGATGTCCATCCAGACATTTGTAAAGTGGAGTCCACCGATTATTGGATCTAATACCAAGGCAGTCCAGCCTGCGTTCCGGATACTTCTCAAGTGATCATGATGGTCGAAGGTGATCGGTTTTAACAACCATTGGCGAGACTCCTTCGGGATAGGCCATATGGCGCGTATCTCTGTTGGCGCCATTCTGTTCGTCACGTGAAGTAAGTTTACTGTTTTGACTTCTTGTGGGAAATCCTTTTGTTTCCTGGTGCTCTGCTTGTGGGGTTCGTCATCGTCCTCACTTGGTGTGTCGAGCCCCTTGTGTTCGGCGTTGAGTTTGCCGGATTGCTTGAAAACCCAACAATCTCTGTGGGTATGGTTCGCAGGCTTCCCGGGAGTACTGTGTATTTGACATATCTTGTCCAAGATTTTGTTTAAGTTGGATAGCTCGTCCCTGTTATCCTTGAGGGGTGGCTTTCTCTGATTCTGCCGCGAGCTTTTGAATCCGGCGTTGACCGCCGTGCTCTTTGGGCTGTTTCTCTTATTCCGGCGCTGGTCCTTGCTGCGTCGGGGTTTTCCGTTTCCATCCCTAACTTCGGATGTACTTGGGTCGCTGGTGCTACATCTTGCCAACCAGCTGTCCTCTCCTGCGCAAAAGCGGGACATGAGGCTTGTTAATGCGGCCATTATTCTTGGCTTTTCTTGGTCGTGGTGTTTGGCGAGCCATTCGTCTCGAACGTTATGCTTAAAAGCTGCTAGGGCTTTGGCATCCGGACAGTCGACTATCTGATTCTTTTTAGTAAGAAATATGTTCCAGAATTTCTGGGCTGACTCTCCGGGCTGTTGAGTTATGTGACTGAGATCGTCGCATCGGGAGGGCGGACATAGGTTCCTTGAAAATTTGCCCGGAAAGCATCCTCAAGCTCTTCCCAACTTCCAATGGTGTTTTCGGGAAGGCTTTTGAGACAATGCTAGGCTGGCCCTTTAAGCTTGAGGGGTAAGTATTTTATGGCGTGGAGGTCATCTCATTTGGGCATGTGTATGTGGAGGATATAATCCTCGATCCAGACCCCAGGGTCTGTTGTTCCGTCGTATGCCTCTATGTTTACGGGCTTGAATCCCGCTGGAAATTCATGGTCCAGCACCTCATCGGTGAAACATAGGGGGTGTGCGGCACCCCTGTATTTGGGTGTGCCGTGATGTTCGGATATTTGTTGTGTTGCATTGCTTACTAGAGCTTGCTTTCTTGGCCCGTAGATAGATCTGGCTGGGCCATCTTTTTGATGCGGATCCTTTGGTGGATCGCTTGTCGGCTTGTGTGCGGCGCCGCTTGCCGCTCCATGCTGGCCATGCGGTCGTCTATCCGACCGGGTGGCTTTCCTATTTTTTGACTACGGGAGCTCTAAGGCCTCCTCGTCAAATTCAGGCAGTAGCTTTCGCTTTGGATAGCTTTTTGTGCGGCGACTGCCGCCATATTTGTCTGCGGTGTTGCGTACTTTGCTCCATCTGATGCTGAGTGCATCTTCCGCAGTTTTGAGCTTTCGCTTCTGCTTTTTCAGGCTATGCACAGTGGCGATGAGCCTTTTGTGGAGGTTCTTCTGCTCCATGAGCCTATCCGGCGTAAGGTCGTTCGGACTGTTGTTTTCGCCGGGGACGGGATGTTCGGTTTATTTATCCAAGTTGCCCTGTTCGGACGGTTGCTCAAAGGCATGTTCGTCGTCCGCCGGCTCGTCCTGCTCTATGGCTGGGTCTGTATGGCTGCTGTCTCTGTCGAGGCGGGGCTTGGAGCGGCGCTTATGTCACCGCTTTGATTGCTTTCCGAGTGAACGATCCCTCGTTGCATCCCTGTGTTCCTCGTCGTCGCTTCCTTTGGGTGTGTCCACCATGTATACATCATGAGATGAGGTGGCTGTCCAATGCCTTATAGGCGTTGGTTCATGTTCATCTCCTACATCATCGTCCATACCTTCGATGTCTTCGGAGTCGACGTCGAGCACGTCGTTCAAATTATCGACAGTGGCTACGAAGTGGGTGGTGGGTGGGCTTTGAATTTCTTCATCATCTGCATCCCAACCTTGTTGACCATAGTCCGGCCAGGGCTCTCTTGATAAAGAGAGAGACTTTAGTGAATTCAGAATATCGCCGAAGGGCGAGTGCTGAAAGATGTCCGCGGCGGTGAACTCCATGATCGGCGCCCAATCGGGTTCGATCGGTAGGGGCGCGGAGGGCTCGGAGTCTGGAAAGAAGTCCGGCTCCTTGGAGTCACGGGCTTCGCAGAGAATAGGGCTCGTGTTCGGCTCGATCGCTGTAGAGATTGCAGCCCCCGAGGCGGTGTCCAACCACCCATCCTCGATTGGCGCAGTTGGCTCCGAATTAAGGGTCGGAGCTTATGCGGGTGCGGCCTCCAGGGCACTGTTCGGTAGTAGAGCTAGATCATGCTCATCGTGACAGTGTGGCGCGCTCGGCTGCGGCTCGAATCCGTCGAAGATCAAGTCTCCGCGGAGGTCCGCTGTGTAGTTTAAACTTCCAAATCTGACCTGACGGCCAGGGGCGTAGCTTTCGATCTGCTCCAGATGGCCAAGTGAATTGACCCGCAGTGCAAAGCCGCCAAATACGAAGATCTGTCCGGTGAGAAAAGTCTCACCCTGGATCGCATTGTCGTTGATGATCGGAGGAGCCATCGGGCCTAAAAGTGATGACACAGAGGAACTCTCAATGAAAGCACCAATGTCGGTGTCAAAACCGGCGGATCTCGGGTAGGGGGTCCCGAACTGTGCGTCTAAGGCGGATGGTAACAGGAGGCAGGGGACACGATGTTTTACCCAGGTTTGGGCCCTCTTGGTGGAGGTAAAACCCTACGTCCTGCTTGATTAATATTGATGATATGGGTAGTACAAGAGTAGATCTACCACGAGATCAAGGAGGCTAAACCCTAGAAGCTAGCCTGTGGTATGATTGTTGTTGTTTTTATGGACTAAAACCCTCCAGTTTATATAGACATCGGAGAGGGCTAGGGTTACAAAGAGTCGGTTACAATGGTAGGATATCTACATATCCGTATCGCCAAGCTTGCCTTCCATGCCAAGGAAAGTCCCTTCCGAACACGGGATGAAGTCTTCAATCTTTTATCTTCATAGTCCAGGAGTCCGGCCGAAGGTATAGTCCGGCTATCCGGACACCGCCTAATCCAGGACTCCCTCAAGCAACTTAGTTTTACCTCTTCTCTTTCTCTTCCGTTTCTCGACCCGTGCCATTCTAGATCTCGGGACGAGATCCTCTCATAGTGGTGGAGTGTTGTAACGCCCTGAGACCGATGTGCCACGTGTCTTCCATTTATTCGTTGTCGTTGCCTTGTCATGTGCTTGCGTGTCATTCATTTCATATCATGTCATCATGTGCATCGCATTTGCATACATGTTCGTCTCATGCATCCGAGCATTTTCCCCGTTGTCCGTTTTGCAATCCGGCGCTCCTATGTCCTCCAGTGCCCCCTTTTACCTCTTTTTGTGTGCGGGTGTTAAACGTTCTCGGATTGGACCGAGACTTGCCAAGCGGCCTTGGTTTACTACCGGTAGACCGCCTGTCAAGTTTCGTGTCATTTGGACTTCGTTTGATACTCCAACGGTTAACCGGGTAGCCGCAAAGGCCTCTTGTGTGTTGCAGCCCAACACCTGTCCAAAGTGGCCCAAAACCCACCTAAAGCCCCTCCATCATCTCGATCGTTCAATCACGATCGCATGGCCGCAAACCGTGCTCAATTTGGAGTCTCCTAGCTCCCTCTACCTATATATATCTGGCTCTCCCCGAATTTTTCGCGGATGAACCCTAATCCCCGCTCCTCTCGCGCCGACGGACATGTCCGCCCGTCGGCGGACGCGTCCACCCCGGTGCCACGTCACCCCGGCAAACCGGGAGGCAACACGTCACCGCCTCCGCCGCCTCAGCCAAAGGCGCGCCGCCACCTCACCACCCTCTCTCTCTCCTCCCACCGCGGGCCCGAGGAGACCCAGATCCGGCCCGCCCGGGCCCGGATCCCGCGCCCAAGTCTCTTTTCCTGCTGGCCGCCACCGCGCCATTCCCGCCGCCCGCGCCGGCTCGGCCCCGGTGCCGCATCGCCGCCCCGTCGCCCGCTTCCGCGAGCCGCCTCCGGCCAGCCGTGCCGCCCTGCTCCTCCTCGTCGGCGTTTGTCGGCGCCTCGTCGCCGCAAGCTCCGGCCACCGCGCGCCCCTCGTCGGCGTCCTCCTGCCTCGTCAGAATCCGCTCCGGCCGGATCGGGTACCTGGGTGGATGAGATCCACCAGCTCTCCGAACCAAACACCGTGCCCCGCGCCCTGGATCGCCTCGTCCCGCATCCCTCGATCCCGTTGACTTTTCGTGAGGGTATAAATCTGCTAAGTCCCCTGTATTTTTGGGCATTTTCTTCGCCTCATAACTTTGCATCCTTAGCTCCGTTTTGGGCGTGTAGCATATCAAAATGTTCGTCTCGACGATTACATCGTTTCATCTCATTGCAACATGTTCATTTGAGCTCATCTTGATGCCCTAAATGCTGTTGGGAGAGGGCTATGTAATGTTAGTTTTAGATCCTTATCAGGATTTGGACTTTTGTCATTTTTGCCATGATTAATGTGTGCCTCCCATGAACTTGAGCCCTACATATGTTTTGAAGTATTCCATGCCATCTTTACAGGGGTGTATGCCATGTATTTTTGTTTTCTATGTGGTGACTAGCACAAGCATGCAAAGTAGCCCTCGTAATGTTGCTGATTTTCAGGGACTTAGAAATATTCTAAGTCTTTGTCTGCTGTTATTTTTATGCCATGTATTCATGTTGCTACAGAGTGATCCATGCCTCTCTTGAGCATGATCAGTAAGGATGTTTTGTAGATATTGTGGTCCTCTATCCATCCATGTCTCTGTTTGCATTTATGGAGCACCCTAGATTGAGTCAATCAAGCTCTACTTTTGCTATAAAATGTTCCTGGCAGAATGTTTACGTGTTAAGCATTTTTGCCGAGGTTGTTGTAGTTGATCCGTGCATGCTATGATGTTGTTCTTGCCATGTTTAGCTTCCATGCCATGTCTACTTGCTGGGTATATGCTTATTTTATCATGCAATGCCTTGTGGTGAGTGCATCGAACTCGTAAATATGCCTACTTAATATCTGTTTTGCCATGTTCCAGTTTTCTGTTAAGTCTGAATCTGTTAACGAAAATTGCTATGTTCACATGGTTGCCATTGTATTTTCTGATCCGTTTTTGCTTGTGGTCAGCAAGGGACTTTTGTTGTATGCTTTGAGTAGCTTCATGCCATGCCTTGATTTGCCATGATATGTTCCTGTAGCATGTTGTTATTTTTCTCTAAACATTGCTTCTTGATGTTAAATTCCTGACTTGTTGTTATTTTCACTAAGTCTGTAACCTGTTATCTTTTGCACTTTTGCCATGCTTGTTTGAACCTGCTATTGAGTGAATTAGCCGTAGCTCAGTGTTCACCTTTTGTCAAGCATCTTGAGTGGATCCCTGCCATGTATTTTGTTGCTATGATGGAGTGTTGTAGCTTGTTCTTCTTGATGCATTTAGATGGCATCGTGCTGTTAATCGCAGTTCGGTGCCATATTTGTTTTGCTTGCCATTTGCAAACCATGCATCTGATTCCGGTGATCTTTATATCGATTTTGACCGAAATCAACTCATCTTTCCAGTGGCACTCTTGGTTTTCTAAGTTGAGGCCAGGTTCAATCATTTCCTTTCCGAACATGCATATGCATCACATATCACATCCCGCATATCATGCCATGTCCTGCATCATGTTGTTTGTGCATTGCACGTGGTTGATTGTGTCTCCCTTTGCTTGTGTTCTTGCTTTGGGTAGAGCTGGGAGATGAGTACGTGGTTGAGGGACCTGTTGAGTACGTTTATGAGGATCAAGCTTTCGTCTTCTCGGAGAACTTTGTAGGCAAGTTGACCATACCCTCGAAATCACTTCTATCTTTGCTTGCTAGTTGCTCGCTCTATAGCTATGCCTATGCTGCGATACCTACCACTTGATATATCATGCCTCCCATATTGCTAAGAGAAGCCTCTAACCCACCTTGTCCTAGAAAACCGTTGTTTGGCTATGTTACCGCTTTGCTCAGCCCCTCTTATAGCGTTGTTAGTTGTAGGTGAAGATTGGAGTTTGTTCCATGTTGGAACATGGATATTTGTTGGGATATCACAATATCTCTTATTTAATTAATGCATCTATATACTTGGTAAAGGGTGGAAGGCTCAGCCTTATGCCTGGTGTTTTGTTCCACTCTTGCCGCCCTAGTTTCCGTCATATCGGTGTTATGTTCCCTGATTTTGCGTTCCTTACACGGTTGGGTTATAATGGGAACCCCTTGATGGTTCACCTTGAATAGAACTCCTCCAGCAAGGCCCAACATTGGTTTTACCAATTGCCACCTAGCCTTTTCTTTCCCTTGGGTCGGCCAACCCAAGGGTCATCTTTATTTTAACACCCCCGGGCTAGTGCTTCTATAAGTGTTTGTCCAAACTGAGCGATGTTCGGGGCTACCAGGGGCAACTCTGGGCTGGCTCGTCCGGTTGTTTTTTAGTTTTAGAGACGGAGTTCAACTGCGCGTTGTGCAGGGGCTGTGGTCCATCTAGCCCATGCTTACGCTTTTATTTAAGCACATGACGAGCCAAGTTGATAACGTGACTCGAAATTTCGTGATTAAAAGAGTTCGGACCCCACCGAAATATGAAAAATTTCGTTGAATTTTTTAGCAGTGCCTAGAATATATGGTCTTCAAAATATCCTTAAGAATTAGCAAATTCGCTGTAAACTAATGAAAATAATGGTTAATGGGTTGTATGTTGTTTTCCACAGATATGGAGGCTGACTTCTGGGCCTACTGGCTTGATGATGACGCTGTCCTAAAAAAATTTGATGGGTACTCAAGACTTTGTCAACTTAGTCAACATAGAGCAGTAACTGTTGGATGTCCATCCAACGGCCGTCGTGCTTCTTCAATCTGTGATCTTCCTGCTCCAGCCGCCCAAACCAGCACCGGCGGGACTGCCTGCTTCCTCCTCCCGTGGCCGGTGTGCTGCCGCTGGGCCATCCTTCTACCCACCCGCACATCCTATTATTTTCTGGCGACGTCAGCCTCACCCCGCAGTCAACCAGTCAGCACTCGCACTCCCCTCAGCGTGGGCATCCACTGCCGCGTCTTCCCCGGCTCCGTGTCGTTCCCTTCTTAGGCCTCGTCCTCTTTCACCGCCCTGGTGCTCTCGGCGTGGCGTGGTCAACATGGTCAATGAACGACATCCATCGGAAGTGGACGGTACATGGAGAGGCTGACAGCTGGGTCCAGGGCCACACACAAGGAAATGCCTCCTTATTGTGAGCAAAATAATAATTTGTCCACCTGACAGCTAGGACCCATCGGAAGGGCCTTTGTATTTCGTGAAAAAAACGTTCCCCTCGCTGATAGCTTGGACCAAGCAGCTATATCTTCGCATGCAAGGAAGTGCCTCCTTATTACGCACAAAAAAATGAATACTCTCCCTGCTATCTGGGACCCACCATAGTGTGAGGCTGACTTGTGGTCCTACTAAGTTGACGGGGACGGAGGGCTTTGTCAACTTAGTCAATATGAACGATTCAAGCTGCACTGACCGTATGATGACCATCCAATGGCCGTAGTGCTTATTCAACCTCTAGTCTTCTTGCTCCAGCCGCCAAAACCAGCGCAGGTCATGCCGCATGGTCCTGCCTTTCATCGCCGACTATGCTAACGCGGAGGCCTCATCGCCCCCTACTATTCCCACCGCTGGCCAGGCCCTGCGGCGACGGCAGCCTCACATCGCAGCCAAACTAGTGAACCCTCGTACTCCTCTCTGTGTGGGCATCCACTACCACGTCCTCCCCGGCTCCACGTCGTCCCCTTCCTAGGCCTCGCCATCGCCCACCGCCCTGGTGGTCTCGGCACGGCGTGGTCAACATGGTCAAGGAACGACTTCCATCGGAAGAGTACTGTACATGTAGAGGCTGGCAGCTGGGTCCACGGCCGCACCAAGGAAGTGCCTCCTTATTACGCGGAAAATAATGATTCCTCCACCTGACAACAGGGACCCACTAGACGGGGTTGCTGGATGTGCAGACCACCATGTACGTACATACGGGCGAGGTCTCGAATGCCTTTTCTACTGTCTTAACATTCAAAAAAACCACCGAACGAGCCACCGTATTTCATGAAAAAAAGGCTTCCCCCTGACTGTTGGGACCCACCAGCTACATCTTCGCATGCAAGGAAGTGCGTGACAGTCAGGACCCACCTGGTCGAAGCGTACGTAGCATTGTCATTCTGGTCGCGAACGTGTACGTACAAATGATCGGTCGGTCTACGGGCTACAAGGATGAATCGTGGTCGTGTAAGGAAGGGAACGTGTCTTAGTATAGGCATGCACGTGTGGTAGTAGAGGTGTGCACGTAGCATGTACACGTACGTACAGCCAAGGTGCAAGAAAGTAAATACGGCCACGTACGTACATATGGGCGGGGTCTCGAACGCCTACTCCTGCATACGTACGGTCAGGGCTCGTATACATGGCTGGGTCGGAACAAAGAAACTGCATCGTCGCTTTCATCGGGAGCCGACCGGCTTGGACGGAATAGCCGATCGAAACGAGGCCTAGCGTATCGCAGAATGGAGGGAACGGCCTTGTGTTCGACCGGCCACGGTCGAAATGGGATCCTGTTCATCGGGAGGGTCTGGCATACGGCAAAACGGAGGAAACAGTCTTCTCTTGGACCTCCTACAGTCTAAACGGGGTCCTATTGATCAGGACGAGTGTGGCGTACCGCAAAACGGAGGAAACGGACTTGTGTTGGAGTGCTACGGTCGAAACAGGGGTCCTGTTCATCGGAAGGGGTGTGACGTACCGCAAAACGGGACTCCACGGGATACATTACATCTCCATTGTCGACCTTGTCCAGCCTCCACGGGCTATTGTTCATCCACCGTTGACCTCCTCTAGCCTCCACATGCGACTTTTCATCCACGGGCTCCTGTTCATCCAGCCTACACCGCTCCTCCACCGGCTACTGTTCAACCAGCCCTCTCCACGGGGTCCTATTCATCCACCCCTCCATGGGCTACTGTTCATCCAGCCCTCCACGGGGTCCTGGTCATCCACCCCCAACCGGCTCGATCGATCAGGGTCATGTTCATCTAGCGGCAACACCACGGGGTCCTGTTCATCCAACCCCACCCCCCCCCCCAACAATGCTCACTATTCATTAAGGGAAGGAGGCAGCAGGGTTCGATCGGGTTCAATTAGCAGCAGTAGCGATGGAATCGCTCGATCGGGTTCAATTAACAGCCAGATCAATCGATTGCTTGGGTTCAGTAACGCGTAGCCTGCAGTGTAATCGCTCAGGTTCAGTAAGAGAACGCCTCACTCGGGTTTAGTTAGAGCCCAACGCCTCACACCCACGCACGTATGTGTACGAGAGAAACAACATCGCTCGGCCCCCGACCACCCACCGTAATTGGGAACTCCCTGATATTTTCCTCGCCCTCGCTTCTACCATGGTTTTTTCTGTCATGGACGACCCAAAGAATGTCCTGCAGCTGCGTCTCCAGCCTACCTAGGACGAAAAGTCCATTTTCTTTCATGGTTTTTTTGTCATAGAGGTAGGATCCCACGACATCTATGATGATACCAGGTTTTGTCACAATTATCGTCATAGAAGTGCCGTAAGCATGACAGGAAAAAAATTCGTTCGACCCAAAATGTCACGGATGTGTCTTTTTTGTAGTGATGGCAGTATCATATCCAGAGAGAATTACAGACTCGAGAGTTTTACTTTTAGCAAGAACCCAACTCATTGGAGGATATTGCTTGGGAGTACAGTAGGTTCCATCAACGATCAGTTTCCTTTCGAAATCCAATCCTTCCTTTCAGGGATTTGTATGCAGTATTGAATTCTTAAGCACGTCACAAAGAGTTTGATGCCCTTTGAGGCTCTTTAGCATTCCTGTCTCAAGCAAGTTCTTTAACCAGCAATTTTCATCAGTGATAGCACCAAATTCCTCAGAAGAGGTGTTATAATTATCATTCGTAGTTGTTGCAATTTTATCGATGATAGCATTGGAAGTTCCAGCATTTGAATCACCATTGCAATGTTCTAGGCACTTAGAGCAAGGAGGCACAAAATCATCAGCAAGACGATTTGATTGCTCGGTAAAGAGAGAAGCCTTTTCTTTCGCAAGCATGTTATGAGACTCTTTCAGTGACTCGAGTTCTTGATTCATGTTAAGGATTTCATCTGATAAACTCCCATAGTCGACTATAAGGTGATCATATCGGTTGGAAAAATCAGTAATAATTGAAGAAAAAGCATCATGCTCTTCGATCAACTTTTGATTCTTCTCCATCTCTCCGACCAGTAATCCTTTGGTTTTCCTAAGATTCTTCTCAAGCATTTCAATCTCATCTTGTTGTGATTTTGCTATCTCAACTAGTTTGGCATATGCAATGTATTCAGGAGAATATCCATTCATGTAGTTTTGGTGTTTTGTTGATACCTGATCCTTAGAGGTCTATGCCATGAGGTCGAATGCGATTGGTTCATCATCACTTGAAGCATCATCATCAGAGTCTGATTTGAGTGATTTCTCAGATGACTCATAGGCAACAAAGGCATTGTTTCTTACTATTCTTCTATTAAGCTCTTCATCATCTGATTCAGACTTGGATGTTTCATGTTCAGATTCCATCTTCATTTCAGCACATACTCTGGTCGGTTGTGATATGTTCTTCATATTTGATTGGATGGTTGGCTTGGCTTGCACGTCAATGACTGGTCTTGTCAAAGAAGATGAGGAAGATTCATTTTTCTTCGAGAGCTTAGTGTGACAATCCATTTGAGTGAATCCATTGCAGTGAAGATATTTCCATCGGTTGCTAGGTTTTCCTTCCCAGCAAGGACAATCTCCTATGAGGTGACCGAATTGTTTGCACTTGAGGGTAACTTTCTTGAAGATTTAGGCAAGTCAACTTCGTCATCATTTGTGAGGCATATATTTTGTCTTCTGAGATCACTTAGCCTTTCTGTGAGCATTTGAAGTTCCCTTGTGATAGTATGTTGATTCTCGACATCTTCTTTTTGTGAGATGTCATAGTGTGAAAGAATTCCCCCTTCACTCTCCAAAGAAGATTATGAATCTCCATTTTCAAGTTCTTCATAGTCTGGTCTTTGCTTGATTTCAGCTACTATTGGATCAAAGGTTGTATCAAGAGCACTCAACAGCATGTTGATCACATCTCTATCAGTGATATCTGTTACTCCTTGGTGACGAAGTCTTTCGACAATATTTGTCAACCGATCAGTGAGTTCCATATAACTTTCTTTACGGAGACTTCTAAAACCAGCAAACATGGCAGGAAACATTTGATTGTGAGGATTCGTTCAGGTGATGAATTCTTCATGAGCATTTTTATGGCATCACAGAGTTTCTTTGCAGTGTCAAGCTTTTGGAATCGAATGAAAATGTCTTTCGAAAGACTGACATAGATAATATCTTTTGCTTGTGCATTTAACCTCAGTACAGCTTTGTCATTGGAATTGGGAGCATCAGGTTGCTGAATGGTGTATTCATTTTCCACAATCTGCCATAGATCTATGTTGATGGCTTGAAGTCTGATTCTCATTCTTTCTTTCCAGTAGACATATTCATTTCCATTGAAGATAGGAAATCTCTCGGAGTGCGAGGATCTACCTACATATGACATACTCAAAACTCCCAGGTTGTTAGACCTTTAATACACAGATACAGGGAGTACCGGCTCTGATACTAATTGTTAGGAAGGAGAGTATATTGACCAGAGGGGTGAATGGGAGATTCAAAAATTCTTGTGAATGTTTTGATCTGATCCCAAACACAGCAACAGGAATAAGGTTTTGTAGAGAGGAACTCAATCAAGCATGCTATTGAGGAACATAACTTTCAATGTAGTAAGCAATAATGGTTTGATCATAGGATATCACAAGTTTGATAAAAACAAAGGTAATGCAATATATGAACAAATGCAATACCATGAGAGAGAAAAAAGATATGAACTACGAGGGAAAACTTGAGAAAGAACAATGATGAGGTGAAAGAAAGTAACGCAGGGAAAACACAACAGTCTAAATAAGATAAGCACGAGGAGAAATATGTATAAAAGGGAAGAGTAAGGTGAATGAAGAGAATGTAACAAGAAGTGCACGAACATTAGAAAATGGGAATGAAATATATTACAGAAGTGAATGATATGCAACAGTCAATGATTGATCAGATAAACTATCGTCACAGAGCACGAAAGTAAACTCCTGAAGGTAATGTAGTAAAGTAGAATGAACTAGTGGTGCTTGGTGGCGACATTTGGATTTGGTAGACCAGTTCGCCCTTCTGCCAAAGAACTATGTCTGGTTGGAGGGGTTGTGATTTGACACAGAAGATAAACTCTCTTCGCCCTATTCTCCTTGAACTCAGAGTTCATCAGACTCTAGTTGATTTCACTCGTGGTAGATACCTGTCGGCGATCTCCAAACCTTCGACAGACCCTCTTCGCGAACCACAACGACTCTTGGTTGCTAAAGATCTTGCTTAGTGAAGACAACAACCCTTCAACACTCGAGCCGACACCTATCCGTCTAGAGAGTGCACAGGTCTCAAGAGTAATAGGTACAAGAACTCTAACTCAGAACTACTGTGATGCTCAAGCACTGTCTAAGTTCCAGTTCTTGATTTTTTTCTCTCGGTGGATCTCAAACTCAAATCACTCAGAGAGGGGTTGCTCGATCAATCTTGTCAGAAATCTTAAGCGGTGAAGCCAACGGGCAATGTTGGAGTGGGGTGGCTATTTATAGCCACAGCGTTCCCTGAAGGGAAAAGACCAAATTGGATATGTGGAGCAACCAATAGCCTAACTACATGAGTCCAATGGCTAGTAATGTACTTGTTCAAATGATACTCATTGAAAATCCCAAGCATCTCAATTTTCCACTCATGAAAGAACTCTCCATCAAGTATATGCACTCTACGTCTAAGACTCCCCAACGTAGACTCGTCCATCTTCCTCCAAAGGTGTTTAAACCACAACAATGGAGACAAATGCTCTGATACCAATTGAAAGGATCGAGAAGAGGTATCTAGAGGGGGGTGAATAGACTCTTAGCAAAGAAAACTAGCTGTTTTTATTTTCTTCAAGTTAAGGTTGAGTTTTAGCACAAGTTTAAACATTCACAACACATTTCAAGAAATCATAGCAAGAGTATATGAGCAGCGGAAAGTAAAGCATGCAAATTGCAAGAATGTAAAGGGATGGGATTTGAGTATGCAAACGCAATTGGAACACAAAGATTTTTGGCGTGGTTCTGATAGGTGGTGCTATCGTACATCCACGTTGATGGAGACTTCAACCCACGAAGGGTAGCGGTTGCGCAAGTCCACAGAGGGCTCCACCCACGAAGGGTCCATGAAGAAGCAACCTTGTCTATCCCACCATAGCCATCGCCCACGAAGGACTTGCCTCACTAGGGTAGATCTTCACGAAGTAGGCGATCTCCTTGCCCTTACAAACTCCTTGGTTCAACTCCACAAACTTGTCGGAAGCTCCCAAGTGACACCTAACCAATCTAGGAGACACCACTCTCCAAAAGGTAATAGATGGTGTGTTGATGATGAACTCCTTGCTCTTGTGCTTCAAATGATAGTCTCCCCAACACTCAACTCTCTCTCACAGATTTGGATTTGGTGGAAAGATGATTTGGGTGTGAAGCAACTTGGGGAAGGCTAGAGATCAAGATTCATATGGTTGGAATGGAATATCTTGGTCTCAACACATCAGTAGGTGGTTCTCTCTCAGAAAATGTATGCAGGAAGTGTAGGCACGTTCTGATGGCTCTCTCCCCTAATGAAGTGTGGGTGGAGGGGTATATATAGCCTCCACACAAAATCTAACCATTACAGACAATTTAGCAAACACGGTAGGACCGGATCGCTAAACTCGGTCAGACCGATTTAGTTCAAAATGTGAACGTTGGGCTTTTCGGTGGGACCGATATGATCAACTCGGTGAGACTGATGTGCTAGGGCTAGGGTAAAACCTCAACTTGGTTTGACCGATTACACAAACTTGGTGGGATCGATTTTGGTGATAAGCAAAACAGAGAGTTGGTCAACCAAACTCGGTGGGAACGACTACAAATCTCGGTAAGACCGAAATTATTGCATCAGGAACCAGAGAGTTTGCAAGCCCATCTCAGTGAGGCCGAGATCCCATTGGTGAGACCGAAATGATTTGGGTTTCTAGCAGTGGCTAGGTCAAGTGAACTCGATGGCGCCAGATAGAACAAATCGGTAGGGCCGAGTTTGACTTTTGGTGTGGGACATATGTGGATATGAGAAAGTGATTGAGGGCTTTGGAGCATATTACTAAGCACTTTGAGCAAGCAAACCATTAAGCAACACCTCATCACCTTTTAATAGTATTGGCTTTCCTATGGACTCAATGTGATCTTAGATCACTAAAATGAAATTTCGTGATCAAAAGAGTTCGGACCACACCGAAATATGAAAACTTTCGTTGAATTTTTTAGCAGTGCCCATAATATATGGTCTGTAATGCTAATAAAAAGAATATTGGCTTCAAAATATCCTGAAGAATTAGCAAATTGGTTTGTAAATTATTGAAAATAATGGTTAATGGGTTGTATGCTATTTTCCATAGATATGGAGGCTGACTTCTGGGCCTACTAGGATGATGATGACGCTGTCCTAAAAAAATTGACGGGTATGCAAGGCTTTGTCAACTTAGTCAACACAGAGCAGTAACTGTTGGATGTCCATCCAATGGCCATCGTGCTTCTTGAATCTCTGATCTTCCTGCTCCAGCCGCCCAAACCAGCGCCGGCGGGACTGCCTGCTTCCTCCTCCCGTGGTCGGCTGTGCTGCTGCCAGGCCATCCCTCTACCCACCCGCACATCCTGTTATTTTTCGGCGATGTCAGCCTCTCCCTGCAGTCGACCAGTCAGCACTCGCACTCCCCTCAACATGGGCATCCACTGCCGCATCTTCCCCGGCTCCGTGTCATTCCCTTCTTAGGCCCCATCGTCGTACACCGCTCTGGTGCTCTCGGCGCGGTGTGGTCAACATGGTCAACGAACGACATCCATCAGAAGTGGACGGCACGTGGAGAGGCTGACAGCTGGGTCCACAGCTGCACATAAGGAAGTGCATCCTTATTACGCACAAAATAATGATTTGTCCACCTGACAGCTGGGACCCACCGGAAGGGCCTCTGTATTTCTTGAAAAAAATGCCCCCCCCCCCCCCGCTGACAGCTTGGACCCACCAGCTATATCTTCGCACACACGGAAGTGCCTCCTTATTACGCACAAAAAAATGAATACTCCTCCTGCTAGCTGGGGCCCACCATAGTGTGAGGCTGACTCGTGGGCCTACTAAGTTGACGGGGACGGAGAGCTTTGTCAACTTAGTCAATATGAACGATTCTAGCTCCAGTGACCGTATGATGACCACCCAACGGCCGTAGTGCTTATTCAACCTCTAGTTTGCATGCTCCAGCCGCCAAAACCAGCACATGTCGTGTCGCATGCTCCTGCATCTCATGGACGGCTGTGCTGCCGTGGAGGCCTCACCACCCCCTAATATTCCCACCATTGGCCAGGCCATGCGGGGACGGCAGCCTCACATCACAGACAAACCAGTGAACCCTCGTACTCCTCTCTATGTGGGCATCCACTGTCGCGTCTTCCCCGGCTCCACGTCGTCCCCTTCGTAGGCCTCGTCGTCGTCCACCGCCCTGGTGCTCTCGGCACGGCATGGTCAACATGGTCAAGGAACGACTTCCATCGGAAGAGTACTGTACGTGTAGAGGCTGGCAGATGGGTCCACTGCCGCACCAAGGAAGTGCCTCCTTATTACACGGAAAATAATGATTCCTCCACCTGACAGCAGGGACCCACCGGACGGGGTTGCTGGATGTGCAGACCGCCACGTACGTACATACGGGCGGGTCTCGAACGCCTTTCCTACTGTCCTAACCTTCAAAAAAACCACCGGACGGGCCACTGTATTTCATGAAAAAAAAGGTTTCCCCCTGACTGTTGGGACCCACCAGCTACATCTTCGCATGCAAGGAAGTACCTGACCGTCGGGACCCACCTGGTCGAAGCATACGTAGCATTGTCATCCTGGTCGCGAATGTGCACGTACATATGATTGGTCGGTCTACAGGCTGCAACGCTGAATCGTGGCCGTGTAAGGAAGGGCACGTGTCTTGGTATCGGCGCGCACGTGTCGTAGTAGAGGTGTGCACGTAGCATGTACACGTACGTACAACCAAGGTGGAAGAAAGTAAATATAGCCACGTACGTACATATGGGCGGGGTCTCGAATGCCTACTCGTGCATATGTATGGCCAGGGCTCATGTACATGGCTGGGTCGTAACAAAGAAACTACATCATCGTGTTCATCAGGAGCCAACCGGCTTGGATAGAATAGTCGATTGAAACGAGGCCTAGTGTATCGTAGAAAGGAGGAAACGGCCTTGTGTTCGACCAGCCACGATCGAAACGGGATCTTGTTCATCGGGAGGGGTCTAGCGTACCGCAAAATGGAGAAACAGACTTCTCTTAGACCTCCTACAGTCGAAATGGGGTCCTGTTGATCGGGAGGGGCATGGCGTACCGCAAAACAGAAGAAACGGACTTGTGTTGGAGCGCTACGATCGAAACAGGGGTCCTGTTCATCAGGAGGGGTGTGACGTACCGCAAAACGGGACTCCACGGGTTACATTACATCTCCATCATCGACCTTCTCCAGCCTCCACGGGCTATTGTTCATCCACCGTCGACCTCCTCCAGCCTCCACATGCAACTGTTCATCCACGGGCTCCGGTTCATCCAACCTCCAGCGCTCCTCCACCGGCTACTATTCAACCAGCCCTCTCCATGGGGTCCTATTCAACCACCCATCCATGGGCTACTATTCATCCAGCCCCCACCAGCTACTGTTCAACCAGCCCTCCACGAGGTCCTATTCATCCAACCCTCCATGGGGTATTGTTCATCCAGCCCTCCACGGGGTCCTGGTCATCCACCCCCAACCGGATCGATCGATCGGGGTCCTGTTCATCTAGTGGCAACACCACGATGTCATGTTCATCCAACCCACTCCCCAACAATGCTCACTATTCATCAAGGGAAGCAGGCAGCAGGTTGCGATCGGCTTCAGTTAGCAGTAGTAGCGAAGGAAGCGCTCAATCGGGTTCAGTTAACAGCCAGATCAGTTGATTGCTCGGGTTCAGTAATGCGTAGCCTGTAGTGTAATCGCTCAGGTTCAGTAAGCGGACGCCTCACTCGGGTTCAGTTAGAGCCCAATGCCTCGGACCCACGCACGTACCTGTACCAGAGAAACAGCATCACTCGGCCCCCGACCACCCACCGTAATTGGGAACTCCCCGATATTTTCCTCACTCTCGCTTCTACCATGGTTTTTTCTGTCATGGACGACCCAAAGAATATCCTGGAGCTGTGTCTCCGGCCCACCTAGGACGAAAAGTCCATTTTCTTTCATGATTTTTTTGTCATAGAAGTAGGAGCCCACGACATCTATGATGATACCAGGTATTGTCACAATTATCGTCATAGAAGTGTCGTAAGCATGACAGGAAAAAAATTCGTTCGGCCCAAAAATTCACGGATGTGTCTTTTTTGTAGTGATGGGAGTATCATATCTAGAGAGAATTACAGACTGGAGAGTTTTACTTTTAGAAAGAACCCAACTCATTCGAGGATATTGCTCGGGAGTCTAGTAGGTTCCATCAACGATCAGTTTCCTTTCGAAACCCAATCCTTCCTTTCAGGGATTTCTGTGCAGTATTGAATTCTTGAGCACATCACAGAGGGTTTGATGTCCTTTGAGGCTCTTTAGCATTCCTGTCTCAAGCAAGCTCTTTAACCAGCAATTTTCATCAGTGATAGCAACAAATTCCTGGGAAGAGGGGTTACAATTATCATTCGTAGTTGTTGCAATATTATCGATCATAGCATTAGAAGTTTCAGCATTTGAATCGCCATTGCAATGTTCTAGGCACTTAGAGCAAGGAGGCACAAAATCATCAGGAAGATGATTAGATTGCTCGGCAAAGAGAGAAGCCTCTTCTTATGCAAGCATGTTATGAGACTCTTTCAGTGACTCGAGTTCTTGATTCATGTTAAGGATTTCATCTAATAAACTCCCATAGTCGACTATAAGGGGATCATATCGGTTGGAAAAATCATTAATAGTTGAAGAAAAAGCATCATGCTCTTCGATCAACTTTTGATTCTTCTCCATCTCTCCGACCAGTAATCCTTTGGTTTTCCTAAGATTCTTCTCAAGCATTTTCAATATCATCTTGTTGTGATTTTGCAATCTCAACTAGTTTGGCATATGCAATGTATTCAGGAGAATATCCATTCATGTAGTTTTGGTGTTTTGTTGATACCTGATCCTTAGAGGTCTATGCCATGAGGCAGAATGCGATTGGTTCATCATCACTTGAAGCATCATCAATAGAGTCTAATTTGAGTGATTTCTCAAATGACTCATAGGCACTGTTTCTTTGATTTTTCTATGAAGCTCTTCATCATCTGATTCAGACTCGAATGTTTCATGTTCAGATTCCATCTTCATTTCAGCACATACTCTGGTCAGTTGTGATATCTTCTTCATATTTGATTTGATGGTTGCTCTGGCTTGCACGTCAATGACTGGTCTCGTCGAAGAAGATGAGGATGATTCATTTTCTTCGAGAGCTTAGTGTGACAATCCATTTGAGTGAATCCATTGCAGTGAAGATATTTCCATTGGTTGCTAGGTTTTCCTTCCCAGCAAGGACAATCTCCTATGAGGTGACCGAATTGTTTGCACTTGAAGCACTTCATTTCGTTCGAGGGTAACTTTCTTGAAGATTCAGGCAAGTCATCTTCTTCATCATTTGTGAGGCATATATTTTGTCTTCTGAGATCACTTAGTCTTTCTGTGAGCATTTCAAGTTCCCTTGTGATAGTATGTTGATTCTCGACATCTTCTTCTTGTGAGATGCCATACTGTGAAAGAATTTCCCCTTCACTCTCCAAAGAAGATTCTTAATCTCCATTTTCAAGTTCCATCTTTTCTTTGTGAATGGATAACAACGTCATGATCTCGACATAGTGAAGTTCTTCATAGTCTGATCTTTGCATGATTTCAGCTACTATTGGATCAAAGGTTGCATCAAGAGCACTCAACAACATGTTGACCACATCTCTATCAGTGATATCTATTACTCCCTGGTGATGAAGTCTTTCGACAATATTTGTCAACCGATCGGTGAGTTCCATAGCACTTTCTTTAGGGAGACTTCTAAAACCAGCGAACATGGCACGAAACATTTGATTGTGAGGATCCCTTTTGGTGATGAATTCTTCATGAGCATTTTTATGGCATCCCAGAGTTTCTTTGCAGTGTCAAGCTTTTGGAATCGAATGAAAATGTCTTTCAAAAGACAGCCACAGATAATATCTTTTGCTTGTGCATTTAACCTCAGTATAGCTTTGTCATTGGAATTGGGAGCATCAGGTTGCTAAATGGTGTATTAGTTTTCCACAATCTGCCATAGATCTATGTTGATGGCTTGAAGTCTGATTCTCATTCTTTCTTTCTAGTAGACATAGTCATTTCCATTTCAGCTAGGAAATCTCTCGGAGTGTGAGGATCTACCTACATATGACATACTCAAAACTCCCAGGTTGTTAGACCTTTAATACACAGATACAAGGAGTACTGGCTTTGATAATAATTGTTAGGAACGAGAGTATATTGACCAGAGGGGTGAATGGGAGATTCAAAAATTCTTGTGAATGTTTTGACCTGATCCCAAACACAGCAACGGGAATAAGGTTCGGTAGAGAGGAACTCAATCAAGCATGCTATTGAGGAACATAACTTTCAATGCAGGAAGCAATGATGGTTCGATCATAGGATATCACAAGTTTGATAATAACAAAGGTAATGCAATATATGAACAAATGCAGTAGCATGAGAGAAAAAAAAGATATGAACTACGAGGGAAAACTTGAGAAAGAACAATAATGAGGTGAAAGAAAGTAACACAGGGAAAAAACAGTCTAAATAAGATAAGCACGAGGAGAAATATGTATAAAAGGGAAGAGTAAGGTGAATGAAGAGAATGTAATTAGAAGTGCACGAACATTAATAAATGGCAATGAAATATATTACAGAAGTGAATGATATGCAACTGTCAATGATTGATCAGATAAACTATCGTCATAGAGCACGAAAGTAAACTGCTGAAGGTAATTTAGTAAAGTACAATGAACCAGTGGTGCTCGGTGGCGACATTTGGATTTGGTAGACCAATTCACCCTTCTACCAAAGAACTATTTATGGTTGGAGGGGTTGTGATTTGACACAGAAGATAAACTCTCTTCGCCCTATTCTCCTTCAAGTCAGAGTTGATCAGACTCTAGTTGATTTCACTCGTCGTAGATACCTGTCGGTGATCTTCAAACCTTCGACAGACCCTCTTCGTGAACCACAATGACTCTTGGTTGCTAAAGATCTTGCTCAGTGAAGACAACAACCCTTCAACACTCGAGCCGACACCTATCCGTCTAGAGAGTGCACAGGTAGCAAGAGGAATCGGTACAAGAACTCTAACTCAGAACTGCTGCAATGCTCAACCACTGTCTAAGTTCCGGTTCTTGATTTTTCTCTTGGTGGATCTTAAACTCAAATCACTCGGAGAGGGGTTGCTCGATCAATCTTCTCAGAAATCTTAAATGGAGCAGTGTAACGCCCCGAGACCGTTGCGCTAGGTGTCTTCCAGTTATTTGCTGTTGTTGCGTTGTCATTTGTTTGAGTGTCATGCATTTCATATCATGTCATCATGTGCATCGCATTTGCCTACATGTTCGTCTCATGCATCCGAACATTTTCCCCGTTGTCCGTTGTGACGCCCGGATAATTAAGCTACAGTACTTTTCTGCTAATGATGCCATGTCACTTCGATTACTGTTGCTAATCTCGCGTTAGTTCGAAACCGACTCAAATTCGAATTCAAAATCAAGTAAACAATAAAAGTTTTCAAACATTAAAACTAAAGTGTTCGGAGTGAACCAAATATTGCTTCGGTAATTATGGTGGAGAAACCCTACTTTTATAAAATGTTTAAATACTCTAAAATGAATAAAACTGAGCAAGAACAATTATTTAAATGCTTCTAAAATAATAAACAATTTCAAACTAAATTTTTTTAGGTGCCAAATTAATCATAAATTAATCGTGGCAGTGGCATATTTATTAATACTATTTTTTATACCACTTTTGTTTTGTATAAATACTAAGGTTAAATAAAATAGTAAAAGAAATAATGAAGAAAATAAAAGAAAGCGCAAAAACCAGAAAACAAGCTAACAAAAAAAGGAAGAAGCCCCCTAATATGGCCCGACCTAACCCTAGCCTAACCCCATTTCCTCACGATCCCCACCTCCCTCTCCCTCCAGCGCCATCAGGGGAGACCCCCCATGTTCGATCCCCACTTCCCTCGCTCCTGAACCCGGCACTCCCCCTCGTCCCCGCTCCCCACGTCGCTCGCTCTCCCTCCCCCATCGATCCAGATCGGGGGCTCGACCCCGCGGTGCTCCGGACGCCGCCTGCCGCTCCAAGGACCCCCCTGCCTGACGGCTCTCCTCCCCAACGGCTCCATCGCGCCGTCTCTGTCCTCGTCATCGACCATCGCGACCCCGAGCTCCAGCACCTCCCCGAGCTCATATTTAGCACAACTACAGGGCCTCGTGAGCACGCTTCCCCCATCCCCCTCTCTTCGTTCGCCGTGCGGTGCCATCCCTGGCCGCGCTTGCGCGTCCGCGTGCCATGCGCCTCCACTCGCCACCCACATCTGTTGTGCTTCCGCGCGCTGTTGGCCGCCTGCGCGCGCACTCCTTGGCAACCGCCCACGCTCATAGCCGCCCACTGCTGCCATTTCCGCCCGTGGCCATTCCGGCCATTGCCCTCTCCGGCGCCGCCTCCCCTGCGCCCGTGGCCCTCCGCCTTGCCTCACCCCCGCGCTCGCTGGCGCGCACCACCGCCTACTGCCATGGCTGCTGCCTCGCCGCGTCCGCATAGCCGCAGCCGCCCGCCCGCTAAGCTTCACCATGAGCCCCCTCCAGCCAACCTCGCAGGCCCCCCTCCTTCCCCTGGATTCCCGCGGGCTCGGGCTAGCTTCCGGTGGCCTCGGCGACGCAGGCCGCTGCCTGTAGCTTCGGTGCGGTGAGCCGATGCCATCCTGGTTGGCCGCGGGCGCCCCTCCCTATGCGTGCACACATGCCCGACCATGGCCTCTGCCTTGCCTGGCTGTGCCACTGCCAGCGGGCCCTACCTAAGTTAATTAGGGCCTATGACAAACGGGACCCAGCCCGAGAACGTTTTAAATAAAAAAATAAAAGAGAATTAAAAATATATATATATCAATTAATTAATTAACTAAATAATTAACTTAATTAATTTTGTCTAATTAAACTGCTAACTAAATAGTCTATGACGAGTGGGACCCACCTGTCAGGTTGACCAGGTCAATTGCTGATGTCATGTTGACGTCATGCTGATGTCAGCAAACACTATTCTGGGTAATGTTGAATTAAAATAATTAAATAAATCCTAAAAATGATTTAATTCTTTTAAAATTAATATAAATTAAACCATAGCTCAGATGGAAAAACTTTGTACATGAAAGTTGCTCAGAACGACGAGACGAATCCGGTTCCGCAGCCCGTTCGTCCGCCACGCATCCCTAGCATAGCGAACACGCAACTTTTCCCCTTCGGTTCATCTGTCCGAAAACGCGAAACACCGGGGATATTTTCCTGGATGTTTCCTGTCACAGCCCTAGCTCAGCCCCTGTTGTCCTTGCTTGATCTTGTTGCATCATGTTTAAATTTTATTGAAAGTTGAATTGGTGAAAGTGGTAAGCCTCAGAAGTCTTTAACAAAAATGATCAACATTAAAAATTGTTTCAAATGAGCCCAACAAAATGTTCCTGCTAACCTCTAAAAATATTGGCAAGAGCTATAACTCAAACCAATATTTTGGAATCACAGAAATAATTATTCTTGGGCATTTGAATTAAATCACTAGCTATTTGATTTGGGTTTATATTTACTATAAACTAGGTATAAGCCCAATAATTTTAAAATTTTGCATGTGGCTCTGAACTAGTTTCCTAAATCCACAAAATAATTTTCAGAAGCATAAAAATTGGTTTGTTTGAAAATCAAACTCAAAATAAACTTAAAAAAAATAGAAAATAGAACAAACAGAAAATAGAAAAGGCAGGGCCTTACCTAACTTACCTGCCTGGCCCAACTCCTGTTCTGGCCCAGCCCACAGTGGCAATGCCGTCTTTTTCCTCCTGCCAGGAGGAGAAGCAGCTGCGTGCCTGCACACGCGCGGCTGACGACGCCACCTCCTGCTCCAGCGCGATAACCCGGCGCTTCCAGCCACGCCACGGAGACGCCCAGCACCCCCTGCACCTCTCCCCTCTCTCCCCCTCGTCTCCCTCACCCTCTCCCGCGATGGCCGAGCGCCATCCTTGCTGTCGTTCGCAGTAGTCGTCACCAGAGCCACCCCCTCGCCCCTCTGTCGTGTCCATGAGCTCCGCCTGCATCGTCTACGCCTCCTCGACGACTCACGCGACGCCGGACGCCCTAAAGCCTCGCCCACACCGTCGTTCCCCTCGTCGGTCGCCGCGGATCCTCGCAGCCGATTCAGGAGCTACAGGACCTCCCCGAGCACTCTGAGCTTCTCTGCGAGTCCTCCGTGAGTCCCTCTTTCCCATACATCTAACATCGTTGCTTCGCTCGACCTCTAGCTAGCGATGCCGCCATGGCAGAGCTCCGCCGCCGCCTGCCTTGTCGTGCGCCACCATTGCAGCCCGCGCCCATCGTTGCAGAGCACGGCAACAAGCTCGTCGTGCCTCCAGGAGGCCGGCTATTCCTTTTGCTAGCTCGCCCGTGCCCCGTAGCACCGCTGCCCGCATGTGCCCGAGCGCCGCCGCCGCCCACTTCAACGCCGGCGAAGCCACAACCCTCCCTTGTAGCTGCTACTTGCACCACCCGACGCGCCCTTCTGTGACCTTTTGAAAGAGCCTAGCCACGCTTCAAACGGCCGCCAGAATCGGCCGGCCTGAGTACCTCCGCCGTCGGCTATGGTCGCCGGCGGCTAACTGCCGACGTAACCGGCCATTAGGGCCTAAGCACCCTACTAACTACCCCCTGGAGTTAATGACAGCCGGGTCCCACCGCCTAATTAACCGGCTAACTAAAATAGATTAAGATTAAATCTAATTGTAGTGGGCCTACGTGTCAGCTTGACTATGCTGACGTGGCCCTTGATCGGCCCCACCCGTCAGTGACCAAGGCCAGCACTATGACACTGACCAGTGGGACCCACTGGTCAGGTTTGACCTGGCTGACGTCTGTTGACCTGCTGATGTCACCCAGGCGTCATGCTGACGCAGTAAGTCATTTTTTTGGATATAAAATAATTCAGAAAATTCCCGAAAATGATTAAAACTTCTAAAAATCATAGAAATTCAACCGTAACTCCAAATGAAATAATTTATATATGAAAAATTATCAGAAAAAATCAAGGAATCCATCTGTACCATTTTCATGCATGTTTGAACAATATTTGTTCTCTGTTTTGGACAAAACAAATAAAGAGCATTTAAATAATCATATATGGAGTTTGAATTTGAATCATATATTCAAACCAACTTCATTTAAATCATAGCTAGATGCATTAGCTCAAATCATAACATTATTGCCATGTCACATGCATGCATCATACTGTTGCATTGCATTGATTGTATTTCTTCTCTGTTGCCGGTATTTGCCCCCTCACGGTAGACGACGTTCCGACGATGAGTTCGATGACACCGATGAAGAACTATATTATCTTCAGAAGTGCCAGGCAAATAGATGAAACCCACTAGCATGAGTAGGAATTGTTTGAGCCCTGATGTGCCTACTCATTCATGCTTATTGTCATGCCTGCTACTTATTAGAGTTGAGTCCAGTCTGATTCATCGGGAATGAATTGGAACGTGGTGAACATGTCCTACCGTTGAGAGCTAAGTGTGTGAACACGATTTGGTAAAGGTAGCAGTGAGAGGCCATGTAGGAGTACATGGTGGGTTGTCTCATTGCAGCCGTCCTCAGGAACTGAGTCCTGTGTTTGTGATCCATGAACAGTTACTACCACACATTGGGTTCTGGTAACTCGGCCCCTCTCGACTTATAAATCAACTCGATCTCGGTCCAGGAGTTGCAACTAGTTTCTGGTGTTTGTAGGTAGTGTTAGTAGTCTACCAAGTGGCACCCGGTACAGGTGGGCTTGGAACAGACTAGGCACAATGGCACGGTGTACCAAGTGGCACCCGGATGGTGGGCTTGGGAACCCTGCACACATCGTTTGGGGCCGTGAGCGACACCCCGGCCGGATCTCCTTGCGGACGGAACCCGAATAGGCGATAAACCTGGACTAGAGACTTGTTGGTTAGTCAGGTCGTGGCCGACTCCCTCGCCAGGCTTCCGCTTGAAGGTTGCCGAGATACACATTGTGTACATGGTGGTAAGTGGCAAGAGCGTGTGTGAAGAAGTACACCCCTGCAAGGTTATCATTATCTATTCGAATAGCCGGATTCCTCGGATATGGAAACTTGGACCCCTTGCATAGTTCATACACAAGTGAAAGTGGAAACTCTAAAACTCGCAAGATAAACGTGAGTGCTATGGATGGCGTTCTCGCAGGGAGATGGGAGCGGATCCATAGTGGTGTTTTGGCTTGGTGAATTTGTGGACACGTGTGCCCCACCTCAAAAGAGTTACTTGCAGTCATAGTTCAGGATAGCCACCGAGTCAAAGCTGGCTTACCGCAGTTAAACTCCACCACCCCTTTGTTGATACCGATGCATATGTAGATAGTTCTGATATAAGTCTTGCTGGGTACATTTGTACTCACGTTTGCCTATTTTATGTTTTGTAGAGACGTCAGTCTCGCTAGTAGTTCCGTGTGGACTTCGATGTTTAGCTTGATACCTCAGCTACGATCTTGTGCCCTCGGCAGGATCTGGTAGATAGTCAGGCTTCCCAGCCTTTTTCATTTATAGATGTCTGTACTCAGACATGTTAAGCTTTCACATGTGCTTTGATTGTATGCTATGATTGTTGGGTCATGAGACCCATGTTTGTATTACCTCGCTCCTCGGAGCCTAATGAATAAATACTTGAGTCATGGAGTTATGTTGTGATGCCATGTTGTATTTACACATATCGAGCATATTGTGTGTATGATTGAAATGCTTGGTATATGTGGGATCCGACAATCTAGTTGTTATCCTTGGCAGCCTCTCTTATGGGGAAATGTAGTCTAGTGCTTCCTTGAGCCATAGTAGTCCGCTACAGCCCGGTTCACCGGAGTCCTGCTAGCCAGCACTACTACTCAGGACACTTGACTGGCCGGCATGTGTTTCATTTCGTTCCTGTGTCTGTCCCTTTGGGGAAATGTCACGCGGTGACATCCGGAGTCCTGCCTAGCCTGCTACAGCCCGGGTTACCGGAGTCCTGTTAGCCCAGTGCTACAGCCCGGATTCACACGCTGCTGACCGACATGCTCGAAGTTGATTCATGTATGCCTGTCCCCATAGGTTAGTGCCGCTTTGGGTTCACGACTAGCCATGTCGGCCTGGGTTCCCTGTCATATGGATGCCAGCGACACTATCATATACGTGCACCAAAAGGCGTAAACGGTCCCGGGCCATGGTAAGGAGACACCCGTGGGAATACCATGCGTGAGGCCGCAAAGTGATATGAGGTGTTACCGGCTAGATCGATGTGACTTGGAATCGGGGTCCTGACAGCTTTGGTATCAGAGCCTGACTGCCTGTAGGATTACCAAGCCAACCAGTCGAAGTTGAGTCTAGAAATGCTTTAGTTATGTAAGGGTATTGATTGTCGAAGGGAACGTAAGGCTCTTTTTACTCCTTATCCTCATGAACTTCTGATCTGAGTCATCTTATATTTTCTACGGGGTTTAGAACTAGGCTTCTCTTCTATCTCTCAGGATGACGTGTTACTAAACCGTAGTTGCCTAGGATTGTTGAGTTTAAGCCTCAGTTCAGTTCCTACTACTTCCATATGTTCATAGCTAGCCTCAGAACCTTGATATTGTGATGTTGAGTGGTTATGCCACAATTTTTGCAGGTTGTCTCAAATCTTTTTGAGCAATTACAGCCGTTATGCTGTCTGAGTCATCCCAGGTCTCTAAATAGTCTGATGCATTTGCAAATCCTTCCTTCCCGTTCCAGGTGTTCCTTTGAGCCAGATTAACCACACTAGTCGGTAAGTTGAGGTAATCCATTGCCTCGGTATATATATTGGGGCTATTATTCTGACCCTAGGTGTTTTAGGGAGTCACCTAGTAATCTAGCCATGTTTTGTGTACCGGTGTGATGATTCTGGCCACCATTCTCGAAAGCATCCCATGATGCCATTTAGTAGTAGGTATTCTACTCTTGGGTTCTTGATCCAAGATTCACTCTACTTACCTCGTGTTGATATTGTTGCTAGTTCCTTTAGGATATTAGTAACCTTTGCGATAGTCCTCGAGGTCCATGGTATTTCCTTCTTCCAAATACCATGAACCATTAAGGCAGAAGTTCTTTGAACCAAAAGATCACCATTAGAGTACTCCTGAGGAGTTCTCCATTCATAATTGTGATTCTGCCAGTTCTACCTTTCTGCATGGGTTATCCGGAAGAAATGTTGAGCTCCGCTCGACATACTAATCTATGCATCCACAACTCAGAAAGATATATGTTCCTTTGAGTTGTCCCTCTCTTTAGTTGTATCATGATCTCCGTCTATCACTTGATAGTTAAGAGCATGTCTTGCATTCATGCTCATCGATACCTCTTATTCTTGTGGTCTGTCAATGCCATTCTATTCTGGAATGACTAGGAGAAACAAACTCTAGTACCTCATCCATACTTAGGATTGGGTCAAAGTAGTTGTATTCCGCAGATCAAATTGTCAATCCAGCTTTTGTTCTGTTCTACCTGGAGTATTACCCCCTTTGTGTCAAGATTGTCATGAGAATTGCACCATATCTTATGAACTCTTGATGCAGTGATACTTCTCGCCGTCATTGCTCATTTCTTGGTCTCCGTGTTTTTGTAACCGGAATGCCGACAAGTGAATCATGATGTGTGAAATCAATACTCCTAGCAACCCTGTTGCTTTGTAGTTATAGGATGACAAATATCATTCTTAGCGTGTTGGTTATCGAAACACTATTCTAGGATTGATCGTGCTACCGTGTTCTTATTTCTAGTGCACTCTTCGATCTTTGAGTTAGGATTGAATCCCTCACTCTTTTGATCATATCATCTTTCCCTGAAAAGCAAGGTTGTCCTCGAGCTTAGTAACATATCGGTGGTTCGTGATGTTCCGAATATCTTCTCGGGAGTATCACCAGGTCGTCACCTGACCGCTATGTTGAGTTGTGAGCAAGTTGGTTTTCAGTAACCACCCCTTCTCCAAGAATCTGTGTCGGATACCCCGAGCTAGTTGGTTAAGCTAAACAACAAGATGGAGAGTTGCAAGATAAAAGCTTGTCTGACTTAGTTCGTTTTAAGGGATATCTTGTATGTGTGTTGAAGAAAGATGATACCTTCATCGATTGGTCCCTGTGATCAGTTGTTGGACCTATCATCTTATCTAGTTCTTGATTTGAGTATGGGCTATCGTCAAATCAAATCAGAACCAACGATGTTCGTAATGTTTTCTTACTCGTGGTTGATCCCTTAAGCATGCACCATTATGTCCTTTGGTCTGACCAATGATATCGCTTGTTCACATAATTGTGGAACTCCAATTATATGGAACCCTGGATGAATTGTTGTTGAGCGCATCAGCAACATTGTTATGTTCTCCATGATCCATCTTGAACATCCAGCTAGTATTGGAAACTTTCATAAGCATTATCTTCATGACCCGTTCGTGAAGCATATGTTTGAACGAAAGAAGTGAGTCCCTCCAATTCATGTGCACCTGATGCAAGTTGCCGCCATGAATCTGAGAAGCCTTGTTTTACCTCCTCTGGAGTCATCCCAAGCCATTCATGCATGTGCAAGGTATTCTGTGGTCTGTTAGACTGATCATCTTCATTCCATATGAACTCCGTAGCACACTAAGCCAATGATTGACTTGTTCAAGAATAAGAAGTTCAAGTGCTAATCCCGAAGGGCCCAGACGGACATGCAGTAGACTTCGATATCTTAAATGATGACTTCCCGCCTGAACTCGATAGTGTTTCATCATAAGACTACTACGTGGTCATGCTTGTCTGCAATAGTGTGTCCACATGTGTGTAGCAGAACCAGCTCATGTTTTGGAGCTTGCTATCGTAGTTCATTCTCTGAGAATCTCGCAATGTCATCTCGTCGATTTGTGTTGCAAACTTTCATTTTTCTTTCTAGACTCGGTGAGTCTGGATTATTCTAACACCAACCAGATCTGAATCTCACGCAGATATGATGGTTGGAACGTGTCCCAAGAATTATAATATTGGTCTCTTGGTAACCCGGTAACGTGGATGTCGTGGCCAACCCACCTAGCCGGAAGGTCTATTATTGTAATATCTTGGTTGAAGAAGTTGGTCACCTCCCCATAAGGATCTCGCAGGATCTGCCTCCGTAGTTATTCCTTATGGATTCTTAAGCTTCCGAAGTCCGACCTTTTAACTGATGTTCTAGTTATCAAACCATATCTACAAATGGGTTGCGCTAGCACATCAAGGAGAACATTAGAAGCGGGGTGCTAAATGTCTCTCGGTCGATCATCCAAATTTCGTTCCCTTGGCCTCGCTAAGGTGAAATCTGAGAAAGAGGTGTATTTCTATGCATCTGCATTGTCCATCACTATTTGTCAAGGTAGTAAGATGTGTTGCCAGGATCCTCGACACGGATGTTGGTAGAATCTTGATGAATATGGAAATGCTCAAGTTCTTGAGAGCACGCGCAAGCAAAATCATCCCTTGCGTTGTCTTGAACAAGGTAGTCCACATCATCCATCCTAGTCCGAGTATGCCATTTCTTCGAGCTATTTCAAACGATCAGTTGTAAATTGCCTTAAGCTGGAATGAAGAGTTTCAATGATCTATGGATCAAAAGTAATTCTTTTTGCCACTTAAGGGAATATCTCTGCGAGTCACCTTCTTAAAGGTGTCTCGTTGTGGTATCATGGCAACCCAACTCCTTGCTATGTTGACACCGTTCACCACCCTCCTAGGTGTGGGAATTCCGCTACTTATTTAAACCTTGTCATATGCTCATTTCCATCATTCTTAATGTGTGTATCGTGTATCATCTCGACAGATGTCGCTATGTCTTGTTCTGAGAGTTGATCATCGGTTGCTCGATTTTCGAGAAGATCGATTCTTCGAGGGTTTCCTTTCTTTCTGTCATGATGCTGGATGAAGATCCCGAAAGAAAAGACGTTAAGATCAAGATGACGCAATGAATCAACATCCTCGGGAAGGGAAGTTGGATCAAGAAGACTGCGATAGTTTTGTGACCCCCCTTCCATCTTACCTCACATCTCGAATCTCGGGCTGAGATTCTTGTTTAGTGGGGGTGAGTTGTCACAGCCCTAGGTCAGCCCCTGTTGTCCTTGCTTGATCTTGTTGCATCATGTTTAAATTTTATTGAAAGTTGAATTGGGGAAAGTGGAAAGCCTCAGAAATCTTTAACAAAAATGATCAACATTAAAAATTGTTACAAATGAGCCCAACAAAATGTTCCTGCTAACCTCTAAAAATATTGGCAAGAGCTATAACTCAAACCAATATTTTTGGAATCACAGAAATAATTATTCTTGGGCATTTGAATTAAATCACTAGCTATTTGATTTGGGTTTATATTTACTATAAACTAGATATAAGCCTAATAATTTTGAAAATTTGCATGTGGCTCTGAACTAGTTTCCTAAGTCCACAAAATAATTTTCAGAAGCATAAAAATTGGTTTGTTTGAAAACCAAACTCAAAACAAACTTCAAAAAAAATAGAAAACAAAACAAACAGAAAATAGAAAAGGCACGGCCTTACCTGACTTACCTGCCTGGCCCAACTCCTGTTCTGGCCCAGCCCACAGGGGCAATGCCTTCTTCTTCCTCCTGCCAGGAGGAGAAGCAGCTGCGTGCCTGCACACGTGTGGCCGACGACGCCACCTCCTGCTCCAGCGCGACGACCCGGCGCTTCCAACCATGCCACGGAGATGCCCAGCACCCCCTGCACCTCTCCCCTCTCTCCCCCTCGTCTCCCTCACCCTCTCCCGCGATGGCCGAGCGCCATCCTCGCTTCCGTTCGCCGTAGTCGTCACCAGAGCCACCACCTCGCCCCTCTGTCATGCCCATGAGCTCCGCCTCCGTCGTCTATGCCTCCTTGACGACTCACGCGACGCCGGACGCCCTGAAGCCTCGCCAACACCGTCGTTCCCCTCGTCGGTCGCCGCAGATCCTCGCCGCCGATTCAGGAGCTACAGGACCTCCCCAAGCACTCTAAGCTTCTCTGTGAGTCCTCTGTGAGCCCCTCTTTCCCCTACCCCTAACCTCGTTGCTTCGCTCGACCTCTAGCTAGCGCTGCCGCCATGGCCGAGCTCCGCCGCCGCCTGCCATGTCGTGCGCCACCATTGCAGCCCGCGCCCGTCGTTGCAGAGCACGGCAACGAGCTCGTCGTGCCTCCAGGAGGCCGGCTATCCCTTTTGCTAGCTCGCCCGTGCCCCGTAGCACCGCTGCCCGCATGTGCCCGAGCGCCACCGCCGCCCACCTCAACGCCGGCGAAGCCACAACCCTCCCTTGCAGCTGCCACTTGCACCACCCGACGCGCCTCTCTGTGACCTTTCGAAAGAGCCTAGCCGCGCTTCAAACAGCCGCTGGAATCGGCTGGCCTGAGTACCTCCGCCGTCGGCTATGGTCGCCGGCGGCTAACCGCCAACGTAACCGGCCATTATGGCCTAAGCACCCTACTAACTACCCCCTGGAGTCAATGACAGCCGGGTCCCACCGCCTAATTAATCGGCTAACTAAAATAGATTAAGGTTAAATGTAATTGCAGTGGGCCCACGTGTCAGCTTGACTATGCTGACGTGGCCCTTGACCGGCCCCACCCATCAGTGACCAAGGCCAGCACTGTGACACTGACTAGTGGGACCCATTGGTCAGGTTTGACCTGGCTGACGTCTGTTGACCTGCTGATGTCACCCAAGCGTCATGTTGACACAGTAAGTTATTTTTTTGGATTTAAAATAATTCAGAAAATTCCAGAAAATGTTTAAAACTTCTAAAAATCATAGAAATTCAACCGTAACTCCAAATGAAATAATTCATATATGAAAAATTATCAGAAAAATTCAAGGAATCTATCTGTACCATTTTCATGCATGTTTGAACAATATTTGTCCTCTTTTTTGGACAAAACAAATAAAGGGCATTTGAATAATCATATATGGAGTTGGAATTTGAATCATGTATTCAAACCAACTTCATTTAAATCATAGCTAGATGCATTAGCTCAAATCATAACATTATTGCCATGTCACATGCGTGCATCATACTGTTGCATTGCATTGATTGTATTTCTTCTCTGTTGCCGGTATTTGCCCCCTCACGGTAGATGACATTTCGACGATGAGTTCGATGACACCGATGAAGAACTATATTATTTTCAGAAGTGTCAGGCTAACAAAACGCCCTTGTTCATTCCGATACAATCCCACTCTCTCGCTCCTTCTCTCTTTTACTGCATTAGGACAACAGGGATTCAATTGTTACATGCTGCGGTAGTTGAACCCCTTTCCTCTGCATGACCTGTCATTGCCACAGTAAATAGATGAAACCCACTAGCATGAGTAGGATTTGTTTGAGCCCTGATGTGCCTACTCATTCATGCTTGTTGTCATGCCTGCCACTGCTTAGAGTTGAGTCCGGTCTGATTCATCGGGAATGAATTGGAACGTGGTGAACATGTCCTACCGTTGACAGCTAAGTGTGTGAACACGATTTGGTAAAGGTAGCAGTGAAAGGCCATGTAGGACTACATGGTGGGTTGTCTCATTGCAGCCGTCCTCAGGAAATGAGTCATGTGTTTGTGATCCATGAACAGTTACTACCACACATTGGGTTCCGGTAACTCGGCCTCTCTCGACTTATTAATCAACTCGATCTCTGTCCAGGAGTTGCAACTAGTTTCTGGTGTTTGTAGGTAGTGTTAGTAGTCTAGCAAGTGGCACCCGGTACAGGTGGGCTTGGGACAGACTAGGCACAATGGCACGGTGTACCAAGTGGCACCCGGATGGTGGGCTTGGGAACCCTGCACAAATCGTTTGGGGCCGTGAGCGACACCCCGGTCGGATCTCCTTGCGGATGGAACCCGAATAAGCAATAAACCTGGACTAGAGACTTGTTGGTTAGTCAAGTCGTGGCCGACTCCCTCGCCAGGCTTCCGCTTGAAGGTTGCTGAGATACACGTTGTGTACATGGTGGTAAGTGGCGAGAGCGTGTGTTAAGAAGTACACCCCTGCAGGGTTATCATTATCTATTCGAATAGCCGGATTCCTCGGATATGGAAACTTGGACCCCTTGCATAGTTCATAGACAAGTGAAAGTGGATACTCTAAAACTCGCAAGATAAGCGTGAGTGCTATTGATGGCGTTCTCGCAGGGAGACGGGAGCGGATCCATAGTGGTGTTTTGGCTTGGTGAATTTGTGGACTCGTGTGCGCCACCTCAAAAGAGTTACTTGTAGTCGTAGATCAGGATAGCCACCGAGTCAAAGCTGGCTTGCTGCAGTTAAACTCCACCACCCCTTTGTTGATACCGATGCATATGTAGATAGTTCTGATGTAAGTCTTGATGGGTACATTTGTACTCACGTTTGCCTATTTTATGTTTCTAGAGACGTCAGTCTCGCTAGTAGTTCTGTGTGGACTTCGACATTTAGCTTGATACCTCAGCTACGATCTTGTGCCCTCGGCAGGAGCTGGTAGATAGTCAGGCTTCCCAGCCTTTTTCATTTATAGATGTCTGTACTCAGACGTGTTAAGCTTTCGCATGTGCTTTTATTGTATGCTATGATTGTTGGGTCATGAGACCCATGTTTGTATTATCTCGCTCCTCGGAGCCTAATGAATAAAAACTTGAGTCATGGAGTTATGTTGTGATGCCATGTTGTATTTACACATATCGAGCATATTGTGTGTATGATTGAAATGCTTGGTATGTGTGGGATCCGACAATCTAGTTGTTTATCCTTGGCAGCCTCTCTTATGGGGAAATGTAGTCTAGTGCTTCCTTGAGCGATAGTAGTCTGCTACAGCCCGGTTCACCGGAGTCCTGCTAGCCAGCACTATTGCTCAGGACACTTGACTGGCCAGCATGTGTTTCATTTCGTTCCTGTGTCTGTCCCTTCGGGGAAATTTCACGCGGTGACATTCAGAGTCCTGCCTAGCCTGCTACAGCCCGGATTACCGGAGTCCTGTTAGCCCAGTGCTACAGCCCGGATTCACACGCTGCTGACCGACATGCTCGAAGTTGATTCATGTATGCATGTCCCCATAGGTTAGTGCCGCTTTGGGTTCACGGCTAGCCATGTTGGCCTGGGTTCTCTGTCATATGGATGCTAGCGACACTATCATCTACGTGAGCCAAAAGGTGCAAACGGTCCCGGGCCATGGTAAGGTGACACCCGTGGGAATACCATGCGTGAGGCCGCAAAGTGATATGAGGTGTTACCGGCTAGATCGATGTGACATGGAATCGGGGTCCTGACATTTCCCCCCTTCACTGGTATCACCTCGTACCGCGTCAGGCCACCCCTAGCACAAGTAATGTCGCATCTTGCTTTTTGTTACATTGATTGCTCTATTATTTATTGTGTTCCCCCTCCGTTACTTCTTTCCGGTAGACCCCGAGACTGCCGGAGACCCCCAGTACGACTACGGTGTTGATGACCCCTCCTTGCCAGAGCAACCTGGCAAGCCCCCCTTAATCACGAGATATCGCCTACTCTCCTCTATACTGCTTGCATTAGAGTAGTGTAGCCTGTTACTGCTTACCGTTAATCCTATTCGGATGCATAGCCTGTCATTGTTGCTACAACTATGGATACATTACCTGCAATCCTAAATGCTTAGTATAGGATGCTAGTTTACCATCAGTGGCCCTACATTCTTGCCCGTCTGCCATGTTATACTACCGGGCCATGATCACTCGGGAGTTGATCATAGCTATATACCTATATACATAATATATGATACTTGTGGTGACTAAAGATGGGTTGGCTCGTAGGAGTACACGCGAGTGATCCACGGATTGGGTCCAAAATGACGTTTGTCCCGACGGCCCTCTGAGTGGATCGTTGTGGCGAAGCGACAGGGCAGGTTCAGGCAACCTAGGAGAGAGGTGGGCCTGGCCCTGGTCGGCGTTCATGGTTATTTCAAGATAACACATTTAACGAGATCTTGGTATTTGATCTGAGTCTAGCTACTGGCCTATACACACTAACCATCTACGCGGGGATAGTTATTGTCGGAGTAAATAGCCATGGGTAGCCTAGCCGGCTTCCCCTGGCCCTTCTGAAAAAATTACGAGCCCGTCCGGCTATCAAAGAACTCAAGACCTGGAGCCGCCTTCCCCCTGTCGGCTATCTTCTAGGCCGGCTTCGGGGGGGGGGGCGGCCCGCCCTTTGCCCTCATGAAGGAGGCCGTGGGAGGGCCGACTTCAAGAAGCCGGCCGCAAGAAGGCAGACTCCAAGAAGCCGGCTCCCATAAAGCAGTCAAGATCGTACCCTCGAAGTCCGCGTCCACACAGCAATCATGAAGCGGGGCGTGGCTACAGTAAAGCCTGCCACCCCGAAACCCGGAGCATGCCCAGCACAGTGCGCCGTACGGGTGACCACGACCCGCCCGGCGCGGCACTGTTGCCACGGCGACCCTAACGCCGTCCACGAGGGGCCACCAGCGTGGCCCCCGAGGCGGTGGGCCCCTTCGGGCAGAGAGATGCCAAAGGCGGCCACACCTCCTCCCAAGTCGGCCAGATGGAGAGCCGGCCCCCCATAGCCGGCCTGCCATCCTCCTCGAAGGAGACGCCCCATTAAGGAGACAAGACACGGTGGGACTACAGTAATCGCCCGCCAGGGCGGCGGTACTGTAGCCACGCTTACCCCGACCAAGCCCGCATCATCAGAATAGAGCAACAGTAACCAGCCACCGACCAGGCCCTAGATGGTGGGGCCTGCCTGTCGACCAAGGCGCCGGCAGCCGGCGGGACCCACCAGTCGGCGGGCCCCAGCAGCCGGCGCGGAAGCCGGCGAGCATAGTCATAGACAGCTGGGCCCCGCGCCCAGCCGGATTACCATTGTACCCCCGGGGGGTAGGCCTATATAAACCCCCGGTGCACCCATGCAAAGGGTTCGACCCCCAACTAGTTTTAGACACCTTAGGAGGAGAAGAAGCAGGCTAGCCGCACTCTTCTTCCTCCTTCCACCAACACAGCTCAAGGAGCACTATGTAGCTACTTATTCACCTAGTGATCATGCGGAGACCCCGCAGAGCAGCAGTAGGGGTGTTATCTCCCCGGAGAGCCCCGAAGCTGGGTAAAGTTCGCCGGCGTGCATGTCTTCGCCTCATCCCGTTTCCAGGCACCGGCGATGTCTTATTGGCTCCCACAATGATAAGCCACCCGTTGGCATATGTCGCACCTACCACCCGACATTTGGCGCCCACCATGGGGCCAGGTGCACCGTCGTCCGGAGACCTGTTCTGGACGGGAACCCTCTTCCTCCCTAGCGAGCGTAGCCAGCCCGGCACGCCCGATGGCGCTTGCCACGATGCGCTGCAAGGCGTCACCAGCATCTGTGCGGCAAGCGGCCTTGCCGATCTCCTCGACGAGGCCCGCATCTCCGACGAGCTCGCCTCCGATGCGGGCACCGACCACCTCGCCAACCTCCTTGGCCAGCTCCATGTCTCTAGCGAGCCTGCTGCGGACCTGGCGTCGGTTGGCTCCAATGACCCGATGCCTGTCGACTCCGACACGGCCTCCTACGACAACTTCCCCACCGACGTCACGATCTACAACAACCCGCTCCCTCGGGCTGACGATCACGATACTATAACCACTTAGGTGATGGTTATCGGCCCCGGCGGCCCGGCCGACGAGAGCGCCCACGACGCCCCGCATGCGGCGGCCCACGACTTGTCCGTCCCCCTCCCGGCTGATGCCGACGACGAAGCACTGGAGGCACGCCGTCTCGCCCTCCTCGCGGAGGACCGGAGGCTGGCTTCCATGAGACGCCTCACTGAGGCCTACCAGCGCGAAGCTGACCGCGCCTCCTTTGGCACGCTGGCCCCGGCTGGTCCAAGCCGGGCTGGTGCTGTCAAGCAACGCGGCGCCGTCGTCGCCGACACGCCGGGAGTTGACCGCCCGGTCTATGCCACTCCGCTCGAGAACCTGCGCGCCGCCCAGGTGGCCGTGGACGAGTTGGACGGCTTGGAGGCCGAAAACCTCCCCCACATGACCCGGCGCATACAGCAACTGATTGACGCGGCCGCTCAGCGCCACGAAGCCGACGCTCGCACGGGAAGCCCAACCCCGCGCCGGGATCACGGCGCGACATCCCGAACACCGACTAGGAGTAACACCCGCACGCGGCGCGAGAAAGTGCCGGCTTCCAGCCAAAGCCGGACCCGAATCTCCATCGAGCGAGACACGGACGGCCGTCCCCGAGCCATGGAATGGCGGGGGAGCCCGCCTCCGCCTCGGGCTCGTGGAGAGAGATACCCCACCCCGCCGCCAGTGGCGCATCCGACTCTCAGCGGCCGGCTGGGTCGCCGTGAAGGAGTCGGCGAGAACGACGCCCGCCATTGGATCGACCGCCTGGCTAGATCCCTGGCGCTGGAAGAAGAAGACGATGTCGGCCCGCCCTGTTTCGGCCCCTGCATCCACGACGAGCCCTTCCCCAAAGGGTTCTTGCTCCCAAGAGACACGCCCAAGTACAACGGCTCCGTGAAGCCAGAAGACTAGCTGATCGACTACTCCACGGCAGTCAGCATAGCGAACGACAACCGGCGCGTTGCCGTGAAGTACGTGCCCCTCATGCTGCAAGGCACGGCACGGACTTGGCTTAATAGCCTCAAGCCTCTCAGCATCAAGAGCTGGGTAGATTTCACCGAAGCCTTTGTTCGCAACTTCACCAGCACCTACAAGCGGGCTCCCAAGCCCAGCCAGCTCTCCCTGTGCATACAGGGCCCAGCCAATTCCACTCGCGACTACCTCACACGTTGGGCCGAGCTCCGAAATTCTTGTGAAGGGGTGCACGAGGTGCAGGCCATCGAATACTTCACTGCCGGGTGCCGAGAAGGCATCCTCCTCAAGCACAAGCTTCTCTGCGACGAGCCGACTACCCTTGACGAGCTTCTGAACATAGCCGACAGATACGCCACCGCCGACTCTTCGATGAAGACCGAGCTCCGGGTAGACGCGTCCGGGAAAGTTCTTAACCCGGCGCCCAAGACGCCGACAGGAGATTTCGGCCGACGCCAGCACCCGAATGACCAGAAGCGTAAAGGCCCTGCGCCGCCTCCCGCTAGCCGGCAGGTGGCCACAGTCGAAGACACGCCGCGTGAAGGGTAGCCCGTGCCCAAGAATCCCAAGGGCGGGCGGCCGGCTTGGCAGTCGGCTTTCTCCTACGAGCAAACTCTTGACGCCCCGTGCAAGTTCCATAGCGGCGCGAAGCTGTCCAACCACACAACCCGAAAGTGTAACTGGCTCCCCCGAATCTCCAAAGGCGAAGGACTCACGCCGCCTCCTCCTGCCGGCCCGCTGCCTCCGGCTCCGCCGCCTCAGGCCGCCCGGCCTGCAGTCGGCGCCGTGCAAGACGAGTTCCCCGACGAGCAAGCATCCTACGTCATCTTTACGAGCCAGCTCGAAGACCGACGCAGCAAGCGCTGAGAGCATCATGAAATCAGTGTGGTCGCTGCTAACCCAGCCGGACACATGCATTGGTCAGAGAAACCCATCAGCTGGAGCCAGGCCGACCACCCAGAGATGATGCCATCTCCCGACTCCTATGCTTTGGTCCTGGAAGCCACCCTCGCGACGGACAGACGCGCCGCCCGCTTCTCCCGCGTGCTGATAGATGGCGGAAGCAGCATCAACATCCTGTACCGCGACACCCTAGAGAAGTTAAGTGTCAAGACGAAGCAGCTTGTGCCGACTCGGACAGTGTTTCACGGCATCGTACCCGGCTTGTCCTGCGCCCCCATTGGCAAGATCAAGATCGACGTACTCTTTGGGGACAAGGAGCATTTCCGCCGGGAAGCGATCTGGTTCGAAGTGGTGGACCTGGAGAGCCCTTACCATGCGTTGCTTGGCCGACCCGCCTTGGCCAAGTTCGTGGCGGTCCCCCACTACGCATACCTCAAGATGAAGATACCAAGCTCCAAGGGCATCATCACCATAGCCGGCGATTACAAGAAGTCTGCCGAGTGCGCTGCGGCCAGCAGCCGGCTGGCCGAGTCCCTTGTGACTGCCGAAGAAAAGAAGACGCTGGACCGGGTCGTGGCCCTGGCCAGCAAGCAGCTGAGCCAGCCCACCGACTCCAAGGAGCATGACGCCCAAGGATCTTTCCAGCTGGCCAAGGAAACCAAGAAGATACCTCTTGACCCCGAGCACCCCGAGAGGTTTGCCGTCATTGGGGCAAGCCTGAACAGCAAATAGGAAGGCGAGCTCGCCGATTTCCTCCGTGAGAATCGGGATATCTTTGCATGGTCCCCCAAGGACATGCCGGGTGTTCCGAAGGATTTCGCCGAGCACAAGCTACACGTACGAGAAGACGCAAAACCAGTCAAGCAGCCTCTCCGCGGACTGTCAGAGGAGAAGAGAAGGATTTTAGGGGAGGAGATAGCCCGGCTTCTGGCAGCCGGCTTCATTATGGAATTTTTCTTTCCAGAGTGGCTTGCCAACCCGGTCCTCGTGCTGAAGAAGAATAACAAGTGGCGCATGTGTATAGACTACACAAGCCTCAACAAGGCCTGCCCTAAAGATCCCTTCGCCCTGCCAAGAATTGACCAAGTGATAGACTCCACGGCTGGATGCGAGCTGTTGAGTTTTTTGGATGCTTATTCAGGATACCACCAAATAAAACTAAACCCGGATGACCGCCTGAAGACCGCCTTCATCACGCCATTTGGAGCCTTCTGCTACCTGACCATGACATTCGGCTTGAGGAATGCCGGTGCCACTTTTCAGCGTTGCATGCAGAAGTGCCTCCTCACGCAGCTCGGCAAAAACACTCATGTCTACGTGGACGATATCGTGGTGAAGACGGAGAAGCGCGGCACCTTGCTAGAAGACCTAAAAGAAACATTTCAGAACCTGCGCCGGTTCCGAATCAAGCTCAACCCCGAGAAAT
Source organism: Triticum monococcum (assembly GCA_034509565.1). NCBI lineage: Eukaryota > Viridiplantae > Streptophyta > Magnoliopsida > Poales > Poaceae > Triticum > Triticum monococcum. The sequence goes on along the minus strand of CM067846.1, from coordinate 245,742,004 downwards.
GCGTGTTTGGAGTGCCAGCCGGCCAGCTCCTAGGCTTCCTCGTCTCCGAACGCGGCATCGAGTGCAACCCAGTGAAGATCAAGGCCATCGAGAGAATGGCGATCCCCACCAAGCTTCGAGAAATCCAGAAGTTCACCAGGTGCTTGGCCTCTTTGAACCGCTTCATCAGCTGGCTCGGAGAGAAAGCCCTCCCTCTCTACCGCCTCATGAAGAAGAGCACTCACTTCGAGTGGAACGACCAGGCTGATCAAGCCTTTCACGAGCTGAAGAAGATGCTGGCCACGCCGCCTGTCCTGGCGGCGCCGACTGAGAAAGAGCCCATGCTCCTTTACATTGCCGCGACCAGCCGGGTGGTCAGCACCATCATTGTAGTCCAACGCCCAGAAGAAGGCCGAGCCCAACCGGTCCAGAGGCCGGTGTATTACTTGAGCGAGGTGCTGTCCGCCTCAAAGCAGAACTACCCGCACTACCAGAAGATGTGCTACGGCGTGTACTTCACCGCCAAGAAGCTGAAGCCCTACTTTCAAGAGCATCCCATCACGGTCTTATGCACTGCCCCGCTGGATGAGATCATAGGCAGCCGGGATGCATCCGGCCGGGTGGCGAAGTGGGCCATCGAGCTGGCCCCTTACACAATCTTCTACCAGCCCGGCACGGCCATCAAGTCCCAAGCATTGGCCGACTTCCTCGTCGACTGGGCCGAGACCCAGTACCTTCCGTCGGCTCCTGACTCCACCCATTGGCGCATGCACTTTGACGGGTCCAAGATGCACACCGGCTTGGGAGCCGGCGTCGTCCTTACCTCTCCCAAGGGCGACAAGCTTAGGTACATGCTGCAGATCCACGTCGCCGCCTCCAACAATGTAGCCGAATACGAGGCGCTCATACATGGGCTCCGGCTTGCCAAGGAACTCGGCATCTGCCGGATCCTATGTTATGGCGACTCGGATTTGGTGGTTCAGCAATCATCTGGCGACTGGGACGCCAAGGACGCAAACATGGCAAGCTACCGCTTCTTGGTGCAGAAAATCAGTGGATACTTTGAAGGATGCGAGTTCCTCCACGTGCCGCGAGCCGACAACAAGCCAGCCGATGCCCTGGCCCAAATAGGCTCCACTCGGCAAGCAATACCAACCGGCATCGCTCTACAATGCCTCCTCAAGCCATCCATCAAGCCGTCTCCAGAATCCGACTCCATCTTCGTGCCTCCCAACCCCGACGGGGCCGGGTCCGGCTCGAAGAACCAAGCAGGCGACCCGGGGACTTCAGTACTCGGCTCGGGGACTGCAGTAGCCGGCTCGGGGACTGCCGCACCCGGCCCGGGGACTGCGTCAACGCAGCAGTCGGTGGCCGACTCCAGCACTTCATCACCCAGCCCGCCCACCCTGGTGGCAGTAGCCACATTGGCGGTAGGGGAAGTCGCAGCTCCGTCATGGGCTCAATCCATCCTCAACTTCCTAGTAAACCAAGATCTGCCGGCTGACGAAACAGAAGCGAGACAAGTCCAACGTCGAGCCGGAGCATACACGATCGTCAACAGAGAACTGGTCAAGCGCAGTGTCACTGGAGTCCTCCAACGGTGTGTCGAGCAAGAGAAGGGCATTGCAATCCTCAAAGATATACACCAAGGAGAATGCGGCCACCATGCCGCCTCAAGATCGCTTGTCGCCAAAGCTTTCTGCCACGGCTTTTTCTGGCCGACTGCTTTGGATGACGCCAAAGAATTAGTTAAGTATTGCAAAGGCTGCCAACTTTTCAGCTCCAAGCAACACATGCCAGCTTCGGCACTCAAGACCATTCCCATCACTTGGCCCTTCGCTGTTTGGGGATTGGACATGGTGGGCCCATTCAAGACGGCGCGCGGCGGCATGACACATTTGCTCGTCGCCGTGGACAAATTCACCAAGTGGATCGAGGCAAGGCCGATCAAGAAGCTGATTGGGCCGACTGCCGTGACATTCATCACAGACATAACAACTCGGTACGGCGTGCCACACAGCATCATCACCGACAATGGCATGAATTTTGCCAAAGGAGCCTTGGCACGTTTCTGCGCTGCGCAAGGTATCCGGCTGGACTTAGCGTCCGTCGCCCACCCACAGTCAAACGGCCAGGTCAAGCGAGCCAACGGCCTCATCCTCTCCAGCATCAAGCCCCGACTGGTCGTACCTCTGGAGCGTTCAGCCGGCTGTTGGCTCGATGAGCTGTCGGCTGTCCTCTAGAGTCTGCGCACCACCCCAAACAAGTCAACCGGCTTCACTCCTTTCTTCCTCGTGTACGGTGCCGAAGCAATCATCCCAACCGACATCGAGTTCGACTCACCTCGGGTGACCATGTACACGGAGGCGGAGGCCAAGGAAGCACGAGAAGACGGCGTCGACCTGTTGGAAGAAGGCCGGCTGTTAGCCCTCAGCCGGTCTGCCATCTACCAGCAGGGGTTGCACCACTACCACAGTCGGAAGGTCAGGCCAAGATCCTTCCAAGAGGGCGACCTTGTGCTCCGGCTGATCCAGCGAACAGCCGGCCAGCACAAGCTCTCGGCCCCCTGGGAAGGCCCCTTCGTCATCAGTAGAGCTCTAGGCAACGACTCCTACTACTTAATCGACGCACAGAAACCCAAGGCACGCAAGAGAGACGACTCCGGCAAGGAATCGGAACGACCATGGAATGCCAACCTCCTTCGAAGATTTTACAGTTGAAATGCAGTATGTATCACGCTAACTTTTGTACTAAGTACGAGACAATAGGGCCCCCGAGGAGGACTCGGGGACTACCATCTTTTATCTATGAATGAAAGTATCATGTTTATGACCTTGTCATTTCATTTACTTGTTTTGTCAGGCACCGGGTCCGATTAGACGGCCCGGGGACCGACCGACTGAAGTTATATTAAAAGTCTTACCCGCAGTCAGACAAGTAGTGTGCCGACATCCAGGCTTAGCTCTTGCCAAAGCTGAAGTCGAAGAACCAGCTGTTCGGCTGGCACGAGTCGAAAGCAGGAAAGGATGCGCACACGAAAAATGGCCAGGGACCAATGGACTAATATAACAAAAGCCGGTTTGCCGCCTACCGCCGACCGACTACCAGAGTAGCCGGCCGGCCGGTTTTCATTCATTTCACTTCAAATCCAAGAAAGCTCGATTACTTGCCTTCCCAAAGAGGGAAGGCGGCAAAGGAAAAAGCCTAAGGATAAAAAAGTGTACGTGAACGGAAACCAAACATGCACATAATAATATTTACATAAAGGACCCCCAAGAGGCCGACATCCAACATAGTTTGACACACACCCAGCGGGTGGAATTGCAAAAGCTTAAAAGATTGTTCAAAAAGACAACAAGCAGGAAAAATAAAGACGACAGGTCAAGCTGGCGGAGCGGTTGACGAGCTGGGCTGGTCGGTGGAGACGGTTGCGCCGGCTGAGGGAGCGGCCAGCTGATGAACTTCGGCTTGATCACCGCCTCCTGCAGAGGGCGCAGTTCCAGGCGCCTCGTTGCTGGAGGCACGATCAGCTGGAGGCTGGACGGTTGTTCCACTAGCCGGCTCGACGTCTTCGCCATCTTCATCCTCGTCATCCTCGCCCTCATCGCTGGAGGCGATCTCCTCGGCCGAGTCCTCGCCCACCGCCGGGTCCAGACCGAACCAGTCCTCCAGCTGGGCAACGCCATCATCTTTGATCTCAGGCGCAAAGACACTGATGTCGGTACACTCGGCGATCGTCGAGGCGCGCTGGGCGATTGCCGGCCGCACTTCCTCCAGCTCCGCGTCGGCTTCCAGCCGCCAATTACGCAGCTGGTCCAGGCTCAGCCCTGGGTACCAGGCGCGGACGAACTCCAACGCCCGCCCGGCCCTGAGACGGGCCACCGACGCCTTCCAAGCTTCAAAACGGCCGACTGCGACCTCCAGTCAGTCGGCGGTCTGGCTTGGGGTGCGGGGGATCGTCTTGCCGGGCCAGAGGGCGGCCAGCACCTGCGCCCCGGCACGTTGAAGCCAGCGAAGCATCCGGTGAGCCGGCTGCAGCCGCGCTTGGACGGCCACAAGCTGCTCCTCCAGCGTCCGATTTGCGTCCGGCGCGACATTGACGCCCGCCTGACGGCGCGCCTCACGATGAGCCTCGATGGCTTGAGCGGCAAGGGTGGAGTGGCCGGGAAAGTAATCTGCACAAGAAAACGGGCGGCAGCACAAGTCAGGCCATGACCCCAGGCGGCCAGCAGGCAGAAGAAGGGCAAGAAAAGCAGCTTACCATCGATCAAGTCTTCGATGCGGCCAAAGCCCGCATCCAGTGCTTGACGAGTCTCAGCCCATCTCGCCGCCTCGGTCTCAAACTCCGCCTTCAGGGCGGCCTCGCTGTCCTGCGCCTTCTGCAAGGCCGCCTTGTGGCTTTCTTCCTGATCATCCAGCTTCTTGGCCAGGCGGTCGTGCTCCTGGGCCAAGGTGGCGTACTCGGCGTCCCTGGTGTGAAGGGCGGTCTGCGCCTCGCCAAGCTCTTTCCGCAAGTCGGCGTTGGCTCCTGCAAAGAGCAAAAGACAAAAAGAAAAAACCAATGAGCGAAAGGTCGTCAAGGAAGCTCCGACCCGACTGCTCAGCAGTCGGCCCGAATCTCGGGGACTACACCCAGTGGGTGCGCTGACGCGCCCCCACAGGAAACAGATAAAAACAAGTACTTACTTCTGCTGTTGGCCAGGTCATCGATCTTCCGACCCAATTCTTGAGCCTGGGAGTTGAAGGCGGCAGCACGGGAATTATGATATTCCTAGAAGTTAAGATAGAAAGCAAAGATAAGACGGTCGCCAAGAAAGATCCGACCCGACTGCTCAGCAGTCGACCCGAGTCTCGGGGACTACACCCAGTGGGTGCGCTGACGCGCCCCCACGGAAGAAATCAAGGAACCAGGACACTCAAGAGCAAAAAACTTACCCGGATGGCGGCCCGTGTCGACAGGAACTCCTGCGTGTATTGCTGTAGGAGGGCGGCCTGAGCTTGCAGCCGACTCCGGACCTCTCGGGCCGCCACATTCAGCTCGTCGGTCCCCGCGCTGGAAGTCCACCCGGACGTAGCGGAGCTGGCCGCCTCCAAGGCCTCTGCCGACTGGCCGGCCCCTGTGGCTTGGCGCGACTACGGCGGAGCGGCGCTTCCCCCTGCGCGCTGACGCGTCACCGGCTGTATTTGGAGGCCGGCTCCGACTTCAGGCGCGCCCCTGGCCGGCTCCTTTGGCGCCGCCGATGACTGGCCGCCTTGGCCCGTGCCGACTGGCGCGGCCGGCGGCGTCCTCCCCGCAAAAACCTCGAAGAGCTCTTGCCTTTGCACCGATGGCGGGTCTTGGATGATTTCCTCCGCCAGGGGCAATGTGGTGTCCGGGGCTACGGTTCAGAGTGGGATGGCGAGCAGTGGGGGTTGGTCGCGCGAGCCCTCCGCCTCTGTCTCCACGGTCGCCCGCTCCGCCTGAGCCCTGGCCGCCGCGTCGGCCCGCTCCTTCGCCGCCTGAGCGGCCTCCCGATCCGCCACCTCCCTCTCTACCCGTGCCTCACGAGCATTCCGCTCTGTGGCTTCCATGAGATCAGCGCGGGGATCCATGCGGCGGGGGCCTGAAGCCCCTCTAGCCGGCCCGACGACGGAGCCGCCTGGGCCCCGCTCAAGAGAAAGCGGCGCCCTGCTCAGAAAATGGAGAAAGGTCAGGAAGAATGATTCGAGCAGAAGAACACAGCAAAACAAGCATACAAGCAGTTGGAGGCTTACGCTGAGACCGTCTGGGGCTGCTTCACCGCTTTCCGGAAGCGGGCCGCCTTCGCAGCCGCCTCGTCTCGCTTCGTCGCCGCGGCAGAGGCTTTGGACTTCTTCGGCCGACTGCCGAAGAGAGTTGACGCGGCCCGGCGCTTCGGAGCGCCGCCGCCTGCAGCCGGCATGGCAGACGAGCCCGCGCTTTGGCGGTCGGGCGCCGGCTGGCGACGCGGGACTTCTTCGGCTTCGCCATCGTCCGGCCAGTCCTCGAAGCTGGCGGAAAGCCCCTTGCCTCCGGGCTCGATGTTGTCCCCCACGACGGCCTCCTCCATGGCGGCCGCCCCCAAGTCCGGGTCGTCAACATCGTCCGCCGTACGGTCGGGGGCGTACTGACGTTCGATCCGTGCCGCCCCAGCTGGCGGCGGAAGAAGGGGGTTCTGCTAACAAAAACCGGCTGATCAGAAGCCGGCCATCATGGAGTCGGCTGACAACAAAAAGAAGATAGAGAGAGAAGCCTACCACAGGCGGAGGATTGGCGCGAGAGTACGGCGCCTTGCCGTATTGCCAGTCCCCGGCAAGCTTGCAATTGGCGATGTAATTGACCATCAGCGCCACCTCCGCGTGCGGCATTTCCCGTGTGCTCAGCCAGCTTGGGTCGAAACGGCCGCTCATCTGACACAACATATGGGGCCGGCTCTGAAGTGGAAGAATCCGGCGCTCAACAAAGGCGGCCACCAAATCAGATCCGCGCAGACCTTCCGACTGGATCATCACCCGAAGCCGGGCGATGGCGGCGTTCCCGGCCGGAGACAGGGACCTGGACCGGTAGCTCCATGAGGGCCGCCTCCCAGCCGGCGGGCCGGCTACGTAGGCCAGCAGATTGACGTTATCTCCTCTCGGGGGCGAGCCGGCGTTCTTCACATAGAAATACGACTTTTGCCAGATCTTCACCGACTGGATTAGGGGGATGAGTGGGAACGGATTGTTCTCGCCTGACATCCTCATGGCGATGTAGGCTCCGCAGGGGGCAGGCACGCCGGCGGTGACAGTGCCGAGCTTGCTCTGGAAGAACTCTCCCCAGAGCTCCAGCGTGGGGAGCACGCCCAGGAAGCCTTCACAGAGGGAGACGAAGGCCGACAGTAGCATCACCGCGTTGGGCATGAGATGGTGCGGCTGCAAGTTGTAGAACTCCAAGAAGGAGCGCAGAAATCCGCTCGCCGGCAGGCCGAAGCCGCGCAGGAAGTGCGAGCGGAAGACGACCCGCTCGCCTTCCTCCGGCTCCGGTGAGACCTCCGTCGCAGGCACCAAGCGAACCTGCACAAGATTGGCGCCGGGCAGGCGCCGCGTCTGGCGGAGGAACTCCACGTGATCGTTGTCAACGTTGGAGCCGTCCCATGAGCTTGATAATGCCATGGAGCAGGGCGCGGTGGGGGTGCTGCGGTGAGAAGCTGCGACGGCAGCAAGAGGAAGAAGAAGCAGAAGGAAGACGAGGAGGGACGGAGTGTGGGAGAGCGAGCGAACCTCTGCCTCTCCCCCTCCTCCCCCTACTTGTAGGCTCGGGTGGCGGAGCCGAGGAGGCGCGGTGTGGGGGAACATGGGGATCGATCATGCCCACTTCCCCCACGTCCCACGTTTATTGCGTCCTAATGGCAAATTCAAGACGCCACGGGAAGGCGAGCCGTCTCCCTGGGCCGCAGAGGATCAGCGCTCGGGCCGAGGCCAGGGAGTGGCGGGCCCGGGCCTGCGGTGGCGTCCCGTCGTGCGTGTGCGTGGGCAGGATTCCACCACCATGTGGCCCACGGGGGGCCCGCGATCAGCATGCAAGTCAGCCACCATCCCGGCCGCAACATACAAGAGCTCTCTGAAAACGGCCTACATCGGCAAAGCCCGCTCCTCAGGGTAAGAAGCTGACCAAGCTTCTCGTCCCTCTGTCCACCTCGAAGCTCGACCAGCTTCGGGGACTACTGTCGGAGTAAATAGCCATGGGTAGCCTAGCTGGCTTCCCCTGGCCCTTCTGAAAAAATTACGAGTCCGCCCGGCTCTCAAAGAACTCAAGACCTAGAGCCGCCTTCCCCCTGCCGGCTATCTTCTAGGCCGGCTTCGGGGGGGGGGGGGGGGGGCGGCCCGCCCTTTCCCTCATGAAGGAGGCCGTGGGAGGGCCGACTTCAAGAAGCCGGCCGCAAGAAGGCCGACTCCAAGAAGCCGGCTCCCATAAAGCAGTCAAGATCGTACCCTCGAAGTGCACGTCCACACAGCAATGATGAAGCGGGGCGTGGCTACAGTAAAGCCTGCCACCCCCGAAACCCGGAGCACGCCCAGCACAGTGCGTCGTACGGGTGACCACGACCCGCCCAGCGTGGCACTGTTGCCACGGCGACCCTGACGCCGTCCACGACGGGCCACCAGCGTGGCCCCCGAGGCGGTGGGCCCCTTCGGGCAGAGAGATGCCAAAGGCGGCCACACCTCCTCCCAAGTCGGCCAGATGGAAAGCCGGCCCCCCATAGCCGTCCTGCCATCCTCCTCGAAGGAGACGCCCCATTAAGGAGACAAGACACGGTGGGAGTACAGTAATCGCCCGCCAGGGCGGCGGTACTGTAGCCACGCTTACCCCGACCAAGCCCGCGTCATCAGAATAGAGCAACAGTAACCAGCCACCGACCAGGCCCTGGATGGTGGGGCCTGCCTGTCGACCAAGGCGCCAGCAGCCGGCGGGACCCACCAGTCGGCGGGCCCCAGCAGCCGGCGCGGAAGCCGGCGAGCATAGTCACAGACAGCTGGGCCCCGCGCCTAGCCGGATTACCATTGTACCCCCGGGGGGTAGGCCTATATAAACCCCCCGGTGCACCCATGCAAAGGGTTCGACCCCCAACTAGTTTTAGACACCTTAGGAGGAGAAGAAGCAGGCTAGCCGCACTCTTCTTCCTCCTTCCACCAACACAGCTCAAGGAGCACTGTGTAGCTACTTATTCATCTAGTGATCATGCGGAGACCCCGCAGAGCAGCAGTAGGGGTGTTATCTCCCCGGAGAGCCCCGAAGCTGGGTAAAGTTCGCTGGCGTGCATGTCTTCACCTCATCCCGTTTCCAGGCACCGGCGACGTCTTATTGGCTCCCACAATGATAAGCCACCCGTTGGCATATGTCGCACCTACCACCCGACAGTTATGGGCACTCGACGTCATGGTATCAGCCAAAGCCTTCGTGACGTCAGCGACTGAGTGGCGCGCGTCGGATTGGACTGGAACGCCTGCTAGGCTAGGTTTGCTTCCGGCCGCGTTCGCAACGTGCAGGTGTGCAAAGGGCGATGGGCCCAGACACCTATGCCATAGGATTTAGACCGGCGTGCTGACCTCTCTGTTGTGCCTAGGTAGGACTGCGACGTGTTGATCTTCCGAGGCCGGGCATGACCCAGGAATGTGTGTCCGGCCAAATGGGATCGAGCGTGTTGGGTTATGTGGTGCACCCCTGCAGGGAAGTTAATCTATTCGAATAGCCATGATCTTCGGTAGCTGGACGACTTGGAGTTATACCTTGACCTTATGACAACTAGAACCGGATACTTAATAAAACTCACCCTTCCAAGTGCCAGATACAACCGGTGATCGCTCTCTCACATGGCGACGAGGGGAGGATCATCGGTTAGGATTATGCTATGCAATGCTACATGGTGAACTTACCATCTACTCTCTTCTCCTGCTGCAAGATGGAGGTTACCAGAAGCGTAGTCTTCGAAAGGACTAGCTATCCCCTTCTTATTCCGACATTCTGCAATTCAGTCCACATATGATACCCTTATTCCATTTGATTCCAATGCATACATATGTAGTGTAGCTCCTTGCTTGCGAGTACTTTGGATGAGTACTAACGGTTGCTTTTCTTCCCCTTTTCCCCTTTCCTATATCCGATTGCTGCAACCAGACATTGGAGTCCAGGAGCTAGACGCCACCGTTGATGACGACTACTACTACTCGGGAGGTGCCTAATACTACGTGCAGCCCGCTGACGGTGACCAGGAGTAGTTTACGAGGATCCCAGGCAGGAGGCCTGCACCTCTTTCGATCTGTATCCCAGTTTGTGCTAGCCTTCTTAAGGCAAACTTGCTTAACTTATGTCTGTACTCAGATATTATTGCTTCCGCTGACTCGTCTATGACCGAGCTCTTGTATTCGAGCCTCGAGGCCCCCGGCTTGTAATATGATGCTTGTATGACTTATTTTTATTTGTAGAGTTGTGTTGTGATATCTTCCCGTGAGTCCCTGATCGTGATCGTATGCATTTGCGTGTATGATTAGTGTACGGTCAAATCGGGGGCGACACAAGTTGGTATCAGAGCCGACTGCCTGTAGGATTCCCCCTTCCACACTCCTTGGCCGAAGTCGAGTCTAGTCATTACAAAACTTTTACTAACATGGCTGTGTGTCATACCAGCCCACGTCGCCATTGGGTGGTATTAGGATCTTTTACTCCTCGATCTTTACTCTGGGACTCTAATCTCTCCTCTATTCGGGTTAAATGATTTTACTAATTCTAACTCTAGAATCTCGTAACTACTCCCTCCCGGAGAGCTCCTTATCAGAGATGATCGTCGGCTGCACCAGAAGATTTCGAAGTTATTCTCCGATATTCTTTCGAGACTTGTGCCCGTTGCTTTTGCAATTCCCTACCACCAAATATCCTTTTGGATAAATACATACACTTGTCATTTATACAATCATTCCCCGTTGGTCTTGTTATTACAAAATACCCCGAAATTCTCTCCTTTGTCCTGAGAATACTTTGTGCCTACTGCCTTGAGTCCCTTGCTACATAAATACCCCTACGGATAATTGCTCGCACTTGACGAGTATCCGCCCATCCCTAGATGTTCATGTGTTTCACAATGGTCTTCGAAATACTATTCGATCCTCCATAAAAATCCTTAGTAGCTTATTGCTCTGCAATACTTGTCTGCTTGCATCATGGATGCTTTCCATATGTCTGGCGATATTCGTTAGTATCCTTAGACACCGTCATTTTGATCCTATTGATTCAACATGAGTGCGAATGCACGCAATCATTAGATGATCCTTTTAAATTATCTTTCTGGCTCAGACGTCATTTTTGAACATGAGCTTGTTCTCGACCAATCTGTCTGCCGTCAATTGTACCCTTAGGTCTATTGAACTTATCCACCCTTGATCAGAGCGTCTGCTTCTGATCATTCTATTTGGAAATCATAATTCCTTTGATATCTAAGCATCGAATCATTCAGGTGTTCTATAATCTGATGCCCTTGCATCCTTTCTTCAACTGATTGTGTGCCGATGCTCACATCAGCTCCACTATGGACTGTCAGATCCTTTATTGGATTATTATTCGATAGTGTCCTCCTTATTCAATAACCTTGTGAGCCTTTCCTCGGATTAATGCTTTTGGTAAATTGTATCCTCTGCTTTGTCAACCATGCTTTACTTTTGAGCTGGTGATATTTACTCTTGAAGCTTGTGGTGTATGTTTCTAAGATGCCCCGATGGGTTGAACCTATACCTTCTCTAAAACCATGTGAACCCAAAAGTTTTCACGAGTCATACTCTTCTGGTGCTTCGCCAGATAAAATTTCAACACTGCAACTCCTTCGAAAGTGAGAAGTGAATGAAAGGTTATTCATTGGAGAAGTGGGAGTCACCTTGAACCCTGTGTTCATGCCCATGGAAACGATGTATACCTTATCATGGAAGCTTCTCTTAAAATAATTATCCCCTGATATAAGTTCATCTTATATCTGTGGACATGGTTCCGACCATGTTTCTCCTTGATTCCATTTCTCATGCAAATTTGAGCACTTGACTTCTGCAGTGTATTACCCTAGTCCAACCTCTAATATGATCTGTCGTCGAGTATTACCCCCTGGTATCTCGAGATTATCATGGAATAGCCTAGTTCTTATGAGTTCTTCATCAAGTGCTACATCCTCACTGATTCCAATTTTTCACGGGCTCTGAGTTATTAAACACTCGAAGACACCAATAACTGACTGAAGTCCGCACTGCGATTAAGCAAATCTTGGTAACCTTCATGACTTACGAGTTTGAACTCGATCACGTCATTCCTAGCCTGCTTGGCTATATCCTTGTCATGCCAATTTTTACTATGCTATCTGGTCCTTGTTTCTAGAGAAAAATTTTCGAAGTGAGCTAATCTTACGTCGATCTTCCTCATCATAACAATTGTCCTTGAATGACAAGCTTGATTTCAAGATTGTGTCGTACCTATGGTCTCAATAGCTTCTCGCTTCATCATTCCGTTGACTTGATGTCATCGCCGATCGGTTACATCTTCTTGAAACCTCTCGAAAAATGTGTCGTGGTCATCATCAACATTTTGACCCCTTTCAAGATATCGATTGAATTCATGATGATAAGTACCCTCCTTGCCCTCGATGATTTGTGTTATCATCGACCACTTTATTGCCTTCCGTTCAACACAAACTTGTTCGTGTCTCTAGCACCTTATTGCTTTCAAGTTAATGGTCCATATTTCATTCTTGGCTATTGGTTGTTGGATCACCTTTCTAACATTGATCATGCTACCTAAGGCCATACTTTGGGCACCCTTTTCAACTAGTGTTTAATTGTGTATGTTTTTCCTTGAGAATACATCATTATATCATTTGATCCAACAAATGTTATCTCCTTGTTCACATAACGGTGGAAATCCATCTTTTGGATACCTTGTTGAATTATTGCTGAGTCCATCAGCCACCTCCTCATCCTCTCCTTGGCTTAATGATGAATCTCTTCGTGTATCCAGAGTCCGACCTTTGATTGAAGACCATGCCAATGCTATCTCGAAGCATGTCTGAGGTACTCCGATTTTCAAAGAGAACATTTGAAGCCCAATGCTAAATGTTTCCTGCTCAATTACCCAAACACCACTGTATGAGTAATGTCATGAAATTGCCCCCCCCCCTTACCTAAAGGGTTTTCTACATTATATCCTATCAAGGAAATCATGCTTTTTTTAAATTTTGAACAAATTTTGAAAGCACAAATATTATTTGAAACTCCCCGCACAGTTTTTGAATTTGTGAACAAATTTTCTTGTCCTTGGGAAGGATATACCCCTAAAATATGTGTTTAAACACATTTTCCTTTCCATTGTTCTATTTAATCCGATACATATGTTTTCCTTTCCATTGTTTGGTTTAATCTTTCTTGTAATCTATATGATCTAAGCAGTAATATTCTCCTGCTTTTGTAAGCACCTCGGTGTACAACTCTGTTAGTAAGAACCTGTTACTATTGTTGACGACATTCCGGTAACCACCGATGGATGAGAACTTTGCCTATTGGTCCGCCTCATTCAACGAGCAGGAAAATGGTTCTCTTCGTCCCTCGCCCTTGATACCGATGTTGTTGCCGACATAACTGACAGGCTATCCCCTGACATGCCTTGCTTACATGATCGTGCAAGACGTCACCGCCCTTCCTACTTTTAACCCACATGGTGGGCCCATAACCCACAGATCCACAAGATCGAAACATGACTCTTCGGTACATCCCTGCTTCAAAGTTATCCCTTATGCTTGGCTTCGTAGGTAATTCGCGAGCCACCGTCCTATTACTCTATTCTGGTATCAGACGCAATGCTTACTTTTGCCGCTCTGAACCCCTTTCTCACTCTGGTTCAGACTTTGAGCAGCTATCTATCCGCTTGGACCCTCTCATTTTACCTTCATATCGTACTCTCGATGTATTTTATATGTTCAACTCGAGAGATAATCTTATGCTCATTCATGGTTAACCCCAAATTGTTTCCCTCGTAAGCATGCTGTCGTAGCCGAGCTGCCCCTTACCTATTCGTAAGTACATTGGAGTTCCCAAAGAAAAGGATGATGACTTCCTCATGATGACCTGAAGCAGAGGAATGAAGGCATCGATGTAATGGATCGACCTCTCCGAGAAGAGCAACCAAGACCTAGAAGACTCGATAGAATTTCGTAGCCACATCTTTCCCTTACTCCCCTCTTAAATCTCGGGACGAGATTTCTTGTAGTGGAGGAGAATTGTGACGCCTGGATAATTAAGCTACAGTAATTCTCTGCTAACGATGCCACGTCACTTCGATTACTGTTGCTAATCTTGCGTTAGTTCGAAACCGATTCAAATTCGAATTCAAAATCAAGCAAACAATAAAAGTTTTCAAATATTAAAACTAAAGTGTTCGGAGTGAACAAAATATTTCTTAGGTAATTATGGGGGAGAAACCCCACTTTTATAAAATGTTTAAATACTCTAAAATGAATAAAACTTAGCAAGAACAATTATTTAAATGCTTCTAAAATAATAAACAATTTCAAACTAAATTTTTTTAGGTGCCAAATTAATCATAAATTAATCGTGGCAGTGGCATATTTATTAATACTATTTTTGATGCCACTTTTGTTTTGTATAAATACTAAGGTTTAATAAAACAGTAAAAGAAAAAAAGAAAAAAAGAAAACAAAGCGCAAAAACCAGAAAACAAGCTAACAAAAAAAGGAAGAAGCCCCCTAATGGGCCACGGCCAACCTGGCCACCAGTCAGGCCGGCCCATTCCCTGCACCCCTCCCTGGCCAATATGGCCCGACCTAACCCTAGCCTAACCCCATTTCCTCACGATCCCCACCTCCCTCTCCCTCCAACGCCGCCAGGTGAGACCCCCCACGCTCGATCCCCACTTCCCTCGCTCCTGAACCTCGCACTCCCCCTCGTTCCCCGCTCCCCAAGTCGCTCGCTCTCCCTGCCCCATCGATCCAGATCGGGGGCTCGACCCCACGGTGCTCCGGACGCCGCCCGCCGCTCCGAGGACCCCCCTGCCTGACGGCTCTCCTCCCCAGCGGCTGCATCGCGCCGTCTCCGTCCTCATCATCGACCATCGCGACCCCGAGCTCCAGCACCTCCCCGAGCTCATTTTTAGCACAACTACAGGGCCTCGTGAGCACGCTTCCCCCATCCCTCTCTCTTCGTTCGCCGTGCGGTGCCGTCCCTGGCCGCGCTCGCGTGTCCGCGTGCCATGCGCCTCCACTCGCGACCCCCATCTGTAGCGCCTCCGCGCGCTGTTGGTCGCCTGCGCGCGCACTCCTCGGCAACCGCCCACACTCGCAGCCGCCCACTGCTGTCGTTCCCGCCCATGGCCATTCCGGCCATTGCCCTCTCCGGCGCCGCCTCCCCCTGCGCCCGTGGCCCTCCGCCTTGCCTCACCCCCGTGCTCGCTGGCGCGCACCACCGCCTGCTGCCATGGCTGCTGCCTCGCCGCGTCCGCATAGCCGCAGCCGCCCGCCCGCTAAGCTTCACCATGAGCCCCCCTCCAGCCAACCTCGCGGGCCCCCTCTCCTTCCCCTGGATTCCCGCGGGCTCGAGCTAGCTTCCGGTGGCCTCGGCGACGCAGGCTGCCGCCTGTAGCTCCGGTGCGGCGAGCCCCTGCCGTCCTGGTTGGCCGCCGGCGCCCCTCCCTGTGCGTGCACGCATGCCTGACCATGGCCTCTACCTTGCATGGCTGTGCCACTGCCAGCGGGCCCTACCTAAGTTAATTAGGGCCTATGACAAATGGGGCTGAGCCCAGAACGTTTTAAATAAAAATTAAAAGAGAATTAAAATATATATATATATATATCAATTAAATAATTAACTTAATTAATTCTGTTTAAATTATCTAATTAGATAGTTAACCTAATTAACTCTGTCTAATTAAACTGCTAACTAAACAGTCTATGACTAGTGGGACCCACCTGTCAGGTCAACTGCTGATGTCATGCTGACGTCATGCTAACATCGGCAAACACTATTTTGGGTAATGTTGAATTAACATAATTAAATAAATCCTAAAAATGATTTAATTCTGTTAAAATTAATATAAATTAAACCGTAGGTCGGATGGAAAAACATTGTACATGAAAGTTGCTTAGAACGACGAGACGAATCCGGATACGCAGCCCGTTCGTCCGCCACGCATCCCTAGCATAGCGAACACGCAACTTTCCCCCTCCGGTTCATCTATTTGAAAACGCGAAACACCGGGGATATTTTCCCGGATGTTTCCCCCCTTCACCGGTATCACCTCGTACCGTGTCAGGCCACCCCTAGCACAACGTAATGTCGCATCTTGCTTTTTGTTACATTGATTGCTCTGTTATTTATTGTGTTCCCCCTCCGTTACTTCTTTCCGGTAGACCCCGAGACTGCCGGAGACCCCCAGTACGACTACGGTGTTGATGACCCCTCCTTGCCAGAGCAACCAGGCAACCCCTCCCCCCTTGATCACCAGATATCGCCTAGTCTCCTCCATACTGCTTGCATTAGAGTAGTGTAGCCTGTTACTGCTTACCGTTAATCCTATTCTGATGCATAGCCTGTCATTGTTGCTACAACTGTTGATACCTTACCTGCAATCCTAAATGCTTAGTATAGGATGCTAGTTTACCATCAGTGGCCCTACATTCTTGTCCGTCTGCCATGCTATACTAACGGGCCGTGATCACTCGGGAGTTGATCACGGGTATATACCTATATACATAATATATGATACTTGTGGTGACTAAAGATGGATCGGCTTGTAGGAGTACCCGCGAGTGATCCACGGATTGGGTCCGAAAGGACGTTTGTCCCGATGGCCCTTTGAGTCTGGCTACTGGCCTATACGCACTAACTATCTACGCGGGGACAGTTATGGGCACTCGATGTCGTGGTATCAGCCGAAGCCTTCGTGACGTCAGCGACTGAGTGGCATGCGCCGGATTGGATTGGAACGCCTGCTAGGCTAGGCCTGCTTCCAGCCGCGTTCGCAACGTGCAGGTGTGCAAAGTGCGATGGGCCAGACCCCTGCGTCATAGGATTTAGACCGGCGTGCTGACCTCTCTGTTGTGCCTAGGTAGGGCTGTGACGTGTTGATCTTCCGAGGTCGGGCATGACTCAGGAAAGTGTGTCCGGCCAAATGGGATCGAGCGTGTTGGGTTATGTGGTGCACCCCTGCAGGGAAGTTAATCTATTCGAATAGCCGTGATCTTCGGTAACAAGACGACTTGGAGTTGTACCTTGACCTTATGACAACTAGAACCGGATACTTAATAAAACTCACCCTTCCAAGTGCCAGATACAACCGGTGATCGCTCTCTCACAGGGCGACGAGGGGAGGAGCATCGGTTAGGATTATGCTATGCAATGCTACTTGGTGAACTTACCATCTACTCTCTTCTCCTGCTGCAAGATGGAGGTTACCAGAAGCGTAGTCTTCGAAAGGACTAGCTACCCTCTTCTTATTCCGGCATTCTGCAGTTCAGTCCACATATGATACCCTTATTCCATTTGATACCAATGCATACATATGTAGTGTAGCTCCTTGCTTGCGAGTACTTTGGATGAGTACTCATGGTTGCTTTTCTTCCCCTTTCCTATATCCGATTGCTGCAACCAGACATTGGAGTCTAGGAGCCAGACGCCACCGTTGATGACGACTACTACTACTCGGGATGTGCCTACTACTACGTGCATCCCGCTGACGGCGACCAGGAGTAGTTTAGGAGGATCCCAGGCAGGAAGCATGCGCCTCTTTCAATATGTATCCCAGTTTGTGCTAGCATTCTTAAGGCAAACTTGTTTAACTTATGTCAGTACTCATATATTGTTGCTTCCGCTGACTCGTCTATGATCGAGCTCTTGTATTCGAGCCCTCGAGGCCCCTGGCTTGTAATATGATGCTTTTATGACTAATTTTTATTTGTAGAATTGTGTTGTGATATCTTACCGTGAGTTCCTGATCGTGATCGTACACGTTTGCGTGTATGATTAGTGTACGTTCAAATCGGGAGCGCCACATCCGTTTTGCAATCGACACTCCTATGTCCTCCGGCGTCCCCTTTCGTCTCTTTTCGTGAGTTGGTGTCAAACTTTCTCAGAATGGACCGAGATTTGCCAAGCGGCCTTGGTATACCACAGGTAGACCGCCTGTCATGTTTCGTGCCATTTGGAGTCCGTTTGATACTCCAACGGTTAACCGAGGAACCATAAAGGCCTCGTGGCTGTTGCAGCCCAACATCCCTTCAAAGTGGCCCAAACCCATCCAAAACCCCTCCATCCTCTCGGTCGTTCGATCATGATTGCGCGGCCAAAAACCGCACCTCATTTGGACTCTCCTAGCTCCCTCTACATATATATATGTGTGCCTCCCCGAAATTCGCGCAGTCTAACCCTAGATCCAACTCTATCTCCACGCTGGACATGTCCGCCCCTCGCCGGACACGTCCGCCGCCTGCCGCGCCCACTCAGGGGCCGCCACATGTCCCGCCATCGTCCTCCCACCGCGCAGCCTGCCGGAGCCCATCGCGGGCCCGCCCGGCCCATCCGGTTGTCGCCCCGCGCCCGCGTGTCTCCGCCGCCTCGCCGATCCGCCCAAGCGCTCACGTGCGTCGCGGCCCCGCTTCACTCTGGCACCGCACCGCCATGCTCCTCGTAGCCGCCCCCACGCCAAGCGCTGACGCTGGAGCAAACCAGGAGCTGCCGCGCCCTCGCCGGACCTCCTCGTCGCCGCCCGGCCCCGCCGTCGCCGGATCCGGGGGCGCCACGCCCGGATCTGCCCGGTCCCGCACTCGTCGTCGCCCCCCATCGCCGGCGCCGCACCGGCCTTCTGCCGTGCCCGTCGGGAAGGACGACGACGAGCGCCTCCCGCTTCCTCTCGCATGGGCCCCGCGGCCAGCGCGCCGTCCCACCTCAGTTCGGCCTGCCACTCCTTTAACCTGGGTCGAGCCCATGGTGAGCAGCCCGCCTAACCCTCGCCCAGTGTGCGTTTTAACATACTGCGCATGTTCTGTTTTTTCCAGAAACGACCAAGTCCTGAGATTCAGATTCATGGGTGCCTTTTCATCATGCCATAACTCCTCATCCGTAGATCCGTTTTGCATGCATGTCATATCAAAATGTTAATCATGATGTGATCTTCATTTTGTTCCATTGCACCATGCTTGTTTGAGTCCATCTTGATGCCCAAATGGTTGATGCAAGAGTGCTTCATAATGTTAGTCCTTGATTCTTATCAGATCTTGAGCATTTGTCTTTTTTGCCATGATTGTTGTGTGCTGCATATGGACTTGAGCTCTACATGTCTTTTGTGGCTATGCCATGCCATCTTTACAGGGGTGCATGCCATGTATTTTTGTGATCAATGTGGTGACTAGCACATGCATGCAAAGTAGCTCTCGTGATGTGGCTGATTTCAGGGACTTAGAATTTCACCAAGTCATTTCTCTGCTATTATTTTTATGCCATGTGTTCATGTTGCTACAGAGAGATCCATGCTTCTTTTGAGTATGTTCAGTAAGGATGATTTGAGCATATGGTTGTGCTCTATCCATCCATGTCCCTGTTTGCATTTATGGAGTGCCCTAGCATGACTCAATCTTGCTCTACTTTTTCTATAAAATGTTCTTGGCAGATTGTTTATGTGTTAATCAATTTTGCCAAGGTTGTTGTAGTTGATCCATGCATGCTATGGGATTGTTCTTGCCATGGTTAGTTTCTTGAACGTGTCTTCTTGCTGGTAGTATGCTTAGCTTATCATTCAATGCCTTGTGTTGAGTCCATCGAGCTCACAAAGATGCCTTCATAATTCTGTTGATGCCATCTCCAGTTTTCTGCTAAGTCTGAATCTGTTAATGAAACTTGCTATGTTTACATGGGTGCCATCTTATTTTCTGTGCCCTTTTGGCTTATGGTCAGTAAGGGACTTTTGTTATATGCTTTGATTAGATTCATGCCATGCCTTTGTTTGCTATTATCTCATCCTGTAGCATGTTGTTATGTTGCTCTAAACATTGCTTCCTGATGTTATTCCTGGCATGTTATTTTCACCAAGTCTGTGATGCTGATATCTTTTGCATGTTTGCCATGCTTGTTTGAACCTGCGTGTGATTTAGCCATAGCTCAGTGTTCATCTTTTGTCAAGCATCTTGAGTAGATCACTGCCATGTGCTTTGTTGCTATGTTGGAGTGCAGTAGCTTAGTTTCTTGTTGCATTCTAGATGGCATCGTGTTGTTTATCACAGAATAGTGCCATTCTTGTTTTGCTTGCCATTTGCAAACCGTGCATCCGATTCCGGTGATCTTTATATCGATTTCGACCGAAATCAACTCCTCTTTCCATATGCGCACTTGGTTTGCCAATTTGAGGCCTGATTCAATCTTTTCATTCCAGAGCACGCATACGCATTGCATATTACATCCCGCATATCATGCCATGTTTTGCATCATGTTGCTTGCGCATTGCATCATGGTTGATTGTGGTTTCCTTTTCTTGTGTTCTTGCCTTGGATAGAGCCGGGAGACAAGTACGTGATCGAGGAACCCATTGAGTATGCTTACGAGGATCAAGCTTTCGTCAACTTGGAGAACTTTGGAGGCAAGATGACCAGACCCTCGAAATCACTTCTATCTTTGCTTGCTAGTTGCTCACTCTTTTGCTATGCCGCGATACATACCACTCGCTATATCATGCCTCCCATATTACCACGTCAAGCCTCTAACCCACCTTTCCTAGCAAACCATTGTTTGGCTATGTTACTGCTTTGCTCAGCCCCTCTTAAAGTGTTGCTAGTTGCAGGTGAAGATGGAGTTTGTTCCTTGTTGGAACCTGATTATTGTTGGGATATCATTATTATATCTTGTTTACTTTAATGCACCTATATAATTGGTAAAGGGTGGAAGGCTCGGCCTTATGCCTGGTGTTTTGTTCCACTCTTGCCGCCCTAGTTGCCGTCATACCAGTGTTATGTTCCTTGATTTTGCGTTCCTTGCGCGGTTGGGTTATAATGGGAACCCCTTGATAGTTCGCTTTGAATAAAACTCCTCCAGCAAGGCCCAACCTTGGTTTTACATTTGCACTAGCAACCTATCACCTTCCCTTGGCTTCTGCAGACTCAAGGGTCATCTTTATTTTAACACCCCCCCCCCCGGGCAGTTATTCTCTAAGTGTTGGTCCAACCTGAGCGATGTCCGGCGCCCCTGGGCAACCAGGGTCTATGCCAACCCAATGTCTGGCTCATCCAGTGTGCCTTGAGAATGAGATATGTGCAGCTCCTATCGGGATTTGTCGGCACATCCGGGCAGCTTTGCTGGTCTTGTTTTACCATTGTCGAAATATCTTGTAACCAGGATTCCGAGTCTGATCGGGTCTTCCTGGGAGAAGGAATATCCTTCGTTGACCGTGAGAGCTTGTGATGGGCTAAGTTGGGACACCCCTGCAGGGTTTTAACTTCCAAAAGCCGTGCCCGCGGTTATGGGCAGATGGTAATTTGTTAATATCCGGTTGTAGAAAACTTGACACTTAACTTAATTAAAATGCATCAACCGCGTGTGTAGTCGTGATGGTCTCTTTCCAGCGGAGTCCGGGAAGTGAACACGGTTTTGGTGTCATGTTTGAACGTAAGTAGTTTCAAGACCACTTCTTGATCACTTCTAGTTTACGACCGTGCATTGCTTCTCTTCTCGCTCTCATTTGCGTAAGTTAGCCACCATATATGCTAGTGCTTGTTGCAGCTCCACCTCACTACCTTTTCCTACCATAAGCTTAAATAGTCTTGATCGCGAGGGTGTGAGATTGCTGAGTCCCCGTGACTCGTAGATTACTTCCAAAACCAGTTGTAGGTGCCGTTGATACCAGTACAGATGAAATAGCTGAGCTCAAGTGGGAGCTCGATGAAGATCGTGTTCGTTGTGTTGTTTCGTTTCCTTTCGATCAGTAGTGGAGCCCAGTTGGGGCAATCGGGGATCTAGCATTAGGGGTTGTCTTTCTTTATTTGGTTCCGTAGTCGGACCTTGATTGTATTCTGGATGATGTAATGCTATATTCATGTATTGTGTGAAGTGGCAATTGTAAGCCAACTCTTTATCCCTTTCTTATTCAGTACATGGGATGTGTAAAGATTACCCCTCTTGCGACATGCCTACTATGCGGTTATGCCTCTAAGTCGTGCTCCGACATGTGGGAGATATAGCCGCATCGTGGGTGTTACAAGCAGCCAACGGGCAATGTTGAAGCGGGGTGGCTATTTATAGACACAGCGTTCCCTGAAGGGAAAAGACCAAATTGGACATGTGGAGCAACCAATAGCCTAATGACATGAGTCCAACGGTTAGAAATTGAGCACAATGGTTAGATTCCTTGCGGAGCAAGTAATGCTACCTCCTTAGTTCGAAAGTTATCTCCTATAGCATGAAGAACAAACTCTACTACTGGCAGGTAATCGCACGAAACATAAAGAGATTTCTCTTAGTCTCACATAGGTTTGGGCTAAGCATCACATCGTATCTAAGCTTTGAGAACCTATACCCCTCTTAATAGGATGAAGGTCCTATGACTCAAATAAATGAAAGAAGAACAACGAAATGAATACTGCATCTTCACTTTGTCTTCGACTTCCACTTGCTGTAGTCAAATTCTGAAAGCACAAGTGCTCCCTGGGAGGCTTTGGTAAATAATGTCAGCATATCTCATGTTGGACTAATACTTTTATCTAGTATATTTCAGATGAGTTCAACAATGGAGTGGCTTGGACAAGAGGATGTGGAACCCCATCTAGATGCTAAGGAGAGAAGATTGGCCAAAGCTCAAAAGCTCAAGACTCTACATTTTCATTTTAGTAATCCAAGATCACATTGAGTCCATAGGAAATCCAATACTATTAAAAGGGGATGAGGTGTTGCTTAATGGCTTGCTTGCTCAAAGTGCTTAGTGATATGCTCCAAACCCTCAACCACTTTCTCATATCCACATATGTCCCAAACCATAAGTCAAACTCGGCCCTACCGATTTGTTCTATCTGGCGCCACCGAGTTCACTTGACCTAGCCACTGCCAGAAACCCAAATCATTTTGGTCTCACCAATGAGATCTCGGCCTCACCGAGACGGGCTTGCAAACTCTCTGGTTCCTGATGCAATAATTTAGGTCTTACCGAGATTTGTAGTCGTTCCCACCGAGTTTGGTTGACCAACTCTTTGTTTTTCTTATCACCAAAATCGGTCCCACCGAGTTTGTGTAATCGGTCAAACCGAGTTGAGGTTTTACCCTAACCCTAGCACATCGGTCTCACCGAGTTGATCATATCGGTCCGACCAAAAAGCCTAACCTTTACATTTTAAACTAAATCGGTCTGACCGAGTTTAGCGATTCGGTCCCACCGAGTTTGCTAAATTGTATGTAATGGTTAGATTTTGTGTGGAGGCTATATATACCCCTCCACCCAATCTTCATTAGGGGAGAGAGCCATCAGAACGTGCCTACACTTCCAGCATACATTTTCTGAGAGAGAACCACCTACTCATGTGTTGAGACCAAGATATTCCATTCCAACCATATGAATCTTGATCTCTAGCCTTCCCCAAATTGCTTTCCACTCAAATCATCTTTCCACCAAAACCAAATGTGTGAGAGAGAGTTGAGTGTTGGGGAGACTATCATTTGAAGCACAAGAGCAAGGAGTTCATCATCAACACACCATCTATTACCTTTTGGAGAGTGGTGTCTCCTAGATTGGTTATGTGTCACTTGGGAGCCTCTGACAAGTTTGTGGAGTTGAACCAAGGAGTTTGTAAGGGCAAGGAGATCGCCTACTTCGTGAAGATCTACCCTAGTGAGGCAAGTCCATCATGGGCGATGGCCATGGTGGGATAGACAAGGTTGCTTCTTCGTGGACCCTTCGTGGGTGGAGCCCTCTGTGGACTCGCGCAACCGTTACCCTTCGTGGGTTGAAGTATCCATCAACGTGGATGTACGATAGCACCACCTATCAGAACCACGCCAAAAATCTTTGTGTTCCAATTGCGTTTGCATACTCCAATCCCATCCTTTTACATTCTTGCAATTTGCATGCTTTACTTTCCGCTGCTCATATACTCTTGCTATGCTTGCTTGTAATGTGTTGTGAATGTTTAAACTTGTGCTAAAACTCAACCTTAAGTTGAAGAAAATAAAAAATGCTACTTTTCTTTGCTAAGAGTCTATTCACCCCCCCCTCTAGAAACCTCTTCTCGATCCTTTCAATTGGTATCATAGCATTTGTCTCCATTGCTGTGGTTTAAACACCTTTGGAGGAAGATGGATGAGTCTACGTTGGGGAGTCTTAGACATAGAGTGCCTATACTTGATGGAGAGTTCTTTCATCAGTGGAAAATTGAGATGCTTGAGATTTTCAATGAATATCATTTGAACAAGTACATTACTAGCCCTTGTGCACCTCATGTTGATCCTTTTCATCCTACCCTTGATGAGTCTATTGACATGATCCGTAATCTTAGAACTGCCAATTTAATCACTAGAGGATTACCTAGAAGCTTGATTGCTAGCTTGTCTGCTCTTGATTGTGCCTACACCATATGGAGATTTCTTGAGGAACTATTTCCAAACTATTCCTCGCAAAACATGGATGAA
This sequence comes from Triticum monococcum, assembly GCA_034509565.1. NCBI lineage: Eukaryota > Viridiplantae > Streptophyta > Magnoliopsida > Poales > Poaceae > Triticum > Triticum monococcum. Next base: position 245,717,857 of record CM067846.1, on the reverse strand, counting down.
ATTCTTCATAATTCTATTGCTTTGAGTAAGATGAGTTCCAATGATCCCAAATTTGGTGATTGTCTATTTGAGCTTACTAATCTTACGCGTGCCAAAGGAGATGTTGGAATCATTAGCAATATCATCTCCGAAGCCATTAGAATTCATAAAGATGGCTATTGTGATGACCATTTATCTAATGAATTACCCTCTCTAGGAATTGATCCATCACAACACGATGTTGCACATGGATACTATTATGAGGATGATGATAGTGACTTTGATCTCGACGTGTCTATGAGACACTTTGGTCTTATGGCAAATGTTCGCGGCTACATGGCTAGAGGAAAAGAATGGGTTCTTGATAGTGGGTGTACCGATCACATGACCAGAGACAAGGCTATGTTTCGTGAGCTCGCTGAAAACGACGACCCTAGAAAGTATGTCACTTTTGGTGAAAACTCAAAGGGTAAGGTGGTTGGCCTCGGTAAGGTGGCAATCTCACATGATAGCTCCATACGAAATGTTATGCTCATTGAATCTCTTGGCTACAATTTACTTTCTGTATCTAGACTTGCTGGCTTTCGTTTCAGTGTCCTATTTACTGAAGTATATTGCCAAGTGTTTCGTAGAGATAATTATAAAATGGTCTATACCGGTTTACGTAGAGGTGATCTTTACATTGTGGATTTCACTAAAAAGGAGCATCCCCAAGCTTAATTCCTGCTCGTCCTCGAGTAGGTAAATGATAAAAACAGAATTTTTTATGTGGAATGCTACCTAGAATAATTCTCAATGTAATTTTCTTTATTGTGGCATGAATGTTCAGATCCGAAAGATACAAGACAAAAGTTTCATATCGACATAAAAATAATAATAATACTTCAGGCATACTAACAAAGCAATCATGTCTTCTCAGAATAACATGGCCAAAGAAATTTATCCCTACAAAATCATATAGTCTGGCTATGCTCTATCTTCATCACACAAAGTATTTAATCATGCACAATCCCGATGACAAGCCAAGCAATTGTTTCATACTTTTGATACTCCCAAACTTTTTCAATCTTCACGCAATATATGAGCGTGAGCCATGGATATAGCACTATAGGTGGAATAGAATGGTGGTTGTAGAGAAGAAAAAAAGGAAGAAGATAGTCTCACATAAACTAGGCGTACCAATGGGCTATGGAAATGCCCATCAATAGATATCAATGTGATTGAGTAGGGATTGCCATGCAGCGGATGCACTAGAGCTATAAGTGTATGAAAGCTCAACAAAAGAAACTAAGTGGGTGTGCATCCAACTCGCTTGCTCACGAAGACCTAGGGCATTTTGAGGAAGCCCGTCATTGGAATATACATGCCAAGTTCTATGTAAAATTCCCACTAGTGTATGAAAGTGACAACATAGGAGACTCTCTATCATGAAGATCATGGTGCTACTTTGAAGCAAAAGTGTGGTAAAAGGATAGTAACATTGTCCCTTCTCTCTTTTTCTCTCATATTTTTTTATTTTTTTTTATTTGGGACTTCTCTTTTTTTATTGCCTCTTTTTCTCTTTTTTTATTTTTTTCGTCCGCGGTCTCATCCCGACTTGTGGGGGAATCATAGTCTCCATCATCCTTTCCTAACTTGGGACAATGCTCTAATAATGATGATCATCACACTTTTATTTACTTACAACTCAAAAATTACAACTTGATACTAGAACAAAATATGACTCTATGTGAATGCCTCCGACGGTGTACCGGGATATGCAATGAATCAAGAGTGACATGTATGAAAGAATTATAAAGGTGGCTTTCACAAATATGATGTCAACTACATGATCATGCAAAGCAATATGACAATGATGAAGCATGTCATAACAAACAGGATGGTGGTAAGTTGCATGGCAATATATCTTGGAATGGCTATGGAATGCCATAATAGGTAGGTATGGTGGCTGTTTTGAGGAAGGTATATGGTGGGTGTATGATACCGGTGAAAGGTGCGCGGTATTAGAGAGGCTAGCAATGGTGGAATGGTGAGAGTGCGTATAATCCATGGACTCAACATTAGTCCTAAAGAACTAACATACTTATTGCAAAAATCTATTAGTTATCCAAACAAAGTACTACGCACATGCTCCTAGGGGGGTAGATTGGTAGGAAAAGACCATCGCTCATCCCTGACTGCCACTCATAAGGAAGACAATCAATAAATAAATCATGCTCCAACTTCATCACATGACGGTTCACCATAAATGCATGCTAGAGGAAACACAAACTTTAGAACAAGTATTTCTCAAATTCACAACTAATCAACTAGCATGACTCTAATATCACCATCTTCATATCTCCAAACAATCATCAAGTATCAAACTTCTCATAGTACTCAATGCACTTTTTTATGATAGTTCTTATTATACCTCTCGTGGAATTGTCACAGCAGATGTCCTAATGAAAGGACTTAGTCGTGGAGCCATCGCAACTAGGAAGCTAAAAGGGGTTAATCGGGACAAGGGACACGAGAGGTTTATACTAGTTCGGCCCCTTGAAGTGAAGGTAAAGCCTAGTCCAGTTGTTGTGCTATTGCTAGGTTTTGATAACCAAGGAGCGAATACGCTAGCTTGGCTCTCAATCTGTTGTTTCTTGCCCTAAGCCGCCACCGGGTCGTCCCCTTATATACATGGGTGAACGCCTGGCGGTCTACAGAGTCCCGGTCGGCTCATACGATGTGTCCGACTCAGTGACTTCTTTTACATGCCTTTCTTTACAAGTCTTACTTATACATGGCAGTTTACAATTACGGGCCTTAAGCCACCTCTGGGCTTGGGCCTACTACAAGCCTTATAATAAACCATCGCCTTGTATATTCGATGGGATTCTTTTAGTAACCCACCATGAAGATTGACCCGGCCCCTCCTAGGCGGCCTCAGATTGATTTGAACTTTGTTCTTGTCAATCTCCAACACTTAGACGAAATCCATCTTTTGATGTTTGTAAAAGCTCTGTAACCCGCCATGATGTCATCTTCAGAAAATTTGGAAAACCGCCACAACATCATCTTTAATGGATCCTTATCTTAAATGTTTTTTGAAAATCGAGGCGTCCATTTAGTTGGATAATCATTACTTTGGTCTTCCTCGATTTTCACGCCTGCCCGTTCACTTATCCCCTTATAAATAGGAACGGCCGATCCTTCCTCTTTCTTCTTCTTCCTTCTCTCACAACCTCTCTGCCACTCGAGCTCCGCCGCCGCCGCAGCGCACCGTCGTCCTCAACTCCAGCCGCTGCATCACCCTGAGCCTGTCCAGAGAATGGCGGTGATCCTCCATAGCAGCTCTACATCCGTAAGCTCTTGCTTTCTCACCCCTTAGATCTGCATTAGGGTTCGTGAGGTTTCCTTCTTGTGTTATTTGTTGTTCGTCGTAGATTCCTTGCAGCTTCTCCACTGCACCCTCCCTTGATCTAAAAGAAATATAGAACCTATGCGGTAGTTGTTTTACATCCATTTCAGAGGCTAGCAGATCCCTTTCTTCTTGTACAAAGGTCTCCTTAGAACTGATGAACTCCTCTGTGATGGCCTTTTAGGTCTATATTTATTTTTCTTTTCTGAACCATCTTGATCCAGAATAATAGCAATAGTTTGGGAAACTTGTTTGTCTCATCACTTAGCCAATTCTGTTTCTGGCAACCTTCAAATATCATTAGCCATGGCGGCTTATCAGGCTGGCTCACTTTTCCTTTATATGTCATTAGCCCTTGCTTAAGCCGCCATCATTCATCTGTACTATCATCATTTAACCTGTAATTCCACCAATAAATTGAACCGGCACGTTACTTTTTTTTAGTTTGCCCTTTTCTCATCATGCCGTCAAAAGCGCCAACAGTCTGCAACTGGGTCCCTTCCATAGTCACTGAAGACACCTTGAAAGATTTTTTCATGATCGGATATTCGCCGGCGAAGACCATTATGTCTTATCGTGCTCCTGACCCGGCAGAAGAATGGCCTCAGCCCAAAGATGGTGAAGTTATCAGTTTCACTGATCACATGAATCGGGGCTTCGCACCACCCGGCTCAAAGTTCTTCCGAGACGTTCTGCATTTTTTCAAGCTTCATCCACAAGACCTTGGACCCAACTCCACATCCAATATCTGCAATTTTCAAGTTCTCTGTGAGGTATATCTCCAAGAAGAACCGACAGTGGAGCTCTTCAGAGAGTACTTTTATTTGAACTGCCAGAATGAGTGCACCAAGGGTCCTAGCTTGGAACTTGGCAGAATCTCGATTCGGCACCGACAGGGTGCTGTCTTCCCTTTAGTAGTCTTACCAAGCCATCCCAAAGATTGGAACCAAACTTGGTTCTACTACCAAGAAATATCACCAGCTGAGGAAAAACCACTGCCGGGTTATCGCGCAGAGCGTCTTGATTCTATGTTTGTGCTCCCTAACAAGCTTACTACTGCTGAACGCAAGAAGCTTATCCCATCTATCAAAAGGATTCAAGCCCTATTGGGAAATGGTTTAAGTGGAGTTAACCTGATCCGTTGATGGATCGCATGGCGGGTCATCCCTCTAAGCCACCGATCCAAGTTGATGTATAAATATGGTGGAGGCCCAGATGATTCTCTGCGTCATAGCTCTGTACAACTAACTGAAGAAGACATTGTTGCAATGTCAACCATCCTCGTGAACGGAAAATACGAGGACTGCAGTAAGGTTGGATTAAACCCTTTCTTCAAACTTAACCCGGCACCAGAGGTGAACCCCCTTTGATCTCCTTTTTTGTTTTCTTCAGTAGTTGAATACTTGCATGGCTTTTTAACCTGTTATTTACTTATAGGCCAAATCTGATTTCTGGGAGGCCAAATATGATCATGAAGCTGCCAAGAAGGCTAGAGCCGCTACTATAGCCGCCAGGAGAACGACCCGGAAGCCCAAGAAGAAGAAGACTGCATTTGACATGTTCCAGCTGGAGGATGTTTCTGAGTCGGAGGTAGCCATTGACTCCCTTGGCCAGTTTTTAATAACCTTATTGACACTGACTATTGCCAGGATGACACGGGGGCCAGCCAGGCCATAGAAGAAGAGGTAACTATTTCCTCCAACTCAGCTCCTTTACCAAGATAGAAACTCCGACTGGTAACTCGGAAAGTAAGGTTTTCGCACCATTTGGCTTATTTGGACCCTCATTTTCTTTTGAAAAAGCAGCAACATGAGAGCCGTCGTCAGGCCCGGACTAATGATGAAAAAGAACCGCCCTCTGACTTATAAAAAACTCCTCGGAAACGCCAGAATGAGGTTTCTTTCACCTTTGTCCTTTGTTTTTATCCATGAATCTATTTCCTTACTCTCTTAACTTCATTTTACCTTTGTAGGAGATTTCTCGCTCTTCTAGCGACTCGTCACAAACTCAATTTCTGGCTTTCAAGACTGCCCCTGGTTAAGGACAATCATCTTTCTTATGCATCTTTAAAAACTGCATTATTATACTAACTGTTTCATAAGATCTTGCTTAGCGGTCAAGCAAAGTCCAAGAAAGCCAAGGTGACTAAACCAGCAGAAAAACCGAAAGATCATGCACCTGAACTGGCAGTACCAACTCCTCCTGGTCAATCTGAAGCGCCAGAAGATTGGCTGTCCACATTCAATCGGACCCTCCTGAGCCATCAGCTGATGAGACCACTCTTAATCTGGCTACCACTGAACCATCTAGCTCAGCTAACCCGCCGACAACTTCTGACCATGATGTCTTAATTACTGGTAGTCGGTTTGTTGAGTCGGGCAACCCCACTATACTAGACCGGCACTCTGCTAAGCAAGAGGCTTTAGAGAGGCAGAAGGTGCGGTTTGATGTCTCTCATTACGCTCATCTGAACGTTAGTGACGTGTTGTCTGGCTACCTAAGTCATATGCATTCTAGCCGTGACTCGGAAATTAAGATGGTCAAGCAACTGCAGCTGAAATATGAGGTATGTTCGCCGACTTTCACCATCTTATATATGCTCTGCCAGCCCCCAAGTCTCCGGATTATGATGAAACTGAATGATCTATAGACTTGTGATATAGGTTGATGCTCTGTCTTAGATTTTCCTTAAATCCAGCTGAAATTCACCTGTAGCCCCCAAGGGCCGGCTCAATTTATCACAAATGAGCTGGTACTTAACTTCATAACTGTCTTGAATCAGTCGAAACAAATAGTGTGATCTGACTCAATATGAAAAAAAAACTTTCATACGATCATGCATTAGCCCCCAAGTGCCAAGTGTTGTTACTTGTAAAAGACTTGGGACTTTAAACCTGGAAAAACAAAAAGGAATTTCTTTGGCAGACATTAGCCCCCAAGTGCCAAGTGGTGTTGCATTGCAAAGCACTTGGGACTTTAATCATTATAACCTTTATTTAAATTTTGACACACTTGTGCATGTTTGTAGACCGCCCTAACTGAATTGGGCTCTCAATTGACAGATGCAAAGACCCAGCTGGCGGATCAAGAGGCGGAGATAAAGACTGCTGACTCCAAACTTTAGTTGAGCCTCTCTGAAGCTGAAAAACTGAAGACCAGTTTGGATGTGAAGAAGAAATCATGGGCCGATGAGAAGGCCTTGCTGATACAACGTGCTGAGACAGCAGAGCCGGCTCTCGAGGAGGTTACCATAGAGTTCACCGGCTTAAAAAACCGTGTGTCACAGATGGCCTCTGCAATCTTTGGTGAGTCATTGGCATTAGTCACTTACACTCTATTTTGACCAGGAATATAAGCTGCCTGCTAAACCTTTGTAAACACACTCACTGGTCCATGGAGTAACAATCTGAGTCAAAACAGTGTGACAAAACTGAAGGCGGTTTATACCTTGGTGGAGCAAATGTACACTGGGGCTCAACGGGCACTTGCTACCATCTCCCCTGCCAACCAAGGACCCAACCGTTTGAGTGATGTTTTGAAGAAGTTATCTATCTTACCCACCAGATTTCAAGAGGTCAAACAGTCTTGTGCAAGAGCCGGAGCCCTGACTGCCCTGAGCCGCTCCAAAGCCTGGGTGTCGGATTTAGACCCGGTGGACGTGGCCAAGGGGGTACCCTACCGTGAAGGAAGATGGGACTCCGTTTGAGCAAGATGATTTTATCGCCTGTGTGAGGGGAGTTCGTCCTAAGGCTACCATTCTTGGCGAGGAGACCAACATCGACAAATATCAGCCGGGTTTTGATATGGAGAATAAAAAGATGGAAACTCCCTCTTATAAAGTGACGGATCTTATCCCGCCAATTTGTCAAAACACTTTTGCCCCGGAAATTGACCCGGGCGGCCTAATTGACAATGAGGCTGAGTTCATTGCTCTGAACGGCTTTGACTGGTCCAATCCCAGCTTCCAACCAGTGGAGGGAGGTGAGCCGGCAAGGGAGGTGTTACACCCATGATGCTGCTATATCTCCCACGTGTCGGAGCACGACTTAGAGGCATAACCGCATACTAGGCATGCCACAAGAGGGGTAATCTTTACGCATCCCATGTACTGAATATGAAAGGGATAAAGAGTTGGCTTAGAATCGCCACTTCACACAATACATAAATATAGCATTACATCAACCAGAATACAATCAAGGTCCGACTACGGAACCAAATAAAGAAAGAAAACCCCTAATGCTAGATCCCCGATCGCCCCGACTGGGCTCCACTACTGATCAAATGGAAATGAAACAAGACTACGATCAAGATCTTCATCGAGCTCCCACTTGAGCTCGGTTGCGTCACCTGCACTAGTATCATCGGCACCTGCAACTGTTTGGAAGTATCTGTGAGTCACGAGGACTCAGCAATCTCACACCCGCGAGATCAAGACTATTTAAGCTTATGGGTAGGAAAGGGTAGTGAGGTGGAGCTGTAGCAAGCACTAAGCATATATGGTGGTTAACATACGCAAATAAGAGCGAGAAGAGAAGCAAAGCAATGGTCGTGAAGCTACAAGTGATCATGAAGTGATCCTGAAACTACTTACGTTCAAGCATAACACAAGAACCGTGTTCACTTCCCAGACTCCGCCGAGAAGAGACCATCATGGCTACACACGTGGTTGATGCATTTTAATTAAGTTAAGTTTCAAGTTCTCTACAACCGGACATTAACAAATTCCCATCTGCCCATAACCGTGCGCACGGCTTTCGAAAGTTCAAACCCTGCAGGGGTGTCCCAACTTAGCCCCTCACAAGCTCTCATGGTCAACGAAGGATATTCCTTCTCCCAGGAAGTCCCGATCAGACTTGGAATCCCGGTTACAAGACATTTGGACAATGGTAAAACAAGACCAGCAAGACAGCCTAATGTGCCGACGTCCCGATAGGAGCTGCACATATCTCATTCTCGGTGCAACACCGGATGAACACTATGTACAGCTAAAACCAGCCCTCAAGTTTCCCCGAGGTGGCGCCGCAAGTGGCTCTGGTTCGGACCAACACTTAGAGAAGCACTGGCCCGGGGGGTTAAAATAAAGATGACCCTTGGGAGCGCGACTCCCAAGGGAAAAGTAGGTGGTGGTGAGGCAAATAGTAAAACCAAGGTTGGGCCTTGCTGGAGGAGTTTTATTCAAAGCGAACTGTCACGGATTCCCATAACACCCAACCACGTTAGGAACGCAAAATCAAGGAACATAACACCGGTATGATGAAAACTAGGGCGACAAGAGTGGAACAAAACACCATGTATAAGGCCGCGCCTTCCACCCTTTACCAAGTTTATAGATGCGTTAATTAAATAAGAGATATTGTGATATCCCAACACAACCATGTTCCAACATGGAACAAACTTCAGCTTCACCTGCAACTAGCAACACTATAAGAGGGGCTGAGCAAAAGCGGTAACATAGCCAAACAACAGTTTGCTAGGAAAAGGAGGGTTAGAGGCTTGACATGGCAATATGGGAGGCATGATATAGCAAGTGGTACGTATCGCGGCAAAGCAATAGAGCGAGCAACTAGCAAGCAAAGATAGAAGTGATTTCGAGGGTATGGTCATCTTGCCTAAGATCCCGCAAGGAAGGAGAACGAGTCCATGAAGAAGACAAACGGACGTAGTCAAACGAATCCTCACAATGCGACATTATCGGAACTAACCCGAAGAAGAAACACCGGAAAGAAGCAAACAACATAGTAAACAACCATCACATAATCATGAGATGATGCATAACCAAGTATGATGCATGTCCGGTTTAATTAGGCATGGCATGGAAAAGTGCACAAGCAATCCTAGAAATTAAGTGGAGCTCAATATGCAACGAGTTGCATATTGCCGGAACACCACATTTGATTATTTAGTTCGATCTCGTTTATGTACCCAACAATATTAAATGTTCTTATCATGGCAAGGGGTGAAGCAAATGAAAACTACCTATCTAGGCATGTTTAAATGAGGCCAGAACAACAAGCAACAAATCCGGAAAAATCCTCATGAGCATATATTAGATTTGGTACTGTTCTGCCCTAAACCAAATTTTAGAGTTGTCAAACATGTAAGATGATGCCACCATGTTAAACTAGGCATTTTTCCACCCCATGTACATATAAAGTTTGTTAGGTTTGGAGCTACGGTTATTTAGTTTTAAAATAAAGCATTTTAGCATGGCATTATAGCAAATTAAAGCAAACATCAATTTAAACACTTTAAACATGTTTGAAAATTGGATATTATTAATCTAGATAAAATTCTAAACATTTTTCATATATAAAGTTTTTACATGTGATGCATAGATTGTGAGATATTAAATCTATGAACATGAGGGTCTTTTCTGTAAAACAACGTTCTCTGGAATATTAGGAAAATCGTAGATCTGGAAAAAAACATGAAAGGGCCAAAATAGAGGCCGGCCCAACAATGCACAGGGTGAGGGCGCTGGATCTGAGGCTCACCAGGCCTCATGGGCCGGCTCAGTGAGGAGGCTGGACGTGGGCTGGCAGATCTGGGCCGGCTCGCTGGAGCAGTGCGGCTGGCCTCGCGAGCGGGCGTGCTCCTCTTTGGTCAACGCAGGGGGGTCGAGTGAGCGAAGTAGGGGAAGGGTCAACACGGCTGCACGACTGCAGCCTCCTCCTCTCGACAAAAGGTAGGAGCGGGACTTGGCGGCGCTAGGCAACGGGGATCCGGTCGAGGACGGCGTTCTCCGACGAGGCAAGGTCCGGCGGGAGTAGCGGGCTCCAGATCCAGCGTTGGGGCGAGCTGCAGGAGGTCGGCGTGGCGGGGCGCTGCACTTGCTGACGTGGACGGCAGAAGCACGGCGGCACTGGCATTGAGTGCATAACGCGGCGGGGTGGCAACGAGTCTTGGCGGGAACGGTTCGAGGAGCTCGAGGACGACGACGTCCGGGCGCGGGAGGCGAGGATGGCTGGTGCAAACTACTAGGGGCTCCCTGTTGCACGAACAGCAAGCGTAGGTGAGAGTGGAGGAAATAAGGAAGAGGAAGGGAGAGGCAGGGGCGCAGGGGTCCTCCTAAAGGTGGTCGCCGGCGACAGGAAGGTGCTCGCCTGACGACGGCAGGGCTGCTGCTTGCTCTGGTTGAGCGGCTGGATGTGGGCATGTGGCTGGAGGCGACGCTGGGTGCCTGGGCCTGGGGTTCGAGCAGAGGAGTTTGGTGGGGGTGGATCGATGGGTGGATCGGGAAGGCAGGGCAGTACCGTGATTGGAGCGACGGGGAAAACAAGGTGGATCTCGCGGCTGGCGGCAGGACGGGACTAATGGGACAAGCTCCCTAGGATCTAGGGTTGTCCACTATATAAAGCAAAAAGGGTTTTGATTAGGGACTAATCTGGCCCTTCGGTCGTAATCGAATGGACGAGAAAAGTAGGTTAGGGAGTCCAATAAAGAAAACGGTGATTTTTTAGGGATGTTAGGGGATGATCTGAAACCGGCGGTGACAACTGCCCGGGACGGGTCAGGGACAGCTTTCGGACGCGCATGCGAGGATGGCCGCGGGCTGACGAGAGAGGTTAAGTTGGGCGTGGCGGTGAGTGGTAGTGGGCTGTGCGGAAAGCCTTGGGCTGAGAGAAGAGAAGAGAGAGACCCGACGACTATTTCCGGAGACCAAAAACATCCGACGTTAGACTGAATATATTGTCGCTATAGTTAACCATTCGGGCATCAAACGATCTCCGAATGTGATGAAATTTGACAGAAGACCTTCTAACAACATAACAACACCGCACGTCAAGTTTCATCCCATTCCGAGAACATTCTCTGGCTACCTATAAAATAATATTTCGGACGTGCCGCGGACGCGTGCAAGTGTGTCTAGGCTCAGAACGGACAACGGAAAGAACTGGGAGACCGGGACGGATGGATGTTTTGAAAACATGATGATGCAATGCGGATGATGGCATGGCGAGATGCAACACGCAAGCAAATGACAAGGCAACAACAGCGAATAACTGGAAGACACCTGGCACATCGGTCTCGAGGCGTCACAACACTCCACCACTACGAGAGGATCTCGTCCCGAGATCTAAGATGGCACCGGAGAGAAACGTAAGAGGAAAGAGAAGAGGTAAAACTAAGTTGCTTATTTGACAAACGAGTGAAACCATGAACCTTGAGAGGTTGAACCATTTGAGAAAAGAGAACAACGGTGATGATCGAAATTGAAAACACTCCGTTAGAAAAGAGGAACAAGGAACCTTACTAGACCCTTGTAGGTTGAAAGACATAAGAAAAGTGTTACAATGGACAATAGGTACATGCAAGCACTCCGATTGAAACGAGATGTACAAGGAACTATAAGGATCAATTATGACAACACTCCGGTTGGAAAAAGAAGGTAAAGAATATGAGCTTGGCAAAATAAAAGCACTTGGATGCGACTCCGATTAGAAGAGGAATGATAGACACAACACTCTGGTTAAAACAAGATAGAAAACTAAAAAGAATGATATAATTTGGGCGGCACTCCGACTATAAATGGAAGGAATTGAACATGAATTTGACAAGATGATAGGATACTTGACGAAGACAACAACACACTGCCTCCGGAACTATTGAAAGAATGGCACAAGGGGTAAGAAAGGTGTCAGACAGCACTCCGGTTGAGAAGGGAGGCAAAACTTGATAAGATGAGAGAACTTGAATGAAAACACGACACTCCGGTTGAATGGATAAGCAAAAGGAAAGAACATGATCTTTGACAACAAATGGGTTGATGGGTCGAAGAGTGGAACATCACAATGCCTCCAGAAGAAATGAAAGAAATGAATTTACTGAATGGAGGAAAACAAGATCTTAAAAGAGCACGCTTACACGAGATGCTAGAACGGAGCTGTTGGATTATCAACAACGAAAGGATAAACTTGTTGTGCCTTATGGAAAACATCTCAAAACTTTGAGGTGAAATTCTGCCACTAACGAAAACAATAGATTGGATTGATATGAACAAGGAGACGAGAAACTTATTTCACCGGGAGGATAAATGAAGGACTTGGGTCATTTATAAGCACCATAAATAGCAACAATCCTTACGGAAAGCTTTAGGTGAAATATAAACCCAGTATAACCCCAATGAAGAGATTGATGGTTTGAAAAGATGTCTTGAGCGAAGAGAAAATGATGGATTTAGATATGTCACTCTTGAAACTTGTGAATCATGAAACACGAAGGGAAATTATCAACAATGACATAACACCACCTCACAAGATAAGAGATAAAGAATTGCACTTCGGAATGCAAGATGAAGAACACTTGAGCTCGTTTGAAAAGAATCTCGATGAACACTTCGAGAAGGAATTAAATCATTGATGAGCCATCATGTAGAGCCTCCATGAAGAACTCTGGTAATAAAAGAATAACGGAAGAAAGGGAAGTTGAAAACACAAGGTGAAGCCTTGCGATGATTTAGATGGAGCTTCATGATGAGATAATGCGGAAAACCTGGAGCTCCGGAAAAGAAAGATGAACAAATGAAATCGATAATTATTGATGAACCTCCAGAATAAGGAATTAATCACTTGGATGAAACAAGAATAAGAATTACATTATGTGTATCCTTCACCAATTTAAATTGATGACAAGCAACAGATTTAGCATACTACTTATTCTCGTAGAAAAGATTAAGATAGATAAGGCGTAAACTTGAGAAGGTCTTCAATGAACCCTCGGTAGGATTTGGAAACAACGAATGAATTGATATGAAAACGAAGGAAGAAGAATATTGAACAAACCATCGTAAGAATTGAAAATGAACAAAGAAAAGATAAAGAAACACCAGGAAGAATTAGCACATGAACGAAGATGCTTGAGAGAATTTAGATACAAGTGAACGAAGAAGATCATGAACTGATTAGAGGATGTTTGAGCAATGCACCGGTAAGATTTAGAGAAAGAGAGCTGAAAGCTGAGAATGAATAAACCCGAAATGATGGCCTTCGGAGAATCAAACTAAAAAAAACTCCTGAATTGCTCTGAATGAGTGAAAAGAATTATCACAATCGAAAACAATTATGAGAGGATGGCATGAAGCTAGAACCACGAGTCTTGAAGAGAATGGAGCAAGATTTAAGAGAAACTCTTCTTCAGTCTTCAAATGCAGAGAATGGCGATGAGAAACACCACCACGAATTATTGAGGCAGTCTGGAATGAAAATTAGAAAGGATGAACCAACGATGAAAAGAATTTGAAAGATCTTGGAGGAAGACATTTGACTTATGACAATTCATTCTTACGTCAAACTTGGAAAAAACTTTGAGAGTAACTCCGGAAAGAATTAGAAGAGTCAGGTAAGATCCTAGGAAAAGACCTATGGGTTAGGGCCCGCTCAAAAGAAACACCATTGAATGATTACTTGAAAGATATTGCACCGGTTGAATTAAATCGCTCAAAATATATAACAACCTCGAGATATCTTAAACGAATTAGCAATGGAAACACGAATCTTCTGAGATGTCTTCAGCACTCTGGAACAATTGAATAGTGAGAGGTGAATAAATAAGAGAGTCTTCGGTAAGGACTTACAACGTGGAAAGCATGTAAACCAATGGAAAAGATATTATCAACACCGAAAGCTTGCATTGAATCCACCGGAGAATAAAAGAATGAAGAATAATGAACTTGTAGAGCAACTTCATGAGAACCACCGGGTAAGAACATTGACTGAAAAAAACGAAGAGACTTCACATGAATAAAATGGATATTCGATTAAGAAATCTGAGTCCTTGAAGAAAAGGGTGGGAGGGCGGGAAAAACAAAGACAACTCGGAACGGATGAAACGGACACCGTTGGGAAAACTGAGGGGTGATCTTGCGAATAGGAAAAATGATAGGATCATCTTGAAGAGAATCACACTGGTTGAAAAGGATTGACATGACAATCTCGATTATCATGAAGGATTAGTATTCACGTAGAAATATGAGAATACCTCTTAGGAAAGGCATGGAATCAACACTTGACATTGAAGCAACTCGAATACCACAAACCAAAACAAAAATAAAAGATTGGCTTGGAAAATAAGCCAGAAACAAACATATGATAGATCCCATATCGTATCATGTGTCTGTTGGAAAGAATTCCTACGTGATACTTGAATTCCCACTTATAAACTCCCGAAACTTTCTTGTTATGCAATCAGGTGTTGGGGATACATGGGAAGCATAATATCTCACCCAAAACTAGCAAATCCTACATCCAGTTGTATCCATCCTTCAATACATAACCAAGAAACCTTCGGAAATCATTTACCTCAACCTTCGAAAAGCATCTGTTATACGAGTTATGGCAATACTCCCGAACTCCCGCCCTAGTACTGGGTGGCGTCGAGGTTATCTCACCAACAACTATATAAAAGAGATTTTCGATGTCGGCGAACTCAGGTATTCCAGAACTGCAACGATAAAATTGTGACGACAACACCTCAGAGCTCAACTCCCCGGGACACTGCCACAACCCCTAAATGTCAGGAGGCACCAAGAACAATGTTCTCGTCACAAAACCATCGGAACAATTCCTAGATACCCGTGTGATCCAAAAAAATCGTGAAATTTGAGGAGAGAAGAGTCAAAACTTCTACGTCACGAGGCCTCACCAGAGCGATGAAGGGACTGACGAGTAAAAAGAATCCTACTCTCCGATATATATAATCCCAAGACTCAAAACATTTTGTTCTAGACTCAACAACGTCAGCGATTCGATCAAGCAGGGGGATCCTAAGTCGGGGATGGCTTTGATTACCAACTTGTTACACCCACGATGCGGCTATATCTCCCACATGCCGGAGCACGACTTAGAGGCATAACCGCATAGTAGGCATGTCGCAAGAGGGGTAATCTTTACACATCCCATGTACTGAATATGAAAGGGATAAAGAGTTGGCTTACAATCGCCACTTCACACAATACATAAATATAGCATTACATCAACAAGAATACAATCAAGGTCCGACTAAGGAACCAAATAAAGAAAGACAACCCCTAATGCTAGATCCCCGATCGTCCCGACTAGGCTCCACTACTAATCAACTGGAAATGAAACAAGACTACGATCAAGATCTTCATCGAGCTCCCACTTGAGCTCGGTTGCGTCACTTGCACTGGTATCATCGGCACCTGCAACTGTTTGGAAGTATCTGTGAGTCACGAGGACTCAGCAATCTCACACCCGCGAGATCAAGACTATTTAAGCTTATGGGTAGGAAAGGGTAGTGAGGTGGAGCTGCAGCAAGCGCTAAGCATATATGGTAGCTAACATACGCAAATAAGAGCGAGAAGAGAAGCAAAGCAACAGTCGTGAAGCTAGAAGTGATCAAGAAGTGATCCCGAAACTACTTATGTTGAAGCATAACACAAGAACCGTGTTCACTTCCCGGACTCCGCCGAGAAGAGTCCATCACGACTACACACGCGGTTGATGCATTTTAATTAAGTTAAGTTTCAAGTTCTCTACAACCGGACATTAACAAATTCCCATCTTCCCATAACTACGGGCACAACTTTCGAAAGTTCAAACCCTGCAGGGGTGTCCCAACTTAGACCATCACAAGCTCTCGCAATCAACGAAGGATATTCCTTCTCCCAGCAAGTCCCGATCAGACTCGGAATCCTGGTTACAAGACATTTCGACAATGGTAAAACAAGCCCAGCAAGACCGCCCATTGCGCCGACATCCCGATAGGAGCTGCACATATCTCGTTCTCAGGGCAACACCGGATGAACACTACGTACAGCTAAAACCAGCCCTCAAGTTTCGCCGAGGTGGCGCCGCAAGTGGCCCTGGTTCGGACCAACACTTAGAGAAGCACTGGCCTGGGGGGTTAAAATAAAGATGACCCTCGGGAGCGTGACTCCCAAGGGAAAACTAGGTGGTGGTGAGGCAAGTGGTGAAACCAAGGTTGGGCCTTGCTGGAGGAGTTTTATTCAAAGCAAACTGTCAAGGATTCCCATAACACCCAACCGCGTTAGGAATGCAAAATCAAGGAACATAACACGGGTATGACGGAAACTAGGGTGGCAAGAGTGGAACAAAACACCAGGCATAAGGCCGAGCCTTCCACCCTTTACCAAGTGTATAGATGTGTTAATTAAATAAGAGATATTGTGATATCCCAACACATCCATGTTCCAACATGGAACAAACTTCAGCTTCACCTACAACTAGCAACGCTATAAGAGGGGCTGAGCAAAAGCGGTAACATAGCCAAACAACGGTTTGCTAGGAAAAGGAGGGTTAGAGGCTTGACATGGCAATATGGGAGGCATGATATAGCAAGTGGTAGGTATCGCGGTAAAGCAATAGAGCGAGCAACTAGCAAGCAAAGATAGAAGTGATTTCGAGGGTATGTTCATCTTGCCTGAGATACCGCAAGGAAGAAGAAGGAGTCAATGAAGAAGACAAACGGATGTAGTTGAACGAATTCTCACAACGCGACGTTATCGGAACTAACCCGAAGAAGCAACACCGGAAAGAAGCAAACAACATAGTAAACAACCATGACATAATCATGAGATGATGCGCAACCATGTATGATGCATGTCGGTTTAATTAGGCATGGCATGGCAAAGTGCACAAGCAATCCTACAAATTAAGTGGAGCTCAATATGCAACGAGTTGCATATTGCCGGAATACCACATTTGATTATTTAGTCCGATCTCGTTTATGTACCCAACAATATTAAATGTTCTTAGCATGGCAAGGGGTGAAGCAAATGAAAACTACCTATCTAGGCAAGTTTAAATGAGGCCGGAACAACAAGTAACAAATACGGAAAAATCCTCATGAGCATATATTAGATTTGGTATTGTTCTTCCCTAAACCAAATTTTAGAGTTTAAACATGTAAGATGATGCCACCATGTTAAACTAGGCATTTTCCCACCCCATGTACATATAAAGTTTGTTAGGTTTGGAGCTACGGTTATTTAGTTATAAAATAAAGCATTTTAACATGGCATTAGAGAAAATTAAAGCAAACATCAAGTTAACATTTTAAACATGGTTGAAAATTGGATATTATTGATCTAGACAAAATTCTAAACATTTTTCATATATAAAGTTTTTACATGTGAAGTATAGATTGTGAGATATTAAATGTATGAACATGAGGGTCTTTTCTGTAAAACAACGTTCTCTAGAATATTAGGAAAATTGTAGGTCTGGAAAAAAACATGAACGGGCGAAACACAGGTCGGCCCAACAATGCACAGGGTGAGGGCACTGGATCTGAGGCTCACCAGGCCTCATGGGCCGGCTCGGTGAGGAGGCTGGATGCGGGCTGGCAGATCTGGGCCGGCTCGCTGGAGCGGTGCGGCTGGCCTCGCAAGCGGGCACGCTCCTCTCTGGTCAACACAGGGGGATCGAGCGAGCGAAGTAGGGGAAGGGTCAACAAGGCTGCACGACTGCAGCCTCCTCCTCTCGACAAAAGGCAGGAGCGGGACTTGGCGGCGCCAGGCGACGGGGATCCGGTCGAGGACAGCATTCTCCGGCGAGGCAAGGTCCGGCGAGAGTCGCGGGCTCCAGATCCAGCGCTGGGGCAAGCTGCAGGAGGTCGGCGCGGTGGGGCGCTTTACTTGCCGACGCGGACGGCAGAAGCACGGCGGCGCTGGCATCGAGTGCATGGCGAGGCGGGGCAGCGATGAGTCTTGGCGGGAACGGTTCGAGGAGCTCGAGGACGACGACGTCCGGGCGCGGGAGGCGAGGATGGCTGGTGCAAACTCCTCGGGGCTCCCTATTGCACGAACAGCAAGCGCATGTGAGAGAGTGAGGAAAGAAGGAAGAGGAAGGGAGAGGCAGGGGCGCAGGGGTCCTGCTAAAGGTGGTCGCCGGCGACGGGAAGGTCCTCGCCTGATGACGGTGGGGCTGCTGCTTGCTCTGGTTGAGTAGCTGGATGTGGGCATGTAGCTGGAGGCGACGCTGGGTGCCTTGGCCTGGGGTTCGAGCAGAGGAGTTCGGTGGGGGTGGATCGATGGGTGGATCGGGAAGGCAGGGGAGTACCGTGATTGGAGCGATGGGGAAAACGAGGTGCATCTCGCGGCTGGCGGCGGGACGGGACTGAAGGGACAAACTCCCTGGGATCTAGGGTTGTCCACTATATAAAGCAAAAAGGTTTTTGATTAGGGACTAATCTGGCCCTTCGGTCGTAATCGAATGGACGAGAAAAGTAGGTTAGGGAGTCCAATAAAGAAAATGGTGATTTTTTAGGGATGTTAGGGGATGATCTGAAACCAGCGGTGAAAACTCCCCAGGACGGGTTAGGGACAGCTTTCGGACGCGCGCGCGAGGAGGGCCGCGGGCTGACGAGAGAGGTTAAGTTGGGCCTGACGATGAGTGGTAGTGGGCTGTGCGGAAAGCCTTGGGCTGAGAGAAGAGAATAGAGAGACCCGATGACTGGTTCCGGAGACCGAAAATGTCCGACATTAGACCGACTATATTGTCGTTGTAGTTAAACGTTGGGGCATCAAACGACCTCCGAATGCGATGAAATTTGACAGGCGGCCTACTAACAACATAACAACACCGCACGTCAACTTTCATCCCATTCCGAGAACATTCTCTGGCCACCTATAAAATAATATTTCGGACGTGTCGCGGGCGCGTGCAAGTGTGTCTGGGCTCAGAACGGACAACGGAAAGAACTGGGAGACCTGGACGGATGCAAGTTTTGAAAACATGGTGATGCAATGCAGATGATGGCATGGAAAGATGCAGCACGCAAGCAAATGACAAGGCAACAACAGCGAATAACTGGAAGACACCTAGCGCATCGGTCTCGGGGCGTCATAGGAGGAGTCGTAACCGTCTGCATAATCCAGCCTTTTGCTTAAGACCTGCTTAAGAGAGAAAACAGTCTCACCTTTTGAGCTCTCAATGCCTTGTAATAGCTTAGTTTGAAAACTGCATATTTTGCCTATGCCATCGTGCATAGGATGTTGCATATGACCTTTTACCCGTGATGTCAATATATGCATTATATCTGTGATCGCATCTGCAGTGTTTGAATCTATTCCTGTATGCAAAAGATAAAAAACTGTCCTGGCGGTTGATCGCTGGACGGGTCAAAAATACCCGATACATAACTATGAAATCATCATAGTGCAAAAAACAGGACCAGATGTAAGATAAACAAGGCTGAAAAAACCTTTGATTAACGAAAAGATACAGATAAGTCTATTTATGAACAACAATGTCATACCTATGTTCTTTGATTCTGAATTGCCGGCTTATATGACCCGGACAACAAGGTTGACGACCCTAATGTTTGTAGAAGCCAATACCTTGATATGCCTGATGATTGTTATCCCTTGGTAACGCATTGTCAAATAACCGAGCCGATTCAAATTGAAACCATACGTGCAGTTAGCTTTGAGACAACAAAAACCAGTAAAACAAAATAGGATGTTTCAAATGATGTAAATCAAGCATTAAGAGTAATTTGGAGGCTTCTGATTCGAATACGATCAGTAAACCGGACCAAAGGGGTTAAGCTAGGATTCGAATACGATCATGTAGCCCCCAGTGATTTTGGCATTGCGCCGATCAAGAGGGTACCGACAACTATGTTCTCTTTGGTTCGAATACGACCTATGTTTGAATAGGAAGCCCCCAAATGACCTTGAGAGGTTTATAACGACCCTGATTCGAATACGATCCAAGTCGGACCCAAAAGGGGTTAATCTATGATTCGGATACGATCAAGAAGCCCCCTAGTGAGTTTGGTTTTGCGCCAATCAAGAGGGTTACGACAGCTATGTTCTCTTTGGTTCGAATATGACCTATGTTTGAACAGGAAGCCCCCAAGTGACCATGAGGTTTACGGCTAGATTTGAATACGATCATGAGCCGGACCAAAAGGGTTAAGCTAGATTCGGATACAATCAGCCCCCTAATGGTCGTTTGAATAATGAGAATAATAAATATATATGATCATTGAGGAGGAAAAGGACAGAGGTCCTGCTTTATTACTTATCATAATATATACAACGTCAAAGTATGTACATGATGAGAGCCAGTGGCTCAAGTATAGTATGGACAAAGCTGAGCAATATTCCACAGCCGGCGGGTCTCCTCCTCTGACTTGTGTGAGTCTTTGTGCTCTCGAACATTGATAAGGTAATATGACCTGTTGTCTAAGTTCTTGCTGACCACAAAGGGTCCTTCCCAAGGTGGGGATAGCTTGTGTGCATCAGAATGGTCCTGGATGAGCCGGAGCACCAGGTCGCCTTCTTCAAAGGTTCTGGACTTAACCCGGCGGCTGTGATAATGGCGCGGGTCCTGTTGGTAAATTGCTGATCGGGCCGCTGCCAAATCTCTCTCCTCATCTAACAAGTCAAGTGCATCCTATCGGGCTTATTCATTATCAGTTTCAACGTAAGCCGCCTTGCGAGCGAGTCATGACGGATGTCACTAGGCAGGACTGCTTCTGCCCCGTAAACCATGAAGAAAGGTGTATAACTTGTAGACCTGTTAGGAGTGGTATTTATACTCCATGGCACCGAGGGTAACTCCTCTACCCAACAACCCGGTGTCCATTGTAAAGGAACCATAAGCCGGGGCTTGAGACCTTTTAAGATTTCCTGATTTGCTCTCTCAGCTTGACCATTGGATTGGGGGTGAGCTACTAACGAAACATCAAGCCGGATATGCTCACGTTGACAAAACTCCTCCATAGCACCTTTCGACAGATTAGTACCATGTCAGTTATAATGCTGTGTGGAAAACCAAAACGAAATATCACCTTTTTCATGAACTGAACCGTCGTGGCTGTATCACACTTGCTAACCAGCTCTGCCTCAACCCATTTTGTGAATTTGTCAACTGCCACCAAAAGATGTTTCTCTTTATCCTTGGATCTTTTGAAAGGTCGAACCATATCAAGCCCCCAAACTGCAAATGGCCAAGTGATTGGAATCATCCGCAATTCTTGAGCCGGTACGTGCGCTCGTCGTGTGAACTTTTGACACCCATCGCACCTACTAACCAGATCCTCCGCATCAGCATGAGCCGTTAGCCAGTAAAAACCATGACGAAAAGCCTTGGCCACAAGAGACTTTGAGCCAGCATGATGGCCACAATCTCCTTCATGGATCTCACGAAGAATCTCTTGACCTTCTTCAGGAGAGACACATTGTTGAAGCGCTCTAGTGACACTACGATGATATAACTCACCATTGGAAATTGTCATTGACTTAGACCGCCGGCTTATCTGTCTCGCCAAGGTCTCATCCTCTGGCAACTCGCCCCGGGTCATGTAATCCAAATATGGCACTGTCCAGTCTGGAATGACATGAAGAGATGCCACCAGTTATGCCTCCGGGTCAGGAACGGCCAAGTCTTCTTCTGTAGGTCACTTGACAGAAGGGTTATGCAGAACATCTAAAAAGGTGTTAGGTGGCACCGGCTTACGTTGAGACCCCAACCGTCTTAAGGCATCGGCCGCTTCGTTCTTTCTGTGGTCAATGTGTTCCACTTGATAACCCTTGAAATGTCTAGCCACAGCATCAACCTCATGACGATAAGCCGCCATGAGAGGATCCTTGGAATCCCACTTGCCTGATACTTGCTGAACCACTAAATCTGAGTCGCCAAGGCACCATACCCAGCTTAAACTCATTTCCTTAGCCATTCGAAGACCATGGAGCAAAGCCTCATATTCTACTGCGTTGTTAGTACAAGGAAAAATCAATCGCAACATGTAACAAAACTTGACACCTCGAGGAGAAGTTAAGACAACTCCAGCCCCGAGCCTTCCAACTGTCTGGACCCATCAAAATGAATCGTCCAATATGTGTTGTCTGGCTTCTCTTCAGGTGTCTGCAACTCCATCCAATCATTAATGAAATCAACCAGCGCTTGAGATTTGATTGCAGTACGTGGCACGTACTTTAAACCATGAGACCCAAGTTCAATGGCCCACCTGGCGACTCGTCCTGTAGCTTCTCTATTTTGAATAATATCTCCTAATGGAGTAGAGCTAACCACAGTGATAGGGTGACCCTGAAAGTAATGCTTGAGCTTCTGGCTTGCCATGAACACCCCATAAACAAGCTTTTGCCAATGTGGATACCTTTGCTTAGATTCAATGAGCACCTCACTGACATAGTAAGCTGGCCACTGAACCGGATGTTCCTTGCCAATCTCCTTGCGCTCCACAACAATGGCCACACTGACGGCACGTGAGTTAGCAGCCACATATAACAACAGCGGCTCTTTCTCAATGGGAGCAGCCAGAACTGGCGGCTCAGCGAGCTGCCTCTTCAGATCTTCAAAGGTAGAGTCAGCAGCATCACTCCAGAAAAAGTCATTCGTATTTTTCATCATCTGATACAACGGCATGGCCCTCTCACCTAATCGGCTTATGAACCGGCTTAAAGCTGCAACCCGACCCGCTAGCCTTTGAATGTCATTGATGCATGCCGGCTTAGCCAAAGATGTTATTGCCTTAATTTTCTCCGGGTTAGCCTCAATGCCTCTTTTAGACACCAAAAAACCAAAAAATCTTGTCGGTGGGGACTCCAAAAACACATTTTGTCGGGTTAAGCATCATCTTGTAGACCCGGAGGTCATCGAAAGTCTCCTTTAGATCATCTACCAGAGTTTCCTTCGCTCTGGATTTAACCACTATATCATCCACATAAGCATGAATGTTACTCCCAATCTGGTTATGAAGACAGTTCTGCACACATCGCTGATAAGTTGCCTGGGCACTCTTAAGCCCAAAAGGCATAGACACATAGCAGAAGGCTCCAAACGGAGTGATGAAAGCTGTCTTCTCCTGGTCCTTAACTGCCATCTTGATCTGATGATAACTAGAATAAGCATCCAAAAAACTCAAACGCTCACAACCTGCCGTAGCATCAATGATTTGATCAATACGGGGGAGAGCAAAAGGATCAGCCGGACAAGCCTTGTTTAAATCTGTGTAATCCACACACATACGCCAGGTGTTGTTCTTTTTTAGTACAAGCACCAGGTTAGCCAACCACTCTGGGTGAAAACTTCAACAATAAACCCGGCCGCCAAGAGCCGGGCTACCACTTCTCCAATAGCCTTGCGCCTTTCCTCATTAAACCGCCGAAGAAACTGCCTGACCAGCTTAAACTTTGGATCAATGTTGAGAGTGTGCTCAGCGAGTTCCCTCGGTACACCCGGCATGTCAGAAGGCTTCCATGCAAAGATGTCCCGGTTCTCATGGATGAACTCAATGAGCGCTCTTTCCTATTTTGGATCCAAATTGGCGCTGATAATGAACTGTTTGGATGAGTCGCCAGGCACAAAATCAACCGTCTTAGTATCATCAGCTGACTTAAATTTCAGCGCCGGCTCATGCTCCATAGTGGGCTTCTTCAAAGATGTCATATCTGTCGGGTCAACATTATCCTTATAAAACATCAATTCCTCTGTTGCGCAAACAGATTCGGCATAAGCTGCATCACCTTCTTCACATTCTAGGGCTATCTTCCGGCTTCCATGTACTGTGATGGTGCCTTTATAACCCGGCATTTTGAGCTGCAGATAAACATAACAGGACCGAGCCATGAACTTAGCATAAGCCGGCCGTCCAAACAGAGCATGATATGGGCTTTTGATCTTAGCAACTTCAAAAGTTAACTTCTCAGCCCTAGAATCATACTCATCCCCAAAGGCTACTTCCAGCTCAATCTTACCAACCGGGTACGCCGACTTACCAGGCACCACCCCATGAAGAACAGTGTTAGATGTTTTAAGACTCTTATCAGTCAACCCCATGCGACGGAACGTCTCATAATAGAGGATGTTGATGCTACTGCCTCCGTCCATGAGCACTTTAGTGAACTTGTATCCACCAACCTGAGGCGCCACGACCAAAGCTAGATGACCCGGATTATCGACCCGGGGAGGATGATCTTCCCTACTTCATACAATAGGATGTTTAGACCATCTCAAATAACGTGGAAACGCCGGCTCAACAGTATTTACAGCCATGTTATGAAGTTTCTGGTCCCTCTTGCACAAACTGGTGGTGAACACATGATACTGCCCACCGTTCAGCTGCTTTGGGTTACTCTGGTACCCGGACTGTTGTTGCTGCTGGTGACTGCCCTGGCCGGATTGCTGATTATAGCCGCCTTGACTACTTTGATGGCCCTGGCCATGAAAACCGCCACCGCCTGAGCCGGCACCTAGAGCATGAAAGCCACCACCGCCTAAGCCGACGCTAGGTCCGTGGTTACCATCGAACATGTTAGAATTCTTAAAAGCCTTCATGATCGTACAGTCCTTCCATAGATGAGTGCCGTGTCTGGGACAAGGTTCATTCATCAACTGTTCGAGGGAGGGGCCTAACACGCCTGACCGAGGAGGTGGCCTCCCCTTGCGTCGTTGATTGTTGCCCTGTGCATTGGTGCTAGCCACAAACTCCAGACTACCGTCAGCCTTATGTTTATTACCTCCTGGATTTGTCGGGTTATGCTGGTGACCTTTGTCGTGGAATTGTCACGGCAGATGTCCTAGTGAAAGGACTTAGTCGTGGAGCCATCGCAACTAGGAAGCTTAAAGGGGTTAATCGGGACAAGGGACACAAGAGGTTTATACTGGTTCGGCCCCTTGCGGTGAAGGTAAAGCCTAGTCCAGTTGTTGTGGTATTGCTAGGTTTTGATAACCAAGGAGCGAATACACTAGCTTGGCTCTCGATCTGTTGTTTCTTGCCCTAAGCCGCCGCCAGGTCGTCCCCTTATATACACAGGTGAATGCCTAGCAGCCTACAGAGTACCGGCCGGCTCATACAATGTGTCCGGCTTGGTGACTTCTTTTACATGCCTTTCTTTACAAGTCTTACTTATACATGGCGGTTTACAATTACGGGCCTTAAGCCACCTCTGGGCTTGGGCCTACTACAAGCCTTATAATAAACCATTGCCTTGTATATTTGCTGGGCTTCTTTTAGTAACCCGCCATGAAGATTGACCCGGCCCCTCCTGGGTGGGTCATACCTGGTAGTCATATTCCCAACAATACCCATCTTGGATGCCTATCATATTAGGACTAATTTTCTAGCCAAAGCAAATTACCATACTGTTCTAAAAGACTCTCAAAATAATATAAGTGGAGCATGAGAGAACAATAATTTCTATAAAATAAAACCACCACCGTGCTCTTAAAGATATAAGTGAAGCACTAGAGCAAAATTTATCTAGCTGAAAAGATATAAGTGAAGCACATAGAGTATTCTCATATATTCCGATTCATGTGTGTCTCACCAAAAGGTGTGTACAGCAAGGATGATGGTGGTAAACTAAAAAGCAAAGACTCAAATCATACAAGACGCTCCAAGCAAAACACATATCATGTGGTGAATAAAAATATAGCCTCAAGTAAAGTTACCGATGGACGAAGACGAAAGAGGGGATGCCTTCCGGTGCATCCCCAAGCTTAGGATTTTGGTTGTCCTTGAATTTTACCTTGGGGTGCCTTGGGCATCCCCAAGCTTAGGCTCTTAGCGCTTCTTATTCCAAAATCCATCAAATCTTTACCCAAACCTTGAAAACTTCACAACACAAAACTCAACAGAAAATCTCATGAGCTCCGTTAGTATAAGAAAACAAACCACCACTTCAAGGCACTGTAATGAACTCATTCTTTATTTATGTTGGTGTTAAAACTATTGTATTCCAACTTCTCTATGGTTCATACCACCCCATACTAGCCACAGATTCTTCAAAATAAGCAAACAACACACGAAAAACAGAATCTGTCAAAAACAGAACAGTCTGTAGTAATCTGTAGATTTATAATACTTCTATAACCCCAAAAATTCTGAAATAAATTGGTGGAAGTGAGGAATTTTACTATTAATCATCTGCAAAACTAATCAACCTAATCGGACTCTCCAGTAAAAAATGGTAGCAAATCTCGTGAGCGCTAAAGTTTCTGTTTTTTACAGCAAGGTCGCAGAAGCTTCCCCCAAGTCTTCCCAAAGCTTGTACTTGGCACAAACACTAATTAAAAACATAAAACCACATCTAAACAGAAGCTAGATGAATTATTTATTACTAAACAGGAAGAATAACAAGAAACAAAAATAAAATTGGGTTGCCTCCCAACAAGCGTTATCGTTTAACGCCCCTAGCTAGGCATAAAGGCAAGAATAGATCTAGGTATTGCCATGATAATGATAAGGAAAATCATGAAAACTCATCTCATGCTCCCTACGTTCAGCGGCAAGTTTTCTTTGTGGCAAGCAAAAGTAATCAAAAGGGCTAAATTTAATGGGACAAAAGTCCCCAAGATCAAGCTCGGGAGGTATTGATTCCTCCTTTGGCCCCTCATATTGCACAACCAATTCATCATTATAAGCATTATTTTGGCAAAAAGTCATGAGCTTTTCTTCAAGAGAAAAACCTAACCCATTGTTCTGGATAGCAAAATTATTGTTAAGTTCAGAAATCCTGTCAACTACAACGTCGGTAGGAACCTTTTTCTAAGGTTTTCATTAAAATCAACATGATCTAAAGATCGTACGCCCATTATGTCTTCTTGATAAAAAGGATTGCTTCTATGGGAGGACGGACGGCATCCACCCTATAATGCGCAAAAATTTCATTGGCTTCTTTTATTATAGATCTAAACTCATGAGGTAAAAGATGGTAGCTGCTGGCTTAACAGAAGAATGCTCAATATTAGAAAATTCTAGAAAAATCCTTTGGATGCAAGGGTGCATATGAATAAATTGTCTTTCAAGTTCAACTATGAGCAAAGATATAGTATCCGCCAAACTACTAGTTCGATGAAGAATAGACCCTCACATAGTGGGTAAAGCACCGGCACAAGTAAAGAAATCTTAAATAACTCCTTTTCCAATAGTATTACCACTACCGATCCGAAACTTTTTAGTGTGCAAAATAGTAGGTTCTTCATGAGGATAATCAAAAGCATCAATGTTTTCCATGTTATTACCATTATCCTTATCTATGATAACCTCCCCAATTTCAGACATGATGGCAGCAAATTGCTAAAAGAACGGGCACACAAAAAGCAAGAAGAAGAGCGAACGAAAAAAGAGGGTGAATAAAATGGCAAGGGTGAACTGGGGGAGAGGAAAACGAGAGGCAAATGGCAAATAATGTAATGCGAGGGATAAGAGTTTGTGATGGGTACTTGGTATGTATTGACTTGTGCGTAGATCTCCCCGGCAACGGCGCCATAAATCCTTCTTGCTACCTCTTGAGCATGCGTTGCTTTTCCCTTGAAGAGGAAAGGGTGATGCAGCAAAGTAGCATAAGTATTTCCCTCAGTTTTTGAGAACCAAGGTATCAATCCAGTAGGGGACTACACACAAGTCCCTCGTACCTACACAAACAAATAAGAACCTTGCAACCAACGTGATAAAGGGGTTGTCAATCCCTTCACGGCCACTTGTAAAAGTGAGATCTGGTAAAGATAATAAGATAAATATTTTTGGTATTTTTGTTGTATAGATTGGAAAATAAAGATTGCAAAATAAACAACGATAGAAATAGCAAGTAGATAGGAAAATAATATAATGGAGAATAGACCCAGGGGCCATAGGTTTCACCAGTGGCTTTTCTCAAGATAGCAAATTCTACGGTGGGTGAACAAATTATTGTCGAGCAATTGATAGAAAAGCGCATAGTTAGGAGAATATCTAGGCATGATCATGTATATAGGCATCACGTCCGCGACAAGTAGATCGAAACAATTTTGCATCTACTACTATGTCGAGACCGGATTTTCGGGATATTAATTTCCCAGAAAATGGCCCTTGTGCTCACCAGCCCCAGGATTACTGTTAGCTAATGAGACGCCAACTTCATACAGAAACTCCAAGCAAAATAAAAAATGTGTAGTACAAGACTATACTGGCCTATGAGTACAACAAATGGTTTCTAGTGGTTGACGGCGGAAGCGGTCTGCGGATCATCAGCGTCTATGGGACTCCATTTCCCACAGGAACAGTTGACCTAGATAACTCCTATCTTCGCGAGGCTGCTATCACCATTGCGTAGGTTCCGGGGCTGTCATCGCAACGCTCCTCTCCATGCAATAAATATGGCCAAGACAATAGCCAGGGACACGCCAGTGAGTACTTTGAATGTACTCACAAACATTATGAACACGAGTATAATATAACAAATGATAATCATGCTCTGAAATATTCTATGATCACAACGTCAGTCACAAGATAACAATTCATGATGCATGCAAGCAGGTTATTCATATACCACATGAATATGCAATAAGGGAGTAGAAATAGAATGCACCAATCGGGTGTCTGAAGCGACACCTCGAGAGGATAATAATATAAAGCATGCCTCAGTCGGGCGTTTGAGCGACACCACATAAAGGGCTTATAAATAAAAGAAATAACAAGCATGCCACAGTCGGGCGTCTGTGCGACACCATATAAAGGGCTTATAAATAATTTAAATAACAGGCATGCCATAGTCGGGTATCTGTGCGACACCACATAAAGGGCTTATAAATAATTTAAATAACAGGCATGCCACAGTCGGGTGTCTGAGCGACACCACATAAAGGGCTTATAAATAATTTAAATAATAGGCATGCCACAGTCGGGCGTCTGAGCGACACCACTTAAAGGGCTTATAAAAGAATGATCACAGTGAATATCCAGGAGGTAGAACTGTCCCAGGGATACTCAATAATTCAAATAATGTAAGTGGTTAGTCCATGATAATAATAATCATAGTCATCATGAGTCACAAGTCACGATCCATGTTCTGGTTTAGCAGTTTTTCCTCCGAAGACCGACACTAAGACCGACACTTGACCCATCCCAGACTGTAGTCCTTAACCATGGACACGGCTATTCGAATAGATATAATCTCTGCAGAGGGTGTACTCTTTACCTACGAGTAACGGATTCCTTTAGTCCATCGGGACAAATTCCGTCTACGGTCTTTTAATTGAATACACACCTGACCGCGCACACCAGCCTAACTTACCGGTGTCTGGAATCACCCACGACACCCGTTAAGTGAAACTCTAAGTGGGGAGGCTACAACCTCAATTAGCAGGGGAACACAAAATTTATAACGCGCGCAAACTAGGGGAGCTACCCCCTCGGCTCCAACCGGAAACACCCATGCCCCCGGACCAAGTGGCATGCCTACCGGATGCAACCGGTATCTTCCACCATGGCCTCTCTGTATGGTGTGTGCTAGGAAGGGGTTGACAACTTACTGAACCGTACCCTACCTATGGCAGGGACAAGTGGTAGTACGAAACAAGTATGGGGGTTACTGGAACAAGACTCGATCTATGGTCGACTCAGGAGGTTAAAGCATTTCCTGCATGATAAGCTTAAGAAATATATTTCACACCAATCAGACAGAATCGCCACTCATCATACCTCACCATGCCTTACCGGACATAACCGTCTCGACGAAGAATTAGAGACCAGCTCGTGTCTACCCAAGACATAGACTTTCCCAGATTCCTTCCGGTAGGCATGAAAGGCATACGAGGGTGATTACTATCAGAAGCATATCAAAATCCCAATAGCAAGGAATCATCATTATGCACTCATGAATATGATCATCGCACCACATAAAATACCGAATACTTCATGTCGAGGTGGTGTCGTATTTGTATCAAACAACACACAACAATATTATGCCAAGTTTCAGAATGCTTGCCTTCAAGAGTATGCAAGTGGGGGTGCACTTTTCGAAAGTTGTTTCCCTCTCCAAAATCCTATTTAAGAGAATTTCAAATTAACACATAGTTTCAAAACAGTACAAAAAAGTTGTTCAGAAGATTTTCAAATAAATATGAAAATAAACTAGACAAAATTTGAGAAACAATAGAAAAAGAATCAAATCAATTGGACTTATATTTTAAAAGTTATAGCCAGTCAAAGTTTTGTCAAAATTCTGTTTTTAATAAAATCAAAAAAAGAAAACGGTTCGGGGAGTAATACATTTTCGAACAGGAGGAAACGCACTCTGGGTTTTACGCTTCCACTAAAGAAAGCGTGGGTCGTCGCTGGGTCACTGATAGTGGGTCCATCGGGCCCACTGGTCAGGTTTGACCAGTCGCCCGCGCCTTCTTTCTCCTCTGGCCGAGCAGAGGCGGAGCTCCGGTGATTGCCGTCGACGAACAGCAGCTCCCCACGGGATTCCTAGGGCAGGGATGGATCCGCCAGTCTAGGGCGGTCCTCCCAGTGGTCAAGAGGGTCGTGGGGACAAAGGGGGTCGCCGGCGGCGAGCTCCGCGGCGGACGGTGGCCTCTGGTGGATTGGGGTCTTGGGCTACGGTGGCTCCCGGTCGTGTTTGAGAGGTGGGGTGGCTCCGCACGGTCGAGGGGAGGAGGATGGGAGCACGGGAGGAGATAGGGGCCTCGGCCTTGGCCGGATTTTACCGGAACATGGCGGCGGCCGGGCCTGCCGGAGATGGGAGAGATGATGGCCTTTGTCCAACTGGGGAGGAGGGGGCTTCCTACTACTCGAACAGGGTTGCTGACGAGCCTAGGCATGATCGGAAGGGCTATTTATAGCCCGGGGAGGTTGGTCCCCGCGGCTGCGGATAAGATCGCCAGCGAACCGCCATTCTGTTGCTAGCAGAGCGACAGGGTGGCGACGGGCGCTAGCGGACGGACTCGTGGATGACCTCGGGCTATTCAGGGGCGAGCAGGCATGCTGGAGTGGCTCGGGCGGCACCGTCCATGGCAGGAGCCTGCTGCGGACGCTGGCATGCCACCAAGGGAGCTCTAACGGCGGCGCTGTAGGGCGCCAGGGGTGGCTTGGAGGGTTCTGGCGAACGGGTGAGGACAGGGCGTGGCCCTGCGGGCGAGCAAAGGCAAGGGCGCGGGGGTAAGCGAACGCGGCGACTCGGTTGCGTGCGCGTGCAAAACATGCGCTCTGGGTGAGCCCAGAGCACGCACGCCAGGTGCTCGACGAAATTCCAACGTGTGTTAGAGGGCCCGAATGAGGCTGGTAGTTAAAAGGTCTAGGTTAGAGGTAGCTAGGAGCTTAGTGGACAAGGTTGTCGGGTCAGGGGATCAAGTTCATACTGCAAATTAAAAACTATGTCAAATCTGTCCATGAACCCAAGGTGCTTGACAGAATGCCATGGGCATCTAGGCATCTCTTTGGGTGGCCAAAATCTTCAGATCAGAGTCTCTTTAGATGATAAAGAGGGTGGCAAGGTTAGTTCGATGAAAACAAAAACTCCCTCGTGCAAGTTTTTGAGAGAACCAAATCTGGACAGGAAATAAAGGGCATTATTTCATGAACCAAAAATATTCAAATGGTTCCCAAATCCTGGACTTAAGGGTTTTGTAGGGCGTACTTCAAGCAGGACAAATCTTAAGTCAACAAGAGCAAGATAAAATATGGTTGCGGCATAAATCACCAAACTGGACCAGAATGAAGATGAGGATAGTTTGCTCAAATTTTTCAAAGAACACCAATGGGTTTTTGCATAAAGTTGAATTATACACTACTACTAACATCCCCAAATTTTGGTAGAATTTAAAAAGAAATATTTAAATTTGTTGTAGTGCAAATTACAAACTGGAACAGATTTGAAAACTTGGGGTAGGGCTCAAAATTTCCAAATGACTAAAAGAGATTTTTGCATAAAAGTGATGTGGGAACATCACATGACATCCCCAAATTTTGGTGGGGATTTTAAAGAAGTATTTGAAAGGGTTGTAGTGCAAATGGAACCCTAAAACTTATGAAAAATCATTTTTAAAGAAATAAAGCTCAGGAAAAATAATTATAGAAATAATTCCACTGATAGAAGAAATGTTCTTGGGAAGATATACAAGTCCAACAATATTTCTGAAAGGTTTCCACCCAGAAGGAAAAACTCAAAATTTCAGAGGGGCGGAGTGATCTGAAAATTAAAAGATAAAACCAAAAAATAAAAATTTAATTTCCTGGAAAGATTTTAATCAATAAATCAAGGTTAAAAGTTTGGGGTGTTACAACACTACCCCCCTTAAGAAAAAATCTCGTCCTCGAGATTTTCTTAAGGGTTGCTTTAAAAAAATTACTCCTATTATCTCAAAGCAATATCACAAAATAACCATCCTACACATGCAATAAAATGAGGCTACAGTGAGTGGGAAATTAAGTGGTGTAAAACTACAGTGCGGAATACTGGCGCTGCGTGAAAAAATCTATGGTTGGGGAAAACGAGAAATTTCTATCTTGGTTAAAGTAAATTTCGAATAAATCTCTAAATTTTCAAAATACGCTAGTCGTACCCGAGAGCACAGTGCTCTCTCTGGCTGACAGATGGACCCGGGGCCCATTGTCAGTCTCTTCTTCTACCTCTGGCTCTCTCTTCTTCCTCTCTCTCACGCGCTTTCCCACGCTTTCTCCACCGGCGACGTCTAGCGCGTAGGGCATCTAGGCCGTACTGCAGTAGTGCGTGGTGCGCTAGCTGCCGGTGCAGCATGCACTCACCTCACGGGCCAGTGCACTGTCGGCACTGCTCGCGGATTCGCCTCTGAACACCGGCGATCGAGCGACGAGCGGCGCTGGTGGACTTCGCCCACCGTACACCGATCTCGAGCTATAAAATGATCGAGGTGCTCCTTTATTCTTCCTCACACCTGGCCTCGCTTCTCCTTCTCCTTCCTTCTCCTCCATTTCTGTCTGCAGGAGCTCGAGACGAGGCTCTAATGGCAGAGGTGATGTTAGACTGATACATGATCCTGATTTGCGGAGGGTTGGCGACATTGCTGGGGTTCTCCGTGCTCTTGTGCGCGATGATCCTCAATGATCATCGTGAAGCTGCTGCTCGAGTGTTAGCTCTCCGCGGTGGCGGTGATCATGAGGATTAAGAGTGGTGTCAGGTGGTAACTGTTGTCAGTGTGCTGGAGGCAACTTTCACCCGAACAATTACCCACAAATCTCTTCTTCGGAGACTGTGGTGTGCTAGGGGGGTGACCAGTTAGGTGCAAAATGTGCACATGGATTTGCAATTAGTGCACGGGGTCGAGTGGTTGTGGTTGTGAGTCTGCTGTCGTGGTGCTGCGTGAATAAAAATCTATGTCGTGAAGAGATATACGCTGCAACAACTCAGGAAAAAAAATCTCACTTCAGAATTTACCGAGAGCGGAAACAGTTAATAAAATTAACAGCAGTAAAAACTACTCTCATTAATTGAAACCAAATATTTGATTCATCGCACAAATTTAGGATATCACGCATAAGTTGCACCACATAAATAAAAGCCAGGGAACAATAAACATAGCAGTGACGTCTATAATGAAAATGGTAAATATACAAGGTCCTGAGAAAACGTCTCTGGTACTGAGGCACACTCTTCTTCTATCGGGGGAAGTGGATTGACTAGTTGGTGAATGTGTCTCTCCTGGTCGGGACTCAGTGGTCTGCCAATAGCGATCTGAGGATTTAAATCAGCGAGGCTCTGGAGATAACCCATTACCCGCTGGGTCAAACGCTCTTGAGCGATGACATACTGGGCAAGGTTGGCCAGCACTGGGTCTCTCTCAATTCATCCATCGGGAAAAGATTCTACTTCTCCAGGTGCTGCATGACTCGGGAAGTAATAATACCCCTGTTCGCTGGCATAGGGTACCGCGAATCGAAGGCGAGCAAGTGCTTCATACGCAGCAGCTTCTATGGCCATTTGCGGAGTCGGCATAGATTTTCCCATGAAGGAGACTTCCGTTGGGTCTTGGTTTGGGTTTGCGGGAGGAATGTGCACCACTGCCCAATATTTCGAGGTGGAAGGAGTGATCTTCGATTTGAGCAACTTGTACTGGGGTGGATGGGTAGAACTCATTGTACTGCAGGTAAAGTCCCACAATATTTTAACAAAACTACCTGGGGTTGCATCTGGAGTTCTCAGATAAATACTAGGGCTCTGCATGGCAAAGAAATGGCTGTGAGGGTTGTGCACAATGTGAGGGGTACTTGGCAAGGTCACGAGGTGGCCTTTTATATAGTATCTGGGCTGGGTCATTTATCGCTGTGAGGGGGTAACTAGCTTGTTGGTTCTGCTCTATGGGGTCGGGGTCAATGCCACAGATACACATATCTCACAAAAGTGATGTATTACTGTGGGTGTCGTCGGGGTGGTTTTTGGTGGCTACACCCGGAATTAAAAATGTAACCATACACCAACATACTTATGCATGGCTACTATTTAAAATAGGGGCGCACAAGCAGACAGTATTTAATTATGGCGATACAAGATCACGCAATTACAGGGCGCGGGCATACTAAGACTTGGTACTACTCGAGTGAATTATTCTACCTCGTTTATATCTAAGCGGGCGTGCCTTGTGGACGTCGAGGCTTCTCCACGGGTTTCTCCGTCGGGGTTAGCTGGATGGAGTTGAGGGGCCGCAGGGTCGGGGTAGCGATGATGACCATCGCGGGGGTTGTTGGCCACAATCCCGTTGGAGCGTGTTCCCAAAAGGCGACAAAGCACTTCTGGGGACACCAAAGCATTTTGGTCGATGGCTGGGGCAGACCTCAAGGACTCGATTAGTTGTCCGAACAGCACGACTGGGTTGTCGGCGTCGGGCTCATCTTCTCTTCTTGCCGGGGCTCGGCGGACCAGTTCTCCACGGCTGCGATCAGATCAAGGGTGATTTGATCGAACAGTTCCTCTAGTGTACTTACATAGCGCACTAGATGCAACAATGCAGGATCTGTCTCGTGGTCTCCGTTGGCAACCTGGGGTGGCCTACCATACCCGTCACGGCTGGGGGAGTAGTAGAACGAGCGACAGTTGACTCTAGGCGACAAGTGCCAGAGTTGAACTATAGCCTCTCGAGCAGCTAGTTGGATGGCTTGTGGCTCAAAGGAAGTTGTCCTTCTAGTGAACCTGTAGGGGCGTTCTGGCAATAGACCCCTACCATAGACGTGCACAGTGGCCCAGAATTGACGGCTCTCACCGCTCATGGGCCCTTGGTACACAACATACTCTAGGGGCTCTTCTAATGCAAAGGCACGGCAGGCGAGGTTTGCTAGCACGGTCACAAAACCTCCAAGGTTGGCTGCTGTGGTCTCACTGTGAACAACGGGTCCAGGCATTATAGCTCGGTTTGGGCTAGAGGTTGTGTTGTGCTAGGTTGAGGCTAGCGTGCCCTTTTTATAGAAAGAGGGGATGGAGTCTTCCTTTGCACACTTGCGAATGAGACATTTTAGGTGTCGGTCACTGGCGTGTGATCGACAGGCTAGGCTGATAGGTTGGGCACCGACTGCCAAAAGGTGTCGGGGTCACTGTGTGGCTATCTTACATGAGAAGCTTGGCTGGGGTTAGGTTAAGGTCTGGTGGGTTGGTTAACCTAGGTTTTTCGACCTGGCTAAGATAGGATTAGCCAATGGTCAGCCTGGCTCTGATACCAAGGTTGTCGCAACCAGATTTTCAGGATATTAATTTCCCAGAAAATGGTCCTTGTGCTCACCAGCCCCAGGATTACTGTTAGCTGATGAGACACCAGCTTGATACAGAAACTCCAAGCAAAATACAAAATGTGTAGTACAAGACCATTCTGGCCTATGAGTACAACAAATGGTTTCTAGTGGTTGACGGCGGAAGTGGTTTGCGGTTCATCAGCGTCTATGGGACTCCATTTCCCACAGGAACAGCTGACCTGGATAACTCCTATCTTTGCAAGGCTTCTATCACCATTGCGTAGGTTCCGGGGCTGTCATCGCAACGCTCCTCTCCATGCAAGAAATTTGCCCAAGACAATAGCCAGGGACACGCCAGTGAGTACTTTGAATGTACTCGCAAACATTATGAACACGGGTATAATATAACAAATGATAATCATGCTCTGAAATATTCTATGATCACAACGTCAGTCACAAGATAACAATTCATGATGCACGCAAGCAGGTTATTCATATACCACATGAATATGCAATAAGGGAGTAGAAATAGAATGCACCGATCGGGTGTCTGAAGCGACGCCTCGAAAGGATAATAATATAAAGCATGCCTCAGTCGGGCGTCTGAGCGACACCACATAAAGGGCTTATAAATAAAAGAAATAACAACCATGCCACAGTCAGGCGTCTGTGCGACACCACATAAAGGGCTTATAAATAATTTAAATAACAGGCATGCCATAGTCGGGTGTCTGTGCGACACCACATAAAGGGCTTATAAATAATTTGAATAACAGGCATGCCACAGTCGGGTGTCTGAGCGACACCACATAAAGGGCTTAAAATAATTTAAATAATAGGCATGCCATAGTCGGGCGTCTGAGCGACACCACATAAAGGGCTTATAAAAGAATAATCGTAGTGAATATCCAGGAGGTAGAACCGTCCCAGGGATACTCAATAATTCAAATAATGTAAGTGGTTAGTCCATGATAATAATAATCATAGTCATCATGAGTCACAAGTCATGATCCATGTTCTAGTTTAGCAGTTTTTCCTCCGAAGACCGACACTAAGACCGACACTTGACCCATACCAGACTGTAGTCCTTAACCATGGACATGGCTATTCGAATAGATATAATCTCTGCAGAGGGTGTACTCTTTACCCACGAGTAACAGATTCCTTTAGTCCATCGGGACAAATTCCGTCTATGGTCTTTTAATTGAAAACACACCTGACCGCACACACCAGCCTAACTTACCGGTGTCTGGAATCACCCACGACACCTGTTAAGCGAAACTCTAAGTGGGGAGGCTACAACCTCGATTAGCATGGGATCACAAAATTTATAACGCGCGCAAACTAGGGGAGCTACCCCCTCGGCTCCAACCGGAAACACCCATGCCCCCGGACCAGGTGGCATGCCTACCGGATGCAGCCGATATCTTCCACCATGGCCTCTCTGTACGGTGTGTGCTAGGAAGGGGTTGACAACTTACTGAATCGTACCCTACCTATGGCAGGGACAAGTGGTAGTACGAAACAAGTATGGGGGTTACTGGAAGAAGACTCGATCTATTGTCAACTTAGGAGGTTAAACCATTTCCTGCATGATAAGCATAAGAAATATATTTCACACCAATCAGACAGAATCACCACTCATCATACCTCACCATGCCTTACCGGACATAACCATCTCGGCGAAGAATTAGAGACTAGCTGGTGTCTACCCAAGACAGAGACTTTCCCGGATTCCTTCCGGTAGGCATGAAAGGCATACGAGGGTGATTACTATCAGAAGCATATCAAAATCCCAATAGCAAGGAATCATCATTATACACTCAGGAATATGATCATCGCACCACATAAAATACTGAATACTTCGCGTCGAGGTGGTGTCGTATTTGTATCAAACAACACACACCAATATTATGCCAGGGTTCAGAATGCTTGCCTTCAAGAGTATGCAAAGTGGGGTTGCACTTTCCGAAAGTTATTTCCCTCTCCAAAATCCTATTTAAGAGAATTTCAAATTAACACATAGTTTCAAAACAGTACAAAAAAGTTGTTCAGATGGTTTTCAAATAAATATGAAAATAAACTAGACAAAATTTGAGAAACAACAGAAAAAGAATCAAATCAATTGGACTTATATTTCAAAAGTTATAGCCAGTCAAAGTTTAGGCCAAATTATGTTTTTAGTAAAATCAGAAAAAGAAAACGGTTCGGGGAGTAATACGTTTTCGAACAGGAGGAAACGTACTCTGGGTTTTACGCTTCCACTAAAGCCAGCGAGGGTCGTCGCTGGGTCACTGACAGTGGGACCATCGGGTCCACTGGTTAGGTTTGACCAGTCGCCTGCGCCTTCTTTCTCCTCTAGCCGAGCAGAGGCGGAGCTCCGGCGATTGCCGCCGACGAACGGCGGCTCCCCATGGGATTCCGAGGGTAGGGATGGATCCGCCAGTCCAGGGCGGTCCTTCGACTGGTCGAGAGGGTCGTGGGGACAAAGGGGATCACCGGCGGCGAGCTCCGCGGCGGACGGTGGCCTCTGGTGGATTGGGGTCTCGGGCTACGGTGGCTCCAGATCGTCTTTGAGAGGTGGGGTGGCTCCGCATGGTCGAGGGGAGGAGGATGGGAGCACGGGAGGAGTTAGGGGCCTCGTTCTTGGCCGGATTTTACCGGAACGTGGCGGCGGCCGGCCTGCCAGAGATGGGAGAGATGATGGCCTCTGGCCAACTGGGGAGGAGGGGCCTTCCTACTACTCGAACAGGGTTGCTGACGAGCCTAGGTGTGATCAGAAGGGCTATTTATAGCCCGGGGAGGTCGGTCCCCGCAGCTGCGGAGAAGAACGTCGGCGAACCGCTGTTCTTTTGCTAGCAGAGCGACGTGGCGGCGACGGGCGCTAGCGGACAGACTCGTGGATGAGCGCGGGCTATTCAGGGGCGAGCTGGCGCGCTGGAGTGGCTCGGGCGGCACCGTCCATGGCAGGAGCCTGCTGCGGACGTCGGCATGCCGCCAAGGGAGCTCTGACGGCGGCGCTGTAGGGCGCCAGGGGTGGCTTGGAGGGTTCTGGCGAGCAGGTGAGGAGAGGGCGTGGCCCTGCGGGCGAGCAAAGGCCAGGGCGCGGGGGTAAGTGAACGCGGAGGCTCGGTTGCGCATGCGCGTGCAAAAACGTGCGCTCTGGGCGTGCCCAGAGAACGCACGCTAGGGGCTCGATGAATTGCCAACGTGTGTTAGAGGGCTCGAATGAGGCTGGTAGTTAACAGGTCTAGGTTAGAGGTAGCTAGGAGCTTAGTGGACAAGGTTGTCGGGTCAGGGGATCAAGTTCATAATGCGAATTAAAAACTATTTCATATCTGTCCATGAACCCAAGGTGCTCGACAGAATGCCATGGGCATCTAGGCATCTCCTTGGGTGGCCAAAATCTCCAGATCAGAGTCTCTTTAGATGATAAAGAGGGTGCCAAGGTTAGTTTGATGAAAACAAAAACTTCCTAGTGCAAGTTTTTGAGAAAACCAAATTTGGACAGGAAATAAAGGGCATTATTGCATGGACCAAAAATATTCAAATGGTTCCCAAATCTTGGACTTAAGGGTTTGGTAGGGTGTACTTCAAGCAGGACAAATCCTAAGGCAACAAGAGCAAGATAAAATATGGTTGAAGTATAAATCACCAAACTGGACCAGAATGAAGATGAGGATGGTTTGCTCAAATTTTTCAAAGAACACCAATGGGTTTTTGCATAAAGTTGAATTATACACTACTACTAACATCCCCAAATTTTGGTAGAATTTACAAAGAAATATTTAAATAGGTTGTAGTGCAAATTACAAACTGGACCAGATTTGAAAACTTGGGGTAGGGCTCAAAATTTCCAAATGACTAAAAAAGATTTTTGCATAAACGTGATGTGGGAACATCACATGACATCCCCAAATTTTGGTGGGGATTTTAAAGAAGTATTTGAAAGGTTTGTATGCAAATGGAACCCTAAAACTTATGAAAACTCATTTTTAAAGAAAGAAAGCTCAGGAAAAATAATTGTAGAAATAATTCCACTGATAGAAGAAATGTTCTTGGGAAGATATACAAGTCCAACAATATTTCTGAAAGGTTTCCACCTAGAAGGAAAAACTCAAAATTTCAGAGGGGCAGAGTGATCTGAAAATTAAAAGATAAAACCAGAAAATAAAATTTTAATTTCCTGGCACAATTTTAATTAATAAATCAAGGTTAAAAGTTTGGGGTGTTACATACTATTACTCCACACATCGACCGCTATCCAGCATGCATCTAGAGTATTATGTTCATAAGAGCAGAGTAACGCATTAGGCAAGATGACATGATGTAGAGGGATAAACTCAAGCAATATGATATAAACCCCATCTTTTTATCCTTGATGGCAACAATACAATACGTGCCTTGCTGCCCCTGCTATCACTAGGAAAGGACACCGCAAGATTGAACCCAAAGCTAAGCACTTCTCCCATTACAAGAAAGATCAATCTAGTAGGCCAAACCAAACTGATAATTCGAAGAGACCTGCAACGATATTAAATCATGCATGAAAGAATTCAGAGAAGAATCAAATATTTTTCATAGATAATCTTGATCATAAACCCACAATTCATCGGATCTCGACAAAGACACCGCAAAAATAATTACATCGAATAGATCTCCAAGAGAATCGAGGAGAACTTTGTATTGACATCCAAAGAGAGAGAAGAAGCCATCTAGCTAATAACTATGGACCCGAAGGTCTGTGGTAAACTACTCACACATCATCGGAGAGGCTATGGTGTTGATGTAGAAGCCCTCCATGATCGATTCCCCATCCGGCGGAGTGCCAGAAAAGGCCCCAAGATGGGATCTCACGGGCACAGAAGGTTGTGGCGGTGGAAATAGGGTTTCGTGGTGCTCCTAGATGTTTTCGGGGTATATGGGTATATATAGGAGGAAGAAGTAGTTCTGTGGAGCTGCAAGGGGCCCATGAGGGTGGGGGCGTGCCTGCCCCCTGGGCACGCCCTCCTGCCTCGTGGCCTCCTCGCTTCTTTCTTGACGTCCACTCCAAGTCTCCTGGATCACGTTTGTTCCAAAAATAACTATCCCGAAGGTTTCATTCCGTTTGGATTCGGTTTGATATTCCTTTTCTGCGAAACACTGAAATAGGCAAAAAAACAGCAATTTGCACTAGGCCTTAGGTTACTAGGTTAGTCCCAAAAATAATATAAAAAGGTATATTAAAGCCCATTAAACATCCAAAATAGATAATATAATAGCATGGAACAAGCAAAAATTATAGATACGTTAGAGACGTATCAAAAGGCTCAACCTAGAACTTGCTTAATTGCTAAATCTTCTAAAGGTTGGTTGTGGCATAGAAGGTTAGGTCATGTGGGCATGCGAAATCTTGATAAGCTAATTAAAGGTGATCATATCCTTGGAGTGAAAGATGTTATATTTGATAAGGATAGATTGTGCAGTGCTTGTCAAGTAGGAAAACAAGTTGGAGGAAGTCACCCCGTGAAGAACATCATGACCACGAGAAGACTTATCGAGCTACTTCATATGGATCTCTTTGGTCCCAATGCCTATAAAAGTCTTGGTGGTAACTCGTTTGGTCTAGTCATAGTTGATGATTTTTCAAGATTTACATGGGTGTTCTTTCTTGATGATAAATCGCAAGACCAAAAGATATTCAAGAACTTCGCTAGGAAGGCCCAAAATCAATTTGAAGTGAAGATCAAGAAGGTTCTAAACGACAATGGAATGGAGTTCAAGAATGCAAATGTGGATACCTTTCTTGACGAAGAAGGGATTTCACACGAGTTCTCGGCTACATACACACCTCAACAAAATGGAGTTGTTGAGAGGAAGAACCGGACTCTTATTGAGATGGCGAGAACGATGCTTGATGAGTACAAGACGCCAAAAACACTTTTGGGCGGAAGCGGTTGAGACAGCTTGTCATGCAACAAATCGCTTGTATCTTCACAAGCTACTCGGCAAGACAGCATACGAGCTTCTTACCAGTAACAAGCCCCAAGTTGGATACTTTCGGGTATTCGGCTCAAAGTGCTACGTTCTTGATAAGCATCGTAGTTCTAAATTTGTTCCTAAATCTCATGAGGGTTTCCTACTTGGTTATGGCTCAAACTCTCACACTTACCGTGTCTACAACAATTTCACCCGAAAGGTTGAAGAGGCGGTAGATGTGAAGTTTGATGAATCTAACGGCTCGCAAGTAGAGCAATTGCCAATTGATGTAGGAGACAAAGACCCTTCGGAAGCAATCCAAGACTTGTCTATTGGCAAGATTCGTCCAACGGAGGTGAAGGAGAGTACCTCGTCCGTCCAATTGGAAGCTTCTACCTCACGACAAGGTGAACCAAGAGTTGACATGGAAGCATCCACAAGTGAGACACGCCAACATGAAGAAAACGAGGAAGTACACCAAGATGAACCTCATCAACCTCCTTCTCCACCTCGACAAGAGAACGACAACATCAACAACGAAGAAGGCCAAGAAGAAGAATGAGATGATGAATAAGATGCTCCATCCCGACCCAAACAAAAGCTCCCACGAGTTCGAGCAATAGTATCAAGAGACCATCCCGTTGAACAAATCTTCAATGATATCCAAACCAGGAGAATCACTCGCTCTAAAAGTTGTTTGGCTAATTTTTGTGAACATTATTCATTCATCTCTAGCATTGTACCTATGAAGGTTGAAGAAGCATTGGAAGATCCGGATTGGATAAATGCCATGCATGAAGAGCTACATAACTTTGAGAGAAACCAAGTGTGGACATTGGTCGGGAAGCCCGACAACAACCACAACATCATCGGTACCAAATGGATGTTTGGAAACAAGCAAGACGAAGATGGACAAGTCCTTCGCAACAAAGCACGTCTCGTCGCCCAAGGCTAAACTCAAGTCGAAGGTATGGACTATGGTGAGACATATGCCCCCGTTGCTAGACTTGAGTCCATCCGCATCTTACTTGCCTATGCTAATCACCATGATATCACCTTGTACCAAATGGACATTAAAAGTGCTTTTCTAAATGGAGAAATTGAGGAGGAAGTTTATGTTAAACAACCTCCCAGCTTTGTTAATCCTAAGAAACCCGATCATGTTTACAAACTCCACAAAGCTCCCTATGGTTTTAAACAAGCTCCTATTGTGTGGTATAAATGCTTGACCAAGTTCCTTATTGAAAAAGGCTTTGAGATTGGAAAGATTGATTCTACTCTTTTTACTAAAAGGGTTAATGGTGACTTATTTTTGTGCTAAATTTATGTTGATGATATCATATTCGGTTCAACTAACCCCCATTTTAGTGAAAAGTTTGGAAAGTTAATGTCGGAGAAGTTTGAGATGTCTATGATGAGTGAACTCAAGTTCTTTCTTGGTTTGCAAATCAAGCAAACTAAGGAAGGCACCTTTGTCTCTCAGACAAAGTACACCAAGGACTTATTCAAGAAGTTCAACATGCAAGAAAGCAAAGGCATGAAAACTCCCATGCCTACTAGTGGACATCTTGAATTGACCAAGGATGGCAAACCGGTTGACCAAAAGGTGTATTGCTCTATGATTCGTTCATTGTTATATCTATGTGCCTCTCGTCTCGGTATTATGCTGAGTGTGTGCATGTGTGCACAATATCAAGCGCCCCCCAAAGAATGTCATCTTAAGGCTGTGAAAAAGGATACTGAGTTACCTAATTCATACACCAAATTTTGGCATTTGGTATCCTAAGAGGTCTTCTTTTGATCTTGTTGGCTATTCCGACTCAGACTATGCCGGTGACAAGGTTGATAGAAAGTCCACTTCGGATACTTTTCAATTTCTTGGTAGATCTCTTGGGTCTTGGTCCTCCGAGAAACAAAACTCGGTATCCTTATCCACTGCCAAAGCGGAATACATTGCCGCCGGTTCATGTTGTGCACAGTTACTTTGGATGACCCAAAGTCTTAAAGATTATGGGATCTATGTGAAACATGTTCCATTGCTTTGTGACAATGAAAGTGCTATTAAGATCACTCACAATCCCGTGCAACATTCTCGAACTAAGCTTATTGAAGTTTGTCATCATTTCATTCGAGATCATGTTGCTAAAGGGGACATTGATCTTAAGCATGTTCGTACCGATAAGCAATTGGCGGGTATATTCACCAAACCGCTTGATGAGAAAGTATTTTGCTGTTTGAGAGGTGAATTGAACATCATTGATGCTTCAAACTTGGAGTAGAAACTCCATTCGGATACATGCAAGGCATGAGCCTTTAACTAATCCTTGATTTTTTTCTCTTATGATGATAATCATATGTCTTGGATATATTTGCATCCTTGCATGCTATCTAACCCTTGTAGGTACTTGGATGAATCTAAATCTATGAGATTGCAACTCACTCACATCTTGAGCAATCTCTACATCACCAATTCTCTACAATATGGTGGTTGAAGACAAGGAAGCATGAAAACCTTCAACATATCCTTTGACCATTTCTATATATCAAATTTCATTTGGTATCAAATTCATGACTGCCATTTTGGATACACAAGCGCTCTTCCTTGCTAGGCTAACCCATGTAGGTAGATGAACTCAAACTACAAGTGGTGCTCCCAATTATTGATGAGCTACGTCAACCTTGAGCATCCCACACAAGTTCAACTACATGATCAATTTCAACACCACCACCCAAGGTATGTTATTCCATCTTAGAGAAGCTTTACCCCAAGTCATGGGTCAAAGCAACTCAACAAGATGTGATTACATCAAATGCTTAAACTAAAAATGGTAACCCCATTTTGAGCTTAAACAATGAGTATTACCTATGATCAAGTGTTATCACTTAACTCCTAAGTCAATATACTCTAACATAGG
This sequence comes from Triticum monococcum, assembly GCA_034509565.1. Lineage (NCBI taxonomy): Eukaryota > Viridiplantae > Streptophyta > Magnoliopsida > Poales > Poaceae > Triticum > Triticum monococcum. The sequence goes on along the minus strand of CM067846.1, from coordinate 245,673,199 downwards.
TGACTTTGTCGCCGACCAATTCTAGATGAAGTTCACTAGTGTTTCTCTATGTTCTTGCACTTGTCTCTTGCATATTCGTTTCCCTTCTTTTATAAAAAAACTTCATCTAGATTTCATCTCTTTTCCTTGTTCTGCATCTAATTCCTTGCAAATCTTTGTGAGATCTTATTTGCCTAGTGATCTGAGGTGACAAATGTTCTCTTTGTGTTGAACTCGGTCACACCGGTCTGTCGGTTTCGGTCAAACCGAACCATTTCACTGCCACCGAAGAATATAACCCGGTGTTACCGATTTCATTGCAGAGAAGACAATTTGCCACTTGCATCCTGCATTTCTACTCCAGATCCACTCAATGATTCTTGTCCTCAACCAGCATCACACTCTATGTGCTGCTTTACTCTGTGACTCAAGGACCAAACCTATTTTGACTCACAATCCAGAAGATCCCTTCTTGGAAATTGATGTCAAAGGGGGAGGGAGAGATCACATCAAAGCTTAATCACTTCAAAAGGGGAGAGTACTTCAAAGGGGGAGAATGCTTAATCGCATCAAAGGGAGAGAGAGACTCCAGAGACCCCAGATGCTTGGTGTTCAAGAGGAGAGAAGTCACATGTCTTTAGAGGGGAAAGACATGTTAGTTTATTATGTTTTTGTGCTCTGATTTGTTCTGCTCTGATTCTCTTTTCTCTATTTTCTCCCATTATCCTATATTCAGGGGGAGAAAGACCTCTAGGGAAGGAAATCTTTTAATTCATTGCATATCTTTACCTTTGGGGACATATCTATATCCAATAGGAGTACCTAGTACTCATTCTCTACATGTCATCCCAATCTTGGTACTCTTGTGGTTTGCAGTTCTTGCTATGTTTAGTAGATGTATCTGTGTTATCTAACCTTGTTTACTCAGGTTCATCTCTTCCTAAGCCATCTTAAGACCACAAGGTAAGTATATGCATCACATTCATGTGCATGACAATCTCTTGCTGATGTACATATTGTTTGCAAGAAGGAATCATGAACATGAAGCTACAATTTCTATATTCACATCATTTGCTCTGATGCATATAGCTAAGATACATGTAACTCATTGCTTGCTCTGTTATGATTATGCATTCACATGCTCTTATACTCTATATTTACATGATTGCATACATGTAGGGGGAGCCTATGCATGTAACATGTTTTTCCAAAGCTTTACTTGCTATCCTCTATATCTTTACCTAAAGCTTTTATGTATGTTGTCATCATTTACCAAAAAGGGGGAGATTGAAAGAACAAGTGCTCCTTGGGTGGTTTTGGTAATTAATGTCAACATATCTCTTGTTGGACTAATAATTTTATCTAGTATATTTCAGATGAGTTCAACAATAGAGTGGCTTGGACAAGAGGATGTTGAGGGAGTCCTGGATTAGGGGTTCCTCGGACAGCCAGACTATATACCTTGGCCGGACTGTTAGACTATGAAGATACAAGATTGAAGACTGCATCCCGTGTCCAGATGGAACTCTCCTTTGCGTGGAAGGCAAGCTTGGCCATTCGGATATGTAGATCTCCTCCCTTGTAACCGACTCTGTGTAACCCTAGCTCCCTCGATGTCTATATAAACCGGAGGGTTTAGTCCGTAGGACAACAACAATCATACCATAGGCTAGCTTCTAGGGTTTAGCCTCTCCGATCTCGTGGTAGATCAACTCTTGTAATACTCATATCATCAAGATCAATCGAGCAGGAAGTATGGTATTACCTCCATCGAGAGGGCCTGAACCTGGGTAAACATTGTGTCCCCCGTCTCCTGTTACCATCCGCCTTAGACGCATAGTTGGGACCCCCTACCCGAGATCCGCCGGTTTTGACGCCGACATTGGTGCTTTCATTGAGAGTTCCGTTGTGCCGTCACGGTAAGGCCTGATGGCTCGCCTTGTTGTTAGGGACAACGTTACCTCTGGGGGATCCCTGGCTGTAGGCCAAACTCTGCGATTAGGCAGCTTTGTCGTCACAGCCCCATCGGCCGTCGTGCCGATGATGACTTCTCGGGTCATCAAAAACAGCCTCCACGTTGGCTCGGGATTCACCGAGAAGATGGATCCAATGGAGCTCTCTTCTTTGAACGAGCTCTTGGATCGCATCGCCGCCTTGGGAGTCGCTATGGACTATGATCGGATTGGGCTTAAACCCGACCAAAGGGAGATTAACTCTCCGCCGGTTACCCATCAGATAGCGGTGGGGGAGGAGCGATGCAGCGATTCTTCCTCTGTTTTTAGGACAAAGTATGTCTGGATTCCCGAGCTCTCCAAGCCGGATACTCGTTTACGGGGGGGGGGGGCATGGCCCAAGCTTCGAACCTGGAATCGAACTGCGGGCTAGTACCGTTGGGCAACGTCCCAGAGCCCGAACTACCAAGCTCGGAAACTCCTTTGGGTCTCAGACTGGGTCAGGGTTTTGACTTAAATCTACCCACCCACCCTCACATAAGTGATCTTTCCCATATTAGACAAGAGCCCCAAGAGAAAGTACATCACTATTGGGCTAGATTCCTCCTTGCAATAAGCAAGGTGAAGGACTGTCGGGAGGAAGACGCAATTTCATTCTTTTGCAAAAATTGCACGGACAAGGGAATCCTCAACGCCATAAGTCGCCATGATATAACACAGTTCGCTGACTTGGCGTCCATAGTACGGAAGTACTGTGCGGTGGAAAGCACTTGGAAAACCCAAAAACAATTTTGGGATCTTCCGGCTCTAACTAAACCCTCTGTCCGAACTAAAAGGGTGTACTCTCGTAAGTCACCCAATCCAATTACAAAGAAGCCAAAACCCACTACAGGGCGCGGAACCGTATTGGAGGGATGGCTCAATGGGCCATGCAAAATTCACAGTACATCGGATACCATGCCAACACACAGCCTTAGATCATGTTGGATACTCCGGCAGGTGGCCAGGAGCGGCGAGGACATCCTCGTCATTAATACCGCAGAGCACCCTCCTGCGGAAAATAACAATACAGTACTAACAGTCTTCGAGACTTTCGCCTCAAACAATAGGCGCAAGCGGGCACTTCGCAGCCTCGCCGAAGTTTGCCACGTTGCAACGATAAATCCATGGAATGACACGGCCATAACCTTCAATGCTGGTGACGAACCTCAATTCCGCACAGCCCGAGCTCCAGCTGCTTTGGTCCTTAGTCCAATTGCGGACGGCTTCTAGCTTACTAAAGTACTCATGGACGGTGGCAGTGGATTAAACCTCACCTATGAGGAGACTCTTCGAAAAATGGAAATAAACAAGAGCCGCATTGAGCAAAGTAGCATGACCTTTAGAGGAATCATCCCTAGTCGGGAGGCACGATGTGCGGGAAAAATCACACTAGATGTGGTATTAAGGACGCCGGAGAATTACAGGTCCGAAGAAATCACATTCCAAGTGGCCCATTTAGTAGCGGATACCACGCCCTTTTAGGGCGAGATGCATTCATGATCTTCCAAGCTATACCCCATTATGGGTACATGAAGCTCAAGATGCACGGGCCCAACGGAATCATCACTCTAGCTAGTGATCCAGACATAGCACTCCGCGCCGAAAACAAAACCGCCGCACTGGCTCTCGAAGCGTTATCCGAAGCCCTCATGGCCGAAGAACTAACTGCCCTGTGCTCTAAAGTAGACAGGGACGACATGATACTCGACAAAAGACCCAGGTCCACCTCTTTTAAACCACCGGATGAAATACTCAAATTCCAGGTCCACCCAACGGATCCTTCAAAAACAGCATCCATCGGGGCACAGCTGAACCCCACAACAGACACCGCACTGCGGGAGTTCTTATGCGAGAATTGGGACATCTTCACCTGGCATCCTTCAGATATGCCAGGCATCCCACGCAGGCTGGCCGAGCATAGCCTAAACATTCTAAAGGGATACAAGCCAGTCAAGCAAACTCTTCGGCGTTTCTTCGAACCCAAGCGACAAGCCATGGGAGAAGAACTATCCAAGTTACTCGAGGCCGGATTCATTAGAGAAATAAAACATTCGGACCGGATAGCAAATCTGGTGATGGTACCAAAGAAGGCCAAATCCTGGCGCCTATGTGTCGATTTTAAGGACCTTAACAAGGCTTGCCCCAAGGATCCCTTCCCCCTCCCCCGCATCGATCAAATTATCGATGCTACCGTGGGACACAACTCGTTGTGTTTCCTCGACGCATACTCCGGATACCATCAAATCAAGATGGCGGAGCCTGATCAAGCCGCAACGGCATTCATTACTCCATACGGCCCCTTCTGTTTCAACACCATGCCTTTCGGGCTCAAAAACGCCGGTGCGACCTATCAACGCATGATTCAGACATGCCTAGAAGCACAAATCGGAAAAACAGTCAAGGCATACGTAGAAGATGTGGTAATTAAAACCAGACACGTCGAATCTTTGATAGACGAGTTGAGGCTCACGTTCGACAATCTCCGAGCATATGACATTAAGCTCAATCCGGAAAAATGCACTTTCGGCGTACCCGCGGGAATTATCTTGGGCTTCATCGTCTCCAACAGAGCAATTGAAGCGAATCCGGCTAAAATCCAAGCTCTGTCATAGTTGTCTATCCCAACAAACCTCGAGCAAATCCAGAAATTAACTGGATGCGTGGCTGCCTTAAGACGCTTTATCTCCCGATTGGGAGAAAAGGCATTACCTCTTTATCGCCTTCTTCGGCACACTGAACACTTCGAGTGGACGGACGCGGCTACGGCCGGATTGGAAGAAATAAAAGCTGCCTTGGCTAGCAACCCAATCTTGGCCGCGCCAAATATTGGCAAACCAATGCTGTTATATATAGCGGCAACGCACCAGGTTGTAAGCGCAGTACTCATCGTCGAACGAGAAACGGACGGACATAAGTTCCCGCTTCAAAAGCCGGTATACTACGTATCTACTATCCTCACTCCATGCAAATCCCGGTACCCACATTATCAAAAGATAGCATACGCGGTCTTCATGGCATCCCGAAAACTACGACACTACTTTCAAGAGTGTTCAATTACGGTGGCCTCCGAGGTTCCACTCAACGAGATTATAAACAACCGCGATGCCACAGGCCGGATTGCTAAATGGGCTATTGAGCTCCTCCCGTCCGACATATCATACAAACCATGGCGAGCCATTAAGTCACAAGTACTGGCCGATTTCGTCGCCGAATGGGCGGAAGCCAAATTCCCTAAAGAAAACGACGCGTACTCCAATTGGATCATGCAGTTCGACGGCTCTAAAATGCTGGCGGGTCTGGGGGCAGGCGTCGTCCTAACATCCCCAACCGGAGATACAATCCAGTACGTACTCCAAATATTATACACAGACTCCAACAACGCAGCCGAATATGAGGCCATGTTGCATGGTCTCCGGATGGTAGTCTCCATGGGCATTCAACGCCTAGAGGTGCGTGGGGATTTGAACCTCGCAATATCTTAGATAAATGGAGATTTTGATGCCAAGGACCCAAAAATGGCGTCTTATCGCAATGCCGTCCTCAAAATGTCAGCTCGATTCGAGGGGCTCGAATTCCACCATGTGGTCCGAGAAAACAGTCAAGCGGCGGATATCCTCGCCCGAATTGGCGCTAAGCGCGACCCTGTCCCACCGAATATCTTCCTGGAAAGTCTATTTAAGCCATCCATGGTGTGGGAAGGGGAGACCGACAACAACAGTCTGGATACGGCCACAACACCAGCCCCCGAACACCTTGACGTAATCGGAGGCTCCGCCACTGAGATAACACCTTCGGCCTACGTGATTATGGCTGTCATTGCCCCGTGGATAGAACCCTTCTTGGCTTACCTAAATAGGCAAGAACTCCCTGAGGACCAAAACGAGGCATGTTGCATTGTGCGGCAGTCTAAAGCCTACAAGGTCCATGATGGAGAGCTTTATAAGAAAAGCACTACCGGAGTACTGCAAAGGTGCATCTCCGAGGAGGAAGAACGGCAACTTTTGGTAGAAATTCATGCTGGACTCGGCGGCCATCACGCTGCAGCTCGGGCCCTTGTAAGTTAGGCCTTCCGTACAGGTTTCTACTGGCCGACAGCTCGAGCAGACGCACAGGACCTCGTTCAACATTGCATCGGTTTCCAGCTCTTTGCAAACCAAAGCCATATGCCGCCTACCACTCTCCAAACAATCCCCATTACTTGGCCCTTTGCGGTCTGGGGGTAGATACGTCTCCAACGTATCTATAATTTTAGATTGATCCATGCTATATTATCTACTATTTTGGATGTTTAAGGGCTTTATTATGGACTTTTATATCATTTTTGGGACTAACCTATTAACCCAGAGCCCAGTGCCAGTTTCTGTTTTTACCTTGTTTTAGAATATCGCAGAAAAGGAAAACCAAACGGAGTCCAATTGACCTGAAACTTGACGTAACTTTTTTTTGGATCAGAAGAAGCTCGGGAGACTTGGAGTCTACGTCAAGGAAGCTTCCAGGAGGCCACGAGGTAGAGGGGCGCGCCCACCCCCCCTTGGCACGCCCTCCACCCTTGTGGCCCCCCTGACGTACTTCTTCCGCCTATATATCTCCATATACCCTAAAAACATCTAGGAGCACAATAGATCAGGAGTTCCGCCACCAGAAGCCTCCGTAGCCACCGAAAGCCAATCTAGACCTGTTCCGGCACCCTACCGGAGGGGGAATCCCTCTCCGGTGGCCATCTTCATCATCCTGGTGCTCACCATGACAAGGAGGGAGTAGTTCTCCCTCAGGGCTAAGGGTATGTACCAGTAGCTATGAGTTTGATCTCTCTCTCTCTCGTGTTCTTGAGGTGAGACGATCTTGATGTATCGCGAGCTTTGCTATTATAGTTGGATCTTATGATGTTTTCTCCCCCTCTACTCTCTTGTAATGGATTGAGTTTCCCCTTTGAAGTTATCTTATCGGATTGAGTCTTTAAAGATTTGAGAACACTTGATGTATGTCTTGTCATGCGTATCTGTGGTGACAATGGGATACCACGTGATTCACTTGATGTACGTTTTGGTGATCAACTTGCGGGTTCCGCCCATGAACCTATGCACAGGGGTTGGCACACGTTTTCATCGTGATTCTCCGGTAGGAACTTTGGGGCACTCTTTGAGGTTCTATGCGTTGGTTGAATAGATGAATCTGAGATTGTGTGATGCATATCGTATAATCATACCCACGGATACTTGAGGTGACATTGGAGTATCTAGGTGACATTAGGGTTTTGGTTGATTTGTGTCTTAAGGTGTTATTCTAGTACGAACTCTAGGGCTGTTTGTGACACTTATAGGAATAGCCCATCGGATTGATTGGAAAGAATAACTTTGAGGTGGTCTCGTACCCTACCATAATCTCTTCGTTTGCTCTCCGCCATTAGTGACTTTGGAGTGACTCTTTGTTGCATGTTGAGGGATAGTTATGTGATCCAATTATGTTATTATTGTTGAGGGAACTTGCACTAGAGAAAGTATGAACCCTAGGCCTTGTTTCAACACATTGCAATACTGTTCACGCTCACTTTTATCATTAGTTACCTTGCTGTTTTTATATTTTCAGATTACAAAAACCTTTATCTACTATCCATATACCACTTGTATCACCATCTCTTCGCTGAACTAGTGCACCTATACAATTTACAATTGTATTGGGTGTGTTGGGGACACAAGAGACTCTTTGTTATTTGGTTGCAGGGTTGCTTGAGAGAGACCATCTTCATCCTAGGCCTCCTACGGATTGATAAACCTTAGGTCATCCACTTGAGGGAAATTTGCTACTATCCTACAAACCTCTGCACTTGGAGGCCCAACAACGTCTACAAGAAGAAGGTTGTGTATTAGACATCAGGGGCTTGATATGGTCGGACCCGTTAAAGGAGGAAGCCATAAGAAAAAGTACCTATTGGTCATGGTGGATAAATTCACCAAATGGATAGAGGCCAAACCAGTTAAAACAGCCGAATCCGGACTAGTGATAGATTTCATATCCGGGGTTGTACACCGCTATGGTGTCCCCCACAGTATCATCACCGATAACGGCTCAAACTTTATAGCCGATGAGGTAAAAACTTGGTGCGGCAAAATGGGCATTAAGCTCGATTATGCATCCGTCTATCACCCTCAAACTAACGGTCAAGTCGAACGAGCAAATGGACTTATAATGAGCGGCATTAAACCCAGACTAGTGTGGTCCTTGAAGGAATCAAATACGCACTGGGTCGAGGAGCTCGAATCCGTACTATGGGGCTGCGGACCACGCCAAATCACACTACCGGATACACATCTTTCTTTATGGTGTACAGCACAGAGGCGGTACTGCCCTGCAACATCATTCATGACTCACCTCGTGTGCGCATGTACGAAGAGAAAGAAGCCGAGCTAGATCGGCGGGACAGTTTGGATGCCCTCGAGGAGGAGCGTGATGTGGAAAAAGCCCGATCCGCATTCTATCAACAACAGGCTCGACGATATCAAAGCAGAGAAGTACGGGCCAAAACTTATAATGTCGGCGAACTCGTTCTACGCCTACTAGAGAAGAAAAAGGACAAGCTCAAACCCAAATGGGAAGGTCCCTTTGTTATTGACAAAGTTCTGACCGGTGGAGCGTACCATCTGCGGGATGCATCGGACAATCGACTCGAGCCAAACCCATGGAACGCGGCCAGGCTCCAAAGGTTCTACGCCTAGTGCTGGACTCTGTGTTCGTCTCCTTACCTCCGTCAATTTTTTATATATTCATTACCTATATTTTTCTGTCTTTTTTCCTTTCCTTCGCGGCCTTCAAAGTTTAATATGTGTCTTGACTGCACAATTTGTACGCGCTAAGCGCGCTCATTATACCTGGGGGCTTCTTATACAGAAGCTTAATATAATCATGATCTATGCTCTATGCCTGCCGCACATGTGTTATTTTTACACATGCACCTTTTCTTTGGCATTATATGCATCGATATGACTTAAGTTTTGGCCAAGCTAGGTTGCCTGGCTCTTGTGTTTATGCCCTACGTTTCCGTTAATTCGGCCAGGGCATAAGGGGAGCACCTCTGTGATTGTTACTGCCGGGTCAACCGGACGTGTACCTCAGACTGGGTGAAGCCGAAAGCTAGTGTTCTTAAGGGAATATTCGGTCGGCGAACAAAGGATGACTTTTTTACTTATTAGAATACATACCCCCAGATGTTCATATCCCGCATCTCTTGTCACAGTTCGGACATGCACATTAATGCATGCGTACCCAGGGAAAGGAACCCTTAACAAAACTATTCTCCCTGGAAGATGTTTCTTACTATCCATGTAATATAACATAACTAGTTGGTTACTTGTCTGTTCAAGCACTTATGACCCCTACGCCTGGTTTCCGCACGTACCCTAGTTTTTACATAACTGAGCGGGTATTTGGATACACTCCGGACTGTCGGGTCCGGAGGTCGAAGCGAAAAGGTCAGCCATGACAAGTGATTTACAATCCGGCTAGGGACAATATATGTCACTCGAAGTACACAGTCACTTAGACTGACTAAATTCTTCCTCTATACCATCCAACAGGTTGTCTAGCCTACAATCCTGTTGGGAATACTTTGCAGCTAATTTCACCTGGTCATACACCAAGCTGACAGGGATCTCTTTCCCGTCAGGCCCTACAGGTCCGACCTCGGCCATATGGTTCGGGTCAGCCTTGGTATATTGAGTCTTCACCATGGCCCGGGCTTCCCTTGCACCTTGTCGGCAGGCAGATATCTTCCATAATCGGAAGCGCTGCCACGCTCCCTTGAGTATCTCTACAAGCTCTCCCATGCCTCTTAGCAGGGAGGTGGACGGCCACAAGGCCTGGGCAAGGTCCTGCTTCACCTGCTAAACTTATTTGTGCAGTTGTGAGAGCTCTGGCAGAAGATCTCCCGCAGACCCGGGCATCTCCTCTCCGGGACGGCCCGTCAGCATACCTACAGATATAGCTCTGTTAGATGGTTTCTTCGCCGAACTCTATAGGAGTTTGCTCAAGCACTTACTGAAAATGCCGCGTCGAAGCCTTTTATTCTCCTTTACAGAGTCAGCCAGCTGGGCCCGAACATCTTTCAGTTCAACATCCACCCGGATATTGGCATCTTGGAGATCATTTTTCTCCTGCCTTACTTGTGTAAGCGCACGCTCACCAGCCTTCAGCTGTCGTTGAGCATGTTGCTCCTCCGGATTCACTTCGGGATCATCTGCAGAATCTATTGATTAGATTAGCATGCAAGCCAAATATTAATTGGTACATTTCGTTCTTTTCGATAGGAACAAGTGTTACCGGATGGGGCCTTCTGGGACTCCTCCATTTTGGCAACTACGGCCCGTAGCTGGGCTTTGCACTCCTCCAGCTCTTGAGACAACTGGGTATTCTTCTCAGTAAGAACCTCTGCAAATAATGATCCTTAAATCAGTTGTGCCAACTGTTTCAAGTCTCAGGGGCTACTGGTATATATATATATATATAAACACTATTCTGATCACGGGATCAGAATAATATTCTAATCACAACCCGAACTTCCCGAGTAACGCGTCTGACCTTCCCCGAGTACTAGGTTGAACTTCAGCTAAAAGGTGTCCAAATGGGGCTTGCGATATACCGTTGGAAAGCTATGAACACCAGTATCATGACCCAAGTTAATTTTTTGGCAAAATGTAAGCGGTTTAAGAGCAGTTTCGAAAACCGTTTTTTCTTCGTTCAAAAAACGTGAATCGTATTTTTGGTCGCATTTTTAAACCGTTTATCGGAATGAGACAAATAATATGGCATTGGAAAGCTTCTGCAAAACCGCTCCTTCCACATGTTGAAAGTTTTCTCTAATTTCCTATGGTTAAAGCGTAATTTGGAAAATCGTAGAATTTCGCAAACGGAACATCCGAGTTGGTATTTTTGATGTCATTTCTAAACGGCAAATCCAATTGAGGCAAATAATATGGCATTGGAAAGCTTATGAAAATGCGCTACTTTTTCATGTTAAAAGTGTTTTCTAATTTTGAACGGTTTAAAAGTAATTTAGAAAACGGTACAAGTTCCACCGAGTTCATATTTTCGAGCTAATTTTTTAACCGTACATCCAAATGCAGCAACTGATATGGCGTTGGAAAGCTTGAAGAAATACGAAACTTTTTTGTATATATTGTTTCTCCTAATTCATTATTGTCTTATGTCAGTTCTGAAAATGGCTAAAAACATATTTTTACCGTAATTTCTACAAACTTTATCGGAATGGGGCAAATAATATACCGCTGAAAAGCTACGGAAAATGCGAAACTTTTTCATGTTGATGGTTTTCTCTGATTCCGAGCCGTTTTTATGTAATTTCGAAAACGGCGAGATCACTCGTTCTGTCTTTATTTCGAAACAGTTTCTTCGAAAATGCACCGCGTGAAGAACCTGACCTTCTCGGCATGTGTACCTGAACTTCACTCTGTTTTTCACGTACTTTTTTTTACCCGCGGCTCTACATCCACTGCTCGTAGTTCTCCATCCACTCACCTGAATTGAGCAAATAATATACCGGCGGAAAGCTGATGTAAACACGCAACTTTCCCGTGTTGATCATTTTTTCATACTCGCGACTATTTCAAAAGTTTTTCATCTCAAATTCATTCACTATAATAGTCGAACTTCCTGCTGTTTTCACGTTGAACTTCTGTGACTTATTTTCGTTTGTAATTTTCTCATGCATTCGTCAGTGTTACACAAATGATATTCTTTTTGTAGAAATCTCTCTCACAATAATTTTTTTAACTTTCTCCGACCGAGGACTTGAAATTACACAAATAATATTCCTGCTGTTTTGAAGTAAATTATAAAATGACGAGATCATGATTTCTGCTTTCATCGTGAATGGAAAAGCACTGCGTGAAGTAATTGGACATCTCGGGCATGTCTGTTTGAACTTCACTCTGTTTTTAACGTGCTGTTTTTTGCACTGCTTGAAGTAGTTGAACTTCTGGGCATGTCCATTTGAACTTCACTTTGTTTCAATTTATTGTATTTTTCTTATATGAAATACGCACCATGTAGTACGTGAACTTCCGGTTGTTATCACTTTGAACTTCTCTCTGGTTTGAGATAGTTATTTTAAAACACAAAAAACGATTTCTTTATGTATTTTGGATATCTAAATACACGGTAAACTTGTCACACAAGATTTTTTTGAACATTTCCTCGCCGAGCACTTGAACTTCTAGCAACCTTTTTTCGTTTATGAGCTGTTTTCAAAACTGCAAAAAATGGCGTTGTGTTTTTTATTTTTTGAAAAGGTAAATCCTAGGTTTTAATAAACTCTGAACTTCTGTGTTATTTCAATTTGAACTTCACCTTTTTATATTTTGATTAAAGAATTGTATTAGATTTTTATACGAAAAAAATCGAGCATGGAAATACAAGGTGAACCTCTCTCGCAAGAAATTTTGAACCTCCCCGGCCAGAGCACTTGAACTTCTTTCAACAAACCTTTTAAGCTTTTAATTTTCTATACTTTTATTCTCATTTTGAAATGCATCCCTTGCAGTAGTTGAACTTCTCATTGTTTTCACCTTGAACTTCTGTCACATATTTTTATTCAACCTCTCACAAGAATTTTTGAACTTTCTCGGGCTGAGCACTTGAACTTCTAGCAAAAAACTTTTTAGCCTTTGCTTTTTTATTCTTTTTTTCATACAAAATGCACACTGTGTAGTACGTGAACTTCTGGTAGTTATCAACCTGAACTTCTCTCGGTTACGTGAGAATATCTGAGTTTTTTCAATTTTTGAACCTCTTGTGTGTATTTTCTAGAAATGTGAAAAATTGGAGTTTTTTTAGTAAATGTAAAACTTCTTCGTTATTTGAAACCAAACTTCTTGGTTTATTTCAAACCAAACTTCTTCGCCGACGCCCTTGCTCTGCTTCCTCACCGCCAATGTCAGGCACTCGGCCTGGTGTGGCGCACGACCTGCCCAAGGGGTTGCCCGCGACCTTCCCAGGGCACTGCCGCGACCTGCCCTCACGCGCACCTCGGATGACGCTGGATCCAGGGAGGACACATGCGTCAGATCCGTCAACGGCCGAGGAGGTGGATGGGCCCATTGGAAGGAGGGTGCCGCTGTAGCCGGGACAATAGTGAGCGAAGATTTGGGCAGCAGCCTGACATTGGTTGTCTACAACCACTAGTTATTTTCGTCATATCTAAACTTCAAAAAAATGAAAACATATATGACTTTATCTCACATACTGTCAAACAAAAAAAAGATGAATGTGTCTCACGGAGAGCACAACTAAGCATTTCGGCCAGTGCACAACACACATCGCACGCGCACTGAGAGGAGGGCCGCCGACTTGAGCATAAGATGCAGCAGAACATGGATTGCCGGAGTTCTCGCCGTAGGCAGGAGCAGGGCAGGGATCACCCTTTTTTCTTCTTCCCCCCCAGAATCCCCTTTTTTGTCTTCACGAGAATGGATCCCGGTGTCGCTTGAGGAGGACCACAGAGATGAACATGGAAGTTCGCAAAATATTCAGTCAGCCGTTCATCTCCTTTGTTCAGAGAAAGAGCGATGGTGGTAGGGAAGTAACAAGGACAACGGGACCGAAGATAGCAAAGGAGCATGAGGGCCTCCGGCGATGCTAGTGTCACAGAAGGAGGCACGGGGAACCTTCCAGCCTGGGGAAATCTTCCATCCCGGGGAGGACCGCCCTGCCAACAGAGGAGGGGGTGGACTGCCGCGACACTAGGGGAGCAGTCGAGCATCCACCCAGTGGGGCAGCCGGGAGGTTTGGGTAGGCGGCGACGTGGGGAGGCAGGAGGCCGGCGGCATGCTTGGGCTCTCACGCCGGTGACGGTAGATGAGGAAGGTTGCGGCAGGATAGGAGGAAGGTCGCAGGGGCAGAGGAGGAAGGTCGCGGGGCTTGTGGATCTCCAGTGATGGCGGTTGTGGCGCTGGGCCGTGCGCGGCCATGGCGGGAATGCGGCGGCGGGACCCCGGAGGTGGACGAGCAAGGTGGACGGCGACGGGGTCTCTTGGGAGGCGCGCGGCGGCGGGGTTCTCCAGGGAAGGCGCGCGGCGGCGTGGGAGAAATCCAGGGGGTGGCGGCGTCGGCGGCGAGATTTAGGGAGGGTGGCGGCGCCGGCGCAATCCAGGAGACTGGTCATGGCGTTCGGTGGAGGATTGGGGATCGGGCCAGCGGGTGCGTTGGGGGTGGGGGTGGGGATCGGGGAAGTGGGTGGGTGGGTGGGTGGGCTTTTCTGTCCGGTTGGTTTCTCAATCTCAGGAACATGCATCGGGCCCTATATAGGGAGCTGTGATCCAAATAACTATTCTGATCCCATGATCAGAATAGTGCTACTCTCTCTCTCTCTCTCTCTCTGTATATATATATATATATATATATATATATATATAGGACAGAGCTATTTTGTTACTAGTAATAGAATAATATTTTGTTACTCCCCGGCCCTATATAGGATGCGATGCATTTTCCCAAATGTCCTGAGCCTCCCTCCCAGTGCGCCGACCGCCTCCCCGCCATGCCGGTCGCCTCCCTCCACCCCGCGCCGGCCGCCTTCCTCCACGCCGCCTCCCTCCATCGCAGCATCGCCTTCCTCCCTCCACCCCAGCGTCGTCGTCCGTCCTCCCTCCACCCCAGCGCTGGCTGCCTCCCTCCACCCCAGTGCCGCCGTCCTCCCTCCACCCCAGCGCCGCCCGCCTCCCTCCACCGCCCATTGGCCAATGGAGGTGCGAACTCTACCTCGGCCACCTGCTCCCACCCCACGCCAACACACCACACCGCTGGATCCCGTCCGTCGAGCGCCGAATCTCGCCGGCCCTAGAGCCGCGATCCGCCGGACCACGCAGCTCCCTTCTTGTCCCCGGTCGCCATCCACCGCCCCCGAGCTCCACTCTGGGATCCCGTCGTTTACCCATCAAGCTCCACCGCAGGTATCCCACCGTTGATAAGCTCCATGTCCAACTCCTGTGTTTGATGGTACGTGCATTGGTTGATGTGGAAATCGTGCCTTTCGTGGTGTTGTTAAGTTAATTGAACTGAAGGATCTTCAATATATGAACCAAAAGAGAGGTGCATCCTGTACATCAGCTCATGGCCGTTCATGTTAATTATCCTTCAGTAAAAATATATGAACCACAAAGGGAGTTCCTATTTCTTTTTGTTGATGCTCATGCAAATCTCATGCTACTTATGTGCTAAATTTGATGCTCTCTACTTTCTAGTCAAAATGCCTACGGGAACCAAACTATTTTGATAAAATTTGATGTTGTTGTTCCTATATTCTAGATGAATTTTGACCATACAAATTTGCTATAGCGGGCATGTACTTGCTCTGTTTGACAAAATGCTTCTCTTGCAGTTTTCCTGCGTGCTGTAATTTTCCTCTGTCAATCCAAAAAAACCAGCAATTTTCTTCTCAGCACACAATACAAATTGGTGTCAGGTCAGCGAAAAAATATATTTGCATCAATTCAGACTTGAGAGGGTGTAAGTGCAGAAGAAAAATTGGCAGCAGTAAAAGATTAACCATTGAAAAAAGTTGTAAGTTCAACATGACGTCCTAGATAAGTTCGTGAAAAAGATCAAACAAAAAAGAAACCCCAATAGGAATTCGAATGATAGAATTTCCAAGTCACAAATCCTACTTGGCCTGGATAGCTCATATACACTTCAATCTTGTAATTTAGAAGTAAAAGTCACAAGTTCGGAGATGATTTTTCCCAAATAGTTTACTTTGGTGATTCTGCAATTGCATCAGGCCATTACAAAAAATGGCTCTGGCAGTTCAATATTTATTTCAATTCATGAAAATAATTACAGTGCACCGCCTCGCCCCCAACGTCGCTGCTGCTTGCTAGCTGCCGGTGGTGCGTGCGCGCTGGTCGTTGCTACTGTTTGTTGCTGCTTTAGGGTAAGGTGAGTGAGAAAGAGATTACTGAGAGGGATTTGCTGCTGCTGTTGTTCCTTGTATTGATAGAGGATTGTCGAGTCTAAAGCCAGTTGCACCTACGCATCCTATGCACTGTCGGATATGAGCTCGTGCTCCTGTAGTGTTCTAATTAGCAAAAGAACAATGAGAAGGGAAAGAACAATGGTGGTTAAATATTAAATAAATCGGTGTGTGGCTGCAAGAATTTACATATTTTGGTGCAAAAAGTTTGTTGCTTTTCTCTAGTACTATAGTTCAATTTACTACAACCATTCTGCTTGTAATGCCATCTCCTGCATGAAGTTCCACATGGGGGACACTCGTTTCAAATGCTAATCTCCCATACGCGATGCCGCCACCAAGGAAAACCTCTGGGAAGCTCTGCTGGTAATGCCGTCTCCTATCCATCGCCAGCTCCAACTTACTGCAACCTTGTTTGAATTAAAAATATTGATCAGTACAAATAAAAAACAATGATCAGTTTGTAGTTCTCTCTCCTGCCTATTTTGGTTGATGTCCATGAATGGAGAAAAAATTGTATGGGAATGGTTGATTATTACTAGCATATAAGTTCAAAAAATAAAAAGTAGTCGGTTCGTCTATGAAATTTGAGAAAGATCATCTATTGACCCGAGGAATATATGCTTAAAGAAAAGAACACAACACATTTATTCGGGTAAAAGTTTATTTTAGTTCAGCTACACAAACCATGTAGGTTCGATGATGATGATACCATAAGTTCGGACAAGAAAACAAATATGAATTAAAACCAAAAACGTTCACTCCTATAAGTTCAAGTGCTTATCCATACACGGTAATTCAAGATGGTTAATGTTCAAGTCGCAAAACAAGAGAAGTCCAGAACATCGTGGAACTCCTCTCCTTCTCACCTGAAACATTTTGTGCTCTGGCTCTCTCCACCCCCTGTCAAGCTTCCCGAGCTTGTTTCAAAAACCCACTGTATTACTGTACCTAGTGCTCTCTCCATTCTCCTGCAGATAATGCTATCTCCACTCTACTGTATGTTTTGCTTGATGAACAAGTATGGACAAAAAATAGGGAGAGTTCATGTATTACTGCCATGTAAGTTCAAAAAATAACTTGTAACAAGTACAAAAATGAAAGGTGGGCAAAACAAAAAGCGAGCTTGGAAGTAGGAAGTTTGATGCATCTGCTACTACTCCTTTTGTGCTTCTGGTTTACTCCAAACAATTTATTTTTTTGCATTAGATGCTAGACAAAATGAGACCTTTTTAATTCCACAAGTATGGACATTGTGAATGTCCACTTCTTAAAACAGAAGTGTACATGCCAGTTCAATTTGTGTGCAACAAAGAAAAAATGGTTTGATTTAAAAACATTGATCAGTACAGAGTAAAAACAATGATCAGTTCTAAATAAAAGAAATGATCCGTTTGTGGAGTTATAATAAAAGAAATTATATATGAACTATATGTCTTTTTCTTATGTTTCCAAGAATTCTGCACTCATACTGTTATGCATAAGTTCAGGTCGCTTGTGGAGTTTCAGATATATGCAATTGAATTAGAGCACCATGGTCTCACCCAAAAGTTTGAAAAACCATTACTTTCAGTTCTGGTAACATATATTTTTGTTTCAGTTTTGCTAAATTCTTTCTCCAATGGCCTTTATATATTATCTTTCATATGTCGTACTATATGAAAAAATGTGGCCTTCAGCATGCCTTTATTGCATCCTTCATCACTGATCTTGAGGAGGAGATTCATTTGTGCATTTCTATATTCGTTGTGTAAATCTGTTGATTTTTAATGTTTTAGGGATTTCGGGAGAGTGGAGACCTGGAAGAGCACTTTCAGGCGTTATTGGCCATGACAATAAATGACCAAGAAGAGCACTTTCAATAAAGGAAGACAACAACAACAAAAACAACAACAAAAAAATGCAACGATGCATCATGCTGACATTGATGAAAAACTATGATTTTGCGCTCCTGTTTGTTATTATGTCAATGAGAAACCAATACTTCTTTTCTTCAGGTTTTGTGTTTTAGTTGGTGAGGGATAAACAAATTTTCCTATTCAAGTGGAAGCTCCCAATATATGATGGATGTGGGAGTTATTTTTACATTCACTGTTCGGTGCTTCTTTTTATGTAATGTTTTATGTTTTCAAGTGCTCGATGAAAATTTATGTTCCTAGTAGTTCATGTATTATTGCCTGAGGAGTTCATGTGTTACTGGCCAGTAAGTAAACCTATTAATCACTCTCTCAAGTGTGATGAGAAAATGGGCAGTAAATTGATGAAAAAATATCATCGAGTTCAAAACATGCTAAGACACTCGACAGCCACCCTAGTTCGGGCGTAGTAAGTACCTCAGTACGAGTTAAAAACGGTGGTCTGTTCGGAATAAAAGAAATGGCAGAAATTCAAATTGTAAAGTTCAAGCAAAAAAAGAAACCCCATGAAAATCCTGCTTAGTAAGTACCCCAGTACAAGTCGTAAAATGAGAGAAGTTCAGAATAACGTTGTCAAAAAATGTTGAGTTAAAAAAAGAAACAAAACAAACACATTTTCTTTTTGAATAAAATATCATGCAGTTCGATGATACAAACCATACAACTACAGGGGTGACGATACAGTAAACCGTTGAAAACTTACAAGAAAAATATTACCAAAAAAACAGAGCAAAGTCTAGTTAGTGAAAACACGCTTACTACAAACCCATGCAAGCATCAGTACAAGTACCCTTTTCCGGAACCATTCAAAATTACTCTACAAAAAATAGCTCAATACAAACATACATATATATTAGTACGACTACTCTGTTTTTCACACGAGAGAATAGCAGGATTCATCATGCCGTATTCAAAATTACTCTTAAGCGGTTGCGATGTAGAGAAAACGTTCAACATGACTAAGTTTTGCATTTTCAATAGCTATCCAACGGTATATTATTTGCCATATTTCGAAAAACTTAAAAAAACGCGTTCAAAATCAAATTTGACTGTATTCGAATTCGTTTTCAAACCTTAAGGAATTAGAAAAACACTTCTATACTAACAAGTTGCACATTTTACATAGCTTTCCAACGCCGTATCATTTGCATCAATCCGACAAACCGTTTGCAAAAAATCGCGAAAATACGTTTCGCCCAGAATTTCACCGTTTTTCAAATTACTTTTAAATCATATAGAATTAGAAAACACAATACATATATGGAAGATGCGGATTTTCACCAGCTTTCCAACGCCATCTTATTTGCTCAATTCCGACAAACCGTTTGAAAATTGAGTCCAAAATACGATTCACGTTTTTGGTTTTGAAAAAAATGGTTTTTTAAAAACTGCTCTTAAACCATAATGATTTTGCAAAAATGTTCAATATACTTGAAATATGGTTGTCAAGAGCTTTCCAACGATATATTACGCGCCATGTTCCGACAAAAAAATTACAAAAAAGTTTTTGAACTAAAGAAGACGATCTGTTAAACACAACTGAAAGCATTAGTTCAACCGCTTCGAAAACATCAGTACAGCCACCTGAAACCGTCAGTTCAAAAAGGGTAATAGAATAATATTCTGTTACTAGTAACGGAATAGCCCAGATCTATATATATATAATTATCAGATTTTCTTACCTGTATATCCTTTACATACTGTTTCGTGGCTCTGGCAAGACCATTTTGAGCAGCACGGATGTACGCATCCCCTGAGTTGAAGGCATCAAACACCTCTTCAGAAAAACCGGGGTTGCGGAGTACGGCCCGACGACGCATGTGCTTCATGGCACTCTCCACTTCGGAATTTGTGGCAGACAGCCTATCCGCATCCTCGGTAGGAGGAATATCCGGCGTTGTCCCCACGTTAGCATCTGCCTCCAAGTCTGGCTCGGGAGCCCGGCTGGTGGAGGCATGTCCGGCAGGCCCTCCAGATACAGTCCGGCTAGCGTTTTTCCTGGTTTTAACCATGGACGTTATTATACTTTAAAGACAATAACCATGGAGCAGGGTTCTTTTTCATACCTCTGCGATGGCATCTCAGTCCTGACCGTCTTCCTTTTAAGCCTACCCGGTTTCGGTGCCCCTTATTGGTGAGTCACTGCGGGTTTGGCATGGCGTCCCGAGGGCCTTCCCTACAAAACACCATACGTGTGCGGTGGGTGAAGTACCAAAAAGGGGATCCTTCTCAGAAGTTGGGACTCCGGTTTTACTTACATGCGATGCAGGGAGCAGTCCGGGGTAATTGGTGGTGATGGCCACCAAGGCACCGTCGCAGCTTAACTGATAAAACGTCTTGTCGATGAGCTCCACGAATATGTCCGGATCTTCTTCGAGTCCCCTTTCCTTCCCTCTTGGCACATGTACCGGACTGGATGCACAGACGTATGTGCCAAGAGGGAACGTTCATGTGGCCCGACGAGGACGTCGGTTCCTCTGAGTGGGGGTGTATGTGATAGCCCGACTTATTAGTATTGATCTGTGGGGGTGTGTGATAGCCTGATTCCCGGTGCACACGAGTGAGGACAAAGTGCGCATAAAAGACTAGTATTGATCTATGGGGCCAGTCTAGATCCCTACAGGAGTAACGACCATCGGCGGGTGTGTCTGGGGCATTACAAGTTGGTATCAGAGCCGACCCTCGTGGTTACACGGATGTTTGCGGACAGGTGCGCGGTCATGTTGTTCATGACATTTGTGACCCGTCGTGGCACACGACATGGCACATGTACCGGACTGGATGCACAGACATATGTGCCAAGAGGGAACGTTCATGTGGCCTGACGAGCACGTCGGTTCCTCTGAGTGGGGTGTATGTGATAGCCTGACTTATTAGGGATGATAGACTACTCATATCAATAAGGATTTTCTTCTTTTTCGGGAGCCCATTCAGAAAAAACTCCAAAGTTAAGAGTGCTCAGCTTGGAGTAATTTCAGGATGGGTGACCGTCCGGGAAGTTGCTCCCGGATGTGTACGAATGAGGACAAAGTGCATAGAAAAGACTTGTATTGATCTACGGGGCCAGTCTAGATCTCGCCAGGAGTAACGACCACCGGCAGGTGTGTCCGGGGCATTACATTTAACCCCTGGCCGAACAATCTAGGAGCAACATCGTATCTCCGATCGGGACAATCACCCGTCGACAGCACACAACGCAACAAGCTAGGGTTAAAATCAGGGACGCGTGATGATGAACTATGGGGGGAGGGGAGGGGAGAGTTGGGAGAGAGGCGGGAGGAGGACAACTCTAATCTTACGATGTTGAAACTAGATCGGGCGGCTATGAGGATCACCAATCAGGCGCCCATGCCGGTTGACCGACGCCAAGCACTGGCCTAAACATTATGCCGCTAAATCTTTTTTATCGGGGTAACGTACAACATTCAACTAGGTGTAAAAAATGGCAGTTCTATATCTAGGTAATATGAGAAAATCGACTATTTGCCACTTTCAATACCGAGCTTCGCAAAACTGCCACTCTCAACATTGGCTTTGTAAAAATGCCACCTACTTCCTGTACACTTTGATTACCATGCCATTTTTCCCTTTTCAATTACTTTCCTTTTTCTTTTCAATTTTCTGGCACCTGAAAGGACCAAAGTACCCCTGATGCTATCTTCACGTACTTTGGCATCAGATCAGCACTTGAAGCGGACGAGTGCGTGCTGCCCGCCGTGAATACCATGTTTGCCGCATCCCTGGTCGCCAGGACTTCTTGGGTCAATCGCTGGACACCGCCCCCATCTCCTGCACGTCGCAACGCCGCTGATTGCCTCAACGCCATGTGCCGCCAATCTCCTCGGCATCGCGTGCCGCCGATCTCCTCGGCGTCGCGTGCTACCCGTCACCCAGTACCGCAGTGGCAACATCGAACCCAATCTTTCTGGATGGTATTATGTTTTACCTTTCCCTTGGTTTGTTCGTTTGATTCCAGTTGAACAAAGTTCCTGATGTGACGTATGGAATCTGTGGGAAGCAGTGTCATCATCCCTCATCTATTACCTGTTGATAACCATTGATGTATAAATCAGAATGATGATATACCATCTTATTGAGAAGAATTTACAACAGAAGTAGCGCTCATAATGTAAGCATTAATTAAACATAGTTATTTTTTTCATTGTTATCCTGGTGGCAGTGATAGGCTGTCAATTTACAACAGAAGCAATGTTCATAATGTAAACTTAATTACGAAGGGAAGTACTAAATTATGTTGAGGAACTACATGATGATTACACATATTTTTTGCATTGGATGTCACAATTTAAGTTGAGCTACATACATGCATTGTAGAAATCTGATCACTAACTCAGTCTTGTGTTCATGTTTTCCTAATTGTCTGGAGTAGGCATGATTCAGAGGTCGCGCTTGGTAGCAATACTAGTACTGATAATCCATATTTATTGGTTGAGGCTTCTTCAAATGTACAACCAACACCACCTATCATATAAGTTGACTGGGATAACTTACAAATAGTAGAGACACATGATGATGACGGTATAATTGAACTAGTGAGTGAGGATCAGCTATGTGAGATTTTGGGCTTCAAGGATGACGTGGAAGAGAAAAAAAGAAAGACCGAACCAAAGCGTCGTAGAATGGTTGAGCAGGGGATCAATAATGAAGGTGCTGCCATTCCTGTTAATGATGCCATACAAAATGAAGTAGTGATTACATATGATAAGGACCAGCCAAAAATGGACCTTGGCACTATGTATCCATCAATGAAGGAATTTAGGTTAGCAGTAAGACAATTTGCCATCAATGAAGAGTTTGATCTAGGCATGGAGAAGTCAGATAAGAAGAGATTTAGAGGGTTCTGCAAGTCAAGTGAAGATTGCCCTTGGAGAATTGTTGGCAGCCTACAGGATGATAAATGTACTATAAAGGTGAAATATGGATAATAACTATCTAACCTCCATTTATTAATTACAAATTACGTATGTGTGTATGTCTGTCCTATTTTACTATCTAACATCCATTCCTTCTAAACCTGTATATGTGCAGGTCACGGTCTTAGTTGATCAACATGATTGTATTTCAAGCAGCAGAGTGAAGACCATAACACCATCTCAGAACTGGGTTGCTAGCAAGGCTGTGAGTATCCTTAGAGATTCACCCAGTATGGGTGCTAAAGAATTACAGAAAAAGTTGCATGAAGAACACTCTGTCACAATTTCATATGACACGGTTTGGAGGGGGAAAGAAAAGCTCTCGCTGAGGTTTATGGTAAATGGGAAGAGATTTTTGAGATCTTATACAGATGGAAGGCTGAGGTACTCAAGAGGTACCTGGAAGTGTTGTGGAGATTGAAGTACTAGAAATAGATGGTAATGTGTACTTTCATCGGTTTTTTTGTGCACTTAAACCATGCATTGATGGTTTTCTGGAAGGATGTAGGCCACATCTAAGTATAGAATCTACTGCATTGAATGGAAGGTGGAATGGCCATTTAGCCTCGGCTACAGCAGTTGATGGTCACAATTGGATGTATCCACTTGCTTTTGGTTTCATAGCATCTGAGACGGAAAACAATTGGACTTGGTTTATGACTCAACTTAAGAAGGCAATAGGATATCCTCCACTTTTTGCAGTGTGCACAGATGCTTGTAAAGTATTAGAGAATGCGGTGAAGAATGTGTTTCCCAATCCTGAACAAAGGGAGTGTTTTTACCATCTTATGAAGAATTTTGTAAAAAGGTTCCATGGGTTTGGAAGGATGTATCCTGCAGCAAGGGCTTATAGGTAAGATGTGTTCACAGACCATATGGCAAAAATTATTAAAGAATCAAGTGAGGTATGGAACTGGTTAAGTCAGTACCATACTCTCAAGTTGTAGGATCGAAAGTATGTCTAGAGGGGGGTGATTAGACTACTTGACCAAATAAAAACTTAACCTTTTCCCAATTTTAGTTCTTGGCAGATTATAGCTATTTTAGGGCAAGTCAAGCAATCATCACACAATTCAAGCAAGCATGCAAAGAGTATATTGGCAGCGGAAAATAAAGCATGCAACTTGCAAGAATGTAAAGGGAAGGGTTTGGAGAATTCAAACGCAATTGGAGACACGGATGTTTTTCCCATGGTTCGGATAGGTGGTGCTATCCTACATCCACGTTGATGGAGACTTCAACCCATGAAGGGTAACGGTTGTGCGAGTCCACGGAGGGCTCCACCCACGAAGGGTCCACGAAGAAGCAACCTTGTCTATCCCACCATGGCCATCGCCCACGAAGGACTTGCCTCACTAGCGGTAGATCTTCACAAAGTAAGCGATCTCCTTGCCCTTACAAACTCCTTGGTTCAACTCCACAATCTTGTCGGAGGCTCCCAAGTGACACCTAGCCAATCTAGGAGACACCACTCTCCAAGAAGTAATAAATGGTGTGTTGATGATGAACTCCTTGCTCTTGTGCTTCAAATGATAGTCTCCCCAACACTCAACTCTCTCTCACAGGATTTGGATTTGGTGGAAAGAAGATTTGAGTGGAAAGCAACTTGGGGAAGGCTAGAGATCAAGATTCATATGGTAGGAATGGAATATCTTGGCCTCAACACATGAGTAGGTGGTTCTCTCTCAGAACATATGAGTTGGAAGTGTAGATGTGTTCTGATGGCTCTCTCACATGAATGAAGAGGACGTGGAGGGGTATATATAGCCTCCACACAAAATCCAACCGTTACACAATTTACCAATCTCGGTGGGACTGAATCAACAAACTCGGTCGAACCAAAATAGTAAACCTAGTGACCGTTAGAGATTTTCGGTGGGACTGACATGCAACTCGGTAGGACCGATATGGTTAGGGTTAGGGCATAACGTAATCTCGGTGAGACCGATTACACAAACTCAGTGAGACCGATTTTGGTAATTAGCTAACCAGAGAGTTGGTCAGGCAAACTCGGTAGGACCGATTTGCTCTTTCGGTGAGACCGAAAAGTTACAAAAAGGAAACAGAGAGTTTGCATTACAATCTCGGTGGGACCGATCTGCTCTTTCGGTGAGACCGAAAAGTTACGAAAAGGAAACAGAGAAATTGCAATCCCATCTCGGTGAGACCGAGATCCCTATCGGTAGAACCAATTTGCTTAGGGTTTGGCAATGGCTATGACAAGTGAAACTCGGTGGCGCCGGATTGAAAGAATCGGTATGACCGAGTTTGGCTTTGGGTTTAGGTCAAGAGTGGATATGAGAAAGTAGTTGAGGGTTTTGGAGCATATCATTAAGCACTTGAAGCAAGAGGCTCATTAAGCAACACCTCATCCCTCCTTGATAGTATTGGCTTTTCCTAAAGACTCAATGTGATCTTGAATCACTAAAATGTAAAATGAAGAGTCTTGAGCATATGAGCTAGAGCCAATCATTTGTCCTTAGCATTTTGAGGGTTCCACTTTCACCATCCATGCCATGCCAATCATTGAGCTTTCCTGAAATGATCATCTTGGAATAGCATTAGCTCAATGAGCTATATGTTGTTATGAATTACCAAAACCACCTAGGGATAGTTGCACTTTCAATCTCCCCCTTTTTGGTAATTGATGACAACATATAGATCAAAGCTTCGACAAATAATAATAAGAGTGAAATATATCGTTGCTTTGAGAAGTATGTGATAAGTAAGAGCTCCCCCTAAATTTGTGCATATTTAAAATTTGCTTTGGACTGCAAATGCACAAAGAGTTAGAATCATGGGTTACTCTTCCATGTCACATACATCTTGGTGGAGCGCTCAAAATGATAAGAATTGAATACATGCACTCATCACCAAGAAAAGTGAATGATCACATAAGATAGATAGGATAATATCAAGCATGCATGAGTGTAGCTTATGATCAAACACATGATCATCAATGTCTCACAAGCATATCAAAGTATCTCACACAAAAGCAAACAAAGTTTGAAAAACACCAAATAAAGCAAGAGAGAATAAAAGCAACACTCTCTCTCGAAGCCTATGATCTATACATTTTTCTCCCCCTTTGGCAACAAGTTACCAAAAAGTTCCTAGAAAATGCATAGTGCTAGATCGACTCTCAGGCTTGATCTTCTGGTGGTGGTGGAGTCTGGATCACTCCAAGGACGAAGCCTTCTGTAGACGTGGTTGGAGTTGAAGCTGAAGTAGATGCTGGAGCTGGTTGGGCTGGTGCTGTAGCTGGAGCTGAGGTGGTGGCTCTGGTGTCAGGAACTGGCACTGCAGTCGACCTCGGAGCTCGTGGCACTCTGGCAAATGCATCATTTGTAGTCTTCCCTCTCCTCTCCTGCATGTCATCTTGAAGTTGCTCCACTGCAGACTGAATCTCTGTTACTTTGACATCCATGTCATAGAACTTTTGTTCTATGATCCTCTCTAAGCTCTGCTGATTCTGAGTGAGGGTGGCTAGTCCTTTCTCAATCCTCAGTGTGGATGCAATCAAGTAACCACGCTACTCTTGTTTGGTTTTCAAGAAATACTCAGATGCCTCCTCTTGAGTTGGCATCTTGGCAGCTTTCTCCTTCCTTGCCTTCTCCTTCTTTGCTTGTGCTTGAACTGATGATGGTTCATTCTCATTCATCACAACTTGATTGTCTTCAAAATCTGGATGAATAGGCAAATGTTCCTTGTCCAACAAGTATGTGCCTGTGCCCATCTTTGAGTTGATTAACTCCTGAATTTGTGGGGCATATCCACAGCTCCTCTTCTAATCAGCTGTTGTCCTCTTAATGGTCCCTACCATGAGGCTCATCACCTTGAACTTCTGTGGCACATCAAATATATGAAGCAAATTTATTGCATGGCCTCTGATCATCTTGTGATCACCTGACTTGGGCAACAGAGTGTGCCTTAGGATCCAGTTGATAGTTGGCAGCCCTGACAAAAGATAATGCACTGAGCCAAACTTGAAAGTTTCAAGAGCTTCATTTGGGATCTCCTTGTACATGTTTGACATGGAATTGTGATCCATCTTCTTCTTGGCATAGATATCCAAGTCATCTTCCTGCTCTTCTGGGGCATTGATCAGCTGAGCCCATTCAGCAACTATAGATTGGTATCTAGTGCCTTCAGACATCCACACTATCCTGCCATCTGGATAGAAGTGTGTTGTGGAGTAGAACTGCATGATCAGCTCTTCATTCCACTTTGTGAGCTTCTGCCCAACAAAGTCTACTACTCCACAAGCTTTGAAGCTGTCTTGCGCTCCAGGATAGTGCTCTTCATTGTCCTTGATGTACTACCAATCAACCCATCTCATGTCACAAACAATGGGCTTCTTATCAAGCAAAACTGTCTCATAGAAGTCCTGTTGTTCCTTTGTGTGGAACCTGTAGTCAATAGCAGTTCTTCTCCTTGAAGCATATGGATCTGCTTCTCTCCACTTCCTGAGCCCTGAATCTCTTCTGATTTTCATGTCCTCAGCCACAGGATGAGCATCATTGTGGTCTGGGATCTTGGGCTTAAGCTTCCTGAGCACTTGACCTTCTTCTTCCTCAGAAATGTCAAGCACTGGGGCCTTGTTCTTCTCAGCAGCTGGTATGCTCCTTGTATTCCTCTTTGGAGCTGACTTGGGCTTGGAGGCAGCTTTGGGTGCTTCTTTGGGCTTTGTTGCAGCAGCCCCTATCCTGATAGCATCACCCATAAGCTTAGGTGCCTTAGGTGCTGGTGCAGCAACCTCTTCTTCCTCTTCCTCTTCAGAATCTCTCATGATTGAGGATCTCCCAAGCACTCTACAAGTGGTCTTTTTGATCCTCTCCTTCCTCTTCATCCCTTCTGCAGCAGCCTCTTTGGGTTCAGGCTTTTTAGGAATCTGAGTTGAGGCTCTGGCCTTTGGCATAGGCTGCCTTCCTGCTGGCCTTTTGACTTTCATCCCTGGCTTTGTGCTCTATGCTGGGCCATATTCCTTCTTGAGCACAACTCTCTTGGAAGTTGCTTCCTCTTCTGCCACATAGTCTTCATCCTCTGAGTCTGAGGTTCTCTTCTTCCTTTGTCTGGTGGCAGCTTTTGGCAGGTTGCTAGGGGTGCTCCTGCTGCCTTCATCTGAAGAACTGGAGGGACTAGTGCCCTCACTCATGTGCACTTGTTGTTCTGATACATTCTGGCTGTCACTTTGATCAGACATGATGTAAAAGCTGACTGCTGACCCTGTGAAGAGTTTATAGATGAGGTAGAGTAGATGAGCATCACAAAATATAGAGATTTTTGCAAAAGAATGATTCAAAATCTTAGTTTTAGTTTCCCACAGAAATCATTTCGGATCTACCGATTTTTAAACTCGGTGATACCGAAGCAGTTTTGGAACCTAAACTAGTGAACTCGGTCAGACCGAGTCACAGTTCGGTGGCACCGAGACTGCTAGGGTTTCACAAAGTTCCAAAATCGGTCACACCGATTAGTAATTCTTGGTCAGACCGAGTCTCACTTGTGCAATGGCATAAGCCAAATCGGTGGGACCGAGTTTTTCAACTCGGTGGGTCCGAGATGGTTTCGGCGGAAACCTAACCCTAAAATTTTCGAATCAATCCTATTCTACGAAAGTATTGACTGGATAGGAGTGTTTCAATCATGGCTAGAAACAATAAGATCACAATGTGCTAGGAATCAGATTGGGGATAGCACAAAGATCGAGTCCATACCCTAGTTCGGCGGAGACTCGCTACGGCGGCAACGGCGGGGTTGAATTCCGTTGACAGTGATGGAGACCAGCGGCTGGAGGCGGCCGGCGACGAGGAGATGATCCGGAGACCACGTTGGTAGAGCGAGCTATCACGCGGGCGAAGGGGTTCAGAGAAATTTCCAAATTTTTGCCCGTGACTATATATAGCCCGACCCTGTCGGTGTGACCGAGTGGAACAACTCGGTGGCACCGAGATGCAAAACTGTATATAGTTATTGCAACTCGGTGTGACCGAATGGTTCAAATCGGTTGCACCGAGATCGAAAATTCAGATCAACTTAATGATCTCGGTAGGACCGAAAGTAGGATATCGGTCAGACCGAGAATCACAAAGAGGTTTTGGAAGTTTAAGTCTATGACGAATCGGGGACTCTGAGTGCTCCTCACACAGAGTGGTTCGAATCTGACTTGATCAAATTTTGTGATGTAGCATGAATACAGTTTGAGACGAGAAAAGCATAGATAGCTAGAGGAGGTTCTTAGGCATTCTTGTCCATCCACTTGGCAAAAGGAAATAAAACCAAACAATCAAAACAACAAGTGGTTGTCCTCGAATGAGTAAAATATGCAACCAACATGCTCACACAATAAAATGGCAATTGAAATGTGTGACAAAGCATGCACAACCAATTCTAGCATCTATCAAGCAATTGGCGATGACTAGGTCATCTATATATGAGTATATTGACTTAGGAGTCAAGTGAGAACACTTGATCATAGGTCATACTCATCGTTTAAGCTCAAGTGGGGTTACCACTTTTACATAAAGCATTGTTGTGTTCACATCTTTAGAGTTGCTTTAGCTCAAGTCTTAGAGTAAAGCTCCCCCTAGATGTGATATCCCCCCTAAGAGGGATGAACTAACCTTGGGTTTTGTCGATGATGACTTCATGTAGATGTTGAAGATGTGGATGCTCAATGTTGATGTAGATCACTTGGAGCTATCCATTTGAGTGAATTGCACTTTCAATACCTACATGGGTTAGTCCCACAAGGAACAAACAAGGATATCCATAGACATAGAGTGATGCAGATGATGTCCATGAAAACTTTTAGGTTACCTTGTCCCTTGTCTTACCAACAAGAGGGTTTGTGACTCCTTGAACTAGTGCAAGATGTGGAAGTTGATTGCACTTGTTCTTGCCAAAATGATAAGAGTGAAGTATGTTGGCGGAGTCACGCTCAAGAACTCTCTAGTTCTTCTTCTTTTGGATCTACACCATCTTGATGGGAATCCTTGGAGTTGTAGTCGTACTTGATGAAGTGGAACTTGAAGTGGTCTTGGGAATCCACTTGACTAAGGTCTTAGGAGCTTCTTCAAATGCATCAATTTCCTCTTGAAGCTTGTCCTTGCCTTTTTCCTTGTAGTCTTGTGGTGGAAGATCATCTTGAGCTTGTGTCCCCTTGAAGGAAGTATCATACTTCTCTTGTTGAGGAACAAACATTGTCTTGGGGTATTGATCTTCTTCCCACTCAACTCCACTGGCATTGAACTTTCGTTCAAAACCAACACCTTGATTCTTCTGGTGCCTTCCTTGCTTGCGCACAATTTCCTCGAATATCTTACTCCCGGCAAGGCTTTTGTACACTCCTTTCTCTATAATTCCCTTCAATAAGCTATTTTCTTGCTCAAGTGTAACTTGGCTAAGAGAATCATTAGTGGAATCAAGAGAACTACTAGAAGCAACAGTATTGGATTTAGCATGATCATTGTTACTACTAGAGGAAGAATCTTTCTTGTTCTTGTTACTAGACTTGACTTGAGGCATGTAAGTGGATAAGAGTAAACGCTTGGCAATGTAAGAAGAACGTTTCTTGCGGAGATCATCATTGATTGCCTTTAAAAACTCATGCTCTTGCTCAAGATTGAGCTTTTCAAAGCGTAACTTCTCATGAGCTCTTAAAAGTTCTTGATGATCTTCGAAGATAGTTTCATGAGCTAACTTAAGAGTGTTTAGTTCTTTAGTTAGAGCCTCAATCTTCTCCTTATCATTGTCATTCGTTTTATCTTGATTAGCATGATTAATTGACGTTTCATCATAGTATTCATCACTAGAGTTGTCAACAAGTAAATCATCATCACCTAACAAGTCATCTTCATCACTATTAAAATCAACATACTCGGGGTGTGTTACCTTAGGACCTTTGGCCATGAAGCATCTTCCAATTCCTTCATTTGGTGAGTCAGATATGTCGTAGGAGTTGGTTGACACAAGTGCTAGACCGGCAACACCTTCATCTTGAGTATATTCGGAATCGGAGTGATAACTTCTCTCGGAGTGGTTGTCGGAGTCGGAGCCGGATACCCATTCACCAACATGAGCTTGATGTCTTCGTTTTGTGTAGCTCCTTGTTGATTTTTCCTTCCTTTCCGAATCCTTGCTTCTCCATGAGTATCTTCGTTCATAACGATCATCTCTACTCCTTCTCTCTCTTGGTGGTGATTCTTCTCTTTTGCTTCTTCTTTTTGGAGAGTCTTCTCTTCTCTTGTAGGGAGCCGTACACTCATTGGAATAGTGTCCGGGTCTTCCACAATTGTAGCAGTTTTGCTCTCGACTAGAAGATCTTTTGTCATTGTAGGACCTTGACTTGGAGCTTATATCTTTGCTTCTACTCTTGTAGAATTTGTTGAAGTTTTTCACCATTAAGCTCAATTCTTCATTGAAGTTTTGTTTCTCACTTGATGATGTAGGGGCTTCACATGAGGCTTTGTAGGCACCACTTGATTTGTTGTGAAGTTCCTCTTTATCCTTAAGTGACATCTCATGAGCAACAATTCTTCCAATTACTTCCGTTGGCTTGAGATCTTTGTAATTGGGCATCATTTGGATCAATGTGCACACGGTATCATATTTTCCATCCAAGGCTCTTAGAATCTTCTTGATGATGAATCTATCGGTCATCTCTTCACTTCCTAAGCCGGCAATCTCATTTGTGATGAGAGCAAGCCTAGAGTACATTTCAGCGACACCTTCACCGTCCTTCATTTTGAACTTGTCAAGTTGACTTTGAAGCACATCCAATTTGGATTCCTTGACGGAGTTGGTACCTTCGTGCATATCAATCAAAGTGTCCCAAATTTCCTTTGCATTCTCAAGACGGCTGATTTTGTTGAATTCTTCAGGGCACAATCCGTTGAAGAGAATATCACAAGCTTGAGCATTGTATTGCAACATCTTCAACTCATCTGCGGTAGCTTCACGGTTTGATTCTCTCCCATCAAAGAAGTCACCTTGCAAACCAACACACACAATAGCCCAAACGGCGGGGTTATGTCCAAGAATATGCATTTTCATTTTATGCTTCCAACTAGCAAAATTAGTACCATCAAAGTAAGGACCTCTACGGTGATAATTTCCCTCGCTAGACGCCATACTCTCCTAGGTTGTGAAACCAAGGCTATGACCACCAAAAGCTATGGAAATCAAAGCAAATGGAGACCAAAGCTCTGATACCACTTGTAGGATCAAAAGTATGTCTAGAGGGGGGTGATTAGACTACTTGACCAAATAAAAACTTAACCTTTTCCCAATTTTAGTTCTTGGCAGATTTTAGCTATTTTAGGACAAGTCAAGCAATCATCACACGATTCAAGCAAGCATGCAAAGAGTATATTGGCAGCGGAAAATAAAGCATGCAACTTGCAAGAATGTAAAGGGAAGGGTTTGGAGAATTCAAACGCAATTGGAGACACGGATGTTTTTCCCGTGGTTCGGATAGGTGGTGCTATCCTACATCCACGTTGATGGAGACTTCAACCCACGAAGGGTAACGGTTGCGCGAGTCCACGGAGGGCTCCACCCACGAAGGGTCCATGAAGAAGCAACCTTGTCTATCCCACCATGGCCATCGCCCACGAAGGACTTGCCTCACTAGCGGTAGATCTTCACGAAGTAGGCGATCTCCTTGCCCTTACAAACTCCTTGGTTCAACTCCACAATCTTGTCGGAGGCTCCCAAGTGACACCTAGCCAATCTAGGAGACACCACTCTCCAAGAAGTAACAAATGGTGTGTTGATGATGAACTCCTTGCGCTTGTGCTTCAAATGATAGTCTCCCCAACACTCAACTCTCTCTCACAGGATTTGGATTTGGTGGAAAGAAGATTTGAGTGGAAAGCAACTTGGGGAAGGCTAGAGATCAAGATTCATATGGTAGGAATGGAATATCTTGGCCTCAACACATGAGTAGGTGGTTCTCTCTCAAAACATATGAGTTGGAAGTGTAGATGTGTTCTGATGGCTCTCTCACACGAATGAAGAGGAGGTGGAGGGGTATATATAGCCTCCACACAAAATCCAACCGTTACACAATTTACCAATCTCGATGGGACCGAATCAACAAACTCGGTCGGACCAAAATAGTAAACCTAGTGACCGTTAGAGATTTTCGGTGGGACTGACATGCAACTCGGTAGGACCGATATGGTTAGGGTTAGGGCATAACGTAATCTCGGTGAGACCGATTACAAAAACTCGGTGAGACCGATTTTGGTAATTAGCTAACCAGAGAGTTGGTCAGGCAAACTCGGTGGGACCGATTTGCTCTTTCGGTGAGACCGAAAAGTTACAAAAAGGAAACAAAGAGTTTGCATTGCAATCTCGGTGGGACCGATCCGCTCTTTCGGTGAGACCGAAAAGTTACGAAAAGGAAACAGCAAAATTGCAATCCCATCTCGGTGAGACCGAGATCCCTATCGGTAGAACCGATTTGCTTAGGGTTTGGCAATGGCTATGACAAGTGAAACTCGGTGGCGCCGGATTGAAAGAATCGGTATGACCGAGTTTGGCTTTGGGTTTAGGTCAAGAGTGGATATGAGAAAGTAGTTGAGGGTTTTGGAGCATATCATTAAGCACTTGAAGCAAGAGGCTCATTAAGCAACACCTCATCCCTCCTTGATAGTATTGGCTTTTCCTAAAGACTCAATGTGATCTTGGATCACTAAAATGTAAAATGAAGAGTCTTGAGCATATGAGCTAGAGCCAATCATTTGTCCTTAGCATTTTGAGGGTTCCACTTTCACCATCCATGCCATGCCAATCATTGAGCTTTCCTGAAATGATTATCTTGGAATAGCATTAGCTCAATGAGCTATATGTTGTTATGAATTACCAAAACCACCTAGGGATAGTTGCACTTTCACAAGTGGATGAGGTGTGTCTTCAATCCAGATATTAAGTGTGACTACATCACTGATAATGTAGCAGAGGTTTTTAACAATTGGATCCGAGACATTAAGGACTTACCTGTTGCTAAACTAGTTGACAAGGTTAGAGAGATGATCATGCTTTTGTGGAGGAAGAGGAGAAGGATCGGAGAAAGACTACCATCTGGACAGATACTACCAGCAATTATGGTTCAGTTGAGAACAAATACTAGAGGTTTGGGGCACTTGAAAGTAGTGGAATCTGCTAATTGGAGTGCAGAGGTGTGGGACAATAGCAAGAATTGTGAAAGACATATTGTGAAGCTAAATCAAAAGACGTGTACTTGCCTTGAATGGCAGCACACTGGTAAGCCATGTCTGTATCACCCCGGATATGATTTACCCAATTTGTACTCCAACTCTTGCCGTTTCCGGCCTTAAGTTATTTTATTTTCTCGGGTTCGGGTCTTTGTCTCCGTGTGTTGTTATCGTTGTCATGCATCTCATATCATGTCATCATGTGCATTGCATTCGCATACGTGTTCGTCTCATGCATCCGAGCATTTTCCCCGTTGTCCGTTTTGCATTCCGGCGCTTCGTTCCCCTCCGGTGGTCATTTCTAGCTTTCTTTCATGTGTGGGGATTAAACATTTCCAGATTGGACCGAGACTTGCCAAGCGGCCTTGGTTTACTACCGGTAGACCGTCTGTCAAGTTTCGTATCATTTGGACTTCGTTTGATACTCCAACGGTTAACCGAGGGACCGAGAAGGCCTCGTGTGTGTTGCAGCCCAACACCCCTCCATTTTGGCCCAAAACCCACCTAACCCTGCTCCATCACCTAGAGCGTTCGATCATGATCGCGTGACCGAAAACCGCACCTCTTTTGGACTCCCCTAGCTCCCTCTATGCCTATAAATAGGTCCTCCTCGAAAATCTCGGATCCTCCTCCCCGAAACCCTAAATATCTCCTCCGCCGCCGCCGGACACGTCCGGACGGACCGGACGCGTCCGCTCCACCGTCCGCAGCCACTCCGAAGGCGCCACGTGTCCCACGCCCACATCCCCGCCGCCAGCCCGGGAGGCCCGAGCCGGCCCCTCGCGGCCCAGTCGCCACCCGCCGCCGCCCTGAGCCTCTTCCTCCCGAGGCACGCCGCGCCACCGCGCGCAGTCGCCTGTCGCGGGCGAGCTTCAACGCCGCCGCAACCGTGCGCTGCCCCAAGCCCATCGCCGCCCGGGTCCGCGCCCGTCTCCTCCGCCCACGCCGCCCGAGGCCGGCGCCGCCTCTCCGTCTTCATCCTCCTCCGGCCGGCGCGCCGCCAAGTCCGGCCATCCTCGGCTTCCGCGCCGCCGGTGAACAGTGTTTTCGCCGAGATCCAGATTCGGTGAACAGTAACCCTAGATCCGGAGGTTGAATTTTCGTCTAAGTCCCGAAATTCCAGATCCAAGTGCTCATGTTCTTGGCCTCGTAACTTTGCATCCGTAGCTCCGATTCATGCATATAGCATATCAAATTTTTCGCCTCAGAGAGTAAATCATTTCATTCCATTGCATCATTTTCATTTGAGTTCATCTTGATACCCGAAATGCTGTTAGAAGGAGGCTACTTGAGTTAATTGTCAGATTTGCTACTCCATGTTAGACTTTTGTCATTTTTGCCATGATTATTGTGTGCATGATATGTCCATGAGCTCTACATATGTTTTGTTAAGGGTTTTGTCATCTTTCTAGAGGTGCAACCCATGTATTTTTGTGATGTGTGTGGTGACTAGTGCAAGCTTGCAAAGTGAGGCACTTGGTAACCCTGTTTTCAGGGATTTAGCAATTCCACTAAGTCCTTGAGCTGTTTAGTTCATGATGCCATATGTTCATGTTGTTTCCTAGTGATCCATGCCTCTTTTGAGGATGATCAGTAAGGATGTTTTGTTAATCTTGTAGTGCTGTATCCATACATGTATTTGTTTGCATATATGGATCACCCTAGCTTGAGTCAATCGAGCTCTACTTTTGCTACTTTGTGAATCTGGGCAGATTGTCAACTTGTTTGCAATTTTGCCGATGATGTTATAGTTGATCCGTGCATGCTATGTTATTGTTCTTGCCATGTCTAGCTTGCATTTTGTGTGTTCTTGATGGGTGTATGCTTAGCTTATCATGACTTGCTCCGTAGTGAGTGCATCGATCTCGTAAACATGCCTACTTGATATCTGTTTTCAGCATGTCCCAGTTTTCACTAAGCCTGAAAACTGATTATGTTTTTGCTATGTTCACATGCTTGCAATTGTATTTTGTGATCCCTTTTGGCTCAAGGTCACTAAGGGACTTTTGTTAAGCTCTTTGAGTAGCTCCATGCCATGCTTTACTTTGTCATGTTCAGGTCCTGTAGCATGTAGTTTTGTTGCTCCGAAGAGTGCTATCTGATCTGAAATTCCAGACAAGTGTTAATTTCCCTAAGTCTGAGATCTATTTACCATATGCAGTTTTGCCATGCTTGTTTGGACCTGTTAATGGATGAATTGGCCGCAGCTCAGTGCTAAACTTTTGTTAAGCATCTTGAATGCATCCCTGCCATGTATTTTGTTGCCATGTTTGAGTGCTGTAGCATGTTCATCTCATTGCATTTAGATGGCTACTTGTTGTAAATCGCGGATCGTGGTCATATTTAAATCACTTGCCATTTCCAAACCGTAACTCCGATTCCGGTGATCTTTATATCGTTTTCAAGCGATTTCATCTCATCTTTCCAGTGGCACACTTGGTTTTCCAAGTTGAGACCAGGTTCATGCATTTCCTGTCATATCTTGCATATGCATCCCGCATTGCATCCCGCATAGCATACCATGTTTGCATCATCTTGTTTGATCCTTGCACGTGGTTGATTGTGTTCTTGTTGCTTGTTTGTCTTGTTTGGGTAGAGCCGGGAGACGAGTTTGCTAACGAGGAGCCCGTTGAGTTTGCTTTCGAGGATCCAGTCAACTCTAACAACTTTGCAGGCAAGATGATCATACCCTCGAAATCACTACTATCTTTGCTTTGCTAGATGCTCGCTCTTTTGCTATGCCAATGCTACGATGCCTACCACTTGCTTTCAAGCCTCCCAAATTGCCATGTTCAGCCTCTAACCCACCATTGTCCTAGCAAACCATTGATTGGCTATGTTACCGCTTTGCTCAGCCCCTCTTATAGCATTGCTAGTTGCAGGTGAAGATTGGAGACCGTTCCGTGTTGGAACATTTATTTACTTGTTGGGATATCATTATATTGCCATGTAATCTTAATGCATCTATATACTTGGTAAAGGGTGGAAGGCTCGGCCTCTCGCCTAGTGTTTTTGTTCCACTCTTGCCGCCCTAGTTTCCGTCATATCGGTGTTATGTTCCCGGATTTTGCGTTCCTTACGCGGTTGGGTTATAATGGGAACCCCTCGATAGTTTGTCTTGATTAAAGCTTTTCCAGCAATGCCCAACCTTGGTTTTACCATTTGCCACCTAGCATATTTTTCCCTTGGGTTTCTATAAGTGCATCTAGTGCCACCCCTAGTTGGTTTTGGAGTATTGACGACAAACCTAGTTGAGGGACTAATGTGTTTGTGAGAATTGCAGGATAACACAGGTAGAAGTCCCTCATTGATTCGGTTTAGCTACCAGAGATGACCCCTAAAAATGTACGAAGACATTGAAGACAATGGTGGTTTATGAAGATATTCATGTTGAAGACAATGACATGTGAAGACTCCCTATGAAGCTTATGGAACTCGAAGACTTAGATCCTTCGTAGTTTTACTTCATTCATGTTGTGTCATAGGAACCACCGTACTGTTAAGTGGGTTCCAAGAGAACCAGTCAGGATGACTGAAGTGATGCCTAATTCAAATCCTATGTCTTCGAGCGAAGACTATGAGAGCAAATCTTGTCCAGAGACAGACAAGTCAGCTTTGCTTGTAGCCCAAGTAAAGTTGCCGTGTGAGTTTGAAATCTGACCGTTGGTACACGTGTCAGTTCCTTAGTGACCCAGGGTCATTTCGGACAAATCAGGTCGGGTTGCCAAGTGGCTATAAATAGTCCACCCCTAAAACCCTAAACGGTTGGCTGCTCAGATTTCAGTGCACGGCTTTTGCCGTTTGAGAGCAACCCACCTCGAAGCCTTTGAGAGAAAATCCCTAGCGAGGAGAAAAGCCCTAACCACCCAGAGCCAGAGTAATTGGGCATCACTTAAGTCTTCTTGTCTGAGTGATCTGAAGACTTATTACACTTGAGGACTGTGCATCCTCCAGCCGGTTAGGCATCGCGTTCTGAGCATCCAAGAGAAAATGTGGATTGCCGGTGAACGAAGTCTGTGAAGGTTTGGGAGTCTACCTTGAAGACATACCAGAGTGATTGGGCGAGGTCTGTGTGACCTTAGCTCAAGGAGAAAACGGTGAGGACTGGGTGTCCTGAGCTGCGTGTTCAGGACTGGGTGTCCGAGACTG
Organism: Triticum monococcum; assembly: GCA_034509565.1. Taxonomy (NCBI): domain Eukaryota; kingdom Viridiplantae; phylum Streptophyta; class Magnoliopsida; order Poales; family Poaceae; genus Triticum; species Triticum monococcum. Next base: position 245,635,027 of record CM067846.1, on the reverse strand, counting down.
TGTGTCCTTTGGTTTAAATACCTAGCCGCTCCAACCAGACATACAGTTGTCACAGCAACTGGAACTGGTCCAACAAATCATTGTCTTCAGCGTGTCACTGGTTTCATCTTCACCTCCCTTTACTTACCATTACACATTGTAAAGTCATTGCATGCTTGCTTTATCTTGTGTCTTCACAACTTGACTGTATGATTTGTTTGGCTTCATAACTTCTTCCTACCTGATCCTTATTACACTGAAGCTGTTTGTCACTGTGCTTTCACTATATTGTATACTTGACCACGGCTTGCCTTGTGTAATCTAACTTCCGCTGCATAGTGATAGGCTTGTCCATTCTGTTTGTCTTCATAACTTCCACGTTTTGAAGACTTTCATAAAAATCGCCTATTCACCCCCCTCTAGTCGATATAACGCACTTTCAATTGGTATCAGAGCAAGGTGCTCCCTTGTTCTGTGTGATTCGGTTTAACCACCTGGAGTTTTAGCTATGTCGACTGCAGGGATAATTAAAGTCTCCGCTACGTGCCCCGTCTTCGATGGAACTGAATATCCCTACTGGAAGAATAAGATGTGCATGCATCTTGAAGCCATTGACGTCGACCTATGGTATGTCATCGAAAACGGCGTTCCCAAGGCTGGAGAAGGTGTCACTGCTGCTGATGTCAAGAAGTTCACTCAACTGGACTCTACTGCCAAGAATATCATCTGTGGTCATCTGACCAAGGGACAGTACGGCCGTGTGAGTGCCTTGAAGACATCCAAGCTGGTCTGGGACTGGCTCTCCAAAGTCAATGAAGGCATCTCAACCCAGAGAGATCAGAGAATCAGTGTTCTTCACAATCTCTTCAACCGCTTCAAGCGAAATGACAATGAGAATGTCCAACACACATTTGACCAGCTCACTGACATCCCAAATGAGCTTCAAGCCCTCGGCGCCACTGAGATCACCAAACATGAAATCCTCAAGACGCTGCTGAGATCACTTGACAGTTTGTTTGACATCCTAGCCCTGATGATTCAAGAACGTCCAGATTTCAAGACACTCGATCCGTCTGACATACTTGAGAGGCTCAACACACATGAGTTTTAGCTTTCTGAGAAAAGAGATATCTACGGTCCAAACTATGGGCGAACTCGTGCCTTGAAGGCAAAAGCGGTGTCCTCATCTGAAGATGAATCTGACAGCTGTTCTGATGATCCTGAAGACATTGGACGGGAACTTGCAATGCTAGTGAAGAAGTTCCAGAAATTCACCAAGAAGAAAGGCTTCAGAAAGTCTTCACGATCAAGCTCCAGGAATGATGAAGCATCTGCTCATGACTACAAGAAGAAAACATGTCACAAGTGCAAGAAAACTGGACACTTCATCTCTGAGTGTCCACAGTGGGACAATGAGAGCAGAAAGAAGAAGAAGAGCAAGGAATATGACTCCGATGACAACAAGAAGAAATACTCAAAGTCTTCTTCCAAGTCTTCCTCAAAGTCTTCATCACACAAGAAGAGCTCAACTGGCAAGGCTCGTGTGTTTGTTGGCAAGGAAATGGATTCAGAGGAGGAGTCCGCTTCTGAGGAGGCAGAGGTGGAGTCTGAGGAGGAGTCTGATTCTGGCATTGCGAGTCTGGCTACAGCCTACGTCGCCAAGTCCATCTTCAACACTGAAGACAATGACTTCATCACCAACACCGATGCAAATGACAAGGACGACTCTACTCCTACCTACTGCTTCATGGCACGCGGTGCCAAGGTAAACACACGCACTACTCACTATCAAACATCCAGTGACAATGACTCTGATTGTGATTCAAAACCCAGCTACAAAACACTTGCTAAAATTGCAACTGAACAACAAAAGGCCATGGAACATATTCAAAAACTGTTAGACAGAAGCGATGATCTGTTGGGTGCTGAAATGACTCGTTCTGAATCCTTAATTGAAGACATAAAAAATCTTCATGTTAAGTATCAGGAACTCGAAGATCGTCTTGAGACTCTCTCAACTACTCATGAAAAGCTTTCCCATGATTATCTTCAAAAGAAGCAAGATCTTGAGAAGTTGAGAGCGGATCATGAAGATCTTCAAAAGGAAAACGAGTCACTTCGAGCCAAACAGATCAGTTCTGCTCAGGAAGGATTTGAACCACCATGCCTTAAATGCAATGAGCGTGATAATGCTACTTCTGTTGCTGAATGTTCCACTGCTACTGCTGTTGCAATATCTTCAACTGTTGAAGTGGTAACTAACCCCTCTGCCGAGGATACCACTGCTATTGCTGATGAGAATGCTAGGTTGAAGACATTGCTTGAAACAGGGATGTACAAAAGTCTCAAAGGACATCAGACATTATGTGATGTCCTCAAGAAGCAGATTCTGAACCGAAACCCTAGGAAAGAGGGTGTTGGGTTCGTGAGGAAAATTAATGCAGATGGCTCTTACTGGAAACCTGAGCAGTACCCCAAAACCACATGGGTTGCTGCAAAGGAATCCTCAGCAGATCCATCCAATCTATCTGGCTTCACTTGTGTTGATCCGATTATCATTGATGAATCCTTTGAAGCAAACTATAAACTGTTTAAAAATCAGAATGGTGAAGTATTTGCCAGGTACATTGGTACTAACTGCAGGAATGGACCGCCTATGAAGAAGATCTGGGTTCCAAAAACGTGTCTGGAGAATCTTCCTGTGAATGTCCTCATGACACCTCACATGAAGAAGACAAACCTCAGACCAAAGGCTTCATACAGGCAGAGGACTCACCTGAGTCGCACAAATGCAAATGTTTTGCAGGGAAACCATGCTCAGGCATATGAGAGCGGTTCTTCAAACCGTCATGCTCATATGACCAAGAACTATTCTGCCTATTCTTATGAGTACTATTGTCCGCCTACTAGACTGTTTGTCAGGGCTCCTAAGCCAAAATTCTCAGATGTTGCACTTAGACTTATTGCTTCTAAGCCACCCTTGAAGATGTGGATGGTTAAGAAAGCTTAACTCTCTTTTGCAGGGAAAGGTCTCCAGCAGAAAACCAAAATCTTCTGACGCTATTGCTGGGGACCTTAAAAATCTTGTGGGGCGCAAGATCAAATGCCCGAATGGCATCACTATGTATTTCGTACCTGAATCGCATGCTACTCTCCCTACTTGTCCTAACTTGGATCTAAGTTTTCATAACCCACTAGTTCGTCAAATGTTTTTGCTTCACAATACTCTTCGTGAAGCCTATCCCCCTAACTGCACTGTATGGTACGACACCAGCGACTTCAGAGTCATCAGAATGGATTATTCACAGTGGGTGTACAAATCACATGACTGGCAAAAGAAGTCTCTTTATGGACTCAACCTTACGTCCATCTGACAAGAGCCACATCACATTTGCTGACACTGGTAAAAGTAAGGTATTGGGTCTAGGTAGAGTTGCAATCTCAAAGGATCAACACATGGATAAAGTCATGTTTGTTGAATCCCTTGCCTTCAACTTAATGTCTGTCTCAATGCTTTGCGATTTGAACATGATTGTAATCTTTGGAAAATATCGTTGCCTGGTACTAATGGAATCTGACAAGTCTCTAGTGTTTGAAGGGTATCGGAAAGATGATTTGTACGTGGTAGATTTCTCAGCAGGGCCATAGCTTGCAGTATGTCTTCTTGGAAAGGCTTCAGAATGCTGGCTTTGGCATCGGAGGCTTGGGCATGCTGGCATGAGGAACCTCCACACCCATGCGAAGAAGAAGCATGTCATAGGCATTAAGGGCGTGAAGTTCAAGAAAGATCACTTATGCGGTGCCTGTGAAGCAGGGAAGATGACAAGGGCAAAACATCCTTCGAAGACAATCATGACCACTACTCAACCCTTCGAACTGCTTCACATGGATCTCTTTGGTCCCACTCACTACTCAACTTTTTCCACTACTTCTTGCCTCTACGGCTTTGTCATTGTTGATGATTACTCTAGATATACTTGGGTGCACATAATCCTTTACAAGACTGAAGTGCAGGATGTCTTCAGACGCTTCACAAATCGGGCTATGAACAATTATGGCGCCAAGATAAAGCACATCAGAAGTGACAATGGCACTGAATTCAAGAACACTGGCCTTGACACATATCTTGATACATTGGGCATCACTCATGAATTCTCAGCTCCGTACATGCCACAATAGAATGGCATCGTCGAACACAAGAACAGAACACTCATTGAGATGGCCAGAACAATGCTAGATGAGTACAAGACTCCAAGAAAATTCTGGACTGAAGCCATTGACACTGCGTGCCATACAATCAACCGTGTCTATCTTCACAAGCTTCTGAACAAGACATCTTATGAACTTCTAACTGGCAAGAAGCCAAATGTCAGTTACTTCAGAGTATTTGGCTCAAGATGCTGGATCAAGGACCCTCACCACACCTCAAAATTTGCTCCAAAATCACATGAGGGCTTTACGCTTGGATATGGAAAGGATTCGCACTCCTACAGAGTCTTCAATCTCTTTCACTACAAAGTGGTTGAAACAGTGGATGTGCGGTTCGATGAGACCAATGGGTCACAAAGAGAGCAACTGCCATATGTGCTAGATGAAGTTCCAGCCAGTGAATTAATCAAGCTAATGGGAACTGGAGAAATTATACCTTCTGAAGCTCATCCTGAAGAAGAACTTATCATCTCAGCACCTGATCCACACGAAGACAATGCTCAGACTGAAGACATTCCTCCCCATGACAACATAGATCAGCAAGAGCAAAGTCTTCGACCCATACATCCTCGTGTTACCAATGAAGTGCAGATTGACAGAATAATTGATAGCATCAATGCACCTAGTCCACTGACTCGTTCAAGGGCAACTCAACTGGCAAATTTCTGCGGACACTTCGCATTCGTTTCAATCACAGAACCCAAGAAAGTTGAAGAAGCTTTTATGGAACCTGAGTGGATTCAAGCTATGCAAGAAGAGCTTCAACAGTTTGAGCTGAACAATGTATGGGAGTTGGTTAAGCGTCCTGATCCATGGAAGCATAACATAATAGGCACCAAATGGATATACCACAACAAGCAAGATGAGCATGGTCAAGTCGTCAGAAACAAGGCTCGTCTCGTTGCTCAAGGATATACTCAAGTGGAAGGCATTGACTTCGATGAAACATTTGCTCCTGTGGCCAGACTTGAAGCCATCCGTATACTGCTGGCCTATGAAAATCATCACAACATAATTCTGTATCAAATGGATGTGAAGAGTGCCTTTCTCAATGGCAAAATTGAAGAAGAAGTGTATGTTGCACAACCACCTGGGTTTGAAGATCCAAAACATCCTGACATGGTTTACAAGCTCAATAAGGCACTATATGGCCTCAAACAAGCCCCTCGGGCCTGGTATGATACACTCAAATACTTCCTGAAGAGCAAAGGCTTCATACCTGGTTCCCTAGATCCCACTCTCTTCACGAAGACATATGATGGTGAACTGTTTGTGTGCCAAATATATGTGGATGACATTATCTTCGGCTGCACCAATCAGAAGTACAGTGAGGAGTTCGGATATATGATGCAAGAGCAATATCAGATGTCTATGATGGGGGAGCTGAAATTCTTCCTCGGTCTTCAGATACGGCAACAACGCAATGGCATCTTCATATCTCAAGAGAAGTATCTCAAAGATTGCCTGAAGAAGTTCGGTATGCAAGACTACAAAGGTTTCACAACACCAATGCCAGCCAAGCATCATCTGGGTCCTTACGACAATGGTAAAGAGTTCGATCAAAAGGTATACCGCTCCATGATTGGTTCTTTGTTTTATTTATGTGCATCTAGGCCAGATATTATGCTTAGTGTTTGCATGTGTGCTCGATTCCAAGCGGCACCAAAGGAGTCGCATCACTTAGCTGTGAAGCGAATTCTTCGATATTTGGCTCACACCCCAACTCTAGGGTTATGGTATCCAAAGGGCTCAGAGTTTGATCTGGTTGGATTTTCGGATGCTGATTACGCTGGTGACAAGGTTGATCGGAAGTCCACATCAGGCACATGTCACTTTCTGGGCCGATAACTTGTATGTTGGTCTTCAAAGAAGCAGAACTGTGTATCTCTCTCCACTGCTGAATCTTAATACATTGCTGTTGGATCCTGCTGCGCTCAGCTTCTATGGATGAAGCAACCCCTCAAGGATTATGGCATTCATCTGAAGCAAGTGCCACTTTACTGCGACAACGAAAGCGCCATCAAGATCGCCAACAACCTAGTTCAGCACTCGAAGACAAAGCACATTGAAATTCGTCATCATTTTCTCAGAGATCATGTTGCGAAGGAAGATATTGATATCATACACGTCAACACTGAAGAGCAATTGGTAGATATCTTCACCAAGCCCTTGGATGAGAAGAGATTTTGCAAGTTACGGTGTGAGCTAAATATCTTGGAATCCTCAAATGTCCTGTGATCAGGCACACATCCTAACACTTATGCATGTTGATGACTTAGATGTGCAACACACGAAGTAACGTATATCTTCAATCAATGAAGACGTACATTCTAAGTGTGAATACATTAACATGGAATTTGACTTCGGAGCGCCACGATAATTGTGCGCCGTGTCTGGGTCTAATACTTCCTATACGGTGGGTAACGCCACCACCAAATTTCCTGCTTGAAGTGTTTCACTCATGGCGTTACATTTGCTATGTCTTCACATTTGGTTTCGCTTCAATCTCAACATGTCTTCATGATTATCTTCACTATGTTGATTATATATATATGTACTGGTGTTCTGTCCTCTACAGCATTCACTTATAGCTATGTCTTCTTGTTTGAATCTTTTGAACTAAGTGAATGTGATCGGACCCTAACCTCTCCAGGCTTCCTACCTCAAACTCTATCTCTCCAAGTCATATGCATTCTATTGAAACCGTCGAATGTCTTCACTGCATCCTTGTCAGCTGAAGACACAGAGACAAACTTTAAAACCATATTCATTTTTTTAGGAATCCGGAGTAGTAGGAACGACACCCGACAATCAAGGTGTACGTGGGATGTGGAACTGCCCCCACAATACCGCATGATGGCCACGTGCTATTCAGATGCGAATCGCCAGGGGCACCTGAGTAATAGCGCGGTGCCGCCTCTATCCCTATAAATACACGATTCACTGCGGTCATTATCTCTTCTTCCACCTTCGCACGAACCCTAGCGCCACCGCTAGCTCTCGACGACGCCGGCGACGAAGCGCTTCACTGCCGCAACCTCTCCGGCGGCGTTTTCACGCCGACAGTGGACCTCGCTCTCTCCGCCGTCGCCGTAGGTGTCTTCCGTCGCCAAGTTAGGGCACGGAGGATCGAACTGCTCGGCCTCAGCTCCCACTTCGTCTAGCAGTTCCAAGTGGGGTAAATAAAACCTCTTTTTACAGCCTCTTTTGATCCTATAGTTCGGTCACTTTCTGCCATAAGAAGTTTCTATTCACACAAGTTACATCTCTCTCAATCTGCATCTCATAACCTGCCTAGTATATTCACTTGTGCTTCATGAAGTAGTTAGATTCCTCACTTGTACTGATCTATGGATTCGTACAAATCTGGAACCAACTTCTTTTCTATAAAGTGAATGTCTTCGCATGATGAGGTCAATATCTTCTAAACTGATTTATCTTCAAAATCTTCTGAGAATGCATATGACCTCTTCCCCTTCCCTCGCACCTTAATGCTGTCACAGGTACATGTCCGTGGGAGAATCTTTTGGTTCTCATAGTCTGCATTCATTTGCAGAGTTCTTACAGCGTCACATCAATTCTCCTGAAGCCAGTTCTTGTTGGTCAAGCAAAAGGAAGCCTTTGAACGCTTTGAAGCCTTCCAAGTTAAGCTTCATGGCAGCAGAAAAACCAGCAAGGAAGGGAGGCAGACAGAGACGTGGTGAAACATCTAAAGATCTGCCTGATGACTTGGCAGAAATGTACGAAACTGATCCTGAAGAGAGCTATGGTCAGCGCAAGACACGAATCCAATGGATTCGAAGATATTGGGCAGAGCAGTGGTTCCAATACCGCTTCGTCACTAAGGAATATGCAGAAAAGTGCGCCATCAAGAGACCGTGGGGAGACGTGTTGTACAAAAATCTCGTACCCCGGTCCAGAGACGAAGCCATTGCTCAAGGCTTCTTTCCATGCATGGTCAGAGGACCACAGCCAGCTGAAGCACATCCGTCATCACTTCTCTGGTGTCGCGATAACACTCTCTTCAAGCGCAACTTCCAATTTGCTCAGAACTCTGCGAAGCAAAACAAGAAGGAGTTGGGGTTGGACTTCAACCCTGGTCCCTCTAAACCAAGGGCGGATGGCACACGCGACGCCAATCCCAATATCATCGGGCCGTATGCCAATCTCGAAGGCCTCATCACTCACATTCTGGTCCAAGGGACTGCCGTGAACGACCCTCCAACAGACATTGAGTCTGATGACACTCCTGCTGCACCGAAGCCGAAGCAGACGAAGAAGCCAAAAGCTTCAAAGCCAGCCGCTTCTCCCAAAATCTCCAGAGCGAAGCCATTGGCAACTGCACCTCCTGAAGCAAGTGTGCAGTCTGAAGACTTATCACGAGTCTCCAAGCCCTAAGAAGCCAAGAAGCCTTAGCCACACACTGGCAAAGAGCTCACAGCTGCTGCCATTCTGCACAGCAAGACCATTGATCTGTCCAGTGACGAAGATCTTGGCGATGACGCTCTTGAGCAGCTCATCAAGAGCAAGGAGGAGGCTGAAATCTTCAACAATCTGCCTCTGTTTGATGCAGCAATCCTCCACAACTTCATCGATGAGTGGTTTGATACACCCAATATCAGCTTCGATGATCTGCAGCTGCCCATTGGCCTCAGCGTCGCCTTCCAAGGCGCTATTGCTTCAGAACTTGCAATTGCCCAGCGCATTGTTGAACTGAAGCAGAAGATTGATTTTGAAAAGGCTCAGTTCAAGAAGAATATGGCCAAGCTCAGCGTCCAAGAAGTCAAGGACTTCAAGATCATGTTGCACGAGTTGAAGGAAAACTTTTTGAAGAAATGTGCAGAAGCTCAGGGTTCGCGGGAGCGAATGAAGACTTTGGCTGATCGCTGTGTGCAGGCCTACAATGAGGCCGACAAGCACAAGGCACTTGGGCGTCCCGGCATCGACCCCAGGATAGCCGCGAAGAAAAAGAAGAAGCCCGCTGTGGCTGAACAAGAGGCACCAAGGCAAGAAGCTGTTCCGATTGTCTTCCCCACTGCTAAGACTGGCTCGAAGCCAAAGCACCGGTCAATCGCTTCAGAGCTCAAGAAGACACGGACAGCCGAAGCTGAAGCTCGGAAGAGGAAACACCCTGAAGCCTCTCCTTCTGACCCCACCATCAAGAAGCGCAAGACCAAGAAATCTCGGGTTGCTCCCACAGAGCCCTTGATAGTCGAACCCCTCTCCGTCCGCTATCTTGACGAAGATCGTCAGTTGACCGTGCATGAGCCTGCTTTCACAGAGGCTCCGCACGCTGAAGACATTCCAGCAGCCGACCCCAATGCTGCTGAAGACATTGGTCTCCAAGACAATGTACAAGGTGATGCAGCCCTTCCTCAGCTTGAGACAAGCGAAATGATCAGCATTGGTCATCCATTGACACCAATCACCCAAGATGCATCGTGGGCAGATCGCCCACAGGAGGAAGAGAATGAGCCCCAGCCCACTGCAACTCCACCGGCGTCGCCTACATTCCGTAGGCTTCGCAAAGGGCCAAGGGCTCAGGCTGCTGACGACATTCCGGCTGCATCAGCCGAAGAGCATGAAGAAGAACCTCAAGCTCCGTCTCCCCCGAACCAACAAGAAGAAGTTCTTAAGGAGAACGTACCTGAATCCGTCCCTCTCACTACACGTGTTGAGGCTGAAAACATTGCGGCTGCCAAAACCAACACTGAAGCAATTGTGGAGCCCGACCAACCAACAGCTTCAAGAGACACTGAAGCTACTGCATCTGAACCTTCTGTGCCTGAGTCTGCTGCCGGTCCACAGTTCAACTATCATGTTGCGCACAGGCCCCAGGTCCAGAAGCCGATCCCACGACTGCCAAGGTTCCCAGGTCCTGCATCAGCTCCTGGCTCCTTTAATGTCAATAGCTTCAGGGCAGATAACACGTTCTTCAACAGCTCCAAGAATCCTTATTCAAGGGAACGGATTGTATCAGATAGGTTCTGGAGCTACCCACAGCGCAGCTACTATTCATGCATCCTATACAACCAAGGCCGCATCTTTCCTCACTAGCGCCTTGAGGTTGAAGCTGTTGCTGGTCTGCCTGGTCTGGAAGAAGCACTGGATTGCTTCAAGCAAGTGGGTCTGCTGCCGTTTATCACCGATGAAGAGCACTGGAATGAAGAGCTTCTGCTCCAGTTCTATGCCACACTGCATATCAAAGGCTACAACAGAGATCCGAAGACTTGGGTCCTGGAGTGGATGACCGGCAATGTCCATCATGAAGCCAATGCATTCGATATCATTGAGCTTACCGGCCTACCCACTCCTGGCGAACTCTTCGAAGAAGGCTGCCAACTCCATGCTGAAGCAATTGAGAGCATATTCCAGCGACCTGAGCCAAATATGAGTCAGATGCTCTCAATGATGAAGCCATTGCCTCTTGATGCACCTTATCCAACTGAGTTCTTCGTTGAAGACTTAGAGTACCTGCCCAGAACTATATATCACATCGTCAGGCGGACTCTCTGGCCCATTAAGGGGCACTCTCCATATGCCAAGGTTGAAGGTGCCATGAAGACTCTCATCTTATGTATCCTGCATGGTAAATGCTTCAACGCACAAGATCTCTTTATACGCCAACTTGCAGCGTCTGGCTCAGATCTCTTTGGTTTGAAGATTTATGCTCCTTGGGTTATGAGGCTAATCAAGCTACACTCTGCTATCTCCTATCAGCCCTCTTCCCGCAGCCGTAGAATCTTCTTACCTGATATGGACACCTCTGCTGAAGCTATATATCCTGAGCCTGCCAAGCAACCATTAAGTCTTCAGAATGCAGAACACCAGAGCTTCACTCAGAATGATGAAGGTGTTGAAGCCATCTCAAGAGTGTATCCAATGGCTGGCACCACACGTGCCCCTGCATCAACTGAAGCCACTGACAGCACAGCTGCACAGAGACCCAAGAAACGTGCTCGTTCACTCAATGACCGAGAACTTCTTGTGGCTCTTCACCAAAAGCAAGATAGGCATCACGACTGGCTCAAAAGGCAGATGAGAAGTATCATGCAAGACGTCAATCGCATCAGAAATCTGGCCACCAAGAATGCATTCGTCGCACATGAAACCTGTCGCCGCACTTGGAAAGGCCTCACCATGATGTGTACTGAAGCTGAACTTCAAGCGGATGGCTTCAGCGAGAGATTCAAGTTTGACTCCACACCCCCCAGAAGAGCTGTGCTGCGCGGAACTCCGTCCCTTGAAGATTCAGAGTTCTCTTCCTCTGCTGCCACCGTGACTGGAAGAATCATTGAGGAAGATGACGATGCTACATCACCACCACCTTCTTCAGCGCGCGTCGACCCTGCACCAAGCTCTTCAGCACCACCAAATGCCTCCACCGACCCTACTGCGCCTGGGAACGCGTAGTAAACTCTATGTCTTCAAACCTTTTTGGTCATCACTGACAAAAGGGGGAGAAGCATATGATGTTTATAGTCTTCAAGCGGGTCAATAATATGGGCGGGTGCTTTATATTTTGCTACATTTTGTTTCGTGCTTACAACTCTCGTTTTGCTACATTTGGTTCTTTGAGTTGTAACACTTAAACTTGATGGTCGTCTGCTACTTGTTTGCCACTATGTTTTTGCGAAGATAAATTCCGCATGTACGACGATAATTTCCGCACTTATATCATTTCGCAGACGTCCATTTCTCATTATGCATGTCATTCTCTTCATATACCTTTACATGCATGGTGGATTGTCATCATAAGTTGAAGTGGATTCCCACAAGTACAACCTGCCATGTGCATTTGCGTTCCAGAAGCAAATTACTTATATGCACATCTTCAGGGGGAGCCCTTGCAGCTTATAAAGACAATTCCTTTACAATTTCACAAATTATATTCCCCGTTGAAAACTTCAACTAGTTTGTCATCAATCACCAAAAAGGGGGAGATTGTAAGTGCATCTAGTGCCACCCCTAGTTGGTTTTGGAGTATTGACGACAAACCTAGTTGAGGGACTAATGTGTTTGTGAGAATTGCAGGATAACATAGGTAGAAGTCCCTCATTGATTCGGTTTAGCTACCAGAGATGACCCCTAAAAATGTACGAAGACATTGAAGACAATGGTGGTTTATGAAGATATTCATGTTGAAGACAATGACATGTGAAGACTCCCTATGAAGCTTATGGAACTCGAAGACTTAGATCCTTCGTAGTTTTACTTCATTCATGTTGTGTCATAGGAACCACCGTACTGTTAAGTGGGGTCCAAGAGAACCAGTCAGGATGACTGAAGTGATGCCTAATTCAAATCCTATGTCTTCGAGCGAAGACTATGAGAGCAAATCTTGTCCAGAGACGGACAAGTCAGCTTTGCTTGTAGCCCAAGTAAAGTTGCCGTGTGAGTTTGAAATCTGACCGTTGGTACACATGTCAGTTCCTTAGTGACCCAGGGTCATTTCGGACAAATCAGGTCGGGTTGCCAAGTGGCTATAAATAGTCCACCCCTACAACCATAAACGGTTGGCTGCTCAGATTTCAGTGCACGGCTTTTGTCGTTTGAGAGCAACCCACCTCGAAGCCTTTGAGAGAAAATCCCTAGCGAGGAGAAAAGCCCTAACCACCCAGAGCCAGAGTAATTGGGCATCACTTAAGTCTTCTTGTCTGAGTGATCTGAAGACTTATTACACTTGAGGATTGTGCATCCTCCAGCCGGTTAGGCGTCGCATTCTGAGGATCCAAGAGAAATTGTGGATTGCCGGTGAACGAAGTCTGTGAAGGTTTGGGAGTCTACCTTGAAGACTTACCAGAGTGATTGGGCGAGGTCTGTGTGACCTTAGCTCAAGGAGAAAACGGTGAGGACTGGGTGTCCTGAGCTGCGTGTTCAGGACTGGGTGTCCGGGACTGTGTGTCCTTTGGTTTAAATACCTAGCCGCTCCAACCAGACGTACAGTTGTCCCAGCAACTGGAACTGGTCCAACAAATCATTGTCTTCAGCGTGTCACTGGTTTCATCTTCACCTCCCTTTACTTACCATTACACATTGTGAAGTCATTGCATGCTTGCTTTATCTTCTGTCTTCACAACTTGACTGTATGATTTGTTTGGCTTCATAACTTCTTCCTACCTGATCCTTATTACACTGAAGCTGTTTGTCACTGTGCTTTCACTATATTGTATACTTGACCACGGCTTGCCTTGTGTAATCTAACTTTCGCTGCATAGTGATAGGCTTGTCCATTCTGTTTGTCTTCATAACTTCCATGTTTTGAAGACTTTCATAAAAATCGCCTATTCACCCCCCCTCTAGTCGATATAACGCACTTTCAGTTTCTGGAGCCCGAGGGTCATCTTATTTTAAACCCCCCGGGCCAGTGCTCCTCTGAGTGTTGGTCCAACCTAGAGCCCCTTGCAGCGCCACCTCGGGGAAACTCGAGGGCTGGTTTTAGTTGTACGGATTGCTTATCTGAGTGTTCCCTGAGAAAGAGATATGTGCATCGGGATTTGTCGGCACATTCGGGCGGTGTTGCTGGATTTGTTTTGACCTGTCGAGTTGTCTTGAAGAACCGAAGTACCGAGTCTGATCGGAACGTCTCGGGAGGAGGTCTATTCCTTCGTTGACCGTGAGAGCTTGTCATGGCCTAAGTTGGGACTCCCCTGCAGGGATTTGAACTTTCGAAAGCCGTGCCCGCGGTTATGGGCAGATGGGAATTTGTTAATGTCCGGTTGTAGATAATTTAAACATAAACTTAATTAAAATGAATCAACTGTGTGAGTTACCGTGATGGCCTTTTCTCGGCAGAGTCTGGGAAGTGGACACAGTGTTGGAGTAATGTTTGCCGCAGGATTGCCCTCTTTAGTTATGTGTTCGCGCTTTGCCTTCTCTTCTCGCTCTCTTTTGCGAATAGATTAGCCACCATATATGCTAGTCGCTTGCTACAGCTCCACATATATTTACCTTGCCTTACCTATTAAGCTTAAATAGTCTTGATCGCGAGGGTGCGAGATTGCTGAGTCCCTGTGGCTCACAGATTACTATTATACCAGATGCAGGGCCTGACGATACAGCTCCAGATGGCGCGCTTGAGCTCAAGTGGGAGTTCGATGAGGACTCTCAACGTTACTATGTTTCTTTTCCTGATGATCAGTAGTGGTGCCCAGTTGGGGTGATCGGGACCGTGTCGCACATTGGGTTGTCTTTCATTTTGGCGCCGTAGTCGGGCCATGAGTGTTTGGATGATGTATGTTATTTATGTACTTGATTGACGTGGCGAGTGTAAGCCAACTATGTTATCCCTTTTATTTATCTATATTACATGGGATGTTTGTGATGATTGCCTGACTTGCGACATATGCCTTCAATGCGATTATGCCTCTAAGTCGTGCCTCGACACGTGGGAGATATAGTCGCATCGAGGGTGTTACAATGTCAACATGTCTTGGCCTTTGTGACCTCACATAAGAGAGTAGACCTTGAACAATTTGTGCATGACTACTACTCAATGGACAGATTCATAGCTGCCTATGGGAGAGAGATTGAACCAATGACAGATGAATCACAGTGGCCGCGAGTGGAGCTGCCATTTGTCGTGGGGGCACCACTTGCGAAAAGAAATAAAGGAAGAAATAGGAAATTGAGGATCAAAGGATGTCTTGAAGGTGGCCACAAGAAGAAAGGTGTCAATCATGGTGTCAATGACGGTTCCAATGATGGTAGCACCGCTCCAACCAATGCTAAGGGCAAGAAACTGATTAGAGGCCAAGTGATTTGCAAGAAATGTGGTGAAAAAGGCCATAGGCAAGCTAGTTACAAGTGTCCACTAAATGGAACAAAAAAGGCAAGTGTTATTCTTTCAACCAAATCTCAAATTATCAACTCATGCCAAAAATAAACTTTTTTGTTCAATTGCAGGAAGAGGAAGCCTAGAAAGAATGTTACGAAAGCTAGGCCAGCTGAACCTAGCACCCCACAAAGGCTAACTAGAGAACAAATACTACAAGACAGTCCAGGCATGGTCACTAGAAGGTAATCAGCAATGAAAAATAATTATTCGTTCTACAATGCAAAAATGAGAAGAAAACTATTAATCTCAATGTGATAACATATATACATGCAGCCGCCTTGCTTTCTTGCTGGGAGAGGGCACTTCACAAACCACAACTACTCCAGAGAACATGCCCACTGGAGCTCCAGCAAAGAAGCTAACTCCAGAGAGGATGCCCACTGCAGCTCCAGCAAAGAAGCTTACTTCAAAGAGGAGGATGCCTACTGCAGCTCCAGCAAAGAAGCTGACTCTAAAAAGGAAGCTACAAATTGAATGAATGATCTCTATGAAATTAATGTTACAATTATGTCAGCTGTGAACTCCACAAGTAGTTTTTTCTATGTGAAATCAATTTCTCCAATTTATCTAAGCTGTTAGCTCATATATTTTTTGAGTTGTGAACTTATTATGTGAACTCATCACTTTATTTTGTGAGAAGTGAACACATTATGTATTCATCTATCAATCATGGTTGAAGTGTCTATACGTCTCTCCCTTGCCAATATACTAAAATTTGAGGTCTGCATACTTTTTCTAGTCACAATTCCATTTCTTGTCTCTGAATAAGCTACAGTAAGTGCAAAAGAAGACATTGTAGCAAGTAGCTTATGGACTGAAATTTGCGGCATTATTTATTTGTCGTATTGTCGCTCAATTGATTCTGGACATGAACTTAAACATGACATGCTATTCTTGATGTAATTACCAAGTTATAATCCAACATCAACTAAAGGTTACAGCAAACGTCACTTACAGGTTGCTTGCATTCAACATCTTCAGAACTTGACACGCATCCATCTCCTCCAGCGGCTGCTGCCATCATGCCATTGATGCTGATGTTCAGCGCCACCCACTTCTCAGGCATGTCGCGGGGCGAGCTGCGCCAACACACGCAGGGGAGGGCGAGTTGTGCTATCGCGTGGAGGCATGGGTGAGCACCCGCATCGAGCTGTGTTGGCACGCGCAAGCATCCGCAAGGGGGCGAGCACCCACGGCGAACTGCACTGGCACGCGTAAGCATCCGTGACGTGAGGGCGAACTGCGCCGGCATGTGCAGACATGGATGAGCGCCGGCGGAGAGCTGCAGTGACGAGGGCGAGTTGCCGCGGCGCGCGCAGCCATGGGCGAGCACCGGCGGTGACTTGCAGTCTCTCGCTCAGGCGTGGTCAAGCTAGGGCAGCGAGTTGGGTAGCTCGCGCAGGCATCAACGAGGTACGGCGGCGAGCGACCATGACGACACGAACAAGCTAGCCTCAGAGCAATCCGATACAGAGCAGACCACAAGCAGATTGGATAAGGTAGAAAGACACAAGGGTACTTTGGTCCTTTCAGGTGCCAGAAAATTGAAAAGAAAAAGGAAAGTAATTGAAAAAGAAAAAATGACATGATAATCAAAGTGTACAGGAACTAGATGACATTTTTACGAAGCCAATGTTGAAAGTGGCATTTTTGCGAAGCCCGATATTGAAAGTGGCAAATAACCGATTTTCTCAGGTAATATCTAGGTAGCACATCATAAGATACAAACTTCCTATATACCTACCTATAACTACTACTGGACTCCCCATATCTATCTATCTATATCTTCTTTTGGTTTGACGGTAACACATATGGCGGAGAACAACCAGCCCAACCCCCGGCCCTTTCTCTCTACCGATCTATAGCGGTATTTTATTATCGCTAACCTCACAGTAATCCATCCGGCGAAAACCTAAAGCAAAAGTAGGAGCAAAATATTCGTCCTAGTTTAAGGTATGCGAGGTGAGTGCGCGTGATAGTGCTTGTACATGGTGGGCAGGGCCGGCAGAGGCGTTTGCTTTCCAACGGAAAATTAACAGGAGATGCAGCTAGCGGCCGCCTCCTCTGCCTCTGCCCTCCCTTTCGTTCGTTAACGTGCGTGCGCCGCGGCGGACGGGCGCGTGGCGGCGGCACGGCTGGATTGCGGAGACGACCGGAGATGGTGATGATGATTATGGCTTGGTCGTTTGTGCGCAGGGGATACCAGGGCAGCGGCGGAGATGTCCGTTGCGGATGTTGCCGCTGCGGCGGACAAAGGTAAGGAGAAGGTGGAGGAGCCTGTGCCCGCGGCGAGGGCAGCGGGGGGCGGAAATGGGAGGTTCATGGCGTACCCGGCGCGGATGGCGGAGCACAAAAGCGTGGTGGCGGACGCCGCCCTCTTCAGGGCTGAGCTCGAGAAGCTGCACGCGCACATGGGCACAAAACTCAAGTAAGGGATCGGTGGCAACCTTCCTTCCCCTCTATGCATCACCGTTTCACCATTCATGCGCCTGCAATATAATTTCGAGCTGTTCTATATGATGTTTTAATTATCGCTGTTGTTGTTGCATTTATTTTTGTTTTCCTTCAAATTGGAGATAAATATGGGAGGGGAGAAAGGGAGGTTTGGTGAGACGCGGCAATCTTGATAACGAATTGTGCAAATGCCTGCATTTTTTTTTTGGACCCGCGTTCGTTTAGTTTACTAATCTGTACTCCCTCCCTTTATATTATGTGGCCCAAATCTGCCAACATGTCTCAAGCCATAAATCTTTTGGTACCGATTACGTAGCTACTTTGTTATCTGCTTTGGTCTGTCTGATAGCTGGCTACGCCTCTGAATATGGGACTATTGTTTCATTCAAATTGGATATTGTCCTTCAGAATAATTATTTTACCAGTTTACCAAGTGGTCTTTGATACACACCAGCTTGTGTTCCTTTCGGGCCTGTCATTTAGCATCACCTCGGCTCATATCATTTTCTGGGTATTCCCCCCTCTTTTATTTCTGTCACATAGGACACCAACCTATTTGGCAGCTTTGCTTATAATTCTGTACTAGCATCACTGAGCATAGTTTGTTTGGTGTATCTCTAACTCTTTTTCACTGTAAGGGTGCCAATTATTGGTGGAAAAGACCTGGATCTTCATCAACTATTTAAGGAAGTTACCTCACGAGGTGGCATTGATAAGGCAAGAAATTAATGGAATTACTTATGTTTAGTGGTTTAAAGTTCCTTTCGGAAGTAGTTTGTCTGGCCATATTTGTTACATTGTGCTGCATCTGTTCTACCCCGGAAAGGTAATATTTAGGATTGTCAGGTGTCATTCAATAGCTGAACTCTGCAGCTAATTATTTAGCCATGTTATGTCACTCGACAAATAACTGACCTACAAATTCTTGAAATAAAAATTTGGCCTACATGAATTGCTGCTACATTAGGGATAAATCAAATTTTGCGTCCATGTAGCAATCACTTAACTAAAATTTTCATTAGAAACGGAAACTGGGCATGCAATTTTAGTTCATATGAATTCCATTGTTATTACATTGGTAGGTCTTCATCTTATTTTCTCCCAATTTATCCTACGAGGTAACGAAATTCTCACGCATGATTTCTCACTGCTACCTTTCTCTTGCCGCAGTCCAGATATAGTTATCGCATTTTTCATTTAGATGCTTCAAACTTATGCAAGATGCTAATTATTGGGAAAAACAACAGTGCTCATCATACGAGTAGCCCACAAGCAATTCCATTTAGACAAGAGTAAATTTCATAAAAATCCTTCAAAAACATCAATGATATAAATGTGTTAAAACATGTGGACTGGCTAATGTACCATGTGATTCTAAAACTTGTATAGCATAGAACATGTTTTACAAGAAAAAAAATCTGAATTATGAACACTTGAGCTGGAGCCTGGATTCAGCTAATTGCAAACCGACCTTGCTTGGTGCGTCTGCCTAGGACTTGATTGGTATAAATACCGTATCTGAATCTTTACTACATTTTTGTGTAAGCAGAGATTGTTGTCAAGGAAAAGCAAGTTAAAGCCACGACACTTCAAAATTTGTGGTGTTTTTTTGAATGTATTGTTAGTCATCACTTCATCTGTAAATATGCAAAGTCAGAAGGTCAGATTGATAACTGTTTGTGTTGCTGCCTCGCACAGGTCAAGGCAGAAAACAGATGGAGAGAAGTAACCGCGTCATTTATTTTCCCTGCGACTGCGACAAATGCTTCTTTTATGTTGAAAAAATACTATATGTCGCTGTTATACCATTTTGAACAGCTCTACTTCTTTGGAGCACAGGGCTGGTATCAACAAGAAAGTGGTGTGTGCAATCTACAGAATTCCGTGTTCTAGTTCTGACTGTCGCTTTCTTGCCATTACTCAGACCATGTTTTTACCGCAGATCCCAGATCACTGCCTTGCATAGAAGTGAGAGCTGAAACACAAAACACTGACAAAAGAAAAAGGGCCACCAATGCCTCTTCAGGTTAGTTTCAGTCAACTCATCTTCTTTAGGCCTCTCCCTCTCCAGTGTAGCGTTATCTCTTCACCCTCCATCTCAGATTTTTGTCCGTGGCATAGAGTTTGAGGAGGATGAAACCATATCTTATGCTGGATACCATCTCTTCACAAAATCCAACACATCCGTCATTAAATTTTGTACTCACTATTCGATTAGACTCTCTTAACAAAAGTGGGTTCTCGTGTACTCCCTCCGTTTTTATTTACTCTGCATATTAGCTTTGTAAACTTTGACCAAGTTTATAGAAAACTTTTAGCTTATGCAATAATAAATCAATACTATTAGATTCATCATTGAATATATTTTCACAATATACATGTGATTGTAAATGTTCATATTGTTTTCTATAAACTCGGTCAAACATTATAAAGTTGGACTTAGGACAAAGCTAATATGCAGAGTAAATAAAAACAGAGGGAGTATTAAATAGTTGGCCTATACGATTCAACGCATTGAGATGGTGAGTAAATTGACATGGCAAGCTTATATACAGCTAATAAGAGACGATCACTGGGACTGGATGTAGCACTCATCAGATACGGATGGGTATGCACGTTTCTGTTAGTTTTTAGAAACCTTGTATCATCATGACTTCATGATATTGTTACTTACATGATTCACTAATCTTTATTCTAGTTTAGCATGGTTGGTTTGGCATTAATTAGATCTATATATCACTCAGTAGAAGTTCAGTACAAACAGCCACATACATATATTGTGTTCAAATTATATGGAGCTTTCTGAACGACAAACATAGCTAACAAATTGAACGACTTGGAGGTGATTTAAGACTCGAGGAAAGATATTAATATTCATGTGACTAATTTATTTTTCCTTGAACTGTTTTAGACCCAGCTTTGGCTTCTGATAATGTCGATGTGGATGTAATAATTGATGGCAAGTTTGAACATGGTTACATTGTAACTGTTATTACGGGATCAAAATCCACAAAAGCAGTCCTTTATAATTACAGTGAGGAACCTGCTCTTACAACTCTGGCACCTACTATGCCCGTAAACAACACTGGTTCGAAGGGTGGACGTAGGCGGAGGCAACGCAGGAAGAAGCTAAGTACAACAGACCCCAGACATCCCAAACCAAACAGGAGCGGCTATAATTTCTTTTTCCAAGACCAGCACAGAAAGCTAAAGCCAGATTATCCTGGCCAGGACAGGCTGATCAGTAAAATGATTGGTGAACGGTGGAACAATCTAAGCCCTGAAGACAAAGCTGTAAGATAGAAAAAATCTATTAAAATCTCAGCTCTACAAATCAATCAGCTATTTTGTCATGTGATATGTCCCTTCTGTGATTTTTAATAGGTGTACCAAGAAAGAGGTGTACAGGACAAGGAGAGATACCAGTCTCAGTTGGCTGCTTATAGAGAAGAACTGAGAACAGGCCAGCCTATGAGCAATCCTATGCCTATTATCGGCAATGCACCTATCCAGCAGACATTTCCCCAGACAGAAGTAACTATTGATGAAGTGGACTGCAAGGTCAGTAAAGGAGATATGCTGCTGTCCAATCAAAGGTACAACAACAGTGACGAAGGTGTTGATTCAGGTGGAAAACTTGTTGAAGATGAAGAGTTCAACACGGATACATCTCGTGAGCCTAGCATTGATACCACTGATTCGCCTGGGCTGCTTGATCCTTCTGCTGATGGCGACCGGTTTGAACTTCGCAGGAGGGAGAACCCCAACAAAAATGAGAAACAGAGCACTGCACCTAAATAATGATTGAAAAATGACTTAATGGTACAAGATTGGAAGTAATAAGTTGAAGCGAGCGGCAGGTTATGCCTACTACCTTGGATGTAGGATCAGGTTGATGTCTCATTTTTATTCCTTTTAAATATCAGCATTGTTGTAGAGACTGCTACGGGCTAATTTATGTGGGTAACACTCTATTAGCGCATGAAATGCTGTGGGTTTTTTCTTCAGTTTAGAACAAAGTTGATATGTTGAATTGGTTGGATGGACGATATATGGTTTTGTGTCATTTTGATTTCTTGCTGACATTAGTTTCGGCCTGTAGTATCACCGTAACGCGTTGTAACATGCCTTGACGAACTTGAATTCAGAGGAAATGAACACGAGAGAACTGGATGTATGGTTTTATCTCGCTCAGATGAAGGCTTAGGCACAACCACCTAGAGGGAAACTTGGTGGTACTTGGATTTATCATCATTACAAGATGAAAGCAAAAAAAAAGGGTAGACGAAAGCAATTGACAAAGCAAATTGCCTATAGACTTTTGCAAACAGGAGAAAAACTATGTCTCATCAACCTGTCTGATTAGAAAAAACAAATGGTGTGTCATTTGAAGTCCTGGGTCGAAGGATATGAGAGTTTCGGTGCAAGCCGTCAAGAGCATTAATTGTTGCACGATGCTCCATGTGTTTGCTCTCTTTCCTAGCTAGTTAGCATGAATTTGAGCTCCTTTTTTAGGCTGCTTTCACACCTAAGCTAGGAGGGATGTTTCTGGTATAAATACCTCTTCCCCCACTTCAGCCACCACTCTTTGGCAATTTGATTCAGCATAGGTTAGCTAATGTGAACTTGCCTTGTGAGAGGGTAAACTCACGGATTTACAACAACAACCCTTGAGGTTGCTCTTTGGCAATTTGATTTTAGCATAGGTTAGCTAATGTAAACTCGTCTTGTGAGAGGGTAAACTCACTCATTTACAACAGTAGCCCTTGAGGTGGTGACCAGTTCGTGCTTCCAACTTCGTGTGTGGTTGTGTGGATTGAAAACTTGAGTGTGGTTGGGCGAATACTTGTTATTTGTCATTGCATATGTGATAGCTTGCTCCTGTCTCGTCAGGTTGCACTAGTTATTCATTACCTGACAATGTTGTTGGTCGGGATCGAGGGCTTCCTTCCTCCCCTTCAGGTGGTGTTGATTCGTTCGATCAAGCAAATCCGCCGTTAAGATTGGGCAACCCCTAATCATCTTGGCATCATAGTTTCGTTTGACATGGTAGGATCTTGTATCCCTAGTTCAATTCATGTTCTTGTTCATCCTAAAGTCCAAAAATAGCCCCACAAAAAGTTACCTTTACTTAGCCCTTTGTCGTCTTTAATCCGTTATTTAGTGAGTTTTATCAAGTTCTTATCCATTAGATCTTTGTTTTTAGTTGTTGAGAGTTCCCCCATCTATAATTCTTCATTTGCCTCCATTTTTGTGCTCAAATTTCATATCTCATCCTCCACAAATTCTTGCGTATCTTTGTCTGGAGTTCATTTTAGATATTGTTGTGCATTTTGGAGAGCCCACATGAAAGTGCGTTATATCGACTAGAGGGGGGGGGGGGGGGTGAATAGGCGATTTTTATGAAAGTCTTCAAAACGTGGAAGTTATGAAGACAAACAGAGTGGACAAGCCTATCACTATGCAGCGGAAGTTAGATTACACAACGCAAGCCAAAGTCAAGTATACAATATAGTGAAAGCACAGTGACAAACAGCTTCAGTGTAATGAGGATCAGGTAGGAAGAAGTTATGAAGCCAAACAGATCATACAGTCAAGTTGTGAAGACAGAAGACAAAGCAAGCATGCAATAGCTTCACAATGTGTACTGGTAAGTAAAGGGAGGTGAAGATGAAACCAGTGACACGTTGAAGACAATGATATGTTGGACCAGTTCCAGTTGCTGTGACAACTGTACGTCTGGTTGGAGCGGCTAGGTATTTAAACCAAAGGACACACAGTCCCGGACACCCAGTCCTGAACACGCAGCTCAGGACACCCAGTCCTCACCGTTTTCTCCTTGAGCTAAGGTCACACAGACCTCGCCCAATCACTCTGGTAAGTCTTCAAGGTAGACTCCCAAACCTTCACAGACTTCGTTCACCAGCAATCCACAATTTCTCTTGGATGCTCAGAACGCGACGCCTAACCGGCTGGAGGATGCACAATCCTCAAGTGTAATAAGTCTTCAGATCACTCAGACAAGAAGACTTAAGTGATGCCCAATTACTCTGGCTCTGGGTGGTTAGGGCTTTTCTCCTCGCTAGGGATTTTCTCTCAAAGGCTTCGAGGTGGGTTGCTCTCAAATGACAAAAGCCGTGCACTGAAATCTGAGCAGCCAACCGTTTATGGTTGTAGGTGTGGACTATTTATAGCCACTTGGCAACCCGACCTGATTTGTCCGAAATGACCCTGGGTCACTAAGGAACTGACACGTGTACTAACGGTCGGATTTCGAACTCACACGGCAACTTTACTTGGGCTACAAGTAAAGCTGACTTGTCTGACTCTGGACAAGATTTTCTCTCATTGTCTTCACTCTAAGACATAGGATTTGAATTAGGCATCACTTCAGTCATCCAGACTGGTTCTCTTGGACCCCACTTAACAGTCCGGTGGTTCCTATGACACAACATGAATGAAGTAAAACTACGAAGGATCTAAGTCTTCGAGTTCCATAGGCTTCATGGGGAGTCTTCATATGTCATTGTCTTCGACATGAATGTCTTCATGAACCACCATTGTCTTCAATGTCTTCGTACATTTTTAGGGGTCATCTCTGGTAGATAAACCGAATCAACGAGGGACTTCTACCTGTGTTATCCTGCAATTCTCACAAACACATTAGTCCCTCAACTAGGTTTGTCGTCAATACTCCAAAACCAACTAGGGGTGGCACTAGATGCACTTACAATCTCCCCCTTTTTGGTGATTGATGACAAACTAGTTGAAGTTTTCAACGGGGAATATAATTTGTGAAATTGTAAAGGAATTGTCTTCATAAGCTGCAAGGGCTCCCCCTGAAGATGTGCATATAAGTGATTTGCTTCTGGAACGCAAATGCACATAGCGGGTTGTATTTTTGGGAATCCACTTCAACTTATGATGACAATCCACCATGCATGTAAAGATATATGAAGATAATGACATGCATAATGAAAAATGGACGTCTGTGAAATGATATAAGTGCGGAAATTATCGTCGTACATGCGGAATTTATCTTCGCAAAAACACAGTGGCAAACATAGTAGCAAACGACCATCAAGTTTAAGTGTTACAACTCAAAGAACCAAATGTAGCAAACCGAGAGTTGTAAGCACGAAGCAAAATGCAAAATATAAAGCACCCGCCCATATTATTGACCCGCTTGAAGACTATAGACATCATATGCTTCTCCCCCTTTTGTCAGTGATGACCAAAAAGGTTTGAAGACATAGAGTTTTCTACGCGTTCCCAGGCGCAGCAGGGTCGGTGGAGGCGTTTGGTGGTGCTGACGAGCTTGGTGCAGTGACGACGCGCGCTGAAGAAGGTGGTGGTGATGTAGCGTCATCTTCTTCCTCAATGATTTTTCCAGTCACTGTGGCAGCAGAGGAAGAGAACTCTGATTCTTCAAGCGACGGAGTTCCGCGCAGCACAGCTCTTCTGGGGGTGTGGAGTCAAACTTGAATCGCTCTTTGAAGCCATCCTCTTGAAGTTCAGCTTCAGTGCACATCATGGTGAGGCCTTTCCAAATGCGGCAACAGGTTTCATGCGCGACAAAGGCATTCTTGGTGGTCAGATTTCTGATGCGATTGACGTCTTGCATGATACTGCGCATCTGCCTTTTGAGCCAGTCGTGATGCCTATCTTGCTTTTGGTGCAGAGCCACAAGAAGTTCATGGTCAGTGAGTGTACGAGCGCGTTTCTTGGGTCTCTGGGCAGCTGTGCTGTCAGTGGCTTCAGTTGATGCAGGGGCACGTCTGGTGCCAGCCATTGGATACACTCTGGAGATGGCTTCAACACCTTCATTATGCTGAGTGAAGCTCTGGTGTTCTGCATTCTGAAGACTTAATGGCTGCTTGGCAGGCTCAGGATATATGGCTTCAGCAGAGGTGTCCACATCAGGTAAGAAGATTCTGTGGTTGCGGGCAGAGGGCTGATAGGAGACAGCAGAGTGGAGCTTGATTAGCCTCATAACCCATGGAGCATAAATCTTCAAACCAAAGAGATCTGAGCCAGACGCTGCAAGTTGGCGTATAAAGAGATCCTGAGCGTTGAAGCATTTGCCATGCAGGATACAGAAGATGAGAGTCTTCATGGCACCTTCAACCTTGGCATATCGAGAGTGCCCCTTAATGGGCCATAGAGTCCGCCTGACGATGTGATATATAGTTCTGGGCAGGTACTCTAAGTCTTCAACAAAGAACTCAGTTGGGTAAGGTGCATCAGGAAGCAATGGCTTCATCATTGAGAGCATCTGACTCATATTTGGCTCAGGTCGCTGAAATATGCTCTCAATTGCTTCAGCATGGAGTTGGCAGCCTTCTTCGAAGAGTTCGCCAGGAGTGGGTAGGCCGGTAAGCTCAATGATATTGAATGCATTGGCTTCATGATGGACATTGCCGGTCATCCACTCCAGGATCCAAGTCTTCGGATCTCTGTTGTAGCCTTTGATGTGCAGTGTGGCATAGAACTGGAGCAGAAGCTCTTCATTCCAGTGCTCTTCATCTGTGATGAACGGCAGCAGGCCAACTTGCTTGAAGCAGTCCAGTGCTTCTTCCAGACCAGGCAGACCAGCAACAGCTTCAACCTCAAGGCACTGGTGAGGAAAGATACAGCCTTGGTTGTATAGGACGCAGGAGTAGTAGCTGCGCTGTGGGTAGCTCCAGAACCTATCTGGTACAATCCATTCTCTTGAATAAGGGTTCTTGGAGTGGTTGAAGAAGGTGTTATCTGCCCTGAAGCTATTGACATTAAAGGAGCCAGGAGCTGTTGCAGGACCTGGGAACCTTGGCAGTCGTGGGATTGGCTTCTGGACCTGGGGCCTGTGCACAACATGATAGTTGAACTGTGGACCGGCAGCAGACTCAGGCACAGAAGGGTCAGAGGTAGTAGCTTCAGTGTCTCGTGAAGCTGTTGGTTGGTCGGGCTCCACACTTGCTTCAGTGTTGGTTGTGGCAGCCGGAATGTTTTCAGCCTCAACACGTGTAGTGAGAGGGACGGATTCATGTACGTTCTCCTTGAGAACTTCTTCTTGTTGGTGCGGGGGAGATGGAGCTTGAGGTTCTTCATGCTCTTCTTCATGTTCTTCGGCTGATGCAGCCGGAATGTCGTCAGCAGCCTGAGCCCTTGGCCCTTTGCGAAGCCTATGAAATGCAGGCGACGCTGGTGGAGTTGCAGTGGGCTGGGGCTCAATTTCTTCCTCCTGTGGGCGATCTGCCCACGATGCATCTTGGGTGATTGGCGTCAAGGGACGACCAATGCTGATCACTTCGCTTGGTTCAAGCTGAGGAAGGACTGCATCACCTTGCACATTGTCTTGGAGACCAATGTCTTCAGCAGCGTTGGGGTCGGCTGCTGGAATGTCTTCAGCGTGCGGAGCCTCTGTGGAAGCAGGCTCATGCACGGTCAGCTGACGATCTTCGTTTGGAAAGCGGACGGAGAGGGGTTCGACCATCAGGGGCTCTGTGGGAGCAGCCCGAGACTTCTTGGTCTTGCGCTTCTTGATGATGGGGTCTGAAGGAGAGGCTTCAGGGTGTTTCCTCTTCCTTGCTTCAACTTCGGCTGTCCTTGTCTTCTTAAGCTCTGAAGCGATTGAGCGGTGCTTTGGCTTCGAGCCAGTCTTGGCAGTGGGGAAGACAATCGGAACAGCTTCTTGCCTTGGGGCCTCTTGTTTAGCCACAGTGGGCTTCTTCTTTTTCTTTGCGGCCATCCTGGGGTCGATGCCGGGACGCCCAAGTGCCTTGCGCTTCTCGGCCTCATTGTAGGCCTGCACACAGAGGTCAGCCAAAGTCTTCATGCGCTCACGCGAACCCTGAGCTTCTGCACATTTCTTCATAAAATTTTCCTTCAACTCGTGCAGCATGACCTTGAAGTCCTTGACTTCTTGGACGCTGAGCTGGGCCATATTCTGCTTGAACTGAGCCTTTTCAAGATCTATTTTCTGCTTCAGTTCAACTATGCGATGGGCAATTGCGAGTTCTGAGGCAATAGCACCTTGGAAGGCTATGCTGAGGCCAATTGGCAGCTGCAGATCATCGAAGCTGATGTTGGGTGTATCAAACCACTCATCAATGAAGTTGTGGATGATTGCTGCATCAAACAGAGGCAGATTGTTGAAGATTTCAGCCTCCTCCTTGCTCTTGATGAGCTGCTCAAGAGCGTCATCGGCAAGATCTTCGTCACTTGACAGATCAATGGCCTCGCAGCGCAGAATGGCAGCGGCAGTGAGCTCTTTGCCAGTGTTTGGCTGAGGCTTCTTGGCTTCTTGGGGTTTGGAGACTCATGATAAGTCTTCAGACTGCACACTTTGCTTCAGGAGGTGCAGTGGCCAATGGCTTCGCTCTGGAGATCTTGGGAGAAGTGGCTGGCGTTGAAGCTTTTGGCTTCTTCTTCGTCTGCTTCGGCTCCGGGGCAGCAGGAGCGTCATCAGACTCAGTGTCTGCTGGAGGGTTGTTCACGGCAGTCCCTTGGACTAGAATGCGAGTGATGAGGCCTTCGAGATTGGCATACGGCCCGATGACATTGGGATTTGCGTTGCGTGTGCCATCCGCCCTTGGCTTAGAGGGACCAGGGTTGAAGTCCAGCCCAAACTCCTTCTTGTTTTGCTTCGCAGAGTTCTGAGCAAATTGGAAGTTGCGCTTGAATAGATTGTCATTGCGACACCAGAGAAGGGATGACGGATGTGCTTCAGCTGGCTGTGGTCCTCTGACCATGCATGGATAGAAGCCTTGAGCAATGGCTTCGTCTCTGGACCGGGGTACGAGATTTTTTATACAATACATCTCCCCATGGTCTCTTGATGGCGCACTTCTCTGCATATTCCTTTGTGATGAAGCGGTATTGGAACCACTGCTCTGCCCAATATCTTCGAATCCATTGGATTCGTATCTTGCGCTGACCATAACTCTCTTTAGGATCAGTTTGGTACATTTCTGCCAAGTCTTCAGGCAGATCTTTAGACGTTTCACCACGTCTCTGTCTGCCTCCCTTCCTTGCTGGTTTGTCTGCTGCCATGAAGCTTAACTGGAAAGGCTTCAAGAGATTCAAAGTCTTCAAAGGCTTCCTTTTGCTTGACCAACATGAACTTGCTTCGGGTGAATTGATGTGACGCTGTAGGAACTCTGCAAATGAATGCAGACTATGAGAACCAAAAGATTCTCCCACGGACATGTACCTATGACAGCATTAAGGTGCGAGGGAAGGGGAAGAGGTCATATGCATTCTCAGAAGATTTTGAAGATAAATCAGTTTAGAAGATATTGACCTCATCATGCGAAGACATTCACTTTATAGAAAAGAAGTCGGTTCTAGATTTGTACGAACCCATAGATCAGTACAAGTGAGGAATCTAACTACTTCATGAAGAACAAGTGAATATACTAGGCAAGTTATGAGATGCAGATGAGAGAGATGAAACTTGTGTGAATAGAAACCTCTTATGGCAGAAAGTGACTGAGCTATAGGATCAAAAGAGGCTGTAAAAAGAGGTTTTATTTACCACACTTGGAACTGCTAGACGAGGTGAGAGTTGAGGCCGAGCAGTTCGATCCTCCGTGCCCTAACTTGGCGACGGAAGACACCTACGGCGACGGCGGAGAGACCGATGTCCGCAGTCGGCGTGAAAACGACGTCGGAGAGATTGCGGCAGTGAAGCACTTCGTCGCCGGCGTCGTTGAAAGTTAGCGGTGGCGCTAGGGTTCGTGCGAGGGTGGAAGAAGAGATAATGACCGCAGTGAATCGTGTATTTATAGGGATATGGGCGGCACTGCGCTATTACTCAGGTGCCCCTGGCGTTTCGCATGTGATCAGTACGTGGCTGGCATGCGGAATTGTGGGGGCAGTTTCACCCCACACACGCCTTGTTTGTCGGGAGCCGTTCCTACTTCTTCGGATTTCTTGTTGATGGAATAACATTGAAAGCGGTTTTAAAGTTTGTCTCTGTGCCTTCATCTGACAAGGATGCAGTGAAGACATTCGACAGTTTCAATAGAATGCATATGACTTGGAGAGATAGAGTTTGAGGTAGGAAGCATGGAGAGGTTAGGGTCCGATCACATTCACTTAGTTCAAAAGATTCAAACAAAAAGACATAACTATAAGTGAATGCTGTAGAGGACAGAACACCAGTACATATATATAATCAACATAGTGAAGATAATCATGAAGACATGTTGAGATTGAAGCCAAACCATATGTGAAGACATAGCAAATTTAACGCCATGAGTGAAACACTTCAAGCAGAAAATTTGGTGGTGGCGTTACCCACCGTATAGGAAGTATTAGACCCAGACACGGCGCAGAATTATCGTGGTGCTCCGAAGTCAAATTCCACGTTAATGTATTCACACTTAGAATGCATGTCTTCATTGATTGAAGATATACGTTACTTCGTGTGTTGCACATCTAAGTCATCAACATGCATAAGTGTTAGGATGTGTGCCTGATCATAGGACATTTGAGGATTCCAAGATATTTAGCTCACACCGTAACTTGCAAAATCTCTTGTCATCCAATGGCTTGGTGAAGATGTCTGCCAATTGCTCTTCAGTGTTGACGTGTATGATATCAATGTCTTCCTTTGCAACATGATCTCTGAGAAAATGATGACGAATTTCAATGTGCTTTGTCTTCGAGTGCTGAACTGGGTTGTTGGCGATCTTGATGGCGCTTTCGTTGTCGCAGTAGAGTGGCACTTGCTTCAGATGAACGCCATAATCCTTGAGGGTTTGCTTCATCCATAGAAGCTGAGCGCAGCAGGATCCAGCAGCAATGTATTCAGATTCAGCAGTGGAGAGAGATACACAGTTCTGCTTCTTTGAAGACCAACATACAAGTGATCGGCCCAGAAAGTGACATGTGCCTGATGTGGACTTCCGATCAACCTTGTCACCAGCGTAGTCAGCATCCGAAAATCCAACCAGGTCAAACTCTGAGCCCTTTGGATACCATAACCCTAGAGTTGGGGTGTGAGCCAAATATCGAAGAATTCGCTTCACAGCTAAGTGATGCGACTCCTTTGGTGCCGCTTGGAATCGAGCACACATGCAAACACTAAGCATAATATCTGGCCTAGATGCACATAAATAAAGCAAAGAACCAATCATGGAGCGGTATACCTTTTGATCGAACTCTTTACCATTGTCGTCAGGACCCAGATGATGTTTGGCTGGCATTGGTGTTGTGAAGCCTTTGCAGTCTTGCATACCGAACTTCTTCAGGCAATCTTTGAGATACTTCTCTTGAGATATGAAGATGCCATTGCGTTGTTGCCGTATTTGAAGACCGAGGAAGAATTTCAGCTCCCCCATCATAGACATCTGATATTGCTCTTGCATCATATATCCGAATTCCTCACTGTACTTCTTATTGGTGCAACCGAAGATAATGTCATCCACATATATTTGGCACACAAACAGTTCACCATCATATGTCTTCGTGAAGAGAGTGGGATCTAGGGCACCAGGTATGAAGCCTTTTCTCTTCAGGAAGTATTTGAGTGTGTCATACCAGGCCCGAGGGGCTTGTTTGAGACCATATAGTGCCTTATTGAGCTTGTAAACCATGTCTGTATGTTTTGGATCTTCAAACCCAGGTGGTTGTGCAACATACACTTCTTCTTCAATTTTTCCATTGAGGAAGGCACTCTTTACATCCATTTGATATAGAATTATGTTGTGATGATTTGCATAGGCCAGCAGTATACGGATGGCTTCAAGTCTGGCAACAGGAGCAAATGTTTCATCGAAGTCAATGCCTTCCACTTGAGTATATCCTTGAGCAATGAGACGAGCCTTGTTTCTGACGACTTGGCCATGCTCATCTTGCTTGTTGCGGTATATCCATTTGGTGCCTATTATGTTATGCTTCCATGGATCAGGACGCTTAACCAACTCCCATACATTGTTCAGCTCAAACTGTTGAAGCTCTTCTTGCATAGCTTGAATCCATTCAGGTTCCATAAAAGCTTCATCAATTTTCTTGGGTTCTGTGATTGAAACGAATGCGAAGTGTCCGCAAAAATTTGCCAGTTGAGTTGCCCTTGAACGAGTCAGTGGACCAGGTGCATTGATGCTATCAATTATTCCGTCAATCTGCACTTCATTGGCAACACGAGGATGTAGGGGTCGAAGACTTTGCTCTTGCTGATCTACGTTGTCATGGGGAGGAATGTCTTCAGGCTGAGCATTGTCTTCATGTGGATCAGGTGCTGAGATGATAAGTTCTTCTTCAGGATGAGCTTCAGAAGGTATAATTTCTCCAGTTCCCATTAGCTTGACTGTTTCACTAGCTGGAACTTCATCTAGCACATCTGGTAGTTGCTCTCTTTGTGACCCATTGGTCTCATCGAACCGCACATCCACTGTTTCAACCACTTTGTAGTGAAAGAGATTGAAGACTCTGTAGGAGTGCGAATCCTTTCCATATCCAAGCATAAAGCCCTCATGTGCTTTTGGAGCAAATTTTGAGGTATGGTGAGGGTCCTTGATCCAGCATCTTGATCCAAATACTCTGAAGTAACTGACATTTGGCTTCTTGCCAGTCAGAAGTTCATACGATGTCTTGTTCAGTAGCTTGTGAAGATATACACGGTTGATAGTATGGCATGCAGTGTCAATGGCTTCAGTCCAGAATTTTCTTGGTGTCTTGTACTCATCTAACATTGTTCTGGCCATCTCAATGAGTGTTCTGTTCTTGCGTTCGACGATGCCATTTTGTTGTGGCGTGTACGGAGCTGAGAATTCATGAGTGATGCCCAATGTATCAAGATATGTGTCAAGGCCAGTGTTCTTGAATTCTGTGCCATTGTCACTTCTGATGTGCTTTATCTTGGCGCCATAATTGTTCATAGCCCGATTTGCGAAGTGTCTGAAGACATCCTGCACTTCAGTCTTGTAAAGTATTATGTGCACCCAAGTATATCTAGAGTAATCATCAACAATGACGAAGCCATAGAGGCAAGCAGTAGTGGAAAAAGTTGAGTAGTGAGTGGGACCGAAGAGATCCATGTGAAGCAGTTCGAAGGGTTGAGTAGTGGTCATGATTGTCTTCGAAGGATGTTTTGCCCTTGTCATCTTCCCAGCTTCACAGGCACCGCATAAGTGATCTTTCTTGAACTTGACGCCCTCAATGCCTATGACATGCTTCTTCTTCACAAGGGTGTGGAGGTTCCTCATGCCAGCATGCCCAAGTCTTCGATGCGAAAGCCAGCATTCTGAAGCCTTTGCGAGAAGACATACTGCAAGCTGTGGCCCTGCTGAGAAATCTACCACGTACAAATCATCTTTCCGATACCCTTCAAACACTAGTGACTTGTCAGATTCCATTAGTACCAGGCAACGATATTTTCCAAAGATTACAATCATGTTCAAATCGCAAAGCATTGAGACAGAC
Organism: Triticum monococcum; assembly: GCA_034509565.1. Lineage (NCBI taxonomy): Eukaryota > Viridiplantae > Streptophyta > Magnoliopsida > Poales > Poaceae > Triticum > Triticum monococcum. Next base: position 245,602,137 of record CM067846.1, on the reverse strand, counting down.
ATTAAGTTGAAGCCAAGGGATTCAACAAACATGACTTTATCCATGTGTTGATCCTTTGAGATTGCAAGTCTACCTAGACCCAGTACCTTACTTTTACCAATGTCAACGAATGTGATGTGGCTCTTGTCAGATGGACGTAAGGTTGAGTCCATAAAGAGACTTCTTTTGCCAGTCATGTGATTTGTACACCCACTGTCAATAATCCATTCTGAAGACTCTGAAGTCACTGGTGTCGTACCCTACAGTGCAGTTAGGGGGATAGGCTTCACGAAGAGTGTTGTGAAGCAAAAACATTTGACGAACCAGTGGATTATGAAAACTTAGATCCAGGTTAGGACAAGTAGGGAGAGTAGCATGCGATTCAGGTATGAAATACATAGTGATGCCATTCGGGCATTTGATCTTGCGCCCCACAAGATTTTTAAGGTCCCCAGCAATAGCATCCGAAGATTTTGGTTTTCTGCTGGAGACCTTTCCCTGCAAAAGAGAGTTAAGCTTTCTTAACCACCCACATCTTCAAGGGTGGCTTAGAAGCAATAAGTCTAAGTGCAGCATCTGAGAATTTTGGCTTTGGAGCCCTAGCAAACAGTCTAGCAGGTGGGCAATAGTACTCATAACAAAAGGCAGAATAGTTCTTGGTCATATGAGCATGACGGTTTGAAGAACCGCTCTCATATGCCTGAGCATGGTTTCCCTGCAAAACATTTGCGTTAGTGCGACTCAAGTGAGTCCTTTGCCTGTATGAAGCCTTTGGACCATATGAAGCCTTTGGTCTGAGGTTTGTCTTCTTCATGTGAGGTGTCATGAGGGCATTCACAGGAAGATTCTCAAGACACGTTTTTGGAACCCAGATCTTCTTCATAGGCAGTCCATTCCTGCAGTTAGTACCAATGTACCTGGCAAATACTTCACCATTCTGATTCTTAAACAGTTTATAGTTTGCATCAAAGGATTCATCAATGATAATAGGATTAGCACAAGTGAAGCCAAATAGATTGGATGGATTTGCTGAGGATTCCTTTGCAGCAACCCATGTGGTTTTGGGGTACTGCTCAGGTTTCCAGTAAGAGCCATCTACATTAATTTTCCTCACGAACCCAACACCCTCTTTCCTAGGGTTTCGGTTCAGAATCTGCTTCTTGAGGACATCACATAATGTCTGATGTCCTTTGAGACTTTTGTACATCCCTGTTTCAAGCAATGTCTTCAACCTAGCATTCTCATCAGCAATAGCAGTGGTATCCTCAGCAGAGGGGTTAGTTACCACTTCAACAATTGAAGATATTGCAACAGCAGTAGCAGTGGAACATTCAGCAACAGAAGTAGCATTATCACGCTCAATGCATTTAAGGCATGGTGGTTCAAATCCTTCCTGAGCAGAACTGATCTGTTCAGCTCGAAGTGACTCGTTTTCCTTTTGAAGATCTTCATGATCCACTCTCAACTTCTCAAGATCTTGCTTCTTTTGAAGATAATCATAGGAAAGCTTTTCATGAGTAGTTGAGAGAGTCTCAAGACGATCTTCGAGTTGCTGATACTTAACATGAAGATTTTTTATGTCTTCAATTAAGGATTCAGAACGAGTCATTTCAGCACCCAACAGATCATCGCTTCTGTCTAACAGTTTTTGAATATGTTCCATGGCCTTTTGTTGTTCAGTTGCAATTTTAGCAAGTGTTTTGTAGCTGGGTTTTGAATCACAATCAGAGTCATCGTCACTGGATGTTTGATAGTGAGTAGTGCATGTGTTTACCTTGGCACCCCGTGCCATGAAGCAGTAGGTAGGAGTAGAGTCATCCTTGTCATTTGCATCGGTGTTGGTGATGAAGTCATTGTCTTCAGTGTTGAAGATGGACTTGGCGACGTAGGCTGTAGCCAGACTCGCAATGCCTGAATCAGACTCCTCCTCAGACTCCACCTCTGCCTCCTCAGAAGCGGACTCCTCCTCTGAATCCATTTCCTTGCCAACAAACGCACGAGCCTTGCCAGATGAACTCTTCTTGTGTGATGAAGACTTTGAGGAAGACTTGGACGAAGACTTTGAGTATTTCTTTGTCTTCTTATCGTCAGAGTCATATTCCTTGCTCTTCTTCTTCTTTCTGTTCTCATTGTCCCACTGTGGACACTCAGAGATGAAGTGTCCAGTTTTCTTGCACTTGTGACATGTTTTCTTCTTGTAGTCATGAGCAGAAGCTTCATCATTCCTTGAGCTTGATCGTGAAGACTTTCTGAAGCCTTTCTTCTTGGTGAATTTCTGGAACTTCTTCACTAGCATTGCAAGTTCCCTTCCAATGTCTTCAGGATCATCAGAACTTCTGTCAGATTCTTCTTCAGATGAGGACACAGCTTTTGCCTTCAAGGCACGAGTTCGCCCATAGTTTGGACCGTAGATATCTCTTTTCTCAGAAAGCTGAAACTCATGTGTGTTGAGCCTCTCAAGTATGTCAGAAGGATCGAGTGTCTTGAAGTCTGGACGTTCTTGAATCATCAGGGCTAGGATGTCAAATGAACTGTCAAGTGATCTCAGCAGCGTCTTGACGATTTCATGTTTGGTGATCTCAGTGGCGCCGAGGGCTTGAAGCTCATTTGTGATGTCAGTGAGCCGGTCAAATGTGTGCTGGACATTCTCATTGTCATTTCGCTTGAAGCGGTTGAAGAGGTTGCGAAGAACACTGATTCTCTGATCTCTCTGGGTTGAGATGCCTTCATTGACCTTAGAGAGCCAGTCCCAAACCAGCTTGGATTTCTTCAAGGCACTCACACGGCCGTACTGTCCCTTGGTCAGATGACCACAGATAATATTCTTGGCAGTGGAGTCCAGTTGAGTGAACTTCTTGACATCAGCAGCAGTGACACCTTCTCCAGCCTTGGGAACGCCGTTTTCGACGACATACTATAGGTCGACGTCAATGGCTTCAAGATGCATGCGCATCTTATTCTTCCAGTAGGGATATTCAGTTCCATCAAAGACGGGGCACGCACGCAGTCGACATAGCTAAAACTCCAGGTGGTTAAACCGAATCACACAGAACAAGGGAGCACCTAGCTCTGATACCAATTGAAAGTGCGTTATATCGACTAGAGGGGGGGTGAATAGGCAATTTTTATGAAAGTCTTCAAAATGTGGAAGTTATGAAGACAAACAGAGTGGACAAGCCTATCACTATGCAGCGGAAGTTAGATTACACAACGCAAGCCAAAGTCAAGTATACAATATAGTGAAAGCACAGTGACAAACAACTTCAGTGTAATGAGGATCAGGTAGGAAGAAGTTATGAAGCCAAACAGATCATACAGTCAAGTTGTGAAGACAAAAGACAAAGCAAGCAAGCAATAGCTTCACAATGTGTACTGGTAAGTAAAGGGAGGTGAAGATGAAACCAGTGCCACGTTGAAGACAATGATATGTTGGACCAGTTATAGTTGCTGTGACAACTGTATGTCTGGTTGGAGCGGCTAGGTATTTAAACCAAAGGACACATAGTCCCAGACACCCAGTCCTGAACACGCAGCTCAGGACACCCAGTCCTCACCGTTTTCTCCTTGTGCTAAGGTCACACAGACCTCGCCCAATCACTCTGGTAAGTCTTCAAGGTAGACTCCCAAACCTTCACAGACTTCGTTCACCGGCAATCCACAATTTCTCTTGGATGCTCAGAACGCGACGCCTAACCGTCTGGAGGATGCACAGTCCTCAAGTGTAATAAGTCTTCAGATCACTCAGACAAGAAGACTTAAGTGATGCCCAATTACTCTGGCTCTGGGTGGTTAGGGCTTTTCTCCTCGCTAGGGATTTTCTCTCAAAGGCTTCGAGGTGGGTTGCTCTCAAATGACAAAAGCCGTGCACTGAAATCTGAGCAGCCAACCGTTTATGGTTGTAGGTGTGGACTATTTATAGCCACTTGGCAACCCGACCTGATTTGTCCGAAATGACCCTGGGTCACTAAGGAACTGACACGTGTACTAACGGTCGGATTTCGAACTCACACGACAACTTTACTTGGGCTACAAGTAAAGCTGACTTGTCTGACTCTGGACAAGATTTTCTCTCATTGTCTTCACTCTAAGACATAGGATTTGAATTAGGCATCACTTCAGTCATCCAGACTGGTTCTCTTGGACCCCACTTAACAGTCCGGTGGTTCCTATGACACAACATGAATGAAGTAAAACTACGAAGGATCTAAGTCTTCGAGTTCCATAGGCTTCATGGGGAGTCTTCATATGTCATTGTCTTCGACATGAATGTATTCATGAACCACCATTGTCTTCAATGTCTTCGTACATTTTTAGGGGTCATCTCTGGTAGATAAACCGAATCAATGAGGGACTTCTACCTGTGTTATCCTGCAATTCTCACAAACACATTAGTCCCTCAACTAGGTTTGTCGTCAATACTCCAAAACCAACTAGGGGTGGCACTAGATGCACTTACACCACACCGTGTCCTTTCCATCCATTATTGTTATATTTCATTCCCACTGTGTGTTCTGGCCACAAAAGTCAGATCTATTCATGTGTCTTTGCTAGAAAGTTTTAACGGCATGTTCTTGTTGTTTAGGCTCACCCTTTATAATTCTCGTGAGACCCACAAAGTGTGTGTCTAGATCCAAGTCACTTGTTGAAAGTTTTTTAGAAAAAGCAAAAAAAGACAAAAAAAAAGGAAAGAACGATTTGTCCAAAGGAAAGAAAGTGTGCGCTAGAATCAAAAGATGATACAGATTTGGCATTGTTCTTCACTAATATCTTGAGAAATCCCTGGTTGTGTTGTGAGCTGAAATGTGCCAAGTGTGCAAATTCTTTAATCTGTGTTTTCTAGGAAATCCGATTCCTTGGTGTGAGTTGCATGTTCTACACTTGTATCACATTGAGCAACTAAGGCATTAGATTCTTTTGTGGATGTTTAATTTGTTCAACAAGACCTAGATGGCATATTAGTGTATATTTGCTACATATATAACCCACCTAAGATCCACAAAACTATCCCGCATGTGCAACCCTTGACTTGTATTTGCTTGATTACCACTCTTTGTCTACCAACCACTGGCACCACGGTTGAGCATGATTTTGCTCTCACTTGGAAGGTACAAGAGCTTTGGTTGGTAAGTGATAGTGAGTTCGAGTTGTTACACACATATATTCTTTTAGAAAGGGCTTTGCACAACTAACCATGGCAGGTCGTGAGTATGTGGAACTTCCTTTCTATGGAAGTGCTGACCCAGAGGAGCTCCTTGAATGGGTACAATTCATGGATTTGGAGTTGAGGAAATTTCCAGAATCAAAACGAATGCTTCGAGTAATAATGGAATTTGAAGATTATGCTTGCAAGTGGTGGAAGTACCACCGCAAAAGCAGATTTGTAAGAACATTGGGTGGAGTTGAAGGAGATCATGAGGAAAGGAGTTTGTACCAACACGATATGAAGAATATTTATTTCGTCACAAGAAAAACGTTGAGCAAGGTTTCTGATATGTCCAAGCCTACTATGATGAGTTGAAAGTTGCAATGTATGTTGCAAATGTTTTAGATACATGTGCAACACACGCATATTTTTAAAAAATGGTGTGAATCGTGATGTGGCTGCTATAGATTGAAATATGTTGGACGCATGCAAGACCTTATGACTTATGCCATAGTTGAAGAACGAAGAATTCGGGAAGAACATGCGTGTCCATTCAACATGAGTATCCAGTCCCCTTCATGAATCAGTCGTGTGAAGAAGCTAAGCTATGAAGAGAACAAGATGGAGTATGGGTCATTCACTGCAAGTAAGCAGATTTTTGATGAGAAAAAGGTGCTTGCATCACGAGAAAAGAGCATCACTATTTGTCAAAATTCTATAGTGACCAATGCACACCAAATCCCAAGCAAGCATGAGAGCCACATAGCCAAAATGTGTGAGAGTGATATTATAAAAAGTGAGTTGTCTGATTCCACTAAAAGTGAGAATGAGATCCCCACAATAAGGAGTTTGAAAGATACATCAAAGGAGATCAGGCTATTTTCTGATATAAAATGTGAGTATTTTGAAACTAACATAAACCTTTCTATTCCTTGCATTATTCCATGCAATGTACAGGCTTGCGTGGACAAAGGGCAATCTGGTGCTAATTCACTTTCCCAGTATATGGAGGACCAAGAAGAGAAGCAAACCAGAGTTGATGATTCACCATGTGGTCGGGAGGAGCAATGGCTTGATCAAGAAAAGGAAGATGGTATTGAAGTAAGATTACAGCAAGAGCAAGGGGATGATTGTAAGTATAACTCATCTGCAACAATGCATTCTATGATTGCTAGGTCTACTATGCCCGAACCATTGGATAACATAAATACCTATAATTTGGATTATCTGAAATTAGCAAGACATGTAGAAATGGATGATGGAATATCTCATGTTCATGATTTATATTGTGTCATGCTTGCTAAACCTATTCAAATGAGTTGTCATATCACAAACATTTTTGAAATCACAGATTCAAATTCATTATAAAACCTACACCTACAACTTTAAGTTTAATTTGATTGGAGATTATGGTGTTGGTGGGAAGTTTGTTATGAACAAATATGCATTTCTTGCAATGGACTTCGAAAACTGAAAGATAATCATGTGGGAAACCATTCTAATGTGGATTTTTTGTCATGTGATAAGAAATTGTATGTTTGCGGTGAATGTGTGATATGTCGCCAACGTATCTATAATTTTTGATTGTTACATGCTATTATATTATCAATCTTGGATGTATTATATGTATTATTATGCTATTTTATATCATTTTTGGGACTAACCTATTAACCTAGTGCCCAGTGCCAGTTGCTATTTTTCCCTTGTTTTTGTCTTTACAGAAAATCAATACCAAATGGAACGAAACTTTTTGACGACTTTTCTTGGACCACAAGATACCCTAGAAGCTTCGGGAGGAGGCCAGGAGGGCCACAGGATGGCCACAAGCTCGGAGGGCGCGCTAGGGGGCGCCCCCAAGCTTGTGGGCCCCACGTGGCACTTCCAGCCCTATTTTTTCTTCTATAAACACCCAAATATTCCCCGTAGACCAGATGGCACACAAAAAAGACGTTTCCGCCACCGCAAGTTTTTATCTTCGTGAGATCCCATCTGGAGACCTTTTTGGTACTATGCCGGAGGGGGATTCGACCGCGGAGACTTCTACATCAACCTTGCTGCCCTTTCGATGATGTGTGAGTAGTTTACCACAGACCTACGGGTCCATGGCTAGTAGCTAGATGTATTCTTATCTCTCTTTGGTCTTCAATACAATATTCTCCTCGATGATCTTGGAGATCTATTTGATGTAATCTTCTTTTGCGGTGCGTTTGTCGAGATCCGATGAATTGTGGGTTTATGATCAGATTCTCTATGAATATTATTTGAGTCTTCTCTGAACTCTCTTATGCATGAATTATATAGCTTATTATTTATCTCCGATCTATTGATTTGGTTTGGCCAACTAGATTGATTTTTCTTGCAACGGGAGAGGTGCTTTGTAATGGGTTCAATCTTGCGGTGCCTATTCCCAATGACAGAAAGGGACATGACACATATTTGTACTGTTACCATTAAGGATAAAAAGATGGGGTTTGTTCATATTGATTGGATCTATCCCTTTACATCATGTCATCTTGCTTAAGGCATTACTCCGTTCTTGTTAACTTAATACACTAGATGCATGCTAGATAGCGGTCGATGTGTGGAGTAATAGTAGTAGATGCAGGCAGGAGCCGGTCTACTTTTCAAGGACATGATGCCTATATACATGATCATTGCCTTAGATATTGTCATAACTATGCGCTTTTCTATCAATTGCTCAACAGTAATTTGTTTACCCACCGCATTTGTTTTTTCAAGAGAGAAGCCTCTAGTGAAAACTATGGCCCCCAGGTCTATCTTTTATCATATTATTTTTAGATCTATAAAATCAAAGACAAAAAAATACCATGCTGCAATTTATTTATTTTTATTTTATTTCACACTTTACTTATCTTCTATATATATATCACTATCAGATCTCATCCTTGCAAGTAACCATGAAGTGATTAACAACCCCTTTATCGCGTTGGGTGCAAGTATTTGTTTGTTTGTGTAGGTGCAATTGTTGGAGACTTGTGTGTTCCTCCTACTGGATTGATACCTTGGTTCTCAACTAAGGGAAATACTTATCTCTACTTTGCTGCATCACCCTTTCCTCTTCAAGGGAAAAATCAACGCAAACTCAAGAAGTAGCAGGGAGAATTTCTAGCACCGTTGCCGGGGGGGGGGGGGGGGTCTACATCAATCCTACCAAGTACCCATCATAAACTTTCATCTCTTGAATTTACATTATTCTCCATTCGCCTCTCGTTTTCCTCTCCCCTACTTCTAAAACATTTTCAGAAAACACAAAAATATTTGCCTTTTTATTTGCCCTTTTTGTTTGCCTTTGTGTCTTACTTGGTTTGTTTGCTCGTTTGCTTGGCATAATTGTATGTTTATTCCAAATCAGAAAGAAAAAATTTTATGGATCCCCATCCACTTGCAAATCTTTTTAAAAGATCCAATTATGATGAACCAATTGCTAGTGAGTTGAGTGCACTAGATTATCTTTATGAAGTTTTGCTTGAAATTCATGAATCTGAAAATTATGAAGTGTTAAAAGAAGAAATTTATGAAGTGATTCACAATAGCTCCTTGAGTGAAAATCATGATTGCAATGGTGTTATTATAAATTCTATTAATGTCAATTGTGATAATAATATGCAAAACCCCAACCTTGGGGATGCTAATTTTGATATATCCAATACTTATTGCAATGATCATGATTGGGGTGATGCTTCCTATGATCATGAAAATTTAATGAAGCCTCATGATGAATTTGTCTGCGATAATATTGAAAGTGGGTTTATAGGAGTTCCAACTTTAGGTAATAATGATCCCACTACTTTGGAGAATGATCAATCTTATGATTTTTTTTGATAAAAGTGGGCTTGAAGAGGTCATGACTTTATTTGATGACAATCCCACTATTTTGGAAGAGTGTCAACTTTATATGTAGGTGGAACAATTAGAGAATATGTTATGTGATAGCTATATTGTTGAGTTTGAATATGATCCCACATGCAATTATTATGAGAGAGGAAAATATGGTTGTAGAAATCCTCATGTTAGTAAATTACCTCTCTTCATGTTGAGATTGCTATCGTTTCCTTTTTCTTCCTTGCACATACTAGATATTGCTTGTCTTGATAATTTGTTTGGTTATAAAATGCGTATGAATAGGAAGTATGTTAGACTTAAATGTGATTTTCACATGCTATATGATGCTCTCTTTGTGCTTCAACTCTTGTCTTCCATGTGAGCATCTTTAAAATTATCAATGCATAGCTAAAAGGCTTTAAAGAAAAGCACTTGTTGGGAGACAACCCAATATTTTTTATTTCTGTTTTTATGTGTATATACCATTATACTTATGTTATGATGGTGTTCTTCTGTTTAAATTAGTGTTTGTGCCAAGACCTTTGGGATGGTTTGGAATATTGTTGATTTGATTCTGTGAAAAAACATAAACTTTTACGTCCAGTAGAAGATTTGTTAAAAATCACTAGAGCGACAAAAACTTATGAATTTTTACACTTTATTAACATACAATTTTCCCATGTTTTCATAATTTTTTAGAATTTTTGGAGTTACAGAAGTTTGGCTAAAGTCCAGATTACTACAGACTGTTCTGTTTTTGACAGATTCTGTTTTCATTGTGTTGTTCACCTGTTTTGACGAATCTATGGCACTAGTAGAAAACCGGGCAATAGCACCGGTTCGTAAGGCCCTTTAGTGCCGGTTTAGGAACCGGCACTATTATTTCGGCACTAAAGGCCCCCCCCTTTAGTACCGGTTCAGCACGAACCGGTGCTAAAGGGGTACCACGTGGCACGAGCCAGCTCCGGGGGTCGGGAGCCCTTTAGTACCGGTTGGTAAAACCAACTGGTACTAAATGGTTTGGGGGGTTTTTGGTTTTATGATTTTTTTTCATTTAATTTTGTGTTTTCCATTTTAATTCTTTTTCGTTTGCTGATATTTTACGGTACTACACATTGTACATGTTATGCATATATATATATATATATAGAATTTCTAGTAGAACCAATCATATATATATCATCAATCATGTCTCACAAACCACCATATTAATTCACACATACACACATGTATAGCTATATACAATTTCTCCTACGTATGCATATGTTGCCTTCGGAGCCAGTGGCATTAGCCTGATTGGTGCCTTCGGAGCACGATGACAATTGGAAGTGGTTCATGACTTGGTCGATGGGGGCGGTAGCGGGTAATAGTATTCTCCCTTCAGATTTATGACCTGGTCGAGCAAAAATCCCGCTATTTCCTCTTGAAGTGCTTGTACGCGCTCCGTTGATAGGAGCTTGTCCCGCACCTCATTGAACTGTTAAGAAGGAGATCAATATGCATGTGTATTAGTTGTGTGACTAGATATCGATAATGGTGTAAAAATTGTGAATAGTGTTCTGACAAGCGTACCCATTCCTGTCTTTGAGATCTGCTCCTTTCGGACGCCATCATGCGAATGTTCTCGCAAACACAGTATGCACACAGATTAGTCCCCTGCGCCTGCTTCAGGGCCTTTATTACGAGAATGGAATTTAATTTGATCAGATAATAAGTAATCAAGCATGATAATTAAAGAGATGGCAGCTAGCTAGCTAGCTAGTACTACTTAATTACTTACCTTGGATCGAAACCATTTCAGCTGTGGTTTCCATTCGCCTTCCGTGACGCTGATGAACCTTGCCCAAGCCCTGCCCGCCGACAAAGAAAATGAATAAAGGGGTTATTAAATAGTTCATATCATGAAATGACGAACTAAATAGGCCGAGATATGTAGTTATAAATAATGATTGAAATTACCTGTTGACTATCCCATACAAGATGTTGTAGTCACCTTTTGCTGTGAGTAGCGAGTCCAGTATTTCAACTGTTCCGGCGTCAACTTTAATGATACACAAGATCCAGTGAAATCTGCATGCACACACGTTTGCATGTCTTAATTAAGCGGGCATATGTAAGCAAAAACATGTAGCTAGCTAGTAGGCAAAAACAGAGAATTTGTAGTACAAGAAAGTGTGACTCACTTGAAGTTGTAAGGAAGTAGTATATCTTCATTGTATTTGAGGCGCTTCAAGAACTCTAGCATGCTGTCCTCTACCTCTTTTTCATAATATGCATCTAATTTCCATGTGTATTCATTAACGGTGTTTGGGTCAATGAACCCAATGCCATAGCGTCCACCTTTTCTCATTTCATACATCTTCATCCTGCATAATACCATAGAAAAGAATATAGTGAGGATAATTACACGTAATGATTGATCAAAAGGATCACTACAGCTAGCTTGAGACTTAAATTACAGAAAGAAATCACTTACAGACAATAGCAACTGACGATAGATTTGTCGAGTGCGTCTTGATTGTATAACTGAAACAGTTGAGAATACTCAACGGCCACAGCTTTCTCATGGTAGTAATCATCCTTCTTGACATACACCATGAGGGACTCTCGATCGGATCTCTTGCTAATGTCCATGTACCATTGATGCAATTCATACATTCTCGTTGGGAGCTTCTTGACATCTTCTGGCTCGACCAAAGGTTGGCCCCGGACAAATTTCCGTTTTATTTCCTCCTCTCTAATCGGAGGCATGTCCTCGATCTCGAGGAGTTGTCCAACAGTGATCTTGAGTTCTTCAGCCTGCATTATATGCTCCTGGGTTATTACCACATCGCCCACCTCGGGAACGTAAACTGTTTGGCCACAATAATATTGGGCGCGCGTACTGTCACGTGTTGTTGGCGGCACAACAAGCGGGGGGATTGATTGCGCCGCCTGTTTTCCCAGCTGGGCAACGGTTTTCCCGCATTTTTTGACAGCTGCTTGTTGTTTGCTCGAGCTCGAGCTCGCCTCCTTCTGTAGACGTTGTCGATGTAACTTCCTGATGTGGCGCTCATAGTCTGAGTCAACAGGCTTAGGAGCTGGTGGTTGAGCCATACGAATGAAGTGGTCAACTACTTCCACAGGCACTTTCTCCCTTGGCGGCGGTGGCGGTTTCGGTCCAAAATGGGCGTCGACTTCTGCCCGCACTATGGCATTGGTTTGCTCCTTGGTCCTATCGTAAGCCCTCACAGGAAGAGGAGTACTGAGGTTTGGACCATATTTATATCACTTGCCTCCGCCTGTACTTCCTGTACTATGACCTCGACTCGTACCGCTACGCACCATAGCTGCGAGGTGTCTCTTCTGCGATTGCTGAGGCGGCGGAGACGGCTGACGGGGTTGAGTTGGAGGAGTGGCCTGAAGCTGTGCCAGACTTGGAGGAGGAGTGGACGTTTGACGCTGTGTCGGACTTGGAGGAGGAGTGGCCTGACACTTTGCTGGACTTGGAGGAGGAGGAGTGGCCTCACGCGTTGGTGGACTTGGAGGAGCGGGAGTCTGCTGACTCGGTGGCGGACTTCGACGAGGAGTCGGGTGACGCGGTGTCGGTGGCCTTCGAAAAACGATGCAATCCTTTCTCCATAGGATGATACGATATTTGGCATCTCCGAGCGTGTGCTCCTCGTCACCTCCAGGAATGTCAAGCTCTAGCCCCGAATATTGGTCCGCCACCTCATCAACCAAGACACGAGCATAGCCCGCTGGAATCGGGTTGCAACGGAAGGTTGCCTCGGGGGAATTTGAAAAAGCAACGGCGTCCGCCACCTTCATGGATATGTTCTTCATTTTGAAGTGTAGCTCGCAGTTAGTGTTCTCCGTGATGTCATCCACGGGGTATCTATCCAGCACTACTGCATCGCCCGGGGCGGAACCCACGCTGCTTCTCGGCATGGATGGGGCGGTGGTATCCAAGGCTGGATCATCCGCTAGCTGCTGCAGCTGCTGAGACCCCCTTTGCTGGCTAAGTGAGTTGATCTGCTCCTGCTGCCGCTGGAATTTAGCTGCCAATTCCGCTTGACTTGCTTCTAGGCCTTGAAGGCATTCATAGTCCCGCTTCCTCTGCTCCTCCTCCATCTTCCTCTTCTTTTCCTCCGCAATCTTCTTTCTCGCACGGGTTCTGTAGTCCGCGTTCCAGTCCGAAAACCCCTCATACCACGGAATAGCGCCCTTGCCTCGTGTTCTTCCCGGGTGTTCAGGATTTCCCAGGGCACGCGTAAGCTCGTCGTTCTCTCTGTTGGGCTGGAACACCCCCGATCAAGCCTCTTCTATTGCAACAAGTAGCGCATCGTCGGCTCCGTTCAGACATGCCTTCATCAAAACATTGCCTGTCTTCGGGTCCAACTCCCCCCCATGCGCATAGAACCAAGTCCTGCACCTGGGGGGCCAGTTCTTAGTAACCGGAGTGACACTTGCATCCTCCATCTCTTTCTCAGACTTATCCCACTTAGGCATTGCCACCGCGTAGCCACCTGGCCCCAGCTTATGGAACTTATCCTTTTTTCCGGCATTGGCCTTGTTTATTCTCGACCGTTCCTTAGCTAATTCTGAATCCTTGAATTTCACGAAATCGTCCCAATGAGCACTTTGATTCTCTAGTATCCCCTCGAATACTGGAGTCTTCCTTCCTCCCTTGACGTAATTCTCCCACGTCATTCTCTTGTGGTTCTTGAATGCAACCGCCATCTTCCTAAAAGCAGCGTCCTTGACTTTCCGCACATCTGCTTCTGTGATATTATCTGGTAGGGTGAAATGTTCCATGAGAGTATCCCAAAGCAGTTTTTTTTTATTCTCGTCGACAAAAGTAACATGTGGACGTGGCTTTGCTGGCTTTCTCCATTCTTGAAGGGAGATCAGGAGTAGGTCCTTCACAAGAACTCCGCACTGACGAACAAACTTGTCCGCAATCTTCTTAGGCGCTAATGGTTCGCCATTAGGTTTGAATGCCTCGATATTGTACTTTACGCCCTCCTTCAACTTTTTGTTCGGGCCTCGTTTCGTCCTTTTGCCTGAAGATTTGCTCGATCCGGATGGCTGAAAGAAGAAAGATCGATTCGTTAATATATCTTCAACTCATTTAAAACATGCGATGATCACCAGATTCCTGCTTATATAAATATATATACCTCGCCGGTGTTTGTTGTTTCAGGATCAACATGTTCTTCGTCGTAGTTCATGACTTCATCTTCTCGGTCGTCGCGATCGAATATCATATCACCCTCTCCGGTGTTGTTTAGAAATTCGGAGCCGTCAAAATCTTCTTCATTCTGATCATCATCTGGCCCGCGTATGATATCGAACATGGTCTATTCTCTCTCTCTGTCGGTATTGTCCGCCATAGCTTTTATTTAACTATGCCAAAAGAAATATAAAACAATTTAATATAATCTCGAATAATAGATATAATCTCGAATACATCGTCTCGAATAATAGATATAATCTTGAATACATCGTGTCGAATAATAGATTTAATCTCAAATACGTCGTCTCGAATAATAGATATAATCATCTCGAATATTATATATCAAATACATCACTAGCTAGCTAGCTAGCTAATAAAGATCGAATACTACAGAGTAATCTAGGCCACTCGCGGTTCCTGAGGTGCGGGCGGTGGACACCCAAAGAGAAGGAACCATCACTGGATCATAGCTCGGGTGATCTCCCCAAAGAACCTGCCAGGTATTGGAGAACCTGACGTCCATAGCAGCCATGTAGCGATGGACGTGCTCGTCCTCCTCCCTGACACGACGACGTACCACCTCCGGCGGCGCCGGCTCCCTCCGCACCGAAAGTGGCCCACGCGAATGCCACCAAAGAAGATGAGGGTCGACGACGGGACCAGGGGCCGGGTTCCTCACCAAGCGTCGCGCCCCTGAAGGTAGCACCTCCCAGTGCCAGCCCAGCGGAGCCCAGTCCCGGACATGGGTCCTCTGAAGCAGGACGTCGTCGCGGACGTGTCGACGGCGAGGATGCGGGCCGGGCATCGTGGACAACAAAATACTATATGCCGCAAAAGTAAAGTAACATTTTTTAAATGATGGATTGTGATGATTTCATATATGCAAATTCTAAATTTTATAACTAAAAATATGAGAAACTAAAAAAACATCGATCATCGTCTAACAATTTGAAATTAATCTAATTCATCTAGCTAGCTAAAACTAACATTTCCAAAATTTCTAACATTTCTATATAACTAACATTTCTATAACATTTGACATTATATATATTATAACTAACATTTCTACATACTATTTAACATTAATCTAATCTAATTAATTAATTCATCTAAAACTTTTTATGAAAAACAGAAAAACAGAAAAAACTAAAAGCTAAAAACAGAAAAATTGTGTGTGTGCGCGCATCTAGTGTGTGTGTGTAGTGTGTGTGTGTGCATGTAGCTAGTGTGTGTGTGTGCGCGCGCGCGTGTGGGTGCGCTACGGTCGGCGCCGGCGCCGGCGCCGGTGTGCGCTACGATCGATTGGAGGGAGGAGAGGGGCCGGGGGAGGGGCTCACAGCGACAGCGAGGCGAGGTCGAGGCGACGGCGACGGCGAAGCGAGGGGATCGGCGACCGGGATGGCGACGGGGACGAGGGCGGCGACGGGGATGAGGGCGGCGACGGCGACGGGGACGAGGGCGCGACGGGGACGGCGTAGGACGGGTGCGGCGTCGATCGGGAAGAAACAGAGTGGGAGAATGAAATTTTTCGAAGTGTTGTATATATAGAAGGCACCTTTAGTACCGGTTGGAGCCACCAACCGGTACTAAAGGTCTGTTTTGGCTAGCCCAAGCGGCGGGAAGCGACCCCCTTTAGTACCGGTTGGTGGCTCCAACCGGTACTAAAGGCCCCCCCTTTAGTACCGGTTGATGCCACGAACCGGTACTAAAGGGGGGTGCGCTGCCAGGCGAGGGGCGCAGAAGTTTAGTCCCACCTCGCTAGCCGAAGGGCGCTTACACCTGCTTATAAGCCCCGCCGCCGCTGCTGTCTCGAGCTCCTCTCTAAAGCAGGCCTTCTGGGCCTACCTCTGCTACTCTGCCCTGTGGGGCCTATTGGGCTTGCGGGCCTGCATCCTGGCCCAATAACAGGTTGGGTTTCTAGTCGTATGCAGGCCGCTGTGGCCTGGTAGGTGGGCTTTTTTCATTTAGTTTTTTCTTTTCTGCTTTATTTATTTTGTTTTATTTATTTTTAGTTGTTTTTTGCTGTATTTAGAGTTTCTTTGTGAATATTTTTGATAGTTTTTAGAAACTTTCAGTTAGTGCCGGTAGTTTTTAAATTTGAATAGTTTAAATTTTGAATTATTTGAAATTTGTGTGAATCACTAGTTTGTGAATAACTTAACTTTAAAAATACATTTTCCAGTGATTCTTTTTTCTTATGTTTAATATTAGTGTGTTTTATAATTATATTCAATTTGGTAATGCTTAAGTTATTTAAAAAATGAAATGACTTTGTAACGTATGAGTTTTCGTCCGAAACCCTGATACTTTGAAACAGATTGTCCATTTTGTACATGAAGTGCATTCAGTTTTTGCGGTAACCCTCTCTACTTTTTTGCACATGCTATGTGGGTGAAATTATGATGCCATGCCAACTTTCATCCTTTTCTGAGTTCATTTGAAATGCTTTTCAACTTCAGGGTCATTTAGCTGAAAAAATCAGTAAATGCATGAAAGAATTTGCTTGCATCCCAGATCACATCCCAGATCTTTGGGTGTGAAACTTTTTCTTCGCGTGTGTCCCTTTGAGTCGTAGCCATGGAAAATCTTCATCATTTAACGGGATGCTCGGGTCAATATTCACTGTGAATGGAGCAATTTCATCAAACTTTTCATAATCTTCTGACTTGTCTGTCTTGTCATCCACTCCCATGATGTTTCTCTTCCCAGAAAGAACTATGTGCCGCTTTGGCTCATCATACGATGCATTCGCTTCCTTATCTTTTCTTTTTCTTGGCTTGGTAGACATGTCCTTCACATAGAAAACCTGTGCCACATCATTGGCTAGGACGAATGGTTCGTCTGCATACGCAAGATTGTTGAGGTCCACTGTTGTCATTCCGTACTGCGGGTCTTCCGTTACCCCGCCTCGTGTCATATTGACCCATTTGCACCGAAAAAAGGGACCTTCAAACCACGTCGATAGTCAAGTTCCCATATGTCCTGTATATAACCATAATATGTTTCCTTTCCCGTCTTGGTTTCTGCATCAAAGCGGACACCACTGTTTTGGTTGGTGCTCTTTTTATCTTGGGCGATCGTGTAAAATGTATTACCATTTATCTCGTACCCTTTGAAAGTCATTATATTCGAAGATGGTAACTGGGACAGCAAGTACAGGTCATCTTCAATAGAGGTGTCATGCATGGTACGTGCTTGCAACCAGCTGGCGAAACTCCTGGTTTGTTCACGTGTAATCCAGTCATCAGACCGCTCCGGGTGTTTGCAGCGTAGCAAATTCTTGTGTTCATCCATATACGGAGCCACCAAGGCGGAATTCTGTAGAACTGTGTAGTGTGCTTCAGTGAGAGAATGTCCGTCCATACATATTATTTGTTCCCCTCCTAGCGTGCCTTTTCCATCCAGTCTGCCCTTATGCCGCGATTCAGGAACACCAATCGGCTTAAGGTCAGGAATAAAGTCAATACAAAACTCAATGACCTCCTCATTTTGACGGCCCTTGGAGATGCTTCCTTCTGGCCTAGCACGGTTATGAACATATTTCTTTAAGACTCCCATGAACCTCTCAAAGGGGAACATATTGTGTAGAAATACAGGACCCAAAATGTTAATCTCTTCGCATAGGTGAACTAGGACGTGCGTCATGATGTTGAAGAAGTATGGTGGGAACACCAACTCTAAACTGACAGGACATTGCACCAAATCATTCTGTAACCTTGGTATGATTTCTGGATCGATTACCTTCTGAGAGATTGCATTGAGAAATGCACATAGCTTCACAATGGCTAATCGAACGTTTTCCGGTAGAAGCCCCCTCAATGCAACCGGAAGCAGTTGCGTCATAATCACGTGGCAGTCATGAGACTTTAGGTTCTGGAACTTTTTCTCTGCCATGTTCATTATTCCCTTTATATTCGACGAGAAGCCAGATGGTACCTTAATACTGAGCAGGCATTCAAAGAAGATTTCCTTCTCTTCTTTGGTAAGAGCGTAGCTTGCATGACCCTGATGTATGCTGTCTTTTCCGTGCATATGTTGCTGGTCCTCCCGTGCCTTAGGTGTATCTTTTGTCTTCCCATACACGCCCAAGAAGCCAAGCAGGGTCACACAAAGATTCTTCGTCACGTGCATCACATCGATTACGGAGCGGACCTCGAGGTCTTTCCAATAGGGCAGGTCCCAAAATATAGATTTCTTCTTCCACATGGGTGAGCGTCCGTCAGCGTCATTCGGAACAGGTTGTCCACCATGACCCTTTCCAAAGACCACCTTCAAATCCTTGACCATATCATGTACATCAGCACCAGTACGGTGGCGAGGCTTTGTCCGGTGATCCGCCTCACCTTTGAAATGCTTGCCTTTCTTTCTTACGGGATGCCTGCTCGGAAGAAATCGACGATCTCCCAGGTACACATTCTTATTAGCCAAATATATACTGTCGGTATCGTCCAAACAGTGCGTGCATGTGCGGTATCCCTTGTTTGTCTGTCCTGAAAGGTTACTGAGAGCAGGCCAATCATTGATGGTCACGAACAGCAATGCCTTTAGGTCAAATTCTTCCCCCATGTGCTCATCCCACGCACGTACACCTGTTCCATTCCACAGTTGTAAGAGTTCTTCAACTAATGGCCTTAGGTACACATCAATGTCGTTGCTGGGTTGCTTAGGGCCTTGGATGAGCACTGGCATCATAATGAACTTCCGCTTCATGCACAACCAAGGAGGAAGGTTATATAAACATAGAGTCACAGGCCAGGTGCTATGGTTGCTGCTCTGCTCCCCAAAAGGATTAATGCCATCTGCGCTTAGACCAAACCATACGCTCCTTGCGTCATCTGCAAACTCCTTCCCGTACTTTCTTTCGATTTTTCTCCACTGCGACCCGTCATCGGGTACTCTCAACTTTCCGTCTTTCTTACGGTCTTCTCTGTGCCATCGCATCGCCTTGGCATGCTCTTTGTTTTGGAACAAATGTTTCAACCGTGGTATTATAGGAGCATACCACATCACCTTGGTAGGAATCTTCTTCCTGGGGCGCCGGCCCTCGACATCACCAGGGTCATCGCGACAGATCTTATAGCGCAATGCACCACATACCGGGCAAGCGTTCAAATCCTCGTACTCACTGCGGTAGAGGATGCAATCATTAGGGCATGCATGTATCTTCTGCACCTCTAACCCTAGAGGGCAGATAGCCTTCTTTGCTTCGTATGTACTCTCGGGCAATTCGTTGTTCTTTGGAAGCATATCCTTTATCATTACCAGCAACTTTCCAAATCCCTTGTCAGATACACCATTCTCTGCCTTCCATTGCAGCAAATCCAGTGTGGTGCCCAGCTTTTTCTTGTCACCTACGCAATTCGGGTACAACATTTTTTTGTGATCATCCAACATGCGCTGCAACTTATTCTTCTCCAAATCACTTGCGTAGTTTCTCTTTGCATCGGCAATGGCCCGACCTAGATCATCAATGGGCTCATCTGATGCCTCTTCTTCAGCTTCTTCCCGCATTGCCAGCTCAGCTTCTTCCCGCATTACCGGCTCAGCTTCTTCCCCCATTGTTGTATCATCGTATTCAGGGAACCCATGGCCAGGATAGCTGTCGTCGTCCTCTTCTTCTTCATTGTCTTCCATCATAACCCCTCTTTCTCCGTGCTTGGTCCAAACATTATAATGGGGCATGAAACCGGACATAAACAGGTGGACGTGAATGGTTCTTGACGTAGAGTAATTGTGACCATTCTTACAATGAGCACATGGACAAGGCATAAAACCATCCGCCCGCTTGTTTGCCTCAGCCGCAAGCAGAAAAGTATGCACACCCTCAACAAACTGGGGAGAGCATCGGTCATCGTACATCCATTGCCGGCTCATCTTCATTACACAACACCGAATAGACCAAATTAATACAAGTTCATACAATTAATACAAGTTCATACATAAAGTTCATACAACACTTAAATCCAACAAACAAATAACTCTCTAGCTAAAGCATTTAAATGCAACAACAAATATGATCAAGATCGCAACTAAGGTAACAATGGATCCAACAGCATAATGATACCAAGCCTCACTATTGATGGCATATTTTCTAATCTTTCTAATCTTCAAGTGCATTTTCTCCATCTTGATCTTGTGATCATCGATGACATCGGCAACATGCAACTCCAATTCCATCTTCTCCCCCTCAATTCTTTTCAATTTTTCTTTCAAGTACTCGTTTTCTCTTTCAACTAAATTTAACCTCTCGGCAATAGGGTCGGTTGGAATTTCCGGTTCACATACCTCCTAGAAAAAATTTCTATGTCAACTTGATGGGCATAATTTGTCATAAACATGAAATGCAACTAGTTTTAAAAGAGAATATACATACCACATCCGAATCATAACAAGGACTAGGGCCGACGGGGACGGATATCAAAACCATGGCACTATATGTATAACAAACAACGTACGGGTAAGATAATTATACGAGTAACTATATATCCAAATCACACAAACATCAATTTTTATATAAAATTTCATGAACAAGAGGCTCACCACAAGGTGGTGCCGGCAACGGGACGGTGCGGGCGATCGACGGTGGCTACGATGGAGATTTAGAAGGCACTAAGTAAACCACACCTACATATGCAAACTAAGTGTTATTTTTGACCTCAAATTGCATATAAATCAAATACTAGCACATATATATATCCTCCCAAATTACTAAACTCACAAATTAATCACTATATAAACCAATGCAAGAGCTAATCTAGCAATGAGAGATGAAAGGACAAAGTTGCTAACCTTTTGTTGGGGAACGTAGTAATTTCAAAAAATTTCCTACGCACACGCAAGATCATGGTGATGCATAGCAACGAGAGGGGAGAGTGTTGTCTACGTACCAACGCAGACCGACTGCGGAAGCGATCACACAACATAGAGGAAGTAGTCGTACGTCTTCCCGATCCGACCGATCCAAGCACCGTTACTCCGGCACCTCCGAGTTCTTAGCACACGTTCAGCTCGATGACGATCCTCGGGCTCCGATCCAGCAAAGCGTCGAGGAAGAGTTCCGTCAGCACGACGGCGTGGTGACGATCTTGATGTACTACCGACGCAAGGCTTCGCCTAAGCACTACAACGGTATGATCAAGGTGGAATTTGGTGGCAGGGGCACCGCACACGGCTAAGGAACGATCTCAAGGATCAACTTGTGTGTCTATGGGGTGCCCCCTGCCCCTGTATATAAAGGATGGAGGAGGAGGAGGCCGGCCAAGGCTAGGGCGCCAGGTGTGGAGTCCTACTAGGACTCCAAGTCCTAGTAGGAGTCCACCAAGAGGGGAGGAAGGGAGAAGGAAGTGGAGGAGTAGGAAAGGTGGCCGGCCCCCTTTTCCCTAGTCCTATTCGGACTAGAGGGGAGGGGGGCGCAGCAGGCCTTTTCTCCTCTTCCCACTAAAGCCCATCAAGGCCCAATACTTCTCCCAACGAATTCCCGTAACTCTCCGGTACTCCGAAAAATACCCGAATCACTCGGAACCTTTCCGAAGTCCGAATATAGTCGTCCAATATATCGATCTTTACGTCTCGACCATTTCGAGACTCCTCGTCATGTCCCCGATCTCATCCGGGACTCTGAACTCCTTCGGTACATCAAAACTCATAAACTCATAATATAACTGTCATCGAAACCTTAAGCGTGCGGACCCTATGGTTCGAGAACAATGTAGACATGACTGAGACACGTCTCTGGTCAATAACCAATAGCGGGACCTGGATGCCCATATTGGCTCCTACATATTCTACGAAGATCTTTATCGGTCAGACCGCATAACAACATACGTTGTTCCCTTTGTCATCGGTATGTTACTTGCCCGAGATTCGATCGTCGGTATCCAATACCTAGTTCAATCTCATTACCGGCAAGTCTCTTTACTCGTTCCGTAATACAACATCCCGCAACTAACTCATTAGTTGCAATGCTTGCAAGGCTTTATGTGATGTGCATTACCGAGAGGGCCCAGAGATACCTCTCCGACAATCGGAGTGACAAATCCTAATCTCGAAATACGCCAACCCAACATCTACCTTTGGAGACACCTGTAGTACTCCTTTATAATCACCCAGTTATGTTGTGACATTTGGTAGTACCCAAAGTATTCCTCCGGTAAACGGGAGTTGCATAATCTTATAGTCATAGGAACATGTATAAGTCATGAAGAAAGCAATAGCAACATACTAAACGATCGTGTGCTAAGCTAATGGAATGGGTCATGTCAATCAGATCATTCAACTAATGATGTGACCTCATTAATCAAATAACAACTCTTTTGTCCATGGTTAGGAAACATAACCATCTTTGATTAATGAGCTAGTCAAGTAGAGGCATACTAGTGACACTCTGTTTGTCTATGTATTCACACATGTATTATGTTTCCGGTTAATACAATTCTAGCATGAATAATAAACATTTATCATGATATAAGGAAATAAATAATAACGTTATTATTGCCTCTAGGGCATATTTCCTTCAGTCTCCCACTTGCACTAGAGTCAATAATCTAGTTCACATCGCCATGTGATTTAGCAGCAATAGTTCACATCACCATGTGATTAACACCCATAGTTCACATCGTCATGTGACCAACACTCAAAGGGTTTACTAGAGTCAGTAATCTAGTTCACATCTCTATGTGATTAACACCCAAAGAGTACTAAGGTGTGATCATGTTTTTGCTTGTGAGATAATTTTAGTCAACGGGTCTGTCAGATTCAGATCCGTAAGTATTTTGCAAAATTCTTTGTCTATAATGCTCTGCACGGAGCTACTCTAGCTAATTGCTCCCACTTTCAATATGTATCCAGATTGCGACTTTAGATTCATCTGGATCAGTGTCAAAAACTTGCATTGACGTAACCCTTTATGACGAACCTTTTTGTCACGTCCATAATCGAGAAACACATCCTTATTTCACTAAGGATAATTCTGACCGCTGTCCAGTGATCTACTCCTAGATCACTATTGTACTCCCTTGCCAAATCAGTGCAGGGTATACAATAGATCTGGTACACAGCATGGCATACTTTATAGAACCTATGAATGAGGCATAGGGAATGACTTTCATTCTCTTTCTATCTTCTGCCGTGGTCGGGCTTTGAGTCTTTACTCAACTTCACACCTTGTAACACAGGCAAGAAACTTTTTCTTTGACTGTTCCGTTTTGAACTACTTCAAAATCTTGTCAAGGTATGTACTTATTGAAAAACTTATCAAGCGTCTTGATCTATCTCTATAGATCTTGAAGCTCAATATGTAAGCAGCTTTACCGAAGTCTTTCTTTGAAAAACTCCTTTCAAACACTCCTTTTATGCTTTACAGAATAATTCTACATTATTTCCAATCAACAATATGTCATTCACATATACTTATCAGAAATGCTGTAGTGCTCCCACTCACTTTCTCGTAAATACAGGCTTCACCGCAAGTCTGTATAAAACTATATGCTTTGATCAACTTATCAAAGCGTATATTCCAACTCCGAGATGCTTGCACCAGTCCACAGATGGATTGCTGGAGCTTGCACATTTTGTTAGCACCTTTCGGATTGACAAAACCTTCTAGTTGCATCACATACAACTCTTCTTTAATAAATCCATTAAGGAATGCAGTTTTGTTTATCCATTTGCCAGATTTCATAAAATGCGGCAATTACTAACATGATTCGGACAGACTCAAGCATAGATACGAGTGAGAAGCTCTCATCGTAGTCAACACCTTGAACTTGTCGAAAACCTTTTGCGACAATTCTAGCTTTGTAGATAGTAACACTACTATCAGCGTCCGTCTTCCTCTTGAAGATCCATTTATTCTCAATTGCTTGCCGATCATCGGGCAAGTCAACCAAAGTCCAAACTTTGTTCTCATACATGGATCATATCTCAGATTTCATGGCCTCAAACCATTTCGCGGAATCCGGGCTCATCATCGCTTCCTCATAGTTCGTAGGTTCGTCATGGTCAAGTAACATGACCTCCAGAACAGGATTACCGTACCACTCTGGTGCGGATCTCACTCTGGTTTACCTACGAGATTCGGTAGTAACTTGATCTGAAGTTACATGATCATCATTAGCTTCCTCACTAATTGGTGTAGTAGTCACAAGAACAGATTTTTGTGATGAACTACTTTCCAATAAGGTAGCAGGTACAGTTACCTCATCAAGTTCTACTTTCCTCCCACTCACTTCTTTCGAGAGAAACTCCTTCTCCAGAAAGTTTCCGAATTTTAGCAACAAAAGTCTTGCCTTCGGATCTGTGATAGAAGGTGTATCCAATAGTTTCCTTTGGATATCCTATGAAGACGCACTTCTCCGATTTGAGTTTGAGCTTATCAGGATGAAACTTTTTCATATAAGCATCGCAACCCCAGACTTTAAGAAACGACAACTTAGGTTTCTTGCCAAACCGTAGTTCACACGGTGTCGTCTCAACGGATTTAGATGGTGCCCTATTTAACGTGAATGCAGTTGTCTCTAATGCATGACCCCAAAAATGATAGTGGTAAATCGGTAAGAAACATCATAGATTGCACTATATCCAATAAAGTACGGTTATGACGTTCGGACACACCATTATGCTGTGGTGTTCCAGGTGGCGTGAGTAGTGAAACTATTTCACATTGTTTTAACTGAAGACCAAACTCGTAACTCAAATACTCTTTTCCACGATCAGATCATAGAAACTTTATTTTCTTGTTACGATGATTTTCACTTCACTCTGAAATTCTTTGAACTTTTCAAATGTTTCAGACTTATGTTTCATCAAGTAGATATACTCATATCTGCTCAAATCATCTGTGAAGATCAGAAAATAATGATACCTGTCGCGAGCCTCAATATTGATCAGTCCACATACATCAGTATGTATGATTTCCAACAAATCTGTTGCTCGCTCCATTGTTCCGAGGAACAGAGTCTTAGTCATCTTTCCCATGAGGCATGGTTCGCAAGCATCAACTGATTCATAATCAAGTGATTTCAAAAGCCCATCAGCATGGAGTTTCTTCATGCGCTTTACACCAATATGACCTAAACGGCAGTGCTACAAATAAGTTGCACTATCATTATTAACTTTGCATCTTTTGGTTTCAATATTATGATTATGTGTATCACTACGATCGAGATCCAACGAACTATTTTCATTGAGTGTGTAACCATATAAGGTTTTATTCATGTAAACAGAACAACAATTTATTCTCTTACTTAAATGAATAACCGTATTACAATAAACATGATCAAATCATATTCATGCTCAACGCAAACACCAAATAACACTTATTTAGGTTCAACACTAATCCCGAAAGTATAGGGAGTGTGCGATGATGATCATATCAAGCTTGGAACCACTTCCAACACACATCATCACTTCACCCTTAACTAGTCTTTTGTTCATTCTGCAACTCCCGTTTCGAGTTACTACTCTTTAGCAACTGAACTAGCATCAAATACTGAGGGGTTGCTATAAATACTAGTAAAGTACACATCAATAACATGTATATCAAATATACTTATGTTCACTTTGCCATCCTTCTTATCCGCCAATCACTTGGGGTAGTTCCGCTTCCAGTGACCAGTCCCTTTGCAGTAGAAGCACTTAGTCTCAGGCTTAGGATCAGACTTGGGCTTCTTCACTTGAGCAGCAACTTGCTTGCCGTTCTTCTTGAAGTTCCCCTTCTTCCCTCTGCCCTTTTCTTGAAACTAGTGGTCTTGTTAACCATCAACACTTGATGTTTTTCTTGATTTCTACCTTCGTTGATTTCAGCATCACGAAGAGCTTGGGAGTTGTTTCCATTACCCCTTGCATATTATAGTTCATCACGAAGTTCTGCTAACTTGGTGATGGTGACTAGAGAATTCTGTCAATCACTATCTTATCTGGAAGATTAACTCCCACTTGATTCAAGCGATTGTAGTACCCAGACAATCTGAGCACATGCTCACTAGTTGAACGATTCTCCTCCATCTTTTAGCTATAGAACTTGTTGGAGACTTCATATCTCTCAACTCGGGTATTTTCTTGAAATATTAACTTCAACTCCTGGAACATCTCATATGGTCCATGACGTTCAAAACGTCTTTGAAGTCCCGATTCTAAGCCATTAAGCATGGTGCACTAAACTATCAAGTAGTCATCATATTGAGCCAGCCAAACGTTCATAACGTCTGCATCTGCTCCTGCAATAGGTCTGTCACCTAGCGGTGCATCAAGGACATAATTCTTCTGTGTAGCAATGAGGATAAACCTCAGATCACGGATCCAATCTGCATCATTGCTACTAACATCTTTCAACATAATTTTCTCTAGGAACATATCAAAATAAACACAGGGAAGCAACAATGCGAGCTATTGATCTATAACATAATTTGCAAAATACTACCAGGACTAAGTTCATGATAAATTTAAGTTCAATTTAATCATATTACTTAAGAACTCCCACTTAGATAGATACCCCTCTAATCCTCTAAGTGATCACGTGATCCAAATCAACTAAACCATAACCGATCATCACGTGAGATGGAGTAGTTTTCAATGGTGAACATCGTTATGTTGATCATATCTACTATATGATTCACGCTCGACCTTTCGGTCTCCGTGTTCCGAGGCCATATCTGTATATGCTTGGCTCGTCAAGTATAACCTGAGTATTCTGCGTGTGCAACTGTTTTGCACCCGTTGTATTTGAACGTAGAACCTATCACACCCGATCATCACGTGGTGTCTCAGCACGAAGAACTTTCGCAACGGTGCATACTCAGGGAGAACACTTCTTGATAATTTAGTGAGAGATCATCTTATAATGCTACCGTCAATCAAAGCAAAAATAAGATGTATAAAAGATAAACATCATATGCAATCAAAATATGTGACATGATATGGCCATCATCATATTGCTTCTTTGATCTCCATCTCCAAAGTACTGTCATGATCTCTGTCATCACCGGCATGACACCATGATCTCCATCATCTTGATCTATATCAATGTGTCGTCACACGGTCGTCTCGCCAACTATTGCTCTTGTAACTATTGCTATCGCATAGCGATAAAGTAAAGCAATTATTTGGCGCTTGCATCTTATGCAATAGAGAGACAACCATAAGGCGTTTGCTAGTTGCCGATAACTTCAACAAAACATGATCATCTCATACAACAACTTATATCTCATCACGTCTTGACCATATCATATCACAACATGCCCTGCAAAAACAAGTTAGACGTCCTCTACTTTGTTGTTGCAAGTTTTACGTGGCTGCTACGGGCTTAAGCAAGAACCAATCTCACCTACGCATCAAAACCACAACGATAGTTTGTCAAATAGACTCCGTTTTAACCTTCGCAAGGACCGGGCATAGCCACACTCGGTTCAACTAAAGTTGGAGAAACAGTCACCCGCAAGTCACCTATGTGCAAAGCACGTCGGGGAAACCGGTCTCGCGTAAGCGTACGCGTAATGTCGGTCCGGGCTGCTTCATCCAACAATACCGCCGAACCAAAGTATGACATGCTGGTAGGCAGTATGACTTATATCGCCCACAACTCACTTGTGTTCTACTCGTGCAGATAACATCAAACCATAAAACCTAGGCTCGGATGCCACTGTTGGGGAACGTAGTAATTTCAAAAAATTTCCTACGCACACGCAAGATCATGGTGATGCATAGCAACGAGAGGGGAGAGTGTTGTCTACGTACCAACGCAGACCGACTGCGGAAGCGATCACACAACGTAGAGGAAGTAGTCGTACGTCTTCCTGATCCAACCGATCCAAGCACCATTACTCCGGCACCTCCGAGTTCTTAGCACCCGTTCAGCTCGATGACGATCCTCGGGCTCCGATCCAGCAAAGCGTCGAGGAAGAGTTCCGTCAGCACGACGGCGTGGTGACGATCTTGATGTACTACCGACGCAGGGCTTCGCCTAAGCACTACAACGGTATGATCGAGGTGGAATTTGGTGGCAGGGGGCACCGCACACGGCTAAGGAACGATCTCAAGGATCAACTTGTGTGTCTATGGGGTGCCCCCTGCCCCTGTATATAAAGGATGGAGGAGGAGGAGGCCGGCCAAGGCTAGGCGCGCCAGGTGTGGAGTCCTACTAGGACTCCAAGTCCTAGTAGGAGTCCACCAAGAGGGGAGGAAGGGAGAAGGAAGTGGAGGAGTAGGAAAGGTGGCCGGCCCCCTTTTCCCTAGTCCTATTCGGACTAGAGGGGAGGGGGGTGCAGCAGGCCTTTTCTCCTCTTCCCACTAAAGCCCATCAAGGCCCAATACTTCTCCCAGCGAATTACCGTAACTCTCCGGTACTCCGAAAAATACCCGAATCACTCGGAACCTTTCCGAAGTCCGAATATAGTCGTCCAATATATCGATCTTTACGTCTCGACCATTTCGAGACTCCTCGTCATGTCCCCGATCTCATCCGGGACTCCGAACTCCTTCGGTACATCAGAACTCATAAACTCATAATATAACTGTCATCGAAACCTTAAGCGTGCGGACCCTACGGTTCGAGAACAATGTAGACATGACCGAGACACGTCTCCGGTCAATAACCAATAGCGGGACCTGGATGCCCATATTGGCTCCTACATATTCTACGAAGATCTTTATCGATCAGACCGCATAACAACATACGTTGTTCCCTTTGTCATCGGTATGTTACTTGCCCGAGATTCGATCGTCGGTATCCAATACCTAGTTCAATCTCGTTACCGGCAAGTCTCTTTACTAGTTCCGTAATACAACATCCCGCAACTAACTCATTAGTTGCAATGCTTGCAAGGCTTTAAGTGATGTGCATTACCGAGAGAGCCCAGAGATACCTCTCCGACAATCGGAGTGACAAATCCTAATCTCGAAATACGCCAACCCAACATCTACCTTTGGAGACACCTGTAGTACTCCTTTATAATCACCCAGTTATGTTGTGACGTTTGGTAGTACCCAAAGTATTCCTCCGGTAAACAGGAGTTGCATAATCTCATAGTCATAGGAACATGTATAAGTCATGAAGAAAGCAATAGCAACATACTAAACGATCGTGTGCTAAGCTAATGGAATGGGTCATGTCAATCAGATCATTCAACTAATGATGTGACCTCATTAATCAAATAACAACTCTTTTGTCCATGGTTAGGAAACATAACCATCTTTGATTAACGAGCTAGTCAAGTAGAGGCATACTAGTGACACTCTGTTTGTCTATGTATTCACACATGTATTATGTTTCCGGTTAATACAATTCTAGCATGAATAATAAACATTTATCATGATATAAGGAAATAAATAATAACGTTATTATTGCCTCTAGGGCATATTTCCTTCACCTTTGTGATCATTTGAATGGATGAGGGCCTTCAAATCTTGACAAATTTTGGGCAAATTTTGTGATGAACTCGAGAGGAAGAAGGGAAGAACAGAGGAGAGGGAGAGGGGAAAGGGGGAAGAACAGAGTGCTGCTGGTGGACGAAGGGTCTATGTAGGACGACCTTTAGTACCGGTTTGTGCCAAGAACCGGTACTAAAGGGGCTGGAGGGGCCCCATTCTGACAACATCCTGCCACCACTCTCATTAGTACCGGTTCGTGGCACGAACCGGTGCTAAAGGTTCACCACGAACCGGTACTAATGAAAGCGGCCCGGCTAGCCGTTGGAACCGGCACTAATGTATACATTAGTGCCGGCTCAAATACAAACCGGCACTAATGTGCTTCACGTTTGACCCTTTTTCTACTAGTGTGGGTTGTATCGGGGAGTATGAACCATGGTGAAGTTAGAGTACATTAGATATATTGTAAATATGAAATTGTAATGAGTTTACAACAATACCTAAAAGTGGTGATTTGCTTTATTTCACTAACGTATCTCACGAGTTTTCTGTTGAGTTTTGTGTTGTGAAGTTTTCAAGTTTTGTGTGAAGTTTCGATGGGCTAAGGAATAAGGAGTGGAAAGAGCCTATGATTGGGGATGCCCATGGCACCCCAAGGTAATATTCAAGGACAAACAAGCATCTAAGCTTGGGGATGCCCCGGATGGCATCCCCACTTTTGTCTACAATCCATCGGTGAATTACTTGAGGCTATATTTTTATTCACCACATGATATGTGTTTTGCTTGGAGCGTCTTGCATTATATGAGTCTTTTTTTGATTTTTAGTTTGCCACAATCATCCTTGTTGGACACACCTTTTGAGAGGGACACAGATTAATTGTGATTTTTTTAGAATACTCTATGTTCTTCACTTATATTTTTTGAGCTAGGTAGTTGCTCCAGTGCTTCACTTATATCTTTTAGAGCACGATGGTGGTTATATTTTAAAGAAATTGATGAAGTCGCATGCTTCACTTATATTATTTTGAGAGTCTTATAAATTGTATGGCAATTTGCTTAGGTTATGAATTTAGTCCTAATATGATGGGTATTCAAGAGAGATATAATAAAAACTTTCATTAAGATCATTGCATGAGAAGTTTGATTCCTTGCATATAAAGATGGTGATATTAGAGTCATGATAGTGAGTAATTGTGGTTTAGTAAGAATATTTGTGTTAATGTTTGTGATTCCCGAAGCATGCACGTATGGTCTCACGTTATGCTATGAAATTGTAACATGATTTATTATTAATTGTCTTCCTTATGAGTGGCGGTCGGGGACGAGCAATGGTCTTTTCCTACCAATCTATTGAAGGAAATATGCCCTAGAGGCAACAATAAAGTTGTTATTTATATTTCCTTATATCATGATAAATGTTTATTATTCATGCCAGAATTGTGTTAACCGGAAACTTAGTACAGGTGTGAATACATAGACAAAACAGAGTGTCCCTAGTATGCCTCTACTTGACTAGCTCGTTAATCGAAGATGGTTAAGTTTCCTGACCATAGACATGTGTTGTCATTTGATGAACGAGATCACATCATTAGGAGAATGATGTGATGGACAAGACCCATCCGTTAGCTTAGCATTATGATCGTTGAGTTTTATTGTTATTGCTTTCTTCATAACTTATACATGTTCCTCTGACTATGAGATTATGTAACTCCCGAATACTGGAGGAACACCTTGTGTGCTATAAAACATCACAACGTAACTGGGTGATTATAAAGATTCTCTACAGGTGTCTCTGATGGTGTTTGTTGAGTTGGCATATATCGAGATTAGGATTTGTCGCTCTATGTATCGGAGAGGTATCTTTGGGCCCTCTCGGTAATGCTCATCACTATAAGCCTTGCAAGCAATGTGACTAATGAGTTAGTGGCGGGATGATGCATTACAGAATGAGTAAAGAGACTTGCCGGTAACGAGATTGAACTAGGTATGATGATACCGACAATCGAATCTCAGGCAAGTAACATACCAATGACAAAGGGAATGACGTATGTTGCTATGCGGTTTGACTGATAAAGATCTTCGTAGAATATGTAGGAGCCAATATGAGCATCCAGGTTCCGATATTGGTTATTGACCAGAGATGTGTCTTGGTAATGTCTACATAGTTCTCGAATCCGTAGGGTCCGCACGCTTAACGTTCAATGACGATTTGTATTATGAGTTATGTGATTTGATGACTGAAGTTTGTTAGGATTCCCAAATGAGATCACGGACATGACGAAGAGTCTCGAAATGGTTGATAGGGATTCATATATAGGACGATGGTATTTGTACATGGGAAGTGTTTCGGGTGATACCGGGTCACCGGAAGGGGTTCCGGGCAAGCCCCGGCAAAGATATGGGCTTAATGGGCAAAGTAAGGGAACACACGAGCCCACAAGGGGCTGCTGCGCCCCCTATAGGGCCAGCCACGTGGGGAGAAAGGGAAAGGAGAGGAGGAAAAGGAAAGTATGAAGTAGGACTCCTACTTCCTTCCCCTCCCCCTCCTTCCTTTCCCCCTATCCAAGTATGGTAAGGGGGTGCCGAATTGGACTAGGGGCCCAAGTAGGATTCCTCCTACTTGGGAGCACCCTAGGCTGCCTCCCTCCATCTCCCTCCTTTACATACGTGGGGAGGGCACCCCTAGAACACACATCAATTGTTCCTAGCCGTGTGCGGTGCCCCCCTCCACAGTTAACACCTTGGTCATATCGTTGTAGTGCTTAGGCGAAGCCCTGCACCGGTAACTTCATCATCATTGTCGACACGCCGTCGTGCTGACGGAACTTTCCCTCATCCTCAACTGGATGAAGAGCTCGAGGGACGTCATCGTGCTGAACGTGTGCTGAACACGGAGGTGCCGTACGTTCGATACTTGGATCGGTTGGATCGTGAAGACGTTCGACTACATCAACCGTGTTACTAAACGCATCCGCTTTCGGTCTATGAGGGTACGTGGACACACTCTCCCCACTCGTTGGTATGCTTCTCCTAGATAGATCTTGCGTGATCGTAGGATTTTTTTTGAAATACTACGTTCCCCAACAGTGGCATCCGAGCCAGGTCTATGCGTAGATGTTATATGCATGAGTAGAACACAAAGATTTGTGGGCGATAATAGTCATACTGCTTACCAGCAACGTCTTACTTTGATTCGGTGGTAAAACTTGCAACAACAAAGTAGAGGACGTCTAACTTATTTTTGCAAGGCATGTTGTGATGTGACATGGTCAAGACATGATGAGATCTAAATTGTTGTATGAGATGATCATGTTTTGTTAAAGTTATCGGCAACTGGCAGGAGCCTTATTGTTGTCTCTTTATTGCATGAGATGCGAGCGCCATATAATTGCTTTAATTTATCGCTATGCGATAGCAATAGTTGCAAAAGCAATAGTTGGCGAGACGACCATGTGACGACACGTTGATAGAGATCAAGATGATGGAGATCATGGTGTCATGCCGGTGACGATGGAGATCATGACAGTACTTAGGAGATGGAGATCAAAGGCACAAGATGATGATGGCCATATCATATCACATATTTTGATTGCATGTTATGTTTATATTTTATGCATCTTATTTTTCTTAGTACGACGGTAGCATTATGAGATGACCCCTTACTAAAATTTCAAGGTATAAGTGTTCTCCCTGAGTATGCAAGATATGGGTGCAAGCCAGTTTTGCACACGCAGAATACTCATGTTAAAATTGATGAGCCTAGCATATGCAGATATGGCCTCGGAACACTGAGACCGAAAGGTCGAATGTGAATCATATAGTAGATATGATCAACATAGTGTTGTTCACCATTGAAAATTACTCCATCTCACATGATGATCGGTCATGGTTTAGTTGATATGGATTACATGATCATTTAGATGACCAGAGGGATGTCTATCTAAGTGGGAGTTCTTAAGTAATATGATTAATTGAACTTTAATTTATCATGAACATAGTCCTGATACTATTTGCAAATTATGTTGTAGATCAATAGCTCACGTTATAACTCCCCGTTTATTTTTGATATGTTCCTAGAGAAAAATAAGTTGAAAGATGATAGTAGCAATGATGCGGACTGGATCCGTGATCTGGGGATTATCCTCATTGCTGCACAGAATAATTATGTCCTTGATGCACCGCTAGGTGACGGACCTTTTGCAGGAGCAGATGCACACGTTATGAACGTTTGGCAAGCTCGGTATGATGACTACTTGATAGTTTAGTGCACCATGCTTTACGTCTTAGAACCGAGACTTAAAAAATGTTTTGAATCAAATGGAGCATATGAGATGTTCCAAGAGTTGAAATTCGTATTTCAGTCTCATGCCCGTGTTGAGAGGTATGAGACCTCTGACAAGTACTTTGCCTACAAGATGGAGGAGAATGGCCCAACCAGTGAGAACGTACTTAGAATGTCTAGGTAGTACAATCGCTTGAATCAAGTGGGAGTTAATCATCCAGATAAGATAGTGATTGACAGAGTTCTCTAGTCAGTATCACCAAGTTACTGGAACTTCATGATGAACTATAATATGCAAGGGATGACGAAAACGGTTCCCCGAGCTCTTCGCGATGCTGAAATTGGCGAAGGTAGAAATCAAGAAAAGCATCAAGTGTTGATGGTTGACAAGACCACTAGTTTGAAGTAAAAGGGCAAGGGAAAGAAAGGGAACTTCAAGAAGAATGACAAGCAAGTTGCCACTCCCATGAAGAAGCCCAAAGCTAGACCCAAGCCTAAAACTGAGTGCTTCTACTGCAAAGGAAATGGTCATTGGAAGAAGAACTGCCCCAAAACTTGGCGGATAAGAAGGATGGCAAAGTGAACAAAAGTATATATGATATACATGTTATTGATGTGTACTTTACTAGTATTCATAGTAGCCCCTATGTATTTGATACTGGTACAGTTGCTATGATTAGTAACTTGAAATAGGAGTTACAAAATGAACAGAGACTAGTTGAGGGCATGCAAGGTGACGATGTGTGTTGGAAGTGATTCCAAGGTTGATAAGATCACCATCGCACACTCCCTTTACCTTCGGGATTAGTGTTGAACCTAAAATAAATGTTATTTGGTGTTTGCATTGAGCATAATATGATTGGATCATGTTTATCGCAATACGGTTATTCATTTAAGTCAAAGAATAATTGTTATTTTGTTTACATGAATAAAACCTTGTATGGTCATACACCCAAGGTGAATGGTTTATTGAATCTCGATCGTAGTGATACACATATTCATAATATTGATGCCAAAAAATGCAAAGTTGATAATGATAGTGCAACATATTTGTGGCACTGCCGTTTAGGTCATATTGGTGTACAGCGCATGAAGAAACTCCATGCTGATAGACTTTTGGAATCACTTGATGCTTGCGAACCATTCCTCATGGGCAAGATGACTAAGACTCCGTTCTCTGGAACAATGGAGCAAGACACTGACTTATTGGAAATAATACATACCGATGTATGCGGTCCGATGAATGTTCAAGCTCGCAGCGGGTATCATTATTTTCTGACATTCACAGATGATTTGAGCAGATATGGGTATATCTACTTAATGAAACATAAGTCTGAAACATTTGAAAAGTTCAAAGAATTTCAGAGTGAGGTAGAAAATCATCGTAACAAGAAAATAAAGTTTCTACAATCTCATCACAGAGGCTAATATTTGAGTTAAGAGTTTGGTCTTTATTTGAAACAATGTGAAATAGTTTTGCAACTCACGCCACCTGGAACACCACATCGTAATGGTGCGTCCGAACATCGTAACCGCACTTTATTAGATATGGTGCGACCTATGATGTCTATTACCAATTTACCACTATCATTTTGGGGTTATGCATTAGAGACAACTGCATTCACGTTAAATAGGGCACCTTCTAAATCCGTTGAGATGACACAGTATGAACTGTGGTTTGGCAAGAAACCTAAGCTGTTGTTTCTTAAAGTTTGGGGTTGTGATGCTTATGTGAAAAAGCTTCAGTCTGATAAGCTCAAACCCAAATCGGAGAAATGCGTCTTCATAGGATACCCAAAAGAAACTGTTGGGTAACCTTCTATCACAGATCCGAAGGCAAGAATCTTTGTTGCTAAGAATGGATCCTTTCTAGAGAAGGAGTTTCTCTCGAAAGAAGTGAGTGGGAGGAAAGTAGAACTTGATGAGGTAGTTGTACCTTCTTTTGAATTGGAAGGTAGTTCATCACAGAAATCAGTTCCAGTGATTCCTACACCAATTAGTGACGAAGCTAATGATGATGATCATGAAACTTCAGATCAAGTTACTACCGAACCTTGTAGGTCAACCAGAGTACGGTCCGCACTAGAGTGGTACGGTAATCCTTTCTGGAAGTCATGTTACTAGACCATGACGAACCTACGAACTACGAGGAAGTGATGATGAGCCCAGATTCCGCGAAATGGATTGAGGCCAAGAAATCTGAGATGGGATCCATGTATGGACTTTGATTGACTTGCCCGATGATCGACGAGCCATTGAGATTAAATGGATCTTCAAGAGGAAGACGGACGCTGATAGTAGTGTTACTATCTACAAAGCTCGAATTGTCACAAAAGGTTTTCAACAAGTTCATGGTGTTGACTACGATGAGATTTTCTCACTCATAGCGATGCTTAAGTCTGTCCAAATCATGTTAGCAATTGCCACATTTTATGAAATCTGGCAAGTGGATACCAAAACTACATTCCTTAAAGGATTTCTTAAAGAAGAGTTGTATATGATGCAACGAGAAGGTTTTGTCAATCCTAAAGGTGTCAACAAAGTGTGCAAGCTTCAGCGATCCATCTATGGACTGGTGCAAGCATCTGGGAGTTGGAATATACGCTTTGATGAGTTGATCAAAGCATATAGTTTTATACAGACTTGCGGTGAAGCCTCCATTTACAAGAAAGTGAGTGGGAGCACTACAGCCTTTCAGATAAGTATATGTGAATGACATATTGTTGATCGGAAATGATGTAGAATTTTCTAGAAAGCATAAAGGAGTGTTTGAAAGGAGTTTTTCAAAGAAAGACCTCGGTGAAGCTGCTTACATGTTGGGCATCAAGATCTATAGAGATAGAACAAAACGCTTGATAAATTGTTTTTAATGAGTACATACCTTGACAGGATTTTGAAGTAGTTCAAAATGGAACAGTCAAAGAAGGAGTTCTTGCCTGTATTGCAAGGTGTAAAGTTGAGTAAGACTTAAAACCCGACCACGGCAGAAAATAGAAAGAGAACGAAAGTCATTCCCTATGCCTCGGCCATAGGTTAAAGTATGCTATGTTGTGTACTAGACCTATTGTGTACCTTGCCATGAGTTTGGCAAGGGGGGTACTATAGTGATCCAGGAGTGGATCACTGGATAGCGGTCAAAGTTATCCTTAGTTACCTAAGAGGATTAAGGAAATATTTCTCAGCTATGGAGGTAATAAAGAGTTCATCATAAAGAGTTACGTTGATGCAAGCTTTTACACCGATCCAGATGACTCTTAGTCTCAATCTGGATACATATTGAAAGTGGGAGCAATTAGCTAGAGTATCTCCATGCAGAGCATTGTAGACATAGAAAGTTTGCAAAATACATACGGCCCTGAATGTTACAGACCCGTTGACTAAAAATTCTCTCACAAGAAAAACACAATCACACCTTAGTACTCTCTGGGTGTTAATCACATAGCGATGTGAACTAGATTACTGACTCTAGTAAACCCTTTGGGTGTTAGTCACATGGCGATGTGAACTAATCACATAAAGATGTGAACTATTGGTGTTAAATCACATGACGATGTGAACTAGATTATTGACTCTAGTGCAAGTGGGAGACTGAAGGAAATATGCCCTAGAGGCAATAATAAAGTTGTTATTTATATTTCCTTATATCATGATAAATGTTTATTACTCATGCTAGAATTGTATTAACCGGAAACTTAGTACATGTGTGAATACATAGACAAAACAGAGTGTCCCTAGTATGCCTCTACTTAACTAGCTCGTTAATCAAAGATGGTTAAGTTTCCTGACCATAGACATGTGTTGTCATTTGATGAACGGGATCACATCATTAGGAGAATGATGTGATGCACAAGACCCATCCGTTAGCTTAGCATTATGATAGTTGAGTTTTATTGCTATTGCTTTCTTCATGACTTATACATGATCCTCTGTCTACGAGATTATGGAACTCCCGAATACCGGAGGAACACCTTGTGTGCTATCAAACGTCACAACGTAACTGGTTGATTATAAAGATGCTCTATAGGTGTCTCCAATGGTGTTTGTTGAGTTGGCATAGATCGATATTAGGATTTGTCACCCCGTGTATCAGAGAGGTATCTTTGGGCCCTCTCGGTAATGCTCATCACTATAAGCCTTACAAGCAATGTGACTAATGAGTTAGTTGCGGGATG
Organism: Triticum monococcum; assembly: GCA_034509565.1. Classification (NCBI taxonomy): domain Eukaryota; kingdom Viridiplantae; phylum Streptophyta; class Magnoliopsida; order Poales; family Poaceae; genus Triticum; species Triticum monococcum. The sequence goes on along the minus strand of CM067846.1, from coordinate 245,564,135 downwards.
ATGCATTACGGAACGAGTAAAGAGACTTGCCGGTAACGAGATTGAACTAGGTATGATGATACCGTCGATCGAATCTCGGGCAAGTAACATACCGATGACGAAGGGAATGACGTATGTTGTTATGCGGTTTGACCGATAAAGATCTTCGTAGAATATGTAGGAGCCAATATGAGCATCTAGGTTCCGCTATTGGTTATTGACCGGAGATGTGTCTCAGTCATGTCTACATAGTTCTCGAACCCGTAGGGTCCGCACGCTTAACGCTCGATGACGATTTGTATTATGAGTTATGTGATTTGATTACCGAAGTTTGTTCGGAGTCCTGGATGAGATCACGGGCATGACGAGGAGTCTCAAAATGGTCGAGAGGTAAAGATTCATATATAGGACGATGGTATTTGGACACCGGAAGTGTTTCGGGTGATACCGGGTCACCGAAAGGGGTTCCGGGCAACCACCGGCAAAGATATGGGCTTAATGGGCCAAGTAAGGGAACACACCTGCCGACAAGGTGCTCCTGCACCCCCTATAGGGCCAGCCATGTGGGGAGAAAGGGAAAGGAGAGGAGGAAAAGGAAAGTATGAAGTAGGACTCCTACTTCCTTCCCCTCCCCCCTCCTTCCTTTCCCCCTGTCCAAATATGGCAAGGGGGTGGCGAATTGGACTAGGGGCCCAAGTAGGATTCGTCCTACTTGGGCGCTCCCTAGGCTCCCTCCCTCCCTCTCCCTCCTTTATATACATGGGGAGGGCACCCCTAGAATAGACATAAATTGTTCCTAGCTGTGTGCGGTGCCCCCCTCCACAGTTAACACCTCGGTCATGTCGTCGTAGTGCTTAGGCGAAGCCCTGCACTGGTAACTTCATCATCACCATCGCCACGCCATTGTGCTAACGAAACTCTCCCTCGTCCTCAACTGGATCAAGAGCTCGAGGGACGTCATCGTGCTGAACGTGTGCTGTACACGGAGGTGCCGTACGTTCGGTACTTGGATCGGTTGGATCGTGAAGACGTTTGACTACATCAACTGCGTTACTAAATGCTTCCGCTTTCGGTCTACGAGGGTACGTGGACACACTCTCCCCACTCATTGGTATGCTTCTCCTAGATAGATCTTGCGTGATTGTAGGATTTTTTTTGAAGTACTACGTTCCCCAACATCTATCCACCTAGGACATGCATAGTAGTACTTTTCTTAGATGGCTAATAAACTTTTGCAATAAGTACATGAGTTCTTTACGATTATTGTGAGTCCATGGATTATACGCACTCTCACCTTTCCGCATTTTGCTAGCCTCTTCGGTACCCTACATTGCCCTTTCTCACCTTGAGTTGTGGTGCAAACTTCGCTGGTGCATCCAAACCCCGTGATATGATACGCTCTTTCACACATAAGCCTCTTTATATCTTCCTCAAAACAGCCACCATACCTACCTATTATGGCATTTCCATAGCCATTCCATGATATATTGCCATGCAACTTCCACCATTTCGTTTAATTATGACACATGTCATCATTGTCATATTGCTTTGCATGATCATATAGTTGACATAGTATTTGTGGCTTGGCAACCAGTCATATTTTCTATGCATATCATGCTAGATCATTGCACATCCCGGACACCACCATAGGCATTCATATAGAGTCATATTTTTGTTCTAGTATCGAGTTGTAAGTAAATAAAACTGATCATTACTAGAGCATTGTCCAATGTGAGCAAAGGATGATCGAGACTATGATCGCCCCACAAGTTGGGATGATACTCCGTACAAAAATGAAAAAAGGGAAAAAAGAGAAAAAAGAGGTCAAAGTGCCTAATAAAATAAAAAAGAAAAAAAGAAAAAAAATGAGAGAAAATGAGAGAAGGGACAATGTTACTATCCTTCTCTACACTTGTCTTCAAAGTAGCACCATGTTCTTCATGATAGAGAGTCTCCTATTTTGTCACTTTCATATTGCTAGTGGGAATTTTTCATTATAGAACTTGGCTTGTATATTCCAATGATGGGCTTCGTCAAATGCCCGAGGTCTTCATGAGCAAGCAAGTTGGATGTACACACACTTAGTTTTCTTTTGAGCTTTCATACACTTATAGCTCTAGTGCATTCGTTGCATGGGAATCCCTACTCCTTGCATTGATATCAGTTGATGGGCATCTCAATAGCCCATTGATTAGCCTTGTCAATGTGAGACTGATAACCCACAAGTATAGGGGATCACAACAGTTTTCGAGGGTAGAGTATTCAACCCAAATTTATAGATTCGACACAAGGAGAGCCAAAGAATATTTGCAAGTATTAGCAGTTGTTTTCAATTCAACCACACCTGAAGATTAATTATCTGCAACAAAGTAATCAATAGCACAGTAATATGATAGTTTTGATAGTGGTAGCAATAGCAATAGCAATGGTAACAGTGATATATAGTAGTGATTTTGTAGCAGTAACGATAGTAACAACAGTAGTAGTAACTTAGCAAGATCAATATGTAGGAAACTCGTAGGCATTGGATCGACGATTTGTTGGATGATACTCATCATATAGCAGTCATAACCTAGGGCGATACGGCACTAGCTCCAGTTCATAAATATAATGTAGGCATGTATTTCATGAATAGTCATATGTGCTTATAGAAAGAACTTGCATGACATCTTCTGTCCTACCCTCTCGTGGCAGCGGGGTCCTATTGGAAACTAAGGGATATTAAGGCCTCCTTTTAATAGAAAACTGGAACAAAGCATTAACACACGGTGAATACATGAACTCCTCAAACTATGGTCAGCAATGGGAAGTGTCCCGACATTGTCACTCCGGGGTTGCCGGATCATAACACGTAGTAGGTGACTATAACTTGCAAGATCGGATCTAGAACATATATAATGGTGATAACATAAACGGTTCAGATCTAAAATCATGGCACCCGGGCCCAAAGTGTCAAGCATTAAGCATAGAAAAGTCATAGCAACATTAATCTTGGAACATAGTGGATACTAGGGATCAAGCCCTAACAAAACTAACTCGATTACATGATGAATCTCATCCAAGTCCTCACCGACCAGCAAGCCTATGAAGGAATTACTCATTCCTGGTGGAGAGCATCATGGAATTGGCGATGGAGGAGGGTTGGTGATGACGAAGACGGAAGATGACCCTCTCTAGAGCCCCAAACGGACTCTAGATTTGGCCTCCCGATGAAGAACATGAGGTGACGGCGGCTTCGTATCGCGAAACGAGATAATTCTTCCTCCTTGATTTTTTTTCTGGAAAAATAGGATTTTATAGCGTAGGTTTCAGGATCTGCGGGGCCACCAGGTGGGGACAACTAACCCGAGCACGCCTGGGGGGCAGGCACTCCTTGGTGGGTTGTGCCCACCCAGGTGCCCCCCTCCGGTGGTTCCTGGCTCCAGAAATTCTCTTTTATTGTATAAAAATTCCTCGCAAAATTTCGTTCGAATATGAGAACTTTTATTTCTACACAAAACAACACCATGATAGTTCTGCTGAAAACATCAGTTCGGGTTAGTTTTCATTCAAATCATGCAAATTAGAGTCCAAAACAAGAGGAAAAGTGTTAGAAAAAGTAGATACGATGGATATGTATCAACTCCCCCAAGCATAAACCTTTGCTTGTCCTCAAGCAATTCAATTGATAAAGTGAAAGTGAAAAAGAAAAACTTTTACGAATTCTTTTGCTCTTGTTTGCATAAATAAGCTTAAACAGCACCCAGGTTTCCAGCTAAGATTATAACTAACCATATCGACAATGACTCTTAGAAATTATATTAACTCATATCAATGACATAATCAGCTGGCGAGCAATAATTAGATATTTCAAACAACAACATGTTGTCAAGACAACCATGATATAATATGACAATAGTGGTATCTCGCTAGCCGTTTCTGAGACAGCAAAACATAAATGTAGAGCACCTCCAAAGTTCAAGCAGATACTAAACATTATAATTCATGGTAGAAAAGATCCAGTCATGATGCACCCAACATTAGCTACACACAATGCATAAGCATGACAATAGTGCTCTCAGGTCCTGGCGCTTATTTTAGAAGGTGATGCCACAACATATAAGTAAATAGATAGTGAGGGAGTCCTGGATAAGGGGGTCCTCGGGCATCCGGGCTATGTGATTTGGGCCAGACTGATGGGCCGTGAAGATACAAGATAGAAGACTTTCCCCCATGTCTGGATGAGATTCTCCGTTGCGTGGACGGCAAGTTGGCGACCAGACATGTAGTTTACTTTCTCTGTAAACCGACTTTGTACAACCCTAGCCCCCTCTGGTGTCTATATAAACCAGAAGGTTTCCGTAGAGGCAATCACAAATCATACAGGCTAGGCATCTAGGGTTCAGCCATTATGATCTCGACGTAGATCAACTCTTGTAACCCCTATACTCATCAAAATCAATAAAGCAGGAAGTAGGGTATTACGTCCATTAAGAGGGGCCGAACCTGGGTAAACATCGTGTCCCCCATCTCCTCGTACCTTCGATCTGCAAACACACAGTTTAGGACCCCCTACCCGAGATCATCCAATTTTGACACCGACATTGGTGCTTTCATTGAGAGTTCCTCTGTGTCGTCAATAGAAGGATCGATGGCTCGCCTTGTCGTCAACGACAAAATCACCTCTAGAAGGGACCTATCTCCTGGGCAGATCCTCCAGGTCGGTAGTTTTTCCCTGGGCGCCCGCTCGGCCGTTAAGCCAAAGCCGGTCCCCCAAATGACCAAAAATCATCTCCGCATTGGCCTCGAATACTCCGACAAGATGGATCCGGCAGATGTTTTGTCTTCGAACGAACTACTAGATCGCATGGCCACCCTGGGGGTCGCAATAGACTACGATCCGATCAGTCTTAAACCCGATCAAAGGGAAATCAGGTCCCCGCCGATCACCCATATGGTTGCGGCTGTGGAAGAGCAAGCCCAGGATAACTCCCCCCTATGCTGAGAACAAGCTATGTTCGGATTTCCGAGCCCTGCGAGCCGGATACCCATCTTCGGGAAGAGACTTCCTGTCCTTCGAACATAGAACCAGGCATCGAGCCTGAAAACTCCCAGGATACTCCGGATCCTGGGCTAGTGACCTCAGAAATTCGAAAAACTCCAGATCTCACAGTGGGTCAAGGTTCGGATTTAATCCCGCCCACCCACCACAAGCAATATTCCCCAAGCAATTCCGGTCCTCCGGACATATGCGACCTAATATACTTACGGCAACAACCTCAGGAAACAATCCATCACTTTAGGGCGAGATTCCTCCTTGTTAAAAACATGATAAAGATTGTTGCGACGACGACGTGGTTTCAGTATTTCACCGCAACTGTACGGACGAGGGGATCCTCAATTCCCTCAACCGGCGCTGCATTCTGTACTTTGTAGATTTGGCACACATAGTACAGAAATATTGCACCATGGAAAGCGCCTGGAAAGCCCAAACAGCTTGATGGGAACCGCCGGCCTTTAAGCCACCCACCGAATGGGCAAAAAGGATGCAACCTCATGAGGCACCTGATCATCACCCCATGGACAAGAAAATTAAACCCTTAACGGGACACATAACTGTCCTTGATGAATGGCTTGACGAGCCCTATTGGATACACACGACGCTGAATTCCGAACCAACGCACAGCCTTCGGGCATGTTGGGTACTCCGGCAGGTGGCCAAGAGCGGTGAGGCTATCCTCACCAATATGACCTCGGAGAAATACCCTCTGGAGGACGACGGTCTCAACGTCTTCATGATCTTCGAGACCTTTTCTTCAAATAATCGGTGTAAAAGGGCACTCCACGACCACGCCGAAGTCAACCAAGTAGCCGCAGTAAACCCTTGGAACGATATAGTGATAACTTTCACCGCCAACAACGAACCAAGGGCTCGATCAGTCCGCACACCAGCCGCTTTGGTCTTAAATCCAATCATCGACAGCTTTTGGCTCGCTAAAGTGCTCATGGACAGTGGCAGCGGACTGAACCTCATCTACAAGGACATGCTCGATAAAATGCAAATAGACACGAGCCGCATCGAGCAGAGCAGTACAGCCTATCGAGGCATTATCCCCAGTCGAGAAGCGCAATGTTCAGGGAAAATTAAACTTGAGGTAGTATTCGTCATGCCAGAGAACTACAGGTTCGAAGAGTTAATCTTCCATGTGGCACCTTTCAACAGCGGATATCATGCCCTGTTGGGGCGAGACACATTCACACGCTTTCAAGCCATACCCCATTATGGGTACATGAAGCTCAAAATGCCTAGGCCCAATGGAGTTATCACTATTACCAGTGATCCGGACATAGCACTCCGCACCGAAAAGAAAACCGCATCCCTAGCCCTCGGGCACTATCCAAGGCCCTTGCGTCCGAGGAGCTAACCGCTCTGCGTTCCACAGTGGATAGAGATGATGTAATCTCCAAGTTTTTTAGGTACTCCATCTTTAAAAGTATAATTAGCAAGCATAGTGGAGATTCCAGCTTCCGGTATTTTTCTATTATTGGTGATGATGTCTTTCATGTACTTTGCATACGGAGGCATTTTCAAGATATCATTCAAGTAAGTATGCAAAAAGACTGACCTTAGCATTTCAGCAAAGCGTTCAAATTCTTCATCATCTTTCTTTTTAGTTAACTTAGGTGGAAAGGGCATAGGTTTTTGAACCCATGTTTCTCTTTCTTTACCGTGTTTTCTAGCCACAAAGTCTCTTTTATCATATCTTTTATTCTTGGGTTGTGGGTTATCAAGATCAACTGCCGGTTCTATCTCAACATCATTGCCTGGTTCTTTATCATTTGTTTGAGTATTTTCATGATCCTCATCATTATATTTTGCATTATCATAAGGTGAGTGTTCATTACCAGATTGAGTTTCAGCATCAGAGATAGAAACTTCATTATCATTAACATGAGGTTTTTCTACTTCAGGTTCACTAGAGGCATGCAAAGTCCTATCATTTTTCTTCTTCTTTTTCTTTTTAGAAGGACTAGATGCATCAGTGTTAATTCTTTGAGAGTCTTGTTCAATTCTCTTTGGGTGTCCCTCAGGATAAAGTGGTTCCTGAGTCACCTTAGCTCCTCTAGTGGCTACTCTAACAGCAAAGTCATTTATATTGTTGTTCTTTCATCTAACAACTCTCTTTGAGATTTAGCAACTTGTTCTAACTGAGTTTGAACCATAGAAGCATGCTTTCCCACACCTCTAACATAATTTGAAATTCTAAATAACAAGTCACTCAAGTGAGCAATCATACTAGAATTGTATTTCAATTGTTTCATAACTTTTGCATTGAAGTGATCTTGCTTTCTAATGTTGTTTTGAAACTCATAAAGGCATTGGCTAGGGTGCATATTGTGAGGATTATCATTATCATTGAATTTCATCAGAGAATTTACCTCTACCACCTTAGATGGTGGTCGTGTATCAAGCCCATATATTTGTTCAATAGGAGGTAAAATTTTGACATCCTCAGCTTTAATACCTTTTTCCTTCATAGATTACTTTGCCTCTTGCATATCTTCAGGATTGAGATATAAGATACCCCTCTTCTTCGGAGTGGGTTTAGGCGGTGGTTCAGGAAGAGTCCAATCATCATAATTTCTCAATATGTTATTCAATAATTCTTTAGCTTGCCCAATAGTTAGTTCCTTGAAAACACAACCAACACAACTATCTAGGAAATCCCTAGAAGCATCGGTTAGTCCATTATAGAAGATATCAAGTATTTTATTTGTCTTAAGAGGATGATCAGGAAAAGCATTAAGCAATTGGAGAAGCCTCCCCCAAGCTTGTGGGAGACTCTCTTCTTCAATTTGCACAAAGTTCAATATTTCCTGTAAGGCAGCTTCTTTCTTATGAGCAGATTTTTTTTCAAAGAAGTAATAAATCATATCCTGGGGACTACACACACAACCAGGAGCAAGAGTATTGTAGCAAGCTTTAGCATCACCCTTTAATGAGAACGGAAATAATTTGAGGATATAGTAATAGTGAATTTTCTCATCATGAGCAAAAAGGGTAGCTATATCATTCAACTTAGTAAGATGTGCCACAACAGTTTCAGTTTCATAACCATGGAAATGATCAGATTCAACCAAAGTCATCAACTCTGGGTTCATAGAGAATTCAAAATCCTTATCATCAACAAATATAGGTGAAGTAGCAAACTGAGGATCACATTTCATTTTAGCATCTAGATTCCTTTCTTTATACTTGCATAATAGTTTTTATAGATCATCTCTATCCTTACAAGCAAGAATATCTCTAGTTGTCTCCTCATTCATAACATAACCTTCCAGTACCTTAGGCAATTCATATCTAGGAGGGCTAGTTCTAATAGGTGTTTGAGGATTCTCAGTTTCAAGTTCTTCATCAGTTTCAACAATTTCATCAGTTTCAGCATCCTCAAAAGCCTTAGTTCCAACAATTTGTTCATCAAGAAATTCAATCAGTGGCACATTATCATCAAGCAAGGTACAAGCACCATCATGAGTAGCATTCATAAGAGAAGTAGAATCATCAATAACTTGTGACATATCCGAATTAATAGCATGTGGTGGTGTTGCAAGCTTACTTATAACAGAAGGTGAATCTAAAGCAGAGCTGGATGGCAGTTCCTTACCTCCCCTCATCTTAGAGGGAAAATCTTAGTCTTAGTATCCTTCAGATTCTCCATAGTGATAAATTCATAATAATCCCAAGTGACTCAACAAATATAGCTATGCTCCCTGGCAACGGCGCTAGAAAAAGGTCTTGATAACCCACAAGTATAGGGGATCGCAACAATTTTCGAGGGTAGAGTATTCAACCCAGATTTAGAGATTCGACACAAGGGGAGCCAAAGAATATTTGCAAGTATTACCAGTTGAGTTGTCAATTCAACCACACCCGGAGATTAATTATTTACAGCAAAGTAATTAGTAGCACAGTAATATGATAATTTTCATAGTAGTAGCAATAGCAACAACAACGGTAACAATGATTTTGTAGCAGTAACGATAGTGACGGTAGCAGTAGTAACTTAGCAAGATCAATATGTAGGCAAATCATAGGCATTGTGATGCGGGGCATCCTATGGTCATCCCCATGTACACTGTGATGACTCCCCAAGACCCAAGATGACATATGACCAGACCTCGAACATACACCATTGGACACAAGGTGAACTCGCTCCTCTCCGAACCATCACTTTCCACATGTGAGACATGGCTACTACCTCAAATATATGTGCTATGCATGATCAGGAACAAAGAGGAAGACCATGGGAAAGACGGCGAGGACACCAAGTACAAGGACCAAACGGAGAAGCTACCAGAAATCTACAGCCACCGAACGGCCGGTCTAGACCGGACATCTGACGCCTGGAAGCCACACAAGCTAGAAGGCCCAGCCCCAACTCTACAGCGACCGGACGACCGCTAACCGCCGGACGTCCGACACCCATCAGCACCCGGACAACCGACACCGATTGGACGACCAGTGCCACCTTCACAGAACGATATTAGTGGAAGTCCGAAACCTTCCGGACGTCCGGACCGTCCCGAGCCACCGGACGTCCGGTACCTCCCTGTGCGCAGTTGCGGGCCTTTGGCCTTATATCCCTCTCCCACTTACCCCTTCATGGCCTAGACTATATATACTCCTCCACCTCCACCTAGTTAGGGTTAGCATAGGTTTAGCTCCTTTGAGATAGAGCTTTGCTCATCCATACAGATCTACTCCATCAAGAGAGACCGCGCCTCTACAGAGAATATCCACCTTGGATTCAAGACCCCTTCATGGGATGACTCCTCAAGACCTCCTCATGGAGATGAACTAGTTACCACTTGTATCGTCCTTTGTTGCATTTGGATCATGTATCTCTTTGTGTTTCGGGGATCTAGCATATGTGTGACCGTATCTTGTTGGTTTGAGTGATTCTCTCGTGTTTCCCCTCGTGATTTCTCCTCGTGTTCTTCATGTTCATCACAGGATCCGCTCCTTTCATGAAAGATCGGCCATCTAGGGTTCCAGCCTACATCATCTTGGTATCAGAGCCATGTTGATCACGATTTCGGAGCCTCCGGTCTTCGTTTTCTAGCTTAATTTTGTTGTGTTCTTCCCCAATTTAAAAAATTGCCACAAAAATAGCCCCATTTTTTTGTGATTTGTTGGTGTGATGAAGTTTTGTTGGATTTTATCCATGGATTTGCTTTGCCACGAGTTGATCTAGCTTTTCCCCTTCGTCTCCACATTTTCCATCCACAAAATCGCCCGAATTTGACCGATTTTGCCACCACTACCTCGAACCCTAGCTGTTCACCCCGTGCCCGAAATTGTCCAGGCATCGGACGTCCGCCAGCCACCGGATGCCCGATGACCAGACGACCACTCCACCACCGGAAGTCCGACGTTTCCTGACGAAACTGAAAAATTTCAGTTTGGTCACCACCACCACTCCACCTCCACTTCCGCATATGCACTCCTATACCTACTCTTCTTCCGCATACGCAACCCAATACCACGATCGTTTTCTGCAACCACCATTGCTTACTCGCTTCGCACTCCGACACAATTTTGCCACATTTGGCTTTCGGAATTTGAGTTGTTGTTCCCGTTTCCTATCTTGTTTCAGTTACTTGGGGACGGTTCGACATCAACATCACCACTGCTCATCTTCTCCATGGATTCATCATCGACAACAACCACTCCACCATTTTGACACCATACCATAAGCAAGAACGGTAACCTCTTCTTTGTATCACGATACACCATCATTATACACTATTGCCATTACATTGATAACCATCATAGCCCAATTTTGCATATCTTACCCATCGAGACTAGCCTTTGAGTATTGCTAGCAACGTCACTTGTGCACACTAGTGGTAATACTTTCCGTAGCATACATACCATATCATCGTGGTGCACATCTTGGTATCATCTTTTGTGTCACAAAGTTGTCATCGCATACACAATTGCTATCTTGGTTCGTGAAGCATTGCATGAGAAAAGATCTCAAAAGAGAAAGATCCAAACAAGCTTTTAAGCAAAAGGAAAAGATAAGCAAAGAGCTTTTAAGCAAGTGCCATAGCATCATACCACATTGCATAAGATTGTCATATCCGATCATCTTGGATCATCTTGAGAGAAACACCGGGAACCATACATATATAGCATACTTGGGATAGAAAGCTCATACATTTTGCATCTTATAGGTTGTGCACAAGTGTCATATCCGCCTTTTGAGCAATCGTGCTAGGGTCTCTCTTGAGTTGTGCAACACAAGCGTTTTCCGTGGATTCCACATTTTGTGCTCATGCCTCGGTTGCACGACCCCATTTATCTATCCGTGTGTGTGTTTAGTGTGCCCCATATTGCTATTGGTCTACTTGTTACACTTGCAAATTTGTGAATCCTTTTCAACATTATTGACTCTTGCTAAAATTTTGCATCAAATTTTTGTGCCACTATCCTCACCAAGCTCCACCATAAGCCTTACTTGTGTAGGTGTGAGAATTGACGAGATCAGTACCAATTGTGCTATTTCCTTGTTACATCATTGAGTGATCATTGATCCATTCTCAATAGCGGTCAAGGTACATTTGGTATAGTTCTCTCCTTTCTCCACTCATATATGCTTGAGTCTTGTGATGGATAGGAAAGGCAGTTCATGTCCAGTCTTCCACGACAATGACGACGCGAACAACTACATCACCAAAGCGTCAATCTTCGATCTACAGCGACAAATGCAAGGTGCACAATCAAGATTGAAAGAGCACATCGAGAACCTCTCCATCGACATTCGTCACTCCGAAGCAAGGAAAAGGGACTACATCGACAACAAGCTTTCCGCGCAAAAGGAGGAGCAAGATGCAAGGATGGAGGAGATTCGGACCTTGTTGATCAACCGTTCTTCCCCTTCATCATCCTCAAGGCGAAGGCAAGCAAATTGATCATCTTCGGAGCACCCAAGCGATGCAAGCGCAAGTCGTCCACGTCAACATCTCCATGGAGACCACCATCACGTTCATGATCCACATCATCTTGAAGGGAAAGTCACCTCCAAGCATCATGTGCACGACGACAACGAACGACATCTACTACGAACTCAAACATGAAAACGGCATCATCAACATGAAGATGCTCGCCAAGCGCAAATTCAAAAGTCCCAACAATCCCTACATCACGCCAAGGCCAAGCTTCAAGAGCAAAAGAGAAGACCGCGAGACGAGCACCACCAAGACGTAGCTACGGCTATACCAATCACTTCGGCATCTTCGCCAAGTGCTATCAAGGCATCTTCGCCTTTGGACGCACGGCATCTTCGCCTACTTCCCGTGAGTTCGCCTACAACGACATCTTCAACAACGAGGAGACCACCTACAAGTGAGGGAGACACTTCCATCTTCGGAAGCCCCCCAAGGAAGATGGTCGAGCATGGGAAATTCCCTTCGGTCATGGAGACGATCTATGAGGTGCCACATCATATGGGCCTCCAACAAAAAAACGGTGACAAGAAGGTCGAACACGGGCCATCCCCTTCGTCCACGGCGACGAGCACGAACCTCTTCAACAACATGAAGACGGCGCCCATATTGGACTCATACTCTGAGTCAAGCTATGCGAGGGCACATGAGACATTCTCTTTGGTCTCGGAGGACAATGATGTTTTGCTACATCCTACTGCATTCATCTTTGGAGACGTTTGCACCTACACCTCTCCGACACGCACATATGATGAGATGTCCCAATTCCCATGTGAGCAGAGCCACCACCACATGAGTGACATGAGTGACTCCACCATATGTGACATTGAGTGAATTTCCTATAAGAGGATGAGTTTGACCACCACTAGCCCCATACATGAACGCATGCCACACACCCTATGTGAGGTTGAGAGCCATTTGAGTGACTCCACCAACCATACGAGTGAGAGCATCCAAGAGGGAGTGAGTGTGCCACAACACTTAGTGAGTGAGGTAGTTGAGATGGCATGTGAGGCCACTATGATTTCTAATGACTTAACCTATACTCCGAGTGTGTTTTCTTGTTTGGTGCTAGGTCTCCTACATGACGACATGCCTACCCTCGACGATTCCATGCCTCCAACGACGAGGATGGCCATGGTGGACAATGATGCACCCCCACATGGTTCCATCAAGATGAAGATGACCACGACTTGGTTTTCCACACCTCACCTACAACACATGAGCGATGCTCCAAAGGTAACATAGGTGAGGGTGCTTCTCTTGTCCCACTAGTGGACTATATTACCAATGATTGCTTGCATGATGTTGACACACCTACTACCATGCTTCATGCTAGTGTGACTTCCTCATGTCATGACTTACCTATTTATGACGAATATGATGACGAGCATGTTGATTTGCCTAGTTGTGATGCTATGCTCCATAGGATATCACGTGATAATTCTTTTGGTCACATCATGTTTGAAAACCCTTTAAACTTGTCATATGCTATGAGTGAGATCTCCCATACTGCATCATTTCAATCTCAACATAGTAACTATGCATGTCCCATTAAAATAAATCCCATTTGCACTTATGGCATAGATGATGAGATGATGCTTAGTGGCTTTTGTTTTTCTTGTGATGATATTGCTATGCTTCCTTTACATGATTTGCGCAATTCATCTACTATACCATGCCATGATCACATTGTTCCAAATATGCTTTGTTTTGGATGTTGTCAATATTCTCCAAGTGATGTTTCCATTAATGCTCATGAGGAGACCCCCATAGTTTCCTCATGCATATTAGGAGATTTTGATGCATTCCATAGTTTGCATGATTCTCATAATTGCTTGCACCATATGCATTCCACGTATAACAATGCTCTAGATATTTCCCATGATGCATTACATAACATGAGTCTCCATTATGCTATACATAATAACAAACCTCTCATGATTTATGACATGTTTCTATATCACGCATCTCATTTATTTGAGCATTGGCTATTTTGTGCTAACCAACACAAGCACGTGCGCATCATAATGGATGATGTGTACATATACCACGCACACACAATTTCCCCTTTGTCCTTGTTTTGTGTAGGTACTCACGTATACTCGTCAACCTCTCAATCCTAAGAGTTGACAAAATGAGATTTTGAGAGCAACGGTGATTTTGGATCCCGTGGACTACCATTACCACCGTTCCATTTGCGGAAGAACTACGCGCATCTCTTTCACTTGTCTCTCACACGACTATGGGCTATATATCAGTTGTTACTTTATGCCTATTGTAGCGTTTTCACTTTGCATGATACACCTCTTTCTATGATTTTGCCATGCAATTGTGACCCTTGCGTGCATTTACCCATGATTCACCATTATATTACTTATATGTGTATTTGCATGCTTGGTGGAGATACTTGTTACTATGGCCATGTTCTATACATGCTCCATTCTATTGTTGCTTCACGTGTTGGGAGAGTCATCATGTTCCATTGCTATTTACCTAGGACTTCTTGCCAATACAATGATGATACCTTCCTCATATCTTGCTTCCATGCTTGTGCTATGTCATGTGAATTATTCGTGCCCACTATTTGCACACATGACATGATTGACATGATTACCTATAGTATGTTGCATCTTCTCACTACTAGTTTGCTTGACTTGATCACTATGATTGCTTGCTTTGTCGCATCACCCACGTTCCATTCTTACTTGCTTTCTTGGGTTGATGACATATATGCTCTTGCCTCTCACATGATTTATCTTGATCATTGTCTCTTGTCTCCATTAGTGGCATCTCTCATATTCCCTTGTATTGAGTGCCAACTTGCTATGCTTATCTATCTTGGAGACTTGGGCATATTACTTGTGAAGCTTGCTTGTTTCATAGAGCCTAATGTTTTTGGTTGTAGTCGCATCATATGCTTTCATACCATGCCACACCTTGTCCTTTCTTATGTCAATAATGATGAGAACACTTGTTGGGTATTTCACCACACGAATGATAGGTTTTTCTTTCACGCTAACCTCATTTATTTTTTTGAGTGTTTGTCATGTTCTGTCATTTTAAAGGAATTACAAGGCACCACTATCACGAGACATATTGGTTCTGTGAAGGCGTACATGACGTGCAGCTCCAACATCTTCGGGAACATTCATAAGGTGAACTCCTTCCCTTTGAGCCATCCTCACATACACATATTGGATGGGTCATTCTTTCATTGTTGTTTCCTTCTTGTTGTTTACATGACACATCTCGTGAACGGAGGAGCGACATTGGAGATTGGCTCTATGGACCTTCAAAATGAGGAGCGCTAGGACTTAGTGGATGCACCTTCGAACCTCCACTCATGCCACGACATCGAGCATTGGTACACCAACAACTACATATTTGTTGATTGTGCTCACACATGTCATGCTTGATGGACATAACATACAGATGACAAATTTGCATCTTATGCATGGATTGACTCACATTATGATTACCTTGTTGCATCTTGTATTCCCATGCCATCCATGATATATGAGCCTGTGCATTTCCTTAGCAAATTTGCTATGATATTCCTTGATGGCACATTCATACATCATGATCATATTACCTACCATCAATTGCATGATAACTTATTCATATTGAGCATCCATTACCATATTCATGCTATTGATAAACTGTCTCACTATGACATCATTTTGCATCATGGTCGCATTAATCACATTCCTAACTCCTTTGTGCATACTACAAATGTTTTTGCTCCCATGAATGCTTTGCATATCATTTTACATCTTTTGGATAAGCACCATGTGTCTTGCCACACACAATCTTACCGAACGGACTCATACTTACTTGATGGACACTTTGTGTGTGCTAACCATTGTATTTCCGAGTGTCACTTGTGTTTGCTCTTTTTGCATGTCTATCACTCTGGAGACACCTTGGAGTACTTGGATTGCGCCATGACTTCCACTTCGTCCAATTACAAGCCCGTCCACGGCAAACATTTCCATGGTAATGAGGATCACGATCAAAGGTCGGATCTTTACCAAGGGCGGAGGGGAGATGATGCGGAGCATCCTATGGTCATCCCCATGTACACTATGACGACTCCCCAAGACCCAAGAGGACATATGATGAGACCTCGAACACACATCATTGGACACAAGGCGAACTCGCTCCTCTCCGAACCATCACTTTCCACATGTGAGACATGGCTACTACCTCAAATATATGTGCTATGCATGACCAGGAACAAGGAGGAAGACCATGGGCCAGACGGCGAGGACACCAAGTACAAGGACCAAACGGAGAAGCTACCAGGAATCTACAGCCACCGGATGACCGATCTGAACCGGACGTCCAACGCCTGGATGCCACACAAGCTAGAAGTCCTAGCCAAACTATATAGCGACTGGACGACCGCTAACCGCCAAACGTCCGACACCCATCAACGCCCGGACGACCGACGTCGACCGGATGACCGGTGTCACCTTCACAGAACGATATTAGCGGAAGTCCGAAACCTTCCAGATGTCCGGACTGTTCGGAGCCACCAGACATCCGGTCCCTGCCTGTGTGCAGCCGCGGGCCTTTGGCCTTGTATCCCTCTCCCACTTACCCCTTCATGGACTAGACTATATATACTCCACCACCTCCACCTAGTTAGGATTAGCATAGGTTTAGCTCATTTGAGATAGAGCTTTGCTCATCCATATGGATCTACTCCATCGAGAGAGACCGCGCCTCTACGGAGAAGATCCACCTTGGATTCAAGACGCCTTCATGGGATGACCCCTCAAGACATCCTCATGGAGATGACCTAGTTACCACTTGTATTGTCCTTTGTTGGATTTGGATCATGTCAGATTTCGGGTTCCGGCAGAACCCATGAGATTCGAACACTGGGGTGCGCACGAATATCTCTCCCCCTCTAGCTCTCGCCCTCACCAAAATCTCAAGTGTTAGCACGTCGAACTCGCAGAACAAAGGGACACAAGATTTATACTTGTTCAGGCCACCGTTGCAGTGTAATACACTACTCCAGTGTGTTGTGGTGGATTGCCTCATGGGCTGAGGATGAACAGTTACAAGGGGAAGAACGGCCTCCTGAGGAGAGGTGTTCTTGTGCTTGGCGAGCTTGTGTGGTGTCTGGTGGTCTGAATGATCCTCTCCCTTTCCTAAGGTGGTGGCTAGTCCTATTTATAGCGGCCCTGGTCCTTTTGCCAAATATTGAGCGAGAAGGGATCCCACAACGGCCAAATTTGAAGGGGGACAACTAGTACAAGTTATCCTGACAAAAGTAGTCTTCGCCTGCCAAAGGCTCTGGTGGTGACGCCGTCTTGGGCTCCACGGTGACCTCCATCCTCCTGGTTCCGTCTTGTTGCACCGATAAGGAAACCTTTGCTTGATGCCTCAGGACTCCGTGCCTGAGCTTTGCCTCTTTAGCACCAAAGAGGAAATGAGGACACTGCGCGCTGGCGCCCGCCTGGTGCCCGCCTCACCTTGGTCTTCACGGCTTATGTCATGAGGACCTCGTGAGGTCTCCCTCGCCTTAATCTCTCTGCCCCTCATGAGCCAGCCTGGTGAGGCTGTCCCCGAGGAGGTCTTGCATCGTCTGCCTCACGAGGCTTGGCCCCTCGCGAGGGTCTTGAGTGCTTGCTAGTGAAGATGGGCCGCACAGGGCTGCTAGTGGAGCCATGCGGTGGGCTGCAGGCAGGCAAGTCTGGGCACCCCCGTTCCCAGAATGCCGATAGTAGCCTCCGGGCCCAAGGCGCGCTTGGACTTGGCTTCGAGGCGAAGCCGAGGGGCAAGTGTGGGGCGCCGCGGGCCCTAACAGCTTGCTGTAACGCCCCGAGACCGTTGCACCAGGTGTCTTCCAGTTATTCGCTGTTGTTGCCTTGTCATTTGTTTGTGTGTCATGCATTTCATATCATGTCATCATGTGCATCACATTTGCATACGTGTTCGTCTCATGCATCCGAGCATTTTCCCCGTTGTCCATTTTGCAATCCGGCACTCCTATGTCCTCCGGCGCCCCCTTTTGCCTCTTTTCGTGAGTTGGTGTTAAACATTCTCGGAATGGACCGAGATTTGCCAAGCGGCCTTGGTACACCACCGATAGACCGCCTGTCCAGTTTCGTGCCATTTGGAGTTCGTTTGATACTCCAACAGTTAACTGGGGAACCATAAAGGCCTCGTGTGTGTTGCAGCCCAACACCCCTCGAAAGTGGCCCAATAACCCATCCAACCCTCCTCCATCCTCTCGGTCGTTTGATCACGATCGTGTGGACGAAAACCGCACCTCATTTGGACTCTCCTAGCTCCCTCTACCTATATATATGTGTGCCGCCCCAAAATTTCGCGCAGTTGAAACCCTAGATCTTCCCCCTCTCGCCCGCCGGACATGTCCGTTCCGGACCGGACACGTCCGCCGCCTCCCTCCTCCACTCGCGCACCACCATGTGTCATCGCCGCGTCTCCCGCCGCCGCGGCCTGCCGGGCCCAGGCGCGGCCCGCCCGGCCCGGTTCGCCGCCCGCCGCCTCCAGCGGGCTCCTGCACCGAGCGCCGCCCACGTCTGCCGTGCGCCGCCGCCGCCAACCGCCGACCGCCGCCCACGCCTCCCCGCGCTCGCCGGCCAGATCCCGCCGTCATCAACCGCCGCCCACGCCGGCCAGATCCCGCCGTCATCAACCGCCGCCCACGCCTTCTCGCTCCTGCCGGACGAGCCACACCGCGCCGCCCGCGACCCCGCTCCGCCGCCGCCTCCATACGCCTCCTCGTCGCCGGCCTCCGCCGTCGTCGTCTCCGGCCGCCGCACCGCTCGCTGGACTCGTCACCAGTCGGATCCAGTGGATCGGGATGAGATCCACAGGGATCTCAACCAAACGCGTCGCCCGCGCCCCGGATCTCTCCGTCCCAGATATCGTCGTCCCGTTGACTTTTCAGAGGGTAAAATTCCACTAAGTCCCTTCTCTGTAACTTTTTCAGGCCCTGTTCATTACATCATAACTCCTTATCCGTAGCTCCGTTTTGTGCGTGTCATATATCAAAATGTTCGCTAGGATGTCCTCTTCACTTTGTTCCATTGCACCATGCTTGTTTGAGTCCATCTTGATGCCCAAATGTCTGATGCAAAAGTGCTATAGAATGTTAGTTCCTGATTCTTATCAGTTTATGAGCATTTGTCCTTTTTGCCATAATTATTGTGTGCTGCATATGAACTTGAGCCCTACATGTATTTTGGGCTATGCCACGCCATCTTTACAGGGGTGTATGCCATGTATTTTTGTGATCAATGTGGTGACTAGCACAAGCATGCAAAGTAGCTCTCGTGATATTGCTGTTTTCAAGGACTTAGAATTTCACTAAGTCTTTTCCCTGCTGTTATTTTTATGCCATGTATTCATGTTGCTACAGAGAGATCCATGCCTCTTTTGAGTATGTTCAGTAAGGATTACTTGGGCATATGGTTGTTCTCTATCCATTCTTGTCCCTGTTTGCATTTATGGAGTGCCCTAGAATGACTCAATCTTGCTCTACTTTTGCTATAAAATGTTCCTGGCAGATTGTTTACGTGTTAATCAATTTTGCCAAGGTAATTGTAGTTGATCCATGCATGCTATGAGCTTGTTCTTGCCATGGTTAGCTTCTTGATCATCTCTTCTTACTAGTAGTACGCTTATCTTTTCATGCAATGCCTTGTGTTGAGTGCATCGAGCTCGCAAACATGCCTTCATAATTTTGTTGATGCCATGCTCAGTTTTCTGCTAAGTCTGAATCTGTTAACGAAACTTGCTATGTTTACATGGGTGCCATCATATCTTCTGATCCTTTTTGGCTTATGGTAAGTAAGGGACTTTTGTTATATGCTTTGAGTAGATTCCTGCCATGTGCTTTGTTGCTATGTTGGAGTGCAATAGCTTAGTTTCTTGTTCCATTCTAGATGGCATCATGCTGTTAATCGCAGAATTGTGCCATTCTTGTTTTGCTTGCCATTTGCAAACCGTGCATCCGTTTCCAGTGATCTTTATATCGATTTCGACAGAAATCTTCTCATCTTTCCAGCGGCGCACTTGGTTTGCCAAGTTCATGCCTTGTTCATCCTTTTCCTTTCGGAGCACGCATATGCATTGCATATCACATCTCGCATATCATGCCATGTTTTGCATCATGTTGCTTGCGCAATGCACCGTGTTTGATTGTTCGTCCTTTGCTTGCGTTCTTGCTTTGGGTAGATCTGGGAGACGAGTTCGTGATCGAGGAACCCGTTGAGTACGCTTACGAGGATCAAGCTTACGTCAACTCGGAGAACTTTGCAGGCAAGATGACCATACCCTCGAAATCACTTCTATCTTTGCTTGCTAGTTGCTCGCTCTTTTTTCTGTGCCGCGATACCTACCAGTTGCTATATCATGCCTCCCATATTGCATGTCAAGCCTCTAACCCACCTTTCCTAGCAAACCGTTGTTTGGCTATGTTACCGCTTTGCTCAGCCCCTCTTATAGCGTTGCTAGTTGCAGGTGAAGATGAAGTATGTTCCTTGTTGGAACATGTTTATTGTTGGGATATCATTATTATATCTTGTTTATTTTAATGCATCTATATACTTGGTAAAGGGTGGAAGGCTCGGCCTTATGCCTGGTGTTTTGTTCCACTCTTGCTGCCCTGTTTCGGTCATACCAGTGTTATGTTCCTTGATTTTGTGTTCCTTACGTGCTTGGGTTATAATGGGAACCCCTTGACAGTTCGCTTTGAATAAAACTCCTCCATCAAGGCCCAACCTTAGTTTTACATTTGCACTAACAACCTATCACCTTCCCTTGGGTTCTGCAGACTCAAGGGTCATCTTTATTTTAACCCCCCCCCCCGGGGCCAGTGCTTCTCTAAGTGTTGGTCCAACCTGGGTGATGTCTGGCGCCCCCTGGGCAACCCCCCCTGGGCAACCAGGGTCTATGCCAACCCGATGTCTGGCTCATTCGGTGTGCCCTGAGAACGAGATATGGGCAGCTCCTATCGGGATTTGTCGGCGCATTCGGCCGGCTTTGCTGGTCTTGTTTTACCATTGTCGAGATGTCTTGTAACTAGGATTCCAAGTCTGATCGGGTCATCCTAGGAGAAGGAATATCCTTCGTTGACCGTGAGAGCTTGTGATGGGCTAAGTTGGGACACCCCTACAGGGTTTTGAACTTTCGAAAGCCGTGCCCATGGTTATGGGAAGATGGGGATTTGTTAATATCTGGTTGTAGAAAACTTGACACTTAACTTAATTAAAATGGATCAACCGTGTGTGTAGCCGCGATGGTCTCTTTCCGGCGGAGTCCGGGAAGTGAACATGGTTTTGGAGAAGCTTGGATTTGCTTCCCGCAGTTCTTTGCCGCCGAGGGGCCCCCTCGAGCTTTGGCTGCAGCACGCCGACTGCGACGCCCCGGCGATTGGGGTGGAGGTTGAAGCCGTCTCCTTCGGGAGGATCTTCATGACTCGTGGCTGGGGCGAGGTCGCTCGAGTCTGCCGTGCGGAAGGCGCCCTCGCCATCCACTTTGAGTATGATGGTGCCTCTACGATGTTCTTCACGGTCTTCGACGAGGAAGGCCGTCGCTTAGAGTGCTGCCCTGAAGGAGGTCGCCATGACGGCACAACGGTGGACGCCGAGCCTGCCGCTGGCCTCGCCAGCAGCTCCTCCAGTGATAACGGTGACTCCTGGTGGTCCAACGAATCTCCCGAGCTCGACAAGACTACGGAGACAAGCAACGACATCTACGTGCCCCCGAGCTCTCGCCGCGCTTAGAGCAAGGCCGCGGCGTCCGGCCCCCGCCGTCGCTGATCTGGATGAGGTTGGCGTCGGCCTCCGGAAGCCCATTGTTGATGATGGCATCGGCGGTGTTTGGCGCGCGTAGATAGGGCCTCTACAAATTTCCTTCTTTATTCCCTGCGGGAATCAAGATGGACCCTGTGGGGGCGTGTAAAGGGTATGTAATGTCTTTTGTTGATATTATCCTGATTACGAAAATTTGCGAACACATGTCCTGCTTCGACTCGGTCTCCCCTTTCCAACCCCGCGGCAGCTTGGTGCTCTACGCTGACAGGTCCCGGTCCCCAGGTAGGCTGCAGCCATCGCTGGTATGCCAGGTCGCGATGCCGTGGTCAAGTCCAAGAGGTGAGCAGCCCGAGGTCCAGTAAGAGCTCCTGAGGCGCGATGCTCAAGATGTCCCCCTTAGCGCGCAAGCAGCCACCTGAGGATGTGAAGGGGAGGTGACGTTGCCGTAGTAGGGCAGCGAAAGGCAAGAATCTTATGCTGTAGCGCTCGGCCGACCCGGGTGCGGGACTTATCGTGGTAGCCCGGAGTTGCTTCCTCGTGCCGTGCCAGACTCGTGTGCGGACGACCATAGTGTAGCTAGGTTAGGTCCGTGCGAGCCTACCCCCTTCTCCGTGCTCTTCTACATGCTCTACGTCCTTAGGTCCCGGCCCTCGAGTGAGCTCAGCCGCCGGTGGTATGCCAGGTCGCGGTGCCGTGGTCAAGGCCAGGGGGTGAGGGCTGGAGAGCCAGTAAGAGGTCCTAAGTTGCGATTCGCAGGAGCCCCCCTTTTAACGCGCAAGAGAATTGCATGGGAGAAGAGGGAGCCCGCGGTACCGCCCGCTGTAGTCCTCAGGAGGTTCCTGCAAGTTAGCGCGAGAAAGGACACAAAATGCCGCGATGGTTTTCGGTCTGCCACTAGTTGCTTCGCAAGGAGGTGAAGGCACTAAGGGTCCAGTGAGGTGACGTGCACGGGCGGGCTGCGAGCCAGAGCTCGACAACTTAGATTTGTCAGCGTTGCAGGGACGGACCCGAGCACAAGCGCCGTGACGGCATGAGAGGCTCCCGTGGCGGGCGATAATCAAGCGGGTAGTGACAATAGGCAGCTTATGCATGGAAAGAAAACTAGCAGAGGTAAATGCAAGAACGATACATGCCACTGGGTCAGACCCGAGCAGCCTAGGGAAGGTGCAGCCCGAGGGGCGCCCCCAGCAGGGCAAACTAAAGATGCAAGTGGATACATGCCACAGGGACAAGCCCATGCGACCTGGGAATAATGCAGCCCGAGGGGCGCTCCCAGCTGAATGAACCTGGAAAATGTCACCTAGTTTGGTTGTCGAAGGAGTATTGGGGTAGCTGAAGGCGCGCGCTGAAGAAGTCGCTCCTCACGAGCCGTCGAGACCCTGAGCCTCGGGAGGCTCTGGGGCTCAAGTGGACTCCTGAGGACCGTCTCCATCTCCGCCAGGACCACGTGATGCATGGCTTCCTGGGTAGCCAAGACGCTTTGTAGATTGTGCTGGAAGGCGGCTGCGGCGCTCGGTAGGCCGAACGGCATGCACACATAGCTGTGAGGTGGACCCTCACACCGACCAGCACACGAAGGCCAGAAGCGCTCCTGAGACACGGCCCTATTGAGCCCTGGGATGTCGACGCAGATGCGCAGCTCACCACCCTCGCCCGGGTGGGGAGCTACACCAGGTGGAAGGTGGTCGCCGTGCATTGCTCTTGCTTCCTGAAGCTCCTGAGTGGTCTTGACGATGAACTCCTGAGCGCCGGGCGCTCCTCGCCCGGTGCCTTCCTGAGGGAAACGTGTCGCGAAGCACGCCTCCATGTGGTGCCCGAGTGCCTCCCTCGTGATCTTAGCCAGGTCTGAGGCCCTCCAGAAGAGATCCCCCGAGCCCTGCCCAAGGAGGGCACCGAGCGTGCCTTCCTATGTGAGAGGGGAGGCGCCCCAGGCGCAGGCGCCGATCCTGAGGTGGCGCCGCGAGAGGCGCAGCTCCCCTGAGGCCCAGTGCGGAGTAGCTGCTTCTTCTTCTTGGGGTTGGCCTTGGGAGGGTACTGCACACACGCGCTATCAGGGTCTTTGACTGCTGCGGCTTGGAAGGCGCGCTCAAGGGAGCACACCGCGTCTCTTTCTTCGCAGGGGACTGTGATGATTCCGCCGCTTCCCGACATCTTGAGGACGTTGTAGCCATGGTGGGTGACTACCATGAATTTGGCTAGCGCAGGGTACCCGAGGATGGCATTGTACGGCAGGCGGATGTGGGTGACATCGAAGTAGACGAGCTCGGTGTGGTAGTTGTCGCACTGACCGAAGGTGACAGGGAGACGAACTTGCCCTATCGGGGTGGTGGAGCCGTCAGTCACTCCTGAGAAGGGCTTGGTGGGCTGAAGCTGATCGTATGGCACTTGAAGGCTGTCGAACGTCTCAACGAACAGGACACTGAGCCCTGCGCCGCCATCGATGAGTGTCTTGGTGACTTGGACATTGCTGATGATGGGTGAACAGAGCATCAGGAGGACGCCGGCGGTTTCCGCGCATTTGAGTTGGTCCGCCGAGCTAAAGGTGATGGTGTACTTGGACCATCTGACCGGGCGCGTGGCCTCGAGCTTGGGGAGGGCTGTATTCACCTCGCGAGAGAACTTCTTGAAGATGCGCTGGGAAGTCGGGGCCTGAGCACCACCCAAGATGCAAGCGATGGTGCACGGCTCCTAGAAGCCCCCAGCCCCTTTGTCCTGTTGGTGGTCGTCATTCCTCCTTGGCGGTGGCGACAGCGGAGGGAGGCCAGGATTGCCCTGAGGACGGTCCTCGCGAGGCTGGTCCCTCCAGGCGCCCTCACGAGGCTGGTCCTGCCAGCGGTCCTTGCGAGGCTGGTAGCGCCACGCCTGGCGGGGCCTGCGATCATCCCAACGTCCTCCAGCTCATCCACTTCCTCAGCCATAGCCCCAGTCGCTGCGCTAGGGGCATCGACCGAAGCGTCCATCTCGAATGGCCCTGAGCTCTTGACAATCATTGGTGTTGTGGTTGCGCACATTGTGGCAGGCGCAGAACATACGGCTGCCCTTGGACGACTCGGGGAGGTCCCGGCCGCGCTTTGTGTCTGGCTCTAACGCGAGTACGACCACTCCTTTGTGCTTCACGTCCTTGACCTTGGCCTTCTTCTCCTATGGATCTGCAGCAGGGAGCCCGAGGAGGGAGAGACGCCCCTCCTCAGCTCTTGCACACTTGGTTGCTATGTTGAACAGCTCCAAAGTCATGCACAACTCCTCATGGATGGCGAGATCCTCCTTCATCTTGATGTCACGGACGCCATCGGAAAACGCTGAGATGATGACCTCGTCCATCACCTTGGGGATCTTGAGACGCACGCAGTTGAAGCACCAGATGTACTTCTATAAGGTCTCTCCCGACTATTGCTTGATGCGGCGCAGGTCATCCGCGGCCGGAGGTTGGTCGCGTGTGCCCTGAAAGTTGGCGATGAAGCGGTTGCGCATCTCACCCCAGGAGGAGATCGAGCCTGGAGGCAGGTTCAGGAGCCATGAGCGGGCGCCGTCCTTGAGAGCCATGGGACACTAGTTCGCCATGACCTTTTCGTTGCCATTGGCCTCCTTGATGCTCAGCTCATAAAGCTGCAGGAACTCTGCGGGGTCGGGGGTGCTGTCGTAGCATGGAGCCAGGTCCGGCTTGAACTTGCCTGGCCATACGACGCTATGCAGCTCGAGAACGAGAGCCCGACAGCCTGCGGTGGCCACCGGGGCCCTCTGGAGGGGCGGAGCCTGTCCTTGATGCCCGTGCACCTCCACCACAGGCGGCACACGGTCTTATCATGGTGCCATGAGCGCTAGAGCATTTTCTTGCGGCCGAAGAACCTCTCGGCAGCTTCCTTCTTCGTGCGCAGGCACACAGCGCGGTGGGTCACGCCGCGAGACCGCATGTCTTGGGGCGAGGACGTCGTCTTGACACGGAGGAGGCGGAGGCGCTTCATGAGCCGCGCATCTCGGCGCGAGGGCGCCATCTTGGTGTGGAGGAGGCGGAGGCGCTCCATGAGCTACATCGCCCGCAGTTGGAGGTGGGCGAGGCAGTGAGAGGGATGGTGCAGGAGAGCCTCCAGCGGCGCTGACGAGCTCGGCGATGCAGTCCAACTAGTCCTCGTAGAGGTCGTCGATCGGGCAGTAACGTAGGAGCTCGCGTGCCATGAGTAGTGCAGCCTGCGCATCTGTGGGTGAGCGGCGAGCGTGAGACGACGAGACGGCTGGAGTCAGCGACGGGGTGGCGGTGCGGCCGTCCCGCCGCATGGAGTGGTGAAGTGAGGAGGCCTACTGCTCATTTGCCGCCGGGCCGGTGGCGGCGTTGGCAACAGGGGACGGGGAACGACGGGGAGGCCCGCTGACAAGGGCCGTCTGAGCGACACGGGCGGCGAGGGCGGCCCGACGCTCGGCACGGGCTCGCCGCGTGTTCGACATGGGTGTGGTGGAGCTAAGGGACGCGGATCAGCGGAAGGAAAGCTTCAACGCATCCATATTTGGCGCGCCAAATGTCGGATTTTGGGTTCCGGCAGAACACTTGAGGTACGAACACTGGGGTGCGCACGAAGATCTCTCCCCATCTAGCTCTCGCCCTCGCCACAATCTCAAGTCTTAGCGCGTCGAACTCACAGAACAAAGGGACACAAGATTTATACTGGTTCGGGCCACTGTTGCGGTGTAATACCCTACTCCAGTGTGGTGTGGTGGATTGCCTCGTGGGCTGAGGATGAACAGTTACAAGGGGAAGAACGGCCTCCCGAGGAGAGGTATTCTTGTGCTTGGTGAGATTGTGTGGACTCTGGTGGTCTGAATGATCCTCTCCCTTTGCTAAGGTGGTGGCTAGTCCTATTTATAGAGGCCCTAGTCCTCTTTCCAAATATTGAGCGGGAAGGGATCCCACAACAGCCAAGTTTGAAGGGGGGCAGCTAGTACAAGTTACCCTGACAAAAGTAGTCTTCGCCTGCCAAAGGCTCTAGTGGTGACGCCGTCTTGGGCTCCACGGTGACCTCCATCCTGCCGTCTTGCTGGTCTCAGTCTTGTTGCACCGAGATGGAAACCTTTGCTTGATGCCTCTCGACTCCACGCCTGAGCTTGCCTCTTTAGCACCAAAGAGGAAACGAGGACACTGCATGCGCTGGCGCCCGCTTGGTGCCTGCCTGGCCTTTGTCATCATGGCTTACATCACGGGGACCTCGCGAGGTCTCCCACGCCTTGAGCTCTCCGCCCTTCGCGAGCCAGCCTGGTGAGGCTGCCCCGAGGAGGTCTTGCGTCGTCCGCCTCGCGAGGCTTGGCCCCTCGCGAGGGTCTTGAGTGCTTGCTGGTGAAGATGGGCCGCACAGGGCCGCTAGTGGAGCCATGCCGTGGGCCACAGGCAGGCAAGTCTGGGGAACCCCGTTCACAAAACACCGACATATCATGTATCTCTTTGTGTTTCCAGGATCTAGCATATGTGTGACCGTATCTTGTTGGTTTGAGTGATTCTCTCATGTTTCCCCTCGTGATTTCTCCTCGTGTTCTTCGTGTTCATCGCGGGATCCGCTCCTTTTGTGAAAGTTCGGCCATCTAGGGTTCCACCCTACATCACATTGTATCGGCAATTTGTTGGATGATATTCATCATATAACAGTCATAACCTAGGGCGATACAACACTAGCTCTGGTTCATAAATATAATGTAGGCATGTATTCCGTAAATAGTCACGTGTGCTTATGGAAATAACTTGCATGACATCTTTTGCCCTACCCTCCCGTGGCAGCGGGGTCCTATTGGAAACTAAGGGATATTAGGGCCTCCTTTTAATAGTGAACCGGAACAAAGCAATAACACATGGTGAATACATGCCTACATTATAACCGGGAAGTGTCTCGACTATTGTCACTCCGGGGTTGCTGGATCATAACACATAGTAGGTGACTATAACATGCAAGAACGGATCTAGAACATAGATATGATGGTGATAACATAAACGGTTCAGATCCGAAATCATGGCACCCGGGCCCAAAGTGTCAAGCATTAAGCATAGCAAAGTTATAGCAACATCAATCTCAGAACATAGTTGATACAAGGGATCAAGCTATAACAAAACTAATTCGATTACATGATGAATCTCATTCAACTCCTCACCGACTAGCGAGCCTACCAAGGAATTACTCACTCTCAGTGGAGAGCATCATGGAATTGGTGATGGAGGAGGGTTGGTACGGTGATGACGAAGACGGAACATCCCCCTCTTCGGAGCCCGGAGGGACTCCAGATCTGGCCTCCCGATAAAGAACAGTAGGTGACGGCGGCTCTGTATCGCGAACAGGGGGGCAGGCGTGCCTTGGTGGGTTGTGCCCACCCAGGTGCCCCGTCCGGTGGTTCCTGGCTCCAGAAATTCTCTATTATTGTATAAATATTTCTCGCAAAGTTTCATTCCATTCCATGAACTTTTATTTCTGCACAAAAACAGCACCATGGTAGTTCTGCTGAAAGCAGCGTCAGTTCAGGTTAGTTTTCATTCAAATCATGCAAATTAGAGTCCAAAACAAGAAGAAAAGTGTGATGACCCGAGACCGACGCTCCAGACGCTTTTCATGTATTTGCGTTTTGAAGTGTGAATTGTTTGTTTGTTGCATTGCATCATGTCATTATGCCATTAATTTGGCAACTGTTTTAAAACTCAAATAAACTGCATGGATCTTTGATCCATTTAAATCTAGGGAAATTCACATGGTGATTTCTCTTTATAACTTATAAAATATCCTCCTAATATTTAGGGAGCTAAAAGTAATATTCCAATAAATTTGGAATTACCGTAAAACACACTTGTAATTTTAAATTTCGATTGACCACTCTCTATTCGTCACTCACTCCAATTCTAGTTGTGGTGCTTTGGTATATGTCAAAGTATCCACATGCCAGATTTCTGCTTGATTTGAATTTATTTGACCCTTCAAATAAATTCGTAACCTTCCTTTTTTCCTTGTGCTGGAAATAGAAAAGGGAGAACCTTTTCTTTTTCTGTCGGGCCGCTCAACTCTCTTCTCTCTCTCTCTTTCTTTGCGTGGGAGCTAGCCCAGCAGCCAGGCCGACCCATCAACCCTCCAGAGGCCCAGCCGCACCTCACCTCTCTCCCGAACCCTATCTACCCCGATCCCCTCTCTTATCGATGTGATCTCTCCCTCTATCTCCCTCACGCCGCCACTCACACACGCACGTGCACAGCTCCCCGCGCCTGATCCATGGTGCTCTGCCGCCCATGCCTCGCCCTTTTCCGTGGCTGAAGTAGCCTGCCGCGGCGCTATGCCCATGTCCGACCCCGCAAGCCAACCACCCTGCCGCCCTGCGTGCTCGCCGTCGGACGCTACCAGCGTCGCCCAGGCACCACAACTCCTCCATGCAACATTTGCCTGAGCTCCTGCAGCCGTCATCACGCGCCCGCAACGCTCGACCTCCTTCCCGAGCTCGACACCTCACCCCGCCGCCGCGTCAGTTCCTTCATCTCCTGCTCGAGTCGCCTGCATCAGCCCCGGAGATCACCGCCGCTAGAAATCGCCAGGTCCAGCGATCCCTTGTCCAGCGGGCCCTCTCCTTCCTCGGCGGAGTTCCCCTTGAGCCTCCCCCTCGTTCGCGTCCACAACCGCTAGGCAGTGCCTCCTCGAGCGTCCGTAGTCCTCCCGAAAGTCTGCGCTGCCTCACCCATCTATCAGGAATGCCATGCCCGCCCCCCATGGAGTCTCACCGGCCGAGAACTAGACGCGCCCTGTGCCTCCTTCCTACTGCCCACCCGAGGCCCTTGTGTTACTTTGTTTCGGACCATCTATACCGGCAATATCACCTACATGGACGCCAAGTACGACGACACCGAAGACCCGGACTTCACCAAAACCAGTACTCAAAGACACTAGGGTGCACCAAGTATCTCTACCGGTGACTCGAACGTTTGTGAACCGTATATGACTACACGTCGACGACAAGTGTACCTCTACATCCTGAAATCACTAAATACCGCACTGAAACGCAAGTACAATAAGGAACCTCGAAGGACTTGGACGCGCCAAGTCCCTCTCCGACAAGCATACCACTTCCGTCGCCGAAGACCCAGGTAGCAGAAATGCCAAGTTCCTCTCCGTCGTGAACCACTACTTCCAAAACACGCCGTGAACGACTACCGTCGCCAAGATCGTGAGTAGCTCTACCGTTGTCGTGTACCACTACTTTCACTACCGTCACAAGAACGACTACTTCACTACGAACTTGATCCGTCCCAAAAATGCACGCGTCGAAGGTATAACGCCGAGGCGATCATCCGTGGACCGTTTGCATGCGATGTGCGTATGAGATGGATGCATGTATCTATTGCTCGTCGCGCATGATGTATCGCTTGCACGGTCCACGTCGTTTGCCATGTTTCGCTATGTGGTAACCCGGTAATCGGGATCACCCCACCATCTTTTGCATGTTCCGTACATCCACACTTTCTTTTGCACCGACATCTTGACGAGTTGTCGGATCATCGAAATGTTGCCGTGACACCATTTCTGTTGTCGCTGCCGTGGCACCCCTTTTGTTCTGCCATGGTGACCAAATGCTTCGTAACATGCTCATATTAACATTTTCGTAAAAATTGCATAAAACTTGCATATGTCATCTGCATCATGATAAGAACATTTAAAATGTTTAAAATTGTTGTTTGCATTAAATTACTAAAATGACATGTGGGGATTTACTGGAATTATTGTTTGTTGTTTCTGGCCTCATTTAAACTTGCCTAGATATGCAGCTTAATTATGCTTCGCCTCTTGCCATGTTAACCAACACTTAATATTGTTGGGTAGCTTTAACGAGAGTAGACTAAATAATTAAATGTCATGTTTCGTCGATATGCGACTCGTTTCATATTGAGCTCCACTTAATTTGTAGTATTGTTCGTTATATTTTGCCATGCCATGACTCATTAAACCGGACATGCATTATACTTGATTGTGCATCATGCCATGTTTATGTGATGGTTGTTTACTATGTTGTTTGCTTCTTTCCGTTTGTGCTTCTTCTCGATAGTTCCAGTTACATTATGATTGTGAGGATTTGTTTGACTACATTGGATCGTCTACTTCATGGATTCGGTCTTCTTCCTAGCGGGATTTCAGGCAAGATTACCATTACCATGATACCACTACTATCTTTGCTTTGCTAGTTGTCTCGATGCTATCGCTATGTCGCGCTACCTACCACTTGTTTATCAAGCCTCCCAAATTGCCATGATAGCCTCTTAACCTTTTCCACCATCCCAGCAAACCGTTGTTTGGCTATGTCACCGCTTTGCTCAACTCCTCTTATAGCGTTGCTAGTTGCAGGTGCAGTTGCAGGTTGTTCAATGTTGGGACATGGATATCATGAGATATCACAATATCTATTATTTAGTTAATGCATCTATATATTCGGTAATGGGTGGTAGGTTCGGCCTTTTGCCTGGTGTTTCGTTCCACTCATGGTGCCTTAGCTTCCGTCATACCGGTGTTATGATCCTTGATTTTGCGTTCCTAACACGGTCGGGGTTTATGCCCCCCTTGACAGTTCGCTTTGAATAAAGCTCCTGCAGTAAGGCCCAGCATCGGTTTTAACATTTCCCCAACATAATAATAAACATGATAATATATTTGACGCATAGGGAGTTAGCGCTACCCGAGGTTCGTTATTCAACATAATACAGGGGGCCAGTGCTGAAGGTGCTGGTCCAAACTTGGTAGACTGTGGGGCCACCATGGGGAAACTCGAGGTCGGGTTTTACTCGTAGGAGGTCCCATCCGATTGTGGCCTGAGACGGCATAAGCGCGGCTACTATCAGGCTGTCGGCACATCGGGAGGTCTTGCTGGACTTGTTTATCCATTGTCGAAATGTCATGTGAACCGGGACTCCGAGCTTGATTGGGTTGTCCTGGGAGGAGGATTTTCCTCCATTGATCGTGGGAGTTTGTGATGGACTAAGTTGGGACACCCATGCAGGGTTTAAACTTTTGAGAGCCGTGCCCGCGGTTATGTGGTAGATGGGAATTTTTGATATCCGGTTGTAGAGAACTTGACACCAGATCCGAACTGAAATACACCAACCGCATGCATAATCGTGACCATCTCTTTTGGAGTGAGATCGAGAAGAGAACACGGTGGGGTTATGTTTGAACGTAAGTAGCTTAGGATCACTTCTTGATCATTACTAGTTTGCGACCGTTTGCGTAGCTTCTCACCTTACTCTTGTATTTGTAAGTTAGCCATGATACCATGCTTAGTGCTTGCTGCAACCTCACCACTTATCCATACCATACCCAGTAAGCCTTGCTAGTCTTGATACCCATGGTAATGGGATTGCTGAGTCCTTGTGGCTCGTAGATTACTGCAACAACTATTGCAGGTATAGGTAATGCGATGATCTGACGTGAGAGCAATGCTTGCTTGTTTTGGAGTTCTTCTACTTCTTCTTCGATCAAGGGATAGGTTCCGGGTCGGGAGCCTGGGATTAGCAGGGTGGATGCCATTATTCTTTTTCGTTTGGTTTGATCTGTTATCAGATCCCGCTCTTCTGTATGATGATTGCTATGTATTCATGTTGTAGCTTGTGGCGAGTGTAAGCCTTTATCTTGTATTCTTATTTATTCCGTACATGGTATGTTGTAATTATATCCACCTTGCTATGCACTCAAAATGCGGTTGTGCCCCAATCATGAATTCATCACATGATCGGGATATAATCGCATCTTGGGTGCTACAAGTTGGTATCAGAGCCTTACCGACCTTATGATCCCCCTTGATTGATCGAACTGCGGCTGTTGTTGAGTCTAGAAAGGAACTATTTTGAGTTTTAGTTATACCGGAGAGTGGGAATTCTCTTTACGTCTTATCCCGTTTGTCGCTCTGGTGATGACTCGCGATGTAGGTCTTTTCGTACTCTTCTATCATTTTTCACGCAATTTTTTTAGGACCACGCGGGTATTGTGGAATCATTTTGATATCATTGTAACAGGGATTCTTTCTTGGTGCCTCCTAACATTTAGGGGTTGTGGCAGTGTCCCAGGGAGTTGAGCTCCAAGGTGTTTTCGTTATAGTGTTTATCGTTTCAGTTCCGGAATACCTGAGGTTGCCGACATCGAAAATACTTCGATACTCTTTGTGGTGAGAGTAGTTTGACGCCACACAGTACTAGGGAGAGCGATCAGATGTATTGCCACAACTAGTATATCGGATGTTTTTGAAGGTATGAGGTACACGATTTCCGAGGTTTTCTTGGTTATGTGTTGACGGATGGATATAGTTGGAGTGTAGGATTTGTTAGTTGTGTGAGATATTTGTGCCTCCCTGTATCCCCAACACCATATTGCATAACCAGAAAATTTCGGGAGTTCATAGGTGGGAATTCAAGTAGTTACCTAGGATATCTTTCTAACAGATGCATGATATGAGGTTGGGGTTCGACGTCTAGTGGTCCGCCTCTCGATGGTCATTTTTACAGTGGTCTCGTTGTGTCTTAAAGAGTCCTTGGCTATGCTG
This sequence comes from Triticum monococcum, assembly GCA_034509565.1. NCBI lineage: Eukaryota > Viridiplantae > Streptophyta > Magnoliopsida > Poales > Poaceae > Triticum > Triticum monococcum. Next base: position 245,530,836 of record CM067846.1, on the reverse strand, counting down.
ACTCGAGGATGCTTCGTTTGTCATGTGCACTGCCTTGTACATGATGGTGCTGTACGATCGAGCCCGTGTGGGCCCCACCACGAAAAATTCGCCCGAAATCTCTATCATATGTTTGTTTCCGGCTTATTCTGCAAGCCCAATCCTTGTTTTGTTTTGAGTTGTGGTATTCGAGTTGCTTCGATGCCAAGTGTTGATTCCATACCTTTCCTAAGCGGTGTTCTCATATTTCTATGGGAGTGCTAATCTTTCGTGATCGAGATTGTCATGCCAATGCTTTTCCTACCAGTGCGTTTCTCTTAAAGATGATCCTATCTTTTCCCCATTGCAAGATCAATTCCCAATTTTCTCAATGATGTCATCTCATCCCTCCTAAGTTGCCTTTGTTTTTCCCACCGTCCCACCCTTTTCTTCAAGGACTCAGATTTGTTAATCAAGTATTCATTTTATTTACGTGAAGTCTTTTCATTCTTTTCCTTCAATATTCTTAACCGGCGATCTCTCGTGAAGATGCACAACAGTTTCAAGTTCATCGTCTTTCGTTCTTGTCTCTTCTCAAGTGGATTCAATTCAAGCATCGATGTTGATCATATCCCTTTCCTTGATTCAAATGTTTTCTCATGCTGCTGCGCCTCTTAATCGCCCCCTCTTGCTATTAAATTTGTTCCGGAGTGCTGAAGATGTATCAGGAGATTTGTGTTTCCATTCTCAATCCGTTCAATCTATTTCAAGGTTGTTATCATATTCAAGCCATTTAATTTGACCGGTGCAATCTCTCTTTTAAAATCGTTCAACGGTGTTTCTTTTGAGTGGGCCCTAACCCATAGCTCTTTTCCCAGGATCTTACCTGACTCTTCTAATTTTCTGGAGTTATTCTCAAATTCTTTCCAAAGTGTGACGTAAGAATCGATTCCATCAGTCATATGTCTTCTCCAAGATCGCATTTTAAATTCTATTCATTGTTGGTTCAATATTTCTATTCTTCATTGTTCCAGAGTGCCTCAACAATTCATGGTGGTATTTCTCATCGTCATTCTCAACATTTGAAGATGGAACAAGAGTTTTTCCTCCAAATATTTGTCCGTTCTCTTGAAGATTCATGGTTCTAGTTTCATGCCATACTCATAATTGTTTTCGATTGTGAGAATTCTTTTCATACCCATCCGATGTATTTCAGGAGTTGCTTTCCTTTCTCGGTCATCCGAAGGCCATCATTTCAAATGATTTCTTCATTCCCATCTTTCAACTTCATTTCCGTAATTCTTCTCAATTCATGCCTCTTTGTTCGTCTCCATATTCTTCCGGTGCTTTGCTCAAGTATTCTCTAGTCAGCTCGTGATCTCTTCGCTCCCATATATCTAAGTTCCCTCAAGTATTTTCGTTTGTTTTCAAACTCTTCCCAGCGATTCATTCTCTTTTCTTCGTTTGTTTTCAAATTCTTACGATGGTTCGGTCAAGATTCCTTTTCCTTTGTTACCATATCAATTCATTCGTTCTTTCCAAAAAATCCTACCTGTGGCCATTGAGTTTGTGCTATATCTCTCTTAATCCTTTCAAAGAACAATAAGTAGTATGCCAAATCCATTGCTTGTTATGAATTTTATTTTATGAAGGATAAACATGATATAAATCTTATTCTTGTTTTCCTCAAGGTGATTTAATTCCTTATTCGGGAGTTGTTCATGATATCATTTCTTGGTTCTAAGTTGTTCATCTTTTCTTTCCGGAGTTCCAAGTTCTCATGGTTATCTCGTCACGAAGTTCCATCCAAATAATTGCAAGGCTTCACCTTGTTCTCTCAACTTCTATTTCTTTCTATCATCCTTTTATTACCAGAGTTCTTCTTAGAGAGTCTACATGGTGGTTCATCAAGATTTAATTCATTCTTGAAGTGTTCTTCAAGATATTGTTGGAGGAGCTCAAGTATTCTTTTTCTTGCATTCCAAAAGTGCAACTCTTTCTACCTTATCTTTTGAGGTGTGTTGTGTCATTCTTGACAATTTGAATTCGTGCTTCACGATTCACAATTTGTCAGTAATGAGATATTTTAAAACCATCATTTTTCTCTTCGTTCATGAGATCGTTTCAACCGAGTAATTTCTTTGTTGGGGTTATCTTGGGTTATATTTCACCTAAGGCCTTCCCGAAGGAATGTTTCTATTGTGGTGATTATCAATGATCCAAGTTATCTCTTAATCTTCTTGGTGGAAGAAGTTTTCCATCTCTTGGTGTTCTTAATCAAATTAATTGATTCGGTTAGTGTCTGGTCTTCACCTCATAATTTTGGGATGTTTTCCATAAGCCCACAACAAGCTTATTCTTTCGTTGTTGATTTTCCAACAATTCCGTTCAACCCTTCTTCGTAAGGATGTTTTTCAAATTCATTTATAGTACAAGATGTTGTTTTCTTATCCGTTCTTTTCTTCCAGCCATCTAGATTCTATTATTTCTTCCGGAGGCATTGTGTTGTTGCTCTCGTCAATTATCATCCCATCTTGTCAAGTTCATGTTCCATTCCTTCCATGTCCAACTGGAGTGTAGCCCGAATTCTTCCTTTCTCATCTCATTTTAACAGGAGTGCTTTCAAAGTCTATCTTGTTCCTTGAGCTCTTGGTTCTTGTTGTATTCCTTGCTAACGGAGTGTTTGCAATCTCGTTCATCTTCATTGTATTCTTCCTTTCAATTTGTTCAACCTCTCAAGGTTCGTGGTTTCACCCGTTTGTCAAAGAAGCAACTTTGTTTTACCTCTTCCTCTTCCCTTCCTTTTATAATGTCTAGATCTCGGGGCGAGATCTCTTGTAAGTGGAGGAGAGTTGTGACAACCCGAGACCGACGCTCCAGACACCTTCCATGTATTTCCGTTTCACAGTGTGAATTTTTTGTTTGTTGCATTGCATCATGTCATCATGCCATTAATTTTGCAACCATTTCAAAACTCAAATAAATTGCATGGATCTTTGATCCATTTAAATCGAGGGAAATTCACATGGTGATTTCTCTTTATAACTTATAAAATAACCTCCCAATATTTAGGGAGCTAAAAGAAATATTCCAATAAATTTGGAATTACCGTTAAACATAGTTGCAATTTTAAATTTCGTTTGACAACTCTCTATTTATCGCTCACTCCAATTCTAGTGGTGGTGTTTTGGTATATGTCGAAGTATCCACATGCCAAATTTCAGCTTGATTTGAATTTATTTGACCCTTCAAATAAATTCGTAACCTTCCTTTTTTCCTTATGCTGGAAATAGAAAAGGGAGAACCTTTTCTTTTTTTGACGGGCCGCCCAACTCTCTCTCTCTCTCTGTCTCTCTCTCTCTTTGCGTGTCAGCCAGCCCAGCAGCCAGGCCGACCCATCAACCCTCGTGAGGCCCAGCCGAACCCTAGCTACCCTGATCCCCTCTCTTATCGATCTAATCTCTCCCTCTAGTCTCTCCCTCACGCCGCGACTCACACACGCACGTGCACAGCTAGTGCCAGGAGGAGCTCCCCACGCCCGATCCATGGCGCTCTGCCGCCCTTGCCTTGCCCTCTTCCGTGGCTGCAGCAGCCTACCGCAGACTTGCCTCAGCACTGCGCCCTTGTCTGACCCCAAAAGCCAACCGCCCCGCCGCCCTACGTGCTCGCCACCGGAGGCTACCAGCGTCGCCCAGGCGCCACAGCTCCTCCATGCAGCATCCGACTGAGCTCCTGTAGCCGTCATTGTGTGACCGCAACGCTCGACCACCATCCCGAGCACGACACCTCGCCCTGCCATTGCGTCGTCTTCTTCATCTCCTGCTCGAGTCCCATACATCAGCCTCGGAGATCACCACCGCCGGAAATCGCCAGGTCCAGCGACCCCTCGTCCAGCGGGCCCTCTCATTCCTCGGTGGAGTTCCCCTTGAGCCCCCTCGTTCGCGTCCACAGCCGTGAGGCAGTGCCTCCTCGAGCGTCCATACTCCTCCCGAAGTCTTTGCTGCCTCACCTGACTATCAGGAATGCCATGCCGCCGCCCCATGGAGTCCCATCGGCCAAGAAGCAGACGAGCCTCGTGCCTGCTTCCTGCCGCTGACCACCACCATCGCCTCCTTGCTGCTGCTCACCCGAGGCCCTTGTGTCGCTTTGTTTTGGACCATCTAGACCGTCCAGATCGACTACATGGACGCCAAGTACCATGACACCGAAGACCCGGACTTCACCAAAACCAGTACTCGGCGACCCTAGGGTGCACCAAGTACCTCTACCGGTGACTCGAACGTCTATGAACCATGTACAACTACATGTCTACGACAAGGGTACCTCTACATCCTTGAATCATAGAGTACCGCACCGAAACGCAAATACAACAAGGTACCCCGAAGGACTTGGACGCGCCAAGTCCCTCTCCGACAAGCAAGCAACTTCCATCACTGAAGACCCAGGTAGCAGAAACACCAAGTTCCTCTCCGCCGTGAACCACTACTTCCACAACACGTCGTGAACGACTATAGTCGCCAAGATCGCGACTACCTCTACTGTCGTCGTGTATCACTACTTCACTACTGTCGCGAGAACGAATACTCCCACTATGAACTTGATCCGTTCTGAAAATGCACGCTTAGAAGGTATAACACCGAGGCGATCTCCCGTGGGCCGTGTGCATGCGATGTGTGTATGAGATGGATGCATGTATCTGTTACTCGCCGTGCATGATGTATCGCTTGCACGTTCCTCCTCGTTTGCCATGTTTCTCCGCATGGGAAACTGGTAACCGGGATCACCCCACCATCTTTTGCATGTTCCGTACATCCACACTTTCTTTTGCACCGACCTCTCGACGAGTTGTCGGATCATCGAAATGTTGTCGAGGCACCATTTTTGTTGTCATTGCCGTGGCACCCCTTTCGTTCCGCCATGGTGACCAAATGCTTGATAACATGCTCAGTTCAACATTTTCATAAAAAATGCATAAAACTTGCATACGTCATCCGCATCATGATAGCAACATTTAAAATGTTTAAAATTGTTGTTTGCATTAAATTGCTAAATGACATGTGGGGATTTACCAGTATTATTATTTGTTGTTTCCGGCCTCACTTAAACTTGCCTAGATAGGTAATTTAATTATGCTTCGCCTCTTGCCATGTTAATGAACACTTAGTATTGTTGAGTTGCTTTAACAAGAGCGTACTAAAAAATTCGATGTGGTGTTTCTTCGATATGCAACTCATTGCATATTGAGCTCCACTTAATTTCTAGTATTATTCGTTGCCCTTTGCCATGCCACGACTCATTATACCGGACATGCATCATACTTGATTGTGCATCATGCCATGTTTATGTGATGGTCGTTTACTATGTTGTTTTCTTCTTTCCGGTTGTGTTTCTTCTCGATAGTTTCGGTTACGTTACGATTGTGAGGACTTGTTCGACTATGTTGGATAGTCCACCTCATGGATTCGGTCTTTTCCTAGCGGGATTTCAGGCAAGATGAACGTTACCATGGATACCACTACTATCTTTGCTTTGCTAGTTGTCTCGATGCTATCGCTATGTCGCGCTACCTACCACTTTTTTTTATCAAGCCTCCCAAATTACCATGATAGCCTCTAACCTTTTCCACCATCCTAGCAAACTATTGCTTGGCCATGTTACTACTTTGCCCAGCCCCTCTTATAGCATTGCTAGCTGCAGGTATAGTTGTAGGTTGTTCCATGTTGGGACATGGATATCATGGTATATCACAATATCTATTATTTAATTAATGCATCTATATACTTGGTAATGCATGGAAGGCTCGGCCTTTTGTCAGGTGTTTTGTTCCACTCATGCCGCCCTAGTTTCCATCATACCGGTGTTATGATCATTGATTTTTCGTTCCTAGCACGGTCGGGGGTTATGGGCCCCCCTTGACAGTTCGCTTTGAATAAAACTCCTCCAGCAAGGCCCAACATTGGTTTTAACATTTGCCAAACATAATAATAAACCTGATAATAAATTTGATTCATATGGAGTTAGCGCTACCCGAGGTTCGTTATTCAACATAATACAGGGGGCCAGTGCTGAAGGTGCTAGTCCAAACCGGGTAGACTGCGGGGCGACCACGGGGAAATTCGAGGTCTAGTTTTACTCGTAGGATCTCCCATCCATCCGTGGCCTGAGACGAGATATGCGCGGCTACTATCAGGGTGTCGGCACATCGGGAGGTCTTGCTAGACTTCTTTATCCATTGTCGAAATGTCTTGTGATCCGGGATTCCGACCTGGATTGGGTTGTCCCGGGAGGATGATTTTCCTCCATTGATCGTGAGAGTTTGTGATGGACTAAGTTGGGACACCCCTGCAGGGTTTAAACTTTTGAGAGCCATGCCCGCGGTTATGTGGCAGATGGGAATTTTTTATATCCGGTTGTAGAGAACTTGACACCAGATCTGAACTAAAATACACCAACCATGTGCGTAATCGTGACCGTCTCTTTTTGAGTGAGTTCAAGAAGAGAACATGCTGGGGTTATGTTTGAAAGTAAGTAGCTCAGGATCACTTCTTGATCATTACTATTTTGCGACCGTTTGCGTTGCTTCTCACCTTACTCTTGTATTCGTAAGTTAGCCACCATACCATGCTTAGTGCTTGTGCATCCTCATGACTTATCCATACCATACCCATTAAGATTTGCTAGTCTTGATACCCATGGTAATGGGATTGCTGTGTCCTTGTGGCTCACAATTACTACAACAACAGTTGCAGGTACATGTAGTGCGATGATCTGACGTGATAGCGATGCTTGCGTGTTTTGGAGTTCTTCTGCTTCTTCTTCGATCAAGGGATAGGTTCCGGGTCGGGAGCCTAGGATTAGCAGGGTGGATGTCGTTCTTCTTTCTCATTTGGTTTGATCTGTAGTCGGATCCTGCTCTTCTGTATGATGATTGCTATGTATTCACGTATTCATGTTGTAGCTAGTGGCGAGTGTAAGCCTTTATCTTGTATTCTCATCTATTCAGTACATGGTATGTTGTAATGATATCCATCTTGCTACGCGCTCGAAATGCGGTTGTGCCCCAATCATGAATTCATCACGTGATTGGGATAGAATCACATCTTGGGCGTTACAGAAAGTGTTAGGAAAAGTAGATACGATGAAGACATTTCAGAGACTTTGTTCCTTTTTTGTCTTATCCACACAACCACCAACATCGTACTCTATTCCACCCATAATTCTATATCCATGGCTCACGCCCATGTATCACATGTGAGTTGAAAAAGCTAAAGCACGTTAAAAAGTATGAATCAATTGCTTGGCTTGTCATTGGGGTTGTGGATGATAAATAATTTCTGTTAAGACGATGGAGCATGACAAGACTATAGATTTTGTAGGGATAACTTTCTTTAGCCATGATATTTTGAAAAGACATGATTGCTTTTTAGTATACTTTAAGTATTATTATTTTTATGTCAATATTAAACTTTTGTTTTGAATCTTACAGATCTGAATATTCATGCCACAGAAAGAAAGATAACATGATAATCATGTTAGGTAGCATTCCACAAAAAAAGTTCTATTTTTATCATTTACCTACTCAAGGATGAGCAGGAATTAGGCCGAGGGATGCTTGATACGTCTCCAACATATCTATAATTTTTGATTGCTCCATGTTGGTATGTTATCAATCTTGGATGTTTTATATGCATTATTATGCTATTTTACATCATTTTTTGGGGCTAACCTATTAACCTAGTGCCAAGTGCAGTTGTTATTTTTTACTTGTTTTTTTCTTTACATAAAATCAATACCAAACGGTGTCCAAACAGAACAAAACTTTTTGACGGTTTTTCTTGGACCACAAGAGACCCTGGAAGCTTCGGGAGGAGGCCATAAGGGCAATGGGATGGCCACAAGCTCGGAGGGCACGCCATAGGGGGGCAACCCCCAAGCTTGTGCCCCCCCGTGGCACTTCCAACTCTAATTTTTCTTCTATAAATACCCAAATATTCCCCATAGACCAGAATGCACACCAGAAATACTTTTCTGTGTAGCAAGTTTCTGTCTTTGTGAGATCCCATCTGGAGACGTTTTTCGGTACTCTGCCTGAGGGGGATTCGACCACGGAGAGCTTCCACATCAACCTTACTGCCCTGCAGATGATGTATGAGTAGTTTACCACAGACCTATGGGTCCATAGCTAGTAGCTAGATGGCTTGTTCTCTATCTTTGATCTTCAATACAATGTTCTCCTCGATGTTCTTGGAGATCTATTTGATGTAATCTCTTTTGCGGTACGTTTGTTGAGATCCGATGAATCGCTGGTTTATGATCAGATTATACATGAATATTATTTGAGTCTTCTCTAAACTCTTTTATGCATGAATTATATAGCTTAGTATTTTTGTCCAATCTATTGATTTGGTTTGGCCAACTAGATTGATTTTTCTTGCAACGGGAGAGGTGCTTTGTAATAGGTTCAATCTTGCGGTGCTTATTCCCAGTGACAGTAAGGGACATGAAACATATTTGTATTGCTGCCATTAAGGATAAAAAGATGGGATTTGTTCATATTGATTGGATCTATCCTCTACATCATGTCATCTTGCTTAAGGCGTTACCCCGTTCTTGTTAACTTAATACATGCTCTAGACGCATGCTCGATAGCAGTCAATGCGTGGAGTAATAGTAGTAGATGCAGGAAGGAGTCGGTCTACTTGTAACAGAATGTGATGCATGTATACATGATCATTTCCTGAGATATCGGCATAACTATCAATTGCTCAACAGTAATTTGTTTACCCACCGTATGCTTTTTTCAAGAGAGAAGCCTCTCTTGAAAACTATGGTCCCGTGTCTACCTTTTATCATATTATTTCCAGATCTATAAAATAAAAAACACAAAAATACCTTACTGCAATTTGTTTACTTTTATTTTATTTCTCACTTTGACTTATCTTTTATATCTACTAGTATCAGATCTCATCCTTGAAAGTAATCGAGAAGGGATTGACAACCCCTTTATCGTGTTGGGTGCAAGTATTGGTTTTTTTGTGTATGTGCAATTATTGGAGACTTGTGTGTTCCTCCTACTGGAGTGATACCTTGGTTCTCAACTGAGGGAAATACTTATCTCGACTTTGCTGCATCACCCTTTCCTCTTCAAGGGAAAAACCAACGCAAGCTCAAGAATTAGCAACGTGTCACTCATATGTTGGTCCCCATAACTTCATGCTTTGCATGGACTAAACTTATCATTAACCGAGTTGATGAACGGTCGATACTAAAAATTTGTTCACCGCATTTGCAAGGGTTTACTATGCAAAAATGTTAACTATCATATGAGATACTCTTGCTAACGAAATATATTGTGTTGCACACACATACTTCTAATGTTGTCTTTGAATGAACACAACTTTTTTATCTGGGAGTAGGAATTATGTGAATGATTCTACTTTGTCTCTAACTTATATTTGCAAAAGCAACTTCAATTTTATAAGCCCAAAACATATGTTGATCCATTGAGTAATACGGTTTGCTTCTATCAAGATATTTTCTACAATTTGGGATGCACAAAATCTTGCTAACAAAAAAATGTGTGACATCTTCATATACCATGCATATACGTAGTTTGTTTCATTTGCACTGTTGCAGGTTATCAAAAACCGAGGACAATTTTTCTTGAAGGAAGGGAGGATGATGAGGACCATCCTAGGAAACTATTGTTATTTACTTGTAGAAAAACACTAAGCTTCGCTCATAAACATCACAAAAAAGTGAGAAGAGCGTTCCATACTAAGATGCAAAAACACAATCTTGAGAAATCCATAATTATGAGCATTCATGGAACACATATACTATTGTGCCATGTTTTTAAGACCTGAAACAGTAGGAGAGTTGTGAATTAAATAAAAGAATTGAGGTTCTTTCATTAGATATTTACATACCAGCCCCTTTGGGGTGGAAAACGATTGTAAAATTAAAGAGAGGCTATAAAAGTATTTAGAAATGTTTTATGGGATTCTCTTATAACTCTGTAACTTACGAGGAAAAGGCATTCTTTTAATCTGGATAGCCACGAGCCGGTTGAAGGTGTTATTCCTCTAAAGTGTTTGTTTTTCCTCTCTTTCCAAATGCTCCGTGCTACCCGAAGGAAGATTTTCACGAACATTGGCCTATTCCAGTTTGTCTTTGCTGATTCAATCCATTCTAGCCTTGTACGTCGGCCATCCCATGTTATTCCAAGTTTTGTCCAATAATTTCTACTAAGGAGCAATCAAAGAAGAGATGTTCGACCGTTTCTTCATGATTTGGGTAACAAAGTAGGCAGCCGTGGACATTTGCAATGTTGTAATGTCTGCTCTTGAGCATGTTTCTAGTATAGAGTCTGTCAGCAAGTAAAAGCCACCCAAACACTCGGATCTTCATTGTTGCTTTGTATTTCCAAATCCAAGTATATGTTTTCTATGCTTGGATGTCCCTGAAGTAGAAGGCATAATATTTATTGGATGAATATTATGTCGATCCTCAGATGCTTGTCCAAACATTCGAATGTGTTTGTTGGTCCTCAATCTCTACATTGAATTTTGACTACTGCAGGTCCCTTGTTTCTGCATGAGCTTGGGCGGAGAGGGGAAGATAGAATGCTTCTCCCAATGTCGTGGTGCCCTAGAAATCTCTAACAGGAATGTCTTGTTGACATGCATATGAAAAACGTGAGGACGGGTTTCAGCTAGGATGCCATCAAGCCAATGGTCTTTCCAAAATAGGACATCTTTTCATGTGGTTACTATGACCTGGGTAATCCCTATGTAGATTGGCATTAATTTGCTAATGTCTCGCCACCAAAATGATCCGCATGGCGCCGTTGCATGTGGTTTCTTCACTGTGTAATGAGTGTTCCATATTAGTTCCACCCAGGGTAAATCCCAATGGTTGAAGAATTTGTGTAGGTACTTGAGCAGCAGTGCATCACTTTGGATTTTCAGATTGAGAACACCAAGACCTCAACATTCCTTTGGTCTTTAGACCATATCCTACCTAGCCAGGGAGTTGCATTTATCTCCTTTTTCTGTTTTCTTGGTCCACAACCATTTTCTTTGTATTTTGTCTAGTAGATCAAGAATGCCCATCGAAAGCCTTAGTGTGCAAAGAGCATAGATGGTGAGCGAGCTTATAGCTAAGTTCAGGAATTAAAGCTTGCCACCATATGAGAACATGTTTAGGGTAGCAGATAGGCGGCGTTCCACCCTACAAACAAGTGGCATAAGATCATGTACAGTGGGTCTTCTCGTGCCAAGTGGTAGTCCGAGGTAGGTGAATGCCATGTGGCTCACAACACATCCAAAAATATTTGCCAAGTTATTGTAGACATTGATACGTCTCCAACGTATCTATAATTATTGATTGTTTTATGCTCCTTAATATCATTTTAGGGAACCAACCTATTAACCCAACACCTAGTGCCAGTTACCGTTTTCTGCTTGTTTTTGGTTTTCTAGAAAATCAGTACCAAACGGAGTCCAAACGCTACAAGACATTTTGGCAATTTTTTCCTAGACAAAAGAGACCCTAGGGAGGAGATCAGACATGAAGCGGGGAGATGGCAAGGCAACAGGGTGCACCCAAGGGGTTAGGGCACGCCCTATTACCTTGTGGACCCCACTTGTCTTTGTTTGACCTAATTACACTTCTATAAATTCTCAAATATTGGGAAAGCCCTAGAGAGACACCCGGAACACTTTTTCTACCATTGCAAGCTTCTATTCTTTCGTGAACCCATTTGGAGGCCTTTTCTGGTACTCTACCAGAGGGGGAATCGATCACTGAGGGCTTCTACATCATCCTTGCTGCCTTTAGATGACACGTGAGTAGTTTACCATAGACCTGCGGGTCCATTGCTAGTAGCTAAATGGTTTCTTCTCTCTTTTTGATCTTCAATAGCATGTCATGTTCTCCTCGATCTTCTTGGAGTTCTATCCGATGTAATCTTGTTTTGTAGTGTGTTTGTTGGGATCCGATGAATTGTGGATTTATGATATGATTATTCATTGAAAGTAATTGAGTCTTCTCTGAACTTTATTACGCATGATTATGATAGCTTTGTATTTCTCTCTGATCGATCTGTTTGGTTTGGCCAACTAGATTGATTTATCTTCAGTGGGAGAGGTGCTTTGTAATGTGTTCAATCTTGCAGCGTCCTCACCCAATGACAGTAGGGGTAGCGAGGCAGGTATTGTATTGTTGCCATTAAGGATAAAATGATGGGATTTATTCATGTTTATTGAGTTTACTTTGTCTACATCATGTCATCTTGCTTAAAGCGTTACTCTGTTTGTCATGAACTTAATACCAGAGATGCATGCAAGATAGTGGTTGATTGGTGGAGTAATCGCAGTAATTGCAGGCAGGAGCCAACCTACCTGTCACGGATGTGATGCCTATATGTGTGATCATTTCCATGAATAATGTCATAACAATGCGCTTTTCTATCAATTGCCCAACATTAATTTGTTTACCCACCATATGCTATGTGTTCTAGAGAGAAGCCACTAGTATAAACTAAAACCAAAAATACTTTTCTACAATTTATTTACTTTTGTTTTACTTTGTAGTTTATCTATCTATCACTATCAGAATTAATCCTGGCAAGTAACGGGTTCAAGGGGATTGACAACCCTTGATATCGGCAAAGGTGTCCTGTCTTTCGATGAGATGGTGATTATCGTTTTCAAAGGAGTAGACTTTGACGATCTGACTACGAACATGCAAGGACGTCATGCCTTAGCAATCGCTAAACCAACTCCGAGAGGTTATTTACCATGCCGGAGCATGATCAACCTGACCACGTGGGTCTATTTCCTGCAAGCAAACAAAGAACAAGCAAGAAACTGAGATTGCAATCTGGATATTGCGACTATAAGAGGAAAGCTTTATTGATCAAGGTGGGGTTCTGTGACGTCTTGGTCCGGTCTTTGAATAGAAACGAACTACGCGAAGTTGCAGCTATGGAAAACTTTAATCTAAACAAAACCCAAAGTCTAAATGACACCGTGAGGGCTGTAATATGGAGGAATAGGGGGGAATTTCGTGACTCCTTGGAGGAGGGGTCCAAAACCAACCCTAACTTGGTTTCCCCACACATAGAGACTCTAAAAACAGCCTATACATAAGTATTTCAAATCTACATGGGCCTGGCCAATAATAAGATGACGCAACACCTATTATAGCCTCTGGACGGAATTTATGAGGTGGCATCTGGTATATTTTGTCCAAGCCATTATGCACTCATTATGGTCGCTTCAAAGTACTGAAATCATCACTTGAAACTCTGTTCTTGTTCCCCTTGCGCACACCATCTTCTCCATGCTTGATCATGCTTCAATGTTCATCGGTCATGTCCATGCTTGGCCCTTCATTTACAAGAAAAATAAATTTATCCAATTTAGGCAGCATCATATTCTCATGAACATTAGAATCATTACCAAGAAACCAAAGTTTTAATAATTAAATTGGCGTGCGCGAGCTCTCGTAATTGTTCCAGTATATGTAGTTGCAAGGATAGTGGGTGTAACTGTTAGGAGAACCTTGGCCAAACTATGTCCAGCTAGGATGGGATGCAGACGACGAAGAAATTCGCTCCCCACCCACCACCCACTTAGTAGCCACTGTCGACGATTTAATCGACATGCTCGACTTCGACTCCGAAGACATCGACGGTATGGACGACGATGCAGGAGACAAACAGGAATCACCGCCCACAGGGCGCTGGACCGCCACCTCATCATATGATATATACATGGTGGACACCCCCAAAGAAGACAATGGCGATGAGACAGTAGGGGATGACCCCTCCAAGAAACAACCCAAGCGCCAATGTCAGTGGCACCGCTCTAAGTCCCGCCATATCAAAAGTAGTGATACCGGCACAAGAGATAATAACACTCCGGATAGTGCCGAAGACAACAACAATCCCCTCTAGCATGATTTAGAGCGGGAGAGTGAACAAGCTAGCCCTCCAGAGCGGGCAGTAGATGGAGAATCGAAGGAGGACAATTACGTGCCTCTCTTCGAAGACGAGGTGAGCCTCCGCGACGAAGAATTTATCGTGCCTGAGGATCCCGTCGAGCAGGAGCGCTTCAAGCGCAGGCTTATGGCGACAATAAACAGCTTGAAGAAAAAGCAACAACAGCTTCAAGCTGACCAAGATTTGCTAGCAGATAGATGGACCGAAGTCCTTGCGGCCGAGGAATACGAACTCGAGCGCCGCTCCAAGAGTTACCCAAAGCGCAGGTTGCTACCTCACCTCGAGGAGGATGCATTGAAACCTACATCACCAGTGTACAATGCGGCTGACCAGCCACCGCGTGGCCGAGCCAGAGAGGCGTTTCAGCCTGAAGTTCAGCCTGCACCCCGCCGCCACAAAAATACCAAGGCCCAGGGCAACACACGGGACCTGCGAGACGTCTTGGAAAGCAGGGAAAAACATGTAAGGTCAATATACGGGTCAAAGGGGCGCGCGCCAACGCGCGACGATGACCGTCACGCCGGAAACACTAATAGTAAATCCGGCCGGGCCAGACACAGCAGACAAGACTTATATGAACTGCGTTGTAATATAGCCCGGCACAGAGGCGCCGCACACCCCCTATGCTTCACTGATGAAGTTATGGATCACGAATTCCTGGAGGGTTTTAAACCCGTAAATATCGAATCGTATGATGCTACGACAGATCCTGCTGTATGGATTGAGGATTTCCTCCTTCATATCCACATGGCTCGCGGTGATGATCTGCATGCCATCAAGTACCTCACACTAAAACTCAAAGGACTAGCTCGACATTGGCTGAATAGCTTGCCAGCAGACTCTGTCGGCAGTTGGGAGGATTTGGAAGACGCATTCCTTGACAACTTCCAGGGCACTTATGTGCGACCACTGGATGCTGATGACCCGAGCCATATAACTCAGCAGCCAGGGGAATCAGCCAGGCAATTCTGGACACGGTTCCTAACCAAGAAAAACCAAATTTTCGACTGTCCAGATACAGAGGCCTTAGCGGCATTCAAGCATAACATCCGTGACGAGTGGCTCGCCTGGCACCTCGGCCAGGAGAAGCCGAAATCTATGGAAGCCCTCACGACACTCATGACCCCCTTTTGCGCGGGCGAGGATAGCTGGCTGGCTCACAGCAACAACACATCAAGGAATCTGGGCATTTCGGATACCAAAGATGCCAACGGCCAACCACGCTGTAACAGACAAAAGCGTCGCAAAAACGGCGATAACGCCGATGATACGGCAGTCAATGCCGGATTCAGAGGCTCTAGATCCGGTCAGCGGAAAAAAGCCATTCAAAAGAAGTACTCCGGGCCCATCCAGTTTGGATCGCATACTCGATTGCTAGTGTCAAATACACGGCACCCCTGATAAGCCAGCCAATAACACTAACAGAGAATGCTGGGTGTTCAAGCAGGCCGACAAGTTGAATGCCGAAAACAAGGACAAGGGGCTGCATAGTGATGACGAGGAGGAGCCCCGGCCGCCGAACACGGGAGGACAGAAGAGGTTCCCCCCACAAGTGAAGATGGTGAACATGATATACGCAACCCACATTCCCAAGAAGGAACGGAAGCGTGCACTAAGGGAAGTCTATGCGATGGAGCCCGTCGCCCCAAAGTTCAACCCATGATCCTCATGTCCGATCACCTTCGATCGCAGGGACCACCCCACTAGTATCCATCATGGTGGATCTTCCGCATTGGTCCTAGAACCCATCATCGACAGATTTCACCTCACTCAAGTCCTTATGGACGGCGGCAGCAGCCTGAACCTGCTCTATCAGGATACAGTGCGCAAAATGGGTAATAGATCCCTCGAGGATTAAACCCACCAAAACCACCTTTAAGGGCGTCATCCCAGGTGTAGAGGCCCATTGCACGGGCTCAATCACACTGGAAGTGGTCTTTGGAGCTCCGGACAACTTCCGAAGTGAGGAGTTAATCTTTGATATCGTCCCGTTCCGCAGTGGCTATCACACACTGCTTGGGCGAACCGCATTTGCAAAATTCAATGCGGTACCGCATTACGCATACCTCAAGCTCAAGATGCCAGGACCTAGGGGGTCATAACAGTCAATGGAAACACATAACGCTCGCTCCGCACGGAAGAGCATACTGTGGCCATCGCAGCAGAAGCACAAAGCAGCCTTTTTAGGCAAACCACCAATTCGGTGATATAGCCCCCAGGCACCGTCAAGCGAGTCCGGAGTAACCTGCAACAGGATCGTCTGGCACGTTCAGAGCTCACCTAGCAATCCGGCCCCCGTCCTAGTCCCAGTCAAGCGACAAAATCTGTGCTGCGCGTACATAATTACGCACTGAAAATACCATGGGTATAGGCAGGGGCACGATCAGGGCATGTCCCACAATGCGGCTTAACCACCCTAGGGGCTGCATACCTTTATCATTTTTTCTCTTTCAGGACCTTACTCTCTGGAAGCCCTTTCCAGCAGTATGATTGCCGGACACATTACGGGAAGGAACAACCAAGGAGGCAAGAAGCTAAGGCGTACAAGGGAACCCCCAGGTGGTCTCTAATAACAATCGATATACCCGCTTTTTTACTTCCCATATGCAGCTTGCCCTTGGATAGGACATGTCAAATAGTCCTATTTTTTGCTTATTGCACTACTTGTATCAGTACGCTTCGACGTATTATTTGAATAACAATGCATATCATTACTCTATTATTGCATTATCCATCTTTTTCTTATATGTTCATTTCGACAACTTGCACCCATACATTCTGGTACGGTCAGTACGCCAGGGGCTTTTCGTTTACCCCATAATATGGCGTGAGAAGTCCGAACACTTTCGACAGTGCGACACCCCGAACTTATAGCATTATATGCATCAGCTCCGAATCATGTCTTGGGTCAATAGTTGGGTTTGCGCGGCTCTCATGTTTTGGTACCTTACATTCCGCTATATCGGCTAAGGTAGCACTGGGAGAACTACTGCGATTGTGTCCCGGTTCTTCCGGACGAGCACCTTAGTAGAGAAAGCCGAAAAATGACTATCATGATAAGGCGAGAGCTGGTCGCTGTTCGAGAGGTCTCAAGTCCTTAAAGACTTTTTTCGCTTCAGGCGAGGAGTCGGCCTTGCCCGGCTTAGGCATATATAGCGCCCCAAATTTGGCCTTCTGAATACTAGGGACTTCACCAAATTTTAAAATTGTAGACTTCTATGGCTAAGTGAGAGTAATAAAGCCTTATAGTCCGATTGCCTGGTTCGTTCTGCTGACCACCTCCCTCGAAGGACCCAAAATTGGGATAAAGAGTGTTCAGGTTTATCCCGAACACCCCAGTACTAGTTACATGGGGATAGAAGCCGATGACTGGCCAACTCTCAGATTTTATAAACGGCCACACAGAAGGTAATATTTTAAATTCAAAAAGCATTGCATAGCGCAAATAAACTCGTTTCACATTACAGGATCACATGAGCATGTTTATTCAAAAATTACATCTCTGGCACATTCCTCCGCCACAAGGCGGGAACCCTTCAGGACACTGTCATAATACATTTCGGGGCAGCGATGCTCCTTGCCCTCCGGCGGCCCCTCCTTCACCAGCTTCACGGCGTCCAGCTTCGCCCAGTGCATCTTCGCCCGAGCAAAAGCCCTGCGTGCACCCTTGATGCAGACGGACCACTTTATGACTTCAAGCCGCGGGCAGGCATCCATAGGCCGCCTCACCAGACCGAAGTAGCTGCCAGGTAGGGGATCTCCAGGCCACATCAGGACTATAAGACCCTTCATGGCCTGTTCGGCCGCCTTGTGAAGCTCGACCAGTTGCTTCAGCTGGTCGCTCAAGGGCATTGGGTGTTCGGTCCCAGTATACTGAGACCAGAACAACTTTTTCGTCGAGCTCCCCTCTGCAGCTCGGTAAAACTCCGCGGCATCCAGTACACTGTGGGGAAGATCTGCAAACGCTCATGGAGAGCTCCGAACTCGGGTAAGTAAAAGGGAAGTTTCCTTCACATGCTTGGTTTGCATAATGAATGCCTTACCCGCTCCTATCTTCTTCACCGCATCAATCTCCTGGAGGGCCTTGTGGGCTTTAGCCTTGGCGCTCCGGGCGCTTTCGAGAGCCTTCGCAAGCTCGGACTCTCGCGTCTTAGAGTCAAGCTCCAAGGAATCATCTTTTTTGGCGAGAGCCTCGAGCTCTTGCTGCACCTCGCCTACCCGGGCTTCTTGCTTTTCCCTCTCAATGCGCTCCTTGGCCGCTTTGTCTTCGGCCTCGGACAGCGCCTTCTTCAGGGTCGCCACCTCAGTCGTGGCCCCTAGAAAATTCATGATGATCCTATTACTCTACAACTGAATTTCTTTTTAATATATAGACAAGGTATTGCTGACCTTTGCTCTCCTTGAGCTGCCTCTTGGTAAGGCCGAGCTCGTTCTCGGACCGCTCAAGGTCCTGCTTCAGTGCAGCGACCTCCGCAGTACGTGCGGTAGCGGCCAACAGTGAAGCCTGCATATGCACATAGACATATTCTGATTAGACTCCTGAGTAATTATTTGATCCTCTATTCGGCCTTTCTTCGTGAACGCGAAACAGAGCATCAGGGGCTACTGTCTATGCGGTAATATTTTCCTATATTTTGATTTCTTACCCGAAAGCCTGTTAGGAGGCTGGCACAAGCTTCGATTAGTCCGTTTTTGGCGGACTGAACCTTCTCGATCACCGCACTCATGATAGTGCGGTGCTCTTTGTCGATGTAAGCACCATGAAGTGCTTCCAGCAAGTTGTCCGTTGCCTCTGGATGGACAGAGGCCACCGACACGGGCGGCTTGCCCCCCTTAACGGGGGGTCACCCACCGGAGTCCGGAACCACCGAAGGTTCTGGCGCAGTGTTTGGCTGGGGGCCGAACTTGGAGCCCGTGGGAGTCTTGCTCCCTTTGCGCCCAGGGTCCGGAAGGTCGCGTCGAGGCGCCCCCAGGACTACCTCCCCTCGGCTCGGTGCCTTTCGAGACAACACCTCGACGTTGTCTGTAGGGCAAGGGGTGGAGGCGGTCGGAAGTGAATCGCTATTCATATCCGACGAGTCCAAAGAACCGTTCGACGAAGATACGTCAAGACGATCTCGGGATGGACTGCATAATCATATTTGGCGTGAGGAGAAGGAGTGCAATAAAACATACCGTGAATTACTATGGTATCCAGATACTTACGACTTCGCTAGGGGCTTGTCCCTGGGTAACCACTCGTCGCCGCTATAGGCGGCCGTCGTGGAGCAGTCTAGAAGGAGGGTCCTTCCCTTCTTGGACCCTTCGGCCTCCCCAGTTGGGGCGGCCTTCCTTTTCTTGTCTCCCTCGGCTGGGGGGAGAACTTTTCTCTTCCTCCTCCTCGTTTTCGTGGGAGGAGTGCGCTTCGGAGTCATCGGACGATGAGTCCGATATAACCTTGCGCCGGAGACCCTTTAGGGTCCCCGTGGCCTTCTTCTTGGCCTTCTTCACCGGCACCTCGTAAGGCGCCAGAGCCAGCATCTCCGTTAGGAGAGCGTCTGCAGGATCTTCAGGCAGAGGGGCGTGGCAATCGATCTGCTCCACTATCTTTACCCAGTCCTGTTCATGGCATGGAAGCTTAGATCCCGCACATGATTAAACTGGGGCAAATAAATATCCTATGAGATATAAAAACTTACCGGATTGGCATGGCGCTTTGCGCTGAGTCCGGATCCTCGGTTAGGGGAGGAGGTACCTCGGCGCCCTTGAACAGCACCTTCCAGACGTCCTTGTGCATCGTGTCGAAGAGCTCTCGCAGCTCTGGTGCTTGGCCGGGTCGAACTCCCACAAATTGAACACCCGTCGTTGACACGGGAGGATCCGGCGGAAGAGCATGACCTGGACCACATTGACGACCTTGATTTTCTTGCTCATCATGTTCTTGATGCAGGTCTGGAGTCCGATCAGCTCTACCGGAGAACCCCAGGACAGGCCCTTCTCTTTCCAGGAAGTGAGCTGCGTGGGGATTCCGGATCGAAATTCGGGGGCCGCCACCCAGTTGGTGTTGCGCGGCTCGGTGATGTAGAACCACTCCGATTGCCACCCCTTTATGGTCTCCACATAGAAGCCTTCGAGCCAGGTGACGTTAGGCATTTTGCCCACCATGGCGCCTCCGCACTTTGCTTGCTAGCCAACCACCACCTTCGGTTTAACATTGAAGGTCTTCAGCCACAGGCCGAAGTGGGGCCCGATGCGGAGGAAGGCCGCGCACACGACGATAAACACCGAGATGTTGAGGACGAAATTGGGGGCCAGATCATGAAAATGCACTTACCTGGTAAAATCGCTTATTCCCCGAACGCCGTAATTGATGGCACGGTTGGGTTACCTATACCCGTATTGATGAGAATCCCGTGATAAGGGGACACGATCTCTGCTTCGACAAGACGTGTCAAGAAAACCGCCTCGCGATATGTGCAGTGCTGGTTGAGAAAAATGGTTCGAATAATGACCGGGCCATGGCATGATGTCATGTTGCAAAACGTGTCAGCAGATTAGATTTGTTGAAATATTATTCACTCTACGGTGGTATGTGAAACTTGTTTTGCAGAGCCGGACACTATCCTTGTGTTCAATATCTTCTATGGAGTATTCGGAGGAAGAACCTGCCTTGCAATGCCAAAGACAAATCTGTGTGCCAGACTCATCATCATTGAAGCCTGGTTCAGGGGCTACTGAGGGAGTCCTGGATTAGGGGGTCTCCGGACAGTCGGACTATATCCTTTGGCCGGACTGTTGGACTATGAAGATACAAGATTGAAGACTTCGTCCCGTGTCTGGATGGGACTCTCTTTGGCGTGGAAGGCAAGCTTGGCAGTACGGATATATAGGTCTCCTCCCTTGTAACCGAATCTGTGTAACCCTAGCCTCCTCCGGTGTCTATATAAACCAGAGGGTTTAGTCCGTAGGACAACAACAATCATACCATAGGCTAGCTTCTAGGGTTTAGCCTCTACGATCTCGTGGTAGATCAACTCTTGTAATACTCGTATCATCAAGATCAATCAAGCATGACGTAGGGTATTACCTCCATCGACAGGGCCCGAACCTGGGTAAACATCGTGTCCCCTGCCTCTTATTACCATCCTCCTTAGACGCATAGTTCGGGACCCCCTACCCGAGATCCGCCGGTTTTGACACTGACTGTAGGCACGACGGCATGCCCGAGCAGTGGTGACGCTGTTTGGCAAGCGGGTCCTGACATCCTTTTAGTTTGGCGTCTCCTCCTAGAGTCATGCCATCTGGGGACGGCAGGTCGCCGGCAAGGCAAGCAGCCTGGGGCGAGTAGAGATCGGAAGCGCGCAGCAGAACAGAGAGGAATCGGGGCCTGGGCCGACCCAAAATCCTAGGGTGGGCCGCGGCCCACCAGCGGCGAACATGCATTTTCGAAACTAAATTAGGAATATTTAGCTTACCAATTAAATGACTCTATTTTAATAATATCAGATTCGTATTTGAACAACTAAGATTGTTTAGTTTGATGGGTGGAGCAGTGCTATTATGACACGAAGCACGTATGCTGATCGTATAGTGATCATAAAAGGGGGAATCCCTAAGCAATTTTTTTGAGCAAAAGAGGGTTTCCCCTCCGATTTCTATTAAAGAAACCGCCACGGAACCAGCATGATCAATTAATACCTAAGCACGATTAGTTAAACCCTATTGTGACTGTGCCATGGCAGATTTAAAGCTGCAAATCGGAGAAATGCTATTTAGCATCCATTGTTTGCTTCGAACTAAGAACTAAATTCTAAGAGCTAAAAAGAAAGTACAGTAACCAAGTTACGATCTATTTTCTAGTTAAGATCAAAAACTTGAGGAGATATGAAGTACCACCTCTCTTGCGGCACCGTGTAGGCATCGGGGGAGCGACGGCTGTCGGTGGCGTTGAAGAAGATCTGCGATGGTAGACGGGTGCATCGGGGGATAGGTCCCGTTGCGATGGGAGAGAAGGTCGTGTGAGCAGCCCCGGCAAAGAGGACCACGGCGCCGATGAAGCGAGAGGACACGATGCAAGTCTCTTGGTCCGTCGCCGTGGATGAGAAACGTCCATCTCTAGCAGTGGACGACATGGTTTTGGTAGGTGAGGGAGTCCTGGACCAGGTGGTTCCTCGAGTGTCCGACGTATTGGATATGGGCCAGACTGATGGGCCGTGAGGATACGAAGACCAAAGACTCTACACATGTCTAGATGGGACTCTCCATGGCATGGAAGGCAAGCTTGGCGACCAACTATGAAGATTCCTTTCAATGTAAACCGACCTTGTGTAACCCTAGGTCCCTCCTGTGTCTATATAAACCGGAGGGCTAGGTCCGTAGATATATCCTCATAATCATAGTCAAGGCTAGACTTTTAGGGTTTGGCCATTACGATCTCATGGTAGATCAACTCTTGTAATACTCATATTCATCAAGATCAATCAAGCAGGAAGTAGGGTATTACCTCCATAGAGTGGGCCCAAACCTGGGTAAACATTGTGTCCCCCGTCTCCTATTACCATCGATCCTAGACGCCCAGTTCGGGACCCCCTACCCGAGATCCGCCGGTTTTGACACAAACATTGGTGCTTTCATTAAGAGTTCCACTGTGCCGACCTTAAAGGGTTCGATGGCTCCTTCAATCATCTACAATGATGCTGTCCAAGGGGTAGTCTTCCTCGCTGGATATATCTTCGTCTTTGGTGGCTTCGCACTGCGGGCCAACTCGCTTGGCCATCTAGAGCAGATCTAAGGCTACGCCCCTGGCCACCAGGTCAGATTCAGAAGCTTGAACTACATCACAGATATCCGTGGAGACTTGACCTTCGACGGATTTGAGACCACGACAGCCGCTCCCAGCCACCACAATGAACATGACTTAGATCTGTCATCGAGCCATACCCAAGAAATTGCACCTGAAACCGCTCTGGCCTTAGATCCGGAGCAGGTCGTGCCATCCGAGGACAGGAAGCTAAACCCAACCACGGAAGGCACAGACTCCACGGCGTTGGATCCGCACACAGACCTAACTTCCGGTAATGCGTGTGTCACCGGAACATCTAACTCGTTCCCGGTGATAAATTCCAAACTATGCGCATCCGCGCATATCGAGCATGATCGGTCATCGATCGCCGAATTCAGCACCGCGGACATCTTCCGGCACTCGCCTTTGGGCGACGTGCTAAGCTCGTTAAGAGCACTATCTTTAGCGGGAGGCTCATAGCCAAATTGTGTCCGGTTTGAACCGGAGGCTGATGATGGAGAATTTCACTTCCCACCCACCGCCCACTTCATAGCCACTGTCGAAGACCTAACTGACATGCTCGATTATGGCTCCGAGAACATCGACGGTATGGATGATGATGTCGGAGAAGAAGAGGCCAAGAACCCGCCGTTTACCGGATGTTGGACGATCACTTCCTCGTATGATGTATACATGGTGGGTGCACCAAAGGAGAATATCGGCGATGACAAGGAAGGTCCAGTTGAGGATAAACCTCCTGAGATACAATCAAAGCGCCGACGTCAGCGGCGCCGCTCTAAGTCATGCCGCAGTAAAGACAGCAACACCGACACATGAGAAGATAACACTCTGGAAGGTGCCGAAGACAACAAACACCCCGTTGACACATCTATTGAATAGGACGAACGGGAAGATGGGCAGGATAGCCCTGGTAAACATGCCACGCATGAAGACTCGGCGGGCAGTAATTACCTTTCGCTCTCCGAGGATGAGGTGAGCCTCGGCACTGAGGATTTCATCATGCCTGAGGAACCTCTTGAGCAGGAGCCCTTCAAGCACCAGCTAATAGCCACTGCAAGGAGCCTGAAAAAGAAGCAGCAACAACTTCAAGCTGACCGATGTCCTAGCAATCGAAGAATACGGCCTCAAGCGCCCAGCCAAAAGCTACCCGAAGCGCAAATTTCTACCTCAGTTTGACGAGGAGGCGCCCGAACATATTCCACCATCGCACAATGCGGTTGACCGACCACCACGTGGTCTGGATAAAACGACAACTCCAGCTAAACACCAGCCTGACCCACCTCATCGCAAAGGCAGAGGTAAATCAGCTCGTGGTCATACATATGACCTTCAATAGGACCTGAACAATAAAGCAGGACATACCAGATTGATCTACGGATCGCGAGGACGTGCCCCGACACGCGACGACGGAAACCTATTCGGACATGACAAACCTAGTCATGCGCGGGCTGAAAGCCGCAGACGGACTCCATCAGAGCTACGTCGCAATACGGCCCGATATAGAGGCGCCGCACACCCTCATTGCTTCATCGACGAAGTTATGGAAGATGAATTCCCAGAAGGGTTCAAACCCGTGAATATAGAATCATACGATGGAACCACAAACCCCGCGGTATGGATCGAAGACTTCATTCTCCATATTCATATGGCCCGCTGCGACAACCTTCATGCCATTAAATACCTCCCCCTAAAACTCAAAGGACCAGCCCGGCACTGGTTGAACAGCCTACCCGAAAATTCCATCGGCAGTTAGGAGGACTTGAAAGAAGCCTTTCTTGACAACTTCCAAGGTACATATGTTCGACCTTCGGACGCTGATGACTTAAATCATATAGTTCAACAGCCCGAAGAGTCCACCAGGAAATTCTGGACTAGGTTCTTAACTAAAAAGAACCAGATCGTCGACTATCTGGACGCCGAAGCTCTAGCAGCCTTTAAACACATCATCCGCGATGAATGGCTCGCCCGCCACCTCGGCCAAGAGAAACCAAAGTCCACGGCGGCCCTCACGACACTCATGACCCACTTTTGTGCGGGTGAGGATAGTTGGCTGGCCCGCAACAAGAACAATGCAAACGACGTCGGCACCCCTGAAGCTAAAAATAGCAGCGACAAGTCTTGACGCAACACATACAAGCGTCGAAACAACAATGACAACACCAAGGATACAACGGTCAATGCCGGATTCAGTGGCTCTAAGTCCGGTCAGTGGAAGAAGCCATTCAAAAAGACCAATTCGGGCCCATCTAGCTTGGACCGCACACTTGATCGTCCGTGCCAGATTCATGGCACCCCAGACAAACCACCCAATCATACCAATAGATATTGTTGGGTTTTTAAATCGGCCGACAAGTTAAATGCTGAAA
The DNA here is from genome assembly GCA_034509565.1 of Triticum monococcum. Lineage (NCBI taxonomy): Eukaryota > Viridiplantae > Streptophyta > Magnoliopsida > Poales > Poaceae > Triticum > Triticum monococcum. Next base: position 245,505,722 of record CM067846.1, on the reverse strand, counting down.
ACAAGGATAAGGGATTGCAAAGCGAATACATCAACGACGAGCCCCAGCCGCCGAACACAGGGGGACAGTAGAAGTTTCCCCCTCAGGTCAAAACGGTGAACATGATATACGCTACTCACATCCACAACAGGGAGCGCAAACGCGCGCTCAGGGACGTCTACGCGATAGAGCTAGTCGCCCCAAAATTTAATCCATGGTCGTCATGCCCGATCACTCTTGATCGGCGGGATCATCCGACCAGTATCCGTCACGGCGGTTCGGCCGCACTGGTCCTGGACCCGATAATTGATGGGTTCCACTTGACACGAGTCCTGATGGTCGGTGGCAGCAGCCTCAACTTGGTCTATCAGGATACAATGCGCAAAATGGGCATTAACCAATCACAGATCAAACCCACAAAGACTACCTTTAAAGGAGTCATACCGGGCATAGAGGCCCACTTTATGGGCTCAATCACACTAGAGGTTGTCTTTGGATCTCCGAAAAACTTCCGAAGCAAGGAGTTAATCTTCGATATCGTCCCCTTTCGCAGCGGCTACCACACATTGCTCGGACGAACCGCACTTGCTCGATTCAACGCGGTACCACACTACGCTTATCTCAAGCTCAAGATGCCCAGAGCACACGACGTCATAACAGTCAATGGAAACACGGAACGCCCCCTCCGCACGGAGGAGCACACCGCTGCCTTAGCGGCAGAGGCACAGGGCGGCCTTATCAAGCAGAAACTCAATTCGGCGGCCGATCCCCCGGACACTGTCAAGAGAGTCCGAACCATTCTGCAGAAGGACAGCTCGACTCGTCAAGAGCTCGACTAGCAATTTGGCCTCCGTCCCAGTCCTGACCAAGTGATGGCAATTGTACCACGCACACATAATTACGCACTAAAAGTACCATGGACACGGATGGAGGCATAATCAGCTTGTGATCCGCAATATGGCTCGACCGACCCCAGACACACATAATTTCACTATTTCCTTTTTTCTTTCTTCTTTTTCTTTTTTTCACAGTCCTTTTCTGGCATCTTGACCATCAATTTTTTCTGAAGGATAAAAACACCAAGGCGACAAGAAGCATGGACGTACTGGGGAATCTTTAGGTGGTTTCTTTAACGATCCCTTTACCTGTTTTTCAGGACCCACACGCAGCCTCCCTTGATTAAGGCATAGTAAATAGCCTTATGCTTATTGCATTACTTGTATAAATGCGCGTTAACGCACCAATGAAATTATAATAGAAACAGTTTGCGGCCCAAATTTTACAGCTCTAGCTTACCACTTGTTCTTCTTTTGCTTCCTTTTCATCTTTTCTTTTCTGGTAACTTTATCAGATAACACGCATACACTCTGGTGCGTTTGAATTTGCCAGGGGCTTCATAGCGCCCCACAACATGGCAACACAAGTTCGAACACTTTTATAGTACAATTTTACACCCCGAATTTAGCACTAAATGCATTGGCTCCGAATCATGTTTTTGGTCAATAGTTGGGTTGCCCGACTCCTGTGGTTACTACCTTACGTCCCATTGTATCGGCTAGGGTAGTAAAGGGAGAACTAGTGTGATTGTGCCCTGGTTTAGCCAAGTGAGCACCTCAGTATAGAAAGCCGAAAACTGACTGTCATGATGCGGCGAGAGCCGATCAGCTCTTCGGAGGTCTCAAATCCTTAGAGATTTTTTCCGCATTACGCGAGGGATTGGTACTTACTCGATCAAGTGTTTACAGCATCCTAGTGCGAATACTAGGGGCTGCGCCTGTATTTCCATTGTCAAACTCCTATGGCTAAGTGAGGGTGCTAAATCCGCATAGTCCGATTGCGTGGTTCGTCGCGGTAAACACTTCCTTCAAGGACCAAACAATTGGATCAAGAGTGTTTAGATTACATCCCGAACACCCCCGTATTTCCTACGTGGGGTAAGAAGCCGATGACTGGCCAACTCTCAGATTTCACATAACACGGCCGCACAGGAGGAGAATTTTTTTACCAAAACATTATATTACATAACTTTTTTGTTTCATCATACAAGGAAAAGACAACATGAATGTATTCAATCGAAAATAATGTCTTGCGAACATTGCGTTGCTACAATGCGAGACCCCTCCAAGACATCTGCAAAATACCACTCGGGCGTGAGGTGCTCCTTGCCCTCTGGCGGCCCCTCGGTCGTCAGCTTGACGGCGTTCATCTTTGCCCACCACACCTTGATGCGTGCGAAGGCCATGCACGCACCTTCAATGCGGGCCGATCGCTTGACGACATCCAGCCGAGGACAGGCGTTCACCAGCCGCTTCACAAGCCCGAAGTAGCTACCAGGCATATCTTCGGCAGGCCACAACCGGATTATCAAATCCTTCATGGCCAGTTCGGCCACCCTATGCAGCTCAACCAACTGTTTTAGCTGATCGGTAAAGGGCACGAGATGCTTTGGCGCAAGGTATTTTGACCAGAATAGTTTCTCCGTTGAGATCCCTTCTTCGGCTCTGAAGAACTCCGCGGCGTCGGACACACTGCGCGGCAGATCTGCAAATGCCCCTGGAGAACTCCAAATCCGGGTTAGTTGGAAATATTTCTTCTTCACATACTTGCTTTGCGTACTAAATGGCTTACCCGCTGCGATCTTCTTGGCCTCCTGGATCTCCTGGAGGGCACCCTGGGCTTCAACCCGGGCCGCTTCCGCGCTTTGGCAAGCCTTTGAGATTCGGCCTCTCGAGCAGAAACATCACCCTCCAAGGCCTCATACTTCTTCACAGCATCTTGCAGCTCTTGTTGGACCTTGCTCAGCCTGGCCTTAAGCTTCTTATCAGCGGCCTGCTCCTTGACAGCTTTCCCCTCAGATTTGGCCAGGGCCTTTAAGGGCCTCGACCTCAGTTGTCGCTCCTACACATATCATGACACTACAGTCAATATACATCATTTATTCTTTCCGAATACATAGCAAGTCAATACATACCTTGCTGGTCTTCCAGCTGCTTCCTCTCCTGGCAGAGCTCTTCTTCGGCCCTCTCTAGTCTCTACTTTAGTCCGGAGACTTCGGTAGTGTGAGAGGTCGTGGCCAGCAGCGACGCCTGCTTATTCACATCATACACAGTTTGGTTAGTTTCCTGCGAAATTTAATTGATCCTCTGTCCGACTTTTCCTTCCGAACACCGGATAATGTCTCAAGGGCTATTGTCTATATTGGGATTTTCCCTGTTACATTGCTTGTCAGCAGGCTGCTGCAGGCTTCGGTTAGTCCGCTCTTGACGGACTGAACCTTCTCAATCACCGTACCCATAAGGATACGGTGTTCTTCCACAATGGAAGCGCCTCATAGCGCTTCGAGTAGATTATCCGGTGCCTCTGGTTGGACATAGGTCACCGGTAGGACAGGCACACCCCCTTCTTTCGAAGGAGGTTGTTCGCTGGATTCCGGAGCCACATGGATCTCCGAAATCGTATTCGGCTGGGGGCCGAACTGAATGAGTCCCCCAGTCGCCATGGGGATCTGCTCCCCCATGTGTCCGGAAGTCAAGGTCTTGCCTCCTCGCGCCACCATGACGGCCTCCTGAACCTCTCCCTGGCATGGGAAGGTCCTTTGGGACAGCACCTCGTCGTCTCCCTTGGCCTTGGGAGAGTGAGCGACCGGCGGTGTCTCGCTGGCCATTGCCTTTCAATCCAACGAGCCTCTTGATGAGGATCGCTGGGAGCTGTCATGGGCCGGACTGCAATAACATGATTAAACCATATAAAATACCATAAGGTGGAGAGGCCGGATAAATGGATGTGTGCGGGTTCTTAGTACTCACGATGGGGCCAGGGGCTTTTTCTGGGGGCGTCGCTCTGCACTGCTGTCGACGTCCCACGCAGAGCTGTTCGTGAGAGGGCCTTTCCCCTTCTTGGGCGTCTCCGCCTCCAGATTTGTGGAGGCCGCCCTCTTCTTCCTCCCCCCATCAGGGGGAGAGTCGCTCTCCTCCTCCTCCTCATCGTCGTCGTCTTCGGCGGCAGAGGAGCAGGTCTTGTCCTGGGACGTCACGTCCAAAGCGCCCTTGCGGCACGGGCCACTCCGGACACCCTTGGCCTTCCCCTTGGCCTTCTTCTCTGGCCACATACAGGGCACCGACACCAGCATCTTCGCCAGGCTTGGGATGATTGGTTCCTCGGGTCACACCGAATCCGCTTCGCCCTCTCCATCCATTCCCGAAGAAGCAATGATGATAAAAGTTCAGATATCCTCCTTGTAACAAGCAAGTATATGATGTGTTAAAGGCTTACCTCGTTGGCGAGGTTGGTAATGTCGTGCCCGCGGTCCGAATCTATGGCAGGCGGCGTCTTGTTTCCTTTGAAGAGCAAGTTCCAGGCATCTTCGTGAGTAGTTTCGAAGAGCCTCTTCAGGGTTTGGTGCTTCTTCGGATTGAACTCCCATAAAGGGTGACTTCGGCTTTGGCACGGGAGAATCTGGCGAACTAGCATCACCTGGATTACATCGATGAGCTTGATATCTTTATCCACCATGCTTTGAACGTGCGTCTGCAATGCTATCAGCTCATCTGACGAAGACCAATTCGGGCTCTATCAACCCAGGAGGTGAGTCGCATTAGAGCGCCGGAGTTGAATTCGGCAGCTGCGGCCCAGTTGGCGCCGCGGGGTTCTATGATGTAGAACCACAATTTCGGCCATTCCTTGACAGTCTCCACGAAAGTGCCTTTCGGCTAGGAGACATTGGTCAGCTTGCTCACCATGGTGCCTCCGCATTCCGCCTGCTGGCCATCCACCACCTTCGGCTTCACGTTGAAGACCTTGAGCCATAGCCCGAAGTGGGGTTGGATGCGGAGGAAGGCCTCACACACGACGAAGAACGCCGATATGTTGAGAAAAGAGTTCGGGGCTAGATCATGGAAGTCTAGCCCATAATAGAACATCAACCCACAGACGAAAGGGTGGAGTGGAAACCCTAGCCCGCGGAGGAAATGAGGGATGAATACCACCCTCTCGTTGGGCTTCGGTGTGAGGACAACTTGCCCCTTGGCTTGAAGACGGTGGGCGATTTCCTTCGCCAGGTACCCGGCCGCCCGAAGCTCAGTAATGTCCTTCTCCTTGATGGAGGAGGCCATCCACTTGCGTTGACCTCCGGATCTGGACATGGCTGAGTGCCTGCTCAGGTGGGGAAAGATGAGAACTTGGACGCTAGAGCTCAAGAGTGGAAGGGTAGAGGAAGAGAGAAGGCGTGGGAGAAGAAGGGGAATCCTTATCCCCTTATAAGGGCAGTTAATATTGAACGCCTCCCAACTCACCCTAAAATCGCTTATTCCCAAGAGCCGTGTAAATGGCACGGTTGGGTTACCCACGCCTGTATTGATGAGAATCCCTCAATAAGGGGACAAGATCTCTGCTTTGACAAGACGTGCCAATGAAAATCGCATCTCGAAACACGGAACGGCGGACAAAAACAGTTCGATATAATGACCAGACAGACGTGATGTCATCTTGCAAAAAGTTGTCAGCAGATGGGACTCGTGAAATATTATATTCCCGGCAGTCATGTGTGGTACTTGTGTTGCAGATCTGGACACATTTGTTTTATCCGAAGACTATCTTGGAGTACTCGAAAAGTGGAACCCGCCTTGCAATGCCGAAGACAATTTGTGCGCCGGACACATCATCATTGAAGCCTAATTCAGGGGCTACCGAGGGAGTCCTGGACTAGGGGGTCCTCGGGTATCCGACCTATTGGATATGGGCCGGACTGATGGGCCGTGAAGATACGAAGACCGAAGACTCTACCCGTGTCAATATGGGACTCTCCAGGGCGTGGAAGGCAAGCTTGGCGACCAACTATGAAGATTCCTTTCTTCGTAAACCGAGCTTGTGTAACCCTAGGTTCCTTCTGTGTGTATATAAACCGGAGGGCTAGGTCCGTAGATATATCCTCATAATCATAGTCAAGGCTAGACTTTTAGGGTTTAGCCATTACGATCTCGTGGTAGATCAACTGTTGTAATACTCATATTCATCAAGATCAATCAAGCAGGAAGTAGGGTATTACCTCCATAGAGAGGGCCCGAACCTGGGTAAACATTGTGTCCCCCGTCTCCTATTACCATCGATCCTAGGCGCCCAGTTTGGGACCCCCTACCCGAGATCCGCCGGTTTTGACACACACATTGGTGCTTTCATTGAGAGTTCCACTGTGCCGACCTTAAAGGGTTTGATGGTTCCTTCAATCATCTACAATGATGCTGTCCAAGGGGTAGTCTTCCTTGCCGGACAGATCTTCGTGTTTGGTGGCTTCGCACTGCGGGCCAACTCGCTTGGCCATCTGGAGCAGATCTAAGGCTGCCCCCCTGGCCACCAGGTCAGATTCAGAAGCTTGAACTACATCGCAGATATCCGTGGAGACTTGACCTTCGACGGATTCAAGACCACGACAGCCGCTCCCAGCCACCACAATGAACATGACTTATATTTGTCATCGAGCCATACCCAAGAAATTGCACCTGAAACCGCTCTAGCCTTAGATCCGGAGCAGGTCGCGCCATCCGAGGACAAGAAGCTAAACCCCACCATAGAAGCCATAGACTCCACGGCATTGGATCTACACACAGACCTAACTTCTGGTAATGCGTGTGTCACCGGAACATCGAACTCGTTTTCGGTGATAAATTCCGAACTATGCGCATCCGCGCATATCGAGCATGATCGGTCATCGATCGCCGAATTCAGCACCGCGAACATCTTCCGGCACTCGCCTTTGGGCGACATGCTAAGCTCGTTAAGAGCACTATCTTTAGCGGGAGGCTCACAGCCAAATTGTGTCCGGTTTGAACCGGAGGCTGATGATGGAGAATTTCACTTCCCACCCACCGCCCACTTCATAGCCACTGTCAAAGACCTAACTCACATGCTCGATTATGGCTCCGACAACATCGACGGTATGGATGATGATGCCGGAGAAGAAGAGGCCCAGAACCCGCCGTTTACCAGACGTTGGACGACCACTTCCTCGTATGATGTATACATGGTGGATGTACCAAAGGAGAATATCGGCGATGAAAAGGAAGGTCCAGTTGAGGATAAACCTCCCGAGATACAATCAAAGCGCCGACGTCAGCGGCGCCGCTCTAAGTCACGTCGCAGTAAAGACAACAACACCGGCACATGAGAAGATAACACTCCGGAAGGTGCCGAAGACAACAAACACCCCATTGACACATCTATTGAATAGGACGAACGGGAAGATGGGCAGGAGCGCCCAGCCAAAAGCCACTGCAAGGAGCCTGAAAAAGAAGCAGCAACAGCTTCAAGCTGACCGATGTCCTAGCAATCAAAGAATACGGCCTCAAGCGCCCAGCCAAAAGCTACCCGAAGCGCAAATTGCTACCTCAGTTTGACGAGGAGGTGCCGGAACACATTCCACCATCGCACAATGCGGTTGACCGACCACCACGTGGTCTGGATAAAACGGCAACTCCAGCTAAACACCAGCCTGGCCCACCTCATCGTAAAGGCAGAGGTAAATCAGCTTGTGGTCATACATATGACCTTCAACAGGACCTGAACAATAAAGCAAGACATACCAGATCAATCTATCGATCCTGAGGACGTGTCCCAACACGCGGCGACGGAAACCTATTCGGACATGACAAACCTAGTCATGCACGGGCTGAAAGCCGCAGACGGACTCCATCAGAGCTACGTCACAATACGGCCCGATATAGAGGCGCCGCACACCCTCATTGCTTCACCGACGAAGTTATGGAAGATGAATTCCCAGAAGGGTTCAAACCCGTGAATATAGAATCATACGATGGAACCACAAACCCCGCGGTATGGATCGAAGACTTCATTCTCCATATTCATATGGCCCGCCGCGACAACCTTCATGCCATTAAATACCTCCCCCTAAAACTCAAAGGACCAGCCCGGCACTGGTTGAACAGCCTACCCGAAAATTCCATCGGGAGTTGGGAGGACTTGAAAGAAGCCTTTCTTGACAACTTCCAAGGTACATATGTTCGACCTTCGGACGCTGATGACTTAAATCATATAGTTCAACAGCCCGGAGAGTCCGCCAGGAAATTCTAGACTAGGTTCTTAACTAAAAAGAACCAGATCGTCGACTATCCAGACGCTGAAGCCCTAGCAGCCTTTAAACACATCATCCACGACGAATGGCTCGCCCGCCACCTCGGCCAAGAGAAACCAAAGTCCACGGCGGCCCTCACGACACTCATGACCCGCTTTTGTGCGGGTGAGGTTAGTTGGCTGGCCCACAGCAAGAACAATGCAAACGATGTCGGCACCCCTGAAGCTAAAAATAGTAGCGACAAGTCTTGACGCAACACATACAAGCGTCGAAACAACAATGACAACACCAAGGATACAACAGTCAATGCCGGATTCAGTGGCTCTAAGTCCTGTCAGTGGAAGAAGCCATTCAAAAAGACCAATTCGGGCCCATCTAGCTTGGACTGCACACTTGATCGTCCGTGCCAGATTCATGGCACCCCAGACAAACCACCCAATCATACCAATAGATATTGTTGGGTTTTTAAATAGGCTGACAAGTTAAATGCCGAAAACAAGGATAAGGGATCGCAAAGCGAAGACGTCGACGACAAGCCCCAGCCGCCGAACACAGGGGGACAGTAGAAGTTTCCCCCTCAGGTCAAAACAGTGAACATGATATACGCTACTCACATCCACAAGAGGGAGCGCAAGCGCGCGCTCAGGGACGTCTACGCGATAGAGCTAGTCGCCCCAAAATTTAATCCATGGTCGTCATGCCCGATCACTCTTGATCGGCGGGATCATCCGACTAGTATCCGTCATGGCGGTTTGGCCGCACTGGTCCTGGACCCGATAATTGATGGGTTCCACTTGACGCGAGTCCTGATGGTCGGTGGCAGCAGCCTAACTTGGTCTATCAGGATACAATGCGCAAAATGGGCATTAACCAATCACAGATCAAACCCACACAAACTACCTTTAAAGTAGTCATACCGGGCGTAGAGGCCCACTGTACGGGCTCAATCATACCAGAGGTTGTCTTTGGATCTCCGAAAAACTTCCGAAGCGAGGAGTTAATCTTCGATATTGTCCCCTTTCGCAGCGGCTACCACACACTGCTCGGACGAACCGCATTTGCTCGATTCAACGCGGTACCACACTACGCTTATCTCAAGCTCAAGATGCCCGGACCACACGACGTCATAACAGTCAATGGAAACACGGAACGCCCCCTCCGCACGGAGGAGCACACCGCTGCCTTAGCGGCAGAGGCACAGGGCGACCTTTTCAAGCAGAACCTCAATTCGGCGGCCGATCCCCCGGACACTGTCAAGAGAGTCCGAACCATTCTGCAGAAGGACAGCTCGACTCGTCAAGAGCTCGACTAGCAATTTGGCCTCCGTCCCAGTCCTGACCAAGTGGTGGCAAGTGTACCATGCACACATAATTACGCACTAAAAGTACCATGGACACGGATGGAGGCATAATCAGCTTGTGATCCGCAATATGGCTCGACCGACCCCGGACACACATAATTTCACTATTTCCTTTTTTCTTTCTTCTTTTTCTTTTTTGCACAGGCCTTTTCTGGCATCTTGACCATCAATTCTTTCTGAAGGATAAAAACACCAAGGCGACAAGAAGCATGGATGTACTGGGGAATCTTTAGGTGGTTTCTTTAACGATCCATTTACCTGTTTTTTAGGACCCACACGCAGCCTCCCTTGGTTAAGGCATAGTAAATAGCCTTATGCTTATTGCATTACTTGTATAAATGCGCGTTAACGCACCAATGAAATTATAATAGAAACAGTTTGCGGCCCAAATTTTACGGCTCTAGCTTACCACTTGTTCTTCTTTTGCTTCCTTTTCATCTTTTCTTTTCTGGTAACTTTATCAGATAACACCCGTATACTCTGGTACGTTTGAATTTGCCAGGGGCTTCATAGCGCCCCACAACATGGCAACAAAAGTTCGAACACTTTTATGGTACAATTCGGCACCCCGAATTTAGCACTAAATGCATTGGCTCCGAATCATGTTTTTGGTCAATAGTTGGGTTGCCCGGCTCCTGTGCTTACTACCTTATGTCCCGTTGTATCGGCTAGGGTAGTAAAGGGAGAACTAGTGCGATTGTGCCCTGGTTTACCCAAGTGAGAACCTCAGTATAGAAAGCCGAAAACTGACTGTCATGATGCGGCGAGAGCCGATCAGCTCTTCGGAGGTCTCAAATCCTTAGAGATTTTTTCCGCATTACGCGAGGGATTGGTACTTACTCAATCATGTGTTTACAACATTCTAGTGCGGATACTAGGGGCTGTGCCTGTATTTCCATTGTCAAACTCCTGTGGCTAAGTGATGGTGCTAAATCCGCATAGTCCGATTGCCTGGTTCGTCGCGGTAAACACTTCCTTCAAGGACCAAACAATTGGATCAAGAGTGTTTAGATTACATCCAGAACACCCCCGTATTTCCTACGTGGGGTAAGAAGCCGATGACTGGCCAACTCTCAGATTTCACATAACACGGCCGCACAGGAGGAGAATTTTTTTACCAAAACATTATATTACATAACTTTTTTTTCCATCATACAAGGAAAAGACAACATGAATGTATTCAATCAAAAATAATGTCTTGCAAACATTGCGTTGCTACAATGCGAGACCCCTCCAAGACATCTGCAAAATACCACTCGGGCGTGCGGTGCTCCTTGCCCTCTGGCGGCCCCTCGGTCGTCAGCTTGACGACGTTTATCTTTGCCCACCACACCTTGATGCGTGCAAAGGCCATGCACGCACCTTCAATGCAGGCCGATCGCTTGACGACGTCCAGCCGAGGACAGGCGTTCACCAGCCGCTTCACAAGCCCGAAGTAGCTGCCGGGCATAGCTTCGGCAGGCCACAGCCGGATTATCAAATCCTTCATGGCCAGTTCGGCCACCCTATGCAGCTCAACCAGCTGTTTTAGCTGATCGGTAAAGGGCACGAGATGCTTGGGGCAAGGTATTGCGACCAGAACAGTTTCTCCGTTGAGATCCCTTCTTCGGCTCTGAAGAACTCCGCGACAGATCTGCAAATGCCCCTGGAGAACTCCGAATCCGGGTTAGTTGGAAATATTTCTTCTTCACATACTTGCTTTGCGTACTAAATGGCTTACCCGCTGCGATCTTCTGGGCCTCCTGGATCTCCTGGAGGGCACCCTGGGCTTCAACCCGGGCCACTTCCCCCGTCTCCTGTTACCATCAATCCAAGACACATAGTTCGGGACCCCCTACCCAAGATCCGCCAGTTTTGACACCTAAAGTAGGCGCTCTGGCATGGTGGAGGATGGTGGCGATGGATGGGGTGGAGGACGGCGACGATGGATGGGGTGGCAGATGGAGGAGGCTGGTGTAGTGATGGTGTTCTAGCGTGGACAGTGTATGAATGGGAAAATGGAGGGAGAGGTATGGGGAACCATGTTTTTGGGACGCGCTTGTCTGAAATATGGGAAAGTTATGAACTTAGTCGCCGTTTAAAATTTGGATGTCTCGTCAGTTGGGGATAGGACGGTAATCTCGCATCTCGCCAATATTTGCCCAGAGCGATTTCAGGCAAGGAGAGGGTGTTTTGGCCACCATGGTTGGCACCCATGGTGTATGAACAGGGATGACAGGTAGGACAGTTGTGTCACGTATGAGTGAAGTTACAAACCTGCCCCTATTGAAAATATTTTCCTACATCGATTTCGGCCGAGTCGAGTTTGTTTTGCTGCCCACCGTGTATGAATGGGGAAATGGAGGGAGAAACATAGGTCTTTCGAACAAGCTTGAATCAAATGTGTTTTGCCACCCATGTTTGGCGCCCACTGTGTCGGAATGGGCTTAGAGGCGGTCATGTCAAGTCTAATTGAAGTTACTAACCTACCCCTATTGAGAGCAGTGGAAATTGGGCCAATGGATTGTCCATGTAAAGGGTAGACAGTAATTTCCATCTCCCAAACACTTGGCTTTGGGCAGACGACGTGGAAGTGAACATTTTGCTGCTTCTTTTGAACTTTGGGACAATAAGCATCCACGTTTACCCCGACAACTAAATTCAAATCCATTTTGTATTCATATACGAATATTTATAAATCATTCTATGTGTTTTTATATATCTTCAAAAGCACGACAAAGATGAATTCCACTATCATATATGAATATGATTTAGAAATGCCGATACTCGAATTCAGAATCTAGAATCCAGATTAAGGTGAATTCGAATATTTGGAACACTTTATGTCCAACTCAAATGTCACACGTAGCATAATGTGTACTCCCATTTAGATATGTACACAAGCGATGTATCAAGATTCAAATACCGAGTCAATGAACCAATAATGTACATAACTAACAGCCATATAAACACTTATATAGTATATGGATCAATAATATCAACTAACATACATAAGCCAGCCCGCTGTATTTTTTTGCTAGAAGAGCATACTTTTTTAGCGAGCTAGTGCAACATCTTGGCCCTTTCCAATGCGTGCTACTTATGGTCCATCTATACTACTATTATTGTTGAATGCATATTCAGCCCGATTGGCATATTTGTAGGTCTGGGACAACAATCAAAATGAAATGTCTCCGAGTCTTATCAATTAATACAGACTTGTGCTCAAATAAAATTACAAACCAAAAAACAAAAAACAATTGTTACATGATTTCTAAAACAAATGGTTTGATTGGTTACATGAAAAAACAACATAAAGGTTATTCAACGATGGAAAGAACATTCCACCTATGATTTACCAAGTGGGAATTTAATTTCCTTTTTTTTCCTTCAGGACCTTAACAATGCGATCAGTCTCAGCTTCCTTCATTTTGAAATCCACCAAATATTTAATGGTTGTCTTGAGTACTACTTGTGATTGTGATGTTTTCTTCCTCAACATGTCAACTTCATCTCTAAGTGCAAGAGTAGATTCTCTTTCTACCACTAGTTTAGCCTCTAGAGCATCGACAGTTGGCAATTCATGATGCATGATTGGGCCGGTGCCACTGCTATGGGATGATACACGTCCATGGAGACCTCGCTCTTTGATCTTGAGCTAACCTGTTTTTCCATTAAAGTTCTGCTTGGATTCCGAAAAGTTGAAGTTAGCAAAACGTCTCAACTAGGAGTTATAACAGCAAACTAGTTAAACAAACAAGGAATTAAAGAGTTTCAATTGGATGCTGAAAAGTAGTTATTAACATCATTGTAACTAGTTGTTGCAGCAGCAAAGCAGTTAAACAAACAAGTTTTGCAAAAGGAACCTGTTGTGGCATTGGCGTTTCTCTTGGATCCTGAAAAGTTGAGTAGCCAGTAACATGATTAGAGCAACCGGTTGCAGCAGCAAAGAAGTTAAACAAACAAGTTTTGCAAAAGGAACCTGTTGTGGTGTTGGAGTTTCTCTTGGATCCTGAAAACTTGAGTAGTTAGTAACTTGATTAGAGCAACAAGTTACAGCAGCAAACCTGTTACACAAATATATTTTTGAAAATGTACCTGCTGTGCAATTGGACTTCCAATTGGATCCTGAAAACCTGAAGTAGGTAAGATGATTACAACAACAAGTTACAGCGACAAACCAGGTAAACAAAGAAGTTTCTGAAAACATACCTGTTGTCCCAACGGAGTTTCAGTTGGATCCTACAAACTTGAATGTTAGCAATCAATAAATAAAGTTTTGGATGAGCCATATGAAACTAACATCAAACTAGTAAAACTAACCAGTTTTGGAAGCATATTTAATTACACATAAACTAGTTAAACTAACAAGTTCTTGGCAACATATTAAAGGAACAAGTCGGTACCGTTTACTAGCAACACAGACATCTGTAAATTTCTTTGATGTAAGCAAATGATTCCAACACATATATAAGTTAAAAAGACGGTGTCCCTCATATAAACCTCACAGTTGTCTATCTATGAGAATGCAAACATTACGAGTGCTACAAGCGATAACAGCAAACCATTTAAACAAACAGGGAATCAGAACGTAAATTACACGTGAATTCTGCTGCACCCTAGAAGTACATATGACCAGATATCTACATGCTTAAGTAGCTATTTAAGTTCAGGCAAATAGGTAATTCTTAACAGTAAGTAGCATACACATAGATAGGCACACTCTACAATAGCATTAACATGCTATGGCATTATGTAATCTGTAACAAACTAAATTAAGCCAAGCAACATAATTGAACAATTTTGCAATAAGTGGCTAACTAAAATTCTGAGAAGCACATAACTGAACTTATGCTAGCTCTTTGTACAGGCACACTACAACTTCTTTTTTGCTTACAAGTTTCTTTGAAGGAGTGGATGGCATCAATTGCTTGGATACGTAGTCCTAATACTTCTTTCTTCCGACACTGCATTGGTAAGTCAAATGGTTAATCTGGTAAGTTGGTGGGTTCTTGATATATTATATGAGGACGTGTAGTCAGACTAGTTGTAGGCACACACATCACACTGGCTTTTACTATATATTTCATGCAATTACATTTGGCATATCGAGATCTAAGCAATCTACAATAGGATGAAAAGACTGGCATCCTTCACATTGGCGAACTTAGTTCATAGAAACAAGCAATTCAACCATTCCGTGGGTAAATCAAAAGCGCCACTAGAATATTTTTCACTACCCCAACCATACATGTAAAAAGGGGCAATGCTACCGTAGGTGCTGGTATGGGCGGCCGCCTCAGGTGGCTGGAAAGTGTGCACCTAGTTTGAGTCGCCCAGGTTGGCCCAGGCTAGTTTTACTCATCCCAACGCACGAGTAGGCAATGTAAAAAAAATGAAGAAAAACATTTCAATTTGGATGTGCCAATAACGTAAGTGCAAGGCAAGCCCTATAGCAGGCTTGCAGCCCCAACGTACGCCTCCCATATCGATCGACAGCTAGAAAAATCCCAATTTGTTCGCTCTAGCCTCCAGTCTGGTTTGCTCCTAACCTAGCCACCGCTGGAAAGTCCAACACAACACTTCCTCGCGCCCTCCTTGGAGGGCGGTCGTCGGGCTTCAAGTGAATGGAAGGACAAGAAGATGAAGATCCAACCCTGGGTGTAGCCTGCGTGGGAGGCAGCGGCGGTAGCACCGAATGGTATCGAGCTTGCGCAAACGAACAGTTGCAACTTGCAAGAGCAACATGCGCAACGAGCAGGTACATCCCATCCCTGATTATATGATTAAACCGTTCAATTTCTGGCCAATAGTTAAACCCGATGGTGTTGTAAAACTGCTTGTATGTAGGGAATGAGAAAATGAAACCAATTTCTACTTATTTTATAACTCCCCCAATCAATACTGAACTGACCGAATCTAATGTATGTAATCCATTTTCTTGTGCAAACATACAAGCTCATGTTGTTCTTGAGCCCGAAGTGTCTAATGAACACACAACTAATGAAGGATTTGATGCAAACATTTTACATGCTCCTGGTGATGAACATATAGTGTCTAATGAGGGATCTAATGCAAGCATTTTGCACGCTCCCATTGAAGGATTTAGTGTCTAATGATGATCTGCTATGTTGAGAGAGACATAGAGATTTGCAGGCATTGATGACAACCAAATTATAGTACATTTTCATGGCTTTAGGAAACATCGAGGCCATCTACCAGAAAGTCCCCGTATCATGACAACGTAGCACAAATACTTTTCTAATCTGTTGTTTGAAACTATAGGCATACTTGTGCAGGATAGATATATTGATATGCAGTTTGTGCACTAGTTATAGGTGCAATTACACTTCGATATTTTCAGCCAGAGAACGAATAATTCAAGCAGGTACAGACCATGTTAGTAGTCCTTGTACACCATGTTGCATTTTGTGTTATTTGGTACTTGCATCATTTAGTGTTTTATAATCTAAACTACTTTGGATCATTAGCTGGTTTTCAAAGTGCATGTAGCTTCACATTTCTCAAGTTATGTTCATTTCCGGAGTGCAAGTGCCTTCGTTTTTTTAAGTTAAATGTTCTCCCCTGGTAAGTTGAATTCGTGGATCCACCACTGCACACAAATCATACACGCATGCCAGTACGAATTAAATGAAATGTAGGGACTTACGCTAGCTCGTTGTATAGGCTCACTGCAGCTCCACTTGCACTTGGGATGTTCCATGTACAAGTCCATGTTACCACTTGCTTGGATGTGCAGGCCTAGTTCTCCTTTCTCCCCCCTCTGCATTTTTGACATGGCGAATGGTTGATCAAATAAGACGAATCAACCTTGTTGTTGTATCGGAGGACAGATACTTACAAGGTTATACAGGTGTGCAGGATGTGTACTAGATCCCGTAGTGCCGTCATGCTTCGCTAAAAAATGGTTTTGCAGGTTTCAGATGATATCTCCAGAAGGAATAAGAGTTAATGTCAGAGTTGCATAGGTGTGTAAGCTAAGAGAGTAGTGAAAGGATATCCAACATCATCGGAATAATGCACAAGGGAGTGATGTGTGGATACCTAGTTCGGGCCGACGTTTGGGCATGCTCGCCTAGCTAGAGTGCCGGTCACTTTAGATCCGTTGAGGGTGACGCGCTGGCATTGGCTGGCCACGCACGGATGCAGATCTTAAGTGGTAGCGGAGCGCTACGATGCGGTGGACGAGTGTAACACCCCGGATATGATTTACCTAATATGTAATCCAACTCTTGCTGTTTCCAGTGTTAAGTTATTTTATTTTCTCGGGTTCGGGTCTTTGTCTCTGTGTGTTGTTATCGTTGTCATGCATCTCATATCATGTCATCTTGTGCATTGCATTTGCATACGTGTTCGTCTCATGCATTCGAGCATTTTCCCCGTTGTCCGTTTTGCATTCCGGCGCTTCGTTCTCCTCCGGTGGTCATTTCTACCTTTCTTTCGTTTGTGGGGATTAAACTTTTCCGGATTGGACCGAGACTTGCCAAGCGGCCTTGGTTTACTACCGGTAGACCGCCTGTCAAGTTTCGTACCATTTGGACTTCGTTTGATGCTCCAACGGTTAATCGAGGGACCGAGAAGGCCTCGTGTGCGTTGCAGCCCAACACCCCTCCATTTTGGCCCAAAACCCACCAAAACCTTCTCCATCATCTAGAGCGTTCGATCATGATCGCGTGGCCGAATACCGCACCTCATTTGGACACTCCTAGCTCCCTCTACCCCTATATATAGACCCCCCCTCCTCAAATTCCGGATCCCCTCCTTCTAACCCTAAAAAAATCACCTCCGCCGCCGCCGGACACGTCCGGACGGCGCCGGACGCATCCGCCCGCCGTCGCCCACCAGTCAGCCGCCGCCACGTTAGCTCCCGCGTGCCCACATCGCCGCCACAGCGCCGCCGGCCCGCGAGGCCCGCTCGGGGCCCCCGAGGCCCACTCCCTCGCGCGCCCACATCGCCCGCAAGCCGCCACCGCCCTCCTCGAGTCCGGCCGCCGGGACGACCGGAGCCGCCGCCCGCCGTCGACGCCGTGCTCCGGCGAGCTCGCCCGGCCGGCCCCGCCGCCTCCCTAACACCGCGCCGCCCGGATCCCGCCGCCGTCCGCCTCCTCTCTGTCCTTGTCCGACTCTGGCCGGCCACCGCGGCCACGAACTTCGGCCACCTCGTCCACCGGAGTCGTCCCCGCTCCGGCGACCTCCGATTCCGGCGAACCTCATAAAACGCGCCTGTAACGCCCCGAGACCGATATGCCAGGTGTCCTCCAATTATTCGTTGTCGTTGCCATGTCATTCGCTTGCGTGTTGCATTTCATCATGTCCTCATGTGCATTGCATCATCATGTTTTCAAAACTTGCATCCGTCCCGGCCTTCTCGTTCTCTCCGTTGTCCATTCAGAGCCCAGACACACTTGCACGCGCCTGCGGCATGTCCGAATAGTATTTTATAAGTGGCCGGAAAGTGTTCTCGGATTGGGTTGAAATTTGGTGTGCGGTCTTATTATAGTGTAGACAGACCGCCTGTCAAGTTTCATCGCAATCGGAGTTCGTTTGACGCCCAACGGATAAATATAGCGGCAATAGTAGCCGGTCTAAACGTCGGACGTTTTCGGTCACCGGAAATAGTCGCCGGGCCTCCCTCTCTTCTCTTCTCTCAGCTCGAGACCGTCTACACAACTCACTACCTACCGCCAGGCCCTACCTAATCTCTCTCGTTAGACCGTGGCCCCCCCTCGCGCGCGTCCGAAAATTGTCCCGGACCCGACCCGAGCAGTCGACACCGTTGTGTCCGGAACATGCCCAAACGACTACAAAACATGCCCAAACATGTCCGGAACATGTCCGGAACATGCCCCTACGCCCTGCCTCTCTCCTTCCCTCCTTAGTTCTCCCTCGCCTCACCTCACCTCTCTTCTTTCTCCAGGGAACCAGGCGCCTCCCTCGTGCCTCCCGGAGCTCGATCCCGCCAACTTTCGCACCAGCGAGCGAACCAGGAGCCAACGAGATGTGCCCCGACCCTGCCGTCGCCTGCTCGCCGGAGCGCCGTTGTCGGTGACCACCTTCAGCAGGCCCCGAGCCCCTGCCTCTCCTTTCTTCTTCGCCGAAGCCCTCTCTCTCTTTCCCTCATGATCTCTCTTTCTCTCTGTTGTCTTCGCAGCATCGCCACGGAGGGCCTCGCCGCGTCCCTGCCCTGGACCTCCCCGGCCCTGCATCGCGAGCCGCCGCCGACCTCCGTTCGCCAGCGCCGCGCCCCTGCTTCGTTTTGCTGCGGGAGGAGCTGCGCCGCCCCTCTACTACTGCTTCTTTGGGCGAGCACCTCACCCTGCGCCCCATGTTGACCACACACTGGCTCGCCTGCGCCACCCTCCAGCACCCCTAGTTCCGGCCCAGCAGCGCCCCGGCCTGCTTCCCCTTCGACACGGCCCAAGGCCACTTGGTGAGCAGTCCCAGTTCCAGGGCTCACTAGTCCGGCCCAGTTCCAGTGGTTTCAGCCCAGTACATGTTTTTTTCCTGCCTGCGATTTTATCAATTATCCAGAGGCTGCAGTTTTTGCAGAAAAGCCCTCATACATCATGCATTTAATAATTCCACAACCGTGCATCGGTTTGAAAAACTTAATATATGAAACTTGCTTAGAATTTTGTGTAGATTAATAATATGCCACTTTCATCCATGTTTAAAATGTTTAAAATGATGTTTGCTTAAATTTGCTCCTATGCCATGTTAAAATGACTTAATTCATAAATAAATAACCATAACTCCAATTTCAATAAATTACATATGTAAATGGGGTAGAATTTTGCCTAGTTTATCATGGTGACCTTACTTCGCATGTTAAACAACTCTAAAATTATGTTTAGGGCAGAACAGTACGAAACCTAATTTTTGCATATGGGGATTTACCGGAATTGTTGTTTGTTGTTCCGGCCTCATTTAAATTTGCCTAGATAGGTAGTTTTCATTTGCTTCACCTCTTGCCATGTTAATCAACATTTAATATTGTTGGGGTACATAAACGAGAGAAAATTAAATAATTGACATGGTGTTTCATCAATATGCAACTCGTTGCATATTGAGCTCCATTTAATTTGTAGGATTGCTTGTGCATTTTGCCATGCCATGCTTCATTAAACCGGACATGCATCATACTCGATCGTGCATCATGCCATGTTGATGTGTTGGTTGTTTACTATGTTGTGTGCTTCTTTTCCGGTGATTGCTTCTTCGGGTTGGTTCCGGTAACATTGAGCTTGTGAGGATCCGTTCAACTTCGTCCGTTTGTCTTCTTCATGGACTCGTTCTTCTTCCTTGCGGGATTTCAGGCAAGATGATCATACCCTCGAAATAACTACTATCTTTGCTATGCTAGTTTGCTCGCTCTTTTGCTATGCCAATGCTATGATGCCTATTATTTGCTTGTCAGCCTCCCAAATTGCCATGTCAAACCTCTAACCCACCATGTCCTAGCAAACCGTTGATTGGCTATGTTACCGCTTTGCTCAGCCCCTCTTATAGCGTTGATAGTTGCAGGTTAAGATTGAAGTTTGTTCCTTGTTGGAACATGGAGATCGTTCCTTGTTGGAACATTGGTTACTTGTTGGGATATCACAATATATCTTATTTAATTAATGCATCTATATACTTGGTAAAGGGTGGAAGGCTCGGCCTTATGCCTGGTGTTTTGTTCCACTCTTGCCGCCCTAGTTTCCGTCATATCGGTGTTATGTTCCCGGATTTTGCGTCCCTTACGCGGTTGGGCTATAATGGGAACCCCTTGACAGTTCTCCTTAAGTAAAGCTTTTCCAGCAATGCCCAACATTGGTTTTACCATTTGCCACCTAGCCTTTTTCCCTTGGGAGTCGCGCATCCCGAGGGTCATCTTTATTTTAACCCCTCTGGGCCAGTGCTTGTCTAAGTGTTGGTCCGAACTGAGTAGACTGCAAGGCCACCTCGGGGAAACTTGAGGGATGGTTTTACTCGTAGGATGTCTCATCCGGTGTTGCCCTGAGAACGAGATATGTGCAGCTCCCATCAGGATGTCGGCGCATCGGGCGGTGTTGCTGGTTTAGTTTTACCCTGTCGAAATGTCTTGTTGTACCAGGATACCGAGTCTGATCGGAACGTCTCGGGTGGAGGTCTATTCCTTCATTGACCGTGAGAGCTTGTGATGGGCTAAGTTGGGACACCCCTGCAGGGATTTGAACTTTTGAAAGCCGTGCCCTCGGTTATGGGCAGATGGGGATTTGTTAATGTCCGGTTGTAGAAAACCTGAAGTTGACCTTAATTAAAATGAATCAACCGCGTGTGTAATCGTGATGGTCTCTTTCCGGCGGAGTCCGGGAAGTGAACACGGTTGTTGGAGTTATGCTTGATGTAGGTAGTCCAGGATCACTTCTTGATCATACTTTTATCGACCGATCTTTGCCTTCTCTTTTCGCTCTCATTTGCGTATGTTAGCCACCATATATGCTAGTCGCTTGTTGCAGCTCCACCTCATACCTTTACCTTACCCATGAGCTTAAATAGTTTTGATCGTGAGGGTGCGAGATTGCTGAGTCCTCGTGGCTCACAGATACTTCCAAAACCAGTTTGCAGGTGCCGATGAGTCCGCGCAGATGACGCAACCCAGCTCAGGAGGAGCTCGTTGAAGACCTTGTTTATTTGTGTTGTTTCGTTCTAGTTGATCAGTAGTGGAGCCCAGTTGGGGTCGATCGGGGACCTTTGCCGCATTTGGGGTTCTTCTTTTATTTCCGTAGTCAGACCTTGATTGTATTTGGATGATGTAATGCGTTATTCATGTAATTGTGTGAAGTGGCGATTGTAAGCCAACTATGTATCTCTTTCCCTTATGTATTACATGGGCTGTGTGAAGATTACCTCACTTGCGACATATGCCTTCAATGCGATTATGTCTCTAAGTCGTGCCTCGACACGTGGGAGCTATAGTCGCATCGAGGGTGTTACAAGTTGGTATCAGAGCCTTCCCCGACCTTAGGAGCCCCCACTGTTTGATCGTTTTTAGTGGCCGAGTTGTGTCTAGAAAAATGTTTTGAGTCTTAGGAATTCTTTTTACTTCCCAGTCTCCTCATCGCTCTGGTAAGGCATCCTGACGTAGAGTTTTGACTCTTCTCTTCTCAAATCTCACTAAATTTTTTTTAGTATCACGCGGGTATCTTGGAATCGTTCCGATGGTTTTATGATGAGAACATTGTCTTGGTGCCTCCTGTCAGGGGTTTAGTGGAAGTGTCCCGGGGAGTTGAGCTCTGAGGTGTTGTCGTCATAATTTTATCGTTGCAGTTCTGGAATACCCGAGTTTAGTACGCCGACATCAAAAATCTCTTTTATGCAGTTCGTTGGTGAGATAACCTCGACGCCACCCAGTACTGGGCGGGAGTTCGGGAGTATCGCCATAACTTGTATAACGGATGCTTTTCGAAGGTTGAGGTAGATGATTTCCGAAGGTTTCTTGGTTATGTGTTGAGGGATGGATACAGCTGGATGTAGGATTTGCTAGTTTGGGTGAGATATTATGCTTCCCCTGTATCCCCAACACCTGATTGCATAACCGGAAAATTTCGGGAGTTTCATAGGTGGGAATTCAAGTAGCTCTTAGGATATCTTTCTGACAGATGTATGATATGAAATTGGGGTTCGACGTCTAGTGGTCCGCCTATTCACGGTCGGTTTTACAGTGGTCTCATTGTGTCTTAAAGAGTCCTTGGCTATGCCGACTCGGGGACGCTTCGTATGTCATGTGCACTGCCTTGTACATGATGGTGCTATACGATCGAGCCCGTGTAGGCCCCACCATGAAAACTTCGGACGAAATCTCTATCATATGTTTGTTCCGGCTTATTCTGCAAGCCAACCCTTTGTTGTTGTTTTTGAGTTGTGGTATTCGAGTTGCTTCAATGTCAAGTGTTGATTCCATACCTTTCCTAAATGGTGTTCTCATACTCTGATGTGAATACCAATCCTTCTTGATCATCAAGATTGTTTTTGTCAATCCTTTTAACCGGCGTGTTTCTCTTCAAGTGGATCCAATCTTGTCAACATTCACAAGATCAAGTATCAGTTCTTCTCAATGGTGTTCATTTCTTCCATCTCCAAGTTGCCTTTGTTTTTCCCGCCCACCCACCCTTGTTTCTCCGAGGACTCATATATCTCAATTCAAGTATCCATCTTATTGATGTGAAGTCTCTCCATTCTTTTCTATCAATATTGTTATCCGGTTATTCTCATGAAGATTCTAACGGAGCTTCAAGTTCATCATATTTCCTTCTTTTCTTCTCCGGTGGTTCCAAGTCAAGCTTTGTTGATCATACCCTTTTCTCATGTCAATGCTTTCTCATACCGGTGCACCTCATAATAATTCACTTCTCACTATTCAATTTTTCCGGAGTGCTCAAGATATCTCGAAGATTCGTGTTTTTCACTCTGCATTCATTTAATACATTTCGAGGTTGTTATCTTATTCAAGCCAGTTAATTCAACCGGTGTAGTCTCCTTTTTCAAGCAATCATTCTATCGATGTTTTCTTTTGAGTGGGCCCTAACCCACAGGTCTTTCCCAGGATCTTACCTGACTCTTCTTATTTTCCCAGAGGTAACCTCAATTTCATTTTGAAGTTTGACGTAAGAATGAAGTTTTCATCTATCAGATGTATTTCTCCAAGATCTCTCAATTTCTTATCGTCGTTGGATCAACCTTTCCATTCTTCATCCCGGAGATCTCAACAATTTGGTGGTGTTTCTCGTCGTCATTCTTGGATTTTGAAGACCGAAGAAGAGTTTCTTTTTAATCTTACTCCATTCTCTTCAAGATTCGTGATTCTATCTTGTTGCCATCCTCTCATAATTATTTGCGATTGTGAGATATTCTTTTCAACCATCCGGAGCAATTCAGGAGTCTTTTCAGTTTGATTATCCGGAGTCCATCATCTCAAGTTATTCATTCTCAGCGTTCAGCTATTGTTCTCCAATCTTACGGGGGCATTATTCAATATCCCCTAGTCAGCTCGTGATATTTTCATTCACTTGCATCTAATTTCTCTCTAGTTTCCTCATTCATTTCATAATTCTTCCCGGTGTTTTCTTTATCTTTTCTTCAATCGTTTTCTATTCTTACGGTGGTTCGTTCAAGAGTTTTCTCTTCCTTCTTTATCATATCAATTTATTCGTTGTTTCAACCCTTCCGGTGGTTCGTTCAATACCTTCCCAAGTTGGCGCGACATATATCTTAATCTTTTCTACGAGAATAAGTAATATGTCAAATCTGTTGATTGTCATCAATTTAATTGATGAAGGATAAGCATAATGTAATTCTTATTCTTGTTTCATCCAAGAGATTAATTCTTTATTCCGGAGGTTCGCCAAATTCTTGGTTTCACTTGTTTTTCATCTTTTCTTTCCCGGAGTTCCAAGCTCTAATTATCATGGAGATCCATCTAAATCATCGCAAGGATTCACCTTGTGTTTCCATCTTCTCTGGCCTTCTGTTTGAGCATTCTTTTGTTTACCGGAGTTCTTCAGGGAGGTTCTACATGTTGGTTCATCAAGGATTTATATTCCTTCTCGAAGTGTTCATCGAGATTCTTTTCTAAGGAGCTCAAGCATTCTTCATCTTGCTATCCGGAGTGCAATTCTTTCTATCGTGTCATTTGAGGTGGTATTATGTCATTCTTGATAATTTGAATTCATGTTTCATGATTCACATGTTGTCATGAATGAGATAATTTAAATCCATCAATCCCGTCATTGGAATTGTCTTGGATTATATTTCAACTAAAGCCTTCCCTAAGGATTGTTGTTATATGGTGCTCATAAATGATCCAAGTTCTTCATTTATCCTCCCGGTGAAATAAGTTTCTTGTCTCCTCGTTCATATCAATCCAATTTTGTTTCCGTTAGTGGCAGAATTTCACCTCATAATTTTGAGATGTGCTCCATAAGCCCACTACAACCTTGTTCTTTTCGTTGTTGGTTTTTCGACAACTCTGTTCTACCATTTGTTGTAAGCATGCTCCCTCAAGACCTTGTTTCCCTTCGTTCACTCCATTCCATTCTTAATTTCGTTCCGGAGGAATTGTGATGTTGCTATCTTCAACCGTTCTTTTGTTCTTGTCAGGACCTTGTTCCTTTCTTGCTTATCCATCTATCCGGAGTGTGGTGTCATCTCTTCTAGTTCTTTTCACCTTATCTAGTCTTGCATATCTTCTCAACCGGAGTGCTCTCTGAGATCTTTCTTACCCCTTGTTCCATGCATTCAATAGTTACGAAGGCAGTGTATTGTGATTTCATCAAGTATCTTCTCATCTTATCAAGTTATTATTCAATTCCTTTTCTTTTCAACCCGAGTGCTGCCCGAATTTTGGTTTTCCTTGATCCCCTTCCTTTAACCGGAGTGTTTTCGACCTTGTTCACCTTCGTTGTATTCTTTTCTTGAAATGGCTTAACCTTTTCAAGGTTCTTTGGTTTCACTCGTTTGTCAAAGAAGCAACTTAATTTTACCTCTTCTTTTCTCTTCCGTTTTCCCTCCGGTGCCATTCTAGATCACAGGACGAGATCCTCTCGTAGTGGTGGCGTGTTGTAACGCCCCGAGACCAATATGCCAGGTGTCCTCCAGTTATTCGTTGTCGTTGCCATGTCATTCGCTTGCGTGTTGCATTTCATCATGTCATCATGTGCATTGCATCATCATGTTTTCAAAACTTGCATCCGTCCCGGCCTCCTCGTTCTCTCCGTTGTCAGTTCTGAGCCCAGACACACTTGCACGCGCCCGCGGCATGTCCGAATAGTATTTTATAAGTGGCCGGAAAGTGTTCTCGGATTGGGTTGAAATTTGGTGTGCGGTCTTATTATAGTGTAGACAGACCGCCTGTCAAGTTTCATCGCAATCGGAGTTCATTTGACGCCCAACAGATAAATATAGCGGCAATAGTAGCCGGTCTAAACGTCGGACGTTTTCGGTCTCCGGAAATAGTCGCCAGGCCTCCCTCTCTTCTCTTCTCTCAGCTCGAGACCGTCTACACAGCTCACTACCTACCGCCAGGCCCTACCTAATCTCTCTCGTCAGACCATGGCCCCCCCTCGCGCGTGTCCGAAAATTGTCCCGGACCCGACCCGAGCAGTCGACACCGTTGTGTCCGGAACATGCCCAAACGTCTACAAAACATCACAGTTTCCTCGTTTGGATTTCCTAACCCATTTATTCTCGACCGTCGGATTTCAATCAGATGATTCAAACTCCCCTCTTTCCCTATATATATAGACTCCAGTTAGGACCTAACCCTAAATTTTAGGCCTCTTATCCCCACGCCGCTGCCAGTCTCTCCGTGGTTTCAACGCCAAGCCAACCAGCTTCATCCTCCCCGATCCAAAATCCAGCCAATCCCATCGCAGCTCTTCCCTGCCTCGGTCCTCGATCTAGATCGAGAGGAGCGCCGAGCCTCGAGCCCCTTGCGCCGTGCGCCTCCCTCGCCGGAATCACCTGCGCCCTGCCTCTCTCCTTCCCTCCTTAGTTCTCCCTCGCCTCACCTCACCTCTCTTCTTTCTCCAGGGAACCAGGCGCCTCCCTCGTGCCTCCCCGAGCTCGATCCCGCCAACTTTCGCACCGGCGAGCGAACCAGGAGCCAACGAGATGTGCCCCGACCCTGCCGTCGCCTGCTCGCCGGAGCGCCATCGTCGGTGACCACCTTCAGCAGGCCCCGAGCCCCTGCCTCTCCTTTCTTCTTCGCCGAAGCGCTCTCTCTCTTTCCCTCACGATCTCTCTTTCTCTCTGTTGTCTTCGCAGCATCGCCATGGAGGGCCTCGTCGCGTCCCTGCCCTGGACCTCCCCAGCCCCGCATCGCGAGCCGCCGCCGACCTTCGTTCGCCAGCGCCGCGCCCCTGCTTCGTTTTGCTGCGGGAGGAGCTGCGCCGCCCCTCTACTGCTGCTTCTTTGGGCGAGCACCTCACCCCGCGCCCCGCGTTGACCACACACTGCCTCGCCTGGGCCACCCTCCAGCGGCCCTAGTTCCGGCCCAGCAGCGCCCCGGCCTGCTTCCCCTTCGACACGGCCCAAGGCCACTTGGTGAGCAGTCCCAGTTCCAGGGCTCACTAGTCCGGCCCAGTTCCAGTGGTTTCAGCCCAGTGCATGTTTTTTTCCTGCCTGCGATTTTATCAATTATCCAGAGGCTGCAGTTTTTGCAGAAAAACCCTCATACATCATGCATTTAATAATTCCACAACCGTGCATCGGTTTGAAAAACTTAATATATGAAACTTGCTTAGAATTTTGTGTAGATTAATAATATGCCACTTTCATCCATGTTTAAAATGTTTAAAATGATGTTTGCTTAAATTTGCTCCTATGCCATGTTAAAATGACTTAATTCATAACTAAATAACCGTAACTCCGATTTTAATAAATTATATATGTAAATGGGGTAGAATTTTGCCTAGTTTATCATGGTGACCTTACTTCGCATGTTAAACAACTCTAAAATTATGTTTAGGGCAGAAAAGTACCAAACCTAATTTTTGCATATGGGGATTTACCGGAATTGTTGTTTGTTGTTCCAGCCTCATTTAAATTTGCCTAGATAGGTTGTTTTCATTTGCTTCACCTCTTGCCATGTTAATCAACATTTAATATTGTTGGGGTACATAAACGAGAGAAAACTAAATAATTGACGTGGTGTTTTGTCAATATGCAACTCGTTGCATATTGAGCTCCATTTAATTTGTAGGATTGCTTGTGCATTTTGCCATGCCATGCTTCATTAAACCGGACATGCATCATACTCGATTGTGCATCATGCCATGTTGATGTGTTGGTTGTTTACTATGTTGTGTGCTTCTTTTCCGGTGATTGCTTCTTCGGGTTGGTTCCGGTAACGTCGAGCTTGTGAGGATCCGTTCAACTTCGTCCGTTTGTCTTCTTCATGGACTCGTTCTTCTTCCTTGCGGGATTTCAGGCAAGATGATCATACCCTCGAAATCACTACTATCTTTGCTATGCTAGTTTGCTCGCTCTTTTGCTATGCCAATGCTACGATGCCTACCATTTGCTTGTCAGCCTCCAAAATTGCCATGTCAAACCTCTAACCCACCATGTCCTAGCAAACCGTTGATTGGCTATGTTACCGCTTTGCTCAGCCCCTCTTATAGCGTTGATAGTTGCAGGTGAAGATTGAAGTTTGTTCCTTGTTGGAACATGGAGATCGTTCCTTGTTGGAACATTGGTTACTTGTTGGGATATCACAATATATCTTATTTAATTAATGCATCTATATACTTGGTAAAGGGTGGAAGGCTCGGCCTTATGCCTGGTGTTTTGTTCCACTCTTGTCGCCCTAGTTTCCGTCATATCGGTGTTATGTTCCCGGATTTTGCGTCCCTTACGCGGTTGGGCTATAATGGGAACCCCTTGACAGTTCGCCTTAAGTAAAGCTTTTCCAGCAATGCCCAACATTGGTTTTACCATTTGCCACCTAGCCTTTTTCCCTTGGGAGTCGCACATCCCGAGGGTCATCTTTATTTTAACCCCCCGGGCTAGTGCTTGTCTAAGTGTTGGTCCGAACTGAGTAGACTGCGGTGCCACCTCGGGGAAACTTGAGGGTTGGTTTTACTCGTAGGATGTCTCATCCGGTGTTGCCCTGAGAACGAGATATGTGCAGCTCCCATCAGGATGTCGGCGCATCGGGCGGTGTTGCTGGTTTAGTTTTACCCTGTCAAAATGTCTTGTTGTACCGGGATACCGAGTCTGATCGGAACGTCTCGGGTGGAGGTCTATTCCTTCGTTGACCGTGAGAGCTTGTGATGGGCTAAGTTGGGACACCCCTGCAGGGATTTGAACTTTCGAAAGCCGTGCCCGCGTTTATGGGCAGATGGGAATTTGTTAATGTCCGGTTGTAGAAAACCTGAAGTTGACCTTAATTAAAATGAATCAACCGCATGTGTAATCATGATGGTCTCTTTCCCGCAGAGTCCGGGAAGTGAACACGGTTGTTGGAGTTATGCTTGACGTAGGTAGTCCAGGATCACTTCTTGATCATACTTTTATCGACCGTGCTTTTCCTTCTCTTCTCACTCTCATTTGCGTATGTTAGCCACCATATATGCTAGTCGCTTGCTGCAGCTCCACCTCATACCTTTACCTTACCCATAAGCTTAAATAGTCTTGATCGCGAGGGTGCGAGATTGCCGAGTCCTCGTGGCTCACAGATACTTCCAAAACCAGTTTGCAGGTGCCGATGAGTCCGCGCAGATGACGCAACCCAGCTCAGGAGGAGCTCGTTGAAGACCTTGTTTATTTGTGTTGTTTCGTTCTAGTTGATCAGTAGTGGAGCCCAGTTGGGGTCGATCGGGGACCTTTGTCTCCTTTGGGGTTCTTCTTTTATTTTGGTTCCGTAGTCGGACCTTGATTGTATTTGGATGATGTAATGCTTTATTCATGTAATTGTGTGAAGTGGCGATTGTAAGCCAACTATGTATCTCTTTCCCTTATGTATTACATGGGTTGTGTGAAGATTACCTCACTTGCGACATATGCCTTCAATGCGATTATGTCTCTAAGTCATGCCTCGACACGTGGGAGCTATAGTCGCATCGAGGGTGTTACAGCGCCCAGCCAGATCTGGATCCGGATCTTGCCTCGGTTGAATTTCCGTCCCTAACCCTAAATATTTTGCCCTTGTTCATCGCATCGTAACTTTGCACCCGTAGCTCCGTTTTGGGCATATATCATATCAGAATGTTCATCTCAGAGAGTACATCATTTCATCTCATTGCATCATTTTCATTTGAGTTCATCTTGATGCCCGAAATGCTGTTGGAAGAATGCTATTTGAGATAAATGTCAGATCTGCTGCTCCAGTTAGATATTTGTCATTTTTGCCATAATTATTGTGTGCATGATATGCCCTTGAGCTCTACATGTGTTTTGTTATATGTTTTGCCATCTATCTAGAGGTGCAACCCATGTATTTTTGTGATGTGTGTGGTTACTAGCACAAGCTTGCAAAGTGGTGCATTCGTTAATGCTGATTTCAGGGACTTAGCATTTCCACTAAGTCCTTGATCTGTTTATCTCATTATGCCATATGTTCATGTTGTTTCCTAGTGATCCGTGCCTGTTTTGAGGATGATCAGTAAGGATGTTTTGTTAATCTTGTAGTGCTCTATCCATCCATGTCTTTGTTTGCAATTATGGAGCACACTAGCTTGAGTCAGTCGAGCTCTACTTTTGCTATTTCGTGAATCTGGGCAGATTGTCTACTTGTTAGCGATTTTGCCGAGGATGTTGTAGTTGTTCCGTGCATGCTATGTTATTGTTCTTGCCATGTCTAGCTTGCATTTTGTGTATTCTTGATGGGTGTATGCTTAGATTGTCATGACTTGCTCTGTAGTGAGTGCATCGAGCTCGTAAACATGCCTACTTGATATCTGTTTTCAGCATGCTCCAGTTTTCACTAAGTATGAGAACTGATTATGTTTTTGCCGTGTTCACATGCTTGCAAATGTATTTTCTGATCCCTTTTGGCTCAAGGTCACTAAGGGACTTTTGTTAAGCTCTTTGAGTAGCTCCATGCCATGCTTTACTTTGCCATGTTCAGGTCCTGTAGCATATAGTATTAATGCTCCAAAGACTGCTATCTGATCTGAAATTCCAGACAAGTGTTAATTTCACTAAGTCTGAGATCTGTTTGCCAAATGCATTTTTGCCATGCTTGTTTGAACCTGTTAATGGATGAATTGGCCATAGCTCAGTGTTCGTCTTTTGTTAAGCAAGATGAATGGATCCCTGCCATGTATTTGTTTGCCATGTTTGAGGGCTGTAGCATGTTCATCTTGTTGCATTTAGATGACTACTTGCTATAAATCGCAGACCGGTGTCATATTTGAATCGCTTGCCATTTCCACACCGTAACTCCGTTTCCGGTGATCTTTATATCGTTTTCAAGCGATTTCATCTAATATTTCCATGGCACACTTGGTTTTCCAAGTTGAGGCCAGGTTCATTCATTCCTTGTCAAATCTTGCATATGCATCACATATTGCATCCCGCATAGCATACCATCTTTGCACGTGGTTGATTGTGTCCTTGTTCCTTGTTTGTTCTTGTTTGGGTAGAGCCGGGAGATGAGTTCGCTAACGAGGAGCCCGTTGAGTTTGCTTTCGAGGATCCAGTCAACTCTGGCAACTTTGTAGGCAAGATGATCATACCCTCGAAATCACCACTATCTTTGCTTTGCTAGATGCTCGCTCTTTTGCTATGCTTATGCTACGATGCCTACCACTTGCTTATCATGCCTCCCAAATTGCCATGTCAAATCTCTAACCCACCATGTCCTAGCAAACTGTTGATTGGCTATGTTACCACTTTGCTCAGCCCCTCTTATAGCGTTGCTAGTTGCAGGTGAATATTGGAGACCGTTCCTTGTTGGAACATTATTTACTTGTTGGGATATCATTATATTGCCATGTTATCTTAATGCATCTATATACTTCATAAAGGGTGGAAGGCTCGGCCTCTCGCCTAGTGTTTTGCTGCACTCTTGCCGCCCTAGTTTCCGTCATATCGGTGTTATGTTCCCGGATTTTGCGTTCCTTACGCGGTTGGGTTATAATGGGAACCCCTTGATAGTTCACCTTGATTAAAGCTTTTCCAGCAATGCCCAACCTTGGTTTTACCATTTGCCACCTAGCCTCTTTTTCCCTTGGGTTTCCGGAGCCCGAGGGTCTTCTTATTTAAACCCCCCGGGCCAGTGCTCCTCTGAGTGTTGGTCCAACCTAGAGCCCCTTGCAGCGCCACCTCGGGGAAACTCAAGGGCTGGTTTTAGTTGTACAGATTGCTTATCCGAGTTTGCCCTGAGAACGAGATATGTGCAGCTCCTATCGGGATTTGTCGGCACATTCGGTTGGTGTTGCTGGATTTGTTTTAACTTGTCGAAGTGTCTTGTAGAACCGGGATACCGAGTCTGATCGGAATGTCTCGGGAGGAGGTCTATTCATTTGTTGACCGTGAGAGCTTGTCATGGGCTAAGTTGGGACTCCCCTGCAGGGATTTGAACTTTCAAAAGCCGTGCCCGCGGTTATGGGCAGATGGGAATTTGTTAATGTCCGGTTGTAGACAACTTGAACCTTAACTTAATTAAAATGAATCAACTGTGTGAGTTGCCGTGATGGTATCTTCTCGGCAGAGTCCGGGAAGTGAAGAGGGTGTTGGAGTAATGCTTGCCGCAGGATTGCTCTCTAGTATTTCGACCGCGCTTTGCCTTCTCCTCTCGCTCTCTTTTGCGAACAAGTTAGCCACCATATATGCTAGTCGCTTGCTGCAGCTCCACATATTTTACCTTGCCTTACCTATAAGCTTAAATAGTCTTGATCGCGAGGGTGCGAGATTGCTGAGTCCCTGTGGCTCACAGATTACTATTAAACCAGATGCAGGGCCTGATGACTCCGTTCCAGATGACGCGCTAGAGCTCAAGTGGGAGTTTGACGAGGACTCACGCTGTTACTATGTTTCTTTCCCTGATGATCAGTAGTGGTGCCCAGTTGGGGCGATCGGGACCGTGTCGCATGTTGGGTTGTTCTTTTATTTTGGCGCTGTAGTGGGGCCATGAGTGTTTGGATGATGTAATGCTATTTATGTACTTTGATTGACATGGCGAGTGTAAGCCAACTATGTATCTCCCCTTTTTATTATCTATATTACATGGGATGTTGTGAAGATTGCCTAATTTGCGACATTGCTTTCAATGCGGTTATGCCTCTAAGTCGTGCCTTGACACGTGGGAGATATAGCCGCATCGAGGGCGTTACAAGTTGGTAATCAGAGCCTTCCCCGACCTTAGGAGCCCCCACTGATTGATCGTTGTTAGCAGCCGTTGTTGAGTCTAGAAAAATGTTTTGAGTCATTTAGGAATTATATATCGGAGAGTTTAGGAATTCTTTTTACTTCCCAGTCTCCTCATCGCTCTGGTAAGGCATCCTGACGTAGAGTTTTGACTCTTCTCTTCTCAAATTTCACTAAATTTTTTTTAGGATCACGCGGGTATCTTGGAATCGTTCCGATGGTTTTGTGACGAGAACATTGTTCTTGGTGCCTCCCATCTTTAGGGGTTGTGGCAGTGTCCCGGGGAGTTGAGCTCCGAGGTGTTGTTGTCACAATTTTATCGTTGCAGTTCTGGAATACCTGAGTTTAGTACGCCGACATGGAAAATCTCTTTTATGCAGTTCGTTGGTGACATAACCTCGACGCCACCCAGTACTGGGGCGGGAGTTCGGGAGTATCACCGTAACTTGTATAACGGATGCTTTTCGAAGGTTGAGGTAGATGGTTTCCGAAGTTTTTCTCGGTTATGTGTTGAAGGATGGCTATAGCTAGATGTAGGATTTGCTAGATTTGGGTGAGATATTATGCTTCCCCTGTATCCCCAACACCTGATTGCATAACCGGAAAGGTTCGGGAGTTTCATAGGTGGGAATTCTTGTAGCTCTAGTTCTTCTTCCACGGATATTTGGTTTGAGATTGGGATTTCTTACTGAGTATTCGTTCTTGATCCGTGCCTTGTTGATTTATTCCTCTACCTAATTCTAAGTGGCTTCTCAATTTATGGATATGTGACCATTTCAATTGGAATGCATTCGTTCATTTTGTTCGGATGTGAAGACTATATGTTGCAATTTTCATTCCATTGGATTTAGCTTCAATATTTGTCTATCAATGTGCTAATGGATGTCAACCTCTTCAGGATGGCTCCTCCAACGCGCACGACTCCGAATCCTGATCCGCCACCACCTCCACCTCCTCCAGAGGCATGGCAAGCTGTGATGGCCGCAACCAATGCAAACACGTAGTTGATCATGCAAATTCTTCAAGAGCGCAATCAAGCGAACCAAGGCAACCAAGGCAACAATCAGAATCACTTTGCTACACTCAACCAGTTCCTTGCAAATCAGCCAAAGACTTTCAGCAATTGTGTTGAGGCAACTGATGCTGACGATTGGCTAGTGGACTTGTGCAAGCATTTCGAGTGCAGTAACGTCAGGCCTGAGGACTTTGTCAAGTTCGCTTCCTTCCAACTCAAAGACCAAGCTGCAGAGTGGTTCCAGCAGTACAAGGATTCCAGAGGAGGACGTGTGATTACTTGGGATGAATTCCGTCAAGATTGCAAGGCTCATCATATCCCTCAGAGCATGGTTGAAAGCAAGCGTGAGGAATTCCGCAACCTGAAGCAAGGCTCTTTGTCTGTCTATGACTACAACAAGTTGTTCCAGAAGCTCGCCTGCTTTGCTAAGCAGGACGTACCTAACAAGAAGAGCATGATATACCAGTTCAGGGGTGGTCTCAGAGAAGAAATCCAGCTAGCTCTTGTTCTCTTTGAGCCCTTGAGGTACAACGAGTTCTACAATATGGCATTGAAGCAAGAGGCCGCTCAACTGAGGTGTGATGCTTCCAAGAAGCGAGTCAGAGATGCTACTCCTTCCTCTACTCAAGTGGCCAAGCAGCAGAAGTATTGGCTTCCTCCTCCTCCGTTTCGTCAGCCGTATCAGAAGAGCAAAGGTGGCAGTGGATCTTCCCACCCACCCAACCCTAGCTTTCAGAACAAGATTTCGTCTCAAGCTCCAAGATCGAGTGCTCCGTATCACCGTCCGCTTTCAGAGGTCACGTGCAACAAGTGCCAATAGAAGGGTCACTATGCCAACAAGTGCTTCAACTAGAAGCGTCTCCCTCCTCCTCCTCCTGTCAGATCGGCAAGTACAGCTATGGTCAAGCATAACCCCAAGTACGCCAAGGTCAATATGGTGAATGCAGCTCAGGCAGAGGATTCGTTAGATGTCATCATGGGTAACCTTCCTGTTAACGATGTTCCTGCAAAAGTTCTTTTTGACACTGGTGCATCGCATTGTTTCATCTCGAGACCTTTTGCATCTAAGCATGATTTTGTTACTCAAGTGTTGTCGAAACCGTTGGCTATTGTCTCTCCGGCCCGTCAAATGACATCTCGAGTATGCGTTCCAGATGTTACAATCACTTTGGGTGACTATAAGTTCTTGTCCTCTCCAAATGTTCTTGGTGACTCGGATATTGATCTTATTCTCGGGATGGATTGGCTTTCTAAACACAAGGCTCAGCTTGCTTGTGCAGCCAGGCAGATTCAATTGACTCATTCATCTGAGGATGTAATTGTCTTTGCCGCTCGTGATGATACCATCCGTCTGTTTTCTCTCAATGTGAAGGGTGAACTGGATGCTATCTCGTAGATTCCAGTCGTTTGCGAATATCAGGACGTCTTTCCAGAAGAGCTTCCAGGAATGCCTCCACACCGGCCAGTTGAATTTGTCATCGATCTTGAGCCTGGTACGAAACCAGTGTGCAAGCGTCCTTACAAGCTCGGACCTGAAGAGTTGAAGGAGCTGAAGAAGCAACTTGATATTCAAGAGAGAATGGGTCTCATCCGGCCTAGTTCTTCTCCTTGGGGTTGTGGTGTTATTTTTGTGAAGAAGAAGGATGGAACAGACCGACTTTGTGTTGATTACCGTCCATTGAACAAGAAGACTATCAAGAACAAATACCCACTTCCCAACATCAATGAGCTATTCGAACAACTCAAAGGTGCCCAAGTATTCTCCAAGTTTGATCTCCGTATGGGTTATCATCAGATTCGAATCCGTGAGCAAGATATTCCCAAGACGGCTTTTAGGACAAGCTATGGCTCATATGAATACACTGTCATGTCTTTTGGCCTCGTCAACGCTCCTCCGACTTTCTCTAGCATGATGAACTTCATATTCAACGCCTACACCAATGACTTTGTTTTGGTCTATCTCGACGAAATTTTGGTCTTTTCGAAGAACAAGGAAGATCATGCCAAGCACTTGCGTTCGGTACTCGATAAGCTGAGGGAACACCAATTCTACGCCAAGTTCTCCAAGTGTGAATTTTGGCTCGATGAGGTTCTTTATCTTGGGCATATCATCTCTGCCAAGGGCATTGCGGTGAATCCTGAGAAGGTGTCTGCAATTGTGAATTGGGAACCACCTCAGAACATGAAGCAACTCCGTAGCTTCCTCAGTCTCGCAAGCTATTGTCGAAGATTCGTTGAAAACTTTTCTAAGCTCGCGAAGCCTCTCTCAAATCTTCTCCAGAAGCACTTCAAGTACGTTTGGTCTCCGGAATGTGACATCGCTTTCAACACCTTGAAAGAGAAATTGGTCACTGCTCCAGTTCTGACTCCTCCTGATGAATCCAAACCATACGAGGTCTTTTGCGATGCCTCTCTCCAAGGTCTCGGTGCAGTGTTGATGCAAGAGAAGAAAGTTGTGGCTTATACCTCTCGCCAGTTGAAGCCCAACGAGAAGAACTACCCCATTCATGACCTCGAGTTGGCGGCAGTTGTGCATGCTCTTTTGACTTGGAGACATCTCTTATTGGGAAGGAAAGTGGACATCTTCACTGACCACAAGAGTCTCAAGTACATCTTCACTCAGCCTAATCTCAACCACAGGCAGACTCGATGGGTCAAAATGATTCAAGAGTATAATCCGAGTATCGAGTATACTCCAGGCAAGGCCAATGTGATTGCTGACGCATTGAGCAGGAAGGCTTATTGCAACAGTCTGATTCTCAAACCTTATCAACCCGAGCTTTGTGAAGCTTTCCGCAAACTCAATCTGCAAGTTGTTCCTCAAGGTTTCCTTGCCAACCTTCAAGTCTCTCCTACCTTGGAAGATCAGATTCGCCAAGCTCAGCTTCTTGACGCTATGGTGAAGAAGGTGAAGATTGGGATTGCCAAGAGTCAACCCAAGTACAAGTGCTACCGCCTTGATCACAAGGATACTCTCTTCTTCGAGGATCGTACTGTTGTGCCCAAAGGTGACCTTCGTAAAGTGATCATGAACGAG
This sequence comes from Triticum monococcum, assembly GCA_034509565.1. NCBI lineage: Eukaryota > Viridiplantae > Streptophyta > Magnoliopsida > Poales > Poaceae > Triticum > Triticum monococcum. The sequence goes on along the minus strand of CM067846.1, from coordinate 245,469,415 downwards.
GCTCACAATTCTCTCCTCTCCATCCACCCTGGGAGCACGAAGATGTATCAGGACCTCAAGCAGGCTTATTGGTGGACTTGAATGAAGCGCGAGATTGCTTAGTTCGTAAATGAATGTGATGTCTGCAGAAGAGTGAAGGCAGAACACCAAAGGCCAGCGGGTCTCCTCCAACCTCTTGCCATTCCAGAATGGAAGTTCGACCACATTGAGATGGACTTCGTGACTGGGTTTCCAAAGTCCAAGCGTGGCAATGATGCTATATTCGTTGTCATCGACAAACTCACTAAAGTGGCTCACTTTCTGCCTATCAAAGAGTCTATCACTGCAGCTCAATTGGTGGAGCTCTATACCTCTCGGATTGTTTCTCTGCACGATATTCCACAAGTGATCTCTTCAGACCGTGGCAGCATGTTTACCTCCAAGTTTTGGGATTCTTTTCAGAAGGCCATGGGCACCAACATCCGCTTCAGCACAGCTTTCCATCCTCAAACTAGCGGTCAAGTCGAGTGTGTCAACCAGATTCTTGAAGATATGCTCAGGGCTTGTGTGATCTCCTTCGGCATGAAGTGGGAGGATTGTCTTCCATATGCTGAATTCTCCTACAACAACAGTTTTCAAGCAAGTTCGGGCAAGGCCCCATTTGAAATTCTGTATGGCAGGAAGTGCCGTACCCCTCTCAACTGGTCTGAAACCGGTGAACGTCAGCTTTTGGGTAATGACTTAATTACAGAGGTAGAGGAAATGTGTAAAGTCATTCGAGATAGCCTCAAAGCAGCCCAATCCCGTCAGAAGAGCTACTAAGCACTGTGATTTGGCTTTCGAGATCGGAGATCATGTTTACCTCCGCGTCTCTCCTATGAAAGGTACTCGTCGCTTCGGTATCAAAGGGAAGCTTGCCCCCAGATACATGGGACCTTTCAAGATCGTCGAGGCGATCTCGCCTATCAACTCGAGCTTCCTTCAAACTTTGCAAATGTGCATGATGTGTTCCATGTCTCTCAGCTTCGAAAGTGCTTCAAGACTCCTGACCGTGCCGTCAACTTCGAAGACATTGAACTCCAAGAAGATCTCTCCTATCGTGAGCACCCCGTTGCTATTCTTGAAGAGACTGAACGCAAGACTCGCAACAAGTCAATCAAATTCCTCAAAGTCAGTGGTCACACCATTTCGACCGTGAAGCTACCTGGGAACGTGAGGATCACCTCCATTCTGAGTACCCGGCGTTCTTTCAGTCCTAGGTCTCGGGACGAGATCCTTTCGTAGTGGTGGAGTGTTGTAACACCCCGGATATGATTTACCCAATATGTAATCCAACTCTTGCCGTTTCCGGCATTAAGTTATTTTATTTTCTCGGGTTCGGGTCTTTGTCTCCGTGTGTTGTTATCGTTGTCATGCATCTCATATCATGTCATCATGTGAATTGCATTTCCATACGTGTTTGTCTCATGCATTCGAGCATTTTCCCCGTTGTCCGTTTTGCATTCCGACGCTTCGTTCTCCTCCGGTGGTCATTTCTACCTTTCTTTCATGTGTGGGGATTAAATTTTTCCGGATTGGACCGAGACTTGCCAAGCGGCCTTGGTGTACTACCGGTAGACCGCCTGTGAAGTTCCGTACCATTTGGACTTCGTTTGATGCTCCAACGGTTAACCGAGGGACCGAGAAGGCCTCGTGTATGTTGCAGCCCAACACCCCTCCATTTTGGCCCAAAACCCACCAAAACCTTCTCCATCATCTAGAGCGTTCGATCACGATCGCGTGGCCGAAAACCGCACCTCATTTGGACACTCCTAGCTCCCTCTACCTCTATATATAGACCCCCCTCCTCAAATTCCGGATCCCCTCCTTCTAACCAAAAAAAATCACCTCTGCCGCCGCCGGACACGTCCGGACGGCGCCGGACGCGTCCGCCCGCCGTTGCCCACCAGTCAGCCGCCGCCACGTCAGCTCCCGCGCGCCCACATCACCGCCACAGCGCCGCCGGCCCGCGAGGCCCGCTCGGGGCCCCTGAGGCCCACTCCCTCGCGCGCCCACATCGCCCATAAGCCACCGCCGCCCTCCTCGAGTCCGTCCACCGAGACGACCGGAGCCGCCGCCCGCCGTGCTCCGGCGAGCTCGCCCGACCAGCCTCGCCGCCTCCCTAGTGCCGCGCCGCCCGGATCCCGCCGCCGTCTGCCTCCTCTCGGTCCTCGTCCGACTCCGGCCGGCCACCGCAGCCACGAACTCCGCCACCTCGTCCACCGGCGTCGTGCCCGCTCCGGCGACCTCCGATTCCGGCGAACCTCGTAAAATGCGCCTGGCCAGATCTGGATCCGGATCTTGCCTCGGTTGACTTTCCGTCCCTAACCCTAAATATTTGGCCCTTGTTCATCGCATCGTAACTTCGCACCCGTAGCTCTGTTTTGGGCATATAGCATATCAAAATGTTCATCTCAGAGAGTACATCATTTCATCTCATTGCATCATTTTCATTTGAGTTCATATTGATGCCCGAAATGCTGTTTGAAGAATGCAATTTGAGATAATTGTCAGATCTGCTGCTCCAATTAGATATTTGTCATTTTTGCCATGATTATTGTGTGCATGATATGCCCTTGAGCTCTACATGTGTTTTGTTATATGTTTTGCCATCTATCCAGAGGTGCAACACATGTATTTTTGTGATGTGTGTGGTGACTAGCACAAGCTTGCAAAGTGGTGCATTTGTTAATGCTGATTTCAGGGACGTAGCATTTCCACTAAGTCCTTGATCTATTTATCTCATTATGCCATATGTTCATGTTGTTTCCTAGTGACCCGTGCCTGTTTTGAGGATGATCAGTAAGGATGTTTTGTTAATCTTGTAGTGCTCTATCCATCCATGTCTTTGTTTGCAATTATGGAGCACACTAGCTTGAGTCACTCGAGCTCTACTTTTGCTATTTCGTGAATCTGGGCAGATTGTCTACTTGTTGGCGATTTTGCCGAGGATGTTGTAGTTGTTCCGTGCATCCAATGTTACTGTTCTTGCCATGTCTAGTTGCATTTTGTGTATTCTTGATGGGTGTATGCTTATATTGTCATGAGTTGCTCTGTAGTGAGTGCATCAAGCTCGTAAACATGCCTACTTGATAACTGTTTTCAGCATGCTCCAGTTTTCACTAAGTATGAGAACTGATTATGTTGTTGCCGTGTTCACATGCTTACAAATGTATTTTCCGATTCCTTTTGGCTCAAGGTCACTAAGGGACTTTTGTTAAGCTCTTTGAGTAGCTCCATGCCATGCTTTACTTTGCCATGTTCAGGTCCTGTAGCATATAGTTTTCATGCTCCAAAGAGTGCTATCTGATCTGAAATTCTGGACAAGTGTTAATTTCACCAAGTCTGAGATCTGTTTGCCAAATGCATTTTTTCCATGCTTGTTTGAACCTGTTAATGGATGAATTGGCCGTAGCTCAGTGTTCATCTTTTGTTAAGCAACATGAATGGATCCCTGACATGTATTTTGTTGCCATGTTTGAGTGATGTAGCATGTTCATCTTGTTGCATTTAGATGACTACTTGCTGTAAATCGTAGACCGGTGTCATATTTGAATCGCTTGCCATTTCCAAACCGTAACTCCATTTCCGGTGATATTTATATATTTTTCAAGCGATTTCATCTCATCTTTCCAGTGGCACACTTGGTTTTCCAAGTTGTGGCCAGGTTCATTCATTCCTTGTCAAATCTTGCATATGCATCACATATTGCATCCCGCATAGCATACCATCTTTGCATCATGTTGTTTGAGTTTGCACGTGGTTGATTGTGTCCTTGTTGCTTGTTTGTTCTTGTTTGGGTAGAGCTGGGAGACGAGTTCGCTAACGAGGAGCCCGTTGAGTTTGCTTTCAAGGATCCAGTCAACTCTGACAACTTTGCAGGCAAGATGATCATACCCTCGAAATCACTACTATCTTTGCTTTGCTAGATGCTCGTTCTTTTGCTATGCCTATGCTACAATGCCTACCACTTGCTTATCATGCCTCCCAAATTGCCATGTCAAACCTCTAACCCAGCATGTCCTAGCAAAACATTGATTGGCTATGTTACCGCTTTGCTCAGCCCCTCTTATAGCGTTCCTAGTTGCAGGTGAAGATTGGAGACCGTTCCTTGTTGGAACATTATTTACTTGTTGGGATATCATTATATTGCCATGTTATCTTAATGCATCTATATACTTGATAAAGGGTGGAAGGCTCGGCCTCTCTCCTGGTGTTTTGTTCCACTCTTGCCGCCCTAGTTTCCGTCATATCGGTGTTATGTTCCCGGATTTTGCGTTCCTTACGCGGTTGGGTTATAATGGGAACCCCTTGATAGTTTGCCTTGATTAAAGCTTTTCCAGCAATGCCCAACCTTGGTTTACCATTTGCCACCTAGCCTCTTTTTCCCTTGGGTTTCCGGAGCCCGAGGGTCATCTTATTTCAACCCCCCGGGCCAGTGCTCCTCTGAGTGTTGGTCCAACCTAGAGCCCCTTGCAGCGCCACCTCGGGGAAACTCGAGGGCTGGTTTTAGTTGTACGGATTGCTTATACGATTGTGCCCTGAGAACGAGATATGTGCAGCTCCTATCGAGATTTGTCGTCACATTCGGGCGGTGTTGCTAGATTTGTTTTAACTTCTCGAAGTGTCTCGTAGAACCGGGATACCGAGTCTGATCGGAATGTCTCGGGAGGAGGTCTATTCCTTCGTTGACCGTGAGAGCTTGTCATGGGCTAAGTTGGGACTCCCCTGCAGGGATTTGAACTTTCGAAAGCCGTGCCCGCGGTTATGGGCAGCTGGGAATTTGTTAATGTCCAGTTGTAGACAACTTGAACCTTAACTTAATTAAAATGAATCAACTGTGTGAGTTGCCGTGATGGTCTCTTCTCTGCGGAGTCCGGGAAGTGAACATGGTGTTGGAGTAATGCTTGCCACAGGATTGCTCTCTAGTATTTCGATCGCGCTTTGCCTTCTCTTCTCGCTCTCTTTTGCGAACAGGTTAGCCACCATATATGTTAGTCGCTTGCTGCAGCTCCACATTTTTTTACCTTGCCTTACCTATAAGCTTAAATAGTCTTGATCGCGAGGGTACAAAATTGCTGAGTCCCTGTGGCTCACAGATTACTATTAAACCAGATGCAGGGCCTGATGACTCCATTCCAGATGACGCGCTAGAGCTCAAGTGGGAGTTCGACGAGGACTCACGCCGTTACTATGTTTCTTTCCCTGATGATCAGTAGTGGTGCCCAGTTGGGGCGATCGGGACCGTGTCGCATGTTGGGTTGTTCTTTTATTTCGGCGCCGTAGTCGGGCCATGAGTGTTTGGATGATGTAATGCTATTTATGTACTTTGATTGACATGGCAAGTGTAAGCCAACTATGTATCTCCCCTTTTTATTATCTATATTACATGGGATGTTGTGAAGATTGCCTAACTTGCGACATTGCTTTCAATGCGGTTATGCCTCTAAGTCGTGCCTCGACACGTGGGAGATAAAGCCGCATCGAGGGTGTTACAACGAGAACGTTGGTGAAGCCCCAATGGCCTCAGGGGGCGGAGGTGCGATGATGTGCTCGGTGAAGTAGCCCCGACAAGGTGGGAGACGGCGTCGGTGAAGTGCAACTGATGTGGTGTAAGTCGGTGTCTGTGAGGCACGTCGGTTGCGGTAGCCGACATTGTCAGTGGACCACCCTGTGCGGTGGATGAGGGCGTAGATGAGGTAGCTCGGGTGCGGTGGTGAAGCGCGACCTTCGTCGTCGGCCGACACAGATGTGGGGAAAGAGACGAGACAAGGGGCGATTCGAACTTTTCTTGGGTTGGCGTCGAATTAGGGATTTGAGCAATCCGGGCGCGGAAGGGGATGGTGGAGAAGGGAGATTTTGCAGGGCTGGAATTGGGGCCGCTAGATATTTCAATCCGAAACATGGAAGCGCGAACTTATTTTAACATCGTTCTTATTTTTTTGGGGGGGGGGGGTGAGGGAGGGGGTCGGTGGCTGGGTGCTAAACGTCCATACGGCACACGCGACCACCACAACACGACCCTGGTCTGCGTGGTGCGCCTACATTTGAGAATGCATGTGAATCTTCTTTCATTTGCAAATGAATCTGTGTGTATTACCATGCCCATGTATTCCTTGCAAATAATTAGTCATTCTAAATGAGATACTGTAAATTAATTAATGAGGATTTATTTGAAAAAAAATCGAAACTGTATCCATGCTAACGTGGATTAGAGTGTGTGTCACATAATTTGATACGGCTCTAGCAGAACATTCAATCGATTGAACCATATACTTCATTCAGTCTGACTCCGACTTTACATTCATAAAATAAATGGAAATGATAAATGTTCGGATTTTAAGCATGGCAATCCGAATGTTTTTCATGGCAAATTTAGATTACGCGGAGGCGACGGGGGTGTCTCGTAGTGGGAAGTAGCTCCTCTGCCGTGCTCTCTGTGTCGTCGGGCCAGACCGACGGCGACGACGACGACGATAGCAATGGCGGCTTCTTGCGCCGTTGTTGGCGTACTCCTGGACGTCTGCCCTAGCTTCAAGGAAGGCCACAATGTTTTGGACTTCGGTCTCTAGGAGCGAGTCAAGTGGCGGGAGGAAGAAACTAGCGTTGGTGCAAGGAAGCAGTCGACAGCGGCCATACATGCCGCTGAGGGGGCACTAGCAGCCGCGCGGGGACATGCGTTGGTAACGGCGCGGCGGAGACATTCGTGTGCACGGGCACCGGCATAGGTGCACACGTCAGTGCACGTGCAGGTGCATGCGTTGGCAGGTGCACGGGCACCGGCACGGGCGTGCGCGTTAGTGCACGCGGAGGCGCATGTCCTGGCAGGTGCACGGGCACGTGAAAGTCGGCGGGGACCTCGTGGAACCCCGTGGCATCAAGCTCGGTGACAATGTGCGGCTCCCAACCCATCAATGCCACGGGGATGGGCGCTGGCACAGTCGGGGCGACTGGAGTCGGAACGTGAGTGGGGACAGGCGCGGCGTGTTACCGCAAGGCCGGTTCAAGCCCGTCCCAAAGCGCCTTATGTTCTTGAGACTCTAGCTAGGTGTCTTCCTCAGGAAACTGGAACACTAAGGGCAGACCATTCTGATGCTGCATGGTGTACAGTTAGGTCAGGCTGGTTGGAGCTAGACGACAGGAGAATCGGAGAGGAAGAGAGAAGATTGTAGAGATACCAGGTTGTGCGGGTTGATTTTAAAATGCGGCACCGACGACATTAAATGTGGGAGCAATTGGGACGAAGGTGGGCAGTAGAGCCTAGTCAAAGGGCTCACGTCCCAGTGAGCCTGCACAATGGTCTGCTCTCACGCCTCCCTGTCAGCCGACGCAGCGGTCTGCTCGGACGCCTCCTGTTGACTCACACGCTTGCTCGGACAACACCTGCCGATGAGAAGCGGGACTTGTGGCGGCACGTAAACAGCCATGGTTTCAATAGTGAAAGCGTTCGCCTTAACATGACAGGTCTTTGTTCCAAAATACCTTGGCTCTTCATTTGTGCAACTTCTCATAAGCAGCTTGTCTCAAATTGAAGAAAAAAATCACATAGGAATACATGTGCCATATCACGTGACCATGCTCAGTTTCATGAATTTCTGGTCACTTTTGGATTTTCTGAAATTTAAAATCCAGGATTCGAAACAATATCATAACCTGCATCATGCAATAATTTTTAAGTGATACATTTTTCCTGTTGTATTTGTTAAGAAAGGATTTGGTCAAACATTTTGCTGAGTTAGACTTCAGAAAAGTTATATATGCAAAGTAAAAGGATAATCCCTCCGTACCAGTGCATTGCCTGATATATTAACTCAAGTACTAGGCACGAACAAACGGGCTCAATTCTATGCTCATCTTGGTGCAGTAGTAGTACTTGGCAATGCAAGTGACGGGTGACCTTGGGGTGCGGCGACCGAGGGAATTGAACCGTGGTCGGCACAGTAGGTTACATTTTCTAGTTACTAAAGCATCCCTATATTGTTCATTGGTAGTCATTATGGACCAGGGATATGAGGGGTATTTCCTAGGGCTGGAATTCTGGCTGCCAGGTATTTCAACTCGAAATGCGGAGGCTCCACTACTGTAGGATGCTGCTAATGCGACACTACGATCAAAGACCCTTCGATGAAACTGTGTGCGATGCCATAATCGCAAACGGTGGTGTAAAAAACCCGTCAAAAAAGGTGCAAAACACTTGCAATGGCGGAGCCATCAAACATGATTCAGATTTTAGTTGCGTGTGCGATGTAGGGCATACGGTTCAGTTCAATTAACTGTTTCCGATGGGGAGGAACAAAAGAAATGGGCAGCCAGATGGAGGTGTGTGCGATATACAATATACGGTCCACTCGGATGAACTATTGTGATTAGGCAACACAAAAGAAAAGGTCAGCTAGATGAAGGTGTGTGCGATATATGGCATGCGGTTCACTTGGATGAACTGTTTGAGTTGAGACATGAGAGCAGAAACGGTTCAACTTAACAAGATGTGTGTGATACGCGACAAATAGGTCTATAATGAGAAATGTGTGTGAAGACCGATAATAACACAGAGGGTTGCTGCTAATAAGACGTGTGTGTTGTGTGATGGGATTGCATACAGAACAACAATATACATACATATATATATATATATATATATATATATATATATATATGTACACACACTTATAAGGACATGCTTGCATAACCAAATTAAACATCCACTTACATAGGTGGCTACTACAACCATGGCATTTGCACACACCATAGTAAATTATTACATGCATAATTACATAGGTGGCTACTACACACACGAGCATAAACGATCATCTGATCATCATGTACTTCTTATGACGCTTGCTCTGCTTGTGGCTGGATCTAGGCTAGTCGATTTTGGTAACGAGGCACTTCCTCATGTCAACGATCCGCCTGTGCATCTCGTAGCATGTGTACACGCTCTTGGCCGCGAACCTGAGGTGAGGTTCATCCAGTTGCCACATCCAGGCCCTGTGACAGGATAGGAGACTTGTTCTCTGGGCATCCTGCTTCATCTTTTCGTAGTAGGGGTCGATGATGGCCACGGCGAGTTCGACCAGGGAGTCCTTCGTGCTGCCACAGACCCTGTAGTGGTCACAGATTTTGACAAGGTTCTTGCAGGCCAAGCCCGTAACATGGAGCGTGTTTACATTGTCGGTGGTTTCCACCGTGGCGAACTTGTAGTCGATGCTGTTGACAAACCTGTTGAAATGGTCGCAAGGCTCTATGGCCATGCAGTAGTGGTATATGAGGACATGATGGCCCACGCACAACTGGGCGACGGCAATCTTTTGATCTATGACGAGACGATCGGTGGTGTACTGGAGGTCGATGCCGACCACCTTGTACTTTTCTCGAGCAAGCAACTGCTCAACGCTGTTGATTTAGTCGTCCACCACGGGTAGGTCGATGGTGTACATCACCGAGAGATCCGTCTCCCTCGCATGGGTCTCCACCCTATGCTTGCCGAACTCCATTGGAGCGCCGTTGGACATCCCCTCTCTATGTGTCATCGTGGGTGTGCTTGTTCTGTTGTGGGGCGCGATCGAAAGTGTAACATCCCAAAATTTCAATTTGGAATGTTATACATAGGTCATTCATGCATATTATATTTTATTACGTATTTCGTTTTTGCGATCCTTGAAATTCTAAGCAACTCAGGGACCCACAGAGAGAGTTGGGGTTTTCCCGATTTTCATATTTGAATTTTGTCAAATATCGAAACAAGGATCACTTTGGTTTTAATTAATTTTCTCTCCGAAAATATTTCATATTAAAATATATGAGAGGAGATAATATGACTTCTCCAAAATAAATGAAATATTGGCGGAAAAAATATTAAAATCAAATAAATATTTTTTATTTGGATTTTATTGCAATTTTATATGAATTAGGAAAAATGCGTTTTTCAATATTGCATTAGAGTTCCAAATAAATGTTCACTTTGTCCGCTATATTTTTAGAGGACAGGGAAGATTTATTTCAGGATTTTTGAAGACTATTTAGTATTTCTTTTAATTATTTCAGGATTTTTGAAGACTATTTAGTATTTCTTTTAATCATTTTTTTGCGCGTCAGAATTTTTTAAAAAATAAAAAAACAAACCGCCTTATCGGGCCATGTCCGCCTGGGACACTAACCCGGCCAACCCTTTAAGAGCCGCATCCCCGAGCCGCTAGCCCACCCACCCCACCGAACCCCAAACCCTAGCCCGATCCGCACCGCCACCGCCGCCGCGTCCCGCGCCGCCGCCGCGCCGTCTCGCCGCCGAAGCTACCGACGCCGCCACCTCGCGTCGCCCGCCGCCGCACCACCCCACCGCTGCCGACCCCGCCGCCGCCGCCCGTCGCCGGAGCCGCCTCGCCGGAGTAGCCCGCTGCCTCGCCGAAGTTCCCGCCGCCGCCGCCGACACGTTTGCCGAGGCACCCGTTGGTTTTATTTAAAAACCGTTCGGTTTTATTTCGAAAACCTATATTCGTTATCTTTTGGTTAGATCGGTTCGGTTTTCTTGGTTTAGTTAAATAGCGGACGTTCGTTCGTACATTCGTTTTAACGAACGGTGTTCATCCGTTAGCCGCAGACAGCGAACGTTCGTTCGTTAGCTTGTTTGTCAGTTTTGCTTTTTCAGGGTGTTTCCGTGATTATTTCCGATCGCGATTTCTGCCCTGATTTTCGTTTTAGTTTATCTTTTCGCTCATTTATCAGAATCAGGTGATTCAAACGCCTAGATCTTCGTCTCGAAACCCTCTTTCTGTTTAACCAAGTTGAACAAGATTTTGGTACTGTAAAAATTTGACTTTAGTCCAGATTAGTAGTCGGACCTTGTGTCTTTCGCAGTTTGAGTTCCGTTGCTTCGTTTGATTTGATTGTTTTTGCAAACCGGAGTTCTTAAGTTGAACTTTCTGGTTAGATCCTCTTATTTGAGTTTTACCCATGCATCTTTGCTTGATTGCTTATGTATGCTATTGTTTGTTTGCGATAGAACACCCGGAGTGCGAACGTGCTACTACGAGTCCCTAGGTTTTGTGTATCGTCAGCAAGGCAAGTAACACATTGATCATACCCCTTTCATACCCAGTTTTATGCATTAGTTACAATCCTCAAAATACTGCATGATTAGGATGTGATTTAACTTGTGGGTATGGGGAAGTAGATGATGAGGTAGTACCTATTACCTGTTTTATTATCAAACCCTTGGGAGTTACTTCTACGTTATGCTTTTATCGCTATGCTATGCTCGTAGACATGGATTGGTTTGAGTATATCCATGACATATGTGAGTTGTTAATTAATGGTTTAATTTAAGGTGGCAACTTTAATACACATCTGGGTGGATTGTAGGTTTTGGGCACCTGGGGTTATACTAGTGTTGTCCTAGGAGATCCCGGGGTTATACCGTGTGATCCTCCTATGGTCTGCCACCCAGGTTCAAAGGGATCATAAAATTATTCATACTAGGAACTTATGTGTGCAGCCACAAGCCATTATGGGCTCTGGCATAGTTGAGTATGTTGCATGACCTCTTCCAGTGGTAGGCTAGCAGATGTAGGTGATGTAGGTTGGTACGGTCTACCCGGGGTTAGAGTTAATGCTTCTGAAAGACCGTGTCTCGGTCATCCGTTTCTCAAACACCATGTAGTGCGAGAAATACAATGGAGAAGGTCGAGTCTTGTGGGGAAAAGTGCACAAACCTCTGCAGAGTGTACAAACTAATCATGGTTAGCTGTGTCCCCAATTATGGAAAATTTGAGTATCTGGTACCTGAATTATTGATTTGATCTCATCACTCTAAATGAATTTGTTGGGTTGTTAATGATTACCTTTTTAATCGGGATTGAGATGGGGGTACCATTCTCAATGTTTCAACTACCATGATAGTTAAGTAAAATATATTCCTTTGAAGCAGGGAAAAATTGGCTTTTCACAAAACAATATAACCATAGAGCCTCCACCAGCCAAATATGCATGTAGTGATAGCATTTACCTGTTCATTGCTCTACTGTGTTATATTGCCAGCATATTCCATGTGCTGACCCGTTTTCGGGCTGCAACGTATCATGTTGCAGACTTTTCAGATGAGGAGTAAGGTGCGCTAGGTCTTTTGTCGTGCACTCAGCTATGCTACTGGAGTTGATGGACTCACTTTATCTTCCAAGCCCTCCGCTGTTATCCTACTTAGATGGACTTAAGCGATATTTATTATAATAAGTTCTCTTTTGAGACATTCGATGTAATAAGTGTGTGACTTCTACTCTGTTATAAATCCTTCGAAGTACTATGTGCGTCAACATTACTGATCTAGGGATGGCACTGAACACAGACATTTGACCGTCTGAGGTCGGATCGCTACAAGATGGTATCAGAGCACACGCTGAATGTAGGACACGACCACTAAGATGAGCCATAGGTCACTCTTCTCTACTTATTTCTGACTCCTCTCCATTTTCTACTCCTTAGGATGGCGCACTCAAGGAACAAGTTTGCACAACCGGATGATGACACACCCTTTGGACGACACTTGAAGGAAGTCACTAGGTACCTGAACATTGGAATACCAAGCTTCAACGGGACCTACACTGCCACTTTACCAGAAGAGGAGCATCGGTTGATTGATGTCCAAATCCCAAGAAGGACTTTCACACCAGTCACTAAACCCATAGAGTTTTCCTTTGACGCACCCACCTGGAGTCTAGGAAAGAGCATGGCAGACCACATTGCTATGGGACAAATTGGAGAAGTCTACAAACAGGAGCTAAAGGACACCATCTACCAGATACGTAGGCGTCGAGATGAGCAATGGGAGATGATCAGCACCAGGAAGGACAGGTCCATTGCAGCGTTCATCCAGGAGTTAAACCATCACATTCGTCACCAAGAGAACCAGATGTGTGCAAGCATGATAGATTTGAAGAAGGCAATGAGCAGGATCACATAGCTAGAAGAGGAGCTTAAGTCTACATGCGATGGATATGAGGAGGAAATGATGATACTTGTGGAGAAGAATGACGACATGACAAGGAAGCTAGGAGTTTTCTTGGGAGACCCCGCGCCAGGAGGAGAAGACGACGAACCCAAGGAGATTCGTTCTGAAGACTACATCATCATCGACGACACCGACTCCGACCCCGACGATAGTGATAATGATTATGAAGACGAAGCCGAAGCGGATATCATGGAGTCTTCCACCGATCAAAACTTCTAGTAGACCACCATATGATCAGTAGTGTTTCCCCATGTATATAGTATAGTATGAGCGTTGTAATGATAGTTAGATCGATTGTATGCCCTTGCTTGTGATATGATTGTGTTTGTCTCATGTGCATATGGGTAGTGCTTTCTCCTTAGATCTCATTCTATTCTAATCTCTCCCCTCTAAAACCCATCAGATGCCTCCAAGACGTGACCCCGGTTTTGTTTTCCCACAGGAGCTCAGCTAGTTGATCCAGCAGCAGCATACACTAATGCAATTACTAGTTCAGAATCAGGGCAACAACAACAACAATAACAACAACCCACCGACACCATCACTAGTTGACAACTTAGCTCGTTTTCTGAGGCTACAGCCGCCGGTGTTTTCTAGTAGCACCAAGCCCATAGTTGCGGATGATTGGCTACCTAGGATTGGAAGGGAGTTAACCACTTCCAGTTGCACGGATGCTGAGAAGGTGCGTTTTGCCGTACACCAATTGGATGGACCAGCAGCCGCATGGTGGGAGAATTACATAGCCACTTTTCCCATAGCCAATGTTACTTGGGAGCAGTTTTAGCAAGCTTTCCGCACATCCCATGTCTCAACTGGAGCTATGATCATGAAGAAGCGTGAGTTTCGCAACTTGCGCCAGGGAAATCGTACTATGACTCAGTACATAGATGAGTTTAGTAAGCTGTCTCGTTATGCCCCCGATGATGTGGCCACAGATGCCGCGAAGCAGGAGAAGTTTATTGAAGGGCTGAATGATCAGATGAGCATGCAGTTGATGGTGGCAACATTTAACAACTACCAGGAGTTGGTAGACACGGCTCTTATGATTGAAGGGAAGCAACAGCAGATTGAGAGCCGCAAAAGGAAGTATGGACAAGGGAAGTACAATTCAGGACCTCAGTAGAAGCCTCGTTTAACCCCGAACTTGGGAGGATATACCCATAACCATGAAGGCCATACTCACAATGGAGGGAGTTCTCACAACCACAATGGCCCCAAGAATGGCAATGGGAATGGAGCAAGCAGTAATCAGAACCGCTCCACTCCAGCCACACCCGCCAAGAGGGTCCTGAGGGAGTCCTGGATTAGGGGGTGTCCGGATAACCGGACTATACCTTCGGCCGGACTCCTGGACTATGAAGATCACTACTAGGAAAAGGGCTATAGATGGCGCACCAGAGAAGAGGTGCGCCACTACTATATACTAAGGCACACCATGTGGTGATGCGCCATTAGTGTGGAAGACACTAATGGCGCACGAGGCACAAGGTGCGCCACAAGTAACATTTTTTTTTCATTTTTCCAAACATACTAATGGCGCATCCTGGCGAAGTGCGCCATTAGTAGTTTTAACTAGTAATGGCGCACCAGCCATGGAGTGCGCCACTACTGTATTTTTTTATTCTTTTTTTTGCAAAACTACTAATGGAGCACCGTTGCAAAGTGCGCCATTACTAGTTTAAACTAGTAATGGTGCACTATGCCACGGTGCGCCATTAGTATATATATATATTTACTTTTTTTGCAGTACTAATGGCGCACGACCAGGAGGTGCGCCATTAGTATGTTGGGTTACTAATGGCGCATGGCTGTGTGGTGCGCCATTAGTAACCTGGGACCAGCTAGATATTTTGGACAGCCACACCTACACACTCACTTTCTCCACTTCATTCCCTCCACCTCCTTCTCCAAGCTTGTCGGCTGCCTCCTCCTCCTCACCTCATTTGCACCATAGATTCATCAAAATTAAGTGGTGAAATTACCTTTTTTTGATAGGTAAGTAAGGGGAAAGCTATCTTCACGTTGTAGATCTACTTTTTTCTCCCTAGCTCGCTCCAACAACGTGCACATGCACTTTTTGTGGCCTAGCTAGATCTATGTATGTTTGTGGTGTTGCATATATGTTTGTGTTTACAGGTACCGGTATTTGAAATGCGATAGTTGCCAATATTTTGCTGGAATGTTGATTCATTTCCGTTTCAGCGAGAATTTTGGCACTATGCATTCTTTTTGGTCCTATTTTTAGGGAAAGTCATGCCAAATTTTTTCTTGGTTCTAAAATATCGTTTTGCTCTACCCCGCAGGCGACCATGGTCCGCACGATGACCGAAGGCATCATGAATAGGTTTTTGAGCTCCGCGAAGGCCGAGATGCTTCAAAAGAACGAGACAGAGATAAGATGTCCGTGTCGAAGATGCAAGCTGAAGAGCCTTATTGCGGACCCGGATTCCAGGTAGGTGCGGGACCACCTGCTCTTGCGTGGTTTCATGGATGGCTATCGGTGGCAAGGTGATGAAGATGACTATGAAGTCGTCCATGGGGGCCGGGCAAGAAATGAGGAAGTGCAGCAAGACAACCACCGCGGCTCGGGCGGGTGAGAAGACGAAGAATCTCCAGGACATGATCACGACGGTGATGCTGTACACACTCATGATGTATTAGATGCCAGACATGATGATGAGGAAGATGCCGGAGCAGACGAAGGGCATGATCATGAAGATGAAGATGCCGTCGGAGCAGACAACGATGGACCATCGATGGGCTGGGTGCAGGACCCTCATATTCAAGAGCTGCTTCTCAAGCAGACGGATAACGCAAGAGCTGCCGCCCGAGAGAAAGCCAAGCTGGATCAACTGGAGATAGACGCGGTTACTCCATTGTATGAAGTTTGCAGACCCGAGGATACCCGCTTGAAAGTAACGCTCATGGCTCTGGAGATGAAGGTAAAATAGAAAATGACCGACACATGTTTCGATGAGAACATGTCATTCTGGCACGAACGTCTTCCCAAGGGGAACACGTGCCCGATCAGTTTCGAGGAGGCGAAGAAAGTTGTGTGTCCTCTGGATTTACCGAACGTGAAATACATTGTGTGCATGAACAATTGCATCATTTATCGGGACGAGCACGCGGAGTCTACCATATGTCCGGTGTGCGGCGTCACTCGATACAAGAAGAGGAAGAAAGCTCCTCGAAAAGTGGTGTGGTACTTTCCGATCACTCCTCGCCTGCAGCGGTATTTTGCGGACCCTAAGGTAGCAAAGCTCCTGCGTTGGCACGCGGATAGGGAGGAGAAGAAGCGAGAAGATGACGCAAATGACCAGGAGATAAATAAAAAAGACAAGATGCTGACTCACCCTAAGGATGGGAGCCAGTGGAAAGCGTTGAACTTCGAACACCCAGAATTTAGGAAGGATCCAAGGAACATCGTGCTGGGCACGAGCACCGATGGAGTCAATCCGTTTGGCAGCCAGAGAAGCACACATAGCACCTGGCCGGTGTTTGTGTGGATGTACAACCTTCCCCCCTGGTTGTGCATGAAGAGGAAGTACATTCACATAAGTATGCTAATTGAAGGGCCGAAACAACCAGGGGACGACATCAATCTGTATCTGGGCCTGCTGAAAGAGGAGCTAGACACGCTGTGGAAAACGCCAACCAATACGTGGGATGCCGCAGACAAAAGAATATTTCCCTATGAGAGCCGCACTGCTCACGACAGTGCACGACTATCTCGGTTACAGATATGTCGTGGGGCAGGTGGTCCACTGATTTTATGGATGCGTCAGGTGCATGGATGACACAACGTATCGCCAGCTAGATAGAGATCCCGGGTCTTCGAAAACCGTGTTCACGGGACATCGAAGGTGGCTTCACGACGATGACCCGTGGAGGAAACACAAGGATCTGTTCGATGGTGAAACCGAACCCCAAAGACGCCCGTGTATGAGGAGCGGCGAGGAAATAGATGGGCTATTGAAAAATTGGAAAGATTGCCCACTGCCGGGAAAGAAGCAAAAGGCGCCAGAGCCGGGAAAGAAGCGAAAGGCGCCAGAGCCGCTGCTGAAGTTATGGAAAACGAGGTCTGTTTTCTGGGACTTGCCGTACTGGAAGATCCACCGTGTGCCTCACAGCCTTGATGCCATGCATATCACGAAGAACATGTGCAAGAGTCTTCTTGGTACCCTGCTCAACATGCCAGAGAGGACCAAAGATGGGCCGAAAGCAAGGGCAGACTTGAAATCAATGGGCATCAGGCAGGAGCTTCACGCTAATGATGATGATGATGATGAGGCGAAGCAGGACACAGAAAGTCGTCGTGAAGGCAAAAAGGCCAAGAAGACGGGAAATGACTACCCTCCTGCGTGCTTCACTCTAAGTCAGGAGGAGATCGAGCAGTTTTTCACCTGCCTCATAGGAGCAAAAATTCCTTACGGTTACGCGGGGAAGATAAGCAGATACCTAGACCCAGCGAAGCAGAAGTTCAGCGGGATGAAGTCTCACGACTGTCACGTGCTAATGACGTAGATACTTCCAGTTGCAATCCGTGGGATCATGGACGCGCACGTCCTTGAAACGCTATTTGGCCTATGCAACTTTTTCGACGTCATCTCTCAGAAGTCGGTTGGCGTGAGGCAACTCAGAAGGCTACAGGAAGAGATCGTGGTGATACTATGCGAGCTTGAGATGTACTTCCCGCCCGCATTCTTCGACGTTATGGTGCATCTGCTGGTCCATATTGTGGAGGATGTCATCCAACTTGGGCCGACATTCCTGCACAACATGATGCCGTTCGAAAGGATGAATGGTGTCATCAAAGGATACGTTCGCAACATGTCACGTCCAGAGGGAAGCATACCCAGGGGCTTTCTGACCGAAGAGTGCATCTCCTACTGCACGAATTATCTAGGCATCGAGAACCCCGTTGGTCTGCCCATCAACAGGCACCTCGGCAGGCTCGCTGGATGGGGTCACCGTGAGGGTCGCCACGAAATGCATGTCGACTTCGAGGGTCGACTTGCCGACTTTGAAAGAGCAAACCTAGTCGTGCTACAACACATAGACATGGTCGATCCTTGGGTGGTAGAGCACAAAACCTTTATTGAGAAGACGTACAATGACCGAGGCCAACAGAGGATGGACGGAGATATAATCAAAGAGCACAACTCATGTTTCACGCGTTGGTTCAAGCAGAAGCTTCTGTCGTACCCTTTACATGAGGATTCTTCCGCGGAAGAACAGCTCATATTCGCCTTGTCACAGGGCGCCGAGCACAACCTGATGACCTATGAGGTGTACGATATCAACGGCTACACATTCTACAGCAAGGACAAGGACATGAAGAGCGATGGTTATCAGAACTCCAGGATAACGATGGAATCCTACACCGGTAACGACAAGGACAAATAATACGGAAGGATCGAGGAGATCTGGGAGCTGAGCTACGCTGGAGAGAAGGTCCCGATGTTCCGTGTCACATGGGCGAAGAGCGTCCTAAAAGAAGACCGGTATTTCACCACCATGGTTATACCCGAAGCCAAATCCAAGACCGCGCGCGCAAACGTCACCGCGAAAAATGAGCCATGGGTACTGGCTTCCCAAGTGGACCAATGCTTCTTCATTACCGACCCGTCAAAGCCTAGTCGTGTTGTCGTGAGGAGAGGCAAAAGGAAGATCATCGGAATGGATGGAGTAGCCAATGAGCAAGACTTCGACAAGTACGGCGACCCGAAGATCGAATATGATGACGATGATGAAGTAGCAGCATACACCACAAGAAGAAGCAGGACCACCCTACCTAAAGGATGTCCGTTCCACAGAAGAACTCCATTTGCGAAAAAGAAGGGCAAGAAGATTGTGAACAGATAGCTAGCTAAGATCGATTGTATTTAAATCATAGTCTTCATTTCTCGGGCACTTTTTGATATCATGAATATTTTTAAATTTCATGGGCACTTTTTGAATTCATGAATATTTTTTCAAATTTGATGATAGTTTTTCATATTCAATATGAAAAAATATTGAATATTCATGAGGACACTCGATCTCGACCCCCCTCCCTCTCGATAGCTATCCACCTCGCCAGATCCCCCTTGCCGCCGAGCACCCCCCGCACCCTCCCCCCGCTCCACCACCGCCGACGACCCCCCGCACCCTCCCCCGCTCCACCGCCGCCGACGATCCACCGCACCCTCCCCCGCTCCACTGTGGCCGCCGACCCTCCGCTCCCTCCCCGACCCGCTCCACCGCCGCCGCCGACACCCCGCACCCTCCCCCACTTTTGATGATATTTTTAAATAACAAATTTGATGATATTTTCAAATAACAAATTTGATGATATTTTCAAATAACAAATTTGATGATATTTTCAATTAAAAATAAAAAAACAAATTTGATGATATTTAAAAAAATTTGATGATATTTGATGATATCTTCTGTTCTGATCCTCATGAAAATAACAAATTTGATAAAAAAAACAAATTATTAGATGCAACAAGAAATAATGAAAAAAAGAAGTTACTAATGGCGCACCAGAGGAGGGTGCGCCATTGCTATCAGAAAAAAAGTTACTAATGGCGCACCAGAGGAGGGTGCGCCATTGCTATAAAAAAACTACTAATGGCGCACCAAAGGAGGGTGCGCCATTACTAACATTCCCCCCTCTAGCTGGATACCCCTTCGCCCGATCCCCCCTTCCCTCTCCCTTGCCAGATCCCCCTTCCCTCCCCCGCCACACCCACTCCGACGACCCCCGCGCCCGCTCCACACCCGCTCCGGCTCCCCCGCGCCCATTCTGACGACCCCCGCGCCCGCTCCACACCCTAGCACCTCCCCACTTCCCCTCCCGTTGCGCTGCTTCACCCAACTAGGTCGTCCCCGTCACCGCATCGTCCGCGCAACCACCGTCGTCCCCGCACCCGACCCAGGAGTCCAGGAGCTCTGCAGTGTTCTTCTACGTCATCTATGGGCAGTCGTTCAAGCTCGACGACTCTGCATCGTGCGGATCGAGGTCTTCTTCCACCTTCGGCCACCGCGGCCTCACCATCGATCGGCGTCACCTCGTCAACCCCGGCCCCGCATGAGCTCGCCATCATCTTCCTCTCGGTGAGCTGCACCGGTTCCCCTCCCCACCTTCGATTTCGTCTTCCTCTCTGTCTGTGTAGCAAGCTGTTATCCAACTCGCCACAACGCCGACCTTGTTTGTTTAGGAGCAGATTTATACTTCTTCTAGAAAAGAAACCTGAACAAAAATGATCTGTGCTTAATAGCAAAATTATATATGGCAGTTGGTTAAAACTCAATTTCGTGACACATTCCAGGAGATTTGTTTGCTTTTGTGTGAAACATACTAGTATGTAACTATGTGCTCATGTTAATTGCTTAGTTTATGAAAGGGTAATTATGTAACAAAGTAAATGTGGCACACATAGGTAAACAGGAAATAGCATCACACTTGAGCTAGTAAAATTTGAGAAAACTCCTACGACATCAATGACACAGAACCACAACTGCAGCAAGCAAAGACATATCCGGTGCCTCATAACAGCTAGCAACTCATATCTGTCTTTATTATTCTGCAAATTCAGTTTATACATTCCTTTGTTTCCAGACAAATGATTTGAAGCGATGATGATCCCAATGGCATATTATTAGTGGCTATTTGGCTATCAGAAAAGCAAGAGACACTAAGAATGATCTGCATATTGTTTGCTGAGTTTTGGAGAACATACTGTATTCACTCTAAGAAATAATTCTGGAAACAACACTCATTTTTTTCATGGCTTGGCAAGCATGTAGGAGTTCTCACTTGTTTTAAAAAAACCGCATGTAGCTCTCACTTAATCCAGTAGCTCCATGAAACTGTTAGGCATTTGTTCGTTATTGGTTGCAATTTTTTGGTCCGTGAGTGGACATAACAGTACACTGCGCTATCCATGTAGTGAGATGAAGATGTTTGGTCAGAGAACAAGGCTATAGTGATCAATGCACATGACACATGTATCATGTATCAGTAGAGTAATTTGTACAGTCACACCAACTGCTTCACTAATTGAACACATGCTTTGCTTGTGTGTTCCTGCTGCTTGACTAATTGAACACCTGCTATTGCTACTGTGGGACAATGTTCCTTCTTTTCTTCTTGATGTTGCTATTTCCATTGAAGTACTCACATGTGTTCTAGATGAGCTGCTGCTAGTTAGTTCCCCTTAGACAACATTCTAGATTGCATAGCATAACTCCAGAATTTTGTCATTGCACACCTGCTGCTAGTTAGTTCTGTAGATACTTAAAACACATATCACTTGTCAGGTTTCGTTCGGTATATTAAATCCTATGAAATTATCAAAGTGGGCTGTACTATGTTGGACAGAATTTTACGTTTGGACTTGGGTGAATGTAACCAGACTTATACCCTCAGATTTTTTCATAGTTGATGGTGTGAGGACTTATAATGTGATAAAGTATATATGGTGTGAAGACTTATAATTTTTGTTGGGTGATGTATTAGATATGGAATGGAAGCTCACATAAGTTGAGCTGATTTTTGTCCATATGCAAGCAGAGGACCATATGGTCTGTGGCCTTTTCATCCATATGAAAGTAGAGGCACATTGTGGTGCTAGTTTGCTGTGTTTTGTCTCCGACCATTGTGTCGTGATGAATTTGCAGGTACCCCGAGAGGCCCTTGAGTTTGCCGGAATGTCGATTAACTTCCGCTCCGGCAAATTTGGGTACTCCATATGTCCTATTTTCAGAAAAGGTCATGCTAAAATTTTCCGTGAATTTTAGCATGACTTTGCTAAAAATAGGACATATGGGGTACTTGCGACTAATGCATGGGCCAGGGTATCTTAGTACTTAGTTAAGTAGGATCAACTGCCCCGCCATTCTTTCTGCATTAAACCATAGGTGGCAATAGAGCCAAGTGATTAGGCCCAACTTAGAATTCTCCTTAGCATCGATAAACCCTAGATGATAAACCCAACATAGGTGGCAATAGAGCCAAGTGATTAGTGCCAAGTGATTAGGCCTAACCTAGGGTGCCTCGGCATCGATAAACCCTAAATGATGAAAACTTAACTTGGCTTCTATAGGGTGCCTCGGTGTCGATGAGAACCTAAATGATGTATGCTTAGGCTTTTAGGGTGCCTCGGCGTCGACAAACCCTAAATGATAAAAGCTTAGCTTTTAGGATGCCTCGGTGTCGACAAACCCTAAATGATGAGACCATGATCTTGTTCCTTGACAATAACCAACTTTTTGACCAAACTTTTTTCCTATTTAGAGCGAAACATGGCCCACAACAATGAGGCCGGCGGTTCGGGCGACAAGCAATTCTAGGAGCTGTCCCAGGAGTTAGAGGAAGAACCTCACCACTATGAGGACGCTGCAAAAGACACCGATCCCGACTACACAACCCCTAGTGGCGTCGAGGATGACACCACTGATGATGGCGCCGCGGATGCCACCACTGATGATGGAGGCGCACGCACAGATGGCAGTCAACCGAAGAGGCAACGGAAGGACCGGCGCCCGAACATGCTCGACACCGTCAGGGAGGAATTTACTGAAGTGAACTCAGACGGGCATCCGATGGCTCCCAAACACGTAGTCAAGGGATACTCGGTTCAGCTTCGGTGCATTCTCTGGAGCACCGCCTCGATCAACACCGAGAACCGAAGGCATAAGGACCGAGGGAATTTGCGCAGCCTCCTCTTCACGAAGCTGCACGAACCATACAAGTTCCCCGCTGAGTTCGCAAACACACGCCTCTCGGGGAATAAAGTGAACGGTGCTGCCCTCACGAGGATGAGAACGACCCTGTCTACTTGGAAAAGCACGGTGAAGGCAATGATTGACAAAGGTGATAGTTATGAGAAGATCAAGGCGAAATATCCTTTGATTAGCGAAGATGACTACAAGGAGTTCAAGATCAAGTGCAAGAGCCCCGCAACCTCCGAATCAAGTCAGTGGGGGAAAGAAATGCGGCAGTTGAACTTAGGAGTCCACCAACTCGGTCCCGGCGGTTACAGAGTGGCGGAGCCTATATGGGACAAGGAGGACGCGGAGCGTGCCGTGCAAGGCCTACCGCCCCTCTTCAAGAAATACCGTGACAAGCAGACCAGGAACTTTCTCAGGGCCCGGTACAAGGAGGACCCGGTAACAAAGGAGCTTACCACGGATCCGAAGACCAAGGCGCTTGAGCTTGTTCTGGTAAGGAATACACCCCTGCGTAATTAGCTCCATATGGTTGCCTTCTAATTAATCCCCAATATTTCTAAATGGTTCACGTTCCTTCCGCAGGAAAAGAAAGCAGTAGCGCGGGGTCGTCTCAGCGCTCCCCTTTCCACACCCCTTTGAATAGGGTGTTGAACGTAATGAAAAACAAGGATAAGCTCAGTAAGCCGACGTCAGCTGGTCGTGTGGCCGGCAAAGGCTTGTCCACAAAATGGTCGTCATACTATACCGCTGGTGGGAGAAAGGAGAAAAAGACCAGCTCGGAAAGCTAGTCACGCGAGGTTGAAGCACTCAAGGCGCAAGTGGCGCGGATTCCGGAGATGGTCCAAGAGCAAGTGCAACAACAACTGGGATCGACGCTCACTAGCATTATGCCTACCTTGATTCATGGGATAATGACGTGGATTGCGGGTGGCCAACAGGGGCCGCCCCTGATTCCCAGCTTCACGGCCAGCAACTCGCATAACGCGCAGGCGGCAATATTGGTGTCTACGGCGGCGGCACCATTGGTGTCTCCGGCGGCGGTATTGGTGTCTCCGACGCCGGCATTGGAGCTTAATGCACCCGGGTGTACGCCGGCCGGCACCTCGCCAGCAAGCGGCCCCTCCGTCAGTTGCACGCCCGCCGTTGGCGGTGCCTCGACATTGGCCGAGCTCGACGCCATCATCACGGTAACTAATTAAGCCTCTCGGCCGAGGACTTCATCTCCCTGCCTTTGACTGGGCATCCCTCACGCCCTACATGTTTTCGCAGGGCGCCGCCGATGTTCCGTGCACTCTCTTGCACTTCGTGAACGACGAGTTGGTCGATGTTGCCAAGGGCAAAATCGTTCAACCGGGCAACCCCATGTGCCATGGTAAACCGATGCCACCCACCGTGTATAGGGTTCAACTGGTTCGGGTGCTGCCAGTCTACGACGAGTTGTTACCTCCGATTCAACCCGCCGGGGCCGACGAAGATGATCTAATGACCCTCAGCACCTGCCTAAGCTGGCCCCTACTTTGGCCGAAGAGCCAGATTCGTTTGGGGGCGGGGGACACCACCCCAAAGAAAACACTACCAGTTGTGCCAGCGCCAAGCCATGGCAAGACTGCCGCAACGCTACCGGACATGCCGGACATCCCTATGGCACATGATCGGAACATGCATATGGCACAGGATCTGGACGACGACGACAACGACGACGGCCGTACATTTAGCAATGTCGATAAGTACTTTGCCGAACATGGGTATGATGACGAATTCTGCGGGCCTCTTTCTCAAGAACCCAACCAAGACGACCGCGGTCTAGCTGGTACGGCGGAGAAACCCAGTTGCAACAGGCGTCGTCTGGCATTCAGTTCTCAGGAGAAGCCTCCAGCTGCCGACTTCACCGATCCTCAGATAGCCGAGGTGCCAAATATTATCAGCCCAACACACTCAAGAAGGCGGTTTGTGAGCAGAACTCGGTCCCATTACAACAGAAGAAGAAGGGACGGAAAATAAAGAGTAACAAGGGTGCGAGCCAGCCAGCACCGAGTACGATCCGTGCTCAGGACGAGCCACCTTCACCTAAGGATATCTCGAGGAGGGTGCATGTGGCGGGTAGGGCGATGCTACCGACAAATATGCTCAATGCTGCAACTGGTGCTATGCGGAGTCTGCATGACAGTGTTCTTTCTTTGGAGAAGCGGCGTCTTAGAGAGAATGATGTGGCATACCCAGTTTTCGTGGCCAAGGTGCCAGAGGGCAAGGGATTTGTGGATGGTGCCATCAGGGGTACGATCGTCCTGCGGTTTGATGACATCTTTGCTATGTTTAACCTTCATCCGCGGCACTACACCTTCGTTCGGCTATTTTCGCTGAGTATGGAGATGCAGATCATTAGAGACAAGACCCCGAACATCGTGATAGTCGACCCCTTCTACATGTGTGCCAAGCTCTTGGGCAGCGCTGGGGACCGCCAAGTCGCGAGTTCACACCTCGAAGGCGTCATTCTGGCAAACCCAAATAAGGATAACTTCCTCGTGGCTTACTTTCCCGAGTAAGTCATCCCTTAACCGCCCCGTAACATATGATTTCTTAGATTTTGATCGTTCTTTTTTTTTCTAACATTCCGTGTTCTGTGCAGTGACACACATTGCACAGTCATCCTCTTAAGCCCGAAATATTCCATGGCCACGTATTTCGACCCGAACCATGACTCCAAGATGGACTACACAAATATCAAGAAAGTTCTTGATGATGTTCTCCCCGGCTACGCCAAATCTGGAGGCACCTTCACCAGGCTAGTTCATAGGTACGGCAAGCACGTGTTTGCCCACAATACTAAGTTCTGCTGCGTCAAGCAGCCGCCTGGCGGTCAGAAGGATGCCTACTATGCCCTCCATCACATGCGGGCGATCGTAAGGGACCATCATCACCTTCTGCTACCAAATAATCTCAAAGATTGGGCCATGAGCTTGTCGGCAATCCAGGACGTGGACATCAGACAAGAATTCTTTTGCATCCAGTCGGAGTTTGCGGACATCATCCATCAAGATGTCCTTCATACCTCGGGCAGTTCTACCTCAGATATCAACCGTCCAACTGGGAGATAGACGGAACGCTACAAATGCCGGCTGACAACGCCCGCGATTTCATGACCATCACGACAGACGGCGGCATCATCCATGCTCCGGTCCCACGAGCCGAGTCGACAGTAGTGATGCTATGTGTAGTTCTGAAACATTGATTGGCTCATGTTGTAATTAAACTTTAATGAACTTGTATGTCTCTTTGGTTTGGACAGTTGTTCAACTTAGATGTAATCAATGCTATTTATTAGTAGGACCATGAATCATGCTATTAATGTCATGTCTTGCTTTTCTCTTCTGATCCTTTTGTTGCATACTTATATATTGCTTATGTATGTATTGTCTGTTGTTTGGCTTGTGCATCGAGATGCCGTCGTATGTCGTGTACAAGGGTAAGGTTCCCGGAGTCTACGACGACTGGGAGGAGTGTCGGAGACAGGTTCACCGTTTCAGCGGTAACAGTTACAAAGGGTCCACCACTAGGGCGGAGGCGGAATCTAGATACGCCCGCTATCTAGCGGGGGAGAGGAGGGAGCGCTGGACGAACCGGATGAAGACCAGTTTCATCACGATGATGTTCATCGTGATGACCGCAGCTCTATTCTATGTGATGGTAGTTTAGATGACCGATATCGACTTGTAATGTGAAGACAAACTCGATACTCGCGGTCTCGAGACTTGTAATGTTTTATATTTTATCGGTCTTTTGAATGCAGAGACTAATATGATGAATTGTATTCGGAGACTAATCTTCTATTGTATTCGATGAATCTGCTGTTGTTGTGTGCTGCTGTCTATATTCTGTCAATAATATATTTTGTAACTTGTGCAGAAATCAGAAAAGTAAAAAAGAATAAAACCTAATATTCATACTAATGGCGCATCACTACAGAGTGCGCCATTAGTATGCCAAAGTATACTAATGGCGCATCACACAACAGTGCGCCATTAGTATGCCAAAGTATACTAATGGCGCATCACACAACAGTGCACCATTAGTATGCCAAAGTATACTAATGGCGGACCACACAATAGTGCGCCATTAGTATGCCAAAGCACATGGTTAAATATGGCTCCCTGGGAGGCATACTAATGGCGCATGGTGTGGTGCCCCATTAGTATCTGGTATACTAATGTCGCACTGCGTGGTGCGCCATTAGTATACCAGATACTAATGGCGCACCAGTGGTGCCCCATTAGTAAGAAATACTAGTGGTGTGATACTAATGGCGCACCAGTAGTGCGCCATTAGTAGGCAAAACTGGTGCGCCATTAGTAGGCCTTTTCCTAGTAGTGGATACAAGATTGAAGACTTCGTCCCGTGTCCGGAAGGGACTTTCCTTGGCGTGGAAGGCAAGCTTGGCGATACGGATATGTAGATCTCCTACCATTGTAACCGACTCTGTGTAACCCTAGCCCTCTCCGGTGTCTATATAAACCGGAGGGTTTTAGTCCATAGGACGAACAACAATCATACCATAGGCTAGCTTCTAGGGTTTATCCTCCTTGATCTCGTGGTAGATCTACTCCTGTACTACCCATATCATCAATATTAATCAAGCAGGACATAGGGTTTTACCTCCATCAAGAGGGTCCGAACCTGGGTAAAACATTGTGTCCCCTACCTCCTGTTACCATCCGCCTAGACAAACAGTTCGGGACCCCCTACCCGAGATTCGCCGGTTTTGACACCGACATTGGTGCTTTCATTGAGAGCTCCTCTGGGTCCTCACTTTTAGGCCCGATGGCTCCTCTGATCATCAACGACGATGTGATCCAGGGTGAGACTTTTCTCCCCGGGCAGATCTTCGTATTTGGCGGCTTTGCACTACGGGCCAATTCGCTTGGCCATCTGGAGCAGATCGAAAGCTACGCCCCTGGCCATCAGGTCAGATTTGGAAGTTTAAACTACACAGTGGACCTCCACGGAGACTTGATCTTCGACGGATTCGAGCCGCAGCCGAGCGCGCCGCACTGTCACGATGGGCATGATCTAGCTCTGCCGCCGAACAGCGCCCCGGAGGCCGCACCCGCATCAGCTCCGACCCTTAATTCGGAGCCAACTGCGCCAATCGAGGATGGGTGGTTGGACACCGCCTCGGGGGTTGCAATCTGTACGGCGATCGAGCTGAACACCAGCCCTATTCTCTGCGAAGCCCGTGACTCCAAGGAGCCGGACTCCTCTCTAGACTCCGAGCCCTCCGCGCCCCTACCGATCGAACCCGATTGGGCACCGATCATGGAGTTCACCGCCACGGACATCTTTCAGCACTCGCCCTTCGGCGATATTTTGAATTCACTAAAGTCTCTCTCTTTATCAGGAGAGCCCTGGCCGGACTATGGTCAGCAAGGTTGGGATGCGGATGATGAAGAAATTCAAAGCCCACCCACCACCCACTTCGTAGCCACTATCGATGATTTAACCGACATGCTCGACTTCGACTCCGAAGACATCGACGGTATGGACGCCGATGCAGGAGACGATCAAGAACCAGCGCCTATAGGGCACTGGAAAGCCACCTCGTCATATGATATATACATGGTGGACACCCCAAAAGAAGGCAATGGCGATGGAACAGTGGAGGATGACCCCTCCAAGAAGCAGCCTAAGCGCCGGCGTCAGCGGTGCCGCTCTAAATCCCGCCAAAGCAAAAACGGTGATTCCGGCTCAGGAGATAATAATACCCCAGACAGTGCCGAAGACAACCACCTCCAGCAAGATTCAGCACAGGAGGATGGAGAAGCCAGCCCTCATGAGAGAGCGGCAGACAGAGAGGTCGAGGACGATAATTATATGCCTCCCTCCGTAGACGAGGCAAGCCTCGACGACGATGAATTTGTCGTGCCAGAGGATCCCGTCGAACAAGAGTGTTTCAAACGTAGGCTTATGGCCACGGCGAGCAGCCTCAAGAAAAAACATCAATAGCTTAGAGTTGATCAAGATTTGCTAGCCGACAGATGGACTGAGGTCCTTGCGACCGAAGAGTATGAACTCGAACGCCCCTCCAAGAGCTACCCAAAGTGCAGGCTGCTACCCCGATTAGAGGAGGAAGCACCTAAACCTACATCACCAGCGCATGATGCGGCCGATCGGCCACCCCGTGGCCGCGACAAAGAAGCCTCTCGGCCCTCCACTCAAGCCGCACTCCGGCGCCGCTTATAAAATATCAAGGCACGGGAAAATGCGCCAGACCTACGAGATATATTATAGGACAAGGCAAGGCAAACAAGATCGATCTATGGATCGCGTGGGCACCCCACGACACGAGAAAGTAATCGTCACTCTGGATACAGTCAATCCGTCCGGGCCGAACACAGTAGACAAAGCTCGTTTGAGTTGCGTCGTGATATAGCCCAATACAGAGGCACCACACACCCACTATGCTTCACAGATGAAGTAATGGATCATCAAATCCTTGAGGGTTTCAAATCCGTGAACATCGAATCATATGATGGCACAACAGATCCTGCCGTATGGATCGAGGACTATCTGCTTCATATCCACATGGCCCGCGGTGATGACCTACACGCCATCAAATACCTCCCACTCAAGCTTAAAGGACCAGCTCAGCATTGGCTTAACAGCTTGCCAGCAGAATCAATTGGTTGTTGGGAGGACCTGGAAGCCGCATTCCTCGACAATTTCTAGGGCACTTATGTGCGACCACCAGATGCCGATGACCTTAGCCACATAATTCAGCAACCAGAGGAATCGGCCAGACAATTCTGGACACGGTTCCTAACCAAGAAAAATCAAAACGTTGACTGTCCGGACGCAGAGGCCCTAGCAGCCTTCAAGCATAACATCCACGACGAGTGGCTTGCACGGCACCTAGGACAGGAAAAGCCGAAATCTATGGCAGCCCTCACGACACTTATGACCCGCATTTGCGCGGGAGAAGACAGCTGGCTAGCTCGCAGCAATAGCATGACCAAGAGCCCTGGTAATTCGGACACCACGGACAGCAGTGGCAGGTCGTGTCGCAACAAGCAAAAGCGCCGCATTAACGACGACAATGCTGAGGATATGGTAGTTAATGCCGGATTCAGAGGCCCTAAACCTAGTCAGCGGAAAAAGCCATTCAAAAGAAATACTCTGGGCCCGTCCAGTTTGGACCGAATACTCGACCGCTCATGCCAGATACATGGCACCCCCGAAAAACCAGCCAATCACACCAACAGGGATTGTTGGGTGTTCAAGCAGGAAGGCAAGTTAAATGCCGAAAGCAGAGACAAGGGGCTGCATAGCGATGACGAGGAGGAGCCCCCGCCGCCGAACAACAGTGGACAGAAAGGTTTTCCCCCACAAGTGCGGCCGGTGAACTTAATATACGCAACCCATGTCCCCAAGAGGGAGCGGAAGCGTGCGCTAAGGGACGTATACGCGATGGAGCCAGTCGCCCCAAAGTTCAACCCATGGTCTTCCTGCCCGATCACTTTTGATCGAAGGGAACCCCACTAGCACCCGTCATGGCGGATTCGCCGCATTGGTTCTAGACCCAATTATTGATGGATTTCACCTCACTAGAGTCCTTATGGACGGTGGCAGCAACCTGAACCTGCTTTACCAGGATACAGTGCGGAAAATGGGCATCGATCCCTCGAGTATTAAACCCACTAAAACGACCTTTAAAGGCGTCATACCAGGTGTAGAGGCTAACTGTACAGGCTCAGTTACACTTGAAGTGGTCTTCGGATCTCCGGATAATTTCCGAAGCGAGGAGTTAATCTTCGACATAGTCCCGTTCTGCGGTGGCTATCACGCACTGCTCGGGTGAACTGCATTTGCCAAGTTCAATGTGGTGCCGCACTACGCATACCTCAAGCTCAAGATGCCAGGCCCTCGAGGAGTCATCATGGTCAATGGAAACACCGAATGCTCTCTCCGAACGGAGGAGCATACGGCGGCTATCGCAGCGGAAGTACAAACAAGCCTCTCAAGGCAATTCTCCAGTCTGGCCATTAAACGTCTGGACACCATCAAGCATGCCTGGAGTAACCTACAACAAGACCGCCTGGCACGATCCGAGCAAGCGTAGCAATGCGGCCCCAACCCCAGCCCTCGCGAACTTGCAAAACCAGTGTTGCGCGTACATAACTACACTCTAGAAATACCATGGGCACAGGGGGAGGGGCACCATCACGGCACGCCCGACACGCGGCTTAAACCGCACTAGGGGCTGCCGATTTCTGAATTTTCTCTTATTTTCGGGACTCCATTCTTCGGAAGGCCTGTCTGGCAGTACAATTGCCGCACAAACGATACAACCAGGGAAGCAGAAAGCTACGCCGCACTATGGAACTCTAAGGTGGTCTCTATAACGAGCAGTATACCTGTTTCACATAACGTTCCGCAGCTCGCCCCTGGAAGGGACATGTTAAATAGTCCCATCTTTTGCTTATTGCACTATTTGTATCGTTCTGCTTTGATCGCAGCCTTTTTAAATAAACAATGCATAGCTTCTGTCTGTTATTGCATTACTCTTTTTTACGAATACATGTTCATTAATGACATGTTGCACCCGTACACTTTGGTACGGCCAAATACGCCAGGGGCATAAGTACCCCACAATACGGTGTGAGAAGTCCAAACACTTTCACAAGTGCGGCACCCCGAGCTTATAGCATTATATGCATCGGCTCCGAATCATGTCTTGGGTTAATAGTTGGGTTTGCCCGGCTCCTATGTTTTGGTACCTTACGTTCCGTTATATCGGCTAAGGTAGCACTAGGAGAACTATTGCGATTGTGCCCCAGTTGAGCTAGGCTAAGCACCTCAGTAGAGAAAGCTAAAACTGATTGTCATGATGAGGCGAGAGCTGGTCGCTGTTCGAGAGGTTTTTGAGTCCCTAAAGACTTATGCCGCTTAGAGCAAGGAGTCGGCTTTGTCCGGCCTAGGCGTGGATAGCGCCCCGAACTCGGTCTTCCGAACACTAGGGGCTTCGCTGAAATTTAAAATTATAAAATTCTATGGCTAAGTAAGAGTGTTCAAGCATTATAGTCCGATTGCCTTGTTCGTTATGTTGAGCGCCTCCCTCGAAGGACCCAAGAATGGGAAAAAGAGTGCTCATGTTTATCCCAAACACCCCAGCACTCGCGGCATGGGGGCAGAAGCCGATGACTCGCCATCTCTCAAATTCGATAAACGGCCGCACAGAAGGTAATATTTTAAATTCAAAAGCGTTGCCCAGCGCATATAAACAAGTTTTCAGCATACAGGATCACAAATGCAAGTTTACTCAAATATTACATTTTTCGAGCAATCATCCGCTATAAGGCGGGCACCCTTCAGGAAACCCTCATAATACGCTTCCGGGACGCGATGCTCCTTGCCCGGCGGTGGCCTGTCCTTCACCAGCTTCTCCGCATCCATCTTGCCCCAGTGCACTTTAGCACGGGCAAGCGCCCTACGGGCACCTTCGATGTAGACGGAGCGCTTGATTACTTCAAGCAGTGGACAGGCATCCACCAGCCGCCTCACCAGCCCGAAGTAGCTATTAGGCAGAGCCTCTCCAGGCCAAAGCCAAACTATGAGGCCCTTTATGGCCTGTTCGGCCACCTTGTGGAGCTCGACCATTTGCTTCAGCTGGTCACTCAAAGGCACCAGGTGTCCGGCCTTATCAGACTGAGACCAGAATACCTTCTCCATCGAGCTCCCCTCCTCGGCTCGGTAGTAGGCAGCGGCATCAGACGCACTATGGTGCAAATCTGCGAATGCTCCTGGAGAGCTCCGGACTTGGGTAAGTAACAAGTAATTCACTTTCACGTGCTTGCTTTGCACAATGAATGCCTTAAACGCCGCTATCTTCTTCATATCTCCAATTTCTTGGAGGGCTTTCTGGGCTTCGGCCTTGGCACATTTCGCGCTTTTGAGGGCTTCCACAAGCTCGGACGCTTGCGGCCTCGAGTCAAGCTCCAAACTCTCGTGTTTTTTCACGAGAGCCTGGAGCTCTTTCTGCACCTCCTCCACCCGCTCCTCCTGCTTCCCTCTCTCTGTGCGCTCTGCGGCCGCTCTGTTGTCGGCCTCGGATAGCGCTTTCTTAAGGGTTGCCACCTCGGTCGTGGCCCCTATAATAGCACGTTGATCCTGTCATTTTTTGCAACCACAACTTCTCTATATACTTGCGCGAGGTATTACTTACCTTCCTTCTCCTCGAGTTGCCTCTTGGCATGGCCGAGCTCATTCTCGGACCACGCGAGGTTTTGCTTCAGCGTATCCACCTCTGCAGTCAGTGCGGTGGAGGCTAGCAGCGAAGCCTGCATACGCATATTGACTTGATTATGTTAGACACCTGCGAATGTTATTAGATCCTCTATTCGGCTTTTCTTTCCGAACGCCGAACAGAGCATCAGGGGCTACTGTCTATGCGGTAATATTTTTTACATATTCTTTACTTACCTCGAAGCCTGTTAGAAGGCTGGCACAGGCTTCAGTCAGTCCGCTCTTGGTGGACTAAACCTTCTGGATCACCGCACTCATAATAGTGCGGTTCTCCTCGTCGATGGAGGCGCCGTTAAGCACCTCCAGCAAATTGTCCGGTGCCTCCGGTTGGACGGAGGTCACCGGCTCGGTAGGCTTGCGCCTCTTGGAAGGAGGCTGCCTACCGGTGTCCGGAACCGTTGAAGGTTCCTGCGTGGTGTTCGGCTCAAAGCCGGACTTGGAGCCCTTGGGGGTTCTATCCCCTTCACGCCTAGAGTCCAGGAGGTCGCCTTGCGGCGCCTCCAGGACCACCTCCTCCTGGCTTGGAACCTGTTGGGACGCCGCCTCGGCGTCGTCCGTAGGGTGGGGGGAGGTAGCCGCCGGAAGAGAATTCACATCCGACGAATCCAGGGAGCCGCTCGATGACTCGTCGAGCCCAGCCTTGGGCGGACTGCATAGACATGTTCGATGTAAGGAAAAGCTGTGCAATGGGGGAATACTATGAATCACTCTGGTATCCGGATACTTACGATCTCGCCAGGGGCTTGGCCCTATGCGGCCACTCCTCTTCGCCGTCGTCGGCGTTGGTGGAGTAGTCCGGAGAAGGGGTCTTCCCCTTCTTGGACCCTTCGGCCTCCCCAGTTGGGGCAGCCTTCCTTTTCTTCCCTCCCCCCGCTGGAGGGGGAGAGGTCTCTTCTTCCTCCTCCTCGTCTTCATGGGAGGAGTGCGCCTTGGAGTCGTCGGATGATGAATCCGACACCTCCTGCCACCGGGCACTCTTTTGAGTCCCCGTGGCCTTCTTCTTGGCGTTCTTCTCCGGCACCACATAGGGTGCCGGAACCAGCAGCTTCGCAAGCGAGCGTCCGCTGGGCCTTCGGGCAAAGGAGCCGGACAATTGATCTGTCCGGACGTCTCCTGCCAATCCTGTCAAAGGTAAGGGAGCTTAGACCCCACATGGAGTCAAGCTATGAAAAACTAATACCCTGTAAAAGGTAAAAACTGCTTACCGCACGAGCGTGACGCTGCGTGCTGAATCCGCGATCCTCGGTAGCGGATGCGGGGGCCTCGGCACCCTTGAAAAGCACCTACCAGGCATCTTCGTATGTCGTGTCGAAGAGCTTGCTAAGAGTTCGGTGCCGCGCCGGGTCGAACTCCCACAGGTTGAAAGCCCGTTGTTGACATGGGAGGATCCGGTGGATGAGCATAACCTGGACTACGTTGACAAGTTTGAGCTTCTTGTCCACCAGGGTTTGGACACATGTTTGGAGTCCGGCCAGCTCTCCTTTTTTACCCCATGACAGGCCCGTCTCTTTCCAGGAGGCGAGCCGCATAGGGGGTCCGGATCGGAACTCGGGGGCTGCGACCCATTCAGGGTCGCGCGGCTCGGTGATGTAAAACCAACCCGACTGCCACCCCTTTAGGGACTCCACGAAGGAGCCCTCGAGCCATAGGACGTTGGGCATCTTGCCCACGATGGCACCTCCGCACTCCGCCTGGGTGCCGGGTACCACCTTCGGCTTGACATTGAAAGTCTTGAGCCATAGGCCGAAATGGGGGCGGATTCGGAAGAAAGCCTCGCACACGACGATAAACGCCGAGATGTTGAGGACAAAGTTCATCGTGGAAATCCAGGCCATAGTAGAACATGAGCCCCCGGACAAATGGGTGGAGAGGGAAGCCCAGTCCATGGAGGAAATGGGGGAGGAACACCACCCTCTCATGGGGCCTAGGGGTGGGGATGAGTTTCCCCTCTTCGGGAAGCCGGTGCGCAATGTCGTTAGACAAGTATCTGGCATTCCTTAGTTTTTTGATGTGTCCCTCCGTAACGGAGGAGACCATCCACTTGCCTCCCGCTCCGGACATGGCTGGAGAAGGTTGAGGTGGGGTGTGCGGACTTGGGCGCTGGAGCTCGAGTGCACGGAAACGGATAGGCAAAGGAGGAAGAAGGCGTGGATGAAAAGGTGGATCCTTATCCCCTTATATGGGCGGACGTGACTATTCGTCCCCACCAGCCTGGTAAAACTCGCTTATCTCCCAAGCGCCGTAATCAATGGTGCGGTTGGGTTACCCATGCCCGTATTGATGAGAATCCCGGAATAAGGGGACACGATCTCTACTTTGACAAGACATGCCAAGGAAACTGCCTCGCTAAACGTGCTAAGGTGGAACAGTAAAATGATTCGAATAAAGACTTGGCCGTGGTGTGATGTCATGCTACGGAATACGTCAGCAGATTAGATTTGTGTAAATATTATTCTCTCTATGGCAATATGTGGAAACTTAATTTGCAGAGCCGGACACTACCTTTGTGTTCAAAATCGTCTATGAAGTACTTGGAGGAGGAACCCACCTTGCAATGCCGAAGCCAATCTGCACGCCGGACTCGTCGTCATTGAAGCCTGGTTCAGGGGCTACTGAGGAAGTCCTGGATTAGGGGGTGTTCGGATGACCGTACTATACCTTCGGCCGGACTCCTGGACTATGAAGATACAAGATTGAAGACTTCGTCTCGTGTCCGGAAGGGACTTTCCTTGGCGTGGAAGGCAAGCTTGGCTATACGGATATGTAGATCTCCTACCATTGTAACCGACTCTGTGAACCCTAGCTGTCAGTGTCAAAACCTGCAGATCTCGGGTAGGGGGTCCCGAACTGTGCATCTAGGCCGGATGGTAACAGGAGGCAGGGAACACGATGTTTTACCTAGGTTCGGGCCCTCTCGATGGAGGTAAAACCCTACGTCCTGCTTGATTAATATTGATGATATGGGTAGTACAAGAGTGGATCTACCACGAGATCGAGGAGGCTAAACCCTAAAAGCTAGCCTGTAGTATGTTAGGGTTACATAGAGTCGGTTAGATAGAGTCTTCATAGTCCAGGAGTCCGGCTGAAGGTATAGTCTGGCTACCCGAACACCCCCTAATCCAGGACTCCCTCAGTAGCCCCCGAACCAGGCTTCAATGACGATGAGTCCGGCGCGCAAATTGTCTTCAGCATCGCAAGGCGGGTTCTCCTCCAAATTCCGTGTACCTATTGAATAAAGTCCGGTTTCCTGTAAATGTTGCGCTCCTTGGCTTCTACGCCCAATAATGGCCATCTTCCACGTGTCAAACGAATGCGAAAAGCCGGGGCGTTTTTACATCCACACCCCTAGCCATATAAACGAGCCGCCTATTTAACCGGATGGGAATTCAGGTTCAAACCACATCTTCTCCTCTCCGCGAGTTATCATCAGAGTGCTTCCAGCAAAGGTCCATTCCAACATGTCCAGCCGTCGCAGCTCCTCCCCTCGCCCCTCCGGTCCCAAACCCGGGGACTGGGAGAGTTGTACCATCCCGCACAGCGAGTTAGTGTCACTTCAGGCCAAGGGATTTCTTCCCCCGGCATACATGGTCCCGGTCTGAGCCGGTCTCGCCACCTACAATGGCGGAAAACAGGCGGAGAGCACCCCCAATCCTTCTAAAGGAGAGCGGGTGTGCCTTGTCCCCTATCTAATAAGGAGACTGGGATTTCCAATTCATCCATTTCTCCATGGTCTTCTAAAGTTTTATGGTCTCCAGCTGCACAATCTCACGCCCGCTTCCATATTACATATCGCGGGTTTCGTCACCCTTTGCGAGCTATTTTTAGGCGTTGAGGCTCATTTCGCGCTGTGGTAGAGGTTATTCTGCCTGGTGCCCCATTCTGAAGAGGGGTCTATCTATCAAGTGGGCGGAGCCGAAGTATGGCGCATCGCCGGGACCGGATACCTATCCGGAACCCCGAAGAAGGCGTCCGAGGACTAGCCTTCGGAATGGTTTTACATAGATGATGTCCCGCTACCGGACCCTATCCAGGTCGGTCTCCCTGAGTTCAACAATGCCCCATTGAAGAAACGCTTGAGCTGGCGTCCACGGAGCTCTCAAAGAGAAAGCGACAGAGACGTCCTTTACCTGATGGGCCGGATAAGACTGTTGGCTCATTCCGGACTAACCATGATTGGAGTCATGGCCGCATGCATTATGCGGGGGGTGCAGCTACTTCAATATAGAGGCCACCCCATGTGGGACTTCAACAGGGAGGATGACGCCACCCGTTATGGTCGTAAGGGGCCGGCCTCAGCCGCTGCCTTAGTAAAGATCTTATCCTCTTTGTACAAGGGAGAAAGGGAGGAATCCCTGCGCGTCAATCCACAGGCCGCATTCAGTATGTACGATCCTCCAAGTTGGGTAAGTGAACAATTGCGCTTGCCCGTTTGCTTTATACCCCCATGGTTAGATAGGTAGTCTAATGATTTCAGTGCAGGAACTGCGACAGGAGGTAAAGGATATAAACAACCTTCCTCCACAGCCCGAGGACCTAGAACGGTCCCTCAATCTGGACTCCGAAGAAGATCCGGACATATCAGTGGAGCTTATTGACGGGGTGTTCTATCAGCTAAGTAAGGACGATACCTTGGTGGCCATTACGGCGGATTACCCAGGGTTAATCCCAGCCTCCCAGGTGAAGGAAACCGGAGTCCCATTCCCTTGAAAGAGATTCCATTCTCACATATTCCGGTGTTTCTAACGACAACCGTGTTTTGCAGGGGAGATATCCGAGGCAGGAGGCCGAACCTGCGGCGGCTAGCCAATGAGGGGCTGCAGGGCCCCGTGGGGCAAAAAGGAATGTAGTCTGGACCGCAAAGGTATAGCGCACCCTGTTTTTCCCTAGAGTTATTCTGTCAGGGCATATTAACGTTCGTGCTATCTTTAGAACGAAGAGACCTCGCCGGACTACATCCGGAGAGGTTGCCAATCGCGCCTCCACCAGCCAGGCTCCAACGTCTGGCCAGGAAGCGGAGGCGAGCACAAGGCACGCACCGGACGCGCCTCCGACAGAGGATGAGGACAGGCTATCAGACACAAATTCTGAAGTGGAGAGTGCCATGAATCACAGGCGTCACCGGACAGTTCTACGCGACGGTTGTTTCTCCGAAGAGGCTTTAGATGCCTTTAATTCGGGAGATGCGTACCTCTGTGCCGCTCAAAATGGTTTAGCCAGAGCCACGGAGCAGTATGTAAAAGACATACGGGTAAGAAAATTTTGGTTAAATATATATATATATATATATGCCAGTAGCCCCCGAGACTTGAAGCAGTTAGAGAAACTGATTTAAGGATCATTTAATATGCAGGTTCTTACAAAGAAGAATACCATACTGTCCCAGGAGCTGGAAAAGTGCAAGGCCCAACTAGAGGCCGCACTAGCCGCAGCAGGGGAGCCCAAAGAGACCCCCTCAGGTAAGATACACTTCGAAAGATTAGTATTGTGCAGTGTGGGTGCAAATCTGACAGATCATATTGCAGATGGCGCCGGACTAGATCCGGACAAACAACAACTCTTACGCCGGTTAAAGGCCGGTGAGAGTATGTTGACAAGGGTGAGGCTGGAGAAGAATGATCTTCAGGATGCCAACACCAAGCTGGACGTCGAACTTAAAGATGTTCGTGGATAGCTATCGGACTCCACGAAGGAGAATCAGCGGCTTTGACGCGGCATATTAATAAGTGCTTGAACGAACTTTGGAAAAAGAGTTCGGCAAGGAAGTCGACTAACAGAGTAATGTCTGTAGGTATTCTCACAGGTTGTCCTGCAGAGGAGATGCCCGGTTCTATGGGTGACCTTCTTCCCAAACTCTTGCAACTGCACGAGCGAATTTGGCAGGCAATGCAAGGTGTTGCCCAAGCCTTATGGCCTGCCCACTCCGTGCCCGAGGGCCTTGGAGAGCTTGCGGAGAAGCTGAAGGGAGCTCGGTGGCGCTTCCGGTTGTGGAAGATATCGGCCTGCCGACAAGGCACTAGGGAGGCCTAGGCCATGGTGAAGACCCGTTTTACGAAGTCTGACCCAAACCACATGGCCAAGGTCGGACCAGTGGGGCCTGACGGGAAGGAGATCCCTGTAAGCTTAGTGTACGGCCAAGTAGAGTTGGCCGCAAAGTATTCCCAGCACGACTATAAATTAGACAGCCTGTTAGATGGTATAGAAGAGGAATACAATCAGTCAGAATGACTGTGTAATTTTGAATTGACATGTGTAATGTCTTCTAGCCGGATTGTACATCGTTTGTCGTTGCCAACCTTTTCGCTTCAACCTCGGGACCTGACGGTCCGGAGTGTGTCCGAATACCCTAGCGGTTATATAAGAACCGGGGTATGCATGGAGACTAGGCGTAGGGGTCATCAGTGCTTTATCAGAAAAGTGCCCAACTAGTTATGTTATATTACATGGTTAGTAAGAAACATCTTCCAGAGAGAATAGTTTCGTTAAGGGTTGCTTTCGCTGGGAGGCATGCCCTAATGTGCATGTCCGGACTGCGTGAAGAGACGCAGAAAAAGCATCCGGGGGCGCATAGAATGAGTAAAAAAGATCATCTTTTATTTCACCCACCGAATATTCCCTTGAGAACGCTAGCTTTCGGCTTCACCCAGTCTGAGGTACACGTCCGGCTGACCCGGCAGTAACAATCGCAGAGGTGCTCCCTTTACCGCCTAGCCGAACAATCGGGAACGTAGGGGTAAGCACAGGAGCTAGGCAACCCAGCTTGGCCAAAACTTAAGTCATATCGATGCATATAATGGTGAAGAAAAAGGTACATGCGGATGTTTGACGCATGTGTTGGGCGTGAAGCCCGTATAAATAAGCTTCTGTTAAAGAAGCCCCCAGGTTTAATGAGCGCGAGTGGCGCGTCACTATATGAGCCTTTAAGGGCTATAAAAGAAAAAATGGGAAGGAGGGAAATGTAAGACAGAAAAATTCAACAAGGAATGGACAGAGGAAGGAGACAAACCCAGAGTCCGGCGCTAGGCATAGAATCTTCGGAGACGGGCGGCGTTCCACGGGTTCGGCTCGAGTTGGTTGTTCGACGCATCTCGCAGGCGATACGCCCCACCGGTCAGGACTTGGTCGATTATGAATGGACCTTCCCACTTGGGCTTGAGTTTGTCCTTTTTCTTATCTGGCAGGCGTAGAACTAGTTCGCCAACATTGTAATTTTTGACCCGTACTTCTCTGCTTTGATATCTTCGGGCCTGCTGTTGATAAAATGCGGAACGGGCTTTTGCCACGTCACGCTCCTCCTCCAGGGCGTCCAAGTTGTCCTGCCGATCGAGCTCGGCTTCTCTTTCTTCATACATGCGCACTCTAGGTGAGTCATGAATTATGTCGCAGGGCAGAACTGCTTCTGCGCCGTACACCATAAAAAATGGTGTGTATCCGGTGGTGCGATTTGGCGTGGTCCGCAGCCCCCATAGCACGGAGTCGAGCTCCTCTACCCAGTGCGTGTTAGATTCCTTGAGGGACCGCACTAGTTTGGGTTTAATGCCGCTCATGATAAGACCATTTGCATGTTCGACCTGGCCGTTGGTTTGTGGGTGATAGACGGAAGCATAATCGAGCTTGATGCCCATGTTTTTGCACCAGAGTTTTACCTCGTCGGCGGTAAAGTTTGTACCGTTATCGGTTATGATGCTATGGGGGACGCCATAATGGTGTACGACCCCGGATATGAAGTCTATCATAGGTCCAGATTCGACCGTTTTAACAGGCTTGGCATCTTTCCATTTGGTGAACTTATCCACCATGACCAGTAAGTATTTTTTCTTATGGGTCCCACCTTTAAGGGGTCCGACCATGTCCAGCCCCCAGACCGCAAAAGGCCAGGTGATGGGTATAGTTCGGAGTGCGGTGGGTGGCATATGGCTTTGGTTGGCAAAAAGTTGGCAACCAGCGCATCGTTGGACTAAGTCCTGAGCGTCTGCCCGGGCCGTCGGCCAATAAAAACCAGTACGGAAAGCCTTGCTAACAAGGGACCGAGCAGCGGCGTGGTGACCACCGAGTCCGGCATGAATTTCAGCCAGAAGGTTCCGCCCTTCCTCTTCGGAGATGCACCTTTGAAGGACTCCGGTAGAGCTTTTCTTATAAAGCTCTCCCTCATGGACTCTGTAGGCTTTAGATCGCCACACTATGCAGCGGGCCTCGTTTTGGTCCTCCGGGAGTTCCTGCCTAGTAAGGTAGGCTAGGAATGGTTCTGTCCACGGGGCGATAACCGCCATTATTACGTGGGATGAAGGTGTAATTTCATTGGCAGAGCCTCCAATTGTGTCAGATTGTTCGGCGTCGAGTGGTGCAGCTGGGTTCGGGCTGTTATTTGTGGGTTCCCCCTCCCATGCTACGGATGGCTTGAGCAATCTTTCCAAAAAGATGTGGGGGGGGGGACTGCATTGCTTTTTGCTCCGATGCGTGCTAGGATGTCCGCCGCTTGATTGTTTTCTCGGGCTATATGGTGAAACTCCAGCCCTTCGAACAAAGCTGACATTTTTAGGACGGCGTTGCGGTAAGATGCCATTTTGGATCCTTGGCATCGAAGTCTCCGTTTATTTGGGATATCACGAGGTTTGAATCCCCGCGTACCTCTAGGCGCTGGATGCCCATGGATACTGCTATCCGGAGGCCATGTAGGAGGGCCTCATATTCGGCTGCATTGTTGGAATCCATGTACATGATCTGGAGCACATAATGGACTGTGTCTCCTGTGGGGGACGTCAGGACGACGCCAGCCCCCAGTCCGGCCAACATTTTGGAGCCGTTGAAATGCATGATCCAGTTTGAATATGTGCCGTACTCTTTAGGGAGCTCGGCCTCCGCCCATTCTGCGACGAAGTCGGCCAAAACTTGCGATTTAATAGCTCACCATGGCTTATAAGTTATATCGAACGGGAGAAGCTCGATGGCCCATTTTGCAATCCGGCCCGTTGCATCGCGGTTGTTGATAATATCGTTGAGTGGTACTTCCGAGGCTACTGTTATGGAACACTCTTGAAAGTAGTGTCGTAGCTTCCGGGATGCCATGAATACCATGTATGCAATCTTTTGATAATGCGGGTACCGTGATTTTCATGGAGTGAGGACAGTGCACACGTAGTAGACCGGCCTTTGAAGGGGGAATTTGTGTCCGTCCGTTTCCCGCTCGATAACGAGCACTTCGCTGACAACTTGGCGTGTTGCTGCAATGTACAATAACATTGGTTCGCCGGTGTTTGGCACGGCCAGGACTGGGTTTGTTGCCAATATGGCTTTTATTTCATCAAGTCCTGCCGTGGCGGCATCCGTCCACTCGAAGTGTTTGGTGCGCCGAAGTAGGCGATAGAGGGGTAGTGCCTTTTCTCCCAAGCGGGAGATGAAGCGGCTTAAAATCGCCACGCATCCGGTTAATTTTTGTATTTGTTTAAGGTCCTTTGGGACATCCAGTTGTGACAAAGCTTGGATCTTGGCTGGATTTGCTTCGATTCCTCTACCGGATACAATGAAGCCCAAGAGCTTTCC
Source organism: Triticum monococcum (assembly GCA_034509565.1). Classification (NCBI taxonomy): domain Eukaryota; kingdom Viridiplantae; phylum Streptophyta; class Magnoliopsida; order Poales; family Poaceae; genus Triticum; species Triticum monococcum. The sequence continues at coordinate 245,426,844 of CM067846.1, read as the reverse complement.
GGCTGGAACACCGAAGACGCATTTTTCCGGTTTGAGCTTGATGTCATATTTTCGGAGGTTATCGAATGTAAGCCTCAAGTCGTATACTAGAGATTCGGCATGTCTTGATTTGACAACCACATCATCCACGTACGCCTCCACTGTTTTGCCGATTTGGTTTGCCAGACATGTCTGGATCATGCGCTGATATGTTGCGCCGGCGTTTTTCAGCCCAAAGGGCATTGTGTTGAAGCAGAATGGGCCGTATGGTGTGATGAATGCTGTTGCAGCTTGGTCTGATCCTGCCATTTTGATTTGATGGTAACCGGAGTATGCGTCGAGGAAACACAACGAATCGTGTCCTGCGGTGGCATCGATAATTTGATCGATATGGGGGAGGGGGAAGGGATCCTTTGGGCAAGCCTTGTTAAGGTCTTTGAAATCGACACACAGGCGCCAGGATTTGTCCTTCTTTGGTACCATCACCAGGTTTGCTAGCCAGTCCGGATGTTTTATGTCTCTGATGAATCCGGCCTCCAATAGCTTGGCTAGCTCCACTCCCATAGCGTGTCTCTTGGGTTCGGAAAAATGCCGAAGGGCTTGTTTGACAGGTTTAAATCCTTTTTGGATATTTAAGCTGTGTTCGGCCAGCCTGCGTGGGATCCTTGGCATGTCTGAAGGGTGCCAGGCGAAGATGTCCTAGTTCTCTTGTAGGAACTCCCGCGGTGCGACATTTACATCAGGGTTCAATCGTGCCCCGATGGAAGCTGTTTTATTGGGGTCCGTTGGATGGACCTGGAATTTGACTATTTCGTCAGCTGGCTTGAAGTATGTCGATTTGGATCTCTTGTTGAGTATCACATCATCCCTGTTAACCGTGGAGCGCAGCGCAGTCAGTTCCTCGGCCGCTAGGGCTTCGGATAGTGCCTCAAGGGCTAATGCGGCTGTCTTGTTTTCAGCGCGGAGTGCTATGTCCGGATCACTAGCTAGAGTGAGGATTCCGTTCAGCCCCGACATCTTAAGCTTCATGTACCCGTAATGGGGTATTGCTTGGAAGATTGTGAATGCTTCCCGCCCTAGTAAAGCGTGATATCCGCTCTTAAACGGGGCCACCCAAAACGTGACTTCTTCGGACCTGTAATTATCCGGCGTGCCGAACACCACATCTAGTGTGATTTTTCCTGTGCAGCACGCTTCCCGACTGGGGATTATTCCTCTAAAGGATGTGCTGCTTCGCTCGACGCGGTTCCAGTCTATTTCCATTTTTTGAAGGGTTTCCTCATAAATGAGGTTCAGTCTGCTGCCTCCATCCATGAGCATCTTGGTGAGGCGAACGTCGTCCACTATGGGGCTGAGGACCAATGCGGCTGGTGCTCGGGCTGTTCGAAATCTAGGTTTATCACTTGCGTTGAAGGTAATGGCAGTGTCGCTCCATGGATTTATTGTTGCAACTTGATAGACTTCGGCGAGGCTGCGGAGTGTTCTTTTTTGCACATTGTTTGATGTGAAAGTCTCGAAGACCATGAGAATAGTACTGGTGTCTTTGGGCTGGCTTTCTGCGGCCTCCGGAATTAGGAGGTCCTCGCCGATTTTGGCCACCTGCCGGAGTATCCAACATGCTCTAAGGCTGTGAGTTGGTGTGGCGTCCTCTATACTGTGAATTCTACAGGGTGCATCAAGCCACTTTTCCAGTACAGTTCCATGCCCTATAAAGGGTTTTGGCTTTTGGTGTTTATCCCGGGTGTCCTATGATGATGCACCCTCTTAGATTGGACGAGATTACTACTCAAGGCCGGATTATCCCAAAATTTTATTTCGGTTTTCCAGACGCTTTCCATCGCATAGTATTTTTGTACTATGGACGCCAAGTCAGCGAAGCGTGTAATATCACGACGACTTACGGCGTTGAGGATTCCCTTGTCCGTGCAATTACTGCAAAAAACTGAGATTGCGTCTCCCTCGCGGCAATCCTTTATCTTGTTCATAACCAGGAGGAATCTGGCCCAGTAATGATGTACTGTTTCCTCGGGCCTCTGCCTGATTTGGGAGAGATCGCTTATGATCGGGTGGGCAGGTGTCGTTGAATCTGAAACCTCACCCAATCCAGGATTCGGAGGCCGAAGAGTTTCCGAACTCTCAAGTTCCGATTCTTGGGTGTTGTCCAATGAATCTGGCCCGTTGGCTGGTCCTAAGCTCAGGTCTTGAGTTACATCCTCCCCTCCGCAGGTATCCGGCTTGGAGGGGTCGGGAATTTGGACATAGCTAGTCCTTAGAATAGATGAAGGGTCGCCGCACTGGGCCTCTACCATGACAACGTGGTGGGTGACTTGGGGAGAGTTAATTTCTCTTAGATCGGGTTTAAGCCCAACCTGGTCGTAATCCGTGGCGACCCCCAGGGTGGCGATGCGATCCAAGAGCTCGTTTACGGAAGAGAGCTCCGTTGGATCTAGCTACTCGACGAACTCCGAGCTGACGTGTAGGTTGCTTTTGATGACCCGAGAGGTCACCGTCGGTGCAACAGCCGAACAAGCAGTCATGAGGAAACCACCTAACCGGATAGTTTGGCTGACATCTAAGGCTCCCTTAGCAACAGCGTCGTCTTTAAAGATGGGAGGAGGCATCCTTCCTGATTGCGACGGCACAGAGGAACTCTCAATGAAAGCACCAATGTCGGTGTCAAAACCGGCAGATCTCGGGTAGGGTGTCCCGAACTATGCGTCTAGGCCGGATGGTAATAGGAGGCAGGGAACACGATGTTTTACCAAGGTTCAGGCCCTCTCGATGGAGGTAAAACCCTATGTCCTGCTTGATTTATATTGATGATATGGTTAGTACAAGAGTGGATCTACCACGAGATCGAGGAGGCTAAACCCTAAAAGCTAGCCTATGGTATGATTGTTGTCTGACGATGATGTCCTATGTACTAGAACCCTCCGGTTTATATAGACACCGGATAGGGTTAGGGTTACATAGAGTCGGTTACATTGGTAGGAGATCTCAAATATCCGCATCGCCAAGCTTGCCTTCCATGCCAAGGAAAGTCCCATCCGGACACGGGAAGAAGTCTTCAATCTTGTATCTTCATAGTCTAGGAGTCTGGCTGAAGGTATAGTACGGCTACCCGAACACCCCCTAATCCAGGACTCCCTCACTAGTCCTCTCCGGTGTCTATATAAACCGGAGGGTTTTAGTCCATAGGACGAACAACAATCATACCATAGGCTAGCTTCTAGGGTTTAGCCTCCTTGATCTCGTGGTAGATCTATTCTTGTACTACCCATATCATCAATATTAATCAAGCAGGACGTAGGGTTTTACCTCCATCAAGAGGGCCCGAACCTGGGTAAAACATTGTATCCCCTGCCTCCTGTTACCATCCGCCTAGACGCACAGTTCGGGACCCCCTACTCGAGATCCGCTGGTTTTGACACCGACAGGTCCTAAGTCACATTACTTGTTTCATGTGCGGGAAGACTGGACACTATGCCACTGGGTGTTCAAAAGCAAAGAATGGTAATGGCAATGGAAGCGCTGGGAAGAAGCCCAACCCTTTCAACAGGGGACAAGTGAACCACGTGAACGTGGAGGAGGTTGAAGAGCAGCCTGATGCAGTTATCGATAAGTTTTTGTTTAAGTCATTTACTACAGTTGTTCTTTTTGATACTGGTGCATCACATTCATACATTTTAAGGGGATTTGTGGACAAGTTTAAGTTACCCACCTTAGCCCTTAGGATAACCTTGCTAGTGAACTCACCCGGTGCAGAGTATATGGCCAGACGATGGTGCGATCGGTTACCCTTAACCATTGGTAGCCATGTTTTCCCCTTGGACCTAATAATTCTGGAGTCACAAGGATTGGATGTGATACTAGGTATGGATTGGTTATCGAAGTATGGAGGAAATATTGACTGTGCTAGTAGGTCTATTCTACTCACCACCCTGGAGGGAAAAAGGATCAAGTATGTATCTAGGCATGCGCCAAGGAGAACCCAAGTAAATTCTCTCACGAGAGTTGTTCAGGAGGAAGTGCGTGTTGTGAAGGATTACCCATATGTATTTCCAGAGGAGTTACCAGGCATGCCGCCAGAACGAGACATTAAGTTTTTGATAGAGCTGTTGCCAGGCACCAGACCGATATCGAAGAGACCATACCGGATGCCCGCAAATGATCTGGAGGAGATTAAGAAACAGATTAAGGAGTTATTGTAGAAAGGTCACATTCAACGAATTTCATCACCATGGGGAGCCCCGGTGCTTTTGGTTGAGAAGAAGGATGGATCATTAAGAACGGTTGTTGATTATCGTGCGTGAATGAAGTGACGATTAGGAACATGTACCCACTGCCGATGATCAATGATTTGCTTGACCAGCTGCAAGGAGCTAAAGTGTTTTCGAAGATCGATATGCGATCAGGATATCACCAGCTGAAGATTCGAGAAAAGGATATACCTAAAACAACTTTCACCATGATGTATGGGTTATATGAGTATACGGTTATGTCATTTGGACTGACTAACACCCCTGCCTATTTCATGAGTATGATGAACAAAGTGTTCATGGAGTTCTTGGATAAGTTTGTCGTAGTGTTCATTGATTATATCTTGGTATACTCGAGGAATGAAGAGGAACACAAGGAGCATTTGCGTTTAGTTCTCGAGAAGCTCAGGGAACATCCGTTGTATGCCAAGTTCAGCAAATGTGAGTTTTGGTTGAAGGAAGTTGGATTTCTTGGACATGTTATATCGGGAGAAGGTATAGCAGTGGATCCTACCAAGGTCCAATCAGTAACTGAGTGGTTGGCACCCACCTCAGTTGGAGAAATCCGTAGTTTTTTTGGACTCGCGGGATACTACCGGAGATTTATTGAGATTTTTTCCAAGATCGCGAAGCCTATGACAACATTGTTGAAGGACACCAAGTTCCATTGAACAAAGGAATGTGACGAAAGTTTCCAGGAGTTGAAGAAACGTTTGACTATAGCCCCAGTGCTAATTCTGCCGGATATACGCAAGGATTTCCAAGTGTATTGCGACGCCTCACGCTTAGGACTTGGAGGAGTACTTATGCAAGACGGAAGAGTTGTTTCATATGCTTCAAGACAACTCTTACCACATGAGTTAAATTATACTACCCATGATTTGGAGTTAGCAGCCATAGTGCATGCACTCAAGACCTGGAGACATTTCCTTATTGGTAATCGTTGCGATGTGTACACGGATCACAAAAGTTTGAAGTACATTTTTACCCAGAAGGAGCTGAACCTCAAGCAAAGGTGATGGTTGGAGCTCATAACAGATTATGATATGAAACTGCACTACCATCCAGGAAAGGCCGATGTCGTAGCAGACACTTTGAGCCGGAAGAGTTACGCCAATATCCTCGTGAGCGGAGGAATGCCAAAGGAGTTAGTAGAGGATCTCAGGGAGCTTCGTTTCGAGATAGTTCCTAAAGGTTTTGTTGCATCATTGGAGGTTCAATCAACATTATTGGGAAAGATTCGAGAAGCTCAGAAGGATGACAAAGAAATTGCCAAGATAAAGGGGAAGATGAGGGAAGGAAAAGCCAAAGGTTTTCGTTAGGATGAGCACGACACCTTGTGGTTGGAGGACCGTGTATATGTGCCCAATAATGCCGAGATCAGGAAGTTGATACTACAGGAAGCACATGACTCGCCATACTCGATACACCTTGGAAACACCAAGATGTATTTGGATTTGAAGGAGCGTTTCTGGTGGACTGGAATGAAGAAGGATATTGCCAAGTATGTAGCCATATGTGATGTATGCCAGAGAGTGAAGGTAGAACATCAGAAGCCAGCAGGACTACTGCAGCCTATGCCGATACCCGAATGGAAGTGGGACAAACTTGGCATGGATTTTATCACCGGATTACCCAGGACCCGATCGGGATATGATTCTATATGGGTAGTAGTGGATCGCTTGACCAAACTTGCCCACTTTATCCTAGTGAAAACCACCTATACAAGTGCAAAGTTGGCCAAGATATACATGACCAGGATCGTATGTCTGCATGGGGTTGCGAGGACTATCGTATCAGATAGAGGAACACAGTTTACTTCAAAGTTTTGGCACCAGCTGCACTAGACATTGGGAACCAGACTAGAGTTCAACACCGCTTTTCACCCGTAAATAGATGGACAGACCGAGAGAGTCAATCAGATTCTAGAGGACATGTTGAGAGCTTGTGCGCTAGATTATGGATCTAGTTGGGATGATAATTTGCCTTACATGGAGTTCTGATACAACAACAGTTACCAGGCCAGTTTGAAGATGGCACCTTTCGAAGCCCTGCATGGAAGAAGATGCCGAACACCGTTGATGTGGGATGAAGTTGGAGACCGCCAGTTGTTTTGACCGGATTTCATTAAAGAGCCTGAAGAGAAGGTTAAGCTGATTCAAGATAGACTGAATGTAGCTCAGTCCAGACAAAAGAGTTATGCAAATTCCGAAAGGAGGTAGCCGGTGAAATCGGAGACAAAGCATATCTGCGAGTGTCACCTCTGCGAGGAGTTAAACATTTTGGAGTTAAAGGAAAGTTAGCCCAGAGATTTGTAGGACCATACCGAGTTTTGGAATGCATGGGAGAGTTTTCCTACAAATTGGAGTTACCCGAAGGACTATCATGAGTTCATGGTGTGTATCACGTTTCCCAATTGAAGAAGTGCCATGTGGAGATGGCTGATATTCCTCTGAGAGATACAGTGCCCCTGGAAGCAATTCAGTTGGTTATTGATTTGACATATGAGGAGAAACCTGTCAAGATTCTTGAATTTGCCAGCCGAGTTACTCGCAGCAAAGTTATCAAGTTTGGCAAAGTTCAGTGGAGCCACCATACCAAAGATGAAGCCAATTGGGAACGTTAGGATGATCTACTTAAGGACCACCCACACCTATTTTCTAGCCAACCTGAATCTCGAGGATGAGATTCATCTTAAGGGGGGTAGGTTGGTAACATCCCAAATTTTCAATTTTGAATGTAATACATAGGTCATTCATGCATATCATATTTTATTGCATATTTCATTTTTGCGATCCTCGAAATTCTAAGCAACTCAAGGACCCACGAGGAGAGTTGGGGATTTCCCAATTTTCATATTTGAATTTTGTCAAATATCAAAACAAGGATCACTTTGGTTTTAATTAATTTTTCTCTCCAAAAATATTTCATATTAAAATATATGAGAGGAGATAATATGACTTCTCCAAAATAAATGAAATATTGGAGTAAAAATATTAAAATCAAATAAATAATTTTTATTTCGATTGTATAGCAATTTTATTTGAATTAGGAAAAAAATGCGTTTTTCAAAATTGCATTAGAGGCCCAAATAAATGTTCACTTTGTCCGCTATATTTTGAAAGGACGAGGAAGATTTATTTCAGGATTTTTGAAGACCGTTTAGTATTTCTATTAATCGTTTTTCTGCGTGTTGGAATTTTTTTTTAAAATGAACTGCCTTACCGGGCCGTGTCTCCTGGGACACTGACCCGTCCGGCCCTTTGAGAGCCGCAGTCCCGAGCCGCCAGCCCACCCCACCGAACCCCAAACCCTAGCCCGATCCATGCCGCCCCCGCAGGACCCGTGCCGCCACCGCGCCGTGCTACATCTTGTGCACTTGCGTTGGTTTTCTCTTGAAGAGGAAAGGGTGATGCAGTAGAGTAGCGTACCTCAGTTTTTGAGAACCAAGGTATCAATCCAGTAGGAGGCCACGCACGAGTCCCTCATACCTACACAAACAAATAAATCCTCGCAACCAACGTGACAAGGGGTTGTCAATTCCTACACGGTCACTTACGAGAGTGAGATCTGATAGATATGATAAGATAATATTTTTGGTATTTTTATGATAAAGATGCAAAGTAAAATAAAAGGCAATAAAAATAACTAAGTATTGGAAGATTAATATGATGGAAGATAGACCCGGGGGCCATAGGTTTCACTAGTGGCTTCTCTCAAGAGCATAAGTATTGACGGCGGGTAAACAAATTACTGTTGAGGAATTGACAGAATTGAGCATAATTATGAGAATATCTAGGTATGATCATGTATATAGGCATCACATCCGAGACAAGTAGACCGACTCCTGCCTGCATCTACTGCTATTACTCCACACATCGACCGCTATCCAGCATGCATCTAGAGTATTAAGTTCAAGAGAACAGAGTAACGCTTTAAGCAAGATGACATGATGTAGAGGGGTAAAGTCATGCAATATGAAATAAACCCCATCTTGTTATCCTCGATGGCAACAATACAATAAGTGCCTTGCTACCCCTACTGCCACTGGGAAAGGACACCGCAACATTGAACCCAAAGCTAAGCACTTCTCCCATTGCAAGAAAGATCAATCTAGTAGGCCAAACCAAACTGATAATTCGAAGAGACTTGCAGAAATAACCAATCATACATAAGAGAATTCAGAGAAGATTCAAATATTGTTCGTAGATAAACTTGATCATAAACCCACAATTCATCGGTCTCAACAAACACACCGCAAAAGAAGATTACATCGAATAGATCTCAAGAAGAGAGGGGTGAACTTTGTATTGAGATCCAAAAAGAGAGAAGAAGCCATCTAGCTAATAACTATGGACCCGTAGGTCTGAGGTAAACTACTCACACTTCATTGGAAGGGCTATGGTGTTGATATAGAAGCCCTCCATGATCGATGCCACCTCCGACGGAGCTCCGGAATAGGCGTCAAGATGGGATCTCGTGGATACAGAAAGTTATGGTGGTGGAATTAGGGTTTTGGCTCTGTATCTGGTAGTTTGGGGGTACGTAGGTATATATAGGAGGAAGGAGTACGTCGATGGAGCAACGGGGGGCCCACTAGGGTGGAGGGCGCACCCCCTACCTCGTGGCCTCCTGGTTGATGTCTTGACGTAGGGTCCAAGTCCTCTGGATCATGTTCGTTCCGAAAATCACGTTCCCGAAGGTTTCATTCCGTTTGGACTCGGTTTGATATTCTTTTTCTGCGAAACCCTAAAATAGGCAAAAAAAAAACAGTAATTCTGGGCTAGGCCTCCGGTTAATAGGTTAGTGTAACGCCCCAAGACCGGAGCTTCAGATGCCTCCCAGGGTTTCCGGGTTTTTCGTCATGTGAGTTTGTTTGGTCCGTTGCCTTTAATCTTTGCATCATGTCATCATGCCATTAATATTGCAACCGTTTCAAACTCTTTTAAATAAATTGTACGGATCTTCGATCCATTTAAATCGAGGGAAGGATGACTTCTCTTTATTATATATCCTCCCGATATTAGGGAGCTATGATAAATAGTCCATTTTTGGAGATTTACCTTAACACACTTGCATATTAATTCCTTTGCCTTTTTCTCTTCAAGTATTGACTCTCTAACCTTGCCATATATCCTTTCGTCATTTTCTGGAGCTTCACCTAAAAATTCAACATTTTTGTTCACTCTAGAAACCTCGTCCCAGTTCAAACCCATTTGAATTAAATTCAAATGAGTTTGAAATCTTTTGTTCGATCGGGTTTTTTCTATTTTTTCTCAGAACGAGCATATTTTTGTGAGTTCGGAAAAATTATCCCCATGATCAAAATCCTTTCCTTAACCCTCCTTTTCTTGTTTTTTTCTCTAATTCTTTTCTCTTAGAAGAAGGGAGAGAGAGAGAGAGCCCACACCCACAGGCCTTCTTGGGCCTAGGCCTGCCAGACCGGCCCAACCTCCCTGAGGCCTCACAGCCCGCATCTAAACCTAATCCTCTCCCCTGTTCGATTCCAGCACCGTCACCACGATCCCCATCTCCCTCGCGCTGCACCCCTCTCCCCGATTCCCTCGATCCCATCTCTCCCGTACGTCGAGCCACCTCTCCTCTCGATCTCTTCCTCGCTGCCAGCACGCGACCTCCGCTGCCCCGCAAGCACCACCAACCTCCGTCGCCGCTCAAGTCCGAGAGCCCCGCGCACCCTGCCTCAGCGCCGCCCTTCTCCATGGCCGCTGCCGGCCGAGCTCAAAGCTCCGCCCCGGAGCTGCTCCGCCCCGAGGCCCTGGCCTCGACCTCCTGGGCTTCTTCCTCGCCCTGCCACCGTCGGAGCCCTGCGCCTTCCCAAGCTATGCACGTCACCCGGCTTGGCCCGTGAGGCCATCAGCATCGCAGCGCCCCTGCTGCCTCCCTTTTCTTGCCGGCCTCGACCTCCTCTGCAAGGTGAAGCCACGCCCGTGCCAAGTTACCTGCTTCTTCTCCACGCCCGCGCCAGCGACCTCCTCATCGTCTTCAACCGGAAGACGCCGCCAAGCTTCGCCCCTGGCCCTGCTTCTCCTCGCTGAGGCCATGGATGCCTGCGACCTCGCCGCCAGCCGCTGTTGACCTTGCCGCCTTCCTGCTTGTGCGTGCCTCGCTGCTGGTCTCGTGCCAGAGGTCCCGCTCCTCACGGCCATGGTGTCCGTCGTGACTGTACGCACCTTGCTGCTGCTTCGTCAGCCGCCTCCCTTCGTTGACCACCAAGAACCGAGGCATGTTGTGTTGCTTCGTTTGGATGCGTCAAGTTCCTCTACTACCTGTGTACGACTACGGGGTTTCTCCAAGTACGCCACCGGCAAGACCGACGCCCAAACGACTTCATACCGAAACGACAAGATCCTCTCCGACAAGTGCACGACTATGTGGATTGTGCCGAGTACCATGATGTCAAGAACCCTCAAGTTCGACTACACGAAAACGCCAAGTACCGCTACGCGCGAAGACTCCAAGCCTGTTTCGGGATTCATCAAGTACCACTACAGATGGCTCGAACATCTACGGAACGTGTACCACAACCATCGCCATAGAACTGTGAACGTCTAACGATGACCCTCAAGTTCATCCACGATTGCTATGTACCACTACCATCGACGCGAACCACTACTTCCACTATGGCATGAGTACAACTACTACCACTACGAACGTGGCGAGAACGTCTACTTCCTCTACTTGGCACAGAGCCGTTACACTTCGAAGGTATAACCATCGAGATCGACCTTCCGAGAACGAATGTTGTGTGGTGTATGAGATGAACCGCGTGTTTGCACTGTTTGCGATTGTTCGTTGCGATGCTCCTCTTTTGTCATGCCACCATCTTGTGGGAACCCGGTATGCGGGATCACCCCACCTTCTATCGTACGTCACGCTCTCGTCACTTTTCCTTTTGCACCGGTATCTCCATGAGCTATCGGAACCGGAATGTTGTCCTGGCATCATTTCCGTTATCATTGCCATGGCACCCCTTTCTTCCACCACAGTGACAAATGCTTCATAATATGCTCTTGTTAACATTTTCTTAAACTTGCATAAACTTGTTCATGTCATCCGCATCATGATAACAACAATTAAAATGTTTAAAATGTTGTTTGCATTAATTTGCTCCTATGCCATGCTAAAATGATTTTATTCATATCTAAATAACCGTAGCTCCGAATTAAATAAACTTTATATGTAAATGGGGTAGAATTTTGCCTAGTTTAACATGGTGGCATCATCTTCCATGTCTAATAACTCTAAATTAATGTTTAGGGCAGAACAGTACCAAACCTTAAATTATGCATATGAGGATTTTCCGGAATTGTTGTTCGTTGCTTCCGGCCTCATTTAAACTTGCCTAGATAGGTAGTTTTGTTGTGCTTCACCTCTTGCCATGTTAATCAACATTTAATATTGTTGGGTACATAAACGAGATCGAACTAAATAAATTGATGTGGTGTTTCGTCAATATGCAACTCGTTGCATCTTAAGCTCCACTTAATTTGTAGAATTTGCTTGTGTTCTTTGCCATGCCATGCCTCTTTAAACCAGACATGCATCATACTTGGTTGTGCATCATGCCATGTTTATGTGGTGTTTGTTTACTATGTTGTGTGCTTCTTTTCCGGTGATTGCTTCTTCGGGTTGGTTCCGATAACGTCGAGTTTGTGAGGACCCGTTTGTCTACGTCCGTTTGTCTTCTTCATGGACTCGTTCTTCTTCCTTTCGGGATCTCAGGCAAGATGATCATACCCTCGAAATCACTACTATCTTTGCTATGCTAGTTTGCTCGCTCTTTGCTATGCCAATGCTACGATGCCTACCACTTGCTTGTCAGCCTCCCAAATTGCCATGTTCAGCCTCTAACCCACCATTGTCCTAGCAAACCGTTGGTTGGCTATGTTACCGCTTTGCTCAGCCCCTCTTATAGCGTTGTTAGTTGCAGGTGAAGATTGAAGTTTGTTCCTTGTTGGAACATGGAGATCGTTCCTTGTTGAAACATGTTTACTTGTTGGGATATCACTATATATCTTATTTAATTAATGCATCTATATACTTGGTAAAGGTTGGAAGGCTCGGCCTTATGCCTCGTGTTTTGTTCCACTCTTGCCGCCCTAGTTTCCGTCATATCGGTGTTATGTTCCCGGATTTTGCGTCCCTTACGCGGTTGGGCTATAATGGGAACCCCTTAACAGTTCGCCTTAAGTAAAGCTTTTCCAGCAATGCCCAACGTTGGTTTTACCATTTGCCACCTAGCCTTTTTCCCTTGGGAGTCACACATCCTGAGGGTCATCTTTATTTTAACCCCCCCCCTAGCCAGTGCTTGTCTAAGTGTTGGTCCGAACTGAGTAGACTGCGGGGCCACCTCGGGGAAACTTGAGGGCTGGTTTTACTCGTAGGATGTCTCATCCGGTGTTGCCCTGAGAACGAGATATGTGCAGCTCCCATCAGGATGTCGGCGCATCGGGCGGTGTTGCTGGTTTAGTTTTACCCTGTCGAAATGTCTTGTTGTACCGGGATATCGAGTCTGATCAGAACGTCTCGGGTGGAGGTCTATTCCTTCGTTGACCATGAGAGCTTGTCAGGGGCTAAGTTGGGACACCCTGTAGGGATTTGAACTTTCGAAAGCCGTGCTCGCGGTTATGGGAAGATGGGAATTTGTTAACGTCCGGTTGTAGAAAACCTAAAGTCGACCTTAATTAAAATGAATCAACTGCGTGTGTAACCGTGATGGTCTCTTTCCGGCGGAGTCCGGGAAGTGAACACGGTTGTTGGAGTTATGCTTGACGTAGGTAGTCCAGGATCACTTCTTGATCATACTTTTATCGACCGTGCTTTGCCTTCTCTTCTCGCTCTCATTTGCGTATGTTAGCCACCATATATGCTAGTCGCTTGCTGCAGCTCCACCTCATACCTTTTACCTTACCCATAAGCTTAAATAGTCTTGATCGCGAGGGTGCGAGATTGCTGAGTCCTCGTGGCTCACAGATACTTGCAAAACCAGTTTGCAGGTGCCGATGAGTCCGTGCACATGACGCAACCCAGCTCAGGAGGAGCTCGTTGAAGACCTTGTTGATTTGTGTTGTTTCGTTCTAGTTGATCAGTAGTGGAGCCCAGTTGGGGTCGATCGGGGACCTTTGTCGCATTTGGGGTTCTTCTTTTATTTTGGTTCCGTAGTTGGACCTTGAGTGTTTTTGAATGATGTAATGCTTTATTCATGTATTTGTGTGAAGTGGCGATTGTAAGCCAACTATGTATCTCTTTCCCTTATGTATTACATGGGTTGTGTGAAGATTACCTCACTTGCGACATATGCCTTCAATGCGATTATTCCTCTAAGTCGTGCCTCGACACGTGGGAGATATAGTCGCATTGAGGGTGTTACAAGTTGGTAATCAGAGCCTTCCCCGACCTTAGGAGCCCCATTGCTTGATCGTTTTTAGCGGCCGAGTTGTGTCTAGAAAAATGTTTTGGGTCACTTAGGAATTATATATCGGAGAGTTTAGGAATTCTTTTTATTTCCCAGTCTCCTCATCGCTCTGGGAAGGCATCCTGACGTAGAGCTTTGTCTCTTCTCTTCTCAAATTTCACAAAAAAATTTAGGATCACGCGAGTATCTTGGATTTGTTCCGATGGCTTATGATGAGAATACTGTCTTGGTGCCTCCTGTCAGGGGTTTAGTGGAAGTGTCCCGGGGAGTTGAGCTCTGAGGTGTTGTCATCATAATTTTATCGTTGCAATTCTGGTATACTTGAGATATGTTCGCTGACATCGAAAATCTCCTTTATGCAGTTCGTTGGTGAGATAACCTCGACGCCACCCAGTACTGGGGCGGGAGTTCGGGAGTATCGCCATAACTTGTATAACGGATGCTTTTCGAAGGTTGAGGTAGATGGTTTCCGAAGGTTTCTTGGTTATGTGTTGAAGGATGGATACAGCTGGATGTAGGATTTGCTAGTTTGGGTGAGATATTATGCTTCCCCTGTATCCCCAACACCCGATTGCATAACTGGGAAAGTTTCGGGAGTTTCATAGGTGGGAATTCAAGTAGCTCTTAGGATATCCTTCCGACAGATGTATGATATGAAATTGGGGTTCGACGTCTAGTGGTCCGCCTATTCACGGTCGGTTTTACAGTGGTCTCGTTGTGTCTTAAAGAGTCCTTGGCTATGCTGACTCGGGGACGCTTCGTATGTCATGTGCACTGCCTTGTACATGATGGTGCTGTACGATCGAGCCCGTGTAGGTCCCACCACGAAAACTTCGGACAAAATCTCTATCACATGTTTGTTCCGGCTTATTCTGCAAGCCGATCCTTTGTTTTTTTTTTTGAGTTGTGGTATTCGAGTTGCTTCAATGTCAAGTGTTGATTCCATATCTTCCCCAAATGGTGTTCTCATACTCCGATGTGAATACTAATCCTTCTGGATAATCGAGATTGTCATGCCAATTTCTTTTGAACCGGCGTGTTTCTCTTCAAGTGGATCCGATCATTTCAACTCCCGCAAGATCAAGTATCACTTCTTCTCAATGGTGTTTGTTTCATTCGTCCCAAGCTGCCTTTGTTTTTCCCTCCCTCCCACCCTTGTTTCTTCGACGACTAAGATTTCTTAATCAAGCATCCTTTTATTCTTGTGAAGTCTCTTCATTCTTTTCTTTCAATGTTCTATCCGGTGATTCTCATAAAGATTCTAACGGAGTTTCTAGTTCATCATTCTTCATTCTTTTTCTTCTCCGGTGTTGCCAATTCAAGCTTTCGGTGTTGATCATATCCTTTTCCTCGTTTCAAATACCTTCTCATGTTGGTGCACCTCATATTCATTCACTCCTTGCTATTTAATTGTTCCGGAGTGCTGAAGATATTTCGAAGATTTGTGTTTTCACTTTGCATCCATTCAAGCTATTTCGAGGTCCTATCTTATTCAAGTCATCTAATTCAACCGGTGAAATCTCTCTTTTAATCATTCTAACGGTGTTTTCTCTTGAGTGGGCCCTATCCCACAGGTCTTTTCCCAGGATCTTACCTGACTCTTCTTATTTTCCCGGAGCTATCCTCAAATTTCCTTTCGAAGTTTGACGTAAGAATGAATCATCATCAGTCAAATGCCTTTCTCCAAGATCTTATAATTCTTTTCATTATTGGTTCAACTTTTCTATTCTTCTTTATTCCGGAGTGTCTCAATAATTCAAGGTGGTGTTTCTCGTCGTCCTTCTCATCATTTGAAGATCGAAGAAGAGTTTTACCTCCATATATTATCCGTTCTCTCAGAGATTCATGGTGCTAGCTTGTTTCCATCCTCTCGTAATTGTTCTCATCGTGAGAATCCTTTTCACCCATCAGGAGATAATTAGGAGTCTTTTCAGTTTGATTCTCCGAAGGCCATTATTTCGGAATTATTCATTCTTAGCTTTCAGCTATGCTTCTCCAAATCTTACCGGTGCTTCGTTCAAGTGATCTTTAATCAGTTCGTGATCCCTTTGTTCTCATGTATCTAGTTTCTCTCAAGCATTCGTTCATCTGCAAATTCTTCCCGGTGATTCGTTATCTTTTATTCGTTCTTTTTCAATTCTTACGGTGGTTCTTCCAGATTTCTCTTCCTTATCAATTTATTCGTTGTTTCTATTCTACCGGTGGGTCGTTCAAGATTTTCTCAAGTTATCGATATCTCTCTTTAATCCTTTCTTCGAGAATAAGTAGTATGCCAAATACGTTGTTTGTCATCAATTTCAATTGGTGAAGGATATGCATAATGTAATTCTTATTCTTGTTTCATCCAAGTGATTAATTCTTTACTCAGGAGGCTCATCAAATTATCGGTTTCACTTGATTCATTTTTCTTTCCCGGAGTTCCTAGCTCTCTCAATTATTTCACCACGGAGATTCATCTAAATCGTTACAAGGATGCAACTTGTGTTTTCGACTTCTTTTTCCTTCCGTTTGTTCATCCTTTTGTTTACCGGAGTTCTTTATGAAGGTTCTACATGATGGTTCATCAAGGATTTAATTCATTCTCAAAGTGTTCATTGAGATTCTTTTCTAAGAAGCTCAAGTTTTCTTCATCTTGCAATCCGGAGTGCATTTCTTTCTACCGTATCTTTGGAGGTGGTATTATGCCATTCTTGATAATTTGAGTTCATGTTTCATGATTCACATGTTGTTAAGTATGATGTATTTTAAATCCATCGATCTCTTCATTGGAGTTATCTTGGGTTATATTTCACCTAAAGCCTTCCCTAAGGATGGTTGTTATTATGGTGCTTATATATGATCCAAGTTTCTTCATTTATCCTCCCGGTGATATAAGTTCTCGTCTCCTTGTTGTTATCGATCTAATATATCGTTTCTGTTAGTGGCAGAATTTCACCTCATAGTTTTGAGATGTTTTCCATAAGCCCACTACAAACTTATTCTTTTCGTTGTTGGTTTTCCAACAACTCCGTTCTAGCTTTTGTTGTAAGCGTGCTCCCTCGAGTTCTGTTTCCCTTCATTCATCCCATTCCATTCTTACTTTTGTTCCACAGGCATTGTGATGTTGCTCTCTTCAACCCATCATCTTGTTTTGTCTAGTTCATGTTGAATTCTTTCCATTTACAGTCGGAGTGCTGCCCAAATCACATCATTCTCATTCCTTCTGTATTTTGTTTTAACCGGAGTCTTGTGTCTATCATTACTCTTCTAACCGGAGTCTCATCCAAGTGCTTTCATCTTGCCAACTTCATATTCTTACCTTCCATTTCCAACCGGAGTGTTGTCGTAATTGATCCTTATCGTTCCTTGTACATCTCGTTTCAACCGGAGTGCTTGCTTATACTTCTTGTCCATTGCAATCCCTTTTCTTATGTCTTTCAACCTACAAGGTTCTAGTAATGTTCCTTGTTTCTCTTTTCTAACGGAGTGCTCTCCAATTCGTTCAACTCTGTTATGTTCTTTCTTTCTTTCAATTTGTTCAACCTCTCAAGGTTCGTGGTTTCACTCGTTTGTCAAAGAAGCAACTTAGCTTTACCTCATCTCTTTTCGCTTCCGTTTGCCCCTCCGGTGCCATTCTAGATCTCGGGACGAGATCCTCTCGTAGTGGTGGAGTGTTGTAACGCCCCAAGACCGGAGCTTCAGATGCCTCCCAGGGTTTCCGGGTTTTTTGTCATGTGAGTTTGTTTGGTCCGTTGCATTTAATCTTTGCATCATGTGCTTTGCATCATGTCATCATGCCATTAATATTGCAACCGTTTCAAACTCTTTTAAATAAATTGTACGGATCTTCGATCCATTTAAATCGAGGGAAGGATGACTTCTCTTTAATATATATCCTCCCGATATTAGGGAGCTATGATAAATAATCTATTCTTTGGAGATTTACCTTAACACACTTGCATATTAATTCCTTTGGCTTTTTCTCTTCAAGTATTGACTCTCTAACCTTGCCTTATATCCTTTCATCATTTTCCGGAGCTTCACCTAAAAATTTAACATTTTTGGTCACTCTAGAAACCTCGTCCCAGTTCAAACCCATTTGAATTAAATTCAAATGAGTTTGAAATCTTTTGTTCGATCGGGTTTTTTCTATTTTTTCTCAGAACGAGCATATTTTTGTGAGTTTGGGAAAATTATCCCCATGATCAAAATCCTTTCCTTAACCCTCCTTTTCTTGTTTTTTTTCTCTATTTCTTTTCTCTTAGAAGAAGGGAGAGAGAGAGAGAGAGCCCACACCCACAGGCCTTCTTGGGCCTAGGCCTGCCAGACCGGCCCAACCTCCCTGAGGCCTCACAGCCCGCATCTAAACCTAATCCTCTCCCCTGTTCGATTCCAGCGCTGTCACCACGATCCCCATCTCCCTCGCGCTGCACCCCTCTCCCCGATTCCCTCAATCCCATCTCTCCCGTACGCCGAGCCACCTCTCCTCTCAATCTCTTCCTCGCTGCCAGCCCGCAACCTCCGCTGCCCCGCAAGCACCACCAACCTCCGTCGTCGCTCAAGTCCGAGAGCCCCGCGCACCCTGCCTCAGCGCCGCCCTTCTCCATGGCCGCTGCCGACCGAGCTCAAAGCTCCGCCCTGGAGCTGCTCCGCCCCGAGGCCCTGGCCTCGACCTCCTGGGCTTCTTCCTCGCCCTGCCACCGTCGGAGCCTTGTGCCTTCCCAAGCTATGCACATCGCCCGGCTTGGCCCGTGAGGCCATCAGCATCGCAGCGCCCCTGCTGCCTCCCTTTTCTTGCCGGCCTCGACCTCCTCTGCAAGGTGAAGCCACGCCCGCGCCAAGTTACCTGCTCCTTCTCCACGCCCGCGCCAGCGACCTCCTCATCGTCTTCAACAGGAAGACGCCGCCAAGCTTCGCCCCTGGCCCTGCTTCTCCTTGCTGAGGCCATGGATGCCTGCGACCTCGCCGCCAGCCGCTGTCGACCTCGCCGCCTTCCTGCTTGTGCGTGCCTCGCTGCTGGTCTCGTGCCAGAGGTCCCGCTCCTCACGGCCATGGTGTCCGTCGTGACTGTACGCACCTTGCTTCTGCTTCGTCGGCCGCCTCCCTTCGTTGACCACCAAGAACCGAGGCATGTTGTGTTGCTTCGTTTGGATGCGTCAAGTTCCTCTACTACCTGTGTACGACTACGGGGTTTCTCCAAGTACGCCACCGGCAAGACCGATGCCCGAACGACTTCATACCGAAACGACAAGATCCTCTCCGACAAGTGCACGACTATGTGGATTGTGCCGAGTACCATGATGTCGAGAACCCTCAAGTTCGACTACACGAAAACGCCAAGTACCGCTACGCGTGAAGACACCAAGTCCGTTTCGGGATTCATCAAGTACCGCTACAAATGGCTCGAACATCTACGGAACGTGTACCACAACCATCGCCAAAGAACCGTGAACGTCTAACGATGACCCTCAAGTTCGTCCACGATTGCTGTGTACCACTACCATCAACGCGAACCACTACTTCCACTACGGCATGAGTACAACTACTACCACTACGAACGTGGCGAGAACGTCTACTTCCTCTACTTGGCACCGAGCCATTACACTTCGAAGGTATAACCATCGAGATCGACCTTCCGAGAACGAATGTTGTGTGGTGTATGAGATGAACCGCGTGTTTGCACCGTTTGCGATTGTTCGTTGCGATGCTCCTCTTTTGTCATGCCACCATCTTGTGGGAACCCGGTATCCAGGATCACCCCACCTTCTATCGTACGTCACGCTCTCGTCACTTTTCCTTTTGTACCGGTATCTGCATGAGCTATCGGAACCGGAATGTTGTCGTGGCATCATTTCCGTTATCATTGCCGTGGCACCCCTTTCTTCCACCACGGTGACAAATGCTTCATAATATGCTCTTGTTAACATTTTCTTAAACTTGCATAAACTTGTTCATGTCATCCGCATCATGATAACAACAATTAAAATGTTTAAAATGTTGTTTGCATTAATTTGCTCCTATGCCATGCTAAAATGATTTTATTCATATCTAAATAACCGTAGCTCCGAATTAAATAAACTTT
The DNA here is from genome assembly GCA_034509565.1 of Triticum monococcum. Classification (NCBI taxonomy): domain Eukaryota; kingdom Viridiplantae; phylum Streptophyta; class Magnoliopsida; order Poales; family Poaceae; genus Triticum; species Triticum monococcum. The sequence continues at coordinate 245,407,109 of CM067846.1, read as the reverse complement.
ATATGTAAATGGGGTAGAATTTTGCCTAGTTTAACATGGTGGCATCATCTTGCATGTCTAATAACTCTAAATTAATGTTTAGGGCAGAACAGTACCAAACCTTAAATTATGCATATGAGGATTTTCCGGAATTGTTGTTCGTTGCTTCCGGCCTCATTTAAACTTGCCTAGATAGGTAGTTTTGTTGTGCTTCACCTCTTGCCATGTTAATCAACATTTAATATTGTTGGGTACATAAACGAGATCGAACTAAATAAATTGATGTGGTGTTTCGTCAATATGCAACTCGTTGCATCTTGAGCTCCACTTAATTTGTAGAATTTGCTTGTGTTCTTTGCCATGCCATGCCTCTTTAAACCGGACATGCATCATACTTGGTTGTGCATCATGCCATGTTTATGTGGTGTTTGTTTACTATGTTGTGTGCTTCTTTTCCGGTGATTGCTTCTTCGGGTTGGTTCCGATAACGTCGAGTTTGTGAGGACCCGTTCGTCTATGTCCGTTTGTCTTCTTCATGGACTCGTTCTTCTTCCTTTCGGGATCTCAGGCAAGATGATCATACCCTCGAAATCACTACTATCTTTGCTATGCTAGTTTGCTCGCTCTTTGCTATGCCAATGCTACGATGCCTACGACTTGCTTGTCAGCCTCCCAAATTGCCATGTTCAGCCTCTAACCCACCATTGTCCTAGCAAACCGTTGATTGGCTATGTTACCGCTTTGCTCAGCCCCTCTTATAGCGTTGTTAGTTGCAGGCGAAGATTGAAGTTTGTTCCTTGTTGGAACATGGAGATCGTTTCTTATTGAAACATGTTTACTTGTTGGGATATCACTATATATCTTACTTAATTAATGCATCTATATACTTGGTAAAGGGTGGAAGGCTCGGCCTTATGCCTGGTGTTTTGTTCCACTCTTGCCGCCCTAGTTTCCGTCATATCGGTGTTATGTTCCCGGATTTTGCGTCCCTTACGCGGTTGGCCTATAATGGGAACCCCTTGACAGTTCGCCTTAAGTAAAGCTTTTCGAGCAATGCCCAACATTGGTTTTACCATTTGCCACCTAGCCTTTTTCCCTTGGGAGTCGCGCATCCCAAGGGTCATCTTTATTTTAACCCCCCCGGGCCAGTGCTTGTCTAAGTGTTGGTCCGAACTGAGTAGACTGTGGGGCCACCTCGGGGAAACTTGAGGGCTGGTTTTACTCGTAGGATGTCTCATCCGGTGTTGCCCTGAGAACAAGATATGTGCAGCTCCCATCAGGATGTCGGCGCATCGGGCGGTGTTGCTGGTTTAGTTTTACCCTGTCGAAATGTCTTGTTGTACCGGGATACCGAGTCTGATCGGAACGTCTCGGGTGGAGGTCTATTCCTTCGTTGACCGTGAGAGCTTGTCATGGGCTAAGTTGGGACACCCTGCAGGGATTTGAACTTTCGAAAGCCATGCCCGCGGTTATGGGCAGATGGGAATTTGTTAACGTCCGGTTGTAGAAAACCTAAAGTCGACCTTAATTAAAATGAATCAACTGCGTGTGTAACCGTGATGGTCTCTTTCCGGCGGAGTCCGGGAAGTGAACACGGTTGTTGGAGTTATGCTTGACGTAGGTAGTCCAGGATCACTTCTTGATCATACTTTTATCGACCGTGCTATGCCTTCTCTTCTCGCTCTCATTTGCGTATGTTAGCCACCATATATGCTAGTCACTTGCTGCAGCTCCACCTCATACCTTTTACCTTACCCATAAGCTTAAATAGTCTTGATCGTGAGGGTGCGAGATTGCTGAGTCCTCGTGGCTCACAGATACTTCCAAACCCAGCTCAGGAGGAGCTCGTTGAAGATCTTGTTGATTTGTGTTGTTTCGTTCTAGTTGATCAGTAGTGGAGCCCAGTTGGGGTCGATCGGGGACCTTTGTCGCATTTGGGGTTCTTCTTTTATTTTGGTTCCGTAGTCGGACCTTGAGTGTTTTTGAATGATGTAATGCTTTATTCATGTATTTGTGTGAAGTGGCGATTGTAAGCCAACTATGTATCTCTTTCCCTTATGTATTACATGGGTTGTGTGAAGATTACCTCACTTGCGACATATGCCTTCAATGCGATTATGCCTCTAAGTCGTGCCTCGACACGTGGGAGATATAGTCGCATCAAGGGTGTTACAGTTAGTCCCAAAAATAATATAAAATTGTATAATAAAGCCCAATAATGTCCAAAACAGAATATAATATAGCATGGAACAATCAAAAATTATAGATACGTTGGAGACGTATCAAGCATCCCCATGCTTAATTCCTGCTCGTCCTCGAGTAGGTAAATGATAAAAACACAATTTTTGATGTGGAATGCTACTTGGCATAATTTCAATGTAATTCTCTTAATTGTGGTATGAATATTCAGATCCGAAAGATTCAAGACAAATGATTAATATTGACAAAGAAATAATAATACTTCAAGCATACTAACTAAGCAATTATGTCTCTTCAAAATAACATGGCCAAAGAAAGTTATCCCTACAAAATCATATAGTCTGGCTATGCTACATCTTCACCACACAAAGTATTCAAATCACGCACAACCCCGATGACAAGCCAAGAAATTGTTTCATACTTTTACTCTTCTCAAACTTTTTCAATCTTCATGCAATACATGTGCGTGAGCCATGGACATAGCACTATAGGTGGAATAGAATGGTGGTTGTGGAGAAGACAAAAAGGGAGAAGATAGTCTCACATCAACTAGGTGTATCAATCGGCTATGGAGATGCCCATCAATAGATATCAATGTGAGTGAGTGTAACACCCCGGTGTAATGATGCTACAATAACCCTGGGGTTAAGTTAACCATTTTGCTAAACAAGTGTTTGATCACCCTTGGTTCTCTCTCCTTTCAAATTCCAGTTGAATTCAATTTGGATTTATGTGTGAAATTCAAAAATGCTCAGACATGAAATCTAAAAAGTTCATCATGTGGCAAATAATCCCTAACTAAATTTGGTGGTGGAACCAACCTTTTATAAAGTGTTTAAATGCCCTTTAATAAGGAAAACAGAAAAAGGTTTTTGTTTTAAATTAAAAAATATAAGAGAAGGGGAGAGGCCCTGCCCCTCACTGGGCCTTCGGCCCAGGTAACCCCCAGGCCGGCCCAGCCGCGCCTACCTAAACCCCACTCCCTCGCTAACCCTAACCCGGTCGCCCCGTTCCCCCACTCCCCCAGTTTTCCCTCGCTCCTCTGCCCACCCCTTCCTGACCCAGATCGAGGGGCGGCAACCCCGGCGATCGCGCCCCATGCCCTCCCCCACGACGCCGGCGCCCGTTCCCAGCGCTGCCCCGCCGCCGCTGCACCTCACGGCCTTGACACGCTGGGCCTCATCACCGTCGTCTCCCCGCCTCGCCCCCGACACCCGCGGCTACCCGAGGCTGACGTTGCTGCACGGAGCCCCCCCGTCGCCAGACTTCCTTGTCCACGTCGCTCGCCCTCTCATCTCGCCCTCATCAGCTCCGTTGAGCCTCGCCGACCCCCCTACTCTACAACAGGGGTGAGCCCACCTTTCCTTCTCGTTCCGTGTTGACCAAACACCATCGTCACGCCCTGACCGCGACCCGTCGCACCGCCCGCGCCCGTGGCTAGCCTCCCCTGCTTCGCCCACTCGCGGCCACCACCACCGTCGCCGGAACCGCGCGCTACCCGCCTCGCTGCAGCCTGCACATATCGCGTCCCGTGCGCCCCTCTGCTGTGTGCACCACTTGCACCGTCGTCGGGCCTGGCCGCTACTGCCGGCATCCTCTCGCTCGCCGGACCGCGCGTCCGTGTGCCTGACCGCGCCTCGCTTACCATTGCCCGCTCGACCGGCGCCCCGCTCCGGTCACTTCTGCCACCGACCCCCATGTCGGCCGCGTCGTGGGGCTGCCCCGCCGTGGACTCGCCACTGCTGCCTCCGACGACCGGCCTCGCCGCGCTTCCCCCTGGCTGGTTGCGCCCGGGGCCAGTGCCCGTTCGGGCGGCGCCCACACCGGCGGCCCGTTACGCCCACCCCGTTAGGCCTTGGGCCAATGATGAATGGGGCCCGCCCCCTGTTAAAATGAAAACGGAAATAAAAATGTAAAAAAAGGATGTTTAAAATAATTAATTAATTAGTTAATTAAATTAGTTGACTTTGACTAATTAGCCTAATGGACATATTTAGTCTAGTTAAACCTGCTTAATTAAACTAGACAATGATAATTGGGCCCCACTGTCCCTTTGACCAGTCAACCCGGTCAGAGTTGACTGTTGACCCTGATGACATCATGATGACGTCATGCGGATGCAGGAAACTTATTTTTGTTTTAAATTAAATTGCAGCATGTCTTTAAAACTTCGAAAAATCATAGTAATTAAACCGTAGCTCGGATTGAAAAACTTTCTACATCGAAGTTGCTCAGAACGACGAGACGAATCCGATTACGCGGTCCGTTCATCTGTCACATGCCCCTAGCATGCTGAACATGGAACTTTCCCCCTCCGGTCATCTGTCTGACATAGGTCCGGAACTGGGATTACATTCCCGGCTGAATTCCCCCTTCACTTATATCCTGTAGCCATACATTAGGTCACACCCGACACAGCATATTGCCACCGTACGCTTTGTGATGCTATGTTTGCTTTATAATTACTGTTTCTTCCCCCTCTTCTCTCCGATAGACCCCGAGGCCGTTGCCGCCCCTATGATCGACTACGTCGACGACGACCCCTCCTTGCCAGAGCAACCAGGCAAGCCCCCCCCCCTTTGATCATCCCGATATCGCCCATTCCATTCCCTCATGCTTGCATTAGATTTTTCTACTATAATTGTTTGCTCCTATTCTGATGCATAGCCTGCTTTTGTATCTTCTATTGTACCTTACCTGCTTATCCTAAACTGCTTAGTATAGGTTGGTTAGTGATCCATCAGTGAACCCCACCTTGTCCTTCTTGCCCCTACTTTATCATTGAAGACCCGATCAACGGGATCGAGGACGAGGCCCCAGCACCGCACATCACTTTCCCCTTAGTTGCTCGACACTAGTGGGTTACTATCGAGTGCCGAGGGTGAGACCTCTTCAACACTTCTGATGTTAACCTGTAGTGTAGCTATTCGGTCGTGGTCATCGAGGGTGATTTCCTCCTTAACCACTTCTGATATGGCTCTGTCGTGCAACCCCTCAAGTGTGAACCTCGAGGGTGGATCCTCTTACGTTCACCTTGATGATCACATCGAGTGGAATTCACCAGGGGTGATTCCTCGGGTTTTCCCCTTATGGTTTGGACACACGGATACTTGGACTTTACAGCTGTTACTTGGAAAGGCGGGTCGACCCTGAGGGGTACCCACGAGTGATGTGGAGTCGGGTTGACCTGGAAGGTGCCCGCGAGATACTTACAAGTCCTCGCCGGGCATTCTTAGCCCTTGCCGCAAGTACTCGAGACGGGGCAACGGGGTCACATATTTCGTGAGTCTCTGCTAGTTACCGCATGCTCCTAATCCACTACGATTTGGATATTTGATCCGAGGGGCCTCTGGCCTGATAGCACTAACCATCACATGGGCATAGTATGGGCGTTCTGCGTCCTATGCATCAGCCGAAGCTTATAGACGTTAGCAACTGAGCGGTGCGTGCCGGGTTTGACTGATAAGCACCTGCCTTTTTGAAGGAGGTTGCTAGGTCTGCTCACCAACCGTGTACACAACGTGCAGGAGTTCCCGGGGAGATGGCCCATGACCCCTGGGGGCATAGGTCTAGTCCGGCGTGTTGACCTCTCTATTAAGCCTAGGTCGGGTTGCGGCGTATTGTTTGGCCGAGGCCGGGCATGACCCAGGAAAGTGTGTCCGGCCGGAGTTAATCGAGCATGGTGGGTAAGTTGGTGCACCCCTGCAGGGAAGATAACATCTATCGATAGCCTGTCCTACAGTAACGGACACTTGGAGTTGTATCCCGATCGATACAACTAGAACTAGATACTTGTGATGAGAACTGGATGGTGATGAGAATTGGAATGTGTTGACACTTGGATAGTATGGCTCTGGGATTGCTTTCTCGCAGGAAGTCGAGAAAGGATCTCTGGCCGATGTTGATAACACTTCTACTACTTTACTTTATGCCACTCTACTCCCTCCTGTTGCTCCAAGATGGTGGTTTCCAAAAGATGCTAGTCTTTGATAGGGTAGGCTTTCCCCTTCCCTTCTGGCATTCTGGAGTTTAGTCCACAGATACAACCCATTCCTTTGATACAGATGCATACTTAGTTTAGATCTGATGTAAGTCTTGCGAGTACTTTGGATGAGTACTCACGGTTGCTTTGCTACTTCTTTTCTCCCAATACCCGATTGTTGCGACCAGATGACGGATCCCAGGAGCCAGACGACGCCACTGATGACTACTACTACCCGGAGGATGCCTACTACTACGTGAAGACCGCAGACGACTAGGAGTAGTTAGGAGGCTCCCAGGTAGGAGGCCTTGCCCTTTCGATCGTTGTTGCTTTTGTGCTAGCCTTCTTAAGGCAAACTTGTCTAACTTATTTGTGTACTAAGATATTGTTGCTTCCGCTGACTCTTCTGTATTCGAGCTTAGGTATTCGAGCCCTCGAGGCCCCTAGCTTGTAATATAAAGCTTGTATTATTTTAATTTGTGTCTAGAGTTGTGTTGTGATATCTTCTCGTGAGTCCTTGATCTTGATCGTACACATTTGCGTGTATGATTAGTGTACGATTGAATCGAGGGAGTCACAAGTTGGTATCAAAGCCGACTGCCTGTAGGTATCCCCCTTTCCAACTCCTTGGCCGAAGTTGAGTCTAGTCAGTGAAAAACTTATACTAACATTGGATGTGTGTCTTACGGGCCCATGTTGCCATATGGGTGGTATTAGTATCTTTTATTCCTCATCTATACTCTGGGACTCTGATCTCTCTGCTATTCGGGTTAAAATGGTTTTACTAACTCTAACATTAGGATCCCGTGACCACATTCACCCCAAAGCTGGATAAGCCATAGTTCTTCCTTAGAATAGTATTCTGGATAGTACACACACTGTCGTGATGACAACGAAGTGGTATCCATCCTACCTCTTTCATTATGCATGTTTCATCATGAATGATCCTTGTTTTTACAAATGCTAAATGGTGAACTACCCCCTGTTACATGTTAGCAGGATGGTTAGACCCGCTGGTCGTGGCCGTGGTGCCAACGACCCACCACCGCCCGAATTCTTTGCTGGAATCATGCAACAATTTGAGCTGAACCGCCAGTTCATGGAAGGAATGATGGATCAGTTTCCTCGTCCGAACATGAATCAACAGCCAACCCCAGTAACTCTGTAGGACTTCTTGCGCCTCAACCCAACTATTTACTGCAGCTCAACTCAACCCATTGATGCTGATGACTGGCTCCACGACATCACATATGAAATGGAGTCTGCTAGTGTGGCCCCTGCTAGCTATGTCACCTTTGCATCTTTCTTTCTGAAGGGTCCCGCTGCTCAATGGTGGGACAGCCACAGGCATACCCTGCCTACTAGAATGGTCATCACTTGGCCAGATTTCCATGTTGCCTTCCGTGCCCGCTTCATTCCTCAGGGAATCATGGACAGGAAGAAGCGAGATTTCCGCAACCTCACCCAAGGCAACAATACTGAAGATGCTTATCAGCAGTAATTTCCGGACTTGTCTTGTTATGGTGAAGAAGACATTGCAACTGATGCTCGTAGGCAAGAAAAGTTCCGTGATGGACTTCACCCTGATATTAAGCTAGCATTCCTCGCTCATGACTTTGCCGACTTCGCCACCTTGGTGAACAAGGCTATTCAGGTTGAGACTTGTCTTCAGGAACACCGGGGATCCCTCAGGCACAGCCGTGACACTGGCTCATCTTCGGGCCTTTCAACACAGAAGCGTCGGATATGGATTCCCCACAGCATGTATCGCCCAACTGCACCTACACCAAGACAGTCCTATGCTGCACCTCGTCTGCCTCCTCCACCGCAGAGGCAGCCTCTTCGAGATGTCACCTTGCCAAAGAGTGCAATCAGAAAAGGAACCCGCTGGCTTTGCCCTCAACTGGCCGTAACAATCAGCCCAATAACAACAATGCCAGACCTTATGGTCATGGTCAGGCTAATCATGTTGATCTGAATGAAGCTCAAGACCAGCCCGCCACTGTGATGGGTAGTCTTCTCGTAAATTCAGTACCGGCTTCTGTTTTATTCGATTCAGGAGCATCACATTCATTCATGTCAGAAAACTTTTCTTACGCACACGACATACGATGTGAGCCTATGAACACTCTGATAGTGGTACGCACCCCTGCGGGTCGGTGTCAAGCTACCATGATTGGTCGCGACGTCCCCATTGAAATTGAAGGGTTGGAATTTCATGTTTCTCCCATTATTCTGGAATCTTCCAACATTGACCTCATTCTGGGAATGGAATGGTTGAAATCACATACTGCCTCTATCGGTTGTGCCACCAAAGTCGTTCATCTCCTACATCCTTCCGATGAGATAGTAAGCTGCCATGCTCAGATTGTTCAAAACTCTGAAGCACGACTTTATGCTTTGAATGCATTGAACGCAGCACCTCTTGAGGGAATTGAAAAGATTCCAGTTGTTCGCGACTTCCTAGATGTCTTTCCAGAAGAACTTCCAGGAATACCTCCTACCCGGGCTGTCGAGTTCGTCATCGACTTGAAACCAGGCACCGTTCCTATTGCCAAACGACCCTACAAGATGCCACCTCATGAACTCCTTGAACTTAAGGAGGAAATCGAAAAATCTCTTCGCGGTGGTTTCATTCGTCCAAGTTCCTCTGCTTGGGGAGCACCTTCTCTATTTGTGAATAAGAAGGATGGAACAAACCGTTTGGTTCAAGACTATCGTCCTATCAACCAAGCTACAATTCAGAACAAATATCCCCTTCCTCGGATCAATGATCCATATGATCAACTGGCTGGTTCATCGATATTCTCTACACTCGACTTGAGGTTGGGTTACCACCAGATCCGTGTTCGTGAAGAGGATGTTCCCAAGACCGCATTCGTCACTCGTTATGGTTCTTACGAGTACACCATCACGTCATTTGGTTTAACCAATGCTCTAGCTACATTCTCTCGTCTGATGAACTATATATTCATGGATTACCTCGACAAGTTCGTCATGGTCTATCTAGATGATATTCTGGTATATTCGAAGAACAAAGAAGAGCATGTTGAACATCTTTGACTTGTTCTAGAGAAGCTTCGAGAACATCAACTTTATGCCAAGTATTCCAAGTGCAAATTTTGGCTTCCTGAAGTCACCTACCTTGGTCATGTCATCTCCAAGGATGGTATTGCCGTCAACCCAGAGCGTGTTCAGGCTATTCTTACCTAGACCCCTCCGAAGACTGTCAAGCAAGTCAGAAGCTTTCTCGGACTTGCCAGTTATTGCCACCGTTTCGTCAAGAACTTCTCCAAGATTGCCAAGCCCCTGACTAATCTACTTCACAAGGGCGTTAAGTTCGATTGGACAGACAATTGTTAGGAAAGTTTCCAGACACTCAAGGACAAGCTGACTTCTGCCCCAGTGGTTGCTCCCCCTGATTCTCGCAAGGACTTTGTCATCTATTGCGACGCTTCATGACAAGGGTTAGGCTGCGTCCTAATGCAAGAGCGCAAAGTGATTGCTTACGCCTCCCGTCAAGTGCGTCCTCACGAAGAGAACTACCCAGTTCATGACCTCAAGCTTGCTGCGATTATCTTTGCACTGAAGCTATGGCGATAGTACCTTCTCAGTAATCATTGCGAGATCTTCACTAATCATCAGAGTCTGAAGTATTTGTTTACTCAGCCAGATCTGAACCTCTATCAGCAGCGATGGATGGAAGCTATTGCTGACTACAACTGAGGTATATCTTATACACCTGGCAAGGCTAATGTAATGGCCGAGGCCCTGAGCCATAAGTCTTACTGCAACAATCACATGTTCTTCAAAGCTCAACCCCGCCTTTATGAAGAGTTATGCAAGCTGAACTGAGGGAGTCCTGGATTAGGGGGTGTTTCGATAGCCGAACTATACCTTTCGTCGGACTCCTGGACTATGAAGATACAAGATTGAAGACTCCGTCCCGTGTCCGGAAGGGACTTTCCTTGGCGTGGAAGGCAAGCTTGAAGATACGGATGTTCATATCTCCTACCATTGTAACCGACTTTATGTAACCCTAACCCTCTCCGGTGTCTATATAAACTGGAGGGTTTTAGTCCGTAGGACAACATACACATCAACAATCATACCATAGGCTAGCTTCTAGGGTTTACCCTCTCTGATCTCGTGGTAGATCAACTCTTGTAATACCCATATCATCAATATTAATCAAGCAGGACGTAGGGTTTTACCTCCATCGAGAGGGCCCGAACCTGGGTAAAACTTCGTGTCCCTTGCCTCCTGTTACCATCCGGCCTAGACGCACAGTTCGGGACCCCCTACCCGAGATCCGCCGGTTTTGACACCGACATTGGTGCTTTCATTGAGAGTTCCTTTGTGCCGTCGCCGTCAGGCCCGATGACTCCTACGATCATCAATGGTGATGCAGTCCAGGGTGAGACCTTCCTCCCCGGACAGATCTTCGTCTTTGGCGGCTTCGCACTGCAGGCCGATTCACTTGGCCATCTAGAGCAGATCGAAAGCTACGCCCCTAGCCGTTAGGTCAGATTCGGAAGTTTAAACTCCGCGGCCGACATCCGCGAGGACTTGATCTTCGACGTATTCAAACCACTGCCGAGCGTGCCACACTGTCACGACGAGCATGATCTACCTTTGCCGCCGAACAGTGGCCTGGAGGCTGCACCTGCATCTGCTCCGACCCCTAGTTCGGAGCTGACCGCGCCGATCAAGGGAGGGCGGTTGGACGCCACCTCGGGGGCTGCGATCCCAACAGCGGTTGAGCCAAACACCAGTCCCGTACTCTGCAAGACTCGTGACTCCATGGAGCCGGATTCTTCTCCGGACTCCGAACCCTCCGCGCCCCTGCCGAGTGAATCCGATTGGGCGCCGATCATGGAATTCACGACTGCAGACATCTTTCAGCACTCGCCTTTCGGCGATATCCTGAAATCACTAAAGTCTCTCTCTTTGTCAGGAGAGCCCTGGCCGGACTACGGTTAGCAAGGTTGGGGTACGGACGACAAAGAAATTCAAAGCCCACCCACCACCCACTTGGTAGCCACTATCGACGATTTAACCGACATGCTCAACTTCAACTCCGACGACATTGACGGTATGGATGCCGATGAAGGAGACGATGAAGAACCAGCGCCTATCGAGCCCTGGAACGCCACCTCGTCATATGACGTATACATGGTGGACGCACCCAAAGATGACGATGAGGAGCGGAAGGACGCACCGAAGGATTGTTCCCTCGAAAAGCAGTCAAAGCGGCGACGTAAGCGCCGCCCCAAATCCCGCCTCAACAGAAATAGCGATCACACTGATCCAGCGCTGGAGCATGGCGATCCGCTGCCAGACAACGGCAATCTGGATAATCAAACCGAAGAAGCAAATCCTATCAATGATAATGGTCCGGAGGACATAACGCCGGACAGGCACTCGGAGCAGTAGAATGCCCGTAAAAGGCTCATTGCCACCGCAAGGAGCCTCAAAAAGCAGAAGCAGAGGCTCAAGGCCGCGCAAAACACGCTCCAATTCAGATGGAGCAAAATACTCAACACTATAGCAAGGTACGGTGACAATCGCCCCTCCAAGAGCTACCCAAAGCGGAAGCTGCTACCCGAATTCGATGAGGAGGCCTCAGACCCCCCACAACCAAATATCAAAGCAGCCATCTGGTCGGATAGACGACCCCTCTACCACCATAGAACGGCATTCAACACCGCTCAAAATACAACACGCGACCCATGCGAGGGCTCGCACCCAAAGGACGGTGCAACAAGATCCATCTACGGACCACGCAAGCGCGCCCCAGCATACAATGCAACACAACAAACATCTGAACAATGCGGCACACCCAGCTACAGGGGTGCCGCACACCCCCTATGTTTCACCGATGAGGTGCTGGACCATAAATTTCCAGAGGGATTCAAGCCCGTAAACATAGAGGCATACGATGGAACAACAGACCCTGGGGTCTGCATTGAGGACTATATCCTTCATATACATATGGCTCGAGGGGATGACCTCCATGCCATCAAGTACTTACCTCTCAAACTCAAAGGGCCATCTCGTCACTGGCTCAAGGACCTCCCCGAAAGCTCCATTGGAAGTTGGGAAGAGCTCGAAGACGCCTTTCGAGCGCACTTTCAAGGGACTTATATCCGACCTCCGGATGCGGACGACTTGAGTCACATTACTCACCAGCCTGGAGAGTCAGCCCGAAAGCTTTGGAATAGGTTCCTTACTAAAAAGAACCAGATTGTCGATTGTCCGGACGTCGAAGCCTTAGCAGCTTTCAAGCACAGCGTCCATGATGAATGGCTCGCCATACACCTCTGCCAAAACAAGCCGAGAACGATGGCCGCATTAACAAACCTCATGACCCACTTTTGCGCGGGTGAGGACAGCTGGCTAGCCAGAAGCAGCACCAGCAGCCCCAGTACATCTGAAGTTAGAGATGGAAACGGGAAATCACGGCGCAACAGCAATAACAAACGCCGGAATAAAGAAGACAACACAAAGGGCACGGCAGTAAATGCCGGATTCAAAGTCCCTCGGCCAAACCAAAAGCCGCCCCCAAAGGCACCAGGGATGAACTATCCAGCCTCAACAAAATCCTGGACCAAGTATGTCAGATCCATAGTACCCCTGGCAAACCTGCTAATCATACCCACAGAGAATGTTGGGTCTTCAAGCAGTCCGGCAAGCTCAATGCCGTACACAAGGGGGAGGATACACCAAGTGAAGACGAGGACGAACCTCCCAAGCAAGACAAGGGGGAATAAAGGAAATTTCCACCCGAAGTCAAAACAGTAAACGTGTTACACGTGATCAAGAGAAAAAACAATGCGGCACTCCCAGAAAAATATACCCGAGTGTCTGTCACCGCAAAGTCCCGCCATTGGTCGTCTCAACCGATCACCTTCGACCATCACGATTACGCATCAAGTACCCGGCACGCAGGACGGGCTGCCCTGGTATTAGACCCAGTAATTGGCGGATACCACTTCACACTAGTCTTCATGGATGGCGGGAGTAGCCTAAACCTAATATATCAGGATACAATCCGCGGGATGGGGTTAGACCCAACACAAATTCGCCATAGCAATACTACCTTTAAAGGAGTAATGCCAGGCCCAGGGGCTCGTTGTATGGGCTCCCTCCTACTACAAGTTATATTCGGCTCCCCCGATAACTTCCGTCGCGAGCATTTAACTTTCCACGTCGCTCCATTTAAAAGTGGCTATCAAGCACTGCTCGGATGCGAAGCTTTCGCTCGTTTTAATGCAATACCACACTACGCCTCCCTAACACTCAAGATGCCCGGTCCACGTGGCATCATTTCAGTGCACAAAAATATCAAGCAATCTCTACGCGCCGAAGAGAGTGAGGCTGACTTGGCAGCCGCACAGTAAAGGCGCCCGGACCAGCAAAAGCATCCAATAGGTCGTCAAGACCTCAGACACAACTAATCAAATCCGGCACCACTACTTATACCGAATAAACGGTCACACCCTTATTTTTCAATACAAGGGGCTCAACGCGCGCAAACAAGTGGCAATTTCTTCTTATCTTGAACTATACATGGTTTCTTTAGAAAACTATCCTTTTGCACGACAACTATTTTACTTAAATTCCTCTCTTTTACAGATGATCATCGTGCTACACCCGTCCAGGATACGGCACAAAGGAGAGACAGGCGCAGACGTGTAGCAGGGACCCGCCCCAAGGATTCTTTTAAGATTAAGACCCTGAGTAAACCTTTTTTACTGCCTCTTGTTGATACATATCCACCGTTGAGAAGGATGCTGACGTCTTGGCATGTGTCCACGCCAGAACAATGCACGTACCTGGACACAAGGGGCTTCTTACAAAGGCCATTCTTCAGGCCCGGTTTATACCACAAAGACCGAATACCTTAGGGAGTGTTCCGCGTCGCGAGTTTGGCCCTATATGCATCAGCTCCGAATCATTGTCTTTGGTCAATTGTTGGGTTTGCCCGGCTCCTGTGTTTTGGTGCCTTACGTTCTGCTTTACTAGCTAAGGTAGCACTAGGAGAATTACTACGATTGTGCCCTGGTTCATCCGGACGAGCACCTTAGTAGAGAAAGCCGAAAACTGACTGTCATGATCTAGGGTGAGACTGGTCAACCACTCGATGACCCATGGGAATGTTAGAATTCCTCCGCCTTAACGAAGGGCCGCTTTTCGGCCAGGCATATACGCACCCCGGGAACGGGAGAGTGCGGGGCCACCAGGGGCTATATAGTAGCCCCACTGTCAAACTCCTATGGCTAAGTGAAAGTGTTAAAGCATTATAGTCCGGTTGCCTCGCTCGCTCCACTATCACCTCCTTAATAGGACCAAGACGTTGGGTTAAGTGTGAACGCGTGTTTCTGTGAACACCTTCGCATTATATGCGTGGCGGTTGAAGCCGACGACTGCAATCTTTCAGGTTATACACATGTATACATAAACGGCCACCCAGGAGGCATCACATTACTTTCAGGCAAAAGTATAAAAGTAGCCTTATAAAAATTTATAAAAGCATTTCGCTTACAATGAGATTACATGTCACTCAAAGATAATATTTTTTGAGCACTGGGTCTCTATCAAACGAGCACCCTCAAGAACTTCCTCAAAGTAGTGCTCAGCAGCCCTTCGACCTATGGCCGAATCCTGCGCTGCAACAGTGGTAGCATCCATCTCTGCCCAGTATGCTTTAGCACGCGCAAAGGCCATCCGTGCGCCTTCTATGCACGCCGACCTCTTCATCGCATTTATGCACGGCACCACGTCAAGGACCTGCTACACCAAGCTGAAATAGCTGCTCAGTTTTGACCTTCCCGGCCATAGCTGATCCACAACAGACCTCATGGAGAGTCCGGATAACCTATTTCGTTCGGCCCATTCGGCTAATTGGTCCGTCAATGAAAGTGGACGCTCGGGAGAAAGGAATTGCTTCCAAAACAGCTGGTCTACTTCACGGTCCGTCTGACTCTGGAAGTACTTGGCCGCATCGGCAGCGCTCGCCGCCAAATCCATATACGCATCCTCCGAGCTCCACAGCCGATCCAGAGGGGCATACCGTGGATCTCCGTACTTCCTCTGCAGCATAAAGGACTTCCCGGCTACAATATCCCCGGCTTCCCATAGCTCCTCCTTCTTTGCCCTCATAGCAGAGCGGAGGTCTTTTCCCGTCGCAGCAGCCTTCTCAAGGTCCGATGCCTTCACCTGGTTTTCCTTTTCAAGAGCCCGACAATGGTCTACGGCGGCTTTTAATTCTACGGCCATATTGGCCATCTTCTCCCGGCTCTTGCCATGTGCGGCCTTCTCGTCTCGCAACTCTTCGGCCGCCTTCAAAGCAGCCGCATTACCCAATCTTGCTTGTTCCTTGGCTCGGGCAAGTTCCGCCCGCAAGGCTTCAACAGTGGCAGCTCCATCTGCAGTCATAACATGTTAAAAAGACTGGCATCATACTCTTCCTATGTGGCGTTTAGCAGACAAGGATACTTACCCCGCGCCTCGTCAAGCCTTTTGTTAACAAGCTCGATGTCGGCATCTGCCGCATTCAACTGCCATTCTAAACGGGCAAACTGGCTAGTCCGGCTGGCCACCGGAGCTTCCATCTCCTGCACATAGAGGCAGTATGGTTATTACCTGGGAATATGATCCTCCGTTCGTCATTGTTTCCGACGACAACCAGAGTCTCAGGGGCTACTATCTACACAGGGCAGACCTAGCATGTGAAGGACTATTACACATTCCTTTTACGTACCTCAAAGCCTGTCAGTAGACTCATAAAAGCTTCATTGTAACGCCCTCGATGCGGCTATATCTCCCACGTGTCGAAGCATGACTTAGAGGCACAACCGCATTGAAAGCAATGTCGCAAGTGAGGTAATCTTCACACAACCCATGTAATACATAAGGGAAAGATATACATAGTTGGCTTACAATCGCCACTTCACACAATTACATGAATAAAGCATTACATCAACAAGATACAAACAACATCCGACTACGGAACCAAAATAAAAGAAGACTACCCCAAATGCTACATAGATCCCCGATCGTCCCGACTGGGCTCCACTACTGAACAACTAGAACGAAACAAAACAAAGGACAAGATCTTCATCGAGCTCCTCCTTGAGCTTGGCTGCGTCATCTGCACGGACTCATCGGCACCTGCAAGCTGGTTTTGGAAGTATCCGTGAGTCACGGGGACTCAGCAATCTCACACCCTCGCGATCAAGACTGTTTAAACTTATGGGTAAGGTAAAGGTATGAGGTGGAGTTGTAGCAAGCGACTAGCATATATGGTGGCTAACATACGAAAATGAGAGCGAGAAGAGAAGGCAAAAGCACGGTCGAAAATCTATGATCAAGAAGTGATCCTAGAGCAACCTACATCAAGCATAACTGCAACACCGTGTTCACTTCCCGGACTCCGCTGAGAAGAGAACATCACGGTTACACACGCGGTTGATGTATTTTAATTAAGGTCAACTTCAGGTTTTCTACAACTGGACATTAACAAATTCCCATCTGCCCATAACCGCGGGCACGTCTTTCGAAAGTTCAAATCCTTGCAGGGGTGTCCCAACTTAGCCCATCACAAGCTCTCACGGTCAACGAAGGATATTCCTTCTAGCGGGAAGACCCGATCAGACTCGGAATCCCGGTTACAAGACATCCTTGACAATGGTAAAACAAGTCCAGCAAGACCGCCCGATGTGCCGACATCCTGATAGGAGCTGCACATATCTCGTTCTCAGGGCAACACCAGATGAACACTACGTACAGCTAAAACCAGCCCTCAAGTTTCCCCGAGGTGGCGTCGAAAGTGGCTCTGTTTTGGACCAACACGTAGACAAGCACTGGCCGGGGGGGGGGGGGGGTTAAAATAAAGATGACCCTTGGGCTGGCCTAACCCAAGGGAAAAAGGCTAGGTGGCGAATGGTAAAACCAAGGTTGGGCCTTGTTGGAGGAGTTTTATTCAAAGCGAACTGTCAAGGGGTTCCCATTATAACCCAACCGCGTAAGGAACACAAAATCCGGGAACATAACACCGATATGACGGAAACTAGGGCGGCAAGAGTGGAACAAGACACCAGGCATAAGGCCGAGCCTTCCACCCTTTACCAAGTATATAGATGCATTAATTAAATAAGAGATATTGTGATATCCCAACAAGTAAACATGTTCCAACAAGGAACAACATCTCCATGTTCCAGCAAGGAACAAACTTCAATCTTCACCTGCAACTAACAACGCTATAAGAGGGGCTGAGCAAAGCGGTAACATAGCCAAACAACGTTTTGCTAGGACAAGGTGGGTTAGAGGCTTGGTTCAACAATATGGGAGGCATGATAAGCAAGTGGTAGGTATCGCATCATAGGCATAGAAAAAGAGCGAGCAACTAGCAAGCAAAGATAGAAGTGATATCGAGGGTCTGGTCATCTTGCCTGAAATCCCGCAAGGAAGAAGAACGAGTCCATGAAGAAGATAAACGGACGTAGTCGAACAGATCCCTCACAACTCCAGAACGGAACCGAAGCTAACGAGGGAAACAACCCGGAAAGAAGCAAACAACATAGTAAACAACCATCACATAACATGGCATGATGCACAAAAAAGTATGATGCATGTCCGGTTTAATGAAGCATGCCATGGCAAAAATGCACAAACAATCCTACAAATTAAGTGGAGCTCAATATGCAACGGGATGCATATTGACAAAACACCACAATCCATTATTTAGTTCGATCTCGTTTATGTACCCAACAATATTAAATGTTGTTAAGCATGTCAAGAGGTGAAACATAAAGGAATTACCTATCTAAACAATTTGATTGGGGCCGGATATAGCAAAGAACAAATACGGTAAATCCCCATATGCATTTAGCAAATTAATGCAAACAACAATTTTAAACATTTTAATTATTGTTATCATGATGCGGGTGACATGTTCAAGTTATACAAGTTTTAAGAAAATGTTAACAAGAGCATATTATGAGGCATTTGTCATCGTGGCGGAAAGGAAAGGGGTCCCACGGCAACGATAACGAAAATGGTGCCACGACAGCGTTCCGGTTCGAGATACCGATGCAAAGGAGAAGTGTGCAGTTGCGTGCAAAAGATGGTGGGGCGCTCCCGGATACCGGGTGTCCCGCTAGTTGGCGACTAGGAAACGAGTGACAAATTGGACACGGTGCAAACACGAGCATCTCAAACATCGCAAACATTCGTTCACGGACGGTCGTCTCGGGGTTATACCTTTGAAGTGTGCAAACGGGACGGTTCTTGTTCGGTGCCAAGTAGAGGAAGTAGTCGTTCTCGAGACGTTTGTAGTGGAACTAGGGGTACATGACGATGGTAGAGGTACTCATGATCTCGGCGACGGTAGTTTTACATGTAGGCGGTAGACGAACTTGATGGTTCCGTTACCCGGTTCTTTGGAGACGGAAGTAGTTGTACATGTTCCGTAGATATTCATGTCATCGGTGTCGTGGTACTTGGGGTCTTCGGACTCTCCGGTCCGGTTCTTGCGACGACAGTCATTCACGTTTGTCCAGAGAGGTACTAGACGCACCCCGGATCTGTAGTCGTACACGCACGTAGATGAACTTGGTGGGTCCTCGACGTCCTGGTACTTGGCGTTTGGTGTGGTACTTGATGAATCCCAAAACGGTCTTAGGAGTCTTCGCGCGTAGGGGTACTTGGCGTTTCGGTGTCGTCGGTCTTGCCGGTCCCGGACTCGGCAACGTAGTTGTGCAAGAGCGTCATCGGACTTGTCGAATCCGAAGTCTTCGAGGGTCTTCGTGTAGCCGTTCATGTCGTAGTCGGACATGGCAAAATGCACACTGATGGTAGTGGAACTTGCATCGGTCGTCATGGTACTAGGGCCCTGATCTTGGCATGATCCAAAAATAAGACACGACGTTGGGGCAAGACCAGAAAGCGCTGCCGGAGTCAAATGCAAGGTCGTGCGCAGCCGTCGAGGAACTGCTGCTCGATGTAGGGGCCTGGTGAGACGGGACCTGCAGGTCATCGGGGCTTGATGCGCTGGCGGCAGAGGACGACGAGGTGGTGAAGGAGCAGATCTGCTTCGAGGAGCTGGTTCCGGTGGCGCGACGAACGACAGGGTAGAGCAGGAGCAGGGGCTCGCCGGCAGGATAGGAACAAAGTGAAGCGGGGCCGGCGACGATGTTCAGAGGGACGGCGAGGTTCGACGACGGCGCACGGGGTCGCGTTGGCATGGGGAGGCGCTGGACTTGGGCTCCGGCGGCGATGTGTGCTGGGGCTTCAACCTGCTCACTCCCCTGCTTGATGCAGGAGCCTGCGCCTGAGATCCAAGGCTGGAGAGGCGTGATGCAGAGTTTGCAAGGGAGCGGGGACGAGCGAGGGGAAGGAGGAGCATGGGGGATCGAGAGCAAGGAGAGGGAAGGGGAGATCAAGCTGGTGGCATCGGGCACGGACGCTCCTCGCGGCGGACGGAGAGGGAATCGGGAGAGGGAGGTAGCGATCGGCTAGGTTAGAGCTGTTAGGTGGGCCGACGTGGGAGGTTGGCCTGGGCTGGGCTGCTGGTTGGCCTCGCACTGAGGCCCAAGTGGCAACTGGACCTCTCTCTCCCCCTCATATTTCTTTAGCAGAAAAGACAATAAGAGAGGAAAAGAAAGAGATGATTAGGAAAAGATTTTTGGACATGGGGATAATTTTCCCGAACTCACAAAAATACGCTTGTTTCGAGAAAATATAAAAGGCTAAGATTGGAAGATGTAAATTCAAACTCATTTGAATTTAATTCAAATGGGTTTTAACTAGGACTAGGTTTTGGAAGTGTCCAAAAATGTTGAGAATTTAGGTGGAGCTCCGGAAAATGACGAAAGGATATATGGGCAAAGTTTGGAGACCAAGAATTGAGATAACAAAGGCATGGGATATTCGCAAGTGTGTTATGGTTAATTCCAAATAAATGGAATGATTTTTATTATAGCTCCCTAATAGTATTGAGAGGCTTTAATATGTTATAAAGAGAAATCACAAGTGAATTCCCTCGATTTAAATGGATCAAAGATCCATGTAATTTATTTAGGGAGTTTCAGTTAGCTTTGAGAAAAGATGGCATGATGACATGATGCAATGCACATGATGCAACGAACCAAACAAATCTCACGACGAAACTCGGATACCACGGAAGGCATCTGAAGCTCCGGTCTTGGGGCGTTACAACACTCCACCACTATGAGAGGATCTCGTCCCGAGATCTAGAATGGCACCGGAGGGAAAATGGTAGAGAACGAGAAGAGGTAAAACTAAGTTGCTTCTTTGACAAACGAGTGAAACCAAGGAACCTTGCGAGGTTGAACAAATTTGAGAAAAAACACAACGAAGGTGAATAAGGTTGAAAACACTCCGATAGTAAAGAGGAACAAAGAACATTGGTAAAAACCTTGAGGTTGGAGGGCAAGATATATATTGAAACCACTCTAGTTAAGAAGTTAAGGAAGACTTGATAATATTAAAAGAACTTGAGCAAAAGGGTACAACACTCCGGTTAAATGGATAAGCATGAAAAGAACAAGAACCTGACAAGAACAGAAGAAGGTTTGAAAATAGCAATATCACAATGCCTCCGGAACAGAAGTGAGAATGGAATGGAATGAACGACGAGAAACAAGATCTTGAGGGAGCACGCTTACAACAAATGGTAGAATGGAGTTGTTGGAAAACCAACAACGAAAAGAATAAGCTTCATATGGTCTTTTGGAATACATCTCAAATTATGAGGTGACAACCTGCCACTCACGGGAAAAGAATTGGATTGATAAGAACAAAGAGACGAGAAACTTATTTCACTGGGAGGATAAATGAAGAACTTGGATCATATATAAGTACCATAAGTAGCAACAATCCTTAGGGAAGGCTTTAGGTGTGCCATGACACAAGATAACTCCGATGAAGAGATTGATGGATTTAAAATACCCCATTCTTAACAACCTGTGAATCATGAAATATGAGCTCAAATTATCAAGAATGACATAATACCACCTTCAATGATATGGAAGAAAGAATTGCACTCTGGATTGCAAGATGAAGAATGCTTGAACTCCTCTGAAAAGAATCTCAATGAACACCTCGAGAAGAAATTGAATCCTTGATGAACCATCAAGTATAACCTTGATGAAGAACTCCGGTAACAAAAGGATAACGAAAAGAAAGAGAAGTTGAAAACACAAGGTGAAACCTTGCGATGATTTAGATGGAGCTTCGCGACGATATAATGCAGAAAAACTTGGAACTCCGGAAAAGAAAAGATGAAACAACTGAAATCAAGAATTTTGATGAACCTCCGGAATAAGGAATTGAAAATACTCGATGAAACAAGAATAAGAATTACATTATGCTTATCCTTCACCAATTAAATTGATGACAAGCAACGGATTTGGCATACTACTTATTCTCGTAGAAAGGATTAAGATAGATATAGCGTAAACTTGAGAAGGTATTTGACAAACCACCGGTAGGATTGAAACAACAAATAAATTGATATGATAACGAAGGAAGAGAAATCTTGAACAAACCACCGTAAGAATTAAAATGACCGAGGAAAAGATAAGGACAACACCGGGAAGAATTAGCAAATGAATGAAGAAGCCTGAGAGAATTTAGATACTTGAGAACGAAGCGATCACGAGCTGATAAGAGAATACTTGAATGATGCCCCAGTAAGATTTGGAGTATGAGAGCTGAAAGCTGGAATGAATAATTCTGATATGATGGCCTCTAGAGAATCAAACTGAAAAGACTCCTGAATTGCTCTGGATAGGTGAAAAGAAATCTCACATTCGAAAAACAATTATGGGAGGATGGTCTCGAACTAGAACCACGAATCCCTGAGAGAACGGATAAATATGGAGGTAAGGCTCTTCTTTGGTCTTCAAATGATGAGAAAGACGATGAGAAACACCACCGTGAATTGTTGAGACACTCAGGAATAGAGAAGAATAGAAAAGTTGACCCAATGATGAAAAGAATTTGGAATATCTTGGAGAAAGACATTTGACTGATGATAAATCATTCTTACGTCAAACTTCGAAAAGAAATTTGAGGATAGCTCCGGGAAATAAGAAGAGTCAGGTAAGATCCTGGGAAAAGACCTATGGGTTAGGTCCCACTCAAAATAAAACACCGTTGAATGATTTGAAAGAGAGGTTGCACCGGTTGAATTAAAAGGCTTGAATGAGATAAACATCCTCAAAATAGGATTAACGGATCTTGAATGACAAGACGATCCTTCTGAGATATCTTCGACACTCCGGAACAATTGAATAGTGAGAAGTGAATTATTATGAGGTGCACCGGTATGAGAAGGTATTTGAAACGAGGAAAAAGGGATATGAGATCAACACCGAAAGCTTGATTTGAATCCCCCGTAGAAGAAAAAAAACAGAGAATGATGAACTAGAAACTCTATTAGAATCTTCATGAGAAGCACCGGATAAGAATGGAGAGACCTCCATCGATAAAATGGATAGTTGAATAAGAAATCTGAGTCCTTGAAGAAAAAGGGCGGGAGGGAGGGAAAACAAAGTCAACTTGAAGACGGATGAAATGAACAACGTAGAGAAGAACTGATACTTGATCAAGCAGATGTTGAAAACGAACGGATTCACTTGAAGAGAAACACGCCGGTTGAAAAGGATTGACATGACAGACTCGATGATCGAGAAGGATTAGTATTCACATCGGAGTATGAGAACACCATTTGGGGAAGGTATGGAATCAACACTTGACATTGAAGCAACTCGAATACCACAACTCAAACAAAACAATGGATTGGCTTGCGAAATAAGCCGGAACAAACATATGATAGAGATTTCGTCCGAAGTTTTCGTGGTGGGGCCTACACGGGCTCGATCGTACAACACCATCATGTACAAGGCAGTGCACATGACATACGAAGCGTCCCCGAGTCGGCATAGCCAAGGACTCTTTAAGACACAACGAGACCACTGTAAAACCAACCGTGGATAGGCGGACCACTAGACGTCGAACCCCAATTTCATATCATACATCTGTCGGAAAGATATCCTAAGAGCTAATTGAATTCCCACTTATAAACTCCCGAAACTTTCCGGTTATGCAATCAGGTGTTGGGAATACAGGGGAAGCATAATATCTCACCCAAAACTAGCAAATCCTACATCCAGCTGTATCCATCCTTCAACACATAACCAAGAAACCTTCGGAAATCATCTACCTCAACCTTCGAAAAGCATCCGTTATACGAGTTATGGCAATACTCCCGAACTCCCGCCCCAGTACTGGGTGGCGTCGAGGTTATCTCACCAACAACTGCATAAAAGAGATTTTTGATGTCGGCGAAACTAATCTCAGGTATTCCAGAACTGCAACGATAAAATTGCGACGACAACACCTCGGAGTTCAACTCCCCGGCACACTGCCACAACCCCTAAATGACAGGAGGCACCAAGAACAATGTTCTCGTCACAAATCGATCGGAACGATTCCAAGATAACCGCGTGATCCTAATTTTTTTTAGTGAAATTTGAGAAGAGAAGAGTCAAAACTCTATGTCAGGATGCCTTACCAGAGTGATGAAGGGACTGAGGAGTAAAAAGAATTCCTAACTCTCCGATATATAATTCCTAATTGACTCAAAACATTTTTGCTAGACTCAACAATGTCAGCTAATTCGATCAAGCAGTGGGGGCTCCTAAGGTCGGGGAAGGCTCTGATACCAACTTGTAATGCCCTCGATGCGGCTATATCTCCCACGTGTCGAAGCACGACTTAGAGGCATAACCGCATTGAAATCAATGTCGCAAGTGAGGTAATCTTCACACAACCCATGTAATACATAAGGGAAAGAGATACATAGTTGGCTTACAATCGCCACTTCACACAATTACATGAATAAAGCATTACACCAACCAGATACAAACAAGGTTCGACTATGGAACCAAAATAAAAGAAGACTACCCCAAATGCTACATAGATCCCCGATCGTCCCGACTGGGCTCCACTACTGAACAACTAGAACGAAACAACACAAAGGACAAGATCTTCATCGAGCTCCTCCTTGAGCTTGGTTGTGTCATCTGCACGAACTCATCGGCACCTACAAGCTGGTTTTGGAAGTATCTGTGAGTCACGGGGACTCAGCAATCTCACACCCTCACGATCAAGACTATTTAAGCTTAGGGGTAAGGTAAAGGTATGAGGTGGAGCTGCAGCAAGCGACTAGCATATATGGTGGCTAACATACGCAAATGAGAGCGAGAAGAGAAGGCAAAAGCACGGTCGAAAATCTATGGTCAAGAAGTGATCCTAGAGCAACCTACGTCAAGCATAACTCCAACACCGTGTTCACTTCCCGGACTCCGCCGAGAAGAGACCATCACGGTTACACACGCGGTTGATGTATTTTAATTAAGGTCAACTTCAGGTTTTCTACAACCGGACATTAACTAATTCCCATCTGCCCATAACCGTGGGCACATCTTTCGAAAGTTCAAATCCCTGCAGGGGTGTCCCAACTTAGCCCATCGCAAGCTCTCACAGTCAACGAAGGATATTCCTTCTAGCGGGAAGACCTGATCAGACTCGGAATCCCGGTTACAAGACATCCTAGACAATAGTAAAACAAGTCCAGCAAGACCACCCGATGTGCCGACATCCTGATAGGAGCTGCACATATCTCGTTCTCAGGGCAACACCGGATGAACACTACATACAGCTAAAACCAGCCCTCAAGTTTCCCCGAGGTGGCGCCGCAAGTGGCCTTGTTTCGGACCAACACGTAGACAAGCACTGGCCGGGGAGGGGGGGGTTGTTAAAATAAAGATGACCCTTGGGCTGGCCTAACCCAAGGGAAAAAGGCTAGGTGGCGAATGGTAAAACCAAGGTTGGGCCTTGCTATAGGAGTTTTATTCAAACCGAACTATCAAGGGGTTCCCATTATAACCCAACCGCGTAAGGAACGCAAAATCCGGGAACATAACACCGATATGACGGAAACTAGGGCGGCAAGAGTGGAACAAAACACCAGGCAGAAGGCCGAGCCTTCCACCCTTTACCAAGTATATAGATGCATTAATTAAATAAGAGATATTGTGATATCCTAACAAGTAAACATGTTCCAACAAGGAACAACATCTCCATGTTCCAGCAAGGAACAAACTTCAATCTTCACCTGCAACTAACAACGCTATAAGAGGGGCTGAGCAAAGCGGTAACATAGCTAAACAACGGTTTGAGGCCTGGTTCAACAATATGGGAGGCATGATAAGCAAGTGGTAGGTATCGCAGCATAGGCATAGGAAAAGAGCGAGCAACTAGCAAGCAAAGATAGAAGTGATTTTGAGGGTATGGTCATCTTGCCTGAAATCCCGCAAGGAAGAAGAACGAGTCCATGAAGAAGATAAACGGACGTAGTCGAATGGATCCCTCACAACTCCAGAACGGAACCGAAGCTAACGAGGGAAACAACCCGGAAAGAAGCAAAAAACATAGTAAACAACCATCACATAACATGGCATGATGCACAAACAAGTATGATGCATGTCCGGTTTAATGAAGCATGGCATGGCAAAAATGCACAAACAATCCTACAAATTAAGTGGAGCTCAATATGCAACGGGATGCATATTGACAAAACACCACAATCCATTATTTAGTTCGATCTTGTTTATGTACCCAACAATATTAAATGTTGTTAAGCATGTCAAGAGGTGAAACATAAAGGAATTACCTATCTAAACAATTTGATTGGGGCCAGATATAGCAAACCACAAATCCGGTAAATCCCCATATGCATTTAGCAAATTAATGCAAACAACAATTTTAAACATTTTAATTGTTGTTATCATGATGCGGGTGACATGTTCAAGTTATGCAAGTTTTAAGAAAATGTTAACAAGAGCATATTATGAGGCATTTTTCATCGTGGCGGAAAGGAAAGGGGTGCCACGGCAACGATAACGAAAATGGTGCCACGACAGCATTCCGGTTCGAGATACCGATGCAAAGGAGAAGTGTGCGGTTGCGTGCAAAAGATGGTGGGGCGCTCCCGGATACCGGGTGCCCCGCGAGTTGGCGACAAGGAAACGAGTGACAAATTGGACACGGTGCAAACACGAGCATCTCAAACATCACAAACATTCGTTCACGGATGGTCGTCTCGGGGTTATACCTTCGAAGTGTGCAAACGGGACGGTTCTCGTTCGGTGCCAAGTAGAGGAAGTAGTCGTTCTCGAGACGTTCGTAGTGGAAGTAGGGGTACATGACGACGGTAGAGGTACTCGTGATCTCGGCGACGGTAGTTGTACTTGTAGGCGGTATACGAACTTGATGGTTCCGTTACCCGGTTCTTCGGAGATGGAAGTAGTCATACACATTCCGTAGATGTTCATGTCACCGGTGTCATGGTACTTGGGGTCTTCGGACTCTCCGGTCCCGTTCTTGCGACGACAGTCTTTCACGTTTGTTCGGAGAGGTACTAGACGCACCCCGGATCTGTAGTCGTACACACACGTAGATGAACTTGGCGGGTCCTCGACGTCCTGGTACTTGGTGTTCGGTGCGGTACTTGATGAATCCCGAAACGGTCTTAGGAGTCTTCGCGCGTAGGGGTACTTGGCGTTTCCGCGTCGTCGGTCTTGCCGGTCCCGGACTCGGCAACGTAGTTTTGCAAGAGCGTCATTGGACTTGTCGAATCCGAAGTCTTCGAGGGTCTTCGTGTAGCCGTTCATGTCATAGTTGGACTTGGCAAAATGCACACTGATGGTGGTGGAACTTGCGTCGGTCGTCGTGGTACTAGGGCCCTGATCTTGGCGTGATCCAAAAATAAGACACGGCGTTGGGGGAAGACCCGAAAGCAATCCCGGAGTCAAACTCAGGGTCGTGCGCAGTGGTCGAGGAACTGCTGCTCGATGTAGGGGGCTGGTGTGAAGGGACCTGCAGGTCATCGGGGCTTGACGCGCCGGCGATAGAGGACGACGAGGTGGCGAAGGAGCAGCTCTGCTTTGAGGAGCTGGTTTCGGTTGCGCGACGAAGGGCAGGGTAGAGCAGGAGCAGGGGCTCGCCGGCAGGATAGGAACGAAGTGAAGCGGGGCCGGCGATGATGTTCAGAGGGACGGCGAGGTTCGACGACGGCGCACGGGGTCGCGCTGGCATGGGGAGGCGCTCGACTTGGGCTCAGGTGGCGATGTGTGCTGGGGCTTCAACCTGCTCACTCCCCTGCTTGATGCAGGAGCCTGCGCCTGAGATCCAAGGCAGGAGAGGCGCGATGCAGGGTTTGCAAGGGAGCGGGGCCGAGCGAGGGGAAGGAGGAGCATGGGGGATCGAGAGCAAGGAGAGGGAAGGGGAGATCGAGCGGGTGGCATCGAGCACGGACGCTCCTAGCGGCAGAGGGAGAGGGAATCGGGAGAGGGAGGTAGCGATCGGCTAGGTTATAGCTGTTAGGTGGGCCGACGTGGGAGGTTGGCCTGGGCTGGGCTGCTGGTTGGCCTGGCACTGAGGCCCAAGTGGCCAACTGGACCTCTCTCTCCCCCTCATATTTCTTTAGCAGAAAAGAGAATAAGAGAGGAAAAGAAAGAGATGATTAGGAAAAGATTTTTGGACATGGGGATAATTTTCCCAAACTCACAAAAATACGCTTGTTTCAGAAAATATAAAAGGCCAAGATTGGAAGATGTAAATTCAAACTCATTTGAATTTAATTCAAATGGGTTTGAACTAGGACTAGGTTTTGGAAGTGTCCAAAAATGTTGAGAATTTAGGTGGAGCTCCTGAAAATGACGAAAGGATATATGGGCAAAGTTTGGAGACCAAGAATTGAGATAACAAAGGCATGGGATATTTGCAAGTGTGTTATGGTTAATTCCAAATAAATGGAATAATTTTTATTATAGCTCCCTAATAGTATTGAGAGGCTTTAATATGTTATAAAGAGAAATCACAAGTGAATTCCCTCGATTTAAATGGATCAAAGATCCATGCAATTTATTTAGAGAGTTTTAGTTAGCTTTGAGAAAAGATGGCGTGATGACATGATGCAATGCACATGATGCAACGAACCAAACAAATCTCATGACGAAACTCGGAAACCACGGAAGGCATCTGAAGCTCCGGTCTTGGGGCGTTACATTCATGCAATCCGCTTTCGGCGGACGATATCCTCTCCATCACCATATTCATCAGCACACGGTGATCATCTGAGATGGCCGCTCGCTCCACCAACTCCCTCAGAATGTCCGATCGCACACTAGACGGCGCCGGACTCTTTTGTCTACTCTCTTTGGGAGCCGGACACTAGGAGCCTCGGGGATAAATAGGATTACCTTCTGGCCTCATCAGACTTGGAGAGGCCCTCCGTGACGACACTTCAGGATCGCCCGCTTCCGGAGCGGAGGAGTCCAGACGAGGCGTCTGGCTCTCCATCATCTCTGGAAGAAGATCCCCCGAAGACGAGCTCATTTGAGAGGGGCTAAGGCCCGAACTGCACAAATATATGCGGTGGTTATTTTCTTAGAAGAAAAGGATGGCATATCTGTACTATTAAAGTTTTCGGGTCACTTACGACTCCTGGGAGAATTGATCCCCCGCGGACTTTGTGCAGCAGTACCGCCCCTAAGGTAGGGCCCCCAGTGGAAGATTTCTTCTCCCGTTTGGAAGCTTCGGCTTCCGAATTCCCAGGCGCAGTCCTTTTCCTCTTCCGGTCGTCTGCCTTCACGGAGACGCCCGCTCCCTCGGTTAGAATAGGCAGCGTTGGGGGCCCGCGTCCGCCCGCATTATCCTCCACAGTATCTTCCTTCAAGGGATCCGGGCAAGGTGCGGTCTGGAGCATCTTTTCCAATACCGGATTCTCCAAACACTCAGGGAGGGGGGCCAAACACCGAATCAACTTCGCCTTTGTTAGCCAGTCCTGGTCGAAAAAGCAAACTCTCAAAAATAACTTCGTAACGAAGGAAACATAATATGTTCGGCCAGAAGATTCCTTACCTGTTCGGCGGCGCGGTTACTGCTTAGGCCCATGTCCTCAGTGATTTCCGGACACTCTACTTGAGGTCCGAAGAATAGCTTATACATATCCTCGTGCGTCAGGCCGAGAAAATTTTGAATGGCACGCGGACCCTCGGGATTGAACTCCCACAAGCGAAGGGGCCGACGTTTGCAAGGCTGGACTTGACGAACCAGCATAACTTGTATTACCGCAACCAAACTGAGATCTTCATTGAAGAGATCTCGAATGCGGCACTGCAGTAAAGGCACGTCCTTGGCTGTACCCTAGCTCAGTCCTTTGCTGATCCATGACATCAGTCTTGGTGGAGGGCCCGAGCGAAAAATGGGGGCGGCCGCCCACTTGGCACTTCTAGGAGTCATGATGTAGAACCACTCCTATTGCCACAATGCAGACACCTCTGGGATGGAACCTTTGGGCCACGGAGCTCCCATCATCTTGCGTATTGAGGCGCCTCCACACTCTGCATGTTGCCCTTAAATCATCTTCGGCTTTACTTCAAAGGTCTTGAGCCATAAGTCAAAGTGGGGGGTAACCCGGAGGAAGGCCTCACATATGACAACAAAAGTCCTGATATGCAGGAAGGAGTCCGGAGCTAGATCATGTAAATCTAGCCCGTAATAAAACATCAAGCCCCTGACGAAAGGATCCTGTGCAAAACCTAGACCTCGGAGGAAGTGGGAGACGAACACGACGCTCTCGTTGGGTTTGGGAGAGGGGACAGCCTGCCCCCGGGGAGGCAGCCGATGCGACATTTCGGCAGTCAGATACCTGGCCTCCCTCAACCTTTTGATGTCTTCTTCTGTGATGGAGGAGGGAATCCATTGGCCTTGAATGCTGAATCCGGACATGACTGAAGGTTCGGAGCACCTGACCTGAGCTTTGGGCGTTTGAGCTTGAGGCGGGGGAAGGATTCGATTGAGCACGGGAGGGAAAAGTAAAAGCTTTGTCCCATTATAAAGAGGGTGAATATCAAGCGTCCTCCCCACGTCCGTTTGGACTTGCCTATGATCTAGGAGTCCTAGAAGCGGTTGGGTTACACACGCCCGTATTGATGAGAATCCCGTAATAAGGGGACACGATCTCTACTTTAACAAGACGTGCCAACGAAACCACCTCGCATAATGCGCTGAGGTGGGTAATTAAACGACTCGGATAAAGGGCTTGGTCATGGTGTGTCGCACCACGGAATACGTCAACAGATTAGATTCGTGTAAATATTATTCTCTCTATGGCAGTATGTGGAAACATATTTTGCAGAGTCGGACACTATCTTTGTGTTTAAGATCTTCTATGAAGTACTTGGAGGAGGAACCCGCCTTGCAATGCCGAAGACAATTTGCGTGTCGGACCCGTCGTCATTGAAGCCTAGTTCAGGGGCTACTGAGGGAGTCCTGGATTAGGGGGTGTTCGGATAGCCGAACTATACCTTCCGCCGGACTCCTAGACTATGAAGATACAAGATTGAAGACTCCGTCCCATGTCCGCAAGGGACTTTCCTTGGCGTGGAAGGCAAGCTTGAAGATACGAATGTTCAGATCTCCTACCATTGTAACCGACTTTATGTAACCCTAACCCTCTCCGGTGTCTATATAAACTGGAGGGTTTTAGTCCATAGGACAACATACACATCAACAATCATACCATAGGCTAGCTTCTAGGGTTTATCCTCTCTAATCTCGTGGTAGATCAACTCTTGTAATACCCATATCATCAATATTAATGAAGCAGGATGTAGGGTTTTACCTCCATCGAGAGGGCCCGAACCTAGGTAAAACTTCGTGTCCCTTGCCTCCTGTTACCATCCGGCCTAGACGCACAGTTCGGGACCCCCTACCCGAGATCCGCCGGTTTTGACACCGACATGAACCTTCAACTAGTTCCACAAGGTTCTCTGAATAACCTTGTCTTGGAACCAACTCTGCTGAAAGCAATTAAGTCTGCTGAAGCCAAAGATGCTAACGTGGATTTGATGAAACGGGATCTTGCCTTAAAGAAATCCAAAGATTTCTCACTTGGTGAAGATGGAACCTTATACTTCAGAGATCGCATTGTCGTACCCCAGTTCGAGCTTATGACAGAGAAGGTGATGAAAGAAGCGCATGATACCCCTCTCTCTATTCATCTAGGAAGTACCAAGATGTCTCTAGACATCCGCCAGAAGTACTGGTGGTCTAATATGAACCAAGACATTGCTCGATATATTGAAGAATGTGATGTTTTTCGTCGCTTCAAAGCATAACATCAGAAACCGGCTGGACTTCTACAACCGCTTCCGATTCCTGAATGGAAGTGGGATAAGATCCAAATGGACTTCGTCACTGGCCTTCCTAAGTCTCAGAAAGGTAACGATGCTATCTTCGTCGTTATCGACCAATTCTCGAAGGTTGCTCACTTTCTTCCAGTCAAGGAGACCAACTGCTAGTCAATTAGCAAAATTGTATATCTCCCGAATTGTGTCACTCCACGGCATTCCGAAGGAGATCAGTTCAGACCATGGCAGTATATTCACTTCAAAGTTCTGGGATAGTTTCCAAGAGACAATGTGAACTCATATTACCTGGAGCACTGCTTATCATCCCCAATCCCAAGGCCAAGTCGAGCGAGTCAATCAAATTCTTGAAGACATGCTTCGAGCTTGTGTTATTTCTTTCGGTAAGAAATGGGAAGAATCTCTCCCTTATGCGGAGTTCTCTTATAACAAGAGCTATCAAGCCAGCCTGAAGATGGCACCCTTCGAAGTGCTTTATGGACGTAAGTGCTGAACCCCTCTGAATTGGTCAGAAACTGGGGAACGGACGCTCATTGGTCCAGACATTATTCAACAAGCTAAAGAGCAGCTTCGCATTGTCCGGGATAATCTCAAGGCAGCCCACTCCCGCATAAGAGCAACTATGACCGGAAACACTGGGGTTCAACTTATCAACCTGGTGAACAAGCTTATCTGGTGTCACTCCTTTGAGAGACACTCATAGGTTTGGAGTCAAGGGCCAGCTAGCTCCACGCTACATTGGTCCCTTCCGCATCCTCGCCCGTTGTGGACTGGTGGCTTATCAATTGGAGTTGCCACCTCAGTTCTCTCACGTCCATGACATCTTCCACGTGTCGCAACTTCGTCGATGCTTCAAGCATCCGGAACGTGAAGTGGATCTGGAATTGATTGATGTTCAAGATGATCTCACATACAAAGAGCATCCGAACTGCATTCTTGAACAAGTTGAACATCGAATAGGCCAGAAGGTTGTTAGGGATCGTTGCAGAAAATAAAAAATTTCTACGCATCACCAAGATCAATCTATGGAGTAACTAGCAACGAGAGGGGAGTGCATCTTCATACCCTTGAAGATCGCGAGTTAGAAGCATTGCAAGAACGCGGTTGGAGGAGTTGTACACGTAGCGATTCAGATCACGGCCGAATCCGATCTAAGCACCGAACAATGGTGCCTCTGCGTTCAACACACGTGCAGCCCGGTGACGTCTCCCGCGCCTTGATCCAGCAAGGAGGAGGGAGAGGTTGAGGAAGAAGGCTCCAACAGTAGCACGACGACGTGGTGGTGATGGAGTGGCAGTTCTCCGGCAGGGCTTCACCAATCTCACGCGGAGGAGGTGAGGTGTTGGGGAGGGGAGGAGCTGCGCCTTGGATGTGGCCATGCAGCCCTCCCCTCGCCCCTCTATTTATAAGGAGAAGGGGGAGGGGGCTTGCCCCCCAAGCAAGGGCGCCCCCCTTTAGGGTTCCCCCCAAACCCTAGGCGCATGGGCCCTAGGGGGGATGGCGCCCAGCCCACTACGGGCTGGTTCCCTTCCACCTACAGCCCATAAGGCCATCCGGCGCAGGTGGACCCCCGGAACCCCTCCGGTGGTCCCGGTACAATACCAGTATACCCCCGAATATTTCCGGTGACCGTATGGTCACTTCCCATATATAAATCTTCACCTCCGGACTATTCCGGAACTCCTCGTGACGTCCGGGATCTCATCCGGGACTCCGAACAACATTCGGTAATCACATACAAAACTTTCTAATAACCCTAGCGTCATCGAACCTTAAGTGTGTAGACCCTACGGGTTCGGGAACCATGCAGACATGACCGAGACAACTCTCTGGCCAATAACCAACAGCGGGATCTGGATACCCATGTTGGCTCCCACATGTTCCATGGTGATCTCATTGGATGAACCACGATGTCGAGGATTCAAGCAATCCCGTATACAATTCCCTTTGTCAATCGATATGTTACTTGCCCGAGATTCGATCGTCGGTATCCCAATACGTTGTTCAATCTCGTTACCGGCACGTCACTTTACTCATTGTGTAACACATCATCCCGTGAACAACCCTTAGTCACATTGATCACATTACGATGATGTCTTACCGAGTGGGCCCAGAGATACCTCTCCATCATACGGAGTGACAAATCCCAGTCTCGATTCGTGCCAACCGAACAGACACTTTCAGAGATACCCGTAGTGCACCTTTACATTCAACCAGTTATGTTGTGACGTTTGGCACACCCAAAGTATTCCTAACAACAGACGTCTAAGGAAAGATACTTGACATTAGAAAAGCCTTAGCAAACGAACTACATGATCTTGCGCTATGCTTAGGATTGGGTCTTGTCCATCACATCATTCTCCTAATGATGTGATCCCATTATCAATGACATCCAATGTCCATGGTCAGGAAACCGTAACCATCTATTGATCAACGAGCTAGACAACTAGAGGCTCACTAGTGACATGTTGTGGTGTATGTATTCACACATGTATTTGATTTCCGGATAACACAATTATAGCATGAACAATAGACAATTATCATGAACAAGGAAATATAATAATAACGATTTTATTATTGCCTCTAGGGCATATTTCCAACAAAGGTTACCAAGTTCCTCAAGGTACAATGGTCAAATCATTTTAAAGATGAAGCCACTCGGGAACGTGAAGATAACCTCCGTGCTGAATACCCCGACATGTTCCCTTCTACCTCTTAATTCTCGGGACGAGAATTTCTTTTAGAGGAGGAGAGTGGTAACACCCCGGTGTAATGAAGCTACAGTAACACTGGGGTTAAGTTAATCATTTTGATAAACAAGTGTTTGATCACCCTTGGTTCTCTCTCATTTCAAATTCCAGTTGAATTCAATTTGAATTTATGTGTTAAATTAAAAAATGCTCAGACATTAAATCTAAAATGTTCATCATGTGGCAAATAATCCCTAACTAATTTTGGTGGTGGAACCAACCTTTTATAAAGTGTTTAAATGCCCTTTAATAAGGAAAATAGAAAAGTTTTTTCGTTTTAAATTAAAAAATATAAGAAAAGGGGAGAGCCCCGCCCCTCAGTGGGCCTTCGGCCCAGGTAACCCCCTGGCCGGCCCAGCCGCACCTACCTAACCCCCACTCCCTCGCTAACCCTAACCCGGTCGCCTCGTTCCCCGCGCGCCCCCACTGCCCCACTTTTCCCTCTCTCCTCTGCCCCCCGTCCCGATCCAGATCAATGGGTGGCAACCCCAGCGACCGCGCCGCGCGCCCTCCCCCACGACGCTGGTGCCCGTTCCCGGCGCTGCCCCGCCGCCGCTGCGCCTGATGGCCTTGACACACCGGGCCTCATCGTCGTCGTCTCCCCGCCTTGCCCCCGACACCCGCGGCGCCCCGAGGCCGACGTCGCCGCACGAAGCCCCCTCGTCGCCGGACTTCCTCGTCCACGTCGCTCGCCCCCTCATCTCGCCCTCATCGGCTCCATCAAGCCTCGCCGACCCACCTACTCTGCAACGGGGGTGAGCTCTCCTTTCCTTCTCGTTCCACGTCGATCAAACGCCATCGTAGCGCCCTGACCGCGACTCGTCACACTGCCCACGCCCGCGGCTCGCCTCCCCTGCTTCGACAGCTCGCAGCCACCACCACCGTTGCCGCGACCGCGCGCTACCCGCCTCTTAGCGGCCTGCGCACAT
This sequence comes from Triticum monococcum, assembly GCA_034509565.1. Taxonomy (NCBI): domain Eukaryota; kingdom Viridiplantae; phylum Streptophyta; class Magnoliopsida; order Poales; family Poaceae; genus Triticum; species Triticum monococcum. The sequence continues at coordinate 245,371,960 of CM067846.1, read as the reverse complement.
CGCGTCTCGCGCACCCCTCTACTGCATGCACCGCTCGCACCGTCGTCGCCCCTGGCCACTACCGCTGGCGCCCTCTCGCTCGCCGGACCACGCGTCTGCGTGCCTGACCGCGCCTCGCCTACCATTGCCCGCTCGACCGGCACCCCGCTCCGGTCACTTCTGCCACCAACCCCCGTGTCGGCCGTGTCTTGGGGCTGCCCCGCCGGGACTCGCCCTTCCCCCTGGCTGGTTGCGCCCGGGGCTCGTGCCCGTTCGGGTGGCGCCCACACCGGCCGTCTGTTACGCCCGCCCCGTTAGGCCTTGGGCCAATGAAGAAGGGGGCCCGCCCCTATAAAAATGAAAATGGAAATAAAAATGTAAAAAAAGGATGTTTAATATAATTAATTAATTAATTAATTACTTAGTTAATTAACTTAATTGACTTTGACTAATTAGCCTAATGGACATATTTAGTCTAGTTAAACCTGCTTAATTAAACTAGACAATGACAATTCGGCCCCACTGCCCCTTTGACCAGTCAACCTAGTCAGAGTTGACTGTTGAGCCTAATGATGTCATAATGACGTCATGCGGATGCAGTAAACTTATTTTCGTTTTAAATTAAATTGCAGAATGTCTTTAAAACTTCGGAAAATCATAGTAATTAAACCGTAGTTCGGATTGAAAAACTTCCTACATCGAAGTTGCTCAGAACGACCAGACGAATCTGGTTACGTGGTCCGTTCATCTGTCACATGCCCCTAGCATGCTGAACATGGAACTTTCCCCGTCCGGTCATCTGTCTGACACAGGTCCGGAACCGGGATTACATTCCCGGTTGAATTCCCCCTTCACCTATATCGTGTAGCCATACGTTAGGCCACACCCGGCACAACATATTGCCACGTTACGCTTTGTGATGTTATGTTTGCTTTATAATTACTGTTTCTTCCCCCTCTTCTCTTCGGTAGACCCCGAGACCGATGCCGCCCCTGTGATTGACAACGTCGACGACGACCCCTCCTTGCCAGAGCAACCAGGCAAGCCCCCCCTTTGATCATCCCGGTATCGCCTATTCCATTCTCTCATGCTTTCATTAGATTTTGCTACTATAATTGTTTGCTCCTATTCTGATGCATAGCCTGCTTTTGTATCTACTATTGTACCTTACCTGCTTATCCTAAACAACTTAGTATAGGTTGGTTAGTGATCCATCTGTGACCCCCACCTTGTCCTTGTTGCCCCTGCTTCATCATTGAAGACCCGATCAACGGGATCGAAGACCAGGCCCCGGCACCGCACATCACTTTCCCCTTAGTTGCTCGACACTACTGGGTTACTATCGAGTGCCGAGGGTGAGACCTCTTCAGCACTTTTGATGTTAACCTGTAGTGTAGCTATTCGGTCGTGGTCATCGAGGGTGATTTCCTCCTTAACCACTTCCGATACGGCTCTGTCGTGCAACCCCTCAAGTGTGAACCTCGAGGGTGGATCCTCTTACGTTCACCTTGATGATCGCATCGAGTGGAACTCACCGAGGGTGATTCCTTGGGTTTTCCCCTTAAAGTTTGGACACACGGATACTTGGACTTTATAGCAGTTACTTGGAAAGGCGGGTCGACCTTGAGGTGTACCCGCGAGTGATGTGGAGTCGGGTTGACCTGGAAGGTGCCCGCGAGATACTTACGAGGTGTGGCCGGGCATTCTTAGCCCTTGCCGCAAGTACTCGAGACGGGGCAACGGGGTCACATCTTTCATGAGTCTCTGCTTGTTACCACGTGCTCCTAATCCACTATGATTTGGATATTTCATCCGAGGGGCCTCTTGCCTGATAGCACTAACCATCACGTGGGCATAGTATGGGCGTTCTACGTCCGATGCATCAGCCGAAGCTTAATAGACGTTAGCGACTGAGCGGCGCGCGCCGGGTTGGACTAGTAAGCACCTGCCTTTTTGAAGGAGGTTGCTAGGTCTGCTCACCAGCCGCGTAAGCAACGTGCAGGAGTTCCTGGGGAGATGGCCCATGACCCCTGGGGGCATAGGTCTAGTCCGGCATGTTGACCTCTCTATTAAGCCTAGGTCGGGTTGCGGCGTATTGTTTGGCCGAGGCCGGGCATGACCCAGGAAAGTGTGTCCGGCCGGAGTTTATCGAGTGTGGTGGGTAAGTTGGTGCACCCCTGCAGGGAAGAAAACATCTATCGATAGCCTGTCCTATGGTAACGGACACTTGGAGTTGTATCACGATCGGTACAACTAGAACTGGATACTTGTGATGAGAACTGCATGCTGATGAGAATTGGAATGTGTTGACACTTGGATAGTATGGCCCTGGGATTGCTTTCTCGCAAGGAGTCGAGAAAGGATCTTTGGCCGAGGTTGATAACACTTCTACTATTTTACTTTATGCTACTCTACTCCCTCCTGTTGCTGCAAGATGGTGGTTTCCAGAAGATGCTAGTCTTCGATAGGCTAGGCTTTCCCCTTCCCTTCTGGCATTCTGTAGTTTAGTCCATAGATACAACCCATTCCTTTGATACAGATGCATACTTAGTTTAGATCTGATGTAAGTCTTGCGAGTACTTTGGATGAGTACTCACGGTTGCTTTGCTACTTATTTTTCCCCATACCCGATTGTTGTGACCAGATGACGGATCCTAGGAGCCAGATAACGCCACTGATGACTACTACTACCCGGAGGATGCCTACTACTACATGAAGACCGCAGACGACTAGGAGTAGTTAGGAGGCTCCCAGGCAGGAGGCCTTGCCTTTTCGATCGTTGTTGCTTTTGTGCTAGCCTTCTTAAGGCAAACTTGTCTAACTTATGTGTGTACTCAGATATTGTTGCTTCCGCTGACTCTTGTGTATTCGAGCTTAGGTATTCGAGCCCTCGAGGCCCCTGGCTTGTAATATAAAGCTTGTATTATTTTAATTTGTGTCTAGAGTTGTGTTGTGATATCTTCCCGTGAGTCCTTGATCTTGATCGTACACATTTGCGTGTATGATTAGTGTACGATAGAATCGAGGGCATCACAGTGAGTAGGGATTGCCATGCAACGGATGCACTAGAGCTATAAATATATGAAAGCTCAACAAAAATAAACTAAGTGGGGGTGCATCCAACTTGCTTGCTCACGAAGACCTAGGGCGTTTTGAGGAAGCCCATCGTTGGAATATACAAGCCAAGTTCAATAATGAAAAATTCCCACTAGTATATGAAAGTGATAACACAGGAGACTCTCTATTATGAAGATCGTGGTGCTACTTTGAAACACAAGTGTGGAAGAAAGGATAGTAGTATTGCCCCTTTTTATTTTTTGCTTTTTTGGGCCTTCCTTTTTTTCTTTGGCCTTTCTCTTTTTTGGGGGACAATACTCTATGAATGATGATCATCACACTTCTATTTATTTACAACTCAATGATTACAACTCGATACTTAGAACAAAGTATGACTCTATATGAATGCCTCCGGTGGTGTACCGGGATAGCAATGATGCATGAGTGACTTACATGAAAGAATTATGAACGGTGGCTTTGCCACAACTAAAATGTCAACTACATGATCATGCAAAGCAATATGACAATGATGGAGCGTGTCATGATAAACAGAACGGTGGAAAGTTGCATGGCAATATATCTCGGAATGGCTATGGAAATGCCATGATAGGTAGGTATGGTGGCTATTTTGGGGAAGGTATATGGTGGGTGTATGATACCAGCGAAAGGTGCGCGGTATTAGAGAGGCTAGCAATGGTGGAAGGGTGAGAGTGTCTATAATCCATGGACTCAACATTAGTCATAAAGAACTCACATACTTATTGCAAAAATCTATTAGTTATCGAAGCAAAGTACTACGCGCATGCTCCTAGGGGGATAGATTGGTAGGAAAAGACCATCGCTCGTCCCCGACCGCCACTCATAAGGAGGACAATCAATAAATACATCATGCTCTGACTTCTTAACATAACGGTTCACCATACATGCATGCTACGGGAATCACAAACTTCAACACAAGCATTTCTCAAATTCACAACTACTCAACTAGCACGACTCTAATATCACCATCTCCATATCTCAAAGCAATTATCAAGTTTCAAACTTCTCATAGTATTCAACACACTCATAAGAAAATTTTATTTATTTAATCTTGAATGCCTCCAATAATTAAAGCAAATTACCATGCTGTTTTGTTGGACTCTCAAAATAATCTAAGTGAAGCATGAGAGAACAATGGTTTCTATAAAAAATACACCGACATGCTCTAAAAGATATAAGTGAAGCACTAGAGCAAAAACTATATAACTCAAAAGATATAAGTGAAGCACTAGAGCAAAAACTATGTAACTCAAAAGATATAAGTGAAGCACATAGAGTATTCTAATAATTTCCGAATCATGTGTGTCTCTCTCAAAAAGGTGTGTGCAGCAAGGATGATTGTGTAAAAATAACAAATAAAGACTCAAATAATACAAGACGCTCCAAGCAAAACACATATCATGTGGTAAATAAAAATATAGCTCCAAGTAAAGTTACCGATAAAAGTAGACGAAAGAGGGGATGCCTTCCGGGGCATCCGCAACCTTTGGCTTTTCGGTGTCCTTAGATTATCTTGGGGGTGACATGGGCATCCCCAAGCTTAGTCTCTTGCCACTCCTTGTTCCATAATCCATCAAATCTTTACCCAAAACTTGAAAACTTCACAACACAAAACTTAGAGTAGAAAATCTCGTGAGCTCCGTTAGCGAAAGAAAAACAAAAAACCACTTCAAGGTACTGTAATGAAATCATTATTTATTTATATCGGTGTTAAACCTACTGTATTCCAACTTTTATATGGTTTATAAACTATTTTACTAGCCATTGATTCATCAAAATAGGCAAACAACACATGAAAAATAGAATCTATCGAAAACAGAACAGTCTTTAGTAATCTGTAGCTAACGCAAGATCTGGAACCCCAAAAATTCGAAAATAAATTGCTGGACGTGAGGAATTTATCTATTAATCATATGCAAAAATATTTAACTAAATATCACTTTCCAAATAAAAATTGCAGCAGTTCTCGTGAGCGCTAAAGTTTCTGTTTTTTACAGCAAGATTAACAAGCAAGTCTTGCCAACGGTTCTACTTGGCACAAAAACTAATTAAACACAAAAAACACAACCAAAACAGAGGCTAGATAAATGATTTATTACTAAACAGGAGCAAGAAGCAAGGAATAAAATTAAAATTGGGTTGCCTCCCAACAAGCGCTATCGTTTAACGCCCCTAGCTAGGCATAAAAAGCAAGGATAGATCTAGGTGTTGCCATCTTTGGTAGGCAATCCATAAGTGGCTCTCATAATAGATTCATAAGGTAATTTAATTTTCTTTCTAGGGAGTGTTCCGTGCCTTTCCTTAATGGAAATTGGAATCTAATATGCCCCTCCATCATATCAATAATTGCACCAATAGTTCTAAGGAAATGTGTACCAAGAATAATAGGACATGAAGGATTGCAAACTATGTCAAGAACAATAAAATTTATGGGCACATAATTCCTATTTGCAACAATAAGAACATCATTAATTATTCCCATAGGTTTCTAAATAGTGGAATCCGCAAGGTGCAAGTTTAAAAAGCAATCATCAAAATCACGGAAACCTAACAAATCACACAAAGTCTTTGGAATCGTGGAAACACTAGCACCCAAATCACACAAAGCATAGCATTCATGATCTTTAATTTTAATTTTAATAGTAGGTTCTCACTCATCATAAAGTTTTCTAGGGATAGAAACTTGCAACTCAAGTTTTTCTTCATAAGATTGCATCAAAGCATCAACGATATGTTTAGTAAAAGCTTTATTTTGACTATAAACATGAGGAGAATTTAGCATGGATTGCAACAAGGAAATACAATCTATCAAAGAGCAATTTTCATAATTAAATTCCTTAAAATCCAAAATAGTGGGTTCATCAATATTTAAAGTTTTGACTTCTTCAATCCCACTTTTAACAATTTTAGCATCAAGATCTAAAGACTCCGAATTTTGGGAACGCTGTCTAGGTAAAGGTGGGTCATATTCAGTCCCATCATTACCAAGATTCATATTGCAACACAAATATTTAATAGGGGACACATCAATAACTTTTAGATCTTCATCTTTATCTTCCAGAAAATTTTCCGTCTTAGCGGCCATCTTATTAACTAAGGTGGCTTGCTTATCCGAAACTTCAGCTATTAACTTCTCAAGATAGGCAATCCGAGATTTCTAACCATCAAATTCTTTAGACATATCATCCAGCTCTTTATTCATATAACTCATGAAACTTTTTTGTTCTTTAAGCTCATTTCTAAAGAAACTATTATGCTCAAATTGTAAAACCATAAAACTCCTGACGTTGCTTTCGATCTCTTCAAACCTTTTAAGGTGAGGACCACCAAATCTAGGTAAAGCCATCGTGACAAGCAAGCAATCCGACACACGAGCAAACGAGGAACGGGCAAAAAGAGGCAAATAGAGAAAGAGAGGGAGGATAGAGAGAGAGGGCGAATAAAACGGCAAGGGTGAAGTGGGGGAGAGGAAAACGAGAGGCAAATGGCAAATAATGCAATGCGGGAGATAAGGGTTGTGATGGGTACTTGGTATGTTGACTTTTGAGTAGACTTCCCCGGCAACGGCGCTAGAAATCCTTCTTGCTACCTCTTGAGCACTTACGTTGGTTTTCCCTTGAAGAGGAAAGGGTGATGCAGCAGAGTAGCGTAAGTATTTCCCTCGGTTTTTGAGAACCAAGGTATCAATCCAGTAGGAGGCCACGCACGGGTCCCTCGTACCTACACAAACAAATAAATCCTCGCAACCAACGCGATAAGGGGTTGTCAATCCCTACACGGTCACTTACGAGAGTGAGATCTGATAGATATGATAAGATAATATTTTTTGGTATTTTTATGATAAAGATGCAAAGTAAAATAAAAGGCAATAAAAATAACTAAGTATTGGAAGATTAATATGATGGAAGATAGACCTAGGGGCCATAGGTTTCACTAGTGGCTTCTCTCGAGAGCATAAGTATTCACGGCGGGTAAACAAATTACTGTAGAGCAATTAACAGAATTGAGCATAGTTATGAGATTATCTAGGTATGATCATGTATATAGGCATCACGTCCGAGACAAGTAGACCGACTCCTGCCTGCATCTACTACTATTACTGCACACATCGACCGCTATCTAGCATGCATCTAGAGTAATAAGTTCAAGAGAATAGAGTAACCCTTTAAGCAAGATGACATGATGTAGAGAGATAAACTCATGCAATATGAAATAAACCCCATCTTGTTATCCTCAATGGCAATGATACGTCCATTTTGCATCACGCTTTTATATCGATATTTATTGCATTATGGATTGTTATTTCACTTTATGTCACAATACTTATGGCTATTCTCTCTTATTTTACAAGGTTTATATAAGGAGGGAGAATGCCGGCAGCTGGAATTCTAGGCTGGAAAAGGAGCAAATATTATAGACCTGTTCTGCGCAACTCCAAAAGTCCTAAAACTCCACGGAACATCTTAAAATAAATAAAGAAAAATCCTCGCCAAAGATGAAGGCCAGGGGGCGCACACCCTGCTCACGAGGGTGGGGGGCGCGCCCCCTCCTAGGGCACGCCCCCCTACCTCATGGGCCCCCTGGTGGGTCTCCGACGTCCATCTTCTCCTATATGAAGTCTTTCGATGAGAAAAAAATACCAAGGAACTTTTCGGGATGAGACTCCGCCGCTACGAGGCGGAACCTTAGCGGAACCAATCTAGAGCTCCGGCAGAGCTGTTGTGCCAAGGATACTTCCCTCCGGGAGGGGGAAATCATCACCATCGTCATCACCAACGCTCCTCTCATCGGGAGAGGGCAATCTCCATCAACATCTTCACCAGCACCATCTCATCTCCAAACCTTAGTTCATCTCTTGTATCCAATTCTTGTCTCCAAGTCCGGGATTGGTGCTAGTAGGTTGCTAGTAGTGTTGATTACTCCTTGTAGTTGATGCTAGTTGGTTTATTTGGTGGAAGATCATATGTTCAGATCCTATATGCATATCATTACCCCTCTGATTATGAACATGAATATGCTTTATGAGTAATTACGTTTGTTCCTGAGGCCAAGGGAGAACTCTTGCTATTAGTAGTCATGTGAATTTGGTATTCGTTTGATATTTTGATAAGATGTATGTTGTCTAGCCTCTAGTGGTGTTATGTGAATGTCGACTACATAACACTTCACCATTATTTGGGCCTAGAGGAAGGCATTGGGAAGTAATAAGTAGATCATGGGTTGCTAGAGTGATAGAAGCTTAAACCCTAGTTTATGCGTTGCTTTGTAAGGGGCTGATTTGGATCCACATGTTTCATGCTATGGTTAGGTTTACCTTAATACTTTTGTTGTAGTTGCGGATGCTTGCAATAGAGGTTAATCATAAGTGGGATGCTTGTTCAAGTAAGAACAGCACCCAAGCAGCGGTCCACCCACATATCAAATTATGAAAGTATCGAACGCGAATCATATGAACGTGATGAAAACTAGCTTGACGATATTCCCATGTGTCCTCGGGAGCACTTTTCCTATTATAAGAGTTTGTTCCGGCTTGTCCTTTGCTACAAAAGGATTGGGCCACCTTGCTGCACTTTATTTACTTTTGTTACTTGTTGCTCGTTACAATTTATCTTATCACAAAACTATCTGCTACCACTTATTTCAGTACTTGCAGAGAATACCTTGCTGAAAACCGCTTATCATTTCCTTCTGCTCCTCGCTGGGTTCGACATTCTTACTTATCGAAAGGACTACGATAGATCCCCTATACTCGTGGGTCATCAAGACTCTTTTCTGGCGCCGTTGCCGGGGAGTGTAGCGCCTTTGGTAGGTGGAATTTGGTAAGGAAAAGTTTATATAGTGTGCTGAAATTTACTGTCACTTGTTACTATGGAAAGTAATTCTCTGAGGGGCTTGTTCGGGGTATCTTCAGCCCGTCCAGTAGAGCAAAGAGTTGCTCCTCAACCTACTGAACCTATTGAAAATGAAACTCCTTTTGAATTTGCTTCGGGTATGATGGAAAAACTGCTAGCTAACCCTTTTACAGGGGATGGAACAAAGCATCCAGATGAGCACTTACTATATGTGGGTGAAGTTTGTGGATTATTTAAGTTTGCAGGTATACCCAATGATGTTGCTAAGAAGAAGGTCTTCCGTTTATCTTTGAAGGGAGATGCATTGTTATGGTATGGGCTATGTGATGATACGAGATCATGGAACTATAGAAGATTGAAATTGGAATTTCATCAAAAGTATTACCCTATGCATCTTGTTCATCGTGATCGCAATTATATATATAATTTCTGGCCTCACGAAGGAGAAAGCATCACTCAAGCTTGGGGGAGGCTTAAATCAATGTTATATTCATGCCCCAATCATGAGCTCTCAAGAGAAATGATCATTCAAAATTTTTATGGTCGCCTTTCTGAAAACAATCGCACCATGCTCGATACTTCTTGCGCTGGCTCTTTTATGATGAAGACTATTGAATTTAAATGGAATTTATTGGATAGAATTAAACACAACTCTGAAGATTGGGACCTCGACGAAGGTAAGGTGTCAGGTATGACACCTAAGTTTGATTGTGTTAAATCTTTTATGGACACCGATATTTTCTGTAAGTTTAGCACTAAATATGGACTTGACTCTGAGTTAGTAGCTTCTTTCTGTGAATCTTTTGCTACTTATGTTGATCTCCCTAAGGAGAAGTGGTTTAAATATCATCCTCCCATAGAAGTAGAAGTAGCTGCACCTATTAAAGTTGAAGAAAACACTGTCACTTATAATGATCCTATTGTTCCTACTTCTTATGTTGCGAAACCACATTTCCCTGTTAGAGTAAAGGATCATGCTAAAGCTTCAACTGTTGTTCGTAAAAGCAATATTAGAACTTATACACCCCCTGAGCAAGTTAAAGTAGAACCTAATATTGCTAATGTTAAAGATCTCTTGTCTGATAATATTGATGGGCATGTTATTTAGTTCGACGGTGAAACTGCTAGAATTGCTAAACGTTGTGCTAAAGATAAACATAGACTTGTGGTAGGCGTGCCTGTTATTTCTGTTAAAATAGGAGATCATTGTTATCATGGCTTATGTGATATGGGTGCAAGTGCTAGTGTTATACCGCATACTTTATATGAAGAAATTATGAATGAAATTGCACCTGCTGAGTTAGAAGGTATTGATGTCACAATTAAACTTGCCAATAGAGATACTATTTCACCGATTGGAATTGTTAGAGATGTTGAAGTCTTGTATGGGAAAACTAAATATCCTGCTGATTTTCTTGTTCTTACTTCTCCGCAAGATAGCTTTTGTCCCATTATATTTGGTAGACCCTTCTTGAACACTCTTAATGCTAGGATAGATTGCGAAAAGAATGTTGTTACTATTGGCTTGGATGATATGGTTCATGAGTTTAATTTCTCTAAATTTGGTAAACAACATCATGAGGAAGAATTACCTAGTAAGGATGAAATTATTGGTCTTGCTTCTATTGCCGTACCTCCTAGTGATCCTTTAGAACACTATTTGCTAGACCATGAAAATGATATGTTCATGAATAAAAGAAGGGAAATAGATGAAGTATTCTTTAAACAGGAACCTATTCCGCAACATAATTTACCTGTTGAAATTTCAGGGGATCCTCCTCCACCCAAGGGTGATCCCGTGTTTGAGCTTAAACCTTTGCCTGATAATCTTAAATATGCTTATCTTGATGAAAAGAAGATATATCCTGTTATTATTAGTGCTAACCTTTCAGAGCATGAAGAAGAAAGATTATTGAAAACTCTGAAGAAGCATCATGCTGCTATTGGATATACTCTTGATGATCTTAAGGGCATTAGTCCCACTCTATGTCAACATAAAATAAATTTGGAGGCAGATGCCAAACCAGTTCGTGATCCTCAACGACATTTGGATCCTAAAATGAAAGAAGTGGTAAGAAAAGAAATACTAAAGTTTCTGGAGGCAGGTATAATCTATCCCGTTGCTGAGAGTGAATGGGTAAGTCCAGTCCATTGTGTCCCTAAGAAGGGAGGTATTACTATTGTTCCTAATGATAAAGATGAATTGATTCCACAAAGAATTATCACAGGTTATAGGATGGTAATTGATTTCCGCAAATTAAATAAAGCTACTAAGAAAGATCATTACCCCTTACCTTTTATTGATCAAATGCAAGAAAGATTATGAAAACATACACACTATTGCTTTCTAGATGGTTATTCTGGTTTCTCTCAAACACTTGTGTCAGCTAGAGATCAATCAAAGACTACTTTTACATGCCCTTTTGGCACTTTTGCTTATAGACGTATGCCTTTTGGTTTATGTAATGCACCTGCTACCTTTCAAAGATGCATGATGGCTATATTCTCTGACTTTTGTGAAAAGATTTGCGAGGTTTTCATGGACGACTTTTCCGTCTATGGTTCCTCTTTTGATGATTGCTTGAGCAATCTTGATCGAGTTTTGCAGAGATGTGAAGAAAGTAATCTTGTCTTGAATTGGGAAAAGTGCCACTTTACGGTTAATGAAGGTATTGTCTTGGGGCATAAAGTTTCTGAAAGAGGTATTGAAGTTGATAAAGCTAAGGTCGATGCTATTGAAAAGATGCCATGTCCCAAGGACATCAAAGGTATAAGAAGTTTCCTTGGTCACGCCGGATTTTACAGGAGGTTCATTAAGGACTTCTCAAATATTTCTCGGCCTCTTACTAATTTATTGCAAAAAGATATACCATTTGTCTTTGATGATGATTGTGTGGAAGCATTTGAAATACTTAAGAAAGAATTAGTCTCTGCACCTATTGTTCAGCCACCTGATTGGAATTTACCCTTTGAAATTTTGTGTGATGCTAGTGATTATGTTGTAGGTGCTATTCTAGGGCAAAGAGTTGATAAGAAATTAAATGTTATTCATTATGCTAGTAAGACTCTAGACAATGCTCAAAGAAATTATGCTACTACTGAAAAAGAGCTTTTAGTAGTTGTATTTGCTTGTGATAAGTTCAGACCTTATATTGTTGATTCTAAAGTAACTATTCAAACTGATCATGCTACTATTAAATATCTTATGGAAAAGAAAGATGCTAAACCTAGACTTATTAGATGGGTTATCTTGCTACAAGAATTTGATTTGCATATTGTTGATAGAAAGGGAGTTGAGAACCCCGTTGCAGACAACTTGTCTAGGTTAGAAAATATTCTTGATGACCCACTACATATTAATGATAGCTTTCCTGATGAACAATTGAATGTTATAAGTACTTCTCCTAGTACTCCATGGTATGCTGATTATGCTAATTATATTGTTGCTAAGTTTATACCACCTAGCTTCACATACCAGCAAAAGAAAAAGTTTTCCTATGATTTAAGACATTACTTTTGGGATGACCCACATCTTTATAAAGAAGGAGTAGATGGTTTTATTAGACGTTGTGTACCTAAGCATGAACAGGAATAGATCCTACGCAAGTGTCACTCCGAGGCTTATGGAGGACACCACGCTGGAGATAGAACTGCACATAAGGTATTGCAATCTGGTTTTTATTGGCCTACTCTCTTCAAGGATGCCCGTAAGTTTGTCTTGTCTTGTGATGAATGTCAAAGAATTGGTAGTAGACATCAAAAAACGCCTATGAATTATTCTCTTGTTATTGAACCGTTTGATGTTTGGGGCTTTGATTATATGGGACCTTTTCCTGCCTCTAATGGATACACACATATTCTAGTTGCTGTTGATTACGTTACTAAGTGGGTAGAAGCTATTCCAACTAGTAGTGCTGATCATAACACTTATATTAAAATGCTTAAAGAAGTTATTTTCCCGAGGTTTGGAGTCCCTAGATATTTAATGACTGATGGTGGTTCACACTTTATTCATGGTGCTTTCCGTAAAATGCTTGCTAAATATGATGTTAATCATAGAATTGCATTTCCTTATCACCCTCAGTCTATTGGTCAAGTAGAGTTGAGCAATAGAGAGCTTAAATTAATTTTTCAAAAGACTGTTAATAGGTCTAGAAAGAATTGGTCTAAGAAACTTGATGATGCATTATGGGCTTATAGAACTGCATACAAAAATCCTATGGGTATGTCTCCGTATAAAATGGTTTATGGAAAAGCATGTCACTTACCTCTCGAACCAGAACATAAGGCATATTGGGCTATTAAAGAGCTCAACTATGATTTTAAACTTGTCGGTGAGAAGAGCTTATTTGATATGAGCTCACTTGATGAATGGAGAACCCAAGCTTATGAAAATGCCAAGTTGCTTAAAGAACAAGTTAAAAGATGGCATGACAAAAGGATACGAAAGCATGAGTTTAATGTAGGTGATTATGTATTGCTATACAACTCTCATTTAAGATTTTTTGCAGGAAAACTTCTCTCTAAATGGGAAGGCTCCTATGTTATCGAAGAGGTCTATCGATCCGGTGCCATAAAGATCAACAACTTTGAAGGGAAAAATCCGAAGGTGGTAAATGGTCAAAGAATTAAACATTATATCTCAGGTAATCCCATAAATGTTGAAACCAATATTATTGAAACCGTAACCCCGGAGGAATACATAAGGGACACTTTCCGGAACGTTTCAGACCCTGAAAAGGAATAGGTATGTGGTACGGTAAGTAAACCGACTCCAAAACAAATTTTAAGGCAATATTTCTCCGTTTTGGAATATTTAGAAAAATAGAAAAATAAGTAGCAGTCCGGGAAGGTCACGAGGGCCCCACGAGGGTGGTGGGCGCGCCCTACCCCCCTGGGCGCGCCCCCTGCCTCGTGAGCACCTCGTGTGCCTTCCGGACTCCGTTTTCTTGCATGATACGTATTTTGGTCGGTAAAAATTAATTATATAATCTCCCGGGGGTTTTGACTCCCGTATCACGCAAAAATCTCCTGTCTTTGTTTTGAGCTGTTTTTCTGACAGATCTAGATTATCATGACATCCCCAAGTGCTTCCAAGGTCAAGTTCTTCGAGAAGGTCATCAACCCTTACCTCGCGAAGGTGCTGCGACACCCTCAAGCCATTGAGATGCGTGATGGGTTGTTGCACATCCGCGATGTTGAGGGACCAAAGGGAACCGAAAGCGTGGAGACGAGGCTCGAAGCAATGGAGCAACAAGTTTTAAGTGCCAGGGGATGGTGGAGCGTGGAATCAACGCTAGCCACACGATGCTCGCGGAGTTCACTAACAACTACAAGCCGGATGCCAAGAACACCGAGGAGGCCATCTTCAAGCTATATGAGAAGATCGAGCACCTCCAAGCCCAAATCTATGACTTCCAAAACCAAAACTGTGAGTATGAATATAGATTCAAAAGAATGAGTTTGGCTGCAGATTCGAGGATTCCGGAGACTCGATCATCCTTGTATGATGGTGAACCTATGCCTTGGAAGATGGATGACAAGCCTGCATCGTCAACAACACCTCCACCTTCTTCACCAACCAAGGAGATATAATCACATGGGTATGGGCACTCCCCTTGGCAACTGCCAAGCTTGGGGGAGGTGCTCCGGTATCGTATCACAATCACAACTCCTATCTTTACCGTTTTTCTTAGTTTGATCCTATTAGTAGTATCTTGATCTAGTAGAATAAAGTTTATGGCATGATCTAGTTTTGAGTTTGCTTTATTATCTCTCTATGTAATCGAGTCCGTGAGCTATATAATAAAGATTAGTGTTGAGTCAAGGGCTTGATTATTTTGCCATGATCTTGGATGAATAAAAGAAAAGAGAAAAAAATTAAAAAGAAACAAAAAGTTCATATTGATCTTATTGAGAGTAATGACTTCACATAGAAAGAGTATGATGATTAAAAGTTGTTGGGAGTTGGCAGACATAACTTTCGTCATTGTTACAATTAATAGGAAGTAATAAGGAAAGAGAGGTTTCACATATAGATATATTATCATTGACATCTTTTATGATTGGGAGCACTCATTAAAATATGACATGTTAAAGAGTTGATGTTCGACAAGGAAGACAACGTAATGAGTTATGCCTTTCTTATATCTGAGATAAAGTATGTTGTCATGGATCCTCTAACTTGTCGAGCTTGCCTTTCCCCCTCATGCTAGCCAAATTTTCAGCACCAAGTAGAAATACTACTTGTGCTTCCAAATACCCTTAAACCAGTTTTGCCATGAGAGTCCAACATATTTACCTATGGATTGAGTAAGATCCTTCAAGTAAGTTGTCATCGGTGCAAAGCAATAAAAATGCTCTAAATATGTATGATTGATTGGTGTGGGAGAAATAAGCTTTATACGATCTTGTGATGTGGAAGTAATAAAAGCGATGGACTGCATAATAAAGGTTCATATCACAAGGGGCAATATAAAGTGACTGTAAGTGCATCTAGTGCCACCCCTAGTTGGTTTTGGAGTATTGACGACAAACCTAGTTGAGGGACTAATGTGTTTGTGAGAATTGCAGGATAACACAGGTAGAAGTCCCTCATTGATTCAGTTTCACTACCAGAGATGACCCCTAAAAATGTACGAAGACATTGAAGACAATGGTGGTTTATGAAGATATTCATATTGAAGACAATGACATGTGATGACTCCCTATGAAGCTTATGGAACTCGAAGACTTAGATCCTTCGTAGTTTTACTTCATTTATGTTGTGTCATAGGAACCACCGTACTGTTAAGTGGGGTCCAAGAGAACCAGTCAGGATGACTGAAGTGATGCCTAATTCAAATCCTATGTCTTCGAGCGAAGACTATGAGAGAAAATCTTGTCCAGAGTCAGACAAGTCAGCTTTACTTGTAGCCCAAGTAAAGTTGCCGTGTGAGTTCGAAATCCGACCGTTGGTACACGTGTCAGTTCCTTAGTGACCCAGGGTCATTTCGGACAAATCAGGTCGGGTTGCCAAGTGGCTATAAATAGTCCACCCCTACAACCATAAATGGTTGGCTGCTCAGATTTCAGTGCACGGCTTTTGTCGTTTGAGAGCAACCCACCTCGAAGCCTTTGAGAGAAAATTCCTAGCGAGGAGAAAAGCCCTAACCACCCAGAGCCAGAGTAAATTGGGCATCACTTAAGTCTTCTTGTTTGAGTGATCTGAAGACTTATTACACTTGAGGACTGTGCATCCTCCAGCCGGTTAGGCGTCGCGTTCTGAGCATCCAAGAGAAATTGTGGATTGCCGGTGAATGAAGTCTGTGAAGGTTTGGGGGTCTACCTTGAAGACTTACCAGAGTGATTGGGCGAGGTCTGTGTGACCTTAGCTCAAGGAGAAAACGGTGAGGACTGGGTGTCCTGAGCTGCATGTTCAGGACTGGGTGTCCGGGACTGTGTGTCCTTTGGTTTAAATACCTAGCCGCTCCAACCAGACGTACAGTTGTCACAGCAACTGGAACTGGTCCAACAAACCATTGTCTTCAGCGTGTCACTGGTTTCATCTTCACCTCCTTTTACTTACCGTTACACATTGTGAAGCCATTGCATGCTTGCTTTATCTTCTGTCTTCACAACTTAACTGCATGATTTGTTTGGCTTCATAACTTCTTCCTACCTAATCCTTATTACACTGAAGCTGTTTGTCACTGTGCTTTCACTATATTGAATACTTGACCATGGCTTGCTTTGTGTAATCTAACTTCCGCTGCATAGTGATAGGCTTGTCTATTCTGTTTGTCTTCATAACTTCCACGTTTTGAAGACTTTCATAAAAATCGCCTATTCACCCCCTCTAGTCGATATAACGCACTTTCAATTGGTATCAGAGCAAGGTGCTCCCTTGTTCTGTGTGATTCGGTTTAACCACCTGGAGTTTTAGCTATGTCGACAGCAGGGATAATTAAAGTCTCCGCTGCGTGCCCCGTCTTCGATGGAACTGAATATCCCTACTGGAAGAATAAGATGCGCATGCATCTTGAAGCCATTGACGTCGACCTATGGTATGTCGTCGAAAACGGCGTTCCCAAGGCTGGAGAAGGTGTCACTACTGCTGATGTCAAGAAGTTCACTCAACTGGACTCTACTGCCAAGAATATCATCTGTGGTCATCTGACCAAGGGACAGTACGGCCGTGTAAGTGCCTTGAAGACATCCAAGCTGGTCTGGGACTGGCTCTCCAAAGTCAATGAAGGCATCTCAACCCAGAGAGATCAGAGAATCAGTGTTCTTCGCAATCTCTTCAACCGCTTCAAGCGAAATGACAATGAGAATGTCCAGCACACATTTGACCGGCTCGCTGACATCATAAATGAGCTTCAAGCCCTCGGTGCCACTGAGATCACCAAACATGAAATCGTCAAGACGCTGCTGAGATCACTTGACAGTTCGTTTGACATCCTAGCCCTAATGATTCAAGAACGTCTAGATTTCAAGACACTCGATCCGTCTGACATACTTGAGAGGCTCAACACACATGAGTTTCAGCTTTTTGAGAAAAGAGATATCTACGGTCCAAACTATGGGCGAACTCGAGCCTTGAAGGCAAAAGCTGTGTCCTCATCTGAAGAAGAATCTGACAGCAGTTCTGATGATCCTGAAGACATTGGACGGGAACTTGCAATTCTAGTGAAGAAGTTCCAGAAATTCACCAAGAAGAAAGGCTTCAGAAAGTCTTCACGATCAAGCTCAAGGAATGATGAAGCTTCTGCTCATGACTACAAGAAGAAAACATGTCACAAGTGCAAGAAAACTGGACACTTCATCTCTGAGTGTCCACAGTGGGACAATGAGAGCAGAAAGAAGAAGAAGAGCAAGGAATATGACTCCGACGACAAGAAGAAGAAATACTCAAAGTCTTCTTCCAAGTCTTCCTCAAAGTCTTCATCACACAAGAAGAGCTCAACTGGCAAGGCTCGTGCGTTTGTTGGCAAGGAAATGGATTTAGAGGAGGAGTCCGCTTCTGAGGAGACAGAGGTGGAGTCTGAGGAGGAGTCTGATTCTGGCATTGCGAGTCTGGCTACAGCCTACGTCGCGAAGTCCATCTTCAACACTGAAGACAATGACTTCATCACCAACACCGATGCAAATGACAAGGACGACTCTACTCCTACCTACTACTTCATGGCACGCGGTGCCAAGGGAAAGGTCTCCAGCAGAAAACCAAAATCTTCTGACGCTATTGCTGGGGACCTTAAAAATCTTGTGGGGCGCAAGATCAAATGCCCGAATGGCATCACTATGTATTTCGTACCTGAATCGCATGCTACTCTCCCTATTAGTCCTAACCTGGATCTAAGTTTTCATAACCCACTGGTTCGTCAAATGTTTTTGCTTCACAATACTCTTCGTGAAGCCTATCCCCCTAAATAAACTGTAGGGTACGACACCAGCGTCTTCAGAGTCTTCAGAATGGATTATTGACAGTGGGTGTACAAATCACATGACTGGCAAAAGAAGTCTTTTTATGGACTCAACCTTACGTCCATCCGACAAGAGCCACATCACATTTGCTGACACTGGTAAAAGTAAGGTATTGGGTCTAGGTAGAGTTGCAATCTCAAAGGATCAACACATGGATAAAGTCATGTTTGTTGAATCCCTTGGCTTCAACTTAATGTCTGTCTCAATGCTTTGCGATTTGAACATGATTGTAATTTTTGGAAAATATCGTTGCCTGGTACTAATGGAATCTGACAAGTCTCTAGTGTTTGAAGGGTATCGGAAAGATGATTTGTACGTGGTAGATTTCTCAGCAGGGCCACAGCTTGCAGTATGTCTTCTGGCAAAGGCTTCAGAATGCTGGCTTTGGCATCGGAGGCTTGGGCATGCTGGCATGAGGAACCTCCACACCCTTGCGAAGAAGAAGCATGTCATAGGCATCGAGGGCGTCAAGTTCAAGAAAGATCACTTATGCGGTGCCTGTGAAGCAGGGAAGATGACAAGGGCAAAACATCCTTCAAAGACAATCATGACCACTACTCGACCCTTCGAACTGCTTCACATGGATCTCTTTGGTCCCACTCACTACTCAACTTTTTCCACTACTGGTTGCCTCTATGGCTTTGTCATTGTTGATGATTACTCTAGATATACTTGGGTGCACATAATCCTTTACAAGACTGAAGTGCAGGATGTCTTCAGACGCTTCGCAAATCGGGCTATGAACAATTATGGCGCCAAGATAAAGCACATCAGAAGTGACAATGGCACTGAATTCAAGAACACTGGCCTTGATACATATCTGGATACCTTGGGCATCACACATGAATTCTCAGCTCCATACACGCCACAGCAGAATGGCGTCGTCGAACGCAAGAACAGAACACTCATTGAGATGGCCAGAACAATGCTAGATGAGTACAAGACTCCAAGAAAATTCTGGCCTGAAGCCATTGACACTGCATGCCATACAATCAACCGTGTTTATCTTCACAAGCTTCTGAACAAGACATCTTATGAACTTCTAACTGGCAAGAAGCCAAATGTCAGTTACTTCAGAGTATTTGGCTCAAGATGCTGGATCAAGGACCCACACCACACCTCAAAATTTGCACCAAAAGCACATGAGGGCTTTATGCTTGGATATGGAAAGGATTCGCACTCCTATAGAGTCTTCAATCTCTTTCACTACAAAGTGGTTGAAACAGTGGATGTGCGGTTCGATGAGACCAATGGTTCACAAAGAGAGCAACTGCCAGATGTGCTAGATGAAGTTCCAGCCAGTGAATCAATCAAGCTAATGGGAACTGGAGAAATTATACCTTCTGAAGCTCATCCTGAAGAAGAACTTATCATCTCAGCACCTGATCCACATGAAGACAATGCTCAGCCTGAAGACATTCCTCCCCACGACAACATATATCAGCAAGAGCAAAGTCCTCGACCCATACATCCTCGTGTTGCCAATGAAGTGCAGATTGACAGAATAATTGACAGCATCAATGCAACTGGTCCACTGACTGGTTCAAGGGCAACTCAACTGGCAAATTTCTGCGGACACTTCGCATTCGTTTCAATCACAGAACCCAAGAAAGTTGAAGAAGCTTTTATGGAACCTGAGTGGATTCAAGCAATGCAAGAAGAGCTTCATCAGTTTGAGCTGAACAATGTATGGGAATTGGTTAAGCGTCCTGATCCACGGAAGCATAACATAATAGGCACCAAATGGATATACTGCAACAAGCAAGATGAGCATGGTCAAGTTGTCAGAAACAAAGCTCGTCTCGTAGCTCAAGGATATACTCAAGTGGAAGGCATTGACTTCGATGAAACATTTGCTCCTGTGGCCAGACTTGAAGCCATCCGTATACTGCTGGCCTATGCAAATCATCATAACATACTTTTATATCAAATGGATGTGAAGAGTGCCTTTCTCAATGGCAAGATTGAAGAAGAAGTGTATGTTGCACAACCACCTGGGTTTGAAGATCCAAAACATCCTGACATGGTTTACAAGCTCAATAAGGCACTATATGGCCTCAAACAAGCCCCTCGGGCCTGGTATGACACACTCAAATACTTCCTGAAGAGCAAAGGCTTCATACCTGGCTCCCTAGATCCCAGTCTCTTCATGAAGACATATGATGGTGAAATGTTTGTGTGCCAAATATATGTGGATGACATTATCTTCGGCTGCACCAATCAGAAGTACAGTGAGGAGTTCGGATATATGATGCAAGAGAAGTATCAGATGTCTATGATGGGGGAGCTGAAATTCTTCCTCGGTCTTCAGATACGGCAACAACGCAATGGCATCTTCATATCTCAAGAGAAGTATCTCAAAGATTGCCTGAAGAAGTTCGGTATGCAAGACTGCAAAGGTTTCACAACACCAATGCCAGCCAAACATCATCTGGGTCCTGACGACAATGGTAAAGAGTTCGATCAAAAGGTATACCGCTCCACGTTTGGTTCTTTGCTTTATTTATGTGCATCTAGGCCAGATATTATGCTTAGTGTTTGCATGTGTGCTCGATTCCAAGCGGCACCAAAGGAGTCGCATCACTTAGCAGTGAAGCGAATTCTTCGATATTTGGCTCACACCCCACCTATAGGGTTATGGTATCCAAAGGGCTCAGAGTTTGATCTGGTTGGATTCTCGGATGCTGATTACGCTGGTGACAAGGTTGATCGGAAGTCCACGTCAGGCACATGTCACTTTCTGGGCCGATCACTTGTATGTTGGTCTACAAAGAAGCAGAACTGTGTATCTCTCTCCACTGCTGAATCTGAATACATTGCTACTGGATCCTGCTGCGCTCAGCTTCTATGGATGAAGCAAACCCTCAAGGATTATGGCATTCATCTGAAGCAAGTGCCACTTTACTGCGACAACGAAAGCGCCATCAAGATCGCCAACAACCCAGTTCAGCACTCGAAGACAAAGCACATTGAAATTCGTCATCATTTTCTCAGAGATCATGTTGCAAAGGAAGATATTGATATCATACACGTCAACACTGAAGAGCAATTGGCAGATATCTTCACCAAGCCCTTGGATGAGAAGAGATTTTGCAAGTTACGGTGTGAGCTAAATATCTTGGAATCCCCAAATGTCCTGTGATCAGGCACACATCCTAACACTTATGCATGTTGATGACTTAGATGTGCAACACACGAAGTAACGTATATCTTCAATCAATGAAGACAAACATTCTAAGTGTGAATACATTAACATGGAATTTGACTTCGGAGCGCCACGATAATTGTGCGCCGTGTCTAAGTCTAATACTTCCTATACGATGGGTAACGCCACCACCAAACGTTCTATTTGAAGTGTTTCACTCATGGCGTTACCTCGCAATGTCTTCACATTTGGTTTGGCTTCAATCAATTTGTCTTCATGATTATCTTCACTGCGTTAATTATATATATATATATATATATATATGTTCTGGTGTTCTGTCCTCTACAGCATTCACTTACAGCTATGTCTTCTTGTTTGAATCTTTTGAACTAAGTGAATGTGATCGGACCCTAACCTCTCCATGCTTCCTACCTCAAACTCTATCTCTCCAAGTCGTATGCATTCTATTGAAACTGTCGAATGTCTTCACTGCATCCTTGTCAGCAGAAGACACAGAGACAAACTTTAAAACCGTTTTCAATGCTTTTTCATCAACAAGAAATCAGAAGAAGTAGGAACGACACCTGACAATCAAGGTGTGCGTGGGATGTGGAACTGCCCCCAAAATACCGCATGATGGCCACGTGTTGTTGAGATGCGAATTGCCAGGGGCACCTGAGTAATAACGCAGTGCCGCCTCTATCCCTATAAATACACGATTCACTACGGTCATTATCTCTTCTTCCACCCTCGCACGAACCCTAGCGCCACCGCTAGCTCTCGACGACGCCGGCGAAGAAGCGCTTCACTGCCGCAACCTCTCCGACGCCATTTTCACGCCGACAGCGGACATCGCTCTCTCCGCCGTCGCCAAGTTAGGGCACGGAGGATCGAACTGCTCGGCCTCAACTCCCACTTCGTCTAGCAGTTCCATGTGTGGTAAATAAAACCTCTTTTTACAGCCTCTTTTGATCCCATAGTTCAGTCACCTACTGCCATAAGAAGTTTCTGCTCTCACAAGTTACATCTCTCTCAATCTGCATCTCATAACCTGCCTAGAATATTCACTTGTGCATCATGAAGTAGTTAGATTCCTCACTTGTACTGATCTGTGGGTTCGTACAAATCTGGAACCAACTCCTTATCTATGAGTGAATGTCTTCGCACAATGAGGTCAATGTCTTCTAAACCTATTTATCTTCAAAAGTCTTCTGAGAATGCATATGACCTCTTCCCCTTCCCTCGCACCTTAATGTTGTCATAGGTACATGTCCATGGGAGAATCCTTTGATTCTCATAGTCTGCATTCACATCAACTCTCCTGAAGCCAGTTCTTGTTGGTCAAGCAAAAGGAAGCCTTTGAAGACTTTGAACATCTTGAAGCCTTCCAAGTTAAGATTCATGGCTTCAGAAACAGCAGCCAGGAAGGGAGGCAGACAGAGACGTGGTTAAACGTCCAAAGATCTGCCTGATGAATTGGCAGAAATGTACAAAACTGATCCTAAAGAGAGCTATGGTCAGCGCAAGACACGAATCCAATGGATTCGAAGATATTGGGCAGAGCAGTGGTTCCAATACCGCTTCGTCACTCAGGAATATGCAGAAAAGTGCGCCATCAAAAGACCGTGGGGAAACGTATTATACCAAAATCTCGTACCCCGGTCCAGAGACGAAGCCATTGCTCAAGGCTTCTATCCAAGCATGGTCAGGGGACCACAGCCAGCTGAAGCACATCCGTCATCACTTCTCTGGTGTCGCGATGACAATCTGTTCAAGCGCAACTTCCAATTTGCTCAGAACTCTGCGAAGCAAAACAAGAAGAAGCTGGGGTTGGACTTCAACCCTGGTCCCTCTGAACCAAGGGC
Source organism: Triticum monococcum (assembly GCA_034509565.1). NCBI lineage: Eukaryota > Viridiplantae > Streptophyta > Magnoliopsida > Poales > Poaceae > Triticum > Triticum monococcum. Next base: position 245,348,558 of record CM067846.1, on the reverse strand, counting down.
GGATGGCACACGCGACGCCGATCCCAATATCATCGGGCCGTATGCCCATCTCGCAGGCCTCATCACTCGCTTTCTAGTCCAAGGGACTGCCGTGAACGACCCTCTAGCAGACACTGAGTCTGATGACGCTCCTGCTGCACCGAAGCCGAAGCAGATGAAGAAGCCAAAAGCTTCAAAGCCAGCCGCTTCTCCCAAAATCTCCAGAGCGAAGCCATTGGCAACTGCACCTCCTGAAGCCAGTGTGCAGTCTGAAGACTTATCACGAGTCTCCAAGCCCCAAGAAACCAAGAAGCCTCAGCCACACACAGGCAAAGAGCTCACAGCTGCCGCCATTCTGCGCTGTGAAACCATTGATCTTTCAAGCGATGAAGATCTTGGAGATGACGCTCTTGAGCAGCTCATCAAGAGCAAGGAGGAGGCTGAAATCTTCAACAATCTGCCTCTGTTTGATGTAGCAAGCATCCACAACTTCATCGATGAGTGGTTTGCTACACCAAATATCAGCTTTGATGATCTGCAGCTGCCCATTGGCCTCAGCGTCGCCTTCCAAGGCGCTATTGCTTCAGAACTTGCAATTGCCCAGCGCATTGTTGAACTGAAGCAGAAAATTGATTTTGAAAAGGCTCAGTTCAAGCAGAATATGGCCAGGCTCAGCGTCTAAGAAGTCAAGGACTCCAAGATCATGTTGCACGAGTTAAAGGAAAACTTTCTGAAGAAACGTGCAGAAGCTCAGGGTTCGCGGGAGTGAATGAAGACTCTGGCTGATCGTTGTGTGCAGGCCTACAATGAGGCCGAGAAGCGCAAGGCACTTGGGCGTCCCGGCATCGACCCCAGGATGATTAGGAAAAGATTTTTGGACATGGGGATAATTTTCCCGAACTCACAAAAATACGCTTGTTTCGAGAAAATATAAAAGGCCAAGATTGGAAGATGTAAATTCAAACTCATTTGAATTTAATTCAAATGGGTTTGAACTAGGACTAGGTTTTGGAAGTGTCCAAAAATGTTGAGAATTTAGGTGGAGCTCCGGAAAATGACGAAAGGATATATGGGCAAAGTTTGGAGACCAAGAATTGAGATAACAAAGGCATGGGATATTTGCAAGTGTGTTATGGTTAATTCCAAATAAATGGAATAATTTTTATTATAGCTCCCTAATAGTATTGAGAGGCTTTAATATGTTATAAAGAGAAATCACAAGTGAATTCCCTCGATTTAAATGGATCAAAGATCCATGCAATTTATTTAGAGAGTTTTAGTTAGCTTTGAGAAAAGATGGCATGATGGCATGATGCAATGCACATGATGCAACAAACCAAACAAATCTCACGACGAAACTCGGAAACCACGGAAGGCATCTGAAGCTCCGGTCTTGGGGCGTTACATTCATGCAATCCGCTTTCGGCGGACGATATCCTCTCCATCACCATATTCATCATCACACGGTGATCATCTGAGATGGCCGCTCGCTCCACCAACTCCCTCAGAATGTTCGATCGCACACTAGACGGCGCCGGACTCTTTTGTCTACTCTCTTCGGGAGCCGGACACTAGGAGCCTCGGGGATCAATAGGATTACCTTCTGGCCTCACCGGACTTGGAGAGGCCCTCCGCGACGACACTTCAGGGTCGCCCGCTTCCGGAGCGGAGGAGTCCAGAGGAGGCGTCTCGCTCTCCATCATCTCTGGAAGAAGATCCCCCGAAGACGAGCTCATTTGAGAGGGGCTAAGGCCCGAACTACACAAATATATGAGGTGGTTATTTTCTCAGAAGACAAGGATGGCATATCTGTACTATTAAAGTTTTTGGGTCACTTACGACTCCCAGGAGAATTGATCCCCCGCGGACTTTGTGCAGCAGCAGCGCCCCTAAGGTAGGGCCCCCGGTGGAAGATTTCTTCTCCCGTTTGGAAGCTTCGGCTTCCGAATTCCCGGGCGCAGTCCTTTTCCTCTTCCGGTCGTCTGCCTTCACGGAGACGCCCGCGCCCTCGGTTAGAATAGGCAGCGTTGGGGGCCCGTGTCCGCCCGCATTATCCTCCACAGTATCTTCCTTCAAGGGATCCGGGCAAGGTGCGGTCTGGAGCATCTTTTCCAATAACGGATTGTCCAAACACTCAGGGAGGGGGGCCAAACACCGAATCAACTTCGCCTTTGTTAGCCAGTCCTGGTCGAAAAAGCAAACTCTCAGAAATAACTTCGTAACGAAGGAAAGATAATATGTTCGGCCATAAGATTCCTTACCTGTTCGGCGGTGCGGTTACTGCTCAGGCCCACGTCCTTGGTGATTTCCGGACACTCTACTTGAGGTCCGAAGAATAGCTTATACATATCCTCGTGCGTCAGGCCGAGAAAATTTTGAATGGCACACGGACCCTCGGGATTGAACTCCCACAAGCGAAGGGGCCGACGTTTGCAAGGCTGGACTTGACGAACCAGCATAACTTGTATTACCGCAACCAAACTGAGATCTTCATTGAAGAGATCTCGAATGTGGATCTGCAGTAAAGGCACGTCCTTGGCTGGACCCCAGCTCAGTCCTCTGCTGATCCATGACATCAGTCTTGGTGGAGGGCCCGAGCGAAAAATGGGGGCGGCCGCCCACTTGGCACTTCTAGGAGTCGTGATGTAGAACCACTCCTATTGCCACAATGCAGACACCTCTGGGATGGAACCTTTGGGCCACAGAGCTCCCGTCATCTTGCGTATTGAGGCGCCTCCACACTCTGCATGTTGCCCTTCAATCATCTTCGGCTTTACTTCAAAGGTCTTGAGCCATAAGTCAAAGTGGGGGGTAACCCGGAGGAAGGCCTGACATACGACAACAAAAGTCATGATATGCAGGAAGGAGTCCGAAGCTAGATCATGGAAATCTAGCCCGTAATAAAACATCAAGCCCCTGACGAAAGGATCCAGTACAAAACCTAGACCTCGGAGGAAGTGGGAGACGAACACAACGCTCTCGTTGGGTTTGGGAGAGGGGACAGCCTGCCCCCGGGGAGGCAGCCGATGCGACATTTCGGCAGTCAGATACCTAGCTTCCCTCATCCTTTTGATGTCTTCTTCCGTGATGGAGGAGGGCATCCATCGGCCTTGAAGGCTGAATCCAGACATGACTGAAGGTTCGGAGCACCTGACCTGAGCTTTGGGCGTTTGAGCTTGAGGCGGGGGAAGGATTTGATTGAGCACGGGATGGAAAAGTAAAAGCTTTGTCCCTTTATAAAGAGGGTGGATATCAAGCGTCCTCCCCACGTCCGTTTGGACTTGCCTATGATCTAGGAGTCCTAGAAGCGGTTGGGTTACACACGCCCGTATTGATGAGAATCCCGTAATAAGGGGACACCGATCTCTGCTTTAACAAGACGTGCCAACGAAACCACCTCGCATAATGCGCTGAGGTGGGTAATTAAACGACTCGGATAAAGGGCTTGGTCATGGTGTGTCGCACCACGGAATACGTCAACAGATTAGGTTCGTGTAAATATTATTCTCTCTATGGCAGTATGTGGAAACATATTTTGCAGAGCCGGACACCATCTTTGTGTTTAAGATCTTCTATGAAGTACTTGGAGGAGGAACCCGCCTTGCAATGCCGAAGACAATTTGCGTGCCGGACCCATCGTCATTGAAGCCTTGTTCAGGGGCTACTGAGGGAGTCCTGGATTAGGGGGTGTTCGGATAGCCGAACTATACCTTCCGCCGGACTCCTAGACTATGAAGATACAAGATTGAAGACTCCGTCCCATGTCCGGAAGGGACTTTCCTTGGCATGGAAGGCAAGCTTGAAGATACGAATGTTCAGATCTCCTACCATTGTAACAGACTTTATGTAACCCTAACCCTCTCCGGTGTCTATATAAACTGGAAGGTTTTAGTCCATAGGACAACATACACGTCAACAATCATACCATAGGCTAGCTTCTAGGGTTTATCCTCTCTGATCTCATGGTAGATCAACTCTTGTAATACCCATATCATCAATATTAATCAAGCAGGACGTAGGGTTTTACCTCCATCAGGAGGGCCCAAACCTGGGTAAAACTTCGTGTCCCTTGCCTCCTGTTACCATCCGGCCTAGATGCACAGTTCGGGACCCCCTAGCCGAGATCCGCCGGTTTTGACACCGACATGAACCTTCAACTAGTTCCACAAGGTTCTCTGAATAACCTTGTCCTGGAACCAATTCTGCTGAAAGCAATTAAGTCTGCTGAAGCCAAAGATGCTCACGTGGATTTGATGAAACAGGATCTTGTCTTAAAGAAATCCAAAGATTTCTCACTTGGTGAAGATGGAACCTTATACTTCAGAGATCGCATTGTCGTACCCCAGTTCGAGCTTATGACAGAGAAGGTGATGAAAGAAGCGCATGATACCCCTCTCTCTATTCATCTAGGAAGTACCGAGATGTCTCTAGACATCCGCCAGAAGTACTGGTGGTCTAATATGAACCAAGACATTGCTCGATATATTGAAGAATGTGATGTTTTTCGTCGCTTCAAAGCAGAACATCAAAAACCGGCTGGAATTCTACAACCGCTTCCGATTCCTGAATGGAAGTGGGATAAGATCCAAATGGACTTCGTCACTGGCCTTCCTAAGTCTCAGAAAGGTAACGATGCTATCTTCATCGTTATCGACCAATTCTCGAAGGTTGCTCACTTTCTTCCAGTCAAGGAGACCATCACTACTAGTCAATTAGCAAACTTGTATATCTCCCGAATTGTGTCACTCCACGGCATTCCGAAGGAGATCGGTTCAGACCATGGCAGTATATTCACTTCAAAGTTCTGGGATAGTTTCCAAGAGACAATGTGAACTCATATTACCTGGAGCACTGCTTATCATCCCCAATCCCAAGGCCAAGTCGAGCGAGTCAATCAAATTCTTGAAGACATGCTTCGAGCTTGTGTTATTTCTTTCGGTAAGAAATGGGAAGAATCTCTCCCTTATGCGGAGTTCTCTTATAACAAGAGCTATCAAGCCAGCCTAAAGATGGCACCCTTCGAAGTGCTTTATGGACGTAAGTGCTGAACCCCTCTGAATTGGTCAGAAACTAGGGAACGGACGCTCATTGGTCCAGACATTATTCAACAAGCTAAAGAGCAGCTTCGCATTGTCCGGGATTATCTCAAGGCAGCCCAGTCCCGCACAAGAGAAACTATGACCGGAAACACTGGGGTTCAACTTATCAACCTGGTGAACAAGCTTATCTGGTGTCACTCCTTTGAGAGGCACTCATAGGTTTGGAGTCAAGGGCCAGCTAGCTCCGCGCTACACTGGTCCCTTCCGCATCCTCGCCCGTTGTGGACTGGTGGCTTATCAATTGGAGTTGCCACCTCAGTTCTCTCACGTCCATGACATCTTCCACGTGTCGCAACTTCATCGATGCTTCAAGCATCCAGAACGTGAAGTGGATCTGGAATTGATTGATGTTCAAGATGATCTCACATACAAAGAGCATCCGAACTGCATTCTTGAACAAGTTGAACGTCGAACAGGTCAGAATGTTGTTGGGGATCGTTAAAGAAATTAAAAAATTTCTACGCATCACCAAGATCAATCTATGGAGTAACTAGCAACGAGAGGGGAGTGCATCTTCATACCCTTGAAGATCGCGAGTTAGAAGCATTGCAAGAACGTGGTTGGATGAGTCGTACAGGTAGCGACTCAGATCACGGCCGAATCTGATCTAAGCACCGAACAATGGTGCCTCTACGTTCAACACACGTGCAGCCCGGTGACGTCTCCCGCGCCTTGATCCAGCAAGGAGGAGGGAGAGGTTGAGGAAGAAGGCTCCAAAGTAGCACGACGACGTGGTGGTGATGGAGTGGCAGTTCTCTGGCAGGGCTTCACCAATCTCACGCGGAGGAGGAGAGGTGTTGGGGAGGGGAGGAGCTGCGCCTTGGATGTGGCCATGCAGCCCTCCCCTCGCCCCTCTATTTATAAGGAGAAGGGGGAGGGGGCTTGCCCCCCAAGCAAGGGGGGTACCCCCCTTTAGGGTTCCCCCCAAACCCTAGGCGCATGGGCCCTAGGGGGGATGGCGCCCAGCCCACTACGGGCTGGTTCCCTTCCACCTACAACCCATAAGGCCATCCGGGGCAGGTGGACCCTCCCAGTGGACCCTCGGAACCCCTCCGATGGTCCCGGTACAATACTGGTATACCCCTGAATATTTCCGGTGATGGTATGATGACTTCCCATATATAAATCTTCACCTCCGGACTATTCCGGAAGTCCTCGTGACGTTTGGGATCTCATCCGGGACTCCGAACAACATTCGGTAATCACATACAAAACTTCCTAATACACCTAGCGTCATCGAACCTTAAGTGTGTAGACCCTACGGGTTCGGGAACCATGCAGACATGACCGAGACAACTCTCTGGCCAATAACCAACAATGGGATCTGGATACCCATGTTGGCTCCCACATGTTCGTGCCAACCCAACAGACACTTTTAGAGATACCCGTAGTGCACCTTTATAGTCACCCAGTTACTTTGTGACGTTTGGCACACCCAAAGTATTCCTACAGTATCCGGGAGTTGCACAATCTCATGGTCTAAGGAAACATACTTGACATTAGAAAAGCCTTAGCAGACGAACTACATGATCTTGCGCTATGCTTAGGATTGGGTCTTGTCCATCACATCATTCTCCTAATGATGTGATCCCATTATCAATGACATCCAATGTCCATGGTCAGGAAACCGTAACCATCTATTGATCAACGAGCTAGACAACTAGAGGCTCACTAGGGACATCTTGTGGTCTATGTATTCACACATGTATTATGATTTCCGAATAACACAATTATAGCATGAACAATAGACAATTATCATGAACAAGGAAATATAATAATAACCATTTTATTATTGCCTCTAGGGTATATTTCCAACAGTCTCCCACTTGCACTAGAGTCAATAATCTAGTTACATTGTGATGAATGGAACACCCATAGAGTTCTGGTGTTGATCATGTTTTGCTCGAGGAAGAGGTTTACTCAACGGATCTGCGACATTCAGGTCCGTATGCACTTTACAAATGTCTATGTCTCCAGTTTGAACATTTTCACGAATGGAGTTGAAGCGACACTTGATATGCCTGGTCTTCCTGTGAAACCTGGGCTCCTTGGTAAGGGAAATAGCTCCAGTGTTGTCACAGAAGAGAGTCATCGGGCCCGACGCATTGGGAATAACTCCTAGGTCGGTAATGAACTCCTTTATCCAGATTGCTTCTTGTGCTGCCTCCGAGGCTGCGGTGTACTCCGCTTCACATGTAGATCCCGCCACGACGCTTTGCTTGCAACCACACCAGCTGACTGCCCCACCATTCAAAATATACATGTATCCGTTTTGTGACTTGAATTCATCCAGATCTGTATCGAAGCTAGCATCGACGTAACCCTTTACGACAAGCTCTTCATCACCTCCATAAACGAGAAACATATCCTTAGTCCTTTTCAGGTACTTCAGGATATTCTTGACCGCTGTCCAGTGTTCCATGCCGGGATTAAACATATCCTTAGTCCTTTTCAGGTACTTCAGGATATTCTTGACCGCTGTCCAGTGTTCCATGCCGGGATTACTTTGGTACCTTCCTACCAAAATCACGGCAAGGTTTACATCAGGTCTGGTTCACAGCATGGCGTACATAATAGACCCTATGGCCGAGGCATAGGGGACGACACTCATCTTTTCTCTATCTTCTGCGTGGTCCAGAATTGAGTCGTTCTCAATCTCATACCTTGCAATACAGGCAAGAACTCCTTCTTGGACTGATCCATATTGAACTTCTTCAATATCTTGTCAAGGTACGTACTTTGTGAAAGTCCAATGAGGCGTCTTGATCTATCGCTATAGATCTTGATGCCTAATATATAAGAAGCGTCTCCAAGGTCCTTCATTGAAAAATACTTGTTCAAGAAGGCCTTAATGCTTTCCAGGAATTCTATATCATTTCCCATCAATAGTATGTCATCCACATATAATATGAGAAATGTTACACAGATCACACTCACTTTCTTGTAAACACAGGCTTCTCCCTAAGTCTGTGTAAACCCAAACACTTTGATCATCTCATCAAATTGAATGTTCCAACTCCGAGAGACTTGCACCAGCCCATAGATTGTACGTTGGAGCTTGCACACCTTGTCAGCATTCTTAGGATTAACAAAACCTTCCGGCTGCATCATACACAATTCTTCCTTAAGGAAACCATTAAGGAATGCCGTTTTGACGTCCATTTGCCATATCTCATAATCATAGAATGCGGAAATTGCTAACATGATTTGGACGGACTTCAGCTTCGCTACGGGTGAGAAAGTCTCATCGTAGTCAACCCCTTGAACTTGTCGATAACCCTTAGCGACAAGCCGAGCCTTATAGATGGTCACATTACCATCCGCGTCTGTCTTCTTCTAAAAGATCCATTTATTTTCTACGGCTCGCCGATCATCGGGCAAGTCAGTCAAAGTCCATACTTCTTTTCATACATGGATCCTATCTCGGATTTCATGGCTTCTAGCCATTTGTTAGAATCTGGGCCCGCCATCGCTTCTTCATAGTTTGAAGGTTCACCATTGTCTAACAACATGATTTCTAGGATAGGGTCGCCGTACCACTCTGGTGAAGAACGTGTCCTTGTGGACCTACGAAATTCAGTAGAAACTTGATCTGAAGTTTCATGATCATCATCATTAACTTCCTCTCTAGTCGGTGCAGGGACCTCAGGAACATTTTCTTGAGCTGCGCCACTCTCCGGTTCAAGAGGCAATACTTCATCAAGTTCTACTTTCCTCCCACTTATTTCTTTTGAGATAAACTCTTTCTCCAGAAAGGATCCATTCTTGCCAACAAAGATCTTGCCTTCGGATCCGAGGTAGAAGGTATACCCAATAGTTTCTTTAGGGTATCCTATGAAGACGCATTTTTCCGATTTGGGTTCGAGCTTTTCAGGTTGAAGTTTCTTGATATAAACATCGCATCCGCAAACTTTCAGAAATGACAGCTTAGGTTTCTTACCAAATCACAATTCATACGGTGTCGTCTCAACGGATTTCGACGGAGCCCTATCTAAAGTGAATGCGGCAGTCTCTATAGCATAACCCCAAAATGACAGCGGTAGATCGGTAAGAGACATCATAGATCATACCATATCCAATAGAGTGCGATTACGACATTCGGACACACCATTACGCTGAGGTGTTCCAGGCGGCATGAATTGTGAAACAATTCTGCATTTCCTTAAGTGCGTGCCAAATTCGTGACTCAAATATTCTCCCCCATGATCTAATCGTAAGAACTTGATTTTCCTGTCACATTGATTCTCAACCTCACTCTGAAATTCCTTGAACTTTTCAAAGGTCTCAGAATTGTGTTTCATTTATTAGACATACCCATATCTACTCAATTCATTAGTGATGGTGAGAACATAACGATAGCCACCGCGATCCTCAACACTCATTGGACCACACACATCAGTATGTATGATTTCCAATAAGTTGGTTGCTCGCTACATTGTTCTGGAGAACGGAGTCTTGGTCATTTTGTCCATGAGGCATGGTTCGCATGTGTCAAATGATTCATAATCAAGAGACTCCAAAAGTCCATCTGCATGGAGTTTCTTCATGCGTTTGACACCAATGTGACCAAGGCGGCAATGCCAAAAGTATGTGGGACTATCATTATCAACCTTACATCTTTTGGCATTCACACTATGCATATGTGTAACATCACGTTCGAGATTAAATAAGAATAAACCATTGACCAGCAGGGCATGACCATAAAACATGTCTCTCATATAAATAGAACAACCATTATTCTCAGATTTAAATGAGTAGCCATCTTGCATTAAATGAGATCCAGATACAATGTTCATGCTCAAAGCTGGTACTAAATAACAATTATTGAGGTTTAAAACTAATCCTGTAGGTAAATGTAGAGGTAGCGTGCCGACATCGATCACATCGACCTTGGAACCATTCCCGACGCGCATCGTCACCTCGTCCTTCGCTAGTCTCCGTTTATTCCGCAGTTCCTGGTTTGAGTTACAAATATGAGCAATTGCATCGGTATCAAATACCCAGGAGCTACTACGAGTGCTCGTTAGGTACACATCAGTAACATGTATATCACATATACCTTTGGCATTGCCGGCCTTCGTATCCGCTAAGTACTTGGGGTAGCTCAGCTTCCAGTGACCGTTTCCCTTGCAATAAAAGCATTCAGTCTCAGGCTTGGGTCCATTCTTTGGCTTCTTCCCGGCAGCTTGCTTACCGGGCGCGGCCACTCCCTTGCCGTGCTTCTTGAAGTTCTTTTTACCCTTGCCTTTCTTGAACTTAGTGGTTTTATTCACCATCAACACTTGATGTTCCTTTTTGATTTCCACCTCCGCTGATTTCAGCATTGAATATACCTCAAGAATGGTCTTTTCCATCCCCTGCATATTGAAGTTCATCATAAAGATCTTGTAGCTAGGTGGGAGCGACTGAAGAATTCGGTCAACGACCGCATCATCCGGGAGATTAACTCCCAGCTGAGACAAGCGGTTGTGCAACCTAGACATTTTGAGTATGTGCTCGCTGACAGAACTATTCTCCTCCATCTTACAACTGTAGAACTTGTCGGAGACTTCATATCTCTCAACCCGGGCTTAAGCTTGGAAAACCATTTTCAGCTCTTGGAACATCTCATATGCTCTGTGTTGCTCAAATCGCTTTTGGAGCCCCGGTTCTAAGCTGTAAAGCATGCCGCACTGAACCAGGGAGTAATCATCACTGCGCGTCTGCCAGGCGTTCATAACATCTTGATCTGCTGGGAAAACAGGTGCTTCACCTAGCGGTGCATCAAGGACATATGCTTTCCTGGCAGCTATGAGGATAATCCTCAGGTTATGGACCCAGTTCGTGTAGTTGCTGCCATCGTCTTTCACCTTGGTTTTCTCTAGGAATGCGTTGAAGTTGAGGGCAATATTAGCGTGGGCCATTTGATCTACATGACATATTGCAAAGATTTTCAAACTATGTTCATGATAATTAAGTTCATCTAACCAAATTATTTAATGAACTCCCACTCAGATAGACATCCCTCTAGTCATCTAAGTGATACATGATCCGAGTCAACTAGGCCGTGTCCGATCATCATGTGAGACGGCCTAGTCATCATCGGTGAACATCTTCATGTTGATCGTATCTTCTATACGACTCATGTTCGACCTTTCGGTCTTTCGTGTTCCGAGGCCATGTCTGTACATGCTAGGCTCGTCAAGTTAACCTAAGTGTATTGCATTTGTAAATCTGGCTTACACCCATTGTATGCAAATGTTAGAACCTATCTCACCCGATCATCACGTGGTGCTTCGGAACAACAGACCTTAGCAACGGTGCACAGTTAGGGGGAACACCATTCTTGATATTTTAATGAGGGATCATCTTATTTATGCTACCGTCGTTCTAAGCAAATAAGATGTAAAAACATGATAAACATCACATGCAATCAAATAGTGACATGATATGGCCAATATCATTTTGCTCCTTCGATCTCCACCTTCGGGGCGCCATGATCATCATCGTCACCAGCATGACACCATGACCTCCATCATCAGGATCTCCATCGTCGTGTCTTCATGAAGTTGTCTCGCCAACTATTACTTCTACTACTATGGCTAACGTTTAGTGATAAAGTAAAGTAATTACATGACGTTTATGTTGACACGCAGGCCATAAATAAATTAAGACAACTCCTATGGCTCCTACCAGTTGTCATACTCATCGACATGCAAGTCGTGATTCCTATTACAAGAACATGATCAATCTCATACATCACATATATCATTCATCACATCCTTTTGGCCATATCACATCACACGACATATGCTGCAAGAACAAGTTAGACGTCCTCTAATTGTTGTTGCAAGTTTTTACGTGGCTGCTATAGGTTTCTAGCAAGAACGTTTCTTACCTACGCCAAAACCACAACGTGATATGCCAATTTCTATTTACCCTTCATAAGGACCCTTTTCATCGAATCTGATCCGACTAAAGTGGGAGAGACAGACACCCGCTAGCCACCTTATGCAACTAGTGCATGTCAGTCGGTGGAACTAGTCTCACGTAAGCGTACGTGTAAGGTCGGTCTAGGCCGCTTCATCCCACGATGACGCCGAATCAAGATAGGACTAGTAACGGCAAGTAAATTGACAAAATCGATGCCCACAACAACTTGTGTTCTACTCGTGCATAAAAACTATGCATAGACCTAGCTCATGATGCCACTATTGGGGATCATTGCAGAAATTAAATTTTTTCTACGCATCACCAAGATCAATCTATGGAGTAACTAGGAACGAGAGGGGAGTGCATCTTCATACCCTTGAAGATCACGAGTCGGAAGCATTGCAAGAACACGGTTAGAGGAGTCGTACACGTAGCGATTCAGATCGCGGCCGAATCCCATCTAAGCACCGAACAATGGTGGCTCCGCGTTCAACACACATGTAGCCCGGTGACGTCTCCCGCGCCTTGATCCAGCAAGGAGGAGGGTGAGGTTGAGGAAGAAGGCTCCAACAGCAGCACGACCGCGTGGTGGTGATGGAGTGGCAGTTCTCCGGCAGGGCTTCGCCAAGCTCACGCGGAGGAGGAGAGGTGTTGGGGAGGGGAGGGGCTACACCTTGGATGTGGTCATGCAGCCCTCCCCTCGCCCCTCTATTTATAGGGAGAAGGGGGAAGGGGGCCGGCCCCTCTAGATGAGATCTAGAGGGGGGGCCAAGGGGGAGGGGGCTTGCCCCCCAAGCAAGGGGCGCCCCCCTTTAGGGTCTCCCCAAACCCTAGGCGCATGGGCCCTAGGGGGGATGGTGCCCAGCCCACTAGGGGCTGGTTCCCTTCCACCTACAGCCCATAAGGCCCTCCGGGGCAGGTGGACCCTCGGAACCCCTTCGGTGGTCCCGGTACAATACCGGTATACCCCTGAATATTTCCGGTGACCGTATGATCACTTCCCATATATAAATCTTCACCTCCGGACTATTCCGAAACTCCTCGTGACGTCCGGGATCTCATCCGGGACTACGAACAACATTCGGTAATCACATACAAAACTTTCTAATAACCCTAGCGTCATTGAACCTTAAGTGTGTAGACCCTACGGGTTCGGGAACCATGCAGACATGACCGAGACAACTCTCTGGCCAATAACCAACAGCGGGATCTGGATACCCATGTTGGCTCCCACATGTTCCATGATGATCTCATTGGATGAACCACGATGTCGAGGATTCAAGCAATCCCATATACAATTCCCTTTGTCAATTGGTATGTTACTTGCCCGAGATTCGATCGTCGGTATCCCAATACCTCGTTCAATCACGTTACCAGCAAGTCACTTTACTCATTGCGTAACACATCATCCCGTGAACAACCTTTAGTCACATTGATCACATTACGATGATGTCTTACCGAGTGGGCCCAGAGATACCTCTCCATCATACGGAGTGACAAATCCCAGTCTCGATTCGTGCCAACCCAACAGACACTTTCAGAGATACCCGTAGTGCACCTTTATAGTCAACCAGTTATGTTGTGACGTTTGGCACACCCAAAGTATTCCTACAGTATCCGGGAGTTGCACAATCTCATGGTCTAAGGAAAAGATACTTGACATTAGAAAAGCTTTAGTAGAAGAACTACACGATCTTGCGCTATGCTTAGGATTGGGTCTTGTCCATCACATCATTCTCCTAATGATGTGATCCCGTTATCAATGACATCCAATGTCCATGGTCAGGAAACCGTAACCATCTGTTGATCAACGAGCTTGTCAACTAGAGGCTCACTAGTGACATGTTGTGGTGTATGTATTCACACATGTATTCGATTTCCGGATAACACAATTATAGCATGAACAATAGACAATTATCATGAACAAGGAAATATAATAATAACGATTTTATTATTTCCTCTAGGGCATATTTCCAACAAAGGTTACCAAGTTCCTCAAGGTATGATGGTCAAATCATTTTAAAGATGAAGCCACTCGGGAACGTGAAGATAACCTCCATGCTGAATACCCAGACCGGTTCCCTTCTACCTCTTAATTCTCGGGACGAGAATTTCTTTTAGAGGAGGAGAGTGGTAACACCCCGGTGTAATGATGCTACAGTAACACTGGGGTTAAGTTAATCATTTTGATAAACAAGTTGAATTCCAGTTGTATTCAATTTGAATTTATGTGTTAAATTAAAAAATGCTCAGACATTAAATCTAAAATGTTCATCATGTGGCAAATAATCCCTAACTAATTTTGGTGGTGGAACCAACCTTTTATAAAGTGTTTAAATGCCCTTTAATAAGGAAAATAGAAAAGTTTTTTCGTTTTAAATTAAAAAATATAAGAAAAGGGGAGAGCCCTGCCCCTCACCGGGCCTTCGGCCCGGGTAACCCCCTGGCCGGCCCAGCCGCACCTACCTAACCCCCACTCCCTCGCTAACCCTAACCCGGTCGCACCGTTCCCCGCGCGCCCCCACTGCCCCACTTTTCCCTCTCTCCTCTGCCCCCCGTCCCAATCCAGATCAAGGGGTGGCAAGTCCAGCGACTGCGCCCCGCGCCCTCCCCCACGACGCCGGTGCCTGTTCCCGGCGCTGCCCCGCCACCGCTGCGGCTGATGGCCTTGACACACCGGGCCTCACCGTCGTCGTCTCCCTACCTCGCCCCCGACACCCGCGGCGCCCCGAGGCCGACGTCGCCACACGGAGCCCCCCCCCCCCCGTCGCCGGACTTCCTCGTCCACGTCGCTTGCCCCCTCATCTCGCCCTCATCGGCTCTGTCAAGCCTCGCCGACCCACCTACTCTGCAACGGGGGTGAGCTCTCCTTTCCTTCTCGTTCCACGTCGACCAAACGCCATCGTAGCGCCCTAACTGCGACTCGTCGCACCGCCCGCGCCCGCGGCTCGCCTCCCCTGCTTCGACAGCTCGCAGCCACCACCACCGTTGCTGCAACCACGCGCTACCCACCTCTTTGCGGCCTGCGCACATCGCGTCTCGCGCGCCCCTCTACTGCATGCACCGCTCGCACCGTCGTCGCCCCTGGCCGCTACCGCAGGCGCCCTCTAGCTCGCCAGACCACGCGTTTGCCTGCCTGACCGCGCCTCGCCTACCATTGCCCGCTCGACCGGCGCCCCGCTCCGGTCACTTCTGCCACCAACCCCCGTGTCGGCCGCGTCCTGGGGCTGCCCCGCCGGGAATCGCCCTTCCCCCTGGCTGGTTGCGCCCGGGGCCCGTGCCCGTTCGGGCGGCGCCCACACCGGCCGTCTGTTACGCCCGCCCCGTTAGGCCTTGGGCCAATGAAGAATGGGGCCTGCCCCTATTAAAATGAAAATGGAAATAAAAATGTAAAAAAAGGATGGTTAATATAATTAATTAATTAATTACTTAGTTAATTAACTTAATTGACTTTGACTAATTAGCCTAATGGACATATTTAGTCTAGTTAAACCTGCTTAATTAAACTAGACAATGACAATTCGGCCCCACTGCCCCTTTGACCAGTCAACCCAGTCAGAGTTGACTGTTGAGCCTAATGATGTCATAATGACGTCATGCGGATGCAGTAAACTTATTTTCGTTTTAAATTAAATTGCAGAATGTCTTTAAAACTTCGGAAAATCATAGTAATTAAACCGTAGTTCGGATTGAAAAACTTCCTACATCGAAGTTGCTCAGAACGACCAGACGAATCTGGTTACGTGGTCCGTTCATCTGTCACATGCCCCTAGCATGCTGAACATGGAACTTTCCCCGTCCGGTCATCTGTCTGACACAGGTCCGGAACCGGGATTACATTC
Organism: Triticum monococcum; assembly: GCA_034509565.1. NCBI lineage: Eukaryota > Viridiplantae > Streptophyta > Magnoliopsida > Poales > Poaceae > Triticum > Triticum monococcum. The sequence goes on along the minus strand of CM067846.1, from coordinate 245,332,726 downwards.
CCGGTTGAATTCCCCCTTCACCTATATCGTGTAGCCATACGTTAGGTCACACCCGGCACAACATATTGCCACGTTATGCTTTGTGATGTTATGTTTGCTTTATAATTACTGTTTCTTCCCCCTCTTCTCTTCGGTAGACCCCGAGACCGATGCCGCCCCTGTGATCGACAATGTCGACGACGACCCCTCCTTGCCAGAGCAACCAGGCAAGCCCCCCCTTTGATCATCCCGGTATCGCCTATTCCATTCTCTCATGCTTTCATTAGATTTTGCTACTATAATTGTTTGCTCCTATTCTGATGCATAGCCTGCTTTTGTATCTGCTATTGTACCTTACCTGCTTATCCTAAACTACTTAGTATAGGTTGGTTAGTGATCCATCTGTGACCCCCACCTTGTCATTGTTGCCCCTGCTTCATCATTGAAGACCCGATAAACGGGATCGAAGACCAGGCCCCAGCACCGCACATCACTTCCCCTTAGTTGCTCGACACTACTAGGTTACTATCTAGTGCCGAGGGTGAGACCTCTTCAGCACCATTGCTAGCTATTCAATCGTGGTCATCGAGGGTGATTTCCTCCTTAACCACTTCCGATACGGCTCTGTCGTGCAACCCCTCAAGTGTGAACCTCGAGGGTGGATCCTCTTACGTTCACCTTGATGATCACATCGAGTGGAATTCACCGAGGGTGATTCCTTGGGTTTTCCCCTTAAGGTTTGGACACACGGATACTTAGACTTTATAGCAGTTACTTGGAAAGGCGGGTCGACCTTGAGGGGTACCCGCGAGTGATGTGACCTGGAAGGTGCCCGCGAGATACTTACGAGGCGTGGCCGGGCATTCTTAGCCCTTGCTGCAAGTACTCGAGATGGGGCAACGGGGTCACATCTTTCATGAGTCTCTGCTTGTTACCACGTGCTCCTAATCCACTATGATTTGGATATTTCATCTGAGGGGCCTCTTGCCTGATAGCACTAACCATCACGTGGGCATAGTATGGGCGTTCTACGTCCTATGCATCAGCCGAAGCTTAATAGACGTTAGCGACTGAGCGGCGCGCGCCGGGTTGGACTAGTAAGCACCTGCCTTTTTGAAGGAGGTTGCTAGGTCTGCTCACCAGCCGCGTAAGCAACATGCAGGAGTTCTCGGGGAGATGGCCCATGACCCCTGGGGGCATAGGTCTAGTCCGGCATGTTGACCTCTCTATTAAGCCTAGGTCGGGTTGCGGCGTATTGTTTGGCCGAGGCCGGGCATGACCCAGGAAAGTGTGTCCGGCCGGAGTTAATCGAGTGTGGTGGGTAAGTTGGTGCACCCCTGCAAGGAAGAAAACATCTATCAGTAGCCTGTCCTACGGTAATGGACACTTGGAGTTGTATCACGATTGATACAACTAGAACTGGATACTTGTGATGAGAAATGCATGGTGATGAGAATTGGAATGTGTTGACACTTGGATAGTATGGCCCTGGGATTGGTTTCTCGCAAGGAGTCGAGAAAGGATCTTTGGCCGAGGTTGATAACACTTCTACTATTTTACTTTATGCTACTCTACTCCCTCCTGTTGCTGCAAGATGGTGGTTTCCAGAAGATGCTAGTCTTCGATAGGCTAGGCTTTCCCCTTCCCTTCTGGCATTCTGCAGTTTAGTCCACAGATACAACCCATTCCGCGTCGCGAGGGAGGGCCAGAGCGATGAGGGGGCAGCCAGGCAGGGTGGAGGTGGCGCGCGCGCGGCGAGCACATGCCCGGCGTCCTCCTAGCAGCAGCTGGAAGAAGACAAGGAAGGAGGTGGGCTGGGCCAACAGTGCTGGGCCACAGCTGGGCCGCCAGGTTTGCTTTCTCTCTCTCTGCTTTCTGTTTTAATTTGTCTTTTGCCACTGTTTTTCAAATTCAAAACAGAATTCAAACAGTGCAAATAAACCTTTGAATATTTTTATGTTGCTAAATGGATTGTTCCTGATGCACATAAAATATTTCAAAGTTATTTGAATATATATTCTATATATTAAGAATATAGATCCAAATTCAAATACAATATGATTTCAATCCAATGTCCCAAATTATTCCATAAAAATGTTCCAGAATTTTGGTTTGATGTATAGCTCTTTCCAAAATTACCAAAACTATTTTTAGGGCATTTTGGCTTCACTGAATGCATTTTCAGGGTTCTTGCCCTTATTTTGTGTTTTGGTTCCAGTTTTCTATTTCTGACATTTGTTCTAATTTGGTTTTTGAACCAAACTAATTTTTCTGCTTCTGACAATTTTTGCAAGGACTAAATGGCTTATTCCAAAGCCCCTCCACAATTATCAGAATTATTGGACATATGGTTAATATATCACCTATATAAATCCAATGCAAATAGTTATTGGATTAACTCAAATGCCCAAATAAATATTTCTATGACTCCAAAAATATTGGTTTGAATTTTACCTCTTGCCAATATTTTTATAGCTTTAACAGGAACATTTTCTTGGGTTTATTTGAAGCAATTTTTAATGTTGATCTTTTTTTCTAAAATGATTTCTGAGGCTTTCAGCTTTCCCCAATTCAACTTTCAGAAATTTAAACATGATGCAAGCAAGATGCAAACACTAGGCAGCACCAGAAGCTAGGGATGTGACACTCTGTCGTGATCTGGCCACTTTCTACCTCATCTACCTGCTGCTGTGCTACCAAGGCCGCACTAACCACTTGGTTGGTTGCCACCAAGTAAAGCAACAACGGCTCTTGGGGTTTGGGTGCAACCAAGGTAGGCACAGAAGATAGGTAGGCTTGCAATTCTTGCAGCGCTGCATCTGCTTCCAGGGTCCACTTCATGGGTCCTGCCTTCTTCAAAACCTTGAAGAACGGCAGGGCACGCTCGACATACCTAGAGATGAATCTGCTCAGCGCGGGAACACATCCCGTCAAGCGCCTCACATCCTTAACAGTCCTTGGCGCTTGGATCTGCTCAATGGCCTTGGTCTTCTTGGGGTTGGCTTCGATCCCCCGATGGGACACGAAGAACCCAAGTAGCTTGCCGGAGGGAACACCAAATACACACTTCTCTGGATTAAGCTTCAGATTGAACTTGCGTAGATTGGCAAATGTCTCTTCCAAATCCGGGATAATGGTGGCCTTATCCTTGGTTTTGACCATGATATCATCCATATAGGCTTCTATATTTCTATGCAATTGTGGTTCAAACCCGACCTGGACCGCCCTTGCAAAAGTGGACCCTACACTCTTTAATCTGAATGGCATGCAGACAAAGCAATACGTACCACACGGAGTGATGAATGATGTCTTCTCTTCATCTTCCTTGGACATGAAGATCTGATGATATCCTGAGTATGCATCCAGAAAGGAGAGCAAATCACATCCCGAAGTAGAATCCACGATCTGGTCCTTCGGGCTAGCCTTGTTGAGGTCTGTGAAATCAATGTAAAGCCTCCACATCCCATTAGCCTTCTGGACCATTACTGTGGTTTGATAACCATGTAGGATGCAGTACTTCTCTGACCAAACCAGCTGCCTCTAACTTCTTGATATCTTCGGCAATGAACTGCTTCCTCTCCAAGGCCTACCTCCGTACTTTCTGTTTGATAGGTCAGGCATGTGGGAAGACAACACGGTGGTGCTCAATTACCTCCCTGGGAACACCGGGGATATTAGATGGTTGCCAAGAAAACACATCGATATTTGCCCATAGGAAGGAAACGAGCGTGCTTTCCTATTTGTCATCAAGGGTGGCGCTGCTAGTGAAAGTAACATCAACGCCAGCCAACCCTGCCAGGACCTTATTCACATGGGGTGCAGTAACCTTGGATCTCTTGCTGTTGGAACACTCCAGCAAGTCGTCAACGGGTGTCGTGCACTTGGAGGGGGCATGCTTCCCGGTCTCCTTGCCGGAGGTCCTACAATCCGTCTTTTTTCCTTTGCTTTCCTTCGCGGGAACTGTTGCTGCCGCAGCCTCTGCTGCAACTGCATCCCGATACATCTTTTCCACAAAGATGATTGCATCCTTCTTATCTGATGGGATAGTGAGGACTCCTAATGACCCAGGCATTTTCAGGGTGTTGTAAACATAGTGGGATGCTGCCATGAACTTGGCCAGGGCTGGTTGTCCAAGAATCCCATTGTATGGCAGGGGGAGATCGACCACATCAAACACAATCTTCTCAATCTGATAGTTCATCTCTCCCCCAAACGTCACCGGCAACGTAATCTTCCCATTAGGATGACTCCTGCCGGGATTAACTCCTTGAAAAGTGTCGGTGGCCTCTAGTCCTCTTCTCCTATTTGAAGCTTGCTGATAACTGCTGGGGAAATCAGATTCAACCGGGCCCCGCTGTCTACTAGCATCTTTGTGACCTTGAGGTTGTGAATTGTTGGGGAGACCAACAACAGCAAACACCCCACCACAGTGGTGCGATCAGGGTGATCCTCTTCGTAAAAAATGATGGGTGTGTGGGACCATTTGAGCCGTTTCCGAGCATGTGGCCCTGGTTCCACAACATTGACCTCTCGTGCCGATCGCTTGAGTTTGCGATGAGAGGAGTGCAAAGATGCACCCCCATCAATGCATAGGCATCAGTGGCCTTCTGAAATTCCTGCTCACTAGTTTCCTCCTCATCCCGTCCATTACTGGCATCATCACAGATTTCCTTTTCTTGGCCCTTGCCGGGTTTTCCTTGGTTCCGAAAGGGTTTGGGGGTTGATTTGCTTCACTGCTTCGCGGCAGGCAGTGCACATGGCAGCTTCCTTGCGAGGGGCCTTAACCTTGGCCTTCTTGCCGGTACTAGGTGTGCCCGAACCTTCTACAGTCATCACTGCCTTATATCTTGGATTCTTAGTGTGCTTCTTTCCCTTCCTCTGTCTGGTTAATTCATCTTCATCCTCTGAATTAACATTAATGCAATCCTCGTCTCCGGGCCACATCCTTCCTTCTTCCACCCGAGCACCTTTGTCCAGCAACGTATATAGTTCTTTCACAGTCTGGGGCAACCACACATTCATTTGGGAACGAATGCGGCGGTTGCGCACATTGGACTAGAAAGCTGCAAATACTTACTGAATCTCTGCAAATACTTACAAAGGGTTTCTCCTCCCTTCTGTTGGAGAAGCTGCAGGTCGCTGGGCCTGCCGGGCTCTAGGTGGCCACCGGTGAAGGCACCAATGAACTCGTGGGACAGGTCTGCCCATGACGAAATGAATTTCTCCAGCAGGTGCATCAGCCAAGACCTCACATTGGACTTGAGGGCCAAAGGGAAGTAGTTGGCGAACACCTTCTCATCTCTTCCCTCGCAGCCTGAATAGTGATGGTGTAGATGCTCAGAAACTCTGTCAGGTTCAGCCGCCTGTTGTACTTTGTTCGGTATCTCTAGCTTGAACGTGCGAACGGACGGCCAACGGACTTGCCGCAGCTCACGTGAAAAGGCAGGGCAGCCGACCTCAAAAGGTAGGCACTCGCCAACATCGATCGCAGGCTCGTCGACATTGAGGCCGTCGCACCCGTCGGTCTGGCGGGGGTCATTGCGGCGCCATTCGGCGACGACGCGCGCTTCGCCCCGCTGCCTATCTTTCGGGGTTCGACGTTGGCCTGGAAATGCTCGAGGGTCAGAAGAGGCCATCAAGACATCGTCGGGGTCTTGATTCTATTTTACCATCGCCGGCTACCGCGACTGGGACTGAATCGTGGGGACGGCCCCCGTCGTACGGCTAGCGGTGCGGGCGGTTGCTGTTGCTTGGGGTGGCTGCAGTAGGCAAGCTTATCATGAGCCCCCAGATTTGGCGAAACCGAGCAGGCTTTGTATGGTGGCACGCCACTCATCCAACTGCTCGGCTGCTGGCAGGAACCTCGGTAATAGCTAGGCTCGTGCCATGGCTTCCGTGGCCGTGCTTGGCATGGATGTCGATGACGTCGACCGCACCGTCACCTTGCTCTGGATGGTGCCAGCAGCGGCGATGGCGGCGGCGTAGCGCCCACGCTGCTATGGAACGACGGCCGGGGCAGCGGGGTCGCGCGGCGGTGGTGCTCCAAGATCAGCGGCTCCGTTGAGCGTAGCGGCCTGGTTGACTCGTCTGGGAGGAGGCGCATGTGCCATGGCCGCTCCCATGGTGGGGGCGACCGAAGGGCGATGGCTCGCCCCGGACCGAGCACCGTTGCTGCGGCTGTGCTCGTCGGCGAGAGGAGGGGGCGTGGCCGAAGTGACCCCCTCGTCTGCTCCTTGCAGAGCTTGAACATCGAGATGATGCTGATGTTGTTCTCCTCTAGTAGCTCCGGCCCCCGTCTCGATCGCGGGGGAGGTGGTAATGGCGCCACCTGCTCCAACCACGCCCCCAGCAGCGTCCACGTCATTGCATGCCCCCGTTTCCCCTGCAGCGCTAGACGCCATGGGCGGTGGAGCCTTTGAGGTAGATGGATGGGCTGATCTGCTAGATTTCTTCTTGGGCACCATTGTCGATGGTGCTGTCGAGGATGAAGATGTTGATGAAGATGACGCGTGGCATACACTGTCAGGTTCATGCAAGCGCTCCCCCTACCTGGAGTGCCAAATATGTCGTGGGATTTCCGGCGCCCCCTATGGGACCGGGTAGCCCGTTGTTGGTTCGGCGGGGGGACGGCGCGTTGCACAAAGAGAAGACCAGCATACGGCAGCGCGACAGAGAGCACACAAGTGATTTACCCAGGTTCGGGCCGCCACGAGGCATAAGACCCTACTCTTGCTTTAGTGGATTTATGGTGGAATGAATGTGGTGGTGCGTAGTACACTTGCCCGACAAGGTTTGCCTTAGGGGCACAGCAACTAGTCGCATATGGTGGCTTGGGTTTGTCAACTTTCCAACCTTCTAACCCCTCCTACTATTGTTGTCGAACTCGGCGAGAGCGTTCAGATGAGATCGAGCGAGAGAGAGAGACGGAGGTAGATGAGAGAGATTTTGTGCTGCTGAAACTGTCGCTGCGCTTTCTGTTTTTTCATTCACCTTCCTTATGCGATTACAAAGCATGACCAACTAACTCTCCTGGGGTATCGCCATGATCCGCATCAGCCGTGCCATCCCGCGGCTCGCGTCACACAGTGTCGTCAACACCCATGAGAGAAAGAGGGGAAGAGGGTACGTGCATGTCACACCCTGATTTTCATGCCACTACAGTAAAGCTAACAATCATGATAAAATGTGGTTTGACAAAAACTTTTGAGTGTTTTGGACCTTTCCTTGATTGGTTATTGTTTGCTGTTTGCAAGTCCTCTAAAATTCAAATAAATCCTCCAACTCCTATACTTCATCTCCTTGCTCCAAACTCTTGAACCAATGATCATGCCATGTGTATAGAGCAATATAGTATTTTCTTACAAAATAATTTGGCCAAAAAGTATTTTCAAAAATTAGTTTTCCAAAAACCCCTGAATTAAGATTTGTACTGCAAGTACTTAATTCAGGGCAGTAAAAATATTTCCAAAAATATGTTTGACTCCTATTAGATATAGGATACCCAGAAACCACAAAAATATAATTTTAAAAGTTATTTTCCCATTGATTTAAAGGCTTTTTCTTAAGGCCAGAAATGGTCTTTAATAGGTTAAAATTATTTTAAAGCTTGAAAAATATTTTGGAAAACCCTAGGGAAACTCAGTGGACATATATTATCCATATATAAGAGTTTCAACACATGGTCATGTTCAAAATATGGGTCAAATCCCTCAAAACCCCTTTCTGGATATTTCAAGCTATTGAAATATTTGCAAAGGAAATATTCCCCAAAAATTCCAAGAAAATTATATCATGTCACAAATGACATGTTTGATGATCTTGCCAAGTACCATGTCATGGAGAGCAGTATAACCCCATGAAACCCTCTCAAAACCACTTCTGACCTTTTTCAAGTTTGAACAGCTTTGCACTGTCAAACATGTCCAAATGCTCTAAAACTTCGTGCACATTCTAAAATGGTGTAATAATGCATCTAGACCAAATGGCACAAGTTGGAGAGAATTTTATCTTGATCAAAGTACCCAAAAACCCTCTCTGACCAGAATCAAATTTGAACAAGTTTGTACTACCAACTTTCTCTCCTTGACCCCCAACATTTGTGAGCATGTTCACATGACCAAATGAGGCCACTACACCACGTAGTGCATCAAGGAGAAGTGTTATGCTCAACTAGATCTACATAAGTCCATTTCTGTTGATTTCTAGGGTTTACAAAAGTTGCATTGGCAACTTCGCCCAAATGAACTCAATCTTGGTGGAACCTCTTATTTTCTCAGGCCATTTGACCCTGTCAAGCCTCCTGACAAGGGAAGTCCATTTGCTTGCCCAAACCTACATCAAACACCTTTTGGCAGAAACTTAAAATGCATGTTTGGGCTTCTTACACTAATCCAAATGAGTTCTCCTCTTTACCACACCTCCTCCTAACCTCCCTCTACCTCTGGCATTTAGCACAAGTCAATCTGTATTGATCAAGGGGATGGAACCACCAATTTTGTATTCTGGACAGCCCCATTTCCACTCTTCTCCTTCCTCTCTCTTCACCCACTGGCCATCCAAAGCATCCAAGGCCAAGATCCCTTCCCTAGCACTGCCCAAACACTACTGGACATGCAAGGGCGCGCCCACAAGCATAGAAAATGTCCTGGACAGCCATATGGGTGCTCTGGAGCGCGCTACAGTGCACTCCCGCACTGTAGCCGCCCCCTGCCAAGCACCTCCGGCCACCTCGGGCCTCCCTAGCACGCCCGACGAGACGCCTCGGCGTCCGGGAGACGGCAGCTGGTCGGCCCCCTCCTCCCTCTCTCTCTCCTGCCCCTGCTCGCATGCGCACCGGCCGCCCGAGAGCTCCAGTGAGCGAGCTCACACGCGCGACGTCTCTGACCCCTCCCCGCTCCCCCTCTTCCTTCCCCTAGCACTGGACCAGCCTCACAAGAACGGGTCCACGGCACGTCGCCGTTCGCCTATTTAAGGGCCTCCCCGAGCCTCTCCCTCACCACCACTCGCTCCTAACCCCTCCAAATCAGGCCCCTGTGCCATCCACTCTCCTCCAGGAGCACCCGAGGTCGAGATCGAGCTCGAGCTCCGCCGCTTCGGCTCGCCGGAGTTCGCGAGGTATAGGCCTCCCCCGTTCCTACTCAGCCTCGATATGGAATCCCTGCAGCCCTCTGACCCTTTCCCCCTTATTTCCCCTCTCTGTAGCTTCCGGAAATGGCCGGAGTCACCGCCTCCCGGAGCTCCTCCGCCGCAGCTCCTCGTTGCCGGCGAACCAGGCACCCCAGCCGGCCAAGTCCACCACCCACCGACATGCGGCTGTCTCCTGAAGCCATCCCCGCACTCGCTGGAGCTCGCCATGGCCTGCATCGTCACCGGTGAGCACCGCGACCCCCCTGTCCATGGGTTAGTCATGATAGGTGGGCCCCGCCTGTCATCCTCTCCCTCGTTCCCGCGCCCCTCTCTCTCTCTCTGACCTGCGGGCCCTGGCCGTCAGGTTTGAAATGGGCGGGCGCGCACGCTGTGCGCTGGCTCGGCTGGGCCGGCCCGCTGGCTGGGCCTGCTGCGCTGCGGCTGTTCTGGCCCAGCAGACACAGAGCCCTTTTTCCTTTTCTTTTTTTGTAACTTTTCCCAAAAATCCACACGATTAAATAATAATCCAAATGCAATAATTCCAACTCCTAAATTCTTGTAATAATCCCACCTATTTATTGGTGCTGTTTGCACATTTTTCCAGAAAACTTTTCTTCACACAAATCCAATAAAACCGCATTTTCCAATTCTGTGATGAACTTTAGAAAGTCACAAAGAGCTCAAAAGTGATCCAAATGCCATGATTCAAGATCCTAGATACTTCTATGTTCATAACTTAGTTTTTCAACATTTTTCCTAGTACTTTCTATGCCACACAAGATAATGATCCATTTCTTCATATTTGTCAACTTTGCAAATTCATAGGAAAATCATTTCAACTCCAAATCCAGTGAAACCAATTCCTAGATGCTTCTAAAATCATCCTTGGTTAAATGGGTGCCTTTGCTCATTTTTCAAAAATATGTTTCCGTACACTTCTTGCAAATCCATAAACCCCTTGATTCCATCATATCAAAACGTTTAGAAATATTCACTTATCCAATTCCATTGAAATCACTTTGGTCATTCCTCATATGACCAGAGGTGTCCTAGAAAAGTCCAAGTCACATTTTTAGAGCACTTTTATTTTCTACCTTGTTGTGTTGCTTATTGTGGTTGCTTTCGACGATAGTTGACGAAGTAGACGAAATGCTTGGAGTTGGACCAGAGATATTTGAAGACCTCGAAGACTTTGTTAAAACAGGCAAGCAGCCCTTTGACCATGATGAACCATTTTACATCATGATGGTATTTTCGTTGCTTCACTGAGTGCATGATATATTTTGAATGGCAACCTTGCTAGTCTTGCCTCCGTTGCATACTCCATTGATACTTGCATTGTTCATGACTCTACCCTTGCTTAGAGTTGTGTTGTTGGGTTGTAGAAATATGCTATAGTAGATGGCTACGCAAAGTGGGTCAGGGTTATGCATGGAAAGAAACAAGTGTGGTTTGACATACTTGCAAATAGCCCAGTGGGTGCCACTAATGCCCCTGGGAGATGATGATGAACTAGGTCACTACTTGGTGGAGAAGTAGTGTACCGAGGCCCGATAAAAGTGTTGTTTACAGAGACGGATTAGATTTAAGATTTGTCGACTGTCCCAACCTTACATGCGCAACCACTCTACTCTTGTATGGGAAAGGGCATTATTGATTACCTAGGCCGATACTAGCTTGGAGCCCGCATTACTAGTGACGGGAGAGTTGTTGGTGCGCTCTCTCGGGACGGGGTCGTGCCAGGTAGGGTGGCCAAGAACATTTTTATGGGGCACCGGACACACCGTTGGTACCCCGTGCTAGTGGTATGTGATGAATATGGGAGCAAGGCTCCACAATTTGTAAGTTGTGAAATGTTGGGCACGGGGGTTACTACCAATCGAGTGGACTCCATGTTAGTGTCATTTAGGGAAAGATAGTGATCGGGTGCTTGTTGGGGAACGCAGTAATTTCAAAAAAATTTCCTACGCACACGCAAGATCATGGTGATGCATAGCAACGAGGGGGAGAGTTTGATCTACGTACCCTAGTAGATCGCAACGGAAGCGTTGACGCAACATAGAGGAAGTAGTCGTACGTCTTCTTCCCGATCCGACCGATCCAAGCACCGTTACTCCGGCACCTCCGAGTTCTTAGCACACGTTCAGCTCGATGACGTTCCTCGGGCTCCGATCCAGCAAAGCGTCGAGGAAGAGTTCCGTCAGCATGACGGCGTGGTGACGATCTTGATGTACTACCGACGCAGGGCTTCGCCTAAGCACTGTAACGGTATGATCGAGGTGGAATTTGGTGGCAGGGGGCACCGCACACGGCTAAGGAACGATCTCAAGGATCAACTTGTGTGTCTTGGGGTGTCCCCTGCCCCTGTATATAAAGGTTGGAGGGAGGGGGGCTGGCCGGCCAAAGAGGGGAGGCGCAGGAGGAGTCCTACTCCCACCGGGAGTAGGACTCCCCCCTCCAATCCTATTCCAACTAGGACTCCTTGGGAAAAAGGGAGAGGGAAAGAGAGAGAGGTGGCCGGCCACCTCTCCTAGTCCTAATAGGACTAGGGGAGGGGGGGAGGTGCACAGCCCTCCTTGGCAGCCCCTTTCACCTTTCCACAATGGCCCATGTAGGCCCATTTGGCTGCCGGGGGGTTCCGGTAACCCTCCCGGTAATCCGGTAAAATCCCGATTTCACCCGGAACACTTCCGATGTCCAAACGTAGACTTCCAATATATCAATCTTTACGTCTCGACCATTTCGAGACTCCTCGTCATGTCCGTGATCTCATCCGGGACTCTGAACAACCTTCGGTACATCAAAATGCATAAACTCATAATAACTGTCATCGTAACGTTAAGCGTGCGGACCCTACGGTTCGAGAACAATGTAGAAATGACCGAGACACGTCTCCGGTCAATAACCAATAGCGGGACCTGGATGCCCATATTGGCTCCTACATATTCTACGAAGATCTTTATCGGTCAGACCGCATAACAACATACGTTGTTCCCTTTGTCATCGGTATGTTACTTGCCCGAGATTCGATCGTCGGTATCCAATACCTAGTTCAATCTCGTTACTGGCAAGTCTCTTTACTCGTTCCGTAATACATCATCTCATAACTAACATCTTAGTTATTATGCTTGCAAGGCTTATGTGATGTGTATTACCGAGAGGGCCCAGAGATACCTCTCCGACAATCGGAGTGACAAACCCTAATCTTGAAATACGCCAACCCAACATCTACCATTGGAGACACCTGTAGTACTCCTTTATAATCACCCAGTTACGTTGTGACGTTTGGTAGTACCCAAAGTGTTCCTCCGGTAAACGGGAGTTGGCATAATCTCATAGTTATAGGAACATGTATAAGTCATGAAGAAAGCAATAGCAACATACTAAACGATCGGGTGCTAAGCTAATGGAATGGGTCATGTCAATCAGATCATTCAACTAATGATGTGACCTCGTTAATCAAATAACAACTCTTTGCTCATGGTTAGGAAACATAACCATCTTTGATTAACGAGCTAGTCTAGTAGAGGCATACTAGTGACACTCTTTTGGTCTATGTATTCACACATGTATTATGTTTCCGGTTAATACAATTCTAGCATGAATAATAAACATTTATCATGATATAAGGAAATAAATAATAACTTTATTATTGCCTCTAGGGCATATTTCCTTCAGTCTCCCACTTGCACTAGAGTCAATAATCTAGATTACACAGTAATGATTCTAACACCCATGGAGCCTTGGTGCTGATCATGTTTTGCTCGTGGAAGAGGCTTAGTCAACGGGTCTGCAACATTCAGATCCGTATGTATCTTGCAAATCTCTATGTCTCCCATCTGGACTAAATCCCGGATGGAGTTGAAGCGTCTCTTGATGTGTTTGGTTCTTTTGTGAAATCTGGATTCCTTTGCCAAGGCAATTGCACCAGTATTGTCACAGAAGATTTTCATTGGACCCGATGCACTAGGTATGACACCTAGATCGGATATGAACTCCTTCATCCAGACTCCTTCGTTCGCTGCTTCCGAAGCAGCTATGTACTCCGCTTCACATGTAGATCCCGCTACGACGCTTTGTTTAGAACTGCACCAACTGACAACTCCACCGTTTAAAGTAAACACGTATCCGGTTTGCGATTTAGGATCGTCCGGATCAGTGTCAAAGCTTGCATCAACGTAACCTCTTACGGTGAGCTCTTTGTCACCTCCATATACGAGAAACATATCCTTAGTCCTTTTCAGGTATTTCAGGATGTTCTTGACCGCTGTCCAGTGATCCACTCCTAGATTACTTTGGTACCTCCCTGCTAAACTTATAGCAAGGCACACATCAGGTCTGGTACACAGCATTGCATACATGATAGAGCCTATGGCTGAAGCATAGGGAACATCTTTCATTTTCTCTCTATCTTCTGCAGTGGTCGGGCATTGAGTCTGACTCAACTTCACACCTTGTAATACAGGCAAGAACCCTTTCTTTGCTTGATCCATTTTGAACTTCTTCAAAATCTTGTCAAGGTATGTGCTTTGTGAAAGTCCAATTAAGCGTTTTGATCTATCTCTATAGATCTTTATGCCTAATATGTAAGCAGCTTCCCTGAGGTCTTTCATCGAAAAACTTTTATTCAAGTATCCCTTTATGCTATCCAGAAATTCTATATCATTTCCAATGAGTAATACAGGCTTCTCCAAAAGTCTGTATAAACCCAAATGCTTTGATCACACTATCAAAGCGTTTATTCCAACTCCGAGATGCTTGCACCAGTCCATAAATGGATCGCTGGAGTTTGCACACTTTGTTAGCTCCTTTAGGATCGACAAAACCTTCGGGTTGCATCATATACAACTCTTCTTCCAGAAATCCATTCAGGAATGCGGTTTTTACATCCATTTGCCAAATTTCATAATCATAAAATGCGGCAATTGCTAACATGATTCAGACAGACTTAAGCATCGCTACGGGTGAGAAAGTCTCATTGTAGTCAACTCCTTGAACTTGTCGAAAACCTTTTGCGACAAGTCGAGCTTTGTAGATAGTAACATTACCATCAGCGTCAGTCTTTTTCTTAAAGATCCATTTATTCTCAATTGCTTGCCGATCATCGGGCAAGTCAACCAAAGTCCATACTTTGTTCTCATACATGGATCCCATCTCAGATTTCATGGCTTCAAGCCACTTTGCGGAATCTGGGCTCACCATCGCTTCTTCATAGTTCGTAGGTTCATCATGATCTAGTAGCATGACTTCCAGAACAGGATTACCGTACCACTCTGGTGCGGATCTTACTCTGGTTGATCTACGAGGTACAGTAGTATCTTGATCTAAAGTTTCATGATCATCATCATTAACTTCCTCTCTTATTGGTGTAGTTCTTACAGAAACAGTTTTCTGTGATGTACTATTTCCCAATATCGGAGTAGGTACAGTTACCTCGTCAAGTTCTACTTTCCTCCCACTCACTTCTTTCGAGAGAAACTCCTTCTCAAGAAAGTTTCCGAATTTAGCAACAAAAGTCTTGCCTTCGGATCTGTGATAGAAGGTGTATTCAATAGTTTCCTTTGGATATCCTATGAAGACACACTTCTCTGATTTGGGTTCGAGCTTATCAGGTTGAAGCTTTTTCACATAAGCATCGCAGCCCCAAACTTTAAGAAACGACAACTTTGGTTTCTTGCCAAACCATAGTTCATAAGGCGTCGTCTCAACGGATTTAGATGGTGCCCTTTTTAACGTGAATGCGGCCGTCTCTAAAGCATAACCCCAAAATGATAGCGGTAAATCAGTAAGAGACATCATAGATCGCACCATATCTAGTAAAGTACGATTACGACGTTCGGACACACCATTACGTTGTGGTGTTCCGGGTGGCGTGAGTTGCGAAACTATTCCACAATTTTTCAAATGTACACCAAACTCGTAACTCAAATATTCTCCTCCACGATCAGATCATAGAAACTTTATTTTCTTGTTACGATGATTTTCAACTTCACTCTCAAATTCCTTGAACTTTTCAAATGTTTCAGACTTATGTTTCATTAAGTAGATATACCCATATCTGCTTAAATCATCTGTGAAGGTGAGAAAATAACGATATCCGCCACGAGCCTCAATATTCATCGGACCACATACATCGGTATGTATGATTTCCAATAAATCTGTTGCTCTCTCCATAGTACCGGAGAACTGTGTTTTAGTCATCTTGCCCATGAGGCACGGTTCGCAAGTACCAAGTGATTCATAATCAAGTGGTTCCAAAAGCCCATCAGCATGGAGTTTCTTCATGCGCTTTACACCGATATGACCTAAACGGCAGTGCCACAAATAAGTTGCACTATCATTATCAACTCTGCATCTTTTGGCTTCAACATTATGAATATGTGTATTACTACTATCGAGATTCAATAAGAATAGACCACTTTTCAAGGGTGCATGACCATAAAAGATATTACTCATATAAATAGAACAACCATTATTCTCTGATTTAAATGAATAACCGTCTCGCATCAAACAAGATCCAGATATAATGTTCATGCTCAACGCTGGCACCAAATAACAATTATTTAGGTCTAATATTAATCCCGAAGGTAGATGTAGAGGTAGCGTGCCGACCGCGATCACATCGACTTTGGAACCGTTTCCCACGCGCATCGTCACCTCGTCCTTTGCTAGTGTCCGCTTATTCTGTAGTCCCTGTTTCGAGTTGCAAATATTAGCAACAGAACCAGTATCAAATACCCAGGTGCTACTGCGAGCATTAGTACGGTACACATCAATAACATGTATATCACATATACCTTTGTTCACCTTGCCATCCTTCTTATCCGCCAAATACTTGGGGCAGTTCCGCTTCCAGTGACCAGTCTGCTTGCAGTAGAAGCACTCAGTTTCAGGCTTAGGTCCAGACTTGGGTTTCTTCTCTTGAGCAGCAACTTGCTTGCCGTTCTTCTTGAAGTTCCCTTTCTTCTTCCCTTTGCCCTTTTTCTTGAAACTAGTGGTTTTGTTAACCATCAACACTTGATGCTCCTTCTTGATTTCTACCTCCACAGCTTTCAGCATAGCGAAGAGCTCGGGAATAGTCTTGTTCATCCCTTGCATATTATAGTTCATCACAAAGCTCTTGTAGCTTAGTGGCAGTGATTGGAGAATTCTGTCAATGACGCAATCATCCGGAAGTGTAACTCCCAATTGAATCAAGTGATTATTATACCCAGACATTTTGAGTATATGCTCACTGACAGAACTGTTCTCCTCCATCTTGTAGCTATAGAACTTATTGGAGACTTCATATCTCTCAATCCGGGCATTTGCTTGAAATATTAACTTCAACTCCTGGAAAATCTCATATGCTCCATGACGTTCAAAACATCGTTGAAGTCCCGGTTCTAAGCCGTAAAGCATGGCACACTGAACTATTGAGTAGTCATCAGCATTGCTTTGCCAGACGTTCATAACTTCTGGTGTTGCTCTTGCAGCAGGCCTGGCACTCAGCGGTGCTTCCAGGACGTAATTCTTCTGTGCAGCAATGAGGATAATCCTCAGGTTACGGACCCAATCCGTGTAATTGCTACCATCATCTTTCAACTTTGCTTTCTCAAGGAATGCATTAAAATTCAACGGAACAACAGCACGAGCCATCTATCTACAATCAACATAAACAAGAAAGATACTATCAGGTACTAAGTTCATGATAATTTTTAAGTTTAGTTAATATACTTAAGAACTCCCACTTAGATAGACATCCCTCTAATCCTCTAAGTGATCACGTGATCCAAATCAACTAAACCATAACCAATCATCACGTGAGATGGAGTAGTTTTCAATGGTGAACATCAATATGTTGATCATATCTACTATATGATTCACGCTCGACCTTTCGGTCTCCGTGTTCCGAGGCCATATCTGTATATGCTTGGCTCGTCAAGTATAACCTGAGTATTCCGCGTGTGCAACTGTTTTGCACCCGTTGTATTTGAACGTAGAGCCTATCACACCCGATCATCACGTGGTGTCTCCGCACGAAGAACTTTTGCAACGGTGCATACTCAGGGAGAACACTTCTTGATAATTTAGTGAGAGATCATCTTATAATTCTACCGTCAATCAAAGCAAGATAAGATGCATAAAAGGATAAACATCACATGCAATCAATATAAGTGATATGATATGGCCATCATCATCTT
This sequence comes from Triticum monococcum, assembly GCA_034509565.1. NCBI lineage: Eukaryota > Viridiplantae > Streptophyta > Magnoliopsida > Poales > Poaceae > Triticum > Triticum monococcum. The sequence continues at coordinate 245,315,438 of CM067846.1, read as the reverse complement.
GTGCTTTGTGATCTCCATCTCCGAAGCATCGTCCTGATCACCATCGTCACCGGCGCGACACCTTGATCTCCATCGTAGCATCGTTGTCGTCTCGCCAATCTTATGCTTCCACGACTATCACTACCTCTTAGTAATAAAGTAAAGCATTACATCGCGATTGCATTGCATACAATAAAGCGACAACCATATGGCTCCTGCCAGTTGCCGATAACTCGGTTACAAAACATGATCATCTCATACAATAAAATCAGCATCATGCCTTGACCATATCACATCACAACATGCCCTGCAAAAACAAGTTAGACGTCCTCTACTTTGTTGTTGCAAGTTTTACGTGGCTGCTACGGGCTTAAGTAAGAACTCATCTCGCCTACGCATCAAATAGACTCCGTTTTAACCTTCTCAAGGACCGGGCGTAGTCACACTTGGTTCAACTAAACTTGGAGAGGCAGTCTTCCGCAAGCCATCTATGTGCAAAGCACGTCGAGGGAACCAGTCTCGCGTAAGAGTACGCGTAAGGTTGGTCCGGATCGTCTCGTCCAACAATACCGCCGAACCAAAGTATGACATGCTGGTAGGCAGTATGACTTGTATCGCCCACAACTCACTTGTGTTCTACTCGTGCATATAACATCAAACCATAAAAACCTAGGCTCGGATGCCACTGTTGGGGAACGCAGTAATTTCAAAAAATTTCCTACGCATACGCAAGATCATGGTGATGCATAGCAACGAGGGGGAGAGTCTGATCTACGTACCCTAGTAGATCGCAACGGAAGCGTTGACGCAACGTAGAGGAAGTAGTCGTACGTCTTCTTCCCGATCCGACCGATCCAAGCACCGTTACTCCGGCACCTCCGAGTTCTTAGCACACGTTCAGCTCGATGACGTTCCTCGGGCTCCGATCCAGCAAAGCGTCGAGGAAGAGTTCTGTCAGCACGACGGCGTGGTGACGATCTTGATGTACTACCGACGCAGGGCTTCGCCTAAGCACTGTAACGGTATGATCGAGGTGGAATTTGGTGGCAGGGGGCACCGCACACGGCTAAGGAACGATCTCAAGGATCAACTTGTGTGTCTTGTGGTGTCCCCTGCCCCCGTATATAAAGGTTGGAGGGAGGGGGGCTGGCCGGCCAAAGAGGGGAGGCGCAGGAGGAGTCCTACTCCCACCGGGAGTAGGACTCCCCCCTCCAATCCTATTCCAACTAGGACTCCTTGGGAAAAAGGGAGAGGGAAAGAGAGAGAGGTGGCCGGCCACCTCTCCTAGTCCTAATAGGACTAGGGGAGGGGGGAGGTGCGCAGCCCTCCTTGGCAGCCCCTTTCACCTTTCCACAATGGCCCATGTAGGCCCATTTGGCTCCCGGGGGGTTCCGGTAACCCTCCCGGTAATCCGGTAAAATCCCGATTTCACCCGGAACACTTCTGATGTCCAAACGTAGACTTACAATATATCAATATTTACGTCTCGACCATTTCGAGACTCCTCGTCATGTCCGTGATCTCATCCGGGACTCTGAACAACCTTCGGTACATCAAAATGCATAAACTCATAATAACTGTCATCGTAACGTTAAGCGTGCGGACCCTACGGTTCGAGAACAATGTAGACATGACCGAGACACGTCTCCGGTCAATAACCAATAGCGTGACCTGGATGCCCATATTGGCTCCTACATATTCTATGAAGATCTTTATCGGTCAGACCGCATAACAACATACGTTGTTCCCTTTGTCATCGGTATGTTACTTGCCCGAGATTCGATCGTCGGTATCCAATACCTAGTTCAATCTCGTTACTGGCAAGTCTCTTTACTCGTTCCGTAATACATCATCTCATAACTAACATCTTAGTTATTATGCTTGCAAGGCTTATGTGATGTGTATTACCGAGAGGGCCCAGAGATACCTCTCCGACAATCGGAGTGACAAACCCTAATCTTGAAATACGCCAACCCAACATCTACCATTGGAGACACCTGTAGTACTCCTTTATAATCACCCAGTTACGTTGTGACGTTTGGTAGTACCCAAAGTGTTCCTCCGGTAAACGGGAGTTGCATAATCTCATAGTTATAGGAACATGTATAAGTCATGAAGAAAGCAATAGCAACATACTAAACGATCGGGTGCTAAGCTAATGGAATGGGTCATGTCAATCAGATCATTCAACTAATGATGTGACCTCGTTAATCAAATAACAACTCTTTGTTCATGGTTAGGAAACATAACCATCTTTGATTAACGAGCTAGTCTAGTAGAGGCATACTAGTGACACTCTTTTGGTCTATGTATTCACACATGTATTATGTTTCCGGTTAATACAATTCTAGCATGAATAATAAACATTTATCATGATATAAGGAAATAAATAATAACTTTATTATTGCCTCTAGGGCATATTTCCTTCAGTGCTTACCCCGGGTACTTGAGGTATCGCGGGTCATGCATGACATGGAAGTTCCCCCGATCTTGTGGGTAAAGTGTGCAACCTCTTCAGAGTGTAAAACTATTCGAATAGCCGTGTCCACGGTCAAGGACAGTTGGGTGGTGCTGCTTAGACTACGTCCATATGTTTCTCACAAACAACATGGTTTGGTAAATCTATTGATGTAATTTGTGAGGAAGTCACGATGAGCTTGAGCATGAGTTGTTCATAACTCTCTCTCGATGTTGATGTCTGTAACCTCCTGATACTTGTTGCGGACGCATTCATATCCTTGATAAATGTTGATCATACTTGCATGAGAAAAACTAGCTTTCTACAAAAATGCCAAATTAGCAGTAGTGCCTTGCATAATTATTCTGTTATCACCCTTGGGATGCTTGCGAGTACATTCAAAGTACTCATTGGCTTGCCACTGGTTATTTTATTGGCCAGGCATGAAAGAGCACGATATGAAGAAGAGTACTTCGGTGACGAGCATGCGAGCTAGGACGCTTCCCAGTCAGAATGCCTGTAGGGTTAAGGCAGATGGCATGGGTCCAAGTTATCGACGAAGATTTCCGCTGCGATGTTATACTCAAGACTTGACCATAATGGTCCTACTTGTGTAAAACGGTATGTATGGATGTAAGACTCTTGTTATTCAGCTTCTGTGTGTTTAGTGAGCATTGATCTCTGGGATCACTATACATGTGCATTCGGTGATCATGACTTATGAGTCGGGGTCCCCACAGAGCTGTTATCAGGGCCATCTTGACTGTAGGAAGCCTTAGTTAGCATGGTCGTTAGTTAGGGTAAAACTATTTCCAAAGCTATTACAAAATTTCAAAACTATCTATACTTCTCTTCCCTTCTCAGTTTTTCGAAAACTAAGGTATACTTTCCTTATTGATCTCTTCCCCTTCAAAACCTTTGGTCGCTAGAACCCTTATGCCCCTGACCACTGGATTCCTTGTAATCCTCGTGGATAATCTAGAAGGAAGCTGCCTTGCCAGACATTCACCCACATCTCCTGAACACAAGATTGGCGACATCACAACAAGACGATACCAACAGAAGATACATCCTCGAGGGATGAGGACCTGAAGGCCCAGGAGATGGTGACACCCTTGACACTGCCCCAAGATGATGCAACCTTAGCCTACGACGACCAGGGCATAGGATATGCAAGATCATGATATACATCGCTAATCGGGTAACCCTGTCACTACCGTTGTTGTATCGGCGACCACCGGTGGATGAGAACCTAGCCATTTGGTCCGCCTCACTATAGTGAGCAGGAAAACGGTTCTGTTCATCCCCCGCTCTCGGTGACGATATTGTCAACAATGTGTCCGACAGATTGGACCTCTATTATGCCTTGTTAATGTCATTGCATAAAGGATGGCCACCTGGAATCGCTGACACCTTAAAAAGGCAAAAGCGATCATCATGATTAAGAGGACAAGAGAAGACCAAGTCAATGCCAGCCACGAGGAACCACCTTCACCCCATCATCTCATTAGGCGAGAAGTGTTGAAGATTCTTCAGGCCAACCCAGATCATTTCATCAAACAACTACAAAAGACGTAGCAACACCTGAGGAAAAATCGAGAAGACTGCATGAGGCATGAAATAAAGCACGACTGCTGAGTCCGAGAACCCCTAGGGTAGGATGAGTCGTGTACCCCCCTATGCACAGTCGAGTCCGTATGATGGTTCAAATAGAACCATGGTTGTGTGTTGCTTGTTTTTATATGATTGTGTTTTGATATCAGCCACCCTTTTGCCCTAGGCAGCTAGTATGCGGCTATATCACCTGCCTTATTTTATTGTTTGTGTTTGGCCCTTTCAACCCTTGTTTGTTTGCACTTGTGTCAGATTTCGGGTTCCGGCAGACTCTTAAGGTTCGAACACTGGGGTGCGCACGGAAATCTCACCTTCAACCTCTCCGTCTCGATGGGATCTAAACAACTAAAAGAGCTGCACGAAAGACACAAGATTTATACTGGTTCGGGCCACCGATGTGGTGTAATACCCTACTCCAGTGTGTGGTGGATGGATTGCCTCCTGGGGCTAGTGTGGATGAACAATACAAGGAAGAATAGCCTTGTGAGGGTCTGCTCTTGGCTGTGGTGATGAACTGCTATGAAGAGTTCAGTCACCTTTCTCTCTCTTTCTCTCTCAGATCCCGGAGCGAACAACCAGGAATCGAACCACCAGGAATCGAACCCCCAGGAATCGAACGAACCCCTTGCTATGTGGGTGGCTAGTCCTATTTATAGAGGCCCTGGTCCTCTCCCCAAATATTGAGCGGGAAGGGATCCAACAATGGCGGGCTAATTTGAAGGGGGACAGCGAGTACATCTATCCTGACAAAAGTAGTCTTCGCCTGCCAAAGGCTCTAGTGATGACGCCACGCGGGGCTCCATGGTGACCTCCGTCTTGTAGTCCTCCTGGTCTTGGTCTCGTTGCACCGAAGTGGCAACCTTTGCCTGATGCCTCGGTACTCCGCGGATACGCTTGCCCCCTTTGCAGCAAAGAGGAAAGAGGGACGCTGCGCGCGCTGGCACCCGCCTGGTGCCCTGTGTCGTCATGGCTTGCGTCATGGGCACCTCGCGAGGTACCCCGCCTTGAACTCTCCGCCTCCTCGCGAGCCAGCCTGACGAGGCTGTGCCTGAGGATGCACCGTGTCGTCCGCCTCGCGAGGCTTGGCCCCTCGCGAGAGTCTTGAGCCTCGTGTTGATGAAGATGGGCCGCGCTGGGCCCCCACTTGAGCCACGCCGCAGGCCGCAGGAAGGCAAGTCTAGGGACCGCCGTTCCCAGAACGCCGACAGTAGCCCCTGGGCCCAAGGTGCGCATGGACTTGGCTGTGCCGAGAGGCGAAAGGGCAAGGGCGAAGCGCCGCGGGCCCCAACAGCCTGCGGCCTTGGACGCCGCGTGGCGGTTGATTGGACGTGGCGCCTCCGCTTCCCCATGACGCCTTGGTGATCACGCGAGTTGGGCAAGTCCCTGCATGCAGAACGTGTTATGATTACCTGTGATCATGGAGACCGGCGGTTGGCCTTCGCCGGCTATAAGTACGGCACCGCTCGTGCCCGTCGAGTCCATCTCCTCTTGCTCTCTCCTTCGCCTCAGTTCTTGCTCCGTCTTGGTGTGATGGCTCCGATTCGCCGATTCTCTGCAGTGGAGAAGGGAAAGGCTCCTCGAGAAGGGCCAGACCCTCTCCCGCCGAAGAAGCGACTCGCCCGTTGCAGCCGGGACGATGAGGACCATCCGGTGGTGGCGAGGCCCTAGGGTGAGCGGGCTCCACCGGGGTTCCCGCTGCCTTTGTACGCCCACGTCGAGGGCCCCGGAGGTGTTGATGCTGATACCCGCGGTCAGTGCCGTCGTCGGCGCCGTCGGGTTATGAAGGCGTGGGCGGTTCCTCCTCGAGTCCATGCCGAGGGCTCCTCCCATGAGTTCATGCTCCACGTCGTCACTCCTCTTCAGTCCTGGATCCGCCTTCCTCCCTTCTTTGCCTCCATGGTTCTTCTTTAGCTTCCTGCACATGCATCACGCCTCGGGGAGGCATTTAAACTTGCGTTTGGCATTGAGATTGACAGTATGGACTGTAATATTTTCTTTTAAGTTCCTTGGATTTTATGCTTTTCTTCCCTGCTTGCTTGGGTCCTATGCCGGCAGGGCCCGGCCCCGCGCATGCCTCACCCAGCATCAGCCCCGACCGGAAACCAGGACGGGACCAAAGGAGTGAGGGGCCACGTGACAAGTTAGGCTCCGGAGTCGCGATGCTCAGGAGTCCCCCTTGGCGCTCGAACAACAACTAGGGAAGCGTGATGTAGGTTTGTTTTCCGTTCTACGTCTGCAGAGCCCGACCCCGCGCGTACCTCACCCAGCATAGCCTTTCGGAACTAAGGAGTGAGGGGCTACGGAGCCAGTTAGGCTCCTGAGTCGCGATGCTCAGGAGTCCCCCTTGACGCGCGTACAGCGGGTGATAAAGCGAGATGTAAGCGCGGCTACCGTTCTATGTCCGCAGAGCCCGGCCCCGCGCGTACCTCACCCAGCATAGCCTTTCGGAACTAAGGAGAGAGGGGCTACGGGACCAGTTAGGCTCCTGGGTCACGATGCCCAGGGGTCCCCCTTCACGCGCAAACGGCCTTCATACCTTGGCTCCGCTCGGGGAGAGACGCGCGGCGAACTAGGCCCGAGGGGCTTGGCTGGGCGGCGTACCTCTGGGCGTGACCCAGCCGTAGCCCCCGTCCCCAGCCCCCTCGCGCGGTGCTCCCGAGGGGAGGCGTTGCGATGAGGCCAGCCACTGAGCTCTGGGCTCCCTGAGGTTAACGCGGCCCGGAGGCCACTCTCAGTTGTTTATCACTAGCGCGGAGCATAGCGCTTCCGTATGTGTACGGGCATAGCCGCTCCTCGGCAGTGTCATCAGCCAGCGCGGAGCATGGTGCTCCCACTGGTACGTGGGAGGGGGCTCCCCTCTGGGAGGAGCCTCCGGGGCGTATACAGCCCCGCCCTGACATGTGATCGGCATGGTAGAGCTGGGTGAGGTGTATCTGGGCACCCGTGAGCCAGCGCGGGACTCACGAGGCCCTACCTCTGGGCGGGTTTCGCCCGGCACTGGGCCATATCTTGAGATGTGTCCCTGCAAAATTTGGTTAGATGCCGGTACTCTACGTCCTCGGGTCCCGGCCCTCGAGCTTGTCTCAGCCGTCGCTGGTATGCCAGGTCGCGATGCCGTGGCAAGGCCAGAGGGTGAGGGCTGGAGAGCCATTAAGAGCCCTGAGCCGCGATGCTCAGGCACCCCCCCTTTAACGTGCAAGTAGTCGACATGGAGGAAAAGGGATGCCGCGGACGGGCAACAAGCAATCAAGCGTGACAAGGAAATGCATAGTTGGAAATAAACGCGACGGAGATACACGCCGCTGGGTCTGGCCCGAACGGCTTAGGGATGATGCAGCGCGAGGGGCGCCCCCAACAAGGCAAACTAACGACGGAAAGGTAAATGCAGATACATGCCGCGGGGACGGACCCACGCGGCCTGGGAGTGAGGCAACCCTGGGAGGGTGCTCCCAGCTGAGAACGGAACTTGAAAGATGTCACCTGAGGATGTCGTCGGCGTAGTGGCGTTGGTGCAGCAGACTTGACGGGCTGCAGAAGCCGATCCTCACGAGCCCCCAGGCCCCGGGGCCTCGGGAGGCTCCGGAGGCGCTGGTGACTCCTCGCGAGCTGCCTCCATCTCCGCCAAGGCCACGGAACGCCTATCTTTCTGAGCCTCCACGATGCCCCTCATGAGGCGCTGGTACGCCGCAGCCATGCTCGGCAGGCCGTAAGGCACGCGAACATAGCTGTGGGGAGGACCTCCGCAGCGCCCCACTTGCAAGGGCCAGAGGCGCTCCGTTGTGGCGATCCGATTGAGCCCTGGTACGTTAACGCAGACGCGCAGCCCACCATCCTCGCCTGGATGTGGGGCCATGGCTGGCAAGCGGCGGCAACCTCTCATGATCCTTGTCTCCTGTAGCTTTTGAATGGCCTCATCAACGAACTCTTGCTGGTCTGATCTTCCTCGCCTGGCTCCCTCTCGAGGGAAACATGCTGCGAAGCACGCCTCCACATGGTGCCCAAGCGCCTCCCTCGTGACCCTGGCTAGGTCAGTGGCCCTCCAGGTGAGAGCCCCCGAGCCCTGCCTGAGGAGGGCGTCGGGCGCGCTTCCCTATGCGATGGAAGGAGGGTCCTCCGGAGTAGGCACGGGCCCTGAGGGGCCTGCCTCCTGGGGGGCTGAGCCTGATGACGTCTTCTTCTTCTTGGGGGTGGTCTCAGGAAGCCTCCTGCTTCCGCGATCTGGGTCTTCTAGCGACTTGGCCTGAAAAGCTCGCTCTAGGGAACACACTGCATCTCTCTCCTCACAGGGCACCGTGATGACGCCGCCACTTCCTGGCATCTTGAGGACGTTGTAGCTGTGGTGGGTCACGGCCATGAACTTGGCCAGCGCTGGGTACCCGAGGATGGCGTTGTACGGCAGGCGGATGTGGGCAACGTCGAAGTCGATGAGCTCGGTGCGGTAGTTGCTGCGAGCCCCGAAGGTGACAGGGAGGCTGACCTGCCCGATCGGACTGTGGAACCATCGGTGATCCCGGAGAAAGGCCTGGTTGGCCGAAGCTGGTCATAGGGCACTTGGAGGTTGTTGAATGTTTCCATGGACAGGACGTTGAGCCCTGCCCCGCCATCAATGAGGGTCTTGGTGACCAGCACGTTGCTGATGACTCGGGAGCAGAGCATCGGGAGAGCTCCTGCAGTGGCCTGCCAAGCTGAACGTGATGGGGCACGCCGACCACCTGAGGGGGCGCGTTGCTTCGAGCTTGGGGAGAACTGCATTCACTTCGCGGGCAAACTGCTTGAAGATACATTGGGAGGCTGGGGCTTGAGCTCCGCCCAGGATGCAGGCGATCGCGCGCGGCTCCTGGAAGCCCCCAGCCCCTCGTCTTGATGGCGGTCTTTGTTCCTTCTTGGTGGAGGCGGCAGCGGAGGTAGGCCTGCGTTGCCATGAGGGCAGTCCTCACAAGGCTGGTCTCTCCAGTCCCCCTCACGAGGCAGGTCCCGCCAGCGGTCCTCGCGAGGCTGGTCGCGCCACCCCGGGCGCGGGCCGCAATCTTCCCAGCGTCCTAGGTTTCTTCCTCCTCCCCGGCCATAGCCCCGGTCAGCACGGTCAGGGTGACGGCCGATCCTTCCTTCTCGCACGGCGCGGAGCTCTTGACATTTGTTGGTGTTGTGGGTGTGGAGGTCATGGTACACACAGTACCGGCTGCCTCTGGAGGGTTCAGGCAGATCCTTGCCCCGCTTGGTGTCTGGTTATACCGCGAGTACGGCAGCCCCCTTGCGCCTCGCGTCCTTGGATTTGGGCTTCTTCTCTTCTGGGTCCGCGGCAGGCAGCTCGAGGAGGGAGAGACGTCCCTCCTCAGCCCTGGCGCACTTGTTCGCCAAGTTGAACAGCTCTAGGGAGGTGCAGAGGTCTTCGTGCATTGCCAGCTCCTCCTTCATCTTGACGTCACGCACGCCGTCAGAGAAGGGGGAGATGATGGCCTCCTCGGACACCTTGGGGATCTTGAGGCGCGCGCTGTTGAAGCGCTGGATGTACTTTTGCAGGGTCTCTCCGGGTTGTTGCTTGATGCGGCGCATGTCGCTCACGGCGGGCGGCCAGTCGCGAGTACCTTGGAAGTTGGCGATGAAGCGGGCGCGCATCTGGTCCCAGGAGGAGATCGTGCCTGGAGCCAGATTCAGGAGCCAGGTTCGAGCTCCTTCCTTGAGCGCCATCGGGAACCAGTTCGCCATGACCTTTTCATCCCCACCGGCAGCCTCGACGCCCAGCTCATAGAGCTGGAGGAACTCTGCAGGATCGGTTGTGCCGTCGTAGCGAGGAGGCGGGTCTGGCTTGAACTTGCCGGGCCGCGCGACGCTGCGCAACTCAGTGGTGTAGGCGTGGCAGCCCGCGGTGGCCACAAAAGGCCTCGGTTGGTGGAGAGCTCGGTCTGGAGGGTCCCCACGCGCTGCAGCTAGGAGCAAGGCGGGGTCTTGGCATGCCAGAGCTGGGGCAGGGTCGTGGCGTGCCGGAGCAGGGAGCGCCCTGGCAGCCCCTTGCGGGCGAGGAACTTCTTGGCAGCTTCGCTCTTGCTGCGCTGGCGCCTGACGGAGCGGGCTCCGCATAGGGACCAAGCGCCTTGGAGCAATGGCATCTTCTTGGAGGGGAGGCGGCTGGTGCGCCTCTAGAGCTTCGTTGCCCGCGCGGGGCGGAGTGCGGCGCAGAGGGACAGACAGCGCGGAAGAGCCCCCTGCGGCGCGGACGAGCTCGGCGACGCGGTCGAGCCATTCTTCGTAGAGGGCGTCGATGGGACGATAGCGCAGGAGCTCGTTTGCCGCGAGGAGCGCAGCTCGAGCCTCCAAGGGTGCGCGGAGCGCGGGGGACGAAGAGCTAGCTGGTGCGAGTGACGGAGTGGCGGTGCGGCCGTCCTGCCGCACGGACGGGTGCTGAGACGATGCCTGCTGCTCGCCCCCCGCCGGGCCGGTGGCGGCGTTGACGGCGGGCGATGGGGAACGATGAGGACGCCCACCGACGGGGGCCGTCTGGGTGATGCAAGAAGCGATGGCGGCCCGGCGCTCGGCGCGGGCCCGACGAGCGTCATACATGGATGCGGCGGTCGGAGGAGAGCGGAGTGGTGGAAGACGAATTCCGGCGCACCACTACCTGGCGCGCCAAATGTCGGATTTCAGGTTCCGGCAGACCCTTAAGGTTCGAACACTGGGATGAGCGCGGAAATCTCACCTTCAACCTCTCCGTCTCGATGGGATCTAAACTACTAAAAGAGCTGCACGAAAGACACAAGATTTATACTGGTTCGGGCCACCGATGTGGTGTAATACCCTACTCCAATGTGTGGTGGATGGATTGCCTCCTTGGGCTGGTGTGGATGAACAATACAAGGAAGAACAGCCTCGCGAGGGTCTGCTCTTGGCTGTGGTGATGAACTGCTATGAAGAGTTCAGTCACCTTTCTCTCTCTTTCTCTCTCAGATCCCGGAGCGAACAACCAGGAATCGAACCACCAGGAATCGAACCCCCAGGAATCGAACGAACCCCTTGCTATGTGGGTGGCTAGTCCTATTTATAGAGGCCCTGGTCCTCTCCCCAAATATTGAGCGGGAAGGGATCCAATAAATGCGGGCTAATTTGAAGGGGGACAGTGAGTACATCTATCCTGACAAAAGCAGTCTTCGCCTGCCAAAGGCTCTGGTGATGACGCCGCGGTGGGCTCCTTGGTGACCTCCGTCTCGTAGACCTCCTGGTCTTGGTCTTGTTGCACCGAAGTGGCAACCTTTGCCTGATGCCTCGGTACTCCGCGGATAGGCTTGCCCCCTTTGCACCAAAGAGGAAAGAGGGACACTGCGCGCGCTGGCACCCACCTGGTGCCCCGTGTCGTCATGGCTTGCGTCATGGGCACCTCGCGAGGTACCCCGCCTTGAACTCTCCGCCTCCTCGCGAGCCAGCATGACGAGGCTGTGCCTGAGGATGCGCCGTGTCATCCGCCTCGCGAGGCTTGGCCCCTCACGAGGGTCTTGAGCCTCGTGTTGATGAAGATGGGCCGTGTTGGGCCCCCACTTGAGCCACGCCGCAGGCCGCAGGCAGGGAAGTCTGGGGACCCCCGTTCCCAGAACGCCGACAACTTTCACTATAGAACCCCCTGTAGGCATTCCCCTCCTCTATGCTACTCTGCCCTCTCATCTCTCTCTCCTCAACTGAAGATCAGCAAGACAAGCTACACCAAGGATTCTACCTCGGCAACCAACTAGCAATGAAGACTTCTGCTACAATCTCCACGACCAAGTGCAACCCCGTAGAATTATGTTTAACCCTCCAGAGTAGAAACCCATTCCTAGACCCTTTGAGACTTCACGAGATACCCCAGCTCGAGTCCTTAACCATGTGCTTAACCCACAGAATTGCAAGAGAACCAGTTAAGCCTCTGTAAACCTTGCACAACACTGGGATCATTATGGAACTAGTGGACATAGTGAGCAAGCACATTGTCATCCTAATATAGCACAAGAGTTGATGATTTTGGTGGTATAAGGTTATTTGTTTGAAGGACTAGATAGACTATTGGCATCTCAAAAACCATGCTTAAGGATAAGGTGACAAACGTTCGCTCGCACACTAGATCCTTGAAACCCTTACGCCCTACTAAGCCACAACATGATCGGATCCTGACCTTGGGCTTTGGCTCTAGATCGATAAGACCTAGGCCAATGCTCAACCGCGTCCATCACCAATGCCTTAGCCCACTTTACGTACCCCATAGACTTCATGGAGTGCTTGGACAAGTTAGTTGTCATCTTTATTTAATGACATACTTGTCTACCCGAAGACGGAAGAAGAGTCGTTCAACTAATCAGAGAACATTTGAGGACCGCCATGTCAAGGAGGAAGAACTATACCAACCACCATCGTCAAGGAGTGAAATTTCTCATCAAAGACGAGGTGTATCTGCAAGCCACTTCTCTCAAAGGAATCAAGCATTTCCATGTCAAAGGGAAACTCACACCAAGATTTATCGGCCTTCCCCAAGATCACTGCAAGACAAAGAATAGGCGGCTACTAGCTAGAGTTACCACCTGAGTTACCCACTGTGCACAACGTTTTTCCACACGACACCACTCTGGAAACGTTTCCAACTTCCTAACTAGCCCGACCTCTACAAGGGCGTCAATCACCGAGCCATCGACCTACAGCCCAATATGACCTACGCGAGAGGCCCCAATTGCAATATGGATCAAGCAGGACGACAAACACGAAGCCAAGCCATCAAGTACTTCAAGTTTCAATGGAGCACCAAACGGAAGCAGAAGTAGTATGAGGACGTGAAGACGACCCAAATCCAAGTTTCCGTATTCCTCTCCGTGCCTAGTCTGGGAATCTCGGGGACGAGATTCTTGTAAGGGGGGTAGGTCTGACACACCCTGATTTTCATGGCACTACACTAAAGCTAACAATCATGATAAAATGTGGTTTGACAAAAACTTTTGAGTGTTTTGGACCTTGCCTTGATTGGTTATTGTTTGTTGTTTACAAGTGCTCTAAAAATCAAATAAATCCTCCAACTCCTATACTTCATCTCCTTGCTCCAAACTCTTGAACCAATGATCATGCCATGTCTATAGAGAAATATAGTATTTTCTTACAAAAATAATTTGGCCAAAAAGTATTTTCAAAAATTAGTTTTCCAAAAACCTGAATTAAGATTTGTACTGCAAGGACTTAATTCAGGGCAGTAAAAATCTTTCCAAAAATATGTTTGACTCCTATTAGATATAGGATACCCAGAAACCACAAAAATATAATTTTAAAAGTTATTTTCCTATTTGATTGAAAGGCTTTTTCTTAAGGCTAGAAATGGTCTTTAATAGGTTAAAATTATTTTAAAGCTTGAAAATTATTTTGGAAAAACCTAGGGAAACTCAGTGGACATATACTATCCATATATAAGAGTTTCAACACATGGTCATGTTCAAAATATGGGTCAAATCCCTCAAAAACCCTTTTTGGTTATTTCAAGCTATTGAAATATTTGCAAAGGAAATATTCCCCAAAAATTCTATCATGTCACATATGACATTTTTGATGATCTTGCCAAGTACCATGTCATGGAGAGCAGTATAACCCCATGAAACCCTGTCAAAACCACTTCTGTCCTTTTTCAAGTTTGGACAGCTTTGCACTGTCAAACATGTCCAAATGCTCTCAAACTTGGTGCACATTCTCAAATGGTGTAATAATGCATCTAGAACAAATGGCACAAGTTGGAGAGAATTTTATCTTGATGAAAGTACCCCAAAACCCTCTCTGACTAGACTCAAATTTGAACAAGTTTGTACTACCAACTTTCTCTCCTTGACCCCAAATTTTGTGAGCATGTTCACATGACCAAATGAGGCCACTACACCAAGTAGCGCATCAAGGAGAAATGTTATGGTCAACTAGATCTACATAAGTCCATTTCTGTTGATTTCTAGGGTTTACAAAAGTTGCATTGGCAACTTTGCCCAAATGAACTCAATCTTGGTGGAACCTCTTATTTTCTCAGGCCATTTGACCCTGTCAGGCCTCATGACAAGGGAAGTCCATTTGCTTGCCCAAACCTACATCAAACACCTTCTGGCAAAAACCTAAAATGCATGTTTGGGCTTCTTCCCCTAATCCAAATGAGTTCTCCTCTTTACCACACCTCCTCCTAACCTCCCTCTACCTCTGGCATTTAGCACAAGTCAATCCTTATTGATCAAGGGGATGGAACCACCAATTTTGTATTCTGGACAGCCCCATTTCCACTCTTCTCCTTCCTCTCTCTTCACCCACTGGCCATCCAAAGCATCCAAGGCCAAGATCCCTTCCATAGCACCCCCCAAACACTACTAGACATGCAAGGGCGCGGCCACAAGCATAGAAAATGGCCTGGACAGCCATATGGGCGCTCTGGAGCGCGCTACAGTGCGCTCCCGCACTGTAGCCGCCCCCTGCCAAGCACCTCCGGCCACCTCGGGCCTCCCTAGCGTGCCCGACGAGACGCCTCGGCGTCCGGGACACGGCAGCTGGTCGGCCCCCTCCTCCCTCTCTCTCTCCTGCCCTTGCTCGCATGCGCACCGGCCGCCCGAGAGCTCCTGTGAGCGAGCTCACACGCGCGACGTCTTTGACCCGTCCCCGCTCCCCCTCTTCCTTCCCCTAGCACTGGACCAGCCTCACAAGCACCCCAGACACGGCGCCAGCTCCTCCCGAGCCCTCTGGCGATGCACAGAAGCCCGCCGGCGCACGGGTCCATGGCACCACGCCGTTCGCCTATTTAAGGGCCTCCCTGAGCGTCTCCCTCTCCACCACTCGCTCCTAACCCCTCCAAATCAGCCCCCTGTGCCCTCCACTCTCCTCCAGGAGCAGCCGAGCTCAAGATCGACCTCGAGCTCCGCCGCTTTGGTTCGCCGGAGTTCGCGAGGTATAGGCCTCCCCCGTTCCTTCTCTGCCTCGATCTGGAACCCCTGTAGCCCTCTGATCCTTTCCCCCTTATTTCCCCTCTCTGTAGCTCCTCATCGCCGGCGAACCCGGCACCCCCGCCGGCCAAGTCCACCAACCACCGACATGCGGCAGTCTCCTGAAGCCATCCCCCCACTCGCCGGAGCTCGCCGTGGCCTGCATCGTCGCCGGTGAGCACCGCGACCCCCCTGTCCACGGGTTAGTGATGACAGGTGGGCCCCGCCTGTCATCCTCTCCCTCGTTCCCGCACCCCTCTCTCTCTCTGACCTGCGGGCCTTGGCCGTCAGGTTTGAAATGGGGGGCGCGCACGCTGTGCGCTGGCTCGGCTGGGCCGGCCCATTGGCTGGGCCTGCTGCGCTACGGCTGTTCTGGCCCAGCAGGCATAGAGCCCTTTTTCCTTTTCTTTTTCTGTAACTTTTCCAAAAAAATCCACATGATTAAATAATAATCCAAATGCAATAATTCCAACTCCTAAATTCTTGTAATAATCCCACCTACTTATTGGTGCTGTTTGCACATTTTTCCAGAAAACTTTTCTTCACACAAATCCAATAAAACCGCATTTTCCAATTCTGTGATGAACTTTAGAAACTCACAAAGAGCTCAAAAGTGATCCAAATGCCATGATTCAAGATCCTAGATACTTCTATGTCCATAACTTGGTTTTTCAACATTTTTCCTAGTACTTTCTGTTCCACACAAGATAATGATCCATTTCTTAATATTTGTCAACTTTGCAAATTCATAGGAAAATCATTTCAACTCTAAATCCAGTGAAACCAATTCCTAGATGCTTCTAAAATAATACTTGGTTAAATGGGTGCCTTTGCTCATTTTTCAAAAATATGTATCTGTACACTTCTTGCAAATCCATAAACCCCTTGATTCCATCATATCAAAACGTTTAGAAATATTCACTTATCCAATTCCATTGAAATCACTTTGGTCATTCCTCATATGACCAGAGGTATCCTAGAAAAGTCCAAGTCACATTTTTAGCGCACTTTTATTTTCTACCTTGTTGAGTTGCTTATTGTGGTTGCTTTCAACGATAGTTGACGAAGTAGACGAAATGCTTGGAGTTGGACCAGAGATATTTGAAGACCTCGAAGACTTTGTTAAAACAGGAAAGAAGCCCTTTGACCAGGATGAACCATCTACATCATGATGGCATTTTCGTTGCTTCACTGAGTGCATGATATATTTTGAATGGCAACCTTGCTAGGCTTGCCTCCGTTGCATACTCCATTGATACTTGCATTGTTCATGACTCTACCCTTGCTTAGAGTTGTGTTGGTCGCTTGTAGAAATATGCTATAGTAGATGGCTACACAAAGTGGGTCAGGGTTACGCATGGAAAGAAACAAGTGTGGTTTGACATACTTGCAAATAGCCCAGTGGGTGCCACTAATGCCCCTGGGAGATGATGATGAACTAGGTCACTACTTGGTGGAGAAGTTGTGTACCGAGGCTCGATAAAAGTGTTGTTTACAGAGACGGATTAGATTTAAGATTTGTCGACTGTCCCAACCTTACATGCGCAACCACTCTACCCTTGTATGGGAAAGGGCATTATTGATTACCTAGGCTGATACTAGCTTGGAGCCCGCATTACTAGTGACGGGAGAGTTGTTGGTGCGTTCTCTCGGGACGGGGTCGTGCCAGGTAGGGCGGCCAAGAACATTTTTATGGGGCACCAGACACACCGTTGGTACCCCGTGCCAGTGGTATGTGATGAATATGGTAGCAAGGCTCCACAATTTGTAAGTTGTGAAATGTTGGGCACGGGGGTTACTGCCAATCGAGTGGACTCCATGTTAGTGTCGTCTAGGGAAAGATAGTGATCGGGTGCTTACCCCGGGTACTTGAGGTACCGCGGGTCGTGGATGACACGGAAGTTCCCCCAATCTTGTGGGTAAAGTGTGCAACCTCTGCAGAGTGTAAAACTTTTCGAATAGCCGTGTCCATGGTCAAGGACAGTTGGGTGGTGCTGCTTAGACTACGTCCATATGTTTCTGACAAACAACATGGTTTGGTAAATCTATTGACGTGATTTGTGAGGAAGTCACGATGAGCTTGAGCATGAGTTGTTCATAACTCTCTCTCGATGTTGATGTCTGTAACCTCCTGATACTTGTTGCGGACGCATTCATATCCTTGATAAATGTTGATCATACTTGCATGAGAAAAACTAGCTTTCCGCACAAATGCCAAATTAGCAGTAGTGCCTTGCATAATTATTCTGTTATCACCCTTGGGATGCTTGCGAGTACATTCAAAGTACTCATTGGCTTGCCACTGGTTATTTTATTGGCCAGGCATGAAAGAGCATGATATGAAGAAGTGTACTTCGATGACGAGCATGCGAGCTAGGACGCTTCCCAGTCAGAATGCCTGTAGGGTTAAGGCAGATGGCATGGGTCCAAGTTATCGACGAAGATTTCCGCTGTGATGTTATACTCAAGACTTGACCATAATGATCCTACTTGTGTAAAACGGTATGTATCGATGTAAGACGCTTGTTATTCAGCTTCTGTGTGTTTAGTGAGCATTGATCTCTGGGATCACTGTACATGTGCATTCGGTGATCATGACTTATGAGTCGGGGTCCCCACAGAGTTGTTATCAGAGCCATCTTGACTGTAGGAAGCCTTAGTTAGCATGGTCGTTAGTTAGGGTAAAACTATTTCCAAAGCTATTACAAATTTTCAAAACTATCTATACTTCTCTTCCCTTCTCAGTTTTTCGAAAACTAAGGTATACTTTCCTTATTGATCTCTTCCCCTTCAAAACCTTTGGTCGCTAGAACCCTTATGCCCCTGACCACTGGATTCCTTGTAATCCTCGTGGATAATCTAGAAGGAAGTTGCCTTGCCAGACACCCACGTCATGCATAGGAAAGGGGTTCAACTACCGCAACATATAACAGTTGAATCGTTGTTGTCCTAATGCAGTAAAAGAGAGCAGGAGCGAGAGAGTGGGATTGTATCGGAATGAACAAGGGGTTTTTGCTTGCCTGGCACTTCTGAAGATAACATTGAGTCTTCATCAGTGTCAACGATCACAGCGTCGGAGCAGCGTCTACCAAGAGGGGACATTTACCGGCAAGCAGGAAGAACACAATCAATGCGATGCAACAATATGATGCATCATCATGACATGGCAACATGCTGTTGATTGAGCTAATGGAACTAGCAACAAGTTAAATGGAGTTGGTTTGAACACTAGGTTCAAATTCAAATTCAAGCTATGAATTCAAATAGTGCATAATCATGTTTTGGACTAGACAGTGAGGTTAAGTTGTTCAAACATGCATGAAAATGCCATATTCAGATTCCTTGGATTTTTCTGATCATTTTTCATATATAACTTATTTCACTAGGAGTTATGGTTGAATTTCTATGAATTTTAGAAATTTATACTAATTTCTGGAATTTTCTGAATTATTTTTAATCCAGAAAATGATTAACTGCGTCAGCAATGCGTAAGCATGACGTCAGTGGATCAACAGGGTCGCCCATAGTCAAACCTGACGGCTGGGACCCACTAGTCAGTCTCATAGTTAACTATTTGGGTTAACTAGACTAACTAACAACACTCGGCCCACTGGTCAGTGACTAACTAAACTAACTTTATTAAGTTTAGCTCTAACTAACTAGTTAGCCAGGTGAGGCCCGCATGTCAGTGACTCAAGGTTCAAACAGAGGTCAACGCTGGGTCAAACCCGGCGGTAACTGGGCTTTGACGCACTGCGGGGCCTGCTGTCAGTGACTAGGGGTGGTCCAGCTGGCGGGGATTAGCACTAATGACCCCGCCACGTCAGCTGTCACCGGAGTTGGCCGGCGGCGACCAAACCCGCGGCAGCAACGCGCCGGCCTTGCGCTAAAGGCGACAAGGGCAGTGGCTAAGGGCATCGGGGCATAGCCCGGACTCGCCTGCATCCACGGAGGTAGGTGGGTGGCCGTGGGGGCGCCGGAGCTCGCCGGAATGGAGCTCGCGGTGGCGGCCGGAGCTCGGGTGACGATGGATTCGTCGCTACGGTGTTCAAAATGACCGGTTCTCGACGCCTACTATACCTACACATGCCCACAATCCCTTTGGACACGCTGGCACGACCAAATGGTCGCCGGAGCAACTCCGGCAACGAGCCCGAGCGGCGGCGGGATTTGACCATGGTAGGAATCGAAGCTTGAGGGCGAGAGGAGCAGCGGGGTTAGGGGGAAACAGAGAGGAGCTCACGGGGGTTGCTACGGTGTCCTCGGCGAGCTCGGGGAGGGGATGATGAGGTCGTGCGGCCGCCGGCGATCTTGGGGTAGAGACGACGAAGATGGTGGGGTAGAGGGCGAGGCAGGGCGTCCGGCGTCGTGCGAGCTGACGGAGAGACGCAGGAGATGGAGGCGGAGCCCATGGACTGCTCGGAGAGGCGAGGGGAGCTCGGTGGCCACGGGGACAGCGGGCGGCAGCGACGGTGGTGCTCGGGCGCGAGAGGAAGTGAGGACCAGAGGAGGGGAGAGGCACGGGAGAGAGCTCGAGGGGGTCGGGGAGGTTGCGTGGCCACGCACGTGGCGCTCGGGGTAGTCTGCAGCAGCGGCAAGCAAGCAGGAGGTGGCCGGACACGTGCTCGCGCGCGCCGGCCACGCGCTCGTCCTCCTGGCAAGGGGAAGACGACAGGGAGGAGCCCCTGGTGTGCTGGGCCGGCCAGCTACAGTGCTGGGCCGGTTGGTGGCGCTAGGTAAGTTTTGTTCTTCTCTGTTTTATTAATTGTTTCTGTTTTCTATTTTCTTCAAATGTTTTGTCTTTATTAAAAATGCCAGAGCATTTCCAAAAATCATGAAAATATTTGTGGGCACTGTTGAAATTATTCCCAACAGCCCTCAACTAGTTTCAGAATTATTAGAGCATTTAAAGTATTTATAGGATTTAAATGCCCCAATTCAAGTAGAATATGAGTTAATCCAAAAATCCAGAAATGACCTAGAAATATGTTTATCATTTTTGGCAGAGGTTTTCACCTTTATAAAAAATAATGAACTTTTCTAAAGGGCATTCTGGGTTCACTGAAAATATTTTTATTTTGATCCTAATTGCATTTCATTTAGTGCAAGGGCTTGTCATCCCCATTTCAAATTTCAAACAAATATAGACATGATGCATGGATGCTTATGATACTAATTGCAATCAAATTCTAGGGCTGTGACAGGAAGACAGCTTGGGGTGTAGCAATTTGAGTGGTGACCACGTTGGTGACCATGGCCATGAACAGACCTTGGTCATGCTCCTCACCGCGGACAAGGTTGGCCTGCTCCTGCTTCCCTTGCTGCTCTTCTGCCTTGATCCGATTCGAGCAATCCTTTTTCCAGTGGCCTGGTTTGTTGCAGTAATGGCACTTCCCCTTTTTCTTTCATCCAGATCCTCCAGATCTGCCCGCACCGCTGCTGTTGCCCGGCGTAGGTTTGCCGCCGCCCTGATGTTTGGGCTTGGCCGGCACCTTTCCTTTTCCATCGCCGACGCTTCCACCGGATGACGAACCGCCACCACCAAGCTGTCGCTCGTGTGCGAGGCACTCCTCGCAGGTGAAGAGCAGCCGCCCACCTGACTGTCCCGCGTCGTCGAGATCATAGTGATCCTCGCACGCAGAGAAACGACCGACGAGCTCCTCGATGGACATGGTTTTCAGATCGATCAATGACTCGATCGCCATGGCCATCGGGCGGTACCGCCGCGGCACCACTCGGAGAAACTTCTGGACCGTCTTCTGCTAGGGGACGGGGTCGCCGTACAGCTCCACATCAGCGACGAGGAAGGAGAGCCGCAGCCCGAAGTCCTCGACGGACTCCCTGTCATTGAACCGGAGATCCTCGAACTCCTGCCGGCGCACCTGCGCCTTGGCCTCACGGGCGCGCTCGCTGCCCATCCGCATTGTCTTGATGGTCTCCCATGCCGTCCTTGCCGTGTCCTTCGCAGCCAGCACACGCAGCATCTCCGGCGGAACGCCGGTTAGGATGATCTGCAACGCGCGCCGGTCGTCGTTTTCGTCGGCGGCGGCGTCGGTCACCGCGTACCAGACACGGGCGACCTGCAGCTTGACCTGCATCATGAGCGCCCATTCCATGTAGTTCGTGCGCGTGAGCATCATGGACGTCCCCGACTCCTCACGCACGACGCGCTCCACCACACGGAGCTCGCTGCTGCCACTGCCGCTGAGGCGCGCGAGCGGCGCCTTGGACATCGGCGTCTTCGGCGGCGACTTGGTCCCGCTCCTGTTCTTCTTCTCTTCTTCGCTATCCGACATGGTACGCCGCGGATCGGACACCGCCGGCCACCGGAGAGTGGATCGAACACCACGTCTCTGATGCCAATTGTTGTTGTCGAACTCGGCGAGAGCGGTCAGATGAGATCGAGCGAGAGAGAGAGAGACGGAGGTAGATGAGAGAGATTTTGTGCTGCCGAAATTGTCGCAACGCTTTCTGGTTTCCATTCACCTTCCTTATGCGATTACAAGGCAAGACCAACTAACTCTCCCGGGGTATCGCCATGATCCGCATCAGCCGTGCCATCCCATGGCCCGCATCACACAGCATCGTCAACACCCAGGAGAGAAAGAGGGGAAGAGGGTACGTGCATGGCGCATTACCTCAAGAAACTACATGCATGGGCGCGTCACATCCGACCGCCATGTGTACATTATTCAAAACAGAAAACTACTACTAGTGCATGAGCTTATCAGCGAGGTCACCACCTACGAGCGCAATGGGCCTCCTTTTATAGATTAAGGGGTCACCATAGTGGCAAAGTGGTC
Source organism: Triticum monococcum (assembly GCA_034509565.1). NCBI lineage: Eukaryota > Viridiplantae > Streptophyta > Magnoliopsida > Poales > Poaceae > Triticum > Triticum monococcum. The sequence continues at coordinate 245,293,641 of CM067846.1, read as the reverse complement.
ATTATCCACTGATATGATAGCGAACAGTGCTATCATACCTAACTATGCGGGCTAACAGGCTGCATTAAATGCACCGCTGAGTGCCACATTATCGGTCACCTGGCAGGGCCTGCTGGGCTATTTTTCCAGCTCCGCACCTACTCTCTGGACACGTCGCAGGATGGGTGTCATCTGTAGGCTTCTTCTGTAGGAAATGTCTGCCATGTGGCGAACGTCTGCAACTTAATCATCTTGTGGCTTGACACCACACTGATTGATGACGTGAGTCGTGCTTGAGTGGTTGGTGGGGTGGTTCTGCCCCTGCAAGCCCCAGCGGGCTCTGTCGGGGAGCCTCGGTTGCTTTCTTCTGGTTGTGGCCTCGCCCCTTGCCTCGCTCGCCTGCCCGGCAAGGGAGGCCCTTTTCTTGTCGATATCCTGCTCCTTAGGCTCAATCTTGGTCCCTCTGATCTGCATGTTGGTTCTTCAAATATCTTGGTTCTTTAATCTCTGACTTAAGCTAGTGCTTCAGTCTTGATCTTGTGTCTATGCACAGTTGGGCGATAGACACATTTTTTGTTGCACCGACACATCCTAAGTAAGGTACCGATGCTCCAGGCTTCTTCAAAGACATTCAAATTAGGAAACTATTTTCTAATCTAAAGTGGTGTATAAAGGGTTTTTACGGCTGGTGCATAATGGTTATTGACTTGAAATAGTACACTATTGAATACTAGATTAGATAATGTCTGATTCAGGGCTTTGTAGACCAAAGAAATGTTCGAACTCTGGGGCGTGTGCAAAGAACACGACCTCTCCAATGAACCAGCTCGTCACCCCCATGGCTTAGTTCGATGAACAAGGAAGAAGAAGGACACGACAGTTTACCCAGGTTCGGGTCACCTTGCGGTGTAAGACCTTTCTCCTGCTTTGTGGTGGATTTGCCTTACGAGGGTTTATCGCCCCGAGTCCGATGTGCCAAGTGTTTTTCGTTTATTCGCTATCGATGCCATGTCATTTGCGTGTTGCATTTTACCATGTCATCATGTGCATTGCATCCTCATGTTTTCAAAACATGCATCCGATCACTTTCTCTATTGTCCGTTTTGGAGGCCATCATTTCAAAATATTTTCTCGTCCCAAGCTTTCAGCTTCGTTCATTCCTTTATTTGTACCGATGCTTTGTTCAACCATTCTTTAATTAGTTCGCGATCTCTTCGTTCTCTTGCTTCCTGATTCACCGATGATTCAGTCACATTCTTCATTCATTTTCAAATTCTTACGGCTGTTCGTTTAAGATTTTCACTTCCGTTCTTATCGTATAAATTCATTCGTCCTTTCCAGTCCTACCGGTGATTCATGAAGACCTTCTCAAGTTTCCGCTATATCTCTCTCCAATTATTATCAAGAAGGATAATTTGCATGCCAAATCCATTTGTCATCAATTAAATTTGATGAAGGATAAGCATAACGTAAGTCTTATTCTCATTCCATCGTGGCCAAGTAATTGCTTGCTTCGGAGATTGTTCATGATGAATAATTTCTCGGTTCTAAGTTGTTCATCTTTTCTTTTCCGGAGTTCCAAGTTTTCTAGTTTGTCTCATTGCGAAGCTCAATCTAAATCATCGCAAGGCCTTAATATTATTCCTTTTGTCCTTCAATTCTATCTCATCATCCATTTGTTACTAGAGTTATTCACAGTGGTTCGTTAAGGATTTAATTCATTCTTTTAGTGTTCATCAATATTCTTGTTGGAGCTCAAGTATCTGTTCTTCTTGCGTCTCGTAGTGCAGTTAATTCTCCATATTCTTTTGAAGTGGAGTTGGGCATTTCTTCGTTCTTCTCAGCTATTCAATCATTTCCAATTGTGGTCGGTTATCACCTCATAATTTTGAGATGTTTTCCATAAGCCCACTACAAGCTTATTCTTTTGTTGTTGATTTTCTCGACAACTCCGTTTAAACCTTCCTTGCAAGGATGCCTCTCAACTCACTTGTGGTAGAAGATGTCATTTCTTCTTTGTTCTTTCCCTTCTACTCTTTCAATTCTTCCGTAGGCATTGTGTTGTCCCTCTCGTCAACTATCGTTCCATCTTGTCTAGTTCATGTTATATTATTTCCATGTTCAGTCGGAGTGCTGCCTAAATTCTTTCGCTATTATTCCTTTTCTTGTCTTCTTCTAACCAGAGTAGTTTCAGAGTCTATATTATTCCTTGAGCTTTCTCTTTTGTACCCGAGTGCTCTCGACTTTGTTCATCTTCTCACTTGCGTTCTTGTTTCACCTCTTCCTCTTCTCTTCCGTCTCTTTCCTAAGATCCCGGGACGAGATCTCTTGTTAGTCGAGGAGAGTTGTAATGCCTCGAGTCCATTGCGCCAGGTGTCTTTCGTTTATTTGATGTTGTTGCCCTGTCATTCGCTTGTGCGTTGCATTTTGCCATGTCATCATGTGCATTGCATCCTCATGTTTTCAAAACTTGCATCCAGTCACTTTCTCCGTTGTCCATTTCGGAAGCCAACACTCTCTCATGCACCCGCCACACCTCTTAGATCTTGTTTCGTGAGCGGGAGGAAAATATTCTCGGAATGGGCTGAGATTTGTCAAGTGGGCTTGGTATATCACCTGTAGACCGCCTGTCAAATTTCGTTCCATTTGGAGGTCGTTTGATGCCCCAACGATTAACCATGTAACCACGAAACCCCTCTCTCTTTTCAGCCCAACACCCTTTCATGACAGCCTACTAGCCCATCTAAACCCCCTTCATGCTCTCCGTCGTTGAGTCACGACCGTGTGGGCAAAAGCCGCACCTCATTTGGAATCTCCCAGCTCCCTCTACCTATATAAACACCCCCTCCATTTTTCGCAGACGAAACCCTGATCTACCACCTCCCTGCGCCGCCGGATGCGTCCGCCGACGGCCGAACATGTCCGCTGCCTCCCTCCTCCACTCACCGGTCGCCACGTGGCCTCCCGCCACTGTGCGCCACCATGGCCTGCGAAGCCCGGGCGCGGTGTAACGCCCTCGATGCGGCTATATCTCCTACGTGTCGAAGCACGACTTAGAGGCATAACCGCATTGAAAGCAATGTCGCAAGTAAGGCAATGTTCACAACATCCCATGTAAATAGATAATAAAAGGGGAAGGTACATAGTTGGCTTATGCCGCGGTTCTAAGTCTGACACTGAGGTAGGGGGGTGTGTATGAAGAGGCTAGACCTTAGCTATTGGGAAGTTGTAAGCACGCGAGGTTTACGAGTTCAGGCCCTTCTCGGAGGAAGTAACAGCCCTACGTCTCGGTGCCCGGAGGCGGTCGACTGGATTATGCGTGTGTAAAATGACAGGGGTGCGAACCCTTGATACTGAGGAGGGGGTGGCTTATATAGAGTTCGCCAACCCTCTCCTGTCCTCAGTAATGCAGGGTTTAAGGTACATTTAATAGCCGACCGTTTGCCTGCAGAGTGACTTGAGGTCTTCTGGCAGTCGAGTGGTTGGCTTCTTGGTCGAGTGTCTTCAACCCGTCGAGTGGGATACCTTCAAGTTGATTGAAAGGTGACTTCTTCTAGGGATGTCCTATGGTAGGGCTCTTTAGGACGGGTCCGTGTCCCTACCGTAGGTACATGACTTCATCATTAGCCCCCGAACGGATTGAGGCTAGAGTGAGAAAAGGGGTTAGGGACCTTTCCGACCGGTCCTTCGGGTTATTATGGGTGCTTTGTTCTGGGTCAACTGTCACGGATGATGTCATTAACCTCTTTCAGTCGCCTTGATCCGTTCCAGGCTTTTCGTCGAATGGATTTCTCTACCTGTGAGGCACTGAGCGCCGGTGTGTGCGGGATTTCCGTTTCGTCAAGTTGTTCTGCAGCCAGCGGAGATCGCGGGATTCGGATTTTTTGGGAAGCGCGCGGAACGGGGGCGGCCGCAGTAAGCGGGAGCGACAGTGCGAAGGCTCCTCAATCTCCGTGCCGCCTTTTTCGCCACGTACTGCGCGTGCGCCTGCCACGGGATTTGACTGGATAGCTTGGGCCAACCTGCCAGCCACTCGGAATCGGCCCCGTATAAGTAGCTGGCTCGGAGCCCTCCAACCGTGCACATGCTCATCTCTTCCCCTTCTTTCTCTGTTTCTCCGTCGTCTCCCCAGCTTCCTTCGCTCTCGCCCAGCCACCACAAACCAGCTCGAGACCTCGACGGCGACGATGGTGAAGGGCAAGATGACCGCTCTGGAGCGCGCGAAGAAGGCGGCGGTGGCGGGGAAGGGGAAGCAGTCTGTGCACGGCGGATCTTCCTCCCGGACGGCCCTGCCCAAAGGGTGGATCCAGGGCGACTGGATGCCCTCGGTGCTCCGTCAGGAGGACCTCGACGACCTGGTCGAGGGAGGAGCCATTCCCCACAAGGCTGCGCGTCTTCCGGGGGGGGAGAAATCGAGCCCCAGCCACGCGACGGTGAGTGCGTGCTCCTGGCGACTCATATTGACCGAGGGTTTTCTCTGTCTCCTCATCCATTCTTCCGGAGCTTCTTAAATTTCTTCGGGGCGCAACTCCATCACTTTACCCCCAACTCCATAGTTTATCTTGCCGCATTCATTTCCATGTGCGAGGCCTTCCTGGGTTGCCGTCCGCATTGGGGGCTTTTCAAGCATATTTTTACTTGCCGCTCTCAGTCGGTTAAAAAGGCCAAGTCGAGTGATGAGAGGACGCAAGTGATCCAGCTGTGCGGGGGCCTGGCAATTGAAACGAGGGGAAAGAGCTGTTTTCCATCCATTACTTTCCCAGAGTCAGTCCGTGGTTGGCAGGCAACTTGGTTCTACTGCCAGGACCAAGTGACTCCAGGTCAGTCGACTGGTCTCCCTCCTTTTTCCCTCGACCGAGCCGTGAAGCCAGTCTCTCTGAAAATTGCGCCAGAGGAAAAGGCCCAAGTCAAAGTGCTGGCCGGCCGGGTGGTTGAACTCGTTCGTGAGGGTGTGACTGGGATGGACTTGCTAGAGGTCTTTCTTCAGAGACGCATTCAACCGCTCCAGGCCCGGGACCATCCGATGTGGCTGTACTCGGGCCTCGACGACACCACTCGGATCCACCCGGAGGAGGTCATCGACGAGATGCTAGAGGGGTGGCTGTCAAGCATCACAGAGAATAAAGACAACCCCCGAGGAGCCAGAAGGGTAATTCCACTCGACAGCTCGTACGAAGTGGATCAGGTACATCTTTATGTTTCTGACTGAAATCTTGTTTCTTGCGTTGGTCTTCTTTGAGTTGGTCGACTGATTTTTGTCTTGTCCGTTGTTCCCAGGCGACCACCGAGATGTTCTCGACGCCCAACAAGGCACAGGGGTCGACTGAGGAAGGTGAGGCGAGTGGAGGCGAGAGCGGGGATGACCAAGGCGAGTGGGAGTCTGACAGTGAAGGGGAAGGAGACGACGACGTCTTCTCCAGCGAGGAGGAGGAGGAGGAAGCTGAACCCCCCGCCCGGAGGGGCGATCCAAGCTGACACATGACCCAGCGCGGGGACGTGGCAAGGCCACCGCACCTGCTGGGCAGACGTCGAAGCGCCCAAGATGAAGATAGTTGTTCCTACCATTTCCGGGTAAATGATAGAAACTTTGTTTTCCTTTGTCGACCGTGGACGGATCCTTGGTCGATTAACTCTGCCAACTGGTTGACTTTTGAGATTTGCAGCGGTGCCACTTCTGAGGTTTCTGCCAGGAATGACGACAAAGAGATGGAGGACGCTGTCACCTCCAACCCTAGTACGATTAATGACATTTTGCTTTGAGTCGACTGGCCCTTGTAGTTCTGGTCGATTGAATGTTTCTCTTGCAGCCCCTCCTCATGTTATTGACCTCCCGGACGATGATGACAACGAGCCGCTGAGCGTGAAGAGGACAAAGAAGACGCCGGCTCTCAAGACCCCGCGGTCCACTCCGGTACCTGAGGCCGCGGCTCGGGGCGATGGCGAGCCCGCTCGGGCTTCTGTGACCTTTGCCAATCCCTTGTCGAGTGTGCAGCCCTCGGCATCGACTGCCAATCCGACTTCGCTCTTTGTCGCGTATCCCTGAAGACAAAGTGGCCGCTGCGAAGGAGGCCATACACCAGGCAGGGGTCATGATGGAACAAGTGAAGAAGGCTCGAGAGGCCAGCCAGGCAGCTTACGACGCAAGTTCGGCGCTCCAGAGCAACGTCCAGGTGAGTCGACTTGATACTTGATTGTTTGAAGAGTCTTTCTCCCTCTTTCATTTTCTTTTTGAAGATCTTTGTATCTGTATCTGTACACCCAGTGGGTGTGTTTTCTCTTTCTTGGACTAGTGGGGGCACGCTGAGTGCACCCACTGGGTGTAGTCCCCGAGACTACGGTGGACTGCTGGCAGTCGACTGTAGTCTTTATATTGCGTTTCCGAATCTGTATTTCTTCACTCGGTTTGGTCTGGCCAGGTCGAGTGAGACCGTGTCCTGTCGACTGTGGGTAGTCGATTTTTTTTTTGGTCGAACCAGTGGGGGCACGCTGAGTGCACCCACTAGGTGTAGTCCCCGAGACTACTATCGAATGTTTTTGATTCGGCTGTGGTCTTAGAAACGTCACCATTGTTCCTTAGTTACTCGGAAGCAACTTATCTCGAACGTCTGTCGACTGGTTTTTCTTTTTGCAGAAATCCTGCGAACTTGCCGCTCGCTATGCTGAATTGGAGAAGCAGAAGATTCAACTGGACCTTGATCTAGAGCTGGCCAGGACGGAGCTGCAGATGGTCAGGGAGGGCGCCGCAGGTAAAGCGACTTTGTCGACTGATTTTGTTTTTAGGCTTGAGCATTCCTCCGCTGTTTCCGATTTGATCATCATTTCTTTGTAGGAGAATTGGAAAAAGCTTTGGCGAGGAAGGACCAGGACCTGGCTGCTGCCCGCAAGGAGGCTGACGACAAAACAGCTCTGGCCGAACAGAAGCTGGCTTCGGTCGACCAGTTAGAAAAAGAGAATACCAGGTTGCAGACCTCTCTGACTAACGCCAACAGCTGACTGCAAATTGGAAGAAGAAGAACCTCCTCTTGGGCGAGGAGATGGAAGGCATCGCTCGTAGGAGGGACGACCTGGAGAGCTACTTGAGGAGCCTCGCCAAGAGGCTGTACATCAAACTTGAAGGTGCACATCCAGTTTCGACTGTTTTTTACTTTTGTGTCGACTCAATTTTGCGATCGTTGGCTAATCTTTAGGTCTTGTATGCAGAATTCTGTCAGAACTTCGAAGAGGAGACCGGGCGGATCGAAACGGGTCTGGACTCAATCAATTCTCCGGTGAAAGATGATACTGCCATGAATCTGCTCCGACTGGAATCTCGAATCGACGGCGCCGTGGATTACTTGGCTCGACTGAAGGTTGCCATGTCGCGCATCGACTCGACACTTTGGTCAGAGTCCACGCTCCAGAACGATCTCGAGTCTCTTATGGCTCGACTTGACAAAATCCCCGATCGAGTGCAGGAGTGGAAGAAGTCTTCTGCCCGGTGCGGCGCTGATGTGGCTCTATCTTTAGTCCGCGTCCACTGCAAGGAGGCACGAGAAGAAAAGTTGGCCGCCATCCAAGTCGCCAATACCAAGAGGCATAGCTTCCAAGACTTCATGGAGACCTTCATTGCTGCTGCCACTCGCATTGCGGACGGAATTGACCTGGATGAGTTCGTCGCTCCTGCCAGTCCTCCTCTTGAGGAATGAGAAAACTTTTATGCCTTTCCTTAAATTTACCTCGGAATGCCGAGTGGACCTGTAATCGTTTAAACTCTGCCGAGCTGAGGGCTCGAGTACTTTGATTCGGGGCCCAGGGCCTTTTAAGCTTTATCCGAACTTAATTTTTTGCTGAATGTCTTCGTGGTTTTGAACTGTCGTGTGGGGCTTGATGGCCGACCCACACCCTGTTGTCGTAGAGTGGGGTGGAGCGCACATTGTATTTGTGGCGGAGCTCTCCAGGAAAAGGTGGCAGTCGACCCACGCCTTGTTACTGTAGAGTGGGACGAAGCTCACATTGTATTTGTGGCGGAGCTCTCCAGGAAAAGGTGGCAGTCGACCCACGCCCTGTTACTGTAGAGTGGGACGAAGCTCACATTGTATTTGTGGCGGAGCTCTTTAGGAGAAGCTGGGTTTCATACTTAAGCGAGCACTGAACTGTACCTAAGCCCCCGAGTGGGAGGTTTGCTCTCCATTCGGTAGGATTTTTCAAACTTAGGCGAATGTCTGACCACAGCTAAGTCTCTTCGTGGAGAACTTAGGCCAGTGTCGAACTGCAGCTAAGCCCCCAAGTGGGAGGTTTGCTCTCCACTCAGTAGGATTTTTCAAGCTTAGGCGAGTGTCTGACTGCAGCTATGTCTCTTCGTGGAGAACTTAGGCGAGTGCTGAACTGCAGCTAAGCCCCCGAGTGGGAGGTTTGCTCTTCACTCGGTAGGATTTTTTCAAACTTAGGCGAGTGTCTGACTGCAGCTAAGTCTCTTCGTGGAGAACTTAGGCGAGTGCTGAACTGCAGCTAAGCCCCCGAGTGGGAGGTTTGCTCTTCAGTCTGTAGGATTTTTTCAAACTTAGGCGAGTGTCTGACTGCAGCTAAGTCTCTTCGTGGAGAACTTAGGCGAGTGCTGAACTGCAGCTAAGCCCCCGAGTGGGAGGTTTGCTCTCCGCTCGGTAGGATTTTTCAAACTTAGGCGAGTGTCTGACTGCAGCTAAGTCTCTTCGTGGAGAACTTAGGCGAGTGCTGAACTGCAGCTAAGCCCCCGAGTGGGAGGTTTGCTCTCCACTCAGTAGGATTTTTCGAACTTAGGCGAGTGTCTGACTGCAGCAAAGTCTCTTCGTGGAGAACTTAGGCGAGTGCTGAACTGCAGCTAAGCCCCCGAGTGGGAGGTTTGCTCTCCACTCGGTAGGATTTTTCAAACTTAGTCGAGTGTCAGACTGCAGCTAAGTCTCTTCATGGAGAACTTAGGCGAGTGCTGAACTGCAGCTAAGCCCCCGAGTGGGAGGTTTGCTCTCCACTCGGTAGGATTTTTCAAACTTAGGCGAATCGGATTCGCAGCTAAGTCACCCACTTGGGGATTTTGGATACAAACAAAAGTGACAGCAATTATTGGAACACTCTTATTTCTGATAAAAATGAACTTCAGGAGTTTTTCTTATTACATCTGGTTTGAGAGCGGACTCAAGTGTAAAAGGGGTGGAGAAGCTCCGCGTTCCAAGCTCGAGGTTCGTCGATCTGTCGATCAACATTGTAAAGGTGATATGCTCCGTTGTGGAGGACTCTTGTGATGATGAAGGGGCCTTCCCAAGTGGGAGCGAGCTTGTGAGGTTTCTGTTGATCCACTCGGAGGACCAGATCTCCTTCTTGAAAGGCTCGACTCTTCACATTCCGGGCGTGGAATCGACGTAAGTCCTGCTGATAAATGGTCGATCTGGTCATCACCATCTCCCTCTCTTCCTCCAAGAGGTCGACTGCGTCTTGCCGGGCCTGCTCCGCTTCATCTTTGGTGTAAATTTCGACTCGGGGCGCATTATGAAGAAGATCGCTTGGGAGGACAGCTTCGGCTCCATAAACCAGAAAGAATGGGGTCCTTCCAGTCGACCGGTTATGGGTGGTCCTTAATCCCCACAGAACTGACGGAAGCTCGTCGACCCAAGCGCCTGCCGCGTGCTTGAGATCGCGCATCAGCCGAGGTTTTAGCCCTTTGAGAATCAGACCATTTGCTCTCTCAGCCTGTCCATTCGACTGGGGATGAGCGACTGAGGCGTAGTCGACTCGTCTGCCTTGAGAAGCGCAAAATGCTCTGAACTCGTCCGAATCAAAGTTTGACCCGTTATCAGTGATGATGCTGTGCGGGACTCCATATCTGAATGTTAACCCTCTGATGAAACTGATAGCGGTGCCAGCATCGAGGCTCTTTATGGGCTTAGCTTCTATCCATTTGGTAAATTTGTCGACTATCACAAGTACATGAGTGAATCCACTCCTGCCTGTTCTTAGGGGGCCAACCATGTCCAATCCCCAGATGGCAAAGGGCCAGACGAGCGGAATGGTTTTCAGGGCTGACGCGGGCTTGTGTGACATGTTGGAGTAGAACTGGCACCCCTCGCACTTGTCGACTATCTCTTTCGCCATCTCATTTGCCCTTGGCCAGTAAAATCCAGCTCGGTATGCTTTAGCCACAATAGTCCGAGAGGACGCATGGTGACCGTAGGTTCCCGAGTGGATATCGTTAAGGATTATTTGACCCTCTTCTGGCGTTATGCATTTCTGGCCGACTCCGGTCGCACTCTCTCTGTACAACTGTCCCCTTATGACTGTGAAGGCCTTAGATCGGCGGACGATCTGTCGAGCCTCCTCCTCATCCTCCGGAAGTTCTTTACTTAGGATATATGCAATGTACGGTATTGTCCAGTCAGGGGTGATTGCCAAGACTTCCATGATTAGGTCGACTACTGCAGGCACTTCAACTTCAGTCGGATCTGTGGCACTTTTCGGCTGCGGGGCTTCTTCTGTGAAAGGATCCTCTTGGACTGACGGTGAGGGAATGTGTTCCAAGAACACGTTGCTTGGAATGGCTTCTCTCTTGGAGCCTATCTTTGCCAAATCGTCAGCTGCCTGGTTTTTCAGTCGGGGGATGTGGTGGAGTTCCAACCCCTCGAACTTCTTCTCTAGCTTCCGTACTGCATTGCAGTATCCAGTCATTGCCGGACTCCTGACGTCCCACTCCTTCATCACTTCATTAACCACCAAATCTGAGTCGCCACAGACCATGAGGCGACGGACGCCGAGTGAAATGGCCATGCGCAACCCATACAAAAGTGCTTCATACTCTGCTTCATTATTGGAGGAATCGAAGTGAATCTGGAGAACGTATCTGAGCTTATCTCCTCAGGGGGAGACCAAAACTACCCCCGCGCCCGAACCATTCAGCATCTTGGATCCATCGAAGAACATAGTCCAGTGCTCCGAGTGAACTTGAGTCAGAAGTTGATGTTCAATCCACTCGGCGATGAAATCCGCGATTGCTTGGGACTTGATGGCTTTCTTTGCTTCAAACTTGATATCTAAAGGAAGGAGTTCAATCGCCCACTTGGCCACTCGACCAGTTGCATCTCTGTTATGCAGGATCTCCGATAACGGGGCGTCGCTGACGACTGTAATGGAGTGGTCAGAGAAATAATGTGCAACTTTCTTCGTGGTCATATAAATCCCATATACAAGCTTCTGGTAGTGGGGGTATCTTTGTTTTGAAGGGGTCAAAACTTCAGACACATAATATACAGGGCGTTGAACTTTGAAGGCCTTCCCTTCCTCTTCCCGCTCGAAAGTAAGTACTGTACTGACAACTTGTCCCATGGCTGCAATGTAAAGCAGCAGAGGTTCTTTGATGATTGGGGCAGCTAGCACTGGCTGGGTGGAGAGCAGAGCTTTGAGCTCTACAAACGCTGCATCAGCTTCTGGAGTCCACTCAAACTTGTCAGACTTCTTCATCAGTCGGTAAAGAGGCAACGCTTTTTCACCGAGTCGAGAAATGAATCGACTTAAGGCGGCCAAGCAGCCTGTAAGCTTTTGGACATCATGCACACGTACAGGACGCTTCATCCGGAGTATGGTGCCAATTTTTTCAGGATTGGCGTCGATTCCCCGTTCGGAAACGAGAAAACCGAGTAGCTTGCCACCTGGAACTCCGAAAGTGCATTTTGACGGATTGAGCTTGATATCGTACCTCCTGGCGAAGGTTTCAGCAAGGTCAGCCCGCAGGTCGGAACCTTTTCGGGACTTGACTACGATATCGTCCATGTACACCTCCACATTTCGACTGATTTGAGTGAGTAAACACTTCTGGATCATTCTCATGAATGTGGCTCCAGGCCGAATGGCATGGTGACGTAACAGAAGCATCCGAATGGAGTGATGAAAGCTGTTTTGATTTTGTCGGGCCCATACAGACGGATCTGATGGTACCCGGAGTAGGCATCTAGAAAAGACAATCTCTCGCATCCCGCAGTTGAGTCGACAATCTGGTCGATGCGAGGGAGAGGAAAATGATCTTTTGGGCAGGCCCGATTGATATGCTTGAAATCAATGCACATACGGAGTGACTTGTCCTTCTTGGGGACCATGACGACATTGGCGAGCCACTCGGAGTGGTAGATCTCTCGGATGAACTCAGCTGCTAAGAGCCGAGCCACTTCCTCACCAATGGCTTGTTTTTTCTGGACGGCGGACCGTCGAAGATGCTCCTTCACGGGCTTGAACTTTGAGTCGACTCGCAGGCGGTGCTCAGCCAGCCCCCTGGGAACTCCAGGCATGTCAGAGGGTTTCCATGCGAAGATGTCCCAGTTCTCACGGAGGAGCTGGATGAGCGCTTCTTCCTGTTTGGAGTTGAGCGTCGTGGAGATGTGAGTCGGAGCAGCGTCGGGATCGGTCGGGTGAATGTGGACTGTCTTTGTTTCGCCAGCCGACTGAAAAGCTGACTTGGAGGCAAGCTTCTTAGCTCGCAGCCATTCACTCGGGTCGGCAGCCTTTTGGTACTCTTTCAGCTCGACCACTACCATCTGAGCGTCGGCGATCTTTGATCCCTTCTGAAAACATTCTTCTGCTTTCTTCCGGTTGCCCGTAACAGTGATCACACCTTTAGGGCCAGGCATCTTTAATTTAAGATACACGTAACATGGTCGAGCCATGAAGCGTGCGTAAGCTGGCCTGCCCAAGATGGCGTGATAAGCACTCTAGAAGTCCACAACTTCAAACGTCAACTTTTCCTTGCGGTAATTCTTTGAATCGCCGAAAACCACATCGAGAGCAATCTGGCCGAGTGACTCGGCTTTCTTCCCAGGAATGACTCCATGGAAGCTCATGTTACTGGTGCTGAGTCTGGACATCGGAATGCCCATTCCTTTCAAGGTTTCAGCGTACAGTATGTTCAGGCCACTGCCGCCGTCCATCAGGACTTTGGTCAGTCGAGTGCCTTCGACAACTGGGTCGACCACTAAAGCTTGCCTTCCAAGGGTGGCAATGTGCGTCGGGTGATCGGACTGGTCGAATGTGATGGTAGTCTGAGACCATTTCAGGTAACTGGGAGTCGCCGGGGCAACCATGTTGACCTCACGGTTAATGACTTTCAGTCGACTTTTGCTTTCGACATCAGCAAAAATCATCAAGGTGGAATTGACTTGGGGGTATCCATCGTCACTATCCTCCTTGTCTTCAACTCTGTCTGGCTCTTTTTCCTTATCCTTGGGCTGCTTGCCCTGGAACTGCTGAATCAGAAGCTGACACTGTCGAGTGGTATGCTTCGGGAAAATAAAATTTCCTTCTTCATCTTTCTTGGTATGGATGTGACATGGCAGGTCCAGAACATCATTCCCATCCTAATCTTTAACCTTCTTGGGCTTCCATGCGCCCTTGGGCTTTCCCTTGAAATTTCCCTGGGCCACAGCCAGGGCCTCCCTAGGGGCGGCTGGCTCGGCCTTCCGCTTCTGCTTCCAACTGGAGTTTCCTCCGGTTTCTTGGGCGACTGATCTGAGTTTGCCACTTCAGAGTCGGTCCTCGTCTTCTCCATTAGCGTACTTGGTGGCAATCTCCGTCATCCGATTAAGGGACATCTCTCCGGTCCGGCCAAACTTTAGATTCAACTCCCTGTACTTTACGCCTTCCTTGAAAGCGCAAACTGCTTGATGGTCTGGCACGTTCTCGACCGAGTGGTGCAGTGTGATCCACCTCTAGATGTATTCTCTCAGAGTTTCATTTGGCTTCTGCATGCAAGACCGCAGCTCCGTAAGGCCTGCAGGGCGCTTGCATGTCCCTTCGAAGGTTGTGATAAACACTCGGGAGAGATCCTCCCAAGTGTAAATGCTGCTGGGCGCCAACTGATTCAGCCACGCCCTAGCTGAGCCTTCCAACATGAGGGGTAAATGCTTCATGGCCACCTCATCATTGCCGCCGCCAATCTGCACAGCCACTCGGTAATCCTCGAGCCATGTGTCAGGCTTGGACTCACCGGTGAACTTGCTGATTCCAGTCGCCAGCCTGAAATTGGGAGGGATCACCGCAGCCCTGATGGCTCGACTGAAACATTCAGGCCCCGAGGCGTGTGTCCTGCTGCCGGTGGGCGTATCTCTGTTGTGGCCCTCTCGATGAGCCCTGTTCCTGTCCACCAGACCATGAATGAGGATGGATCTCGCGTCAAAGCCTGGGTCCCTGGGGTCGACTGGAATCCTCTGCCCAACGTTATGGGGGCGCCTGTCGTCTCGATGTCGAGGTGCGTACGACCCACTCCTCGGGGGAGGGGACGGCACCTGACGTCCATCATCACGGTCGGGTCGGTGATCATATTGTTCATTTCTCCTATACTGATCATGCCGGTCTCCACGTCCCTCACGCCTCGGGGGCGATCTCGAGGTGTGAGCCGACTGGACGGTTTCCATTGCAACGGATCGACTGTGGATCCTGTCCCGCGACTGAGAGACGGCGGGATTCTGATTTCCCGCCACTCGGAGCAATGCTCTGATCTGCAGCAATCCTCTGCCAGCCTCTGACTAAGAGGGCTGGATTGACTCTGCTATGCGGGCCGTGGCAGCCAGGTTCTGAACCGGAGTTCGGTACACCTGCGGCAGTGAGAAGAGCTGACGTCGACTGGATTCGGGAGCTTGCTGGCGTCGACTGGACTCGGGAGCCTGCTGGCGTCGACTAGACTCGGGAGCCCGCTGACGCGCCCGCTCGTCGAGAGCTCGCTGTAGATTCTCCAGTCGAGTGCGCTCGGCTAGATTAGCCAAGCGCGCGTCTCCAAGGCCCAGGCCTCGGGGGTTTCTCCAACAATAGGGGTGTAGAGCGCGTCCATGTTCCGGTGGCGAAGCTCCTCCCGCTGTAACGACGTAAGAGGTTTGGGGAGGTATTCGTCGTGAGGGTGCGACGGATCGCCCCTATCAGCACCATCATCAGCGCGATGGAATCGAGGAGGGCTGCATGTCCCCTCGACCGCCAGAACCTCCGCCAAAGGGTCGCTGCTATCGCACTCGGATGCGGTCTCCGTGGAGCCAGTCGACAGATCGAACAGGCCGCAGAGGGATTCGTCGGGCTCGATTGCCGCGACTTGCATGGTCGCTGACTGGCGGGCCGCGGCATGCTTCATCCACCGCTGAAGCCTCGACGGACCCGAGCGCTTGCGCTGGCGGGAGACAGGACGGGGAGATGACACGGGAGTCGACTGATATGGGGTCGACGGCTGCCGCAGGAGGACGCCACGAACGCACGCGTGGAAGTGCGTCACACCGCGGACGGGGAGCGCGTCGACGTCAAGCGGCGCCTCCTGGAGCCAGGCGGAGTCGTCGGCGATGAAAGTGAGTCCGCCGAGACGGATCTCGCGGCCCTCTGCCAAAGCTCCGCAGGAAAACATGATCAAGTGGATCGAAAAAATCGCAACTTCTCCAATTAGGCGCTAAGACTAATGCCCCACGATGGGCGCCAACTGTCGCGGTTCTAAGTCTGACAGTGAGGTAGGGGGTGTGTATGAAGAGGCTAGACCTTAGCTATTGGGAAGTTGTAAGTACGCGAGGTTTATGAGTTCAGGCCCTTCTCGGAGGAAGTAACAGCCCTATGTCTCGGTGCCCGGAGGCGGTCGACTAGATTATGCGTGTATAAAATGACAGGGGTGCGAACCCTTGATACTGAGGAGGGGGGTGGCTTATATAGAGTTCGCCAGCCCTCTCCTGTCCTCAGTAATGCAGGGTTTCAGGTACATTTAAGGTGGGCGTTACTGATAACGTCCCTAATAAAGTGTCATAATAATCATAAAGACTACTTAATAGCCGACCGTTTGCCTGCGGAGTGACTTGAGGTCTTCTGGCAGTCGAGTGGTTGGCTTCTTGGTCGAGTGACAGCTTCTTGGTCGAGTGTCTTCAACCCGTCGAGTGGGATACCTTCAAGTTGATTGAAAGGTGACTTCTTCTAGGGATGTCCTATGGTAGGGCTCTTTAGGACGGGTCCGTGTCCCTACCATAGGTACATGACTTGATCAGCTTACACTCGCCACGTCAAACAAAGTACATAAATAGCATTACATCATCCAATCACTCATGGCCCGACTATGGTGCCAAAATAAAAGATCAACCCAACATGCGACGCGGTCCCGATCGCCCCAACTGGGCACCACTACTGATCATCAGGGAAAGACACATAGTAACGGCGTGAGTCCTCGTCGAACTCCCACTTGAGCTCAAGTGCATCATCTGGAACGGAGTCATCAGGACCTGCATCTGGTTTGGAAGTAATCTATGAGCCACAGGGACTCAGCAATCTCGCACCCTCG
Organism: Triticum monococcum; assembly: GCA_034509565.1. Classification (NCBI taxonomy): domain Eukaryota; kingdom Viridiplantae; phylum Streptophyta; class Magnoliopsida; order Poales; family Poaceae; genus Triticum; species Triticum monococcum. Next base: position 245,277,383 of record CM067846.1, on the reverse strand, counting down.
CGATCAAGACTATTTAAGCTTATAGGAAAAGGCAATGTAATATGTGGAGCTGCAGCAAGCGACTAGCATATATGGTGGCTAACCTGTTCGCAAAAAGAGAGAGAGAAGAGAAGGCAAAGCGCGAACGAAGAACTAAAGAGCAAACTACGACAAGCATTACTCCAACACCGTGTTCACTTCCCGGACTCCGCCGAGAAGAGACCATCACGGTAACACACACAGTTGATTCATTTTAATTAAGGTAAGGTTGATGTTATCTACAACCGGATATTAACAAATTCCCATTTGCCCATAACCGCGGGCACGGCTTTCGAAAGTTCAAATCCCTGCAGGGGAGTCCCAATTTAGCCCATGACAAGCTCTCACGGTCAACGAAGGATATACCTTCTCCCGAGACATTCCGATCAGACTCAGTATCCATGTTCTACAAGACACTTCGACAAGTTAAAACAAATCCAGCAACACCGCCCTAATGTGCCGACAAATCCCGGTAGGAGCTGCACATATCTCGTTCTCAGGGCACACTCAGATGAGCTCTCCATACAACTAAAACCAAACCCTGAGTTTCCCCGAGGGGGCGCTGCACAGGACTCTAGTTTGGACCAACACTCAGAGGAGCACTGGCCCGGGGGGTTTGAACAAGATGACCCTTGGGCTTCGGAAACCCAAGGGAAAAAGAGCTAGGTGGCAAATGGTAAAACCAAGGTTGGGCATTGCTGGAAGAGCTTTATTCAAGGCGAACTGCCAAGGGGTTCCCATTATCACCCAACCGCGTAAGGAACGCAAAAATCCGGGAACATAACACCGATATGACGGAAACTAGGGCGGCAAGAGTGGAACAAAACACTAGGCAAAAGGCCGAGCCTTCCACCCTTTACCAAGTATGTAGATGCATTAAGATAACAAGGTAATATAATGATATCCCAATAAGAAAATAATGTTCCAACAAGGAACGAGCTCCAATCTTCACCTGCAACTAGCAACGCTATAAGAGGGGCTGAGCAAAGCGGTAACATAGCCAATCAACGGTTTGCTAGGACATGGTGGGTTAGAGGTTTGACATGGAAATTTGGGAGGCATGATAAGCAAGTGGTAGGCATCGTAGCATAGGCATAGCAAAAGAGCGAGCTTCTAGCAAAGCAAAGATAGAAGTGATTTCGAGGGTATGATCATCTTGCCTGCAAAGTTGTAAGAGTTGACTGGATCCTCGAAAGCAAACTAAATAGGCTCCTTGTTAGCGAACTCGTCTCCTGGCTCTACCCAAACAAGACAAACAAGCAAAAGGAACACAATCAACCACGTGCAAATGCTCGAACAACATGATGCAAACATGGTATGCTATGCAGGATGCGATATGTGATGCATATGCAAGATTTGACAAGGAATGAATGAACCTGGCTTCAACTTGGAAATCCAAGAGTGCCACTGGAAAGATGAGGTGATTTCGGTTGAAATCGTTATAAAGAACACCAGAATCGGATGCACGGTTTGGAAATGGCAAGCAAAACAAATGTCACCGGTCTGCGATATACAGCAAGTAACCATCTAAATGCAGCAAGATAAATATGCTACAGCACTCAAACATGGCAACAAAATACATGGCAGGGATCCACTCCTAATTCTTAACAAAAGATGAACACTGATCTACGGCCAATTCATCGATTAGCAGGTTCAAACAAGCATGGGAAAAGTGCAATTGGTAAATGGGTTTCAGACTTAGTGAAATTAACACAAGCCTGGAATTTCAGATCAGGTAGCATACTTTGGAGCATGAAAACTAGATGCTACAGGAACTTAACATGGCAAAGCAAGACATGGCGTGGAGCTACTCAAAGAGCTTAAAGAAAGTCCCTTAGTGACCTTGAGCCAAAAGGGATCAGAAAATACAATTGCAAGCATGTGAACATGGCAAAAACATAATCAGATCACAGACTTTGTGAAAAACTGGAGCATGCAAATCAGATATCAAGTAGGCATGTTTACGAGCTCGATGCACTCACTACAGAGCAAGGAATGACAATATAAGCATACACCCATCAAGAATACACATTATACAAGCTAGACATGGCAAGAACAACAACATAGCATGCACGGATCAACTACAACACCCTCGGCAAAATCGCTAACAAGTAGACAATCTGCCCAGATTCGCGAAATAGCAAAAGTAGAGCTCGATTGACTGAAGCTAGGGTTCTCCATAATTGCAAACAAAGACATGGATGGATAGGGCACTACAAGATTAACAAATCATCCTTACTGATCATCCTCAAAAGAGGCACGGATCACTAGGAAACAACATGAACATATGGCATATTGATAAAAACAGATCAAGGACCTCTTTGCTAAGTCCCTGAAATCAGCATTAACGAATGCACCTCTTTGCAAGCTTGTGCTAGTCACCACACACATCACAAAAATACATGGATAGCACCTACGTAAAGATGGAAAAGCATATAACAAAACTCATGTAGAGCTCAGGGGCATATCATGCACACATTAATCATGGCAAAAATAACAAATAGCTATTTGGTGCAGCAGATCTGACAATTAACTCAATTAGCACTCTTCCAACAGCATTTCGGGCATCACGATGAACTTAACTGAAAATGATGCAATGAGATGAAATGATGTGCTCTCTGAGACGAACATTTTTATATGCTACACATCCAAAACGGATCTACGGATGCAAAGTTACGGCACATTGAAATATGTAAACAAATTAGGGTTTCGGGAGGAAAAACAACCGTCTCAGATCTAGATCCGGATCTGGGTACTATTCATGTGCGAAAACCGAGGTTCGCCGGTGTCGGAGCTCGAGGTCGCCGGAGTGGTGGCCAGACGACGAGGGAGTCGGAGAGGTGGCCGGACCGGCGAGGCGGCGGCCGGAGCGAGGAGGCGCGGCGCTCGGCGGGGTCGGCGAGGAGGGAGTCGGCGGCCGGGGCGGCGCTGGTGGCCGGACCTTGCGCGGCCTCCGGCGATGGCGTGCGGCATGGCTGGCCGCCTTGGTCGCCGGAGCGAAGGACGGCGGCGGCGGGGCGAAGGCGCGGTGTGCGGCAGGAGGCGGCGCGGGGAGCAGGCCGCGGGGGCCTGCCTTGGGCCCGACGGGCCTTGGCGGCGCGCAGGTCGACGGCGGTGATGTGGCGCGTCACGAGTGGTCGGCGGCGGGGGCGGACATGTCCGTCCGACGCGGTTTCGTCCGGCGGCGGCGGGGTAGGTGGATCTAGGGTTTCGGGGGAAGAAGAACCCGTGGATTTCGGAGGAGGACCTATTTATAGGCATAGAGGGAGCTAGGAGTGTCCAAATGAGGTGCGGTTTTCGGCCACGTGATCGCGATCGAACGCTCTAGATGATGGAGAGGGTTTTGTTGGGTTTTGGGCCAAATTGGAGGGGTGTTGGGCTGGAACACACACGAGACCTTTTCGGTCCCTCGGTTAACCGTTGGAGCATCAAACGAAGTCCAAATGGTACGAAACTTGACAGGCGGTCTACCGGTAGTTAACCAAGGCCGCTTGGCAAGTCTCGGTCCAATCCGCAAATGTTTAACCCCCACACACGAAAGGAAGGTAGAAATGACCACCGGAGGAGATAGGAGCGCCAGAATGCAAAACGGACAACGGGGAAATTTGACACCCACCGACATGCTCGACTTCGACTCCGAAGACATCGACGGAATGGACGACAATGTAGGAGACGAACATGAACCAACACCTGTAGGGCACTGGAAAGCCACCTCGTCATATGACATATACATGGTGGATACACCCAATGAAGGCAATGGCGACAAGATAGCGGAGGATGACCCCTCCAAGAAGCAACCCAAGCATCGACGTCAGCGGTGCCGCTCTAAGTCCTGCCAAAGCAAAAGTGGTGATATCAGCACAGTTGATAATAATACTCCGGACAGTGCCGAGGACAACAACAATCCCCTCCAGCAAGATTTACAGCAGGAGGATGAAGGAGCCAGCTCTCCTGAGAGAGCGGCAGATGGAGAGGAGGAGGATGACAATTACATCCCCCCCTCCGAAGACGAGGCAAGCCTCGGCGACAATGAATTCACCATCCCAGAGGATCCCGTAGAACGAGAGCGCTTCAAGCGCCGACTTATTGCCAGGGCAAATAGCCTGAAGAAAAAGCAACAGCAGCTTCAAGCTGATCAAGATCTGCTAGCTGACAAATGGACTGAAGTCCTTGTAGCCGAGGAATATAAACTCGAGCGCCCCTCCAAGAGTTACCCAAGGCGTAGGTTACTACCCCGACTAGAGGAAGAAGCATATGATACGGCTGATCGGCCACCTCATGGCCACGATAGAGAGGCACTCTAGCCAAAAGCTCAGCCTCCACCCCAACGCCATTTAAATAAAAAGGCATGGGGAGATACGCCAGACCTGCGAGACATATTGGAGGACAAGGCAAAGCATTCAAGATCGATCTACGGATCACGAGGGCGCACCACTCTGCGAGACGATAAACGTCACGTCGGATACAGTAAAAGCAAATCTGGCCGGGCCGAACACAGCAGGCAAGACCCATTCGAGCTGTGTCGTGATATAGCCCAATACAGAGGCGCCCCACACCCCTTATGCTTCACAAATGAAGTAATGGAACATCAATTCCCAGAAGGTTTCAAACCTATAAATATTGTATCATACGACGACACAACAGATCCCGCGGTATGGATTGAGGACTTCCTCCTCCACATCCACATGGCCCGCGGCGATGACTTACACGCCATCAAATACCTCCCACTAAAGCTCAAAGGACCAGCGCGGCATTGGCTTAACAGCTTTCCAGCGGACTCCATTAGCTGTTGGGAAGATCTGGAAGCCGCATTCCTCGACAACTTTCAGGGCACTTATGTGCGACCACCAGACGCCGATGACTTGAGCCACATAATTCAGCAGCCAGAAGAATTGGCCAGGCAATTCTGGACTCGATTCCTTACAAAGAAAAATCGCCGACTGTCCGGATGCGGAGGCCTTAGCAGCTTTCAAGCACAACATCCGAGACAAGTGGCTAGCCCGGCACCTCGGTTAGGAAAAGCCGAAATCTATGGCAGCCCTCACGACGCTCATGACCTGCTTTTGTGCGGGAGAAGACATGTGGATGGCTCGCAGTAATAACATATCAAAGAACCATGGTACCTCAGATACCAAGGACATCAATAGGAGGTCACGTCGCAACAAGCATAAGCGCCGCATTAACAGTGAAAATACTGAGGATACGACAGTTAATGCCGGATTGAAAGGCTCTAAACCCGGTCAGTGGAAAAACCCATTCAAACAAAGTATGCCGGGTCCATCCAGCTTGGACCGTATACTCGATCGCTCGTGTCAAATACACGGCACCCAGACAAGCCAGCCAATCATACCAACAGGGATTGTTGGGTGTTCAAGCAGGCCGATAAGTTAATTGCCGAAAACAAGGACAAGGGGCCGCATAGCGATGACGAGGAGGAACCCTGGCAGCTGCACACTGGAGGACAGAAGAGGCTTCCCCCGCAAGTGTGGACGGTGAACATGATATACACAACCCACATCCCCAAGAGGGAGCGGAAGCGTGCGCTCAGGGACGTATATGCGTTGGAGCCAGTCGCCCCAAAGTTCAACCCTTGGTCCTCCTGTCCAATCACCTTCGATCGCAGGGACCACCCCACTAGTATCCGTCATGGCGGATTTGCCGCACTGGTCCTAGGCCCAATCATCGACGAATTTCACCTCACTCGAGTCCTTATGGACGGCGGCAGCAGCCTGAACCTGCTTTATCAAGACATAGTGCGCAAAATGGGTGTAGACCCCTCAAGGATCAAACCCACAAAAACGACCTTTAAGGGTGTCATTCCAGGCATAGACGCCCATTGCTCAGGCTCAATTACACTAGAAGTGGTCTTCGGATCCCCAGATAACTTCCGAAGCGAAGAGTTAATCTTCGATATAGTCCCGTTCCGCAGTGGTTATCACGCGCTGCTCGGGCGAACCGCATTTGCCAGATTCAATGCGGTACCGCATTATGCATACCTAGAGCTCAAGATGCCAGGACCTCGCGGAGTTATTACAGTCAATGGAAACATAGAGCGCTCTCTCCGAACAGAGGAGCACACCGCGACCCTCGCAACAGAAGCGCAAAGTAGCCTCTCAAGGCAATCTACTAGTTCGGCGTTTCAAAGCCCGGACACCTTCAAGCGCGCTCGGGGCAATCGGCAAATAGACCGCCTGGCGCGATCCGAGCTCGCATAGCAATACGGTAGCCACCCCAATCCCAGCCCAACGGCGATATTCGTGCCGTGCGTACATAATTACGCATTAAAAATACCATGGGCACAGGTGGGGAGGGGGAGCACAATTGCGGCACGCCCCAAAACGCGGCCTAAACTGCACTAGGGGCTTCCCGTTTGGTTATTTTTCTTTTTCTTTCAGGACCTTAATCTCTGGAAACACTATCCGGGAGCTCTATTGCCGAACACATGATGCAGCAACCAAGGAGGCAGACAACTACGTTATACCACGGAATTCCCAGGTTGATTACAATAACGAGCGAAATATTCGATTTCATATCATTTATCAGCTCGCCCTTGGAAGGGACATAATCATACTCTTTGCTTATCGCACTATCTTTATCACTCCGCTTTAACGCAATTTTTAATAAACAATGCATGACATTACGACTATTTTTTCATTCTTGTTATATATATCTATGTGTTCATTAATGACGCCTTGCAACCGTAAACTCTGGTACGGCCAATACACCAAGGGCTTACGTACCCCACAATGCGGTGTGAAAAGTCCAAACACTTTCACAAGTGCGGCACCCCGAACTTATAGCATTATATGCATTAGCTCCGAATCATGTCTTTGGTCAAATGTTGGGTTTGCCCGGCTCCTATGTTTTGGTACCTTACGTTCCGCTCTATCGGCTAAGGTAGCGCTAGGAGAACTACTGCGATTGTGCCCTGGTTCTGCCGGGCTGAGCACCTTAGTAGAGAAAGCTAAAACTGACTGTCATGATAAGGCGAGAGACTGCTCGCTGTTCGGGGAGGTTTTTCGAGTCCTTAAAGACTTATGCCGCTTAGGGCGAGGGGCCGGCTTTGTCCAGCTTACAGGCATGTATCGCGCCCCTAATTCGGCCTTCCGAATACCAGGGGCTTCGTCGAAATTTAAAATTATAGAATTCTCTGGCTAAGTGAGAGTGATAAACATTATTAGTCCGGTTCCCTTGTTCGTTGTGCTGAGCACATCCCTCGAAGGACCCAAACATGGGAACAAGAGTGCTCAGGTTAATCCCGAACACCCCAGCACTCGTGGCATGGGGGTAGAAGCCGAGGACTAGCCAACTCTCAGATTGGATAAACAGCCAAACAGAAGGTAATATTTTAAATTCAAACAAGCATTGCATAGCGCATATGAAACAAGTTTTCATACATATAGGATGAAACGCGCAAGTCTCATTCAAATATTACATGTTTTGAGCACTCATCCGCGATAAGACGGGCACACGACAGAACACCCTCGTAGTACATCTCGGGGTGGCGGTGCTCCTTGCCCTCCGGCGGCCCCACCTTGATCAGCTTCACGGCGTCTAGCTTAACCCACTACATTTTCACACGGGCGAAAGCCAGCCGTGCACATTCAATGCAGACGGATCGCTTGATGACCTCCAGCCATGGGCAGGCATCCACAAGCTGCCTCACCAGGCTGAAGAAGATATTCGGAAGGGCGTCGCCAGGCGACAGCCGGACTATAAAGCCCCTCATGGCCTGATCGGCCGCCTTAAGTAGCTCGACCATCTTCTGTTGGGGAACGCAGTAATTTCAAAAAATTTCCTATGCACACGCAAGATCATGGTGATGCACAGCAACGAGAGGGGAGAGTGTTGTCTACGTACCAACGCAGACCGACTGCGGAAGCGATCACACAACGTAGAGGAAGTAGTCGTACGTCTTCTTCCCGATCCGACCGATCCAAGCACCGTTACTCCGGCACCTCCGAGTTCTTAGCACACGTTCAGCTCGATGACGTTCCTCGGGCTCCGATACAGCAAAGCGTCGAGGAAGAGTTCCGTCAGCACGACGGCGTGGTGACGATCTTGATGTACTACCGACGCAGGGCTTCGCCTAAGCACTGTAACGGTATGATCGAGGTGGAATTTGGTGGCAGGGGGCACCGCACACGGCTAAGGAACGATCTCAAGGATCAACTTGTGTGTCTTGGGGTGCCCCCTGCCTCCGTATATAAAGGTTGGAGGGAGGAGGGCTGGCCGGCCAAAGAGGTGTAGGCGCAGGAGGAGTCCTACTCCTACCGGGAGTAGGACTCCCCCCTCCAATCCTAGTCCAACTAGGAAACTTTCAAAGGGGAGAGAGAGAGAGGTGGCCGGCCCCTCTCCTAGTCCTAATAGGACTAGGGAGAGGGGGGAGGCACAGCCCTATGTGGGCTGCCCTCTCACCTTTCCACTAAGGCCCATGTTGGCCCATTTGGCTCCCGGGGGGTTCCGGTAACCCTCCCAGTAATCCGGTAAAATCCCGATTTCACCCGGAACACTTCCGATGTCCAAACATAGGCTTCCAATATATCAATCTTTACGTCTCGACCATTTCGAGACTCCTCGTCATGTCCGTGATCTCATCCGGGACTCCGAACAACCTTCGGTACATCAAAATGCATAAACTCATAATAACTGTCATCGTAACGTTAAGCGTGCGGACCCTACGGTTCGAGAACAATGTAGACATGACCGAGACACGTCTCCGGTCAATAACCAATAGCGGGACCTGGATGCCCATATTGGCTCCTACATATTCTACGAAGATCTTTATCGGTCAGACCGCATAACAACATACGTTGTTCCCTTTGTCATCGGTATGTTACTTGCCCGAGATTCGATCGTCGGTATCCAATACCTAGTTCAATCTCGTTACTGGCAAGTCTCTTTACTCGTTCTGTAATACATCATCTCATAACTAACATCTTAGTTATTATGCTTGCAAGGCTTATGTGATGTGTATTACCGAGAGGGCCCAGAGATACCTCTCCGACAATCGGAGTGACAAACCCTAATCTTGAAATAAGCCAACCCAACATCTACCATTGGAGACACCTGTAGTACTCCTTTATAATCACCCAGTTACGTTGTGACGTTTGGTAGTACCCAAAGTGTTCCTCTAGTAAACGGGAGTTGCATAATCTCATAGTTATAGGAACATGTATAAGTCATGAAGAAAGCAATAGAAACATACTAAACGATCGGGTGCTAAGCTAATGGAATGGGTCATGTCAATCAGATCATTCAACTAATGATGTGACCTCGTTAATCAAATAACAACTCTTTGTTCATGGTTAGGAAACATAACCATCTTTGATTAACGAGCTAGTCAAGTAGAGGCATACTAGTGACACTCTGTTGGTCTATGTATTCACACATGTATTATGTTTCCGGTTAATACAATTCTAGCATGAATAATAAACATTTATCATGATATAAGGAAATAAATAATAACTTTATTATTGCCTCTAGGGCATATTTCCTTCAGTCTCCCACTTGCACTAGAGTCAATAATCTAGTTCACATCGCCATGTGATTTAACAGCAATAGTTCATATCACCATGTGACTAACACCCATAGTTCACATCGTCATGTGACCAACACTCAAAGGGTTTACTAGAGTCAGTAATCTAGTTCACATATCTATGTGATTAACACCCAAAGAGTACTAAGGTGTGATCATGTTTTGCTTGTGAGATAATTTTAGTCAACGGGTCTGTCACATTCAGATCCGTAAGTATTTTGCAAAATTCTTTGTCTATAATGCTCTGCACGGAGCTACTCTAGCTAATTGCTCCCACTTTCAATATGTATCCAGATTGAGACTTATAGATTCATCTGGATTAGTGTCAAAAACTTGCATCGACGTAACCCTTTACGACGAACCTTTTTGTCACGTCGATAATCGAGAAACATATCCTTATTTCACTAAGGATAATTCTGACCGCTGTCCAGTGATCTACTCCTAGATCACTATTGTACTCCCTTGCCAAATCAGTGCAGGGTATATAATAGATCTGGTATATAGCATGACATACTTTATAGAACCTATGGCCAAGGCATAGGGAATGACTTTCATTCTCTTTCTATCTTCTGCCGTGGTCGGGCTTTGAGTCTTACTCAACTTCACACCTTGTAATACAGGCAAGAACTTTTTCTTTGACTGCTCCATTTTGAACTACTTCAAAATCTTGTCAAGGTTTGTATTCATTGAAAAAACTTATCAAGCGTCTTGATCTATCTCTATAGATCTTGAAGCTCAATATGTAAGCAGCTTCACCGAAGTCTTTCTTTGAAAAACTCCTTTCAAACACTCCTTTATGCTTTACAGAATAATTCTACATTATTTCCGATCAACAATATGTCATTCACATATACTTATCAGAATTGCTGTAGTGCTCCCACTCACTTTCTTGTAAATACAGGCTTCACCGCAAGTCTGTATAAAACTATATGCTTTGATCAACTCATCAAGGCGTATATTCCAATTCTGAGATGCTTGCACCAGTCCACAGATGGATCGCTGGAGCTTGCACATTTTGTTAGCCCCTTTCGGATTGACAAAACCATCTGTTGCATCATATACAACTCTTCTTTAATAAATCCATTAAGGAATGCAGTTTTGTTTATCCTTTTGCCAGATTTCATAAAATGTGGCAATTACTAACATGATTCGGACAGACTCGAGCATAGATACGAGTGAGAAACTCTCATCGTAGTCAACACCTTGAACTTGTCGAAAAACCTTTTGCGACAATTCTAGCTTTGTAGATAGTAACACTACTATCAACGTCCGTCTTCCTCTTGAAGATCCATTTATTCTCAATTGCTTGCCGATCATCAGGCAAGTCAACCAAAGTCCATACTTTGTTCTTATACATGGATCATATCTCAGATTTCATGGCTTCAAGCCACTTTGCGGAATCTGGGCTCACCATCGCTTCTTCATAGTTCGTAGGTTCATCATGATCTAGTAGCATGACTTCCAGAAAAGGATTACCGTACCACTCTGGCGCGGATCTTACTCTGGTTGATCTACGAGGTTCAGTAGTATCTTGTTCTGAAGTTTCATGATCATCATCATTAGATTCCTCACTAACTGGTGTAGGTGTCACAGAAACAGTTTTCTGTGATGTGCTACTTTCCAACAAGGGAGCAGGTACAGTTACCTCGTCAAGTTCTACTTTCCTCCTACTCACTTCTTTCGAGAGAAACTCCTTCTCCAGAAAGTTTCCGAATTTTTTAGCAACAAAAGTCTTGCCTTCGGATCTGTGATAGAAGGTGTATCCAATAGTTTCCTTTGGATATCCTATGAAGACGCACTTCTCCGATTTGAGTTTGAGCTTATCAGGATGAAACCTTTTCATATAAGCATCACAACCCCAAACTTTAAGAAACGACATCTTAGGTTTCTTGCCAAACCATAGTTCACACGGTGTCGTCTCGACGGATTTATATGGTGCCCTATTTAACGTGAATGCAGCTGTCTCTAATGCATGACCCCAAAAACGATAGTGATAAATCGGTAAGAAACATCATATATTGCACTATATCCAATAAAGTACGGTTATGACGTTCGGACACACCATTATGTTGTGGTGTTCCAGGTGGCTTGAGTAGTGAAACTATTTCACATTGTTTTTAACTGAAGACCAAACTCGTAACTCAAATACTCTTCTCTATGATCAGATCATAGAAACTTTATTTTCTTGTTACGATGATTTTTCACTTCACTCTGAAATTCTTTGAACTTTTCAAATGTTTCAGACTTATGTTTCATCAAGTAGATATACTCATATCTGCTCAAATCATCTGTGAAGATCAGAAAATAATGATACCTGTCGCGAGCCTCAATATTCATCGGACCACATACATCAGTATGTATGATTTCCGACAAATCTTTTGCTTGCTCCATTTTCCCGGAGAACGGCGTTTTAGTCATCTTGCCCAAAAGGCATGGTTTACAAGCATCAAGTGATTCATAATCAAGTGATTCCGAAAGCCCATCAGTATGGAGTTTCTTCATGCGCTTTACACCAATATGACCTAAACGGTAGTGCCACAAATAAGTTGCACTATCATTATTATCTTTGCATCTTTTGGTTTCAATATAATGAATATGTGTATTATTAAGATCGAGATCCAATGAACTATTTTCATTGGGTGTTTAACCATATTAGGTTTTATTCATGTAAACAGAACAACAATTTATTCTCTTACTTAAATGAATAACCGTATTACAATAAACATGATCAAATCATATTCATGTTCAACGCAAACACCAAATAACACTTATTTAGGTTCAACACTAATCCCGAAATTATAGGGAGTGTGCGATGATGATCATATCAATCTTGGAACCACTTCCAGCACACATCGTCACTTCACCCTTAACTAGTCTCTGTTTATTCTGCAACTCCCGTTTCGAGTTACTAAACTTAGCAACTGAACTAGTATCAAATACTAAGGGTTTGCTATAAACACTAGTAAAGTACACATCAATAACATGTATATCAAATATACTTATGTTCACTTTGCCATCCTTCTTATCCGCCAATCACTTGGGGTAGTTCCGCTTCCAGTGACCAGTCCCTTTGCAGTAGAAGCACTTAGTCTCAGGCTTAGGATCAGACTTGGGCTTCTTCACTTGAGCAGCAACTTGCTTGCCGTTCTTCTTGAAGTTCCCCTTCTTCCCTTTGCCCTTTTCTTGAAACTAGTGGTCTTGTCAACCATCAACACTTGATGTTTTTCTTGATTTCTACCTTCGTTGATTTCAGCATCACGAAGAGCTTGGGAGTTGTTTCTGTTATCCCTTGCATATTATAGTTCATCGCGAAGTTCTACTAACTTGGTGATGGTGACTAGAGAATTCTGTCAATCACTATCTTATCTGGAAGATTAACTCCCACTTGATTCAAGCGATTGTAGTACCCAGACGATCTGAGCACATGCTCACTAGTTGAGCGATTCTCCTCCATCTTTTAGCTATAGAACTTGCTGGAGACTTCATGTCTCTCAACTCGGGTATTTGCTTGAAATATTAACTTCAACTCCTGGAACATCTCATATGGTCCATGACGTTCAAAACGTCTTTGAAGTCCCGATTCTAAGCCGTTAAGCATGGTGCACTAAACTATCAAGTAGTCATCATATTGAGCTAGCCAAACGTTCATAACGTCTGCATCTGCTCCTGCAATAGGTCTGTCACCTAGCGGTGCATCAAGGACATAATTCTTCTGTGCAGCAATGAGGATAAACCTCAGATCACGGATCCAATCCGCATCATTGCTACTAACATCTTTCAACATAATTTTCTCTAGGAACATATCAAAATAAAACGCAGGGAAGCAACAATGCGAGCTATTGATCTACAACATGATTTGCAAAATACTACCAGGACTAAGTTCATGATAAATTTAAGTTCAATTTAATCATATTACTTAAGAACTCCCACTTAGATAGATATCCCTCTAATCCTCTAAGTGATCACGTGATCCAAATCAACTAAACCATAACCGATCATCACGTGAGATGGAGTAGTTTTCAATGGTGAACATCGCTATGTTGATCATATCTACTATATGATTCACGCTCGACCTTTCGGTCTCCGTGTTCCGAGGCCATATCTGTATATGCTTGGCTCGTCAAGTATAACCTAAGTATTCCGCGTGTGCAACTGTTTTGCACCCGTTGTATTTGAACGTAGAGCCTATCACACCCGATCATCACGTGGTGTCTCAGCACGAAGAACTTTTGCAACGGTGCATACTCAGGGAGAACACTTCTTGATAATTTAGTGAGAGATCATCTTATAATGCTACCGTCAATCAAAGCAAGATAAGATGCATAAAAGGATAAACATCACATGCAATCAATATAAGTGATATGATATGGCCATCATCATCTTGTGCTTGTGATCTCCATCTCCGAAGCACCGTCATGATCACCATCGTCACCGGCGCGCCACCTTGATCTCCATCGTAGCATCGTTGTCGTCTCGCCAATCTTATGCTTCCACGACTATCACTACCGCTTAGTAATAAAGTAAAGCATTACATCGCGATTGCATTGCATACAATAAAGCGACAACCATATGGCTCCCGCCAGTTGCCGATAACTCGGTTACAAAACATGATCATCTCATACAATAAAATCAGCATCATGCCTTGACCATATCACATCACAACATACCCTGCAAAAACAAGTTAGACGTCCTCTACTTTGTTGTTGCAAGTTTTACGTGGCTGCTACGGGCTTAAGTAAGAACTCATCTCACCTACGCATCAAAACCACAACGATAGTTCGTCAAATAGACTCTGTTTTAACCTTCTCAAGGACCGGGCGTAGTCACACTTGGTTCAACTAAAGTTGGAGAGACAGTCTTCCGCAAGCCATCTATGTGCAAAGCACGTCGAGGGAACCGGTCTCGCGTAAGAGTACGCGTAAGGTTGGTCCGGATCATCTCAACCAACAATACCGCCGAACCAAAGTATGACATGCTGGTAGGCAGTATGACTTGTATCGCCCACAACTCACTTGTGTTCTACTCGTGCATATAACATCAAACCATAAAACCTAGGCTCGGATGCCACTGTAGGGGAACGCAGTAATTTCAAAAAATTTCCTACGCACACGCAAGATCATGGTGATGCACAGCAACAAGAGGGGAGAGTGTTATCTACGTACCAACGCAGACCGACTGCGGAAGCGATCACACAACGTAGAGGAAGTAGTCGTACGTCTTCTTCCCGATCCGACCGATCCAAGCACCGTTACTCCGGCACCTCCGAGTTCTTAGCACACGTTCAGCTCGATGACGTTCCTCGGGCTCCGATCCAGCAAAGCGTCGAGGAAGAGTTCCGTCAGCACGACGGCGTGGTGACGATCTTGATGTACTACCGACGCAGGGCTTCGCCTAAGCACTGTAACGGTATGATCGAGGTGGAATTTGGTGGCAGGGGGCACCGCACACGGCTAAGGAACGATCTCAAGGATCAACTTGTGTGTCTTGGGGTGCCCCCTGCCTCCGTATATAAAGGTTGGAGGGAGGAGGGCTGGCCGGCCAAAGAGGTGTAGGCGCAGGAGGAGTCCTACTCCTACCGGGAGTAGGACTCCCCCCTCCAATCCTAGTCCAACTAGGAAACCTTCAAAGGGGAGAGAGAGAGAGGTGGCCGGCCCCTCTCCTAGTCCTAATAGGACTAGGGAGAGGGGGGGAGGCGCAGCCCTATGTGGGCTGCCCTCTCACCTTTCCACGAAGGCCCATGTTGGCCCATTTGGCTCCCGGGGGGTTCCGGTAACCCTCCCGGTAATCCGGTAAAATCCCGATTTCACCCGGAACACTTCCGATGTCCAAACATAGGCTTCCAATATATCAATCTTTACGTCTCGACCATTTCGAGACTCCTCGTCATGTCCGTGATCTCATCCGGGACTCCGAACAACCTTCGGTACATCAAAATGCATAAACTCATAATAACTGTCATCGTAACGTTAAGCGTGCGGACCCTACGGTTCGAGAACAATGTAGACATGACCGAGACACGTCTCCGGTCAATAACCAATAGCGGGACCTGGATGCCCATATTGGCTCCTACATATTCTACGAAGATCTTTATCGGTCAGACCGCATAACAACATACGTTGTTCCCTTTGTCATCGGTATGTTACTTGCCCGAGATTCGATCGTCGGTATCCAATACCTAGTTCAATCTCGTTACTGGCAAGTCTCTTTACTCGTTCTGTAATACATCATCTCATAACTAACATCTTAGTTATTATGCTTGCAAGGCTTATCTGATGTGTATTACCGAGAGGGCCCAGAGATACCTCTCCGACAATCGGAGTGACAAACCCTAATCTTGAAATACGCCAACCCAACATATACCATTGGAGACACCTGTAGTACTCCTTTATAATCACCGAGTTACGTTGTGACGTTTGGTAGTACCCAAAGTGTTCCTCCGGTAAACGGGAGTTGCATAATCTCATAGTTATAGGAACATGTATAAGTCATGAAGAAAGCAATAGCAACATACTAAACGATCGGGTGCTAAGCTAATGGAATGGGTCATGTCAATCAGATCATTCAACTAATGATGTGACCTCGTTAATCAAATAACAACTCTTTGTTCATGGTTAGGAAACATAACCATCTTTGATTAACGAGCTAGTCAAGTAGAGGCATACTAGTGACACTCTGTTGGTCTATGTATTCACACATGTATTATGTTTCCGGTTAATACAATTCTAGCATGAATAATAAACATTTATCATGATATAAGGAAATAAATAATAACTTTATTATTGCCTCTAGGGCATATTTCCTTCATCTTCTTCAGCTAGTCGCTCATCAGCACCGCATGTTCGGCCTCAGCATACTGAGACCAGACTAGCTTCTCTGTTGAGCTTCCGTCCTCGGCGTGGTAAAATTGTGCGGCATCGGACACATTGCGGGGCAAATCTGCGAATGCTCCTGAGGAGCTCCGGATCCGGGTAAGTAATTGGTAATTTACTTTTACATGCTTGCTTTGCATATAGAAAGCCTTACCCGCTGCTATCTTCTTAATCGCATCGATCACCTGGAGGGCCTTTTGGGCCTCGGCCTTGGCAGTTTTCACACTCTCGAGGGCTGCGGCAAGCTCAGACTCCCGCGTCTTGGAGTCAAGCTCCAACACCTCGTGCTTCGCCACAAGAGCCTGGAGCTCTTGCTGCACCTCGCCCACCCGAGCCTTCTCCTTCTCTCACTCGGTGCGCTCCTTGGCCGCTGTATCTTCTGCCCTGGTCAGCGCTTGCTTCAGGGTCGCCACCTTGGTCGTGGCCCCTGGCAAACATACAATGATCCTGTCATTTTTGCAATCGCGTCCTTTTTTATATATACATATCTATAGACGAGGTATTACTTACCCTCGTTCTCCTCGAGCTGCCTCTTGGCAAGGCCGAGCTCTTTCTTGGACCCGTCGAGGTCCTGCTTTAGTATGGCGACCTCCGCAGTTAGTGCGGTGGACGCCAGCAGAGAAGCCTGCATATGCATATTGACATACTTATATTAGACTCCTGCGATATTATTTGATCCTCTGTTCGGCTTTTCTTTGTGAACACCGAACAAAGCATCAGAGGCTACTGTCTATGCGGTAATACTTCTACTACATTTTAAAACACTTACCTCGAAGCCTGTTAGAAGGCTGGCACAGGCTTCAGTCAATCTGCTCTTGGCGGACTGAACCTTCTGGATCACCGCACTCATGATGGTGCGGTGCTCCTCATTGATGGAAGCGATGCGAAGCGCTTCCAATAGGTTGTCCGGCGCCTCTGGATGGGCAGAGGTCACCGGCATAGGCGTTTTTCCCCTCTTAGAAGGGGACCGCTAGCCCGAGCCCGGAACCGCTGGAGGGTCCAGCGCGGTGTTCGGTTGAGGGCCGAACTCGGAGCTCTCGGGGGACTCGTCCCCTCGTCTTCCGGAGTCTAGAAAGTTGCCTTGAGGCGCCTTCGGGACTGTCTCCCCTCCATCTGGTGCCTCTTGAGACAACACCTCGGCATCGTCGGCAGGATGAGGGGAGGTGGCGGTCGGGACTGGACCGCTATCCATGTCCGACGAGCCCAGGGAGCCGTCCGAGGATACCTCGATATTGGCTCATGGCGGCCTGCGTAATTATGTTCGGCGATTAGGGAAAGCAGTGCGACAAAGGAATCCTATGGGTTACTTTGGTATCCGAATACTTACGATCTCCCCGGGGGCTTGGCCCTGGGCAACCACTCGTCTTCACCTTCGTCAGCGGCGGTGGACCTGTCCGGAAGGAGAGTCCTTCCCTTCTGGGACCCTTCGGCCCCCCAGTTGGGGCGGCCTTCCTTTTTCTGTCTCCCCTAGTCGGTGGGGGAGCATCTTCTTCTTCTTCCTCATCTTCGGGGGAAGAGTGCTCCACGGAGTCATCGGACAGTGAGTCTGACGACGCCTGGCGTCGGGAACTCTTTCGAGCTCCCTTGGCCTTCTTTGGTCTTCTCCGGCACCTTATAAGGGGTCGGAGTCAACATCTTCGCCAGAAGAGCGTCTGCAGGGCCTTCAGGCAAAGGAGCCGGACAGTCCATCTGTCCGGCCATCTTCTGCAAGTCCTGTCAATGGTACGGGAGTTTAGATCCCGCATAGAGTCAATCTATATAAAAAGGAATATCATGTGAAAGGCAAAGCAGCTTACCGCACTGGCTTGGCGCTTCGCGCTGTATCCGCGATCCTCAGTAATAGGGGGAGGGACCTCGGAATTTTTGAACAACACCCTCCAGGCGTCTTCATGAGTCGTGTCGAAGAGCCTGTTCAGAGTTCAGTGTTGCACCGGATTGAACTCCCCCAAGGTGAACTCCCGTTGTCGGCATGGGAGTATCCGGCGGATGAGCATAACCTGGACTATGTTGACAAGCTTGAGATTCTTGTCCACCATGTTTTGAATACATGTTTGGAGTCCGGTCAGCTCTTTCGAATTACCCCAGGACAGGCCCTTCTCTTTGTAGGAGGTGAGCCGCATGGGAAGCCAGATCGGAACTCGGGGGTCGCTACCCATGCGGGATCGCGCGGCTCGGTGATATAGAACCACCCCGATTGCCACCCCTTTATGGTTTCCACAAAGGAAACCTCGAGCCATGTTATCTTCGGCATCTTGCCCACCATGGCGCCTCCGCACTCCGCCTGACGGCCGCCCACCACCTTCGGCTTGACATTGAAGGTCTTCAGCCATAAGCTGAAGTGGGGCTTGATGCGGAGGAAGGCCTCGCACACGACGATGAACGGCGAGATGTTAAGGATGAAGTTCGGGGCCAGATCGCGGAAATCCAGGCCGTAATAGAACATGTGCCCCCGGACGAATGGATGGATAGGGAAACCCAGTCCACGGAGGAAATTGGTGAGGAATACTACCCTCTCATGGGGCCTGGGGGTGGGGATGAGCTGCCCCTGATCTGGGAGCCGGTGCGCGATGTCGTCGGGCAGGTATCCGGCTCTCCTCAGTTTCTGGATGTCTCCCTCCGTGACAGAGGAGACCATCCACTTGCCTCCCACTCCAGACATGGTTGGAGAAGGTTGGGGTGGAAGTGCGGACTTGGGCGCTGGAGCTCGAGTGTGCGAAAACAGATGAGAAGAGGAGGAAGAAGGCGTGGATAGAAAGGTGAATCCTTATCCCTTAGTATGGGCGGACGAAACTAAGCGTCCCCACTCGCCTGGCAAAACTCGCTTATCCGCCAAGCGCCGTAATTGATGGCACAGTTGGGTTACCCACACCCATATTGATGAGAATCCCGTAATAAGGGGACACGATATCTGCTTTGACAAGACGTGTCAAAAAACTGCCTCGCGTTATGTGTGTGTAACGCCCTCGATGCGGCTATATCTCCCACGTGTCGAAGCACGACTTAGAGGCATAACCGCATTGAAAGCAATGTCGCAAGTGAGGTAATCTGCACACAACCCATGTAATACATAAAGGGAAAAGATACATAGTTGGCTTACAATCGCCACTTCACACAAATACATGAATAAAGCATTACATCATCCAGATACAATCAAGGTCCGACTACGGAACCAAAATAAAAGAAGAACACCAAATGCGACAAAGGTCCCCGATCGACCCCAATTGGGCTCCACTACTAATCGACTAGAACGAAACAACATAAAGGACAAGATCTTCATCGAGCTCCTCCTGAGCTTGGTTGCGTCATCTGCATGGACTCATCGGCACCTGCAAGCTGGTTTTGGAAGTATCTGTGAGCCACGGGGACTCAGCAATCTTGCACCCTCGCGATCAAGACTATTTAAGCTTAAGGGTAAGGTAAAGGTATGAGGTGGAGCTGCAGCAAGCGACTAGCATATATGGTGGCTAACATACGCAAATGAGAGCGAGAAGAGAAGGCAAAGCACGGTCGATAAAAGTATGATCAAGAAGTGATCCTGGACTACCTACGTCAAGCAAAACTCCAACAACCGTGTTCACTTCCTGGACTCCGCCGGAAAGAGACCATCACGATTACACACGCGGTTGATTCATTTTAATTAAGGTCAACTTCAGGTTTTTTACAACCGGACGTTAACAAATTCCCATCTGCCCATAGCCGCGGGCACGGCTTTCGAAAGTTCAAATCCCTGCAGGGTGTCCCAACTTAGCCCATGACAAGCTCTCACGGTCAACGAAGGAATAGACCTCCACCCGAGACATTCCGATCAGACTCGGTATCCCGGTACAACAAGACATTTCGACAGGGTAAAACTAAACCAGCAGCACCGCCCGAATGTGCCGACAAATCCTGATAGGAGCTGCACATATTTCTTTCTCAGGGCACACTCAGATGAGAAATCCTACGAGTAAAACCAACCCTCAAGTTGCCCCGAGGTGGCCCCGCAGTCTACTCGGTCGGACCAACACTCAGAGGAGCACTGGCCCGGGCGGGTTAAAATAAAGATGACCCTTGAGTCTGCAGAACCCAAGGGAAAGAAGAGGCTAGGTGGCGAATGGTAAAACCAATGTTGGGCATTGCTGGAAGAGCTTTACTTAAGGTGAACTGTCAAGGGGTTCTGATTATAGCCCAACCGCGTAAGGGACGCAAAATCCAGGAACATAACACCGATATGACGGAAACTAGGGCAGCAAGAGTGCAACAGAACACTAGGCATAAGGCCGAGCCTTCCACCCTTTACCAAGTATATAGATGCATTAATTAAATAAGATATATTGTGATATCCCAACAAGTAAACATGTTCCAACAAGGAACAACATCTCCATGTTCCAACAAGGAACAAACTTCAATCTTCACTTGCAACTAACAACGCTATAAGAGGGGCTGAGCAAAGCGGTAACATAGCCAAACAACGGTTTGCTAGGACAAGGTGGGTTAGAGGCTTGGTTCAACAATATGGGAGGCATGATAAGCAAGTGGTAGGTATCGCGGCATAGGCATAGCAAAAGAGCGAGAAACTAGCAAGCAAAGATAGTAGTGATTTCGAGGGTATGATCATCTTGCCTGAAATCCGGCAAGGAAGAAGAACGAGTCCATGAAGAAGACAAACGGACGTAGTCAAACGGGTCCTCACAACACGACGTTACCAGATCCAATCCGAAGAAGCAAACACCGGAAAGGAGCAAACAACATAATAAACAACCATCACATAATCATGGCATGATGCACAATCGATTATGATGCATGTCCGGTTTAATGAAGCATGGCATGAAAAATTGCACAAACAATCCTACAAATTAAGTGGAGCTCAATATGCAACAAGTTGCATATTGACGGAGCAACACATCAATTATTTACTTTGATCTCGTTTATGTACCCAACAATATTAAATGTTGTTAAACATGGCAAGAGGGTGAAGCAAATGAAAAACTACCCATCTAGTCAAGTTTAAATGAGGCCGGGAACAACAAACAACAAATCCGGAACTCCTCATGTGCATATATTAGGTTAGGTCCTGTTCTGCCCTAAACCATATTTTAGAGTTGTTAAACATGCAAAGTAAGGCCACCATGTTAAACTAGGCATTTTTCTACCCCATTTACATATGAAGTTTATTAAGTTCGGAGCTACGGTTAAATAGTTATGAATTAAAGCATTTCAACATGACATAGAGCAAAAATTAATCAAACAACATTTTAAACATAGATGAAAGTTGGATATTATTAAACTAGATGAAAAACTAAGCATATTTCATATATAAATTGTTTTAATCCGATGCACGATTATTAAGATATTAAATGCATGAAGTTTGGGTACCTCTTTGTAAAACAGCAAACTCCTGGATAATTAGGAAAACCTCTAGAACTGAAAAAAAACGTAACAGACCGAATCTAAGGCATGTTGGGCCATCAGTGCGCAGGGCACTGGAGGGGTCTACTCACCTAGGGGTTTGGGCCGAGTTGAAGAGGAAGCAGGTCGGGGCGCTTGCTGGGCCGGATCTATAGGCGCTGGAGGGGTGGCAGCCCAGGCGCGCGCTTGCGCGAGGCGCAGTCAATGGGGTGAGCAGCTGCGCTCGTCTTTGATTTAGAGGAAGCATGGCGCGGCGCTAGTCTCGAACGCCGGCGGCGGCAGCAGGAACTCCGGCCGGTGAGGCGCAGCTTGAGGAGGCGGAGAAGTGGGACTTGGGGACGAGCGCAGCGCCGAGTGGGTCTGAACAGAGACGAGGTCTTGGCGGCATAGGGGCGCGCGATGGCAGGCCTGCAGCGGAAGCAGGCGAGTTCAACGCAGCCACGGGAAGGGGCGACACGGTGGAGCCGCGGGTCGGCGACGATGCTGGGCGTGGGAGGCCGCTTCCAGCGTGGATGAGGCGGAGGAAGGCGGGGCGCGGAGCTCCCGTTGGGTGCCCATGGCGACGGAAACCTGCAGGGGGGTCTCTGTAGGCGCTGCGAAGGATTCAGAGAAGGAGATCAATGTGTGTGTGAGAGAAACAGAAGCAGGAGGGAAAAGGGAGTAGGGCTCTCGGGGCACTCATCTGCTGGTGGTGCTCGTCGGCGGAGGGGGCTCCGGTGGCCGGGCAGCGCGAGGGGGGAACGAGGTGAGGAGGAGGCGCTCGGGAGCTGCGCTGTTGTTGCGGCCTCAAGAAGAAAACAGAGGTGGAGCTCCTCTCTTGTGGTATGGATCGAGGCAAGGAGGAGTTGGTGGCGAGCGATGGTTGGTGGGGAATGGATCCCGAGGGGGATTTGGCTGGCGATGGGACAAGCTCCCGAGGAACATGGGTGGCGACGAAGGAAGGAATAGATGGATCGATGGGACAGGATTATTGTTCCATCTATTTATATAGCAACGAGAATTTCGGTTAGGGGTATTTGCTCCCTTCGATTGTAATTGGACGGTCACGAATAAATTGGTTAGGGGGCCCAAATAAAGAAACGGAGACGTTTTGCAGATGTTTGGGGATGATCCGGATCCAATGGTGATGACTGCCCAGGTCGGGTCCGGGACAATTTTCAGATGCGCACGAGGAGGGCCACGGGCTGACAAGAGAGCCTAGGTTGGGCCTGACGAATTGTGAAGAGCGGGTTGGTCTGAGAGAAGAGGGGAGAGATGCATCCCGGCACGGTTTCCGGAGACCGAAAACGTCCGACGATAGATCGGCTATACTGCCGCTATAATTATCCGTTGGGGCGTCAAACGAACTCCGATTGTGATGCAACTTGGCAGGAGGTCTGTCTACACTATAATAAGACCGCACACCAAATTTCAACCCAATCCGAGAACATTTTCCGGCCACTTATAAAATACTATTTTGGACATGCCGCGGGCGCGTGCAAGTGGGGTTGGGCTCAGAACGGACAACGGAGAGAAACTCGGAGAACCCGGACGAGTGCAAGTTTTGAAAACATGATAATGCAATGCACATGATGACATGATGAAATGCAACAAGCAAATGACATGGCAACGACAGCGAATAACTGGAAGACACCTGGCACATTGGTCTCGGGGCGTTACAACACTCCACCACTACGAGAGGATCTCGTCCCGAGATCTAGAATGGCACTAGAGGGACAACGGAAGAGATAAGAGAAGAGGTAAAAACTAAGTTTCTTCTTTGACGAACGAGTGAAACCAAAGAACCTTGAGAGGTTGAACAAATTCGAGAAAAGAATACAACGAAGGTGAACTAGGTCGAAAACACTCCGTTAGGAAGAGGAAGAAAGAACATTGCGAAAAAGCCTTGAGGTTGAAGGACAAGATATATATTGAAACACTCCGGTTAACGAAGGGGATCAAGGAAGACCAAATTCGGGCAGCACTCCGGTTGAAAGAAAAATAATTGAATAAGAACTTGATAAGGTGATAGAACTTGAAAAGAGGGCACGACACTCCGGTTAAATGGACAATCATGAAAAGAATATGATCTTAGGCAAACGAGATGATGGGTTCAGAAAAGCAACATCAATAGACCTCCAGGAGAAAGAATAGAATAAAGATAATTGAGACAAATGAATATAGAAGACAATGCCAACTTCTGCTACAAAAGAACTTGAAAAGGCATCTTTAGGAGAAGGGTCGAACGGAGTTGTCGGAACACCAACAACGAAAAGAATAAGCTCGACAAGTTCGTATGGAATACATCTCGAATTATGAGGTGACAACCTAACACTCACGAGAAGAAGAATTGGATTGATATGAACAAGGAGACGAGAAGCTTATTTCACTGGGAGGGTAGATGAAGAACTTGGATCCTATATGAGCACCATAAGTAGCAACAATCCTTAGGGAAGGCTTTAGGTGAAATATAACCCAAGATAATTCCAATGACGAGATTGATGGATTTAAAATATCTCATTCATGACAACATGTGAATCATGAAACATGAATTCAAATTCTCAAGAATGACATAATACCACCTCCAGTGATACGGAAGAAAGAATGCACTCCGGATTACAATATGAAGAAAACTTGAGCTTCTTAGAAAAGAATCTCGATGAAAAAGTTGGAGAAGTAATTAAATCCTTGATGGACCATTATGTATGGCCTCCATAAAGAAACTCTGGTATGAAAAGAATAACAAGAAAAAGAAATTGAAAACACAAGGTGAATCCTTGCAATGATTTAGATGGACCTCCATGGAGATGTAATTGTGAAAGCTTGGAACTCTTGGGAAAGAAAAGATAAAGCATCTCGAACCAAGAATGTGATATGATGCACCTCTGGAATAAGGAATTAATCATTCGGATGAAACAAGAATAAGAATTACATTATGCTTAACCCTCGCCAATTAAAGTTGGTGACAAACAACGGATTTGGCATATTACTTATTCTCATAGAAAGGATTAAGATATATGTCGCGCCAACTTGGGAAGGTATTGAACGAACCACCGGAAGGGTTGAAACAACGAATAAATTGATATGATAAAGAAGGAAGAGAAAACTCTTGAACGAACCACCGTAAGAATTGAAAAGAACGAATAAACGATAACGAATCACCGGGAAGAATTTGCAAATGAACGAAGACGCTTGAGAGAATTTAGGTACATGAGAGCGAAGAGATCACGAACTGATTAGAGATCACTTGATGCACCGGTAAAATTTGGAGAATGATAGATGAAACCCGAGAATGAATAAATCTTAGATGATGGGCTCCGGATAATCAAACTGAGAAGACTCTTGAATTGCTCCTGACGGGTGAAAAGAATTCTCATGATCAAAACAATTACGAGAGGATGGCAACAAGCTAGAATCACGAATCTTGAATAGAATGGAGCAAGATTAAAGATAAACTCTTCTTCAGTCTTCAAATGACAACGAGAAACACCACCGTGAATTGTTGAGGCACTCCCGAATGAATAATGGAAAGGTAGAGCCAACGATGAAAACGTTTTGATAGATCTTGGAGAAAAAAACATATGACTGATGCTAAAACATTCTTACGTCAAACTTCGAAAAGCATTTGAGAATACCTCCGGGAAAATAGGAAGAGTCAGGTAAGATCCTGGGAAAAGACCTGTGGGTTAGGGCCCACTCAAAAGAAACACCACAGAACGATTTAAAAGAGTGAATGCACTGGTTGAATTAAATGGCTAGAATGAAATAACATCCTCGAAAGAGTTTGAACGAATGTAGAGTGGAAACACGAATCTTCGAGATATCTTGATCACTCCAGAATAATTGAATAGCGAGAGGTGAACGATTAAGAATTGCATCGGCATAAGAAGGTATTTGAAACAAGGAAAAGAATATGATCAACACCGAAAGCTTGAATTGAATCCACCGGAGAAGAAAATGAGTGAAGAGTGACAAACTTGAAGCTCCATTAGAATCTTCTTGAGAATCACCGGATAAGGGTATTGATTGAAAAGAATGGAGAGACTTTACATCAGTAAAATGGGTACTTGATTAAGAAATCCGAGTCGTCGAAGAAGAAGGGTGGGTGGGCGGGAAAACAAATGCCACTTGAGATGGATGACACAAACACCGTAGAGAAAGCTGAGATTGAAACTTGCAGATGTTGCAATGATCGGATCCACTAGAAGAGAATCACACCGGTTGAAAAGGATTGACATGATAGTCTCGATGGCCGAGAAGGATTAGTGTTCACATCAAGGTATGAGAACAACATTAGAGAAGGTATGGAATCAACATTTGACTTTGAAGCAACTCGAATACCACAACTCAAAACAAAAACAAAGGATTGGCTTGCAGAATAAGCCGGAGCAAACATCTGATAGAGATTTCGTCCGAAGTTTTCGTGATGGGGCCTACACGGGCTCCATCATACAGCACCATCATGTACAAGGCAGTGCACATGACATACGAAGCGTCCCCGAGTCGGCATAGCCAAGGACTCTTTAAGACACAACGCGACCACTATAAAACCGACCGTGAATAGGCGGACCACTAGACGTCGAACCCCAATTTCATATCATACATCTGTCGGAAAGATATCCTAAGAGCTACTTGATTTCCCACCTATGAAACTCCCGAAACTTTCCGGTTATGCAATCAGGTGTTGGGGATACAGGGGAAACATAATATCTCACCCAAATCTAGCAAATCCTATATCCAGCTGTATCCATCCTTCAACACATAACCAAGAAACCTTCGGAAATAATCTACCTCAACCTTCGAAAAGCATCTGTTACACAAGTTATGGCAATACTCCCGAACTCCCGCCCCAGTACTGGGTGGCGTCGAGGTTATCTCACCAACGAACTGCATAAAAGAGATTTTTGATGTCGGCGTACTAAACTCAGGAATTCCAGAATTGCAACGATAAAATTATGATGACAACACCTCAGAGCTCAACTCCCCGGGACACTTCCACTAAACGCCTGACAGGAGGCACCAAGACAATCTTCTCATCATAAAACCATCGGAACGATTCCAAGATCCCGCGTGATCCTAAATTTTTTTAGTGAAATTTGGGAAGAGAAGAGTTAAAACTCTACGTCAGGATGCCTCACCAGGGCGATGAAGGGACTGAGGAGTAAAAAGAATTCCTGAACTCTCCGATACATAATTCCTAAATGACTCAAAACATTTTTCTAGACACAACTCGGCTGCTAAAAACGATCAATCAGTGGGGCTCCTAAGGTCGGGGAAGGCTCTGATTACCAACTTGTAACGCCCTCGATGCGGCTATATCTCCCACGTGTCGAAGCACGACTTAGAGGCATAACCGCATTGAAAGCAATGTCGCAAGTGAGGTAATCTTCACACAACCCATTTAATACATAAAGGGAAAGGATACATAGTTGGCTCACAATCGCCACTTCACACAAATACATGAATAAAGCATTACATCATCCAGATACAATCAAGGTCCGACTACGGAACCAAAATAAAAGAAGAACCTCAAATGCGACAAAGGTCCCCGATCGACCCCAATTGGGCTCCACTACTGATCGACTAGAACGAAACAACATAAAGGACAAGATCTTCATCGAGCTCCTCCTGAGCTTGGTTGCGTCATCTGCATGGACTCATCGGCACCTGCAAGCTGGTTTTGGAAGTATCTGTGAGCCACGGGGACTCAGCAATCTCGCACCCTCGCGATCAAGAGTATTTAAGCTTAAGGGTAAGGTAAAGGTATGAGGTGGAGCTGCAGTAAGCGACTAGCATATATGGTTGCTAACATACGCAAATGAGAGCGAGAAGAGAAGGCAAAGCACGGTCGATAAAAGTATGATCAAGAAGTAATCCTGGACTACCTACGTCAAGCATAACTCCAACAACTGTGTTCACTTCCCGGACTCCGCCGGAAAGAGACCATCACGGTTACACACGCGGTTGATTCATTTTAATTAAGGTCAACTTTAGGTTTTCTACAACCGGACGTTAACAAATTCCCATCTGCCCATAACCGCGGGAACGACTTTCGAAAGTTCAAATCCCTGTAGGTTGCCCCAACTTAGCCCATGACAAGCTCTCACGATCAATGAAGGAATAGACCTCCACCCGAGACATTCCGATCAGACTCGGTACCCCGGTACAACAAGACATTTCGACAAGGTAAAACCAAACCAGCAACACCGCCCGAATGTGCCGACAAATCCCGATAGGAGCTGCACATATCTCTTTCTCAGGGCACACTCAAATGAGACAACCTACAAGTAAAACCAACCCTCAAGTTGCCCCGAGGTGGCCCCGCAGTCTACTCGGTCGGACCAACACTCAGAGGAGCACTGTCCCGGGGGGTTAAAATAAAGATGACCCTTGAGTCTGCAGAACCCAAGGGAAAGAAAAGGCTAGGTGGCGAATGGTAAAACCAATGTTGGGCATTGCTGGAAGAGGTTTACTTAAGGCGAACTGTCAAGGGGTTCCCATTATAGCCCAACCGCATAAGGGACACAAAATCTGGGAACATAACACCGATATGACAGAAACTAGGGCGGCAAGAGTGGAACAGAACACCAGGCATAAGGCCGAGCCTTCCACCCTTTACCAAGTATATAGATGCATTAATTAAATAAGATATATTGTGATATCCCAACAAGTAAACATGTTCCAACAAGGAACAAAATCTACATGTTCCAACAAGGAACAAACTTCAATCTTCACCTGCAACTAACAACGCTATAAGAGGGGCTGAGCAAAGCGGTAACATAGCCAAACAACGGTTTGCTAGGATAAGGTGGGTTAGAGGCTTGGTTCAACAATATGGGAGGCATGATAAGCAAGTGGTAGGTATCGCGGCATAGGCATAGCAAAAGAGCGAGCAACTAGCAAGCAAAGATAGTAGTGATTTCGAGGGTATGATCATCTTGCCTGAAATCCCGCAAGGAAGAAGAATGAGTCCATGAAGAAGACAAATGGACGTAGTCGAACGGGTCCTCACAACACGACGTTACCGGATCCAATCCGAAGAAGCAAACACTGGAAAGGAGCAAACAACATAATAAACAACCATCACATAATCATGGCATGATGCACAATCGAGTATGATGCATGTCCGGTATAATGAAGCATGGCATGACAAAGTGCACAAACAATCCTACAAATTAAGTGGAGCTCAATCCGCAACGAGTTGCATATTGACGGAGCACCACATCAATTATTTACTTCGATCTCGTTTATGTACCCAACAATATTAAATGTTGTTAAACATGGCAAGAGGGTGAAGCAAATGAAAAACTACCCATCTAGTCAAGTTTAAATGAGGCCGGGAACAACAAACAACAAATCCAGAACTACTCATGTGCATATATTAGGTCAGGTCCTGTTCTGCCCTAAACCATATTTTAGAGTTGTTAAACATGCAAAGTAAGGCCACCATGTTAAACTAGGCATTTTTCTACCCCATTTACATATAAAGTGTATTAAGTTCGGAGCTACGGTTAAATAGTTATGAATTAAAGCATTTTAACATGACATAGAGCAAAAATTAATCA
The DNA here is from genome assembly GCA_034509565.1 of Triticum monococcum. Lineage (NCBI taxonomy): Eukaryota > Viridiplantae > Streptophyta > Magnoliopsida > Poales > Poaceae > Triticum > Triticum monococcum. The sequence goes on along the minus strand of CM067846.1, from coordinate 245,248,026 downwards.
AACAACATTTTAAACATAGATGAAAGTTGGATATTAATAAACTAGATGAAAAACTAAGCATATTTCATATATAAATTGTTTTAATCCGATGCACTGTTATTAAGATATTAAATGCATGAAGTTTGGTCACCTCTTTGTAAAACAGCAAACTCATGGATAATTAGGAAAACCTCTAGAACTGAAAAAAATGTAACAGACCGAATCTAAGGCATGTTGGGCCAGCAGTGCGCAGGGCGCTGGAGGGGGTCTGCTCACCTAGGGGCTTTGGGCCGAGTTGAAGAGGAAGCAGGTCGGGGCGCTTGCTGGGCCTGATCTACAGGCGCTGGAGGGGTGGCAGCCCAGGCGCACGCTTGCGCGAGGCGCAGTCAACGGGGCGAGCGGCTGCGCTCGTCTTTGATTCAGAAGAAGCAGGGCGCGGTGCTAGTCTTGAACGCCGGCGGCGGCAGCAGGAACTCCGGCCGGTGAGGCGCAGCTTGAGGAGGCGGAGAAGTGGGACTTGGGGACGAGCGCAGCGCCGAGTGGGTCTGACGGAGACGAGGTCTTGGCAGCACAGGGGCGCACGACGGCCGGCCCGCAGCAGAAGCAGGGGAGTTCAACGCAGCCACGGGAAGGGGCGACACGGTGGAGCCGCGGGTCGGCGACGATGTTGGGCGTGGGAGGCCGCTTCCAGCGCGGACGAGGCGGAGGAAGGCGGGGCGCGGAGCTCCCGTTGGGTGCCCATGGCGACGGAAACCTGCAGGGGGGTCTCTGTAGGCGCTGTGAAGGATTCGGAGAAGGAGATCAGTGTGTGTGAGAGGGAAACAGAAGCAGGAGGGAAAAGGGAGCAGGGCTCTCGGGGCACTCATCTACTGGTGGTGCTCGTCGGCGGAGGGGGCTCCGATGGCCGGGCAGCGCGAGGGGGGGAACGAGGTGAGGAGGAGGCGCTCGGGAGCTGCGCTGTTGTTGCGGCCTCAAGAAGAAAACAGAGGAGGAGCTCCTCTCTTGTGGTCTGGATCGAGGCAAGGAGGAGTTGGTGGCGAGCGATGGTTGGTGGGGAATGGATCCCGAGGGGGATTTGGTTGGCAACAGGACAAGCTCCCGAGGAACATGGGTGGCGGCGACGGAAGGAATAGATGGATCGATGGGACAGGATTAGGGTTCCATCTATTTATATAGCAACGAGAATTTTGGTTAGGGGTATTTGGTCCCTTCGATTGTAATTGGACGGTCGCAAATGAATAGGTTAGGGGGCCCAAATAAAGAAACGGAGACGTTTTGCAGGTGTTTGGGTATGATCCGGATCCAACGGTGACGACTGCCCAGGTCGGGTCCGGGACAATTTTCGGACGCGCGCGAGGAGGCCCACGGGCTGACAAGAGAGCCTAGGTTGGGCCTGACGAATTGTGAAGAGCGGGTTGGTCTGAGAGAAGAGGGGAGAGATGCATCCCGGCATGGTTTTTGGAGACCAAAAACGTCCGACGATAGACCGGCTATAATGCCGCTATAATTATCCGTTGGGGCGTCAAACGAACTCCGATTGCGATGAAACTTGACAGGCGGTCTATATACACTATAATAAGACCGCACACCAAATTTCAACCCAATCCGAGAACATTTTCCGCCCACTTATAAAATACTATTTCGGACATGCCGCGGGCGCGTGCAAGTGGCGTTGGGCTCAGAACGGACAACGGAGAGAAACTCGGAGAACCCGGACGAGTGCAAGTTTTGAAAACTGGAAGACACCTGGCACATCGGTCTCGGGGCGTTACAGTGCGGGGCTGGTTAAAAGAAACGGTTCAAATAATCATTGGGCCACGACATAACGTCGTGTTGCCAAAACATGTCAGCAAATTAGATTTGCGAAAATATTATTCTCTCTAAGGTGGAATGTGGAACATATTTTGCAGGGTCGGATACTATCCTCGTATTCAAATTCTTTTGTGATGTATTCGGAGAAGGAACCCGCCTTGCAATGCCGAAGACAATACTGCGCACCGGACTCATCGTCATTGAAGCCTCGTTCAGGGGCTACTAAGGGAGTCCTGGATTAGGGGGTCTCCAGACGGCTGGACTATCTCCATTGGCCGGACTGTTAGACTATAAAGATACAAGATTGAAGACTTCGTCTCGTGTCTGGATGGGACTCTACTTGGCGTGGAAGGCAAGCTAGGCAACAAGAATATGGATATCTCCTCCTTTGTAACCGACCTTGTGTAACCCTAACCCTCTCCGGTGTCTATATAAACCAAAGGGTTTTAGTCCGTAGGACAACAATCACAACATACAATCATACCATAGGCTAGTTTCTAGGGTTTAGCCTCTCTGATCTCGTGGTAGATCTACTCTTGTAACACCCATATCATCAATATTAATCAAGCAGGACATAGGGTTTTACCTCCATCAAGAGGGCCCGAACCTGGGTAAAACATCATGTCCCCTGCCTCCTATTACCATTCGGCCTAGACGCACAGTTCGGGACCCCCTACCCGTGATCCGCCGGTTTTGACACCGACACTCGTATTTCTTCTATGATATTTGGGTTTTGTTTGGCCAACTTGATCTATTTATCTTGCAACGGGAAGAGGTGCTTTGTGATGGGTTCGATCTTACGGTGCTTGATCCAAGTGATAGAAGGGGAACCGACACGTATGTATCGTTTCTATTAAGGATAACAAGATGGGGTCTATTTCTACATAAATAGATCTTGTCTACATCATGTGATCATTCTTATTGCATTACTCCATTTCTCCATGAACTTAATACACTAGATTGCCTGGATATCATCATGATTATTTGAGGTTCTATCAATTTCCCAACAGTAACTCTTTCACCCATCATTTGCTATTTTTCTCGAGAGAAGCCACTAGTGAATACTACGACCCGTGGGTCTCTTCCTTAATATATTTGCCTTTTGGATCTATTTTCCTTTCCTTTTATTTTTATATCTATTAAACCAAAAATACAAAAATACCTTGCGTTCCCGCGCGATCTATCAATGAAATTATTTCAAATTTCTCACGTCCGTTTAGCAATCTCTGGCAACATTACCCGAAAGGGATTGATAACCCCTTTAACACGTCGGTTTGCGAGTATTTGTTATTTGTGTGCAGGTTCTATTTATATAGTGTTGCTTGGTTCTCCTACTGGTTCAATAACCTTGGTCTCATCACTAAGGGAGATACCTACCGTCGTTGTGCTGCATCATCCCTTCCTCTTTGGGGAAATACCGACGTAGTTCTAGCAGACATCAAAAGGAATTTCTAGCACCGTTCCCGGGGACACATCATCAACATCTACCAGGTTCCTAATCAAAAATATCATCTCCTTTCAATTTACATTATTTTCCATTTGCCTCTCGTTTTCCTCTCCCCCACTTCACAAAAAAATTTCCTTTTATTCGCCCTCTTTTTCGTTCGCCATTTTCTTGTCGGATCTGTTTTTGAGTGCAATCATGTTGCGTAGTCACAATGACCCAAGAGAACACCAAGTTGTGTGATTTCTCCAATACCAACAACAATGACTATATTGGCACTCCAATTGCTCCTCCCGCCACTAGTGCGGAGTCTTGTGATATTAATACCGCTTTGCTAAATCTTGTTATGAAAGATCAATTTTCCGGTACTCCTAATGAGGATGCCGCATCCCATATTAATACATTCATGGAATTATTTGATATGCAAAAGAAAAAAGATGTGGACAATGATGTTGTGAAGTTGAAATTATTTCTGTTTTCTTTGCAAAAGAAAAAAAAATTGGTTTTCTTCGTTGCCACGCCATAGTATTGATTCTTGGAATAAGTGTAAAGATGCTGTCATTATTAAGTATTTTCCACCTGCAAATTTTGTTTCCCTTAGGACCCAGATCATGAACGTCAAGCAACTTGAGCATGAGCATGTTGCACAATCTTGGTAAAGGATGAAAATGATGCTAAGGAATTGCCCAACTCATGGGTTAAATCTTTGGATGATCATACAAAAATTTTATGCAGGGTTGAATTTTGTTTCTCATAATCTATTAGATTCCTCCGTGGGTGGTACTTTTATGGAAATTACTTTGGGTGAAGCCACCAAATTGCTTGATAATATTATGGCAAATCATTCACAATGGCATACCAAAAGAGCTCCTACTAGTAAAAAGGTTAATCCGGTTGAAGAAATTTCTTCTTTGAATGAAAAGTTTAATGCTCTTATGAAATTGGTTGCTATTAAAAGTGCTCCTATTGATTTTAATGATGTGCCTTTGTCTACTTTGATTGAGCAAAAGTGTGATGCCATAGATGTTAATTTTATCTCTTGAAACAATTTCAATAACAATGCTTATAGAGGTAATTTTGATCCTAGGCCTTTTACTAGTAGTTCCTCTAATAATTATGGTAATTCCTATGGTAATCCCTCTTACAATAATAATAGGAACACCTTTGATCTTGAGAATAATAATAAATAATTTATCAACACTCAAATTTTTTTCAATGCTACAATGGAAGAAAAGTTGAATAAGGTTGATGATTTGTCTAGAAGTGTTGATAGAATTTCTCATGATGTAGAAAATCTCAAGATGAAAATTTTTGTGCCTAAGGTTGAGGAATCAATTAAAGATCTTTATGTATCTATGCATGAAAGTAAGAAAAGAACTGCTATGCTTAAAGCTAAAAGAGAATTTTTAGAAAAAGCGTTTTCTAGTGATTTCTTTCATAAAAGTGAAGAAGATCTTAAAATGATTGGTGTTTCTTCGATTGATTCCTTTTTTAGTAGAATTAAAATTGATGGTAAAGGGACTAGAGAAGAGTCAACTTTAGCTAGAAGGTGGCCCGATAATTCGTACGGTAAAAATATTGTTGAGAAAATTGATAAAAGTAGGTTTGAAGAGGTCAAAACTTTAACTAGTGATGTGCCCATTCTTTTGGATTACAAAGACTTTAATCAGCGTGCCATGTACATGCTCAGAGTCAAATGGTGTTTGGAATCTGAAGCGTTCATTTTACTTAGCTTTGAAGGCAAATATCGTTCTAGTGTGAATAGTGCCCTTGTCTGGCTACTTTTTTATCTTTAACGAAAGGTCATGGCCGGTCATAATGCCGAGTGGATGGTTGTTGTCGATGCGTGGCTCGAGGCCGCTCTCATATTGGCACGTCTCATGAAGGCAGAGATCGTACCCTATTTTTTAGGGGATATCATCAATGATTTTGATTTCCCACTTGCGCATAACGTCACGAGAGTATCGGGAAGTGGAGAAGCCCATGAAATGAAAAGAGGAACCATTGGCTTCTTAAGTGGCCTATAAAGAGAGGGATTGCTACAGTTAGCATATTACGCATTCTTCCACCTCCCGCTGCTGCTTGCACAATCCTCCAGAGGTGCAACGCCCTGTCTTTCTGCTCCGCGACGAATCTGTAATGCCCAAGATGTGGCTATATCTCCCACGTGTCGAGGCACGACTTAGAGGCATAACCGCATTCTGGTTTTGTCGCAAGAAAGGTCATATTCACACAATCCCATGTACAAGAACAAGGATAAATAAATAGTTGGCTTACAATCACCATGTCACACAATGATCAAATAAATCATACATCATTTAGAGTACACACATAGTCAGACTAGGGACGAATCCAAATGAAAAGCAGACAACCCCAAAATACTAAATCCCGATCGTCCCAACTGGGCACTGTAAGTGCATCTAGTGCCCCTTAGTGATTTTGGTGTATTGAAGACTTATAGGTTAAGGGACTAATGCGTTTGTGAGTGTACACAGGTCTATAAGTCTATGAGGAGTTTGATATTTACAGAGAAAGTCGACCCCTAAAAATGAAGTTCTTCGACTGAAGACTTTCTGAAGACTTTGAAAGTGAAGAAATTGGTGTGACCTTGAAGACTTGGTATTCATTCGAGGAACATGAAGCGTGAAGACTTTTATTTTCGTAGTTTCATTTTCTCTTTCTTGAGTCATAGGAAACACCGTACTTTTAAAGGGGGTCGAGGATATACTAGGGAAAATTTTCCATGTGATGCTCAACTCAAAATCCTACACCTACCAATCCCTTCGAGTGAAGCCATTGGAAATCTCATACAGTCCAGTCATATTCTTTAGTGACAGAGACGAAGTTCTTCTGGTCTCTGAGGAATTTGTTCTGACTGAGGAGTTAGGAATTCGCCAGTGCGGATTACCTACACAGTGAGGAACATGATAGCCCTGAGGATTTTGCTACTCAAAATTCTCACCGTTGTTGTGCTATGAGCCAGCTGTCCCAAAATATCAATCCACCTAACGGTCATATCATTGAAGGGCATTTATCTCTTATCATGTCGGGCTACTCCCTAGGCTATAAATAGCCGCCCCTACAACCACTTTCTGGTTGCCTGCTCCGAGAGAAACTGACACTTGTCATTTGAGAGCAACCCATCCTCCGAGGACTTTGAGCGAAAATCATCAAGTGAGGAAAAACCCAAACCCAAACACCTACAAACCCCAAGTGTTTCTTCATCACTGAAGAGATTGATCCTGCGTGGATCCAACGCTTGTTAACTTTGAAGACTGTGCTTCTTCCAGACGGTTAGGCATCATGGTCTACAGCATCCAAGAGGAATTGTGGATCGCCGAGTGACCAAGTTTGTGAAGGTTTGGAAGTCACCTGAAAACTTACCACGAGTGATTGGGCAAGGTCTATGTGACCTTAGCTCAAGGGGAATACGGTGAGGACTGATGTCCTGAGCTGCGTGTTCAGGACTGGGTGTCCGGGACTGTGTGTCCTCAGGTTTAAATACCTAGCCGCCCTAACCAGACGTACAACTGAGACAGAAGTTGGAACTGGTCTACCAAATCGTTGTCTTCACCAAGCTTACTGGTTCTATTTCCTCATAACTGTGTTGTCTGTTTGTTTATATCTATGCTTGAAGACATTGACTGAAGATTTTCTCAATTTCCTCAGTTCAATTTCTTCAGTCTGTTTGTCTTCATCCTGTGTTATCCCGTGCTTTCGTTTCCTGCACCCTGCGCCTGTCTTCATTTCATCATGATGACTATGCTTGTGTTCTATTATGTTTACCTTTGAGTACTTATTCCACTGCTAGCAGTTCTTCACTAAGGAATTTCCTCATCTGCAAATTCCTCAGTGAAGAATTCATAAAAATCGCCTATTCACCCCCCCCCCTCTAGTGAACATAACGCACTTTCAATTGGTATCAAAGTAAGGTACTCCCTTGTTCTGTGTGATTTTGGTTTAACCGCCTGGAGTTTTAGTTATGTCGACCGCAGGTATGATCAAGGTCTCTACTCGGTGTCCTACCTTCGATGGGACGGACTACCCCTACTGGAAGAATAAGATGTGAATGCATCTTGAAGCAATTGATAACAATCTCTGGTATGTTGTGGAAAATGGTGTTCCCTCTGTCACACCTTCTCTGAATGCTGCTGATGTGAAGAGATTCAAGCAAATCGGTTCTCAAGCGAAGAATATCATATGTGGCCATCTGAGCAAAGGATAGTATGGAAGAGTGAGTGCTTTGGAAACTGCTAAGCTTATCTGGGATAGACTGTCCAAAGTGAATGAAGGAGTCTCAACACAGCGTGACTCTCAAGTTGATGTTCTTCGCAATCTCTTCAACATCTTCAAAAGACTAGACAATGAAAATGTCAACAATCCTTCGATCGCCTCACTGACATCTCAAATGAGCTTCAAGCACTTGGTGCCACTGACATCATCGACCATGAGGTGGTGAAGAAATTGTTGAGATCGCTTGATTCCTCATTTGACACTCTGGCATTGATGATACAAGAACGTGCTGATTACAAGTCACTTCATCCCGCAGATATTCTCGAGAGGCTAAATACTCATGAGTTCCAACTTGCTGAAAAAAGAGATCTCTATGGTTAGAGCTATGGCAGATCACGTGCACTGAAGGCCAAGGCAGTATCTGAGTCCGAAGATGAAGACTCTGATAGCAGCCTTGGTGATCCTGAAGAACTAAGCCATGAGCTAGCACTCCTCGTGAAGAAGTTCCAAAAGTTCTCAAGACGTGGTCGCTTTGGAAGACCCTCAAGGAGCAATGATTCCTCATCTAGTGACTACAAGAGGAGGCTCTGTCACAAATGCAAGAAACCTGGACATTACATTCAAGATTGTCCTAAGTGGGAAAAGGAATCAAAGAAGAAGAAATACAAGGATTATAGTTCTGATGATGCGAAGAAAAAGAAGAAATCCACAAAATCTTCATGATCAAAATCCTCAAAGTCTTCATCTCACAAGAAGAGCAACTCCAAAAAAGGCTCGGGCATTCATTGGCAAGGAAATGGACTCTGAGGCTGAATCTGAAGAAAATGAGGAAGAGGAGGGATCTGAGGAATCTGAATCCGGTGTGGCAATCCTAGCCCTCGCCACTGCATTCGTCACCAAGTCTATCTTCAACTCTGAAGAAAATGACCTCACCTACAAGACTGATGAAGGCAATGATGACTACACTCCCACCTATTGCTTCATGGCAAAAGGTGCCAAGGTACTCAAATACACCTCCTTTGAACCAAGTGAGAATGAATCTGATGAAAACCTCAAGCCCAGCTATTCTAAACTTGCTAAGATTGTTGTAAAACAACAAAGGGCTTTTGAAAAGGTTCAAAACATGCTAGACAAAACTGATGATATGTTGGGTGAAGAAATGGATCGCACTAAAGCCTTGACTGAAAATCTTCAGAGACTTCAGACCAGGTTTGACAACCTTCAAGGTCATCATAACACCCTCTTATATGATCATGAGAAGCTTTCTTATGAATTTCTTCAAAGAAAGCAAGATCTTGAGAAGATAAGAGTGAGTTATGAAGATCTTCAGAAGGAGCGCGATTCATTACTTGCTCAACAAATCAACGCTTCTCGGGAAGAATTTGTTCCTCCTTGTTTGAAATGCATTGAACGTGAATCTGCTAATTCTTCACCTGAATGTTCAAATGCTGCTAATGTTTCAAATTCTTCACATGCCTCTGCTATCACTAATTCCTCATGTGAGGACACTGCTAGTATCACTAACGATGCAGGGCTAAAGGAATTGTACGTGATAGGCATGTACAAAAGCCTCAAAGGGCATCAGACTCTTTGTTATGTTCTTAAAAAGCATATCCTCAACAGGAACCCTAGGAAAGAGGGTATTACCTTTGAGAGGAAACTCAATGCTGATGGTACATATTGGAAGCCTGAGCAGTACCCCAAAACTACATGGGTTGCTGCAAAGGGACCTCCAGTTGATCCATCTAACTTATCTGGATTTGCATGTGAATCTCCTCGTTCTGACGATGAGTCATTTGACTCCAACTATAAACTGTTCAAAAGTCATAATGGTGAAGTATTTGCTAGATATGTTGGCACTAACTGCAGGAACAGTCCCCTTATGAAGAAAATCTGGGTTCCCAAAAGGTGGCTTGAAAGTCTTCAGGTGAATGTCCTCAGGACACCACCTATGAAGAATAGGAACCCCAGATCAAATTCTTCATATGGACCAAATTCCTCAAAAGGATCAAAGTCCTCTCATGAGTATCATCATGCTAACAACTCTGTTTCGCAGGGAAGAGCTAAGGGCTATGAATATAAGCATTATTCTTCTAATCATCATGTTCATAAGTCCTCAAAGAATTTCTCTGCTTATTCATATGCTTATCCTAACTCCTCTTATGTGAAACGAAATGGGCTGGCCTCTATGCCACCATTCTCGTATGGAGCTCGCAGAGTGATGAACTCTTTGCCACCCCTTCACATGTGGGTAGTGAAGAAGAAGAACTAATCTCTTCTGCATGGTCAGGTCTCCAGACGTACGTAATCGTCTGAAGGATTTGCTGGAGACCTGAGTGTGCCTGAAAGGACGCAGGCAAATCATGAAGAAATGAACTTTCATTTCTCACGTCCTCATATTGTTTTATCTTTTCTTTTGCTTGATGAAATTGATCTGATGAATTGAAGTCATATTCTTCACTGATGAAGTATATGAGTTCGTAAGTTGCACTAATTCATCTGCAGGATGATCAACCCAAAGCCACTGAGTGGGTCCTCGATAGTGGATGTACAAATCACATGACTGGTGACAAGAATCTATTGATGGATGCTCCATTATCTCCGTCGCATCCGAAGCATATCATCTTTGCCGACAAAGGCAAAAGTCAGGTATTGGGTCTAGGTAAGGTGGCGATCACAAAGGATTGACACATGGACAAAGTCTTGCTTGTCGAGTCCTTAGGATACAACCTCATGTCTGTCTCAATGCTTTGTGATCTCGATATGGTTGTTGTCTTTGGCAAGTACCGTTGTGTTGTGGTTATGGAAGCTGACAATTCCAAAGTCTTCGAAGGCTTTAGGAGAGGAGATCTGTATATTGTTGATTTCTCTACAGGACCTCAACCAGTCGTGTGTCTACTTGCAAAAGCTTCAGAAGGCTGGCTCTGGCATCGACGACTCGGTCATGCAGGCATGAGGAATCTGCACACGCTTGCGAAGAAGAAGCATGTCATCGACATCGAGAATGTCAAAATCCTCAAGGATCACCTATGTGGAGCCTGTGAAGCTGGGAAGATGACAAAGGCTAAGCATCCAGCAAAGACTATCATGACCACCACTCGTCCATTTGAATTGCTTCACATGGATCTCTTCGGTCCAAATCATTATTCTATTGTTTCAAATGAAGCATCTCAATATGGCTTTGTTATTGTTGATGATTACTCTCGATAAACATGGGTACACATTGTTACTTACAAACATGAAGTGCAGGAAGTCTTCAAACAATTTTCCTCGAGGGCTTCAACCAACTTTGGTGTGAAGATCAAGCACATCAGAAGTGACAATGGAACTGAGTATAAGAATTCTGGTCTAGATGACTACCTTGATGAACTTGGTATTACTCATGATTATCTGCTCCTTATACTCCTCAGCAGAACGACGTCGTGGAGTGCAAGAACAGGACTCTTGCTGAGATGGCTCGCACTATGCTTGATGAATACAAAACGCCTCGTCGTTTCTGGATTGAGGCAATTGATACTGCGTGCCACATCATCAACAGAGTATATCTTCACACATTCTTCAAGAAGACTGCCTATGAACTCCTCACTGATAAGAAATCCAATATAAGTTATTTCAAAGTCTTCGGTGCTAAATGTTGGATTAGAGATCCTCATCACACCTCAAAATTTGCACCGATAGCACATGAAGGTTTTATGCTTGGTTATGGAACGGACTCGCACACCTATAGAGTCTTCAACAACGTTCTTCACAAGGTTGTTGAAACTGTAGATGTGTTGTTCGATGAAACTAATGGCTCGCAAAGAGAGCACCTACCTACTGTGATAGATGAACCAGCACCTGAGGAAACTATCAAGTTCAAGGCAACTGAGGATGTCATTCCTACTGAAGAATCTGCTGAAGAATTCATTCCAGAACATGAAGAATGTCGAGCTAATGCACCTGAAGAAAATACTGAAGAAAATGGTGCTGAAGAGAATGCTGATCAAATTCCTCAACGACAACCATCTCATCCTTGCATTACAAAAGAAGTGCAAGTTGAAAAGATCATCAATGACATCAAAGCGCCAGGTCCTCTCACACGCTCAAAATCTTCACATTTATCTAACTTTTGTGGGCATTATGCTTTTGTCTCTATCACAGAGCCCACTAAGGTAGATGAAGCATTTCTGGAGCCTGAGTGGATTCAGGCCATGCAAGAAGAACTACATCAGTTCGAGCTCAACAATGTCTGGGAACTGGTCAAATGTCCAGATCCTCGCAAGCACAATATCATTGGCACAAAGTGGACTACCGCAACAAGCAAGATGAAAATGGCCTTGTGGTGAGGAATAAGGCACGGCTCATAGCTCAAGGCTACACACAGGTTGATGGAATTGATTTCGATGAAACTTTTGCACCTGTTGCTAGACTTGAGGCTATTCGCATATTACATGCTTATGCTAACCATCATGATATCACTTTATATCAAATGGATGTGAAAAGTGCATTCCTCAATGGTATGCTTGAGGAAGAAGTATATGTTGCTCAACCCCTAGGTTTTGAAGATCTAAAGAATCCTGACAAAGTCTTCAGACTCAACAAGGCCCTCTATGGCCTCAAGCAGGCCCCACGGGCAAGGTATGATACCTTGAAGGAATTCTTCATGAAGAAAGGCTTCAAACCCGGTTCACTCGACCCTACTCTTTTCATTAAATCTTATGATGGTGAATTGTTTGTGTACCAAGTATATGTTGATGATATTATCTTTGGCTGTACTGACCAACGTTATAGTGATGAATTTGCCTACATGATGAGTGAAGAATATCAAATGTCTATGATGGCAGAATTAAAATTCTTCTTAAGTCTTCAAATTCGTCAACAACGCAATGGTATATTCATACCTCAGGAGAAATACCTCAAGGATGTACTGAGGAAATTCGGCATGCAAGATTGCAAAGGCGTCAAAATTCCTATGCCCACGAATGGCCATCTGTGCACTGATGAAAATGGTATTGACTCCGATTATAAGGTATACCGCTCCATGACTGGTTCTTGACACATCCCTAGTTCTGGTCTGACCTAGACCAGCTAGTCAGTTGTGCATCATGTTCACATTCCATTTAAATTTGAAATGGGGATTGTGAAACCCTCAGAAATCATTTCTGGAAATAACCCAGATAAAAATTGCTCCAAAAAGGTCCAAGAAAATGTTCATGTTGCTCTCTGAAAATATTGGTCAGAGGTAAAAATCAAACCAATATTTTTAGGAACTCATAAATATTTATTTTGGCCATTTGAAATTAATGCAATAATTAATTGCTTGGATATATATATGATATATATATATAAATATATGTCCAAAATTTATGCCAGTAGTTGAGGAGCTCTGGAATAATACCACTAGCCCGTGCAAAAATTGGCATAAGAAAATAAAATGGTTTAGTATTTTTATTAAACCAAACAAATGTCAGAAAAATAGAAAAGAAAAAAAATGGAAAAACCTACCTGGACCTTACCTGCGGCCAGCTCCTCTGCTGGCCCAGCACTGTGCGGCCTGGCCCGGCCCAACTGGCCAAGCCAGTCATCCTCGTCCTTGCCAGGAGGAGGCGAAGGAGGGCACGGCGAGCTCGCGCATGCACGCCACGCTCCTGCCTGCCTGCCCCCTTCCCCTCGGTGCTGTCCACCCCAGAGAGCTCCACCGAGCCCCCTGGCCTCTCCTCACTCTCTCCCGAGCTCTCTCCTCTCCTCTGCTCGTCTTCTCTCCCGCGCCCGAACACCACCGCAGCACGTCCCCGTGAGCCACCGCGACCATCCCCACCGCCCCGTCCCTTGCTGCTGTCCAGGAGCACCGCCGCCCTCGACTACGCCTCCTCGTCAAGCTGGACAACGCCAGGAGCACTGCAGCGTCGCCACCGCCATCACCCCCTTCGTCGGAGCCACGGATCGCCGCCGCTAAATTCGTCGCCGACTGGTCCTCCCCGAGCTCATCGACGAAGCCTTCAACTTCGCTGTGAGCTCCCCTTCCCCCTCCCCCTAGCCCCGTAGCTCGAGCCCCCCTAGCCCTGTCGGCCACCATGTCCGAGAGCTCGGCTCCGCTGTTCATGTCGGCGCCGTGGCCACAGCTGCCACAGCTCGCAACCGAGCTGACCGTAGTTCTCAGTGCCCTCCCGCGCGTCGTTTGCACCCAACCGCAGCCCTCCTAGTGCCCCGTAGCACCAAACCCGCCGTTCCCATAGCTCCGGCCACCGCGGATGACCTCGTCGCGGTCGTCTCCGGCCACCCCTCCTCCTCCTACCTACCCCACTAGATGCGGGAGAGCATGGGCTATGCCCCGGTGCTCCCAGCCGCCGCCCCCGTGCCCTGCAGCGTGGACGCGGCCGCGTCCAGAGGTCACCGCCGACGACCCAAGCCGGCCTGACATCCGGGCCCGGCCTGATAGGTGATTAGCTTAAGCCTAATCACCATTTACTAATCCCTGATAATGACAGTGGGCCCAGGCGCCCTAATCCTTTAATTAGATTAGTTTAATAACCCCCAGTTAACTAACCGGTCACTGACGTGTGGACCCTATACGTCAGGTTTGACCTGGTCAGCTCCGTTGACCTGCTGACGCAGGCATGATGCAGTGCTGACGCAGTTATTCATTTTCTGGTTTAAAATTAAATCAGGAAATTCCAGAATATATTCAAAACTTCAAAAATTCATAGAAATTCAACCGTAGCTCAGTTTGAAATAATTTATATATGAAAAATTATCAGAAAAATTCAATCTATTCATCTATACCTGTTTCATGCATGTCTAACCAACTTATACTTGCTGTATAGGTGAAAACATATAAATGACATTTATAAAGATTTAATTTAGAGTTGCATTTGAACCATGGGTTCAAATGGACCTCTTCCAAATAGAATGCTAAATGCATTAGCTCAAAGCACATCACATACTCATGCCATGATCATGCATCATATTGTTGCATATGCTTGTGTTTGATTATCGACACCGTTCCTTCTCGATAGGTCCTGCTCCGGAGACCCTTCCAGAGTACCTGTCTGAGGTGTAGTGCCTTCCTTGTTGATCTACCAGGCAAGAAAACCCCCTTGTTCATTCCGATAAAATCCTACTCTCTCACTCCTGCTCTCATTTATTGCATTAGGACAACAATGATTCAACTGCTACTCTATGCTGCGGTAATTGAACACATTCCTCTGCATGACCTGTCATTGCCATAGTAAATAGTTAAAACCCACTAGCATGTGTAGGAGTTGATTGAGCCATGTTGTGTTCTTGCCATGTCATGCCTGCTATTGCTTAGAGTTGTGTCAGGTCTGATTCATCGGGAATGAATTGAAGTGGTACAATATGTTCTGGTGTTGAGAGTTAAGCGTGTGAATACGATTTGGTAAAGGTAGCAGTGAGAGGCCATGTAGGACTACATGGTGGGTTGTCTCACTGGAACCGTCCTTAAGCACTGAGTTCCGTGTATGTTGTCCAATGACTAGCTACTACCACACATTGGAATGCTTAAGTGCCCCTCTCGGCTTATTAGCCAACTTGATCTCTGTCCAGGAGTCGCAAATAGTTTTTGGTGTTTGTAGGTAGTGTTAGTAGTCTACCAAGTGGCACCCGGCCAGGTGGGCTTGGGACAGACTAGGCACAAGTGGCACGGTGTACCAAGCGTAGAACCATCCGGTGAGGTGGTCTTGGGAACCCTGCACATATCGTATGGGGCCGTGAGCGACACCCCGGCCGGATCTCCTTGCGGATGGAACCCGAATAGGCGATAAACCTTGACTAGAGTCTTGTGTGGTTAGTCAGGTCATGGCCGACACCCTCGCTAGGCTTCCGCTTGAAGGTTGCCGAGATACATGACGTGTACATGGTGATAGGTGGTGAGAGCGTGCGTGAAGAAATATCCCCTGTAGGGTTATCATGATCTATTCGAATAGTCGTGTCCTCGGTTATGGACTTCTTGGATGCTTATGTGGTACATTGACAACTTAAACTGGATACCCTAAAATGCTCAAGACAAGTGTGAGTGCCATGGATGGCCTTCTCCTAAGGAGACGAGGATAAATCCATAGTAGTGTATTTGATGTGGTGTTTAGTGGACTCGTGTGCGCTGCCTCACCTCAAAGAAGTTTCTCGTTGTCGTAGAACAGGATAGCCACTGAGTCAAAGCTGGCTTGCTGCAACTAAACCCCACATTACCTTCTTGATACAAATGCATGTATGATAGGATCTGATGTATGTCTTGCTGAGTACCTTTGTACTCACGTTTGCTTTATTTATGTTTTGCAGGTGAGACATCTGTCTCACTAGTAGTACCGCTTGGACTTTGACGAGTAGCTTGTTACCTCAGCTACGATCTTGTACCCTTGGAAGGGACTTGTAGAGAGTCAGGTTTCTTAGCCTTTTTCTTTTTGTAGTTGTCTGTACTCAGACATGTAATGCTTCCGTTGCTTGTATGCTCTGAATGATGAGTCATGTGACCCCTGTTTGTATTTAATGCTATGTGGCTCTTCTTTGAGGTACATACTTGCGTGTTATGCGTACGTGTGACGTGTATTGCTACGTGTGGGATCCGACAATCTAGTTGTTTATCCTTGGCAGCCTCTCATATGGGAAAATGTAGTCTAGTGCTTCCTAGAGCCATAGTAGTCCGCTACAGCCCGGTACACCGGAGTCTTGCTAGCCCAACCCTACTGCTCAGGACACTTGACTAGCCGGCATGTGTTTCACTTCGTTCCTGTGTCTGTCCCTTCGGGGAAATGTCACGCGGTGACATCTGAAGTCCTGTTAGCCCAGTGCTACAGCCCGGATTCACACGCTGCTGACCGACATGCTCAATGTGAATCATGTATGCCTGTCCCCATAGGTTAGTGCCGCTTTGGGTTCACGACTAGCCATGTCGGCCCGGGTTCTCTGTCATATGGATGCTAGCGACACAATCATATATGTGAGCCAAAAGGCGCAAACGGTCCCGGGCCAGGGTAAGGCGACACCCGTGGGAATATCATGCGTGAGGCCGCAAAGTGATATGAGGTGTTACCGGCTAGATCAATGTGACTTGGGATCGGGGTCTCGACAGCTTTGGTATCAGAGCCAGGCTGCATGTAGGATTTCCAAGCCAACCTGGTCGAAGTTGAGTCTAGAAACTCTTTAGTTATTTAAGGAAATTGATTGTGGAAGGGAACATAAGGCTCTTTCTACTCCTTTCACCTCTTGGCCTTCTAATCTGAGTCATCCTATCTTTCCTACGGGGTTAAGGAACTAGGCTTCCTCTTCTGTCTATCAGGTTCACGTGTTACTACTCCGTAGTCCCATAGGATTTGGTTGATCAGAGTCATATTCCAGTTTTTAAGTACTTCCGGTGTAGTCTGCTTAGTAATATCTCAGAACCGTGAGTGATGATGTTGAGTTTGGTGCTACCCCGTCCTTGCAGAATGTTTCATTTTGAGCATTCTACTGTCGTTATGCTGCCGGAATTGTCCTAGGAGTTCAAGAGATAGTATTTGCTTTGTACTATATTCTACATCCTTATGATGATGCTGAATCCATCCTTGTTTCCTTGGTTTCGTTCTTCAGGATGTTGTTGATTAACCGAAATTCTGTTTCTCGTAGCCGGAACCACGGAGATGGTAGGGATGAGGATCCTCCCGATCAGTCTTCACTAGCAAAGTTCATGTTAGAAGTTGAGATGAACAAGCGTGAGACCAACCGCTTGTTAGCACGTATCGAGGAGAATAACGCACCCCAGTGCAAGGAGTCAGCGACCATTTATGATTTCATTGGTTTGAAACCACCTACCTTCCATCATTCCATCGAACCACTCGATGCAGATGACTGGCTTCGTAGTATCACTCACAAGCTGTGTTCTGCGAACATAGCTGAAAGTGACAAGGTCACCTATGCTACATATCACCTGGAAGGTCCTGCTAGTCTTTTGTGGCAGAACTATGAGGCTATGCTTCCAGCTGGCCAGATAACCACCTAGAGAGATTTCACTGAGGCCTTTCGCGAGCATCACATTCCTCAGTCTCTCATTGACCGCAAGAGAGAAGAGTTCTATAGTTTCACCCAGAGTAAGATGGCTGTTGATGCTTACAGTAGGGAATTTGAGAACCTTGCCCGCTATGCTACACAAGAGGTGTCCACAGACGCCAAGAAGCAGGCTAGGTTCTGGAAGGGTCTCAACCCCATGTTGCGTCGTGATCTCCACTTGCACCATTGCAATACATTCCAGGCTCTTGTGAATAAGGCCATTAATGCAGAGACAACTCAACTCACTTACGAGGAGCTCGTAAGTACACCCGTGATTTGGGTTCTTCCTCCAGTTCTAGTTCTCAGAAGCGCCGGATTTGGGTTCCGAACTCCGCTCTTCCACCCGGTTATACACCAAGGCATTCTTGTGTGGCACCTCACCCAGTTCAACCGTATGCTACACCCATGCATATTGGTAGACCACTTGTCAATGCGGGTCCTTGTCCTACCTCCAAGAATTGTTACAAGTGCGGAGAGCCAGGCCACATTGCCCGTATTTGCACTCAGACCCGTGTTGCTCCACCCCAGCCCGAGAAGTCTGTTGGCCGTGGTAGTAATCCATCACGCAAGATGATCAGTGCCAAGTCAGCTCCCACTGAACTTGGGCGTGTGCATCATGTCTCAACTAAAGACGCTCATGATGATCCAGATGTCGTTCTTGGCACACTCCTTGTCAACTGTCATCCAGCTTCGGTTCTATTCGATACTGGAGCATCTCACTCCTTCATTTCTGAAAGTTATGCCCACTTGCACGACATGTCATTTTGTGATATGCCCTCCCCACTACTCATTCAAACTCCTGGATCCAAGTGGCAAACTTCTAGGATAAGTTATGGCAACGAAATACATGTTGACAGACTTGTCTTCCTAGCTTCCTTGATATCCCTTAAGTCTTTAGATATTAACATCATCTTGGGTATGGACTGGATGAAAGCTCATTATGCCAAGATTGACTGGTACACCAGCTCTGTTCAGCTCACACACCCCTCTGGCAAGATAGTCACTGTCTCCACCAAAATTGCAAAGCGTCAACTATATTCTCTAAATGCCAGCCCTCTTCCTGACCTTGAAGATATCCCGGTAGTCCGCGACTTTCCGGATGTCTTTCCAGAGGAACTGCCAGGTATTCCACCTGACAGAGATGTAGAGTTTGTCATAGATCTTTTCCCCGGAACCGCCCCAATTTCTAGGAGACCTTCCAAGATGGCACCCTTAGAGCTAGCCGAGCTTAAGAAACAACTTGATGAGTCCTTGTAAAAGGGTTTCATCCATCCTAGTTCTTCTCCCTGGGCTTTCCCCGTCCTCTTTGTCAAGAAGAAGGATGGTACGGACCGGATGGTTGTAGATTATCGCCCTGTTAATTTGGTCACGATAAAGAACAAGTATCCGCTCCCCAGGATCAACGATCTGTATGATCAGCTCGCTGGATCCTCAGTCTTCTCCAAGATGGATTTGAGGTTAGGCTACCACCAAATCAAGATCAGAAATGGGGACATTCCTAAAACTGCTTTTGTCACTCGTTATGGTCAGTACGAGTACACCGTCATGTCCTTTGGTCTAACCAATGCTCCAGCTACATTCTCTCGCTTGATGAACTCGATCTTCATGGAGTACTTAGATAAGTTCGTCGTGGTTTACCTCAATGATATTCTTATTTACTCGAAGAACGAGGAAGAGCATGCCGAACATCTTAGACTTGTGTTAGAAAAACTCAGAGAACACCGCCTTTATGCCAAGTTCTCCAAGTGCGAATTTTGGTAGCCAGAAGTGACCTATCTCAGCCACGTAATCTCTGGTAAGGGCATTGCTGTCAATCCCGAAAGAGTTCAAGCCGTTCTTGATTGGACTCCACCTGAAACGGTTAAGCAAGTTAGGAGTTTCCTTGGCCTAGCCAGTTATTGTCGCCGCTTCATTGAGAACTTCTCCAAAGTGGCCAAACCTCTCACGGAACTTCTCAAGAAAGATAAAAAGTTTGAGTGGTCCCCACAGTGCAAGTACAGCTTTCAGGAACTGAAAAGACGCCTGACTTCTGCTCCCATACTTGTGCCACCGGATTTCACTAAGGACTTTCTTATCTATTGTGATGCCTCACGACAGGGACTAGGCTGCATTCTTATGCAAGATCATCATGTGATTGCCTATGCATCTCGACAGTTGCATCAACATGAGGAGAATTACCATACAAATGATCTAGAGCTTGCAGCCGTAGTTTATGCACTTAAGATATGGCGACATTACCTTCTTGGTAAACGTTGCGAGATATACACCGACCACCAGAGTCTCAAGTATATCTTCACCCAACCAGATTTGAACCTTAGGCGAAGACGTTGTTTGGAGTTGATCTCAGATTACGACTTAGGAATTACCTACACCCCAGGCAAGGGGAATGTTATGGCTGATGCGCTAAGTCGAAAGTCCTATTGCAACAATCTCATGTTGCAACAGGGCCAGCCACTTCTCCATGAGGAATTATGTAAGATTAACCTTGACATTGCTCCTCACAGATTCCTTTCTACCTTGGTGGTGAAACCTACCCTTGAGGATCATATCATTACTGATCAGAAGTTTGGTAGGGGTGTTATCCGCATCAAGAGAAACATTAGGAAGGGAGTTGGTGGATGTTTCTCTATGGATGATCGAGGTGTTGTTTTCTTTGAGAATCTCTTGGTGGTTCCCAAGAATCAACATCTGCGACAACTAATTCTTAAGGAGGCGCATGAATCTCCTCTCACGATTCATCCCGGTAGTACTAAGATGTATCAGGACCTGTGCCAGAGGTTCTGGTGGACTAGGATGAAGAGAGAAATTGCTCAGTTTATTGCTAACTGCGATGTTTGTCATCGCATTAAGGCAGAGCATCAAAGACCTGCGGGCACCCTTCAGCCTTTAGCTATTCTTGAATGGAAATGGGATAAAGTTGGTATGGACTTCATCACCGGCTTTCCCAGGACCAAGAGAGGGAATAATGCTATCTTCGTAGTCATTGATCGTCTTTCCAAATTGGCTCACTTCCTACCTGTTCGAGAGAGTATCACTGCTAGTCAGCTCGCTGACTTATATATTTCTCGAATAGTGTCACTTCATGGTGTTCCACTAGAGATCAATTCAGACCATGGTTGTCTTTTCACTTCTCATTTCTGGGAGAGTTTCCAAACTGCCATGGGCACCGATCTTTCCTTCAGTACCACTTTCCACCCTCAATCAAGTGGTCAGGTGGAAAGGGTCAACCAAATCCTCGAAGACATGCTTAGAGCGTGCGTTATCTCATTCGGTATGGATTGGGAGAAGTGCCTTCCTTTCGCCGAGTTTGCTTATAACAATAGCTACCAATCTAGTCTCAAGAAAGCTCCTTTTGAGATTCTGTATGGACGAAGATGTCGAACACCTTTGAACTGGTCAGAAACCGGTGAAACAATATTCTTTGGACCGGATATGATCCAGGAGGCAGAAGAGCAAGCTCGCATCATTCGTGAGAATTTGAAAACAGCCCAATCTCGTCAAAAGAGCCAGTATGACTATTGTCATAAGGAAGTGGCTTAAGAAGTGGCGACAAGGCTTACCTTTGGGTTACCCCTTTGAAGGGTACCCATCGTTTCGGTATCAAGGGCAAGTTGGCTCCTCGTTACATTGGTCCATTTCTCATTCTCGCTGAACGAGGAGAGGTTGCCTACCAGTTGGAACTACCCCACATCTTTCTCGAGTTCATGATGTCTTCCACGTCTCTCAACTCAGGCATTGCTTCTCGGATCCCATCTGCGGAGTGGACCACGAAATGCTTGATCTCCAAGATAACCTCACATATCGAGAGTACCCCGTCCGCATTCTGGATCAAGTAGAGCGTGTCACTCGACGTCATAACATCAAGTTTCTCAAGGTTCAGTGGTCTCATCATTCCGAGAGAGAAGCTACTTGGGAGCGTGAAGATTCTCTTCGACTTGAGTACCCCGCTTTCTTTCCGCCGACCCCTGAATCTCGGGACGAGATTCTTCCGAGTGGGGGCGAGTTGTCACATCCCTAGTTCTGGTATGACCTAGACCAGCTAGTCAGTTGTGCATCATGTTCATATTCCATTTAAATTTGAAATGGGGATTGTGAAACCCTCAGAAATCATTTCTGGAAATAACCCAGATAAAAATTGCTCCAAAAAGGTCAAAGAAAATGTTCATGTTGCTCTCTGAAAATATTGGTCGGAGGTAAAAATCAAACCAATATTTTTAGGAACTCATAAATATTTATTTTGGCCATTTGGCATTAATGCAATAATTAATTGCTTGGATATATATATGATATATATATAATATATGTCCAAAATTTATGCCAATAGTTGAGGAGCTCTGGAATAATACCACTAGCCCGTGCAAAAATTGGCATAAGAAAATAAAATGGTTTAGTATTTTTATTAAACCAAACAAATGTCAGAAAAATAGAAAAGAAAAACAAAAATGGAAAAACCTACCTGGACCTTACCTACGGCCAGCTCCTGTGCTGGCCCAGCACTGTGCGGCCTGGCCCGGCCCATCTGGCCAAGCCAGTCATCCTCCTCCTTGCCAGGAGGAGGCGAAGGAGGGCACGACGAGCGCGCGCATGCACGCCATGCTCCTGCCTGCATGCCCCCCCTTCCCCTCGGCGTTGTCCACCCAAGAGAGCTCCACCGAGCCCCCTGGCCTCTCCTCACTCTCTCCCGAGCTCTCCCCTCTCCTCTGCTCGTCTTCTCTCCAGCGCCCGAACGCCACCGCAGCACGTCGCCATGAGCCACCGCGACCATCGCCACCGCCCCGTCCCTTGCTGCTGTCCAGGAGCACCACCGCCCTCAACTACGCCTCCTCGTCGAGCTAGACGACGCCAGGAGCACTGCAGCGTCGCCACCGCCGTCATGCCCTTCATCGGAGCCGCGGATCGCCGCAGCTAAATTCGTCGCCGACTGGTCCTCCCCGAGCTCACCGACGAGGCCTTCAAGTTCGCTGTGAGCTCCCCTTCCCCCTCCCCCTAGCCCCATAGCTCGAGCGCCCCCTAGCCCTGTCGGCCACCTTGGCCGAGAGCTCGGTTCCGCCGTTCATGTCGCCGCCGTGGCCACAGCTGCCACAGCTCGCAACCAAGCTCACCGCCGTTCTCAGTGCCCTCCCGCGCGTCGTTTGCACCCAACTGCAGCCCCCCTAGTGCCGTGTAGCGCCGAACCCGCCGTTCCTGTAGCTCTCGCCGCCGCGGTCATCTCCGGCCATCCCTCCTCCTCCTACCTACCCCACTAGATGCGGGAGAGCACGGGCTACGCCCCGGTGCTCCCAGCTGCCGCCCCCGTGCCCTGCAGCGTGGATGCCGCCGCGTCTAGAGGTCGCCGCCGATGACCCTAGCCGGCCTGACGTGCGGGCCCGACCTGATAGGTGATTAGCTTAAGGCTAATCACTGTTTAACTAATCCCTAACGCTGACAGTGGGCCCAGGCGCCCTAATCCTTTAATTAGATTAGTTTAATAACCCCATGTTAACTAACCGGTCACTGACGTGTGTCCCCACATGTCAGGTTTGACCTAGTCAGCTCCATTGACCTGCTGACGCAGGCATGACGCAATGCTGACATAGTTATTCATTTTCTGGTTTAAAATTAAATCAGGAAATTCCAGAATATATTCAAAACTTCAAAAAATCATAGAAATTCAAGCGTAGCTCAGATTGAAATAATTTATATATGAAAAATTATCAGAAAAATTCAATCTATTCATATGTACCCGTTTCATGCATGTCTAACAAACTTATACTTGTTGTATAGGTGAAAACATATAAATGGCATTTATAAACCTTGGGTTCAAATGGACCTCTTCCAAATAGAATGCTAAATGCATTAGCTCAAAGCACATCACATACTCATGCCTTGATCATGCATCATATTGTTGCATATGCTTGTGTTTGATTATCGACACCGTCCCTTCTCGATAGGTCCTGCTCCAGAGACCCTTCCAGAGTACCTGTCTGAGGAGTAGTGCCTTCCTTGTTGATCTACTAGGCAAGCAAACCCCCTTGTTCATTCCGAGACAATCCTACTCTCTCGCTGCTGCTCTCATTTATTGCATTAGAACAACAACAATTCAACTGCATGACCTGTCATTGCCACAGTAAATAGTTAAAACCCACTAGCATGTGTAGGAGTTGATTGAGCCATGTTGTGTTCTTGCCATGCCATGCCTGCTATTGCTTAGAGTTGTGTCAGGTTTGATTCATCGAGAACGAATTGAAGTGGTATGATATGTTCTGGTGCTGAGAGTTAAGCGTGTGAATACGATTTGGTAAAGGTCGTAGTGAGAGGCCACGTAGGAGTACATGGTGGGTTCTCTCAGTGGAACCGTCCTTAAGCACTGAGTTCCGTGTATGTTGTCCAATGACTAGATACTACCACACATTGGAATGCTTAAGTGCCCCTCTCGACTTATTAGCCAACTTGATCTCTGTCCAGGAGTCGCAAATAGTTTCTAGGGTTTGTAGGTAGTGTTAGTAGTCTACCAAGTGGCACCCAGCTAGGTGGGCTTGGGACAGACTAGGCACAAGTGGCACGGTGTACCAAGTGTAGATCCATCCGGCGAGGTGGGCTTGGGAACCCTGCACATATCATTTGGTGCCGTGAGTGACACCCCGGCCAGATCTCCTTGTGGATGGAACCCGAATAGGCGATAAACCTGGACTAGAGTCTTGTGTGGTTAGTCAGGTCGTGGCCGACACCCTCGCTAGGCTTCCGCTTGAAGGTTGCCGAGATACATGACGTGTACATGGTGATACGTGGTGAGAGCGTGCGTGAAGAAGTACACCCCTGCAGGGTTATCATGATCTATTCAAATAGCCGTGTCCTCGGTTATGGACTTCTTGGATGCTTACGTGGTACATAGACAACTTAAAGTGGATACCCTAAAATGCTCAAGACAAGTGTGAGTGCTATGGATGGCCTTCTCGTAAGGAGACGAGGATGAATCCATAGTAGTGTATTTGATGTGGTGTTTAGTGGACTCGTGTGCGCTGCCTCACCTCAAAGAAGTTTCTCGTTGTCGTAGAACAGGATAGCCACTGAGTCAAAGCTGGCTTGCTGCAACTAAACCCCACATTACCTTCTTGATAAAAATGCATGTATGGTAGGATCTGATGTAAGTCTTGCGTAGTACCTTTGTACTCACGTTTGCTTTATTTATGTTTTGCAAGTGAGACATCTGTCTCACTAGTAGTACCGCTTGGACTTCGACGAGTAGCTTGTTACCTCAGCTACGATCTTGTACCCTTGAAAGGGACTTGTAGATAGTCAGGCTTCTTAGCCTTTTTCTTTTGTAGTTGTCTGTACTCAGACATGTAATGCTTCCGTTGCTTGTATGCTCTGAATGATGGGTCATGTGACCCCTATTTGTATTTAATGCTATGTGGCTCTTCTGGGCCTTTATCTATATGAGTTGCGTTATGTTGTGATGCCATGTTGTACAACACATACTTGCATGTTATGCGTACGTGTCACGTGTATTGCTATGTGTGGGATCTGACAATCTAGTTGTTTATCCTTGGCAGCCTCTCATATGGGGAAATGTAGTCTGGTGCTTCCTTGAGCCATAGTAGTCCGCTACAGCCCGGTTCACCGGAGTACTGCTAGCCCAGCACTACTACTCAGGACACTTGACTGGACGGCATGTGTTTCACTTCGTTCCGGTGTCTGTCCCTTCAGGGAAATGTCACGCAGTGACATCCGGAGCCCTGTTCGCCCAGTGCTACAGCCCGGATTCACACGCTGCTGACCGACATGCACAATGTGAATCATGTATGCCTGTCCCCATAGGTTAGTGCCGCTTTGGGTTCACAACTAGCCATGTCGGCCCGGGTTCCCTGTCATATGGATGCTAGCGACACAATCATATACGTGAGCCAAAAGGCGCAAACGGTGCCGGGCCAGGGTAAGGCGACACCCATGGGAATACCGTGCGTGAGGCCATAAAGTGATATGAGGTGTTACTGGCTAGATCAATGTGACTTGGGATCGGGGTCCCGACAGTTCTTTATTGTACTTATGTGCATCTAGGCCACATATAATGCTTAGTGTTTGCATGTGTGCCCGATTTCAAGCTACACCAAAGGAATCACACCATAAGGCTGTGAAGCATATTCTTCGATATCTAGCTCACACACCAACACTTGGATTATGGTACCCCAAGGGCTCGGCTTTTGATCTCATTGGATATTCTGACTGTGACTATGCTGGTGATCGTGTGGAACGCAAGTCAACATCTAGTACATGTCATTTCCTCGGACAATCTTTGGTCTATTGGTCCTCGAAGAAATAGAACTGCGTATCACTATCTACTGCTGAAGCTGAGTAAATAGCCGCTGGTTCTTGCTGTGCTCAATTGCTATGGATGAAGCAAACTCTTAAGGACTACGGCGTCAACATGAAGAATGTGCCTCTCTTCTGTGACAATAAGAGTGCCATCAAGATTGCTCACAACCAAGTTCAGCACTCGAATACTAAGCACATTCAGATTCGTCCTCATTTTCTTCGTGATCATGTGTTGAAGGGCGACATTTCTATTGATCATGTGAAGACTGAAGAACAGCTAGCCTATATCTTCACTAAGCCCTTGGATGAGAAGAGATTTAGCAAGTTGCGGTGTGAGCTAAATATCCTGGAATCTTCTAATGTTTTTGAAAAGGACACTCATCCTAACACTTATGCAAAATTGAAGACTTAGATGTGCAACACATGAATAAACATTTTTCTTCAATCAATGAAGAATAACACTCTAAGTGTGAAGAAATTAACGAAGAATTTGATTCTCAGAACCCTACTATAATTGTACGCGGTGTCTGAAATCATCATTCTTATACGGTGGGACATGCCACTACCAAAAGTTGAAATTCCTCAGTTGTTGAAATCTTCAACTTTGCATTGTCTTCACTGTTTCTGTTGTTTTTCTTCATTGGCTATATATATATATATATATATATATATATGAGTTTATGTCCTCTACAGCATTCACTTATAACTATATCTTCAAGTTGGTTTTTCCTGCTAAATGAATGTGATCGGACCCTTCCCCCCCTATGTTATACTCAACCTAATCTGTTCACAAATTCTTCATGTGCGTTCTATTTGAAACTCGTTCAAAATCTTCACTCTGTCCTTGTCAGCTGAAGAAATTGCGAACGAAACTTTTAACTTATCTTGTCCAATTTTCGGCTTTGCCGCTCAAACCGTTCCGCATCCCATGACATACTTATCCACTCACCCACGATCTCCACTTCTCAGTACGTGGGTGACACATGTCATGCGAATGAGAAGGGTCAGGGGCACGTTCATCCAAATTCTTCAGGCGAACGGTTTTCACAATGGATATAAATACCCCTCTCCCCTTCCTGACTTCTTTTACTCCGCTCGACCTCTCTCCAGCTCGAGCTTCTCAAACCCTAGCACCGCCACTACTTCATCGTCGCCGGTGAGGAAGAGGTTCACTGCCTCGACCTCATCGCCGCCGTACTCACGCCGGTCGCAGAAATCTTCACTCTGCCGCCGCCGTAGCCGTCTTCCTCCGCCGAGTTAGGGCATGGAAGATCTACATAGACGAACTTCACCTCTCCATCTCACAATTCATCATGTTCTTCATCCAGGGTAATTAAAAGTTACTTTTACTGCCCTCGTTGATTCGAATGTTTTCTACAAAATCTTCAAAGGTGTTTTTTTCATATCCTCACACACTAAAACACCTCACAAATCATCTGTTCTTGTTTCATTTCTCTAAGCTATGTTTTTCTTCAAGATTCCTAAAATGTGTGGATTTTTGATCTACACATCTCTAGAACCTAAGACAAAGAACGCTTAGTGAAATTCTTCAAGACTCATATGATCAAATTCCTCAAACTTGTTCTTTTTACAAAAGCTTCTGAGAATGCATATGACCTCTCCAAATTCCTCGCAACTATACTCTGTTCACAAGTACTCATGTCAGCTGCTGAATCACTAGACTCATTTGCAGCGTTCCTCGAAGAAAAGTTGCATACTTCTTCAGAGAATTCAATTGTTCAAATTCCTCAACTGAAGAAAATGGCTGACGGTAAGAAGCCAGAGAAAGGAGGAAAGAGGGCTGAGTTCAACACAGTGTTTGAGATCCCTGATGATATATATGCCGGGTACTGCACACCTCCTAAGGAAGACAAAAATCAGCGCAAGGTGCGCATTCAGAAGATAGAGAGGAGATGGGCAAGATAGTGGAGGGAGTACAGGTATGTTACTCCCAAGTACATGAAGAAATTCGCACTCAATCCTCCATGCCCAAGACCTCCATTGGCACCTGGCCAAATAGCTAATCCCACTAGCCTCAAGCGTGGTGAGGATTATCCTGATGAATGGGCCAAGCGCCAAGCCAAGTTGGCTAAACAAGCCAAAGAAGCTGTGAGGAAATTCAACGAAGACTCTACTTCTGCTGCTGCCGCGGAGGCCTCTGTCAAGCCTAAGAAGGCCATGTCAAAGAAGCCTGCGCACAATCCAAGTGCTTCACCTTTAGTGATCTCAAGGCCAAGTTCCTCAGCAATGCCCTCACTTCTAGAATCTTCAAAGCCATCAAGGTCAACTTCTCATGTTGCTTCTGTTCCTCCCAAATCTTCAGCTCCTCACAAGTGCTTGGTTGCTCCGACAAAGTCCTCTGCACCTGTGCATCTCGCCACGTGTCAAAGGACCACAGGCGTCTCAATTGCCTCAGGAGCTTCAGCTAGTTCCTCAACTGCACCAAATTCTTCAATAGGACCCTCTCTACTGAAGACAAAGGCCACTAATGGACGAGGTCCTCGCCCTAGTCATCAGAAGAAGCAGGTCACCTTCCAAGAGCCGTCTGAAGAAGACGAAGCAGATGATGATGAACTTGCTGTAATAATCAGAGATAGGCAAGTCAGGGCCGCTAGAGCCAAGGGAGCAAATGTGCCACTGCTTTTGGATCCCAAGTTGATCCTTGAATACATTGATGTTTGGCACAAGGACCCCAACACTCCCATGCCTGATTTCAAGCTGACTCCTGGCTAAAGTCACATGCTGACAAACTTCACTCAAGAAGAAAAATTGAAATATGAGAAGGCCAGGCAGATCAAGAAAGTGCAATACCAGAAGGAGAAATTTATGAAGAACAATGTTGTCACTATGACAACTAAGGAACTTGTAAAAATCCAATCTGAGATCAAAACCCGCATCGTTGACTTCAAAGCCTACCATGTTGATTGGCAAGGGGCCAAAGTCAGATTTGTAAAGATAACTGAACAGTTCACTTCCAATGTTGCTGCCCCAACGCAACAGGAAATTCCTCAGGCTGAAGCATCTGCTCAACCAACTAAAGAACATGCCAGCACCGTTGATGAAAATCAGGCTGCTGAAGAAAATGTAAGTTCCAGGGCTGATAACTGCATTCCAGCTGGTGAAGAAATTGCCAGGGCATCCACTAGTGGTGCGCCTGAAGAAAATGAAGAAGTCAGGGCAACTGCATCAGTTGTGCCTGAAGAAAATCAACCAGATTCCTGTACTCCTCCTGCACCTACACCAACTCCAATCTTTCCATTTGCATCAGATGTGAAGAAAACCAAGGCTGCAGAGCATGCAGTAGTGAATAAAAGGAAAGCATCAGCTGCTTCAGATTCTTCAGCTCCGAAGAAGATGAAGCCTATGACAAGTTCATTTGCAAATCCAATCGATGCTGTTCCAATCTCAACCAAGCCATCAAAGGACCTTGTTCCTTTTGGTGAAGAATAAGAGATCCCTAGTGGATCTGATGAAGAAAATCATTCTGCTGCTTCGTCAGAGCAGATTGATGAAGAAATTGAAGTGGATGAGATCCCTTCAACACCTATCATTTCCTCACCTCTGCCTCAGTTCACTGCTGAAGAAATTGCCATTGTAGAAATGGAAGATGAAGATGTGTACATTGGCTGCTCCCCACCAGTGATGAGTGATGAATTTTGGGAAAGTCAGCATCCAAACTCTCCAATGTTCACACCGTTGCAACAAATACCTCAGTCCCTTGCACAAGCTGTTCAAATGGGCTCTGAAGAAACTCACCCCACTTCATCTGTATGTGCAGAAATTCCAGCCACTAGTGCTGAAGAAACTGCTGCTGTTGAACATCTGAAGACGCAGACTGCCACTGAACAGGAACCAGAAATTCCTCAGTCTGAAGAACCTGTGATTGAGATTCCTGAGGTCGTGATGCAACTCACTGACACTCCTCTAACCAAGCCAAAGGATCCATTCTCCAGGAAGCAAAAGTTCAGGGACGATGATTTCTTCGACGAGCATGTATTCTTTAAAGACTACAACCCTTATAAATCTGCTCACATTAGGAAGAGGCGTTTCTGGACAGTCAGCCAAGCAAATTTCTATTCCTCAGTGTTGTTCAACAAAAACAAAATCTTCTACCATGAGCACATTCCTCATATGGATATGGAATCTCTGTCATGCTTCATGCCAGTCCTTAGTGTTCTTCACGACGCTGGACTATTAAACTTCTGTTCTGACATCTACG
Organism: Triticum monococcum; assembly: GCA_034509565.1. Classification (NCBI taxonomy): domain Eukaryota; kingdom Viridiplantae; phylum Streptophyta; class Magnoliopsida; order Poales; family Poaceae; genus Triticum; species Triticum monococcum. The sequence goes on along the minus strand of CM067846.1, from coordinate 245,218,027 downwards.
ATTGGAATGAAGAACTGATTCTTCAATTCTATGAGACGCTGCACATCACAGGAGATTCTGAAGATGTGAATTCATGGGTGCTGGACTGGATGTCTAAGAACACTCACTACACAACACCAGCTACTGAATTGCTTCGTGCCTTACCACTCAGTCCTCCCCTTGAAGAAGCTCCTTGCATTTACAGTGAACCTGAGCTTACAAATCACTACATGCAAATTCTGATGAAACCTTTGAAGCCAGGTCAGGCCCCACGAACAAAATTTCTCGTGAAGGAATTACTTTTTGTGCCCAGAACTGTCTATCGCATTCTAACGAGGACAGTGAGTCACATCAAAGGCCACGACTCATCTGATGAGGAAATCGTTGGCATCATGAAGAATCTGGTATTCAATATCGTTCATGCCATTCCTATCAATTATCACGATTTCTTCATGAGGACTCTAGCAAATGTTGCACTTTCTCCGTTTGAGCTGAAGCCTTATGCACCTTGGATTATGAGATTCCTCAGGACAAGGTCTTCACTCAACTACAAAGCTGATTTTCAAAATAACCTCAGCTACTTGCCCCCGATTGAGGTCCTCAAGCAGACCTATTCGTCAGTTGATGAAAAGGGCAAGGCACCAGCTGTTATAGATGAAGGCATTCGTCCATTGGATGGACAGTTTCGCAAATCTGCATATTATTCCACCAATGATGAATCTGCCACACATGACACTGCCAATGCACCCAAGTCTCCTCCTCAAGCCACTACTCCCCGTGTGATGACTGATCGTGAGCTTATGCTTAGTCTTCACCAGAAGGTGGATCGAAACCATAAATGGGTTAAGCATCAGTTTGGTTCATTTCTTCACAACATGACTGCTATGCACAATGCAGTGAAGAAAAACCATTACTACCTCCATGAAGTTTTCGGTCGCACTTGGGCCATTCTGTCACATCTGTCTGGTGAAGAAGATCTGAAGAAAATGGGTCTCACGGAAGATTTTGACTGGTCGGCACCTCCACCAAAGAAATTCAAGAAGGTCAAGGTTCCTTCCTTGGTGGCCAGCTCATATTCTTCATCGCGTGACACCTACAAAAATGAGGACTTGGACGACACTGCGGCAGGCCCTTCCACGACAAACGACCCCAACAACGCTGGTGCTCCTTCATCAACTTGATATTCTTCAGGGGCGTTAGTCCTCATATTCGATCCTTTTGGTCATTTCATGACAAAGGGGGAGAATTTTGAGTTAGTCTTCAAGAGGGTCTTTCTATATGGGCGTTTTTTGTTAAGTTACAACTCTCGTTCTTCTGAGACTTTATTGGATCAAGTTGTAAACTTAAACCCGATAGTGCTTTGATACTTTTGATATGTTTTCTGCATGCTTATTCCTCATATATGCTAATGCACGCATGCTGAATTGCATCAGTCACCACATTTCATCATGCATTTCAAATTCTTCATTGTGATATGTCAAATGCGTGTATGAATTACAAGATATAGGGGGAGATCTGCATGATTCTACTCTTCAAAGTGTGCAATGCTTCAAAAGCAAATACCTCACCATGCACATATTCAGGGGGAGTTCTTCTATATCTTGCAATCAAATTCCTCAATATCAGTATTTACACTTCATATGTTTATCCCCGTTGAAAACTTAACCTATATTGTCATCAATCACCAAAAAGGGGGAGATTGTAAGTGCATCTAGTGCCCCTTAGTAATTTTGGTGTATTGAAGGCTTATAGGTTAAGGGACTAATGCGTTTGTGAGTGTACACAGGTCTATAAGTCTATGAGGAGTTTGATATTTACAGAGAAAGTCGACCCCTAAAAATGAAGTTCTTTGACTGAAGACTTTGAATTTCGGAAGACTTTCTGAAGACTTTGAAAGTGAAGAAATTGGTGTGACCTTGAAGACTTGGTATTCATTCGAGGAACATGAAGCGTGAAGACTTTTGTTTTCGTAGTTTCATTTTCTCTTTCTTGAGTCATAGGAAACAACGTACTATTAAAGGGGGTCGAGGAAATACTAAGGAAAAATTTCCATGTGATGCTCAACTCAAAATCCTACACCTACCAATCCCTTCGAGTGAAGCCATTGGAAATCTCATAAAGTCCAGTCGTATTCTTCAGTGACAGAGACGAAGTTCTTCTGTTCTCCAAGGAATTTGTTCTGACTCAGGAGATAGGAATTCGCCAGTGCGGATTACCTACACAGTGAGGAACATGATAGCCCTGAGGATTTTCCTACTCAAAATTCCGACCGTTGTTGTGCTATGAGCCAGCTGCCCCAAAATATCTATCCACCTAACGATGATATCATTGAAGGGCATTTATGTCTTATCATTTCGGGCTGCTCCCTAGGCTATAAATAGCCGCCCCCCTACAACCACTAGCTGGTTGGCTGCTCCGAGAGAAACTGACACTTGTCCTTTGAGAGCAACCCATCCTCCGAGGACTTTGAGCGAAAATCATCAAGTGAGGAAAAACCCAAACCCAAACACCTGCAAACCCCAAGTGATTGAGCATCACTGAAGAGATTGATCCGGCGTGGATCCGACGCTTGTTACCTTTGAAGACTGTGCTTCTTACAGACGGTTAGGCATCATGGTCTAGAGCATCCAATTGGAATTGTGGATCGCCCAGTGACCAAGTTTGTGAAGGTTCGGAAGTCACATGAAGACTTACCACGAGTGATTTTGTGAGGTCTATGTGACCTTAGCTCAAGGGGAATACGGTGAGGACTGAGTGTCCTGAGCTGCGTGTTCAGGACTGGGTGTCCGGGACTGTGTGTCCTCAGGTTTAAAAACCTAGCCGCCCTAACCAGACGTACAACTGAGGCAGCAGTTGGAATTGCTCTACCAAATCATTGCCTTCACCAAGCTTACTGGTTATATTTCCTCAACTCTTTCATTTCCTCATAATTGTGTTGTGTGTTTGTTCATATATGTGCTTGAAGACATTGACTGAAGATTTTCTCAATTTCCTCAGTTCAATTTCTTCAGTCCATTTGTCTTCATCCTGTGTTATCCTGTGCTTTCGTTTCCTGTACTCTATGCCTGTCTTCATTTCATCATGATGACTATGCTTTTGTTCTATTATGTTTACCTTTGAGTACTTATTCCGCTGCTAGCAGTTCTTCACTAAGGAATTTCCGCATCTGCAAATTCCTCAGTGAAGAATTCATAAAAATCGCCTATTCACCCCCCTCTAGTCGACATAATGCACTTTCAGGCACCACTACTAATCATCCTGAAAATACATGTAGTAACGGCCAAGGTACTCGTCGAACACCCACTTGAGCTCGGTTGCATCACCTGCATCGGTATCATCGGCACCTACAACTGCTTTGGTAGTATTTGTGAGTCACAAGGACTCAGCAATCTCAAAACCCGCGAGATCAAGACTATTTAAGCTTATGGGTAGGATGTTGTTATGAGGTGGAGCTGCAGCAAGAGCTAAGTAAATATGGTGGCTAACATACGAGTACAAGAGTAAGATGAGAAACTACGTAATGGTCGTAAACTAGAAGTGATCAAGAAGTGATCCTGAAATACTTACGTTCAAACATAACCCTACCGTGTTCTCTTCTTGAACCTCGTCGAAAAGAGACCATACGGTTACACACGCGGTTGGTGTCTTTTAATTAAGTCAAGTGTCAAGTTCTCTCCAACCGGATATTAACAAATTCCCATCCGCCACATAACCACGGGCACGGCTCTCGAAAGTTTAAACCCTGCAGCGGTGTCCCAACTTAGCCCATGATAAGCTCATGATCCGCGGAGACAATCCTCCATCGCGGGACCCTCCGATCAGACTCGGAATCCCGGTGCATGAGATATTTCGACAATTGTAAAACTAGTGCAGCAAGACCACCCGATGCACCGACCTAGCCTGATAGGAGTAGCGCGATCTCGTTCTTAGGGTAAACCGGATGAGCAAAGTGTACATGTATATACCAAATACCTGAAGTTGCCTAGGGGCGGCCCCACACGGTGCTCTCATTTGGACCAACACTCATGTGCAGCACTGGCCCGTGGGTTGATTAACTCCGCGGGCTCCGGAAAGTCCCTATGCCAGTTTTAGATGTTATTAGGCAAATGGTAAAACCAAGGTTGGGCCTTGCTGGAGGCGTTTTATTCAAAGCAAACTATCAAGAGGGCCGACAAACCCTCATCGTGTTAGGGATGCAAAATCAAGGAACAAAACACCGATATGACGGAAACTAGGGCGGCAAGAGTGGAACAAAACACCAAGAAAAAGGCCTAGCATTCCAACCTTTACCAAGTATATAGATGCACTAATTAAATAAGAGATATTGTGATATCCCAACATATCCATGTTCCAACACGAAGCAACCTGCAAGGCACCTGCAACTAGCAATGCTATAAGAGGGGCTAAGCAAATGAGGTAACATAGCCAAACAACGGTTTGCTAGGAAGGTGGGTTAGAGGCTTGACATGGCAACATGGGAGGCATGATAAACAAGTGGTAGGTAGCGCGACATATCGACAGAGTGAACAACTAGCAAGCAAATATAGAAGTGATATCGGGGGTAATGATCATCTTTCTTGCAAAGTTCTCAGGGTTGTCGTAAGCTTGCTCCTCGTAAACTTACTCAACAGGATCCTCATTCACGAACTCGTCTCTCGGCTCTACCCAAAGCAAGAACTCAATCAATGGAACAACAATCAATCATGGTGCAATGCACAAGCAACATGATACAAGACATGGCATGGAATGCAAGATATGATGTGCAATGCATATGGGTACTGTGGAATGGAAAATATGATCATGGCATCAAGTTGGCAAACCGAGCATGCCACTGGAAAGATGGGGTGATTTCGGTCGAAATCGCTATAAGTATCACCGAAAACGGATGCACGGTTTGCAAATGATGAGCAAAACAAGAACGATGCAAAACTGCGCTTAACTGCATCATAGCACTTAAAATGCATCATGAAACTATGCTACAACACTCCAACATAGCAACAAAGCACATGGCAGTGAAGTACAAGTGAAGCTCTACAAATCATGAACACTGAGCTCCTGCTCGAACTCACTAGAATAATCCTAAAACAACATTGTAAAAATGCAAATGACAATCAGGTTACATACTTAGTAAAAATACTAACATGGTATAAACAACATCAGGTAGCAATGTTTAGAGCTGGCAAACAACATGCTATAGGAACATATCATGGCAAACAAAGGCATGGCATGCTAGTACTAAAGGCAATGAACAAAACTCCCTTTCTGAACTTGACCCAAAGATGCACAGAAAAGATGGTAGCACCAATGCAAACATGGCAAGTGATATGAACAGTTTTAGACTTAGTAGAAAAACATAGCATGGAGGAAACTGATTCTTGATAGCAACTTTGTAAGCTCATGCCACTCACCACATAGAATTACATGGCATCACTAGGTACCAAACAGTAGAAGACACATTTAGAGAAGCCAGAAATTTAGAATTGCTCATCTTGTTGGTGACATCAGGAACTATGGAGTTGGCTCTCATTGACATCCCGGGAGAAACAACAACCAAAGGTTTATCCAGGTAAGACCAAGTGAAATCATGCTTTGTAAAGAATGGTCTTGACATGAAACAATGCGATGCACCAGTATCGAATAAAACTTTAGCAAGAATAGAGTTAACCGACAGGTTACCCATGATCACATCTGAAGAATCCTCCGCTTGAGCTGCATTCAACATGTTCACCTCTGAGTACTGCATTGCTTGTAGAGCTCACAGGAGGAGGAGGTGGAAGGCGCATCTGAGTACACTTATTTGCATAGTGACCTTTCAGACCACACTTGTTGCAAGTAACCTCTAAGAGAGGACGATGATAAGAAGGAGGAGGGCCACCTGTCCTCGGAGCTTGAGTCTGAGACTTGTTCTGATAGCCTCGGTTGGGTGGGTGGAAGATACACAACCACCTGAGTTCTTCTGCTGGTAGGGCTGACGAAATGGGGAGGTGGAGGAAGCCATGACTTTTTTTGCTAAGCTACCACTTGAGAGGAACAAGACAAGTGAACTGCATCCCTGATTCTCTTCTTTGAAGCCTCACACTTGAGATGAGCAACTTCTTGCTTGAGGGCCATGTTATAGAACTGATCGAACGGAGTAGGCTCAACAAGAACAAGAGCTAACTGCAGATCATCTCTGAGACCACCCCTGAAGTGATAGATCATGCTCTTTTCATCAGGAACGCCCTGCCTTGCGAAGTGAGCATGTTTTTGAAACTTGATGTTGTATTGATACACAGACATGCTTTCTTGCTTCAGATTGTGGAATTCCTCACGCTTGCTGTCAACAACACTTGTAGGAATGTGATGAGCTTTAAAATCCCGGTAGAAGTTAGTCCAGGTAATCACTCGACCCGCTCTAGAATATTTGTATTGTTGATACCAATCAGCTGCTTGAGCCTTGAGCTGAAAAGAAGCGAACTTGACGTAGTCCTGAGGCCTGACATTGCTACATTCAAAATGCTTGCTGATGTCCACAAGCCAATCATCGGCGTCCATGGCCTCGGCACAATTGCTGGAAGACTTTGGCTAATTTGCAAGAAACTGGTTGAGGGTAGCAAACTGAGGCTGGTTGTTGAATTGCCCTTGACCTTTATTCCCTTGGTTGCCTTGGCCTTGGTTGCGCTCTTGCAAGAGTTGCAAAAGCATCTGGGTATTGGCGTTGGTGGCTGCCATGACAGCTTGCCATGCCTCCGGAGGCGGAGGAGGTGGCGGAGGTGGAGGGTTCGCCTGATCCCCATCGTTACGTTGCAGATTCAGACGCGTTGGTGGAGCCATCCTGAAGAGGGTGGCATCCGTTAGAACCATGATCGACAGATAGACAAGCTGAATGAACGGATAGAAAGTGCAACATATAGTCTTCACAATAAACACTCGAACAGAGACTGAACGAATGAATTCCAAATTTAACATTACATGACCATAAAGGTGAGAAGCCACTTGAAAAGATATTGATGAATGAAATAACAAGGTACGACTGGAACAAATAAATGGTAAGGATCACCCATCACAAACCAATTATCTGCTGGAAGAATAACTAAGAGCTACTAGAATTCCCACCTATAAACTCCCGAAACTTTCTGGTTACGCAATCTGGTGTTGGGGATATAGGGAGGCACAATATATATCACACAACTAAGAAGCCCTATGCTCCAACTGTATCCATCCGTCAACACATAACCAAGAAAACTCCGGAAATCGTGTACCTCAACCTTCAAAAAGCATCCATTATACGAGCTGTGGCAATACTCTCGAACTCCCTCCCCAGTATTGGGTAGCATCGAGGTTATCTCACCACTAACTGCATAAAAGATAATTTCGATGTCAGCGAACTTAGGTATTCCAGAACTGCAATGATAAAATTGTGACGACAACACATCGGAGCTCAACTCCTCGGGACACTGCCACAACCCCTAAATGTCAGGAGGCACCAAGAAAAATGTTCTTGCCACAAGAATATCAGAATGATCCCAAGATACCCGTGTGATCCTACTTTTTTTTAGTGAAAATGAGGAGAGGAAAGTCAAAACATCTATGGCGGGAGACCTCACCAGAGCAACGAAGGGGGCTGAGGACTAAAAATAATCCTACTCTCCGATATATATAATCCTAAGACTCAACAACGTCAGCGATTCATTCAAGAAGGGGGCTCCTAAGTCTGGGATGGCTCTGATTACCAACTTGTAACGCCCAAGATGTGGCTATATCTCCCATGTGTCGAGGCACGACTTAGAGGTATAACCGCATTTTGGTTTTGTCGCAAGAAGGGTCATCTTCACACAATCCCATGTACAAGAGAAAGGGTAAATAAATAGTTGGCTTACAATCACCACGTCACAGAATGATCAAATAAATCATACATCATTCAGAGTACACACATAGTCCGACTACAGATGAATCCAAATGAAAAGAAGACAACCCCAAATGCTAAATCCCGATCGTCCTAACTAGGCACTACTACTGATCATCCAGAAAAGACACATAGTAACGGCTAAGGTCCTCGTCGAACTCCCACTTGAGATCGGTTGCATCACTTGCATCGGTATCATCGGCACCTGCAACTGTTTTGGTAGTATCTATGAGTCATGAGGACTCAGCAATCTCAAAACCAGCGAGATCAGGACTATTTAAGCTAATGTGTAGGATGTGGTTATGTGGTGGAGCTGCAGCAAGCGCTAAGCAAATATGGTGGCTAACATACGAGTACAAGAGTAAGACGAGAAACTAAGCAATGGTCGTAAACTAGAAGTGATCAAGAAGTGATCCTGGACTACTTACATTCAAACAAAACCCCACCGTGCATGGATCCTATCTTAGATTTTATGGCCTCAATCCAATTATCAGAATCTGGGCTCATCATAGCTTCTTGATAGTTCTGGTTTGCCATGGTCTAATAACATGACTTCCAGGACAGGGTTACCATACCACTCTGGTGCGAAGCATGCTCTGTTCGACCTACGAAGTCCAGTAGTAGCTTGATCCAAAGTTTCATGACCATCATCATTAGCTTCCTCTCTAGTTAGTGTAGGCATCACGGGAACGGATTTCTCTGATGTGCTACTCTCGAGAGAAGGTACATTTACCTCATCAAGTTCTACTTTCCTCTCACTCACTTCTTTGGAGAGAAAACTCCTTATCTAGAAAGGACCCATTCTTAGCAACCAAGATCTTGCCTTCGGATTTGTGGTAGATGTTGTACCCAATAGTTTCTTTAGGGTATCCTATGAAGACGCACTTCTCTAATTTAGGTTCGAGCTTATCAGGCTGAAGTCTTTTGACATAAGCATCGCATCCCCAAACTTCAAGAAATGATAGCTTATGTTTCTTGACAAACCAAAGTTCATATGGTGTCATCTAAAGGTATTTAGACAGTGCCATGCTTAACGTGAATGCGACAGTCTCTAATGCATAACCCAAAACGATAGTGGTAAATCGGTACGAGACATCATAGAACGCACCATACATTGGTACGCATCGGTACTATACAAACGGTTTTTAACCCATTTCCCCGGCGGCATTTGGGACTATCGCCAAGTGAGTGTGAGCGATACGGTGTCCTTCCCACACGACCCAGAAACTGTCAGGGATATGGAGTAATGATCCAGAGGCCTTCCAAAATGTAATCTGTGCGACGCAGCACACACTAAATTCTTTCGCACGTGTTGTATAGGTGATTAAACGTTTCTAATGATGCAATGAAACCATACGGTCTGTCATAATGAACCGTTTGGGAAATAGTATGTAAGGCACACGGGCCAACATATGAACTGTGTGCGATTTGTGCCTCATCGCACACAAGTTTTCTGCGTAACCCGTCTACCATGGAAGACTCCATCGCACATGTTTCCCAACAATTACCATCTGCGATAATATTCTATCACAAACGGTTCGGGAGCCCCTTCGCACACATACAAGTGCTGCAAAGCGTTTGTGAATTGTTGGGTATCACTACTGGCTGCCGCAAGAGTGACGTGTGCTTCTCGTTTGGGATCCCACACGTTTCCTGAAAAAATTATGACTAGGATTGTATTTTACATTGGGCATGGTTTACTTTGAGAGCCCATTTATTCTTGGGCTCATTCCCATCATTCGTTTACTTACGGCCCGTTACTGTCATTTTCTGCTTGTGGGCCAAATTCAGCCCGTGGTTACAGTCGTCACATTTGTGGTTCATTAATACATTGGGCCGTTTTCATAGCGTCATCAAATACGGCCTATTAATGATGGCCCGTTATGGTTGGCCCATGAACGGATGATTCCAACTCTATCCCGTTTACGGCCAGAATGCGGTCTGTTTGGCCCATGTTTGGCCAATCGATCATACGGCCCGTATAAGGCCCATTGATGATACGGCCCGTAGAAGGCCCATTGATGATACAACCCGTAGAAGGCCCATTGTTTCTACGGCCCGTAGAAGGCCCACTGTTTCTACGACCCGTAGAAGGCCCACTGTTTATACGGCCCGTAGAAGGCCCACTGTTTCTATGGCCCGTAGGAGGCCCAGTGTCACTATAGTAAATATTAGCCCATGGTTATTGTGGCCTAGTTTTAAAAAAATAGGTTATTGCAGCCGCTAGCAAACCGCGGAAAAAGAACTGCACTGATTATAAGTAAACAAATAAACAAGACAACAAGGAAATAAATAAGCAAGCAACTTACACAAGGCTATTACACATATTACATCCACTGGGCATCAAAGTTCGCCACTAGTGCAAATATAGGGAACACAGCAGCATATAAACGCCGCAGCAAAACAAGTCCAGAACTGAAACCACTTCAGAAGAGCTCAAGAAACAATATCCTGGGTACCCATAATGCTGGCAAGATGCTTAGCAAGCTTATTAAGTTTCTCTGGTTTGGCGCTTAAGTCCTCCAGCGCTTGCTGTTGCACCAAAAAGTAAGCATCTGAATTCTGCAGGGACTTCCTCAGTCCCTCGGCTTCCTGTCGCATAACATCTTATCGATGTCTTTCAACTTGAAGTTGAGACTCAAGAAGCCGAACTGATTAAGGCAATGAGTTCGAAGAGCTGGTGCCAGCAGTGGTAGCCAGTAATTCGAACACTACATCAAGACAGGACTTTGGGGTTGTCTCAGTGTCTTCAATATAGTTTTTATCAACTTTCTTGGAGACCAAGAAGGATGTCTCACTATCTTGAACCTTATCTGCATTACTTCCTTTACCATTGCATAACAGGGTACTCTTCTCTAATATTTTATCCGCGTTCTAAAAGAGAAACAAATAAACACATCTCATGTTTACAATGTAGTATATGAAACTCATTTTGGTAAACCAGTTTAGTAGTAAGGTGGACAGGATAACAGCATGAAACAAACATATATCTATGTAGTATGGTCACTGTATGGTCTATATCATTCTAGTTTATGTTGCCAAATCAAGATAGATATAGTTCGAATCATATCTATTTAAGACAAAGCAGCATAGACAAAATATAAGTGTGGGAAACTACACAACAATAACAACACGTGTAATGTGCATGGCATGAGAACATAATTGTTTATTCAATTGAAACTAAAATCAACATAGAGCAAGTTACAATAGCAAACAGCCAAACACGTTGAAGAAACGGGTTCAAAACATACCTGTTGCGCCATTGGAGTTTCAATTGCATCCTTCAAATTTGAAATTAGTTGGTATCAGTAAATACAGTGATGCAAGAGCAAAGTAGTATGAACCATGGCTACGAAACATGACCTGAGAACAATTCTTCTTCTGCTTTAAGCGTTGACTTCGGGTTCGGAGTGGTGGTCCTCGTGAATTGGGCACTGCAGTTGCCTTACTAACTGCTCGTGTTTGGGTGCTCTATGGTGGAGACGGTGTTGTGTCAACGGGAACTAGGTGTCTATCTGCTGGGGTTAGGGTTAGAAGGGGTGTAGCTGGTTCTCTGTCCAACTGGGTAGGGGTACAATTTGCATGAGTGTGGGTTATGTGTGGTGGGGCTGGTTCTTGGGCAAGTACAACCGTGGTTCTATCTGCATCGACAGGTAGCACGATCTTTTCTGAAGACCGTGTTTTTACTCCCACAGATACTGCCATCACTCCCTCCAATTGAAATGGCTGATAAACAAGAAAAGTAATTGAATGTACATACATTGTAAGATAGACAGGTGCAATGGATAGTAGGGAAGAAAATAGGGCATGAAATAATTCACATTTATGTTGTCTAAGCAAACAGAATAGTAGGACATAATTTCACATATATGATGGCTAATTAAACAGGATAGCATGACACAATTTCACCTGTATGATGGCTAACTAAACAGGATAGAATGACATACTTCAAAATATGATGACTATGTAAATAGGATGACATGATATAACTATACGATGTGTCTATTAAAGTGGTTGGCATGCCATAAATCACAAACATGCCATCGATGGAAACATGATGGCATGATATAATTCACGGATAGAATGACATAATTTAAATATGATGACTATGTAAATAGGATGAGATGATATAACTATATTATGTCTTTAGAAAATGGGTTGGCACGCCATAATTCAGATACATGCCGTCTATGCAAACATCATGGCATGACATAATTCAAATATATGATTTATATACTAAGGAAGTGAGCAGAGGGCAATCGCATATATGATGTGTCAACTAAGGAGATGGCATTCAATATTGTGTATATTATGTAAAAACTAAGCATTGCAATACAACATATGCATTATATGGGTAATATAACCCTGCCAAGTTTGAGCATACACCTCAGGGGGTAATAGGACTGGTCATCTGCCTCTGAAATCCTCCTCTGAAGAGCCATCTGTAACCAGCAAGATATCTTCTTCAGCAGGTAGCATTGTCTGCTCTGAAGACCTCGTTTTCACTCCAGGTTTCTCCATCACCAATTCAAATGGCTGATGCACAGGAAGAGCAGTTGAATATACAAACATTGTCGACAAAAGCAATGAGAAATACAAAAAAAGGACGACATGATATAATTCACATATATGACGCTTGCCTAAACAGCATGGCATTGCATAATTCACATACATAATGCCTTGCAACAAGATAACGTTGCAAAATTCACATATATAATGTCTTGCAACAAGATGGCATTGCGTAATTCACATATATGGTAATTAGACACTAAACAGGTTGCATTCCCACAAAGCATGTCTAAACTAATAAAATGACATAGCAATGCAAGATACCATACACACGATATGAGCAACATAACCCTGCCAAGTTAGGGCATGCACCTCTGGGGGGAAATATGACTGGTCATCTATCTCTGAATCCTCCTCCAAGGAGCTATCGGTAACTAGCGAGACATGCACTTCGTCAGATAGCATTGTCTGCTCTGAAGACCTTGTTTCCACTCCAGATTTTTCCATGACCGTGCCAAATGGTTATGCACAGGAAGAGTAATTGAATGTACTAAAATTGTTGAAAAATTTAACACGTAATAAAAAAATGACCGCATGATACAATTCACATATAAGATGACTGGCTAACCAGGGTGGCATTGCAAAATTCACATATATGATGCCTGGCTAGACAAGATGGCATTGCATGATTCACATATACGATAAAGAAACTAAACAGATGGCATTGACACAAAGCATGTCTAAACTAAGCAGATGAGATCTTTAATGTATACAGTAAGCAATGCAAGGCACCATATGCATGATATTACCAATATCAGCATGCCAAGTCAGAGCGAAGACCTCATGGGGTAAATAGGAGTGGTCTTCTCCTTCTGAATCCCCCTCATAACAGTTATCTTCCTCTTGATTACGATCCGACATGGGTGGAGGGGGGCTGCCTTTGCACCCACCATGGAACGACGTTTGCATGAAATTTTATTGCCACGCAAGGCTCGCCTCTTTTGCTCTACATGATCAGTTCCATTGTGTACAATAACGGGCATGCATAGGAATAAAACATAGTGAGATTATGTAAGGAGTGCATGCACAAATCCAGAGTGATGGTAGCAAACTGTCGATAGACCCAAAACCAATGATAGCAGGCAGATAATAGCTTTAGTTAAAAAATACAGATAATGGCTCCTTTAATGTTTGTTTGCACCCAACATGAAACTCATAGTAGACACCGGAGATTAACCAGATAGTAGACAGATAGTACTGATTGTTGCCCCAATATGTACCCCACAACCATTTAAAAACTCAAGTTTCAGCATTATTTTGCACCTGACTTGGAGTCTAGTAGGTGAACACGATGATAACGTGGCATGTCATCATATTAAGTGACGCATAATGTAAGCAGACACGGAAGAGTGCGACCTCTCTTTCGGACCCATGTAGTCCTCAAGGTCATCTGCTCAATTGATGATGGTAATGCAGTTGCCGTAGCTACTGGCAAAGGGGAAGAAGATCTGAGGTGGCGAAAGACAGTATGGAGAGCGGATCCCTGCTGTGGTGAACCCTTCCATCGTTAGAGCAGCTGAGCTGGGGTGGAACACAGCGCCGCAGGAGCAGGACAAACCACGCAAGGTTTTCTTTGGCACATATCTGTAACAAAAGTAATTGAGTAAGGGCTTGTTTGAATTTGAGGATTCTAACAATGCAGGAATAGGAAATAGACAGGAATAGGATAGGAATGCACGTGCAAAACAGAGAATTTAAAAACACATGATTTCTGCCAATCTGGGTGTTTGATTCACAACAATTGGAAGATCACAGGATGCGAAAAAGCATTGTGAGATTAAGTCAAACCACAAGAAAATGTACGGTTATAATGCTATTATGCTACTATCTCTTAGTCTTGTGCTTGATGAATAGTAATATGAAAAGGAGGAGAAGTGGAAATTAGAATTCCTATGGTTTTTCTTTCAAGGAGACACTAAAGGAACAAATCCTATAGTTTTCCTTTGCTCCATTCCTTTGCACCAAATTCATGAAAAGTAGTACCATAGGAAACTTTCCAATTCCGATGTTTTTCATTCACTTTTCCTTTCAAACAATTGCGTTTCTAGTAGGCAGGCTTGAGCAAGGAAAATCCTACACTAAAAAAATGTTTTTGCCCTACTTCTATTACTTTGGACCTAGGCCACTGCCAAACTAGCTCAACTCCCAGGCCCATCGACAAATGCATAGCTCAAACGCGCAGAGATAAATAATGATGGCATTCAAGAGAGTCCATCACAGATAGCTAAGTTGCCTGGTACCTCACTCCTTGTCATATAGTAGGATAAAAAAATCGTATTTCCCGTTACTACGAGTGCTCAGTGGACAATATATATAACATGTAGAGTAAAAAAGAGTTGCAACAAGTGTACAACCTCTTTGGCGAAGCCATGTCGATCTCAGCCTGATTGGGTTGGCCGGTGAGGATGCTCCAGCTGACTTGGCTGTCGAAGGAGGGGAAGAAGATCTTAGGAGTCTGGAGATGGAGCCCGAGGTACTGCTCCGCTATGATGGAGGGTTTCGTCGTTGGAGCAGCTCCAGTGAGTTGTACGTCGCCGAGGCTGAAGCAGGACAAGAGAGATAACGAACAACGTTAACCTGAGTGGAATTCTAATAGCATCTCCAATACATGACATAAAATACATAAACACAAAGTGTTAGATGTAAAATACATCAGCCGCTCATCTCTGAACTTAATTGTCGAAACTGAATTTAACTATCGAAACTGAACTGTCGAAACTGAACTTAACTGTTGAAACTGAATTTTGCTGTCGAAACTGAATTTTTCTCTTGAAACTGAACACACTAGCAAGGTGAGGCTACACGTCGGTCGGCTGACTTTTTCATCTCTGGTCAGTCGATTTTGCAGCCGTTGGATACGAAATCAAGGGCCTGCGCTTCATCTTCAACCTCCACCCCCTGAGCCGGCCAAACAGCAGCCCCCCGCCGCCCCGCCCGCCCCGAAAACACTCCCACTGCCGGTCCGCCGCCGCCCCGACCATCCCTCTAGCCCCCCCCATGCCGTGCTTTTTCTCCGGCGATCCCCATGCCACCGCCCTGCCAACGCCCCGCCACCACCGGTGACCACCGCCCCCATCCTGAACCCTAAGATAGATAGTAGGGTACCTCTTCGGCGAGCCCCCCTCCCGACTGCGGCTGGTTCTTCCTTCACCCCGGTGGCATCAGAGTGAAGTGTAGCTAAGTCGGAGCAGCATCGCAAGCAAGAGCAAGAGCGAGAGAAACAGCGCGAGCAAGAGTAATAGCAAGAGCGGACCAGGCAGGGGACCAAGAGCAAGAGCAGAGCATCAGCGCGAGCGAGAGCTAAAGCAGCAGTAGGTCCAACTGATGTGGACGTCGCCGCCAAGGGAGCGACACCGTGGAGGAAGTGGCCGGCGACGCCGCCGTGGATGGAGCCGCGCCGTGTCGGCTCGGGACCGAGCATCGGCAACACCATGAGATCGAATCTAGAAGAAAATGCGGCGATTAGTGTACAACCTCTTTGGTGGCGCCGGTTAGGCCGCAGCTTCATCCGAGGAAACGGTGATGATGATGATCTTCTTGTGGTGCTGGTGAAGACGGTGGTGTGGGAATGGAGGTGGCGCGAAAGACGTGGGGAACATCGGGGCAGCTCCTTGGAGGTGGAGGACGGGGTGGCTGAACCGGCGGGACGATGAGATCGACGACGGATCCTCATCCGCTTCGGTGGATGAGGGACGTTGAGGTGTTGCTGTGGACGACATTGTCGGGGAAGAGGCTCCGGCTGGGTGGCAGACGGAGCAGGGTGTGGGGTTTCGTCGCGGGTTTTCGCGCCCACGGTGTACGAATGGGTGGGCGGATGGGATGGCAGTGGGGAACCATGGCTTAGAGACGTGCTTGTCCGAAATGTGGGGTAAGTTACGAAAGTACCCCCACCGATTTGAGGCGGTTCTTTCGGTTCAGGGGTACCACGGGCATTTCGCGTGTCGGGATTTCACAGGAGGTGAGAGTTTTCGCGCGCGTTGTAATTTTGGAATAGCAACGTGCGGGTTGAGATGGAGGGAGTTGTCGGAGCACAACGAGACAAAGATATATCTTAAATATTTCGGGCTAACAAGGCGCAGGTTGAAGAGGCGGGAGTTTCAGAGCACGATAGATAGAGACGCTAGATGGAATTTTCAGCATAACAAGGCGCGACTTGAAATTCTGGAAGAACAAGCTTAACGTGTACCCCCAAAAAAGACAATTTTGCACCTCAACACGCACAACACACACACAAACACCATTTAGACTAGAGTAAGGTACACGTGCATTGCACGCAGGAGATTTGGCAACCAAATTATGAATCAATACCACATTATAGCATGCAAGCTTTGAGTCATATATGCATGATGTAGATGTTCGTTTAATTCTTATAGTTCATATCATTCAAAATCATATAGTTTTTATAAGAAAGCTAATCTATTTTAAGATTCATGGAATTGTGCATCGTAAGACATAAAGTAAAAACAAATAATGGCAAATCATGTAGAAAAACATTAGGGCAATTCTGATACGGAAGATTCTAGAACTAATAAGAAGTGCTTGTGTTCTGATGTTTGTGCATTATGCTTAAGTTCAACCATGGAGTCTTCTAGGTTATACATGTGGTGAAATCTGGTGGAATCTAGATGATATCCAACGGCCAGTAGTGCTCAAATTTGCCATCTTTGGACCATCGGATTCGCCTCATCCAACGACCATCTTTCAAAGTTGAAGTTACCTGCGCACAGTATAAAAATAATATAATATAGTATATATAGGGGTATAGATATAGATATGTGATGCAAAAGCCGCCCATCATCTCCAATTAAAATAGTGTGTCCATGCAAGGATGTGATGTGGCCAAATGATGTCTGCCATCGATATCTCAAATTCAAACCAGTCTGACCTTGTTCAATGTGTATACATTACAAGATGCTCGTTTCCAAACCACACCGCGCAGATCTCCGCTATATTCATGCATGCATGGGTTTCAAACATCAGGATCTCTTATTCAAATATTTGAATTCAACTTTACATTGATTGTGACCTCACCTATTCAGCCATTCTTTTACATCCACACAGTAGTCTTCTCTTTATAATTGTACCACTAACTTTCTCTCGTGCATGCATGCACACACACTACCAGTCGGCATTATCCATCGCACGCATGCAATCTTTTTCTTCAGGTCGGTCTCCCATGAAGGCACACACCAACACACATCCCCCTCTCCATCATATCGGGCATTCTTTATCTCTCACGTGTGCATGCGCAATGATCGATGTTCCTCTATGTATGAGTGTATATAGCTAGGTCTTTCATAGTTTTCCACACAAACCGATCAATCAATATATCCAGTGAGGTCTCACCCTCTTTCCCACGTCCACATCGATCAATCTATACCTCTCTATATAGGATTAACATATATAGCTAATACACCCACATTAATTACGTATCCAACGTCCCCCTCTCATTATCCATGCCTTCCGCTTCATCTCTCGGACGCGTGCACAATGGCGAAGACAGGGGGCAGTAAGGGCCCTACCCCCCTCCCCCCTAACATCACTATATATCAAGGCTAATATGAATGTGATCATTAGAAAATTGCTGCTAAAAATGGTTTAAGTTCATGAATTGACCCTCCTCGTAACGGATTAGCAATGCTTGGCCCAGTAGCTCATTTATTTTTCATGGCTCCGCCAGTGCGCGCTTCAGCGCACGTGTTCGCCCCCTCTCTCTGAATATCGATCTCGCACTTGTGCATTCCTTCATAGTCTCCCTCCACTCAGCCCCTCGCACCATCTTCTAGCCCCCCACCGGATTTTTCCACATGTACAATCTAGCAGACTCCATGGTTGAACTTAAGAATAATGCACAAACCTCAAAACAACAGTGGTTCTCTTTTGTTCTTGAATCTTCCATATCATAACTACCCAAACTTTTTTCTAGTTGAATTGCCATTATTTGTTTGTACTTTATGCTTTACAACGCACAATTCCATGAATCATAAAATAGATTAAGGGCTTCTTTGATTCAAAGGATTCTCAAAGGAATTTTCGAGGCTTCTAATCATTAGGAATTTTTCCTATCTTGGTTGTTTGATTCATAGGATTGTAAACCATAGGAATTTTTCCATATGATTCATTTGCACTACATTTCATAGGAAACATCCCATCCACTCAAACCTCTTTGAAAGAATTCTGCGTCTTTTCTATGCACAATCAAACATTCGTACAATCCTGTAGGATTCAAGACGACATTCCACTATAATCCCATGTTTTTCCTATTCTCGCATTCTTAGCTTTTTTGTAAAAACTAATTGATTTTGAATGAAATGAACTATAAGAATTAAACGAAGGGCTACATCAGGCATATATGACTCAGAGCTTACATGCTATAGTGTGGTATTTATTCATAATTTGGTTGCAAAATATGATGCGTGCAATGCACGTGTACCTTACTAGTACTTCGAGTATGTGCAAAACACGTAAATTAGAATACCAATGGCACGCTACACAGTGTCTCTCTTATAGTTCATGAAGCCACGTGGCACATGTGTAGGCGTTGTCGCGACGTCCTTGCATGGATTGATCACAGTGACGTGCTGCTGGTTCCAGAAGAATGTATTCGTCCTCCCTGAGCCATACTGGCGGTACATGCATGAAGCGAAGATGTCCACGCACACCATGCACGCACTCATTCCTCGCACGCACACACGGGTACACGGGCGAACGCAATTTTGTACCAAGATCCACCCCATGTGATAATTTGACGCGTGTAAAGTCGTTCACTTCATTGATGGTCAATTAATACAGCGCATGCAAATTGAGTGGACGTGAGGGCGGAAGAAAGACATTATTACTCCACTGCGCGCATGCGAGTAGTTAAATCGTGGGTTGCTAGTAGTACTTCCTTTGGTCTCCTTCGTATTTTGTGCAAATTTTTGACAGTAACATAATATTTACGCATTTGAGCAGTGTAGTACTTGAAATTTATGTTCGGCTAAACACATCGGGAGCCGTTTCGGGCCTCGAAACCAAAACCATCAATTAATCTTTACCTTGTTCCCATCACATTTGAAAGCCTGCTCACACCTACTAGTAGTACGTACCAAACCTGAACGTGTTCCCACTTTGCAGGTATTAGTACTAGTGCTAGTACTTAGGTTATAAAAAGGGGAACTACCTAACCGAAAATGACTCTACCTTTCCTCCTCATAAGTGCTTCTTCTTCGTCCATCATTGCCATGGCCGGTGAGCAGAGCTCTAGGTCGAGAACTACTTGTAACAAGGAAGCGGCAACCAAGGTTGTGGAAAAAAGAGAGGGCTCGCGGCCACGTAGAGACCTCGAAAAATCTCTCACGGGCAGGCGATGGCTCCTAGGAGCGCCCTAGCCGCGGAGGCGAACATACCGAGCCGGCGGAGCTGGAGTCATTATCCCTCGACGGCATGCCCGATCAGCTCAATAAGTAGAAGGAGTTCATCCAAGGCTTGATGGAGGTGCTGAACGAGAGCCTCGACAACATGCCCGCTGAGCTCAATCAGCAGGGGGAGTTGACCGCCAGCTTGGTGATTTTGCTGAAGAAGAGCTTTCCCTCGGAGAAGAAGGCGACCGGGGAAATCTCGCGACTTCGGGAGGACAATGCGAAGCTCTGCCACGAGATCGACCTGTTGAAGGAGAAGAACGCCGACTGGTAGAAGCTGCATGAGAATAGTAGTTCCTCAATGAAGATGCTGCAGGCCCTCGCCATGGAATAGAAGGAAGAGTTGGCGAAGCTCCGCATCGAGCACCTGGCTGCTGTCAAGGTACGTAATATGGCCGTGGAATAGATGATGAAGGCTCGCATCGAGAAACGCAGCGTCATGGACACAATGATGAAGATGGCGGAGGAGACGCGCAAGGAGATGGAGGTCGTGGAGGCGATGAAGAAGCAGTTACGAGTCCGAGGCGAATTAGATCATTTAGGGTGGTAATCTTCCTTCTTCTTTTTCTCCTGTGTTTCATATTTTGCTTCAGGTGTTTCGCCGCACATGTCACGTTCTCTGCGAGGCATGAATAGAACAATGTTTTTTTGAGTCAATGAATAGAACAATGCTAACAATGAGATGACTAGCAAATTAGATCATTTTTATTGCCATATGTCACTGGGCTGCCCTGTTTCATGCTCCTCCGTCGCAGTACTACTCCAGTGGAAAACTTGAGTATACCGCACGGTTCTTTGCTCCTCCTCGATCAGGTCGTCAGCGCATTTATACGAGCAGTCAAATCACAAGGCCCCACCTTCCAGTAGTAATGAGCTGTCAAATCACAAAGGCCCTCGCCTCTTGTGAAACCGACCAAGCTAGACTGCCCCGCCCACTAGCCTTTTAAAAAATGTATACTTTTGTACAGCAGTAGTAGTATCGATGGATTGCGCCATGGAGCAAAACTTGAAATTAAAAAAAGGTGGTACATATAGAGAGTGCTCGTCGCCAAATTATGCATATAGTACTATTAAAAAGGCTAGTCACAATAATGGTGTCCAGCCCAACCCACCCCTCAAATAAAACTAAGAGGGTGCTTGGATATGTTTTAGTCCCATGACTAAAAGTAGTGGGACTAAAACCTGCTAGCCTCACCCATGCTTGGATCCAAATACTAAAAAGGATAAAATCAAGTTAATGAGCATTTATTATCCTTCAAACCCTCCAATCCAGAACTCGCCTGTGTTAAAGGAGAGGAGTTAAATGAGTAGAGAGAGGACTAATCCACATTTTAGTAGGGTACCCCTGACTAAAAATTGTTAGTCTCAAGACTAGTTTTAGCCCCTCTTTAGTCAGGGGTGCTTGGATCTTTAGCCTCTTAAAGAGACTATATTTAGTCAGACTAAAATAAGTCCCTTGGATCCAAGCACCCTCTAAGCATCCTGGAATTCTTTGACAAAACTAAGCACCCTGAAATTCTTTCACAACTAAACTGTTGGCTATATGATATTGGCCATATATATTGTACCTATATAATGTGAAGAAACAAGTGGTAGTACTATACCAACTAAAAGATGAAATGTAAGAAATACTAGTATGTACGTACTGAAGTGTTAAAGTAACGAGAAGAAACATAACATAGTTCTGCTGGGGGCTCAGCACAACACACCCCTCAAATTAAATTAAGCACACCTGAAATTAAACTTTGCAACTATTCCGGTAGACACTGCATTAGAAACACCATGAGCAACGACACTGCCACCTTACTCGGAGTCCTCGTCCACGTCCTCGACTCCGTCCTTGTCCCTCTTCCTCTTGGCCAATACTTCTTTGCTTGAACCGCACACTTGGCTGTTGCTCTTCATCCAACCCTTGTAGGTATTGAAGCAAAGGTAGCCATCCACTGCAGCGTAGTGGATGTGGTCTATATGTAGTAAATTCCGCTGCCATGCATGACGATGAAATGTGTAATCAGGTTTCTCCAGTTTACCGTACGAAGGATGAACCATGGCTCCTGCCAGGGTCAGCATTGAAGGCTGACGAGAGGACACCAGTCGATTTTTCTGGAGGTCGAAGCTGTTGCCTACAACGAGGCCTATCCGATGCAGGACTTCTTTGTCGTTACCAAAGTCTACAGTAACGAATTTAACTAGGTTGCTCTCGAGGAAGTCCTTAAAATCCTAGAACTCAACGTCGGCATCGCATATGTGGTAGACCAAGCATAAATCATGCACACAAACCTGGATCACGGCAGGCTTCTTCCCCTCTACATCCTTTAGATCCTTCTCTCATCCCAGGACAGTGGTGTACTCAACATCTAGCCTAGCGACCCACTCATCATGTGTGCCTTCGAACATGCATCTGAAGCGAGAAAGGCATCCTTCCACCATCACGGAAGAACGGGTGTAGATGACATCGAACTCATCACCGGTGATGGTTCTAACCTTGTACTCACCAACGATCGTGGAGATTTGGGACGCCATGGATTTGGGAGGAGGGTTAGGATTAGTGGAACTGCCGTAATGTGAATGGACGGGACGACTAGGAGCGAACCGCCGTAGTATTAAAGGACGTGCAGGGACGGGTAGGAGCGAACTGCCAGCGTGTGAATGGCAGGGTAGTGGCTTTCCATTCTCCCATGTACGGGCTTCCGAGAGCCCTTGGATCTGAGATCGAACGGTTGCATGGCGTGATTCTAGACCTATGGGTGAATATCCTATCCTGGAGGGTTATTCTGCAATTTTTCAGCAACTTAGCATGCGGACGTTTGATCTCAGATCCAAGGGCTACCAGCAGCCCGTATCATGGTCGCGCCTACCACGACCGTCGCGTCGCTCGCGCGGTCGTGCCCTTGGAGATTTAACATGGTGCGTTAGGCTATCTGATGTTGGCATGTCATACCAAGGTTGTCAGAATCGCGATTCTGTTATACGATTCTACGACTTTACGATCCAAACTTACCCCTATGATTCTACGATTTTAGTTCATAGAATCTGCGTTTCTACGATCCTGATAGTGAAGATTCTACGATTTGCGATCCTACCATCAGTGCTCCGATCCAATTCAAAATCGCAATTCTGACAACCTTGTGTCATACATAGTCATCACTTAGTCACTCATACTACAGCAAGGTTGGCTATAAGCGTATTTTTTTACTCCTCTCTATCTCTTTCTTCGTACTCAAGGAAGAAACGGTGCTAAGCGCGTGTATTTATTGCATTTGCCAAGGAGTGACCTCTTCCAATGAAATGGTGTTGCTAAGTTTGCCTCATTTATTTAGCTATAGACTCAAAATTGTCTTTTCACCTAGGTACACACGCTTAGCACCGTTTCTTCCTTGAGTCACCAAACTAGTCTCTCTCTTCTTGATTAACTTGCCACATCAGACTTTATGCCTATGTGGCAAGCTTAAGCACCTGTAGGAGCAAGTAAAAGTAAGTACAATAGTGCGCTTTACATGGCATTTTTGCATATGTGGAGGAAAGAGAGGCAAGGAAAAAGTGGAGAAGTGGTCTCTCATGCAAGAGCCAGCCTCTACTACATGGTGGAGCATTGGGAGAGGCACCTATATGGAGGTGGTCAGGAATCTGGGAGACTCACGCTGGTCGTAGCACCGGAGTTAAAATGATAATGGCAAGTCAAATTATGGGGCCCCAGTTGTCCAGTAGTAACTCGCTGTCAAATCACACAGCCCTACGTTTGCAGCAGCCTACTCCCTCGTTTCTCGCGTCTCTGTCGAACCGACTAGGCGAAACTGCCCCGCCGCCTATCGCCCAGGAAAAGCCTCGCCCTCTTCTTTTAAATAGTATATAGTATACTAATTTTGTATCCATGGATTGCGCCCGCGCCATGGAGCAAAGCTTCTAGAAAACGGAGGAGAGACGGTGGTCTTGCAATAGAGAAGAGGGAGAGGCGAGACAGTGGTTTTGGAATGGAGATGATGGAGAGGAGAGGAGGTGGTTTTGCAATGGAGAAGAGGGAGAGGAGCATGCGGCAGCGATTTAGGATTGGACGAGACGGCCGGCGCGCTCTGACTGGATCAAAATCAAAATCAATTTACCCTTCAATTAAGAAGCAACCCCACATTAACTAGTCTCCCTTTTATTCTGGGTCATAATTAACTATGATTTTCGCACATAAAATATATGTTATACGTTGTATACAAGGCCACTATCAAAACTACAATTTGCAACTATACAAGGGCACTAACATTAATCGAGGCAAAATTGATGGAGTTTGCCTAGTACTAGCACCCGAGTACATTAATATCCTTTGTGTGCATGCGGGAGTGAGAAGGTTAGCTTGCATTCCCAACATTAATCAACCAATGAGGAGTAAGAGGGTTGGCTTGTTGTGCTTGGGAGAGAAAAACCACATTAATTAATACGACAATCAAGGTGACAAGCTAGCTTGCAACATTGACTTAAACATAGCATTAATTTTTACCTTGGTACCTATAATATGAGTTTGTGGCCTTGTATACAAAAATGGAGGGAGTATGATTTGAAAGTACATTCAGATACGAATCAAACGATACAATTTTTGGTGACATGCGTTCACATTTTGCTTGTCAAATACAGTACGTGGTCAAACTTTGACCCAAAATACGCGAAACAACAAAAAATACTTCCAAGACTAGCGCCGCTCTTCTGCTCTTCTCCTCTTAAACCACCGCCGCTCCTCTCCTGTTCCAATCTAAATGCAGCGCCGCTCCTCTCCTCTTCCATTTCAAAACCACCGCCCCTCCTCTCATGTTCTAGTCCAAAACTAGCGTCGCTCCTCTCCTGTTCTAATCCAAAACCAGCGTTGTTCCTCTCCTCTTCCATTCAAAAACCACCGCCGGTGAGTGAAGGTGCGGTGGAGAAGCAGATCGATGGAGTAGTACAACCGATACGTGAGGATCGCAGACGGCGACCCTGTGAAGCTAGCTAGGATGTTGGAGACATAGTCTTGGTTTGACAACAAGGACCAACTAGCGGCGACGGCGACATCCATGGCCAAATATCTGCAACAGAGCGAAAAGGCGGCGATACTCCCGGAGGGAGTCACGCCGGAGTACATAGAGCTGCTCCTCTGGGCCATGGAGCAAATAGATTCACCGAATCAGATCGTGAGGGAGCGGTGGTGGGAGTATCGATCCCAGATGGAGCATCCACCAGAGATTGAAGGGTCGAGCATCTACAGGGCGCCATTTGTGAGGGTGTCCTGCCAGAGCGAGCCGGTGGAGTCTTCGTTGACCGAACCCAACTACAAGAGGAGAAATGCAGTTGGCCCGACGACGCTTCCCCGCCATCGTCTCCCTCGCCGTTCACATCGTCTCACGGGGCGGCTGTCTGCCGCCGAGGAATAGGAGGGGGCTGCCCCCCCCCCCAGTCCAATAGTCGGGCAGGTTGTGAATTGTTAGGAGGAGCTTAGGGTTGTCAGTATTTGTAGGTTGTGAATTGTGTTTTGTGTTGTGTATTTTGAGAGTACTTTTAGATATGAATGTCTTTTGAATTTCAGATTTGCAGTATTGAGCATATGAAGTATTTTATGAATTCTAGATATCTATTTTTAGCACTTAAAAAATGTAGTTTCATAGGAGTATAAAAGTGCAGACAATGTGATTCTCAGATAAGAAACTGCAAGTTTCAGTTTCAGATAAGAAACGCCAAGTTAGTTTCAGATAAGAAACTGCAACTTTCAGAGGCAGAGCATTTATATTAACACGGCCTTTATAAACAGGGTTAACATCATGTTGGAAGTTTTATTCATGGTCAAAAATGGAACTACCAGCCAGTTAACATCATGCTGATCAACATTCATGCATAGCACATCTTCATATGATGCACAGTCAAAATGCCCACACAATGTCGAGTGTGCGAAACACAGAGAAAATGACGGACGAAGTTTTGGCAAGTGTTGGACGTGGTTTTGGGCTGCCCCATCTAGGCTTTCATTTTTAACATGCACAGCCCACGTCCTCGGATGGGAGGACCATAGGCCTGTTTGTATTTTCTTAGGGCCGTCATGTATTGACCAGCGTATGGACCTCCCATCCGAGGTTTTATTTTTGGCAACCCAATTTATGTATTTTTTTTCAAGAAACCGCGGAGGTCTGTTCTATTTTTCTATATAAGAATAGGAACGCCAGGTCCAACTTATGTTTCCCTTCTAACTATATTATAAATATTTAAATTATTTTATATGTTGAATGTTTAATTCACATAATTGGCAAATAGATGACCACTCTCGCGATCCCCTTCGCCCCCGCCACCACCTCCACCCTCGCCACCGCCCCCGCCACTACCTCCACCCATGCCGCCACCATAGATCTCGCCGCCACCCCGCCTCCTTACTCTGGGCGCGCCTGCCCCCCTCAGTAAGTCTGCTTGCGTGCCCCGTGGAGTCGCCGGCCATATCCACGGGGGAATGGCTGGAAGACAGGCAGATGTACAAGATGCATCTCCCACATGTCTACAAAGCCTTCCCGCGGATGCTCCAGCCGCTAGACTCCGTTGCACCGGTGGTGCTGCGGGAGACTCGAGGGAGGAGATGGAGGGAGCGGGCGACGCGGATCCGCGACAATGCTCTCTCCTAGACCCAGTGCATGCGCGAATGGAGGGAAGCAGAGGAGGAAGCTGCGAGGGAGGAAGCCAAGGAGGGACCGAATCCGTTCTCTCACCCGCGCACGTATGCTCGGATGTGCAAGGATCATGTGGATTGGGAGCTGCTGAATCTAGCCCTGTGGATCTACTTCGAAGGAGATTTCTCGGAGAAGCACAGGATGCCCCACCCCAGTGAGCCGCCGATTGCGTTCGTTCAATGGGCGAAAGGAGAAGTGAATTCAGGAGATCCACGCCATGCTGCGAGATGGGAATGCTTGACTGGACTCCTGCCCACCAGCACGCCACCAGAGCCGGAGCAGGTGGATCCCCTACCTTACCTCTCCCCCAAACCTGCAGAAGATTGAAATTAGGCTTGCAATCTACTTGAATTGAGCTATCTGGTGGTTATTTATGCTTCCTAGGAGACAACATCTGGCTGGAGGATGAGAAGGAACCAGGAGCTCCGATGAATTTCCCCTATCACAATGGGGGGAGCGCTGGTTGGGCAGTTGTACGGCCCACCTCCGCCCCAAATGGGGGCAAAATTTGGGCAGGCTCCTGTAATTGCCCAAGATCAATCTGCTGGTGGTTCTGACTCTCAGATCAGTGGGAAATCTCAAGGCAAGAGTCAGCAAAAGAAGAGATAGGACATCCAGAAAACTTCTCCTGCCCCTGCTTCGGGCCTTATGGCATACTCTGAGGTGATCTGCTACAACTGTGGGGAACCAGGGCATCATTTGGGTAAATGTGTCAAGCCCAAGAGTTGTTTTATTTGCAAAATGGTTACGCATAAAGTTGAGAATTGCCCTGTCAGAAGGAAAACCCACAGTTCTGCTAGATATGTTGGAAGTGCTGCTCCAGGATTATGTCCACCATTGACAGGATTTTCTGTGACACAGAATTAGATAGTTTCTTTCCCCTTTCTAGTTGTAGAGGTCTGCCCAGATGTGGTAGTGACCACACTCCTTTGCTCTGTGACTCTGCTCTTAACCAAACTCCAAAGAGCAATAGTATTAAATTTGAAAAGTAGTGGTTGCTTAGAGAAGATTTTACTGAGCTAGTCAGGAAAATCTGGAATGAGCCTACTGGGAGCAGCTGCCCCCTAGAAAATTAGTAGATCAAAATCAGGAGATTTAGAAAAACTACCAAAGGGTGAAACTCCAATGAGGAAGCCAATCTTAGAAGATACAAAAGTCTTCTCCTCCTTGAGTTTGATTCTCTAGATATTAAGGCAGAAACACTGACCTCTCTTAGGCTGAGACAAATAGATTAAACTTTGTCCATGGAGAGCTCAAGAAAATTTGGCTTCAAGAAGAAATCAAAGCCAAACAAAGCTCTAGAGATAGGAAAATTAAGGAGGGTGATAGAAATACTGCTTACTTCCATGTAGTAGCTAACCAGAGGAGGAGGAAAACCCTTATTCACTCCCTTGATGGTCCTAATGGCCCTGTTACTGAGGTAGATGAGATGCTGAAAGTGGCTACTGACTTCTACAAAGATCTGTTTAAGAAAGAAAACCCATCTGGGTTCTCTCTACAAAACAATTTTTTCTGTACTTCTGAAAAAGTCTCTCCTGCTGAAAATGAGCTGCTAGAAGCCCCTTTTTCAGAGACAGAGGTGAAGGAAGCCATTTTTAGCTCTTATCCCGATGAGGCTCTTGGTCCTAATGGGATTCTCTTCTTGTTTTACCAGCATTTTTGGGACTTGGTGAAAAATGATCTCTTAGATCTTTTCCAAGCCTTTCATAGAGGAGAGTTGTATCCAGCAACTTACTCATGCGGGGTCTGTTGGGTTCAAGTTAAATAACTTCGAAAGTGAATTTTTCCTTGCTGGTAAAGGCCTTAGGCAAGGTAACCGCATCTCCCCGCTTTTGTTTAGTTTAGTAGTGGACGTTCTTACTAAAATGCTGAGCAAAGCTGCTGATCATAGTTTGATTGCAGGGCTCTGTCCTGAGGTCTGCCTTGGTGGCATCATCTGCCTTCAATATGTAGATGATACCATCCTTTTCTTAGACAATGACTGCACACATGCCAGCAATCTGAAAAGTGTTCTAACCTGGTTTTAACAAGTCTCGGGCATGAGAATCAACTACTCTAAAAGTGAACTCATCCCTATCAACATGGATGATCAGGAGTTAGCTGACTTCCTCTCTATTATAGTCTATAATAAAGGTAACTTCCCCATTAAGTACCTAGGTATCCCTCTCCACTATGATAAACTGAGGAGAGAGGATATCCAACCCCTTCTGGATAAAATTATTAAAAGGATTGCTGGGTGGAGGGGCAAACTTCTCTCTTACAGAGGTAGATTGATCCTCATACAAGCTTGTTTGGCTAGCATTCCAGTGTATCTCCTCTCCCTCTTCAAGTTCCCTAAATGGGTAGTGAACCTCATCAATTCTCAGATGTCTCATTGCTTGTGGAATGATTTTGAGGGAAATAGGAAGCTACACCTTGCTAATTGGGACCTAGTCTCTATGAAAAAAGATTTTGGAGGCCTAGGCATACCTAACCTCCAAGAAATTAACACTGTCTTCTAGGGTCTTGGATTAAAAGATTCTATGAGGAAGACCTGAAACCCTGGAAGCTTCTTATTGCCCATAAATACCTAGGAAATAAACCTAATATTTTTTCCCTTCCTCCAACCCTAAGACCTCTAGATTCTGGAAAGGATTAAAATCTATTATGCATGCTGTGAAATTTGGCTACAAATGGAACATAGGGGATGGGAGCAGAACCAGGTTCTGGGAAGATACTTGGTTTGGCACATCCCCCCTAGGAGTCCAATTTTGGCATATTTACTCTGTCCGCAATGAGCTTAACAAAAGTGTCAATGAAGTTTAGGACGATCAATGCCTAAAACTCTCTTTTATAAGGAACTTTAGTGATAGTGTCATGGAACAGTGGTTCCAGTTGGAGGACATTGCCAAAAGCATTACCTTTACTGCCGAGCCGGATGCCCTGATTTGGTAGCTGGACAATAAGGGGAAGTATTCCTCCAGCTCCCTCTATCATTTTATCAACTTTAGAGGGGTTCAACCCGTGTTTGTCCCTGCTGTCTGGAAATTGAGAGTTCCCCCTAAAATTCATGTATTTCCCTGGCTTATCTCCAAAAACAAATTGCTGACTACGAATAACCTTAGGAAGAGACAAATGATCAAACCCTTGATTGTGTTTACTGCTTGGAACAAGAGTCTTGTTCTCACCTACTTTTTGAATGTATAGTTGCTAAACATCTCTGGGCCCACACTGAGGAATATTTCTCTAGTCGGATTGGCTCATCCTTCAAATCTGTCACCAGATTCTGGATTGCTACCAAAAAGTGCTCAGCTTTAAACACTGTTAGCTCAGCTGTCCTTTGGTGCCTCTGGAAATATAGAAATGCTATGATTTTCAATAACACCTCCTGGATTTCCATTCCGCAGGTCTTGAGGTTGATCAGGAACATGGTGAGGAACTGGGCGATTCTCTCCTACAGATCGGACAAGGACAAGTTGATCAGCTTCATGGAAACCCTAACAAGATCCCTCCAGAAACCGTTGGCGATCACTTGTGGCTGAACAAGGCTCGACCTGCTCTGGGGCTGGACCCATGGGCTCGTCTCAAGATCTCTGATGAAGATGATGGGCACCTGGCACCGAAAAAGAGGGACATCCACCATGCTATGCCTTCCAGCCCGGTGTCTCCGCTTGCTTACTGGTCGCCGCAGGCTGACACGGCCCCTCGGCTGAAGACCATGAAGGCTTCGCTGGACCCTCCTTGTGTCATTTGAGCGCTCTATCCGCTCTGCCTTTGGCATCGCTCGGGTGATTTGTGTTATTCAGAAAACTTGTTCATCCACCCCCCTAGTTTGTAGCTTTTCTACCTTTGCTTTCGAACTGCTCTTTGAACTGCTGTATCAGAATATGTTGTGGTTTCGTTCTCAGCAATGGAACCGCGGAGATGCTCCCTGTTTTTCTAAAAAAAATATTTTATATGTTATTATATATTATTTTTATTGTCATCATATATTTAACAGATACTTACATATGTAAGAAAACAATATCCCACATCTTATTAACTTATAAAAATAATTTCTTAACAAATAAAATCCTAGATTGTTTTGGCACGAAAATCCTTGGTAAGATTTAAGGACGAATGTAATAATATCACTTATTATTTAAATATATTTATAACAAAATGGTCAGCCCCTTTTTATTTTTGATAACATTGCTGGCCCAACCCAACATTATAACTAGAATCAGCCCAGCAAAATCGTGTATTTCGAGAAAGTGCAAATGGGCTGTAATTTTTTAGCAAAATAAAATAAACGGGCCGCATGGATGCTACATTATTTGTCCACCCAGCCCAGGTAATGGTTGTAATTCAAAAAAAGATCAAATTGACTGTAAATTCTAACGCACAAAAAAGACTGTAAATTCTGAAAAAATGGGTTGAATACGTGCCACATTTTTGGAGGCTGAAATGTGGGCCAATAGGTTGAAGCCAATGCAAGTCGTTGTCAATTTAGTCAATAAATGATTCTGACATGTTAGCCATTGGATTTACATCCAACAACCGGCATCCATCTTCAATCTCTCGTCTTTTTCCCCCAGCGGCACCGGGACCACCTCCCGCCTCCTGCTGCTAGCTGCTCTCATTAGCACGCTTCGCTATGAAGCGCTACTCCACCGTTGGCCAGGCCATCCCTCCACCCCTCCACACCTCCTGTTCTTCTCCACTGACTGCCGAACCACACCGCACTAGAACCAGTTAACCCTCGTACACCTCTCTGTCTGTGACTCTACTCCCGCGTCTTCCCATCTCCGGCTCGTTGTTGTCTGGGGCCTTGCCGTCGTCCACCACCTTGGATGCGCTCGGCGTGGCGTGGTCAACGTGGTCAATGAACGACACAATCGGAAGTAGAATGTGCATGGAGAGGCTGATGGCTGGGTCCACGGCCGCACATAAGGAAATGCCTCCTTATTACGTGCAACATAATGATTCCTCCACCTGACATATGGGACCAACCGGAAGGGCTTCTGTATTTCGTGAAATAAAGTGCCCCCCGCTGACATGTCGGACCCACCAGCTATCTTCGCACGCAAGGAAGTGCGTCCTTATTATGCACACAAAAAAGAATATTCCCCCTGCCAGCTGGAACCCAGCATAGTGGGAGGCTGACTTGTGGGCCTACCAAGTTGACGGGGACAGAGGGCTTTGTCAAGTTAGTCAACATGAACGATTGTAGCTCATGTTACCGTACGATGTTCATCCAACGGCCGTAGTGCTTCTTCAACCTCTGGTCTTCTTGCTCCAGCCGCCCAAACAAGCGCCGATCGTGCTGCATGCTCCTGCCTCCCATGGCAGGCTGTGATGCCGCGGAGGCCTCATCGCCCCCTACTACTCCCACCGCTGGCCAGGCCATCCCTCTACTCACCCACACCCCCTGTTATTCTGCGGCGACAGCAGCCTCACACCGCAGCCGAACCAGTGAACCCTCGTACTCCTCTTCGCTTGGGCATCCACTGTTGCATCTTCCCCGGCTCCGAGTCGTCCCCTTCCTAGTCCTCGCCGTCGTCCACCGCCCTGGTGCTCTCGGCGCAGCGTGGTCAACGTGGTCAATGACAGACTTCCATCGGAAGAGTACTGTACGTGGAGAGGCTGACAGCTGGGTCCACGATAGCTGCAAAGAAGTGCATCCTTATTACGCGGAAAATAATTATTCCTCCACCCGACAGCGGGGACCCACCGAACGGGCCACCAATATTTTGCAAAAAAAAATTATTTCCCCCTGACTGCTGTGACCCACCGGACGGGCCACCGTATTTCGCAAAAAAAACGTTCCCCCACTGTCTGCTCGGACCCACCGGAAGTGCCTCCTTATTACGCACAAAAAAATGAATACTCCCCCGGCTAGCTGAGACCCAGCTTGCTGGGAGGCTGACTTGTGGGCCTACTAAGTTGACGGGGACGAAGGGCTTTGTCAACTTAGTCAATATGAACGATTCTAGCTCCAGTTACCGTACGAGGTCCATCCAACGGCCGTAGTGCTTCTTCAACCTCTGGTCTTCTTGCTCCAACCGCCAAAAGCAGCGCCGGTCGTGCCGCATGCCCCTGCCTCCCATGGCCGGCTATGCTGCCGTAGAGGCCTCACCGCCCCTACTATTCCCACTGCTGGCCAGGCCCTGCGGCGACGGCAGCCTCACACCGTAGCCGAACCAGTGAACCCTCGTAATCCTCTCCGCGCGGGCTTCCACTGCTGCGTCGTCCCCTTCCTAGGCCTCGCCATCATCCACCGCCATGGTAATCTCCGTGTGGCGTGCTCAACGTGGTCAAGGAACGACTTCCATCGGAAGAGTACTATACGTGGAGAGGCTGACAGCTGGGTCCACGGCCACAGCCTAGTTTTTTTGTGAATTGCCAGGTAAGTCGCTTTGTCAGGCCTGTTGGGCTGCAAATCTTTCAAGACGAGCAGAGCTTTCATTCGGCTGGCCGAGAAAATGGCCCATCAGTAATGAGAAATGGGTTGTACATTTTTAAAACACATCAAACCGGCAATTAGTTTCAAATATCTTTTTTTTTCATTTCAAGATTTTAAATTAAATTAATTTTTATGCGTGGAGAATTTGTTGGATTTTATATTGATATACATTTATTTTTAAAATCAGTTTGAATGTGAGTTGAAATTTCGGGATTAAAAACAGTTCCGACCGCACCGAAATATGCAAAATTTCGTATAATTTTTTAACCATTGGCACAATATGGGCTGTAATGCTAACAAAAAGAATATGGGCTCCAAAAAAACCTCAAGAATTAGCAAATAGGTTGTAAATTATTAGAAATAATGGCAGATGGGTTGTATGCTGTTTTCCACAGATCTGAGGCTTTCCTAAAAAAAGGTTGATGCACAAGCACTAACTCTTGGATGTCCATCCAACGGCCGTCGTGCTTCTTCAATATCTGATCTTCCTGCTCCAGCCGCTCAAGCAAGCGCCGACGGGACTGCCTGCTCCCTCCTCCTCGCGGCCAGCTGTGCTGCTGTGCAGGCCTCACCGCCCGACCGTACTCCCATCGCTGGCTTAGCCAACCCTCTACTCACCCACACCTGCTGTTATTCTCCAATGACGGTAGACGAACCAGTAAACCCTCATATAGTCGTACTCCCCTCCGTGTGGGAAACAACTGGTGAGTCTTCCCTGCCTTCGTGTCGTCCCCTTCCTAGGTGTAACGCCCTCGATGCGGCTATATCTCCCACGTGTCGAAGCATGACTTAGAGGCATAACCGCATTGAAAGCAATGTCGCAAGTGAGGTAATCTTCACACAACCCATGTAATACATAAGGGAAAGAGATACATAGTTGGCTTACAATCGCCACTTCACACAATTAAATGAATAAGAGCATTACATCAACCAAATACAATCAAGGTCCGACTACGGAACCAAAATAAAAGAAGAACCCCAAATGCGACAAGGTCCCCGATCGACCCCAACTAGGCTCCACTACTGATCAACTAGAACGAAACAACACAAAGGACAAGATCTTCAACGAGCTCCTCCTTGAGCTTGGTTGCGTCATCTGCACGGACTCATCGGCACCTACAAGCTGGTTTTGGAAGTATCTGTGAGTCACGGGGACTCAGCAATCTCACACCCTCGCGATCAAGACTATTTAAGCTTATGGGTAAGGTAAAAGGTATGAGGTGGAGTTGCAGCAAGCGACTAGCATATATGGTGGCTAAGCTATTCGCAAAAGAGAGCGAGAAGAGAAAGCAAAAGTACGGTCGAACAACTATGATCAAGAAGTGATCCTAGAACAACCTACGCCAAACATAACTCCAACATCGTGTTCACTTCGCGGACTCCGCCGAAAAGAGACCATCGCGGTTACACACGCGGTTGATGCATTTTAATTAAGGTCAACTTCAGGTTTTCTATAACCGGACGTTAACAAATTCCCATCTGCCCATAACCGCGGGCACGGCTTTCCAAAGTTCAAATCCCTGCAGGGGTGTCCCAACTTAGCCCATCACAAGCTCTCACGGTCAACGAAGGAATAGACCTCCTCCCGAGACATTCCGATCATACTGGGTATCCCGGTTCTACAAGCCATTTGGACAGGGTAAAACTAAACCAGCAACACCGCCCGAATGTGCCGACAAATCCCGATAGGAGCTGCACATATCTCGTTCTCAGGGCACACTCAGATGAGACTAGCTATGAGTAAAACCAACCCTCAAGTTTCCCCGACGTGGCCCCGCAGGCAGCTCAGTTCAGAGCAACACTTAGAGGAGCACTGGCACGGGGGTTAAAATAAAGATGACCCTTGAGTCCGCGAAACCCAAGGGAAAAAGAGACTAGGTGGCGAATGGTAAAACCAATGTTGGGCATTGCTAGAGGAGTTTTACTTAAGGCGAACTGTCAAGGGGTTCCCATAATAGCCCAACCGCGTAAGGAACGTAAAATCCGGGAACATAACACCGATATGACAGAAACTAGGGGGGCAAGACTGGAACAAAACACCAGGCATAAGGCCGAGCCTTCCACCCTTTACCAGTATATAGATGCATTAATTAAATAAGATATATTATGATATCCCAACAAGTAAACATGTTCCAACAAGGAACAACATCTCCATGTTCCAACAAGGAACAACTTCAATCTTCACCTGCAACTAAAAACGCTATAAGAGGGGCTGAGCGAAGCGGTACCATAGCCAAACAAGGGTTTGCTAGGCCAAGGTGGGTTAGAGGCTTGGTTCAACAAGATGGGAGGCATGATAAGCAAGTGGTAGGTGTCGCAGCATAGGCATAGCAAAAGAGCGAGCAACTAGCAAGCAAAGATAGAAGTGATTTCGAGGGTATGGTCATCTTGCCTGAAATCCCGCAAGGAAGAAGAACGACTCCATGAAGAAGACAAATGGACATAGACGAACGGATCCTCACAACTCCGGAACAAAACCGAAGATAACGCGAGAAGTAACCCAGAAAGAAGCAAACACAATAGTAAACAACCATCACATAATCATGGCATGATGCACAACAAGTATGATGCATGTCCAGTTTAATGAAGCATGGCATGGCAAAATGCACAAACAAACCTACAACTTAAGTGGAGATCAATATGCAACGAGTTGCATATTGATGAAACACCACAACAAGTTATTTAGTTTGATCTCGTTTATGTACCCAACAATATTAAATGTTGATAAACATGGTAAGAGATGAAGCATAATGAAACTATCTATCTAGGCAAGTTTTAAATGAGGCCGGAACAACAAAACAACAAGTCCGGAAACTCATCACATGCATATATTAGGTTTGGTACTGTTCTTCCCTAAAGAATAATTTTAGAGTTATTAAACATGCAAAACAAGCACAACATGTTAAGCTAGGCAAAATTCTACCCCATTCACATATAAGGTTCATTAAAATCCGAGTTATGGTTATTTAGTTATGATTTAAATCATTTTAGCATGACATAGGAGCAAATTTAAACAAACAACATTTTAAACATGGATGAAAATGACATATTATGAAACTAGACAAAATTCTAAGAATTTTTCATAGATAAAGTTTTTACATATGATGCACTGT
Source organism: Triticum monococcum (assembly GCA_034509565.1). NCBI lineage: Eukaryota > Viridiplantae > Streptophyta > Magnoliopsida > Poales > Poaceae > Triticum > Triticum monococcum. The sequence continues at coordinate 245,181,992 of CM067846.1, read as the reverse complement.
TAATGAGTTGTTATATGCATGGAGTTTAGGGGCTAAACTGCAAAACTGCTGTCTCAGGATATATAGGAAAAAAACGCAGATCTGGAAAAAAACTACACTGGCCGAAACTTAACGGCCCAATAGTGCGCAGGGGCAATCGGGTAGATGGGCTGGGGTTTCTCACCATGGGCCAAAGCCCAGATCTGGAGAGGTAGCAGCAGGCCCGCGGGGCTGGATCTGCCGAAGGAAGGCGCCGTTGGGCCTTGGCGGCACTAGCAGCCCACGCACACATGCGTGCACGAGCGGGCGAGGTCATCATGGGGAGGAGGTCAACACGAGCAGCGCTCGTCCTCCTGTTTGAAGCAGAGGATGCAGGGGCGACGACCATGGCCGGACTTGGGGACGGGGACAGTGTGGAGGCGAACGGAGGCCGGGCGAGACGGACGGGTCTTCGGGAAGAAAAAGCGGTGGCGCACGGCTAGGAGACAAACAGGGCCGCCTACAGGGGAAGCAGGGCTCGGAGAAGGTCAGCTTGGCGTCCATGGGAGCAGGGAACTCGAGAACGGTGGCGGACTTGGCGTAGTGGAGCCCGCTGCCGGCGAGGCATGGGGAGGGGAAGCAGCGAAGGCCACGGCTCCTGGAAGAAGATGGTGGCGGCTTGAGGAGTCTCCCGTTGCAGATCGAGGGAGTCAGGCGGCGCTCCGGTTCCTATGGAGAAAAGGCAGGAAGATGAGACGAGAGGGAGAAGGGAAGAAGAAAGGAGAGACAGGGTAGGAGAGGGCGGCCCTGCTGGAGCTCGTCTTGGCAGGTTCGGGCGGCAGACGGGACATCTCCGGCGGTGGTGCTCGCTAATGCGGTTGAGCGGGAGGAGGCTCTCGGCTCGTGCGGGAGCTGGGAGAAGCTGGGGCTGCAGAGGCTCTCTGGGCCGTCGGATCTGAGATCTGGTGGTCCAGATCGGGTGGGAAGAGGTTGTGGTGGTTGGCTGGATCTGGATCCGAAGAGAGGTGGGAGGAGACTGCAGGATCGACTAAGGGGATCCCAAGAGGATTTGGGTGGAGTGGCGGCGGGATGGGACATCTCTCCTAGATTTTATGGTTGGACTGATACATATATAGCATGTGGATTTTTGGGTAGGGGCTACCTCGTCCCTCCGATCATAATCGGGCGGTCGAGAAAAAATATGTTAGGAAGTCCAATTAACAAAACGGAGACGTTTTGTAGATGTTTGGGGATGATCCGGACACGACTGTGCCGACTGCTCGGGTCGGGTCCGGGACAATTTTCGGGCGCGCGCGGGAGGGGCTGCGGGCTGACGAGAGAGGTTAGGTTGAACCTGGCGGTAGGTAGTGAGCTGTGTAGATGATCTCGATCTGAGAGAAGAGAAGAGAGGGAGGCTCGCGACTGTTTCCGAAGACCGAAAACGTCCGACGATTTGACCGACTAATATTGCCGCTATAGTTTAACGGTTGGGCTACCAAACGAACTCTGAATGCGACAAAAATTGCCAGGCGGTCTATCTACACTATAATAAGACCACACGCCAACTTTCAACCCAATCCGGGAACATTTTCCGTCCACTTATAAAAATATTATTTTGGACATGCCGCGGGCGCGTGCAAGTGTGTCTGGACTCAGAACGGACAACGGACGGAACTACGGGAACCCGGACGGATGCAAGTTTTGAAAACATGATGATGCAATGCACATGATGATATGACAAGATGCAACACGCAAGCGAATGACAAGGCAACAACAGCGAATAACTGGCGGACACCTGGCACATCGGTCTCGGGGCGTTACAACACTCCACCACTACGAGAGGATCTTGTTCCGAGATCTAGAATGGCACCGGAGGGAAAATGGAAGAGTAAGAGAAGAGGTAAAACTAAGTTCCTCCTTTGACAAACGAGTGAAACCAAAGAACCTTGAAAAAGGTTAAGCCATTTAGAGAAAAGAATACAACAGAGATGAACGAAGTTGGAAACGCTCCGTTAGAAAAGGGAAACAAGGAAGAACAAATTCGAACAGCACTCCAGTTGAAAAGAAAAGGAATTGAATAATAACTTGATAAGATGAGAAGATACTTGATGAAATCACAATACACTGCCTTAGTAACTATTGAATGTAAGGAATAAGGGGGTAAGAAAGATCTCGGACAGCACTCCGGTTTAAAAGAGATGAAAAACTAGATAACATGAAAGAGCTTGAGAAAAGGGACACAATACTCCGGTTAAAAGGATAAACATGATGAGGACAAGAAAAAGGTTTGAAAAGAGCAGCAACACAATTCCTCCGGGAGAGAGTAATAGAAGATAGATGATTAAAATAAAGAATGGAGAAGAAAATGGCAAGTTCTGTCACAAAGAGTTTGAAAAGGCATCTTTAGGAGAAGGGTCGAACGGAGTTGTTGGAACACCAACAACGAAAAGAATACGCTTGATATGGTCTTATGGAATACATCTCAAATTATGAGGTGACAACCTGCCACTCACGGAAAAGAATTGGATTGGAATGAACAAGGAGACGAGAAGCTATCTCATCGGCAGGATAAATGAAGAACTTGGATCATTTATAAGCACCATAAATAGCAAAATCCTTAGGGAAAGCTTTAGGTGAAATATAACCCAAGATAACTCCAAAGAAGAGGTTGATTGGTTGGAAAGATGACTTGAGCGAAGAGAAAATGATGGATTTAAATACCTCACTCTTGAAAACATTGAATCATGAAACACGAAGGGAAATTATCAAGAATGACATAATACCACTTCCAATGATACGGTAGAAAGAAAATGCACTTCGGAATGCGAGATGAAGAATGCTTGAGCTCCTTAAAAGGAATCTCGATGAAAACTTCGAGAAGGAATTAAATCATTGCTGAACCATCATGTAGAGCCTCCATGAAGAACTCCGGTAAACAAAGGGATTATAGAAAGAAAGAGAAGTTGACAACACGAGGTGAAGCCTTGCAATGATTTAGATGGAGCTTCGGGACGATATAATGAGGAAACTTTGAACTCCGGAAAGAAAAGATGATGCATCTCGAACTGAGAAATGTGACATGATGAACAAACTCCGGAAAGAAGAAACTAGATCACTTGGATGAAACAATAATAAGAATTACGTTATGCGTATCCTTCACCAATTAAATTGATGACAATCAATGGATTTGGCACACTACTTATTCTCATAGATAGGATTAAGATAGATATAGCGTCAACTTGGAAAGGTCTTCAATGAACCGTCGGTAGGATTGAAACAACGAATAAATTGATATGATAAACAGAGGAAGAGGAACTCTTGAACGAACCACCATAAGAATTGAAAATGAATGAAGAAAAAAAACGAACACATCAGCAGGAGGAATTGGAAAATGAGCAAAGATACTTGAGGGAATTTCGATGCAAGTGAACGAAGAGATCCCGAATTGATTAGAGAAAACTTGAACGAAGCACCGGTAAGATTGGAGAATGATAACTGGAAGGTGAGAATGAAAAACCTGCAATGATGGACTCCGGATAATCAAACTGAGAAGCCTCTTGAATTGCTCCGGAAGGGTGAAAAGAATTCTCATGATCAAAACAATTACGAGAGGATGGCAACAAGCTAGAATCACAAATCTTGAAGAGAATGCAGCAAGATTAAAGAGAAACTCTTCTTCGGTCTTCAAAATTCCGAGAATGATGACGAGAAACACCACCATGAATTATTTAGACACTCCGGAAGAATCAAAACGAAGAGGTTGATCCAACGATGAAAAGAATTCGACAGATCTTGGAGAAAAACATGAGACTGATGATAATTCATTCTTATGTCAAACTTCGAAAGAAATTTGAGGATAGCTCCGGGAAAATAAGAAGAGTCAGGTAAGATCCTGGGAAAAGACCTATGGGTAAGGGCCCACTCAAAACAAAACCCTGTTGGACGATTTACAAGAGAGAAAGCACCGGTTGAATTAAATGGCTTGAATAAGATAGCATTCCCGAAAGATCTTGAAAGAATGAGAATAAACTCCAACATATTCTAGGTATCTTCAGCACTCCGGAACAAATGAATAATGAAAAGTTAATGACTGAGAGGTGCACCGGCAAGAGAAGATTTTTGAAACGGGAAAAGAATATGATCCACAAAGCTTGAATTGGTTCCACCGAAGAAGAAAAATGAGTAAAGAGTGACGAAGTTGAAGCTCCGTTAGAATCTTCATGAGAATCACCGGATAAGAATATTGAAAGAAAAGAATGGAGAGGCTTCACATCAATAAGATGGATACTCGATTAAGAAATCTGAGTCCTTCACCAAAAAGGGTGGGTGGGCGGGAAAACAAATGCAACTTTGAATGGATGAAACGAACACCGTTGAGAAACTTAGAATTGATCTTGCGGATGTTGAAATGATCGGATCCACTTGAAGAGAGAGACACGGGTAGAACAACATTGGCATAACAATCTCGATTATCGAGAAGGATTAGTATTCACAACGGAGTATGAGAACACTGTTTAGAAAAAGTGATGGAATCAACGTTTGACATTGAGGCAACTTGAATACCACAACTCAAAAGAAAAACAAAAGGATTGGCTTGAAGAATAAGCCGGAACAAACATATGATAGAGATTTCGTCCGAAGTTTTCGTGGTGGGGCCTACACGGGCTTGATCGTACAGCACCATCATGTACAAGGCAGTGCACATGACATACAAAGCGTCCCCGAGTCGGCATAGCCAAGGACTCTTTAAGACACAACAAGACCACTGTAAAATCGATCGTGAATAGGTGGACCACTAGACGTCGAACCCCAATTTCATATCATACATCCGTTGGAAAGATATTCTAAGAGCTACTTGAATTCCCAGCTATGAAACTCCCGAATCTTTCCGGTTATGCAATCAGGTGTTGGGGATACAGGGGAAGCATAAAATCTCACTCAAACTAGCAAATCCTACATCCAGCTGTATCCATCCTTCAACACATAACCAAGAAACCTTCGGAAATCATCTACTTCAACCTTCGAAAAGCATCCGTTATACAAGTTATGGCGATACTCCCAAACTCCCGCCCCAGTACTGGGTGTCGTCGAGGTTATCTCACCAACGAACTGCATAAAAGAGATTTTCGATGTCGGCGTACTAAGCTCACGTATTGCAGAACTGCAATGATAAAATTGTGAGGACAACACCTTGGAGCTCAACTCCCCGGGACACTTCCACTAAACCCCTGACAGGAGGCACCAAGACAATGTTCTCGTCATAAAACCATCGGAACGATTCCAACATACCCGCGTGATCCTAAAAAAAATTTAGTGAAATTTGAGAAGAGAATAGTCAAAACTCTACGTCAGGATGCCTTACTAGAGCGATGAAGGGACTGGGGAGTAGAAAGAATTCCTAAACTCTCCGATATATAATTCCTAAATGAGTTAAAACATTTTTTTTCTAGACTCAAACAACGGCTGCTAATAACGATCAAGCAGTGGGGGCAACTAAGGTCGGGGAAGGCTCTGATTACCAACTTGTAACGCCCTCGATGCGGCTATATCTCCCACGTGTCGAAGCACGACTTAGAGGCATAACCGCATTGAAAGCAATGTTGCAAGTGAGGTAATCTTCACACAACCCATGTAATACATAAGGGAAAGAGATACATAGTTGGCTTACAATCGCCACTTCACACAATTACATGAATAAGAGCATTACATCAACCAAATACAATCAAGGTCCGACTACGGAACCAAAATAAAAGAAGAACCCCAAATGCAACAAGGTCCCCGATCGACCCCAACTGGTCTCCACTACTGATCAACTAGAACGAAACAACACAAAGGACAAGGTCTTCAACGAGCTCCTCCTTGAGCTTGGTTGCGTCATCTGCACGGACTCATTGGCACCTGCAAGCTAGTTTTGGAAGTATCTGTGAGTCACGGGGACTCAACAATCTCACACCCTCGCGATCAAGACTATTTAAGCTTATGGGTAAGGTAAAAGGTATGAGGTGGAGCTGCAGCAAGCGACTAGCATATATGGTGGCTAACCTATTCGCAAAAGAGAGCGAGAAGAGAAAGCAAAAGCACGGTCGAACAACTATGATCAAGAAGTGATCCTAGAACAACCTACGCCAAACATAACTCCAACACCGTGTTCACTTCCCGGACTCCGCTGGAAAGAGACCATCACGGTTACACACGCGGTTGATGCATTTTAATTAAGGTCAGCTTCCGGTTTTCTACACCCGGACGTTAACAAATTCCCATTTGCCCATAACCGCGGGCACGGCTTTCGAAAGTTCAAATCCCTGCAGGGGTGTCCCAACTTAGCCCATCACAAGCTCTCACGGTCAACGAAGGAATAGACCTCCTCCCGAGACATTCCGATCAGACTCGGTATCCCGGTTGTACAAGCCATTTCGATAGGGTAAAACTAAACCAGCAACACCGCCCGAATGTGCCGACAAATCCCGATAGGAGCTGCACATATCTCGTTCTCAGGGCACACTCAGATGAGACTAGCTACGAGTAAAACCAACCCTCAAGTTTCCCCGAGGTGGCCCCGCAAGCAGCTCAGTTCGGACCAACACTCAGAGGAGCACTGGCCCCGGGGGGGGGGGGGGGGGGGGTTAAAATAAAGATGACCCTTGAGTCCGCGAAACCCAAGGGAAAAAGAGGCTAGGTGGCGAATGGTAAAACCAATGTTGGGCATTGGAGGAGGAGTTTTACTTAAGGCGAACTGTGAAGGGGTTCCCATAATAGCCCAACCGCGTAAGGAACGCAAAATCTGGGAACATAACACCGATATGACGGAAACTAGGGCGGCAAGAGTGGAACAAAACACCAGGCATAAGGCCGAGCCTTCCACCCTTTACCAGTATATAGATGCATTAATTAAATAAGATATATTGTGATATCCCAACAAGTAAACATGTTCCAACAAGGAACAACATCTCCATGTTCCAACAAGGAACAATTTCAATCTTCACCTGCAACTAACAACGCTATAAGAGGGGCTGAGCGAAGCGGTAACATAGCCAAACAACGGTTTGCTAGGACAAGGTGGGTTAGAGGCTTGGTTCCACAAGATGGGAGGCATGATAAGCAAGTGGTAGGTGTCGCAGCATAGGCATAGCAAAAGAGCGAGCAACTAGCAAGCAAAGATAGAAGTGATTTCGAGGGTATGATCATCTTGCCTGAAATCCCACAAGGAAGAAGAACTAGTCCATGAAGAAGACAAACGGACGTAGACGAACGAATCCTCACAACTCCGGAACAAAACCGAAGATAACGCGAGAAGTAACCCGGTAAGAAGCAAACACAATAGTAAACAACCATCACATAATCATGGCATGATGCACAACAAGTATGATGCATGTCCGGTTTAATGAAGCATGGCATGGCAAAATGCACAAACAATCGTACAACTTAAGTGGAGATCAATATGCAACGAGTTGCATATTGACGAAACACCACAACAAGTTATTTAGTTCGATCTCGTTTATGTACCCAACAATATTAAATGTTGATAAACATGGCAAGAGATGAAGCATAATGAAACTATCTATCTAGGCAAGTTTTAAATGAGGTCGGAACAACAAAACAACAAGTCCGGAAACTCCTCGTATGCATATATTAGGTTTGGTACTGTTCTGCCCTAAACATAATTTTAGAGTTATTAAACATGCAAAACAAGCACACCATGTTAAGCTAGGCAAAATTCTACCCCATTTACATATAAGGTTCATTAAAATCCGAGTTATGGTTATTTAGTTATGATTTAAATCATTTTAGCATGACATAGGAGCAAATTTAAACAAACAACATTTTAAACATTTTAAACATGGATGAAAATGACATATTATGAAACTAGACAAAATTCTAAGAATTTTTCATATATAAAGTTTTTACATACGATGCACTGTTAATGAGTTGTTATATGCATGGAGTTTAGGGGCTAAACTACAAAACTGCTGTCTCAGGATATATAGGAAAAAACACAGATCTGGAAAAAAAACTGCACTGGCCGAAACTTAACGGCCCAATAGTGCGCAGGGGCAATCGGGTAGATGGGCTGGGGTTTCTCACCATGGGCCAAAGCCCAGATCTGGAGAGGTAGCAGCAGGCCCGCGGGGCTGGATCTGGCGAAGGAAGGCGCCGTTGGGCCTTGGCGGCACTAGCAGCCCACGCACACATGCGTGCACGAGCGGGCGATGTCGTCGTGGGGAGGAGGTCAACACGAGCAGCGCTCGTTCTCCTGTTTGAAGCAGAGGATGCAGGGGCGACGACCATGGCCGGACTTGGGGACGGGGATAGTGTGGAGGCGAACGGAGGCCGGGCGAGACGGACGGGTCTTCGGGAAGAAAAAGCGGCGGCGCATGGCTAGGAGACAAACAGGGGCCGCCTACAGGGGAAGCAGGGCTCCGATAAGGTCGGCTTGGCGTCCATGGCTGCAGGGAACTCAAGAACGGCGGCGGACTTGGCATAGTGGAGCCCGCTGCCGGTGAGGCGTGAGGAGGGGAAGCAGCGAAGGCCGCGGGCTGCTGGAAGAAGATGGTGGCGGCTTGAGGAGTCTCCCGTTGAAGATCGAGGGAGTCAGGCGGTGCTCCTATTCCTGTGGAGAAAAGGTAGGAAGATGAGACGAGAGGGAGAAGGGAAGAAGAAAGGAGAGACAGGGTAGGAGAGGGCGGTCCTGCTGGAGCTCATCTTCGCAGGTTTGGGCGGCGGACGGGACATCTCCGGTGGTGGCGCTCGCCAACGCGGTCGAGCGGGAGGAGGCTCTCGGCTCGTGCGGGAGCTGGGAGAAGCTGGGGCTGCAGAGGCTCTCTGGGTCGTCGGATCTGAGATCCGGTGGTCCAGATCGGGTGGGAAGAGGTTGTGGTGGTTGGCTGGATCTGGATCCAAAGAGAGGTGGGAGGAGGCTGCAGGATCGACTGAGGGGATTCCAATAGGATTTGGGTGTTGTGGCGGCGGGATGGGACATCTCTCCTTGATTTTAGGGTTGGACTGATACATATATAGCATGTGGATTTTTGGGTAGGGCCTACCTCGTCCCTCCGATCGTAATCGCGCGCTCGAGAAAAAATATGTCAGGAAGTCCAATTAACAAAACGGAGACGTTTTGTAGATGTTTGGGGATGATCCGGACACGACTGTGCCGACTGCTCGGGTCGGGTCCGGGACAATTTTCGGGCGCGCGCGAGAGGGGCTGCGGGCTGATGAGAGAGGTTAGGTTGGACCTGGCGGTAGGTAGTGAGCTGTGTAGACGATCTCGAGCTGAGAGAAGAGAAGAGAGGGAGGCCCGGTGACTGTTTCCGGAGACCGAAAACGTCCAACGATTTGACCGACTAATATTGCCGCTATAGTTTAACGGTTGGGCTATCAAACGAACTCCGAATGCGACGAAAATTGATAGGCGTTCTATCTACACTATAATAAGACCACACGCCAACTTTCAACCCAATTCGAGAACATTTTCCGGCCACTTATAAAAATATTATTTCGGACATGCTGCGGGCGCATGCAAGTGTGTCTGGACTCAGAACGGAAAACGGACGGAACTGAGGGAACCCGGACGGATGTAAGTTTTGAAAACATGATGATGCAATGCACATGATGATATGACAAGATGCAACACGCAAGCGAATGACAAGGCAACAACAGCGAATAACTGGCGGACACCTGGCACATCGGTCTCGGGGCGTTACACTAGGCCTCGCTGGCGTCCACCGCCCTGGTGCTCTGGGCGCGGCGTGGTCAACATGGTCAAGGAACGACTTCCATCGGACGTGGACTGTACGTGGAGAGGCTGACAGCTGGGTCCACGGCCGCAGCAAGGAAGTGCCACCTTATTACGCGGAAAATAATGATTCCTCCACCTGACAGCTGGGACCCACTGGACGGGCCACTGTATTTCATGAAAAAAATGTTTCCCCCTGACTGCTGGGACCCACCAGCTACATTTCGCATGCAAGGACATGCGTCCAGGCAAAAAACACGATTCGCCCCCTAACTGCTGGAACCGACCAGCTACATCTTCGTAGGCAAGGAAGTGCGTGACAGTCGAGACCCACCTGGTCGAAGCATACGTAGCGTTGTCATTCTGGTCGCGAACATGTACGTACATACTGGTCGGTGTAGAGGCGCGCAGATGTCGTAGTAGAGGCGCGCACGTGTCGTAGTAGAGGCGCGCACGTGTCGTAGTAGAGGCACGCACGTAGCATTTACACGTACGTACAGCGGCCAGGGTGCAAGAAAGAAAATACGGCCACATATATGTACATACGGGTGGGGTCTCGAACGCCTACCCACGCATACGTAAGGCCAGGGCTCGTGTACATGGCCGGGTCGGAACGGAGAAACAACGTCGTCGTCGTGTTCATGGGGAGGCAACGGAATGCGTCGTGTTCATGGGGAGGCAACGAAATGCGTCGTGTTCATGGGGAGGCAACATAATGCATCGTGTTCATCGGGAGGGCTTGGACGGAACAGGTGATGGAAACGAGGCCTGGCGTATCGCAGAACGGAGGAAACGGCCTAGTGTTCGACCGACCACGTTCGAAACGGGATCCTGTTCATCGGGAGGGGTCTAGCGTACTACAAAATGGAGGAAACGGACCTCCTACAGTCGAAACGGGGGTCCTGTTGATCGGGAGGGGTGTGGCGTACCGCAAAACGGAGGAAACATACTTGTGTTGGAGCGCTACGGTCGAAACGGGGGTCCTGTTCATCAGGAGGGGTGTGGCGTACCGCAAAACCGGACACCACGGGATACTGTTCATCTCCACCGTTGACCTCCTCCAGCCTCCATGGGCTCCTGTTCATCCAGCCTCCACGGGCTCCTGTTCATCCAGCCTCCACGGGCTCCAGCGTCCACCGCGCACTACTCCACTGGCTACTGTTCAACCACCCCTACACCGTCTACTGTTCATCCAGCCCTCCACATCACGGGGCCCTTTTCAACAACCCCTCCACGGGCACCCCTCCACCGTCTACTGGCCATCCAGCCCTCCACACCACAGGGTCCTGTTCACCACCCCTCCACCTTCTACTGTTTATCCAGCCCTCCACCACACCACGGGGTCCTGTTCATCCACAGGCAACGCCACCGCTCACAGATCATCCAACCCCCCCCCCCCCACAACACTCACTGTTCATTCCATGGATCGGCTTTAGTTAGCAGCAGTAGCGAAGGAATCGCTCGATCGGGTTCAGTTAACAGCCATCGATCGATCGCTCTGGTTCAGTAACGCGTAGCATGCAGTGCAATCGCTCCGGTTCAGTTAGAGCCAATGCCTCGCACACATGTGCGTACGTGTACGAGAGAAACGCGCATCGCTCGGCCCTCGACCTCCCACCGTAACCGGGAACTCCCCGAAATTTTCCTCCCCCTCGCTTCTACCATAGTTTTTTCCGTCATGGACGACCCAAAGAATGTCATGCAGCTGCGTCTCCGGCCCGCCCAGGACGAAAAGCCCATTTTCTGTCATGATTTTTTGTCATAGAAGTAGGAGCCCACCACATCTATGTTCATACGGGGTTTTGTCACGATTACCGTCATAGAAGTGTCATATGTATGATAGAAAAAAATTTCGTTCGGCCAAGAATTTCACGGATGTGTCTTTTTTTGTAGTGTAGGAGTGTGCTAAGAGAGAGGGAGACTCGTGTCTCTGGCAGCCCCAAAACCCCCACCATATATAGGGAAAGGTGAGGGGGCGACGGCCCCCTAGATCCATCTAGAGGGGCGGCGGCGGCCCATCGGGGGGGGGGGGCAGCGGCCCCCTTAGGGTTTCCAAATAGGGGGGCGCCCGCCCCCCGGGGTTCAGGGCCCACCTAGGGTTTCCGTCCCTAGGCGCCTTGGGCCCTTGGGGGCGCACCAGCCCACTAAGGGGCTGGTTCCCACCCAACTACATCCCATTAGGTCCTTCGGGGCAGGTAGACCCTCCTCGTTGACCCCCGGAACACCTTCGGTGGTCCCGGTACAATACCGATAAACCCCAAAACCTTTCCGGTGGCTGAAACTGGACTTCGCATATGTAAATCTTTACCTTCGGACCATTCCGGAACTCCTCTGACGTCCGGGATCTCATCCGGGACTCCGAACAACATTCGGGAACCATGTACATCTATTCCCTATAACCCTAGTGTCATCGAACCTTAAGTGTGTAGACCCTACGGGTTCGGGAACTATGCAGACATGACCGAGACATCTCTCCGGCCAATAACCAACAGCTTGATCTGGATACCCATGTTGGCTCCCACATGTTCCATGATGTCAAGGATTCAATCAATCCCGTATATGATTCCCTTTGTCTACCGGTATAGCACTTGCCCGAGATTCGATCGTCGGTATACCGATACCTTGTTCAATTTCGTTACGGCAAGTCTCTTTACTTGTTCCGTAATACATCATCCCGTGACCAACCCCTTAGTCACATTGAGCTCATTACGATGATGTCTTACCAAGTGGGCCCAGAGATACCTCTCCGTCATATGGAGTGACAAATCCCAGTCTCGATTCGTGCCAACCCAGCAGATACTTTCGGAGATACCCGTAGTGCACCTTTATAGCCACCCAGTTACGTTGTGACGTTTGGCACACCCAAAGCATTCCTACGGTATCTGGGAGTTGCACAATCTCATGGTCTAAGGAAAAGATACTAGACATTAGAACAACTTTAGCATATGAACTACATGATCTTGTGCTAGGCTTAGGATTGGGTCTTGTCCATCACATCATTCTCCTAATGATGTGATCCCCTTGTCAACGACATCCAATGTCCATGGTCAGGAAACCGTAACCACCTATTGATCAACGAGCTAGTCAACTAGAGGCTCACTAGGGACATGTTGTGGTCTATGTATTCACACATGTATTACGATTTCCAGATAACACAATTATAGCATGAACAATAGAAAATTAGCATGAAAAAGGAAATATAATAATAACCATTTTATTATTGCCTCTAGGGCATATTTCCAACAGCCCAAGACGGCGTCACCACCAGAGCCTTTGGCAGGCGAAGACTACTTTTGTCAGGATAACTTGTACTAGTTGTCTCCCTTTGAATTTGGCTGTTGTGGGATCCCTTCCCGCTCAATATTTGGGAAGAGGACCCGGGCCTCTATAAATAGGACTAGGCACCACCATAGTAGGGGCAACTGGTCTGGAGGAGAGGATCCAGATCTTCCTCAAACACACAAGTTCACCAAGCACAAGAACACCTCTCCTCAGGAGGCTGTTCTTTCCTTGTAACTGATCATCCTCAGCCCAAGAGGCAATCCACCACACCACACTGGAGTAGGGTATTACACCACAACAGTGGCCCGAACCAGTATAAATCTTGTGTCTCGTGTTCTTTTGTTCCGTTGAAGCTAGGCTGTGAGATCGTTGAGTGTGCGAGCTAGAGAGGGGGGAGATCTTCGTGCTCACCCCAGTGTTCGAACCTCAAGGGTTTTGCCGAAACCCGATATCCGACATTTGGCACGCCAGGTAGGGGTGCGCCAAAGCCTTCGTATTCATCGATCCACGGCTCATCACTCCACCAACCTCATGGCCGATGCTCGCTGGGCTCGCGCGGAGCGCCGGGCCGCTCTCGCCGCCCGCGTCGCTCAGATGGCCCTAGTCGGCGGGCCTCCCCGTCGTTCTCCGTCACCCACCACCAATGCCATCACCGGTTCGGCGGCAAACAAGCAGTGAGCCTCTTCACTGCATCCCTCTATGTGTCATGACGGCCACACCGCCACCCCATCGCTCACTCTGGCCGGATCGTCATCTCACACTTGCCCTGCACCCACGGATGCGCAGGCCGTGCTGCTCAAGGCACGCGAGGTCCTGCGCTACCGTCCAGTCAACGACCTCTATGAGGACTGGCTGGACCGCATCGCCGAGCTCGTCAGCACCGCGGGAGGCACTTCTGTACCAACCCTCTCGCTGCCTCGCCCGCCCCCAGCTGCGGGCGTTGTGGCTCACGAAGCTCCACCACCTCCTCCGCAACAAGACGACGCCCTCGCACCAAGGCGTGCAGCTCACGGTGTGCCTACGCCTCTCCCACGTCAGGACGGCGCCCTCACTCCAAGGTGTGCGGCCCCGTGGCGCGACCCACCACGCCACGTGCCCGCGCACAAAGAAAGAAGCTGCAGGAGATTCCCCATCCACAAGGAAACGCTCCACCACTCCCAGCTCCGCTGCGCCAAGATTGCTTACTGCGATAGGGCCATGCGCCGCATGTCGTGGTAGCGTAGGGGGACCACGACCAAGCTATGCCTACATGACGGGCCGCGGTGGCCACGGCGGGCTGCCGCGCCTTCACTCCTGAGTTGCGTAGCGTCGTCTGGCCGGGCATGTTCAAGCTAGATCTGCCTCCTCACTACGATGACACCCCCGACCCTACGGATTTTCTGCAGCTCTACAAGCTAAGCGTCAAAACGGCCAACGGCGACGAAAAGGTCATGGCGAATTGGTTTCCCATGGCTCTCAAGGATGGCGCCCGCTCATGGCTCCTGAACCTGTCCCCTGGCTCGATCTCCTCCTGGGGCGAGATGCGCGACCGCTTCATCGCCAACTTCTAGGGCACTCGTGACTGCCCCCCGGTTGCGGGTGACCTGCGACACATCAAGCAACAACCAGGAGAAACCCTGCAGAAATACATCCAATTCTTCAACAGCGCGCGAATCAAGATCCCCAAGGTAACGGATGAGGCCATCATCTTGATGTCTACTACACAACCTTCTTCTTGTAGACGTTGTTGGGCCTACAAGTGCAAAGGTTTGTAGGACAGTAGCAAATTTCCCTCAAGTGGATGACCTAAGGTTTATCAATCCGTAGGAGGCGTAGGATGAAGATGGTCTCTCTCAAGCAACCCAGCAACCAAATAACAAAGAGTCTTGTGTCCCCAACACACCCAATACAATGGTAAATTGTATAGGTGCACTAGTTCGGTGAAGAGATGGTGAAACAAGTGGTATATGGATAGTGGATAAAGGTACTTGTAATCTGAAATTATAAAAACAGCAAGGTAATGAATGATAAAAGTGAGCGTAAACGGTATTGCAATGCTAGGAAATAAGGCCTAGGGTTCATACTTTCACTAGTGTAAGTCCTCTCAACAATACTAACATAATTGGATCATAAAACTATCCCTCAACATGCAACAAAGAGTCACTCCAAAGTCACTAATAGCGGAGAACGAATGAAGAGATTATGGTAGGGTATGAAACCACCTCAAAGTTATTCTTTCCAATCAATCCGTTGGGCTATTCCTATAAGTGTCACAAACAGCCCTAGAGTTCGTACTAGAATAACACCTTACGACACAAATCAACAAAAACCCTAATGTCACCTAGATACTCCAATGTCACCTCAAGTATCCGTGGGTATGATTATACGATATGCGTCACACAATCTCAGATTCATCTATTCAACAAACACATAGGACCTCAAAGAGTGCCCCAAAGTTTCTACCAGAGAATCATGATGAAAACGTGTGCCAACCCTTATGCATAGGTTCATGGGAAGAACCCGCAAGTTGATCACCAAAACATACATCAAGTGAATCATGTGATATCCCATTGTCACCACAGATATCCACGGCAAGACATACATCAAGTGTTCTCAAATCTTTAAAGACTCATCCGATAAGATTACTTCAAAGGGGAAAGTCGATTCATTACAAGAGAGAAGATGGGGAGGAGAAACATAAGATCCAACTATAATAGCAAAGCTCGCGATACATCAAGATTGTGCCAAATCAAGAATACGAGAGAGACAGATCAAGCACATAGCTATTGGTACATACCCTCAGCCCCGAGGGAGAACTACTCCCTCCTCGTCATGGAGAGCACCAGGATGATGAAGATGGCCACTGGAGAAGGATTGCCCCCTCCGGCTGGGTGCCAGAACGGGTCTAGATTGGTTTTCTGTGGCTACGGAGGCTTCTGGAGGTGGAACTCCCGATCTATTCTCTGTTCTGGAAGTTTTAGGGTATATGGAGTTATATAGGCAGAAGAAGCACATCAGGGGAGCCACGAGGGCCCCACAAGGCAGGGGGCACCCCAAGGGGGGTGGGCGCGCCCCCTACCCTCGTGAGCTCCTCCTTCCTTGTGTCCAAGTCCATCGGGTGGCTTTCGTTCCAAAAATAACTTCTCCAGTTGATTTCGTTCCGTTTCGACTCCGTTTGATATTCCTTTTCTTCGAAACACTGAAATAGGCATAAAAAAACAAATCTCGGTTGGGCCTCCGGTTAATAGGTTAGACCCAAAAATGATATAAAAGTGCATAATAAAGCCCAATATTGCCCAAAATAGTAGATAATATAGCATGGAGCAATCAAAAATTATAGATACGTTGGAGACGTATCAAGCATGCCCAAGCTTAATTCCTGCTCGTCCTCGAGTAGGTAAATGATAAAAAGATAATTTTTTATGTGGAATGCTAGTTGGCATAATTTCAATGTAATTCTTCTTACTTGTGATATGAATATTCAGATCCGAAAGATTCAAGACAAAAGTTCATATTGACATAAAAATAATAATACTTCAAGCATACTAACTAAGCAATTTTGTCTTCTCAAAATAACATGGCCAAAAAAGTTATCCCTACAAAATCATATAGTCTGCCTATGCTCTATCTTCACCACACAAAATATTTAAATCATGCTCAACCCCGATGACAAGCCAAGCAATTGTTTCATAATTTTGATGTTCTCAAACTTTTTCAATCTTCACGCAATACATGAGCGTGAGCCATGGACATAGCACTATAGGTGGAATAGAATGGTGGTTGTGGAGAAGACAAAAAGGGAGAAGATAGTCCCACATCAACTAGGCATATCAACGGGCTATGGAGATGCCCATGAATAGATATCAATGTGAGTGAGTAGGGATTGCGATGCAAAGGAATCACTAGAGCTATAAGTATATGAAAGCTCAACAAAAGAAACTAGTGGGTGTGCATCCAACTTGCTTGCTCATGAAGACCTAGGGCATTTTGAGGAAGCCCATCATTGGAATATACAAGCCAAGTTATATAATGAAAGATTCCCACTAGTATATGAAAGTGACAACATAGGAGACTCTCTATCATGAAGATCATGGTGCTACTTTGAAGCACAAGTGTGGTAAAAAGATAGTAGCATTGTCCCTTCTCTCTTTTTCTCTCATTTTTTATTTTTTATTTTTTTATTTGGCCTTCTCTTTTTTTATGGCCTCTTTTTTTTGGAGCTTCTTTGGCCTCTTTTTTTTCATTCGGAGTCTCATCCCGACTTGTGGGGGAATCATAGTCTCCATCATCCTTTCCTCACTGGGACAATGCTCTAATAATGATAATCATCACACTTTTATTTTCTTACAACACAAGATTTACAACTCGATACTCAAGACAAGATATGACTCTATGTGAATGCCTCCGGCGGTGTACCGGGATGTGCAATGATGCATGAGTGACATGTATGAATAATTTTGAATGGTGGCTTTGCCACAAATACGATGTCAACTACATGATCATGCAAAGCAATATGACAATGATCAAGCGTGTCATAATAAACGGAACGGTGGAAAGTTGCATGGCAATATATCTCGGAATGGCTATGGAAATGCCATAATAGGTAGGTATGGTGGCTGTTTTGAGGAAGGTAAATGGTGGGTTTATGGTACCGGCGAAAGGTGCCCGGTACTAGAGAGGCTAGCAAGGGTGGAAGGGTGAGAGTGCGTATAATCCATGGACTCAACATTAGTTATAAAGAACTCATATACTTATTGCAAAAATCTACAAGTTATGAAAGCAAAGTATTACGCACATGCTCCTAGGGGGATAGATTGGTAGGAAAATACCGTCGCTCGTCCCCGACCGCCACTCATAAGGAGGACAATCAATAAATAAATCATGCTCTGACTTCATCACATAACGGTTCACCATACGTGCATGCTACGGGAATCACAAACTTCAACACAAGTATTTCTCAAATTCATAACCACTCAACTAGCATGACTCTAGTATCACCATCCTCATATCTCAAAACAATTATCAAGCATCAAACTTCTCATAGTATTCAACACACTCATAAGAAAGTTTTATGATTAATCTTGTATGCCTAGCATATTAGGGTTTTAAGCAAATTACCATGATATTTAAGACTCTCAAATAATCTAAGTGAAGCATGAGAGTTCATCTATTTCTTCAAAATAAAACTACCACCATGCTCTAAAAGATATAAGTGAAGCACTAGAGCATCGACAAACTACTCCGAAAGATATAAGTGAAGATCAATGAGTAGTTGAATAATTATGCAACCATGTGAAGACTCTCTAACATTTAATAATTTCATATCTTGGTATTTTATTCAAACAGAAATCAATGCAAAACAAAATGGCATCTACGAATAGCAAACATTATGTGAAGAAGCAAAAACTTAGGATCAACCGATACTAACCGATAGTTGTTGAAGAAGAAAGGTGGGATGCCAACCGGGGCATCCCCAAGCTTAGACGCTTGAGACTTCTTGAAATATTATCTTGGGGTGCCTTGGACATCCCCAAGCTTGAGCTTTTGTGTCTCCTTAATTTCTCTCATATCACGGTCTCCCTAAATCTCAAAAGCTTCATCCACACAAAACTCAACAAGGACTCGTGAGATAGGTTAGTACAAACCATTGCAAAAAT
The DNA here is from genome assembly GCA_034509565.1 of Triticum monococcum. Taxonomy (NCBI): domain Eukaryota; kingdom Viridiplantae; phylum Streptophyta; class Magnoliopsida; order Poales; family Poaceae; genus Triticum; species Triticum monococcum. The sequence continues at coordinate 245,163,383 of CM067846.1, read as the reverse complement.
CTTATCATACTCTACTGTAGCAAATCACTAAAATTATTATTCAACATTGCATACTAAATGTCTCTGCATATTTAATAGTCCTATCCTCAAATATAATCATTAAAGAAGCAAACATATGGAAACATAACAGCAATCTGCCTAAACAGGATAGTCTGTAAAGAATGCTGCAACATCCATACTTACCTAGCTCCAAAAATAATGAAAGAAAATTCACACTGTAGTAAATTTATCAGAGCTTAATATGCAAAAGGTTTCAACATTTTATCACATTCTGACTTTTCTAGGGAATTATTGCAACAGCGGTAAACTTTCTGTTTTCAAACAGCAACATGTATACTTGTAACATAGGCATAGTAAAGGCTATCAATGCCACTTTTATTAAAATAAAAGATGCAAAACATTGTTATAAATAACAGAAAGCAAATCCTAAAAAAAATTTGAGGCTCCAAGCAAAACACATATCATGTGGTAAATAAAAATATAGCTCCAAGTAAAGTTACCGATGAACGAAGACGAAAGAGGGGATGCCTTCCGGGGCATCCCCAAGCTTAGGATCTTGGCTATCCTTGAATATTACCTTGGGGTGCCTTGGGCATCCCCAAGCTTAGGCTCTTGCCACTCCTTATTCCATAATCCATCAAATCTTTACCCAAAACATGAAAACTTCACAACACTAAACTTAAAGTAGAAAACTCGTAAGCTCCGTTAGTATAAGAAAGTAAATCACCACTTCAAGGTACTGTAATGAACTCATTCTTTATTTATATTGGTGTTAAACCTACTGTATTCCAACTTATCTTTGGTTTATAAACTATTTTACTAGCCATAGATTCATCAAAATAAGTAAACAACACATGAAAAACAGAATCTGTCAAAAACAGAACAGTCTGTAGTAATCTGAATCAAACGTATACTTCTGGAACTCATAAAATTCTCAAATAAATTGATGGACCTGAGGAATTTATCTATTAATCATCTTAAAAAATAATTAACTAAATAGCACTCTCCAAATAAAAATGGAAGTAGTTCTCGTGAGCGCTAAAGTTTCTGTTTTTTACAGCATGATCAACAAGACTTTCCCCAAGTCTTCCCAAAGGTTCTACCTGGCACAAACACTAATTAAAAGCATAAAACCACATCTAAACAGAGGATAGATGAATTATTTATTACTAAACAGGAACAAAAAGCAAGGAACAAAAATAAAATTGGGTTGCCTCCCAACAAGCGCTATCGTTTAATGCCCCTAGCTAGGCATGATAATGACAATGATGCTCACATAAAGGATAAGAATTGAAACATAAAGAGAGCATCATGAAGAATATGACTAGCACATTTAAGCCTAACCCACTTCCTATGCATAGGGATTTTGTGAGAAAACAACTTCTGGGAACAAGAATCAACTTTCATAGGAGGGTAAAACGAGCTTAACTTCAAAATTTTAAGCACATAGAGAGGAAACTTGATATTATTGCAATTCCTACAAGCATATATTCCTCCCTCATAATAATTTTCAGTAGCATCATGAATAAATTCTACAATATAACCAGCACCTAAAGAATTCTTTTCATGATCTACAAGCATAGAAAATTTACGACTCTAAACACAAGCAAATTTCTTCTCAGTCGGAATAGTGGAAGTATCATAAGAGACTTGAATACTATAATTTGTTTCCACATTAAAAGAGTAATGTTTAGAGAAAGGGTACTCACAATCATGACAAGTTTTATAAATATAATCATCACTACTCTTTATAGCATAAGTTTCATCACATTAATCATCATAAGTAGCAACTTTGTTGTTATCATACAAACTTTGCATATCAAAACTTGGAAGACTAAAAATATCATCTTCATTAAACGTAGCATCCCCAAGCTTGGGACCAACATTAATTGCAGCAAATATATTCTCAAATATGTCATCCTCATCAAACATAGCTTCCCCAAGCTTGGGCCTTTTCATATCATAAGCATAATCACTCTCATCATTAATAGTATGGATAACACCAATAGTATAGCAATTATATTCTTCCAAGCAAGTGCCAAAAAGATTTTCGAGATCATAGGAAGTATCATTATCTTCCTCAATTATATTTTCATGAGGCACAATAGTAATAGGAGCAGCATTATTTGGGAGAGATATTTTTTTACCTCTCTTCCTTTTTCTTTTCTTCTTCTTCACCACATCATGTGTGGGTTCATTCCTCTTTTTGGAGCTCCTTATTAATGAGACTGGTTGAATAGGAGGCTCCTCCTCGTTACCTGATTCATCATAAGAAATAATAGGAGGATATTGGGAAGTATCTTCCCTTTCATTAGTATTCTCTTCATCTTCTCTTTGTTTTCTTTTCTTTATGTAGTTGGCAATATAAGGATTTTCAATACAATTCACCGCACAATACATATAAATTTCCTCTAGATCAAAACCAAGAAGTTTATAACGGGCAAATTCCAGAAGATAGTTAGTTATACGTTTCATTTCTTCATAGCCCATAAGCAAACTAAGTTCATTATAGTGTGCAAGGGAAATCAAGTCATCACAATTTTTGGACACGATTAGATCATGAAACAATTTGCACCGGATAACTAAATGACCACTTTCATTGCAAAGTCCACAAGTACGACCAAGGAAATTTAAATTTTCAGCACAATCATCTAGCCTTTCTTGCAACAATTTACTTTCTAAGTACTTATGCCTCATGCAATATCTATCTTCCCTATTTGGTGTGTACTTACAAACCCAATGCACTCCACAAAAATTGACATGTTTATAGGAGACATTTTCATCATAACTAGTGCAATCATCATTAGTATAATGGATATTCAAAGAATTCGTACTAACAACACTACAATCATACTCATAATTCAAAGATGTAGTGCCAAACATTTTATAGATTTCTCCTTCTAGCACTTGAGCACAATTATCCTTTCCATCATACTCATGAAAGATATTAAAAAGGTGAAGCGTATGAGACAAACTCAATTCCATTTTTATAGTTTTCTTTTATAAACTAAACTAGTAATAAAACAAGAATCTAAAAGACTCGATTGCAAGATCTAAAGATATACCTTCAAGCGCTAACCTCCCCGGCAACGGCGCCCGAAAAGAGCTTGATGTCTACTACACAACCTTCTTCTTGTAGACGTTGTTGGGCCTCCAAGTGTAGAGGTTTGTAGGACAGTAGCAAATTTCCCTCAAGTGGATGACCTAAGGTTTATCAATCCGTAGGAGGCGTACGATGAAGATGGTCTCTCTCAAGCAACCCTGCAACTAAATAACAAAGAGTCTCTTGTGTCCCCAACACACCCAATACAATGGTAAATTGTATAGGTGCACTAGTTCGGCGAAGAGATGGTGAAACAAGTGGTATATGGATGGTAGATAAAGGTATTTGTAATCTGAAATTATAAAAAAAGCAAGGTAATGAATGATAAAGGTGAGCGTAAACGGTATTGCAATGCTAGGAAATAAGGCCTAGGGTTGTACTTTCACTAGTGTAAGTCCCCTCAACAATACTAACATAATTGGATCATAAAACTATCCAAAGTCACTAATAGTGGAGAACGAACGAAGCGATTATGTTAGGGTATGAAACCACTTCAAAGTTATTTTTTCCAATCAATCCGTTGGGCTATTCCTATAAGTGTCACAAACAGCCCTAGAGTTCCTACTAGAATAACACCTTAAGACACAAATCAACCAAAACCCTAATGTCACCTAGATACTCCAATGTCACCTCAAGTATCCGTGGGTATGATTATACGATATGCGTCACACAATCTCAGATTCATCTATTCAACCAACACATAGGACCTCAAAGAGTCCCCCAAAGTTTCTACCGGAGAATCACGACGAAAACGTGAGCCAACCCCTATGCATAGGTTCATGGGCGGAACCCGCAAGTTGATCACCAAATCATACATCATGTGAATCACGTGATATCCCATTGTCACCACAGATATCCACGGCAAGACATACATCAAGTGTTCTCAAATCTTTAAAGACTCAATCCGATAAGATTACTTCAAAGGGGAAACTTGATTCATTACAAGAGAGAAGAGGGGGAGGAGAAACATAATATCCAACTATAATAGCAAAGCTCGTGATACATCAAGATCGTGCCAAATCAGGAACACGAGAGAGAGAGAGAGAGATCAAACACATAGCAACTGGTACATACCCTCAGCCCAGAGGGAGAACTACTCCCTCCTCGTCATGGAGAGCACCGAGATGATGAAGAAGGCCATCGGAGATGGATCGCCCTCCAGCAGGGTGCCGGAATGGGTCTATATTGGTTTTCGGTGGCTACGGAGGCTTCTGGCAGCGGAACTCCCGATCTATTCTCCATTCTGGAAGTTTTAGGGTATATGGAGTTATATAGGCATAAGAAGCACGTTAGGGGAGCCACGAGGGCCCCACGAGGCAGGGGGCACGCCCCAGGGGGGTGGGCGCGCCCCCTACCCTCGTGGGCTCCTCCTTCCTTCCTTGACGTGGGGTCCAAGTCCATCGGGTGGCTTTCGTTCCAAAAATAACTTGTCCAGTTGATTTCGTTCCGTTTCGACTCCGTTTGATATTCCTTTTCTTCGAAACACTGAAATAGGCATAAAACAACAAATCTGGGTTGGGCCTCCGGTTAATAGGTTAGTCCCAAAAATGATATAAAAGTGTATAATTATGCCCAATTTTGCCCAAAACAGTGGATAATATAGCATGGAGCAATTAAAAATTATAGATATGTTGGAGACGTATCACATCTCAGCGTTCTCCGACGGCGTCCACGACGTCAAGATGAAGGAGGAGCTCGCCATCCATGAAGAGTTGTGCACGACCTTGGAGCTGTTCAACATTGCAACCTAGTGTGCAAGAGCTGAGGAGGGGCGCCTCTACCTCCTCGAGATTCCTGCTGCGGATCAAGAGGAGAAGAAGGCCAAGGCCAAGGATGTGATGCATAAAGCAGTGGCCGTGCTCTGGGCAGAACCAGACACCAAGCGTGCCCGAGATCTTCCCGAGTCGTCCAAGGGTAGCCGCACATTCTGCGCCTTCCACAACGTGCGCAGGCACAACACTAAGGACTTTCAAGAGCTCAGGGCCATTCGAGATGGACACTTCGGTCGATGCCCCAAGCGCAATGACCGGGGCTATGGCCGAGGAGGTGGACTTGGTGGAGGATGTTGGGACGACAATGGGCCCCGCCAAGAGTGGAGCGACCAACCTCGCAAGGATCGTTGGCAGGACCAACCTTGTGAGGGTGCCTGGAGGGACCAGCCCCATGAGGACCGTCCTCAGGGCAACCTTGGTCTCCCTCCGCTGTCGCCGCCAAGAAGGAGCGACGACAATCAACAAGACGAGGGGGCCGGGAGCTTCTAAGAGCCACGAGCTATCGCGTGCATCTTGGGCAGAGCTCAAGCCCCAGCCTCTCAGCGCGTCTTCAAGCAGTTTGCTCATGAGGTGAACGCAGTCCTCCCCAGGCTCGAGGCCACACGCCCGCTCAGATGGTCCAAGTACGCCATCAGCTTTAGCTCGGTAGACCACCTCAAGTGCGCGGCAACGGCCGGCGTTCTCCCGATGCTCTATTCACCCATCATCAGCAATGTCCAAGTCACCAAGACCCTCATCGATGGCGGTGCAGGGCTCAACGTCCGGTCCGTCGAGACTTTCGACAGCCTTCAAGTGCCATACGATCAGCTCCAGCCTACCAAGCCTTTCTCAGGAGTGACTGACGGCTCTACCACCCCGATAGGGCTGGTTCCTCTCCCTGTCACCTTCGGTCAACGCGACAACTACCACACCGCGCTCATCGACTTCGACGCCGCCCACATCCATCTGTCATACGATGCCATTCTCGGGTACCCAGCACTGGCCAAATACATGGCAATCGCCCACCATGGCTACAATGTCCTCAAGATGCCCGGAAGTGGCAGAATCATCACCATCACCTACGAAGAAAGGGACGCGGTGTGCTCGCTTGAGCGCGCCTTCAAGCTGCGTCACTCGAAGATCCCGACAGCAACGCAGCGCAGTACCCTCCCGAGGGCAACCCCAAGAAGAAGAAGTAGCTGCTCCACACTGGGCCTCGAGGGAGCAGCAACTTAGGCGGCACCACTTTAGGATCTACGCCCGCGCCTAGGGCGCCTCCCTCCCGCACATAGGTAGGTGCGCCCGGCGCCGTCCTCGGGCAGGGCTTGGGGGCTCTCTTCTGGAGGGCCTTAAACCTAGCCAACATCATGAGGGAGGCGCTCGGGCACGACATGGAGGCGTGCTTCGCAGCATGTTTCCCTCAGGAGGGAGCCAGGCGAAGAGCGCCTGCTGCTCAGGAGTTCATCAACGAGGCATCTGAGGAGCTTCAGGAACCAAGAGCAATAGGCGGTGACCACCGCCCACCTGGCATTGCTCCCCACCTAAGCAAGGGTGATGAGCTACGCGTCTGCATCTACATCCCAGGGCTCAACCGGGCCGCATCTCAGGAGTGCTTCTGGCCTTTGCGTGTTGGATGCTGCGAGGGTCCACGTCATAGCTACGTTCGCATGCCTTTCGGCCTGCCGAGCATGGCTGCTGCCTTCCAGCGCAACCTAAAGAGCGTCATGGTGGGTTAGGAGGACAGGCATCACACAGTCCTGGCGGAAATGGAGACGATCTTCCGGAGGCCGCCCGAGCCTCTAGAGCCTCCCGAGGCTTAGGGCTTCAGCGGCCCGTGAGAGGCGACTTCTTCGCTACACGTCTTCCGCTACGCCAACACCCCTTCGGCAACCAAACCAGGTGACATCTTTCGAAGTTCATTTAGCTGGGAGCGCCCCCAGGGCTACATCATCCGCAGGCCGCGTGGGTCCATCCCTGCGGCATGTATCTGCTTGCATTTTCAATTCACTCTGCTGGGAGCGCCCCTCGGGCAGCATCATCCCCAGGCCGCTCGGGTCCGACCCAGTGGCATGTCTCGTTCCTGCTTTGAACTAAGCCAGTTTGCTTCTCACACATAAGCTATCTATGGTTATCACATGCTTGATTGTCACCCACCAAGGGAGCTGCGCGTGGATTGTCTTTCTTTAGGATCCTTCGCATAAGAAGGCTAGGCACGGCGTCTGTGCTTGGGCCCGTCCCTGCAGCGTCAATAAATCCAACGACTGAGCTCTGTCTGGCGGGCCGGCCCCATTCATGTCACCTCCTAGGGTCGTTGGTGCTTGGCCTTCTCGTGCGATAGCCTCAGGAAATCCTTCTGGCATAGGTTGTCTAACCATATCGCAGGACCACCACAGCCATCAAGAATCAAGATCAGGCGCAACCCACCTTGAGGTCGGGCCTCGTGAGTCCCGCGCTGGCTCACGAGTGCCCAGATACACCTCCTCCAGCCCTGCCGTGCAAGCCACGTGTCAGAGTGGGGTTGTACACACCCCGGGGGCTCTACTCAGAGGGAGCCCCCTCCCACGCACCAGTGGAAGCACCATGCTCAGCGCTGGTAGTCGATACTGCCGAGGAGTGGCTATGCCGATGCAAGTGCGGAAGCGCCATGGTCCTTCCTGGTGATAAACAACTAAGGGTGGCCTCACAGCCGTACCAACCTCAGGGAGCCTTCGGGCTCGGTGTCTGGCCTCATCACAACACCTCCCCACAGGAGAGTCGCGCGAGGGGATTGGGCACGAGGGCTATGCTCGGGTCACGCCCAAGCATATGCCACCCTGCCAGGTCCCTCAGACTAGGTTGTCGTGTGCCCTCCCAAGTGGAGCTAAGGTACGAAGGTCATTTGAACATCAAGGGGGACTCCTGAGCATCACGACTCAGGAGCCTAACTGACCATGTAGCCCCTTAGTCCTTGGTCCGTGTTGGTTATCCGGTTGGCCCAATGGCAGCTGAGGTATGCGCGGGGTCGGGCTCTGCCGACGTAGAACACTAAACCTACCCTTGCATCTCCTTTCCACAAGCTATTTGCGCGTCAAGGGGGGCTCATAAGCATCGCGACTCAGGAGCCTAACTGACCACGTAGCCCATCATTCCTTGGTCCGTCCTGGTGATCCGGTTGGCCCAATGGCGGTTGAGGTATGCGCGGGGTCGGTCTCTGCCGATGTAGAACGTAAAGCAAATGGGAAGGAAATCGCAAAATCTCAAAGCAAATATTACAAGAGATATTGTTCTCCGAATATCAAACACAAGTTTAAACTCTTCCGCGAGGCACGCTACATGCTGCAGGAGTTTCAACAGGAAAGGAGCCGCAAGCCAGTCATCCCTGGACACCGCCGGTGCCCGCAAGAGGCGCCCCCTCCTGGATGGCGTCGCCTTCGCCTGTACCGCTGGTTGAAGGCGTGGAGCCTAAGGCGCGGAACCTCTGCATCAGGGTCTCCACCTGACCCTTCATGGCTACGGCGGCAGCTGCGTAGCACTCGTCATCCGTAGGCTCCAGCAGCTCGTCAAGGAAGGCGACATGATCGCGAAGATGGAGGTGGCTGAAGACATGCGTCAGCGTGGCTGAAGGAAGGACGTGAGCCTCTTCCTCTGCCATGGGGCCGATGCCGCTCACGACTTCCTCAAGCACCTCGACCAAGTAGGGAAGCAACTGGGCGGGGCCGTCCCCGTCGGTGGCCAGCGGTTTCTCCAGGCCCTTCTCATAAAGTGTCTTCAGCGCCTCATTAGCCCTGTCCTGGAGGAGCGCAAATGCCGCGCGGTCCTCGGCCAGAACCTTCACCTTGGCATCGAGTTCGGCTTTCTCCGCCTACACCTTTCGCTCCAGCTCCTCCAGCTGGCCGCGCTCGGCGGCCTGTGCGTGCGGCAACTGCTCCAGCTCGGCGTCGCGACCCTTGATGGTGTCCTCCCGCGCCTTCATCCTCGCTTCCTCTGCCTTACGGCCGCGAGCATCTTCTGCAGGCTCTTCACGCAGGGCCTTCAGCTCGGCCTCCAGCACCTGGCAGCGACCTTGGGTGGCTTCAACATCCTTCAGCGCCGCCTCGCGAGCAGCTGTTGCCTGAGCTGCGGCTCGCTTCTCCCCCTCGGAGGTCGCCGCGGCCTGGCTCAGCGCCGCTCGAACGGACTCGTCAGGATGAAGCCAACCAGAGACTAGCTCCAAGCGCCCAGCCGCCAGGAGGGGCTCGGCGCCCTGAAGATCTTCTCGCAGCCGGGCCATCTTAGAAAGGGCCCGCTCCAGGACGTGAGAAGTAGAGGAACCTAGGGTCAGCAACACGGCAGAAGGAGGAGGAAGAGGAGTCGTCGTCATAATGGCCTGGGAAGCAGGAGGCTCCTGAGCCTCTGGGGCCCCAGCACCTGAGCCGGATGTTGGCACCTCCGGGACTAGTGGGGCCTCGGGGGCTAACCTCTCCCAAGAATGCTCCACCCCGCCTCGTGAGAGTGATCGGGCTGAAGAAGCACGAGGGCCGTCTCCACCTTCACTCATGGAGAGGGGTGAGGCCGCAGGAGGCGACATGGGCTCAAGCGGTACCACCTCGCCATCCATTCTCCTCTTCGTTGCAGGCCTAGTTACACAACGAAGAAGAAGAGTCAGAAGCAAGCATCAGAAGCAAGAACAAGGCGGGACAAGAACTGTTACTGATCCACCATGGCATAGTCCCTCCGCTTCGGGAGCTTCAAACCAAGAGCTTTGCGACCCGAGGCATGGGTGCTCCAGCTCCGGGAGCAGAAGCAGGGGCAGCAGCTAGGCCGGAAGCAGCTCCAGGCGATGGTGAGGCAGGAGCGTCGTCCCGGGAAAGGAGCGCTATCCTGCTCTTTGTCGAAACCACGGGCGGCTCCCCCTTCTCCGGGAGGATATCGCCCTCGCCATCGTCGTTAGGAAGGAAGTGGAGGATGTCGGCCTTGCGCAAACGGGAGGTCTCCCCCATCTCCTCGGGGGCTGCCTCTGGGTCACGCTCTTCGTCCTCCTCTCCGTCCCTGCGGGACTCACCAGAAGATACGTCCAGTGTCGCCGTCGCCGCAGGGACCGCTGAAGGCGCTGGCGGCAGCAGGCCGCGCCCGTCAAATGTGGGCATGGCGGCCGCGACCTGCGCCCCATCCTTCCGGAGGGACAAGGGAGCGTGGGGATTTGGCGGATGCTCTTGGTCGTCTCTGACAAGGAGACTGAGGGCCGCCGCCAGCTCCTCGTCCGACAAGGCCTTCGGGCTCAAGCGGAGCTTGTCTTCTCTAGCCTCACGCATCCACAGGGGGCGCGAGTGCGCCTGGAGTGGAGCCACCCGCTGCGCCAAGAATTCCTTCAGGAGCATGGCCCCCTGCTACCTCTTGAGCACTTGCGCTGCATTTCCCTTGAAGAGGAAAGGGTGATGCAGCAAAGTAGCGTTAGTATTTCCCTCAGTTTTTGAGAACCAAGGTATCAATCCAGTAGGAGGCCGCGCACAAGTCCCTCGCACCTACACAAACAAACAAATCCTCGCAACCAACGCGATAAGGGGTTGTCAATGCCTACACGGTCACTTACGAGAGTGAGATCTGATAGATATGATAATATTTTTGGTATTTTTATGATAAAGAGAAATAAAAGATTTGAAGTAAAATAAATGGCAAAGGAAATAACTAAGTATTGGAAGATTAATATGATGGAAGATAGACCCGGGGGCCATATGTTTCAGTAGTGGCTTCTCTCAAGAGCATAAGTATTCACGGTGGGTAAACAAATTACTGTTGAGCAATTGACAGAATTGAGCATAGTTATGAGAATATCTAGGTATGATCATGTATATAGGCATCACGTCCGAGACAAGTAGACTGACTCCTGCATGCATCTAGTACTATTACTCCACACATAGACCGCTATCCAGCATGCATCTAGAGTATTAAGTTCAAGACAAAAGAGTAACGCTTTAAGAAAGATGACATGATGTAGAGGGATAAACTCATGCAATATGATATAAACCCCATCTTGTTATCCTCGATGGCAACAATACAATACGTGCCTTGCTGCCCCTAGTGTCACTAGGAAAGGACACCGCAAGATTGAACCCAAAGCTAAGCACTTCTCCCATTGCAAGAAAGATCAATCTAGTAGGCCAAAGCAAACTGATAATTCAAAGAGACTTGCAAAGATAACCAATCATACATAAAAGAATTCAGAGAAGATTCAAATATTGTTTATAGATAAACTTGATCATAAACCCTCAATTCATCAGTCTCAACAAACACATCGCAAAAGAAGATTACATCGAATAGATCCCCACAAGAGAGGGGGAGAACTTTGCATTGAGATCCAAAAACAGAGAAGAAGCCATCTAGCTAATAACTATGGACCCGTAGGTCTGAAGTAAACTACTCACACTTCATCGGAGAGGCTATGGTGTTGATGTAGAAGCCCTCCATGATCGATGCCCCCTCCGGCGGAGCTCCGGAAAAGGCCTCAAGATGGGATCTCGTGGATACAGAAAGTTACGGCAGTGGAATAAGGGTTTTGGCTCCGTATCTGGTAGTTTGGGGGTACGTAGGTATATATAGGAGGAAGGACTACGTCGGTGGAGCAACATGGGTCCCATGAGGGTGGAGGGCGTGCCTGGGGGGTAGGCGCGCCCCCCTACCTCGTGCCCTCCTCGTTGATTTATTGACGTAGGGTCCAAGTGCTCTGGATCATGTTCGTTCCGAAAATCATGTTCCCGAAGGTTTCATTCCACTTGGACTCCCTTTGATATTCTTTTTCTGCGAAACCCTAACATAGGCAAAAAAACAGCAATTCTGGGCTGGGCCTCCGGTTAATAGGTTAGTCCCAAAAATAATATAAAAGTGTATAATAAAGCCCGATAATGTCCAAAACAGAATATAATATAGCATGGAACAATAAAAATTTATAGATACGTTGGAGACGTATCAAGCATCCCCAAGCTTAATTCTTGCTCGTCCTCGAGTAGGTAAATGATAAAACAGAATTTTTGATGTGGAATGGTACTTGGCATAATTTCAATGTAATTCTTCTTAATTGTGGTATGAATATTCAGATCCGAAAGATTCAAGACAAAAGTTCAATATTGACATAGAAATAATAATACTTCAAGCATACTAACTAAGCAATTATGTCTCTTCAAAATAACATGGCCAAAGAAAGTTATCCCTACAAAATCATATAGTCTGGCTATGCTCTATCTTCACCACACAAAGTATTTAAATCATGCACAACCCCGATGACAAGCCAAGCAATTGTTTCATACTTTTGGTGTTCTCAAACGTTTTCAATCTTCACGCAATACATGAGCGTGAGCCATGGACATAGCACTTTAGGTGGAATAGAATGGTGGTTGAGGATGGTACAAAAAAAGGGAAGACAGTCTCACATCAACAAGGCGTATCAACGGGCTATGGAGATGCCCATCAATAGATATCAGTGTGAGTGAGTAGGGATTGCCATGCGACGGATGCACTAGAGCTATAAGTATATGAAAGCACAACAAAAGGAACTAAGTGGGTGTGCATCCAACTCGCTTGCTCACAAAGACCTTGGGCATTTTGAGTAAGCCCATCATTGGAATATACAAGCCAAGTTCTATAATGAAAAATCCCACTAGTATATGAAAGTGATAACATAGGAGACTCTCTATTATGAAGATCATGGTGCTACTTTGAAGCCCAAGTGTGATAAAAGGATAGTAGCATTATCCCTTCTCTCTTGTTCTCTCATATTTTTTTATTTGGGCCTTTCTTTCTTATGGCCTCTTTTTTTTGGCTTGTTTAGCCTTTTTTTATTATTTTATTTTTCGTCCGGAGTCTCATCCCGACTTGTGGGGGAATCATAGTCTCCATCATCCTTTCCTCACAGGGACAATGCTCTAAAAATGAGATCATCACACGTTTATTTACTTACAACTCAACAATTACAACTCGATACTTAGAACAAACTATGACTCTATGTGAATGCCTTCGGCGTTGTACCGGGATATGCAATGAATCAAGAGTGACATGTATGAAAGAATTATGAATGGTGGCTGTGCCACAAATACAATGTCAACTACATGATCATGCAAAGCAATATGACAATGATGGAGCGTGTCATAGTAAACAGAACGGTGGAAAGTTGCATGGCAATATATCTCGGAATGGCTATGGAAATGCCATGATAGGTAGGTATGGTGGCTGTTTTGAGGATGGTATATGGTGGGTGTATGATACCGGCAAAAGGTGCGCGGTATTAGAGAGGCTAGCAATGGTGGAAGGAAGGAAAGTGCGTATGATCCATGGACTCAACCTTAGTCATAAAGAACTCATATACTTATTGCAAAAATATACAAGTTATCAAAGCTAAGTATTACGCGCATGCTCCTAGAGGGATAGATTGGTAGGAAAAGACCATGGCTCGTCCCCGACCGCCACTCATAAGGAAGACAATCAATAGATAAATCATGCTCCGACTTCATCACATAACGGTTCACCATACATGCATGCTACGGGAATCACAAACTTTAACACAAGTATTTCTCAAATTCACAACTACTCTACTAGCATGACTCTAATATTACAATCTCCATATCTGAAAACAATTATCAAGTATCAAACTTCTCATAGTATTCAACACACTCATTAGAAACTTTTTATTAATCTTGAATGCCTAACATAACTAAAGCAAATTACCATGCTGTTTTGTAGGACTCTCAAAATAATCTAAGTGAAGCATGAGAGAACAATAGTTTCTATAAAGCAAATCCATCGACGTGCTCTAAAAGATATAAGTGAAGCACTAGAGCAAAAACTATATAACTCAAAAGATATAAGTGAAGCACATAGAATATTCTAACAATTTCCGAATCATGTGTGTCTCTCTCAAATGGTGTGTACAGCAAGGACGATTGTGGAAAAATAACAAATAAAGACTCAAATAATAAAAGACGCTCCAAGCAAAACACATATCATGTGGTAAATAAAAATATAGCTCCAAGTAAAGTTACCGATGGAAGTAGACGAAAGATGGGATGCCTTCCAGGGCATCCCCAAGCTTTAGCTTTTAGGTGTCCATAGATTATCTTGGGGTGCCATGTGAATCCCCAAGCTTATGCTATTTCCACTCCTTGTTCCATAATCCATCAAATCTTTTACGCAAAACTTGAAAACTTCACAACACAAAACTGAAAGTAGAAAATCTCGTGAGCTCCGTTAGCAAAAGAAAACAAAACAACACTTCAAGGTACTGTAATGAAATCATTCTTTATTTATATTGGTGTTAAACCTACTGTATTCCAACTTCTCTATGTTATAAACTATTTTACTAGCCATAGATTCATCAAAATAAGCAAACAACACACGAAAAACAGAATCTGTCAAAAACAGAATAGTCTATAGTAATCTGTAGCTAACAATAAGATATGGAACCCCAAAAATTCTAAAATAAATTTCTAGACGTGAATAATTTATCTATTAATCATCTACAAAAATAATTAACTAAATATCACTTTCCAAATAAAAATGTCAGCAATTCTCGTGAGCGCTAAAGTTTCTGTTTTTTACAGCAGGATCAAAAAGACTTTCCCCAAGTCTTCCCAACGGTTCTACTTGGCACAAACACTAATTAAACACAAAAAACACAACCAAAACACAGGGTAGATAAATTATTTATTAATAAACAGGAGAAAAAAGCAAGGAATAAAAACAAAATTGGGTTGCCTCCCAACAAGCGCTATCGTTTAACACCCCTAGCTAGGCATAAAAGCAAGGATAGATCTAGGTATCTCTAGTTGGTAATTCTTTAATGAGACATCTATCACCTTTAGGAGTTTTTTCCTTTTATCAATAATCAAACTTCTAGGCACAAGATCAAAAAAATTATTAGTAGAAAATGGTTCCTTAATGATAGCAAAAATATTAGGATGAATACTTATAGATTTGAGATCCGCAGTTTCTTTGCTAGAGGATTCACCCTTATTTTTAGGAACATACATAAGCTTGAAAATTTTAGTTGGAGAACTTGGAGTATTCTTTACGGAAGAAGAAGCGGTTCCCAAGTTGGTAATGATACCCTCAAGTTTATCGATTCTAGTGGAATCATGATTTATTCTTTCATTAAGGATAGGTTCCTTCTCTTTAATATTTTTCAAAGTTACTCCTACTTTAGATCCATATTGGGTAATTTGGTTGTGGATATTTTTATCGAAATTTTCAATTAACTCAATGGTAGCAACTTTATTTTCAATAATTTCACGTTTTTGCATTACATGCTCCAAAGTTAACATAGTTCCATTAACCAAAAGAAGGGGTGTGTCAAATAAATCTATCATCGCATTATAGGAATCAAAAGTGTGGCTACCCAAGAAGTTCCCTCCAGTAATGGTATCAAGGGCATATCTGTGCCAAGGAATAGCACCTACATAAAACTTGCGAAGAAGAATAGAAGTAGATTACTTCCCGGTAGATCTATTTTGAGCATTGCAAATTCTATACCAAGCGTCTTTTAGGTTTTCTCCTTCCCTTTGCTTAAAATTAAGAAATTCATTTTTGGGAGACAACGGAGAAAATAGGGGACTAGCCATAGTGACAAGCAAGCAATCCAACACACAAGCGAACAAGAAATGGGCAAAAAGAGGCAAATAGAGAAAGAGAGGGAGGACGGAGAGAGAGGGCGAATAAAACGGCAAGGGTGAAGTGGGGGAGAGGAAAACGAGAGGCAAATGGCAAATGATGTAATGTAGGAGATAAGGGTTTCTGATGGGTACTTGGTATGTCTTGACTTGCAATGGCGCCATAAGTGACTCGTTGTCGGGAGCCAAATCTTGACTTGACTTGCGCGGACCTCCATGGCAAGGGCGCCAGAAATCCTTCTTGCTACCTCTTGAGCACTTGCGTTGGTTTTCCCTTGAAGAGGAAAGGGTGATGCAGCAAGTAGTGTAAGTATTTCCCTCAGTTTTTTAGAACCAAGGTATCAATCCAGTAGGAGGTCGTGCACAAGTCCCTCGCAGCTACACAAACAAATAAATCCTCGCAACCAATGCGATAAGGTGTTTTCAATCCCTACACGGTCACTTACGAGAGTGAGATCTGAAGATATGATAAGATAATATTTTTGGTATTTTTATGATAAAGAGAAATAAAAGATGGAAAGTAAAATAAATAACTAAGGAAATAACTAAGTATTGGAAGATTAATACGATGGAAGATAGACCCGGGGGCCATAGGTTTCACTAATGGCTTCTCTCAAGAGCATAAGTATTCACGGTGGGTAAACAAATTACTGTTCAGCAATTGACAGAATTGAGCATAGTTATGAGAATATCTAGGTATGATCATGTATATGGGCATCATGTCTAAGACATGTAGACCGACTCCTGCCTGCATCTACTACTATTACTCCACACATCGACCACTATCCAGCATGCATCTAGAGTATTAAGTTCAAGAGAACAGAGTAACGCCTTTAAGCAAGATGACATGATATAGAGGGATAAACTCATGCAATATGATATAAACCCCATCTTGTTATCCTCGATGGAAACAATACAATATGTGCCTTGCTGCCCCTACTGTCACTAGGAAAGGACACCGCAAGATTGAACCCAAAGCTAAGAACTTCTCCCATTGCAAGAAAGATCAATCTAGTAGGCCAAACCAAACTGATAATTCGAAAAGCCTTGCAAAGATAACCAATCATACATAAAAGAATTTAGAGAAGATTCAAATATTGTTCATAGATAAACTATATGATAAACCCACAATTCATCGGTCTCAACAAACACATCACAGAAGAAGATTACATCGAATAGATCTCCACAAGAGAGGGGGAGAACTTTGTATTGAGATCCAAAAACAGAGAAGAAGCCATCTAGCTAATAACCATGAACCCGTAGGTATAAAGTAAACTACTCACACTTCATCGGAGAGGCTATGGTGTTGATGTAGAAGCCCTCCATGATCGATGCCCCCTCCGGTGGAGCTCCAGAAAAGGCCCCAAGATTGGATCTCGTGGATACAAGAAGTTACGGCGGTGGAATTAGGGTTTTGGATCCGTATCTGGTAGTTTGGGGGTACGTAGGTATATATAGGAGGAAGGAGTACGTCGGTGAAGCAACAGGGGGGCCACGAGGGTGGAGGGCACGCCCCCCTACCTTGTGCCCTCCTCGCTGATTGCTTGATGTAGGGTCCAGGTCCTCCGGATCATGTTCGTTCCAAAAATCACGTTCGCGAAGGTTTGATTCCGTTTGGACCCCGTTTAATATTCTTTTTCTGTGAAACCCTAAAATAGGCAAAAAAAATAGCAATTCTGGGCTGGGCCTCCGGTTAATAGGTTAGTCCCAAAAATAATATAAAATTGTATAATAAAGCCCAATAATGTCCAAAACAGAATATAATATAGCATGGAACAATCAAAAATTATAGATACATTGGAGACGTATCACCCCCGTCAGTTTCTCCGCCTTCGCGCTTCCCGGCCACAGGTCGGCGTTTATCTTCTCCAGCACCAGCTTAGCCCGCTCGTCTGTAAGCTTCGCACAGGACCACCCCTCATCACTCCGGGGCATCCCCGTTGGTAGTTTCAGCCGTGGGTGGACACACTTGGAATCCATCATAACCCACTTGCTCCTGAAGCCAACGGCCTTCTTCCCGGTCTTCGAAATAAATTGGCCTTGCCAGCTGCGATGAACTTGGCGCACCCCATGGTGTGGCCTTCATTGATTCGGAGGTAGAAGAAGTGGCACAGCAATGCCAGAGATGACATCACCCTGACGTACGCCTCGCAGTAGAAGGCAAAGATGGAAAAGAGAAGAACAGAGTTGGGATGGAGATGAAGAGCCTGTAATCCATAGTGCTGGAATACCGCGTAGAAGAAGTTAGAGAAGGGGGGAACGAGGCCGGCGGCGATGCTGTCCATGAAGAATGGATAAAATGAGCTCTTCAGGGCTTCGAGCATGGAGGAGCCAGCCCAGAGCATGGTCTCTCCCTTCTCGTTGTTCTCCCCCGCCGTCAGCAGCTGTGCGACGGCAAGGTTCTTCACCGAGACATTGGGCGCCTCCAGGCCCGGCTCATACCAGGCGCGCGGCGAGTCAACCTTGGTCTTTCAGGTCGCCATTGGACAGAAGCTTGGAAGAAGATCAAAGCAAATCTGGAGGTTTCGGAAGCAAGGGGTGAGAAAGGGGATCTGGAGCAAGGCAGAGGAAAGCAATGAAGATGAGCATGGCCCGCGCCAGTCCTTTGTCAAGTCAGGCAGTTGCCGAGGCTGTGTGGGGAAGCGAAGACGCCCACGTCCAATCAGTCGCCACGCGGCGACCAAGGCCACAGGCTGTTGGGGCCCACGGCGCTCCCCACTTGCCCTTTGGATTCGCCTCGAAGCCAAGCCCCAGCGTGCCTTGGGCCCGGGGGCTACTGTCGGTGTTTTGGGACCGTGTGTCCCTAGACTTGCCTACCTGCGGCCCGCGGCGTGGCTCCTCCAGCGGCCCTGTATGGCCCACCTTCACCAGCAAAAAACCAAGACCCTCGCGAGGGGCCAAGCCTCGCGAGGCGGACGATGCAAGACCTCCTCACGGGCGGCCTCACCAGGCTAGCTCGCGAGGGGCGGAGAGATCAAGGCAAGGCGAACCTCGCAAGGTTCCAATGACGTAAGCCATGATGATCAAGACCAGGCGGCGCCAGGCAGGTGCAAGCAAGTGTAGTGTCCTCGCTTCCTCTTTGGTGGTAAGGAGGCAAGCGCAGGTGAGGAGTTCCAAAGCATCAGGCAAAGATTTCCATATCGGTGCAACAACACCAAGACCAGCAGGACAGCCGGACGAAGGTCACCATGGAGTCCAAGACGGTGTCACCACCAGAGCCTTTGGGGCGAATACTACTTTCGTCAGGATAATTTGTACTAGTTGTCTCCCTTCGAATTTGGCCGTTGTGGGATCCCTTCCCGCTCAATATTTGGGAAGAGGACTAGGGCCTCTATAAATAGGACTATCCACCACCATAGTAGGGGCAACTGGTCCGGAGGAGAGGATCCAGATCTTCCACGGACATAGAAGTTCACAAAGCACAAGAATACCTCTTCTCAGGAGGTTGTTCTTTCGTTGTAACTGATGATGCTCAGCCCAAGAGGCAATCCACCACACCACACTGGACTAGGGTATTACACCACAACGGTGGCCCAAACCAGTATAAATCTTGTGTCTCGTGTTCTTTTAGTCTGTCGAAGCTAGGCCGTGAGATCGTTCAGTGTGCGAGCTAGAGAGGGGGGAGATCTTCGTGCGAACCCTAGTGTTCGAACCTCAAGGGTTTTGCCGGAACCCGAAATTCGACACTTACCATGTATTGTTGTGCCATTTGCTAATTCAGGATCTATGAAATACACACTCTCCCATTTTCTTCTCTGGGCGTTCAATCCCCTGAGTGGAATAAAATGCAGTTGACTATTTATCATTTACAGCCTTGTATGGAGAAGCTGATCAGAGTTTGTTAAGTACTTACGAAATCAGGCATCTAACAAGAGTGGCATCGAGCTCGTTTAAGTTGAAGAAAAGATGTAAATACTTGAAACTAACATTGATGGAACCAGCATCGTGTCGTAAATGATCTCTGTTGTAGTGGACTAGCAAACCATGATGACCTTATGACATTAGATCCATCCAATATTCATGTAACTCGCGGCAACTGGAGCTGCACTCATCAAAGTATTCACCAACAAGAAATGGCTGTCCATGGGCGTAATAGCTTGCTTGAAGTACGTCTGCTTTACTTTTAGCAGGCAACAAACTAACTTCTTCATCATCCATGTCGTTAGAGATAATATTACTCCCTGATTCGAATAAGCTGCTGCTAATTTTGTTCTGGGCGATGAGTGCTTTAAGTTAGAGGCAATCAATCTCTTTCCTCTTCACTTTCCTGCTGCGCTTCCTCGGGGGTGTAGCCTTTTTGGCCACTTCCTTCTTGGTACTTGAAGCATTTATGGCAAAACGTCTAGTTGCCTGCAAGGTAGACTACCAAGCAGACGGTGAAGCTTGAACGGACTGCTTAGCAGACGGTTTATCTATGTCGGACCGTTGAGCTGGCGGTGCTATTGTGACGGACTGCTAGGCTGTAGGAGCAGAGGGATCGGATTGCTGACCATGCATTGAAGCTATGTCGGGTTTCTGCACAGGTGGTGCCAACTTGTTGGTGTGCTGAGGAGGCTATGACAACGCGTTGGTTTGCTGAGCACGAAGTGCTGACGCATTGGTATGCTAATCATGCGACTGCGGACCGACGGACTGATGAGCAGTCGGTTCTGGACCTATAGATTTCTTAGCAGGTGGTTTCGAAGCATCAGATTGCTTAGCAGTCTGTTCCACCAGGTTGGTCTACTGAGCATGTGCTGCAGCTGGCTCTTCCCCCGCTACTTCAATGGCAGATATCTGAACTGGTGGTGCGTCTTCAACAGTTGTAGGCCTTGCC
Organism: Triticum monococcum; assembly: GCA_034509565.1. NCBI lineage: Eukaryota > Viridiplantae > Streptophyta > Magnoliopsida > Poales > Poaceae > Triticum > Triticum monococcum. Next base: position 245,143,103 of record CM067846.1, on the reverse strand, counting down.
ACTAGCTGCTTTAGGGCGGAGGATGACATGGCCTGTACGCCACAAAGCTGGGCCAGCTAATCAAAGGTTGACGCATCAGCCCGCGAGAGCTGCTGTGGCAAGGAGCGCGTCACCGGTTGAGGGGCGATAGTGGTTGCTCTTGGTGGGGCTTCAGGGATCTCATCGATGAACTCGATTTCCATTCGTGGCCACTAGATGTGATGTAACAATGTTTCTCCCAAGGTCCTTTGCTCATCGAAGTCTCCTAGGACATTCTTCGAGGAAAATTGATTGAATCCAGGCTTTACTTCAGTCACGTAGCACTTCACACAGCCCGGCTTCAATGGCACATTGTCCAACAAGAGGCCATCTTCGAAGAAGGGTGGGCAAACCGAAGTTGTTGCACATTTTAATGTACCTTCATAATGTGCAAGCATGCGCTTCAGTATATCTTTCATTCTAGATAGATTAGATATAGCATCATCACGAGCAGTTGTAGTCTTAGTGTCGCTTGGGTCAGCTGATGCACAACTACTCCTGTGCAGTGCGGTCGTGCAATAAGCAGCATTCTCCATGCTCGCCTCCCCTCCCATCTGCTGGCTATCTGTTAGTGTTAGAGTCTTCTGCATCATCATTGACTCCTCAACATCCTTTCGAACAGCCGGATAAATCTCCTTCCTGAACCTTTCATACAATGCATTCTTCTTCATTTCACTCCTTGCTTTTTTCATGTTGAGCCTCTCTTCTTTATTGAGTGTGAAAGCCCTCTTGTGCGGGACATTAACACCTATACCCCTTAGACGGCCAGGGGGCTGTTTTGTTTCTAGAGCAACAGACAGAATGTCACATGGCCCTGAGTTCCTATAGAACCTTCCAGGGATCTTGGAACCCTTAACAGCTCTTGATACAGTTCGGCGTCACATGTGTTTTCAAAGTAATAAGTTCTGTCATCATGCCTCTTTGCACGTGCCCGCAAGTAGTCTCTGGCGCGTTGGCCCCTAATTTCACTAAAGGCCGGATTCCCACCCGCCGCTACTACTTGTTTGTCCTCCTGGTCCCATATCCGTTTCATGCCATAGTATCCTGCCACACCCATATGGTGGGACTGTATGTTGTTCTTCTGAAGTTCCAATTGCTTGAAACTCTTCTCAGCAAACTCTTTAGTCGCCCTCACCCTTTTGAATTCTGCCCAGTCTGCCTTTGTAATTTGGGATTATGCGGGAATTGGGTCCTTGCCTTCAGTCAAGTACTTCTTGTACAACATGTGCTTCCAATTTCTCCAAGCATCCCTAGCCTTCTTCAGTGCAACATGTTCCACCTGCATTCTCCATAGCTCTGGAACGTTGAAGTGATCCATGATGTCCCGGACTATCCTCCGCCATGTTTCTGTGTCAGCCTTCCGAAACCCCGGTAGATTAATGTTGAGCCTTGCCCAACCAAAAAATCCACACACACTCCTGAACCTCGTGCATGCCTTGTCTGGTTTAGTTGGAGCCCAAGATTTCAAATCAATCTCGATTACTTCATATACACCTTTAGGCTGGTGTGTGGGCTTCCTTGGAGATTTCCTCCTTGTCTTGATCGGAAGGGTAATTGATGCAGCTCTATCACATTCAAGATTACTTGATCCCTCACAATCTGCGGAAGACCTAGGGTTGTCCGAATCAAATGAAGATACATCGCATGAAGCATGAGTCTTGTCGCTGCTACTCGACATCTATGGTGAACACATGCAAAACTTAGGAAATGAGGATAAGCATAAAACTAACAACTTGGTATCAAGCTTTCTAAACATGCCATGCAATAATTTAGAAAATGTATGGATAATTTGTTAACTTTGTGTGACTCAGGCGCCCGCGATCTGTAAATAGGCAGTAACTTATTGGAACAAATACATCTTATATGTAGTAAGGAAAGTAGATAATGAACATATATACGCTCTCCATTATTTTATAGCCAATTTGGGAACATATGGAACAAAATAGGCAGAGGGATTGTGAGGAAATATGCCTCACCACGATGGAGAGCACTAACTAACAGGCTTCCTAATGCAAACCCAGTCGGACCATAGGGGAGGCGAGGGTTACTACATCAATATGGTCAAGGGTGGCTGGCGAGCAAACGAAGACGGCGAGGCTCAGGCCGCTGTGTGTTGGGAACGGCGGTGGAGGTAGGCTTGACGCCGAAGAGCGGGCACACAGCCGAGGTGAGCACGACGACGCCGGAGAGGGTTCTACTATGGATCTGGAGGAAGGGGGAGGGGATCCCAGGGGGGACCTAGCAATGGAGATTGGGTGGACTAGTCAAGTGAAATGTGGGTAGACGATGGAGGGGTATTGGTGGCCTAGGTGAAAAATATCCCCAGTTGTCACGCGCGCGGAAAGGCCTAAGCAAATGGTTGCCTCTAAGCGTTTGTGTGCACAAACAGAATAATTTTGTTTGAAATGAAGACGTACTAATTTTGAAATGAAGACTTGAGTTGATCGTTTCGCCTCTAAATTTTTCCCACAAACTAAATTTTTCCCCAAAAAGCAATCTCAATTATACCACGGGTTTGATTGGCTGGCGCATTTCAGGTCTCGTGTGCTATATGTAAGACATTTTCTGGCATTTGCCGTGCATTTTGGCATATAAATCAATTCCAAGCCGGACTGCATTTCCTGTCGAAAGGGATGAAGATTTTTGTTCGATCTGGGAGCATCCAATGGTGCAGACGTACAATCAGTGGGGTTTGAGTTCTGGCCAATCAAAACGCACGACTCAGTTCGCATGGACAGCAAAGGGGGAGCATCGGCCATAGTTTGGTAGGCAGACAGCTTTCGTGAGTGAACCGTGTGCTATTTGAAAACATTTTTTGCAAGGGGCTATTTGAAAACATTTGCATGTGCTATCAAAAGGGATGAGGATCACCGTTCGATCAAGGAGAATCTAATGATGCAGACGTACGATCCGTGGGGTTTGTGTTCTGGCCAATCAGAATGCACGACTTAGATCGCGCACGTGGTAGAGTGGAGGGCATCCGCCACGGTTTAGTCGACACACGGCTTTCATGAGTGAACCGTGTGTTACTTGAAAACATTTAAATCACCTAACATCATATTTTTGTTTGAATGAAAACATGACTTCATCATTTTGCCTCCAATTTTTCCACGGTAATAAATCACGACTGTACCCTATGGTTTGATTTGATAGTACATTTTACCAGGCGGCAGGCCTCGCCAGCAATCTCAAACTTTGAATATGCAAAAAAAAGAGATCTCGTTTGTATGTGTGTATATATATAGTCGTAACTACACGTGCATGTTTGCAACATCATTTGTGTGTCCCTTTTCGAGTTTTCATTCATTGTGCGAGAAATGGGAAAAAACTTCAAACAGTTTGGCCGTAGGGTGCAGCCAGAGGCGTAGGCCTTGTTGGTATTTTAATTTTAGGAAATGCATATAGAGTCTGGAAAATAATAAAAATCATTGTGTCATTGTCCCGTGGTGTCACAATCGCATGGAAAAAATTGGTAAATTTGGCAAAAGTTTTGGTGCTCGGGCCTTCCATACCGGAGTTTCCAAAAGGAGATGCGGCACTTCAGACTACAAATCCTCAGTTACTAGCTACATCCTGCCCATTTCAGGTCGTCTGCTATGTTTAAATCATTCTTTGCACTTACCTTGCATTGCATTTTAGTGCATATAATTATTTAAAGTCACAAACCCTACTACAACTACATGTGGGTGTTTTAGTTAGGCCATATATACTTAGGCTACTCATAGTGGAGAGTGTCATATACTAGTATCATGCATATATATATATATGATACTAGTGCATGATACTACCTTTAATTAATTATAGTGCATAGTATAATACATAGAGTACAGTATCATAGATCATATTTATTGTCATGCATGCCACAAATAATTAGCATCGCATTTAACATGATACGGTATCTACCTATATGTTACTCTAACCCTCTCGATATATATTTAATTCTTTGCCACATCAGCATACTTGCTATTTCCGAGTGCATGACATCGTCGACTATGATACCACCACTATGGTGGGGAGTATCATATACTACATATCGTGGGGAGTATCATATACTATATATAGTATCACGCATATGATATTGCCCATGTTGAGTGCGAGGAATTTAAGAACTTCCTCAAGGGCGGCCTAGTCAAATTAGTTATTATAGACTTTACGACCGACATAAGAGTCCCAGGTCGGATAGTCCTCGTTGTAGGTAACCCCTTCAACCTCCAGAAGAAAGGGCTGATGCCCGCCCATGATCAGCCTTCAATGCTGACCCTGGAAGGAGGCATGGTTCATCCTTCGTATGGTAAACTGCAGAAACCTCCGCCCAAGTTTCATCATGCATGGCAGTGGAATGTACTAGATATAGACCACATGCACTACGGTGCAATGGATGGCTACCTTTGTTTCAATATCTACAAGGGTTGGATGAAGAGCAAGAGCCAAGTGTGCGGTTCAAGCAAAGAAGTATCGGCCAAGAGGAAGACGGACAAGGACGAAGTCGAGGACGTGGACGAGGAGTCTGAGTAAGGTGGCAGTGTTGTTGCTCATGGTGGTTCTAATGTAGTGTCTACCGGATTAGTTGCTTAGTTTAATTTCAGGTGTGCTTAGTTTTATTTAAGGGCTGTGTTGTGCTGAGACCCCAACAGAACTATGTTATGTTTCTTGTCGTTACTTTAACTCTTAAGTATGTACACACTAGTATTTCTTACAATTCATCTTTTAGTTGGTATAGTACTACAACTCGTTTCTTCACATTATATACGTACAATATATATGGCCAGCAGTTTAGTTTTCAAAGAATTTCAGGGTGCTTAGTTTTATTTGAGGGGCATGTTGTGGTAGACACCATTATTGTGACTGAAATCTCTTTTGCTATAATGACACAAATACCAATGGACCAACATGCCAGCTCTCCCTCTATCTCACTACAGTAAAATAAAGTGTGGGGCCTACTTGATCCCAACATCGTTCTTATTTTCCTGTAAAATTATTCGCTTGGTTACTCCTTACAAGCGGGGCCACACTTATCATTGTGAGAATTGGCCTATTTTTGTCATATAACATGGTCAACGGGTTTGACGTAAAAATAACAATGTCTAATGGCATTTTTGAGAAAACAACTAACTTAACGATGGCATTTTTCAGATATCTAATTGCATTTTGAGCAGACATCTCATGGATCAACGACATTTTTGAGTAGTTGTAACTTCTAATGGCAAAACTAAGTAGTGATACACAACTAGTGGCATAAATAATAGGTAATCTATCAATACCACTAATCTACAAAAGTATACATTTTTTAAAAGGCTAGAGGGCGGGGCAGTCTAGCTTGGTCGGTTTCAAGAGAGGCGAGGGCCTCTGTGATTTGACGGCTCATTACTGCTGGAAGGCGGGGCCTTGTGATTTGACTGCTCGTATAAATGTACCGACGACCCGAGGAGGAGCAAAGAACCGTGCGGTATACTCAAGTTTTCCACTTGACTACGACGGAGGAGCACGAAACGCAGCAGCCCAGTTCCATATGGCGATAAAAAATGATCTAATTTGCTAGTCATCTCATTGTTAGCATTGTTATATTCATGCCTTGCAGAGAACGTGACACGTGAGGCAAAACACCCGCAGCAAAAGAAGAAACACATGAGTAAAAGAAGAAGGAAGATTATCCACCCCCCAAAAGAAGGAAGACACACACACAAGTCTGGGGCGCTGCTCTTTACTACATGAAGGGTTGCTGGCCGCGGAGTCGTAACTGCTTCGTCATCGCCTCCACGACCTCCATCTCCTTGCGCATCTCGTCCACCATCTTCTTCATTCTATCCATGACGCGGGATTTCTCGAAGCGAGCCTTCATCATCTGTTCCACGGCCGCATTACGTACCTTGACAGCAGCCGGGTGCTCGATGCAGAGCTTCACCAACTCCTCCTTCTGTTCCACGAAGAGGGTCTGCAGCATCTTTATCGAGGAACTACTATTCTCATGCAACTTCTTCCAAGCGGAGTTCTCCTCCATCAGCAGGTCGAGCTCATGGCAGAGCTTCGCCTTGTCCTCCTGAAGTTGCAGGATTTCGCCGGTCACCTTCTTCTCCAAGTCAATGCTCTTCTTCAGCAGCATCACCAAGCCGGCGGTCAACCCCCCTGCTCATTAAGCTCAGCGGGCATGTTGTCGAGGCTCTCCTTCAGCAGCACCACCAAGTCGTGGATGAACTCCTTCTGCTTATTGAGGTGCTTATTGAGCTGATCGGGCATGCTAGCATGTTCACCTCCACGGCTAGGGCACTCCTGGGAGCCATCGCCTGCCCGTGAGAGATCTTTCGAGGTCTGTGGGGGGCGGCGAGCCCTCTTTTTTTTCACAGCCTTGGTTGCCGCTCCCTTGTTACGAGTAGTTCTCGACCTAGAGCTTTGGACACCGGCCATGGCAAGGAAGGACGAAGAAGAAGGACTTATGAGGAGGAAGGTAGAGTAATTTTTGGTTCAGTAGTTCCCCTTTAGCACTAGTACTAAAACCTACATAGTGGGAACATGTTCAGGTTTGGTACATACTAGTAGGTGTGAGCAGGCTTGGACTTAATTGTAGCACTAGTACTTTGGAATGTGATGGGAACAAGGTAAAGATTAATTCATGGTTTTGGTTTTGAGGCCTGAAATGGCTCCCGGTGAGTTTAGTGGAACATAAATTTCAAGTACTCCCTCCATCTCAGTTTACAAGGCTTGCGCGTGTATCTAGTTTGTCAATGTAACTTATATAAAATACATTTTTAGCATAAAAAATATATCATTAAAAATAGAATATTTGAAGTTTGTAATTACATATTTTTCGTAATGTATGCCTCTTATTAAGTTGGTCAAATTAATAACCAAGGTACACGTGCAAGACTTTAAATTGAGATAGAGGGAGTACTACGCTGTTCAAATGTGGTCGCACAAGTCAGTGATGTAACTAGTCATACATGTGACACCAAGCTGATGCGTGTCCCTTCGGTGAGATGCAGGTCCAAGCAACCGTCTGTTGGTGCGACCGACCGTAACGTATTACACGATGGATACTTCTGGTTGTGGCTTCGGTTGATTGGCACGACCGAGCATTCAAAAACTAGTGATAAATCAATTACCATCTTTTTCCAAATGACCATGTATTTTCACAGGAATACAATACATATAGATGGAGTGATTGCCAAGGTTGCAAACCGACATGGCATTGCAAGTTCACTACAGCAGCAACCGACTAGGTCACTGCATCACTGGCGGGGAAGGAGGGTAGCTCACCTTGCCTACGATGCATGCCAAGCGGCGCCGCCATAACTGGTCCCGGGATTTGACTTCTCCTATCGCCCATTTGAACAGTTGCATCGGCTGCTCATGGCATTGTGCAGGCATGCGTGTTCTTTCCTCCGCAGTCGACTCCATGAATATGATCCCTGCCATTAGCCCTATCTCGAAATCAATGTGACACTGCCAGATGCTGACGTCCCTCAGCATCTCTCCCCTGAGATCGACTTGTGCCTCCACCTTGCGCTGTGCTAGGCCCAGCTCCTTGGAACTTCTCTCCAATCAATGTGATGCTTCCTCGATCCGATTAGCCCATGCTGCCCACCACCTGAAACGCAGCCCTGGCATGTCCTCCCGTGGCACCGATCTGTTATTCCAGAAGAATGGATCCCCTCTAAAACACATGTGGGTTTCGCTCAAAGGCGGCAGTGCTGCGGGCCGCAGCGAGAGGGCAGCCCGTGAGATCCTGGGATCTAAGGGATTATCCATGGCAGGATCCGGTGGGCGAGGCGGGGAGGTGAGCCTAGTTGCTGGGAGAGTCCTACGAGGCTAAGATAAAGATAGTACTACTCCACTCCGTCCATATTTAAATAGAAAGGCCAGCAACAATAGCCCTGACAAAAATTGATCATGCTGCCTGTGTCCTGGTTTACTGGCCCCCTTTTTTGTGGAACTTTTTATGATAAGCATAAATATTATGTTACTTAAAATATGGTCAAAAATTGGCACAAAATATGAAGGATACCAATGGAAGTAGCAACCCATGATTTACAACTCGCATGCATGCAGTGGAGTACTAATGTCTTTATTCCTCCCTGTCAACCACTCAATTTGCATGCACTGTATTAATTGCCCATCAATGAAATGAAGGATTTTACACGCGTCAAATTATCACATGGGGTGGACCTTCATACAAAAATGCCCCCCCCCCGTGTACCCGCGTGTGCATATCATATACTAGATGATACCTTATATAGTGGGGAGTATCATATACTATATATAGTATCATTCATATGATACTAGTGTATGATACAATGTATGTACCTTCATAGTGCATATATGGTATCATTAGTATATATCATAGATGACCATATTTATGGCCATGCACGACACAAAGTAGTGTAGCATTTATTATATATGTTATGGTATCTACCTATGCTAGTGCTTCTTTGCAACATCATCATATTTGCTATTCTCGAGTGGATGATACCGGCTATGATACCCCCACTATGGCCACCGTAAGGCTGGTCGTAATATGGGAGTATCAAGCGGTATCATGCATGCCAGCTAGACATTTTGGATGATGTGGCACATAGTTAAATGAGGAAAGAGAGGGTGTGTTATCATATCATGATACCGTATCATATTAAATGTTGACCTACTTTGTGTCATGCATGGCAATTAATAAGGCAACCTAAGATACTAACTTATGATACTATGCATGCACGCATTACGGAGGTATTATCGATCATATATTATATCATGCATATCTACTCCCTCCTTTCCAGTTTATAGGCTTGTCTCAATATTTTAGTTTTTCCATTTTATAAGGTTCAATTTGGTTGTTCCCCATCACATGTTCTAATTCCAAGGTGCATTAAATCATTGCATGCAAGTATTAAGAGAAAATTGACCAATGCATGTACTTTATGCATGCATGTATTGCAATTAATACATTGGTAAACATAATTTTTTGAGGAAAACAAAAGCATTAATTGGGTGTTTTTGCAAACCACAAAAAGTATTCCACCACTCACCATCTACCTTGGTTGGTGAGATTTTTGAATTGAGCCCTATAAACCGGGAAGGAGGGAGTATGATACTTGCTAGTCCATGACATACTAGCATGGTTAATAATATAGCCAACGGTCGGCCATAAGAAGTTGCCATGGCATATACAGCAAACCTCTTAGCTGGCATTTACAATAATAAGTTTTAAATACGTACTAGTTTATCAATAGTTGTCCCACCTTACATCCTCACAAAGTGTCTTGGGTCTCATGTTGCAGCTGGCTCTACTAACCAAGAGCCTGCTTCTCTTCTCTCTCCTCTTCTCTGCCAAGCCCAATATGTGACTCTATCCTAAAGGAACTCGAAGGTCCCACCAGGGATAGAAGCGCATATTGGAGATGCTTTTGCAAGGTGGATATCATTACATCGTACCATTACATAATAGCTGGGGATACATACAAAGGCATACAAATGCCACATGAATACATCAAACATCATACATGAGACCAACATCTGACTATGGATGAATCACCAACAGAAACTCAAACGATATCCACCCTTCTAGCCCAGGCTGCCGACCAGGAACCTAACCAAAGATCGACGAAGAAGAAGAACTCCAAAACAAGTAAACATCGCTATCATGTCATGATCATCGCATTACCTGTACCTGCAACTTTTGTTGTAGTAATTTGTAAGCCATGAGGAATCAGCAATCCCATTACCATGGGTATCAAGACTAGCAAAGCATAATGGGTAGGAAAGGGTAAGTGGTGAGGTTGCAGCAAGCGACTAAACATTGTATGGTGGCTACCTTACGAGTACAAGAGTAAGACGAGAAACTATGCAAACAGTCGCTAACTAGTAATGATCAACAAGTGATCCTGAACTACTTACATTCAAACATTTCCCAACCATGTTCGCCTCTCGAACTTCCCCGAAGGGAGACAGTCACGGTTACACAAACGGTTGGTGTATTTTAATTGAGTTTACTTCAAGTCCTCTACTACCGGATATTAACAAATTCCTATCTGCCACATAACTGCGGGCATGGCTCTCAAAAGTTTAAACCTGCAGGGGTGTCCCAACTTAGCCCATGACAAGCTCACGATCCACGGAGACAAGCCTCCATCGCGGGACCCTCCAGTTAGACTCGGAATCCCGGTGCACAAGACATTTAGACAATGGTAAAACAAGTCCAGCAAGACCTCCCGACGTGTCGACACCCTGATAGTAGTCGCGCGTATCTCGTCTTAGGCCATGATCGAATGGGAAAGCCTATGAGTAAAACCAGATCCTCGGGTTGCCCCGTGGTGGCCTCGTAGTCTCCCCGTTTGGCACCAACACCATCAGCACTAGCCCCCTGTTTATGTAGAAAGAATCCTCGGGTCCTTGACGCCCTATGCTAATTAATTATTTAGTTCAACATTATTATGGAAAATGTTAAAACCAATGTTGGGCCTTGCTATAAGAGTTTTATTCAAAGAGAACTATCAAGTGGGGCCCATAAACCCTCACAGTGTTAGGGACGCGAAATCAAGGAACATAACACCGGTATGGTGGAAACTAGGGCGGCAGGAGGGGATCAAAACACCAGGCAAAATAGCGAGCCTTCCACCCTTTACCAAGTATATATGTGCATTAATTAAATAAGATATATTGTGATATCCCAAGATATCCATGATATCCATGTCCCAACATGGAACAACCTGCAACTGCACCTGCGACTAGCAACGCTATAAGAGGGGCTGCGCAAAGCGGTAACATAGCCAACCAATGGTTTGCAAGGATGGTGGAAAAGGTTAGAGGCTATCATGGCAATTTGGGAGGCTTGATAAACAAGTGGTAGATAGTGCAACATAGCGATAGCATCGAGACAACTAGCATAGCAAAGATAGTAGTGAGATCCAAGGTGGCGGTCATCTTGCTTGAAATCCCGCTAGGAAGAAGAATGAGTCCATGAAGAAGACGGTCCCTCATAGTCGAACGAATCCTCACAATCGCAACGAAACTAGAACTATCGAGAAGGAGCACAATCGGAAAGAAGCAATCAACTTGGTAAACACACAACACATGAATGTGGCATGATTCTCAACCAAGTATGATGCATGACAAGGCTACATGATGCTACTCATGGAAATAGATGATGCATACAAGAACAACAGATCAACGCAAGTTTAAATGAGGCCGGAATCAACATATAACAATTCTAGAAACTCTCCATATGCAAATTTCGAAATTGGTCCAGATCTAAATAAGACATTATGTTGAAGTTGTTAATCAAGAAGTTAAAGTGCACCAAGATGATCTACACAGTTTTCTAGTCAAGTTACATATAAAGTTCGTTTAATTCGGAGATACGGCCTAGAAGATATGAGCAAACAAGTTAAATATAGCATTGATGTAAATGCAAGGAACACAACATCACAAACACTCCAAAACATGGATGCAACATGGCATGATGAAACTACATGCAAAACCAAGCAAGTTTTGTCGGATTATGGGTTCTGGCAAACCCTTGAGGTTCGAATAGTAGGGTGCGCATGAAGATCTCTCCCCCCTTAGCTCACACTCCCACGACGATCTCAAAGCCTAGCTCGCCGTACCTGATGAACAACGGACACAAGAGTTTATATTGGTTCGGGCCACCGTTGCGGTGTGGTGCGGTGGATTGCCTTGTAGGCTGGGGGTGAACAAGTACAAGGGAAGAACATCACTACAAGAAATATGTCAATTTGTGACTACCACTATTGGTCACTGAATGGTCACAAATTTCCATTTGTGACCTTTTTGTGACCAAAAACATAAGGTCAAAAGCTGGCCGTCATAAACTAACTATAGCGACCTTTCTTCTGGAATGGTCGAAGACGTTTATGACCAAAATACGTCTACTGTGGCGTTTTGGTCACTAGCAACCTCCCCAGGCCACGTAGGCATCCAGCGTGGCAATCTGACGTGTCACAAGATTCAGCCCGATCCAATTCAATTTTCTACATGGGCCTAGCCCAACAATTCAGCCTATTTGTGTTTTTTCGCTACTAATTTTGGTGAACTACATGGGCCAAGCCCTACAATTTGGCCTTTTTATTGTCTGGGCCATGGCCTTTTTGCACCAACAGTTTTAGTTTTCTTTTTTTTAATGGGTCCATTAGTCAAACAGGTCCCACTTGTCAGGTTTTGATAAGTGGGTCCCAGCTATTAGGCTCAGATTCTTCATATTTCAATTTGACATCATATTTGAATGTCATAGTAAGAAAATAACCAGTATTTAAATAGGCAAGCAGAAAACACACATAGTAATTCAAATAACAATAGCCAGATTCACTACAAGCTCTACAAATGACACGTAATACAAGCTCTAATATATACAATGCTTTACAAGCTCTACAAATGCAAAGCTCTACAGTACTTTACAAGCTCTCCAAGTAATGTTACAAGCTCTACAAGTGTATTCTTCTTCAGCATGGAGCTCCTTCGATAGAGATCAAATGCCACAGTCAGGACTGGGCTAACAGAACGACTGCTTGCCTTCCATGATCGCCCTGTTACATGAATCATCTTAGAAGAATTAGAAAAACTGGAGCCAATATATTATGAACATTCCATTCAAAAAAAGGAGTGAAGGAGTAATGGAAAATTCTTTATAGAATGATAAACACATTTCATCTAGTACCGAGCTTTTTTAGCCGAGCTAGTTAAAATGAGATATTCATACAAGACAATGGAGACAATATGAATATGCATGGCACAAGTGCAGGTCTTGGTTACCGGCTACACATGTAACACCAATTAAATGGATAGAACAATAACAGGAACAACTCCAGACTACACGCAAAGCTCTATCCATAGTGCCAGCAATTGATAAAATCATGCACATAGTATAATTCTAACTGTAATATAACTAGAGAACTAAAGATTCTACATACTTAGAACTCCACTAATAAGTGAGAATGATCTGATTGTATGCAAATAATCTTTTTTTATTTGTTTGTATCGCTAAAACAGACATCTTCCTTTATGTGAAGAAGTCTGCTTCCTTCTTTAATTAGTAGTAATCGTTCCATGCAAATTAACTATGTGTATATGCTTGATCATGGTCTGGAGATTACATGCATAGAGGAACAGAATCCTAAACAAAATAGCATCAAATAGCGGTGGGTGCTCAACCTATTTACCATACACAAGCAACACTTAAACCATAGCATGTGCATATACTTGTGTCACATTAGGGGGTTCAGAATGTACACAGTATATTCTAATAAAAAGGATTGGGAACAGAGGGAGAGGAAGGCGGATATGGACGTGCTACCTGCTGCTGCGGTGGTGCCTCTTGGTGGTCGTGCTTGAGCTCCTCCTGATGCTGCTCACTAACCTGCAGGATAAACAAGACCATGGGTGAGCTGGAGCACATGCACATACAAGAAGTGAAGGTTAGGAGAAGAACCTTCAGGATAAACTGAAGAAGTGAGGTCTGAAAGATTCAGAGTTAACAATCAACTCTGATTCAAATTCAGAATTCAGATTAGAAAATTTACATCATGATTTCTGTTTACATTGACATTTACAATCAACGCCTCCCACAATTTCCTCGGTGCCTACAGTACCACTATGATTCATTGACACTGCCAGGGGCAAGGGAAGCACCCAGCGAAGGTTATCTAAAGCAGCTAAAGGGAACTACAGAAGAACTATGATGAAGTCCTACTAATTGTTATTAACCTAATAAGTTGTAGTTATCTAAAGCAGCTAACTATGGTTCATACAGCTTGCTACCAGATCCACAAACAATTGCAGAATCGCTTATAGTAGTTAACTAGTTCAATTTTCATTAACCTAACCACCGCAACGCGAGCACAAAAGGCAGGAGGCAACACGCAAACCAATTCGTCCATAGCCGCAAAGGGAGGGGGGTTCTCACTGCCGGTGACGCTGCCGAGCCGTCCAGATCAACCTCAGCTCAGGCTGCTGCAAGGAGAGCATGCAACCAACCTTATTAACTTAGGAGTCATGATGGTCGAGATTGACCCATGTAAATAATATAAGATCATTTTTCTAGCAAATATAGTTTGAAAAACATTCTGGAACTGGGATTCTGCATCGCCTAATTGAACAGTGAAGTAGAGAAGTACTATTTCATCAGATATATCAGGATTAAAACAAGTCCTTCACCATTTCATGGGCAATGCTGCGTTTCCTCAAGCTCCTTCACCTGGAAACATGTATCCACCTCTAAGTTTAGCTGTTGCACCCCAGTCAAATACTCAGCCACAGCATACAAACCTGGTGCCAACACTGGAAGTCAGACGTATGCTGTAATGCCTGGTGCCTATGGAACATATGGTTCTAATCCATCAGTCTATACAAATAACAATTGGTGATGTCAGTGGCTCACAGTTCAAAGAAAATAACATCTATATTGCCAGACAACAGGTAAACGTTTATGCATGTCTGTGAAATCACACTTAACTTTCTTTATAATATCTCAATTCTTGGAATTTCCTTGCCATTGACGAGTAGAAGCTATAAGTTCTGTTTTGGGATTATTTTAGTTGAAGTACTTGCTTGGAGAAGTAGTATATGGAAACTTCATGTGTGGTTATTCGCATATTGGGCTGCTAAGAGCCATTCTGCTGTTAATGCTTGCTCTTTTAATGGCTTCACGTCCTAAATTTATGGCTTATTAGCTTGAACTGTCATGCAAATGCATAATAACTAAGCTCTTTGAAAAACTTGCTAGTACTACTGTAAAACTAGGATAAAGTTCATAAACATATGCAGTAGGCATTTTGTCTTCTTAGTGTTACTTAGCAAATACACTTGTTTCTCACTGCTTGGTACATCTTGACAGAGTGAAGGCTCCACTTTATGGTACAACTCGAGGAGAGGGGACGGAGGGAGCCTACCATGCGAGCGGTCGAGCAGGGGATCGAGCCGGGAGGCGCTGGCAATCTGCCCAGGCAGGGGCGCGGTCAACGCCCTTGACCCCACGCGCGTGAGTGCGCTGGGTGTCATCCACCCGATGAGGCAGAAGAGCACCAACACTCGATGCGTCTGGGCGAGGGCGGCGCTTGATGCAGGGGGACTTGGTGCATTCGAGGAGCGAGTGGATGCAGAGGAGGAAGACAGTCAGGGAGGTCCGGCGGGCGGCGGGATGGCGGACATGGGCGGTATAGCTCGACACGGCGACAGCTTGGCGCGCGCTTGGCGGGGCATGGAGGAACAAGGGCCGATGGAGGTTGAAGACGGTTTCGAGCGGCATGGACTTAGAACTCCGGCGACAGCTCGACGAGGAAGTCCATGGCGGCCTCCTTGCAAAGAGAAGTACAGAGGGGGGTTGAGACTCGAGAGAAAAAAGGAAGAGATAAACAGAGGGAGGAACAAGAGCGGGGGAACACGGTGACCTGCGCAACTTCGGCCGACGGCAGAGCTGCTCCGGCGAGGCGCGAGGCCGAGGCAGTGGAGGTCGAGGCTAGATCGCGTTGGATCTTCCTCCCTCGGGTTCTTCTCTCCCTCCTGGTGAGGGAAGGGGAGGGGTGAGAAAAGGAGGGCATGGAGGAGGCCATGGATGGCGGCGAGCTCCGCTGGAGGGAGGTGGCGGCAGCGATCTGTAAGGGAGGATGGGAGCTCTCGCTCTTTCTCAATCTGGAAGGGGGAGGAAGTGGCGGCGGCGAGGAGCCGAGGGAGGAGGAGTGCGGGTGTGGGTTAGGGTTTGGGTAGTTGGGCTGCGGTTGCCTGAGGGGGTGAGGGCTGCCGTTGGATCCGGAAGCATCCTACGGCAGTTGATGCATGATCCGCGTGATATGCTCATGGACCAATCAGAACGTAGTAAACCATTTGATGACCTTATGACCATATAAATTGGTCGTGATCGATTCAAGATAAAAATTCCATTCCATTTTTAAATGCTCAAAATGAGGTTTTTTTATGAAAGTCCTATCAAATATTTGTTCAAATGATATCATATTGTGCACAAGTTTACATCTTGGATTTGCAAACAATATTGAGAAAGGGAGTTTTTATTTCCTTTGCACGAAAAATCAATTTTCCATTTTCTGAGTGCCCGAAATGAGTTCTTTTGTGAAGGACCTACCATATATTTGTTGCAAAATTAGACAAAATCAATTTTCTAAAATACTAGGAGAAATTTAATGCACGATTGATCAAATGGTTGTGTGTCAAAAGTTTCCATCCACCTCCCGTGAAAAAGACAGATTCCTGCCGATTCAGCAGGGAGCGGGTCAAATTTGAACTACAACTGTCTCATAGTTTGCTCTTTATTTTTTTCCAAAAATCATTTCTAGGTACATAAGTATCTATTTAATCAAAGGAACATCAAAAGTTTTCCAAGATTCAACCACTAGCTGGGAACGGTCAAGCCCGCCGTTTTGACCGCATTTTGAAACGGGCATAAAAAATTCAAAAAAAATCAAAAAATTGGGAAACCTTCGCATTGTGTCATTATATGTGGCCAAGTTTCCAGGAAAAATAATAAACTTGTAATACGAAAATTATTTAAAAAAAGTGTTCTCAGAAACGAGCAATCATTCGTGAAGATTCATGGCTTTCAAGCCAAATGATCAATCTTATGGCCACATTCATGGCATAGTTTGTTCAAATGATCTCATGTTGTGCACGAGGGTTCATATTGGAATTCCAAACAATGTTTCCTAAGGGAGTTTTTATTTTCTTTGCACAGAAAATTCATTTTCCATTTTCCGAGTGCCTGAAAGGAGGTTTTTTTGTGAAGGACCTACCAAATAATTGTTGCAAAATTGGACCAAACCATTTTTCTAAAATATTAGGCCATATTGAATGCACAATTGACCAAATGGTTGGGTGTAAAAAGTTTTGATCCTCCTCTCATGAAAAAGACAAATTTCCGTCGATTCATTTGGAAGCGGGTCAAATTTGAACTCCAGCTGCATCATAGTTTGCTATTTATTTTGTACAAAAATCATTTCTAGGTACATAAGTACCTATTTAATCAGATAAACACCAAAAAAATTCCAAGATTCAACCACTAGCTAGGAACGGTCATTCCCGTCGTTTTGACTGCATTTTGAAACGGGCATAAAAAATTCAAAAAAATCAAAAAATTGGGAAACCTTCTCATCGTGTCATTATATGTGGCCAAGTTCCCAGGAAAATAACAAACTTGTAATACGGCAATTATTTTAAAAAAGTGTTCTTAGAAACGAGCTATCACGTGTGGAGATCAATGGCTTTCAAGCCAAATGATCAATCTTATGGCCCCATTCATGGCTTAGTTTGTTCAAATGATCTCATATTGTGCACAAGGGTGCATATTGGAATGGCAAACAATGTTGCCTAAGGAAGTTTTCATTTTCTTTGGACGAAAAAATCATTTTCCATTTTTTGAGTGCCCAAAAGGAGGTTTTTTTTGTGAAGGACCTCCCAAATAATTGTTGCAAAATTGGACCAAATCATTTTTCTAAAATACTAGGCCATATTTAATGCACAATTGACAAAATGGTTTGGTGTACAAAGTTTTGATCCACCTCTCGTGAAAAAGACAAATTTCCGTCGATTCAATAGGAAGCGGGTCAAATTTGAACTGCAGCTGCATCATAGTTTGCTATTTATTTTGTACAAAAATCATTTCTAGGTACATAAGTACCTATTTAATCAGAGAAACACCAAAAAATTCCAAGATTCAACCACTAGCTAGGAACGGTCATTCCCGCCGTTTTGATTGCATTTTGAAACGGGCATAAAAAATTCAAAAAAATCAAAAAATTGGGAAACCTTTGCATCATGTCATTATATGTGGCCAAGTTTCGAGGAAAAATAACAAACTTGTAATACGACAATTATTTTAAAAAACTATTCTTAGAAATGAGCTATCACATGTGGAGATAAATGGCTTTCAAGCCAAATGATCAATCTTATGGCCCCATTCATGGCTTAGTTTGTTCAAATGATCTCATATTGTGCACAAGGGTGCATATTGGAATGGAAAACAATGTTGCCTAAGGAAGTTTTCATTTTCTTTGGACGAAAAAACCATTTTCCATTTTTTGAGTGCCCAAAAGGTGGATTTTTGTGAAGGACCTCCCAAATAATTGTTGCAAAATTGGACCAAATCATTTTTCTAAAATACTAGGCCATATTGAATGCACAATTGACAAAATGGTTGGGTGTACAAAGTTTTGATCCACCTCTCGTGAAAAAGACAAATTTTCGCCGATTTAGTAGGAAGCGGGTCAAATTTAAACTGCAGCTGCATCATAGTTTGCTATTTATTTTTTACAAAAATCATTTCTAGGTACATAAGTATATATTTAATCAGAGAAACACCAAAAAAATCCAAGATTCAACCACTAGCTTGGAACGGTCATTCCCGCCGTTTTGACCGCATTTTGAAACGGGCATAAAAAATTCAAAAAAAATCAAAAAATTGGGAAACCTTCGCATTGTGTCATTATATGTGGCCAAGTTCCCAGGAAAAATAACAAACTTGTAATACGACAATTATTTTAAAAAAGTGTTCTCAGAAACGAGCTATCACGTGTGGAGATCAATGGCTTTCAAGCCAAATGATCAATCTTATGGCCACATTCATGGCATAGTTTTTTCAAATGATCTCATATTGTGCACAAGGGTGCATATTGGAATGGCAAACAATGTTGCCTAAGGAAGTTTTCATTTTCGTTGGACGAAAAAACCATTTTCCATTTTTCGAGTGCCCGAAAGGAGGTTTTTTTGTGAAGGAACTACCAAATAATTGTTGCAAAATTGGACCAAATCATTTTTATAAAATACTAGGCCATATTTAATGCACAATTGATAAAATGGTTGGGTGTAAAATTTTTTGATCCACCTCTCGTAAAAAAGACAAATTTACGCCGATTCAGATGGAAGCGGGTCAAATTTGAACTACAGCTGCCTCATAGTTTGCTATTTATTTTTTCCAAAAATCATTTCTAGTTAAATAAGGACCTATTTAATCATAAATACATGGTTTGGTGGTGATACGTCGAGGTTTGGGCGGTGGCCGAGGGTCCCAACTCTAGAGCGCGTAAACTCGCATGCCCGTCGCATGGTCACCGCGTGACCGTAATGTTGCCATGTGTTCTGGGCGGCCTAGGCATGTCTAGTTGGTTGGGCAGTCCCCAGGTTGGTGCTAGGAAGAAAATTACAACATAAGATTCTCACGAGGAGACCGATCGATGCTCAAACATGAATTAGCAACCAAGTGTTTGATTAGCGGTACGGGAAATGCACATGTCCAATGGGCGTGAGTTTTGGCTGAGGATGATTATCTACTAAGGAGAATGTCTTCACAAATTTTTAGCTCAAAAGGAGGATCCTAGGTGGTACTTGCTTTGCAAAGTACCACCCTGGACAAAAATATGAATGTTGAAGTTGGGCTCAAAATAATGAATGGAGTGAGCTGAAATTTTGTGGAGGATGGTTATTTGGGCATAGGAAAGCATTGTAGAAAATTGATACCATGTGGATATGCCAAAGCAGTACTTCCTTCACAATGTTCTTCTATGGACAAAAACTTGGGAAAACTAGTGAGTGAGATTGGATGAATGAAATGAGCTCAAAATTGGTGTAGGTAAGTTACTTAGGTATGGTCATGCGCTGGTAAATTTTCAGATCATTTGGGTAAGCCTAGCTAGTACTTACTTCACAAAGCTTCTCTCGAGGTAGAAACTTTTGGCAATGATTTACTAGGAAAATTGAGCTAAATATTATCATGTGGCAATGATTTGGGTATGGAGGAGTGCCCGAAAATTTTGAGGGTAATATGAGGGGTCTATATAACACTTGCTTTGCAACGTGCCAACTTGGCCATAAAATATAAATTAAACCTGGGCTCACATAGATGACTTGACTGAGCGGCAATTTGGAGGAGCGTGATAATTTGGGCATATGAAGGAACTGTATAAATTTCATGTCATTTAGAGATATAAAAAAGGTACTTCCTTCACAATGCTTCTAGGTGGACAAAAACTTTGGAAATTTTCCGAGGAAGATTTGCTAGGAAAATGGAGCTGAATTTTGTCATGCGGTAATGATTTGGATAGGAAAGAGTGCCCAACAATTCCGAGGGCAATCAAGAATATATAAATAGCACTTCCTTCATAAAGTGTTGTTGTGAACAGAATAGGAAAATGAATATTGTTGAATTAGTTTTGAACTAGGCAGGGAAGGATTTTTACATATTTGATGAATATATGCCCCAAAGAATTTATGAGATTTTTTTGGGAATTTTGGGAATGATAGAAATATAGGTTGCTTCACAACCTAGGGCAAAAACTGCCACATGGACATGACACATAGGCAAAACTGATGAGATGGCGCATAGTCATCACAACCCACCACAATCTACAAGGCTATGACCATCTATATTGGTCATTAACAACTAGAAATAAGGCAGCAGACTAGCACTGTTTGCTTTGTGACCATTTTGCGTAAGGAAATTACGACCTTTCTGACCAAAATGGTCGCAATGGTTTAGTGTTTGGAGCCCCATAAACAGCTTTTGACCAATTGGTCTAAAATGGTCATAAATTTATGACCAATTCTTCGAGGGTCACTGACAGAAGGTCATAAGTTGACATATTTCTTGTAGTGCATCCTCCCGAGGAGAGGTGTTCTTGAGCTCGATGAGCTTGTGTGGTTGGTGATGACCTGAATCCTTTCCCCTAGCTATGGTGGTGTCTAGCCCTATTTATGGAGGCCTGGGTCGTCTCCCCAAATATTAGGCGGGAAGGGATCCCACAACGGCCAATTTGAAGGGGGACAACGAGTACAAGTTATCCTAAAAAAAGGTGGTCTTCGCCGGCCAAAGGCTCTGGTGGTGACGCCGTCGTGGGCTCCATGGTGACCTCCGTCCTGCCGTCCTGCTGGTCTTGGTCTTGTTACACTGATATGGAAACCTTTGCCTGATGCCTCGGGACTCCTCGCCGGCGCCTTCCTCTTTAGCACCAAAGAGGAAACTGGCACTCTGTGCCCGGTGGTGCCCGCCTGGGCTTGGTCGTCATGGCTCACGTCACGGGAACCTCACAAGGTGCCCCTCACCTTGATCTCTCCACTCCTCGTGAGCCAGCGTAGTGAGACTGCCCCTGAGGAGGTCTTGTGTCGTCCGCCTCGCAAGGCTTGGCCCCTTGCGAGGTTCTTGAGAGTTGGTTAATGAAGATGGGCCGTACCAGGCTGCTGGTGGAGCCACGCCCTGGGCCGCATGTAGGCATGTCTGGGTACCCCCGTTCATAGGACGCCGAGAAGTTTTATATAGAGCATGCTCAAAACAGAGTAATGGTTCAACACCTACACTCAATACAAGTTTCAAACACAATCTGCCAAAAACAGCAACTAAGCACCTTGCAATCAAGGAAACAACATGCTAAGGAAACATATGGACAGAAACTTGATATGCACTCAAATTAAATATTACATGGTTCAAATAACATCAAGTTTTAGGTTCATAGGAATAAAGATTAAACCAATATGATGAAAGCAAAAGGCAACTTTATAACACAAAATATGACTTAGTGAAAAACAGGGCATACAAGTGAGCAGAAATAACATGTTGACATGTCAAGAAATAATTAAGCTACGGTGCAAGAACATGGCAAGCAAAAGCATGGCATCAAAGTACAGGTTACACATGCCAAAACATGGTTGCTAAGCATCTCCATACAACCTCTAGATCAATGGCATTCATTAAGACAAGATTGCAAGTTATGACAGGTTCTCAGACTTTGAGACAATGAAAGTATATGCTATAGGAATATTTCATGGCATCAAAGAGCAAGGAGAGCATGTACAGGTAGAGCACTACAAAACATGAACACTAAGCTACTGCTACAAAATAGGAGAACATGCTCAAAATGTCATAGCAAGATTGCAAATGATAACAGATTCATGGACTTTGTGAAATAAACTGAACATGGCAGGAAAAGCGACAAGTAGGCATGTTTGCGAGCTTGTGCAATTCACCACAAAGCATTTTCATGGCATGTGAATGTAACCAACAGAAAGAAGGCATATTTGTGTAACTACTCACGGCAAGAACATGGTCATAGGATGCATAGAACACTAGCTATTCACATGGTAAAACTATACTTACTGATAACAGACTGACAGAAACATTATTTAGCAACTTGAGAGCATGATAACGACAAGCTACAACAGGCAATAATTTCAAACAGGGGCATGGATGGTAGAGAATAACAAGATCTACAAAACATCCTTATTGAGCATCTCAAGAGTATGCACGGATTCACTTGTAGCATCAAGTTAACATGGCAACATAATGTAGCAGACTCACACTTGACAAAAAACATCAAGTCACTGAAATCAGCAACAACAAATACCCTACTTTGCATGATTTTGCTAGTCACCATTGGGCACATAAAAATACATGGATTGCACCACTGTAAAGATGGCATGAATATCATCCTAAAATGTGTTGACATGATGCTCAAAAGATAAACACATAGAATGCTATGAAAAAGACAAATCAGCAAGTTATGACAACTTCCAGCATATTATAACATTTAGCACTTTTGCAATGATGGTTAAGGCGTCAATATGAATAGTAACATGCATGCAAATTACACAAGCATGTAGAGCATTCAGAGATGAACAATTCGACATATAATACACACAAATTGGAGCAACATGCACAAAGTTACACACACCACAAGAATGCAACATGAGATGGTTTTACAGGGCCTTAATAGAAATCGACCTCGTGGAAACGGGATGGGACGGATTCGGGACGCGGAGGCGGTGTTTGGTTCGGCGCGTTGGTGGATCTAATCCACCCATCGATGATACGCTAGTGAGGACCTCCGGTGAGGGGCCGGCGGCCGTCGAGCGCCGGTAAGGCGGCGCGGTCGATGGTGAGGCGTGGGGCATCTGATTTGGCGACCCGGCGCGGTGAGGCGGCGGGACGGAGGGATCCGGCAAGGTCCTAGGTGGCGGAGTGCGGCGCGGGCGGCGGCACAGTAGACATCGGCGGGGTGCGGCGCGGGCGGTGGCGCAGCGGACGGCGGTATGTGCGGCGGAAGGGGTGGCGGTGGGTGCGGCGCGGGCGGTGCGTCACGGTGGATGCAGCGCGGTCGAGGCGGCAGTGAGCTATGGCGAGGCGGCGCTGGAGGCGGGCAGCGGCAGAGCAGCGAGGCGGCTTGGCCAGCGAGGTGCGGCTGGCGGCGGCGGCGCTCGGGAGCCAGGACGGCGGAGAGGAGCGGGCGCGCTCAGGCTCGGGGCGGGCCCCGATGGGCTCCGCTGGCACGCCCCGTGCCTGGACGGGCCGAAGTGGCGTGGAGGTGGGGAGGGCAACGTGAGGACAGGTGGCGCGCGGCAATTAGGCGCGGGGCGGCGGTGGACATGTCCGGTGGCGGCGGACATGTCCGGCGGTTCGAAGGAAGAGGAGGTTAATGTTTGCCCGAAAATGGAGGGGGAGGTGCCTTTTTATAGGTAGAGGGAGCTAGGAGAGGGCTATTGAGGTGCGGTTTTTGCCCACACGATCGTGATCCAACGACTGAGAGCATGGAGGGGGTTTAGATGGTCTAGTGGGCTGTTGTGGAGGGGTGTTGGCTGCAAAGAAGAGGGGTCCGGCGGTTAACTCGGTTAACCATTGGGGGATCAAATGACCTCCAAATGGAACGAAAATTTGACAGGCAGTCTACCGGTGATGTACCAAGACCACTCGACAAATCCCGGCCCATTCCAAGACCGTTCTCTCCCGCTCACGAAACAAGATGTGGGAGGTGCAACGGGTGCATGTGATAGTGTCGGATTCCAAGACGCATAACGGAGGAAGCTGGGAAAACCAGACGGATGCAAGTTTTGAAAAACATGATGATGAAATGCACATGATGACATGGCAAAATGAAACACACAAGCGAATGACATGGCAACGACGGTGATTAACAGGAAGACACCTGGCGCATCAGCCTCGGGGCATTACAACTCTCCTCCACTAACAGAAGATCTCGTCTTGACATCTTAGGAACGAGATGGAAGAGAAAGAGGATGAAGTCAAACAAGAGCTGAAGAGAGAAGAAGAACAAAGTCGACAACACTCGAGTAGAAAAGAGGAACGGCGAATATGACGAGAATCAAAACTTCAAGGAATAAGATAGACTCTGAAACCACTTCGGTTAGAACAAGATAGAAAAGGAATAAGAACGAAAGAATTGTGATAGCATCCCAGTTGAACATGGAATGGAATAGAACATGAACTTGACAAGATTGAACGATTCTTGATGAGAGGAACAATACAATGCCTTCGGAATAATTGAAAGAGTTGAATGAAAATAAGGAAGAAGAAGATGACATCTTATACCACAATTGAGTTTGAAAAGCATCCTTACGAAGAAGGGTTGAACGAAGTTGTTGTAAATCAACAACAAAAGAATTGATTTGCGTGGGCTTATGTAAACATCTCAACACTTGAGGTGAATTTCTGCCACAACCAAATGATTGAATAGATGAGAAGAACGAAGAAATGCAAAACTCCACTTCAAAAGAATATGGAGAATTAATTGCACTTCGTGACGCAAGGGAAAAGATACTTGCGCTCCTCCAACAAGAGTCTTGATGAACACTTGAAGAATGAATTAAATCCTACTGAGCCACCATGAAGAACTCCGGTAACAAAAGGATGATGAGATAAGATTAAAGCCTTGCGATGTTTAAGATGGAGGTTCCGACGATATAACCTTGAAACCTTTGAACTCTGGGAAAGAAAATGGATGACTTAGAATCGAGAGATTATTCATCACGAACAATCTCTGCAGGAAGGAATTACTTGACCATGATGAAATGAGAATAAGAATTACGTTATACTTATCCTTCATCAAATTTAATTGATGACAAATGTATTTGCCATGCCACTTATTCTTCTTGAAAAGAAGTGAAGAGAGATATAGCGCAAACTTGAGAAGGTCTTCCTGAACCACCGGTAGGGTTGGAAAGAACGAATGAATCAATATGATACCAAAAGAAGAGGATTCTTGAACAAGCCACTGTGAGAATTGAAACAAATGACAAAAAGATAATGACTCTCCGGAAAGCATTATAGACAGATGAAGACACTTGAGTGAAAGAAATGCAAGTGAACGAAGAGATCGCAAACATATTAGAGAATGCTTGAACGAAGCACCGGTACACACATGGAGGATAACATCAATCTAGCACCACAATTCTCCGGGAGAATGGACAAGATTTAGAGGAAAACTCTTCTTCGGTCTTCAAACATTGAGAAAAGCGATGAGAAACACCAGCAAAATTGTTGAGATGCTCCGGGAGAATGAAAAGTGAAGTGGTTGAACCAACAATATGAAAATAATTTGAAAGCGAGCCTGAAAGAGACATTTAACCGATGCGAATTCATACTTATGTCAAACTTTGAAAAGAATTTGAGAATAACTCCGGAAAAAATATATTAGAAGATTCAGGAAAGATCCTCGGAAAAGACCTATGGGTTAGGGCCCACTAAAAAGAAACGCCATTGGAAAGGATTGGATTGTTGGAGAGAGACGATGCTCTGGAAGAACTGAAAGACTTGAATGAAGTGACAACCTCGAAATTATTGAAGGCAAACACGAATCTTGTGAGATGTCTTCATCACTCCGGAACGATTAAATGGTTAGAGGCGAACGGGTAAGGGGAACACTTGAGTTGATGAAAAGAATATGATCAACAATGAAAAACTGAATTGGAATCCATAGGAAAGAAAAAGAGATGAACAATGATGGACTAGACGAGAATTCACCGGTTGAGACAATTGATGAAAGAATGAAGAGACTTCGACAATGAAATTGATGCTCGAATAGAGGCTCAGGCTCTGGGAATAAAAGGGGTGGGAGGGCGGGAAAAAACAAAGGCAACTTGGAACGGGGAACTAACGAATAACTTGAAGAGAACAGCATCTGTTGAATTGATTGAGGAAAGAATGCAAAGGCTTCACACGAGTTGGATGAATACTCGATTACAGACTCCGGTTTAGAGAAGAAAAAGGGTGGGCGGATGGGAAAAAGAAAGACAACTCCAAATCAGGGAACAACGTCGTTGAGAAAGGACTGAGAACCGATCTCGTAAAGGACGACGAGGATCGAATCAACTTGACGAGAAAAGCACCAGATGAAAAGTGCTGGCACCACAACGAACGAAAGCCAATTGCGTGATCCTAAAAAAAATTGAAGGGGAAGAGGAGTAGTTCAGAACACCTACGGCAAGATTTCATACCACAGCGACGAAGGGACTGAGGAGTAAAAAGAATTCCTACTCTCCTAAAAAAATTCTTCTAGACTCGACAATGGCCAAACTATACGATCAAAGATGGGGGCTCCTATGGTCGGTCGAGACTCTGATACCAACTTGTCATGCCCAATATGCGACTCTATCCTGAAGAGACTCGAAGATCCCACCAAGGATAGAAAGGCATATTGACACACTTTTGCAAGGTGAATATCATTGTATCAAACCATTACATAATAGATGGGGATACATACAAGGCATAAAAATGCCGCAAGAATACATCAATACATCATACATAATAACAATATCCGACTATAGACGAAACACAAACAGAAGCTCAAGCGACATCCACCCTGCTAGCCCAGGCTGCTGACCAGGAACCTAACCCTCGAACGAAGAAGAAGTGGAACAAGAACTCCAAAACAATAAAAATCACTATTGCGTCATGATCATTGCATTACCTGTACCCGCCACTATTGTGTAGTAAACTGTGAGCCACGAGGACTAGCAAAGCTTAATGGGTAGGAAAGGGGTAAAGTGGTGAGGTTGCAGCAGCGACTATGGAATGTATGGTGTCTAACTTACGAATACAAGAGTAAGATGAGAAACTACGCAAACAGTTGCAAACTAGAAATGATCAACAAGTGATCCTGAACTACTTACGTTGAAACATAACCCAGCCGTGTTCTTCTCTCGAACTTCCTCGAAAGGAGACCATCACGGTTACGCAACGCGGTTGGTGTATTTTAATTGAGTTTACTTCAAGTCTTCTACAACTGGATATTAACAAATTCCCATCTGCCACATAACCATGGGCACGGCTCTCAAAAGTTTAAACCTTTAGGGGTGTCCCAACTTAGCCCATGACAAGCTCACGATCCGTGGAGACAATCCTCCATCGCGGGACACATGATCACACTCGGAATCCCGGTGCACAAGACACTTCAAGAATGGTTAAACAAAACCAGCAAGACCGTCCGGATGTGCTGAAAAATCCCGATAGGAGCTGCGCGTATCTCGTTCTCAGGGCACACCGGATGGGACAAGCTACGAGTAAAACCAGCGCTCGAGTTTCCCCAAGGTGGCCCCGCAGGCTGCCCAGTTCAGAGCAACAGTCAAAGGAGCACTGGCTCGGGTGGGTTGATTAAAAAATCCACGGGGGCCGGCAAGTCCCTATGCAAGTTTTAGTTGTTATTAGCCAAATGATAAAACCAATGTTGGGCCTTGCTGGAAGAGTTTTATTCAAAACGAACTGTCAAGAGGGTCCCATACCCCTCATCATGTTAGGGACGCAAAATCAAGGAACATAACACCGGTATGATGGAAACTAGGGCGGCAATAGTGGAACAAAACACTAGGCATAAGGCCGAGCCTTCCACCATTTACCAAGAATATAGATGCATTAATTAAAATAAGAGATATTATGACATACCATGATATCCATGTCCCAACATGGAACAACCTGCAACTGCACCTACAACTATCAATGCTATAAGAGGGGCTGAGCAAAGCAGTAACATAACCAGACAACGGTTTGCTAGGAAGGGTGAAAAGGTTAGAGGCTATCATGGCAATTTGGGAGGCTTGATAAACAAGTGGTAGGTAGCGCGACATAGCGATAGCATCAAGACAACTAGCATAGCAAAGAGTAGTGAGATCTAAGGTGAGGGTCATCTTGTGTGAAATCCCCTAGGAAGAAGAAAGAGTCCATGAAGAAGACGAAGCCATGAAGACGAATGAATCCTCACAATCGCAACGAAATAGGAACTATAGAGAAGGAGCACAACCGCAAAGAAGCAAACAACATGGTAAACACACAACACATAAACATGACATGATGCTCAACAAAGTATGATGCATGGCAAGGCTACATGATGCTACTCATGGTAAGAGATGATGCATACAAGAACAGCACATCAAAGCAAGTTTAAATGAGGCCGGAAACAATATATAACAATTCCGGTAAGTCCTCATGCAAATTTCGAAATTGGTCCAGATCTGATTAGAACACAATGTTGAAGTTGTTAAACATCGAGTTAAAGTTCACCAAGATGATCTACATGGTTTTCTAGTCAAGTTACATATAAAGTTGGTTTAATTCGGAGCTACAGCCTAGAAGATATGAGAAAAAAAAGTTGAACATGGCATTGATGAAAAAGCAAGCAAAACAACATGACAAACACTCCAAAACAAGGATGGAATGAGGTAACATGAAACTACATGCAAAAATAAGCATGTTTCTTATAGAGCATGCTCAAAACGGAGCAACGGTCCAACACATACAGTCAATACAAGATTCAAACACAATCTGCCCAAAACAGCAACAAAGCACTTTGCAATCAAGGAAACAACAAGCTATAGAAAACATATGGGCATAAACTTGACATGCTCTCAAATTACAGACAACATGCTTCAAATAACATTTAAGGTTCAGGTTCATAGGCATGAAGATTAATCCAAGATGATCAATGCAAAAAGCAACTTAATAACACAGATTATGACTAAGCAAAAATAACATGTTGGAAGCATGAACCAAAGATGGTATAGTGCAAGATCATGGCAAACAAAAGTATGGCATTAAAGTACAGATTAAACATGGCAATACAGGATTACTAAGCATCTCTATATGAGCCCGAGATCAATAGCAATCAATAAGACAAGGTGCAACATGATATAAGCTGATTCTCATACTTAGAGGAAATCTGGGAATGCAAAATATAACATTATGATGCTGACTTTGGAGGCACATAAGTTGAATCCCAGAACACTGATAGTAGCCCCCGGGCCCAAGGCGCGCTCGGACTTGGCTTCGAGGTGAAGCCAAAGGGCAAGTGCAGAGTTCCGTGGGCCCCAACAGCCTGCGGCCTTGGTTGGCGCATGGCGAATGATTGGACATGGGCGTCTTTGCTTCTGCATGCTGCCTCGGCAACCGCCCGACTTGATGAGTCCTTGCTGCATGCAGAAAAAGATCATTATTACCTTACATCATGGAGGCCGGCGATAGGCCCCCCTTGGCAATAAAAGGGAAGTGGGGGCGGAGCCCCTATCACCCGTCTCTTCCTTTGCTTCTCCCACTCCTTCTTCTTCCTCGCTTCACTGCCGGCAGCGAGACCCATGGCGCCCGCGAAGAGGCACTCGGCTGCAGAGAAGGGCAAGGCTCGCCAGGAGGGGCCCGGCTCACAGCCGCCCAAGAGGGGGCGCGACCATCCCAGTAAGCACACCACGCCCCCCGCCACGGCCCCTCGTGGCCGCGGTGGCGCCTCTTCGCGTGGTGGTGGTCGCCAGGTCGTGGCAGCCCTGTCGATGAAGGGAGGTGCGCCATGGTTGCGCGGCCTCCCAGGCCGCGCTTCCACTCGGCAAAAGTGTTGCCGGAGTTCGTCGTGTGGTTAGAGAACCCGGCCGGTACTTGGCTCAGCTCCCGCGCTTCTTTGTCGTCGAGCTACCAGCCACGGGTCCATGCGGTCTCCGGATGCAGGCGGACGGCTACTGCAGCAAGGCTTTGTGGGTCGCGGTTGAGGTCTCCGTCGTAGGCAAAACAGCCCTGGCCCGCGGCTGGCAGACGTTTGCCCGCGCGCGCGGCCTGGGCCGGTGTTTCTCCCTCCACTTCAAGTACGATGGCAACGCGACCATCTATGTGAGGGTGTTCGGGGAAGATGGCCGCTGCGTCCCGTGCTACCATGAGGACAACGACGGTGGTGAGGTGCTCAGCCTCGGCGACGGCCGCAACGAGGGTGAAGGCAGTCTCGCCCTCGGCACCGGCGAGGGCTCATCTAGCTACGGTGACTCTTCTTCCGGCGACAGCTCTAGCAGCAGCGGCTACGACCAACCGCCACGTCGTGGCGCCCGCTTCGAAGGTGGCAGTGGGTTGTCTCGTCGCCACACTCCAGTGAAGCACTAGGAGGGGTTTGGCTGATCTCAGGAGAGTGCCATGGGCCCATCCTCGCGAACTACCACGGGAGCACGTGTCGCTTTTGTTTCGTTCTTCCTTTCCTTCCTGCATTAAGAGAGAGACAAGTATGGGGCCCCGCTGGGGTGTGCAACAACTATGATTTCCAAGTGGTTGTGCTATGTTTATCACTCTTGTGTCGTGTTGCAGCGTTAACATTTTATGTAGGCGCATAGGAATAACTTAGCTTGATGGGCCTGAGGTAGTTCCCGCCTCGCGAGGCGCACATTCCCTAGTGCCTGGCGAGGCCTCCTGTGCTCGGAAGGCATCTGGCAACTGCAAAAATTTGTTAGGAAATTCTTATTCTTCTGAATCATGGTCGGACGCGCCGCCGGCTATGTCTCAGCGCTTCGCAACACGGTACCCGAGAGGCACGGATTGAGAGGGGTCCGCCAGCTTGCGAGCTCGAGCGAGAGTGCCTTGCGAAGAACAGGAAAACGCTCATGAGGGCACCTGTCCAGCCCCCTCGCGAGGCATGCAAGGGAGAGTACGGTTCAAAAAACAAGGAACCGAGGACATAAAAGGAGGCAAAAAGGCAATGGAACCAGGCCAGCGAGGAACACTAGAAAGCAAATTCTCACAAAAGAGGGGCAAGCCAACTGCGGAAAGCAAATGAAAAGCCGCGTCCTGCACCTAGTCTAGTATTCTTGTCTTCTCACCAGCGCGGAGCTAAATGCTACCACAAGGACGTGGGAGAGAGCCCCCGAGGCCCGAGGGTGGCACTCTTGAGACTCCGGGGCGTGTACAGCCCCACTCATTATTACGTAAGAGTGTCAGGAGCAGAGATCTTCACAAGCACTGGGCCTTGCTTCATAGGCGTCGGGCCTTGCTTCACAGGTGCTGGATGTTCCAGGTGTTCTGGATGGGGATCCCGTCATGCGTCTCTAGGCACGCGGCGCCAAGTCTAGAGACGTGGGCGACCCAAAACGGGCCCTCCCACATGGGTGAGAGCTTGTGCAGCCCTTCCCTAGAGAGCACCCGCCTCAGGATGAGATCACCCACCTCGAGCGTCCTGGAGCGAATGCTGCGGCAGTGGTACCGCCGCAGTGCTTGCTAGTACCTCATAGCTCGGGGCGAGACTTGACGGCGGCGTTCCTCCCCCAGCACGAGGTCCATCCCCCAAATGGCATCCTGCTACGTTTCATCAAACGCCAGGACCTGCGCGTAGCGATGCCTGGCGTCGTGTGGGAGAACCACTTCTGCTCCATAGACAAGGAAGAAC
The DNA here is from genome assembly GCA_034509565.1 of Triticum monococcum. Classification (NCBI taxonomy): domain Eukaryota; kingdom Viridiplantae; phylum Streptophyta; class Magnoliopsida; order Poales; family Poaceae; genus Triticum; species Triticum monococcum. The sequence continues at coordinate 245,111,691 of CM067846.1, read as the reverse complement.
GGGGTCTTGCTTGTCGTCCTGGTGGTTGTGGTGCAGATGGACCACAACACGGACCGGAGCTCGTCATGCCAGCCCCTGCCGCAGGCCTCGAGGTTCTTCTTGAAGGTCCTAGTCTTGAGACCCCTCAGGACTTCCGCATTAGCGCGTTCAGCCTGGCCGTTGCTCCTGGGGTGCGCCACGGAGGCATAGCAGATCTGTGTTCCAAGGTTAGCACAATATGTTTTGAAGAGATTGCTAGTGAATTGTGAGCCACTGTTGGTGATGATGCGATTAGGGACCCCAAATCGGCTTACGAGGCCCTGGATGAACTTGACTGCTGACCGAGCTGGTATGGTGCGGGCGGCTTCCACTCCCGCCCACTTGCTGAATTAGTCGATGGTGACATAGAGGTAGCGGTAACCTCCAGGCGCTCGAGGGAATGGGCCTAGGATATCCAGCCCCCAGACCACGAACGGCCATGAGAGCGGGATAGTCTGGATGTCTTGAGCCGGCTGGTGGATCTGCTTGGCATGGAATTGGCAGGCCTCACAGGATTTGGCCGCAGCTCATTCCCCTGTTCCCTGGAAATGCATCGTAGGGAAACATCATGTGGCCGCTTCCTGTATAGCTCACCGTCCTGAATGCAGTACGCCATAGCCTACCGGGCAACACGCTCCGTGTCTTCCTCCTTCTTCGGCTACATGCCTTGCGTCAGGTATGCCCTGAACTCCTCGATCCAGCACCCCTCCTAAGGCTCGAGCGCTAAGAGGAGGCGCGCTCCTGTGGTCGGGCCGCATGCGAGGGCTCCTGAGGCTGGTGGCTAGGGGAGTTCCTCCTTAGGTGGCGCCGGCTCCACAGGCGGAGGTGCTGCCGAAGACTTGAAGATCCGCTCCTCGAAGACGCCGGGCTCTTGGGGTAGCCACTTGGATGCTCTTTAGGCGATGTCGTGGGCCTCCTTGTTGGTGGCACGAGGCACATGCTGTAGCTCTAGGCCCAGGAACTACTTCTCCATTTTGCGTACCTCCACGAGGTATGCCTCCATGTGCTCATCCTTTGGCTTGTACACCTTGTTGGAGAAGTTGACGAGGAGCTACGAGTCTCCCTTGATGGTGAGGCATTTCACCCCCAGGGCCACCGCAGCCTTGAGGCCGGCGATGAGGCCCTCATACTCTGCGATGTTGTTGGAGACCTTTTCGCCCCGCTGGAAGCAGAGCTGCACGGCATAGAAAAGTTTGTCCTGAGTGGGCGAGATGAGCACGGCTCCAGCCCCCGCGCCCTGGCGTCAGAACGCGCCACCGAAGTACATGACCCAGCCATCCGGCACTTCACTCCCTGGCGAGAGGGATCGGTTCTTTCCTGCTTCGAGTTCCGGGGTGTCAGTCCATTCTGCAACAAAGTTCGCGAGTGCAGCCCCCTTGATAACCTTGGTTGTGCTGAACTCCAAGTTAAACTCTTGCAGCTCGATGTTCCATTCGACGACCCTTCTCGCACCATTAGGGCTCCTGAGCACTCTCTCCAATGGGTAAGCTGAGACAACCTTGATGGGGTGGCCCTGGAGGTATTGGCGCAGCTTGCGCGAGGCCACCAGGAGCGCGAGGAAGAGCTTCTGAGGCATGGGGTATCGTGCTCTCGCATCTCGTAGCACTATACTGGCAAAGTACACTGGGTGCACGACGAGGGTGGGAGAGCTGACAGAGTTTTTGGCTCCTGGGGGCTGAGGTGTTTCCTGCGGATCCCCAGCTTCAGGGGCTTGATGACTAGCCGGGGCAGCCGTTGTCTCAGGAGCATCGCCTTGGTTTTGTGCTGCCTCATCCGGCTTGGCAGCTCCATTTGGCGTGCCCTTGACCTGGCGCTCCTCTCTAAGGGCCACCAGCGCCGCACTGGCAGAGTGGGGTTTGGAAGACAGGTAGAGTACCAAGGGCTCGAGAGGACGAGGCGCCACCATCACCGGCGGGCTGGTCAAGTATCTCTTGAGGTCTTGAAATGCCAGGTTGGCCTCGGGGGTCGACTCGAACGAATCCTTCTTCTTCATCAGCTTCAAGAACAGCAAGGCGCGCTCCCCCAACTTGGAGATGAAGTGCCCCAGTGAAGTCACGCAGCCTGCAACCTTCTGCATCTCCTTGAGGTTTTGTGGTGGGCTCATGTCTTCGATTGCCTTGACCTTCTCTGTGTTGGCATCGATCCCCCTATGGGACACGAGGAAGCCCAGCAGCTTGCCGAACGGGACACCAAACACACATTTCTCCGGGTTGAGCCGCAAGTCCACTCGGCGCAGGCTCGCGAAGGTCTACTCCATGTCCTAAATCAAAGTTCTCACCTCCCGAGACTTCACCACAATGTCTTTGATGTAGGCCTCAGCATTTCTCCCGAGCTGCTGCCCTAAGGCGATGTGCATCAGTCGCTGGAAGGTCGCTCCTATGTTGCGCAGTCCGAATGGCATGCAAGTGTAGCAGTATACCCCGCGTGGGGTCAAGAAAGTCGTTTTCTCCACATCTTCCACCGCCATCTTGATCTGGTGGTAGCCCGAGAACGCATCCAGGAAACATAGCAGATCACACTCGGCAGTGGAGCCGACAATCTGGTTGATGCACGGCAGCGGGAATGGGTCTTGAGGGCAAGCCTTGTTGAGGTTGGTGAAGTCGACACACATGCGCTCCTTCCCTCCTTTCTTCGGCACGATGACCGGGTTCGCCAGCCACTCTGGGTACTGGACCTCGCGAATGACACCTGCTGCCTCTAGCTTGCGGGTTTCCTGAACAATGAAAGACTGCTTCTTTGTGGACTGTGACTTTGCCCTCTGCTTCATAGGGCGCATGTTGGGGCATACCCTCAGATGATGCTTAATCACTCCTCTCGGGACCCCAACTAGCTGCTTGGGCTCCTAGGAGAACACTTCCTTGTTCGCCCGCAGGAAGTCCACCAGTTCCCTTTCTTGATCTGGGGCGAGGTCGGCGCCTATAGTAAAGGTGGTGCCTGAGACCCCGTCCTCGTCGTCCTGTATTTTCTTTGTCTTGGCTTGACCTTGAGTGAATAACTGCTTCTTCTTGGTTGGTGCAACCCCCTTGGTCCTGGGTACGGCCTTATTGGCCGGGCAGGCTGCCGCCATGGCCCTGAAGGCGAGTTTGAGGGCCGCCAATGCTTCCTTGGTGTCTCTGGCCATGCTGAGGATGGCCTTACTCCCTGGCATCTTCATCAGGTTGTAGGTAGGATGAGTAGCTGCCATCAATTCGGCCAGCGCCGGGTACCCGATGATAGCATTGTACGGTAAGTCAATGTGGGCGATGTCGAAGTTGATTAGCTCGGTGCGGTAGTTGTCGCGTGTGCCGAAGGTCACATGGAGATAGATTAGCCCTAGGGGGTTGGAGGAGCCACCACCGACTCTGGAGAAGGGCTTGCTGGGGCGGAGCAACTCAAGCGGTATGTGAAGGAGGCTAAAAACCTCCACAGAGAGCACATTGAGGCCGGCGCCGCCGTTGATGAGGGTCTTGGTAACGGCTACGCTACAGATGGTGGGTGTGCAAAGCATCGGGAGCAAGCCCGAATCAACGGTGGCGACTGTGTGATCCCCTGAGTCGAAGGACAGGTCGGCCATGGGCGCCACCCAACCTGGGGGAGCCCCCTACTGCATGGAGGTGGCGCCGATCTGGTGAAAAAAACGGTTTGGTGTGATGTTCCGAGGGCGGCGCTTGTGAGCCACCGAGGAGAGCCATGATGACGGGGGGTGCTGGTCCCCCGAAGTGCGCAATGAAGAGGTCGCGCAGCTCCCCCCAGGAGGCCACAGAAGATCCCGGCAGATGGAGGAGCCAGGCGTGCAGCACGCTAGCAAGGGCAATTGGGAGCTCGTTGGCCATGACCTTATCGTCACCCCCGGCCTCGAGAACGGCCTCCTCATACACCAGCAGGAAGGCCGCCGGATCCGCCGCACCTAACGGGGCAGCATCTCCGGCTTGAACTTGTGCGGCCACCGCACGCGCCGCAAGGCGGGGGTGAAGGCCTGGAACCCCACGGCGCTGTGGAGGGCGCTTGTCCATCTAGTCGGAGAAGCGGCAGCGTCCATGTGAGCCGGTCGGAGCGGCGAGGCTGTCGGGTCGGGGGGGGGGGGGGCGAAGCTTTGGCGCACCCCTACCTGGCGCGCCAAATGTCGGATTTCGTGTTTCGGCAAAACCCTTGAGGTTCGAACACTGGGGTGCGCACGAAGATCTCTCCTCCCTCTCTAGCTCGGCACATCATGATCTCACGGCCTAGCTCGATGAACCCAAAGAACAAGAGGACACAAGATTTATACTGGTTCAGGCCACTGATGTGGTGTAATACCCTACTCCTGTGTGGTGTGGTGGATTGCCTCTTGGCTGAGGATGAACAGTTACAAGGGAAGAACAACCTCCTGAGGAGAGGTGTTCTTGTGCTTGGTGAGCTTGTGTGGTTGAGGATGATCTGAATGATCCATCCCCCTTATGATGGTGGCTAGTCCTATTTATAGAGTCCCTGGTCCTCACCCCAAATATGGAGCGGGAAGGGATCCAACAACAGCCAAATTCGAAGGGAGACAACTAGTACAAGTTATCCTGACAAAAGTAGTCTTCGCCTGCCAAAGGCTCTGGTGGTGATGCCGTATTGGGCTCCACGGTGACCTTCATCCTGTTGTCCTGCTGGTCTTGGTCTCGTTGCACCGATATGGAAACCTTTGCCTGATGCCTCGGGACTCCTCGCTTGTGCTTTCCTCTTTAGCACCAAAGAGGAAACAAGGACACTACGCGCGCTGGTGCCCGCCTGGCTCCAGTCGTCATGGCCTACGTCACAAAAACCTTGCGAGGTGTCCCTTGCCTTGATCTTTCCGCCCCCTCGCAAGACTGCATGGTGAAGCTGCCCCCAAGGAGGTCTTGTGGCGTCCGCCTCCCGTGGCTTGGCCCCTCGTGAGGGTCTTGAGTGTTTGCTGGTGAAGATGGGTCGTACAGGGCCACTGGTGGAGCCATGCCACGGGCCACAACCAGGCCAGTCTGGGGAACCCCGTTCCCCCAACGCCGACAAGCGTGCTCTCACGACCCCATGGAAAAAAATTGCTAAAGTTTGGCACAAGTTTTGACAACCGCTCCTTCCAAACCGGAGCATCTCACATTAAGGATCATGGTTTCCAAAAGGAGAGTGTCAATTCAAACTCCTGCGGCCGATGACTTCATCACTTGGCCTCCATTGTAGCATCATGGTTATCTCGCCAACTATTGTTTCTACAACTATCGCTAACTTCATAGTGATAAAGTAAATCAATTGCATGGCGTTCGCATTTCATGCAATAAAGCGACAACCCTAAGGCTCCTGCCAGTTGCCGATAACTTTTACAAAACATGATCATCTCATACAATAACGTATATCACATCATGTCTTGACCATATCACATCACAACATGCCCTGCAAAAACAAGTTAGACGTCCTCTACTTTGTTGTTCAAAGTTTTACGTGGCTGCTATGGGCTTCTACCAAGAACCATTCTTACCACTACAAAAAGACACATATGTGACATTTTCGGCCAAACAATTTTTTGTCTGTCATGCTTATGACACTTCTATGACGATAATTGTGAAAAAACCTGATATTATCATAGATGTGGTGGGATCCTACTTCTATGACAAAAAATCATGACAGAAAATGGGCTTTTCGTCCTGGGTGGGCCAGAGAAGCGGCTGCATGACATTCTTTGGGCCGGCCATGATGAAAAAACCCGTGGTAGAATCGATGGCGAGGAAAATATCAGGGAGTTGCCGGTTATGGTGGGTGGTCGGGGGCCGAGCATTGCGCGTTTCTCTAGTACACGTATGCGTGTTTGTGTGAGGCGTTATGCTCTAACTAAACCCAAGCAAGGCGTTGGGCTCTAACTAAACCCGAGCAATTGCAGTAGCTACTCTACTGAACCCAAGCGATCGATCCCTTGCTGTTAATTTAACCCGAGTGATTCCTTTGCTACTACTGCTAACTGAAGCCGATCGAACCCTGTTGCCTCCTTCCCTTGTTGAACAGTGAGCGTTGTTGGGGGGGGGGGGTTGGATGAATAGTTCTAGGTGGGGGGTTGGATGAACAGGAACTCATGGTAGTAGAGATCGTTGCCGCTGGATGAACTGGACCCCGATCGAGCCAGTTGGGGTGGATGAACAGGACCCCGTGGAGTGCTGGATGAATAGACCCCATGGAGGGCTGGTGGAACAGTAGCCGGTGGAGTGCTGAATGAGCTGTAGCCTGTGGAGGGGTGGTTGAACAGGACCCCGTGGAGAGGGATGGTTGAACAGTAGCCGGTGGAGGAGCAGTGGAGGCTGGATGAACAGGAGCCCATGGATGAACAGTCGCGGGTGGAGCCTGGAGGAGGTCGACGATGGATGAACAGTAGCCCATGGTGGCAGTCAACAGTGGAGATGAACAGTATCACGTGGAGTCCCATTTTGTGGTACGCCACACCCCTCCCAATGAACAGGACCCCCGTTTCGACCGTAGTGCTCCAACACAAGTCCGTTTCCTCTGTTTTGCGGTACGCCACACCCCTCCCGATCAACAGGACCCCGTTTCGACCATAGGAGGTCCAAGAGAAGTTTGTTTCCTCCGTTTCCAGACCCCTCCCGATGAACAGGATCCTGTTTCGACCGTGGCCGGTCGAACACAAGGCCGTTTCCTTTGTTTTGTGGTATGCCAAGCCTCGTTTCGATCGGTTGTTCCATCCATGTTGGTTGGCTCCCGATGAACACGACGTATTCCATTGCCTCCCAATGAACATGACGCATTCCGTTGCCTCCCCATGAACATAACGACGACGCAATTTCTCCATTCCGACCCAACCATGTACATGAGCCCTGGCCGTATGTATGCGCGAGTAGGCATTCGATACCCCGCCCGTATGTACGTACATAGCCATATTTAATTTCCTGCACCATGGCCGATGTACGTACGTGTACACGATATTAACGGGATTGCATGATATGCTACGTGCGCGCCTCTACTACAAGACGTGCCCTTCCTTACATGGCCACGATTCATCGCTGCTGCCTGCAGACAGACCGATCGTATGTACATACACGTTCGCGATCAGAATGACAACGCTACGTACGCTTCGACCAGGTGGGTCCCGACTGTCAGGCACTTCCTTGCATGCGAAGATGTAGGTGGTGGGTCCCAACAGTCAGGGGGCGAATCATTTTTTTGCCTGTAATATGGACGCACTTCCTTGCGTGGGAAGATGTAGCTGGTGGGTCCCAGCAGTCAGGGGGGAAACGTTTTTTCGTGAAATACGGTAGCCCATCTGTTGAGTCCCCGCTGTCAGCTGGAGGAATCATTATTTTCCATGTAATAAGGAGGCACTTCCTTGTTGTGGCCGTGGACCCAGCTGTCAGCCTCTCCACGTACAATACTCTTCCAATGGAAGTCATTCGTTGACCACATGGACCACGCCACACTGAGAGCACCAAGGCGGCGGACGAAGGCGAGGCCTAGGAAGGGGACGACACAGAGCCGGGGAAGACGCAGCAGTGGATGCCCACACGGAGAGGAGTATGAGGGTTCACTGGTTCGGCTGCAGTGTGAGGCTATTGTCGCCGCAAGGCCTGGCCAGCGGTGGGAGTAGTAGGGGGCAGTGAGGCCTCCGCGGCAGCACAGTCGTCCATAAGAGGCAAGAGCACACGATGGTTTGGACAGCCGGAGCAAGATAATCAGAGGGTGTAGAAGAAGGACGACCGTTCGATGTTAACAATCCAACTGTCACTGGTGATAGAATCTTTTGTTGACTAAGTTGATAAAGCCCTCCGTCAACTTAGCAGGCCCACAAGTCAGCCTCCCACTATGGTGGGTCCCACCTAGCAGGTAAGTATTCATTTTTTGTGTGTAATAAGGAGGCACTTCCTTGCATTCGCAGATATAGCTGGTGGGTCCGAGCTGTCAGTGGGAGTATTCATTCTTTTTGGCGGAATAAGGAGGTACTTGCTTGCATGCGGCCATGGACCATGTGGGTCCCAATTGTCAGCCTCTCCATGCGCATCCCTCTTCCGATGTTGTCATTTGTTGACAACGTTGACCACGTCGTGCCGAGAACACCAGCGCGATGGACGACGGCGAGACCCAGGAAGGGAATGACCAGGAGGCGGCGAAGTCACAACAGTGGAGGGATGTGGGTGAGTAGAGGGATGGCCTGGCCAGTGGTGGGAGTAGTAGGGGCGGTGAGGCCTCCGTGGCAGGACAGCCGCGCACGGGAGGCAGGAGTAGGTGGTCCCGCCGGCGCTGGATTTGGCAGCTAGAGCAAGAAGATCAGAGATTCAAGAAACACAATGGCCATTGGATTGATATCCAATGGTTACGTCTGCTAGAATCATTTGTTGACGTATATAATAAGTACAAAAATCTTGCATGCGCATCAACTTAATAGGCCCACAAGTCAGACCATTCCCTATTTTTTTAATAATTAATATATAGCTCATTGCAACTTCTTATGCAATTTATTGCAGTCGTTTTTTTGTTGGCCAGGGCCAGGGTTGAAATTTAAAAGAAATTTCGCATATTTCTATGGGTTCGAAACTATTTTTAATAACGAAATGTTGAGCCAAATTTAAAGTACCTTGAAGACATATTTATATTAGGTTAAAGCCCAGTGAAATAGGAATCTGAAAATGTGATTTTTTAAGAAATTATAAAGTAATTGCCAATTTGTCATCTATTTTTATATTTACAACCCATTTCATATTACTTTCAAGATTTGCAGGCATCTTGAAAGAGTTGCAGCCCATCAGGGCATAGAAAAATAAGTAGGCCTGGATTGGGTATTGTATAGAAAAAATAAACTAGGCTCATTTTCACAAAGAAAAAATAGCTGGGCTAGTCATAAGGTGAACATAAAATATAAGCCTGGGCTAGACGGGCCACAACCTAGTTGAAACCCTACTCTGTCTCAACAATAACAAAAAAAATACTGCTCGAGCAGCTACGTCTCGGGTGTCAGCCAATCTTGTGTTGTTCTCTTGTCTATTGACTATATACGCTGACAATGTCGTGGGTCCCAGTGTCAGGAAACCACTAGGAGGAAGCATTTTCTTTTTCCATACGCTGACATGGTGGGCCTCTACTATCATCCTCTCCACGTACTTTTGCTAATTCCTGTTGTTTGTTGACCATGTTCACAACGCAGAGGGCGGCGCCGCGACGAGCACACCAAAGCGCGTGGAGGACGAAGGCGAGACCTCGGACGTTGGCGTTAACGATTTAGGAGATGTTGGGGTGACGATGCATGTGCTGAGGCACAGCTAGCCATAGGAGGCGGAAGCAGGCGGCCCCGCCGGCGCTAGTTTGGTTTTGGTGGCCGGAGGAAGACATGACTGAAGAAACACGACAGATTGTAAAAGCAGTAGGAGTACTTCACAACCTTAACTGAAACCAGCTGGGGCACTTAACAACCATAGCTGAAAGCAGTATGAGTACTTATACAGGTTCAACCATACAAAGCATGCCTCGAACAGTGCTACTTTGCCTACAGTTAACCAAGGGTGAGGTCGCCAAGCCCCAGAAGTTGGCCCAGGTGCCACCCCACACATCCACAACCTTCTAAAAGCGGCTTCATCTCGCAATGTGGTCAATAAACAAGATATTCGCTTTAGAGCCATGGAAATGCAGGAACATAATCTTCTGTCCTATTCTCCAAGATGGACGGGCCTTCATTATTTGAGACCACCCATGAATAAGTATCTTTTCACCTCCAAGGGGAATGGAGTAGGTCGACATAAATATCATGTTGTGACTAAGAGCAAGTCTGACCCGACCATGGTCAGGCAGATGTGTAGGAACAATAGAGATGGGCAGTTTCTGTTTCAAGAAGTTCACAGCTGTAAAACTGTGTATAAGCAATAGTTTATGAACAACATATAAAACAGAAAACAGCTCGTACCATAAGTTTCTCGACACAGTTGGACCTGTTCAACAAGTGCAGCAGTGGCACACATATCCCACGTGGCCTTCCACAATTGAAACGCCCCACAAGGACCTCAAGACGATCAATAAAGTGTAGGAATTTGTGGATGTCGTCCAAGTCAACTTCAGTGCCATCAGTAATAGCCGAGTTCTTATAGAATAACAAACGGGTAGCCTGCTTAACTCTGAAAAAACCTACACGACCCACCAATTATAAGAAAATATTAGTTAGAAGTAGCATCTTCGTGAGAGATTCATTGCTACTTCTAAAGTTAAATTGTGATTAGTTAGACAGAATAGGTGGAATAAGAAGTAATCGAGGCAACAAGAAAGAACCAGAGACAAAACTAACATCGATGGACAATTGGAACGACGTCGGATGGAAGATTGCAGTGAAGATGAGACCAGGTTCTGCTATTTCCATCAACATTCGTGCACCAACTTTCAGTCCAAAACACTTGAGAAAGTTTATCCAAGTTCGGCCATAAAAAAGCAGCGATCTCCTTGGTTCACGAACCTAACTCGGAACTTATATCCATGGCTTGTCTTCACTGTGACCATTAAACTGGTGTATTCAGTTATGGCAAGGCCGAGCATCTTGAGTATATGTGTTCTAGTAGAGCAAGTAATGCACCGCAGGAAAAATAATACGAGAACACAACGTATTCCCTATCCAAATCTAGAAATAATTTCCTCCTTCACGTCAGTGTTGACCATGGTACTAGTACCTTTTATCCAAGTATGGCAATCCAAATTTCCAAATTAGTCGACAACATGTTAAAAAGCCCCACCCTCCTAGATAGAAAAGAGGATTCTAGGAACATATTGTGTGCGTTTTAAAATCTTGTGTTAGGATGAGAAGGAACAAGTGTGGCGTCTCACCGAGGGCGTAGAAACCTGTAGGGTCCTTACACTTTGGGCACTGCAAATGAAACACACTAGATTCAGTAGGAAGAAAAATGCATCAATGGGGGCAGCTGCAATCCTAGGATTACCCGTGACCAAGGGACTTCGATTTATCGGGGATGGATGAAGAATTCGTACTTGGTTCTCCATGAGAAAACCCTATGCAATCGCCGAGAGGGGGTTTTCTCTGAACAAGCACACGAGGGAGAAGAGGATTCAAGCCTAGTGCAATATTGCCGCTTCGTCCGTCCAGCTTACTGCTAAAGCTAGAAAGGTGGGGTTTTTTGTGATTTGACGGCTCATTGGGCATTACTGCGGCGCTATGACTGGGGTGTCTACCATGCAGTTTTGCATTCCAATTTGGAGCATATGGAACGTGGAACCCATTGCTGGATGCCCCACAAATCAGCGAAAGGTAGTAGAAAGACAGGAGTAAATAGTTACACATAAATCTATTTTTGACAGAGAGATACTCCCTCTATAAACAAATTTAAAAATCTTCTATATCACAGCTTTATATATAAGAAAAATCAAGGGGAATATATATATAATTATAAAAACAGAGTTTTTTAACACACTATAGACGAGTTGGTGATGATGGTGTGCCTGCCATCCTGCAATATATGACGTCCGATTTATATCTGATGGATAGGAAGGAAACTATGGAAATTTCGCGAAAAGTACCCACACACTTGACCACATTTGCAAATAAGGCCTTCCCTCATTCATCCTTTTCTCTCACAAGATAAAATACTCATACAAATGCACCTTGATGTTACGTGCAACGCACATGCATTATGGGGGTTCAGCTGAGAATATAATACTCAGACAGGCTTACAGTTCTAGACTTTGGGCCACAGGACGACGGGCCTGCATGTTTTGGGGCCCACGTGTTCTACCTCAGCTCTTTTCATTTTGCAAGCGATCGGTACGGCGCTGGTTTTAGATGCCATCGCAAGGCGAATACACAAAATTGAATAAAGCACGACAGCTGTTGGAATGAAATCACGATAGATCCTAACCAGCAATTAGAGTTGTAATTATATCAACGATATACCATGTGATAAATAATACTGTCGTATTGCATATACACACAAGACACTTGTTTCACAACGCCAGATTATTACATCAAAATCTCTCGGAGGATAGATCAGTTCGGCAGTTGCATGGTGCTACTAGAGAATTTAGAAGTTGATTTGGACCAGCTCTGTAACACCCTCGATGCGACTATATCTCCCACGTGTCGAGGCACGACTTAGAGGCATAATCGCATTGAAGGCATATGTCGCAAGTCGGGAAATCATTACACATCCCATGTACATAAATAATATAAAGGGGAATAACATAGTTGGCTTACACTCGCCACGTCACATCAAAGTACATAAATAACATCCATCATACAATTCAATCATGAACCGACTAGGGCGCCAAAATAGAAAAGACCCCCAACATGCGACAAGGCCCTGAATCTAACCCCGATTGGGCACCACTACTAATCATCAGGAAAAGACACATAGTAACCCTGAGAGTCCTCGTCGTACTCCCACTTGAGCTCGAGCACGCCATCTGGAGCTGTATCATCTGTCCCTGCATCTGGTGTAATAGTAATCTGTGAGCCACAGGGACCCAGCAATCTCGCACCCTCGCGATCAAGACTATTTAAGATTAATAGGTAGGAAAGGGGTAATGTATAGGTGGAGCTGAAGCAAGCGACTAGCATATATGGTGGCTAACTTATTCGCAAAAGAGAGCGAGAAGAGGAGGCAAAACACGAGCGAGAAACTAGAGAGCAACCTGCGCAAACATAACTCCAACACCGTGTCCACTTCACGGACTCCGCCGAGAAGAGGCCATCACGGCAACACACTCAGTTGATTCATTTTAATTAATTAAGGTTCAAGTTATCTACAACCGGACATTAACAAATTCCCATCTGCCCATAACCGCGGGCACGGCTTTCGAAAGATCAATCCCTGCAGGGGGTCCCAACTTAGCCCATAACAAGCTCTCACGGTCAACGAAGGAATAGACCTCCACCCAAGACACACCGATCAGACTCGGTATCTCGGTACAACAAGATGATTCGACAGGTCAAAACAAGTCCAGCAACACCGCCCGAATGTGCCGACAAATCCCGATAGGAGCTGCACATGTCTCTTTCTCAGGGCACACTCAGATTGTCCAAACTTCCGATAGGCCAGCCTAGAGTTGCCCCTGGTGGCCACCGGTGGCTGACGTTCCGGACCAACCCTCAGAGGAGCACTGGCCCGTGGGGGGGCTAAAATAAAGAAGACCCTCGGGCTCCGGAAACCCAAGGGAAAAAGGGGGGTAGGTGACAAATGGTAAAACCAATGTTGGGCATTGCTGGAAAAGCTTTAATCAAGGCGAACTATCAAGGGGTTCCCATTATAGCCCAACCGCGTAAGGGACGCAACAATCCGGAAACATAACACCGATATGACGGAAACTAGGGCGGCAAGAGTGGAACAATACACTAGGCGAGAGGCCGAGCCTTCCACCCTTTACCAATTATATAGATGCATTAAGATAACATAGCGATATAATGATATCCCAACAAGTAAATAAATGTTCCAACAAGGAACGGCTCCAATCTTCACCTGCAACTAACAACGCTATAAGAAGGGCTGAGCAAAGCGGTAACATAGCCAATCAACGGTTTGCTAGGACAATGGTGGGTTAGAGGCTCAATCATGGCAATTGGGAGGCTAACAAGCAAGTGGTAGGCATCGTAGCATTGGCAAAGCGAAAGAGCGAGCGAACTAGCATAGCAAAGATAGTAGTGATTTCGAGGGTATGATCATCTTGCCTGCACAGTTGTCAGAGTTGACTGGATCCTCAAAAGCAAACTCAACGGGCTCCTCGTTAGCGAACTCATCTTCCGGCTCTACCCAACAACACAAACAAGCAACAAGGATACAATCAACCACGTGCTAGGGCAACCAACAATATGCGAAGATGGTATGCTATGCGGGATGCGAAAATGCAAGACGTGACAGGAAATGCATGAACCTGGCCTCAACTTGGATAACCAAGTGTTCCACTGGATAGAGGGGAAGAAATCCCCTGAAAATGATATAAAGATCATAGGAATCGGAGCTACGGTTTGGAAATGGCAAGCGTCTTACGAAACGAACCGATTTGCGATTAACAGCAAGTAGGCTCCTAAATGCAACGAAATGAACATGCTACAGCCACCAAACATGAAAACAAAATACATGGCAAGGATGTACACAAGATGCTTAACAAATCACTAGGACTGAGCCATAGGCAAATTCATCCATTAAGGGGTTCAAACAAGCATGGCAAAACTGAATAAGCAAAACAGATTTCAGACTTTGTGAAATTAACACTAGTCTGAAATTTCAGACCACGATGCTCTCTTCGGAGCAGCAAAACAACATGAAACATAACCTGAACATGACAAGTAAGAGCATGGCATGGAGCTACTCAACAAGCTTAACAAAACACGCAAAATGACCTGGGGCCAAAAGGGTACACAAAATACTCTAACGAGCACACGAACATAGATGAAACACAATCAGTTTTCAGACTTAAGTGAAACCTGAGACATGCTGAAATTATAACTCACGGAGGCATGTAAACGAGCTTGATGCACTCACTACGGTGCAAGTCATGGCAAGGCAAGCATATATCCATAAATAAGGCACAAAATGCTAGCTATACATGGCAAGAACAAAGGCATAGCATGCATGGATCACTAGCAATAGCACCGGCAAAATAGCAAAAGAGTTCACGATCTGCCCAAATACACAACTATGCAAAAGTTGAGCTCGATTGAGTCAACCTAGGGTACTCCAACATAACAAGTAAAGACATGGATGGATAGAGCACAACAAGATTAACAAATGTCCCTTACTGAGCATACTCAAAAGGGGCACGGATCCCTAGGAAACAAGCTGGACATATAGCACCATGAACTAAAACATCCCATGAACTAGAAATTCACTAAGTCCCTGAAATCAGCAATCTCAGGTACCCCTCTTTGCAAGCTTGCACAAGACACCACACATATCCTCAAAATGCATGGGTGGCACCTCTAGAAAGAAGACAAAATGCTTAACAATTCATCCCAAAGGGTCACAGGCATATCATGCACACAATAATCATGGCAAAAATGACAAAAGTCAATGTTGAGCTAACGGATCTGCAATTTAACTCACGATTCCTCCTTCTAATAGCATTTTGGGCATCAAGATGACCTCAAATGCAAATGATGCAATGGAATGAAATGATGTACTCGTCGAGACGAAGATTTTGATATATCATATGTCCAAAACGGAGCTACGGATGCGGAGGTATCAGCAGTCAAAGTAGGCATAAAAATCTAGGGTTCGGGAGCGAAAAGTCAACCGAGAGGAACTTTGGATCTGAGATCTGCACGCTTCACGAGGAGATCGCCGGAGCTCCTGTTCACCGGAGGGATCGGGTCGCCGGACTTGGTGCTCGCGGGGAAGGCTCGCCGGCCGGACTTGCCGGGCGGAGGAGGGGGCGGCGCCGGCGACGTGTGTGGAGGCGGCGGCGGCTCGGGCGGCGTGGTGGCGGAGGCCCGCGGCGGCGGCGGTCCGACGAGGTGGGCCACGGTGGCCGGAGAGGATGGCACGGTGGTCCGGCCACCGGACGCGAGGGCGAGGGCGGCCGAGTGGCGGCGTGAGGCGGTGGAGCGGATCGGGCCGCGGGGGCCGGCTCCGGGCTCCCCGGCCCGCGGCGGCGGTGAGGCGGCGGGTGCCACGTGGCGGGCGCTGAGTGGACGAGGGGGGCGGCGGCGGACGTGTCCAGCTGGGGACGGACGTGTCCGGCCGGCGCGGATCTGGAATTAGGGTTTCGGGGAGAGGGAATCCGAGATTTGGAATGGGGGGTCTATATATAGGCATAAGTGGAGCTAGGAGAGTCCAAATGAGATGCGGTTTTCGCCCACGCGATCGTGATCGAACGACCGAGACGGTGGAGCAGAGTTTGGTGGGTTTTGGGCCAAATTGGAGGGGTGTTGGGCTGCAACACACACGAGGCCTTTTCGGTCCCTCGGTTAACCGTTGGAGTATCAAACGAAGTCCAAATGACCCGAAACTTGACAGGCGGTCTACCGGTAGTAAACCAAGGCCGCATGGCAGTCACGGTCCAATCCGGAAATGTTTAATCCCCACACACGAAAGAAAGCTAGAAATGGCCATCGGAGGGGAACGAAGCGCCGGAATGCAAAACGGACAATGGGGAAAATGCTCGAATGCATGAGATGAACATGTATGCAAATGCAATGCACGTGATGACATGATATGAGATGCACGAAAACGAAAACAACACATGGAGACAAAGACCCGAACCCAAGAGATAAATATAACTTAATGCCGGAAACGGCAAGAGTTGGAGTACAAATTGGGAAAGTAATATCTGGGGCGTTACAAGCTCTCCTTGCCGAGAAAGTTCGATTTTGACATCATCCCCTACCGCAAGATATGATGTAGATTTGAACCTTGACCATCCTTTAGCGTCAATCACCATGCGACCATCCATTGTACTTATGGTATATTGAGCAGGTTCATTCACACCAAGGCTATGCACGGTAAGAGAAACTTGGCCATGGTCACCTCGATTGTTGAACAACTCCCTCGTTGCTCTAGGAATTCTCTATTTGCAAAAAAGAAGAGATACACAAAAAGTTAGATCAACACAGTGAATCATGTGAAACTACATGGAAAGAAAAAAGAGCGAAGCACTTGGGCGGCCAATGCTTACCTAGAAGGTGGACATGTCCGGTTTTGTAAGGACTTCGGTATATGAAGTGTGAACTGCAGCCCAGTCTGTTGCCGGTGCAACTACCGGTTCCGTTGTCACTGCATGGGCCGGAGAAGATGCAAGTGCAAGTGTTGGTGCAGGTGCCGAAGCCGTTGCTGGTGCCCATGCTGGTGCGACTAGTAGTGCCGCTGATGGTGCCGGAGATGGTGCTCCTTGTAGAGCTGGTGCCGGTGTCGATGCCCGATCCACCGGTAGATTAGCCTGATCCACTGACGCGGTCGGTGCCCCAATCCTCAGCTGGATCAGACTGAGTTGTTGCCGCTGTCAGTGCTAGAGCAACTGCCAGTGCTCGATCCTTTGCTGAAGGTGGTACCGATGTGCGAGACAGTGGCGATCGTGTCTGGTCTGCTACGATCAACTTTCTAACTTGACTAGGCTTTGTGACCGTGATCCAGTCTTTTTCTTCATTTCTTTTAAACGCGAGAACGAATAATTGTGGCGTGTTTGTCAAACCAAACTAGAGTTCATCATAGGGATTCAGCTTGTACTCAGACAACAAACTGATCCAATCTTTTCCAGTAATATAAGTGATGGACAGTGCCTTCCTTACTGACACGACATAAAAACTAAAACCTGCAAAAATGGCCATCATAGAGCAAACCAAACGGTTTATTCTATGATGAATTTCACATGGCAAAACATGCATTCAGCAAAAGAAAGAAAACATGACATTTAAATAATAAGATTTACACAGTAAATCAATAAGATTTACTTGATCTGACATGAGTGAATCCTTACCAGGAAATCACTATGTTGAAGTATTAAACAGAAGATTGATCGTCCAACTACGCGTGGCATGCAGGGCCCCCGCCTACTCCCACAAGAAGGACTGTCCAGTGGTCGTGACAAATTGTATGGACCGAACATCCATGGGACTGGAAATCCTGGTAGGTGCGATAAACCCTGCAATGCATATAGATATTCGAGTGTAACCGTAATTGATCAATCGCCCTCACAAAAAAGATGATCTGGATACTTCAAAATATACAGACTGAATTGAGTGGACAGACATTAACATAGACTATTCTCAGGACTCACCACTCACCAAAAGCGGCAGTACTAAACAATACAGGGTTCACAAGCACAAATCAAGCAGTCTTTGTACTTGTAAGCAGTGGCCAAACTCTTTGGGGGGATTTTCTGCAAAAAAAACATTCAAACCATCGAGGAGTTGTTGGGTCACAAATACAACAGCTCCGAAGAGCTTGTATCACCAAAGCATCTAAGGTGTGGTAGCACATGATATTTTTACATAGAGGAGAATATGATGTCCTCCTTCATCCTAGATGTTATGGTGATATAAGCTTCGAGGTCGTTCGATATGGGATCCAAGGGCATCTGAGTAGTTTTTGTACAAATTGTGTGCAATTCTCAAACTCATTAAGGTTTCCTGTAAAAAATATTAAGACATCATGTGAGTTGCTATATCTCAGATCTGCAAGATCCAAGCAACTCGTATCAGCATATAGCATCGAAGGTGTGGGGGCACATGATATTCTCCCGGGGAGGAGGGGTGCACAACCAATCGGTGTTTGGGAGGGTTTGCATGCTATCATTAAAATATGTTGATGAAATAAGCACATTGCAGATTCATCAGATTAATTCAAGCCAAATGGAAAACCTATTTATCCAAACCAAGTATGATTAAGAACTAGGAAATATAGCACTTGTATATGTTTCCCATGTATTAAGTGCATCCAAATTTGATTTATTCCTCGCATGCACAACAATACAAAATTCTACCCATGACAATTGGATATCGCAGTGTAGAATTGAACCAAGCAGTTAGCTAATCACCACAACAAATGAACCAAACTTTAACTGAGCACCACATTGCACAATATAAAATACTCCTAATAGAAGATCAGTCAGTTAACCAAACCAAGCATGCTTAAAAACTTGGAAATATAGCAATTGTATTTTTTTGTCATGTATTTACTACAGCCAAATTCAATTTATTCCTCACATGATATACAATAACAGAATGCACCCACAACTATTGAACATCGCATTGCAAAATTGAACCAAACAAAACAGTTAACTAAACACCACAACAAATGAACCAAACATTAACTGAGCACCACATTGCACAATATAACATACTCCTAATAGAAGATCAGATAGTTAACCAAACCAAGCATGCTTAACGACATGGAAATGTACCAATTTTATTTCTTTCTCATGTATTTAGTACAACAGAATTAGATTTATTTGTCACATGGTATAAAATAAAAGAATGCACCCACAACAATTGAACATCGCATTGCAGAATAGAACCAAATAGCCAACCATGTTGCATCGTCAGCGCATGAGGCGTCAATGGTGGCCTCGACGGCGAGGTGCTCCTCCAAGATCTGGGGGTCGACACGAATGTCAGCCATCACGACCTCATCTGCGTGTGCGGCCGCGATTTGCTTCTCTGCTGCCAAATGGTCCTTGGGATCCTGGCTATACTGCGCACCATGGCTTAGGGCAACGCTTATTTGGTGGAGGGGTCGCTGGTTTGGGTGGAAGGTTTCATGCCTTTGGTCAGGGCATGTGGGATGTGGAAGGAGAAGGAGGATGGGGGTCGGGTGTGGATTACCTGCCTGGATAGGTGAGGCCGAGCAGCATGGAGGAGGGTCGCCAGCGAGGAGGCGGCATTGTAAACAATGAGTGAAGGTTTCAACTTGGAAAGGAAGGCAGAAACAGGGGAATTGTGGCTTTTGGTAAGGGGGAGGGGCGGGGAGGTAGGTATTTCCGTGGAAGCCAGAAATTTGGAATCGCTTCAGCGAAAAAACTGGCGTGCAAAGTGTCATCAGACATGGTCCCTTATTCAGAACTATGTACGATATGTGAACATAAAAAACGATTCACATAGCTTAACCCATGTGTGTTGAGTTTGAACACCAGAAATTTTGGTTCGAATTTCCCTTGTTACGGTGGTCATCCATGTCATTGCATAATTTGGGTTCACAAAGGAGACTAACTTCTTAATCAAGCAAGTTCAGCAATTAAACAGAGCTAGATGACCTAAACATTACCCTAAAAAATTAAAGACCGGTGCTCTTAATTAAACAAAACAAATAGTACTATTATGGCTGGTGCTCATCGATCTCCACCACCGCCTCCATTTCCAGCCCATACCCGATTGTCTCCTAGGGAAGGGGCTCCATGGCATCAATTCCAACATACTCGGCAAGCATCTCACCATCTGCGTCCCCCATCTATTTGGAATAGGCCGCCACGAGCTGGGCGTGGGCAGCCACGATTTCGGCTCTGGCAGGCTCCGTCATGGAAAGGTATGCCACACAGGAACGGACGGCTACTCGACCTCTCTCGGTGATTGCCAACTCTTCGGCCGTGGGTTGCTGACCGTTGTCGTAGAAGCTTCGTTCGATTTGTGTGGTGACCGCCACGAGCTGGGCGTGGACGGCCTCGACATGGTAGTGGGCGGCCTCCATCAGGGGTAAGGCCGCCGCTGTGGAACGGACAGCTATTGTGCCACTCTCGCTAGTTGCTATCCCTGAGGCAGATGCTGCTGCCGCCGCCTGAGAAGCAACAGCGGCCATTTGGGCTGCCTTGGCAGCCCGGGCGCAGACTGTGGTCGCCCTCCTAAAGTTTGTTAGCACGCGCTTGGCGGCTGCGGCGCGCTCTCGTCGGAGTGGGCCGCTGAAGTTTCCCACACGACATGGGTCCACGTCCCCATCTTTCAATGGCAACGAATGAACAGTGAAATGATATTCAGGGAGTGACCTAGTGTGCTTGACACGCCGGTTGTGGACTGTAGCCGACGCACCTTCTCGCGTAAGCCATAGGCACTGATGATGCTCCAAGATATTTTGCGTTGCATCTCACACGGTTGGTGATAATAAACTATGTGTGATCTACTTGATTTATCGTCTTGATTTGAATTACCTAATGGGGTCACAGCTACAAAGGATGGTGTTTGAATTGCTAGAACTTTTATCTCCAGTGAACATGCAACTATAGGTGTGTCATCAAAAAATGGAATTATTCAGTGTTCGTTTGGACGTTTTTATACATTAACTTGGTTTTTTAGGCATTTCAGGTGCATAATTCTAATTTCAACTACATGCACATGCTCTAATGCATATAAACGGGTTGAGAAATCAAATATATGTCTTTGGTTGCATGGTTATGTCCCGTGCAAGAAATGGGAATGAATGTCACAAACCCTGCCATCGATAATCGGCCGCAAACATTGAGATACCTGGTTTTTAAATTCTAGTAAATCCAAAACTCGTTTCAAATTCATGAAACTTGGCATGCTATCATGGAGCGGCATCAACATGTCATGTAAAAATTTTGTCCCTTTTGGGGCAGGTTTGGGTATAAGCTTCTCACAGCAAGCGTGATGGTTTCGGTAGGGAATGTGCCACCTTTGGGGATGAAACAATATTTGTTGCCTCTTATTGCTTTCAAAAAATTTCGAGTGTCAACATAGAACAATGAAGTGTTGTGTTTAATTTTCGAATTTTTCGGGGTTCATTTGGACATTTTTACACATTAACTGGGTTTCCCAAGCATTTTATGTGCACAGTTCGAATTAGAACTACATGCACATTCTCCAGTGCATATAAACTGGTTGAAGAATCAAATATGTGTACATGGCTGCATGCTTATGTCCCATGCAAGAAATGGGAATGAATTTCAAAGACCCTGCCACCGTCACTCGGCCGCAAACATTGAGATAGCTGGTTTTCAAATTCTAGTAATTCCAAAACTCGTCTGAAATTCATGAAACTTGGCATGCTATCATGGAGCGGCATCAACATGACATGGTAAAATTTTTGTCCTATTTGGGGCAGGTTTGGGTATAAGCTTCTCACAAACTAGAGCTTCTCACAACAAGCGTGATGGATTCGGTAGGGAACGTGGCACCTTTGGGGACGAAACGATATCCATTGCCTCGTATTGCTTTCAAAAAATTTCGAGTGTCAACATTGAACAACAGGAGTGTGGTGTTTAATTTTGGAATTTTTTGGGGTTCGTTTGGACATTTTTATACGTTAACTGGGTTTCCCAAGCATTTTATGTGCAGAATTCAAATTTGAACTACATGCACATTCTCCAGTGCATATACAGTAGTTGAAAAATCAAATCTGTGTCCTTGGTTGCATGCTTAGGTCCCATTCAAGAAAGGGGAATTAATTTCAAACACCCTGCCACCGTCATGCTTCAAATTAGAACTGCTATCAGGGCCTGCCGATATTCCTGGCCGTCCGACTTCCCCTTTAATTCCCACAGCCATTATAACCATAGTCTCTTCAACCTTTCTGTAGTGATCCGACCTCAGACGGTCATCCCTGGATTGGTAATGTTGACACACACAGTACTTCGAACGATTAATAATAGTGTAGCAATTACACACTTATTACATTGAATGTCTCAAAAGAGAACTTATTATAATAAATATGGCTTAAGGCCATCTAAGTAGGATAACAATGGAAGGCTTGGAAGATAAAGTGAGTCCATCAACTCCAACGGCATAGCTGAGTGCATGACAAACGACCTAGCGCGCCTTACTCCTCGTCTGAAAATCTGCAATATGATACGTTGTAGCCCGAAAACGGGTTAGCACATGGAATATGCTGCCAATATAACACAGTAGAGCAATGAACAGGTAAATGCAATCACTACATGCATATTTAGCTGGTGGAGGCTCTACGGTTATATTGTTTTGCGAAAAGCCAATTTTTCCCTACTGCAAAGG
This sequence comes from Triticum monococcum, assembly GCA_034509565.1. Taxonomy (NCBI): domain Eukaryota; kingdom Viridiplantae; phylum Streptophyta; class Magnoliopsida; order Poales; family Poaceae; genus Triticum; species Triticum monococcum. The sequence continues at coordinate 245,089,331 of CM067846.1, read as the reverse complement.
AATATATTATACTTAACTATCATGGTAGTTGAAACATTAAGAATGGTACCCCCATCTCAATCCCAATTAAAAAGGTAATCATTAAATTTAGAGTGATGAGACCAAATCAATAATTCAGGTACCAGATACTCAAATTGTCCATAATCGGGGGCATGGCTAACCATGATTAGTTTGTACACTCTGCACAGGTTTGTGCACTTTTCCCCACAAGACTCGATCTCCTCCGTTGGATTTCTCGTACTACATGGTGTTTGAGAAACGGATGACCGAGACACTGTCTTTCAGAAGCATTAACTCTAACCCTGGGAAGACCGTACCAACCTACATCCCCTACGTCTGCTAGCCTACCACTAGAAGAGGTGATGCAACATACTCAACTATGCCAAAGCCCATAATGGCTTCTGGCTGCACACGGATGCTTCTAGCATGAATAATTTTATGATCCCTTTGAGCCTGGGTGGCGGACCATAGGAGGTTCACACGGTATAACCCCGGGATCTCCTAGGACAACACTAGTATAACCCCAGGTGCCCAAAACCAACAATCCACCCAAATGTGTATTAAAGTTGCCACCTTAAATTAAACCATTAATTAACAACTCACATCTGTCATGGATACACTCAAACCCAATCCACGTCTACGAGCATAGCATAGCGATAAAAGCATAACGTAGAAGTAACTCCCAAGGGTTTGATAATAAAACACGTAATAGGTTCTACCTCATCATCTACTTCCCCATACCCACAAGTTAAATCACATCCTAATCATGCAGTGTTTTGGGGATTGTAACTAATGCATAAAACTGGGTATGAAAGGGGAATGATCAATGTGTTACTTACCTTGCTGACGATCCGCAAAACCTAGGGACTCGTAGTAGCACGCTTCCCACTCCAGGTGTTCTATCGCAAACAAACAATAGCATACATATGAAATCAAGCAAAGATGCATGGGTAAAACTCAAATAAGAGGATCTAACCAGAAAGTTCAACTTAAGAACTCCGGTTTGCAAAAAGAATCCAATCAAACGGAGCAATGAAACTCAAACTGCGAAAGAAACAAGGTCTGATTACTAATCTAGACTAAAGTCAAATTTTACAGTACCAAAATCTTGTTCAAGTTGGTTAAAAAAAGAGGGTTTCGAGACGAAGATCTAGGCGTTTGAATCACTTGATTCCAATAAATGAGTGAAAAGATAAACTAAACAAAAATCAGGGCAGAAATCGCGATCGGAAATAATCACGAAAAAACCCTAAAAAAGAAAAACTGATGAGCAGGATAATGAACGAACGTTCGCTCTCTGCGGCAAACAGATGAACATCGTTCGTTAAAATGAACATATGGACGAACGTGCGCTATTTAACTAAACCAAGAAAACCGAACCAATCTAATAAAAAAACAACGAATCTAGGTTTTCGAAATAAAAGCAAATGGTTTTTAAGTAAAACCGGCGGCTACCTCGGCAATCGTGTCAGCGGCGGCGGCGGGAACTCCGGTGGGGAGGGTCCGGCGACGGGCGGCTCCGGCGGCAGCGGGGTGGTGCGGCGGTGGGCGACACGAGGTGGCAGCGTCGGCAGCGGCGGCGGCGTGATACGTCTCCAACGTATCTATAATTTTTTATTTTTCCATGCTATATTATACTCTGTTTTGGACATTATTGGGCTTTATTATACACTTTTATATTATTTTTGGGACTAACCTATTAACCGGAGGCCCAGCCTAGAATTGTTGTTTTTTTTGCCTATTTTAGGGTTTCACAGAAAAAGAATATCAAATGGAGTAGAAACGGAATGAAACCTTCGGGAATGTGATTTTCGGAACGAACATGATCCAGAGGACTTGGACCCTACGTCAAGACATCAACCAGGAGGCCATGAGGTAGGGGGCGTGCCTACCCCCCCCCCCTTGGGCACACCCTCCACCCTCGTGGACCCCCTGTTGTGCCACCGACGTACTCCTTCCTCCTATATATACCTACGTACCCCCAAACTACCAGATATGGAGCCAAAACCCTAATTCCACCTCTGTAACTTTCTGTATCTACGAGATCCCATCTTGGGGCATGTTCCGGAGCTCTGCCGGAGGGGGCATCGATCAGGGAGGGCTTCTACATCAACACCATAGCCCTTCTAATGAAGTGTGAGTAGTTTACCTCAGACCTATGGGTCCATAGTAATTAGCTAGATGGCTTATTCTCTCTTTTTGGATCTCAATACAAAGTTCTGCCCCTCTCTTGTGGAGATCTATTCAATGTAATCTTCTTTTGCGGTGTGTTTGTTGAGACCGATGAATTGTGGGTTTATGATCAAGTTTATCTATGAACAATATTTGAATCTTCTCTGAATTCTCTTATGTATGATTGGTTATCTTTGCAAGTCTCTTCGAATTATCAGTTTGGTTTGGCCTACTAGATTGATCTTTCTTGCAATGGGAGAAGTGCTTAGCTTTGGGTTCAATATTGCGGTGTCCTTTCCCACTGACAGTAGGGGCCGCAAGGCACGTATTGTATTGTTGCCTGATGACCTACAAGTATAGGGGATCTATCGTAGTCCTTTCGATAAGTAAGAGTGTCAAACCCAACGAGGAGCAGAAGGAAATGATAGGCGGTTTTCAGCAAGGTATTCTCTGCAAGTACTGAAATAAGTGGTAACAGATAGTTTTGTGATAAGATAAATTGTAACGAGCAACAAGTAACAAAAGTAAATAAAGTGCAGCAAGGTGGCCCAATCCTTTTGTAGGAAAGGACAAGCTGGAACAAACTCTTATAATAGGAAAAGCGCCCCCGAGGACACATGGGAATATCGTCAAGCTAGTTTTCATCATGTTCATATGATTCGCGTTCGATACTTTGATAATTTGATATGTGGGTGGACTTGTGCTTGGGTGTTGTTCTTACTTGAACAAGCATCCCACTTATGATTAACCTCTATTGCAAGCATCGGTAACTAAAACAAAAGTATTAAGGTAAACCTAACCATAGCATGAAACATGTGGATCCAAATCAGCCCCTTAAGAAGCAACCCATAAACTAGGGTTTAAGCTTCTGTCACTCTAGCAACCCATCATCTACTTATTACTTCCCAATACCTTCCTCTAGGCAGAAATAATGGTGACGTGTTATGTAGTCGACGTTCACATAACACCACTAGAGGCTAGACAACATACATCTTATCAAAATATCAAACGAATACCAAATTCACATGACTACTAATAGCAAGACTTCTCCCTTGTCCTCAGGAACAAACATAATTACTCAAAAAGCCTATTCATGTTCATAATCAGAGGGGTAATAATATGCATATAGGATCTGAACATATGATCTTCCACCAAATAAACCAACTAGCATCAACTACAAGGAGTAATCAACACTACTAGCAACCTACTAGCACCAATCCTGGACTTGGAGACAAGAATTGGATACAAGAGATGAACTAGGATTTGGAGATGAGATGGTGCTGGTGAAGATGTTGATGGAGATTTCCCTCTCCCGATGAGAGGAGCGTTGGTGATGATGATGGTGATGATTTCCCCCTCCAGGAGGGAAGTATCCTCGGCAGAACAGCTCTGCCGGAGCTCTAGATTGGTTCCGCCAAGGTTCCACCTCGTGGCGGCGGAGTCTCGTCCCGAAAAGTTCCTTGGTATTTTTTTCTCATCGAAAGACTTCATATAGGAGAAGATGCACATCAGAGACCCACCAGGGGGCCCACGAGGTTGGGGGCACGCCCTAGGAGGGGGGCGCGCCCCCACCCTCGTGAGCAGGGTGTGGGCCCCCTGGCCTTCATCTTTGGCGAGGATTTTTCTTTATTTATTTTAAGATGTTCCGTGGAGTTTTAGGACTGTTGGAGTTGCGCAGAACAGGTCTCTAATATTTGCTCCTTTTCCAGCCCAGAATTCCAGCTGCCGGCATTCTCCCTCCTTATGTAAACCTTGTAAAATATGAGAGAATAGCCATAAGTATTGTGACATAAAGTGAAATAACAGTCCATAATGCAATAAATATCGATATAAAAGCATGATGCAAAATGGACGTATCAACTCCCCCACGCTTAGACCTCGCTTGTCCTCAAGCGAAAAGCCGATAACAATAAATATGTCCTCATGTTTAGAGGTAGAGGCATCGATAAAAATAAAATACGGACATGAAGGCATCATGATTATTCTCATAACAGCAACATATATAGATTTTGTCATATGATTACTTATGTTCAAGTGATGATCTATTAACAATGCAAAAGTATAAATCATAAACCTTATTGGGCTCCGACAAACTATAATCTCAGTCACTGAAGCAATTGCAATTTATCATCACATCGGAAAGAGTCTATGTTAGAGCTAAAAAGCAAGTCCACATACTCAACTATCATTTAGTCCTCCATAATTGCTAACACTCACGCAATACTTGTGGTTATGGAGTTTTAATTGGACACAGAGAAAGATAGGGGCTTATAGTTTTGCCCCACAACCTTTTACCTCAAGGGTAATGTCAACAATAATGGTTCATGTTCCCCTACATCCAATTAGATATATATATCATGTTCTTTCAAACCTGCTGAGCTTGCCAAAGGATAAAATGAAAAATAAAAGGTGAAGATCACCATGACTCTTGCATAAGGTAGAAGATAATAATAAAGGATAGGCCCTTCGCAGAGGGAAGCGGAGGTTGCCATGCGCTTTTATGGTTGGATGCACAAAATCTCAATGCGAAAGAATGTCACTGAAAGTGCGTTATATCAACTAGAGGGGGTGAATAGGCGATTTTTATGAAAGTCTTCAAAACGTGGAAGTTATGAAGACAAACAGAATAGACAAGCCTATCACTATGCAGCGGAAGTTAGATTACACAAGGCAAGCCATGGTCAAGTATTCAATATAGTGAAAGCACAGTGACAAACAGCTTCAGTGTAATAAGGATCAGGTAGGAAGAAGTTATGAAGCCAAACAAATCATACAGTTAAGTTGTGAAGACAGAAGATAAAGCAAGCATGCAATGGCTTCACAATGTGTAACGGTAAGTAAAAGGAGGTGAAGATGAAACCAATGACACGCTGAAGACAATGGTTTGTTGGACTAGTTCCAGTTGCTATGACAACTGTACGTCTGGTTGGAGCGGCTAGGTATTTAAACCAAAGGACACACAGTCCCAGACACCCAGTCCTGAACACGCAGCTCAGGACACCCAGTCCTCACCGTTTTCTCCTTGAGCTAAGGTCACACAGACCTCGCCCAATCACTCTGGTAAGTCTTCAAGGTAGACTCCCAAACCTTCACAGACTTCGTTCACCGGCAATCCACAATTTCTCTTGGATGCTCAGAACGCGACGCCTAACCGGCTTGAGGATGCACAATCCTCAAGTGTAATAAGTCTTCAGATCACTCAGACAAGAAGACTTAAGTGATGCCCAATTTACTCTGGCTCTGGGTGGTTAGGGCTTTTCTCCTCGCTAGGAATTTTCTCTCAAAGGCTTCGAGGTGGTTTGCTCTCAAACGACAAAAGCCGTGCACTGAAATCTGTGCAGCCAACCGTTTATGGTTGTAGGGGTGGACTATTTATAGCCACTTGGCAACCTGACCTGATTTGTCCGAAATGACCCTGGGTCACTAAGGAACTGACACGTGTACCAACGGTCGGATTTCGAACTCACACGGCAACTTTATTTGGGCTACAAGTAAAGCTAACTTGTCTGACTTTGGACAAGATTTTCTCTCATAGTCTTCGCTCGAAGACATAGGATTTGAATTAGGCATCACTTCAGTCATCCTAACTGGTTCTCTTGGACCCCACTTAACAGTACGGTGGTTCCTATGACACAACATAAATGAAGTAAAACTACGAAGGATCTAAGTCTTCGAGTTCCATAAGCTTCATAGGGAGTCTTCACATGTCATTGTCTTCAATATGAATATCTTCATAAACCACCATTGTCTTCAATGTCTTCGTACATTTTTAGGGGTCATCTCTGGTAGTGAAACCGGATCAATGAGGGACTTCTACCTGTGTTATCCTACAATTCTCACAAACACATTAGTCCCTCAACTAGGTTTGTCGTTAATACTCCAAAACCAACTAGGGGTGGCACTAGATGCACTTACAATCTCCCCCTTTTTGGTGATTGATGACAAACTAGTTGAAGTTTTCAACGGGGAACATAATTTGTGAAATTGTATATGAATTGTCTTCATAAGCTGCAAGGGCTCCCCCTGAAGATGTGCATATAAGTAATTTGCTTCTGGAACGCAAATGCACATGGCAGGTTGTACTTGTGGAAATCCACTTCAACTTATGATGACAATCCACCATGCATGTAAAAGTATATGAAGAGAATGACATGCATAATGAAAAATGGACGTCTGCGAAATGATATAAGTGTGGAAATTATCATCGTACATGCGGAATTTATCTTCGCAAAAACATAGTGGCAAACAAGTAGCAGACGACCATCAAGTTTAAGTGTTACAACTCAAAGAACCAAATGTAGCAAAACGAGAGTTGTAAGCACGAAGCAAAATGTAGCAAAATATAAAGCAACCGCCCATATTGACCCGCTTGAAGACTATAAACATCATATGCTTCTCCCCCTTTTGTCATTGATGACCAAAAAGGGTTGAAGACATAGAGTTTTCTACGCGTTCCCAGGCGCAGCAGGGTCGGTGGAGGCGTTTGGTGGCGCTGAAGAGCTTGGTGCAGGGTCGACGCGCGCTGAAGGAGGTGGTGGTGATGTAGCGTCGTCTTCTTCCTCAATGATTCTTGTAGTCACGATGGCAGCAGAGGAAGAGAACTCAGAATCTTCAAGGGATGGAGTTCCGCGCAGGACAACTCTTCTGGGGGGTGTGGAGTCAAACTTGAATCTCTCTCTGAAGCCATCCTCTTGAAGTTCAGCTTCAGTGCACATCATGGTGAGGCCTTTCCAAGTGCGGCGACAGGTTTCGTGTGTGACGAATGCATTCTTGGTGGCCAGATTTCTGATGCGATTGACGTCTTGCATGATACTTCTCATCTGCCTCTTGAGCCAGTCATGATGCCTATCTTGCTTTTGGTGAAGAGCCACAAGAAGTCCTTGGTTATTGAGTGCACGAGCGTGTTTCTTGGGTCTTGGTGCAGCTGTGCTGTCAGTGGCTTCAGTTGATGCAGGGGCACGTGTGGTGCCAGCAATTGGATACACTCTTGAGATGGCTTCAACACCTTCATCATTCTGAGTGAAGCTCTGGTGTTCTGCATTTTGAAGACTTAATGGTTGCTTGGCAAGCTCAGGATATATTGCTTCAGCAGAGGTGTCCACATCGGGTAAGAAGATCCTATGGTTGCGGGCTGAGGGCTGATAGGAGATAGCAGAGTGAAGCTTGATCAGCCTCATAACCCAAGGAGCATAAAACTTCAAACCAAAGAGATCTGAGCCAGACGCTGCAAGTTGGCGTATAAAGAGATCCTGTGCATTGAAGCATTTGCCATGCAGGATACAGAAGATGAGAGTCTTCATTGCACCTTCAACCTTGGCATATGGAGAGTGCCCCTTAATGGGCCATAGAGTCCGCCTGACGATGTGATATATAGTTCTGGGCAGGTACTCTAAGTCTTCAACGAAGAACTCAGTTGGATAAGGTGCATCATGAGGAAATGGCTTCATCATTGAGAGCATCTGACTCATATTTGGCTCAGGCCGCTGGAATATGCTCGCAATTGCTTTAGCATGGAGTTGGCAGCCTTCTTCGAAGAGTTCGCCAGGAGTGGGTAGGCCGGTAAGCTCAATGATATCGAATGCATTAGCTTCATGATGGACATTGCCGGTCATCCACTCCAGGACCCAAGTCTTCGGATCTTTGTTATAGCCTTTGATATGCAGGGTGGCACAGAACTGGAGCAGAAGCTCTTCATTCCAGTGCTCTTCATCGGTGATAAACGATAGCAGACCCACTTGCTTGAAGCAATCTAGTGCTTCTTCCAGACCAGGCAGTCCAGCAACAGCTTCAACCTCAAGGCGCTGGTGAGGAAAGATGCGGCCTTGGTTGTATAGGATGCATGAATAATAGCTGCGTTGTGGGTAGCTCCAGAACCTATCTGATACAATTCGTTCCCTTGAATAAGGGTTCGTGGAGCTGTTGAAGAACGTGTTATCTACCCTGAAGCTGTTGATGTTGAAGGAGCCAGGAGCTGATGCAGGACCTGGGAACTTTGGCAGTCGTGGGATCGGCTTCTGGACCTAGGGCCTGTGCGCAACATGATAGTTGAATTGTGGACCGGCAGCAGACTCAGGCATAAAAGGTTCAGGTGCAGTAGCTTCAGTGTCTCTTGAAGGGCTCCACAATTGCTTCAGTGTTGGTTGTGGCAGCCTCAATGTTTTCAGCCTCAACACATGTAGTGAGAGGGACGTATTCAGGTACGTTCTCCTGGAAAACTGCTTCTTGTTGGTGCGGGGGAGATGGAGCTTGAGGTTCTTCTTCAATATCTTCGGCGGATGCAGCCGGAATGTTGTCAGCAGCCTGAGCCCTTGGCCCTTTGCGAAGCCTACGGAATGTAGGCGACGCCGGTGGAGTTGCAGTGGGCTGGGGCTCATTATCTTCCTCCTATGGGCGATCTGCCCACGATGCATCTTGTGTGATTGGTGTCAATGGACGACCAATGCTGATCAGTTCGCTTGTCTCAAGCTGAGGAAGGGCTGTATCACCTCGTACATTGTCTTGGAGACCAATGTCTTCAGCAGCGTTGGGCTCGGCTGCTGGAATGTCTTCAGCGTGCGGAGCCTCTGTGAAAGCGGGCTCATGCACTGTCAACTGACGATCTTCCTCAGGATAGTGGACGGAGAGGGGTTGGACTATCAAGGGCTCTGTGGGAGCAGCCCAAGATTTCTTGGTCTTGCGCTTCTTGATGGTGCAGTCAGAAGGAGAGGCTTCAGAGTGTTTCCTCTTCCTTGCTTCAGCTTCGGCTGTCCGTGTCTTCTTGAGCTCTGAAGCGGTTGACCGGTTCTTTGGCTTCGAGCCAGTTGTAGCAGTGGGGAAGACATTCGGAACAGCTTCTTGCCTTGGTGCCTCTGGTTCAGCCACAGCAGGCTTCTTCTTTTCTTCGCGGCCATCCTGGGGTCGATGCCGGGACGCCCAAGTGCCTTGCGCTTCTCGGCCTCATTGTAGGCCTACACACAACGATCAGCCAGAGTCTTCATTCGCTCCCGCGAACCCTGAGCTTCTGCACGTTTCTTCAGAAAGTTTTCCTTTAACTCGTGCAACATGATCTTGAAGTCCTTGACTTCTTGGACGCTGAGCCTGGCCATATTCTGCTTGAACTCAGCCTTTTCAAAATCAATTTTCTGCTTCAGTTCAACAATGCGCTGGGCAATTGCAAGTTCTGAAGCAATAGCGCCTTGGAAGGCGATGCTGAGGCCAATGGGCAGCTATAGATCATCAAAGCTGATATTTGGTGTAGCAAACCACTCATCGATGAAGTTGTGGACGATTGCTACATCAAACAAAGGCAGATTATTGAAGATTTCAGCCTCCTCCTTGCTCTTGATGAGCTGCTCAAGAGCGTCATCTCCAAGATCTTCATCGCTTGAAAGATCAATGGTTTCGCAGCGCAGAATGGCAGCAGCTGTGAGCTCTTTGCCTGTGTGTGGCTGAGGCTTCTTGGCTTCTTGGGGCTTGGAGACTCGTGATAAGTCTTCAGACTGCACACTGGCTTCAGGAGGTGCACTTGCCAATGGCTTCGCTCTGGAGATTTCGGGAGAAGCGGCTGGCTTTGAAGCTTTTGGCTTCTTCGTCTGCTTCGGCTTCGGTGCAGCAAGAGCGTCATCAGACTCAGTGTCTGCTGGAGGGTCGTTCACGGCAGTCCCTTGGACTAGAATGCGAGTGATGAGACCTGCGAGATTGGCATATGGCCCGATGATATTGGGATCGGCGTCGCGTGTGCCATCCGCCCTTGGTTCAGAGGGACCAGGGTTGAAGTCCAACCCCAGCTTCTTCTTGTTTTGCTTCACAGAGTTCTGAGCAAATTGGAAGTTGCGCTTGAACAAATTGTCATCGCGACACCAGAGAAGTGATGACAAATGTGCTTCAGCTCGCTGTGGTCCTCTGACAATGCATGGATAGAAGCCTTGAGCAATGGCTTCGTCTCTGGACCGGGGTACGAGATTTTTTTATAATACGTTTCCCCACGATCTTTTGATGGTGCACTTTTCTGCATATTCCTGAGTGACGAAGCGGTATTGGAACCACTCCTCTGCCCAATATCTTCGAATCCATTGGATTCGTGTCTTGCGCTGACCATAGCTCTCTTCAGGATCAGTTTTGTACATTTCTTCCAATTCATCAGGCAGATCTTTGGACGTTTCACCACGTCTCTGTCTGCCTCCCTTCCTGGCTGCTGTTTCTGAAGCCATGAATCTTAACTTGGAAGGCTTCAAGATGTTGAAAGTCTTCAAAGGCTTCCTTTTGCTTGACCAACAAGAACTGGCTTCAAGAGAGTTGATGTGATGCTGCAAGTACTCTGCAAATGAATGCAGACTATGAGAACCAAAGGATTCTCCCATGGACATGTACCTGTGACAGCATTAAGGTGCGAGGGAAGGGGAAGAGGTCATATGCATTCTCAGAAGAATTTTGAAGATAAATCGGTTTAGAAGACATTGACCTCATCGTGCGAAGACATTCACTCATAGATAAGGAGTTGGTTCCAGATTTGTACGAACCCACAGATCAGTACAAGTGAGGAATCTAACTACTTCATGATGCACAAGTGAATATTCTAGGAAGGTTATGAGATGCAGATTGAGAGAGATGTAACTTGTGAGAGCAGAAACTTCTTATGGCAGTAGGTGACTGAACTATGGGATCAAAAGAGGCTGTAAAAAGAGGTTTTATTTACCACACTTGGAACTGCTAGACGAAGTGGGAGTTGAGGCCGAGCAATTCGATCCTCTGTGCCCTAACTTGGCGACGGAAGACACCTACGACGACGGCGGAGAGAGTGATGTCCGTTGTCGGCGTGAAAACGGCGTCGGAGAGGTTGCGGCAGTGAAGCGCTTTGTCGCCGGCGTCGTCGAGAGCTAGCGGTGGCGCTAGGGTTCGTGCGAGGGTGGAAGAAGAGATAATGACCGTAGTGAATCGTGTATTTATAGGGATAGAGGCGGCACTGCGCTATTACTCAGGTGCCCCTGGCGATTCGCATCTGAACAGCACGTGGCCATCATGCGGTATTTTGGGGGCAGTTCCACATCCCACGCACGCCTTGATTGTCGGGTGTCGTTCCTACTTCTCCAGATTTCTTGTTGATGAAAAAGCATTGAAAACGGTTTTAAAGTTTGTCTCTGTGTCTTCTGCTGACAAGGATGCAGTGAAGACATTCGACAGTTTCAATAGAATGCATACGACTTGGAGAGATAGAGTTTGAGGTAGGAAGCATGGAGAGGTTAGGGTCCGATCACATTCACTTAGTTCAAAAGATTCAAACAAGAAGACATAGCTATAAGTGAATGCTGTAGGGGACAGAACACCAGTACGTATATATATATATATCTATATAATTAACGCAGTAAAGATAATCATGAAGACAAATTGATTGAAGCCAAACCAAATGTGAAGACATTGCGAGGTAACGCCATGAGTGAAACACTTCAAATAGAACGTTTGGTGGTGGCGTTACCCACCGTATAGGAAGTATTAGACTTAGACACGGCGCACAATTATCGTGGTTCTCCGAAGTCAAATTCCATGTTAATGTATTCACACTTAGAATGTATGTCTTCATTGATTGAAGATATACGTTACTTCGTGTGTTGCACATCTAAGTCATCAACATGCATAAGTGTTAGGATGTGTGCCTGATCACAGGACATTTGAGGATTCCAAGATATTTAGCTCACACCGTAACTTGCAAAATCTCTTCTCATCCAAGGGCTTGGTGAAGATATCTGCCAATTGCTCTTCAGTGTTGACGTGTATGATATCAATATCTTCCTTTGCAACATGATCTCTGAGAAAATGATGACGAATTTCAATGTGCTTTGTCTTCGAGTGCTGAACTGGGTTGTTGGCGATCTTGATGGCGCTTTTGTTGTCGCAGTAAAGTGGCACTTGCTTCAGATGAATGCCATAATCCTTGAGGGTTTGCTTCATCCATAGAAGCTGAGCGCAGCAGGATCCATCAGCAATGTATTCAGATTCAGCAGTGGAGAGAGATACACAGTTCTGCTTCTTTGAAGACCAACATACAAGTGATCGGCCCAGAAAGTGACATGTGCCTGACGTGGACTTCCGATCAACCTTGTCACCAGCGTAATTAGCATCCGAGAATCCAACCAGATCAAACTCTGAGCCCTTTGGATACCATAACCCTAGAGTTGGGGTGTGAGCCAAATATTGAAGAATTCGCTTCACTGCTAAGTGATGCGACTCCTTTGGTGCCGCTTGGAATCGAGCACACATGCAAACACTAAGCATAATATCTGGCCTAGATGCACATTAATAAAGCAAAGAACCAATCATGGAGCGGTATACCTTTTGATCGAACTCTTTACCATTGTCGTCAGGACCCAGATGATGTTTGGCTGGCATTGGTGTTGTGAAACCTTTGCAGTCTTGCATACCGAACTTCTTCAGGCAATCTTTGAGATACTTCTCTTGAGATATGAAGATGCCATTGCATTGTTGCCGTATCTGAAGACCGAGGAAGAATTTCAGCTCCCCCATCATAGACATCTGATATTGCTCTTGCATCATATATCCGAACTCCTCACTGTACTTCTGATTGGTGCAGCCGAAGATAATGTCATCCACATATATTTGGCACACAAAAAGTTCACCATCATATGTCTTCGTGAAGAGAGTGGGATCTAGGGAGCCAGGTATGAAGCCTTTGCTCTTCAGGAAGTATTTGAGTGTGTCATACCAGGCCCGAGGGGCTTGTTTGAGGCCATATAGTGCCTTATTGAGCTTGTAACCATGTCAGGATGTTTTGGATCTTCAAACCCAGGTGGTTGTGCAACATACACTTCTTCTTCAATCTTGCCATTGAGAAAGGCACTCTTCACATCCACTTGATATAAAAGTATGTTATGATGATTTGCATAGGCCAGCAGTATACGGATGGCTTCAAGTCTGGCCACAGGAGCAAATGTTTCATCGAAGTCAATGCCTTCCACTTGAGTATATCCTTGAGCTACGAGACGAGCTTTGTTTCTGACAACTTGACCATGCTCATCTTACTTGTTGCGGTATATCCATTTGGTTCCTATTATGTTATGCTTCCATGGATCAGGACGCTTAACCAATTCCCATACATTGTTCAGCTCAAACTGATGAAGCTCTTCTTGCATTGCTTGAATCCACTCAGGTTCCATAAAAGCTTCTTCAACTTTCTTGGGTTCTGTGATTGAAACGAATGCGAAGTGTCCGCAAAAATTTGCCAGTTGAGTTGCCCTTGAACGAGTCAGTGGACCAGGTGCATTGATGCTGTCAATTATTCTGTCAATCTGCACTTCATTGGCAACACGAGGATGTATGGGTCGAAGACTTTGCTCTTGCTGATCTATGTTGTCGTGGGGAGGAATGTCTTCAGGCTAAGCATTGTCTTCATGTGGATCAGGTACTGAGATGATAAGTTCTTCTTGAGGATGAGCTTCAGAAGGTATAATTTCTCCAGTTCCCATTAGCTTGATTGATTCATTGGCTGGAACTTCATCTAGCACATCTGGCAGTTGCTCTCTTTGTGAACCATTGGTCTCATCGAACCACACATCCACTGTTTCAACCACTTTGTAGTGAAAGAGATTGAAGACTCTGTAGGAGTGCGAATCCTTTCCATATCCAAGCATAAAGCCCTCATGTGCTTTTGGTGCAAATTTTGAGGTGTGGTGTGGGTCCTTGATCCAGCATCTTGAGCCAAATACTCTGAAGTAACTGAAATTTGGCTTCTTGCCAGTTAGAAGTTCATAAGATGTCTTGTTCAGAAGCTTGTGAAGATAAACACGGTTGATTGTATGGCATGCAGTGTCAATGGCTTCAGGCCAGAATTTTCTTGGAGTCTTGTACTCATCTAGCATTGTTCTGGCCATCTCAATGAGTGTTCTGTTCTTGCGTTCGACGACGCCATTCTGCTGTGGCGTGTACGGAGCTGAGAATTCATGTGTGATGCCCAAGGTATCCAGATATGTATCAAGTCCAGTGTTCTTGAATTCAGTGCCATTGTCACTTCTGATGTGCTTTATCTTGGTGCCATAATTGTTCATAGCCCGATTTGCGAAGCGTCTGAAGACATCCTGCACTTCAGTCTTGTAAAGGATTATGTGCACCCAAGTATATCTAGAGTAATCATCAACAATGACAAAGCCATAGAGGCAAGCAGTAGTGGAAAAAGGTGAGTAGTGAGTGGGACCAAAGAGATCCATGTGAAGCAGTTCGAAGGGTCGAGTAGTGGTCATGATTGTCTTCGAAGGATGTTTTGCCCTTGTCATCTTCCCTGCTTCACAGGCACCGCATAAGTGATCTTTCTTGAACTTGACGCCCTCGATGCCTATGACATGCTTCTTCTTCGCAAGGGTGTGGAGGTTCCTCATGCCAGCATGCCCAAGCCTCCGATGCCAAAGCCAGCATTCTGAAGCCTTTGCCAGAAGACATACTGCAAGCTGTGGCCCTGCTGAGAAATCTACCACGTACAAATCATCTTTCCGATACCCTTCAAACACTAGAGACTTGTCAGATTCCATTAGTACCAGGCAACGATATTTGCCAAAAATTACAATCATGTTCAAATCGCAAAGCATTGAGACAGACATTAAGTTGAAGCCAAGGGATTCAACAAACATGACTTTATCCATGTGTAGATCCTTTGAGATTGCAACTCTACCTAGACCCAATACCTTACTTTTACTAGTGTCAGCAAATGTGATGTGGCTCTTGTCGGATGGACGTAACGTTGAGTCCATAAAAAGACTTCTTTTGCCAGTCATGTGATTTGTACACCCACTATCAATAATCCATTCTGAAGACTCTGAAGACGCTGGTGTCGTACCCTACAGTGCATTTAGGGGGATAGGCTTCACGAAGAGTATTGTGAAGCAAAAACATTTGACGAACCAGTGGGTTATGAAAACTTAGATCCAGGTTAGGTCTAATAGGGAGAGTAGCATGCGATTCAGGTACGAAATACATAGTGATGCCATTCGGGCATTTGATCTTGCGCCCCACAAGATTTTTAAGGTCCCCAGCAATAGCGTCAGAAGATTTTGGTTTTCTGCTGGAGACCTTTCCCTTGGCACCGCGTGCCATGAAGCAGTAGGTAGGAGTAGAGTCGTCCTTGTCATTTGCATCGGTGTTGGTGATGAAGTCATTGTATTCAGTGTTGAAGATGGACTTGGCGACGTAGGCTGTAGCCAGACTCGCAATGCCAGAATCAGACTCCTCCTCAGACTCCACCTCTGCCTCCTCAGAAGCGGACTCCTCCTCTGAATCCATTTCCTTGCCAACAAACGCACGAGCCTTGCCAGTTGAGCTCTTCTTGTGTGATGAAGACTTTGAGGAAGACTTGGAAGAAGACTTTGAGTATTTCTTCTTCTTGTCGTCGGAGTCATATTCCTTGCTCTTCTTCTTCTTTCTGCTCTCATTGTCCCATGTGGACACTCAGAGATGAAGTGTCCAGTTTTCTTGCACTTGTGACATGTTTTCTTCTTGTAGTCATGAGCAGAAGCTTCATCATTCCTTGAGCTTGATCGTGAAGACATTCTGAAGCCTTTCTTCTTGGTGAATTTCTAGAACTTCTTCACTAGCATTGCAAGTTCCCATCCAATGTCTTCAGGATCATCAGAACTACTGTCAGATTCTTCTTCAGATGAGGACACAGCTTTTGCCTTCAAGGCACGAGTTCGCCCATAGTTTCGACCGTAGATATCTCTTTTCTCAGAAAGCTGAAACTCATGTGTGTTGAGCCTCTCAAGTATGTCAGACAGATCGAGTGTCTTGAAATCTGGACGTTCTTGAATCATCAGGGCTAGGATGTCAAACAAACTGTCAAGTGATCTCAGTAGCGTCTTGACGATTTCATGTTTGGTGATCTCAGTGGCGCCGATGGCTTGAAGCTCATTTGTGATGTCAGTGAGCCGGTCAAATGTGTGCTGGACATTCTCATTGTCATTTCGCTTGAAGCGGTTGAAGAGATTGCGAAGAACACTGATTCTCTGATCTCTCTGGGTTGAGATGCCTTCATTGACTTTGGAGAGCCAGTCCCAGACCAGCTTGGATGTCTTCAAGGCACTTACACGGCCGTACTGTCCCTTGGTCAGATGACCACAGATGATATTCTTGGCAGTAGAGTCCAGTTGAGTGAACTTCTTGACATCAGCAGCAGTGACACCTTCTCCAGCCTTGGGAATGCCGTTTTCGACGACATACCATAGGTCGACGTCAATGGCTTCAAGATGCATGCGCATCTTATTCTTCCAGTAGGAATTTTCTCTCAAAGGCTTCGAGGTGGGTTGCTCTCAAACGACAAAAGCGGTGCACTGAAATCTGAGCAGCCAACCGTTTATGGTTGTAGGGGTGGACTATTTATAGCCACTTGGCAACCCGACCTGATTTGTCCGAAATGACCCTGGGTCACTAAGGAACTGACACGTGTACCAACGGTCGGATTTCGAACTCACACAGCAACTTTACTTGGGCTACAAGTAAAGCTGACTTGTCTGACTCTGGACAAGATTTTCTCTCATAGTCTTCGCTCGAAGACATAGGATTTGAATTAGGCATCACTTTAGTCATCCTGACTGGTTCTCTTGGACCCCACTTAACAGTACGGTGGTTCCTATGACACAACATAAATGAAGTAAAACTACGAAGGATCTAAGTCTTCGAGTTCCATAAGATCATAGGGAGTCTTCACATGTCATTGTCTTCAATATGAATATCTTCATAAACCACCATTGTCTTCAATGTCTTCGTACATTTTTAGGGGTCATCTCTGGTAGTGAAACCGAATCAATGAGGGACTTCTACCTGTGTTATCCTGCAATTCTCACAAACACATTAGTCCCTCAACTAGGTTTGTCGTCAATACTCCAAAACCAACTAGGGCTGGCACTAGATGCAATTACGGTCACTTTATATTGCCCCTTGTGATATGAACCTTTATTATGCAGTCCATCGCTTTTATTACTTCCACATCACAAGATCGTATAAAGATTATTTCTCCCACACCAATCAATCATACAGATTTAGAGCATTTTTTATTGCTTTGCACCGATGACAACTTACTTGAAGGATCTTACTCAATCCATAGGTAAATATGGTGGACTCTAATGGCAAAACTGGTTTAAGGGTATTTGTAAGCAGAAGTAGTATTTCTACTTGGTGCTGAGAATTTGGGTAGCATGAGGGGGAAAGGCAAGCTCGACAAGTTAGAGGATCCATGACAACATACTTTATCTCAGATATAAGAAAGGCATAACTCATTACGTTGTCTTCCTTGTCCAATATCAACTCTTTAACATGTCATATTTTAATGAGTGCTCCTAATCATAAAAGATGTCAATGATAATATATCTATATGTGAAACCTCTCTTTCCTTATTACTTCCTATTAATTGTAACAATGACCAAAGTTATGTCTGCCAACTCCCAACAACTTTTAATCATCATACTCTTTCTATGTGAAGTCATTACTCTCAATAAGATCAATATGAACTTTTTGTTTCTTTTTAATTTTTTTCTCTTTTCGTTTATTCACCCAAGATCATGGCAAAATAATCAAGCCCTTGACTCAACACTAATCTTTATTATATAGCTCACGGACTCGATTACATAGAGAGATCATAAAGCAAACTCAAAACTAGATCGTGCCATAAACTTTATTCTACTAGATCAAGATACTACTAATAGGATCAAACTAAGAAAAACGGTAAAGATAGGAGTTGTGATTGTGATACGATACCGGGGCACCTCCCCCAAGCTTGGCAGTTGCCATGGGGAGTGCCCATACCCATGTGATTATATCTCCTTGGTTGGTGAAGAAGGTGGAGGTGTTGTTGATGATGCAGGCTTGTCATCCATCTTCCAAGGCATAGGTTCACCATCATAGAAGGATGATCGAGTCTCCGGAATCCTCGAATCTGCAGCCAAACTCATTCTTTTGAATCTATATTCATACTCACAGTTTTGGTTTTGCAGGTCATAGATTTGGGCTTGGAGGTGCTCGATCTTCTCATATAGCTTGAAGATGGCCTCCTCGGTGTTCTTGGCATCCGGCTTGTAGTTGTTAGTGAACTCCGCGAGCATCGTGTGGCTAGCGTTGATTCCATGCTCCACCATCCCCTGGCACTTAAAACTTGTTGCTCCATTGCTTCGAGCCTCGCCTCCACGCTTTCGGTTCCCTTTGGTCCCTCAACATCGCGGATGTGCAACAACCCATCACGCATCTCAATGGCTTGAGGGTGTCGCAGCACCTTCGCGAGGTAAGGGTTGATGACCTTCTCGAAGAACTTGACCTTGGAAGCACTTGGGGATGTCATGATAATCTAGATCTGTCAGAAAAACAGCTCGAAACAAAGACAGGAGATTTTTGCGTGATACGGGAGTCAAAACCCCCGGGAGATTATATAATGAATTTTTACCGACCAAAATACGTATCATGCAAGAAAACGGAGTCCGGAAGGCACACGAGGTTCTCATGAGGCAGGGGGCGCGCCCACCACCCTCGTGGGGCCCTCGTGACCTTCCCGGACTGCTACTTATTTTTCTATTTTTCTAAATATTCCAAAACGGAGAAATATTGCCTTAAAATTTGTTTTGGAGTCGGTTTACTTACCGTACCACATACCTATTCCCTTTCGGGGTCTGAAACGTTCCGGAAAGTGTCCCTTATGTATTCCTTCGGGGTTACGGTTTCAATAATATTGGTTTCAACATTTATGGGATTACCTGAGATATAATGTTTAATTCTTTGACCGTTTACCACCTTCAGATTTGTCCCTTCAAAGTTGTTGATCTTTATGGCACCGGAACGATAGACCTCTTCGATAACATAGGGGCCTTCCCATTTAGAGAGAAGTTTTCCTGCAAAAAATCTTAAATGAGAGTTGTATAGCAATACATAATCACCTACATTAAACTCATGCTTTAGTATCCTTTTGTCATGCCATCTTTTAACTTTTTCTTTAAACAACTTGGCATTTTCATAAGCTTGGGTTCTCCATTCATCAAGTGAGCTCATATCAAATAAGCTCTTCTCACCGACAAGTTTAAAATCATAGTTGAGCTCTTTAATAGCCCAATATGCCTTATGTTCTAGTTCGAGAGGTAAGTGACATGCTTTTCCATAAACCATTTTATACGGAGACATACCCATAGGATTTTTGTATGCAGTTCTATAAGCCCATAATGCATCATCAAGTTTCTTAGACCAATTCTTTCTAGACCTATTAACAGTCTTTTGAAAAATTAATTTAAGCTCTCTATTGCTCAACTCTACTTGACCACTAGACTGAGGGTGATAAGGAAATGCAATTCTATGATTAACATCATATTTAGCAAGCATTTTACGGAAAGCACCATGAATAAAGTGTGAACCACCATCAGTCATTAAATATCTAGGGACTCCAAACCTCGGGAAAATAACTTCTTTAAGCATTTTAATAGAAGTGTTATGATCAGCACTACTAGTTGGAATAGCTTCTACCCACTTAGTAACGTAATCAACAACAACTAGAATATGTGTGTATCCATTAGAGGCAGGAAAAGGTCCCATATAATCAAAGCCCCAAACATCAAACAGTTCAATAACAAGAGAATAATTCATAGGCATTTTTTGACGTCTACTACCAATTCTTTGTCATTCATCACAAGACATGACAAACTTACGGGCATCCTTGAAGAGAGTAGGCCAATAAAAACCAGATTGCAATACCTTATGTGCAGTTCTATCTCCAGCGTGGTGTCCTCCATAAGCCTCGGAGTGACACTAGCGTAGGATCTATTCATGTTCATGCTTAGGTACACAACGTCTAATAACACCATCTACTCCTTCTTTATAAAGATGTGGGTCATCCCAAAAGTAATGTCTTAAATCATAGGAAAACTTTTTCTTTTGCTGCTATGTGAAGCTAGGTGGTATAAACTTAGCAACAATATAATTAGCATAATCAGCATACCATGGAGTACTACGAGAAGTACTTATAACATTTAATTTTTCATCAGGAAAGCTATCATTAATAGGTAGTGTGTCATCAAGAATATTTTCTAACCTAGACAAGTTGTCTGCAACGGGGTTCTCAGCTCCCTTTCTATCAACAATATGCAAATCAAATTCTTGTAGCAAGATAACCCATCTAATAAGTCTAGGTTTAGCATCTTTCTTTTCCATAAGATATTTAATAGCAGCACGATCAGTTTGAATAGTTACTTTAGAATCAACAATATAAGGTCTGAACTTATCACAAGCAAATACAACTGCTAAAAGCTCTTTTTCAGTAGTAGCATAATTTCTTTGAGCATTGTCTAGAGTCTTACTAGCATAATGAATAACATTTAATTTCTTATCAACTCTTTGCCCTAGAATAGCACCTACAACATAATCACTAGCATCACACAAAATTTCAAAGGGTAAATTCCAATCAGGTGGCTGAACAACAGGTGCAGAGACTAATTCTTTCTTAAGTATTTCAAATGCTTCCACACAATCATCATCAAAGACAAATGGTATATCTTTTTGCAATAAATTAGTCAGAGGCCGAGAAATTTTTGAGAAGTCCTTAATGAACCTCCTGTAAAATCCGGCGTGACCAAGGAAACTTCTTATACCTTTGATGTCCTTGGGACATGGCATCTTTTCAATAGCATCGACCTTAGCTTTATCAACTTCAATACCTCTTTTAGAAACTTTATGCCCCAAGACAATACCTTCATTAACCATAAAGTGACACTTTTCCCAATTCAAGACAAGATTAGTTTCTTCACATCTCTGCAAAACTCGATCAAGATTTCTCAAGCAATCATCAAAAGAGGAACCATAGACGGAAAAGTCGTCCATGAAAACCTCACAAATCTTTTCACAAAAGTCAGAGAATATATAAATCATGCATCTTTGAAAGGTAGCAGGTGCATTACATAAACCAAACGGCATACGTCTATAAGCAAAAGTACCAAAAGGGCATGTAAAAGTAGTCTTTGATTAATCTCTAGGTGACACAAGTATTTCAGAGAAACCAGAATAACCATCTAGAAAGCAATAGTGTGTATGTTTGCATAATCTTTCTAGCATTTGATCAATAAAAGGTAAGGGGTAATGATCTTTCTTAGTAGCTTTATTTAATTTGCAGAAATCAATTACCATCCTATAACCTGTGATAATTCTTTGTGGAATCAATTCATCTTTATCATTAGGAACAACAGTAATACCTCCCTTCTTAGGGACACAATGGAATGGACTTACCCATTCACTCTCAGCAACGGTATAGATTATACCTGCCTCCAGAAGCTTTAGTATTTCTTTTCTTACCACTTCTTTCATTTTAGGATTCAGACGTCGTTGAGGATCACGAACTGGTTTGGCATCTGCCTCCAAATTTATTTTATGTTGACATAGAGTGGGACTAATGCCCTTAAGATCATCAAGAGTATATCCAATAGCCGCATGATGCTTCCTCAGAGTTTTCAATAATCTTTCTTCTTCATGCTCTGAAAGGTTAGCACTAATAATAACAGGATATATCTTCTTTTCATCAAGATAAGCATATTTAAGATTATCAGGCAAAGGTTTAAGCTCAAACACGGGATCACCCTTGGGTGGAGGAGGATCCCCTGAAATTTCAACAGGTAAATTATGTTGCGGAATAGGTTCCTGTTTAAAGAATACTTCATCTATTTCCCTTCTTTTATTCATGAACATATCATTTTCATGGTCTAGCAAATAGTGTTCTAAAGGATCACTAGGAGGTACGGCAATAGAAGCAAGACCAATAATTTCATCCTTACTAGGTAATTCTTCCTCATGATGTTGTTTACCAAATTTAGAGAAATTAAACTCATGAACCATATCATCCAAGCCAATAGTAACAACATTCTTTTCGCAATCTATCCTAGCATTAAGAGTGTTCAAGAAGGGTCTACCAAATATAATGGGACAAAAGCTATCTTGCGGAGAAGTAAGAACAAGAAAATCAGCAGGATATTTAGTTTTCCCATACAAGACTTCAACATCTCTAACAATTCCAATCGGTGAAATAGTATCTCTATTGGCAAGTTTAATTGTGACATCAATACCTTCTAACTCAGCAGGTGCAATTTCATTCATAATTTCTTCATATAAAGTATGCGGTATAACACTAGCACTCGCACCCATATCACATAAGCCATGATAACAATGATCTCCTATTTTAACAGAAATAACAGGCACGCCTACCACAAGTCTATGTTTATCTTTAGCACAACGTTTAGCAATTCTAGCAGTTTCACCATCGAACTAAATAACATGCCCATCAATATTATCAGACAAGAGATCTTTAACAATAGCAATATTAGGTTCTACTTTAACTTGCTCAGGGGGTGTATAAGTTCTAATATTGCTTTTACGAACAACAATTGAAGCTTTAGCATGATCCTTTACTCTAACAGGGAAATGTGGTTTCTCAACATAAGAAATAGGAACAATAGGTTCATTATAAGTGACAGTGTTTTCTTCAACTTTAATAGGTGCAGCTACTTCTACTTCTATGGGAGGATGATATTTAAACCACTTCTCCTTAGGGAGATCAACATAAGTAGCAAAAGATTCATAGAAAGAAGCTACTAACTCAGAGTCAAGTCCATATTTAGTGCTAAACTTACGGAAAATATCGGTGTCCATTTAACACAATCAAACTTAGGTGTCATACCTGACACCTTACCTTCGTCGAGGTCCCAATCTTCAGAGTTGCGTTTAATTCTATCCAATAAATTCCATTTAAATTCAATAGTCTTCATCATAAAAGAGCCAGCGCAAGAAGTATCGAGCATGGTGCGATTGTTTTCAGAAAGCCGACCATAAAAATTTTGAATGATCATTTCTCTTGAGAGCTCATGATTGGGGCATGAATATAACATTGATTTAAGCCTCCCCCAAGCTTGAGTGATGCTTTCTCCTTTGCGAGGCCAGAAATTATATATATAATTGCGATCACGATGAACAAGATGCATAGGGTAATACTTTTGATGAAATTCCAATTTCAATCTTCTATAGTTCCATGATCTCGTATCATCACATAGCCCATACCATATCAATGCGTCTCCCTTCAAAGATAAAGGGAAGACCTTCTTCTTAGCAACATCATTGGGTATACCTGCAAGCTTAAATGATACACAAACTTCACCCACATATAGTAAGTGCTCATCAGGATGCTTTGTTCCATCCCCTGTAAAAGGGTTAGCTAGCAGTTTTTCCATCATACCCGAAGGAAATTCAAAAGGAGTTTCATTTTCAATAGGTTCAGTAGGTTGAGGAGCAACTCTTTGCTCTACTGGACGGGGTGAAGATACCCCGAACAAGCCCCTCAGAGAATTACTTTCCATAGTAACAAGTGACAGTAAATTTCAGCACACTATATAAACTTTTCCTTACCAAATTCCACATACCAAAGGCGCTACACTCCCCGGCAACGGCGCCAGACAAGAGTCTTGATGACCCACGAGTATAGGGGATCTATCGTAGTCCTTTCGATAAGTAAGAATGTCGAACCCAGCGAGGAGTAGAAGGAAATGATAAGCGGTTTTCAGCAAGGTATTCTCTGCAAGTACTGAAATAAGTGGTAGCAGATAGTTTTGTGATAAGATAAATTGTAACGAGCAAAAAGTAACAAAAGTAAATAAAGTGCAGCAAGGTGGCCCAATCCTTTTGTAGCAAAGGACAAGCCGGAACAAACTCTTATAATAGGAAAAGCGCTCCCGAGGACACATGGGAATATCATCAAGCTAGTTTTCATCACGTTCATATGATTCACGTTCGATACTTTGATAATTTGATATGTGGGTGGACCGGTGCTTGGGTGTTGTTCTTACTTGAACAAGCATCCCACTTATGATTAACCTCTATTGCAAGCATCCGCAACTACAACAAAAGTATTAAGGTAAACCTAACCATAGCATGAAACATGTGGATCCAAATCAGCCCCTTACAAAGCAATGCATAAACTAGGGTTTAAGCTTCTATCACTCTAGCAACCCATCATCTACTTATTACTTCCCAATGCCTTCCTCTAGGCCCAAATAATGGTGAAGTGTTATGTAGTCGACATTCACATAACACCACTAGAGGCTAGACAACATACATCTTATCAAAATATCAAACGAATACCAAATTCACATGACTACTAATAGCAAGACTTCTCCCTTGGCCTCAGGAACAAATGTAATTACTCATAAAGCATATTCATGTTCATAATCAGAGGGGTAATAATATGCATATAGGATCTGAACATATGATCTTCCACCAAATAAACCAACTAGCATCAACTACAAGGAGTAATCAACACTACTAGCAACCTACTAGCACCAATCCCGGACTTGGAGACAAGAATTGGATACAAGAGATGAACTAAGGTTTGCAGATGAGATGGTGCTGGTGAAGATGTTGATGGAGATTGCCCTCTCCCAATGAGAGGAGCGTTGGTGATGACGATGGTGATGATTTCCCCCTCCCGGAGGGAAGTATCCTTGGCACAACAGCTCTGCCGGAGCTCTAGATTGGTTCTGCTAAGGTCCCGCCTCGTAGCGGCGAAGTCTCGTCCCGAAAAGTTCCTTGGTATTTTTTTCTCATCGAAAGACTTCATATAGGAGAAGATGGACGTCGGAGACCCACAAGGGGGCCCATGAGGTAGGGGGGCGTGCCCTAGGAGGTGGCGCGCCCCCCACCCTCGTGAGCAGGGTGTGCGCCCCCTGGCCTTCATCTTTTGTGAGGATTTTTCTTTATTTATTTTAAGATGTTCCGTGGAGTTTCAGGACTTTTGGAGTTGCGCAGAACAGGTCTATAATATTTGCTCCTTTTCCAGCCCAGAATTCCAGCTGCCGGCATTCTCCCTCCTTATATAAACCTTGTAAAATAAGAGAGAATAGCCATAAGTATTGTGACATAAAGCGAAATAACAGTCCATAATGCAAGAAATATCGATATAAAAGCGTGATGCAAAATGTACGTATCATTGCCATCGAGGATGACAAGATGGGGTTTATGTCATATTGCATGAGTTTATCTCTCTACATCATGTCATCTTGCTTAAAGGGTTACTCTATTCTCTTGAACTTATTACTCTAGATGCATGCTGGATAGCGGCGATGTGTGGAGTAATAGTAGTAGATGTAGGCAGGAGTCGGTCTACTTGTCTCGGACGTGATGCCTATATACATGATCATACCTAGATAATCTCATAACTATGCTCAATTCTGTCAATTGCTCTACAGTAATTTTTTTACCCGCCGTGAATACTTATGCTCTCGAGAGAAGCCACTAGTGAAACCTATGGCCCCCAGGTCTATCTTCCGTCATATTAATCTTCCAATACTTAGTTATTTTTATTTCCTTTTATTTTACTTTGCATCTTTATCATAAAAATACCAAAAAATATTATCTTATCATATCTATCAGATCTCACTCTCGTAAGTGACCGTGTAGGGATTAACAACCCCTTATCGCGTTGGTTGCGAGGATTTATTTGTTTGTGTAGGTACGAGGGACTCGTGCGTGGCCTCCTACTGGATTGATACCTTGGTTCTCAAAAACCGAGGTAAATACTTACGCTACTCTGCTGCATCACCCTTTCCTCTTCAAGGGAAAACCAACGTAAGTGCTCAAGAGGTAGCAAGAAGGATTTCTAGCGCCATTGCTGGGGAAGTCTACTCAAAAGTCAACATACCAAGTACCCATCACAATCCTTATCTCCCGCATTGCATTATTTGCCATTTGCCTCTCGTTTTCCTCTCCCCCACTTCATCCTTGCCGTTTTATTCGCCCTCTCTCTCTATCCTCCCTCTCTTTCTCTATTTGCCTCTTTTTGCCCGTTCCTCGTTTGCTCGTGTGTCGGATTGCTTGCTTGTCACGATGGCTTTACCTAGATTTGGTGATCCTCACGTTAAAAGGTTTGAAGAGATCGAAAGCAACGTCAGGAGTTTTATGGTTACAATTTGAGCATAATAGTTTCTTTAGAAATGAGCTTAAAGAACAAAAAAGTTTCATGAGTTATATGAATAAAGAACTGGATGATATGTCTAAAGAATTTGATGGTTAGAAATCTCGGATTGCCTATCTTGAGAAGTTAATAGCTGAAGTTTCGGATAAGCAAGCCACCTTAGTTAATAAGATGGCCGCTAAGCCGGAAAATTTTCTGGAAGATAAAGATGAAGATCTAAAAGTTATTGATGTGTCCCCTATTAAATATTTGTTTTGCAATATGAATCTTGGTAATGATGGGACTGAATACGACCCACCTTTATCTAGACGGTGTTCCCAAAATTCGGAGTCTTTAGATCTTGATGCTAAAATTGTTAAAAGTGGGATTGAAGAAGTCAAAACTTTAAATATTGATGAACCCACTATTTTGGATTTTAAGGAATTTAATTATGAAAATTGCTCTTTGATATATTGTATTTCCTTGTTGCAATCCATGCTAAATTCTCCTCATGCTTATAGTCAAAATAAAGCTTTTACTAAACATATCGTTGATGCTTTGATGCAATCTTATGAAGAAAAACTTGAGTTGGAAGTTTCTATCCCTAGAAAACTTTATGATGAGTGGGAACCTACTATTAAAATTAAAATTAAAGATCATGAATGCTATGCTTTGTGTGATTTGGGTGCTAGTGTTTCCACGATTCCAAAGACTTTGTGTGATTTGTTAGGTTTCCGTGATTTTGATGATTTCTCTTTAAACTCGCACCTTGCGGATTCCACTATTTAGAAACCTATGGGAATAATTAATGATGTTCTTATTGTTGCAAATAGGAATTATGTGCCCATAAATTTTATTGTTCTTGACATAGATTGCAATCCTTCATGTCCTATTATTCTTGGTAGACATTTCCTTAGAACTATTGGTGCAATTATTGATATGATGGAGGGGAATATTAGATTCCAATTTCCATTAAGGAAAGGCATGGAACACTCCCTAGAAACAAAATTAAATTACCTTATGAATCTATTATGAGAGCCACTTATGGATTGCCTACCAAAGATGGCAACACCTAGATCTATCCTTGCTTTTTATGCCTAGCTAGGGGCGTTAAACGATAGCGCTTGTTGGGAGGCAACCCAATTTTAATTTTATTCCTTGCTTATTGCTCCTGTTTAGTAATAAATCATTTATCTAGCCTCTTTTTTGGTTGTGTTTTTTGTGTTTAATTAGTTTTTGTGCCAAGTAGAACCGTTGGCAAGACTTGCTTGTTAATCTTGCTGTAAAAAACAGAAACTTTAGCGCTCACGAGAACTGCTGCAATTTTTATTTGGAAAGTGATATTTAGTTAAATATTTTTGAAGATAATTAATAGATAAATTCCTCACGTCTAGCAATTTATTTTAGAATTTTTGGGGTTCCAGATCTTGCGTTAGCTACAGATTACTAAAGACTGTTCTGTTTTCGATAGATTCTGTTTTTCGTGTGTTGTTTGCCTATTTTGATGAATCAATGGCTAGTAAAATAGTTTATAAACCATATAAAAGTTGGAATACAGTAGGTTTAACACCGATATAAATAAATAATGATTTCATTACAGTACCTTGAAGTGGTTTTTGTTTTTCTTTCGCTAACGGAGCTCACGAGATTTTCTACTCTATGTTTTGTGTTGTGAAGTTTTCAAGTTTTGGGTAAAGATTTGATGGATTATGGAACAAGGAGTGGCGAGAGACTAAGCTTGGGGATGCCCATGTCACCCCCAAGATAATCTAAGGACACCTAAAAGCCAAAGGTTGCGGATGCCCCGGAAGGCATCCCCTCTTTCGTCTACTTCTATCGGTAACTTTACTTGGAGCTATATTTTTATTTACCAGATGATATGTGTTTTGCTTGGAGCGTCTTTTATTATTTGAGTCTTTATTTGTTATTTTTACACAATCATCCTTGCTGCACACAACTTTTTGAGAGAGACACACATGATTCGGAAATTATTAGAATACTCTATGTGCTTCACTTATATCTTTTGAGTTACATAGTTTTTGCTCTAGTGCTTCACTTATATCTTTTGAGTTATATAGTTTTTGCTCTAGTGCTTCACTTATATATTTTAGAGCATGTCGGTGTATTTTTTTATAGAAACCATTGTTCTCTCATGCTTCACTTAGATTATTTTGAGAGTCCAACAAAACAACATGGTAATTTGCTTTAATTATTGGAGGCATTCAAGATTAAATAAATAAAATTTTCTTATGAGTGTGTTGAATACTATGAGAAGTTTGAAACTTGATAATTGTTTTGAGATATGGAGATGGTGATATTAGAGTCGTGCTAGTTGAGTAGTTGTGAATTTGAGAAATGCTTGTGTTGAAGTTTGTGATTCCCGTAGCATGCATGTATGGTGAACCATTATGTTAAGAAGTCAGAGCATGATGTATTTATTGATTGTCCTCCTTATGAGTGGCGGTCGGGGACGAGCGATGGTCTTTTCCTACCAATCTATCCCCCTAGGAGCATGCACGTAGTACTTTGCTTCGATAACTAATAGATTTTCGCAATAAGTATGTGAGTTCTTTATGACTAATGTTGAGTCCATGGATTATACACACTCTCACCCTTCCACCATTGCTAGCTTCTCTAATACCGCGCACCTTTCGCTGGTATCATACACCCACCATATACCTTCCCCAAAACAGCCACCATACCTACCTATCATGGCATTTCCATAGCCATTCCGAGATATATTGCCATGCAACTTTCCACCGTTCCGTTTATCATGACACGCTCCATCATTGTCATATTGCTTTGCATGATCATGTAGTTGACATTTTAGTTGTGGCAAAGCCACCGTTCATAATTCTTTCATGTAAGTCACTCATGCATCATTGCTATCCCGGTACACCACCGGAGGCATTCATATAGAGTCATACTTTGTTCTAAGTATCGAGTTGTAATCATTGAGTTGTAAATAAATAGAAGTGTGATGATCATCATTCATAGAGTATTGTCCCCCAAAAAAGAGAAAGGCCAAAGAAAAAAAGGAAGGCCCAAAAAAGCAAAAAATAAAAAGGGGCAGTACTACTATCCTTTCTTCCACACTTGTGCTTCAAAGTAGCACCACGATCTTCATAATAGAGAGTCTCCTGTGTTATCACTTTCATATACTAGTGGGAATTTTTCATTATAGAACTTGGCTTGTATATTCCAACGATGGGCTTCCTCAAAACGCCCTAGGTCTTCGTGAGCAAGCAAGTTGGATGCACCCCCACTTAGTTTCTTTTTGTTGAGCTTTCATATATTTAAAGCTCTAGTGCATCCGTTGCATGGCAATCCCTACTCACTGTGATGCCCTCGATTCTATCGTACACTAATCATACACGCAAATGTGTACGATCAAGATCAAGGACTCACGGGAAGATATCACAACACAACTCTAGACACAAATTAAAATAATACAAGCTTTATATTACAAGCCAGGGGCCTCGAGGGCTCGAATACCTAAGCTCGAATACACAAGAGTCAGCGGAAGCAACAATATCTGAGTACACACATAAGTTAGACAAGTTTGCCTTAAGAAGGCTAGCACAAAAGCAACAACGATCGAAAAGGCAAGGCCTCCTGCCTGGGAGCCTCCTAACTACTCCTAGTCGTCTGCGGTCTTCATGTAGTAGTAGGCATCCTCCGGGTAGTAGTAGTCATCGGTGGCGTCGTCTAGCTCCTAGGATCCGTCATCTGGTCACAACAATCGGGTATGGGGAAAAATAAGTAGCAAAGCAACCGTGAGTACTCATCCAAAGTACTCGCAAGACTTACATCAGATCTAAACTAAGTATGCATCTGTATCAAAGGAACGCAGCCCCCGACCTCTCTCGCACTCTCCCTCGCCCTCATCCCCTCCCCTGTCTCGATCTCTCACAAACACCTGAACGCGCCGTCGCCGCCGTTCGCTGCCACCGCGTCCACAGCCACCCCCTCGCTCCCTCTCCGCATCCCTGGGCTCCGCCCTGACCCCGTGGAGCTACACACCCGAAGCACGCGACCAGAGGAGGCCCCAGTCGACCCGAGCGTCGTCGTCTTCATCTCCGGTGCCCGGAGATCGCCGTCGTCAATTCGCCGTTGCAGAAGCTTCCCCGAGCCCGCTGAGCTACTCATCGACCTCCCTGTGAGCTCCCGAGCATTTCCCCCTTCTCCCCGCAGTGAATCTCTTCCCCTAACTAGCCTAGCCACTGGAGCCGTGAGCTCCTCGCCGCCGGCCATGGCGCCGTTGTGGCTAGACCCAACGTGGCTCGAAGCCAAGCTCACCTTTGTGCTCAGCGCACCACCAGGAGCCCGTAGCCACCACCAGCTCCTCCTCCCGTGCACCGCAGCATCGATCCCGCGAACACCCTAACGCCGGCCGCCGCATTCGTGCTCGCCGGCGTCATCTCCGGCCACCCCCGCACCCACCGACTACACCACTCGACGCGCGAGTCCACCAGCAGCATGCAGCACGCCTCCGCCGTCGTTTTGGTCGCCGGAGCGCGATACCCACGCTGCTCCGCCGCGTCTGGCCTCGCCGGCGACTCGACCCGGCGAGTTGACCCCGCCGACCACGTTTGACCACGGGTGGGCCCAGTTTGACCCTTGGGTGAATGACAGGTAGGGCCCAACCCTGCTGACTAATTAGGATTAGTGCTAATTAATATTTTAGTTAACAAATTACACTCACACGCGGGACCCACTGTCAGGTTTGACCTGGACCGACCAGTTGACTTGCTGACGTGGTGCTGATGTCACCCTGACGTCAGAAACCTTTTTCTGGAATTAAAATAAATCAGAAATGATTTATAAATTTCAGAAAATACCCCAAACTTCAAAAATTCATAGTAATTCAACCGTAACTCCAAATAAGATAAATTATATATGTAAAATGATCAGAAAAATCCAAAGAATATGAATATGTCATTTGCATGCATGTTTGAACAAGTTAACCTCACTGAATAGGACAATTCATGTTTATGGAAAAAATAGTAATTAGTTTTGGAGCTGGAATTTGCTATAGGTTTGAATTCCGCTTCAATGAATATGACTAACTGTTGCACTAGGTCAATTCAGTACCTTAATATGACATATCATTCATATGTATGTGCATTGCATTGATTGTGGTTCCGTTTTGTGTTTGCCGGTAACCGTCCCCTCTCAGTCGACGATGTTTCCGACGATGTGATCGATGACACCGATGAAGAGCTATATTATCTTCAGAAGTGCCAGGCAAGCAAACCCCCTTGTTCATTCCGATACAAGCCCACTCTCTCGCTCCTGCTCTCCTTTACTGCATTAGGACAACAACGATCATCTGCTACTTGTTGCGGTAGTTGAACCCCTTATCCTCTGCATGACCTGTCATTGCCACAGTAAATAGATGAAACCCACTAGCATGAGTAGGAGTTGTTTGAGCCCTGATGTGCCTACTCATTCATGCTTGTTTGTCATGCCTGCTACTGCTTAGAATTGGGTCAGGTCTGATTCATCGGGATGAATCGGAGGTGTGTAAACATGTCCTACTGTTGAGAGCTAAGTGTGTGAACACGATTTGGTAAAGGTAGCGGTGAGAGGCCATGTAGGAGTACATGGTGGGTTGTCTCATTGCAACCGTCCTCAGGAACTGAGTTCTGTGTTTGTGCTCCATGAACAGTTACTACCACACATTGGGTTCCGATAACTCGGCCCCTCTCGGCTTATTAATCAACTCGATCTCTGTCCAGGAGTTGCAACTAGTTTCTGGTGTTGGTAGGTAGTGTTAGTAGTCTACCAAGTGGCACCCGGTACAGGTGGGCTTGGGACAGACTAGGCACCGTGGCACGGTGTACCAAGTGGCACCCGGATGGTGGGCTTGGGAACCCTGCACACATCGTTTGGGGCCGTGAGCGACACCCCGGCCGGATCTCCTTGCGGATGGAACCCGAATAGGCGATAAACCTGGACGAGAGACTTGTTGGTTAGTCAGGTCATGGCCGACTCCCTCGCCCGGCTTCCGCTTGAAGGTTGCCGAGGTACATGACGTGTACAGGGCTATAAGTGGCGAGAGCGTGTGTGAAGAAGTACACCCCTGCAGGGTTATCATTATCTATTCGAATAGCCGGATTCCTCGGATATGGAAACTTGGACCCCTTGCATAGTTCATAGACAAGTGAAAGTGGATACTCTAAAATGCGCAAGATAAGCGTGAGTGCTATGGATGGTGTTCTCGTAGGGAGACAGGAGCAGATCCATAGTGGTGTATTGGTATGGTGAATTTGTGGACTCGTGTGCGCCACCTCAAAAGAGTTACTTGCAGTCGTATTTCAGGTTAGCCACTGAGTCAAAGCTAGCTTGCTGCAGTTAAACTCCACCCCCCCTTTGTTGATACCAATGCATATGTAGTTAGTTCTGATGTAAGTCTTGCTGGGTACATTTGTACTCACGTTTTCTCAATTTATGTTTTGCAGAGAGACTCCAGTCTCGCTAGTAGTTCCGCGTGGACTTCGATGTTAGCTTGATACCTCAGCTACGATCTTGTGCCCTCGACAGGATCTGGTAGATAGTCAGGCTTCTGAGCCTTTTTCATTTATAGATGTCTGTACTCAGACATATTAAGCTTCCGCATGTGCTTTGCATTGTATGCTATGATTGTTGGGTCATGAGACCCATGCTTGTAATATCTGGCTCTTCGGAGCCTAATGAATTAATATTTGAGTCATAGAGTCTTGTTGTGATGCCATGTTGTATTTACACATATCGAGCATATTGTGTGTATGATTGAAATGCTTGGTATGTGTAGGATCCGACAACCTAGTTGTTTATCCTTCGCATCCTTTCTTATGGGGAAATGTAGTCTAGTGTTCCTCGAGCCATAGTAGTCCGCTACAGCCCGGTTCACCGTAGTCCTGCTAGCCCAGCACTACTGTTCAGGACACTTGACTGGCCGGCATGTGTTTCACTTCGTTCCTGTGTCTGTCCCTTCGGGGAAATGTCACGCGGTGACATCCGGAGTCCTGTCTAGCCTGCTACAGCCCGGGTTACCGGAGTCCTGTTAGCCTAGTGCTACAGCCTGGATTCACACGCTGTTGACCGACATGCTCGAGGTTGATTCATGTATGCCTGTCCCCATGGGTTAGTGCCGCTTTGGGTTCACGACTAGCCATGTCGGCCCGGGTTCTTTGTCACATGGATGCTAGCGACACTATCATATACGTGAGCCAAAAGGCGCAAACGGTCCCGGGCCAGGTAAGGTGGCACCCGTGGGAATACCGTGCGTGAGGCCACAAAGTGATATGATGTGTTACATGCTAGATCGGTGTGACCTAGGATCGGGGTCCTAACAGCGTTGGTATCAGAGCTTGACTGCCTGTAGGATTACCAAGCCAAACTGGTCGAAGTTGTGTCTAGAAATGCTTTAGTTATGTAAGGGAATTGATTGTGGAAGGGAACGTAAGGCTCTTTTTACTCCTTATACCTCATGGCCTTCTGATCTGAGTCAACCTCTTCTTTCCTACGGGGATTAAGTACTAGGCTTCTCTTCTATCTCTCAGGATGACGTGTTACTAAACCGTAGTTGCCTAGGATTGTTGAGTTCAAGCCTCAGTTCAGTTCCTACTACTTCCATATGTTCATAGCTGGCACCCGAACCTTGATATGGTGTTGTTAAGTGATTATGCCACCATCTTTGCAGGTTGTCTCAAATATTTTTGAGCAATTACAGCCGTTATGCTGTCCGAGTCATTCCAGGTTTCTAAATAGTCTGATGCATTTGCAAATCCTTTCCTTCCATTTCTGATATCCTTTTAGGCCAGGTTAATCACACTAATCGGTGAGTTGAGGTACTCCGTTGCCTCGGCATTTATGTTGGAACTGTTATTATGACCCTAGGTGTCTTAGAGGATCACCTAGTAATCGAACCATGTTTTGTGTCCCCAGTGTGTGATTCTGGCCATTATTCTCAAGAGCATCCCGTGATGCCATTTAGTTAGTAGGCATTCTATTCCTGGGTTTTGAACCCGAGACTCACCCTACCTGCTTCATGTTGATAGTGTTTGCTAGTTCCTTAGGACATTAGTAAACCTTGTGATAGTCCTCGAGGTCCGTAGTATTTCCTTCTTCCAAATACTATGAACCACTTATGGCAGAAGTTCTTGAACCAAAGGATCACAACCTGAGTGCGCTTGAAGAGTTCTCCATTCTATATTGTGGCTCTGCCAGTTCTACCTTTCTGCATGGGTTATCCAGAAGAAATATGTTGAAACCGTTCGACATACTAACCTATGCATCCACAACTCAGAAAGTTATATGTTCCTTGAGTTGTTCCCCCCTTCAGTTATATTCCGACCTTCGTCTATCACTTGATAGTCAGAAGTAGTCATGCATTCATGTTTATCAGTGCCTTTTACTTCTTTGGCCCGTCAAGCCATTCTATTTGGAATGACTAGGAGAAACAAACTCCAGTACCTCATCCATTTCTGGGATCGGGTCAAAGTGGTTGTATTCCGCAGATCAAAATGCCAATCCAGCTTTTGTTCTGTTCTACCTCGGAGTATTACCCACTTTATGTCAAGAGCGTCGTGAGAATTGCACCTTCTCCTATGAATTCTTGACGCAGTGATACTCTCTCCATCATTATTCATTTCTCGGTTTCAGTGTTGTTGCAACCGGAATGTCGACACGTGAGTCGTGATGTGTGAAATCAATACTCCTAGCAACTGTGTTGCTTGGTAGTTAATGGACAATGCCCTCATTCTTAGCGCATTGGTTATTGAATTATCATTCTAAGACTGATCGTGCTACCTAGTCCATATTTCTGGTGCACACTTCGATCAATGGATTAGGATTGTGCCAATCCCTCACTCTTTGATCATATCGTCTTGCCCTGAAAAGCAAGATTGTTCTCGAGCTTAATAACATACCGGTGGTTTGTGATTTCCCGAACATCTTCTCGGAAGTGTTACCAGGTTGTCACCTGACCGCTATGTTGAGTTCGTGATCATGTTGATTTTCCTCCAAACCACCCAATCTCCAAGAATCTGTGTGGGATACCCCTGAACTAGTTGGTTAAGCCAAACAACAACTTGGAGAGTTGGAAGATGAAAGCTTAATCCACTTAGTTCATCACTATGGGATATCTTTGTGTTTGTGTGTGTGTTGAAGAAAGATTATATCTCCATCGATTGGTCCTCGTGATCAGTTGTTGGATCTATTGCCTTGTCAAAACTTAGACTTGAGTATGGGCTATCGTCAAGTCAAATCAGAACAACGATGTTCGTAATGTTGTCTTACTCGTGGTTGATCCCTTGAGCATACACCATTATATCTTTTGGTCTGACCAATGCTATCACCGTGTTCACATGATGGTGGAAGTCCAGTGATATGAAAATTTCGATGAGTTGTTGTTGAGCCCATCAGCAGCATTTTGTCTCCCCCATGATTCATGTTGATCATCAACCTAGTGTTGAAAACTTTGTAAGCAATGCCTTCATGTTCCGTTCATGAAGCTTACGCTTGGATGGAAGAAGTGACTTCCTCGATTTCACGTGCATTAGGTGTAAGTTGCCGCCATGAACTTGAGAAAGGTTTGTTTTGTTTCCCTTGGAATCATCCCAAATCAGTCATGCATATGTGCGAAGTATTCTATGGTTTGGTAGATTAATTACCTCCACTCCATATGTGTTCCTAGCACACCAAGCCACTGATTGGTTTGTTCAAGGAGAAGAAGTTTCTTCTTAGGAGCTAGACTTACGCAAGGACTTCGATATCCTCGTTGATGGTTCCCTCCTGAACTCGGTAGTGTTTCGTTGTAAGACTACCAGGTGGCCATGCTTGTCTAGGACAACGTGTTCATGCTTGTAGCAGAACCGGCTCATGTTTTGGAGCTTGCTATCGTAGTTCATTCCCCGAGAATCTTGCAACATTGTCTCGTCGATTTGTGTTGCAAACCTTCTTTTTCCTTTCTAGACTCGATGAGTCTGGAATATCCTGACACCAACCAGATCTGAATCTCAGACAGATATGATGGTTGGAGCATTTTCCAAGAATCATAATATTGGTCTCTCGCTAACCGGTAAATTGGATGTCATGGCCAACACATCCAGTCGGAAGACCTATTATTGTAGTATCTCGATTGAAGAAAGTTGGCCACCTCCCTATGAGGATTTCGTAGGATTTACCTCCGTAGTTAATCCTTACGGATTCTTGTGCTCCCGAAGTCCGACCTTTTACCTGATGTTCTAGATACCAAACCATATCTATAAATGGTTTAAGCTACCACATCAAGGAGAACATTAGAAGCAGAGTGCTAAATGTCTCTCGATCGACCATCCAGATTTTGTTCCCTTGGCCTCGCTAAGGTGAAATCTGAGAAAGTGTTATCTTCCTTTGCATCTGCATTATCCATCACCATTCATCATGGTAGCATGTTGTGTTGCCAGGATCCTTGACACGGATATTGGCAGAACCTTGATTAATACGGAAATGCTCAAGTTCTTGAGAGCACGCTCAGGCACTAGGTTCTGACGCTGTCGTTAACTGGAATGTGCCTCCGTCCTCGCAGTTGTTGATAGCCATCCAATTGGTGGAATCACCTTTGCCCGTGAACCTTCTCCCCAGTTACTAGAATCATTCCCAACATTTGCATTTTGTTCCCAGCTTACACCTCAGTAGCTGTTGTTCAGGATCATCTTCAAAAGTGGACTTACCATGGGTCCCATCCATTTCCGATGATAAGCTAAAAATCATCCATTGCGTTGTCTTCAACAAGGTAGTCCACATCATCCATCCTAGTCCAAGTATGCCATCTCTTCAAGCTATCCCAAACGATCAATTTTAAATTGCCTTAAGCTGGTATGAAGAGTTCCAACGATCTCTGAATCAAAAGTAATTGTTTTTGCCACTTAAGGGAATAGTTCTTCGAGTCACCTTCCCCGAGGTGCCCTATTTTAGAATCATGGCAATTCCCCTCGCTACTTTGAAACCCTCGTCAAATTGTTTCTTCTATCGCTCCTGATGCAAGTTTTGCCTCTCAGTTCGCGAGATGTTTCTATGTCTCACTCCGTGAGTTGATCGTGAGTTGCCTGATCTTCGAGGAGATCGACTCTTTAGGGTTTTTCCTTCCTTCTCATTGTCATGAGTGGATGAAATTCTCAGAGAAAGACATCAAGACAATGATGGTGATCGGATCAACAACCTTATGAGATGCAACCTAGATCGTAAAGATTGTGTTAGCTTGTGTCCCTCTGTCTTCTTACCTCACGACTTGAATCTCGGGACGAGATTCTTGTTTAGTAGGGGTGAGTTGTCACATCCCTAGCTTCTGGTGCTGCCTAGTGTTTGCATCTTGCTTGCATCATGTTTAAATTTCTGAAAGTTGAATTGGGGAAAGCTGAAAGCCTCAGAAATCATTTCAGAAAAAAAGATCAACATTAAAAATTGCTTCAAATAAACCCAAGAAAATGTTCCTATTAAAGCTATAAAAATATTGGCAAGAGGTAAAATTCAAACCAATATTTTTGGAGTCATAGAAATATTTATTTGGGCATTTGAGTTAATCCAATAACTATTTGCATTGGATTTATATAGGTGATATATTAATCATATGTCCAATAATTCTGATAATTGTGGAGGGGCTTTGGAATAAGCCATTTAGTCCCTGCAAAAATTGTCAGAAGCAGAAAAATTAGTTTGGTTCAAAAACCAAATTAGAACAAATGTCAGAAATAGAAAACAGGAACCAAAACACAAAATAAGGGCAAGAACCCTGAAAATGCATTCAGTGAAGCCAAAATGCCCTAAAAATAGTTTTGGTAATTTTGGAAAGAGCTATACATCAAACCAAAATTCTGGAACATTTTTATGGAATAATTTGGGACATTGGATTGAAATCATATTGTATTTGAATTTGGATCTATATTCTTAATATATAGAATATATATTCAAATAACTTTGAAATATTTTATGTGCATCAGGAACAATCCATTTAGCAACATAAAAATATTCAAAGGTTTATTTGCACTGTTTGAATTCTGTTTTGAATTTGAAAAACAGTGGCAAAAGACAGATTAAAACAGAAAGCAGAGAGAGAGAAAGCAAACCTGGCGGCCCAGCTGTGGCCCAGCACTGTTGGCCCAGCCCACCTCCTTCCTTGTCTTCTTCCAGCTGCTGCCAGGAGGACGCCGGGCGTGTGCTCGCCGCGCGCGCGATACCTCCACCCTGCCTGGCTGCCCCCTCATCGCTCTGGCCCTCCCTCGCGACGCCACGCAGCCCCCGACCTCTCTCGCACTCTCCCTCGCCCTCATCCCCTCCCCTGTCTCGATCTCTCACAAACACCCGAACGCGCCGTCGCCGCCGTTCGCTGCCACCGCGTCCACAGCCACCCCCTCGCTCCCTCTCCGCATCCCTGGGCTTCGCCCTGACCCCGTGGAGCTACACACCCGAAGCACGCGACCAGAGGAGGCCCCAGTCGACCCGAGCGTCGTCGTCTTCATCTCCGGTGCCCGGAGATCGCCGTCGTCAATTCGCCGTTGCAGAAGCTTCCCCGAGCCCGCTGAGCTACTAATCGACCTCCCTGTGAGCTCCCGAGCATTTCCCCCTTCTCCCCGCAGTGAATCTCTTCCCCTAACTAGCCTAGCCACTGGAGCCGTGAGCTCCTCGCCGCCGGCCATGGCGCCGTTGTGGCTAGACCCAAAGTGGCTCGAAGCCAAGCTCACTTTTGTGCTCAGCGCACCACCAGGAGCCCGTAGCCACCACCAGCTCCTCCTCCCGTGCACCGCAGCATCGATCCCGCGAACACCCGAACGCCGGCCGCCGCATTCGTGCTCGCCGGCGTCATCTCCGGCCACCCCCGCACCCACCGCCTACACCACTCGACGCGCGAGTCCACCAGCAGCATGCAGCACGCCTCCGCCGTCGTTTTGGTCGCCGGAGCGCGAT
This sequence comes from Triticum monococcum, assembly GCA_034509565.1. Lineage (NCBI taxonomy): Eukaryota > Viridiplantae > Streptophyta > Magnoliopsida > Poales > Poaceae > Triticum > Triticum monococcum. Next base: position 245,050,306 of record CM067846.1, on the reverse strand, counting down.
ACCCACGCTGCTCCGCCGCGTCTGGCCTCGCCGGCGACTCGACGCCGGCGAGTTGACCCCGCCGACCACGAGTGACCACGGGTGGGCCCAGTTTGACCCCTGGGTCAATGACAGGTAGGGCCCAACCCTGCTGACTAATTAGGATTAGTGCTAATTAATATTTTAGTTAACAAATTACACTGACACGCGGGACCCACTGTCAGGTTTGACCTGGACCGACCAGTTGACTTGCTGACGTGGTGCTGATGTCACCCTGACGTCATAAACCTTTTTCTAGAATTAAAATAAATCAGAAATGATTTATAAATTTCAGAAAATACCCCAAACTTCAAAAATTCATAGTAATTCAACCGTAACTCCAAATAAGATAAATTATATATGTAAAATGATCAGAAAAATCCAAAGAATCTGAATATGTCATTTGCATGCATGTTTGAACAAGTTAACCTCACTGAATAGGACAATTCATGTTTACGGAATAAATAGTAATTAGTTTTGGAGTTGGAATTTGCTATAGGTTTGAATTCCGCTTCAATGAATATGACTAACTGTTGCACTAGGTCAATTCAGTACCTTAATATGACATATCATTCATATGTATGTGCATTGCATTGATTGTGGTTCCGTTTTGTGTTTGCCGGTAACCGTCCCCTCTCAGTCGACGATGTTTCCGACGATGTGATCGATGACACCGATGAAGAGCTATATTATCTTCAGAAGTGCCATGCAAGCAAACCCCCTTGTTCATTCCGATACAAGCCCACTCTCTCGCTCCTGCTCTCCTTTACTGCATTAGGACAACAACGATCATCTGCTACTTGTTGCGGTAGTTGAACCCCTTATCCTCTGCATGACCTGTCATTGCCACAGTAAATAGATGAAACCCACTAGCATGAGTAGGAGTTGTTTGAGCCCTGATGTGCCTACTCATTCATGCTTGTTTGTAATGCCTGCTACTTCTTAGAATTGGGTCAGGTCTGATTCATCGGGATGAATCGGAGGTGTGTAAACATGTCCTACTGTTGAGAGCTAAGTGTGTGAACACGATTTGGTAAAGGTAGCGGTGAGAGGCCATGTAGGAGTACATGGTGGGTTGTCTCATTGCAACCGTCCTCAGGAACTGAGTTCTGTGTTTGTGCTCCATGAACAGTTACTACCACACATTGGGTTCCGATAACTCGGCCCCTCTCGGCTTATTAATCAACTCGATCTCTGTCCAGGAGTTCCAACTAGTTTCTGGTGTTGGTAGGTAGTGTTAGTAGTCTACCAAGTGGCACCCGGTACAGGTGGGCTTGGGACAGACTAGGCACCGTGGCACGGTGTACCAAGTGGCACCCGGATGGTGGGCTTGGGAACCCTGCACACATCGTTTGGGGCCGTGAGCGACACCCCGGCCGGATCTCCTTGCGGATGGAACCCGAATAGGCGATAAACCTGGACGAGAGACTTGTTGGTTAGTCAGGTCGTGGCCGACTCCCTCGCCCGGCTTCCGCTTCAAGGTTGCCGAGGTACATGACGTGTACAGGGCTATAAGTGGCGAGAGCGTGTGTGAAGAAGTACACCCCTGCAGGGTTATCATTATCTATTCGAATAGCCGGATTCCTCGGATATGGAAACTTGGACCCCTTGCATAGTTCATAGACAAGTGAAAGTGGATACTCTAAAATGCGCAAGATAAGCGTGAGTGCTATGGATGGTGTTCTCGTAGGGAGACGGGAGCAGATCCATAGTGGTGTATTGGTATGGTGAATTTGTGGACTCGTGTGCGCCACCTCAAAAGAGTTACTTGCAGTCGTATTTCAGGTTAGGCATTGAGTCAAAGCTGGCTTGCTGCAGTTAAACTCCACCCCCCCCCCTTTGTTGATACCGATGCATATGTAGTTAGTTCTGATGTAAGTCTTGCTGGGTACATTTGTACTCACGTTTGCTCAATTTATGTTTTGCAGAGAGACTCCAGTCTCGCTAGTAGTTCCGCGTGGACTTCGACGTTAGCTTGATACCTCAGCTATGATCTTGTGCCCTCGATAGGATCTGGTAGATAGTCAGGCTTCTTAGCCTTTTTCATTTATAGATGTCTGTACTCAGACATGTTAAGCTTCCGCATGTGCTTTGCATTGTATGCTATGATTGTTGGGTCATGAGACCCATGCTTGTAATATCTGGCTCTTCGGAGCCTAATGAATTAATATTTGAGTCGTAGAGTCTTGTTGTGATGCCATGTTGTATTTACGCATATCGAGCATATTGTGTGTATGATTGAAATGCTTGGTATGTGTAGGATCCGACAACCTAGTTGTTTATCCTTCGCAGCCTTTCTTATGGGGAAATGTAGTCTAGTGTTCCTCGAGCCATAGTAGTCCGCTACAGCCCGGTTCACCGGAGTCCTGCTAGCCCAGCACGACTGTTCAGGACACTTGACTGGCCGGCATGTGTTTCACTTCGTTCCTGTGTCTGTCCCTTCGGGGAAATGTCACGCGGTGACATCCGGAGTCCTGTCTAGCCTGCTACAACCCGGGTTACCGGAGTCCTGTTAGCCTAGTGCTACAGCCTGGATTCACACGCTGTTGACCGACATGCTCGAGGTTGATTCATGTATGCCTGTCCCCATGGGTTAGTGCCGCTTTGGGTTCACGACTAGCCATGTCGGCCCAGGTTCTTTGTCACATGGATGCTAGCGACACTATCATATACGTGAGCCAAAAGGCGCAAACGGTCCCGGGCCAGGTAAGGTGGCACCCGTGGGAATACCGTGCGTGAGGCCACAAAGTGATATGATGTGTTACATGCTAGATCGGTGTGACCTAGGATCAGGGTCCTGACACAGAGTCAGAAAAGAATCAGGACAGCAATGAGCACGGCAACAAGATCCACCCGAAGGACGCGACAAGTAAGAAAGTGGTGTAGTGCCCAGTGTACTTTGTTAGCTCCTTGTTATAGGGGGCTAGATAGAGGTACTCTGGCATGCAAAAGTTGATCTTTGGTCTCATTATGGCCTCAAGGAAACTGCGCCACTACTTCCAAGCCCATGAGATCACGGTTGTCACTCATTTCTGTTGCAAAGGATACTCCGAAACCCTGAGGCAAATGGCAGAATAGTGGAATGGACTTTGGAGTTATCCAGCTTTGATTTTAAGTTTGAGAACACTTCAACTATTCAGAGCAGGGCATTGGCAGAGGTAATAGCAGAATGGACGCCAACCCCTGATGAGGAAGTGACAGAAACAGCTCTCCCCGGCAAGGAATCACCCCAAGAATGGATCATGTATTTTGATGGTGATTTTTCTATACAAGGTGCAGGGGCTAGTGTGCTTCTTATTGCCCCCTCCGGGAAGCACTTGAAGTACGTCGTCCAGATGCACTTTGCCTGGGAAGAAGCCAACAACAATACAGTAGAGTATGGAGGGCTCCTTGCCGGGCTCAGGATTGCATCAGAATTGGGAATTAAGAAGCTGACCATTCCAGGAGATTCACAGCTCATGGTGAGACAAGTCAACAGGGATTACCAAAGCCCATTGATGGAACCATATGTCGAGGAAGTAAGGAGATTGGAGGAGCACTTTGACGGGTTGCAAACAGAGCACGTACACCATGCGAAAACAACATAGCTGATCACCTATCAAAGCGTGCTGCGTAGAAGCTTCCTGTGGAACCAGGAACTTTTGTTCTCCATCTCTCTCACCCCTCCGTACCACCAGCCAAAATGGCTCGGAAGAGGAGAAAGTTGGACTACGGTAAGCCTTTCCCGGCAAAGACCCTGCCGGAAACAACTCCTCAAAGCCTGCCGGACCATCCCTCCAGCCATGCCTATGGACCCCGCGAACGAGGCTAGTGCTCCCATAGCAGAGGAGGTGCCGCTAGTACTTGTTGCCAAGCTCCATGCTCCAACTTGGGAAAGGCACATTGTCCAATTCCTCCAAAACTGGAGAACTCCCTGGTAACCAAGAGGAAGCTGAAAGAGTAACCTGGAGGGCCAGTATGTATCAGTTTGTCGATGAAACTCTGTACAGAAGGAGGAACAACGCTGTGAAATTGAAGTGTGTTTGCCGGGAGGATGGAAAGGAACTGCTGGCTGAGATTCACAGAGGAATGTTCGCCTCACACATTCAATCAAGGGCATTAGTTGGGAAATCATTCCGGCAAGGATTCTATTGGCCCACAACCCTCCAAGGTGCAGCTGAGCTCGTCACGAAATGTGAAGCCTATCAGTTCCATTCCAAGAGAACACACCTTCCAACCCAAGCCCTTCAGACAATCCCTCTATCATGGCCATTTTCGGTCTGGGGATCTATATCCTCGGCCCCTTCCCCCGAGCAATCGGGGGCTTTGAATTCTTGTTCGTTGCCATCGACAAGTTTACAAAGTGGCCAGAAGCTATCAAGTTCTTGAAAGAATTGGTGTGTCGTTTTGGAGTTCCGGCAAGGATCATCACTCACAACGGCAACCAGTTCACGAGCCACATCTTCATGCAATACGTTCACACCCTCGAATGCAAAATCTCATTTTCTTTTGTGGCACACCCCCAGGCAATGGACAAGCTGAGAGGTCGAGCGCTGAAGTGCTTCGTGGACTCAAGACAAGAACTTTCGATGCGCTGCAGAAGCACGACAGGTGGTGGATTGAGGAGCTGCAGGTAGTTCTCTGGTCCCTCAGAACGATACCTAACGGAGCTACTGGGTAGACTCGCTTCTCCCAGGTCTATGGGGAAGAATCAGTTATCCCCACGGAACTCATTTACGGGTCCCCTCGAGTGCTTGCCTATGATGAAGTAGTGCAAGGTTAGCACCGACGTGACGACGGTGTCCTACTTGAGGAGAACCATCTCTGGGCTGCTACGCGTGCTGCACGCTACCAGCAAGCCCTGCGTCTCTATCATTGCCGCAGGGTTCATGCCCGGTGTTTTGAGGAAGGTGACGTTGTCCTTAGGCGCGTTCAGTCCGCCAAGGGTACAAACCAATGAAAAAATAGTGTGCTACATCGAAATAGCACTGACCTCCAAATACGCTATTAGCGTGCTATATCGCGCTATAGTGTGCTATGAGCGAGACATTGTACACTAATATATTTAGCGAGACAATTCTCAATATGCTACAACGTGCTATTACCGACGCTATAGTGTGCTATTTTTTCAGTGGTACAAACAAGCTATCACCAAAGTGGTTAGGCCCTTACCGGGTGGTACGAGTCACCAGACCTGGCGCAATCCGTCTGGAGAACAGAGATAGCACATAGTTGCAAAACTCTTGGAATATTGAGCATCTCCGTAAGTACTACCCGTAAGGTGCGAGGCTGTCGGGCACTGGCCGGCAGACACCCTTTTGTACAGGCCTGCCTCAGTTGCATGTAACCCCTTGTACAAAGCCGGGGCGATGACCCCGTGCAAGATAAAATAAGGAAGCACTGTGTGGTGCCCCGATCGATATCGCATGCATGCACGAGCACACCCAGATCACTGCATATGCATTTCATGAGAATTTGCATATGCATATAGATAGGATTGCATCGTGCATTCATTCTCATCTACATGGAGTTGGAGGTTCTATCCGTGAACTTGACTCCGACAAGGGACGAGAAGATTGCACGACACAGTGATCCCCGGCAAGCCAAACAGATAAGTTTACCTCTTGTCCATTAGTGTTCTGTAAGCTATAACTTGTGCATAGAAAATCATCGCCGCCCTCTTGGAACTAGGGTGCTCCCATTCTTGGCTCGAACGCTGCTTCGGCCTAGATGGTCACAGTGTCCCTTGGAGAAAAGGGAGTGGTTGGGGGGCTAGCGCCTCAGTCTGTTCCCCGGCAGACATGGTTCTCACGCAGACGAAAGGGCGCCGGCAGGATATCATGCCCGGGAAAACCTGTTTAATTATAGTAAAGAGACACTCCACCTCTGCATGGACATATACATGCACGGGTTCCCGGCAAGGCTTATCGTTTTCGTTGACATGCAGATACAAGTACAAGCATTACAGAACACATGCATGGATGAGATGGTTACATCATTTGAATTAAAATTTAGCGATTGCCTACAAGTATAAGATTGAAAAAAGTTAAGTGCTTCGTATACTCCTCTCCCTGTCCCTCTTATCCCAGGTATTGCGGTGGGAAGAGAAAAGGACGGGCGCCGAGCCGGTGCAACGCCGCCCTGACTCTTTTCAGGAGCTGGTGACCCCAGCCTGACATGCTCAGGAGTGGCGAGGCTGCGAAGGAGGAAGACATGCGGTGCACCACGACTGCCCCCTGGTCACCACCCCCAGAACCGGAAAGGGGGCTCCAGCACAGGCACCGGCATAAGAAGATGCTGGCGCCCGGCGGGAAGATCCCAATAGGAAGCGGAAGCACCAGGGGAACTAGCCTTTTTCCACCAGCCGGAAGAAATGGTGACGACGGTGCCAGGAAAAGGAGGGAAGAGCCAGGCCGACAGGGAATTTCTTGGGAGCATAAGTAAAAGGCAAGGAAACCAACTTTCATCATAAATAGAAGCAAAACCCAAAACATTGATGAATTAGGTAATGCTATCTAATAAGTCCATTTTTACCATCATAAATTCATAGGATCTACATAAGTCTGTCGCAGGTTTATCATATAATATGTGAATCAATGGATACATGATATATATAGGAAACGTGATAGAGAGTTGGTAGCTATAGGACGACCTTAATGTGTTTCAGCTCCAACCTTCAGGAATAGCATATATGGCGGAACAATTAACAAAATGAATCAGCAGGGGAGACTTTTGATAGTCTGCCATTCTAAGGCTAGCACAAAATGATACACAATGACCATTTGAAAAATGATATACACCGATCCTTCAAAAAACGATATACACTATGTTTATTCTGTTGTGCCATGGAAATAGTTAACCATGAAATAAAAAAGTGAGACTTCATTGATATAATTAACATTGCCTCATGAAAAGTCAGTCTTGGAAAAGCATTGGGCATCCTTTCATGTCTGACCTGCAGAAATGATATTAGACAGAGGTCTCGTACTTTATTGAGTTCACAATTGGTCGACTTTTCTAAATTTGGTAATCACAATGACAAAAGATAAAGGAAAAAAAACTGTAGACTGTTGTCTCAAATGTAGGATAATATTCTCAAGGTTCAGACAAAGCAAATCATAATATAGTCCACGGAAATACAGTTATAAAAATACCTTGAAATTACTATGGCTTGCGTGCTTTAGTGTGCTTGTTCTCCTTCCCATAGTGTTTCTTTATTCAGCTAGTTGATGGACGATTTTTTTCATAGTAGAAAATTTATTGTACATACTTTACTCATATAAAAAAAAATATGTGACACTATTATTTTCTATTGATTCATGTGCACAATGCATGACAACATTACCGAACATCTATATACTAAAAACCTATAAAATTCAAGTTAACTCATGAAATGGCTAATGTCGAGACGGAATCATGCTCCATGCTTAGTCCTTAATAATGAATCATCTATAGGTAAGATCAGACAATCCAGGTCTTTTTTATCTACCAGCTCATATCTCACAATTTATGTTGAGTAGAACCTCCTATAAATTATAGTGGAAAGGGCAAATACCCTGAATATATGAGCTATTCGTGATTGCCCAGTGCCTTTCTTAAGGACCATTTTATAATAATTCATGGAAAACCTCAAGATTGTTCTAACCCAGTGTAGTTACACATGCAATGAACTTCCGATAAATATTGCTTAAATAATTGTTGATCTAGCAGTAATGTTTTGGAAAGATTATTAGAGATAAATTATATGAGTAGAAGTTAACAAATTCAGTATAGGTACTTCTCTGCTGAGTGGACGCAAGGGCAACCAAGGACAAAATTGAACGGTGTTGAGAAGTTAAACAGTCGGGCCACCAGTCTGCCGCTGTTCCTGGGCTGGGTTGCTAGTCGGCCGTGATGACCATCCGGTCCGCTCAAACAGCTGTCTCATGTCACAGTGGACATCATATCTCGGCAGGAGCAGAGCAATCATAGTAGATATCAATTCGCATAAACTCATGCTTCTTAAGTCATGTGATGCTGAGTAGATGAGTCCACTCTTTCTGCATACACAACAGATAGAGAAGCAAGTATGAAGTGAGAAAAAGAAGATCCAAATTAGACCAATTCATACTGACCGACAAAAATACTCACAGTTAATCAGCACCGTGCATAGTACGTAATGCTCTCAGATAACTTAGAAGAGAGCAAACCACTTATTGAATGTGTGTACTGATGAAGTCAGAGCTGAGTGGTCAATTTAGAAACCTTTGTAACCTAAAGAGCACTGGTGGTGAAATAAAATCTAACATTGACACTATTGCGAATTATCATCCAAATCTTGCTAACTCAGAAGGGAATAACATTAAGTATGATGCAGACATGTACCATAGAAAAATTTATATATGGAACAAATTTGCATAGCACATTGACCAATCAGAGAGATATAATGAAATAATTATAGTAAGAAGGGGAGATGCAGTAGAACTTGTTGTCGGCGTTTTCGGAACGGGGTCCCCAGACTTGCTTGCCTGCGGCCCGCGGCGTGGCTCCTCTAGCGGCCTGTTATGGCCCATTTTCACCAGCAAGCACTCAAGACCCTTGCGAGGGGCCAAGCCTCGCGAGGCGGACGACACAAGACCTCCTCAAGGGCAGCCTCACCAGGCCGGCTCGCGAGGAGCGGAGAGATCAAGGTGAGTGGCACCTCATGAGGTTCCCGTGACGTGATCCATGATGACCAAGGCTAGGCGGGTGCCAGCCGGGCGCCAGCGGGCGCAGAGCAGCAGTTGCCTCCTTGGTGATAAAGGAGCATGCGCAAATGAGGAGTCCCGAGGCATCAGCCAAAGGTTTTCATATCGGTGCAACAAGACCAAGACCATCAAGACGGTAGGACGAAGGTCATCGTGGAGCCCACGATGGCATCTCCACCAGAGCCTTTGGCAGGCGACGACCACCTTTTGTTAGGATAGCTTGTACTACCTGTCACCCTTCAAGTTGGCCATTGTGGGATCCCTTCCCGCGTAATATTTGGAAAGAGGACCAGTGCGTCTATAAATAGGACTAGCCACCACCATAGGAGGGGGGATCATCGAGATCATCCTCAACCACACAAGCTCCGCGAGCTCAAGAACACCTCTCCTCAGGAAGTAGTTCTTCTCTTGTAATTGTTCATCCTCGGCCTACAAGGCAATCCACCACACCACACTGGAGTAGGGTGTTACACCACATCGGTGTCCTGAACTACTATAAACCTTGTGTCCCTTGTTCTTCGAGTTTGGCGAGCTATATTTGGAGATCATTGCGAGAGCATGAGCTGAGGGAAAAGATCTTCGTGCGCACCCCAAACACTACAAAAAAAAGACACATCCGTGACATTTTGGGCCGAACGAAATTTTTTTCTGTCATACATATGACACTTCTATGATGATAATTGTGACAAAACCCGGTATCATCATACATGTGGTGGGCTCCTACTTCTATGACAAAAAATCATGACAGAAAATGGGCTTTTCGTCTTGGGCGGGCCGGAGACGCAGCTGCATGACATTCTTTGGGTCGTCCATGACAGAAAAAAACCGTGGTAGAAGCAAGGGGAAGGATAATTTCAGGGAGTTCCTGGTTACGGTGGGAGGTCGGGGGCCGAGCGATCCGCGTTTCTCTCGTACACATACGCGCATGTGTGCGAGGCGTTGGCTCTAACTGAACTCGAGCGAGGCATTGGGCTCTCACTCAACCCGAGCGATTGCACTGTAGGCTACGCGTTACTGAACCCGAGCGGTCGATCGATGGCTGTTAACTCAACCCGATCAAGCGATTCCTTGGCTACTGCTGCTAACTGAAGCCGATCGATGGGATGAACAGTGAGCATTGCGGCTGGGGTTGGGGGTGGATGAAAAGTGAGCGATGGCGTTGCCTCTGGATGAACAGGACCCATGGTGTGGTGGAGGGCTGGATGAACAGTAGACGGTGGAGGGCTGCCCGTGGAGGGGTGGATGAACAGGACCCCATGGTGTGGAGGGCAGGATGAAGAGTAGACGGTGGAGGGGTCGTTGAACAGGACCCCATGGTGTGGAGGGCTGGATGAACAGTTGACGGTGGAGGGGTGGTTGAACAGTAGCCGGTGGAGTAGCGCGCGGTGGAGGCTGGATGAACAAGAGCCCGTGGAGGCTGGAGGAGGCCGATGGTGGATGAACAGTAGCTCGTGGAGGCTGGAGGGGGTCAACTGTGGAGATGAATAGTATCCCATGGAGTCCCGTTTTGCGGTACGCCACACCCCTCCCAATGAACAGGACCCCCGTTTCGACCGTAGCGCTCCAACACAAGTCGGTTTCCTCCGTTTTGCGGTACGCCACACCCCTCCCGATCAACAGGACCGCCGTTTCGACCGTAGGAGGTCCGTTTCCTCTGTTTTGCGGTACGCCACACCCCTCCCGATCAACAAGACCCCCGTTTCGACCGTAGGAGGTCCGTTTCCTCTGTTTTGCGGTACGCCACACCCCTCCCGATCAACAGGACCCCCATTTCGACCATAGGAGGTCCGTTTCCTCCTATGTGCGGTATGCCAGGCCTCGTTTCCATCGCCTCTTCCATCCAAGCCCTCCCGATGAACACGACCACGCATTTTGTTCCGACCCATGAACACGACGATGACGTTGTTTCTCCTTTCCGACCTAGCCATGTACACGAGCCCCCGCCGTACGTATGCGTGAGTAGGCATTCGAGACCCTGCCTATATGTACACATACGTGGACGTATTTTCTTTCTTGCACCCTGGCCGCCTCTACTACGACACGCGCGCGCCTCTACATCCACCAGTATATATGTACGTACACATTCGCGACCAGAATGACAACGCTACGTACGCTTCGACCAGGTGGGTCCCGACTATCACACACTTCCTTGTGTGCGAAGGTGTAGCTGGTGGGTCCCAGCTGTCAGGGGGGAACGTTTTTTTTCACGAAATACGGTGGCCTGTCCGGTGGGTCCCTGCTGCCAGGTGGAGGAATCATTATTTTCCGTGTAATAAGGAGGCACTACCTTGCTGCCGCCGTGGACCCAGCTGTCAGCCTCTCCACGTACAGTCCACGTCCGATGGAAGTCGTTCCTTGACCACGTTTACCATGCCGCGCCGAGAGCACCAGGGCGGTGGACGACGGCGAAGCCTAGGAAGGGGACGACGCGGAGCCGGGGAAGACGCAACAGTGGAAGCCCCCGCGCGCGTGGAGAGGAGTACGAGGGTTTACTGGTTCGGCTACGGTGTGAGGCTGCCGTCGCCGCAGGGCCTGGCCAGTGATGGGAATAGTAGGGGGCGGTGAGGCCTCCGCGGCAGCACAGCCGGCCACGGGAGGCAGGACCATGCGGCACGATCGACGCTGCTTTGGGCGGCTGGAGCAAGAAGACTAGAGGTTGAAGAAGCACTACGGCCGTTGGATGGACATCGTACGGTCAATGGAGCTAGAATCGTTCATATTGACTAAGTTGACAAAGCCCTTCGTCCCCGTCAACTTAGTAGGCCCACAAGTCAGCCTCCCACCAAGGTGGGTCCCAGCTAGCCGGGGGAGTATTCTTTTTTTGTGCGTAATAAGGAGGCACTTCCGGTGGGTCCGAGCTAACAGCGGGGGGGGGGACGTTTTTTTTGTGAAATACGGTGGCCCGTCTGGTGGGTCCCAGCAGTCAGCGGGAAATGATTTTTTTTTGGAAAATACAGGTGGCCCGTCCGGTTGGTCCCTGCTGTCAGGTGGAGGAATAATTATTTTGCCCGTAATAAGGAGGCACTTCCTTGCTGCGACTGTGGACCCAGCTGTCAGCCTCTCCACATACAGTCCACGTCCGATGGAAGTCGTTCCTTGACCATGTTGACCATGCCACGCCGAGAGCACCGGGGCGGTGGACGACGGCGAGGCCTAGGAAAGGGACGAAGCGGAGCCGGGGAAGACGCGACAATGGATGCCCATGCATAGAGGAGTAGGAGGGCACGGGTTCGCTGTGGTGTGAGGCTGTCGTCGCCACAGAGTAACAGGGGGTGTTGGTGAGTACAGGGATGGCCTGGCCAGCGGTGGGAGTAGTAGGGGGAGGTGAGGCCTCCGCCGCATCGCAGCCGGCCACGCGAGGCAGGAGCACGAGGCACGACCAGCGCTGGTTTGGGCGGCTGGAGCAAGAAGACCAGAGGTTGAAGAAGCACTATGGCCGTTGGATGGACATCGTACGGTCACTGGAGCTACAATCGTGCATTATTGACTAAGTTGACAATGCCCTCCGTCCCCGTCAACTTAGTAGGCCCACAAGTCAGCTGCCACTATACTGGGTCCTAGCTAACAGGGGGAGTATTTTTTTGTGCGTAATAAGGAGGCACTTCCTTGCATGCGAAGATATAGCTGGTGGGTCCGAGCTGTCAGTGGCGGTAACATTTTATTCGCGAAATACAGAGGCCCTTTTGGTGGGTCCCTGATGTCAGGTGGTGGAATCATTATTTTTCGCGTAATAAGGAGGCATTTCCTTTCGTGCGGTCGTGGACCCAACTGTCGGCCTCTCCACGTATAGTCCACTTCAGATGCATGTCGGTCGTTGACCACGTTGACCAGGCCGCGCTGAGAGCACCAGGGCGGTGGACGACGGTGAGGCCTAGGAAGGGAACGACATGGAGGCAGGGAAGACTCGGTAGTTGTTTCCCACGTGGAGGGGAGTACGACTGTATGAGGGTTTACTGGTTCGTCTGCCATCGCCGGAGAATAACAGCAGGTGTGGATGAGTAGAGGGATGTCTAGGCCAGCGATGGGAGTACGGTGGGGCGGTGAGGCCTGCACGGCAGCAGAGCCGACCGCAGGGAGGAGGGAGGAGGCAGTCCTTCCGGCGCCTGTTTGAGCGGCTGGAGCAGGAAGAGCAGAGATTGAAGAAGCACGAAGGCCGTTGGATGGACATCCAACAGTCACTGCTTGTGCATCAACCTTTTTTTTAGGAAAGCCTCAAATCTGTGGAAAACAACATACAACCCATCTTCCATTATTTGTAATAATTTTCAGCCCATTTTTGGAGCCCATATTCTTTTTGTTAGCATTACAGCCCAAATTGTGGCCACGCTTAAAAAATTATACGAAATTTTGCATATTTCGGTGCGGTCCGAACTGTTTTTAATCCCGAAATTTCGACTCACATTCAAACTGACTTTAAAAATAAATGTATATCAATATAAAATCCAACAAATTCTCCACGCATAAAAATTGATGTAATTTAAAATCTTGAAATGAAAAAAAGATATTTGAAACTAATTGCCGGTTTGATGTGTTTGAAAAATGTACAACCCATTTCTCATTACTGATGGGCCATTTTCTTGGCCAGCCGAATGAAAGCTCTCCTCGTCTTGAAAGATTTGCAGCCCAACAGGCCTGACAAAGCAACTTACTTGGCAAATCACAAAAAAACTGGTATGTGGCCGTGGACCCAGCTGTCAGCCTCTCCACGTACAGTACTCTTCCGATGTAAGTCGTTCCTTGACCACGTTCACCATGCCGTGCGGAGAGCACCACGACGGTGGACGACGGCGAGGCCTAGGAAGGGGACGACGCGGAGCCGGGGAAGACGCGGAAGTGGAAGCCCGCGCGGAGAGGAGTACGAGGGTTCACTGGTTCCGCTGCGGTGTGAGGCTGCCGTCACCGCAGGGCCTGGCCAGCGGTGGGAATAGTAGGGGCGGTGAGGCCTCCGCGGCAGCACAGCCGGCCACGGGAGGCAGGAGCATGCGGCACGACCGGCACTGCTTTGGGCTGCTGGAGCAAGAAGACTAGAGGTTGAAGAAGCACTACGGCCGTTGGATGGACATCGTACGGTCAATGGAGCTAGAATCGTTCATATTGACTAAGTTGACAAAGCCCTTCGTCCCCGTCAACTTAGTAGGCCCACAAGTCAGCCTCCCACCAAGGTGGGTCCCAGCTAGCCGGGGGAGTATTCTTTTTTGTGCGTAATAAGGAGGCACTTCCGGTGGGTCCGAGCTAACAGCGGGGGGGGGACGTTTTTTTTGTGAAATACGGTGGCCCGTCTGGTGGGTCCCAGCAGTCAGCGGGAAATGATTTTTTTGGAAAATACTGGTGGCCCGTCCGGTTGGTCCCTGCTGTCAGGTGGAGGAATAATTATTTTGCCCGTAATAAGGAGGCACTTCCTTGCTGCGACTGTGGACCCAGCTGTCAGCCTCTCCACATACAGTCCTCGTCCGATGGAAGTCGTTCCTTGACCATGTTGACCATGCCACGCCGAGAGCACCGGGGCGGTGGACGACGGCGAGGCCTAGGAAAGGGACGAAGCGGAGCCAGGGAAGACGCGACAATGGATGCCCATGCATAGAGGAGTACGAGGGCACGGGTTCGCTGTGGTGTGAGGCTGTCGTCACCACAGAGTAACAGGGGGTGTTGGTGAGTACAGGGATGGCCTGGCCAGCGGTGGGAGTAGTAGGGGGAGGTGAGGCCTCCGCCGCATCGCAGCCGGCCACGCGAGGCAGGAGCACGAGGCACGACCAGCGCTGGTTTGGGCGGCTGGAGCAAGAAGACCAGAGGTTGAAGAAGCACTATGGCCGTTGGATGGACATCGTACGGTCACTGGAGCTACAATCGTGCATTATTGACTAAGTTGACAATGCCCTCCGTCCCCGTCAACTTAGTAGGCCCACAAGTCAGCTGCCACTATACTGGGTCCTAGCTAACAGGGGGAGTATTTTTTTGTGCGTAATAAGGAGGCACTTCCTTGCGTGCGAAGATATAGCTGGTGGGTCCGAGCTGTCAGTGGCGGTAACATTTTATTCGCGAAATACAGAGGCCCTTTTGGTGGGTCCCTGATGTCAGGTGGTGGAATCATTATTTTTCGCGTAATAAGGAGGCATTTCCTTTCGTGCGGTCGTGGACCCAACTGTCGGCCTCTCCACGTATAGTCCACTTCAGATGCATGTCGGTCGTTGACCACGTTGACCAGGCCGCGCTGAGAGCACCAGGGCGGTGGACGACGGTGAGGCCTAGGAAGGGAATGACACGGAGGCAGGGAAGACTCGGTAGTTGTTTCCCACGTGGAGGGGAGTACGACTGTATGAGGGTTTACTGGTTCGTCTGCCATCGCCGGAGAATAACAGCAGGTGTGGATGAGTAGAGGGATGTCTAGGCCAGCGATGGGAGTACGGTGGGGCGGTGAGGCCTGCACGGCAGCAGAGCCGACCGCAGGGAGGAGGGAGGAGGCAGTCCTTCCGGCGCCTGTTTGAGCGGCTGGAGCAGGAAGAGCAGAGATTGAAGAAGCACGAAGGCCGTTGGATGTACATCCAACAGTCACTGCTTGTGCATCAACCTTTTTTTTAGGAAAGCCTCAAATCTGTGGAAAACAACATACAGCCCATCTTCCATTATTTGTAATAATTTTCAGCCCATTTTTGGAGCCCATATTCTTTTTGTTAGCATGACAGCCCAAATTGTGGCCACGCTTAAAAAATTATACGAAATTTTGCATATTTCGGTGCGGTCCGAACTGTTTTTAATCCCGAAATTTCGACTCACATTCAAACTGACTTTAAAAATAAATGTATATCAATATAAAATCCAACAAATTCTCCACGCATAAAAATTGATGTAATTTAAAATCTTGAAATGAAAAAAAGATATTTGAAACTAATTGCCGGTTTGATGTGTTTGAAAAATGTACAACCCATTTCTCATTACTGATGGGCCATTTTCTTGGCCAGCCGAATGAAAGCTCTCCTCGTCTTGAAAGATTTGCAGCCCAACAGGCCTGACAAAGCAACTTACTTGGCAAATCACAAAAAAACTGGTATGTGGCCGTGGACCCAGCTGTCAGCCTCTCCACGTACAGTACTCTTCCGATGTAAGTCGTTCCTTGACCACGTTCACCATGCCGTGCGGAGAGCACCACGACGGTGGACGACGGCGAGGCCTAGGAAGGGGACGACGCGGAGCCGGGGAAGACGCGGAAGTGGAAGCCCGCGCGGAGAGGAGTACGAGGGTTCACTGGTTCCGCTGCGGTGTGAGGCTGCCGTCACCACAGGGCCTGGCCAGCGGTGGGAATAGTAGGGGCGGTGAGGCCTCCGCGGCAGCACAGCCGGCCACGGGAGGCAGGAGCATGCGGCACGACCGGCACTGCTTTGGGCTGCTGGAGCAAGAAGACTAGAGGTTGAAGAAGCACTACGGCCGTTGGATGGACATCGTACGGTCAATGGAGCTAGAATCATTCATATTGACTAAGTTGACAAAGCCCTTCGTCCCCGTCAACTTAGTAGGCCCACAAGTCAGCCTCCCACCAAGGTGGGTCCCAGCTAGCCGGGGGAGTATTCTTTTTTTGTGCGTAATAAGGAGGCACTTCTGGTGGGTCCGAGCTAACAGCGGGGGGGGGGGGGGGGACGTTTTTTTTGTGAAATACGGTGGCCCGTCTGGTGGGTCCCAGCAGTCAGCGGGAAATGATTTTTTTGGAAAATACTGGTGGCCCGTCCGGTTGGTCCCTGCTCTCAGGTGGAGGAATAATTATTTTGCCCGTAATAAGGAGGCACTTCCTTGCTGCGACTGTGGACCCAGCTGTCAGCCTCTCCACATACAGTCCTCGTCCGATGGAAGTCGTTCCTTGACCATGTTGACCATGCCACGCCGAGAGCACCGGGGCGGTGGACGACGGCGAGGCCTAGGAAAGGGACGAAGCGGAGCCAGGGAAGACGCGACAATGGATGCCCATGCATAGAGGAGTACGAGGGCACGGGTTCGCTGTGGTGTGAGGCTGTCGTCACCACAGAGTAACAGGGGGTGTTGGTGAGTACAGGGATGGCCTGGCCAGCGGTGGGAGTAGTAGGGGGAGGTGAGGCCTCCGCCGCATCGCAGCCGGCCACGCGAGGCAGGAGCACGAGGCACGACCAGCGCTGGTTTGGGCGGCTGGAGCAAGAAGACCAGAGGTTGAAGAAGCACTATGGCCGTTGGATGGACATCGTACGGTCACTGGAGCTACAATCGTGCATTATTGACTAAGTTGACAATGCCCTCCGTCCCCGTCAACTTAGTAGGCCCACAAGTCAGCTGCCACTATACTGGGTCCTAGCTAACAGGGGGAGTATTTTTTTGTGCGTAATAAGGAGGCACTTCCTTGCGTGCGAAGATATAGCTGGTGGGTCCGAGCTGTCAGTGGCGGTAACATTTTATTCGCGAAATACAGAGGCCCTTTTGGTGGGTCCCTGATGTCAGGTGGTGGAATCATTATTTTTCGCGTAATAAGGAGGCATTTCCTTTCGTGCGGTCGTGGACCCAACTGTCGGCCTCTCCACGTATAGTCCACTTCAGATGCATGTCGGTCGTTGACCACGTTGACCAGGCCGCGCTGAGAGCACCAGGGCGGTGGACGACGGTGAGGCCTAGGAAGGGAACGACACGGAGGCAGGGAAGACTCGGTAGTTGTTTCCCACGTGGAGGGGAGTACGACTGTATGAGGGTTTACTGGTTCGTCTGCCATCGCCGGAGAATAACAGCAGGTGTGGATGAGTAGAGGGATGTCTAGGCCAGCGATGGGAGTACGGTGGGGCGGTGAGGCCTGCACGGCAGCAGAGCCGACCGCAGGGAGGAGGGAGGAGGCAGTCCTTCCGGCGCCTGTTTGAGCGGCTGGAGCAGGAAGAGCAGAGATTGAAGAAGCACGAAGGCCGTTGGATGTACATCCAACAGTCACTGCTTGTGCATCAACCTTTTTTTAGGAAAGCCTCAAATCTGTGGAAAACAACATACAGCCCATCTTCCATTATTTGTAATAATTTTCAGCCCATTTTTGGAGCCCATATTCTTTTTGTTAGCATGACAGCCCAAATTGTGGCCACGCTTAAAAAATTATACGAAATTTTGCATATTTCGGTGCGGTCCGAACTGTTTTTAATCCCGAAATTTCGACTCACATTCAAACTGACTTTAAAAATAAATGTATATCAATATAAAATCCAACAAATTCTCCACGCATAAAAATTGATGTAATTTAAAATCTTGAAATGAAAAAAAGATATTTGAAACTAATTGCCGGTTTGATGTGTTTGAAAAATGTACAACCCATTTCTCATTACTGATGGGCCATTTTCTTGGCCAGCCGAATGAAAGCTCTCCTCGTCTTGAAAGATTTGCAGCCCAACAGGCCTGACAAAGCAACTTACTTGGCAAATCACAAAAAAACTGGTATGTGGCCGTGGACCCAGCTGTCAGCCTCTCCACGTACAGTACTCTTCCGATGTAAGTCGTTCCTTGACCACGTTCACCATGCCGTGCGGAGAGCACCACGACGGTGGACGACGGCGAGGCCTAGGAAGGGGACGACGCGGAGCCGGGGAAGACGCGGAAGTGGAAGCCCGCGCGGAGAGGAGTACGAGGGTTCACTGGTTCCGCTGCGGTGTGAGGCTGCCGTCACCACAGGGCCTGGCCAGCGGTGGGAATAGTAGGGGCGGTGAGGCCTCCGCGGCAGCACAGCCGGCCACGGGAGGCAGGAGCATGCGGCACGACCGGCACTGCTTTGGGCTGCTGGAGCAAGAAGACCAGAGGTTGAAGAAGCACTACGCCCATTGGATGGACATCGTATGGTCACTGGAGCTAGAATCGTTCATATTGACTAAGTTGACAAAGCCTTCCGTCCCCGTCAACTTTGTTGGCCCACAAGTCATCCTCCCACTATGGTGGGTCCCAGCTAGCAGGGGGGTATTCATTTTTTTGTGCGTAATAAGTAGGCACTTCCTTGCGTGCGAAGATATAGCTGGTGGGTCCGACATGTCAGCGGGGGGAACGTTTTTTTCGCGAAATACAAAGGCCCTTCTGGTGGGTCCCAGCTGTCAGGTCCTCGCAAAAAAAGGGAAAGAAAATCAAAGACTTGGGAAGGGGTACAGAACAAGCTAGTGTACCAGTAAAGAGACGTTGCCGAGTTTTAGAAAAAAGAAAGACGTGCTCCTGTAGCTGGTTCGAATCCAAACCTAGACTATGACTATATATGGTGCTATGCTACTCTGCAAGTAATGAAAGTGACATATCCAACATTCGCTTGTCCTCTTGTCTACTTACTCTGCCTAGCATCAGAAGCTCTGGCCGCAGCAACCATGTCCGCTGGCTGCTCGTCCACCTGATCTTCAGCAAGCAACAACCAGATATGCGCCAAGTCGCAACCCGTACCATCGCTTGTGGGTCTCATCACACCCTCGCCGGCACGCGCACTGCAGCCGATTGCTCATCGCAACCCGCTGCCGTTGGTGTGGTGTCACTGCTGCAAATCACGCAGAGTCATCCGTCGCATCTCAACCACAATCCACAACCCTGGCCGAGTCTTCTACAAATGCCCGAATCATGGGGTAATAATATGTTTAAGTGTTGTTCTGCTGCTTTCAGTTGCTGATTTTTGTAATAGTTTGGTTGATGATCTACCAATTTGATTCGTGCAGAAAAGGGAAGATTCGTGTGATTTGTATTTTTGGGAAGTTGCTGATGTGGGGGAATGCAACTACGCTGATTATTTGGTTAGCCGAGGAATCCCAATACCAGCAGGTTGGGGTGTTTGACAAGTAACTGAAGGAACGGCAGAAGAGGAAGATGCAAAGCAGAAGGTTAAAGATGCAGTTCCTCTGATCATGGCCAAGCAACATCTGCTGAATCTCCTTGACAGCAATGAGGAGATGAAAGACCTTGTGAAGATAATGGGCAAAATCGATGTTCTTTGTAGGATGATTGTCTCTTTATTTGCAGTGTATGTAGCACTCGTGATGTATTCAGTGGCTACGACATGAGCACTTTGCTTAAACTAGTAATGAATGAAACCTGTGTAGCAGGCTGCGCGTAGTGTTTTGAACATCTAATGATTTCTATTAACAGAAATCAGGGGGTATCCCCTTTTGCTCATATAAATAAATAAATAGCAGAGGCCCTGTCGGGTTAGCTTTGTTCTCATTCGAAGACGTCGAGCAAATTGCAGTCCAACAGCAAACTATGTCATCAAATTCAAGATTCACAGCCAAATATGAGTACAACTAAACAACAATGTCATCATGTTTTAGTTGTCATACAATCACCAAACACAAATCAGCATACATAATAAGTGATGTTCTCACAGCAAAATACTAAACAACATGTTCATCAGGTTTCAGTTGTCATAGAAAACACAAATTCACATAGTAGATAAAAAACGTCTTCTGACAGGCAAATACGACAAAAGCAATGTAATCATCATCCGCAGCAGCAACGTCAACATCTTCGCCATGTGTATCAGTCTGAATCGTAATTCCCCACGGTGTCATCTTCTTCTTCGTCCTCAACGTCCTCGAACATTGGCTTCTTCTTGATCAACTATTGTATGTCCACATCACGACAGGCAATCTTTTCGCTGGTGTCATTGACATGATGGTTCTCAAAGATATTAGGAACATCTATGTTATCCTGTACATCAGGAGTAGTGTAAGCATCATCTTGTTGTGCAACTTCATTAAATGAATTCCTCTGCTCACACCTTTGCAATACTCTCCATTCATCGCTACGTGCAAATGTGTCTTCCAAGAAAAATATCTGTGTTGCTTGATTTGCCAAAATAAAAGGCTCGTTGGTCTGGTACACCGCCTTGACAGTGATGGATTTGAAATAATCATCAGCTCTGGGTTTTGCGATCCTGGAAAACAGGTTATACCAACGATAGCACAACAGAACCACACACCTACGATCCTCAAAACTGGAGATATACTGCAACTGAACAATGTCTGTTACGTTAGCATACGTTTCAGTTGTCTCTTTGTCATACGTATCCGTGGTCATGATGACACTGTTTTGTGTCTTCCTGCCTTCGTCTCGTGCAAGGGTGTTGTAGCGCACATCTCCAACAACGCAAGATTCATAATGTCGTACCCGAGTATCAGGACCCATTGCTAGTGAGTAAAGGGCATCATCAACTGCCTGCCCATCCTCCCGCATCTTCTTAACCTATGGTTAGAAAATAGACAAGCTGATCATCTTATGTACTCAATATATTAAAAAAACTGACAGTGCACTTCAAAAGCTTACATGGTTCTTGAACCATTTCGCAAATCCTACCATAACGAGTTTGTCAGTGTTTCTTGGATTTTGCGGTAGTACCTCCTCTTTGTAGATGCTGCACAACATAGTGATCGCGTCAAACATCTAAGTATATAAGAATGTGCTGCAATTTTGGTAGATTACGATGTATAAGCTGCAGTACTCCACTTACTTGATATAAGGTAGTATCTCAGGACAGTTTTTCAACACATACCAAACCATTTTGTCCAAATCTTTAGGTTTGTCCTCTTGTCGACTCTTCCCTGTAACTCGAACAGAATAATCGAAAACATTGAGCCCGGGATTGTCTTGACCCACCTCTTTGCTAAGCTGATCCGCTGTTTCAATGTATTTTAAGCAGAATGTCAACGCTTCTGTAGGAATGTAGGCTCTGCAATGGAACCCTCGGGTCTAGCTATGTTCCTAACATAGCCCTTGAAAGTGCCTAGCCGCCTTTCAATAGGGTACATCCAGCCATACTATACTGGACCTCTAAGTAGTGCCTCATCAGGTAGATGAACAGCCAAATGCACCATCACATCAAAGAAGGCTGGAGGATTATATATCTTCTTAAGGTCGCATAGGATAGTTGGTATCTTTTCTCTAAGACGCTCCAAAGCATCTATCCTGATATTCCTATTGCAGAGTTCCCTAAAGAATTGTCCCAACTCTGCAACTGCTCTATATAAGTCAGGGCGGCCCAATCCTCTAAGGATAACAGGTAAAACCCTTTGAAGTAGGACGTGGCAGTCATGAGTTTTCAACCCTTGTACCTTGTTTCCATCTGCACTGACTCTCCTTTCAGGGTTGGAAGCAAATCCATGTGGGAACCTCACACGTGACAGGACCTCGCAGAATTCTTTACTTTTTACCTTGTCCAAGACATAAACAGTTGGTGCCATATCCCGTGGTTTACCTTCATCTTGCACCTGCAAATCCTGTCAGATACCCAGGTGTGTCAAATCAATCCTAGATTTTAAGGTATCTTTCATCTAGCCTTGATTATTAAGAAGTGTGCCGATAATGTTGTCACATATATTTTTCTCGATGTGCTTCACATCAAGATTATGCCGCAGATCCAAATCTTTCCAATACTCCAAGTCCCACAAAGTGGACCTGCGGGTAAACAATAATCTCTCTTCTTCCCTGCCACGCTTCCTTTTCCCACCACCATTATCAGGATGGTTTCCTGGTGTAATATGCCTGACCTTCTCTAATTCCACTTGCAACTCATCGGCGGTGAGCCTCTTTGGCGCATCACATTTTTGATGCTTTGCATTGAACACATCTCTTCGGTATTTTCTAGGAAGCGGCTGTCCTTGGCAAGGAAACGGCGGTGTCAAATGTAACAGATCTTGCTAAGTATTGCGTATGACAGCGGATTCCTGTCACAGCGAACACATGCATTGTAACCATGTGTCGTTCGCCCTGACATAGTGCCCAAAGCCTAATAATCATGGATGCACCAAATTATAACAACACGTAGAAAGAAATCAGCTGGTGGGCTGCTATGTAGGTCTCGAGTGAGAACACCCTTCCATAGTTGTTGAAGTTCCTCCACAAGAGGCTCCATGAACAAATCAAAATCCTTTCTAGGACTTTTTTGACCTGGGATGAGCAAGGCCATCATGTAGTTTGATTCTTTGGTGCAGACATTTGGAGGCATGTTGTAAGGGATAACAAGCACTGGCCACATGCTATATGTGGCGCTCTGGTGGCCAAATGGGTTAAATCCATCTGAAGCTAAGCCAAGTCTAATGTCTCTCGGTCAGCAGCAAACTCTTTGTGTTTATCATTGAAGCTTTTGCACTCACTACCATGAGATGGATGGCTCATTACATTCTGATCTCTGTACTCCTGGTTCCTAGATTGCCACAGTACATCCTCTCCAGTTTTAGCATCATGAAACAACCTCTGCAATCTTGGTGTAATTGGAAAATGTCTCAGAACATTATGAGGAATCCTCTTGTCGGTGTACAAAAAGAGGGGTACACTTTTTGTACCCCTATAACTGTGCACGGGCAGTCTGAGCCGCCGATACCACCACAACAAGCAAGGCAAGGGAGGTGAGCCAGGGTAAGACCGAAGCTCAAGAGAACTAGCACGACGCCAAGGCCAAGACCAGAAGAGCAAAGGGGACGAAGCGGACTCCCCCGGCAAGGTCCTTGCCGGGAGACAGTTCTAGCAGCCCCGGCAAGACCCTTGCCATGGCGACTCGTCCCGCGCCTACGGAGCAAATCACCCTTGAGTCCACTGCCCCCAAAGGGCAAGGATTCGGGAGACATCCCTGTGGCAGCATGTAGATCTTTGTGAAGACATTGAAGATTAGATACGCACTAAGGAGACGGCAACACTTGGCGAGATCCCAGCCAAGGAAGACCACAAGGCCCCCAGCAAGCGCCTTGCCGGGGATGACAGCAGGCGCCTCGGCAAGACCCTTGCCGGGGCCCCCGCAAGGCCCTTGCCGAGGACACCCGCAGGGCCACCATCAGGCCCACGCCGACAAAACCTCCACCACCGCATGCATGCAGCTGCCGACCCAACCAGCTAGGCAGGCACCCGCGTGGCGGCATGCAGATCTTCGTGAAGACTCACCACTGCGCCACCTCAGCTGCCTGCCTACCTACATGGCATCGCCGGTGTTGCTGTCCAGGGCGCGTGTCGACACAAGAAGGAGCGGCGACGGACGAGACAGGTTTCTACAATGTCCCCGATAAAGCAAGGACACCTAAGCAGGACGCATTAAATGCGCCTTGTCATGTGATATGAAGGATAACCTCGCAGCACTATGCCGTTTCCACCTCCTGTGTGCCATTGTGGCAACCCCTTTTTTCTATAAAAGGAGGCCCGAGGTGACCAGAGGAAGGATTCGGCTTTTTGGAGCTCCTCACGCCCCATAGCTAGCTCAAGAACACAGATATACAGTCCACCAAAGCAGGAGTAGGGTTTTACGCATCCTCGCGGCCCGAACCTGGATAAACGAACCGTGTGCTATCTGTTTGATCCGCTCTTCTCATGACCCCGCGCCCCGCTAACCACAGTAGGGATTCTTGTGATCCCATAGGTGTCGTTCCCACCGACATCTTTGGCACGCCAGGTAGGGGAATGGGGTCGTGGTAGAGCTCCTTCTAAGATGGTCAGAAGTCGAAGCGCGTCGCGATCCGTGCAGGTTTCGCTGCCACCGACGCCAGCAGAGGCCCAGGCACGCGCGTAGTTGCTCCTCGACTTTCCTCCCACTACGGGGAAACTCGACGAATGGAGATCCACTATGCGAAGCCTTGTTGCGGTGGCCAACAAAGACGAACCAAGTCCGATGGGGCCTCCGGGTCGACGCTCCGATGGAGTCCCGTGGACCAGTGGCGGAAAAAGCCGGCGGCGCCACGACGATGGTGCATTCACCTCTTCCCCATCTGTTACCGCAGACGTCGGCTCGTCGCGACGTCGCAGGCGATGACATCTCCATAGCATCGTCTGACCCGCGGACCCACTGTGACCACCGCCATGTTCTTCGGGAACGAGCCCATGAAGACGCTCAAACCACTATCGAGCGCCGGCGTGGAGCGCGCCACCATTCAGACAGGCGAGCAGGGCCTGCTATGAACCACCCGGCCCCGGAGAGCCTTGAAGGCCTACGTTATGAGGTATGTTGTCCGGCTTTTACCCATGAGCTGCGGCAGTTCCAGTGGCCCACTCACCACGCCTTCAAACCTGACGTTGGCGAAAAGTATAACGGCAAGACTCACCCGTCTGAGTTCCTCGGCATCTACACCATCGTGATGCAAGCCGCCGGAGCCCGCGACGATAAGGTGCCTGCAAATTACTTTCCATTGCCTCTTAAACCCAACGCCATGTCGTGGTTGATGCACTTGCCGGTAGACTCTATTTCCTCCTGGTCGGATTTGTGCCATGAGTTTGTGGGCGCCTTTACTGGAGGTCACCAAGCCCATGGCCAAGCAAGCGACCTGCATGTCATTCCCCAGAAGGGAGGCGAGAGTCTGCGCAAGTATATATAGAGGTTCAGCCAGGTACAGTACAATATCCCTGATGTTCACCCTGCCGCCATCATCAGCGTGTTCCATCAGAACGTGCGTAACCGCAAGATGCGCGAAGAACTGGCAATGAACAAGGTGAAAGATGTGGCAGAACTCTATGTTCTTGCTGACAGATGTGCCCGAGCTGAAGAGGGAAGGAAGTACCCCAGCGAAGATGCCGGCGTGGAAACCGACTCCTCAGATGAGGATACTGCCGCCCCGGCGAAGAAAGGCCGGCGCCGCAACAGGAAGCGCAAAGGTAAAGCTATGCTTGCCGTCGAGGGATCTGACGATGCCGGCTCCACCAAGAAAACCAAGGCAGATGACCCCGGCAAGGAAATTGCCGGATATGTCGCCTGCCGGGCCTTGGCGGCTGCCATGAAGCCAAGAAACTCCGACAAGCAATACTGCAAGATCCATCACACCAAATGCCATGATCTCTAGAACTGTCGACAGGTTGAGCTCCTTGCTGAGAAGTAGAGAGCTGAATATGAGAGGCGGGACAAGGAGAAAGGCCAGGACGGTGCTGAGGGGTCCGACAAGAAGCGTGATGGCTAGGCGGGCCGTCGCGGCAAAGATAAACAGTGGGAGAGGCCCGCCCGGGGCTGTGACAAAAAGCCGGAAGACGATGATCATGAAGAGGACGATGAGTCTGGTGACCAAGAATTTCAGAAAGGTACAGAGGCCATGTGCATCGATGGCGGCGCCTCGCTGCATACCTCTCACCGCTAGCTTAAACAGTGGGCGCGTGAGATTACAGTGGCGGAACCGTCGTTTAATGCCCAAAGGCCACTGAAGTGGTCCAGCACACCTATCATTTTTGACACTGAGGATCACCCTGATCGCACTAGTGCAGTTGGGTGCTTGCCATTGTTGGTTTCACCAACAATACGCAACCTCAAGGTGACAAAGATGCTAGTCGATGGCAGGGCCGTTCTGAACTTAATCTTGCCTGCCGTGATCGAGAAATTGCAGATTCCTGATGAAGACCTCGAAGAGACGGGCACGTTTCAGGGGGTCAGCCCGGGAAGAAGTCAACCAAAGGGAAAGGTCACGTTGCCCGTGACTTTTGGGAGTGATCTGAACTATAGGACAGAAAGGATTGTGTTCGACGTTGCCAAGATCCCCTTGCCTTACAACGGGATCTTTGGCCGCCCAGCGCTGGCCAAGTTCATGGCAGCGTCACATTACGCCTACAACACCCTGAAGATGCCGGGGCCTGTGACGATCATCACCGTCCCATCAGACAAGACGATGCGCTAATTTGCGCTGACCAACTCTACCAACAAGAAGTTGCAGCAGCCGCCACTGCTAAGGCGCTTGCTCCGGCCGCTGGAGCCCCAGGAAGGCAAAAGAAGAAGACCGGTGAGACCTCAGGCACCCACTCCGGCAAGCGCACCTCTTCGGAGTGTAGCGCTCCCGTCAAGGACGTGCCAGAGAGCTCCGCCGACAGAAACAAGAAGTCCAGGGCCACACCGCCGGGAACCAAGAAGGTTTCTGTCAAGGAGGACGGCATGGGAGGAGCTTTTACCATAAGCTCCACCCTTGACAACAAATAGGAAGACGCGCTCGTCACCCCGGTGTTCCTAGGGCGGTGATTGAGCACCACCTTGCTGTCTGTCCTCATGCGCGGCCCGTCAAGCAGAGGGTCAGAAAGCAAGCTTTGGAACAACAAGAGTTCATCACAGAGGAGATCCAGAAATTGGAAGCAGCGGGTTTGGTAAGAGGAGTGCTCCATCCAACGTCGTTGGCCAATCCGGTGGTAGTGCACAAGGCAAATTGGAAGTGGAGGCTGTGTATTGATTACACAGATATTAATAAGGCTTGTCCTAAAGACCCCTTCCCATTGCCGCGCATCGACCAGATTGTTGACTCCATAGCTGGGTGTGATCTGTTGTCATTCCTTGATGCCTACTCCGGCTACCACCAGATCTTCATGACAAGGGAAGATGAAGAGAAAACGACATTCATCACCCCATGTGGTATGTATTGCTTTATACGGATGCCTTTCGGGTTGAAGAGTGGTGGTTCAACGTTTGCAAGGGCGGTCCAGATTGGTGTTGAACCCCAGCTCCATAGAAATATGGAAGCTTATATGGATGATATAGTGGTCAAAACCAAGAACAGGGCAACCTCATATCAGATTTACAAGAAACATTTGCAAACCTACGCAAGATCAATCTCAAGCTGAACCCTGACAAGTGCGTCTTCGGCGTCCCGTTTGGCAAGCTTCTCGGGTTCTTTGTGTCACAGCGTGGGATAGAGGCCAATCCGGACAAGATCAAAGCTATAGAGCAGATTGAAGCGTCCAAGTGAGTCAAAGATGTGCGTCGGCTTGCTGGTTGCGTTGCCGCCATGAGCAGGTTCATTTCCATGTCCGCCGAGCGCGCCCTTCCCTTTTTCAAAATGTTGAAAAAGGCGGGCCCGAGGGAGTGGACGCCAGAAGCCGAAGCAGCATTGCAAGATTTGAAGAGGTACCTCTCCTCCGTGCCAATACTAGTTGCGCCTTGGCCACAGGAACCATTGCTGCTGTACCTGGCAGCAACGAACCAGGTGGTCAGCGCTGCACTAGTGGCACAGAGAGAGATTGATGATGAGGTAATAGCAGCGACGGAGCCCGTTGCCACCGATGCCGAGACGACGCAGCCAATTGAAGTGCCGCCGAAGAAGAAAATGATGCAGCACCCGGTCTACTTTGTTAGTTCCCTCCTGCAGGGGGCTAGATCGAGGTACTCCCGTGTGCACAAACTACTCTTTGGCCTTCTTATGGCCTCGAGGAAGCTGCGTCACTACTTCCAGGCACACGAAATCACTGTCGTCACTCGGCTCCTTCTGCAACCGATATTGCACAATCCGGACGCAACGGGAAGGATCGGAGAGTGGGCACTGGAATTTTCCAGCTTTGGCCTCAAGTTTGAGAGTACCTCGACGATTCAAAGCCGAGTCCTAGTGGAGTTCATTGCCGAATGGACCGCGATGCCTGACGAAGAAACCCAAGAGACTGCTCTCCCCGGCAAGGAGGCGAGTTGCGACTGGATCATGTACTTTGATGGAGCTTACTCCTTACAGGGCGCCGGGGCTGGCGTACTACTTGTCGCGCCCACCGGAGAGCACCTCAAGTACGTGATCCAGATGCACTTCCCCAGGGAGGTGTAAACAAACAATACGGCTAAGTACGAAGGGCTGCTTGCCGGTCTTAGGATCGCGGCGGACCTCAGAATCAAGAAACTCGTTGTCAGAGGCGACTCGCAACTTGTCGTCAAGCAAGTTAACAAGGATTACTAGAGCCCATTGATGAAGGCCTACGTCGATGAAGTGATAAAGCTGGAAGAGCGTTTTGACGGTATACAGGCAGAATATGTTCCCCGAGCGGAGAATGATATCGCTGATTACCTGTCAAAACGCACTGCCCTCAAGCTACCTGTGGACCCAGGTACCTTTGTGCTTCGGCTAACTCAGCCATCCGTTGATCCATCAATAGAGCAGAACAAGAGGAGAAAATCAGGGCTCGGCAAGTACTTTCCCGCCGAGATCCCCGAAGCCGCCGGCAAGGATGTTGCCGGAGACACTGAGCCCGCCACGGGACGGCTGGCTCCGATAGAGCATCAAGCTCTTGCCATGGAGACAGCCGCTCTGATAGCGGAGGAAATGCCTTTAGTCCTCGCCGTCGAGCCCCAGGCTCTAGCGTGGGCACAACATACCGTCCGATTCCTCCCAACAGGGGAACTTCCTGAGGAGCAGGAAGAAGCGGAAAAAGTGGCTCGTCGCTCTACTATGTACCAGTTCGTCGATGACGTCCTATACAGAAAGAGGCCGAACGGCGAAAAATTGAAGTGTATCCCTCGAGAGGAAGGACTCGGGTTGTTGGCGGAGATACATGGAGGCATATGTGGATCCCACATCGGGTCAAGGGCCCTTGCCGGCAAAGCGTTTCGGCAAGGCTTCTTCTGGCCCACCGCCCTCCAGGATGCGACGACACTAGTCACCAGGTGTGAAGCGTGTCAGTTCCATTCAAAGAAGCTTCATCAGCCAGCTCAAGCCCTTCAAACCATTCCTCTCTCCTGGCCTTTCTTAGTCTGGGGGCTCGACATACTGGGCCCTTTCCCCCGCGCTGTCGGGGGCTTTGAGTACTTGTACATTGCAATCGACAAGTTCACAAAGTGGCCAGATGTGGAAGCAGTGAGGAAGGTCACAACACAGTCAGCCATGAAGTTTTTCAAAGGACTGGTGTGCCGTTTTGGTGTACCAATAGGGTTATCATCGACAACGGCACGCAGTTCACAAGCCACACCTTCATGCAATATATTCAAGACCTCGACAGCAAGGTCTGTTTCGCTTCCGTTGCTCACCCACGAAGCAATGGTCAAGCTGAGAGGGCAAATGCTGAAGTACTGTGAGGCCTCAGGACAAAGAACTTTGACAAACTGCACAAGAGTGGAAGGAGCTATATTGATGAATTGCCGGCGGTTCTTTGGTCAATCAGAACGACACCAAATCGAGCCACCGGCCAGACACCCCTTGCCCTGGTATACTGGGCAGAAGCAGTTCTCCCCACGGAACTCATATACGGGTCACCTCGAGTACTCGCTTATGACGAGCTTGAGCCAGAGCAACTGCGGCAAGATGACGCAACGCTCCTTGAGGAAGATCGTCT
Source organism: Triticum monococcum (assembly GCA_034509565.1). Taxonomy (NCBI): domain Eukaryota; kingdom Viridiplantae; phylum Streptophyta; class Magnoliopsida; order Poales; family Poaceae; genus Triticum; species Triticum monococcum. Next base: position 245,020,619 of record CM067846.1, on the reverse strand, counting down.
TTGGGTGGCTATGGGAGCAGCGCGCTACCAGCAAGCCTTGCGCCGCTACCATAGCCGCAAGGTTCATGCCCGAAGCTTTGAGGAAGGCGACCTTGTTCTTCGGCGCGTTCAATCGGCCAAGAATTCCAACAAGTTGACGCCAAAGTGGGAAGGCCCTTATCGGGTAATACGAGTCACCAGGCCCGACACAGTCCGCCTGGAGACCGAAGATGCTGTTCCGGTGAGTAACTAATGGAACATTGAGCATCTTCACAAGTTTTACCCGTGAGGCACGTCTTGCCGGGCCCCCCGACAAGCCACCTTTTGTACGAGCCTTGCTGATGGCGCATGTAACCCCCGGCAGGCCAGTATTGCCGGGGGCTGCCAGAGCAAAGATTCACCCACGGCGAACCAGGGTTGCTGGGGACTGCAGCTTCAGATAAGTTCTTCATCCCTTATCATGCATTTCATTATGTACTGAGGTATGTGAAACCTCATTTTCCCCTAAGCTACCATGCTCCCCTAACTCTAGGCCCTAGGGCTCATTCCTAGGGCCAAGTTTGGTCGTAGTTGCGGCAGCGAAAGGATGAAACAAGGAGCCTGAACCCGCCTCATCCCTGCCTCCGCCAAAGGCGTGAGTAAGGTCGAGCGAAGAGGGGAGATGGCAAGGCCTGTTGCTGGGCAAGGAAATGTTTATGTTGAAGATATCAAGGAGTTACTCCTTGTCGTGGGTTCCACCCACAAACAAATGACCCGGCAAGCATCCCTTTTTCATTAAAAAAACATTCCACTCAGGTACAGTCCATAGGGAATGAAAAACATGAATGATGGGATTACAAGTTTTAAATTCAACAAAGGCCCGAAGGCCTACAAACTAAATAGAGATAAGGTGCCCGTAATCCCTTTCTTGTACCTCTCCTCAGGAGGCAGGTCAAGGAGGCGAAAAGGACAAAAGGAGCGCCTAGGCGAGCTACGGGTGGCAGAAGACACCAAGAGAACATCTTGGTGGTCATCCAAAGGCTGGATGGTGATGGCGGCGTTGGAAGCAGAGCTCGAAGACGAGGCGGCAGGACGTCAGAACGCGTCGAAGGTATCGATGCCCGCGTACTCCGACTTGACGGCCTTGGCGACCGCCCTCTTCCTCTTCTGCAGCCTCCCAATGCCAGCCGCCCAAGGAGACGACCCCGAGAAGTTCAGGGAGCCGGCGACACGGATGATGGGGTCGCTGGTGCCGCACGGAGCGGCACCCGACACCTAGTCGGACCCGTCATCCTGCCGCCTACTACCCTCGTCGTCGCTGCCGCTGTCCTCCTCGTCACTCTCGCCCGAGGAGGAGTCTTCACTATCAGAGGAGCTCTCCACGTAGCACCTTGCACAGGTCCCAAAGAGCCCGAAGACCTTGATGGAGAGAAGGCCACCCTCCATCAGCTTAAAATGGAGAGTGAGCCCTTCCGTCAAGCGGTGGATATGAGCAAACGTCTTCCATCCCCAACGAAAATACATCACGCGAGGGGCGGGGAAGTCGATGCGGACCCGCGTGCCACTGATTCCGTAGCCCCTCACGTGCAGCCCCAATGACTCCGGCGGATCCAGCTCCATCTCCCGCGCAAATGGAGTCAGGAGACGAAGGCGATAGCGCGGCGGCCGGCGTAGCCTGACAAAGAACTCACAAGGGTCATCCCCAACATAGCCCTCCATTGGAGGAGGAGCTACTGGCGGAGGCGAGGCCGACGCGCCGCCCCGTCCTCCCCTTCCCCGAGCGCCCCGGCCTCGCCCCCTCCCCCTTCCCCTCGCGGCTGGCTCTGCCACCGCAGGCGCAGGAGAAGGAGGGACGCGTTGTCGAGCGGCGACCCTCACCGCCACTGTTGAAGGACTGGGATTCCCTCTCTCCATGACGGATGGAAGGGAGGAGGAGAAGCTGAAGGAAGAAGAAGATGAAAGAATGCGGGACGCCATCCCCCCTCCCGCTCTTTATAAAGGATCGGGGTTGGGGCTCGGCCGCCCCACTCGGCCAATCAAGATACGGAAGGCGCAGTGAGCCAGGACCGACCCGCCGCCCCAACCAGCGATGGCCCGGTTTCCTGCCTCCACCATTTGCCACCCCAAGTGCATGGGAGACATGTGGCGGACGTGCAGAACCGAGGGGACGGGTGAGACGACCACTCCCCACCCCGTGATCGTGGGGAGTGGATGCCTTGAAGACCGCACCTCAGCCCCATTCAGTAAATGGGCCGCGCCTCCACGCCTCCCTTCGTTTATGGGGAAGGCGCGAACCGCCCCTTTACTACAATGTGACGCATGCATGCGGGAACCAACCCCACGCATGCCGCCCACGTCACCCGCACCTCCCCATGCCGCGCCACGCGCGGTAATCGTGGGAAGCGCAGCGCGTGAAGAATCTTACGGCGGTAAAAACCGTACGCCTGCCCGCGCACTGTTTTTGGGCCTAGCCCAACAACGCGTTGCGCTTATGTGTGGCCCAGACCTTGGGGCTCCTGTCGGTGTACAAAAAGAGGGGTACACTTTTTGTACCCCTATAACTGTGCACGGGCAGTCTAAGCCGCAGATACCACCACACCAAGCAAGGCAAGGGAGGTGAGCCAGGGTAAGACCGAAGCTCAAGTGAACTAGAACGACACCAGGGCCAAGACCACGAAGAGCAAAGGGGATGAAGCGGACTTCCCCGGCAAGATCCTTGCCGGGAGATAGTTCTAGCAGCCCTGGCAAGACCCTGGCCGCGGTGACTCGTCCCGCGCCTATGGTGGAGGTTTAGTTGGCATGGGCCTGATGGTGGCCCTCCGGGTGTCCTCGGCAAGGGCCTTGCCAGGGCCCCGGCAAGGGTCTTGCGAGGCGCCTGCTGTCATCCCCGGCAAGGTGCCTGCCGGGGGCCTTGTGGTCTTCCTTGGCTGGGATCCCTCCAACGGTTATCGTCTCCTTTGTGCGTATCTGATCTTGAATGTCTTCACAAAGATCTGCATGCCGCCACGGGGATGTCTCCCGAATCCTTGCCCTTTGGGGGTAGTGGACTCAATGGTGATTTACTCCGTAGGCGCGGGACGAGTCGCCACGGCAAGGGTCTAGTCGGGGTTGCTAGAACTGTCTCCCGGCAAGGATCTTGCCGGGGGAGTCCGCTTCGTCCCCTTTGCTCTTCGTGGTCTTGGCCTTGGTGTCGTTCTAGTTCACTTCAGCTTCGGTCTTGCCCTGGCTCACCTCCCTTGCCTTGCTTGGCGTGGTGGTATCCGTGGCTCAGACTGCTCGTGCACAGTTATAGGGGTACAAAAAGTGTACCCCTCTTTTTGTACACCGACAGGAGCCCCCGGGCCTGGGCCACACATAAGCGCAACGCGTTGTTGGGCTAGGCCCAAAAACGGTGCGCGAGCACGCGGGGCGGTTTTTACCGCGGTAAGATTCTTCATGCGTTGCGCTTCCCACGATTCCCGCGCGTGGCGTGGCGTGGGGAGGCGTGTGCAACGTGGGCGGCATCCATGGGGTTGGTTCCCGCAGGCATGCGTCACATCATAGTAAAGGGGCGGTTCGCGCCTTCCCCATAAACGGAAGGAGGCTGATCATCAACCACCTCTTCCTCGGCGGTGGCCTTGACGGCTTCCCCAGCGGGCCCAGCGCTGGCGCCCACGGCAGAAGCCTCGCCGGTCACCTTGGCGGTCCCCGTAGCGGTGTCCTCAGCAGCATCCTTGGCGGCCTCATCAGCGGCGGCCTCGTCAACATCTCTGGCAGCCCCCTCGGCGGCAACCCTATTGGCCTCCGCCGCGGCCTCCTCAGCAATATTCCCAACAACAGTATCCACGTCCTCCATACCTATTGAAGGAGGGCCTGGGTAGTAATGGGAGCATTGAAGCCAAGAAAAAGAATAAGGAAAAAACAGAGACGGAGGACAGGCGAGTCACTAGTACCAGGCTATGAAGCAGAAGTCCCCCCCCGCCAGCATTTGATGCCGTGGCAGAGTCACCAGCGCCCAAGTTCCCCTCTTCCTCCATGGGTGTGGGCTCCGTGCTTGATGCCCTTGCCGGGGACGCCCCTCGCGGCGGCGTGGTCGATGGGGGTGGTGTGTTGGGGGTAGCCCTCTACGGCTCCTCCTGCTGCCGCTCCCCTCCTGCAAATCCGACAAGGTCAACACCATAGCATCGAATGCCTACCACGTGTCGAATAAGAGGAGGGTGACGAACTTACGCTGGGGGTTGTGCCAGGGGCTGCTGTCCGGGCTCCTCAACACCACCGGTGGCGTCTTTGAAGCCCCAGCTGGGGGCTGACTGCTCGCCGAGGCCTTCGCCCTCTTCACCCTCTGGGCCAACGTCTCTGCATCCGTGCAAAAGCAAAAACGGATCAAGATGAGTGGCTTAATTTAGAGGAATGGAAATGGCAGTAAGGAATGGAGTACTTTCTCGTCATATGTTTCCTCCTCTTCCACCACTCTCCTTTTCCTCTTCGGGCTGAGAGGCCCAAGATCAAAAGGGAGCTCCGCGTCAACATCCGAGTCGACATCTGCTGGAGGAGGCGAAGAAGGCAGGGTTTGTGCGTGCCCAGATGTGGAAGGGGCAGTTGTCTTCTTATTCTCAGCGGCCTTCGTCAGCTTCTTCGCTGCCGTGGCCCTCGTATGACGCCCGGACCCCTCCAGGGTCAATTGAGGCCGCACAGCCCTGCCGGGCCAGACCGGCTCGCCAGAGCCAGACCGGCTTGCCAGAGCCAGCCCGGCGCAGGACTCGTCCAATTCCCCTGGCAGGCATCAAGCCCGCCGCCACATCCTCCTCCCCCGATGACTGGTCGGCCGCATCTTCGACAAGCGGAGCTCCCGTGTCGGCGCTGCTAACCTCCCCGGAGGCCACCGCCCATTGGGTGAGCTCCTCTTCCTCCGCAGCCGTTGCGGCCTTGTCCTCCACACCCCCGGCACTGCCGGCCTCCATGGCAAGCTGTGCCTCCCTCACCCTAGTGGCGACATACTCCAGCTCTGCCTGGGTGGTGTCCATGACAAGCCACCGCTCGGCGTCAGCATTGACATACACCTCGATCAGGGTGTCAAAGAATTGCTGCACATCAGCATCCTTCGGCTCTTTCCAGCTCGGGACAGGGCCGTGCGCCTTACAGTCCGGCATCATAGCGATGATCTCGGACCGACGTGAATTATTGCACAACGGGACCACCCTAGCTGGCAACTTGAAAAACGGCCCCTTGATGGCCTTGCCAACCTTTGCGGCAGCTCTCGCGGCCTTGCCGGTCCGTTCGACCTCGCCATCGCGACCCACATCAATCTGAAAAAGCCGCTGGCAAAAGTGGGCATGCGCCATCACCGTGAAATTATGGTCGAGGCCGGGGCAGAGTCGCATAATGTCAGCTGGATTCGTAAAAAGTCAGGTTGGCCTCCTCTTGTTGTGCAACGGGACGAGCCGAAGAATCATGGTGGTGGCGACAGTGAGCCTCCCGTCGGCGACGTTGACATCACTCCAATCGCTGTCGCGGACCGGCGGCACTCGGCGGACCTTGCAGAATTCCGGCGGGTCTTCATCTTCAATCCAGCACCACCGGCCACGCCATTCCTCCCACCTCTCCTTCACGGCACCGTCCGGGTACGCCCCCTTGGATCATGGGATCTAGGTGATGCAACCAGAGACAGCAGCTCCCGGTTGGATCCGAGGGGAGAAATAATGGTGGAAGAGTGCCGTGTTGGGCCGCACCCCGGCAAAGCCTTCGCAAAGATGCGCGAAGAAAGCCATGCACGCCACCTCGTTCGGAGTAAAATCCAAGAGGCGAAAGCCGAAGGTGTGCATCATGTCACAGAAAAAATCGGAAAAAGGGGGACATAACCCGCAAGACAGATAATCGACGAAAAAGGGATACCGATTTGGGGCAGGATCGGCGCAAGCGGCAGGACTGACGCGCCTCGCGGAATGTCCCAAATTCTCTCCCCCCGTCTTCACTCCCCATAGAGGCCTGAAGGAGGCCCGAGGTGACCAAAGGAAGGATTCGGCTTTTGGGAGCTCCTCACGCCCCATAGCTAGCTCAAGAACACAGATATACAATCCACCAAAGCAGGAGTAGGGTTTTACGAATTCTCGCGGCCCGAACCTGGATAAATGAACCATCGGTGTACAAAAAGAGGGGTACACTTTTTGTACCCCTATAACTGTGCACGGGCAGTCTGACCCGCGGATACTACCACACCAAGCAAGGCAAGGGAGGTGAGCCAGGGTAAGACCGAAGCTCAAGAGAACTAGAACGACGCTAAGGCCAAGACCACGAAGAGCAAAGGGGACGTAGCGGATTCCCCCGGCAAGATCCTTGCTGGGAGATAGCTCTAGCATCCTCGGCAAGACCCTTGCCGCGGCGACTCGTCCCGTGCCTATAGAGAAAATTACCCTTGAGTCCACTGCCCCCAAAGGGCAAGGATTCGGGAGACATCCCCGTGGCGGCATGCAGATCTTGGTGAAGACATTCAAGATCAGTACACACTAAGGAGATGACAACCCTTGACGGGATCCCAGCCAAGGAAGACCACAAGGCCCTCAACAAGCGCCTTGCCAGGGATGACAGTAGGCGCCTCGGCAAGACCCTTGCCGAGGACACCCGCAGGGCCACCATCAGGCCCACGCCGACTAAACCTCCACCACCGCATGCATGCAGCTGCCGACCCAACCAGCTGGACAAGCACCCGCGTGGCGGCATGTAGATCTTCGTGAAGACCCACCACTGCGCCACCTCAGCTGCCTGCCTACCTACATGGCATCGCAGGTGTCGCTGGTCAGGGCGCGTGTCGACACAAGAAGGAGCGGCGACGGACGAGACGGGTTTTCCCCCGTCCCCAATAAAGCAAGGACACCTAAGAAAGACACATTAAATGCGCCTTGTCATGTGATGCGAGGGATAACCTCGCAGCACTGTACCCTTTCCACCTCCTGTGTGCCACTGTGGCAACCCCTTTTCTCTATAAAAGGAGGCCCGAGGCGACCAGAGGAAGGATTCGGCTTTTTGGAGCTCCTCACGCCCATAGCTAGCTCAAGAACACAGATATATAATCTACCAAAGCAGGAGTAGGGTTTTACGCATCCTCGCGGCCCGAACCTGGATAAACGAACCATGTGCTATCTGCTTGATCCGCTCTTCTCACGACCCCGCGCCCCGCTAACCACAATAGGGACTCTTGTGATCCCATAGGTGTCGTTCCCATCGACATCTTTGGCGCACCAGATAGGGGGGCGCAGTTGTGAGAATCGACTCTAGCAGTTAGCCCAACAATCCTTCATCTTCATGACCCTTGGAGAAGAAAGGAGGCCAGAAGATCGGCACTCGAGCGATTGCAAACAGAAGCTAAGTTGCACTAAACCCTTATTTGTTCTATCCTTCTTATATGAGGTTATTCCCCCACGGAGATGTCACGCCTTTGTATGAGAAACCTGCATGCCAGGGGGCTCTCCCACAATCGGCAATGCCCTTGCCCTGTTTCGAGTCTGCTCAACAGCTCAAGCGGCTACGTCGAGAATGGCAGAGTAGCCTTCCGCGATCAACAATACCCTCGATTCTGACTCAAGTCAAGCTCGACAGTTCAAGCAGCCGCGTTCAGAACGGAAAGGTCGATCATCCGGCAGCACGCGTACCCAGCAGGCCCATGGGGATCCATCCCCAAAACACCGCTAGGGGCTTCCGCGCTGGCGAGCCTACCCAATCGATGTAGGGCGCGCATACAAAGAGGAATTGAACGGGGAAAATAACGTGCATGAAATTAAGAGTACTGCAAATGTTATGTTACATCACATCATTGCTGCGGTTCTAACTAAAGATAAAATTTGTCTTGGTCGGGAACCCGCAGTGGCGAAGAAGAACGGGATGCCTAATCCCGGCACTGGCCTTCCACCCTCTTGATTTCGTCGATGCAGTCGATGATGGGCTTGATGCGCTCCTGGAGCACCGTGAGGTCAGTACCATCCGGCAAGCTATCCATCGCGGCCTCGAAATAAATGTCGGGATTCCAGTACGCCATCTTGGTGAGGACCTTGGTCACGACCCTCCAGCAAAGTCGCCGGGCATCCCTGGCCAACATGGCCACTCTGCTGGAGTGAAGATAAGCCAAGGCTCCAAGGACGCCCTCGAAGAACTGGGTCAGCTTGGCGTTGACGGTCCCGCCGCGCTTAGGGGCATACCTCACGTTTGGCATCCCCATGATGGCCAACGAGGAGGTGACCCTGCCGGTGACGTCCTCTAGACGGCTGATCCATCTGTTCTCGCCCGCCACATATTCCTAGTGGGAGGCGGCCTCGTTCGCCCGCAGCTGCTTCTCCTCCTCCAAGCTCCTGGTCAAGGTCTCCTCCCGAGTCGTGCTCTCCGACAAAATCTTCTCGAGATTCTCCAGCTTCAACTTGAGATCTCTGATGGAGTTTTGCACTTCGGAGAGCTCCCCAGCCCTACTGATGACCGCTCCTTGCGCCTCTACCAAGGCTCTGTTGAGCGTGCTCTTCTCGTTGGACAGCTTGAGGGCCTGCTCCTTCAGCTCGTCCCGCTCTACCTCCAACTCCTTCACCTTGCCGGCATGGGCCAGAGCTTGGGCATCGAGTGCCTCTTTCTGCCTCTGCTGTAGCTCATCAGTCCGTCGCACGATAAGGGCTTCGAGCTCCTCATCCTTGTCGTGGAGCGTTGCGGCAAGCTTTGCATCACGCATGGAAAGGTCCTCTTCCTGGGAATCCAATGCGGCTTGATGCTGGTTCCGGGCGGCCTCGGCCGCGGCAGCCAAGTTCGCCGCCTTTTCCTGGGCCTTCTCGATGTCAGCCATATTCATGGTGAGCTCTACATCGCGCTTGGCCAATTCCTCCTTAAAGGCCCTCTGCTCCTCGCGAGTCTGGTGAAACCAGGTCTGCGTCTCAGCAACGCGCGCCTTGAATTCCACCTCCGCATTGTCCACCGTTGCTATCCTGGACTTGACCTTGTCCAGGCGAGCACGGTAGAGCGCTTGGAGCTTCTGGAAATTGGCCCCCATGGCACGAAAAAGCTGCTCTTTTGTAGAACCATCGCCGCCAATGCCCGGCTCATCGACAACGTCGAGCCCGGTGGCGGCAAGCACCTCGCCATCAAAGACTTCCCCTTCGTCGGGCGCTCGGGAACTTAACGCCCTTGGAAGATGGACGAAAAGATCGTCGCCCATCTTCAGGTATCTGCCGAGGCCCGAGGTTGAGGAGGACGGAGGTTGATCATCAACCACCCCTTCCTTGGCGGTGGCCTTGCCGGCTTCCCCGACGGGCCCACCGCTGGCTCCCTCGGCAGAAGCCTCGTCGGTGGCCTTGGCGGCCCCCACAGCGGTGTCCTCGGCAACATCCTTGGTGGCCTTCTCAGCATCTCTGGCGGCCCCCTCAGCAGCAATCCCGTCGGCCTCCGCCGCACCCTCCTTAGCAATATTCCCAACAACAGTATCCACGTCCTCCATACCTATTGAAGGAGGGCCTGGGTAGTAATGGGAGCCTTGAAGCCAACAAAAAGAATAAGGAAAAAATAGAGACAGACGATAGGCGACTCACCAGTGCCAGGCTATGAAGCAGAAGTCCCCCCCCCCCCCCCCCGCCAGCATTTGACGCCGTGGCAGAGTAACCAGCGCCCAAGTTCCCCTCTTCCTCCATGGGTGTGGGCTCCGTGCTTGATGCCCTTGCCGGGGACGCCCCTCGTGGCGTCGTAGTCGATGGGGGTGGTGTGTTGGGGGTAGCCCTCTGTGGCTCCTCCTGCTGCCGCTGCCCTCCTGCAAACCCGACAAGGTCAAAACCACAGCATCGAATGCCTACCACATGTCGAATAAGAGGAGGGTGACGAACTTACGTTGGGGGCTATGCCGGGGGCTCCTGTCCGGGCTGCTCAACACCACCAGTGGCGTCTTTGAAGCCCCGGCCGGGGGTTAACTGCTCGCCGAGGCCTTCTCCCTCTTCACCCTATGGGCCAACGTCTCTGCATCCCTGCAAAAGCAAAAACGGATCAAGATGAGTGACTTAATTCAGAGGAATGGAAATGGTAGTAAGGAACAGAGTACTTACTCGTCATCCATGTCCTCCTCTTCCACCACTCCCCTTTTCCTCTTTGGGCTGAGAGGCCCAAGATCAAAAGGGATCTACACGTCAACATCCGAGTCAACATCTGCCGGAGTAGGCGAAGAAGGCGGGGTTTGTGCACGCCCAGATGGGGAAGGGGCATTTGTCTTCTTCTTCTCAGCGGCCTTCGTCAGCCTCTTCGCTGTCGTGGCCCTCGTATGACGCCCGGACCCCTCCAGGGTCAATTGAGGTCGCGCAGCCCTGCCGGGCCGGGCCGCACCGGCTCGCCAGCGCCAGCATGCCGCAGGACTCGCCCTCTTCCCCTGGCTGGCGTCGAGCCCGCCGCCACATCCTCCTCCCCCAACGACTCGTCGGCCGCATCTTCGACAAGCGGAGCTCCCGTGTCGGCGCTGCTAACCTCCCCGGAGGCCACCGCCCGCCGGGTGAGCTCCTCTTCCTCTGCAGCCGTTGCGGCCTTGTCCTCCACACCCCCGGCGCTGCCGGCCTCCATGGCTAGCTGTGCCTCCCTCGCCCTAGTGGCGATGTACTCCATCTATGCATGGGTGGTGTCCATGACAAGCCACCGCTCGGCGTCAGCATTGACATACACCTCGATCAGGGTGTCAAAGAATTGCTGCACATCAGCCTCCTTCGGCTCCTTCTAGCTCGGGACAGGGCCGTGTGTGTTACAGTCCGGCATCATAGCGATGATCTCGGACCGACGTGAATTATTGCACAACGGGACCACCCCCGCTGGCAACTTGAAAAACGGCCCCTTGATGGCCTTGCCGACCTTTGCGGCAACCCTCACGGCCTTGCCGGTCCGTTCGACCTCGTCGTCGCGACCCACATCAAGCTGAAAAAGCCGCTGGCAGAAGTGGGCATGCGCCATCACCATGAAATTGTGGTCGAGGCCGGGGCGGAGTCGCATAATGTCAGCCAGATTCGTAAAAAGCCAGGCTGGCCTCCCCTTGTTGTGCAACGGGGCGATCCGGCGACGAATGAAGTCTGCCCTGATCATCTCATGGGTGAGTCCAGCCCGGGTGAGCCGAAGAATCATGGTGGTGGCGACAGTGAGCCTCCCGTCGGCGACATCGACATCACTCCAATCGCTGCCGCGGACCGGCGGCACTCGGCGGACCTTGCAGAATTCCGGCGGGTCTTCACCTTCAATCCAGCACCACCGGCCACGCCATTCCTCCCACCACTCCTTCACGGCACCGTGCAGGTACGCCCCCTTGGATCTTGGGATCCAGGTGACGCAAGCAGAGACGGCACCTCCCGGTTGGATCCGAGGGGACAAATAATGGCGGAAGAGTGCCGTGTTGGGCTACACCCCAGCAAAGCCTTCGCCAAGATGCGTGAAGAAAGCCATGCATGCCACCGCATTCGGAGTAAAATCTAAGAGGCGAAAGCCGAAGGTGTGCATGCTGTCGCAGAAAAAAACGGAAAAAGGGGGATATAACCCGTAAGAAAGATAATCGACGAAAAAGGGATACCGATTCGGGGCAGGATCGGCACAAGCGGCAGGAATGACGCGCGTCGCTGGATGTCCCGAATTCTCACCCCCCATCTTCACTCCCATAGAGGCCTGAAGGAGGCCCGGAGCTCACGAACATCAACCGTCGAGTGGAAGAAGAAGGCAGATTTCGTCCGGTCCCCCAATAGCGCACTCTCCGGTGGCTTGTCACAGCCCTAGAATTTGTTTGCAAATAGTTGCACAAGCATCCATGTATCATGTCTAAATTCTGAAACTTGAATTGAGGAAAATTGAAAGCCTCAAAATTTTATTAAAAGAAGGGCAAATAACCCTGGAAATGTATCCAATGTTTCCAAAATGCTCCCCAATGATGTTTAATATTTATGGCAAGGGATTTGGTCCAAACCAAAAATATGGAACATTTTTGAGGAATTATTTTGGGCATTTGGATTTAAATCAATAAATATTTGAGTTGGATTTAATTCTTATATAAAAGAATTGCAGGTCCAAAAATCCTGAAAACCTGTGAGTGGCTTTGAATATATTGCATCAAGCCACATAAATATTTTCAGGAGCTACTAAATGATTTGGTCTGTGAACTAAATCAAAACACAATAGCAAAAATAGAAAACAGAACATAAATTAGAAAAAGCAAAGAGAGGAGAAAGGAACCTACCTGGCCCACTTACCTGTAGCCGGCCCAGCAGAATCGGCCAGCCCACCAGGGGCGCCTTGGTCTTCTTCCACCTCTGCCAGTAGGCAGAGGCGTGTCGACGCCAGCGCGCCCGAGGCCTCCAGCTCCTCCCTCCCAGCCTGCCTGGCTCCTCCTCGATGCACCAGGCGACGCCACGCAGCCCTGGCCCCTCTCACCCTCTCCCGTGCCCCTCCCCTCCTCTGGTTCTCTGTCCCTCTCGCGCCGAGCACCACCGATGCCGTTCGCCGTAGCTGCAGCCACCGCCTCCCCCTCGCTTCCCTGACCAGCCCAGAGGCTTCGCCTCGACCCCCTCTTTCTTCCACCCCGAGCCACGCCACCGCGGGAGCCCCACATCGCCGCCACGAGTCGTCTTCCCCGAGCACGGCCGCCGGACTCCACCGACGGATTCGCCGCCTTCCGGTCGTCCCCGAGCCCGCTGAGTCCTCCCTCGAGATCGTTGTGTGCTCCCACACCTTTCCCCCTCCTCCCCGCACTCGTTCCCACACTCTGGCCGCTCTTTTCACCGGAGCCGTGAGCTCCTCGCCGCCGGTGATGATGCAGACGAGACCAGAGCCACCGCAGGTCACTCCCGAGCACGGCAACGTGCTCCACACCTCACCAGGAGCACGTAGAACCCATCAGTTCCCCTCCCGTGCACCACAACACCAAAACCGCAGGTGCCGAACTCCGGCCGCCGCGAAAGTGCTCGCCGCCGTCAACCCCGGCCATCCCAGCTGCTGCCGCTACCACCACTAGATGCGCGAGAATGCTAGGAAGCCGTAGGAGCAAACCCCGCCTCAAACCGTGGGCTGTAGCGAGATCCCGACGATCCCCGCCGCGCGAAATGGTCGTCGCCGGCGAAACTCCGGCGACGGATGACATGGCTCATCATTAGCCACTAATGACCCAGCTAAACCACCTCTAGAGCAACTTCCATGTGGGCCCCTGTGCCAGTTAGGTTAGTATAATTTTCTGTTTAAAGTTAGTTAAAACCCAGCGGGACCCACGCGTCAGCGTTGACCACGCTGACGTGGTAGTTGACTGGCCCCACCTGTCTATGAGACAAACTAGCACTGGGTCACTGACTAGTGGGTCCCACTGGTCAGGTTTGACCTGGAGGCGCCCCGTTGACCGGCTGACGTCACCCTGACGCTATGCTGCTGCAATAATTCATTTACTGGATTTATTCTTTTACAGGAAATTCCAGAAAATGCCCAAAACATCTAAAATTCACAGAAAATCAATCGTAACACCAAACGAAATAATTTATATATGAAAAATTAACAGAAAAATTCAAGGAATCCATCTGTACCATTTTCATGCATGTTTGAACAATGTTTGTCCTCTGTTTTGGACAAAACAAATAAAGGGCATTTAAATAATCATATATGGGGTTGGAATTTGAATCATGTATTCAACCAACTTCATTTAAATCATAGCTAGATGCATTAGCTCAAATCACAGCATATTGCCATGTCATGATCATGCATCATATTGTTGCATTGCATTGATTGTGTCCTTCTCTGTTTGCCGGTAACCGTCCCCTCTCAGTCGACGATGTTTCCGACGATGTGATCGATGACGCCGATGAAGAGCTATATTATCTTCAGAAGTGCCAGGCAAGCACAACCCTCTTGTTCATTCTGATACAAGCCCACTCTCTTGCTCCTGCTCTCTTTTACCGCATTAGGACAACAACGATTCATCTGTTACTTGTTGCGGTAGTTGAACCCCTTATCCTCTGCATGACCTGTCATTGCCACAGTAATTAGATGAAACCCACTAGCATGAGTAGGAGTTGTTTGAGCCCTGATGTGCCTACTCATTCATGCTTGTTTGTACAGGAGTTGCAATAAGTTCTGGTGTTTGTAGGTAGTGTTAGTAGTCTACCAAGTGGCACCCGGTACAGGCGGGCTTGGGACAGACTAGGCACAGTGGCCCGGTGTACCAAGTGGCACCCGGATGGTGGGCTTGGGAACCCTGTACACATCGTTTGGGGCCGTGAGCGGCACCCCGGCCGGATCTCCTTGCGGATGGAACCCGAATAGGCGATAAACCTGGACTAGAGACTTGTTGGTTAGTCAGGTCGTGGCCGACACCCTCGCCCGGCTTCCGCTTGAAGGTTGCCGAGGTACATGACGTGTACAGGGCGGTAAGTGGCGAGAGCGTGTGTGAAGAAGTACACCCCTGCAGGGTTATCATTATCTATTCGAATAGCCGGATTCCTCGGATATGGAAACTTGGACCCCTTGCATAGTTCATAGACAAGTGAAAGTGGATACCCCAAAAATCGCAAGATAAGCGTGAGTGCTATGGATGGCCTTCTCGTAGGGAGACGGGAGCGGATCCATAGTGGTGTATTGATATGGTGAACATGTGGACTCGTGTGCGCCACCTCAAAAGAGTTGCTTGCAGTCGTAGTTTAGGATAGCCACCGAGTCAAAGCTGGCTTGCTACAGTTAAACTCCACCACCCCCTTTGTTGATACCGATGCATATGTAGCTAGTTCTGATGTAAGTCTTGCTGAGTACCTTTGTACTCACGTTTGCTTAATTTATGTTTTGCAGAGAGACTCCAGTCTCGCTAGTAGTTCCGCGTGGACTTCGATGTTTAGCTTGATACCTCAGCTACGATCTTGTGCCCTCGACAGGATCTGGTAGATAGTCAGGCTTCTTAGCCTTTTTCATTTATAGATGTCTGTACTCAGACATGTTAAGCTTCCGCATGTGCTTGTTGCTTGTATGCTTTGTTTGTTGGGTCATGAGACCCATGTTTGTAATATCTCGCTCTTCGGAGCCTAATGAATAGATACTTGAGTCGTAGAGTCTTGTTATGATGCCATGTTGTATTTACACATATCGAGCATATTGTGTGTATGATTGAAATGCTTGGTATGTGTAGGATCCGACAACCTAGTTGTTTATCCTTCGCAGCCTTTCTTATGGGGAAATGTAGTCTAGTGTTCCTAGAGCCATAGTAGTCCGCTACAGCCCGGTTCACCGGAGTCCTGCTAGCCCAGCACTACTGTTCAGGACACTTGACTGGCCGGCATGTGTTTCACTTCGTCCCTATATCTGTCCCTTCGGGGAAATGTCACGCGGTGATTTCCGGAGTCCTGCCTAGCCTGCTACAGCCCGGGATCCCCGGAGTCCTGTTAGCCCTGTGCTACAGCCCGGAATCACTCGTTGATGACCGACATGTTCGATGTGATTCATGTATGCCTGTCTCCATAGGTCTGTGCCGGTTTGGGTTCACGACTAGCCATGTCCGCCCGGGTTCTTTGTCATATGGATGCTAGCGACACTATCATATACGTGAGACAAAAGGCGCAAACGGTCCCGGGCTAGGTAAGGTGGCACCCATGGAAATACCGTGCGTGAGGCCACAAAGTGATATGATGTGTTACATGCTAGATCGGTGTGACTTGGAATCGGGGTCCTGACATGGCTCCACGGTCCCAGCGGCATTAGCCACCCCCTTGCCCTTGGCGGATTTGGGCGCCATGGCGGCTAAGTAAGTTAGAGGACTGAGGAAGGGGGATGGTGAAGCAACGACAGCGGGCGACGGCGGAAGCTTAGGAGGGAAGGAAGAGAGGAAACAGCGGCTCTGAGATTGGAGAAGGCACGAGGAAGGAGGAGAAAGTGAGCAGCGCGCCCATGATTATTCCTTCTTACGAGGGAAAACACGGGCCGCCTCCTTTCACATTAACTGTGATGTGACGCATGCCCGTGAGAATCAACCCCACGCATGCCGCCCATGTCACACACGCCTCCCCACGCCACGGCATGCGCGGGAATCGTGGGAAGCGCAGCGCGCGAAGAATGTTACCACGGTAAAAACCGCCCCACCTCCCCGCGCACCGTTTTTGGGCCTAGCCCAACAACGTGTTGCGCTTATGTGTGGCCGAGGCCCGGGGGCTCCTGTCGGTGTACAAAAAGAGGGGTACACTTTTTGTACCCCTATAACTGTGCACGGGCAGTCTGAGCCGCGGATACCACCACACCAAGCAAGGCAAGGGAGGTGAGCCAGGGTAAGACCGAAGCTCAAGAGAACTAGAACGACGCCAAGGCCAAGACCACACAGAGCAAAGGGGACGAAGCGGACTCCCCCGGCAAGATCCTTGCCGGGAAACAGTTCTAGCAGCCCCGGCAAGACCCTTGCCGCGGCGACTCGTCCCATGCCTACGGAGCAAATCACCCTTGAGTCCACTGCCCCCAGAGGGCAAGGATTCGGGAGACATCCCTGTGGCGGCATGCAGATCTTTGTGAAGACATTCAAGATCAGATACGCACTAAGGAGACGACAACCCTTGGCGGGATCCCAGCCAAGGAAGACCACAAGGCCCCCGGCAAGCTCCTTGCCGGGGATGACAGCAGGCGCCTCGGCAAGACCCTTGCCAAGGCCCCGGCAAGGCCCTTGCCGAGGACACCCGCAGGGCCACCATCAGGCCCACGCCGACTAAACCTCCACCACCGCATGCATGCAGCTGTCGACCCAACCAGATGGGCAGGCACCCGCGTCGCGGCATGCAGATCTTCGTGAAAACCCACCACTGCGCCACCTCAGCTGCCTGCCTACCTACATGGGATCATAGTCATCGCTGGCCAGGGCGCGTGTCGACACAAGAAGGTGCGGCAACAGACGAGACATGTTTCTCCCCCGTCCCCGATAAAGCAAGGACGCCTAAGCAAGACGCATTAAATGCGCCTTATCATGTGATGCCAGGGATAACCTCGCAGCACTGTACCATTTCCACCTCATGTGTGCCACTGTGGCAACCCCTCTTCTCTATAAAAGGCGACCAGAGGAAGGATTCGGCTTTTTGGAGCTCCTCACGCCCCATAGCTAGCTCAAAAACATAGATATACAATCCACCAAAGGAGGAGTAGGGTTTTACGCATCCTCGCGGCCCGAACCTGGATAAATGAACCGCGTGCTATCTGTTTGATCCGCTCTTCTGACGACCCCGCGCCCCGCTAACCACAGTAGGGATTCTTTTGATACCGTAGGTGTTGTTCCCACCGACATCTTTGGCGCTCCAGGTAGGGGGCGTAGTTGTGAGAATTGGGTTTAGCAGTTAGTTCGGCGCTTCTTCATCATCATGGCGCCCAAGAAGAAGATGACGGTGGCGGTTGGCCAGTCTTTGGCGCGCCAGGGTCGCATGCCGTTTATGTCAGAAGGAGCTCTATCATGACCCCGCGATCGCATGCCGTTTTCACCAGCCCCTATCACGACCCCGCGGTCGCATGCCGTTTTCACCAGCGCCTCGGTGAGTGGGCAGGTCTTCTACGTCCCGAGAGTGGTGCTCGGGGCTCTTCCCGCAGCGACGCCCAGGATCTTCGGTGTGATTACGCCGTTCGTCGCGCGCTGCCTGTGAGGAGCGCCCCGGGTCCTTTCTGAGACCCGTCCGTTGCTCGCCCGCTTCCGATTGGCCAACCGCCACCGTCATCTTCTTCTTGGGCTCCATGATGATGAAGAAGCGCCGAACTAACTGCTAAAGCCAATTCTCACAACTGCGCCCCCTACCTGGCACGCCAAAGATGTCGGTGGGAACGACACCTGTGGTATCAAAAGAATCCCTACTGTGGTTAGCGGGGCGCGGGGTCGTGAGAAGAGCGGATCAAACAGATAGCACACGGTTTGTTTATCCAGGTTCGGGCTGCGAGGATGCATAAAACCCTACTCCTGCTTCGGTGGATTGTATATCTGTGTTCTTGAGCTAGCTATGGGGCGTGAGGAGCTCCAAAAAGACGAATCTCTCCTCTGGTCGCCTCGGGCCTCCTTTTATAGAAAAAAGGGGTTGTCACAGTGGCACACGGGAGGTGGAAAGGGTACAGTGCTGAGAATTATCCTTCGCATCACATGACAAGGCGCATTTAATGCGTCTTACTTTGGTGTCCTTAATATATCGGGGACGGGGGAGAAACCTATCTCGTCCGTCGCCACTCCTTCTTGTGTCGACACGTGCCCTGGCCAGCGATGCCTGCGATGCCATGTAGGTAGGCAGGCAGCTGAGGTGGCACAGTGGTGGGTCTTCACGAAGATCTGCATGCCGCCACGCGGGTGCCTGCCCAGCTGGTTGGGTTGGCAGCTGCATGCATGCAGTGGTGGAGGTTTAGTCGGCATGGGCCTGATGGCGGCCCTACGGGTGTCCTCGGCAAGGGCCTTGCCGGGGCCCTGACAAGGGTCTTGCCGAGGCGCCTGCTGTCATCCCCAGCAAGGCGCTTGCCGGGGGCCTTGTGGTCTTCCTCGGCTGGGATCCCGCCAAGGGTTGTTGTCTCCTAAGCGCGTATCTGATCTTGAATGTCTTCACAAAGCTCTGCATGCCGCCACGGGGATGTCTCCTGAATCCTTGCCCTTTGGGGGCAGTGCACTCAAGGGTGATTTGCTCCGTAGGCATGGGACGAGTGGCCATGGCAAGGGTCTCGCCGGGGCTGCTCGAACTGTCTCCCGGCAAGGATCTTGCCGGGGGAGTCCGCTTCGTCCCCTTTGCTCATCATGGTCTTGGCCTTGGCGTCGTTCTAGTTCTCTTGAGCTTCGGTCTTACCCTGGCTCACCTCCCTTGCCTTGTTGGTGTGGTGGTATCCGTGGCTCAGACTGCCCATGCACAGTTATAGAGGTACAAAAAGTGTACCCCTCTTTTTGTACACCGACAAGTCAGAATCGAGGGCGTTGTTGATCGCGGAAGGCTACTCTTCCATTCTCGACGCAGCCGCTTGAGCTGTTGAGCGGACTCGAAACAAGGCAAGGGCGTTGCCGATCGTGGGAGAGCCCCCTGGCATGCAGGTTTCTCATACAAAGGCGTGACATCTCTGGGGGAATAACCTCATATAAGAAGGATAGACCAAATAAGGGTTCAGTGCAACTTAGCTTCTGTTTGCAATCGCTCGAGTGCTGATCTTCTAGCCTCCTTTCTTCTCCATGGGTCACGAAGATGAAGGAGTGCCGGGCTAACTGCTAAAGCCGATTCTCACAACTGCACCAGGCACCTACCTGGCGCGCCAAAGATGTCGGTGGGAACGACACCTATGGGATCACAAGAATCCCTACTGTGGTTAGCGGGGCGCGGGGTCGTGAGAAGAGCGGATCAAACAGATAGCACACGGTTCGTTTATCTAGGTTCGGGCCGCGAGGATGCGCAAAACCCTACTCCTGCTTTGGTGGATTGTATATTTGTGTTCTTGAGCTAGCTATGGGGCGTGAGGAGCTCCAAAAAGCCCAATCCTTCCTCTGGTCACCTCGGCCCTCCTTTTATAGAAAAAGGGGTTGCCACAGTGGCAAACAGGAGGTGGAAAGGGTACAGTGCTGTGAGGTTATCCCTCGCATCACATGACAAGGCGCATTTAATGTGTCTTGCTTAGGTATCCTTGCTTTATCAGGGACAGGGGAGAAACCTGTCTCGTCCGTCGCCGCTCCTTCTTGTGTCGACACGCGCCCTGGCCAGCGACGCCTGCGATGCCATGTAGGTAGGCAGGCAGCTGAGGTGGCACAGTAGTGGGTCTTCATGAAGATCTGCATGCCGCTACGCGGGTGCCTGCCCAGCTGGTTGGGTCGGCAGCTGCATGCATGCAGTGGTGGAGGTTTAGTCGGCATGGGCCTGATGGTGGCCTTGCGGGTGTCCTCGGCAAGGGCCTTGCCGGGGACCAGGCAAGGGTCTTGCCGAGGCGCCTGCTGTCATCCCCGGCAAGGCGCTTGCCGGGGGCCTTGTGGTCTTCCTTGGCTGGGATCCCACTAAGGGTTGTCGTCTCCTTAGTGCGTATCTGATCTTGAATGTCTTCACAAAGATCTGCATGCCGCCACGGGGATGTCTCCTGAATCCTTGCCCTTTGGGGGCAGTGGACTCAAGGGTGGTTTGCTCCGTAGGTGCGGGACGAGTCGCTGCGGCAAGGGTCTTGCCGGGGCTGCTAGAACTATCTCCCGGCAAGGATCTTGCCGGGGGAGTCCGCTTTGTCCCCTTCGCTCTTCGTGGTCTTGGCCTTGGCCTCGTTCTAGTTTTCTTGAGCTTCGGTCTTACCCTGGCTCACCTCCCTTGCCTTGCTTGGTGTGGTGGTATCCGCGGCTCAGACTGCCCGTGCACAGTTATAGGGGTACAAAAAGTGTACCCCTCTTTTTGTACATTGACAAGTCAGAATCGAGGGTGTTGTTAATCGCGGAAGGCTACTCTTCCATTCTTGACACAGCCGCTTGAGCTATTGAGCAGACTTGAAACAGGGCAAGGGTTTTGCCGATCGTGGGAGAGCCCCCTGGCATGCAAGTTTCTCATACAAAGGCATGACATCTCCGGGGGGGATAACCTCATATAAGAAGGATAGAACAAATAAGGGTTCACTGCAACTTAGCTTCTGTTTGCAATCGCTCGAGTGCCGATCTTCTAGCCTCCTTTCTTCTCCAAGGGTCACGAAGATGAAGGAGTGCCGGGCTAACTGCTAAAGCCGATTCTCACAACTACGCCAGGCACCTACCTGGCGCGCCAAAGATGTCGGTGGGAACGATACCTATGGGATCACAAGAATCCCTACTGTGGTTAGCGGGGCGCGGGGTCGTGAGAAGAGCGGATCAAACAGATAACACACGGTTCGTTTATCCAGGTTCGGGCCGCGAGGATGCGCAAAACCCTACTCCTACTTTGGTGGATTGTATATCTGTGTTCTTGAGCTAGCTATGGGGCGTGAGGAGCTCCAAAAAGCCCAATCCTTCCTCTAGTCACCTCGGCGCTCCTTTTATAGAAAAAGGGGTTGCCACAGTGGCAAACAGGAGGTGGAAAGGGTACAGTGCTGTGAGGTTATCCCTCGCATCACATGACAAGGCGCATTTAATGTGTCTTGCTTAGGTGTCCTTGCTTTATCAGGGACAGGGGAGAAACCTGTCTTGTCCGTCGCCGCTCCTTCTTGTGTCGACACGTGCCCTGGCCAGCGACGCCTGCGATGCCATGTAGGTAGGCAGGCAGCTGAGGTGGCACAGTGGTGGGTCTTCACGAAGATCTGCATGCCGCTACGCGGGTGCCTGCCCAGCTGGTTGGGTCGGCAGCTGCATGCATGCGGTGGTGGAGGATTAGTCGGCACGGGCCTGATGGTGGCCTTGCGGGTGTCCTCGGCAAGGGCCTTGCCAGGGACCAGGCAAGGGTCTTGCCGAGGCGCCTGCTGTCATCCCCGGCAAGGCGCGTGCCGGGGGCCTTGTGGCCTTCCTTGGCTGGGATCCCGCTAAGGGTTGTCGTCTCCTTAGTGGGTATCTGATCTTGAATGTCTTCACAAAGATCTGCATGCCGCCACGGGGATGTCTCCCGAATCCTTGCCCTTTGGGGGCAGTGGACTCAAGGGTGATTTGCTCCGTAGGCGCGGGACGAGTCGCCGCGGCAAGGGTCTTGCCGGGGCTGCTAGAACTATCTCCCGGCAAGGATCTTGCCGGGGGAGTCCGCTTCGTCCCCTTTGCTCTTCGTGTTCTTGGCCTTGGCCTCGTTCTAGTTCTCTTGAGCTTCGGTCTTACCCTGGCTCACCTCCCTTGCCTTGCTTGGTGTGGTGGTATCCGCGGCTCAGACTGCCCGTGCACAGTTATAGGGGTACAAAAAGTGTACCCCTCTTTTTGTACATTGACAAGTCAGAATCGAGGGTGTTGTTAATCGCGGAAGGCTACTCTGCCATTCTCGACACAGCCGCTTGAGCTGTAGAGCAGACTCGAAACAGGGCAAGGGTTTTGCCGATCGTGGGAGAGCCCCCTGGCATGCAAGTTTCTCATACAAAGGCATGACATCTCCGGGGGGGATAACCTCATATAAGAAGGATAGAACAAATAAGGGTTCACTGCAACTTAGCTTCTGTTTGCAATCGCTCGAGTGCCGATCTTCTAGCCTCCTTTCTTCTCCAAGGGTCACGAAGATGAATGAGTGCCGGGCTAACTGCTAAAGCCGATTCTCACAACTGCGCCAGGCACCTACCTGGCGCGCCAATGATGTCGGTGGGAACGACACCTATGGGATCACAAGAATCCCTACTGTGGTTAGCGGGGCGCGGGGTCGAGAGAAGAGCGGATCAAACAAATAGCACACGGTTCGTTTATCCAGGTTCGGGCCGCAAGGATGCGCAAAACCCTACTCCTGCTTTGGTGGATTGTATATCTGTGTTCTTGAGCTAGCTATGGGGCGTGAGGAGCTCCAAAAAGCCCAATCCTTCCTCTGGTCGCCTCGGCCCTCCTTTTATAGAAAAAGGGGTTGCCACAGTGGCAAACAGGAGGTGGAAAGGGTACAGTGCTGTGAGGTTATCCCTCGCATCACATGACAAGGCGCATTTAATGTGTCTTGCTTAGGTGTCCTTGCTTTAGCAGGGACAGGGGAGAAACCTGTCTCGTCCGTCGCCGCTCCTTCTTGTGTCGACACGCGCCCAGGCCAGCGACGCCTGCGATGCCATGTGGGTAGGCAGGCAGCTGAGGTGGCACAGTGGTGGGTCTTCACGAAGATCTGCATGCCGCCACGCGGGTGCCTGCCCAGCTGGTTGGGTCGGCAGCTGCGTGCATGCGGTGGTGGAGGTTTAGTCGGCATGGGCCTGCTGGTGGCCTTGCGGGTGTCCTCGGCAAGGGCCTTGCCGGGGACCAGGCAAGGGTCTTGCCAAGGCGCCTGATGTCATCCCCGCCAAGGCGCTTGCCGGGGGCCTTGTGGTCTTCCTTGGCTGGGATCCCTCTAAGGGTTGTCGTCTCCTTAGTACGTATCTGATCTTGAATGTCTTCACAAAGATCTGCATGCCGCCACGGGGATGTCTCCCGAATCCTTGCCCTTTGGGGGCAGTGGACTGAAGGGTGAATTTCTCCGTAGGCGCGGGACGAGTCGCCACGGCAAGGGTCTTGCCAGGGCTGCTAGAACTATCTCCCGGTAAGGATCTTGCCGGGGGAGTCCGCTTCGTCCCCTTTGCTCTTCGTGGTCTTGGCCTTGGCCTCGTTCTAGTTCTCTTGAGCTTCGGTCTTACCCTGGCTCTCCTCCCTTGCCTTGCTTGGTGTGGTGGTATCCGCGGCTCAGACTGCCCGTGCACAGTTATAGGGGTACAAAAAGTGTACCCCTCTTTTTGTACATTGACAAGTCAGAATCAAG
The DNA here is from genome assembly GCA_034509565.1 of Triticum monococcum. Lineage (NCBI taxonomy): Eukaryota > Viridiplantae > Streptophyta > Magnoliopsida > Poales > Poaceae > Triticum > Triticum monococcum. Next base: position 244,997,382 of record CM067846.1, on the reverse strand, counting down.
GGTGTTGTTGATCGCAGAAGGCTACTCTACCATTCTCGACGCAGCCGCTTGAGCTGTTGAGCAGACTTGAAATAGGGCAAGGGTGTTGCCGATCGTGGGAGAGCCGCCTGGCATGCAAGTTTCTCATACAAAGGCGTGACATCTCCGGGTGGGATAACCTCATATAAGAAGGATAGAACAAATAAGGGTTCACTGCAACTTAGCTTCTGTTTGCAATTGCTCGAGTGCCAATCTTCTAGCCTCCTTTCTTCTCCAAGGGTCATGAAGATGAAGGAGTGCCGGGCTAACTGCTAAAGACGATTCTCACAACTGCGCCCGGCCCCTACCTGGCGCGCCAAAGATGTCGGTGGGAACGACACCTATGGGATCACAAGAATCCCTACTGTGGTTAGCGGGGCGCGGGGTCGTGAGAAGAGCGGATCAAACAGATAACACACGGTTCGTTTATCCAGGTTCGGGCCACGAGGATGCGCAAAACCCTACTCCTACTTTGGTGGATTGTATATCTGTGTTCTTGAGCTAGCTATGGGGCGTGAGGAGCTCCAAAAAGCCCAATCCTTCCTCTGGTCACCTCGGCCCTCCTTTTATAGAAAAAGGGGTTGCCACAGTGGCAAACAGGAGGTGGAAAGGGTACAGTGCTGTGAGGTTATCCCTCGCATCACATGACAAGGCGCATTTAATGTGTCTTGCTTAGGTGTCCCTGCTTTATCAGGGACAGGGGAGAAACCTGTCTCGTCCGTCGCCGCTCCTTCTTGTGTCGACACGCGCCCTGGCCAGCGATGCCTGCGATGCCATGTAGGTAGGCAGGCAGCTGAGGTGGCACAGTAGTGGGTCTTCATGAAGATCTGCATGCCGCTACGCGGGTGCCTGCCCAGCTGGTTGCGTCGGCAGCTGCATGCATGCGGTGGTGGAGGTTTAGTCGGCATGGGCCTGATGGTGGCCTTGCGGGTGTCCTCGGCAAGGGCCTTGCCGGGGACCAGGCAAGGGTCTTGCCGAGGCGCCTCCTGTCATCCCCGGCAAGGCGCTTGCCGGGGGCCTTGTGGTCTTCCTTGGCTGGGATCCCGCTAAGGGTTGTCGTCTCCTTAGTGCGTATCTGATCTTGAATGTCTTCACAAAGATCTGCATGCCGCCACGGGGATGTCTCCCGAATCCTTGCCCTTTGGGGGCAGTGGACTCAAGGGTGATTTGCTCCGTAGGCGCGGGACGAGTCGCCGCGGCAAGGGTCTTGCCGGGGCTGCTAGAACTATCTCCCGGCAAGGATCTCGCCGGGGGAGTCCGCTTCGTCCCCTTTGCTCTTCGTGGTCTTGGCCTTGGCCTCGTTCTAGTTCTCTTGAGCTTCGGTCTTACCCTGGCTCACCTCCCTTGCCTTGCTTGGTGTGGTGGTATCCGCGGCTCAGACTGCCCGTGCACAGTTATAGGGGTACAAAAAGTGTACCCCTCTTTTTGTACATTGACAAGTCAGAATCGAGGGTGTTGCTAATCGCGGAAGGCTACTCTTCCATTCTCGACACAGCCGCTTGAGCTGTTGAGCAGACTCGAAACAGGGCAAGGGTTTTGCCGATCGTGGGAGAGCCCCCTGGCATGCAAGTTTCTCATACAAAGGCATGACATCTCCGGGGGGGATAACCTCATATAAGAAGGATAGAACAAATAAGGGTTCACTGCAACTTAGCTTCTGTTTGCAATCGCTCGAGTGCCGATCTTCTAGCCTCCTTTCTTCTCCAAGGGTCACGAAGATGAAGGAGTGCCGGGCTAACTGCTAAAGCCGATTCTCACAACTGCGCCAGGCACCTACCTGGCGCGCCAAAGATGTCGGTGGGAACGATACCTATGGGATCACAAGAATCCCTACTGTGGTTAGCGGGGCGCGGGGTCATGAGAAGAGCGGATCAAACAGATAACACACGGTTCGTTTATCCAGGTTCGGGCCGCGAGGATACGCAAAACCCTACTCCTACTTTGGTGGATTGTATATCTGTGTTCTTGAGCTAGCTATGGGGCGTGAGGAGCTCCAAAAAGCCCAATCCTTCCTCTGGTCACCTCGGCCCTCCTTTTATAGAAAAAGGGGTTGCCACAGTGGCAAACAGGAGGTGGAAAGGGTACAGTGCTGTGAGGTTATCCCTCGCATCACATGACAAGGCGCATTTAATGTGTCTTGCTTAGGTGTCCTTGCTTTATCAGGGACAGGGGAGAAACCTATCTCGTCCGTCGCCGCTCCTTCTTGTGTCGACACGTGCCCTGGCCGGTGACGCCTGCGATGCCATGTAGGTAGGCAGGCAGCTGAGGTGGCACAGTGGTGGGTCTTCACGAAGATCTGCATGCCGCTACACGGGTGCCTGCCCAGCTGGTTGGGTCGGCAGCTGCATGCATGCGGTGGTGGAGGTTTAGTCGGCACGGGCCTGATGGTGGCCTTGCGGATGTCCTCGGCAAGGGCCTTGCCAGGGACCAGGCAAGGGTCTTGCCGAGGCGCCTGCTGTCATCCCCGGCAAGGCGCTTGCCGGGGGCCTTGTGGACTTCCTTGGCTGGGATCCCGCTAAGGGTTGTCGTCTCCTTAGAGCGTATCTGATCTTGAATGTCTTCACAAAGATCTGCATGCCGCCACGGGGATGTCTCCCGAATCCTTGCCCTTTGGGGGCAGTGGACTCAAGGGTGATTTGTTCCGTAGGCGCGGGAAGAGTCGCCGCGGCAAGGGTCTTGCCGGGGCTGCTAGAACTATCTCCCAGCAAGGATCTTGCTGGGGGAGTCCGCTTCGTCCCCTTTGCTCTTCGTGTTCTTGGCCTTGGCCTCGTTCTAGTTCTCTTGAGCTTCGGTCTTACCCTGGCTCACCTCCCTTGCCTTGCTTGGTGTGGTGGTATCCACGGCTCAGACTGCCCGTGCACAGTTATAGGGGTACAAAAAGTGTACCCATCTTTTTGTACATTGAAAAGTCAGAATCGAGGGTGTTGTTAATTGCGGAAGGCTACTCTGCCATTCTCGACACAGCCGCTTGAGCTGTTGAGCAGACTCGAAACAGGGCAAGGGTTTTGCCGATCGTGGGAGAGCCCCCTGGCATGCAACTTTCTCATACAAAGGAATGACATCTCCGGGGGGGATAACCTCATATAAGAAGGATAGAACAAATAAGGGTTCACTTCAACTTAGCTTCTGTTTGCAATCGCTCGAGTGCCGATCTTCTAGCCTCCTTTCTTCTCCAAGGGTCACGAAGATGAAGGAGTGCCGGGCTAACTGCTAAAGCCGATTCTCACAACTGCGCCAGGCACCTACCTGGCGCGCCAAAGATGTCGGTGGGAATGACACCTATGGGATCACAAGAATCCCTACTGTGGTTAGCGGGGCGCGGGGTCGTGAGAAGAGCGGATCAAACAGATAGCACACGGTTCGTTTATCCAGGTTTGGGCCGCGAGGATGCGCAAAACCCTACTCCTGCTTTGGTGGATTGTATATCTGTGTTCTTGAGCTAGCTATGGGGCGTGAGGAGCTCCAAAAAGCCCAATCCTTCCTCTGGTCGCCTCGGCCCTCCTTTTATAGAAAAAGGGGTTGCCACAGTGGCAAACAGGAGGTGGAAAGGGTACAGTGCTGTGAGGTTATCCCTCGCATCACATGACAAGGCGCATTTAATGTGTCTTGCTTAGGTGTCCTTGCTTTAGCAGGGACAGGGGAGAAACCTGTCTCGTCCGTCGCCGCTCCTTCTTGTGTCGACACGCGCCCAGGCCAGCGACGCCTGCGATGCCATGTGGGTAGGCAGGCAGCTGAGGTGGCACAGTGGTGGGTCTTCACGAAGATCTGCATGCCGCCACGCGGGTGCCTGCCCAGCTGGTTGGGTCGGCAGCTGCATGCATGCGGTGGTGGAGGTTTAGTCGGCATGGGCCTGCTGGTGGCCTTGCGGGTGTCCTCGGCAAGGGCCTTGCCGGGGACCAGGCAAGGGTCTTGCCAAGGCGCCTGATGTCATCCCTGCCAAGGCGCTTGCCGGGGGCCTTGTGGTCTTCCTTGGCTGGGATCCCACTAAGGGTTGTCGTCTCCTTAGTACGTATCTGATCTTGAATGTCTTCACAAAGATCTGCATGCCGCCACGGGGATGTCTCCCGAATCCATGCCCTTTGGGGGCAGTGGACTCAAGGGTGAATTGCTCCGTAGGCGCGGGACGAGTCGCCACGGCAAGGGTTTTGCCGGGGCTGCTAGAACTATCTCCCGATAAGGATCTTGCCGGGGGAGTCCGCTTCGTCCCCTTTGCTCTTTGTGGTCTTGGCCTTGGCCTCGTTCTAGTTCTCTTGAGCTTCGGTCTTACCCTGGCTCTCCTCCCTTGCCTTGCTTGGTGTGGTGGTATCCGCGGCTCAGACTGCCCGTGCACAGTTATAGGGGTACAAAAAGTGTACCCCTCTTTTTGTACATTGACAAGTCAGAATCAAGGGTGTTGTTGATCCCGGAAGGCTACTCTACCATTCTCGACGCAGCCGCTTGAGCTGTTGAGCAGACTCGAAATAGGGCAAGGGTGTTGCCGATCGTGGGAGAGCCCCCTGGCATGCAAGTTTCTCATACAAAGGCGTGACATCTCCGGGGGGGATAACCTCATATAAGAAGGATAGAACAAATAAGGGTTCACTGCAACTTAGCTTCTGTTTGCAATCGCTCGAGTGCCGATCTTCTAGCCTCCTTTCTTCTCCAAGGGTCATGAAGATGAAGGAGTGCCGGGCTAACTTCTAAAGACGATTCTCACAACTGAGCCCGGACCCTACCTGGCGCGCCAAAGATGTCGGTGGTTATGACACCTATGGGATCACAAGAATCCCTACTATGGTTAGCGGGGCACGGGGTCGTGAGAAGAGCGGATCAAACAGATAGCACACGGTTCGTTTATCCAGGTTCGGCCCACGAGGATGCGTAAAACCCTACTCCTTCTTTGGTGGATTGTATATCTGTGTTCTTGAGCTAGCTATGGGGCGTGAGGAGCTCCAAAAAGCCCAATCCTTCCTCTGGTCGCCTCGGGCCTCCTTTTATAGAAAAAAGGGGTTGCCACAGTGGCACACAGGAGGTGGAAAGGGTACAATGCTGTGAGGTTATCCCTCGCATCAAATGAGAAGGCGCATTTAATGCGTCTTGCTTAGGTGTCCTTGCTTTATCAGGGACGGGGGAGAAACCTTTCTCGTCCGTCGCCGCTCCTTCTTGTGTCGACACGCGCCCTGGCCAGCGACGCCTGCGATGCCATGTAGGTAGGCAGGAAGCTGAGGTGGCGCAGTGGTGGGTCTTCACAAATATCTGCATGCCGCCACGCGGGTGCCTGCCCAGCTGGTTGGGTCGGCAGGTGCATGCATGCGGTGGTGGAGGTTTAGTCGGCGTGGGCCTGATGGTGGCCCTGCGGGTGTCCTTGGCAAGGGCCTTGCTGGGGCCCCGGTAAGGGTTTGCGGAGGCGCCTGCTGTCATCGCCAGCAAGGCACTTTCCGGGGGCCTTGTGGTCTTCCTCGGCTGGGATCCCGCCAAGGGTTGTCGTCTCCTTAGTGTGTATCTGATCTTGAATGGTTCACAAAGATCTGCATGCCGCCACGGGGTTGTCTCCCGAATCCTTGCCCTTTGGGGGCAGTGGACACAAGGGTGATTTGCTTCGTAGGTGTGGGACGAGTCGCCGCGGCAAGGGTCTTGCCAGGGCTGCTAGAACTGTCTCCCGGCAAGGATCTTGCCCGGGGAGTCCGCTTTGTCCCCTTTGCTCTTCGTGGTCTTGGCCTTGGTGTCGTTCTAGTTCTCTTGAGCTTCGGTCTTACCCTGGCTCACCTCCCTTGCCTTGCTTGGTGTGGTGGTATCCGCAGCTTAGACTGCCCGTGCACAGTTATAGGGGTACAAAAAGTGTACGCCTCTTTTTGTACACCGATAGGAGCCCCCGGGATTGGGCCACATATAAGCGCAACGCGTTGTTGGGCTAGGCTCTGATACCACTGTTGGGGAACGCCGTAATTTCAAAAATTTTCCTACGCACACGCAAGATCATGGTGATGCACAGCAACGAGAGGGGAGAGTGTTGTCTACGTACCAACGCAGACCGACTGCGGAAGCGATCACACAACGTAGAGGAAGTAGTCGTACGTCTTCTTCCCGATCTGACCGATCCAAGCACCGTTACTTCGGCACCTCCGAGTTCTTAGCACACGTTCAGCTCGATGACGTTCCTCGGGCTCCGATCCAGCAAAGCGTCGAGGAAGAGTTCCGTCAGCACGACGGCGTGGTGACGATCTTGATGTACTACCGACGCAGGGCTTCGCCTAAGCACTGTAACGGTATGATCGAGGTGGAATTTGGTGGCAAGGGGCACCGCACACGGTTAAGGAACGATTAACTTGTGTGTCTTGGGGTGCCCCCTGCCCCCGTATATAAAGGCCAGGGGCAGGGGGTTCGGCCGGCTAGGAGGGAGGCGCAGGGAGGAGTCCTACTCCCACCGGGAGTAGGACTCCTTCCCCCCAATCCTATTCCAACTAGGATTCTTGGGGAAGAAGGAGAAAGAGGGGGCCGGCCCACCTCTCCTAGTCCTATTAGGACTTGGGAAAGGTGGGGGGCGCCGGCCAGGTGTGGGCTGCCTCTTCTCTCTTTTCCACTAAGGCCCAATAGGCCCATTTACCTCCCGGGGGGTTCCGGTAACCCTCCCGGTAATCCGGAAAAATCCCGATTTCACCCGGAACACTTCCGGTGCCCAAACATAGGCTTCCAATATATCAATCTTTACGTCTCGACCTTTTCGAGACTCCTCGTCATGTCCGTGATCTCATCCGGGACTCCGACAACCTTCGGTACATCAAAATGCATAAACTCATAATAACTGTCATCGTAACGTTAAGCGTGCGGACCCTACGGTTCGAGAACAATGTAGACATGACCGAGACACGTTTCCGGTCAATAACCAATAGCAGGACCTGGATGCCCATATTGGCTCCTACATATTCTACGAAGATCTTTATCGGTCAGACCGCATAACAACATACGTTGTTCCCTTTGTCATCGGTATGTTACTTGCCCGAGATTCGATCGTCGGTATCCAATACCTAGTTCAATCTCGTTACTGGCAAGTCTCTTTACTCGTTCCGTAATACATCATCTCATAACTAACATCTTAGTTATTATGCTTGCAAGGCTTATGTGATGTGTATTACCGAGAGGGCCCAGAGATACCTCTCCGACAATCAGAGTGACAAATCCTAATCTCGAAATACGCCAACCCAACATCTACCATTGGAGACACCTGTAGTACTCCTTTATAATCACCCAGTTACGTTGTGACGTTTGGTAGTACCCAAAGTGTTCCTTCGGTAAACGGGAGTTGCATAATCTCATAGTTATAGGAACATGTATAAGTCATGAAGAAAGCAATAGCAACATACTAAACGATCGGGTGCTATGCTAATGGAATGGGTCATGTCAATCAGATCATTCAACTAATGATGTGACCTCGTTAATCAAATAACAACTCTTTGTTCATGGTTAGGAAACTTAACCATCTTTGATTAACGAGCTAGTCTAGTAGAGGCATACTAGTGACACTCTGTTGGTCTATGTATTCACACATGTATTATGTTTCCGGTTAATACAATTATAGCATGAATAATAAACATTTATCATGATATAAGGAAATAAATAATAACTTTATTATTGCCTCTAGGGCATATTTCCTTCAGTCTCCCACTTGCACTAGAGTCAATAATCTAGATTACACAGTAATGATTCTTACACCCATGGAGTCTTGGTGCTGATCATGTTTTGCTCGTGGAAGAGGCTTAGTCAACGGGTCTGCAACATTCAGATCCGTATGTATCTTGCAAATCTCTATGTCTCCCACCTGGACTAAATCCCGGATGGAGTTGAAGCATCTCTTGATGTGTTTGGTTCTTTTGTGAAATCTGGATTCCTTTGCCAAGGCAATTGCACCAGTATTGTCACAGAAGATTTTCATTGGACCCGATGCACTAGGTATGACACCTAGATCGGATATGAACTCCTTCATCCAGACTCCTTCGTTCGCTGCTTCCGAAGCAGCTATGTACTCCGCTTCACATGTAGATCCCGCTATGACGCTTTGTTTAGAACTGCACCAACTGACAGCTCCACCGTTTAAAGTAAATACGTATCCGGTTTGTGATTTAGAATCGTCCGGATCAGTGTCAAAGCTTGCATCAACGTAACCTCTTACGGTGAGCTCTTTGTCACCTCCATATACGAGAAACATATCCTTAGTCCTTTTCAGGTATTTCAGGATGTTCTTGACCGCTGTCCAGTGATCCACCCCTGGATTACTTTGGTACCTCCCTGCTAAACTTATAGCAAGGCACACATCAGGTCTGGTACACAGCATTGCATACATGATAGAGCCTATGGCTGAAGCATAGGGAACATCTTTCATTTTCTCTCTATCTTCTGCAGTGGTCGGGCATTGAGTCTGACTCAACTTCACACCTTGCAATACAGGCAAGAACCCTTTCTTTGCTTGATCCATTTTGAACTTCTTCAAAATCTTGTCAAGGTATGTGCTTTGTGAAAGTCCAATTAAGCGTTTTGATCTATCTCTATAGATCTTTATGCCTAATATGTAAGCAGCTTCCCTGAGGTCTTTCATCGAAAAACTTTTATTCAAGTATCCCTTTATGCTATCCAGAAATTCTATATCATTTCCAATGAGTAATATGTCATCCACATATAATATCAGAAATGCTACAGAGCTCCCACTCACTTTCTTGTAAATACAGGCTTCTCCAAAAGTCTGTATAAACCCAAATGCTTTGATCACACTATCAAAGCGTTTATTCCAACTCCGAGATGCTTGCACCGGTCCATAGATGGATCGCTGGAGTTTGCATACTTTGTTAGCTCCTTTTGGATCGACAAAACCTTCTGGTTGCATCATATACAACTCTTCTTCCAGAAATCCATTCAGGAATGCGGTTTTTACATCCATTTGCCAAATTTCATAATCATAAAATGCGGCAATTGCTAACATGATTCTGACAGACTTAAGCATCGCTACGGGTGAGAAAGTCTCATCGTAGTCAACTCCTTGAACTTGTCGAAAACCTTTTGCGACAAGTCGAGCTTTGTAGACAGTAACATTACCATCAGCGTCAGTCTTTTTCTTAAAGATCCATTTATTCTCAATTGCTTGCCGATCATCGGGCAAGTCAACCAAAGTCCATACTTTGTTCTCATACATGGATCCCATCTCAGATTTCATGGCTTCAAGCCACTTTGCGGAATCTGGGCTCACCATCGCTTCTTCATAGTTCGTAGGTTCATCATGATCTAGTAGCATGACTTCCAGAACAGGATTACCGTACCACTCTGGTGCGGATCTTACTCTGGTTGATCTACGAGGTACAGTAGTATCTTGATCTAAAGTTTCATGATCATCATCATTAACTTCCTCTCTAATTGGTGTAGGTCTCACAGAAACAGTTTTCTGTGATGTACTATTTCCCAATAACGGAGTAGGTACAGTTACCTCGTCAAGTTCTACTTTCCTCCCACTCACTTCTTTCGAGAGAAACTCCTTCTCAAGAAAGTTTCCGAATTTAGCAACAAAAGTCTTGCCTTCGGATCTGTGATAGAAGGTGTATCCAATAGTTTCCTTTGGATATCCTATGAAGACACACTTCTCCGATTTGGGTTCGAGCTTATCAGGTTGAAGCTTTTTCACATAAGCGTCGCAGCCCCAAACTTTAAGAAACGACAACTTTGGTTTCTTGCCAAACCATAGTTCATAAGGTGTCGTCTCAACGGATTTAGATGGTGCCCTATTTAACGTGAATGCGGCCGTCTCTAAAGCATAACCCCAAAATGATAGCGGTAAATCAGTAAGAGACATCATAGATCGCACCATATCTAGTAAAGTACGATTACGACGTTCGGACACACCATTACGTTGTGGTGTTCCGGGTGGCGTGAGTTGCGAAACTATTCCACAATTTTTCAAATGTACACCAAACTCGTAACTCAAATATTCTCCTCCACGATCATATCGTAGAAACTTTATTTTCTTGTTACGATGATTTTCAACTTCACTCTGAAATTCCTTGAACTTTTCAAATGTTTCAGACTTATGTTTCATTAAGTAGATATACCCATATCTGCTTAAATCATCTGTGAAGGTGAGAAAATAACGATATCCGCCACGAGCCTCAATATTCATCAGACCACATACATCGGTATGTATGATTTCCAATAAATCTGTTGCTCTCTGCATAGTACCGGAGAACGGTGTTTTGGTCATCTTGCCCATGAGGCACGGTTCGCAAGTACCAAGTGATTCATAATCAAGTGGTTCCAAAAGCCCATCAGTATGGAGTTTCTTCATGCGCTTTACACCGATATGACCTAAACGGCAGTGCCACAAATAAGTTGCACTATCATTATCAACTCTGCATCTTTTGGCTTCAACATTATGAATATGTGTATTACTACTATCGAGATTCAATAAGAATAGACCACTTTTCAAGGGTGCATGACCATAAAAGATATTACTCATATAAATAGAACAACCATTATTCTCTGATTTAAATGAATAACCGTCTCGCATCAAACAAGATCCAGATATAATGTTCATGCTCAACGCTGGCACCAAATAACAATTATTTAGGTCTAATATTAATCCCGAAGGTAGATGTAGAGGTAGCGTGCCGACCGCGATCACATCGACTTTGTAACCGTTTCCCACGCGCATCGTCACCTCGTCCTTTGCTAGTGTCCGCTTATTCTGTAGTCCCTGTTTCGAGTTGCAAATATTAGCAACAGAACCAGTATCAAATACCCAGGTGCTACTGCGAGCATTAGTAAGGTACACATCAATAACATGTATATCACATATACCTTTGTTCACCTTGCCATCCTTCTTATCCGCCAAATACTTGGGGCAGTTCCGCTTCCAGTGACCAGTCTGCTTGCAGTAGAAGCACTCAGTTTCAGGCTTAGGTCCAGACTTGGGTTTCTTCTCTTGAGCAGCAACTTGCTTGCTGTTCTTCTTGAAGTTCCCTTTCTTCTTCCCTTTGCCCTTTTTCTTGAAACTAGTGGTTTTGTTAACCATCGACACTTGATGCTCCTTCTTGATTTCTACCTCCGCAGCTTTCAGCATAGCGAAGAGCTCGGGAATAGTCTTGTTCATCCCTTGCATATTATAGTTCATCACAAAGCTCTTGTAGCTTGGTGGTAGTGATTGGAGAATTTTGTCAATGACGCAATCATCCGGAAGTGTAACTCCCAATTGAATTAAGTGATTATTATACCCAGACATTTTGAGTATATGCTCACTGACAGAACTGTTCTCCTCCATCTTGCAGCTATAGAACTTATTGGAGACTTTATATCTCTCAATCCGGGCATTTGCTTGAAATATTAACTTCAACTCCTGGAACATCTCATATGCTCCATGACGTTCAAAACGTCGTTGAAGTCCCGGTTCTAAGCCATAAAGCATGGCACACTGAACTATTGAGTAGTCATCAGCTTTGCTCTGCCAGACGTTCATAACTTCTGGTGTTGCTCTTGCAGCAGGCCTGGCACTCAGCGGTGCTTCCAGGACGTAATTCTTCTGTGCAGCAATGAGGATAATCCTCAGGTTACGGACCCAGTCCGTGTAATTGCTACCATCATCTTTCAACTTAGCTTTCTCAAGGAACGCATTAAAATTCAACGGAACAACAGCACAAGCCATCTATCTACAATCAACATAAACAAGCAAGATACTATCAGGTACCAAGTTCATGATAATTTTTAAGTTCAGTTAATTTACTTAAGAACTCCCACTTAGATAGACATCCCTCTAATCCTCTAAGTGATTACGTGATCCAAATCAACTAAACCATAACCGATCATCACGTGAGATGGAGTAGTTTTCAATGGTGAACATCAATATGTTGATCATATCTACTATATGATTCACGCTCGACCTTTCGGTCTCCGTGTTCCGAGGCCATATCTGTATATGCTTGGCTCGTCAAGTATAACCTGAGTATTCTGCGTGTGCAACTGTTTTGCACCCGTTGTATTTGAACGTAGAGCCTATCACACCCGATCATCACGTGGTGTCTCAGCACGAAGAACTTTTGCAACGGTGCATACTCAGGGAGAACACTTCTTGATAATTTAGTGAGAGATCATCTTATAATGCTACCGTCAATCAAAGCAAGATAAGATGCATAAAAGGATAAACATCACATGCAATCAATATAAGTGATATGATATGGCCATCATCATCTTGTGCTTTGTGATCTCCATCTCCGAAGCATCGTCATGATCACCATCGTCACCGGCGCGACACCTTGATCTCCATCGTAGCATCGTTGTCGTCTTGCCAATCTTATGCTTCTACGACTATCACTACCGCTTAGTAATAAAGTAAAGCATTACATCGCGATTGCATTGCATACAATAAAGCGACAACCATATGGCTCCTACCAGTTGCCGATAACTCGGTTACAAAACATGATCATCTCATACAATAAAATCAGCATCATGCTTTGACCATATCACATCACAACATGCCCTGCAAAAACAAGTTAGACGTCCTCTACTTTGTTGTTGCAAGTTTTACGTGGCTGCTACGGGCTTAAGTAAGAACTCATCTCACCTACGCATCAAAACCACAACGATAGTTCGTCAAATAGACTCCATTTTAACCTTCTCAAGGACCGGGCGTAGTCACACTTGGTTCAACTAAAGTTGGAGAGACAGTCTTCCGCAAGCCATCTGTGTGCATAGCACGTCGAGGGAACCGGTCTCGTGTAAGAGTACGCGTAAGGTTGGTCCGGATCGTCTCGTCCAACAATACCGCCGAACCAAAGTATGACATGCTGGTAGGCAGTATGACTTGTATCGCCCACAACTCACTTGTGTTCTACTCGTGCAAATAACATCAAACCATAAAACCAGGCTCTGATACCACTGTTGGGGAACGCAGTAATTTCAAAAATTTTCCTACGCACACGCAAGATCATGGTGATGCACAGCAACGAGAGGGGAGAGTGTTGTCTACGTACCAACGCAGACCGACTGCGGAAGCGATCACACAACGTAGAGGAAGTAGTCGTACGTCTTCTTCCCGATCTGACCGATCCAAGCACCGTTACTCCGGCACCTCCGAGTTCTTAGCACACGTTCAGCTCGATGACGTTCCTCGGGCTCCGATCCAGCAAAGCGTCGAGGAAGAGTTCCGTCAGCACGACGGCGTGGTGACGATCTTCATGTACTACCGACGCAGGGCTTCGCCTAAGCACTGTAACGGTATGATCGAGGTGGAATTTGGTGGCAGGGGGCACCACACACGGTTAAGGAACGATTAACTTGTGTGTCTTGGGGTGCCCCCTGCCCCCGTATATAAAGGCCAGGGGCAGGGGGTTCGGCCGGCTAGGAGGGAGGCGCAGGGAGGAGTCCTACTCCCACCGGGAGTAGGACTCCTTCCCCCCAATCCTATTCCAACTAGGATTCTTGGGGAAGAAGGAGAAAGAGGGGGCCGGCCCACCTCTCCTAGTCCTATTAGGACTTGGGAAAGGTGGGGGGCGCCGGCCAGGTGTGGGCTGCCTCTTCTCTCTTTTCCACTAAGGCCCAATAGGCCCATTTACCTCCCGGGGGGTTCCGGTAACCCTCCCGGTAATCCGGAAAAATCCCGATTTCACCCGGAACGCTTCTGGTGCCCAAACATAGGCTTCCAATATATCAATCTTTATGTCTCGACCTTTTCGAGACTCCTCGTCATGTCCGTGATCTCATCCAGGACTCCGAACAACCTTCGGTACATCAAAATGCATAAACTCATAATAACTGTCATCGTAACATTAAGCGTGCGGACCCTACGGTTCGAGAACAATGTAGACATGACCGAGACACGTTTCCGGTCAATAACCAATAGCGGGACCTGGATGCCCATATTGGCTCCTACATATTCTACGAAGATCTTTATCGGTCAGACCGCATAACAACATACGTTGTTCCCTTTGTCATCGGTATGTTACTTGCCCGAGATTCGATCGTCGGTATCCAATACCTAGTTCAATCTCGTTACTGGCAAGTCTCTTTACTCGTTCCGTAATACATCATCTCATAACTAACATCTTAGTTATTATGCTTGCAAGGCTTATGTGATGTGTATTACCGAGAGGGCCCAGAGATACCTCTCCGACAATCAGAGTGACAAATCCTAATCTCGAAATACGCCAACCCAACATCTACCATTGGAGACACCTGTAGTACTCCTTTATAATCACCCAGTTACGTTGTGACGTTTGGTAGTACCCAAAGTGTTCCTCCGGTAAACGGGAGTTGCATAATCTCATAGTTATAGGAACATGTATAAGTCATGAAGAAAGCAATAGCAACATACTAAACGATCGGGTGCTATGCTAATGGAATGGGTCATGTCAATCAGATCATTCAACTAATGATGTGACCTCGTTAATCAAATAACAACTCTTTGTTCATGGTTAGGAAACTTAACCATCTTTGATTAACGAGCTAGTCTAGTAGAGGCATACTAGTGACACTCTGTTGGTCTATGTATTCACACATGTATTATGTTTCCGGTTAATACAATTCTAGCATGAATAATAAACATTTATCATGATATAAGGAAATAAATAATAACTTTATTATTGCCTCTAGGGCATATTTCCTTCATATTTCTCCCCTCGGATCCAACCGGGAGGTCCCGTCTCTGGTTGTGTCAACTGGATTCCAAGATCCAAGGGGTCATACCCGGACGGTGCCATGAAGGAGAGGTGGGAGGAATGGCGTGGCCGGTGGTGCTGGATTGAAGATGAAGACCCACCGGAATTCTGCATGGTCCGCCGAGTGCCGCCGGTCCGCGACAGCGATTCGAGTGATGTCGACGTCACCGACGGGAGGCTCACTGTCGCCACCACCAGGATTCTCCGACTCACCCGGGCTGGACTCACCCTTGAGATGATCGGGGCGGACTTCATTCGTCGCCAGATCGCCCCGTTGCACAACAAGGGGAGGCCAACCTGGCTTTTTCTAAATCCGGCTGACATTATGCGACTCCGCCCCGGCCTCGACCACAATTTCACGGTGATGGTGCATGCCCACTTCTACCAGCGGCTTTTTCAGCTTGATGTGAGTCGCGACGGCGAGGTGGAACGGACCGGCAAGGCCGCGAGGGCTGCCGCAAAGGTCGGCAAGGCCATCAAGGGGCCGTTTTTGAAGTTGACAGCGGGGGTGGTCCTGTTGTGCAATAATTCACGTCGGTCCGAGATCATCGCTATGATGCCGGACTCTAACGCGCACGGCCCTGTCCCGAGCTGGAAGGAGCCGAAGGATGCTGTTGTGCAGCAATTCTTTGACACCCTGATCGACGTGTATGTCAATGTTGACGCCGAGCGGTGGCTTGTCATGGACACCACCCAGGAAGAGCTAGACTACATCAACGCCAGCCAGGGGAAGAGGGCAAGTCCTACGGCGGGATGGCTCTGGCGAGCCGGTCCGGCCCGGCAGGGCTGCGCGGCCTAAATTGACCCTAGAGGGGTCCGGGCGTCATAAGTGGGCCACGACAGCGAAGAGGCTGACGAAGGCCGCTGAGAGGAAGAAGACAACTGCCCCTTCCCCATCTAGGTGCGCACAAACCCCGCCTTCTTCGCCTCCTCCGGAGCTCCCCTTTTGATCTTGGGCCTCTTAGCCCGAAGAGGAAAAGGGGAGTGGTGGATGAGTAGGAGATGGATGATGAGTAAGTACTCCGTTCCTTACTGCCATTTCCATTCCTCTCAATTAAGTCACTCATCTTGATCCGTTTTTGCTTTTGCAGGGATGTAGAGACGTTGGCCCAGATGGTGAAGAGGGCGAAGGCCTCAGCGAGCAGTCAGCCCCCGGCTGGGGATTCAAAGACGCCACTGGTGGTGTTGAGCAGCACGGACAGCAGCCCCTAGCACAGCCCCCAGCGTAAGTTCGTCACCCTCCTCTTATTCGACACGTGGTAGGCATTCGATGCTATGGTGTTGACCTTGTCGGATTTGCAGGAGGGGAGCGGCAGCAGGAGGAGCCGTAGAGGGCTACCCCCAACACACCACCCCCATCGACCACGCCGCCGCGAGGGGCGTCCCCGGCAAGGGCATCAAGCACGGAGCCCACACCCATGGAGGAAGAGGGGAACTTGGGCGCTGGTGACTCTGCCACGGCATCAAATGCTGGCGGGGGGGGGGGGACTTCTGCTTCATAGCCTGGTACTAGTGACTCGCCTGTCCTCCGTCTCTGTTTTTTCCTTATTCTTTTTCTTGGCTTCAATGCTCCCATTACTACCCAGGCCTTCCTTCAATAGGTATGGAGGACGTGGATACTGTTGTTCGGAATATTGCTGAGGAGGCCGCGGCGAGGGCCGACAGGATCGCCGCCGAGGGGGCCGCCAGAGATGCTGACGAGGCCGCCGCTGATGAGGCCGCCAAGGATGCTGCCGAGGACACCGCTGCGGGGGCCGCCAGGCGACCGGCGAGGCTTCTGCCAAGGGCGCCAGCGGTGGGCCCGCCGGGGAAGCCGGCAAGGCCACCGCCGAGGAAGAGGTGGTAGATGATTAGCCTCCTTCCTCCTCAACCTCGGGCCCCGATAGATACCTAAAGGTGGGCGACAATCTTTTCGTCCATCTACCAAGGGCGTTAAGTTCCCGAGCACCCGCCGAAGGGGAAGTCTTTGACAGCGAGGTGCTTGCCGCCACCGGGCTCGAGGTTGTCGATGAGCCGGGCATTGGCGGCGATGGTTCTCCAGAAGAGCAGCTTTTTTGTGCCATGGGGGCCAATTTCCGGAAGCTCCAAGCGCTCTACCGTGCTCGCCTGGAAAAGGTCAAGTCCAGGATGGCAACCGTGGACAATGCAGAGGTGGACTTGAAGGAGCATGTTGCTGAGACGCAGACCTGGTTTCACCAGACTCATGAGGAGCAGAGGGCCTTTTAGGAGGAATTGGCCAAGCGCAATGTAGAGCTCACCATGAAGATGGCTGACATCGAGAAGTTCCAGGAAAAGGTGGCGAACTTGGCTGCCGCGACCGAGGCCACCCGGAACCAACATCAAGCCGCATTGGATTCCCAGGAAGAGGACCTCTCCATGCGTGAGGCGAAGCTTGCCGCAACGCTCCGTGGCAAGGATGAGGAGCTCGAGGCCCTTGTCGTGCGACGGACTCGGGAGCTGGAGCAGAGGCACAAAGAGCCACTCGATGCCCAAGCACTGGCCCATGCCGGCAAGGTGAAGGAGTTGGAGGTAGAGCGGGACGATCTGAAGGAGCAGGTCCTCAAGCTGTCCAACGAGAAGAGCATGCTCAACAGCGCCTTGGTAGAGGTGCAAGGAGCGGTCATCAGCAGGGCTGGGGAGCTCTCCGAAGCGCAAAAATCCATCAGATATCTCAAGCTGAAGCTGGAGAATCTCGAGAAGATGTTGTCGGAAAGCATGGCTCGGGAGGAGACCTTGACCAGGAGGCTAGAGGAGGAGAAGCAGCTGCGGGCGAACGAGGCCGCCTCCCACCAGGAATATGTGGCGGGCAAGAACAGATGGATCAGCCGTCTGGAGGACGTCGCCGGCAGGGTCACCTCGCAGTTGGCCACCATGGGGATGCCAAACGTGAGGTATGCCCCTGAGCGCAGCGAGACCGTCAACGCCAAGCTGACCCAGTTCTTCGAGGGCGTCCTTGGAGCCCTGGCTTATCTTCACTTTAGCAGAGCGGCCACGTTGGCCGGGCAGGCCCGACGACTTTGCCGGAGGGTCGTGACCAAGGTCCTCACCAAGATGGCGTACAGGAATCCCGACCTTGACTTCGAGGCCGCGATGGATAGCTTGCCGGAAGGTACTGACCTCACGGTGCTCAAGGAGCGCATCAAGCCCATCATCGACTGCATCGACGAAATCAAGAGGGTGGAAGGCCAGCGCCGGGATTAGGCATCCCGTTCTTCTTCGCCGCTGCGGGTTCCCGACCAAGACAAATTTTATTTTTGGTTAGAACCACAACAATGATGTGATGTAACATAACTTTTGCAGTACTCTTAATTTCATGCATGTTATTGTCCCCGTTCAATTCCTCTTTGAATGCGTGCCCTACGTCGATTGGGTAGGCTCGCTGGCGCCGAAGCCCCTAGCGGCATTTTGGGGACGGATCCCTATGGGCCCGCTGGGTATGCATGCTGCCGGACGAGCCACCTTTCCATTCTGAACGTGGCCGCTTGAACTGTCGAGCTTGACTCGAGTCAGAATCGAGGGCGTTGTTGATCGTGGAAGGCTACTCTGCCATTCTTGACGCAGCCGATTGAGCTATTCAGCGGACTCAAAACAGGGCAAGGGCGTTGCCGATCGTGGGAAAGTCCCCCTGGCATGCAGGTTTCTCATACAAAGGCGTGACATCTCCGGGGGGGAATAACCTCATATAAGAAGGATAGAACAAATAAGGGTTCAGTGCAACTTAGCTTCTATTTGCAATCGCTTGAGTGCCGATCTTCTGGCCTCCTTTCTTCTCCAAGGGTCACGAAGATGAAGGAGTGCCGGGCTAATTGCTAAAGCCGATTCTCACAACTGCGCCCCCCTACCTGGCGCGCCAAAGATGTCGGTAGGAACGACACCTATGGGATCACAAGAATTCCTACTGTGGTTAGCGGGGCGCGGGGTCGTGAGAAGAGCGGATCAAATAGATAACACACAGTTCGTTTATCCAGGTTCGGGCCGCGAGGATGCGTAAAACCCTACTCCTTCTTTGGTGGATTGTATATCTGTGTTCTTGAGCTAGCTATGGGGCGTGAGGAGCTCCAAAAAGCTGAATCCTTCCTCTGGTCGCATTGGGCCTCCTTTTATAGAAAAAAGGGGTTGCCACAGTGGCACACAGGAGGTGGAAAGGGTACAGTGCTGCGAGGTTATCCCTCGCATCACATGACAAGGCGCATTTAATGCATATTGCTTAGGTGTCCTTGCTTTATCGGGGACGGGGGAGAAACATGTCTCGTCCGTTGCCACTCCTTCTTGTGTCGACACGCTCCTTGGCCAGCGACGCCTGCGATGCCATGTGGTCTTCTACAAGGGTCTTGCCGAGGCGCCTGCTGTCATCCCCGGCAAGGCGCTTGCCGGGGGCCTTGTGGTCTTCCTCGGCTGGGATCCCGCCAAGGGTTGTCATCTCCTTAGTGCGTATCTGATCTTGAATGTCTTCACAAAGATCTGCATGCCGCCACAGGGATGTCTCCCGAATCCTTGCCCTTTGGGGCAGTGGACTCAAGGGTGATTTGCTCCGTAGGCGCGGGATGAGTCGCTGTGGCAAGGGTCCTACCGGGGCTGCTAGAACTATCTCCCGGCAAGGATCTTGCCGGGGGAGTCCGCTTTGTCCCCTTTGCTCTTCGTGGTCTTGGCCTTGGCGTTGTTCTAGTTCTCTTGAGCCTCAGTCTTACCCTGGCTCACCTCCCTTGCCTTGCTTGGTGTGGTGGTATCCGCGGCTCAGACTACCCGTGCACAGTTATAGGGGTACAAAAAGTGTACCCCTCTTTTTGTACACCGACAGGAGCCCCCGGGCCTGGTCCACACATAAGTGCAACGCGTTGTTGTGCTAGGCCAAAAACGGTGCGCGGGCAGGCGAGGCGGTTTTTGCCGTATTAAGATTCTTCGCGCGCTGCGCTTCCCACGATTCCCGTGCGTGGCGCGGCATGGGGAGGCGCGTGTGACATGGGCGGCATGCGTGGGGTTGGTTCCCGCAGGCATGCGTCACATCATAGTAAAGGGGCGGTTCGCGTCTTCCTCATAAACGGAGGGAGGCGTGGAGGCGCGGCCCATTTACTGAATGGGGCTGAGGCGCGGTCTTCAAGGCGTCCACTCCCCACGATCATGGGGTGGGGAGTGGTCGTCTCACCCGTCCCCTCAGTTCTGCATGTCCGCCAAGTGTCTCCCATGCGCCAGGGGTGGCAAACAGTGGAGGCGGGAAACCGGGCCATCGCTGGTTGGGGCGGCGGGTCGGTCCTGGCTCCCTGCACCTTCCGTATCTATATTGGCCGAGCGGGGCGGCCGAGCCCCAACCCCGGTCCTTTATAAAGAGCGGGAGGGGGGATGGCGTCCTGCATTCTTTCATCTTCTTCTTCCTTCAGCTTCTGCTCCTCCCTTCCTTCCGTCATGGAGAGAGGGAATCCCGGTCCTTCAACAGTGGCGGCGAGGGTCGCCGCTCGACAACGCGTCCCTCCTTCTCCTGCGCCTGCGGTGGCAGAGCCAGCCGCGAGGGGAAGGGGGAGGGGGCGAGGCCAGGGCGCTCGGGGAAGGGGAGGACGGGGCGGAACACCGGCCTCGCCTCCGCCAGAAGCTCCTCCTCCAATGGAGGGCCATGTTGGGGATGACCCTTGTGAGTTCTTCGTCAGGCTGCGCCGGCCGCGGCACCGTCGCCTTCGTCTCCCGACTCCATTTGCGCGGGAGATGGAGCTGGATCCGCCGGAGTCGTTGCGGCTGCACATGAGTGGGCTGCTGGATCAGTGGCAGGCGGGTCCGCGCCAACTTCCCCGCCCCTCACGTGATGTATCTTCGTTGGGGATGGAAGACGTTTGCTCATATCCACCGCTTGACGGAGGGGCTCACTCTCCATTTTAAGCTGATGGAGGGTGGCCTTCTCTCCGTCAAGGTCTTCGGGCTCTTGGGACTCGTGCAAGGTGCTGCGTGGAGAGCTCTTCTGATAGTGAAGACTCCTCCTCGGGCGGGAGTGACAAGGAGGACAGCGGCAGCGACGACGAGGGTAGTAGGCGGTAGGATGATGGGTCCGACTAGGTGTCGGGTGCCGCTCCGTGCGGCACCGGCGACCCCATCATCCATGTCGCCGGCTCCCTGAACTTCTCGGGGTCGTGTCCTTGGGCGGCTGGCGTTGGGAGGCTGCGGAAGAGGAAGAGGGCGGGCGGCAAGGCCGTCAAGTCGGAGTACGCGGGCACCGATGCCTTCGACGCGTGCTGACGTCCTGCCGCCTCGTCTTCGAGCTCTGCTTCCGGCGCCGCCATCACCATCGAGCCTTTGGATAGCCACCAAGATGTTCTCTTGGTCTCTTCTTCCAACCATAGCTCGCGTAGGTGCTCCTTTTGTCCTTTTCTCCTCCTTGACCTGCCTCCTAAGGAGAGGGACAATAAAGGGATTACGGGCACCTTATCTCTTTTTAGTTTGTAAGCCTTCGGGCCTTTGTTGAATTTAAAACTTGTAATCCCGTCATTCATGTTTTTCATTCCCTATGGACTGTACCTGAGTGGAATGTTTTTTAATGAAAAAGGGATGCTTGCCAGGTCATTTGTTTGCGGGTGGAACCCATGACAAGGAGTAAATCATTGATATCTTCAAGATAAACATTACCTTGCCCGGCAACAGGCCTTGTCGTCTCCCCACTTCGCTCGACCTTCCTCACGCCTTTGGCGGAGGCAGGGATGAGGCGGGTTCAGGCTTCTTGTTTCATCCTGTCACTGCCGCGACTACGACCAAACTTGGCCCCAGGAACGAGCCCTAGGGCCTAGAGTTAGGGGACCACGGTAGCATGGGGGAAAATGAGGTTTCACATACCTCGGTCCATAATGGAATGCATGATAAGGGATGAAGAACTTATCTGAAGCTGCAGTCCCCGACAACCCAGGTTCGCCGTGGGTGAATCTTTGCTCTTGCAACCCCCGGCAATATTGGCTTGCCGGGGGCTAGATGCTGGTCTGTTCCTCTTTTTTTCTCCCCAAGTGGTTTGGCACGGATATTTGTGTGTCCTGTGAACCAAAGAAGACAAAAGAAAGACAAAGAGACGCACACTCGACCTCTAATCTAGGGTTAGTCGCCGCTAAGCACTATCAACCCTAACCAAGGAAGAGACTCGACCTAGCATGCATGCTATAACTTAGGGCGCCAGCGCTTCATTTATTTATGCTCAGGGTCTGCGCCTGGCTTTGTACAAAGGGTTACATGCGTCATCGGCAAGGCTCGTACAAAAGGTGGCTTGCCGGGGGGCCCGGCAAGCTGTGCCTCACGGCTAAAACTTGCGAAGATGCTCAATGTTCCATGAGTTACTCACCGGAATGGCGCCGGGCCTGGTGACTCGTATTACCCGATAAGGGCCTTCCCACTTTGGCGTCAACTTGTTGGAATTCTTGGCCGATTGAACGTGCCGAAGAACAAGGTCGCCTTCCTCAAAGCTTCAGGCATGAACCTTGTGGCGATGGTAGCGGCGCAAGGCTTGCTGGTAGCGCGCTGCTCTCACAGCCGCCCGACGACGATCTTCCTCAAGGAGCATTGCGTCATCAGGACACAATTCCTCTGGCTCAAGCTCGTCATAAGCGAGTACTCGAGGTGACCCGTATATGAGTTCCGTGGGGAGAACTGCTTCTGCCCCGTATACCAGGGCAAAGGGTGTCTGGCTGGTGGCTTGATTTGGTGTCATTCTGGTTGACCAAAGAACCACCGGCCATTCATCAATCCAGTGCCTTCCAATCTTGTGCAGTCTGTCAAAGGTCTTTGTCCTCAGGCCTCGCAGTACTTCAGCATTTGCCCTCTCAGCTTGACCATTGCTTCGTGGGTGATCAACGGAAGCGAAACAGACCTTGCTGACGAGGTCTTGAATATATTGCATGAAGGTGTGGGTTGTGAACTGCGTGCCGTTGTCGGTGGTAACCCTATTGGGTACACCAAAACGGCACACCAGTCCTTTGAAGAAGTTGACGGCTGAATGTGTTGTGACCTTCCTCACTGCTTCCACTTCTGGCCACTTTGTGAACTTGTCGATTGCAACGTACAAGTACTCAAAGCCCCCGATAGCGCGGGGGAAAGGGCCTAGTATGTCGAGCCCCCAGACCGAGAAAGGCCGGGAGAGAGGAATGGTTTGAAGGGCTTGAGCTGGCTAATGAAGCTTCTTTGAATGGAACTGACATGCTTCACACCTGGTGACTACTGTCATCACATCCTGGAGGGCGGTGGGCCAGAAGAAGCCTTGCCGAAATGCTTTTCCGGCAAGGGCCCTTGACCCGATGTGGGATCCACATATGCCTCCATGTATCTCCGCCAACAGCCCCAGTCCTTCCTCTCAAGGGATACAATTCAATTTCACGCCGTTCGGCCTCTTTCTGTACAGGACGTCATCGATGAACTGGTACATAGTAGAGTGACGGGCTACTTTTTTCGCTTCTTCCTGCTCCTAAGGAAGTTCCCCTATTTGGAGGAATCGGATGGTATGCTGTGCCCACGCTGGGGCCTGGGCTCGACGGCGAGGACTAAAGGCATTTCCTCTGCTATTGGAGCGGCTGTCTCCATGGCAAGAGCTTGATGCTCTGTCGGAGCCAGCCATCCCGTGGCGGGCTCAGTGTCTCCGGCAACATCCTTGCCGGTGGCTTCGGGGAGCTCGGCGAGAAAGTACTTACCGGGCCCTGATTTTCTCCTCTTGTTCTGCTCTGTTGATGGATCAACGGATGGCTGAGTTAGCTGAAGCACAAAGGTACCTGGTTCCATAGGTAGCTTGAGGGCAGCGTGTTTTTGACAGGTAATTGGCGATATCATTCTCCGCTTGGGGAACGTATTCTTCCTGTATACCGTCAAAACGCTCTTCCAGCTTTCTCACTTTATCGACGTAGGCCTTCATCAACGGGCTCTGGTAATCCTTGTTGACTTGCTTGACGACAAGTTGCGAGTCGCCTCTGACGACAAGTTTCTTGATTCCGAGGTCCGTCGCGATCCTAAGACCGGCAAGCAGCTCTTCATACTCAGTTGTATTGTTTGTTGACACCTCTTTGGGGAAGTGCATCTGGATCACCTACTTGAGGTGCTCTCCGGTGGACGCGACAAGCAGCACGCCAGCCCCGGCGCCCTGTAAGGAGAAAGCTCCATCAAAGTACATGATCCAGTCGCAACTTGCCTCCTTGCTGGGGAGAGCAGTCTCTTGTGTTTCTTCGTTAGGTGTCGCGGTCCATTCTGCAATGAACTCCGCCAGGACTCGGCTTTGAATCGTCGAGGTACTCTCAAACTTCAGGCCAAAGCTGGACAGTTCCAGTGCCCACTCTACGATCCTTCCCGTTGCGTCTAGATTGTGCAATATCCGTTGCAGAGGGAGGCGAGTGACGACAGTGATTTCGTGCGCCTGGAAGTAGTGACGCAGCTTCCTCGAGGCCATAAGAAGGCCGAAGAGCAGTTTCTGCACACCGGAGTACCTCGATCTAGCCCCCTGCAGGAGGGAACTAACAAAGTAGACCGGGTGCTGCATCATTTTTTTCAGCTATACTTCAATTGGCTACGTCGTCTCGGCATCGGTGGCATCGGGCTCCGTCGCTGCTATTACCTCATCAACAATTTCTCTCTGCACCACTAGTGCGGCGCAGACCACCTAGTTCGTTGCCGCCAGGTACAGCAACAACGGTTCCTGTGGCCTAGGCGCAACAAGTATTGGCGCGGAGGAGAGGTACCTCTTCAAATCTTGCAATGCTGCTTCGGCTTCTGGCGTCCACTCCATCGGGCCCACATTTTTCGAAATTTTGAAAAAGGGAAGGGCGCGCTCGGCAGACTTGGAAATGAACCGGCTCATGGCTGCAACACAACCAGCAAGCCGACGCACATCCTTGACTCGCTTGGGCGCTTCAATCTGCTCTATAGCTTTGATCTTGTCCGGATTGGCCTCTATCCCACACTGTGACACAAAGAACCCGAGAAGCTTGATAGACGGGACGCCGAAGGCGCACTTCTCAGGTTTCAGCTTGAGATTGATCTTGCGTAGGTTTGCAAATGTTTCTTGTAAATCTGATATGAGGGTTGCCCTGTTCTTGGTTTTGACCACTATATCATCCATATAAGCTTCCATATTTCTATGGAGCTGGGGTTCAAAACCATTCTGGACCGCCCTTTTAAACATTGAACCAGCACTCTTCAACCCGAAAGGCATCCGTATAAAGCAATACGTACCACATGGACTGTACCCGAAAGGCATGCGTGGGGTTGGTTCCCGCGGGCATGCGTCACATCACAGTTAATGTGAAAGTAGCCGGCCCATGTTTTCCCCCATAAGAAGGAATAACCATGGGCGCGCTGCTCACTTTCTCGTCTTTCTTCGTGCCTTCTCCAATCTGAGAGCCGCTGTTTCCTCTCTTCCTTCCCTCCTAAGCTTCCGCGGTCGCCCGCCGTCATTGCTTCACCATCCCCCTTCCTCAGTCCTCTAACTTTCTTAGCCGCCATGGCACCCAAATATGCCTAGGGCAAGGGGGTGGCTAAGGGCGCTCGAGGGATTGCAAACAGAAGCTATGTTGCACTGAACCCTTATTTGTTCTATCCTTCTTATATGAGGTTATTCCCCCGGGAGATGTCACGCCTTTGTATGAGAAACCTGCATGCCATGGGGCTCTCCCATGATCGGCAACGCCCTTGCCCTGTTTCGAGTCTGCTCAACAGCTCAAGTGGCTGTGTCAAGAATGGCAGAGTAGCCTTCCACGATCAACAACGCCCTCGATTCTGACTCGAGTCAAGCTCGATAGTTCGAGCGGCCTCGTTCAGAACAGAAAGGTGGCTCGTCCGGTAGCACGCATACCCAGCAGGCCCATGGGGATCCGTCCCCAAAATGCCGCTATGGGCTTCCACGCCGGCGAGCCTACCCAATCGACGTAGGGCGCACGTACAAAGATGAATTGAACGGGGAAAATAACATGCATGAAATTAAGAGTACTGCAAAAGTTATGTTAGATCACATCATTGCTATGGTTCTAACTAAAGATAAAATTTGTCTCGGTCGGGAACCCATAGCGGTGAAGAAGAATGGGAGGCCTAATCCCGGCGCTGGCCTTCCACCCTCTTGATTTCGTCGATGCCGTCGATGATGGGCTTGATGCACTCTTTGAGCACCGTGAGGTCAGTACCATCCGGCAAGCTATCCATCACGGCCTCGAAGTCAAGGTCAGGATTCCAGTACGCCATCTTGGTGAGGACCTTGGTCACGACCCTCCGGCAAAGTCGCCGGGCCTCCCCGGCCAACGTGGCCGCTCTGCTGGAGTGAAGATAAGCCAAAGCTCCAAGGACGCCCTCGAAGAATTGGGTCAGCTTGGCGTTGACGGTCCCACTGCGCTCAGGGGCATACCTCACGTTTGGCATCCCCATGGTGGCCAACTGTGAGGTGACCCTGCCGGCGACGTCCTCCAGATGGCTGATCCATCTGTTCTCGCCCGCCACATATTCCTGGTGGGAGGCGGCCTCGTTCGCCCGCAGCTGTTCTCCTCCTCCAGGCTCCTGGTCAAGGTCTCCTCCCGAGCCGTGCTCTCCGACAACATCTTCTCAAGATTCTCTAGCTTCAGCTTGAGATCTCTGATGGAGTTTTGCTCTTCGGAGAGCTCCCCAACCATGTTGATGACCGCTCCTTTCGCCTCTTCTCGTTGGATAGCTTGAGGGCCTGCTCCTTCAGCTCGTCCCGCTCTACCTCCAACTCCTTCACCTTACCAGCATGGGCCAGAGTTTGGGCATCGAGTGCCTCTTTGTGCCTCTGCTCCAGCTCGCGAGTCCGTTGCACGACAAGGGCCTCAAGCTCCTCATCCTTGCCGCGGAGCGTTGCGGCAAGCTTCGCCTCACGCAGGGAGAGGTCCTCTTCCTAGGAATCCAATGGGGCTTGATGCTGGTTCCGGGCGGCCTCGGCCGCGGCAGCCAAGTTCGCCACCATTTCCTCGGCCTTCTCGATGTCAGCCATCTTCATGGTAAGCTCTACATTGCGCTTGGCCAATTCCTCCTGAAAGGCCCTCTGCTGCTTGCGAGTCTGGTGAAACTAGGTCTGCGTCTCAGCAACGCGCGCCTTGAAGTCCACCTCCGCGTTGTCCACCGTTGCCATCCTGGACTTGACCTTGTCTAGGAGAGCACGGTAGAGCGCTTGGAGCTTCCAGAAATTGGCCCCCATGGCACGAAAAATCTGCTCTTCTGGAGAACCATCGCCGCCAACGCCCGGCTCATCGACAACCTCGAGCCCGGTGGCGGCAATCACCTCGCCGTCAAAGACTTCTCCTTCAGCGGGCGCTCGGGAAAATAACGCCCCTGGAAGATGGACGAAAAGATCGTCGCCCACCTTCAAGTATCTGCCGGGGCCTGAGGTTGAGGAGGAAGGAGGCTGATCATCAACCACCTCTTCCTCGGCGGTGGCCTTGCCGGCTTCCCTGGCGGGCCCACCGCTGGCGCCCTCGGCAGAAGCCTCGTCGGTCGCCTTGGCGGCCCCCGCAGCGGTGTCCTCAGCAGCATCCTTGGCGGTCTCAACAGCGGCGGCCTCATCAGCATATCTGGCGGCCCCCTCGGCGGCAATCCTGTCGGTCTCCGCCGTCGCCTCCTCAGCAATATTGCCAACAACAATATCCACGTCCTCCATACATATTGAAGGAGGGCCCGGGTAGTAATGGGAGCATTGAAGCCAAGAAAAAGAATATGGAAAAAACAAAGACGGAGGACAAGCGACTCACCAGTGCCAGGTTGTCAAGCAGAAGCCCCCCCCCCCACCAGCATTTGACGCCGTGGCAGAGTCACCAGCGCCCAAGTTCCCCTCTTCCTCCATGGGTGTGGTCTCCGTGCTTGATGCCCTTGCCGGGGACGCCCCTCGCGGTGGCGTAGTCGATGGGGGTGGTGTGCTGGGGGTAGCCCTCTTCGGCTCCTCCTGCTGCCGCTCCCCTCCTGCAAACCTGACAAGGTCAACACCATAGCATCGAATGCCTACCATGTGTCGAATAAGAGGAGGGTGACAAACTTACCATAGCATCAAACACAAGCATATGCAACAATATGATGCATGAACATGGCATGAGTATGTGATCTTGTTTGAGTTAATGCATCTAGCATTTATTTAGTTGAGGTCCATTTGAACCATGGGTTCAAATGCAACTCCAAAATAAGCTCTTAAATATGCCATAAGTGTGTTTTCACCTATACAGCAGGTATAAGTTGTTTTTTCATGCATGAAACTGGTACAGATGGAAAGATTTTATTTTTTTGATAATTTTTCATATATAAATTATTTCAATCTGAGCTACGGTTGAATTTCTATGAATTTTTGAAGTTTTGAACATTTTCTGGAATTTCCTAATTATTTTAAATCCAGGAAATAGCTTATTGTGTCAGCACTACATCATGCTGACGTCAACGGTCAATGGAGCGGCCCAGGTCAGTGACCCAGTGCTGCCTAGGTCACAGACATGTGGGGTCGGGTCAACGCCACATCAGCATAGTCAAAGCTGACACGTGGGCCCACTGTAATTAAATTAAACTAAACATGAATTAACAATGGTCAATTAAGGGCGTGGGGCCCATGTGGCAGTGGCTCAGGGAGTTGATTAGGGGCGTCATTTGCAGCTAATGACATAGCCACGTCAGATACGCCGGCGATAAGTCGCCGGTGACCACAGAACACAGCGGCGAGCTTCGGAAATCGCCGTACGGCGATGGTTTGGCGCGCGACTAGGCTCTACGCAAAGCGTGGAGTGCTTCGCGTCCAGGGGTGCAGGAAGTAGCAGCTCCGGTGGTCTAAATCGATGGCGGCGGCGACTTGCGCGGCGGCCGGAGTTCTGGCAAGCGCGGGCGCGTGGTTCCAGTACACGAGAGAGCTAGTTAGGGGCTGCGTTGGACTCGTCGTTGCTCCAGGAGCATGCCGGAGGCACAAGCTTGAGCAGAGATGCATGGTGGCTGCCAGAGCAACGACCATGGCGGACGGCGGCGCTCGGGTACAACGGCTGGCACGACTAGAGGGCGTAATCGAGCTCGGGGAGAGGGGGTTCCGATGCAGGAGCTCACAGTGGTTGCGGAGGCGTCGACATGGGCTCGGGGGAGGCTCGGAGCAGAGGGCACGGTGGTGGCGATCTCCGGCGGCCGTGCAGAGAAGATGAGCTCGATGACGAGGCTTTAGGGCGTCCGGGGTCGTGTGGTTCGGCGTAGAGGTGCGCGGCAGTGAGGCGGAGCTCGTGGTCGGGATGGCTGGGCGTGGGGAGGTCGGTGGCCACGACAAATGGCGACGGTGGCGATGGCTCAGTTCGGTGGCTGTGTGCGAGAGAAACAGGGGAGGGGAGAGCGTTCGGGGGAGAGAGAGGGAGAGCCAGACGGCTCTGGGGGTCGCGTGGCGACGCGGAGGGAGTCTAGGGCGACGAGGGGGCAGCCAGGCAGGCAGCTGCCGGCGTGGCACGCCGCGGCGTCGTGGCTGTCTTCTCCTCTACCTTCTGGCAGGAGGAAAAAGACGCCCCTGCCCTTGGTGGGCCGGCCAGGTGGGCTGGGCCTCTGCTACAGGAGCAGGCCACGTGAGGTAAGCCCAGGTTAGTTTCATTTCTGTTTTCTGTTTCCTTTTCTGTTATTTGTTTTGATTTAGTTTTAAGCACTAAACAATTTTGCTTTCTTCTGATAATTTTGCAGGGACTAGAAGGATTATTCCAAAGCCCCTCACAATTTCGCAGAGTTATTGGACACATATTCAGTATATAGCAAATATAAATCCAATGCAAATAATTACTGCATTAACTCCAAATGCCCAAAATAAATACTTATGAGATCCTAAAAATATTGGTTTGATTTTTATCTCTGTCCAATATTTTCAGAGAGCAACATGAACATTTTCTTGGACCTTTTTGGAGCAATTTTTAACTAGGTTATTTCCAGAAATGATTCTGAGGGTTTCACAAATCCCCATTTCAAATTTAAATGGAATTTAACATGATGCACACATGACTAGCTAGTCTAGGTCATACCAGAACTAGGGATGTGACATCCCTCGAGCGCGCCTTCCAAGCTGCAGCAATCGAAAACCCCGACAATGAGGGCACCCTGTACGCTCTTAAGGCCATCCCCAAAAAGAAGAAAGAGCTACTCCACCCAGGTCCTCGGTAGAGCGGCGTCTCCAGCGGCACCACCTCAGGATCAGCGCCCACACCTAGGGCACCTCCTTCCTCACATAGGAAGGCGTGCCCGGCACCCTCCTCTGGCAAGGCTTGGGGAATCTCTTTTGGAGGGCCTCAGACCTAGCCGACATCACGAGGGAGGCGCTCGGGCACCATGTGGAGGCGTGCTTCACTGCATGTTTCCATCAAGAGGGCACAAGGCGAGGAGCGCCAGGTGCTCAGGAGTTCATCATCAAGGCCACCCAAGAGCTTCAAGAAGCACAGACCATACGCGACAACCGCCGCCCACCACCTGACGCAGCTCCCCATCCTAGCGAGCATGGCGGGCTGCGCGTCTGCGTTGACATTCCAGGGCTCAATAGGGCACTACCAGGGAAAACCTTATACACAGAACTTTAGCTGTAGCGCGTGTTAAAAAGCACGATGGTGCCAAGTAGCAGTAGCGCGCTGCTGTAAACGACGCTACAGATAAATTTTTAGAAGTAGCGCGCCTGAAGATAAAAGCGCTACTACTAAAATTCCCATGGCTTAGCTGATAGGCTACACATAGTAGTAGCGATCTACGTAGAACCGCGCTACCGCTACTTGCTTTGTAGCAGCGCGTTTACGATGATATGCGCTACTACTTAAGGAAATAAAATTAAATGGAAAGTAAATAGAAAAGTAAATGAAAATGAAAGAAATAGAAAAAGGTGAAAGGAAAAAACTAAAATGTGAAGAAAAATAAATGAAAAAGGGGAAAAAGAGAAAGGAATAGCAGTAGCGCGTATCAAGGAAAACATTGTAGCTAGCTAGCACTCGCTACTGCTACTTCTGACTTAACCATGTGGTCGTTCTTTCCCAGGGCCACTTCCCCCGAATCCTGCTCCTCCGTTGTCACCCCTACCGTCGCCTGTCAGCCACCGCGCGCTCTCCCGTCGCTCTCCACACACCCTCGACACCACCCGACCCCAGATTCGACGCCGCCCCGACCCCGAGCTTGACCCCTGGCAATTTGTGTTGAGGTGCGTGTGTGAAACAACCGAAGAAGCAAGATTCAGTTCTGTAGAAAAAGTGAATATTGAATACAAATTATGTTCACTGGGACCTGATTGATACGTCAATAGCCATCTTACAGATGATAACGCCACAACCCAGGCTATTTGACATGCCCGGGGTCGAAGGATGATGAAAAAAGGCACTTTACAGGCTCAAAATAGAGAGTGCAGTCTACAAAGAATTAGTTGGACCTCCTGTCGCATGTATGCGCCGCCTTTCCTCGGTGAAAGGACTCCTTAATAGGAATAGCCTTTTGAGTAAGTGTATGAAGCCGAACTCCTAAAGAGTACGAGAGATGACCAGCCTTTGAGCCACCTGTGGTAAAAAATAAAAAAAGGTTTAGAAAGAAAAAAGGCTATGGGAGTGCTTGTAGGCCTGTCTCTATTGTGCCTCCGCCGATGACCAGGGTATTTTAAGTACATAATTATGTATGCGCGGTATATGAGGCGAACGACGAAGGCTGAACTGCTAATCCAGCCCTGAGACTGATTGGCCCTGTTTAATAGAGGCCGACGTCTTAATGGCCGATAAGATATGCGGATTGATGAGGCCGCTTTGTACTTTGGCTGTATTAGCCATAGTGTGACCCTCTATACGGAGGGAGCGTTCCATATTTTCATTTATTGTTATGACACCGCATGGACCGGGCATCTTATGTTTTGCATGGGCGTAGTGTGGGACCGCATTAAAACGAGCAAAAGCAGTACGCCCCAGAAGTGCATGGTAGCTAAGGCAGAACGGGGCAATATCGAAGGTCAAGCCTTCGGTTCGAAAGTTGTTCGGTGAACCGAAAACTACTTCCAACGTGATGGAGCCCGTGAAGTGAGCTTCTACGCCAGGTACTGCTCCCTTGAGGGTAGTTATGGTGGGCTTGATTCTTGAAGGATCAATGCCATTATGCGGACAGTGCCTCGGTAGAGTAGATTAAGGCTATTGCTGCCGTCCATAAGGACTTTCGTGAGATGTGACCCATTGTTGATTGGGTCGAGGACTAGGGCTGCGTGACAGATACTGACTGGGTAATCCTTGCAACCAAAAGTGATCGGGCAGGCCATCCATCGGTTAAATTTTGGGGGGGACCGGCTCTATGGCATAGGTGGCCCGTGGTGCGCACTTGCACTCCCCTATAGGGGTGTGTGCCACGTATGTGATGTTTACTGTTTTTACTTCGGGGGGAAATTGCTTCCGACCCTTGGTGTTTGGTGGGCGAGTCTCTCCGTCATCGTGTCACTGGGCGGCCCCTTCCCCTTGTGTTCGGCATTAAGCTTGCTGGCTTGTTTGAAGACCCAACAACTTCTATTGGTATGATTAGCGGGTTTATCGAGGGTGCCATGAGTCTGGCAGGGTCGATCCAGTAGCTTGTCTAAATTGGATGGTCCGTTTCTATTTGCCTTGAATGGCTTTTTTCGTTGACTGGGTTTGGAGCCGCCGAATCCGGCATTGACCACCGTGTCGTGTGTTCCTTCATTATTATGTTTTTTTACCATGTCTTCATTATTATGTGTTCCTTCATTATTATGTTGATGCTTGTGTTTATTCCATCGTGACTTGCCATTGCCGTCTCGAATTTCGTAAGTGTCCGGGTCACTGGTGTTGTTGCTTCTACGAGCGAGCCAGTTGTCCTCTCCTGCGCAGAAGTGGGTCATAATAGTGGTAA
This sequence comes from Triticum monococcum, assembly GCA_034509565.1. NCBI lineage: Eukaryota > Viridiplantae > Streptophyta > Magnoliopsida > Poales > Poaceae > Triticum > Triticum monococcum. Next base: position 244,964,911 of record CM067846.1, on the reverse strand, counting down.
GGCCTGCCATGGATTTTGGTTTTTCTTATCTGACGTGGCGGGCGAGCCATTTGTCTCGAACACCATGTTTAAAGGCCGCAAGGGCTTCAGTGTCTGGACAATCGACAATTTGGTTATTTTTAATTAAGAACCAAGTCCATAGCTAAATGGATGTCTCCCCGGGCTGCTGGATAATGTGACTTAGGTCATGGACATCCGGAGGCCGGACATATGTACCTCAAAAGTTATCGCGGAAGGCATCTTCCAAGTGTTCCCAGCTGCCAATCAAATTCTTGGGAAGACTGTTCGGCCAGTGCTGAGCTAGTCCCTTGATTTTTAGCGGGAGGTATTTTATGGCCTGAATATCGTCGCCGCGGCCCATATGAATATGGAGAATAAAGTCTTCAATCCATACCGCGGGGTCTGTGGTTCCATCATATGATTCCATATTCATCGGTTTGAGCCCCTCTGGAAATTGATGTTCCATTACTTCATGAGTGAAGCAGAGGGGGTGTGCGGCACCTCTATAACGGGCCAGGTCGTGACGTAGTTCAAATGGAGTCCGTCTGCGGCTTTCGGCGTGGATGTAATTGTGCTTGCCATGTTCGGCTTCATAGCCGTCGTTGCGCGTCGGGGCATGCCCCCGCGATCCGTAGATCGATCTGGCCGGACCTACTTTATTCTTTAGGTCCTGCCACAGGTCATACGTGCATCCCTGAGCAGTTTTGTCTCTGCCTTCACGGCGAGGTAGTGCTAGCTGGTGTTCGCTTGAGTTGCCGCTGTGTCTCGGCAACATTGTGGTTGATCAACCGCATTAAGTGCTGACGGTATAGGCTCCAGCGCCTCGTCATCCAATTGTGGTAGCAATTTGAGCTTCAGATAAATTTTGGATGGGTGCTCAAGGCCGTATTCCTCGGCTTCCAAGACATGAGTCCATCTATCATTGAGTAGATCTTTGTCAGCTTTAAGCTGCTGCTGCTTCTTTTTCAGGCTCCTTGCTGTGGCTATTAGCCGGCACTTGAACCGCTCCTGCTCGAGAGGTTCCTCAGGCACGATAAAATCCTCGTTGCCGAGGCTCTCCTCATCCTTGGAGAGTGGAAGATAATTACAGTCCTCCGAGTCTTTGTTTATGGAATGTTTATCGAGGCTAACTTGCTTGTCTTCCCATTTGTCCTATTCTAAAGTTGGCTTAATGGGATCTTCATTGTCTTCGACATCGTTCGGAGTATTGTTTTCCCCTGTGTCCGTATTGCTGCCTTTTTCACGGTGTGACTTGGAGGGGCACCGCTGACGTTGGTGCTTTGATTGTTTCTCAGGAGGTTTATCCTGGACTAGGTCTTCCTTGTCGTCGCCTATATTTTGTTTGGGTGTATCCACCATGTATACGTTATATGAAGGGGTGGTGGTCTAGCGCCCGGTAAATGGTGGGTTTTGGGCCTGCTCCTCTACGGCATCGTCGTCCATACCGTCGATGTCTTTGGAGCCATAATCAGGCATGTCGGTTAGGTCTTCGACAGTGGCTATTAAGTGGGAGGTGGATGGGAAGCGGAATTCCCCATCATCTGCCCCCAGTTCAAACCGAATATAATTTGGCTGTGAGTCCTCTGCTAAGGAGAGGTTTTTTAATGAGTTTAGCACATCGCCTAATGGTGAGTGCCGGAAGATGTCCATGGCGCTGAATTCAATGATCAGCGCCTGATCAGGCTCAGCGGACGCAGGTGCGCATAGTTCGGTGGCAGTGGCCAGAGACGAGTCTGGGGTTCTGGCGACGCAGATCCCGCACAAAATTGGATCTTTGTGCGGCTCCAATGCCGTTGATTCTGCGGCCTCCGTGGTGGGGTTGAGCTTCCTGTCTTTGGATGGCGCAGCTAGATCCGAAGCTCTTACAGGCGCTATCTCCTAAACATGGCTCGATGACAGATTTAGGTCATGCTCACCGCGGTGGCAGGGAGCAGCTGCCATGGGCTCGAATCCGTCGAAGATCAAGTCTCCACAAATATTAGCAACATAGTTCAAGCTTCCAAACCTGACGTGACGGCCAGGGGCGTAGCTGTCGATCTGCTCTAGATGGCCAAGTGAGTTGGCCCACAAAGCGAAGCCGCCAAACAAGAAAATCTGGCCTCTCGATGGAGGTAATACCCTACATCCTGCTTGATTAATATTGATGAGTATGGGGGTTACAAGAGTTGATCTATCGCAAGATTGTAATGGCTAAAACCCTAGAAGTCTAGCCTATATGATTATGATTGCCTCTACGGACTAAACCCTCTGGTTTATATAGACACCGAAGGGGACTAGGGTTGCACAAAGTCGGTTATAGAGCAAGGAATCTTCATATCCGAATGCCAAGATTGCCATCCACGCCAAGGAGAGTCCCATCCAAACACGGGTGAGGGAATCTTTAGTCTTGCATCTTCATAGCCCAACAGTCCGGCCCATGTCTAACAGGCCAGACGCCCGAGGACCCCTTAGTCCAGGACTCCCTTAGTGGCTGAAAGGATCAAATAGCGGGTTAGGATACTTGGAAACAAAACAAGTAATTGTGAAAAAGGGTGTAGGATGTGAACTGTAGGTGCAAAATAGTGAGTTTCCATGTGGAAAAAACTCCAGTTGCCATGTGTAGTGCACTATAGTTGCCATGTGGCAACAACTGAAGTTGCCAAGTACATTGAACTGGAGTTGCCAAGTCGCAGCAACTCCAGTTGCCATGTGCTTGGCAAATTGAACTACAACATGGCAACAACTATATGTGCCATGTTGTAGCAACTCGAGTTGCCATGTGCATCTCATGAGATTTGCCATCACCAGTAAGAAACAAAAATAGCTTGTGACAAACGTCAGACTATAAAAATGTAGGAACAAATGATAAGCACAAAAAAATGTACCTTGGACTATCGGCTCTTCAAACATGACACCCTTCCTGCCATCAGCCATTGGCTGCGCCATCATTGGGGTCATGCCTACCGGGAAAGCAAAGGCAACAGGCACAACTTATTGCACCACTGGTTCATCTTGACTGCGATCGATGCCAAGGCTACAGCTCGGTCGGGTGAAGGCCATTGGGTGCCTCTCCACCCTACCAGCCGGATCGCGAACAAATTGCTTGGCAGAATCCAGGGGTAACAGATCAACAAACATTTATGCCTCGTCTGCTGCAGTATCATCAGGCCTATTAGTAGGGCGGGGCGTGCTGTCGGTGGTCTCAATCGCAACTTTCTTGCCAATCTTCTTGTTTGGGCTGTATGGGACACCATTGTTGACCGGGAGCTTAGAAGTACACATATTTAAGCTGGGGTTCTCAACAACACTGAAAGGCGCACTCTGCTCCGGACATTCACCTCCGTCAATCGTGCCCGGCGTGCCACCTGCGTCAGTTGTACTCTGGACTTCCATTTTCTCCATAACATTGCTTTTGGCAGGAGGTGGGAACAGTGTGGAAGCACGCACATAACCAGATTCATCTCTGCTGCTCCTAGCTACATCTGGTGCATTGGGTATGGCTGCAGGATGCTTGCGGGGCTACGACGCCTAGGTGGAAGCCCAGCTCGCGCAACGGTCACCGTAGCAACCTCTGGACCACCAGAAGCTGGAGCTGTTGTGCCATGAGTCTCACATGTGGATGGCATCTCATTCTGAATTGTGGCCGCAGCCCCTTCTTTTGTGGTCACAGAAGTACCAGTAGCCACACGCTTGGAATCCGTATCAGATGAGCGGGAATCTTCCTTGCTTAGGTTGATCTCGGGAGCGTCTACTTAAACACTTGCTGATCGCGTGGCATTGGTCGCAGCAGCATGCCTCATTGCCAGCAGAGTGGGCAATATCTCAGCAGTCCTGGCAGATACTGACTCATCACTCCCAGATGTACGGATGCCTGTTGTTTTAGCCTGCACATGTACAACCGGCGGATATGGTCGGCCGCTTGCATCAGAGCTTCTAGGAACAGTTGACGGTGCAGCAGTAGTTTTGTCGACTAGAGCCTCATGAACATTTGAGTTGCCACTTGTCGAGAGCTTGGAATGAATGCGTTCGAGTGGGTCTCTAGGGTTCTGTTTGGTCACGCGTGCAGTAGTCTTCTTCACCCTGCAAGAAAGCACATGGAGGAGTATAAAATTTTGAACAAAATAGTATCCATGCTAGTCATCTTAAAAGTGAATAAATGTGTGATGTGCCAAAACTGTCATTTGAGAACAAGGTATGGATGAGCACACATGACAATGTAGGTGGTGGAAGTCAGTGAAAAGCTGGGACTTGCCATATAAGTAGAATAAGAATTGTCATGTGGCATAGTTAGCAGTTGCCATGCAGAACAAGCAAGAGTTTCCATGCAGCAAAAAGTAAGATCATGAGAAAACGGGAGTTGCCATGTGGGACTGATGGCAGTAGCCCATGTGGCAAGCTGGACAGCTACATTCAAAAGCAGACGGTAGTTGCCGCATAAATGTATCAACTAAAAAAGTTGTGTACGATCTAGAATGTATCAAGCAAAAAATAGCACTATGACTAAGGGAGTCCTGGATTAGGGCGTGTCCGGATGGCCGGACTATACCTTCAGCTGGACTCCTAGACTATGAAGATACAAGATTGAAGACTCCGTCCAGTGTCCGGAAGGGACTTTCCTTAGCGTGGAAGGCAAGCTTGGCGATATGGACATGTAGTTCTCCTACCATTGTAACCGACTTTGTGTAACCTTAACTCTCTCCAGTGTCTATATAAACCGGAGGGTTTTAGTCCGTAGGACAACATATAGAACAACAATCATACCATAGGCTAGCTTCTAGGGTTTAGCCTCTCCGATCTCGTGGTAGATCTACTCTTGTACTACCCATATCATCAATATTAATCAAGCAGGACGTAGGTTTTAACTCCATCAAGAGGGCCTGAACCTGGGTAAAACTTCGTGTCCCATGCCTCCTGTTACCATCCGGCCTAGACGCACAGTTCGGGACCCCCTACCCGAGATCCACCGGTTTTGACACCGACATTGGTGCTTTCATTGAGAGTTCCTCTGTGTCGTCGCCGTTAGGCTTGATAGCTCCTACGATCATCAATAGCGATGCAGTCCAGGGTGAGACCTTCCTGCCCGGACAGATCTTCTTCTTCGGCGGCTTCGCACTTCGGGCCAATTCACTTGGCCATCTGGAGCAGATCGAAAGCTATGCCCCTGGCCGTCAGGTCAGATTTGGAAGTTTAAACTACACGGTTGACATCCGCGGGGACTTGATCTTTGACGGATTCGAGCCACTGCCGAGCGCGCCGCACTATCACGACGAGCATGATCTAGCTCTGCCGCCGAATAGTGCCCTGGAGGCCGCACCCGCATCGGCTTTGACCCTTAATTCGGAGCCAACTGCGCCGATCAAGGATGGGTGGTTGGACGCCGCCTCGGGGGTTGCGATCCCAACGGCGATCGAGCCGAACACCAGCCCCGCACTCCGCGAGACTCGTGACTCCAAGGAGCCGGACTCCGAACCCTCCACGCCCCTACCGATCGAATCCGATTGGGCGCCGATCATGGAGTTTACTGCCGCGGACATCTTTCAGCACTCGCCTTTCGGCGATATTCTAAAGACACTAAAGTCTCTCCCTTTATCAGGAGAGCCCTGGCCGGACTACGGTCAGCAAGGTTGGGATACGGACGATGAAGAAATTCAAAGCCCACCCACCACCCACTTTGTAGCCACTGTCGATGATTTAACTGACATGCTTGACTTTGACTCCAAAGACATCAACGGTATGGACGCCGATGCAGGAGACGATGAAGAACCAGCGCCTATTGGGCCCTGGAAATCCACCTCGTCATATGACATATACATGGTGGACACCCCAAAAGAAGGAGATGGCGATGGAACAGCGGAAGATGACCCCTCCGAGAAACAGCCTAAGCACCGCGTCAGCGGCGCCGCTCAAAATCCCGCCAAAGCAAATATGGTGATTCCAGCACGGGAGATAATAATACTCCAAAGAGTGCCGAAGAAAACCCCCTCCAGCAAGATTCAGCACAGGAGGATGGAGAAGCCAGCCCTCATGAGAGAGCGGCAGACAGAGAGGTCGAGGGCGATAATTATATGCCTCCCTCTGAAGACGAGGCAAGCCTCAACGATGATGAATTCGTCGTGCAAGAGGATCTTGTCGAGCAAGAGCATTTTCAACGCAAGATTATGGCCACGGCAAGAAGCCTCAAGAAAAAACAGCAACTTGGAGCTGATCAAGATTTGCTAGTCGGCAGATGGACTGATGTCCTTGCGGCCGAAGGGCATAAACTCGAACGCCCCTCCAAGAGCTACCCAAAGCGCAGGTTGCTACCCCCATTAGAGGAGGAAGCACTTAAACCTACATCACCAGCACTTGATACGGCCGACCGGGCACCTCGTGGCCGCGACAGAGAGGCCTCTCTGCCCTCCACTCAAGCCGCACCCCATACCAAGGCACGGGAAAATGCGCCAGACCTGCGAGAGATGTTGGAGGACAAGGCAAGGCAAACAAGATCGATCTATGGATTGCGTGGGCGCCCCACGACTCGAGACGATAACCGTCACGCCGGACATAAATCCGGTAGGGCCGAACAGAGTAGACAAAGCTCATTGCAGCTACGTCGTGATATAGCCCAGTCCAGAGGCGCCGCACACCCACTATGCTTCACAGACGAAGTAATGGATCATCAAATCCCCGAGGGTTTCAAACCCGTAAACATCGAATCATATGATGGCACAATAGATCCTGCGGTATGGATCGAGGATTATCTCCTTCATATCCACATGGCCCGCGGCGATGATCTCCACGCCATCAAATACCTCCCACTCAAGCTTAAAGGACCAGCTCGGCATTGGCTTAATAGCTTGCCAGCATGATCAATTAGTTGTTGGGATGACCTGGAAGTCGCATTCCTCGACAATTTCCAGGGCACTTATGTGCGACCACCAGACGCCGATGACCTAAGCCACGTAATTCAGCAGCTAGAGGAATCGGCCAGGCAATTCTGGACACGGTTCCTAACAAAGAAAAATCAAATAGTCGACTGTCCGGACGCAGAGGCCCTAGCAGTCTTCAAGCACAATATCCGTGACGAGTGGCTTGCCCGGCACCTTGGACAGGAAAAGCCAAAATCTATGGCAGCACTCACGACACTCATGACCCGCTTTTGCGTGGGAGAAGACAGCTGGCTTGCTCATAGCAACAATATGACCAAGAACCATGGTAATTCGGATACCAGGGACAGTAGTGGCAAGTCGCGTCACAACAAGCAGAAGCGCCGCATTGACGGCGACAATGTTGAGGATATGGCAGTTAATGCCGGATTCAGAGGCTATAAACCCGGTCAGCGGAAAAAGCCATTCAAAAGAAATCCTAGGGGCCCGTCCAGTTTGGACCGAATACTCGACCGCTTGTGCCAGATACATGGTACCCCGGAAAAGCCGGCCAATCACACCAACAGGGATTGTTGGGTGTTCAAGCAGGCAGGCAAGTTAAAAGCCAAAAATAAAGACAAGGGGCTGCATAGCGATGACGACGAAGAGCCCCGGCCGCCGAACAACAGTGGACAGAAGGGTTTTCCCCCACAAGTGCGGAAGGTGAACATGATATATGCAACCCACATCCCCAAAAGGGAGCGGAAGCGCGCGTTAAGGGACGTATATGCGGTAGAGCCAGTCGCCCCAAAGTTCAACCCATGGTCCTCCTGCCCGATCACCTTTGATCGAAGGGATCATCCCACTAGCACCCGTCATGGCGGATTCGCCGCATTGGTTCTAGACCCAATTATTGATGGATTTCATCTCACTAGAGTCCTTATGGACGGCGGCAGCAGCCTGAACCTGCTTTACCAGGATACAGTGCGGAAAATTGGCATAGATCCCTCGAGGATCAAGCCCACCAAAACGACCTTTACAGGCGTAATACCAGGTTTCGAGGCCAATTGTATAGGCTCAGTCACACTTGAAGTGGTCTTCGGATCTCTGGATAATTTCTGAAGCGAGGAGTTAATCTTCGACATAGTCCCATTTCGCAGTGGCTATCACGCTGTAACACCCTCGATGCGACTATAGCTCCCACGTGTCGAGGCACGACTTAGAGGCATAATCGCATTGAAGGCATATGTCGCAAGTGAGGTAATCTTCACACAACCCATGTAATACATAAAGGAAAAGAGTTACATAGTTGGCTTACAATCGCCACTTCACACAAATACATGAATAAAGCATTACATCATTCAAATACACTCAAGGTCCGACTACGGAACCAAAATAAAAGAAGAACCCCAAATGCGACAAAGGTCCCCGATCGACCCCAACTGGGCTCCACTACTGATCAACTAGAACGAAACAACACAAATAAACAAGGTCTTCAACGAGCTCCTCCTGAGCTGGGTTGCGTCATCTGCACGGACTCATCGGCACCTGCAAACTAGTTTTGGAAGTATCCGTGAGCCACGAGGACTCAGCAATCTCGCACCCTCGCGATCAAGACTATTTAAGTTTATGGGTAAGGTAAAGGTATGAGGTGGAGCTGCAGCAAGCGACTAGCATATATGGTGGCTAACATACGCAAATGAGAGCGAGAAGAGAAGGTAAAGCACGGTAGATAAAAGTATGATCAAGATGTGATCCTGGACTACCTACGTCAAGCATAACTCCAACAACCGTGTTCACTTCCCGGACTCCGCCGGAAAGAGACCATCACGGTTACACACGCGGTTGATTCATTTTAATTAAGGTCGACTTCAGGTTTTCTACAACCAGACGTTAACAAATTCCCATCTGCCCATAACCGCGGGCACGGCTTTCGAAAGTTCAAATCCCTGCAGGGTGTCCCAACTTAGCCCATCACAAGCTCTCACGGTCAACGAAGGAATAGACCTCCACCCGAGACGTTCCGATCAGACTCGGTATCCCGGTACAACAAGACATTTCGACAGGGTAAAACTAAACCAGCAACACCGCCCGATGCGCCGACATCCTGATAGGAGCTGCACATATCTCGTTCTCAGGGCAACACCGGATAAGCAATCCGTACAACTAAAACCAGCCCTCGAGTTTTCCCGAGGTGGCGCTGCACAGGGCTCTAGTTCGGATCAACGCTTAGAGAAGCACTGGCCCGGGGGGGTTAAAATAAAGATGACCCTCGGGATGTGCGACTCCCAAGGGAAAAAGGCTAGGTGGCAAATGGTAAAACCAATGTTGGGCATTGCTGGAAAAGCTTTACTTAAGGCGAACTCTCAAGGGGTTCCCATTATAGCCCAACCGCGTAAGGGATGCAAAATCCGGGAACATAACACCGATATGATGGAAACTAGGGCGGCAAGAGTGGAACAAAACACCAGGCATAAGGCCGAGCCTTCCACCCTTTACCAAGTATATAGATGCATTAATTAAATAAGATACATTGTGATATCCCAACAAGTAAGCAAATGTTCCAACAAGGAACGACATCTCCATGTTCCAACAAGGAACAAACTTCAATCTTCACCTACAACTAACAACGCTATAAGAGGGGTTGAGCAAAGCGGTAACATAGCCAATCAATGGTTTGCTAGGACATGGTGGGTTAGAGGTTTGACATGGCAATTTGGGAGGCTGACAAGCAAAAGGTAGGCATCGTAGCATTGGCATAGCAAAAGAGCGAGCATCTAGCATAGCAAAGATAGTAGTGATTTCGAGGGTATGATCATCTTGCCTGAAATCCCGCAAGGAAGAAGAACGAGTCCATGAAGAAGACAAACGGGCGTAGACGAACGGATCCTCACAACACGACGCTACCGGAATCAACCCGAAGAAGCAATCACCGGAAAAGAAGCACACAACATAGTAAACAACCAACACATCAGCATGGCATGATGGACAATCAAGTATGATGCATGTCCGGTTTAAAGTGGCATGGCATGGCAAAGAGCACAAACAATCCTACAAATTAAGTGGAGCTCAATATGCAACGACTTGCATATTGACGAAACACCACGTCAATTATTTAGTTCTCTCTTGGTTATGTACCCCAACAATATTAAATGTTGATTAACATGGCAAGAGGTGAAGCACAACAAAACTACCTATCTTGGCAAGTTTAAATGAGGCCGGAAGCAACGAACAACAAGTCCGGAAAATCCTCATGTGCATAATTTAAGGTTTGGTACTGATCTGCACTAAACCACATTTTAGAGTTGTTTAACATGCAAGATGAGTGCACCATGTTAAACTAGGCAAAATTCTACCCCATTTACATATAAAGTTTATTAAATTCGGAGCTACGGTTGATTAGTTATGAATTAAATCATTTTAGCATGGCATAGGAGCAAATTTAATCAAACAGCATTTTAAACATTTTAAACATGGATGAAAGTGGCATATTATTAATCTACACAAAATTCTGAGCAAGTTTCATATATAAAACATTTTAATCCGATGCACGGTTTGTGAGTTATTAAATGCATGGACATGAGGGACTAAACTGCAAAACTGCAATCTCTGGATAATAGACAAATCGCCCAGACGCTGAAAAAAAACATCATGGGCCGAATCTGGCTTAGCCCAGCAGCAGGGAAAAAAATAACACGAGGAGGGGGTGCTGGGGCGGCTCACCCTGGGCCATGGCCCGGTTCGGAGGAGGAGACAGGCCGAGGCGGGGCGCTGTGCTGGGCCGGACTCGAGCGCTGGAACTGGGCCCATGCGGGGAGGAGGCGCCTGTCGTCGTTCTCCTCTAGATCGAGGGAAAGCAAGGGGGTAGCGGCGCATCTCCGGTGAGGTGGGACGGCGCTCCCACGGTGGACTCCGGCAGAAGGCGGGGACGGACTGCGGTGATGTTCATGGCGGTCCAGGGTACCTGAGAGAGAGAGGGAGGAGGACCAGCATGAGAGAGAGGGAGAGTTAGGAGGAAAGGGAAATAGAGGGAGTAGGGGAGGTCGGGGTTTGTTGCCGCAGCTAGACAGATCGGAGGAGCACGGGCGGCGTGACGATGAACATGGAGGGCGACGACGATGTTGCTGTCACCGGTGATGGCGAGCTTCGGCCCGACGAGTCGAACGGGGTCGCAGCAACGGGAGGCTGCAGGAGACTGCGAGGACGGTGGGTGTCGGGCAAAGGAGGAAGAGGCGAGGCCTCGGCACGGGCGCAAGGAAGCTTCAGATCGGGATCTCCTCTCCCGATCGAATTTGGAGGAGGAGGCACCCGCGAGGTGGATCGAGTGCTCTGGGTCTGGGAGAAAGAGCTCGGGCTCCCATTGGTGGTTGGAGGAAAAATGAGGAGAAGGGGATCCCGAGGTAGATGCGGTAGGTGGCGGCGGCTCGACGGGACGAAGTCCGTAGATTTTAGGGTTTGTCCAAAATGACTAAGAGTGGACTATAAATACATCACAGATTAGGTTAGGGGCTACCTCGGTCCCTCTGATCGGAATCGGACGGTCGCGAATAAAATAGCTAGGGAGTCCAAATAAGAAAAAGGTGACATTTTGTAGATGTTTGGGGATGATCCGGACACAACGGTAGCGACAGCCCGAGTCGGGTCCGGGACAGCTTTCGGGCGCGCGCGAGGAGGGTCGCGGGCTGACGAGAGAGGTTAGGTAGGGCCTGGCGGTGAGTAGTGGGCTGTGTAGACGGTCTCGAGCTGAGAGAAGATAAGAGAGGGAGGCCCGTCGACTATTTCCGGAGACCGAAAACGTTCGACGTTTTGACCGGCTATATTGGCGCTATAGTTTATGATGACAACACCTCAGAGCTCAACTCCCCGGGACACTTCCACTAAACCCCTGACAGGAGGCACCAAGACAATGAGGCGCTCCCACGATGGACTCCGGCGGAAGGCGGGGACGGACTGCAGCGGACTGCGGTGATGTTCATGGCGGTCCAGGGTACCTGAGAGAGAGAGGGAGGAGGACCAGCATGAGAGAGAGGGAGACTTAGGAGGAAAGGGAAATAGAGGGAGCAGGGGAGGTCGGGGTTTGTTGCCGCAGCTGGATAGATCAGAGGAGCACGGGCGACGTGACCATGAAGATGGAGGGCGACGACGATGTTGCTGTCGCCGCTGATGGCGAGCTTCGGCCCGACGAGGCGAACGGGGTCGCAGCAATGGGAGGCTGCAGGAGACTGCGAGGACGGTGGGTGTCGGGCAGAGGAGGAAGAGGCGAGGCCTCGGCACGGGCGCAAGGAAGCTTCAGATCGGGATCTCCTCTCCCGATCGAATTTGGAGGAGGAGGCACCCGCGAGGTGGATCGAGTGCTCTGGGTCTGGGAGAAAGAGCTCGGGCTCCTGTTGGTGGTTGGAGGAAAAATGAGGATAAGGGGATCCCGAGGTAGATGCGGTAGGTGGTGGTGGCTCGACGGGACAAAGTCCCTAGATTTTAGGGTTTGTCCAAAATGACTAAGAGTGGACTATAAATACATCACAGATTAGGTTAGGGGCTACCTCGGTCCCTCTGATCGGAATCGGACGGTCGCGAATAAAATAGCTAGGGAGTCCAAATAAGAAAACGGTGACGTTTTGTAGATGTTTGGGGATGATCCGGAGACAACGGTAGCGACAGCCCGAGTCGGGTCTGGGACAGCTTTCGGGCGCGCGCGAGGAGGGTCACGGGCTAACGAGAGAGGTTAGGTAGGGCCTGGCGGTGAGTAGTGGGCTGTGTAGACGGTCTCGAGCTGAGAGAAGAGAAGAGAGGGAGGCCCGGCGACTATTTCCGGAGACCGAAAACGTCCGACGTTTTGACCGGCTATATTGCCGCTATAGTTTAACGGTTGGGCTATCAAACGAACTCCGAATGCGATGAAACTTGGCAGGCGGCCTACTAACAACAAAACAACACCGCACACCAACTTTCATCCCATTCCGAGAACATTTTCCAGCCACTTATAAAATAATATTTCGGACATGCCGCGGGCGCGTGCAAGTGTGCCTGGGCTCAGACGGACAATGGACAGAACAAGGAGACCGGGACAGATGCAAGTTTTGAAACATGATGATGCAATGCACATGATGACATGACAAGATGCAACACGCAAGCGAATGACATGGCAACGACAACGAATAACTGGACGACACCTGGCACATCGGTCTCGGGGCGTTACACACGCACTGCTCGGGCGAACCGCATTCGCCAAGTTCAATGCGGCACCGCACTACGCATACCTTAAGCTCAAGATGCCAGGCCCTAGAGGAGTAATTACGGTCAATGGAAACACCGAATGCTCCCTCCGAACGGAAGAGCACACGGCGGCCCTTGCAGCGGAAGTACAAAGCAGCCTCTCCAGGCAGTTCTCCAGTCCGGCCATTAAACGTCCGGACACCGTCAAGCGCGCCCGGAGTAACCTACAACAAGACCGCCTGGCAAGTTTCGAGCAGGCGTAGCAATGCGGCCCCAACCCCAGCCCTTGCAAAAATGTGACACCAGTGCTTCGCGTACATAACTATGCTCTAGAAATTCCATGGTACAGGGGGAGGGGCACCATCATGGCACGCCCGAAACACGGCTTAAACCGCACCAGGGGCTGCCGATTTTTTAATTTTCTCTTACTTTCAGGACTCCATTCTTCAGAAGGCCTGTTCAGCAGTTCAATGGCCGCACAAATGATGCAAGAACCAGGGAAGAAGACAAGCCATGCCGCATTACGGAACTCCCAGGTGGTCTCTATCACGAGCAGTATACCTGTTTCGCATACCATTCCGCAGCCTTCCCCTGGAACGGACATGTTAAATAGTCCAACCTTTTGCCTTTCGCATTATTTGTATCGTTCTGCTTTGATCGCAGCCCTTTTTAATAAATAATGCATAGCTTTTGTCTATTTTTGCATTACTCTTTTTTTTACAAATATATGTTCCTTAACGACATGTTGCACCTGTACACTTTGGTACGGCCAAAATACGCCATGGGCTTTAGTACCCCTCAATATGGTGTGAGAAGTCCGAACACTTTAACAAGTGCGGCACCCCGAACTTATAGAATTATATGCATCGGCTCCGAATCATGTCTTGGGTCAATACTTGGGTTTGCCCGACTCCTATGTTTTGGTGCCTTACGTTCCGCTATGTCGGCTAAGGTAGCACTAGGAGAACTACTACGATTGTGCCCCAGTTGAGCTGGGTCGAGCACCTCAGTAGACAAAGCTAAAACTGACTGTCATGATGAAGCGGGAGCTGGTCGCTGTTCGAGAGGTTTTTCGAGTCCCTAAAGACTGATGCCGCTTAGAGCAAGGAGTCGGCTCTGTCCGTCCAAGGCGTGGATAGCGCCCCGAACTCGGTCTTCCGAATACCAGGGGCTTCGCCGAAATTTAAAATTATAGAATTATATGGCTAAGTGAGAGTGTTCACGCATTATAGTCTGATTGCCTTGTTCGTTGTGCTGAGCGCCTCCCTCGAAGGACCCAAACATGGGGAAAAGAGCGCTCAGGTTTATCCCCGAACACTCTAGCACTAGCGGCACGGCGGCAGAAGCCGACGACTCACCATCTCTCAGAATTGATAAATAGCCGCACAGAAGGTAATATTTTAAATTCCAACAGCATTGCTTAGCGCATATGAACAAGTTTTCAGTGCACAGGACAAAATGAGCGAGTTTTACTCAAAAATTACATCCCTGGAACATTCATCTGCCATAAGGCGGGCACCCTTCAGAACATCCTTATAATAATTCTCGGGCTTGCGATGCTCTTTCCACGGCGGTGGCCCGTTCTTCACAAGCTTCTCAGCATCCAGCTTGCCCCAGTGCACCTTAGCACGGGCAAGGGCCCTACGGGCACCTTCAATGCAGACGGAGTGCTTGATGACCTCGAGCCTTGGACAGGCCCCCACCCGCCGCCGCACCCGCCCGAAATAGCTCCCAGGCAGAGCCCCTCCAGGCCACAGCCGAACTATGAGGCCCTTCATTGCCTATTCGGCCGCCTTGTGGAGCTCGACCAGTTGCTTCAGCTGGTCACTCAGGGGCACGGGGTGTCCGGCCTCAGCATACTGAGACCAGAACACCTTCTCTGCGAGCTGCCCTCCTCGGCTCGATAGAACGCGGTGGCATCGGACACGCTACGGGGAAGATCTGCGAATGCTCCTGGAGAGCTCCGGATTCGGGTAAGTAACAAGTAACTCATGTTTATATGTTTGCTTTGCATAAAGAATGCCTTACCCGCCGCTGTCTTTTTCACCGCATCCAACTCTTGGAGGGTCTTCTGGGATTCGGCCTTGGCAGACTTGGCATTTTCAATAGCCACCGCGAGCTCGAACGCTCGCGTCTTTGAGTCAAGCTCCAAACTCTCATGTTTTTTCGTGAGAGCCTGGAGCTCTTACCGCACCTTGCCAACCTGGGCCTCATACTTCTCCCGCTCGGTGCGCTCCGTGGCCGCCCTCTTCTCAGCCTCGAACAACGCTTTCTTAAGGGTCACCACCTCAGACGTGGCCCCTACAATAGCCACGATAATCCTGTCATTTTTTGCAATTGCACTTTTTTAATATATTTAAACAAGGCATTTCTTACCTTCCTTGTCCTCGAGCTGCTTCTTGGCATGCCCGAGCTCTTGCTCTGGCTGCTCGAGGTTCTACTTTAGCGTGTCCACTTCCGCAGTCAGTGCAGCGGACGCCAGCAGAGTAGCCTGCATACGCATATTGACTCCTTTTTGTTAGACTCCTGCGAATTTCATTTGATCCTCTATTCGACTTTTCTTCCCGAATGCCAAACAGAGCATCAGGGGCTACTATCTATGCGGTAATATTATTTACACATTCTTTACTTACCTCAAAGCCTGTTAAAAGGCTAGCACAAGCTTCAGTCAGTCCGCTCTTGGCGGACTGAACCTTCTGGACCACCGCACTCATAATGGTGCGTGCTCCTCGTCGATGGAGGCGCCTTTGAGCACCTCCAACAGATTGTCCGGCGCCTCCGGTTGGACGGGGCTCACCGGCATGGTGGTTTTTCTCCTCTTGGAAGGAGGTCGCTCGCTGGACTCTGGAACCTTTGAAGGTTCCGGAGCAGTGTCTGGCCTAGAGCCGGACTTGGAGCCCTGGGGGGTTTTATCCCCTTTACTCCTGGAGTCCGGGAGGTCGCCTTGCGGCGCCTCTAGGACCACCTCCTCCTGGCTTGGAACCTGTTGGGACAACACTTCGGCGTCGTCCATTGGGCGCGGGGAGGTAGCCGTCGGAAGTGAATTCACATTCGACGAGTCCAGTGAACCGTTCGACGACGCGTCGAGCCGGTCTTTGGGTGGGCTGCATAATCATATTCGACATAAGGGAAAGCTTTGCAATAAAGGAATACTATGAATTACTCTGGTATCCGAATACTTACGATTTCGCCAGGGGCTTGGCCCTGAGCGGCCACTCCTCTCCGCCGTCGTCGGCGTTGGCGGAGTAGTCCGGAGGAAGGATTTTCCCCTTCTTGGACCCTTCGGCCTCCCCAGTGAGGGCGGCCTTCCTTTTCTTCTCTCCCCCCGCTGGAGGGGGAGAGGTCTCTTGTTCCTCCTCCTCGTCTTCACGGGAGGAATGCGCCTTGGAGCCGTTGGATGATGAACCCGACACCTCCTGACGCGGGGCACTTTTCCGAGTCCCCGTGGCCTTCTTTGTGGCCTTCTTCTCCGGTACCATATAGGGTGCCGGAACCAGCAGCTTCGCCAAGCGGGCATCAGCTGGGTCTTCGGGCAAAGGAGCTGGACAGTTGATCTGTCGGGACTTCGCCTGCCAATCCTGTCAAAGGTAAGGGAGCTTAGATCCCGCATAGAGTTGAACTATGAAAAACTAATACCCTGTAAAAGGTACAAACAACTTACCGCGCTAGCATGACGCTGCATGCTGAATCCGCGATCCTCGGTAGCGGATGCGGGAGCCTCGGCGTCCTTGAAAAGCACCTTCCAGGCATCTTCGTACGTCGTGTCGAAGAGCCTGCTCAGAGTTCGGTGCTGCGCCGGGTTGAACTCCCACAGATTAAAGGCCCGTTGTTGACACGGGAGGATCCGGCGCATGAGCATAAGCTGGACTATGTTGACAAGCTGGAGATGCTTGTTCACCAGGGTTTGGATGCATGTTTGCAGTCCAGTCACCTCTCCTTTGCTGCCCCACGACAGGCCCGTCTCTTTCCAGGACGTGAGCCATGTTGGGGGTCCGGACCGGAACTCGGGGGCTGTGACCCACTCAGGGTCACGCGGCTTGGTGATGTAAAACCACCCCGTTTGCCACCCCTTTAGGGTCTCCACAAAGGAGCCCTCGAGCCATAAGACGTTGGGCATCTTGCCCACCATGGTGCCTCCGCACTCCGACTGGTTGCCGCGCACCACCTTCGGTTTGACATTGAAAGTCTTGAGCCATAGGCCGAAATGGGTGCGGATGCGGAGGAAAGCATCGCACACGACGATAAACGCCGAGATGTTGACGATGAAGTTCGGGGCCAGATCATGGAAATCCAGGCCGTAGTAGAACATGAGTCCCCGGACGAATGGGTGGATAGGATAGCCCAGTCCGCGGAGAAAGTGGGGAAGGAACACTACCCTCTCATGGGGCCTTGGAGTGGGGAGGAGCTGCCCCTCTTCGGGAAGCCGCTACGCGATGTCGTTAGACAAGTATCCGGCCTTCCTCAAGTTTTTGATGTGTCCCTCCATGACGGAGGAGACCATCCACTTGCCTCCCGCTTCGGACATGGCTGGAGAAGGTTGAGGTGGGGAATGCGGACTTGGGCGCTGGAGCTCGAGTGCACGAAAATGGATAGGCAAAGGAGGAAGAAGGCGTATGTGAAAAGGTGGATCCTTATCCCCTTATATGCGTGGACGTAACTACGTGTCCCCACCAGCCTGGTAAAACTCGCTTATCTCCAAGCGCCGTAATCAATGGCGTAGTTGGATTACCCACGCCCGTATTGATGAGAATCCCGGAATAAGAGGACACGGTCTCTGCTTCGACGAGACATGCCAAGGAAACCGCCTCGCATGACACGCTGAGGTGGGACAATAAAACGATTCGAATAAAGGCATGGCCGTGGTACGATGTCACACTACGGAATACGTCAGCAGATTAGATTTGCGTAAATATTATTCTCTCTACGGGAATATGTGGAAACTTATTTTGCAGAGCTGGACACTATCTTTGTGTTCAAAACCTTCTATGAAGTACATGGAGGAGGAACCCTCCTTGCAATGCCGAAGACAATCTGCGCGCCGGGCTCGTCGTCATTGAAGCCTGGTTCAGGGGCTACTAAGGGAGTCCTGGATTAGGGGGTGTCCAGATGGCCGGACTATACCTTCAGCCAGACTCCTGGACTATGAAGATACAAGATTGAAGACTTCGTCCCATGTCCGGAAGGGACTTTCCTTGGCGTGGAAGGAAAGCTTGGCGATACAGATATGTAGATCTCCTACCATTCTAACCGACTTTGAGTAACCCTAACCCTCTCCGATGTCTATATAAACTGGAGGGTTTTAGTCCGTAGGACAACATACAGAACAACAATCATACCATAGGCTAGCTTCTAGGGTTTAGCCTCTCCGATCTCGTGGTAGATCTACTCTTGTACTACCCATATCATCAATATTAATCAAGCAGGACGTAGGGTTTTACCTCCATCAAGAGGGCCCAAACCTGGGTAAAACTTCGTGTCCCTTGCCTCCTGTTACCATCCGGCCTAGACACACAGTTCGGGACCCCCTACACGAGATCCTCCGTTTTTGACACCGACAATGACAGTGAAAAAACAGGGAGAACCTACTTCTAGATTGTCTTCCTGAAGTCTTTCAACACGACAGGATCCCCAGTGTTGGACGTCGATGTACAAGGAGACGACCTAGTGGAAGTGGTGTCACCAGCAGTGGCAGCACCCTTGATCAATCGGGCAGAAACACGGGTTGGCATTGGTGCTTTTTTCTTCTTAACTGCTCGTCCAACAGCTGTTGCCTCACTGCACATAGAAAAAATGGCAAAAAAGGGTACCAAGTGTGAGACACAAAAATCATGCTGCGCTTAGAAAACGATGAAAAAAGAGTCGATCTGTTAAAAAGGAGGGACAAACAAAACACTAAAATAGATGTCGAACCTCCTCCTAGCAGCTACGGGATCGGTCCTAGACATCTTGCCAACAGAGCCCTGCCCAACATCCTCTAGAGCCTTGCCCCTCTTTGAAGGTGACACCCCTGTGTCTCTCACAATTGTCTGTTCAATGACTTTCTCCAATGGGGAGACATTTGGTGCAGCCTTGTCCTTCTTACCACCTACACGAACTTCCACATGTTCATCGTCATCGGTTTCATGTTGCACATTCTCCATGTTATCATCATCATCCTTGTCGAGACCAGCATCTCCATCCAGTTCATCTTGCGTGTCGGGCAACTCCTGGGAGCTATTGTAGTCGTACCGGCTAAGACAACTAGTTGGTCGATGTGTCCGTTCTACAACAAATGGTGTGAACTACCTCGCATCCTCGTCACTGTCAGATCCATTAAGTGCCATCCACCGCTCAACCAACTTTCCGAGCAAGTTGGTCTTGCAGGAAGCAAACTGCCCAACTAGATGCCCAACAGGTGCCCTCGCCTGAGCACAAAACAAAAAGTAGCAGTAACCAAACATATTAGAGTTACATACGTAGGAACAAATAAACCAAAACAACCATAGAGATATATCAAAAAATGAAACAGAACAAAAAATTCAAAAAACAAAACAAACATCCTTGATTACCTCAGCAGGACAAGATGGAGTTGAATGCACATCCATCTACTTGCCAAAGTTTTGAGGCCCACCAAACACACTATAGTCTATAGCATGCTTGGCCATGAGCTGGAAAACAACGAAAACAACTAAGATGTAAGAGAGAAATAAGGAGCAGTGACTAATAATTCATGTATTCCAAAAATAGGGAAAAAGAAGAAGAAGTTTCGACACGGATGGCGGAATTGTCGCGTGGGGTCAGACATGGGTTCCATGTGTAGACAACCATGGCTGTCAAGGTATTTATCTCTTCTTAGCCACAGATTGTTGCCGTATGGGGATTTTTTCATATCTTATGCAGCATCGAAATTGAAGAATGTCGTGCAAGAAAGGAGGGAGAACTAACCCGCAGTTTCCCATATTTCATATCAGTAATCCTGTCTGAGGCAAGCACAGCCTTGACAACATCGTACGTCCACGCAGAGACAACAAACTTATGTGGAGGCAGCGGGCCTCCTATCCCAGTAAAGTCAACGGTGGATAGGTCAAGACGATCGACGTACATGAGCTAGTATACACAATAGAAAAGAAAGTATGTCAGTTGCCATCATACTATGTTGAAAAAAGAAGCTAATGTAGTTTCATTGAGTCATCAAGTTGAAGGGAATGAAGAAAAAAGATTTTCCATCTATTTATGTTAGTTGCCATCATGCTGTGTTGGCAGTTGACATCTTGTTATGCTGCTAGTTGCCACCAGCTCAACATCATGGTTGCCATGTAGATTGTATAAAAGAGACTGGATGTATGAAATGGACACTTTTTGTATTGTTGAAAAAATGCTATTGCCCTGTAGGCAACAACTACAGATGCCATGGATCAAACATAAGCCACTTTCACATGTAAAAGATTCACAAAAACAATGAAACAAAGGGTTGCCATGCACTATCTTGTACAGTTCGCACTTATCAACAGCTGCCATGTTGATTTGGAGAAACATTTAACCATGGTAAGAGTATTTGCAAAAGAGTGGGAAAAAGTACCATCAAGTGCAAGCGACAGCCCTTCTGGTGCCTCTAGATTCAGAATGCATCATGGAGGAAGTCCGCGATGAATTTACACCAATTCATGTTCTTCGCGTCTTTCAGCTTCGCCTTCACAACACAATTTCAGGACAAAAAGTTGCCGCATCAGCATTCAAAAGAAAAACATCAAAAAACTAGCAGTGACTAGCTTCCAAATGACATCAAAATCAAAAGATTGAAGGGAAAAGTAAGTAGAGAGAGAGAATTCACCAGGATGGGGAAGCACTTGTTGCTTGGGCGAAGAGATGTCGTAGGCACAACGACAGCTGAGATCAGGTACATGAGGAGCTTCATCTTAAAAACCTCGCCATGGGTTTTCATGCCCTCCAGTGAAGTTGCCAGCACTGTCGTGTTCGGCATGGATGCCATCCTAGGAAACAAATGGGCGAACAAGGCTTCCTCAATATTATTATTCACCTCATACGGGACTTTGATTTCTCCATTGGGGACACACCCAAAGTGCAGAACACGGATTCCACATCCAAAGGCAGTCTTCCACGTTCCAGAATCACGAATTCCATAGAGGTATGATCATAAATCTCACCAAGCCAGTCGCATATAGGGTTCACTAGGTTCTTGCACCGAACATCCATCAGAGCCTGCATCCCCATCTCACCAGCAGCTCCCTTCTGCTCATCTGTAAAACTCTCGGTCAATATAGTTAGGCGTTCTTGCGAAGCCCTATTATGATGACGTTTCTTCTTCTGCAAAACAGAATAGGGATGATTTGTTGCCATGTTCAATGTCGTGAAAATTTTGTTTGTAACGGAAGATTGAAAACTCAATGTGACATTAAAACATATGGGGGTGCAAAATGACCTCATCGCCATCTTTTGTCCGACCAGTCACGCGATTCTGTTGCGGTAACTCCATGACGTCATCATCATCGTCTTAATGGTCGCCACAATCCATTGTGCTAAGGTAAGAACAAAACACACGTTAGGGTGAAATGAAAACACAGTCGACGAATATAGAAAGAAATGCATAAAGTAAATATTCACTTCATATCTTCGATGAACAAAAAATTAAATCTCAAATGGTTGCCCCAAAGTTTAAGCATCTGAAGATGGCAAGTAATTGCCATGTGCTTAACATGCACAATAAAGGCAGACAAATAATCAAAATGGAAAAGAAATTACAGAAACATGGCAACTGGACGTGTGTGTGATTCTGACAGAAGTAGTTGCCAGCTAGCAGAATCTACTTGCCATATTGGCTCCAATGAAGGTGGCAAATGAGGCAGATCATAGGAACATCCACCCCCCTAGGATTGTCCAACATGAAATGTGGCAACGAACACATTGGCCTCATAGAAAATGTATAGATCATAAGGCACTTTAAAAAATGTTCAAGTTGCCATGTTAGCACAATGGCTCCCGGCAGACATCTTCCACTACACAACATGTAATGTGGCAACTCACACCCTGGCTTCATATAGAAATGAGTTGCCATGTATTCAAAAACAATGTACAAGGTTCAAGTTGCCATGTTAACACAAGTCACATCAAAAAAGGGCAAACAACTTCCACTGCACAACATGTAATGTCGCAACTCACACCCTGGCCTCATATAAAAATGAGTTGCCATGTAAATATAGTCAAATATGCTCAGATATCGCAAGTCAGTGTGGCAAACACAAATTGCATTTATTGTGCATTGAATTTGCCATCATCCTGCATATGGCATGCAACAGCATAGTGTGTCTACAAAATTAGTTGCCACATGGAAAGCATAGTCGTGGCAACTGGCACGGTTGATCAGTGATGATAGTTGTGGCAACGGGCATAGTGTGTTCCCAAAATCAGTTGCCAAATGGAAAGCATAGTCATGGCAACAGGCATAGTGTGTTCACAAAATTAGTTGCCATCAGTGATGACAGTTGTTGAAAATGCCATGGCTGCCATTATCCTACACTTTGAAATGGACCTAATTAGATCTAGGGTTCATTCGCAACTATCATACCCTGAAATTTAACAATAAAAAATTCCCTACACTAATGGCCATAGCATTTCGAGGCAAATCACAACTAACATCAGAAAAATCGCCCACTCAATCGCAAGGCAAAAACCGGATGTGGCTGCAGACAGGCGGAGCCACACTGGCATGACTGCCACTGCCAACGGGGACGCCGGATCACCGCCAATTGGCCGGAATCTCGAGGAAAATCGAGCGGAAATTGAACACAGAGGGAGGGGGCAGAAATCGCAAGCAGTAATGTGTGCACGGGAGGGAGCCTTACCTTCAATCTGCGGCTCTCCAGCGACGACGCTCTTGTCCGGCGAGCCCCACTAACGGCCGTGAATGCGGTCGACTCTTCCGCCGCCGCCGTCGCCTTCTCCTCTTAGTTTTATATGATGTTAGTGTAATCTAAAAACATTTTCTAGCAACTAAATACCGGTTTTATGTAGGAATCTCGCTCGTTGGCGGATTTTCCTCTCGGGTCATGATGAAATTGCATTTTTTGCAATTTTACTGCCTGAGTTGTTCGACTTGAACTTCTCCCAGTGCTAGGTTGAACTTCCGCTAACATTGCCCAAATGGGGCTTGCGAATTACCATTAGAAAGCTATGGAAACCAGTATCATGACCCAAGTTAAATTTTTGGCAAAATGTAAGCGGTTTAAGAGCAGTTTTGAAAACGTTTTTTCTTCATACAAAAAACGTGAATCGTATTATCGATCGCATTTCTAAACAGTTTATCAGACTGACGCAAATAATATGGCGTCGGAAAACTGATGCAAAACCACTCCTTCCACATGTTGAATTTTTGTCCAATTTCCTATGGTTAAAGAGTAATTTGGAAAATCGTAAAATTTGGAAAACCGAACAGCCGAGTTCGTATTTTCGATGTCATTTCTATATGGCTAATCCTATTGAGGCAAGTGATATGGCGTTGGAAACATTATGAAAACGCACTACTTTCTCATGTTGAAAGTTTTTTCTAATTTGAGCGGTTTAAAAGTAATTTAGAAAACGGTACAAGTTCCACCGAGTTCGTATCTTTGAGCTAATCTTTTAAGCGTATGTCCGAATGCAGCAAATGATATGGCATTGCAAAGCTTGAGGAAATGCAAAACTTTTTGGTACATATTGTTCCTCCCAATTCCTTACTGTTTTAAGTTAATTTTGAAAATGGCTAAAAACGTATTTTCTCCGTAATTTGTACAAACTTTATCGGAATGGGGCAAATAATATACGTTGAAAATCTATGGAAAATGCGAAAAAATTTTGTATTGACGGTTTTCTCTGATTCCGAGCCATTTTCAAGTAATTTCGAAAACGGCGGGATCATTCGTTCGGCCTTTATCGCGAAACAGATTCTTCCAAAATGCACCGCGCGAAGACTTGAACTTCTCGGCATGTCTACTTGAACTTCACTCTGTTTTTCACGTGCTTTTTTTGCTTGTAGCTCTCCATCCACTGCTCGTAGCTCTCCATCCACTCATCGGAATTGAGCAAGTGATATACCGATGGAAAGCTGCTGCAAACACGCAACTTTCCCATGTTGATCATTTTTTCATACTCGCGACGATTTTAAAAGTTTTTCATCTGAAATTCATTCAGCGTAGTAGTTGAACTTCCTGCAGTTTTCACATTGAACTTCCGTGACGTATTTTCATTTGTAATTTTCCCATCCATTCGTCAGTGTTACACAAATGATATTTCTTTTGTACAAACATCTCTCACAATAGTTTTTAAACTTTCTCCGAGCGAAGACTTGAACTTACAAAAATGATATTCCTTCCATTTTGACGTAAATTAGAAAATGACGGGATCACGATTTCTGCCTTCATCACGAATGAAAATGCACTGTGTGAAATAGTTGACCTTCTTGGGCATGTCAGTTTGAACTTCACTCTGTTTTTGACGTGCAGTTTCTTCCCGTAACTCCCAAACCACTTACCGGAATTGAGCAAATGATATACTGATGGAATGTTGTTGAAAATATGCAACTTTTTCATGTCGATCAGTTTTTCATACTCTTGATGGTTGAAAATATTTTTTTGAAAGAGTAAAAAATGTGTTTTTGATGGTATACATAGAAACTTTTAAACCATTCATCGTCATATAACATATAATATACCATTCGAAAGCTTATGAACAGGAGCATATTTTTCAAGTAGACAGACATTACAATTTTTTGTCATTTGAGAGTAGTTTCAAAATGGCAAAGACAATGTTGTTTTTCGCCTATTTTTTACATGTACTTGAAGGCCGGACGTCTTGCACTAGAGATCTTGAACTTCACCGGAAGGAGCACATGAACTTCTTACAACAAACCTTTTAAACTTTTTGTTTTCTATTCTCACATTCCTATCTAAAATGCATTTCGTGTAGTAGTTGAACTTCCCGCTGTTTTCATCTTAAACTTCTATCACGTATTGTTGTTCAAAATCTCTAACAAGAATTTTTTAACTTCGCGGGCCAACCACTTGAACTTCTAGCAACAAATTTTTTAAACTTTGCCTTTTCATTTCTGTATTCTCATATGAAATGCACACGATGCAGTACATGAACTTCTGGCCATTATCAATTTGAACTTCTCTCTATTTCGTTCTACTAACGGAAAAATCTGAGTTTTTTCATAGAAATCAAACCGCTCCAACTTTTTAATTTGAACTTCTTTGTGTATTTTTTAGAAATATTAAAATTGTAGTTTTGTTAGAAACATCGAGCTTCTTTGTTATTTTGAATTGAACTTATTTGTTTTATTCTTTAGTAATCAGAAAATTCCGAGTTTTTAAATAAATATCAAATTGCTATGCCTTTTCAATTGAAATTCTTCGTTATTTTGAATTGATCTTATTGGTTTTATTCTTTAGTAACAGAAAAAATCCGAGTTTTCAAATATAATATCAAACTACTCCATTTTTTAAATGTGAACTTCTTGGTTTTATTTTGTTCATTAACGGAAAAAATTTCTAGGTTTGTAATAAACATCAAACCGCTCATCTATTTTAATTTGCACTTCTGGTTTTCTTTATAAATTAGAAAAATCCATCGAAATCCATGGGAATTGTTTGAGCTTTTTTGTTTTTTCATTTTATTTTAACCTCTCCATTTTATTAATTTTAAACTTTCAGAGTTAAGGCAAGTCCATGTATACATGAACTTCTGGAAGATATGTCCCCAACCGGCTCAAGTTTTATGCATTCTTACACATACAAACAAAAATGAAAGGGAAATAGAAAAGATATTGCGTCCATATGGACACCACTAACACTTTTTCAATTATCATTATGTTACGCTTGAGCTCTGCGTTTTTAGTCCTCGGGGATGACCATATAAGTATCAAGAATTAGAGACCATGTACTTTTTAGTACTTCTTTTATTTAGAAATGCTCCTTTTGCTGTAAGCAAACTTCAACTTTTTTTATATGTGAACTTCATCGTGAATTTATATTTTATTTCTGGACAAGAATTTCGTACATGAACTTTTTATCATGTTACATATTTTTAACTTTTGCATTTCTTATATTTGAACTTCTTTCTCTTTGTTTTATATACATAAGAAAATAGAACCACCCATTTTCTGCACCCACACACACACAACGCATGTGCAAACACAGTTCTCATAAGTATAACATCAAATAGGTAGATGTCATCAACTTGTACACAAGAAAGGAAATGTGAGATCTCTACAATGGTCACACGTGAAGAGAGCGAAGGAGATCTTCCACAAGCATTTTTTTATACTTGACGGAAGCATTTTTTGTATCTGCCACAAGAATTTTTCTCGGCCTGCAACGAATGCTCTACGTCTATGCGATGGTAAATAACAACAGAATTAGCGACGGTAGGATTCACAGGTTCACAAGCTCGTCGGAGTCGGCTGGCGCACACCGCGGTTTGTAGTGGTGGTGACTGATGCGCAGATTTGCGGGAGGTGAAGATGTGTTGCTGTAGGCAGCAGTCGGGATGGGTGGCGCGCACGGCGTGGACCAACAGCAGTCGATCTATGCTTTGCTTCTTCTCTATTTCTTCCTTGTGTGTAGCAAGATCCGGCTGGATTTTTATTTCAACAAGTGAGTGGAGTAGACAACAGCGTACACTGCTCTTTTTTGTAGCTGAACTGGCGCTTCAGGTGATGCCGACCTGCAACAATGGCTGTTTTCAGAGAATAGACACAAATAGATGCGATGCACTGGAGTTTTGCTACATACAAAGAAGTAAACTTCAGTAATTCAAAAAAATCTTTTTTAATGAAGTTGTTTTCACCTTGAACTTTTGTCACGTATTTTTGTTCAACCTCTCTCGTAAGAATTTTTGAACTTTCTCGGACGAGCACTTGAACTTCTAGCAACAAAACTTTAGGCTTTGCATTTTCATTCTTTTTTAATACAAAATGCACACTATTTAGTACGTGAACTTCTGACAGTTATCAACCTGCACTTCTGAGATCGTGTGTTTCCTTCATCGGAAAAACCGAAGTCTCCGAAAATGCACTTGATGAAGAGGTCGAACTTCTGGAGCAGTTCTTTTTGAACTTCACTCTGCTTTTCACGTGTAACTTTTTATCCGTAACTCCCCAACCACTTACTCGCATTGAGAAAATGTTATACCGATGTAAAGGTATTGAAAACATGCAACTATCACGTGTTGATCATTTTTTCATAGTCATGACGGTTCAAAAGAATCTTTTTAATACATAAAATCGTGTTTTAATTGGTATACATGAAACTTTTAAATCATACATCATAATGTAGCATATAATACACTGTTCGAAAGCTTATGAATTGGAGCCCCTTCTTCATGTAGACAGGTGTTACAAATCCGTTGCCGTTTGAGAACAGTTTTAAAAATGACAAACACGATGTTGTTTTTGCCTCTCTTTTTTATCATGAAGTTGAAGGTTGGAGTCTCGTAATATAATTTTTGAACCGTGTAGGAAAGAGCACCTGAACTCTTCGCAACAAGAATTTTAGGCTTTTAGTTTTGTATTCTTTTTATTCTCGACTGAAAACACATTATGTATAATACTTGAACCGCTCGTTATATTCACATTGAACTTCGGTAACGTATTTTTGTTGGTATAATTCCTCACCCGTTCATTGGAGTTTCACAACTTTTTTGTATGTTTTTGCACAATTAAATAGATGGCGAACCTCCTTTAGAAAATAAGTTGTACATCCTGGGTCGACCACATGAACTTCTAGCTAAAGTCTTTTTATTCTTCTTGTCTTATATGAAACACACTCCATGTAGTTGTTGAACCGCGGGTTGCTTTAACTTTGAACTTCTCTCTGCTCTTTTGTCGGTGTACAAAAAGAGGAGTACACTTTTTGTACCCCTATAACTGTGCACGGGAAGTCTGAGCTGCAGATACCACCACGCCAAGCAAGGCAAGGGAGGTGAGCCAAGGTAAGACCGAAGCTCAAGAGAACTAGAACGACGCCAAGGCCAAGACCACGAAGAGAAAAGGGGATGAAGCGGACTCCCCCAGTGTAAGTGCATCTAGTGCCACCCCTAGTTGGTTTTGGAGTATTGATGACAAACCTAGTTGAGGGACTAATGTGTTTGTGAGAATTGCAGGATAACACAGGTAGAAGTCCCTCATTGATTCGGTTTAGTTACCAGAGATGACCCCTAAAAATGTACGAAGACATTGAAGATAATGGTGGTTCATGAAGACATTCATGTCGAAGACAATGACATATGAAGACTCCCCATGAAGCCTTTGGAACTCGAAGACTTAGATCCTTCGTAGTTTTATTTTATTCATGTTGTGTCATAGGAACCACCGTACTGTTAAGTGGGGTCCAAAAGAACCAGTCAGGATGACTGAAGTGATGCCTAATTCAAATCCTATGTCTTCGAGTGAAGACAATGAGAGAAAATCTTGTCCAGAGTCAGACAAGTCAGCTTTACTTGCAGCCCAAGTAAAGTTGCCGTGAGAGTTCAAAACCCGACCGTTAGTACACGTGTCAGTTCCTTAGTGACCCAGGGTCATTTCGGACAAATCAGGTCAGGGTTGCCAAGCGGCTATAAATAGTCCACCCCTACAACCATAAACGGTTGGATGCTCAGATTTCAGTGCACGGCTTTTGTCGTTTGAGAGCAACCCACCTCGCAGCCTTTGAGAGAAAATCCATAGTGAGGAGAAAAGCCCTAACCACCCAGAGCCAGAGTAATTGGGGATCACTTAAGTCTTCTTGTCTGAGTGATCTGAAGACTTATTACACTTGAGGACTGTGCATCCTCCAGATGGTTAGGCGTCGCGTTCTGAGCATCCAAGAGGAATTGTGGATTGCCGGTGAACGAAGTCTGTGAAGGTTTGGGAGTCTACCTTGAAGACTTACCAGAGTGATTGGGCGGGGTCTGTGTGACCTTAGCTCAAGGAGAAAACGGTGAGGACTGGGTGTCCTGAGCTGCGTGTTCAGGACTGGGTGTCCGGGACTGTGTGTCCTTTGGTTTAAATACCTAGCCGCTCCAACCAGACGTACAGTTGTCACAGCAACTGGAACTGGTCCAACATATCATTGTCTTCAACGTGTCACTGGTTTCATCTTCGCCTCCCTTTACTTACTAGTACACATTGTGAAGCTATTGCATGCTTGCGTTATCTTCTGTCTTCACAACTTGACTGTATGATCTGTTTGGCTTCATAACTTCTTCCAACCTGATCCTCATTACACTGAAGCTATTTGTCACTGTGCTTTCACTATATTGTATACTTGACCATGGCTTGTGTTGTGTAATCTACCTTCCGCTGCATAGTGATAGGCTTGTTCACTCTGTTTGTCTTCATAACTTCCACGTTTTGAAGACTTTCATAAAAATCGCCTATTCACCCCCCCCTCTAGTCGATATAACGCACTTTCAATTGGTATTAGAGCAAGGTGCTCCCTTGTTCTGTGCGATTCGGTTTAACCACCTGGAGTTTTAGCTATGTCGACTGCAGGGATAATTAAAGTCTCCGCTGCGTGCCCCATCTTCGATGGAACTGAATATCCCTACTGGAAGAATAAGATGCGCATGCATCTTGAAGCCATTGACGTCGACCTATGGTATGTCGTCGAAAACGGCGTTCCCAAGGCTGGAGAAGGTGTCACTGCGGCAGATGTCAAGAAGCTCACTCAACTGGACTCCACTGCCAAGAATATTATCTGCGGTCATCTGACCAAGGGACAGTACGGCCGTGTGAGTGCCTTGAAGACATCCAAGCTGGTTTGGGACTGGCTCTCCAAGGTCAATGAAGGCATCTCAACCCAGAGAGATCAGAGAATCAGTGTTCTTCGCAATCTCTTCAACCGCTTCAAGCGAAATGACAATGAGAATGTCCAGCACACATTTGACCGGCTCACTGACATCACAAATGAGCTTCAAGCCCTCGGCGCCACTGAGATCACCAAACATGAAATCGTCAAGACGCTGCTAAGATCACTTGACAGTTCATTTGACATCCTAGCCCTGATGATTCAAGAACGTCCAGACTTCAAGACACTCGATCCGTCTGACATACTTGAGAGGCTCAACACACATGAGTTTTAGCTTTCTGAGAAACGAGATATCTACGGCCCAAACTATGGGCGAACTCCTGCCTTGAAGGCAAAAGCTGTGTCCTCATCTGAAGAAGAATCTGAAAGCAGTTCTGATGATCCTGAAGACATTGGAAGGGAACTTGCAATGCTAGTGAAGAAGTTCCAGAAATTCACCAAGAAGAAAGGCTTCAGAAAGTCTTCACGATCAAGGTCAAGGAATGATGAAGCCTCTGCGCATGACTACAAGAGGAAAACTTGTCACAAGTGCAAGAAAACTGGACACTTCATCTATGAGTGTCCACAGTGGGACAATGAGAACAGAAAGAAGAAGAAGAGCAAGGAATATGACTCTGACGATAAGAAGACGAAGAAATACTCAAAGTCTTCGTCCAAGTCTTCCTCAAAGTCTTCATCACACAAGAAGAGTTCATCTGGCAAGGCTCGTGCGTTTGTTGGCAAGGAAATGGATTCAGAGGAGGAGTCCGCTTCTGAGGAGGCAGAGGTGGAGTCTAAGGAGGAGTCTGATTCAGGCATTGCGAGTCTGGCTACAGCCTATGTCACCAAGTCCATCTTCAACACTGAAGACAATGACTCCATCACCATCACCGATGCAAATGACAAGGACGAATCTACTCCTACCTACTGCTTCATGGCACGTGGTGCCAAGGTAAACACACGCACTACTCACTATCAAACATCTAGTGACGATGACTCTAATTGTGATTCAAAACCCAGTTACAAAACACTTGCTAAAATTGCAACTCAACAACAAAAGGCCATGGAACATATTCAAAAACTGTTAGACAGAAGCGATGATCTGTTGGGTGCTGAAATGACTCCTTCTGAATCCTTAATTGAAGACATAAAAAATCTTCATGTTAAGTATCAGGAACTCGAAGATCGTCTTGAGACTCTCTCAACTACTCATGAAAAGCTTTCCTATGATTATCTTCAAAAGAAGCAAGATCTTGAGAAGTTGAGAGCGGATCATGAAGATCTTCAAAAGGAACACGAGTCACTTCGAGCCGAACAGATCAGTTCTGCTCAGGAAGGATTTGAACCACCATGCCTTAAATGCATTGAACGTGATAATGCTATTTCTATTGCTGAATGTTCCACTGCCACTGCTGTTGCAATATCTTCAACTGTTGAAGTGGTAACTAACCCCTCTGCTGAGGATACCACTGCTATTGCTGATGAAAATGCTAGGTTGAAGACATTGCTTGAAACAGGGATGTACAAAAGTCTCAAAGGACATCAGACATTATGTGATGTCCTCAAGAAGCAGATTCTGAACCGAAACCCTAGGAAAGAGGGTGTTGGGTTCGTGAGGAAAATTAATGCAGATGGCTCTTACTGGAAACCTAAGCAGTACCCCAAAACCACATGGGTTGCTGCAAAGGAATTCTCAGCAGATCCATCCAATCTATCTGGCTTCACTTGTGCTAATCCAATTATCATTGATGAATCCTTTGATGCAAACTACAAATTGTTTAGGAATCAGAATGGTGAAGTATTTGCCAGGTACATTGGTACTAACTACAGGAATGGACCGCCTATGAAGAAGATCTGGGTTCCAAAAACGTGTCTTGAGAATCTTCCTGTGAATGTCCTCATGACACCTCACATGTAGAAGACAAACCTCAGACCAAAGGCTTCATATGGTCCAAAGGCTTCATACAGGCAAAGGACTCATCTGAGTCGCACTAACACAAATGTTTTGCAGGGAAACCATGCTCAGGCATATGAGAGCGGTTCTTCAAACCGTCATTCTCATATGACCAAAAACTATTCTGCCTATTCTTATGAGTACTATTGCCCACCTGCTAGACTGTTTGCTAGGGCTCCAAAGCCAAAATTCTCAGATGCTGCACTTAGACTTATTGCTTCTAAGCCACCCTTGAAGATGTGGGTGGTTAAGAAATCTTAACTCTCTTTTGCAGGGAAAGGTCTCCAGCACAAAACCAAAATCTTCTGATGCTATTGCTCGGGACCTTACAAATCTTGTGGGGCGCCAAGATAAAGCACATCAGAAGTGACAATGGCACAGAATTCAAGAACACCGGCCTTGACACATATATTGATACATTGGGCATCACTCATGAATTCTCAGCTCCATACACGCCACAACAGAATGGCATCGTCGAATGCAAGAACAGAACACTCATTGAGATGGCCAGAACAATGTTAGATGAGTACAAGACACCAAGAAAATTCTGGACTGAAGCCATTGACACTACATGCCATACTATCAACCGTGTATATCTTCACAAGCTGCTGAAGAAGACATCTTATGAACTTCTGACTGGCAAGAAGCCAAATGTAAGTTACTTCAGAGTATTTGGATCAAGATGCTGGATCAAGGACCCTCACCACACCTCAAAATTTGCTCCAAAAGCACATGAGGGCTGCATGCTTGGATATGGAAAGGATTCGCACTCCTACAGAGTCTTCAATCTCTTTCACTACAAAGTGGTTGAAACAGTGGATGTGCGGTTCGATGAGACCAATGGGTCACAAAGAGAGCAACTACCAGATGTGCTAGATGAAGTTCCAGCCAGTGAATCAATCAAGCTAATGGGAACTGGAGAAATTATACCTTCTGAAGCTCGTCCTGAAGAAGAACTTATCATCTCAGCACTTGATTCACATGAAGACAATGCTCAGCCAGAAGACATTCCTCCCCATGACAACGTAGATCAGCAAGAGCAAAGTCTTCGACCCCTACATCCTCGTGTTGCCAATGAAGTGCAAATTGACAGAATAATTGATAGCATCAATGCACCTGGTCCACTGACTCGTTCAAGGGCAGCTCAACTGGCAAACTTTTGCGGACACTTCGCATTCGTTTCAATCACAGAACCCAAGAAAATTGATGAAGCCTTTATGGAACCTGAATGGATTCAAGCTATGCAAGAAGAGCTTCAACAATTTGAGTTGGACAATGTATGGGAGTTGGTTAAGCGTCCTGATCCACGGAAGCATAACATAATAGGGACCAAATGGATATACCGCAATAAGCAAGATGAGCATGGCCAAGTCGTCAGAAACAAGGCTCGTCTCGTTGCTCAAGGATATACTCAAGTGGAAGGCATTGACTTCGATGAAACATTTGCTCCTGTGGCCAGACTTGAAGCCATCCGTATACTGCTGGCCTATGCAAATCATCACAACATAATCCTGTATCAAATGGATGTAAAAAGTGCCTTCCTCAATGGCAAAATTGAAGAAGAAGTGTATGTTGCACAACCACCTGGGTTTGAAGATCCAAAACATCCTAACATGGTGTACAAGCTCAAAAAGGCACTATATGGCCTCAAACAAGCCCCTCGGGCCTGGTATGATACACTCAAATACTTCCTGAAGAGCAAAGGCTTCATACCTGGTTCCCTGGATCCCACTCTCTTCACAAAGACATATGATGGTGAACTGTTTGTGTGCCAAATATACGTGGATGACATTATCTTCGGCTGCACCAATCAGAAGTACAGTGAGGAGTTCGGATATATGATGCAAGAGCAATATCAGATGTCTATGATGGGGGAGCTGAAATTCTTCCTCGGTCTTCAGATACGACAACAACGCAATGGCATTTTTATATCTCAAGAGAAATATCTCAAAGACTGCCTGAAGAAGCTCGGTATGCAAGACTGCAAAGTCTTCACAACACCAATGCCAGCCAAACATCATCTGGGTCCTGACGACAATGGTAAAGAGTTCGATCAAAAGGTATACCGCTCCATGATTGGTTCTTTGCTTTATTTATGTGCATCTAGGCCAGATATTATGCTTAGTGTTTGCATGTGTGCTCGGTTTCAAGCGGCACCAAAGGAGTCGCATCACTTAGCAGTGAAGCGAATTCTTCGATATTTGGCTCACACCCCAACTCTAGGGTTATGGTATCCAAAGGGCTCAGAGTTTGATCTGGTTGGATTTTCGGACGCTGATTACACTGGGGACAAGGTTTATCGGAAGTCCACATCAGGCACATGTCACTTTCTGGGCCGATCACTTGTCTGTTGGTCTTCAAAGAAGCAGAACTGTGTATCTCTCTCCACTGCTGAATCTGAATACATTGCTGCTGGATCCTGCTGTGCTCAGCTTCTATGGATGAAGCAAACCCTCAAGGATTATGACATTCATCTGAAGCAAGTGCCACTTTACTGCGATAACGAAAGCGCCATCAAGATCGCCAACAACCCAGTTCAGCACTCGAAGACAAAGCACATTGAAATTCGTCATCATTTTCTCAGAGATCATGTTGCAAAGGAAGACATTGATATCATACACGTCAACACTGAAGAGCAATTGGCAGATATCTTCACCAAGCCCTTGGATGAGAAGAGATTTTGCAAGTTACGGTGTGAGCTAAATATCTTGGAATCCTCAAATGTCCTGTGATCAGGCACACATCCTAACACTTATGCATGATGATGACTTAGATGTGCAACACACGAAGTGACGTATATATTCAATCAATGAAGACATACATTCTAAGTGTGAATACATTAACGTGGAATTTGACCTCGGAGTGCCACGATAATTGTGCGCCGTGTCTGGGTCCAATACTTCCTATACGGTGGGTAGCGCCACCACCAAAAATTTTTCTGCTTGAAGTGTTTCACTCATGGCATTACATTTGCTATGTCTTCACATTTGGTTTGGCTTCAATCTCAACATGTCTTCATGATTGTCTTCACTATGTTGATTATATATGTACTGGTGTTCTGTCCTCTACAGCATTCACTTATAGCTATGTCTTCTTGTTTGAATCTTTTGAACTAAGTGAATGTGATCGGACCCTAACCTCTCCATGCTTCCGACCTCAAACTCTATCTCTCCAAGTCATATGCACTCTATTGAAACTGTCGATTGTCTTCACTGCATCCTTGTCAGAAGAAGACACAGAGACAAACTTTAAAACAGCTTTCAATGTTTTTCCATCAACTAGAATTCCGGAGAAGTAGGAACGACTCCCGACAAACCAGGCGTGCGTGGGGTGAAACTGCCCCCACAATTCCGCATGCTGGCCACGTACTGATCAGATGCGAATCGCCAGGGGCACCTGAGTAATAGCGCAGTGCCACCCATTTCTCTATAAATACAGGTTTCACTGTGGTCATTATCTCTTCTTCCACCCTCGTACAAACCCTAGCGCCACCGCTAACTCTCAACGACGCCAGCGACGAAGTGCTTCACTGCCGCGACCTCTCCGACGCCGTTCTCACGCCGACAGCGGACATCAGTCTCTCCGCCATCGCCCTAGGTGTCTTCCGTCGCCATGTTAGGGCATGGAGGATCGAACTTCTCGGCCTCAACTCTCATCTCGCCTAGCAGTTCCAAGTCTGGTAAATAACAAGTCTTTTTACAGCGTCTTTTGATCCTATAGCTCCATCACTTTCTGCCAAAAGAGGTTTCCATTCACACAAGTTTCATCCCTCTCATCTGTATCTCATAACTTGCCTAGTATATTCACTTGTTCTTCATGAAGTAGTTAGATTCCTCACTTGTACTGATCTATGGGTTCGTACAAATCTGGAACCAACTTCTTTTCTATAAAGTGAATGTCTTCGCATGATGAGGTCAATATCTTCTAAACTAATTTATCTTCAAAATCTTCTGAGAATGCATATGACCTCTTCCCCTTCCCTCGCACCTTAATGCTGTCACAGGTACATGTCCGTGGGAGAATCTTTTGGTTCTCATAGTCTGCATTCATTTGCAGAGTTCCTACAGCGTCACATTAATTCACCCGAAGCAAGTTCCTGTTGGTCAAGCAAAAGGAAGCCTTTGAAGCCTTTGAATCCCTTGAAGCCTTCCAAGTTAAGCTTCATGGCAACCAAGAAACAATCAAGGAAGGGAGGCAGACATAGACGTGGTGACACATCTAAAGATCTGCCTGAAGATTTGGCAGAAATGTACCAAACTGATCCTAAAGAGAGCTATGGTCAGCGAAAGACATGAATCCAATGGATTTGAAGATATTGGGCAGAGCAGTGGTTCCATTACCGCTTCGTCACCAAGGAATATGCAGAGAAGTAAGCCCTCAAGAGGCCATGGGGAGATGCCTTGTACAAAAAACTCGTACCCGGAACCAGAGACGAAGCCATTGCTCAAGGCTTCTTTCCATGCATGGTCATGGGACAACAGCCAGCTGACGCACATCCGTCATCCCTTCTCTGGTGTCGCGATGACACTCTGTTCAAGCGCAACTTCCAATTTGCCCAGAACTCTGCGAAGCAAAACAAGAAGGAGTTTGGGTTGGACTTCAACCCTGGTCCCTCCAAACCAAGGGCAGATGGCACACGCGACGCAAATCCCAATGTCATCGGGCCATTTGCCAATCTCGAAGGCCTCATCACTCGCATTATAGTCCAAGGGACTGCCGTGAACGACCCTCCAGCAGACACTGATTCTGATGACGCTCCTGCTGCCCCGGAGCCGAAGCAGATGAAGAAGAAGCCAAAAGCTTCCAAGCCAGCCGCTTCTCCCAAGATCTCCAGAGCGAAGCCATTGGCCACTGCACCTCCTGAAGCAAGTGTGCATTCTGAAGACTTATCACGAGTCTCCAAGCCTCAAGAAGCCAAGAAGCCATAGCCACACACTAGCAAAGAGCTCACTGCCGCTGCCGTTCTTCGCTGCGAGGCCATTGATCTGTCTAGTGACGACGATCTTGCCGATGACGCTCTTGAGCAGCTGATCAAGAGCAAGGAGGAGGCTGAAATCTTCAACAATCTGCCTCTGTTCGATGCAACAATCATCCACAACTTCATTGGTGAGTGGTTTGATACACCCAACATCAGCTTCGATGATCTGCAGCTGCCCATTGGCCTCAGCGTAGCCTTTCAAGGAGCTATTGCTTCAGAACTCGCAATTGCCCAGCGCATAGTGGAACTGAAGCAGAAGATAGACTTTGAAAAGGCTCAGTTCAAGCAGAACATGGCCACGCTCAGCGTCCAAGAAGTCAAAGACTTCAAAGTCATGCTGCACGAGTTGAAGGAAAACTTTATGCAGAAATGTGCAGAGGCTCAGGGTTCACGCGAGCGCATGAAGAATTTGGCTGATCTCTGTGTGCAGGCCTACAATGAGGCCGAGAAGCGAAAGGCACTTGGGCGTCCCGGCATCGACCCCAGGATGGCCGCTAAGAAAAAGAAGAAGCCCACTGTGGCTGAACAAGAGGCCCCACAACAAGAAGCTATTCCGATTGTCTTCCCCACTGCCAAGCCTGGCTCGAAGCCAAAGCACCGCTCAACCGCTTCAGAGCAAAAGAAGACAAGGACAGCCAAAGCTAAAGCAAGGAAGAGGAAACACCCTGAAGCCTCTCCTTCAGACCCCACCATCAAGAAGCACAAGACCAAGAAGTCTCGGGCTGCTCCCACAGAGCCCTTGATAGTCGAACCCCTTTCCGTTCGCTTTCCTCATGAAGATCGTCAGCTGACCGTGCATGAGCCTGCTCTCACAGAGGCTCCGCATGCTGAAGACATTCCAGCAGCCGACCCCGACGCTGCTGAAGACGTTGGTCTCCAAGACAATGTGCAAGGTGATGCAGTCCTTCCTCAGCTCGAAACGAGCGAAATGATCAGCATTGGTCGTCCCTTGACGCCAATCACCCAAGATGCATCGTGGGCAGATTGCCCGCAGGAGGAAGAGGATGAGCCCCAGCCCACTGCAACTCCACCGGCGTCGCCTGCATTTCGTAGGCTTCGCAAAGGACCAAGGGCTCAGACTGCTGACGACATCTCGGCTGCATCAGCCGAAGAACATGCAGAAGAGCACGAAGAACCTCAAGCTCAATCTTCCCCACACCAACAAGAAGAAGTTCTCAAGGAGGCTGACACCACTGCGGCTGCCACACATAATACTGAAGCATTTGTGGAGCCCGACCAACCAACAACTTCAAGAGATACTGAAGCTACTGCCTCTGACCCCTCTGTGCCTGAGTCTGCTGCCGGTCCACAGTTCAACTATCATGTTGCGCACAGGCCCCAGGTACAGAAGCCAATCCCACGACTGCCAAGGTTCCCAGGTCCAGCCACCGCTCCTGGGTCCTTCAATGTCAATAGCTTTAGGGCAGATAACACCTTCTTCAACCGCTCCAAGAACCCTTACTCAAGGGAGAAGATTGTGTCAGATAGGTTCTGGAGCTACCCACAGCGCAGCTACTACTCCTGCGTCCTCTACAACCAGAGCCGTATCTTTCCACATCAGCGCCTAGAAGTTGAAGCTTTTGCTGGTCTGCCTGGTCTGGAAGAAGCCCTGGACTGCTTCAAGCAAGTTGTCCTGCTGTCGTTTGTCACGGATGAAGAGCACTGGAACGAAGAGCTTCTGCTCCAGTTCTATGCCACATTGCACATCAAGGGCTACAACAGAGATCCGAAGACTTGGGTCCTGGAGTGGATGACCGGCAACGTCCATCATGAAGCCAATGCATTTGATATCATTGAGCTTACCGGCCTACCCACTCCAGGCGAACTCTTCGAAGAAGGCTGCCAACTCCATGCTGACACAGTTGAGAGCATATTTCAGCGACCTGAGCCAAATATGAGTTAGATTCTCTCAATGATGAAGCCATTGCCTTCTGACGCACCTTACCCAACGGAGTTCTTCGTTGAAGACTTAGAGTACCTGCCTAGAACAATCTATCACATCATCAGGCGGACTCTATGGCCCATTAAGGGGCACTCTCGATATGCCAAGGTTGAAGGTGCCATGAGGACTCTCATCTTCTGCATCCTGCATGGCAAATGCTTCAATGCCCAGGATCTCTTCATACGTCAACTTGCAGCGTCTGGCTCAGATCTCTTTGGTCTGAAGATTTATGCTCCATGGGTTATGAGGCTCATCAAGCTCCACTCTGCAATATCCTATCAACCCTCAGCCCGCAACCACAGAATCTTCTTACCTGATGTGGACACCTCTGCTGAAGCAATTTATCCTGAGCCTGCCAAACAGCCATTAAGTCTTCAGAATGCAGAACACCAAAGCTTCACTCAGCATGATGAAGGTGTTGAAGCCATTTCTAGAGTCTATCCAATGGCTGGCACCACACGTGCCCCTGCATCAACTGAAGCCACTTACAGCACAGCTGCACAGAGACCCAAGAAACGCGCTCGTACACTCACTGACCGTGAACTTCTTGTGGCTCTGCACCAAAAGCAAGATAGGCATCACGACTGGCTCAAAAGGCAGATGCGCAGTATCATGCAAGACGTCAATCGCATCAGGAATCTGGCCACCAAGAATGCCTTTGTCGCACATGAAACCTGTCGACGCACTTGGAAAGGCCTCACGATGATGTGCACTGAAGCTGAACTGCAAGAG
Organism: Triticum monococcum; assembly: GCA_034509565.1. Classification (NCBI taxonomy): domain Eukaryota; kingdom Viridiplantae; phylum Streptophyta; class Magnoliopsida; order Poales; family Poaceae; genus Triticum; species Triticum monococcum. The sequence goes on along the minus strand of CM067846.1, from coordinate 244,925,472 downwards.
GATGGCTTCAAAGAAAGATTCAAGTTTGACTCCACACCCCCCAGGAGAGCTGTGTTGTGTGGAACTCCGTCGCTTGAAGAATCAGAGTTCTCTTCCTCTGCTGCCACAGTGACTGGAAAAATCATCGAGGAAGAAGACGACGCTACATCACCGCCACCTTCTTCAACGCGCGTCGTCACTGCACCAAGCTCGCCAGCTCCACCAAACGCCTCCACCGACCCTGCTGCGCCTGGGAACGCATAGAAAACTCTATGTTTTCAAACCTTTTTGGTTATCACTGACAAAAGGGGGAGAAGCATACGCTATTTTTAGTCTTCAAGCGGGTCAATAATAAGGGCGGGTGCTTTATTATATTTTGCTTCGTGCTTACAACTCTCGTTTTGCTACATTTGGTTCTTTGAGTTGTAACGCTTAAACTTGATGGTCGTCTGCTACTATGTTTGCCACTGTGTTTTTGCGAAGATAAATTCCGCATGTACGACAATAATTTCTGCACTTATATCATTTCACAGACGTCCATTTTCCATTATGCATACCATTATCTTCTTATATCTTTACATGGATGATGGATTGTCGTCATGAGTTGAAGTGGTTTCCCACAAATACAACCTGCTATGTGCATTCTCGCTCCAGAAGCAAATCACTTATATGCACATCCTCAGGGGGAGCCCTTGCAACTTATGAAGACAATTCCTTTACAATTTCACAAATTATATTCCCCGTTGAAAACTTCAACTAGTTTGTCATCAATCACCAAAAAGGGGGAGATTGTAAGTGCATCTAGTGCCACCCCTAGTTGGTTTTGGAGTATTGACGACAAACCTAGTTGAGGGACTAATGTGTTTGTGAGAATTGCAGGATAACACAGGTAGAAGTCCCTCATTGATTCGGTTTAGTTACCAGAGATGACCCCTAAAAATGTACGAAGACATTGAAGATAATGGTGGTTCATGAAGACATTCATGTCGAAGACAATGACATATGAAGACTCCCCATGAAGCCTTTGGAACTCGAAGACTTAGATCCTTCATAGTTTTATTTTATTCATGTTGTGTCATAGGAACCACCGTACTGTTAAGTGGGGTCCAAGAGAACCAGTCAGGATGACTGAAGTGATGCCTAATTCAAATCCTATGTCTTCGAGTGAAGACAATGAGAGAAAATCTTGTCCAGAGTCAGACAAGTCAGCTTTACTTGCAACCCAAGTAAAGTTGCCGTGAGAGTTCAAAACCCGACCGTTAGTACACGTGTCAGTTCCTTAGTGACCCAGGGTCATTTCGGAAAAATCAGGTCAGGGTTGCCAAGCGGCTATAAATAGTCCACCCCTACAACCATAAACGGTTGGCTGCTCAGATTTCAGTGCACGGCTTTTGTCGTTTGAGAGCAACCCACCTCGAAGCCTTTGAGAGAAAATCCTTAGTGAGGAGAAAAGCCCTAACCACCCAGAGCCAGAGTAATTGGGGATCACTTAAGTCTTCTTGTCTGAGTGATCTGAAGACTTATTACACTTGAGGACTGTGCATCCTCCAGACGGTTAGGCGTCGCCTTCTGAGCATCCAGGAGGAATTTTGGATTGCCGGTGAACGAAGTCTGTGAAGGTTTGGGAGTCTACCTTGAAGACTTACCAGGGTGATTGGGCGGGGTCTGTGTGACCTTAGCTCAAGGAGAAAACGGTGAGGACTGGGTGTCCTGAGCTGCGTGTTCAGGACTGGGTGTCCGGGACTGTGTGTCCTTTGGTTTAAATACCTAGCCGCTCCAACCAGACGTACAGTTGTCACAGCAACTGGAACTGGTCCAACATATCATTGTCTTCAACATGTCACTGGTTTCATCTTCGCCTCCCTTTACTTACCAGTACACATTGTGAAGCTATTGCATGCTTGCGTTATCTTCTGTCTGCACAACTTGACTGTATGATCTGTTTGGCTTCATAACTTCTTCCAACCTGATCCTCATTACACTGAAGCTATTTGTTACTGTGCTTTCACTATATTGTATACTTGACCATGGCTTGTGTTGTGTAATCTACCTTCCGCTGCATAGTGATAGGCATGTTCACTCTGTTTGTCTTCATAACTTCCACGTTTTGAAGACTTTCATAAAAATCGCCTATTCACCCCCCTCTAGTCGATATAACGCACTTTCACCCGGCAAGATCCTTGCCGGGAGACAGTTCTAGCAGCCCCGGCAAGACCCTTGCCGCGGCGACTCGTCCCGCGCCTACGGAGCAAATCACCCTTGAGTCCACTGCCCCCAAAGGGCAAGGATTCGAGAGACATCCCCGTGGCGGCATGCAGATCTTTGTGAAGACATTCAAGTTCAGATACGCACTAAGGAGACGACAACCCTTGGCGGGATCCCAGCCAAGGAAGACCACAAGGCCCCCGGCAAGCGCCTTGCCGGGGATGACAGCAGGCGCCTCAGCAAGACCCTTGCCAGGGCCCCGGCAAGGCCCTTGCCGAGGACACCTGCAGGGCGACCATCAAGCCCACGGAGACTAAACCTCCACCACCGCATGCATGCAGCTGCCGACCCTACCAGCTGGGCAGGCACCCACGTGGCGGCATGCAGATCTTCGTGAAGACCCACCACTGCGCCACCTCACCTGCTTGCCTACCTATATGGCATCACAGGCGTCGCTGGCCAGGGCGCGTGTCGACACAAGAAGGAGCCGCGACGGACGAGACAGGTTTCTCCCCCGTCCCCGATAAAGCAAGGACACCTAAGCAAGACGCATTAAATGCTCCTTGATATATGATGCGAGGGATAACCTCGCAGCACTGTACCCTTTCCACCTCCTGTGTGCCACTGTGGCAACCCCTTTTTTCTATAAAAGGAGGCCCGAGGCGACCAGAGGAAGGATTCGGCTTTTTGGAGCTCCTCACGCCCCACAGCTAGCTCAAGAACACAGATATACAATCCACCAAAGCAGGAGTAGGGTTTTACGCATCCTCGCGGCCCGAACCTGGATAAACGAACCATGTGCTATCTGTTTGATATGCTCTTCTCACGACCCCGCGCCCCGCTAACCACAATAGGGATTCTTGTGATCCCATAGGTGTCGTTCCCACTGACATCTCTGGCGCGCCAGCTAGGGGAAGCAGTTGTGAGAATCGGCTTTAGTAGTTAGCCTGGCACTCCTTCATCTTCGTGACCCTTGGAGAAGAAAGGAGGCCAAAAGATCGGCACTCGAGCGATTGCAAACAGAAGCTAAGTTGCACTGAACCCTTATTTGTTCTATCCTTCTTATATGAGGTTATTCCCCCCCGGAGATGTCACGCCTTTGTATGAGAAACCTGCACGCCAGGGGGCTCTCCCACGATCGGCAACGCCCTTGCCCTGTTTCGAGTCTGCTCAACAGCTCAAGCGGCTGCGTCGAGAATGGCAGACTAGCCTTCTGCGATCAACAACGCTCTTGATTCTGACTCGAGTCAAGCTCGACAGTTCGAGCGGCCGCGTTCAAAACGGAAAGGTGGCTCGTCCAGCAGCACGCATACCCAGCAGGCGCATGGGTATCTGTCCCTAAAACACCGCTAGGGACTTCTGCGCCGGCGAACCTACCCAATCGACGTAGGGCGCGCATACAAAGAGGAATTGAATAGGGAAATAATGTGCATGAAATTAAGAGTACTACAAAGTTATATTACATCACATCATTTTTGCGGTTCTAACTAAAGATGAAATCCAGGCGCTGGCCTTCCACCCTCTTGATTTCGTCGATGCTGCTGATGACGGGCTTGATGCGCTCCTTGAGCACCGTGAGGTCAGTACCATCCGGCAAGCTATCCATCGCGGCATCGAAGTCAAGGTCGGGATTCCAGTACGCCATCTTGGTGAGGACCTTGGTCATGTGTCACACCCTGCATTTTGTAACTCTTCTTTTGCTCTAATAAAGCATGAAAATTTGGACCAACAAAAACTTTTGCATTATTTGGCTTTTATTTGGAGTTGGTTTTCACTCTGTGCTTTTCAAGTGCTCCTTAAAGTCAACACAACTCCACCTTCTATACTTCATCTCCTTGCCCCAAACTTCTGCCCAATGATCATGCCATGTGTATAGTACAATATAGTATTTTCTTACAAAAATAATTTGGCCAAATGGTATTTTCAAAAATTAGTTTTCCAAAAACCCCTGAATTAAGATTTGTACTGCAAGTACTTAATTCAGGGCAGTAAAAATCTTTCAAAAAGTATATTTGAAACCTATTAGATATAGGATCCACATAAACCACAAAAATATAATTTTAAAAGTTATTTTCCTATTTTATTTAAAGGCTTTTTCTTAAGGCCAGCAATGGTCTTTAATAGGTTAAAATTATTTTAAGGGCCATTTACATTTGTGCCCCTAACTTGATCCCACTACTCAGATTTGCCCTTAATTTCGAAGGGTGCTGAAATTTGCCCCTCTGCCGTTAGGTGTCCTTATATAAATGCCCTTCTGCATACCATCCGGTCAAAGGGCTTTGACCGTCTCGAAAAAAATAGCAAAAAAATTCAAAAAAATCTAAAATTTTGTGGCATCAAAGATAGTTAGGTGCGCAAGGTGCGTGCCAATTTTCGCGATGTTTAGACATACCAGGAGCTCAGGGCAAAAGAAAACAATAAATCTATATGCCTATGAATAGTAAATTCAAATAAAATAGCAAACAAATTCAAAAAAATATGAAATTTTTTGGCATCCAAGCTGATCGGTTGCGCAAGGTGTGTGCAAAATTTTGTTATCAAATGGCATGCGAGGAGCTCTAGCAAAAAAAATGCAAAATAGTGTATTTTTTCAAAGTTTTTTCTGAGCCATATTTTGTTTTTTTTTCACGAGCTCCTACAATGTCCAAACACAATAAAATTTTGCACACAACTTGCGCAACCGATCAGCTTGGATGCCAAAAAATTTCATATTTTTTTGAATTTTTTTTGCTATTTTTTTGAATTTACTATTCACGGGCATACATATTTACTGTTTTTCCTTTGCCATGAGCTCCTAGAGTATCCAAACAACATGAAAATTTGCACGCACATTGCGCACTTGAGTATCCTAGATCCCACAAAATTTCAGATTTTTTTGATTTTTTTTGCTATTTTTTTCGAGACGGTCAAAGCCCTTTGACGCCCTTTGACCGGACGGTAACGGCGCAGAAGGGCATTTCTATAAGGGCAACTAATGGTGGAGGGGCAAATTTGAGCACCCTTCGAAATTAGGGGCAAATCTGAGTAGTGGGATCAAGTTAGGGGCATAGATGTAAATGTCCATTATTTTAATGTTTCAAAAATATTTGAGAAAATTTAGGGAAACTCAGTGGACATATATTTTCCATATATATGAGTTTAAACACATGGTCATGTTCAAAATATTGGACAAATCCTCCCAAAACCATTTCTGCCCATTTCAAGGATTTGAAATATTTCTACAGGAAATATTTCCATAAAAATCCAAGAAAATCCAGCAAGTCACAAATGCATATTGTGATGATCTTGCAAAGCCTCACTTCAATCAAGATCATTTTGGTCCACCAAAATGCCCCATAGCCCCTTCTGTTCAGAACCTAGTTTGAGCAAGTTTGTACTACCAACTTTCTCTCCCTAACCTCAACTTTTGTGAGCATGTTCACATGACAAAATGAGGCCACCACACCAAGTGGTGCATCAAGGAGAAGTGATTTTCTCAACTAGATCTACACAAGTCCATTTCTGCTAATTTCTAGGGTTTGCCAAAGTTACATTGGCAACGTTTCCCAAATGAGCTCAAATTTGGTGGCACACCCTATTTGTAAGTGTCATTCCATCCTGTTAAGTATCATGGAAATTGGAGTTCATTTGCTTGCCCAAACCATTATCAAACACCTTTTGACATTTTGCAAAAACCACTGTTTTGACCCCTTTCACTATTCTTGGTAAGCTCAACTTTTTACCAGAGCTTAATCTAGTCACCTTATACCTCCAGTAGCAATGCCAAGACCCCAGGTCAATTATTTTGGGGTGAAACCCTCACTTTCTCTCTCTGGACAGCCCCTGTACCCCTCTTCCTCACCTCCCTCCTCACCCCAGTGGCCATCCAGAGCATCCAATGCCCCTCCCCACTTGTTTACACCCTCCTAGAGCTGCCAGACATCAGTGGCCGTGCCCACAAGGCATATGATATGCCATGGCATGCCATTTGGGCGCTCTGGAGCGCGCTATAGTGCACTCCCGCACTATAGCCGCCCCCTTCCAACCGCCTCCGGCCACCTCGGGCCTCCCCCGCGCACCTGCCGATGCGCCTCGGCGTCCGTAGCACGCTACGCGATCGGCCCCCTCCTCTCTCCTCCTCCCCGCGCCTCTGCGCTAGCCAACAGAGGCCGCCCGAGCGCGCCAATGGTGCAGCTCACACGCGCGCGCCTCTGGCCCCCCTGCTCCCTCCCTCTCTTCTTTCACTCGCTCTGGACCGAACCCATGAGCACCCCAGACACGGCGCTAGCCCCTTCCGAGGCCCGTAGCGACGAGCACGGGGTCGCCGACGCATGAGCCCACGGTGGACCGCCGTTCGCCTATTTAAGGGCCTCCCCGAGCCCTTCTCTCCTCACCACTCGCTCTCTGCACCACAAAACCCTCCCCCTGCACCCCCAGTTCCTCTCTAGAGCTGCCCGAGCTCGAGATCGAGCTCGAGCTCCGCCGCTTCGGCTCGCCGGAGTTCGTAAGGTATAGGCCTCCCCCGCTCCTCCTCGGCCTTGATCTGGAACCCCTGTGTCCCTCTGATCCTTTCCCCCTTGTTTCCCCTCTCTGTAGCTGCCGGATATTGCCGGAGTCACCACCTCCCGAAGCTCCTCTGCTGCAGCCCCTCGTCGTCGGTGAACCAGGCACCCCCACCGGCCAAGTCCGCCACCCACCAACATGCGGCAGTCCCCTGAAGCCATCCCCGCACTCGCCGGAGCTCGCCGTGGCCTGCATCGTCACCGGTGAGCACCGCGGCCCCCCTGTCCACGGGTTAGTGATGACAGGTGGGCCCCGCCTGTCATCCTCTCCCTCGTTCCCGCGCCCCTCTCTCTCTCTGACCTGCGGGCCCGGGCCGTCAGGTTTAAAATGGGTGGGCAGGCGCGCGCGCTGTGCGCTGGCTCGGCTGGGTCGGCCCACTGGCTGGGCCTGCTGCGCTGCAGCTGTTCTGGCCCAGTAGGCACAATGCTTCTTCCCCTTTTTTTTCTGGAATCTTGCAAAAATTCCATAGGATAAAATATATGTCCAAATAAATTAATTCCAATTCCTAAATTCCCAAAATATTGCAACCTATTTAATGGTGCAACTTTCATTCAAATCCAACAAACTTTGCTTCACTGTAAATATTTAAATGTGATTTTAAGCATTTAAATATGCCTTTGTAAATCCATTTCTCCCATTCTGCTGCACCAAATCCAAAACTAGGAATTTTCCCCTTCTTAGTTTTCAACCTAGTATTTAACAAAAATGAGTTGACATTTTTCTAAGCACTTTGGTTTTTCTGTTTTATTATTGCCTTATTGTCTCGATATTATTTTGCGACTATAGATTGCGTTGTTGACGAAGGAGTTGGACCAGAAGACTTTGAAGACCCAGAAGACCTTGTTGAGCCAGGCAAGCAGCCCTTTGACCATGTCTATGAAACCCTTTTTATGCATTTCATATGGCACTTTATTATTGTTACATCGGAATCATGATGAGAGGGTAGCCACTTGGTGGGTTGCCTTCATTCCCTCCTTGTTGATACTTGCATTGTGCATGACCCTACCTCCTTATGAGTGTTATGCCGATGGGAATAGATAGAATGCTAAAGTAGTGCTACGGAAGAAGGGACGGGAAAATGCATGGTGATGGAGACAAGTACTTTCAAAGGACTTTTCAAAAACCCCGTCGGGTGCCACTTATGCCTGAGGGAGGCAATGAGATGGGTAACCACTTAATGACAAAGTGGTGTACCGAGGCAAGTGTGTGTGTTGTTTTTCGAAAACGGATTAGATTTAAGATTTGTCGACTGTCCCAACCTTACATGCGCAACCACTCTACCCTTATATGGGAAAGGGCATTATTGATTACTTAGGTCGATACTAGCTTGGAGCCCGCATTACTAGTGATGGGGGAGAGCTGGTGCTCTCTCTCGGGACGGGGTCATGCCAGGTAGGGCGAACATGACTGTTTTCACAGGGCACCGGATACACCGTTGTGTCCCGTCTCGGATGTCACGATCTCGAGTGAGTCTCGTATGATGTGCATCGTGAGGATACAAAACAACGATTGGACTCCTTGTTAGTGTCGTCTAGGGAAAGATAGTGATCGGGTGCTTACCCCGGGTACTTGAGGTACCGCGGGTCATGGATGACTCGGAAGTTCCCCGGATCTTGTGGGTAAGGTGTGCAACCTCTGCAGAGTGTAAAACTATTCGAATAGCCGTGTCCATGGTCAAGGACAGTTGGGCGGTGCTGCTTAAACTACGTCCACATGTGTTTCAAACCAGTGTGAGTGTTTCGTTAAGTGGGAAGAACTACTCGGGTCAAGTCAAAAGACTTGACATGATTATGTTGGGTTGGTGCCCACTCCTTTTATGTTGATACCACTACTTGGGTCAAGTCAAAGGACTTGACATGATTGAGTTGGGTTGGTGCCCACTCTATTTATGTTGATATCTGTAACCTGTCCTCATGGTTACTTGAATTCTCCTGATGCATGTCTTACGAGTTGTTGAACATGTCATTGTACTCAAAAACTAGCTTTCCGCAAAATTTACCTATATCATGCATTGTTGTACCTTGAACCAAAACATGGTTTGCTTGTGAATACATCAAAGTACTCATTGGCTTGCCACTGGTTATTTAATTGGCCAGGCATGGAAGAACAGGAGTTCGAAGAAGATTTGTTGAACATGTCATTGCACTCAAAAACTAGCTTTCCGCAAAATTTACCTATATCATGCATTGTTGTACCTTGAACCAAAACATGGGTTGCTTGTGAGTACATTCAAAGTACTCATTGGCTTGCCACTGGTTATTTAATTGGCCAGGCATGGAAGAACAGGAGTTCGAAGAAGAGTTCTTTGAAGGCGATCATGCGAACTAGGACGTTTCCCAGTCAGAATGCCTATAGGGTTAAGGCAGATGGCATGGGCTCTACTTATCGACGAAGATTTCCGCTGCTTATGTTTCATTTGATGTTCATCCCTTAAGGCTTTATCTATGTAAGACTTGACCATAATGGTCGTAATTTGTGTAAGACGCTATGTATGGATGTAAGACTCTTGTTATTCAGCTTCTGTGTGTTCAGTGAGCATTGATCTCTGGGATCACTGTACACGTGCATTCGGTGATCTCGACCTATGAGTCGGGGTCCCCACATCATGACCCCCCAGCAAAGTCGCCGGGCTTCCCCGACCAACGTGGCTGCTCTGCTGGTGTGAAGATAAGCCAAGGCTCCAAGGACGCCCTCGAAGAACTGGTTCAGCTTGGCATTGACGGTCCCGCTGCGCTCAGGGCCATACCTCACGTTTGGCATCCCCATGGTGGCCAACTGCGAGGTGACCCTGCCGGCGACGTCCTCCAGACGGCTGATCCCATCTATTCTCGCCTGCCACATATTCCTGGTGGGAGGCGGCCTCGTTCGCCCGCAGCTGCTTCTCCTCCTCCAGGCTCCTGGTCAAGGTATCCTCCCGAGCCATGCTCTCCGACAACATCTTCTCGAGATTCTCCAGCTTCATCTTGAGATCTCTGATGGAGTTTTGCGCTTCGGAAAGCTCCCCAGCCCTGCTGATGACCGCTCCTTGCGCCTCTACCAAGGCGATGTTGAGCGTGCTCTTCTCGTTGGACAGCTTGAGGGCCTGCTCCTTCAGCTCGTCCCGCTCCACCTCCAACTCCCTTACTTTGCCGGCATGGGCCAGAGCCTGGGCATCGAGTGCCTCCTTGTGCCTCTGCTCCAGCTCGCGAGTCTGCCGCGTGACAAGGGCCTCGAGCTCCTCATCCTTGCCACGGAGCGCTGCGGCAAGCTTCGCCTCACGCACAGTGAGGTCCTCTTCCTGGGAATCCAGTGCGGCTTGATGCTGGTTCCGAACGGCCTCGGCCGCGGCAGCCAAGTTCGCCGCCTTTTCCTGGGCCTTCTTGATGTCAGCCATCTTCATGGTGAGCTCGACATTGCTCTTGGCCAATTCCTCCTGAAAGGCCCTCTACTCCTCGCGAGTCTGGTGGAACCAGGTCTGCGTTTCACCAATACGTGCCATGAAATCCACCTCCTCCTAGTCAACCATTGCCGTCCTGGACTTAACCTTATCCAGACGAACACGGTAGAGTGCCTGGAGTTTTCGGAAGTTGGCCCCCATAGCGCGGAAAAGCTGCTCTTCTAGAGAACCATCACCGCCAACGCCCAGCTCATCGACAACCTCGAGCACGGTGGCGGCAAGCACCTCGCCCTCAAAGACTTCCCCTTCGGCGGGCGCTTGGGAACTTGATGCCCCTGGGAGATGGACGAAAAGATCGTCGCCCACCTTCAGATATCTACCAGGGCACGAGGTTGAGGAGGAGGGAGGCTGATCATCAACCACCTCTTCCTCGGCAGTGGCCTTGCCGGCTTCCCCGGCAGGCCCACCGTTGGCGCCCTCGGCAGAAGCCTCGCCAGTCGCCTTGGCGGCCAACGCAGCGGTGTCCTCGGCAGCATCCTTGGCGGCCTCATCAGCGGCGACCTCGTCAGCATCCCTAGCGGCCTCCTCAGCGGCAATCATGTCGGCCTCCGCCGCGGCATCCTCAGCAATATTCCCAACAACAGTATCCACGTCCTCCATACCTATTGAAGGAGGGCCTGGGTAGTAATGGGAGCATTGAAGCCAAGAAAAAGAATAAGGGAAAAACAGAGACGGAGGACAGGCGACTAACCAGTGCCAGGCTGTGAAGCAGAAGTCCCCTCCCCGCCAGCATTCGGCGCCATGGTAGAGTCACCAGCGCCCAAGTTCTCCTCTTCCTCCATGGGTGTGGGCTCCGTGCTTGATGCCCTTGCCTGGGACGTCCGTCACGGTGGCGTAGTCGATGGGGGTGGTGTGTTGGGGGTAGCCCTCTGTGGCTCCTCCTGCTGCCGCTCCCCTCCTACAAACCCGACAAGGTCAACAACATAGCATCGAACACCTACCACCTATCGATAAGAGGAGGGTGATGAACTTACGCTGGGGGCTGTGCTGGGGGCTGCTGTCCGGGTTGCTCAGCACCACCAGTGGCGACTTTGAAGCACTGGCCGGGGGCTGGCCGCCTGCCATGGCCTTGGCCCTCTTCACCCTCTGGGCCAACGTCTCTGCATCCCTGCAAAAGCAAAAACGGATCAAGATAAGTGGCTTAATTCAGGGTAATGGAAATGGCAGTAAGGGACGGAGTACTTACTCCTCACCCATCTCCTCTTCCTCCACCACTTTCCTTTTCCTCTTCGGGCTGAGAGGCCCGAGAACAAAAGCGACCTCCGTGTCAACATCCGAGTCGACATCTGCCAGAGGAGGCGAAGACGGCGGGGTTTGTGCGCGCCCAGATGAGGAAGGGGCTGTTGTCTTCTTCTTCTCAGCGGCCTTCGTCAGCCTCTTGGCTGCCGTGGCCCTCGTGTGACACCCAGACCCCTCCAGGGTCAATTGAGGCTGCGAAGCCCTGCCGGGCCGAACCAGCTCGCCGGAGCCAGCCCGCCGCAGCACTCGCCATCTTCCCCTGGTTGGCGTCGAGCCCGCCGCCACAATCTCCTCCTCCGACGACTCGTCGGCCGCGTCTTCGACAAGCGGAGCTCCAGTGTCAGCGCTGCTGACCTCCTTGGTGGCTGCCACCCACCGGGTGAGCTGCTCTTCCTCCGCAGCCGTTGCGGCCTTGTCCTCCACGCCCCCGGCACTGCCGGCCTCCATGGCGAGCTGTGCCTCCCTCGCCCTAGTGGCGATGTAGTCCAGCTCTGCCTGGGTGGTGTCCATAACAAGCCACCGCTCGGCGTCAGCATTGACATGTACCTCAATCAGGGTGTCAAAGAATTGCTGCACATCCGTGTCCTTCGGCTCCTTCTAGCTTGGGACAGGGCCATGCGCCTTACAGTCTGGCATCATGGCGATGATCTCGGACCGACGTGAATTGTTGCACAACGGGACAACCCCCGCTGGCAGCTTGAAAAACGGCCCCTTGAGGGCCTTGCCAACCTTTGCAGCAGCCCTCGCGGCCTTGCCGGTCCGTTCGACCTCGCCATCGTGACCCACATCAATCTAGAGAAGCCGCTGGCAGAAGTGGGCATGCGCCATCACTGTGAAGTTGTGATCGAGTACGGGGCGGAGTTGTATAATGTCAGCCAGATTCGTAAAGAGCCAAGCTGGCCTCCCCTTGTTGTGCAATGGGGCGATCCGGCGGTGAATGAAGTCCGCCCCGATCATCTCAAGGGTGAGTCCGGAAGAAATCGGAGAAAGGGGGGCATAACCCGCAAGAAAGATAATCGACGAAAAAGGGATACCGATTCGGAGCAGGATTGGCGCAAGTAGTAGGAATGACGTGCGTCGCCGGGTGTCCCAAATTCTCTCCCCCCGTCTTCGCTCCCCATAGGGGTCTTAAGGAGGCCCGGAGCTCATGAACATCAACCGTGGAGGGGAAGAAAAAGGCGAACTTCGTCCGGTCCCCCGACAGCGCGCTCTTCGGCGGCTCCAGAGTCCCAGCGCCCTTAGCCACCCCCTTGCCCTTGACGGATTTGGGCGCCATGGCGGCCAGGAAGTTTAGAGGGCCGAGGAAGGGGGATGGCGAAGCAACGACGGCAGGTGACAGCGGAAGCTTAGGAAGGAAGGAAGAGAGGAAACGGCGGCTCTGAGATTGGAAAAGGCACGAGGAAAGAGGAGAAAGTGTCACACCCTAGCTAGGTTATGCATTAGAGTGTGCATCATGTCTACTTTCATCAGAAATGGAAATGGGGAAAGCAGAACCCCCAGCACCCCCCCCTGAAATCAACTAGGGTTTACTAAAAATAAACTCAATGAACCTGAAATGCCCTTCAGATATGTTCACCCTCTTTGCCTTGGGTTAGAACCCTTGGGAAAAATGGTGCATATATTTTTAGGTCAACAAAAGGGGCATTGACTTAATTCATAAATATTTGAATTTGGGCATTTAAATACTATTAAATAATTCAAATGCTCAAATAATGTTGGAATTATTTCTGGGCCACTGAAATATTTCAGAAAGTGTCCATAAATATTTTCAGGATTTTATGAAATGATTTAGTATTTAAACTAAATCAAAACAGAATAGCAAAAATAGAAAATAAAATAAATTAGAGAGAAAGAACAGAGGCTCACCTGGACTTACCTGCCGGCCCAGCACTGTAGCTGGACGGCCCAGCCCACCAGGCGACGCCAGTCGTCCCCTAGCTGCTGCCAGGAGGACGCCGGGCGTGTGCCCGCGGTGCGCCGGCACGCGCGCGGCCACCGACGGCCACCTCCTGCTTGCCGCGCCTCCCCTCGACGCCTGGACGTCGCTGTGGACGCCACGCACCCCCTGGCCCCCTCATATCACTCTCCCTCCTCCTCTGTCCTCTCCTCGCAGCACACCCGAGCGCCGCCGTCGCCACCGCACGCTGTAGCCGCAGCCACCGTGCTCCCCTCGCCTCGTTGTGGTGTCCAAAAGCTCCGCCTCCTCCCTCTGAAACTCTCCGCCGAGCCACAAGACGCCGGACGCCCTGTGGAACCGCCGTTGCCATCATCCTCCTCCTCGGGCGCCGCCGACCGCCGACTTCGATTCGCCATCGTCAACGCCTCCCCGAGCCCACTGGCCTGCTCAGCAACTCCGCCGTGAGCTCCCCTTCCTCCTCCCCCTAGCCCCGTAGCTCGAGCGCCCCCCTAGCCCTGCCGGCCACCTTGGCCGAGAACTCGGCTCCGCCGTTCATGGCGCCGCCATGGCCAGGGGCCAAGCCAGCCGCAACCGAGCCCGTCGTCGTGTTCCGGGTGACGCCAGGAGCCTGTAGAACCTATCCGCATGCCTCCCCGTGCCTTATAGCCTCGAACCCGAGCTCGCCCGAACTCCGGCCGCCGCCTCGAGCCTGATTCCGGCGAGCTCCGGCCGCCCCGCAGCCTCCCGCGTGTTCCACTGGATTCGCGCGAGTCTGGGCATCGTGTAGATGAGCTCCACCGCCCGAATGGTCGCCGGAGGGGCGATCCCGAGCCCCTCCGCCGTATCTGGCTCGCCGGCGTCAAGCCGCCGACGGGTGTTGACCCCGCTGACCAGGAGGTTTGACCTCCCGTGGGTCGCTGACATGTGGGGCCCGGCCCTATTAATCTTTAGTTAGGATTAATTTAAAACTAATTTAACCCTTCTAATTAAATTGGTCACTGACGCGTGGGCCCAACCCCATTAACCAAGCCAGTTTAGTTTTAATTTAATTAGGATTAGCTACAGACACTGACGTGTGGACCCCACACGTCAGGTTTGACTGGGTCAGCCACCTTTGACCTGCTGACGCAATGCTGTTGTCATGCTGACGCAATATATCTTTCTGGAATTAAAATAACTCAGGAAATTCCAGAAAATACCCAAAACTTCAAAAATTCATAGGAATTCAACCATAACTCCAAATGAGACAAATTATATATGTAAAATTATCAGAAAAATTCAAGGAATCCATCTGTACCATTTTCATGCATGTTTGAACAATGTTTGTCCCCTGTTTTGGACAAAACAAATAAAGGGCATTTAAATAATCATATATGGGGTTGGAATTTGAATCTTGTACTCAAACCAACTCCATTTAAATTATAGCTAGTTGCATTAGCTCAAGACACATCCATATTGCCATGTCATAGCATGCATCATATTGTTGCATATCGTCATGTGTTGATTGTGCTCGGTTGTGTTCTTCGTGGTAGGTTCTGCCTCCGAGGATATTCACGAGTATCCAACTGAAGGGCAGTATCCCGTCACCACTCCATCAGGCAAGCAACCATTGATCATTCCGATACAACCCATGTTCTCGCTCCTGCTCTTGTTTACTGCATTAAGACAACACGATTCAAACTGCTGTGTGCTACGGTAGTTGAACCCTTATCCTCTGCATGACCTGTCATTGCCACAGTAACTAGATGAAACCCACTAGCATGTGTAGGAGTTGATTGAGCCATGTTTTGTGATTCCTACCTTGCTATGCCTGCTATGCTTAGAGTTGTGTCAGGTCTGGTTCATCTGGGTGATGGGCTAGAGTGAAATGCTCGTGCCAGTAATATGAGGGATGTGTTGAACATGTTTTGGTAAAGGTATCGATGAGAGGCCATGTAGGAGTACATGGTGGGTTGTTTCATTGAGGCCGTCCATAAGAACCGAGATCTGAATGTGTGATTTAAGATGCAGTTACTACCGTACATTGGGCCCGAAACAAATGGACCCTCTCGGCTTCTTAGCCACCCTAGTACTCTGTCCAGGAGTTGCAAATAGTTTCTGGTGCTTGTAGGATATGTGTTGGCGGCCGTGCGTAGCGCTGACCCTAGGGGTGGGCTATGTTGCGGTAGATACACCGTGGCACGGTGTACCGAGTCACCCGTTTGGTGTCTCGGGAACCCTGTTCACATCGTTCGGGGCCGTATGTGGAAACCTCGGCCGGACTCCCTGCGGATGGAACCTGGATAGGTGATAACCTGGACTAGGGGCTTAGGTGTTTAGGTAGGCCGTGGCCGACACCCTCGCTGGGCTTCCGCTTGAAGGTTGCCGAGTACATGTCGTGTAGACGGCGGTAAGCGGTGAAAGCGTGTATGACGAAGTACACCCCTGCAGGGTATAAAACTATTCGAATAGCCGCGTCCACGGTAAAGGACTACTTGATTGCATATACAGTTCATAGACAAGTTAATGGATACTACTAAAAGACTCAAGATAAGTGTGAGTACCGGGGATGGCCCCCCCCCTCACAGGATACGAGGGAGGATCCTCGGTGGAGTATTGTGATGGTGAGTAGTGGACTCGTGTGCGAAAACTATTTTGCTAAAAGATTCCGTAGGATAGCTTAGCCAAGAGTCAAAGCTGGCTTGCTGCATAAACCCCACCACCTTCTTGAGAATGAGCATGTACAGTAGGTTCTGATGTAAGACTTGCTGAGTACCTTTGTACTCATGTTTGCTTATTTATTGTTTTCAGACGACAACACTGCCCCCTCCGATGGGTTTTACGTAGATCTTGACGTCGACGAGTGACTAGACACCCAGGTGGTGATCCAGGCCATGGAGGGCCTATGTAGATAGACAGGCTTCGAGAAGCCTTCTTTCTTCCTAGAGTCTGTACTCAGACTAGTTGCTTCCGCATGTGCTTGTATGACTGTATGACTTGAGTGTCGGGTCATGTGACCCCTACCTGTATGGATATGTTATGTATGGCTCCCTGGAGCCTTTAAATAAAGTACTTGAGTTGTACAGTTTTGTTGTGATGCCATGTTGTATGTACCCATATCGAGCATATTGTATGTATGTTTGAAATGCTTGGTATGAGTGGGATCCGACAATCTAGTTGTTTGCCCTTCGCAGCCTTTCTTATGGGGAAATGTAGTCTAGTGCTCCTCGAGCCATAGTAGTCCGCTACAGCCCGGTTCACCGGAGTCCTGCTAGCCCAGCACTACTGTTCAGGACACTTGACTGGCCAGCATGTGTTTCACTTCGTCCCTATGTCTGTCCCTTCGGGGAAATGTCACGCGGTGATCTCCGGAGTCCTGTCTAGCCTGCTACAGCCCGGGATTCCCCCCGGAGTCCTGCTAGCCCAGTGCTACAGCCCGGAATCACTCGTTGATGACCGACATGTTCGTTGTGATTCATGTATGCCTGTCTCCATAGGTCGGTGCCGTTTTGGGTTCACGACTAGCCATGTCGGCCCGGGTTCTCGGTCATATGGATGCTAGCGACATTGTCATATACGTGAGCCAAAAGGCGCAAACGGTCCCGGGCCATGGTAAGGCGACACCCGTGGGATACCGTGCGTGAGGCCGCAAAGTGATATGAGGTGTTACCGGCTAGATCGATGTGGCTTAGAATCGGGGTCCTGACAGCGTTGGCATCAGAGCCGGACTGCCTGTAGGTTCGTTCAGCCAAACTGGTCGATGTCGAGTCTAGAAATGCTTTAGTTATATGTAAGGGAATTGATTGTGGGAGGGAACGTAAGGTTCTTTTACTTCTTTACCCTATGCTTCTGATCTGAGTCATTCTCTTCTCATTCAACGTGGGTTAAGGACTAGGCTCTCTTCTTCTATCAGGTTCACGTGTTACTAATCCGTAGTAGCTCATAGGATTATTGCTATGAGTTTCCGTCCAGTTTCTACTATTTTAGTACGTGGCTATTTGAATCAGAACCTTGATATGATGCTGTTGAGCGGTATTGTGAACTGTTGTGGATGTCTCAAATCTTTTTCTGAGCATTTACAGCCGTTATGCTACCCAATTTTCCCTAGGAATTCTGATGTCTTTGTCTTGTGGCTATGCTTTCAGATGGCCAACCAGTCTCAAAACCAAGTGGTTCGCCTGACCAGGTGCCTCGACGTGCCCGGTCATACTGCTATGTTGGTCCGGGTCATGATCGAGACAGGATACCGTTGGTATCCCGAATACACTGTTGAAGAGCAGTTCCGCGACTTTAATCAAAGCCAGTATTTATGCACCGTCAGGATATTTCCTTCCTATCCTGGATCTACCGAGCCCCTTCACTGTTCCTATGGACTCGGAGTTACCATTGAGATGGCTGTGCAGGATGCTGCCTATTCCATGATGACCATCTTGCGAGTCCGGACTGGCCTGCTTCGGAACACTGACTTCCGTTACATGCCAGCTTCACTTCCGGGAGCGCAGGGGTATCTTCAGGCTATCTATGCTGACTCCACTCAGGAAGACTCATTAACTCGTACCACCGCTGAGATGCTCGAAGATAAGGACCGAGAGAATCGGGCCTTGAGGCTGGAGCTCTTCAATACCCGTGCTGATCATTGGGCCACATTGACTCGGTTTGCACCCGCGGTGCAAGCTGGATGTATGGATACCAGGGATCTGTATCCTGTGAGAGCAGCTCTGCCAGACATGGTGGATTGGCGTGATGTGGGAGGCATCACCCCACCCCTTGGTCCCCGCAGGCCACCGTTTGTTGGTCCAAGACCTTATCCTAGCCCCTATGGTCCACAGGCTCCTCAGGACCGTCTGTTTCTGGATGATCACGTTGAACTTCCAGGCTATGGAGGTGACTTCTATGAGGACTACTACGGAGCTATCTGAGTTAGTAGTAGTACCACTAGTATTGTAGTAGTTGTATCTCCACTGTCCTGTGTGACTTGTGGAATACGACTTGGTGTGTAATCGATTCCGGAGGTGTAGACAAATAATGTATAGGGACTCGGAATGCCTCCGATGAGATGTAACGTCTACCTTCATAGTTGTACTGTAGCATGGGCTTGTACTAAACTATGTATGACGAGTATGACCGTTGGTGTATATATGGCAGTTTTATATTACCATGGCATACGAATGAGCATCTCTGCATTCCGCGTTATCCTTTACATTCTGCACTTCCCTGTTAAGTTTGAGCCATCCTTGTCTAAACCGTTGTCTTGTTTCCTTCTAGGATGGTCAACACCCGTGGAAACCCTGCTGCCCCGGAGCAGGGGGAAGCCAATGCAGCTAGAGGTGAAAATTTGCCTCACCCGCCTTCCCTGGCCGAAGTGATGCTGGAGGCGGAAAGGAACAAGCGTGAGACCAACCGCCTGTTGGAGCGGATTGAGCAGAACACTGCACGCCACCCACGAAATGCCTTGGTGTCAATCAACGACTTTATCAAGCTGTACCCACCAAAGTTTAACCATTCCGTCGAGCCCCTCGACGCGGATGACTGGCTTCGCAGCATTACCCACAAGCTACGTTCTGCCAACGTAGCTGAAGCCGACAAGGTTACCTATGCTGCTTATCATCTTGAGGGCCCCGCTAGCCATTGGTGGGAAAACTACGAAGCTATGCGCCCGGTCGGCCAAATCACTACCTGGGCTGAGTTCAGCGAGGCTTTCCGTGAGCATCACATTCCGGAAGGTCTCATGGATCACAAGAGGGAGGAGTTCTGCAACTTCACCCAAGGAAGGCTGACTGTGGATGCATATAGCCGAGAATTTGGGAACCTGGCACGCTATGCTCCTGAAGAGGTTTCTACTGACGCCAAGAAGCAGGCAAGGTTCCGTAAGGGACTTAGCCCTGAGCTTCGCCGCGATCTCCGTCTGCACGAGTGCACATCCTTCCAGAAGTTGGTCAATAAAGCTATCAGTGCTGAGACAGGCCAGATTGATTATGACGCTGCACGCAAGCATTCTCGTGATTTTGGGTCTTCATCCGGCTCTGGAGCTCAGAAGCGCCGGGTGTGGATTCCAAGCACCGCACTGCCACCCAGATTCACCCCGAGGCCATCCTTTGAGGTGCCTCGTCCCAACCAGCAAATTGCACCATCCAAGCCCTATGGTGGCCCCGCTGCTAATGTTGCTCCACGCCCCACTGTGGTAACATGCTTCAAGTGTGGAGAACCGGGTCACTATAGTCGAGAGTGTCCCCAGAACAACCCCAATCAAGCTGGAAAGTCCGTTGGCCGTGGTAAGCCCGCGGGAAAGACTTTCTACGCCAAGCCGACCACTACTGCACGTGGCCATGTCAACTACGTCTCAGCCGAAGAGGCTCATGAGGATCCCAACGTCGTCCTTGGTACGCTCCTTGTTAACTGCCATCCGGCATCTGTTCTTTTCGATACTGGAGCATCTCATTCATTCATATCCGAGAATTATGCTCGGTTGCATAACACGACATTCTGTGACATGCCCACTTCCATGGTAATTCAAACTCCGGGTTCCAAATGGCAAACTTCTAGGGTAAGCCATGGGAACGAAATTCTTGTCGATAGGCTTGCCTTCCTTGCATCTTTAATAGCTCTCAAGTCCTCCGACATAAACATCATCTTGGGTATGGACTGGATGTCGGCTCATTATGCCAAGATCGATTGTGCCACTAGAACCGTTCAACTTACTCATCCCTCGGGCAAGACAGTTAATGTCTTAACTCGAGTGGCCAAGCGCCAATTTTACTCTCTCAATGCCAACCCTCTTCCAGACCTTGAGGACGTTCCGGTAGTCCGAGACTTCCTGGATGTGTTTCCGGAAGAACTGCCAGGTGTTCCACCTGACCGGGATGTCGAGTTTGTGATAGACCTTGTTCCAGGAACCGTTCCAGTTGCTAGAAGACCCTACAAGATGGCACCCTTAGAACTAGCCGAGCTTAAGAACCAACTCGATGAGTCCTTGAACAAAGGGTTCATCCGTCCTAGCTCCTCTCCTTGGGCTTGTCCCGTCCTCTTCGTCAAGAAGAAGGATGGAACGGATCGAATGGTTGTGGATTACCGACCTGTCAATCTGGTCACCATCAAGAACAAATACCCGCTTCCCAGGATCAACGACCTGTATGATCAGCTCGCTGGATCCTCAGTCTTCTCCAAGATGGATTTGAGGTTGGGCTACCATCAAATCAAAATCAGAAACGGGGACATTCCCAAAACGGCTTTTGTCACTCGTTATGGCCAATACGAGTACACCGTCATGTCCTTCGGTTTAACCAATGCTCCGGCCACTTTCTCCCGGTTAATGAACTCAGTTTTCATGGAGTACTTGGACAAATTCGTCGTAGTATACCTCGATGACATACTCATCTACTCCAAAAATGAAGAGGAACATGCCGAACATCTAAGGCTGGTATTGATGAAACTTCGAGAGCATCGCCTTTATGCCAAATTCTCCAAGTGTGAATTTTGGTTGTCAGAAGTGACCTATCTAGGCCATGTAATCTCTGGTAAGGGTATTGCTGTCAATCCCGAGCGAGTTCAAGCCGTCCTTGATTGGACTCCACCTGTTTCGGTCAAGCAAGTTCGGAGTTTCCTTGGCCTAGCGAGCTATTGCCGCCGCTTCGTCGAGAATTTCTCCAAGGTTGCTAAACCTCTAACTGAACTCCTCAAGAAAGATAAAAAGTTCGAGTGGACTCCACAGTGCGAGTTCAGTTTTCAGGAACTGAAAAGACGCCTGACATCTGCTCCCGTACTGGTACCACCAGATTTCTCCAAGGACTTTATTATCTATTGCGACGCCTCGCGACAAGGACTAGGTTGCATACTCATGCAAGATCGTCAGGTAATTGCCTATGCCTCGCGGCAATTACACCCACATGAGGAAAATTATCCCACACATGATCTAGAGCTTGCAGCTGTAGTCCATGCACTCAAAACCTGGCGACATTACCTCCTCGGTAATCGTTGCGAGATCTTCACCGATCACCAAAGCTTGAAATATATCTTCACCCAACCAGATTTGAATCTCAGGCAGAGACGTTGGGTTGAGTTGATCTCGGATTACGACTTAGGAATAACTTACACCCCTGGCAAGGCCAATGTCATGGCCGATGCATTAAGTCGTAAGTCCTATTGTAACAACCTGATGTTACAACAAAGTCAACCACTTCTCCATGAGGAATTTCGCAAGCTTAATCTTCACATTGTTCCTCAAGGATTCCTATCCACCCTGGTAGCGGAACCTACCCTTACGGATCAGGTCATCAAGGCGCAGAAGATAGATCCGGGAATTTCCCGTATCAAGAGAAACGTTAGAAAAGGAGTCGTGAATTGTTTCTCCATTGATGACCAAGGTGTTGTATACTTTGGGAATCGCCTAGTGGTTCCGAAGGCGCGAAACCTGAGGCGACTGATCCTTAAGGAAGCTCATGAATCCCCTCTCACCATTCATCCCGGTAGTACTAAAATGTATCAAGACCTACGCCAGAGGTTTTTGTGGACTAGGATGAAGAGGGAAATTGCTCAATACATTGCTAATTGCCACGTTTGTCGTCGTGTTAAAGCAGAGCATCAACGGCCTGCTGGCACCCTTCAACCTTTGGCTATTCCTGAATGGAAATGGGACAAAATCAGTATGGATTTCATCACTGGGTTTCCCAGGACCAAGAGGGGAAATAATGCCATCTTCGTCGTGATCGACCGTCTTTCCAAAGTAGCCCATTTTCTACCTGTTCGAGAGAGTATCACCGCTAGCCAGCTAGCTGACTTATACATCTCCCGAATAGTGTCTCTTCATGGTGTCCCATTGGAAATTAACTCAGACCGTGGAAGTCTCTTCACCTCTCGATTTTGGGAAAGTTTCCAAAATGCTATGGGAACTCATCTCTCCTTTAGCACCGCCTTCCATCCTCAATCAAGTGGTCAAGTAGAGCGAGTAAATCAAATTCTGGAGGATATGCTCCGAGCTTCTGTTATCTCGTTCGGAATGAGTTGGGAGAAATGCCTTCCATTCGCGGAGTTTGCCTATAACAATAGCTATCAAGCTAGTTTGGGCAAGGCTCCCTTCGAAGTTCTCTATGGACAAAAATGTTGAACGCCTCTTAACTGGTCAGAAACCGGGGAAAGACAACTCTTTGGCCCGGATATGATTCAAGAAGCAGAAGAGCAGGTTCGCGTTATTCGTGAGAAATTGAAAACGGCCCAATCTCGCCAAAAGAGTCAATATGATCGTAAGCATAAGCCTATGACATTTGAAATTGACAAGAAAGCTTACCTTCGGGTTACCCCGTTAAAAGGAACCCATCGCTTCGGTATCAAAGGCAAATTGGCTCCTCGTTACATTGGACCCTTTCGCATTATT
Source organism: Triticum monococcum (assembly GCA_034509565.1). Classification (NCBI taxonomy): domain Eukaryota; kingdom Viridiplantae; phylum Streptophyta; class Magnoliopsida; order Poales; family Poaceae; genus Triticum; species Triticum monococcum. Next base: position 244,902,828 of record CM067846.1, on the reverse strand, counting down.
GCCAAACGAGGAGAAGTTTCCTACCAACTGGAACTACCTCCGCATCTTTCCAGAGTTCACGACGTCTTCCACGTTTCGCAACTCAGGCGTTGCTTCGCGGATCCTATCCGTGGAGTGGACCACGAAACGCTTGATTTACAAGATAACCTTTCTTATCGGGAATACCCCGTTCGTATCCTTGATCAAGCCGAGCGTACCACTCGACGTCATAATATCAAGTTTCTCAAGGTTCAATGGTCACACCATTCCGAGGAAGAAGCCACTTGGGAAAGGGAGGATCGTCTTCGACTCGAGTACCCCGCCTTCTTCCCAGATGATCCTAAATCTCGGGACGAGATTCTATTGAGTGGGGGTGAGTTGTCACACCCTAGCTAGGTTATGCATTAGAGTGTGCATCATGTCTACTTTCATCAGAAATGGAAATGGGGAAAGCAGAACCCCCAGCACCCCCCCCCCTGAAATCAACTAGGGTTTACTAAAAATAAACTCAATGAACCTGAAATGCCCTTCAGATATGTTCACCCTCTTTGCCTTGGGTTAGAACCCTTGGGAAAAATGGTGCATATATTTTTAGGTCAACAAAAGGGGCATTGACTTAATTCATAAATATTTGAATTTGGGCATTTAAATACTATTAAATAATTCAAATGCTCAAATAATGTTGGAATTATTTCTGGGCCACTGAAATATTTCAGAAAGTGTCCATAAATATTTTCAGGATTTTATGAAATGATTTAGTATTTAAACTAAATCAAAACAGAATAGCAAAAATAGAAAATAAAATAAATTAGAGAGAAAGAACAGAGGCTCACCTGGACTTACCTGCCGGCCCAGCACTGTAGCTGGACGGCCCAGCCCACCAGGCGACGCCAGTCGTCCCCTAGCTGCTGCCAGGAGGACGCCGGGCATGTGCCCGCGGTGCGCCGGCACGCGCGCGGCCACCGACGGCCACCTCCTGCTTGCCGCGCCTCCCCTCGACGCCTGGACGTCGCTGTGGACGCCACGCACCCCCTGGCCCCCTCATATCACTCTCCCTCCTCCTCTGTCCTCTCCTCGCAGCACACCCGAGCGCCGCCGTCGCCACCGCACGCTGTAGCCGCAGCCACCGTGCTCCCCTCGCCTCGTTGTGGTGTCCAAAAGCTCCGCCTCCTCCCTCTGAAGCTCTCCACCGAGCCACAAGACGCCGGACGCCCTGTGGAACCGCCGTTGCCATCATCCTCCTCCTCGGGCGCCGCCGACCGCCGACTTCGATTCGCCATCGTCAACGCCTCCCCGAGCCCACTGGCCTGCTCAGCAACTCCGCCGTGAGCTCCCCTTCCTCCTCCCCCTAGCCCCGTAGCTCGAGCGCCCCCCTAGCCCTGCCGGCCACCTTGGCCGAGAACTCGGCTCCGCCGTTCATGGCGCCGCCGTGGCCAGGGGCCAAGCCAGCCGCAACCGAGCCCGTCGTCGTGTTCCGGGTGACGCCAGGAGCCTGTAGAACCTATCCGCATGCCTCCCCGTGCCTTATAGCCTCGAACCCGAGCTCGCCCGAACTCCGGCCGCCGCCTCGAGCCTGATTCCGGCGAGCTCCGGCCGCCCCGCAGCCTCCCGCGTGTTCCACTGGATTCGCGCGAGTCTGGGCATCGTGTAGATGAGCTCCACCGCCCGAATGGTCGCCGGAGCGGCGATCCCGAGCCCCTCCGCCGTGTCTGGCTCACCGGCGTCAAGCCGCCGACGGGTGTTGACCCCGCTGACCAGGAGGTTTGACCTCCCGTGGGTCGCTGACATGTGGGGCCCGGCCCTATTAATCTTTAGTTAGGATTAATTTAAAACTAATTTAACCCTTCTAATTAAATGGGTCACTAACGCGTGGGCCCAACCCCATTAACCAAGCCAGTTTAGTTTTAATTTAATTAGGATTAGCTACAGACACTGACGTCTGGACCCCACATGTCAGGTTTGACTGGGTCAGCCACCTTTGACCTGCTGACGCAATGCTGTTGTCATGCTGACGCAATATATCTTTCTGGAATTAAAATAACTCAGGAAATTCCAGAAAATACCCAAAACTTCAAAAATTCATAGAAATTCAACCATAACTCCAAATGAGACAAATTATATATGTAAAATTATCAGAAAAATTCAAGGAATCCATCTGTACCATTTTCATGCATGTTTGAACAATGTTTGTCCCCTGTTTTGGACAAAACAAATAAAGGGCATTTAAATAATCATATATGGGGTTGGAATTTGAATCTTGTACTCAAACCAACTCCATTTAAATTATAGCTAGTTGCATTAGCTCAAGACACATCCATATTGCCATGTCATAGCATGCATCATATTGTTGCATATCGTCATGTGTTGATTGTGCTCGGTTGTGTTCTTCGTGGTAGGTTCTGCCTCCAAGGATATTCACGAGTATCCAACTGAAGGGCAGTATCCCGTCACCACTCCATCAGGCAAGCAACCATTGATCATTCCAATACAACCCATGTTCTCGCTCCTGCTCTTGTTTACTGCATTAAGACAACACGATTCAAACTGCTGTGTGCTACGGTAGTTGAACCCTTATCCTCTGCATGACCTGTCATTGCCACAGTAACTAGATGAAACCCACTAGCATGTGTAGGAGTTGATTGAGCCATGTTTTGTGATTCCTACCTTGCTATGCCTGCTATGCTTAGAGTTGTGTCAGGTCTGGTTCATCTGGGTGATGGGCTAGAGTGAAATGCTCGTGCCAGTAATATGAGGGATGTGTTGAACATGTTTTGGTAAAGGTATCGATGAGAGGCCATGTAGGAGTACATGGTGGGTTGTTTCATTGAGGCCGTCCATAAGAACCGAGATCTGAATGTGTGATTTAAGATGCAGTTACTATCGTACATTGGGCCCGAAACAAATGGACCCTCTCGGCTTCTTAGCCACCCTAGTACTCTGTCCAGGAGTTGCAAATAGTTTCTGGTGCTTGTAGGATATGTGTTGGCGGCCGTGCGTAGCGCTGACCCTAGGGGTGGGCTATGTTGCGGTAGATACACCGTGGCACGGTGTATCGAGTCACCCGTTTGGTGTCTCGGGAACCCTGTTCACATCGTTCGGGGCCGTATGTGGAAACCTCGGCCGGACTCCCTGCGGATGGAACCTGGATAGGCGATAACCTGGACTAGGGGCTTAGGTGTTTAGGTAGGCCGTGGCCGACACCCTCGCTGGGCTTCCGCTTGAAGGTTGCCGAGTACATGTCGTGTAGACGGCGGTAAGCGGTGAAAGCGTGTATGACGAAGTACACCCCTGCAGGGTATAAAACTATTCGAATAGCCGCATCCACGGTAAAGGACTACTTGATTGCATATACAGTTCATAGACAAGTTAATGGATACTACTAAAAGACTCAAGATAAGTGTGAGTACCGGGGATGGCCCCCCCCCCCTCACAGGATACGAGGGAGGATCCTCGGTGGAGTATTGTGATGGTGAGTAGTGGACTCGTGTGCGAAAACTATTTTGCTAAAAGATTCCGTAGGATAGCTTAGCCAAGAGTCAAAGCTGGCTTGCTGCATAAACCCCACCACCTTCTTGAGAATGAGCATGTACAGTAGGTTCTGAGGTAAGACTTGCTGAGTACCTTTGTACTCATGTTTGCTTATTTATTGTTTTCAGACGACAACACTGCCCCCTCCGATGGGTTTTACGTAGATCTTGACGTCGATGAGTGACTAGACACCCAGGTGGTGATCCAGGCCATGGAGGGCCTATGTAGATAGACAGGCTTCGAGAAGCCTTCTTTCTTCCTAGAGTCTGTACTCAGACTAGTTGCTTCCGCATGTGCTTGTATGACTGTATGACTTGAGTGTCGGGTCATGTGACCCCTACCTGTATGGATATGTTATGTATGGCTCCCTGGAGCCTTTAAATAAAGTACTTGAGTTGTAGAGTTTTGTTGTGATGCCATGTTGTATGTACCCATATCGAGCATATTGTATGTATGTTTGAAATGCTTGGTATGAGTGGGATCCGACAATCTAGTTGTTTGCCCTTCGCAGCCTTTCTTATGGGGAAATGTAGTCTAGTGCTCCTCGAGCCATAGTAGTCCGCTACAGCCCGGTTCACCGGAGTCCTGCTAGCCCAGCACTACTGTTCAGGACACTTGACTGGCCGGCATGTGTTTCACTTCGTCCCTATGTCTGTCCCTTCGGGGAAATGTCACGCAGTGATCTCCGGAGTCCTGTCTAGCCTGCTACAGCCCGGGATTCCCCCCGGAGTCCTGCTAGCCCAGTGCTACAGCCCGGAATCACTCGTTGTTGACCGACATGTTCGTTGTGATTCATGTATGCCTGTCTCCATAGGTCGGTGCCGTTTTGGGTTCACGACTAGCCATGTCGGCCCGGGTTCTCGGTCATATGGATGCTAGCGACATTGTCATATACATGAGCCAAAAGGCGCAAACGGTCCCGGGCCCTGGTAAGGCGACACCCGTGGGATACCGTGCGTGAGGCCGCAAAGTGATATGAGGTGTTACCGGCTAGATCGATGTGGCTTAGAATCGGGGTCCTGACAGAAAGTGAGCAGCGCGCCCGCGGTTATTCCTTTTTTATGGGGGGAAACACGGGCCGCCTCCTTTCACATTAACTGTGGTGTGACTCATGCTCGCGGGAACCAGCCCCACGCATGCTACCCACATCACATGCACCTCCCCACATCGCACCACGCGCGGGAGTCATGGGAAGCGCAGCGTGCGAAGAATCTTACCGCGGTAAAAACCGCCCCGCCTGCCCGTGCATCGTTTTTGGGCCTAGCCCAACAACGCATTGCACTTATGTGTGGCCCAGGCCCAGGGGCTCCTATCGGTGTACAAAAAGAGGGGTACACTTTTTGTACCCCTATAACTGTGCACGGGCAGTCTGTGCTGCGGATACCACCACACCAAGCAAGGCAAGGGAGGTGAGCCAGGGTAAGACCGAAGCTCAAGAGAACTAGAACGGCGCCAAGGCCAAGACCACGAAGAGCAAAGGGGACGAAGCGGACCCCCCCGGCAAGATCCTTGCCGGGAGACAGTTCTAGCAGCCCCGACAAGACCCTTGCCGTGGCGACTTGTCCCGCGCCTACGGAGCAAATCACGCTTGACTCCACTGCCCCCAATGGGCAAGGATTCGGGAGACATCCCCGTGGCGGCATGCAGGTCTTTGTGAAGACATTCAAGATAAGATACGCACTAAGGAGACGACAACCCTTGGCGGGATCCCAGCCGAGGAAGACCAAAAGGCCCCCGGCAAGCGCCTTGCCGGGGATGACAAGAGGCGCCTCGGCAAGACCCTTGTCGAGGCCCGGGCAAGGCCCTTGCCGAGGACACCCGCAGGGCCACCATCAGGCCCACGCCGACTAAACCTCCACCAACGCATGCATGCAGCTGCCGACCCAACCAGCTAGGTAGGCACCCGCGTGGCGGCATGCAGATATTCGTGAAGACCCACCACTGCGCCACCTCAGCTAACTGCCTACCTACATGGCATCACAGGCGTCGCTGGCCAGGGCGCGTGTCGACACAAGAAGGAGCGGTGACGGACGAGACAGGTTTCTCCCCCGTCCCCGATAAAAGCAAGGACACCTAAGCAAGACGCATTAAATGCGCCTTGTCATGTGATGTGAGGGATAACCTCGCAGCACTGTACCCTTTCCACCTCCTGTGTGCCACTGTGGCAACCCCTTTTTTCTAAAAAGGAGGCCCAAGGCGACCAGAGGAAGGATTCGGCTTTTTGGAGCTCCTCACGCCCCATAGCTAGCTCAAGAACACAGATATACAATCCACTAAAGCAGGAGTAGGGTTTTACGAATCCTCGCGGCCCGAACCTGGATAAACGAACCGTGTGCTATCTGTTTGATCTGCTCTTCTCACGACCCCGCGCCCCGCTAACCACAGTAGGGATTCTTGTGATCCCATAGGTGTCGTTCCCACCGACATCTTGTTTCGGTTCCTTACCATATTCGGCGCCCTGAGGTGCAACGTGGCGGCGCGGTGTAGCCGAGATGGGAGCCACAGCCGGTGGTGCACGGGTCGGCGGCTGTGGTATGATAATACTGTTTGGAAAAGCCTATGTATAGAAAACCGAGTTATTTGAATTTTGAACTACTCTATTATTATAAATTGAACTTCTTGGTTTATTCTTTAGTAACTGGAGAAATCCGAGTTTTGTAAAAACATCAATTCACTCTACTATTATAAATTGAACTTCTTGGGTTTATTGTTTTAGTAATGAGGAAAATTTGAGTTCTTTATATACATTAAACTACTCTATTATTTTAGTTTGAACTTCTTGGTTTTATTCTTTTAATAATGAGAAAAATCCAAGGTTTTAATATACATCAAATATTCTATTATTTAAAATTGAACTTCCTACTTTTTATTTTGCTAGGAGTATTTTAATGAACATCCAACTCTTGTGGTATTTAATCCTGAACGTTTTATTTTACTTTTTAGAATGAATAAATTTTGTTCTTGTTTAACAAACTTCAGACTTCTCTATTTTCAAATTTTGAACTTCACGGATTTTTTGTATGTTCGCCTCTTTATTTTTGTATACCCAATGTTTGTGTTTTGCCGTAAGCGAACATATTGAACTATCCGCGGCAGAGAATATGAACTTCGCATCAACCTTTTTCTTCAAGAAATGTGTGCTTGTTTTTTGCTTTTAATATGCAACTTCTATGTTCTATTTTTCTGTAATAGTTTCATGAAGGAGAAGGAAAGCAGCAACATAATGTGCGCCAGAGAGCAACTAGTTTGGGAAACCAACCAATACATGATACATTTTTACTGTAAAGAACAGAGAACAATTTTTGCATTATTTTAACTTGAACTTATCCATTTTATTCACACACACAAATGCCCTGGCTTCCACCTACAACACGAGTACACTTTTAATAAAGAATTACTAAAGTAGTTTTCATAAACATTAAACCTCTATTTTATTTAAATTTGAACTTCTATACAAATGAATAATGGATCTCTCTATCCACCACCATTTAGTACATGATGGAACCTGTCCGGAACAAACACAAACACATACTGTGCACATGTCTGGGCATCCAGTGATAATTTATGCTTCAAATGGCACATAAAAAAGAAGAAAATGCATCATGGTCATAAAATTGAAGCTCCAGGAGACATCACGACCAACTGCACAACGTGATAGATCTCCATGGGTTATGGGCACAACTTTCTTCTTGATTGCAAGTCATTCAGTGCTAATTATCCAGCACCGGTGACCATGGGCATCCAGTGATAATTATGTAGTGCCGATGGCAGGAGTCAACTCGGCAGGATCGCAAGGCATTCTCCTTCTCTATAATGACACCGCCACTTCTTTGATTGTTGCATATTTCCTTCTTCAAATTTCATCTTTGAACTTCTGCCTTTTGTTTTTCCGCTGCAACCGGAAACAAAGGGAAATTTTTTGAAACTTGTTAGAACTGCCTTCTATGAACTTTTATATGTTTTTGGCTCTGAATTTTTGTAACTCCATAATGCAAATTTATATGTTCTTTTTTACTCTACAGGTGGGTTCATTTAACTATTGTTTTTATTCTCCAAACATACATCTTGTGGAGTCAGAACTTATATATTTTATATCATTAAACTCTTGGATTCTTCAAATGATATCAGAACACATGTTGGGGCAAATATAGTGGGAAATCATAGACCCAATTTTCTCTTTTTTCTTGGTTGGTAATATCTTACTTTAACATAGTCCAACCTTGCTGAGATTACATCTTTGCAGATCCAAAAAATTACAGTACCAAACTTTTGAACATTACAGAGAGCAAAAATACCAAACTTTTTGAAACATCTTGAACTTCAAAAGCAAAGAGGCAAGAGAACAGAGGAGGAGAAGAAGATGGTGTGGTCGGTGGGGTGTACAACCTGTAGGGGAAGCGGCTGCAGGTGGTGGAGCTCGAGCTCCCTCGGCATGGCCCTGCCTCTGTGCCCACGTCCAGTGGGCGGTTGAACCTGGTTGCACGCAATGGCAACAGACAGTGGCAGGGGGTTGTTGTGTCACAGCCCTGGCTTAGCCTTTGCTTGACCTTGTTTGATCATCATGGCATCATGTTTAATTCTTGAAACTTTGAAATGGGGGCTGATAAACCCTCGCAACAAATGAAATTCAACTAGGGTCCAAATAAAATCATTTTCACTGAACCCAAAATGCCCTTCTAAAATGTTCATCACATCTGCCTTGGTTTAGAACCTATGACAAAATGGTGCACACTTTTCTAGGACAACAGAGGTTCACTGAACTAAATCATATGCTACTTGCAATTGGGCATCTAAATGCTATATATTATCTAAACTGCTCAATTAATTATATACTTAAGTGTGGGCTATTAGGAATAATCCTAACAGAGCCCACAATTATTTTCAGGATTTTTGGAAATGTTTTGGTATTATTAATAAAGCTCAGAAGATACAGAAAAATAGAAAACAAAATTTAATTAGGAGAGAGAGAGAGAGAGAAGTCCTTTGGGCCACTTACCTGACAGCCTACCTGTCGGCCCACTACTGTGCTAGGCCCAGCCCACCTGGCAGCCCAGCCACATGGCCGGCCCATCGAGGGCAGGGGCGTCTTCTTCCTCCTGCCAGAAGGCAGAGGAGAGGAGAGCGACGGCGCCGCGACGTGCCACGCCGGCAGCTGCCTACCTGGCTGCCCCCTCTTCGCCCTAGACTCCCTCTGTGACGCCACACTACCCCCCTGGACCCCCTCGACTGCTCCGCGCTCTCCCTGCCTCGCCTCTCTCGCTCTCTTTCCCGAAGCCGAGTGATCTCGCCGCCGCCGTTCGCACCACCGCGGCCATCGCCTCTCCCTCGACCTCTCAGCCGGTCCAGAAGCTCCACCATGACGCCCTCTTCCTCCTCGTCGAGCTACGCCTGACCGGGAGCTCTGCATCACCGTCCCGCCATCATCTTGCTCCTCGGATCGCAGGAGATTATCTCCGCCGTTCCTCCTGCAACGGACTTTCCCCAAGCCACTGATACCTCCTCCGGCCTCGCTGTGAGTTTCTCCACCTGCTCCCCTTGCTCCCGTGCTCAGCTTCTCGCCGTAGCCATTGTTTCGACGATGACCAAATCACGCCGCCACCTGAGCTCCTCACCGCCGTGGCCACGGTCACCGTAGCCTCCAACCGAGCTCACCCACGTGCTCGCCGTGCCGTGTAGGTGCCGTGGGAGCCAAGCACGCAACCCCACGGCCACCATAGCCTCGTCCCCGAGCTCGGCCAAACTTCGGCCGCCGCTGCCGTTGTCGCCGCCGTCGTTCTGGGCCATCTCCGGTGAACCTGAGAGCACCACTCGATGCGCGCGAGCTCCAGCTACTCATATATGGGCTCCGCCATTGATTCGGTCGCCGGAGGAAGTTTTCCGAGCCTCGCCGCCGTGTCTGGCCTCGCCGGTGTCGAGTCACCGGCAGGTTTGACCTGTTCGACTCAGGGTTTGACCTCCCTAGGGTCAACACACGTGGGCCCCGCCCCTGACTAGATTAGTTTAGGACTAATTACCCCAGGCTGACACTGACAGTGGGCCCAATCACTGTTAATTTGATCAGTTAGATTTAATTAACCCTGTTAGTTAATTGTGCCACTGACGTGTCGACCCCACTGGTCATGTTTGACCTGGACCGGGTCAGTTGACCTGCAGACGTCACAGTGACGTAGTGCTGATGTAATAACTCATTTTCTGGATTATTATAATTTAGAAAATTCCAGAAATGTTTAAACCTTCAAAAATTCATAGAAAATCAACCGTAGCTTAGAATGAAATAAATTATATATGAAAAATGATCACAAAAATGAAACTGTTTATGGCATTTTCATGCATGTTAGAGCAACTTATATCCTCTATTTAGGATAATTCAATTAAATGGCATTTAAGAAAGCACATATGGGGTTTGAATTTGAACCTAGGGTTCAAACCAACTTCATTTAATATGGTTGCTAGTTGCATTAGTTCAATCAACAGCATATTGCCATGTCATGAGCATGCATCATATTGTTGCATTGCATTGATTGTGTTTCTTCCTTGTTTGCTGGTATTGTCCCCTCTCGGTAAACGTGATTCCGACGATTAGTTCGATGACACCGATGAAGAGCTGTTGCTATCTTCAGAAGTGCCAGGCAAGCAAAACCCCCTTGTTCATTCCGATACAATCCCACTCTCTCGCTCCTGCTCTCTTTTACTGCATTAGGACAACAACGATTCAACTATTACATGCTGCGGTAGTTGAACCCCTTTCCTCTGCATGACCTGTCATTGTCACAGTAAATAGATGAAACCCACTAGCATGAGTAGGAGTTGTTTGAGCCCTGATGTGCCTACTCATTCATGCTTGTTTGTCATGCCTGCTATTGCATAGAGTTGTGTCGGGTTTGATTCATTGGGAATGAATTGGAATGGTGATGAACATGTCCTACTGTGTGTGAGCTAAGTGTGTGAACACGATTTGGTAAAGGTAGCGGTGAGAGGCCATGTAGGAGTACATGGTGGGTTTTCTCATTGAAACCGTTCGTAGGACCTGAGTTCTGTGTCTGTGATCCATGAACAGCTACTACCACTCATTGGGATCCTTAATTGACCCTCTCGGCTTCTTAATCACCCTAGTCCTCTGTCCAGGAGTTGCAACTAGTTTCTGGTGTTTGTAGGATATGTGTTGGCGGCCCTGCGTAGCGCTGACCCCAGGGGTGGGCTATGTTGCGGTAGATACATCGTGGCCGGGCATGCTGGGTGCCCGTTCGGTGTCTCGGAATCATGTACACATCGTTCGGGGCCGTATGTGGAAACCTCGGCCGGACTCCCTGCGGATGGAACCTGGATAGGCGATAAACCTGCACTAGAGACTTGAGTGTTTAGGTAGGCCGTGGCCGACACCCTCGTTGGGCTTCCGCTTGAAGGTTGCCGAGTACATGTCGTGTAAATGACGGTAAGTGGTGGGAGCGTGTGTGAAGAAGTACACCCCTGCAGGGTTATCATTATCTATTCGAATAGTCGTATTCCTCGGATATGGAAACTGGGACCCCTTGCATAGTTCATAGACAAATGAAAGTGGATACTCTAAAACTCGCAAGATAAGCGTGAGTGCTATGGATGGCCTTCTCGTAGGGAGACGGGAGCGGAACCATAGTGGTGTATTGAATGGTGAATATATGGACTCGTGTGCGCCACCTCAAAAGAGTTGCTTGCAGTCGTAGTTCAGGTTAGCCACTGAGTCAAAGCTGGCTTGCGCAGTTAAACTCCACCAGCCCCTTTATTGATACCGATGCATATGTAGATAGTTCTGATGTAAGTCTTGTTGGGTACATTTGTACTCATGTTTGCCTATTTTATGTTTTGCAGAGAGACTCAGTCTCGCTAGTAGTTCTGTGTGGACTTCGACGTTTAGCTTGATACCTCAGCTATGATCTTGTGCCCTCAGCAGGATCTGGTAGATAGTCAGGCTTGTTAGCCTTTTTCATTTGTAGATGTCTATACTCAGACATGTTAAGCTTCCGCATGTGCTTTGATTTGTATGCTATGATTGTTGGGTCATGAGACCCATGTTTGTAATATCTCGCTCCTTGGAACCTAATGAATAAATACTTGAGTTGTAGAGTTATGTTGTGATGCCATGTTGTATTTACACATATCGAGCATATTGTGTGTATGTTTGAAATGTTTGGTATGTGTGAGATCCGACAATCTAGTTGTTTATCCTTGGCAGCCTTTATTAAGGGAAAATGTAGTCTAGGGCTTCCATGAGCCATAGTAGTCCGCTACAGCCCGGTTCACCGGAGTCCTGTTAGCCCAGCACTACTTCTCAGGACACTTGACTGGCCGGCATGTGTCTCACTTCGTTCCTGTGTCTGTCCCTTCGGGGAAATGTCACGCGGTGACATCGGGAGTCCTGCCAAGCCTGCTATAGCCTGGGTTCCCGGAGATCCTGTTAGCCCAGTGCTACAACCCGGATTCACACACTGCTGACCGACACGCTCGATGTGATTCATGTATGCTTGTTCCCATAGGTTAGTGCCGCTTTGGGTTCACGACTAGCCATGTCGGCCTGGGTTCTCTATCATATGGATGCTAGTGACACTATCATATACGTGAGCCAAAAGGCGCAAACGGTCCCGGGCCATGGTGAGGCGACACCCGTGGGAATACCATGCGTGAGGCCGCAAAGTGATATGAGGTGTTATCGGCTAGATCGATGTGACTTGGAATCGGGATCCTGACAGCGTTGGTATCAGAGCCTGACTGCTTGTAGGATTACCAAGCCAAACTGGTCAAAGTTGAGTCTAGAAATGATTTAGTTATATACGGGAATTGATTATGGAAGGGAACGTAAGGCTCTTTTTGCTCCTTATACCTTATGCCTTCTGATCTGAGACACCCTCTTCTCTTCTACGGGGATTAAGAACTAGGCTTCTCTTCGATCTCTCAGGATCACGTGTTACTATTCCGTAGATTCGTAGGATTGTTGGTCTCAAGCCTTAGTTCAGTTTATACTACTCCTGTGTGTTGTTAAATGGCCTCACAACCTTGATATGATGTTGTTGAGTGGTTATGCCACCATTTTGCAGGATGTCTCAAATATTTTTGAGCATTTACAGCCGTTATGCTGTCCGAGTCATCCCAGGTCTCTACATAGTCTGATGCGTTTGCAAATCCATTCTTTCCGTTCCTGATGTCCCTTGGGGCCAGTTCAACCACACTAAGTGGTGAGTTGAGGTACTTTGTTGCCTCGACATATATGTTGGAGCTATTTTTTATGGCCCTAGTGTTTTAGGGAGTCACCTAGTGATCTAGCCATGTTTTGTATCCCAAGTGTGTGATTCTGGCCATTATTCTCGAAAGCATCCCGTGATGCCATGCAGTAGTAGGTATTCTATTCATGGGTTCTTGAACCCGAGATTCACCCTAATTACCTCATGTTGATAGTGTTGCTAGTTCTTTTAGGATATTAGTAACCTTTGTGATAGTCCTCGAGGTTCGTGGTACATCCTTCTTCCAATTATCATGAACCATTCTTGGCAGGAGTTCTTTTGAACCAAAGGGTCACAACAGAGTGCTCCTAATGAGTTCTCAATTCTATGTTGTGACTCTGCCAACCCTACCCTTTCTGCATGGGTTATCCAGAAGAAATATGTTGAATTCGTTCGACATACTAATCTATGAATCCACAACTCAGAAAATTATATGTTCCTTTCAGTTGTCCCCCTTCCGTTATATTCCGACCTTCATCCATCAATTGATAGTGAAGAGTATGTGAGCATTCGTTCATCGGTGCCTATTATTCTTGTGGTCCGTCGAGCCGTTCTATTTTGGAATGACTAGGAGAAACAAACTCCAGTACCTCATCCATTTCTAGGATTGGGTCAAAATAGTTGTAATCCGCAAATCAAATGCCAATCCAGCTTTTGATTCTGTTCTACCTTGGAGTATTACCATCTTTATATCAAGAGTGTCATGGAAATTGCACACCATCCTATGAACTCTTGATGTAGTGATACTTCATGCCATCATTTTTCATTCCTCGGTCCCATGTTTTCACAACCGGAATGCCGGCAAGTGAACCATGATGTGTAAAATCAATACTCCTAGCAACCGTGTTGCTTGGTAGTTAATGGACACTAATATCATTCCTAGCGTGTTGGTTATCAAAACACTATTCTAGGATTGATCGTGCTACCTGGTCCTTATTTCTGGTGCACTCTTCGATCAATGAGTTAGGATTATTCAACCCCTTTCTTATTTAATCATATCATCTTGCCTCGAAAGCATGATTGTTCTCGAGCATAGTAACATATCGGTGGTTCGTGTTGTTCCGAATATCCTCTCGGAAGTATTACCAGATTGTCACCCGACCGCTATGTTGAGTTCGTGATCATGCTGGTTTTCCTCCAAACCACCCATTCTCCAAGAATCTGTGTTGGATACCCCTGAGCTAGTTGGTTAAGCTAAACAACAACTTGGGGAGTTGGAAGATAAATGCCTGTCTGACTTAGTTCGTGTCAAGGGATATCTTTTGTGTGTGTGTTCTAGAAAGATGATACCTTCATCGATTGGTCCTCGTGATCAGTTGTTGGATCTATCGTCATGTCCAAACTTTGTTTTGAGTGTGGGCTATCCTCAAATCAAATCAGAACCAACGATGTTCGTAATGTTGTCTTACTCGTGGTTGACTCCTTGAGCATACACCATTACATCTTTGGTCTGACCAATACTATCACATTGTTCACATAATGGTGGAAGTCCAGTGATACGGAAATTCCGATGAGTTGCTATTGAGCCCATCAGCGGCATTTTGTCTCCTCCATGATTTGTGTTGAACATCCAGCTAGTGTTGGAAACTTGCGTAAGCATTTTCTTCATGCCCCATTCATGAAGTATATGTTTGGATGGAAGTAATGACTTCCTCTAAGTTCACAAGCAATCGATGCAAGTTGTCGCCGTGATTTCAAGAAAGCTTGTTTTTGCTTCCTCTGGAATCATCCCAAGTCAGTCATGCATGTGCAAAGTACTCTATGGTCTGATAGACTGATCATCTTCATCCCATATGTATTCCCTAGCACACCAAGCCACTGATTGAATTGTACAAGCAGAAGAAGCTCCTTCCTAAGAGCTAACCCGGGCTTATAGAAGGACTTCGATATCCTTGACGATGGTTCTCCACCTGAACTCGATAGTGTTTTATTATAAGACTGCTACGTGGTCATGCTTGTCTGGGACAACTTGTTCACATATTTGTAGCAGAACCGGCTCATGTTTTGGAGCTTACTATCGTAGTTCATTCCCCTGAGAATCTCGCAACGTCATCTCGTCGATTTGTGTTGCAAACTTTCATTTTTCTTTCCAGACCCGATGAGTCTGGATTATCCTGACACCAACCAGATCTGAATCCCAGGCAGATATGATGGTTGGAACGTTTCTCAAGGACTGTAATATTGGTCTCTCTGTAACCCGGTAAAGTGGATGTTGTGGCCAACACACCCAACCAGAAGACTTATTATTGTAGTATCTTGATTGAGAAAGTTGGCCACCTCCCCATAAGGATTTCGTGGGATTTACTCCAGTAGTTGTTCCTTATGGATCCTTTGTATTCTGAAGTCCGACCCCTACTTGATGACTATGTTGATGCTTTAAAGCATGACCGTGGTAACCAGTACATCAAAGAGAACATTAGAAGCAGAGTGCTAAATGTCTCTCCGTCGATCATCCAGATTTCATTCCCTTGGCCTCACTAAGATGAAATCTGAGAAAGGGTTGTCTTTCTATGCATCTGCATTGTCCATCACTATTCAAGGTAGTAAGATGTGTTGCCAGGATCCTCAACTCGGATGTTGGTAGAATCTTGATGAATATGGAAATGCTCAAGTTCTTGAGAGCACGCGCAATAAAATTCATCCATTACGTTGTCTTCAACAAGGTAGTCCACATCATCCATTCTAGTCCAAGTATATCATTCCTTCAAACTCCTTCAAATGATCGATTGTGATTTGCCTTAGGCTGGTACAAAGAGTTTCAATGATCCTTGAATCAAAACTAATTCTTTTTGCCACTTAAGGGAACAATCCAACAAGTCACATCCCCCAAGGTGCCCCGTTGTGGAGTTATGGTAGCTAACTCCTCGCTACGTCGTGATCGAACGTGGATTTGTTGCCTACCTACTGGACCTTCGTCATCTGTTACACCCCATCCCCCTGGATGTATGTTCCATGTCTCAGCTCAAGAGATGTTTCTATGTCTCATCTCGCGAGTTGATCGTCAGTTGCTCGAGCTTCGAGAAGATCGATTCTTTGAGAGTTTCTTTTCTTTCCGTTATCGTGTTGGATGGAGTTCTCAAAGCAAGACATCAAGACAAAGATGGTGATCATGTCAACGTTCCTATGAAGTGCAACTTGGATCGTGAAGGCCATGTTAGCCTTGTGTCCCCTCTGTCTTCTTACCTCACATCCTGAATCTCGGGCCGAGATTCTTGTTTAGTGGGGGTGAGTTGTCACAGCCCTGGCTTAGCCTTTGCTTGACCTAGCTTGATCATCATGGCATCATGTTTAATTCTTGAAACTTTGAAATGGGGGCTGATAAACCCTAGCAACAAATGAAATTCAACTAGGATATAAATAAAATCATTTTCACTGAACCCAAAATGCCCTTCTAAAATGTTCATCATCTCTGCCTCGGTTTAGAACCTATGACAAAATGGTGCACACTTTTCTAGGACAACAGAGGGTCACTGAATTAAATCATATGCTACTTGCAATTGGGCATTTCAATGCTATATATTATCTAAAGTGCTCAATTAATTCTGAACTTAAGTGTGGGCTGTTAGGAATAATCCTAACAGAGCCCACAATTATTTTCAGGATTTTTGGAAACGTTTTGGTATTTTTAATAAAGCTCAGAAGTTATAGAAAAATAGAAAACATAATTTAATTAGAAGAGAGAGAGAAGTCCTTTTGGCCACTTACCTGACAGCCTACCTGTCGGCCCACTACTGTGCTAGGCCCAGCCCACCTGGCAGCCCAGCCACCTGGCCGGCCCATCGAGGGCAGGGGCGTCTTCTTCCTCCTGCCAGAAGGCAGAGGAGAAGACAGCCACAGCGCCGTGGCGTGCCACGCCGGCAGCTGCCTGCCTGGCTGCCCCCTCGTCGCCCTGGAATCCCTCTGCGACGCCACGCTACCCCCTGGACCCCCTCGACTGCTCCCCGCACTCCCTGCCTCGCCTCTCTTGCTCTCTCTCCCGAAGCCGAGTGAGCTCGCCGCCGCCGTTCGCACCACCGAGGCCATCGCCTCTCCCTCGACCTCTCGGGCGGTCCAGAAGCTCCACCACGATGCCCTCTTCCTCCTCGTCGAGCTACGCCTCACCGGGAGCACTGCATCACTGTCCCGCCATCGTCTTCCTCCTTGGATCGCCGGAGATTGTCTCCGCCGTTTCGCCTGCACCGGACTTTCCCTGAGTCGCTGAGACCTCCTACGGCCTCGCTGTGAGTTTCTCCACCTCCTTCCCTTGCTCCCGTGCTCAGCTTCTCGCCGTAGCCGTCGTTTCGACGATGACCGAATCGCGTCGCCGCCTGAGCTCCTCACCATCGTGGCCACGGTCACCGTAGCCTCCAACTGAGCTCACCCACGTGCTCGCCGTGCCGTGTAGGTGCCGTGGGAGCCAAGCACGCAACCCCACGGCCACCATAGCCTCATCCCCGAGCTCGGCCGAACTCTGGCCGCCGCTGCCGTTGTCGCCGCCGTCGTTCTGGGCCACCTCTGGCGAAGCTGAGAGCACCACTCGAGGCGTGCGAGCTCCAGCTACTCGTATATGGGCTCCGCCATTGGTTTGGTCGCTGGAGGAAGTTTTCCGATCCTCGCCGCCATGTCTGGCCTCTGTTTATGGCATTTGCATGCATGTTAGAGCAACTTATATCCTCTGTTTAGGACAATTCAATTAAATGGCATTTAAAAAAGCACATATGGGGTTTGAATTTGAACCTAGGGTTCAAACCAACTTCATTTAATATGGTTGCTAGTTACATTAGTTCAATTAACAGCATATTGCCATGTCATGAGCATGCATCATATTGTTGCATTGCATTGATTGTGTTTCTTCCTTGTTTGCCGGTATTGTCCCCTCTCGGTAAACGTGGTTCCGACGATGAGTTCGATGACACCGATGAAGAGCTATTGCTATCTTCAGAAGTGCCAGGCAAGAAAAACCCCCTTGTTCATTCCGATACAATCCCACTCTCTCGCTCCTGCTCTCTTTTACTTCATTAGGACAACAATGATTCAACTATTACATGCTGCGGTATTTGAACCCCTTTCCTCTGCATGATCTGTCATTGCCACAGTAAATAGATGAAACCCACTAGCACGAATAGGAGTTGTTTGAGCCCTGATGTGCCTACTCATTCATGCTTGTTTGTCATGCCTTCTATTGCATAGAGTTGTGTCCAGTCTGATTCATCGGGAATGAATTGGAATGGTGATGAACATGTCCTACTGTGTGTGAGCTAAGTGTGTGAACACGATTTGGTAAAGGTAGCGGTGAGAGGCCATGTAGGAGTACATGGTGGGTTTTCTCATTGAAACCGTTCGTAGGACCTGAGTTCTATGTCTGTGATCCATGAACAGCTACTACCACTCATTGGGATCCTTAATTGACCCTCTCGGCTTCTTAATCACCCTAGTCCTCTGTCCAGGAGTTGCAACTAGTTTCTGGTGTTTGTAGGATATGTGTTGGCGGCCCTGCGTAGCGCTGACCCCAGGGGTGGGCTATGTTGTGGTAGATACATCGTGGCCGGGCATGCTGGGTGCCCGTTCGGTGTCTCGGAATCATGTACACATCGTTCGGGGCCGTATGTGGAAGCCTCAGCCGAACACCCTGCGGATGGAACCTGGATAGGCGATAAACCTGGACTAGAGACTTGAGTGTTTAGGTAGGCCGTGGCCGACACCCTCGTTGGGCTTTCGCTTGAAGGTTGCCGAGTACATGTCGTGTAAACGACGGTAAGTGGTGGGAGCGTGTGTGAAGAAGTACACCCCTGCAGGGTTATCCTTATCTATTCGAATAGCCGGATTCCTCGGATATGGAAACTTGGACCCCTTGCATAGTTCATAGACAAATGAAAGTGGATACTCTAAAACTCGCAAGATAAGCGTGAGTGCTATGGATGGCCTTCTCGTAGGGAGATGGGAGCGGATCCATAGTGGTGTATTGAATGGTGAATATGTGGACTCGTGAGCACCACCTCAAAGAGTTGCTTGCAGTCGTAGTTCAGGTTAGCCACGGAGTCAAAGCTGGCTTGCGCAGTTAAACTCCACCACCCCCTTTATTGATACCGATGCATATGTAGATAGTTCTGATGTAAGTCTTGCTTGGTACATTTGTACTCACGTTTGCATATTTTATGTTTTGCAGAGAGATGTCAGTCTCGCTAGTAGTTCTCTGTGGACTTCAACGTTTAGCTTGATACCTCAGCTACGATCTTGTGCCCTCGGCAGGATCTGGTAAATAGTCAGGCTTCTTAGCCTTTTTCATTTGTATATGTCTGTACTAAGACATGTTAAGCTTCTACATGTGCTTTGATTTGTATGCTATGATTGTTGGGTCATGAGACCCATGTTTGTAATATCTCGCTCCTCGGAGCCTAATGAATAAATACTTGAGTTGTAGAGTTATGTTGTGATGCCATGTTGTATTTATACATATCGAGCATATTGTGTGTATGATTGAAATGCTTGGTATGTGTGGGATCCGACAATCTAGTTGTTTATCCTTGGCAGCCTCTCTTATGGGAAAATGTAGTCTAGTGCTTCCATGAGCCATAGTAGTCCGCTACAGCCTGGTTCACCGGAGTCCTGTTAGCCTAGCACTACTGCTCAGGACACTTGACTGGCCAGCATGTGTCTCACTTCGTTCCTGTGTCCGTCCCTTTGGGGAAATGTCACGCGGTGACATCCGGAGTCCTGCCTAGCCTACTACAGCCCGGGTTCCCGGAGTCCTGTTAGCCAGTGCTACAGCCCGGATTCACATGCTGCTGACCAACACACTCGATGTGATTCATGTATGCCTGTTCCCATAGGTTAGTGCCACTTTGGGTTCGCGACTTGCCATGTCGGCCCGGGTTCTCTCTCGTATGGATGCTAGCAACACTATCATATACGTGAGGCAAAAGGCGCAAACGGTCCCGGGCCATGGTGAGGCGAGACCCGTGGGAATACCGTGCGTGAGGCCGCAAAGTGATATGAGGTGTTACCGGCTAGATCGATGTGACTTGGAATCGGGGTCCTGACAGGTTGCTGCAGCGTTGATTGTATGTGGACATCGGCGGCAGCTGCAGACACGACAAGCTGCAAGTCAATACTTACAGGTGAAGTGTTTGTGCAAATCACTGAATGAATAATAAGTTGTGTTAGCTAGCACAATGGTGCAAGAATTCAAACATATATTTTCTCTGCTAGAGCTAATGTACACTGTATGTAAAACAGACTCTCTCTCTCTCGCCTATTTCCTATTGATTAACGTGGTTGGGTCATTCAGTCAGGGCGATCGATCCATGGAGATGGTGGTCAAAGCCTAGCTAGCTAACGTGCTTGAGCTCATACTGAACTTTAAGTAAGATCATCGCATGAAATAAGAGACCACCATTGATGAAAATTTGTGACTGCATGTAGTCTTGTCATCCCAACTATTTGTAGAAGACCAAGTATCCACCGTAAGGTTGAAGCTTTTCAGCCATACATACCTGCGGGTTGAGACCTCCTCCAGCTGCAGTTCGAGACCTCCCCCAGCTGCAGGTCGCCCGGAGGGATGGGGAGGTGGTGGTTGGTTAGGAGGCGAGCAGGAACCCGGACACCGCTGCCATCGCTGGCAGTTTAAGGGGGGAGAAGGACTTTTTGCGATGCAAGAGACGATGCAAGGGCGCCAGTGGAGATTGACCGTCCATGGGAGTCGCAGTTGACCTGCAGGAGCATGGCATCTGCTCTGCTTCTGGAGGTCCGACAGATGGAGGCGCGTCGGGGATGAGGGGCGACAGGAGGCTCGTCGGGACCAGGGGGAGGGGACGACTGCATGAGAAGCATCTGGGTCTCGGTGGGAGCAACAGCGAGGCTAAGGGGATCATTGTAGGAGGTGCTTCTGGTCCGGGGAGCCGTGGGGGATTTGCGCATCTGGGTCGTGGGGGCCTTGGGGGTGTCAACGGGTGGCGCGCAGCTGGATCCATGGGGTCTGCGGCTAGTAGCGCGTCGAGACTGTGGGGGTGGGGGAGGCTGGGGCGTCGAGGCCGCTGGGACGGAGGAGGGTGGCGCGTCGAGGTTGTGGGGGCAGCGGGGGTAGAGCGCCGGAGGCAGGAGGCGGTGTCGGGTGGCGTGTCGAGGCGTCTGTGAGTGGCGCCAAAGCCAGGGGCCGGCGGCGGGTGGCTCGCCGGAGCCAGGTCGGCGGTGGGTGGTCAGGAGGATCGAGGCAGAGAGGTGGTCGTCTGGATCGGGGCAGAGAGATGGTGCAGTATGTGCGGGACGGGGCAGTGCGGTTGAGTTCGGGAACATCTTGGCGAGCCTATATAGGGGTGTTGTGTTCCAAATACTTATTCTGATCCTAGGATTAGAATAGTGCCTCTCTCTCTCTCTCTCTCTATATATATATATATATATATATACCATAGCTTGCCACAGAACTTGTTTGGCCTCACCAAACTTTTAACGGTTTAAAAGTTTTCAAAAAATATGAAAAAATATGGAAGCATCTCTCTAATGTAATAAGATGACCCGACAGAGGGATTGTGAAAATATGCATTTATGTGATCTCGGAAAAAATAACTAGCATTTCAAGTCACTACGACATAAGTATATACTGAACTATTTGTTTTTTTCGTCCAGGACACATATAGTCGTATTTTTTCAATCCCTCCGTTGGATCATGTTATATTATAGGTGTGGTGTTCCAGTATTTTTTTCAGGATTTTTTAGATCTTCTCCAACGTTGTAACCCTTAACTAGTTGTGTGGCAAGCGATTGTAGAAAATCCTACTCCTTATAGGGCTGATAGTTTGTTCTACGCTCCAGCCACCCCCACAGGAACAAAGAAACAAACTATATCTATCCCGCATGCAAACTTCCCTCCTGTAGTAATGGATGGTAAAAGGTTCCATCAATTTTAGTAGTGAAAACTAAGTGTATTACGATCAAAACTCAACCTAGAATTAAGTTGTAAAAGAGTCTATCACATTTACTACAAATTACAAAGCATGTTACCATCAAATATAATGCCAGATTCTATGTAGTAAAAGAATCTAGTATTTTTACTAGCATTAGAATTAGGACAAACCATACATGCATTAGTACTAAAAAACACGTGCATACATAGTAAAGATATTAACATTTATTACTACATGTTACAAACGTTTTACAGCTGACAGTTCACACAAGCTTTCGTAGTAAGGAGTCAATATGTTTTACTATATGTTACACTAGACTTTACTATAATTTATGAAAATGTGTCTATAGTAATGAAGTAAACATCTTTTACTACATGTTACATATACCATTATGATCAAATAAGAAGAGAAGCATCAGGATGCGCGCATGTTTCATCGCTAATTTGGAGCACCATACTAGGGCTGGACTATTCCGTTACCTCCCGACCCTATATAGGGCGCGACGCGCCTACACCGTAGAATCTCCACGACCCAGCCCGAACCCAACCCACTTCTTCCACCGGAGGCACCTGTCATGGGAGAGGGAGCGACGCCGCTAGCCGGAGCGAGGGAGCCTGTGGCGCTGTGACTGGCCGGCGACGGATCTACCACCGCTATCCCCTTCCTCAATGGCAAAGCAATGACGGGGCCGTGATCCCCGCCTCCTGCCTCCCTCCTTCGCTAGGGCTCCTTCACCGGGACCGTGATCCCCGCCTCTTGCCTCCCTCCCTCGCTGGGGCTCCTTTGTCGGGGCCATGATCCTCGCCTCCTGCCTCCCTCCCTCGACAGGGCTCCTTCAACGGGCCCGTGATCCCCGCCACCAGCCTCCCTCCCTCGATGGGGCTCCTTCACCGAGCCCATGATCCCCGCCAGCCGCTGCCTCCTCGGACCTCGTCGCTGGACCTCCACCACAAGTAGGATCGCCTTCGTCTCCCCAAGATCCTTGCCTACATCAATGGCGCTGCCTCCTAAGAACATGCTAGTACACCGCCCACGAGAGCAAGAAGAAGAAGTCAGATCCAAGAACATGCCACTTGAGGTGATGTCTGCTTCCCACACTAATTTTCTAAAAATTGAATCAGCTCAAAAAATGTTTTCATGTTTGTGTTTGCCTGAAGAAAAATACCACGTTCGTGTAAGTTCACCAGTCCTGCTATGAAGAAGATTCCGTTCAAAAATTGCACACACTATGCTCTGCCTACATGTTACACTATCAGATTCATCAGTACTACATGTGTGTTGCATCAGTGACACATGTTCCTATGATGCTGAAGCTGATAGTACATTGCAAATGCTTGCATCAGTTCATTACACCCCTGCCACTTGATGAATAATTTGGATGTCGAGGTTACTGTCAGTGTCTGTAATATGCTAGCTTCAGTTCAAGCCAAAAAACAAAATCTTATGGTCAGTCCAAGTATCCACTAGGCTTTATATAAGGGTCAGCTACCCCTACAAGTTGTATTGTAACGCCCCGAGACCGATGTGCCAGGTGTCTTCCAGTTATTCGCCGTCGTTGCCATGTCATTTGCTTGCGTGTTGCATTTCATCATGTCATCATGTGCATTGCATCATCATGTTTTCAAAACTTGCATCCGTCCCGGCCTCCTCGTTCTCTCCGTTGTCCGTTCTGAGCCCAGACACACTTGCACGCGCCCGCGGCATGTCCTAAATAGTATTTTATTAGTGGCCAGAAAATGTTCTCGGAATGGGGTGAGATTTGACGTGTGGTCTTATTATAGTGTAGATAGGCCGCCTGTCAAGTTTCATCGCAATCGGAGTTCGTTTGACGCCCCAACGGATAAATATAGTGGCAATATAGCCGGTCTAACGTCGGACGTTTTCGGTCTCCGAAAACAGTCGCCGGGTCTCTCTCTCTCCTCTCTTCTCAGTCTATCTCTCTAGCACAGCCCACCTAGCCCTCCACGGTAACCGGTGCCATCGGATCATGATCCGAGGGTCCGGAAGCCCCTCAAAACCCCTCCTAACCCTAATCCTAACACCCCTTTCCTTATATAAACCCCCCTTCCTTCCAATTTTGGGCAGCCTAGCCCCTCCACCTACCTCTAGCCTCCCCCTCCTCAGATTCCGCGTGCAGCCACCTCCCCGCCGCCACTTGTCGCCGCCAAAGCCACCCGCCGCCAAAGCCACGTCAGCCGTGCGGCCCTTGCACCGAATCCTGCATCGCCGCGTGTCCTCCCCTGCGCCCCACTTCGCCGCGGCCCTCAGGGCCCATGGGAGGCCCGCTCGGGCCCGAATCGCCCCGTTGCTGTGCGCCCGAGTACGCTCGCCCGCAGCCGCTCGTTTGCCTCCTCTCGATGGAACCCCGTGCCGCCTCGCGCTTCGTCGCCTTCTTCCGGCCACCGGAGTGCTGCCGCCGGCGACCTCCACCTGGGGATCTAGCGTCGTCGTCTCATCATGGCCAGATCCGGCCCCGGGGAGCCGAGCCCCGCCGGATCCGGTGCTCCTTTGCCTCCCTGCCTCGCCGGAGGTCTTCCAACTCCTCGCCAGAGTTCCATACCCTCGTGCTCGTCGCCAGAGTGGGCGGTTCTCGCCGGATCTGCCGCCCTCTCGTCGAAACCGGCCTCTCCATCGTCCTTGAGTGTCCTCCGGCCCAGATCCGGTTGCCCCGCCGCCGATCTACCCATTTCCGGCGCCTCCCGCGCGCCCCCGGCCTTCGCAGCCCTCGTCGGAGCTCCTTCACAGCGCCGCCGCTGCCGGATGGGATCGGGAGAGCCCGATCTGCTCCCTCCATTGACCGCGCCAGCGTGGGCCAACCCGCAGCGCTCCTAGGCCCAGATCGCGCTCCCACCTGGCCTGTCTCCTTCCTCCTCTGCTGGGCCAGGCCCAAGGGTGAGCCGACCCGCAACACCCCTCCTCTCCTTTTTTTCCCTTACCTGTTGGGCCAGCCTGCAGTTTCAGCCCGTGCCATGTTTTTTTTCCCAGTTCTGCGATTTTGTCTATTATCCTGAGACAGCCAGTTTTGCAGTTTAGTCCCTCAACATCGCGCATTTAATAACTAATTAACCGTGCATTGGATTAAAATACTTTATATATGAAACTTGCTTAAAATTGTGTCTAGTTTAATAATATCCAACTTTCACCCATGTTTAAAATGTTTAAAATGTTGTTTGATTAAATTTGCCCCTATGCCATGCTAAAATGATTTAATTCATAACTTAATAACCGTAGCTCCAAATTAAATAAACTTTATATGTAAATGGGGTAGAATTTTGCCTAGTTTATCATGGTGGCATCACTTTGCATGTTAAACTACTCTAAAATTGTGTTTAGTACAGATCAGGACCAAACCTAATATTTGCACATGAGGATTTTCCGGAGTTGTTGTTCGTTGCTTTCGGCCTCATTTAAACTTGCCTAGATTAGATAGTTTCATCATGTTTCCCCTCTCGCCATGTTTAACAACATTTAACATTGTTGGGTACATAACCGAGAGAGAACTAAATAAGCCATGTGGTGTTTCGTCAATATGCAACTCATTGCATATTGATCTCCACTTAATTTGTAGGATTGTTTGTGCTCTTTGCCATGCCATGCATTTTTAAAACCGGACATGCATCATACTTGATTGTGCATCATGCCATGTTGATGTGTGGGTTGTTTACTATGTCGTGTTCTTCTTTTCCGGTGATTGCTTCTTCGGGTTGGTTCCGGTAACGTCGAGTTTGTGAGGACCCGTTCATCTTCGCCCGTTTGTCTTCTTCATGGACTCGTTCTTCTTCCTTGCGGGATTTCAGGCAAGATGATCATACCCTCGAAATCACTACTATCTTTGCTTTGCTAGATGCTCGCTCTTTTGCTATGCCATTGCTACGATGCCTACAACTTGCTTGTCAGCCTCCCAAATTGCCATGTTCAGCCCCTAACCCACCTTTGTCCTAGCAAACCGTTGATTGGCTATGTTACCGCTTTGCTCAGCCCCTCTTATAGCGTTGTTAGTTGTAGGTGAAGATTGAAGTTTGTTCCTTGTTGGAACATGGAGATGTTGTTCCTTGTTGGGACATGTTTACTTGTTGGGATATCACTATATATATCGTATTTAATTAATGCATCTATATACTTGGTAAAGGGTGGAAGGCTCGGCCTTATGCCTGGTGTTTTGTTCCACTCTTGCCGCCCTGGTTTCCGTCATATCGGTGTTATGTTCCCGGTTTTTGCGTCCCTTACGCGGTTGGGCTATAATGGGAACCCCTTGATAGTTCGCCTTAAGTAAAGCTTCTCCAGCAATGCCCAACATTGGTTTTACCATTCGCCACCTAGCCTTTTCTATTCCCTTGGGAGTCGCGCTCCTGAGGGTCATCGTTATTTTAACCCCCCCGGGCCAGTGCTTGTCTAAGTGTTGGTCCAAACTGTCAGCCGCCGGTGGCTACCAGGGGCAACTCTGGGCTGGCCTACCGGAAGTTTAGACAATCCGGTGTTGCCCTGAGAACGAGATATGTGCAGCTCCCATCAGGATGTCGGCGCATCGGGCGGTGTTGCTGGTTTAGTTTTACCCTGTCGAAATGTCTTGTTGTACTGGGATACCGAGTCTGATCGGAATGTCTCGGGTGGAGGTCTATTCCTTCGTTGACCGTGAGAGCTTGTCATGGGCTAAGTTGGGACACCCCTGCAGGGATTTGAACTTTCGAAAGTCGTGCCCGCGGTTATGGGCAGATGGGAATTTGTTAACGTCCGGTTGTAGAAAACCTGAACTTGACCTTAATTAAAATGAATCAACCGCGTGTGTAACCGTGATGGTCTCTTTCCGGCAGAGCCCGGGAAGTGAACACGGTTGTTGGAGTTATGCTTGACGTAGGTAGTTTAGGATCACTTCTTGATCATACTTTTATCGACCGTGCCTTGCCTTCTCTTCTCGCCCTCATTGGCGTATGTTAGCCACCATATATGCTAGTCGCTTGCTGCAGCTCCACCTCATACCTTTACCTTACCCATAAGCTTAAATAGTCTTGATCGCGAGGGTGCGAGATTGCTGAGTCCCCGTGGCTCACAAATACTTCCAAAACCAGTTTGCAGGTGTCGATGAGACCGTGCAGATGACGCAACCAAGCTCAGGAGGAGCTCGATGAAGACCTTGTTCATTTGTGTTGTTTTCTAGTTGATCAGTAGTGGAGCCCAGTTGGGGTCGATCGGGGACCTTTGTCGCATTTGGGGTTCTTCTTTTATTTTGGTTCCGTAGTCGGACCATGAGTGTATTTGGTTGATGTAATGTTTTATTCATGTAATTGTGTGAAGTGGCGATTGTAAGCCAACTATGTACCTCTTATTCCTTATTATATTACATGGGTTGTGTGAAGATTACCTCACTTGTGACATTGCCTTCAATGCGATTATGCCTCTAAGTCGTGCCTCGACACGTGGGAGATATAGTCGCATCGAGGGTGTTACATGTATGATGTTATTTCCAATAGTACATGTCGTGTAGTTGTGTCAGTTCGAACTAGTAAAAGAATGTTGTTGAAAAAATATACACTTATTACACAGTAAGTGCAATGATACATAAACTAGGAGTACATCTAGTGTTGTTGCATAAGTTATAGATATATGCATATCCATACATCTCTGAAGTTCAATGTTCAATTTGCAAGCAGTGCACCAAATGTTTATGCATCAGTTATAGGGAAAAAGATAAAAAAAACTTTCCATAACAGATGAAGTTCAATGTTCAGTTTACAAGGAGTGCTAAAAATCAGTACATCAGTACATCAGTGCTGAACATGTACATTCATCAGTTCGACTAAATCTAAACTAGATACAAAATAGAGAACAAAGTTTAATAACGCCCAACGATGCAAGTTCAACTTGTACATTGCCTTTAGTGCATGACATGTTACCCATAGCATGTATATGAGAAAATGCAGAAAAGATTAATCCCAAAACTGTTGAATGTCATTGCAAAAACATGCAAGGCGACACATGCAGCGAGGGTTTGATGAGCCAAGCAGATATGGGGCACCGCTTGGTTGGGTAACACTAGAAATAGCACCTGGATACTTCAACAATACAGGTAGATTTCAAGCTACACTAGAATCATCAAAAGCACGTACAGGTTCTTCTATGCAGCAAACACCGATATCTCGGAATACAAGCTTCGCCACTTCTGGGTTGCAACAAGGTCAACAATTTCTCCATCATCAAATGCTTTCCTTCCCTAGCGCATGCAGAAAGGCAAGGACACACAGGCTTCCACCAGTCGCTCTGTCAACATCAATCATCCATGAGGCAAAAGTGGCTGCGACGGGATGACCAGGCCAAAGAGACATAAATTTTGGCCACTCCAGCAGGGTGCAAAGTAGAAGATATGAACCATATAGATAGGAGCAACCTCACAACGAATCTGAGGGAAGACGGCCATACAATGAGAGACGGAAAGCTTCATCAACATTGCACCCTCCAAGAGATGCATTGTTGAATGTGCCAAGGGTGACACCACCCGTTCCCATACGCCAGGATGAACCGCAAACACCGGAGGAAGCACAAAGCTATACACATATAAGTATCCATTCAAAAAAACATACAAGCACAGTCCATACCCTGGTACTGTGACCACCCCATCTAACATTTTCATAACTGTGTTTTTGTTGCTCACTATTGTGTGCAGCCACATAACATTGAAGCTTATGTTCTGCCAAGGCTAGAGATGCACTTTGAAACCTTTCAAAGAAGCAAAGGACTTCTACAACGTCTATGGAAAGCACGCGGGTTTTGCTGTCAGGGAAGGCTCCAAGGTTTAGACCAGAGTATACCTTTATTGCACGTGCTACGGAGTCTATGAATCGAAGGTGTTAGAAGCAAATAGACAGCAGAACAAGACGATAGCCAGGACTAACTGTCGGGCTAAAATGAGGCTGAAGAGGGAAAAGGATGGAACACTTGTCGTAAAAGAGATAGTCACGGAACACAACCACAGGCTACAACTCTCCCCCCAAATTCTTGCCTTCTTGTACTCCAACAAAAACTTTGACAAAACAATCTTGGAGTACGTCAAGTACCTGTTGTCGGCGTCCTGGGAACGGGGGTCCCCCGACTTGCCTGCCTGCGGCCCACGGCATGGCTACACCAGCAGCCCTATGCGGCCCATCTTCACCAGCAAACACTCAAGACCCTCGAGAGGGGCCAAGCCTCACGAGGCGGATGACACAAGACCTCCTCGGGGGTGGCCTCACTAGGCTGGCTTGTGAGGGGTGGAGAGATCAAGGCGAGGGGCACCTCGCGAAGTTCCTGTGACGCAAGCCATGACGACCAAGGCCAGGCGGGTACCAGGCGGGCGCCAGCGCGCATAGTGTGCTCATTTCCTCTTTGGTGCTAAAGGGGCAGGCGCAGGCGAGGAGTTCCAAGGCATCAGGCAAAGTTTTCCATATTGGTGCAACAAGACCAAGACCAGCAAGACGGCAGGATGGAGGTCACCATGGAGCCCAGGGCGGTGTCACCACCAGAGCCTTTGGCAGGCGAAGACCACCTTTAGTTAGGATAACTTGTACTGGCTGTCCCCCTTCAAATTGGCTGTTGAGGGTTCCCTTCCCGCCACCACAATAGGAGGCAACTCATCTTGGATCGGATCCATTCCATCCTCACAAACACAAGCTCACCGAGCCCAAGAACACCTCTCCTCGGGAGGTTGTTCTTCCCTTGTACTCGTTCATCCTCAGCCCAAGAGGCAATCCACAACACCACACTAGAGTAGGGTATTACACCACATCGGTAGCCCGAACCAGTATAAACCTTGTGTCCTTTGTTTGTCGAGTTTGATGTGCTGAGCCTTGGGATCGTGGGGAGTGGGTGAGCTAGGGAAGGGAGAGACCTTCATGCGCACCCCAGTGTTCGAACCTCAAGGGTTTTGCCGGAACCCTAAATATGACATTTTCTGCGCCGGGTAGGGGTGCGATGAAGCTTACATTCCATCGAACCACATTCCATGACTCCACCACGTCCATGTCAGACGCTCGTCGAGCTCGCGCCGAGCGCTGAGCCGCCCTGGCCGCTCGCGTCGCCCAGATGGTGCCTGTTGGCGGACCTCCCCGCCGTGCTCCATCACTTGTTGGCAACGCTGCTACCGGCCTGACAACAACTGAGCAGCAAGCATCATGACTACACCCCTCCGTGTGGCGGGACGGCCGCACCGCCACCCCATTGCTGACTCCGTCTAGCTCATCGTGGCACGCTCGCCGTGCTCCCACCGATGTGCAGGTCGTGTTGCTCATGGCGCGGGAGCTCCTGCAGTACTGCCCGGTCAACGACCTCTACGAGGACTAGTTGGACCGCATCACTGAGCTCGTCAGCGCCGCTGGGGGCTCTCCTGCACCATACCTCTCACTGCCTCACCCGCCTTCAGCCACGGGAGACATAGCTCATAGGACGCCTCCGCCGCCCCTGCATCAAGACAGCGCCCTCGGGCCAAGACGCACGGCACATGGAGCACCCACGCCTCCTCCGTACCAAGAAGGCATCCTCGCCCCGAGACGCGTGGTCCCGCGGCATGATCCGCCACGCCGTGCGCCCGCGCACGAAGAAAGAAGCTGCCAAGAAGTTCCCCGACCGCAGGAAAACACTCTTGCACTCCCTGCACCACCATGTCAAGACTGTGCGCCGCCTACAGTGGCGGTGCGTGGGTACCAAGACCAGGCTCCTCCACTACGACGGGCTCCGATGACCACACAGGCTGCCGAGCCTTCACCCCGAGCTACGCACGGTCATTTGGCCAGGCAAGTTCAAGCCGGACCTGCCTCCACGCTATGACGGCATCCCCGACCCCACGGAGTTCCTGCAGCTCTACGAGGTGGGCATCGAGGCGGCCAACGACGACGAAAATGTCATGGAGAACTGGTTTCCCATGGCTCTCAAGGATGGCGCTCGTTCGTGGTTCCTGAACCTGCCCGTGGGATCAATCTCCTCCTGGGGTGAGATGCGCGACCGCTTCATCGCCAACTCCCAGGGCACTTGTGACCGCCCTCCAACCGCGGGTGACCTGCACCGCATCACGCAACAACCATGAGAGACCTTGCAGAAGTACATCCAGTGCTTCAACAACGTTCGCCTCAAGATCCCCAAGGTGATGGACGAGGCCCTCATCTCAGCGTTTTCCGATGGCATCCGTGATGTCAAGATGAAGGAGGAGCTCACCATCCACGAAGAGCCATGCACGGCTCTGGAGATGTTCAACATGGCGACCAAGTGCGCAAGAGCTGAGGAAGGGCATCTCTCCCTCCTCGAGCTCCTTGCCGCTGACCAAGAAGACAAGAAAGCCAAGGTCAAGGACGTGAAGCACAAGGGAGTAGCCATGCT
Source organism: Triticum monococcum (assembly GCA_034509565.1). Lineage (NCBI taxonomy): Eukaryota > Viridiplantae > Streptophyta > Magnoliopsida > Poales > Poaceae > Triticum > Triticum monococcum. The sequence continues at coordinate 244,871,852 of CM067846.1, read as the reverse complement.
CGCGGTAGAGCCGAACACGAAGCGCTGTCGGGACCACCCCGAGTCGTCCAAAAGCAGCCCTCCGTTCTGCGCCTTCGACAAGGTACACAACCACAACACCAAAGATTGTCAAGAGCTCAGGGCCATCCAAGATGGACGCTTCGGTCGACGCCCCGAGCGCAACGACTGGGGCTACAGCCAAGGGGGAGGACAAAGTGGAGGACGCTGGGACGACCGCGGCCCAAGCCAGGAGTGGCGCGGCCGGCCTCGTGAGGACCACTGGCAGGAGCAGCCACGTGTGGGCGCCTGGCGCGACCAGCCTCGCGAGGACCGTCTTGACGCCAATCCTGGCCTCCCTCCGCTGCCGCCACCACCAAGAAGGAACGACGACCATCATCAGGATGAGGGGGCTGGGGGCTTCTAGGAGCCGCGCGCTATCGCCTGCATCTTGGGCGGTGCTCAGACCCCGGCTTCCCAGCACATCTTCAAGCAGCTTGCTCGTGAGGTGAACGTGGCCCTCCCGAGGCTCGAGGCCACGCGCCAGCTCAGGTGGTCCAAGTATGCCATCACCTTCACCTCGACGGACTAGCTCAAATGCACAGCGACCGCCGGTGTCCTCCCGATGCTCTGTTCACCCGTCATCAGCAATGTCCATGTCCCCAAGACCCTCTTCGACAGTGGCACGGGGCTCAGTGTCTTGTCCATCGAGATGTTCGATAGCCTTCAAGTGCCCTACGATCGGCTACAGCCTACCAAGCCTTTCTCATGAGTGACCGAGGGGTCCACCACCCCGATAGGGCAGGTCCGCCTCCCTATCACCTTCGACCAATGTGACAACTACCACACCGAGCTCATCGACTTCGACGTCGCCCACATCCGTCTGCCATACAACGCCATTCTTGGGTACCCAGCATTAGCCAAGTTCATGTCAGTGACCCACCATAGCTACAATGTCCTCTAGATGCCAAGAAGCGGCGGGATCATCACAGTCCCCTGCAAAGAAAGAGATGCGGTGTGCTCCCTGGAGCACGCCTCCCAAGCTGCAGCAATTGAAGACCCCGGCAGCGAGGGCGTCTAGTACCCTCCTGAGGCCATCCCCAAAAAGAAGAAGCAACTACTCCGCATAGGTCCTTAGGATAACAAAAACATTGACAAAACAATCTTGGAGTACGTCAAGTACCTGCTATCGGTGTCTTGGGAATGGGGGTCCCAGACCTGCCTGCAGCCCACGGCGTTGCTCCACCAACAGCCCTGTATAGCCCATCTTCACTAGCAAACACTCAAGTCCCTCGCGAGGGGCCAAGCCTCGCGAGGCGGATGACAAAAGACTTCCTCGAGGGCGGCCTCACTAGGCTGGCTCGCGACGGGTGGAGAGATCAAGACGAGGGGCACCTCGCGAGGTTCCTATGACGCAAGCCATGACAACAAAGGCCAGGCGGGCGCCAGCGCATGCAGTGTTGTCATTTCCTCTTTGCTGCTAAAGGGGCAGGTGTAGGCGAGGAGTCCCGAGGCATCAGGCAAAGGTTTCAATATCAGTGCAACAAGACCAAAACCAGTAGGACGACAGGACGGAGGTCACCGTGGAGCCCAGGGTGGCGTCACCACAAGAGCCTTTGGCAGGCGAACACCACCTTTAGTCAGGATAACCTGTACTGGTTGTCCCCCTTCAAATTGGCCATTGTGGGATCCCTTCCCGCCTAATATTTTGGGAAGAGGAACATGGCCTCTATAAATAGGACTAGCCACCATAGTAGGAGGCAACTCATCTTGGATCAGATCCATTCCATCCTCACACACGCAAGCTCACCGAGCCCAGAAACACCTCTCCTCAGGAGGTTGTTCTTCCCTTTTACTTCTTCATCCTCAGCCCAAGAGGCAATCCACCACACCACACTGGAGTAGGGTATTACACCACATTGGTGGCCCGAACCAGTATAAACCCTGTGTCCTTTTTACGTCGAGTTCGATGTGATGAGCCTTGGGATTGTGGGGAGTGGGTGAGCTTAGAAGGGAGAGATCTTCGTGTGCACCACAGTGTTCAGACCTCGAGGGTTTTGCCGAAACCCGAAATCCGACACCTCTAGTTCAAAGGCATTGAACATGCACTAATCATGAGCATACTGGGCGGCGATGACCCCAGTAGCTGCTTCCTCGAAATGGATGTCCAAGACCTAATTAACAAGTAAGTACAAACTTGTTCTTCTCCCATGACCCCCCTCCGTCTTTTTTCCTCTATCAGTACAAACATATTATGCAATGCATGACCTGACGTCAGTTCAACATGCATTTTTGAATGACTGTTCACTTTTAATATGCAACTGTCGATGTCCTAGGAACGGGGGTCGCAAGACTTGCCTACCTACAGCCCACGGTGTGGCTCCGCCAGCGGCCTCGTACGGCCCATCTTCACGAGCAAACACTCAAGACCCTCGCGATGGGCCGAGCCTCGCGAAGCGGACGATGCAAGACCTCCTTGGGGGCGTCCTCACCAAGCTGGCTCATGAGGGGCGGAGAGTCTAGCAAGGGGGACTTTGTGAGGTTCCTGTGATGAAAGCCAAGACGACCGGGGCCAGGCGAGCGCCAGGCGGGCGCCAGCGCGCGCAGTGTCCTCATTTCCTATTTGGTGCTAAAGTGGCAGGCACAGACGAGGAGTCCCGAGGCATCAGGCAAATGTTTCCATATCGGTGCAACAAGACCAAGACCAGCAGGACGGCAGGACGGAGGTCACCATGGAGCCTAGGACGGCGTCACCACCAGAACCTTTGGCAAGCAGAGACCACCTTTTGTCAGGATAACTTGTACTAGTTGTCCCCCTTCAAACTAGCCATTGTGGGATCTCTTTCCGCCTAATATTTGGCAAGAGGACCAGGGCCCTATAAATAGGACTAGCCACCACCATAGGGAGGGATCTCATCTTGGACTAGATCCATTCCACGAAGGCGGCCAGACAAACTCACCAAGCACAAGACCACCTCTCCCCAAGAGGCTATTCTTCCCTTGTAACTATTCATCCTCAGCCCAAGAGGCAATCCACCACACCACACTGGAGTAGGGTATTACACCACATCGGTGGCCCGATCCAGTATAGATCATGTGTCCCTTTGTTCTGCGAGTTCGACGCGCTGAGCCTTGAGATCACGGTGAGGGTGAGTGCATGGGGGAGGAGAGATCTTCGTGCCCACCCTAGTGTTTTGAACCTCAAGGGTTTTGCCGGATCCCGAAATCTGACATTTGGTGCACCATATAGGGGTGCGCTGAAGCCTTCCTTCCACCGATCTGCGTCCCATTGCTCCACCGCATCCTTGGCGGACACGCGTCGAGCCCGCGCTGAGCGCCGGGCCGCCCTCGCCGCCCATGTCGCTCAGATAGCCCCTGTTGGCGGGCCTCCCTGTCGTTCCCCATCACCCGCCGCCAACGCCGCCATCGGCCCGGCAGGAAACGAGAAGCAAGCATCCTCACTGCACCCTTCTGTGCGGGGGGACGGCCGCACCGCCACTCCGTCGCTGATCCCGGCCGTCTCATCGTCTCGCGCTTGCTGCGCACCCATGACCACACAGGCCGCGTTGCTCATGGCACGCGAGCTTCTATGCTACCGCCCGGTTGACGATCTCTACAAGGACTGGCTGGACCGCATCGCCGAGCTCGTCAGTGCCGCTGGGGGATCTCCTACACCATCCCTCTCACTGCCTCGCCCACCTCCGGGCGCGGGCGACATAGCTCACGGAATGCCTCCGCTGCCTCCGCATCAAGACGGTGCCCTTGCGCAAAGACGTGCAGCTCACGGAGCGCCACCGCTCCTCCGCGTCAAGATGGTGTCCTTGCCGCAAGACGCATGGTCCCGCGGCTTGATCCGCCACTCCGTATGCCCACGCACAAAGAAGGAAGCTGCCAAGAGGTTCCTCGGCCAGAAGGAAACGCTCCAGCGCTCCCGGCACCACCATGACAAAACCGCCTTCCGCCTGCGGCGGCGGTCCGCAGACATCAAGGGCAGGCTCCAGCACTGCAGAGGGCCCCGGTGGCCACAGCAGGTTGCCGCGCCTTCGCTCCTGAGCTGCGCACCATCGTTTGGCCAGGCAAGTTGAAGTAGGATCTGCCTCCGCACTACGACTTCACCCACGAGCCCATGGAGTTCCTGCAGCTCTATGAACTAAGCATCAAGGCGCCCAACAGTGACAAAAAACTTGTGGCGAAGTGGTTTCCCATGGCTCACAAGGATGGCACTCGCTCGTGGCTCCTAAACTCGCCCGCATGATCAATCTCCTCCTGGGATGAGATGCGCGACCGCTTCATCGCCAACTTCCACAGTACTCGCGACCGCCTTCCGGCCGCGGGTGACCTGCGCCGCATCAAGCAACAGCCGGGAGAGACCACACAGAAGTACATCCAGCGCTTCAACAGCGTCCGCCTCAAGATCCCCAAGGTGACAGACAAAGCCATCATCTCAGTGTTTTCTGATGGCGTCTGCGACGTCAAGATGAAGGAGGAGCTCGCCATCCATGAGGAGCTATGCACGAATCTGGAGCTGTTCAACATAGCAACCAAGTGTGCAAGAGCTGAGGAGGGGCATCTTTCCCTCCTCGACCTCCCAGCTACTGACCCAAAGGAGAAGAAAGCCAAGGCCAAGGACGTGAAGCGCAAGGGAATGGCCGTGCTCGCAGCGGAGAAGGATACGAAGCATGGCCGGGACCATCCCGGGTCGTCCAAAAGTAGCCGCCCGTTCTGCGCCTTCCACAACATACACAGGCACAACACCAATGACTGTCAAGAGCTCAGGGCCATTCGAGATGGACGCTTTGGTCAATGCCCCGAGGGCAAGGATCGGGGCTACGACCGAGGAGGAGGAAGAGGCGGAGGACTCTGGGATGATCGCTGCCCCCACCTGGAGTGGCGCGACCGGCCTCGTGAGGACCACTGATAGGAGCAACCTCGTGAGGGCGCCTAGCGCGACCAGCCTTGCGAGGACCGTCCTCAGGGCAATCCTGGCGTCCCTCCACTATCACCACTACCAAGAAGGAACGACGACCACCATCAAGATGAGGGGGCTGGGGGCTTCCAGGAACCGCGTGCTATCGCCTGCATCTTGGGCGGAGTTCAGGCCCTAGCATCTAAACATGTTTTCAAGAAGTTTGCTCGCGAGGTGAACGCACCCCTTCCTAGGCTCGAGGCCACGTGACCGCTCGGGTGGTCCAAGTATGCCATCACCATCAGCTCGGCGGACCAGCTCAAGTGCGCGGCGACCGCCGCGTCCTCCCGATGCTCTGTTCACCCGTCATCAGCAATGTCCAAGTCACCAAGACCCTCATTGACGGTGACGCGGGGCTCAGTGTCCTGTCCATCGAGATGTTCGACCTCCTTTAGGTGCCCTATGATCAGTTGCAGCCCACCAAGCACTTCTCAGGAGTGACTGATGGCTCCACCACCCCGATAGGGCAGGTACGCCTCCCTGTCACCTTCGGACAGCGCGAGAACTACCGCACCGAGCCCATCGACTTTGACGTTGCTCAGATCTGTCTGCCGTACAATGCCCTCCTCGGATATATGGCCCTGGGAAAGTTCATGGTAGTGACCCACCACAGCTACAAGGTCCTCAAGATGCCGGGAAGCAGCGGGATCATAACAGTCCAATTCGAAGAAAGAGATGCAGTGTGCTCCCTTGAGTCGCCTTCCAGGCCGCAGCAACCAAAGACCCTAACAGCAAGGGCGCGTACCCTCCTGAGGCCACCCCAAGAAGAAGAAGCAACTACTCGGCACAGGGCCTCAGGGGAGCAGCGCGTCTAGTGGTGCCACATCAGAATCGGTGCCCGCACCTAGGGCGCCTCCCTCCCTCACATAGGAAGGCGCGCCCGGTGCCCTCCTCGGGCGGGGCTCGGGGGCTTTCTTTTGGAGGGCCACAAACCTAGCCGTCATCACGAGGGAGGCACTCAGGGGGACCCCAGGCAAGGAGTGCCCGGTGCTCAGGAGTTCATCGCCAAGACCACTAAGGAGATATAGGATGTAAGGGCCATGCACAGCGACCACCGCCAATCTTGCGCAGCTCCCCATCTAGGCAAGGATGGTGGGCTACGCGTCTGCATCAACGTCCCAGGGCTCAACAGGGCCGCATCTCAGGAGCGCTTCTGGCCTTCGCGCGTGGGACGTTGCGAGGGCCCACCTCATAGCTATGTTCACATGCCATTCGGCTTGCCGAGCGTGGCATCCGCCATTCGGCGTAACCTGCGGAGCGTCCTGGCGACCCAGGAGGCCCGGCATTACATGGTCCTGGCGGAGATCGAGACGGTCCTCAGGGAGCCACCTGAGCCCCCAGAGCCTCCCGAGGCTCAGGGTCTTGGTGGCTCATGAGGAGCGACTTCTTCAGCACGCGCCTTCAGCTACCCCAATGCTCCTTCGACAACAAAACCATGTGACACTTTCCAAAGCTTATTCAGCTGGGAGCGCCCCTCGGGTTGCATTATTCACAGGTCGCATGGGCCTGTCCCTGCGGCGTGTATCCTTCCACAATTTTTAGCTTACTCTCCTGGGGGAGCCCCTCGGGCTGCATCCTCCCCAGGCCGCTCGGGTCCGTCCAAGTGGCATGTATCGCTCTCGCATCTATCTAAGCTAGCCGGTTCTCATGCATGAGTTATTTATAGTCATCACCTGCTTGATTGGCACCCACCACGGGAGCCGCGTGCCAATCGTTTTTCTTTAGGATCCTTCGCATGAGAATACTAGGCACGGTGCCTGTGCTCGGGTCCGTCCCTGCAGCACCAATAAACCCAACGGCTGAGCTCTGTCTGGCAGGCCGGCCCCGTTCACATCACCTCCTGGGCTCGTTGGTGCTTGGCATCCTCTTGCGACAGCCTCAGGAAATCCGCTGGCGTAGGTGGCCTAACCATCCGCAGGACCACCACAGCCATCAAGAGCTAAGACCAGGCGTAACCCGCCTTGAGGTAGGGCATAGTGAGTCCCGCGCTGGATCACGAGTGCCCAGACACACCTCATCCAGCCCTACCATGCAAGCCACGTGCCAGGACGGGGCTGTACACGCCCCGGGGGCTCCACTCAGGGGACCCCTCACCCACGCACCAGTGGAAGCACCATGCTCCACGCTGGCAGTCGACACTGCCGAGGAGCGGTTATGCCCATGCAAGTGAGGAAGTGCTCTGCTCAGCACTGGTGATAAACAACTGAGGGCAGCCTCATGGCTATATCAACATCAGGGAGCCTCCGAGCTCAGTATCTGGCCTCATCGCAACACCTCCCCTCGGGAGAGTCACGCGAGGGGGCTGGGCACGAGGGCTGCGCTCAGGTCACGCCCAAGCGTACGCCACCATGCCAGGTCCCTCGGACCTGGTCGTCACGCGCCCTCCCCAGCGGAGCCAAGGTATGAAGGTCGTTTGGACGTCAAGGTGGACTCCTGAGCATCGCGACTCAGGAGCCCAACTGGCCACGTAGCCCCTCACTCATTGGTCCGTCCAGGTGATTGATACCTCCATTTTGCATGATGCTTTTATATTGATATTTATTGCATTATGGGCTGTTATTACACATTATGTCACAGTACTTATGCCTATTCTCTCTTATTTTACAAGGTTTACATGAAGAGGGAGAATGCCGGCACCTGGAATTCTGGGCTGGAAAAGGAGAAAATATTACAGACCTATTCTTCATAGATCCAAAAGTCCTGAAAGCCAAAGGGAGTCATTTTCAGAATATATAAAAAATATTGGGTGAAGGAAGCACCAGACGGGGGCCACCCACCATCCACGAGGGTGGGGGCGCGCCCTACCCCCTGGACACGCCCCCTACCTCATGGGCCCCCTGGCAGCCCTCTAGTGCCCATCTTCTACTATATGAGATCTTTCGTCCGAAAAAAATTCATAAGCAAGCTCACGGGACGAATCTCCGCCTCCACAAGGTGGAACCTTGGCGGAACCAATCTAGGTCTCCAGCGGAGCTGTTCTGCCGGGGAAACTTCCATTTAGTTGGGGGAAATTATCACCATCGTCATGACCATCGATCCTATGATCGGGAGGGAGTCAATCTCCATCAACATATTCACCAGCACCATCTCATCCCAAACCCTAGTTCATCCCTTGTATCCAATCTTTGTCCTAAAACCTTAGATTGGTACCTGTGGGTTCCTAGTAGTGTTGATTACTCCTTGTAGTTGATGCTAGTTGGTTTATTCGGTGGAAGATCATATGTTCAGATCCTTTATGCATCTTAATACCCATCTGATTATGAACATGAATATGATCTGTGAGTAGCTACATTTGTTCCTGAGGACATGGGAGAAGTCTTGCTATAAGTAGTCATGTGAATTTGGTATTCGTTCGATATTTTGATGAGATGTATGTTGTCTTTCCTCTAGTGGTGTCATGTGAACGTCGACTACATGACACTTCACCATTGTTTGGGCCTAGAGGAAGGCATTGGGGAGTAATAAGTAGATGATGGGTTGCTAGAGTGACACAAGCTTAAACCCTAGTTTATGAGTTGCTTCGTAAGGGGCTGATTTGGATCCCTATGTTTCATGCTATGGTTAGGTTTACCTTAATACTTCTTTTGCAGTTGCGGATGCTTACAAGAGGGGTTAATCATAAGTGGGATGATTGTCCAAGGAAGGGAAGTACCCAAGCACCGGTCCACCCACATATCAAATTATCAAAGCACCGAACGTGAATCATATGAACGTGATGAAAACTAGCTTGACAATAATTCCCATGTGTCCTCGGGAGCGCTTTCCCTTATATAAGAGTTAGTCCCGGCTTGTCCTTTGCTACAAAAAGGATTGGGCCATCTTGCTGCACCTTATTTACTTTTATTACTTGTTACCTGTTACAAATTACCTTATCACGAAACTATCTGTTACCGATAATTTCAGTGCTTGCAGAGAATACCTTACTGAAAACTGCTTATCATTTCCTTCTGCTCCTCGTTGGGTTCGACGCTCTTACTTATCGAAAGGACTACGATAGATCCCCTATACTTGTGCGTCATCAAGACTCTTTTCTGGCACCATTGCCGGGGAGTGAGGCGCCTTTGGCAGGTGAAATTTGGTAAGGAAAATTTTATATAGTGTGCTGAAATTTACTGTCACTTGTTACTATGGAACATAATCCTTTGAGGGTCTTGTTCGGGGTATCTTCACACCGACCAGTAGAGCAAAGAGTTTCTCCTCAACCTACTGAACCTACTAAAAATGTTTACTTTGAAATTCCTTCGGGTATGATAGAGAAACTCCTAGCTAATCCTTTTACAGGAGATGGAACATTACATCCCGATTTGCACCTAATCTATGTGGATGAAGTTTGTGGATTATTCAAGCTTGCAGGTATGCCCGAGGGTGTTATCAAGAAGAAGGTCTTCCCTTTATCTTTGAAGGGAAAGGCATTGACATGGTCTAGGCTATGTGATCATATGGGATCATGGTACTACAACCGATTGAAATTGGAATTTCATCAGAAGTTTTATCCTATGCATCTTCTTCATCGTGATGGTAACTATATATATAATTTTTGGCCTTGCAAAGGAGAAAGCATCGCTCAAGCTTTGGGGAGGCTTAAGTCAATGTTATATTCATGCCCCAATCATGAGCTCTCAAGAGAAATTATTATTCAAAAATTTTATGCTCGGCTTTCTCTCGATAAAAGCTCCATGCTCTATACTTCTTGTACTGGCTCTTATATGATAAATACTATTGAATTCAAATGGGATCTATTGGAAAGAATTAAATGCAACTCTGAATATTGGGATCTCAATGAAGGTAAGGAGTCAGGTATAACACCTAAGTTTGATTGTGTTAAATCTTTTAAGGAGACCGATGTTTTCCGTGAATTTAGCACTAAATATGGAGTTGACTCTGAGATAGTAGCTTCTTTCTGTGAATCCTTTGCTACTCTTGTTGATCTCCCTAAGGAGAAGTGGTTTAAATATAATCCTCCCATTGAAGTAAAAGTAGTTGCGCCTATTAAAGTTGAAGAAAAGACTATCACTTATAACGATCCTGTTGTTCCTACTGCTTATATTGAGAAACCACCTTTCCCTGTTAGAATAAAGGATCATGCTAAAGCTTCAACTGTGGTTCGTAAGAGCAATACTAGAACACCTACTCCCTTTGCGCAAATTAAAGTTGTGTAAGTGCATCTAGTACCACCCCTAGTTGGTTTTGGAGTATTGACAACAAACCTGGTTGAGGGACTAATGTGTTTGTGAGAATTACAGGATAACACAGGTAGAAGTCCCTCATTGATTCGGTTTTCCTACCAGAGATGACCCCTAAAAATGTATGAAGACATTGAAGTCAAAGGTGGTATGTGAAGAAATTCACATTGAAGAGTATGACAAGAGAAGACATCGCGTGAAGACTATCGAGCGCGAAGACTTAGTTGTTTCATCGTTCTTTTTTCTTCTTTGTTGAGTCATAGGAACCACCGTACTGTTAAGTGGGGTCCAAGAGAACTAGTCAAATTGACTGAAGTGATGCTTAACCAAAACCCTATGTCTTCGAGTGAAGACTATGAGAGAAAATCTTATCCAGAGTTGGATAATTCAGCTTTGCTTGTAGCCCAAGTAAAGTTGCCGTGTGTGTTTGAAATCTAAACGTTGGAACACGTGTCAGTTCCTTAGTGTCCCAGGGTCATTTCAGACAAATCAGGTCGGGTTGCCTAGTGGCTATAAATAGCCCACCCCCTACAACCATAAACGGTTGGCTGCTCAGAGTTAGTGTACGGCTTTTGTCATTTGAGAGCAACCCACCTCGATGCCTATGAGAGAGAATTCCTTGCGAGGATAAAGCCCTAAACACCCAGAGCCAAAGAGTGTTAGGAATCACTTAAGTCTTCCTGTTTGTGTGATCTGAAGACTTATTACACTTGAGGACTGTGAATCCTCTAGCCTGTTAGGCATCGCGTTCTGAGCATCCAAGAGTCATTGTGGATCGCCGGTGAACGAAGTCTGTGAAGGTTTGGAAGTCTGCCTTGAAGACTTACCAGAGTGATTGGGCGAGGACTGGGTGTCCTTAGCTCAAGGGGAATAAGGTGAAGACACGGTCTTCTAAGTTGAATCTCAGCCTCCCTATACAGACGAACAGTTGTCACAGCAACTGGAACTGGTCCAACAAATCATTGTCGTCAACGAGTCACTAGTTTTATCCTTCCCATCTCTTTATTTACTGTTGGTCCTTGTGAAGTCATTGTATGATTGCATTATCTTCTGTCTTCACTGAGTGACTACTTGTTCTGATTGGCTTCATACGATCTTCCATCCTGATCTATACTGCCTAGCTGCTATTAGTCTTCGTGCTTTCATTTCATTGAATACTTGACTATGGCTTGCTTAGTGTAGTTGTGGGGACCCCAACTCATAAGTCGTGATCATCGAATGCACGTGTACAGTGATCCCAGAGATCAATGCTCACTGAACACATAGAAGTTGAATAACAAGAGTCTTACATTCATACATATCGCCTTACACAAATTATGGCCATTATGGTCAAGTCTTACATAGATAAAGCCACAAGGGCTGAATACCAAATAAACTTTAGAAGTGGAAATCTTCGTCGATAAGTAGAACCCATGCCATCTGCCTTAATCCTACAGGCATTCTGACTGGGAAACGTCCTAGTTCGCATGTTCGTCTCCAAAGAACTCTTTTTTAAACTCATGTTCTTCCATGCCTAGCCAATTAAATAACCAGTGGCAAGCCAATGAGTACTTTGAATGTACTCGCAACCAACCATGTTTTGGTCCAAGATACAACAATGCATGATATAGGTAAAATTTTGAAGAAAGCTAGTTTTGAGTGTAATGACATGGTCAACAACTTGTAAGACATGCATCAGGAGAATTCAAGTAACCATGAGGACAGGTTACAGATATCAACATAAAGGGAGTGGGCTCCAACCCAACTCATCCAAGTCAAGTCCTTTGACTTGACCCAAGTAGTTCTTCCCACACACTCTGGTTTGTAAACTTGTGGACGTAGCCCAGGAGCGGTTACCGAACTGTCCTTGACCGTGGACACGGCTATTCGAATAGTTTTACACTCTGTAGAGGTTGCACACTTTACCCACAAGATCCGGGGAACTTCCATGTCATCCACGACCCGCGGTACCTCAAGTACCCGGGGTAAGCACCCGATCACTATCTTTCCCTAAACGACACTAACATAGAGTGCACTCTATTGGCAGTAACCCCCGTGCCCAACATTTCACATCTTAAAATTGTGGAGCCTCGCTCCCATTTTGATCACATACCATAAGCACGGGGTACCAACGGTGTGTCCGGTGTCCCGAGAGAGTGCAACAACAACACTCCCATCACTAGTAATGCGGGCTCCAAGCTAGTATCGGCCTAGGTAATCAATAATGCCCTTTCCCATATAAGGGTAGAGTGGTTGCACATGTAAGGTTGGAATAAGGGTCGCAACTTAAACCAACCCGTTTTGAAAACAACACACACACTTGCCTTGGTACACCACTTCGTCATAAAGTGGTTTACCCAACTCATTATCTCCCTTGGGCATAAGTGGCACCCAGCGGGGTTTTCGAAAAATCTTTTGAAAATACTTTTTCTCCATCACCATGCATATTCCCATCCTCTTTTGCGTAGCAACTACTTTAGCATCCTATCTGCCCCCACCGGCATAACCCTCATAAGAAGGTAGGGTCATGCACAATGCAAGTACAAACGAGGAAATAACGGTGGCAAACCACCCCATGTGGTCACCACAGTATCATGTCTCCGATGCAAGCAAATAAAAGTGCCATATGACATGCTTAAAAAGGGTTTCTTAGACATTGTCAAAGGGCTGCTTGCTTGGCTCAGCAAATTCTCCAAACCTTCTGGTCCATCTCCAAGTACTCCGTCTACTTCGCCAACTAGCGACGGAAAAAATCACAATAAGGAATACAACAAGGCAAAAATAAAAGTGCTCTCAAAATGGGAGTTGGACTTTTCTAGGATACCTCTAGTCATATCAGGAATGAGCAAAGTGATTTCAATGGAATTGGATAAGTGAATATTTTGGAACATTTCAATATGAAGGATATAAGCGATTTAAATGGATCTGCAAGTTGTCTATAGAATGATTTTAATAAAAATGAGTAAAAGTACCTATTAAATCAGGCATGATTTTAGAAACATTTAGAAATTGGTTTCACTGGATTTGGAGTTGAAATGGATTTTTGAAGTGGACTTATGTGGCTAAATGACGTTTTTATAGATCTAGGGGAAACTAGGCAGGGTAAAAATGTTCACTATGGCTCATTAAATAGAACTTGATTTATTGAGTCGGCTGAAACTTGAATCATCAAATTTGGACACTATTTGACTTCTCTAGGGATTTTATAAGCTATTTGGAAAAAGAAAAAGAAAGAAACAGACAATGGCTTTACCCTTAAGACGCGCACAGGGCGAGGTTTAGCAGCAGGACGCCACTAGGACGACCAAGCGTCTCGGCCGCACGCGCGCAGGGGCCACGTCGGAGGCGGCTTCATGAAAATACGCCTTTGCGCGGGAGAGGCGGTAACGGTGGAAGTCGTCTCCACTGAAACGGGCAGGCCCGCCCACTGGGTCACTGACGCGCGGGCCCCAGCGGCAGGTCGCCTTCAACCTCCCACGCGGTGCCGGCGCTCTCCCCGGCGGCATCGGCCGCTTCCGTCGACGCCTAGCACACCGGCGTGCTCAGGAGAGTGTGCCGCATCCGTCTAGGTGTGCCACTATTGCTAGGGTAGTCGGACGCGAGCAGCGCATCGCTGCGGAGATGAAGAAATGGAGCTCGGGAGATGTCCTTGGGTAGGTTGGTGATGCTCTGGTGGAGTCTAAAGGGGAGGGGAGAGACCACAGAGCGCGAATTTAGGAGGAGGCCGACGACATGGCTCCGGCCATGGAGGTGGGCGGAGGGCATGAGAGGGAGAGGTAGGTTGGTCTAGGGGATGCAGGGGAGGGGGAGAGATCAAACGGAGAACAGAGAGGGCTCGGGGTGGCCTTATATGGCAAGGCCACGGAGCACCGTGGACGGCGATCACAGCAGCGGCCTAGGCAACACTAGGGGCCGAATTGGCACACTGGGCCATGTCCGGGGTGTTCGTGGACGTGGTCTACGACCAGGGAGAGGTTAGAGGGAGCGGGGCGAGCTCCAAGAGGGCCCCGAGCTCGTGCGCCCACTGGCCGAGCTGGGCGTCGTCGGGCGAGCTCAGCAGGGTGAGATGGAGAGAGGGGAAGGCGGGGCCGACTAGCTAGTGTGCCGTGGACGTCGAGGCGACCTTGCGAGACACGAACCCAGCGCCCAAGGTCGTCGAGTGCCTCGGAATGGGCAAGCTACTATATGGGAGTGCACTGTAGCATGCTCCAAAGCGCGTCCATGGCATGCCATGGCATTTTAATAGTGCCATGGGCATGTCTTATAGTGTCTGGGGGTTTTCGGGGAGAGTAAACAAGGTAGGAATGGCATTGGATGCCCTAGAGAGCCAGTAAATGAGAGGGGAGGTGGAGAGAGATGTGAACAGTGGCTGTCCAGAGGGGGGAAATGGGGTTTTACCCCATTAATCATGGAGCTTTGGAAGAGGGGGATCTACTAGAGGTAGGAGGTGACCTGGGGCAGTTGTGGTAAAAACTTGGGATCATGGAGATTAGTGGAAGAGGTCAAAATGATGATTTTCGAAAAATGGCAGAAGGTGTTTGTTGTTGGTTTGGGCAAGAAAATTGATTCCACTTGCCATGACAATTAACAGGATGTAATGGCACTTAGAAATAGTGTGTTGCACCAAGTTTGAGCTCATTTGGGCAAACTAGCCAATATAACTTTGGTAAACCCTAGAAATTAGCGGAAATGGCTTTACCAAGATTTAGTCATGCAAATCAATTCTCCTTGATGCACCACTTGGTGTAGTGTCATCATTTGAGGATTTTAACATGTCCACAAAAATTCAGGTCAAAAGGACACACATGGAAATGTAGAATTGTTCAAATTTGATTCTGGTCAGAGAGGGTTTTGGGGCATTTGGTGAACCAAAATGACCTTAATTGAGATGAGGCTTTGCATGGTGATCACAATATGCATTTGTGACTTGCTGGGTTTTCCTTGGATTTTTATGAAAATATTTCCTATAGAAATATTTCAAACCCTTGAAATGGTCAGAAATGGTTTTGGGAGGTTTTGTCCAATACTTTGAACATGACCAGGTGTTGAAACTCTTATATGCATTGGCAACTTTGTCCAAATAAGCTCCAAATTGGTGAGAGGCCCTAATTATATGTGTCATTTCACCCTGTGGAGTCTCATGGCAATTGGAAATCATTTGCTTGCCAAAACCTTTATCAAACACCTTCTGCTACTTTTCAAAAATCACCATTTTGACCACTAAAACTATTCTCCTTGAACTCAACTTTTTACCACAGCCCCTCCTAGACCTCCTCTACCTCCAGTAACAATGGCTGCACCTTAGCTCAATGATTGAGGGGTGAAACCACTTCATTGACCCCTCAGGACAGCCCTTTTACCACAGCCCCTCCTAGACCTCCTCTACCTCCAGTAACAATGACGCGCTCACCATGCATAAAGAATGGCCATGCCGGCCATTTGGGCGCTCTGGAGCGCGCTACCGTGCGCTCCCACACTGTAGCCCCCCCCTTCCAACCACCTCCGGCCACCTCGGGCCTCCCCCGCGCGCCTGCCGATGTGCCTCGGCGTCCGCAACACGCTACGCGGTCGGCCCCCTCCTCTCTCCTCCTCCCCACGCCTCCGCACTAGCAAACACCGGCCGCCCGAGCGCGCGCCTCTCACCTCTCCCCACTCCCTCTCTCTATCTCTCCCGACGTAGTCGACATCCAGGAACACCCAGACACCACACCCTCTTCCCTCGAGCCCTATAGCAACGAGCAGGAGCCCGCCGGCGCACGAGTCCACGGCACCCCACCGTTCGCCTATTTAAAGGCCTCCCCGAGCCCTCCTATCCTCACCACTCGCTCTCTGCACCACCAAAACATCCTCCTGCGCCCCTAGTTCCTCTCCATAACCTCCCGAGCTCGACATCGAGCTCGAGCTCCGCCGCTTCGGCTCGCCGGAGTCCGCGAGGTACAGGCCTCCCCCGCTCCTCCTCTGCCCCGATCTGAAACCGCCTCCTCCCACTGATCATTTCCCCTCTCTCCCCCGCCTCGTTTGCAGCCGGAGTCGACCGGAACGACCACCACCCGAAACTCCTCCGCCGCAAGACCTCGTCACCGGCGAACCAGGCCACCCCGGCGACCAACTCCACCTCTTTCCGAACGGCGGATCCTCCCTGAGCACAACGGTACCACCCACGCATCCTCCCGTGCCCTATATCGCCGCCGGCGAGCTCGCCGTCGCCTCTGGACGGAGGTAGACGACGACGGCCGAGGGCCCTGTCTGTCAACCTCACGTCCTGATGGGAGAGACCCACCCGTCAGGTTTAAAACGCACACGCACGCGTACCAGTTCGCTGCGTCGGCTGAAGGCGTATTTTGCCTTTACGCCTTCGACGTGGCAGCCTGGCGTGGGCTGAAACCCATCTGGGACTGCTGCACTGTGGCCCTTCTGGCCCAGTTGCACGGTGCTGTTTCTCCTTTTCATTTTCTGGAAACTTGCAAATATTCCACAGGATAAAATATATGTCCAAATAAATTAATTCCAATTCCTAAATTCCTGAAGTATTGCAACCTATTTAATGGTGCAACTTTCATTCAAATCCAACAACCTTTTCTTCACTTTAATATTTAAATGTGATTTTAAGCATTTAAATAAACCTTTGAAAACCCATTTCTCCTATTCTGCTACTCCAAATCCAAAACTAGGAATTTTCCCCTTCTTAGTTTTCAACCAAGTATTTATTTAAAATGAGTTGACATTTTTCTGAGCACTTTGGTTTTTCTGTTTTATTATTGCCTTATTTTTTTCGTTATTATTTTTGCAACGATAGATTGCGTTGCTGACGAAGGAGTTGGACCAGAAGACTTGGAAGACCCAGAAGACTTTGTTGAGCCAGGCAAGCAACCCTTTGACCATGTCTATAAAACCCTTTTTATGCATGTCATATAGCACTTTATTATTGTTGCATCGGGATGATGATGAGATGGTAACCACTTTGGTGGGTTGCCTTCGTTACTTCCTTGTTGATACTTGCATTGTGCATGACCCTACCTTCCTACGAGGGTTATGCCGGTGGAAGTAGATAGGATGCTAAAGTAGTTGCTACGCAAAAAGGGGACGGGTATATGCATGGTGATGGAGACAAAGTATTTTCGAAGGACTTTTCGAAAACCCCGTCGGGTGCCACTTATGCCCGAGCGAGATAATGAGATGGGTAACCACTTGATGATGAACTGGTGTACCGAGGCAAGTGTGTGTGTGTTGCTTTCAAAAACGGATTGGTTTAAGTTGCGACCGTTATTCCAACCTTACATGCACAACCACTCCACCCTTATATGGGAAAGGGCATTATTGATTACCTAGGCCGATACTAGCTTGGAGCCCGCATTACTAGTGATGGGAGAGTTGTTGTTGCGCTCTCTCGGGACGGGGTCGTGCTAGGTAGGGCTGCCATGACTGTCTTCACAGGGCACCGGACACACCGTTGGTATCCCGTGCTTGTGGTATGTGATGAAAATGGGAGCGAGGCTCTACAATTTTAAGATGTGAAATGTTGGGCACGGGTGTTACTGCCAATCGAGTGGACTCTATGTTAGTGTCGTCTAGGGAAAGATAGTGATCGGGTGCTTACCCGGGTACTTGAGGTAACGCGGGTCGTGGATGACAGGGAAGTTCCCCGGATCTTGTGGGTAAAGTGTGCAACCTCTGTAGAGTGTAAAACTATTCGAATAGCCGTGTCCACGGTCAAGGATAGTTGGGTAACCGCTCTTGGGCTACGTCCACATGTTTACAAACCATTGTGTGTTTGGATAAGTGGGAAGAACTACTTGGGTCAAGTCAAAGGACTTGACATGATTGAGTTGGGTTGGTTCCCACTCTTTTTATGTTGATATCTGTAACCTGTTCCCGTGGTTAATTGAATTCTCCTAATGCATGTCTTACAAGTTGTTGAACATGTCATTGCACTCAAAACTAGCTTTCCGCAAAATTTACCTATATCATGCATTTTTGTACCTTGCACCAAAACATGGGTTGCTTGCGAGTACATTCTAAGTACTCATTGGCTTGCCACTAGTTATTTAATTGGCCAGGCATGGAAGAACAGGAGTTCGAAGAAGAGTTCTTTGGAGACGAACATGCGAACTAGGACGTTTCCCAGTCAGAATGCCTGTAGGGTTAAGGAAGATGGCATGGGTTCTACAAATCGACGAAGATTTCCGCTGCTTGTGTTTCATTTGATGTTCAGCCCTTAAGGCGTTATCAATGTAAGACTCGACCATAATGGTCATAATTTGTGTAAGACGGTATGCATGGATGTAAGACTCTTGTTATTCAGCTTATGTGTGTTTAGTGAGCATTGATCTCTGGGATCACTGTACACGTGCATTCGGTGATCTCGACTTATGAGGCCATCTAAACTTCTCTTCTTTTCTAAAGCTTACCCAACCCCAAGATATATTTCCCTTATTGACCTCTCCCATTCAACCTTGTAGATGGCTGTCGTACCTGAAGACTTCCTGACCACAGGATTTCCCGTGCTTCTCGAGGATAGCCTCAAGAGGTGCCAGTTCCACCGAGCCCCCATTTTCACCTACCATGAGCATTGGATCAATGACACCGAGACGGGGTATCATGTGGAAGTGATCGTGAAGGCTAATGACTCCCCAACAAGCTGGTTCTTCGAGGGACCCCAGATGGCAACACTATTTCTTGCCCTCGAGACAACAACCCTCATGGCACTCACCCGCCTCCGAGACCTTCTTCCAGAGATGGCAGATGAGTTGGCAACCCATTTCTTGCCTTATCGGAAGGAAGGTGAGGATGAGAGCAGTGCACCAGCTCCAGCATTAGAAGAAGGACTTCCACTCCGATTCCAGACCCACCTCAGCCTTTGTGCCGATAGTTTGGCACAACACTTGGCCTCTGAATCAATGGAACTCCGAAAGGAACTTCATGAGACCAAGGCACTTCTTCCTCAAGCACAAGGAAAGACGGATAGGATCAAGAAGGAAGGTGCTCCCCCTGGACAACCCGCAATCACATACAGAGGCGGAAGACCCCCAAAGGATGGAGAACCGCCACAGCAACACCGCCTGAGCGCAAAGGAATACCGCAAGCTCTTCGCACCACCGGCAAAGCAACACCGTGTTGAGCTCCTCCACTCCCACACCCCTTTAAGTGAAGAGGAAAGTCAGGCCACCGATGACGAGGAGGAAGACCCAGAATAGCCAAACTACGCGACCGAGCATTCCACCACTTAGGCATCATTCGCAACCCGGATATGCCCGTTAGTAACCCTTACGGTAGGATAGGTCGTGTACCCCTATGTGAAGTCGAGTCCTTGTAATGGTTCATATGAAACCATGTAGTATTGTGCTTGCTTTTGATGTGTTTGATGGACATCGTACTTTCCTTCGGGAACTTGTAAGCGACTACATCACCCATTTGGATTTTAATGAATGTGTTTGGCCTTTTGGCCCTTGCATGAAAACAATTAGTGTCATACAAACCCCCTTACTAGGCGTCCCATCTATATTGCTTTCCCCATCTTTCCCAATCATGAGACCTTGACTGCTCCAATAGGATGCCTATTGTAACTCGTACTGGTACCTCTACCCAGCAGCAAGAAGCCGGAGAAGGAGCCAGTCAGGACCAAACCCAAGGATAAGCTCCACCACCGCCACCACCTCCAAACATGGACATGTCTCAGCTTCTCCAAGCCTTCCGAGAGGAACGCCAAGCCAACACTGCAGCCCTCCAGATGATTGCTCAAGCTGTCAATCGCCAGCCGGTGGGAAACGGCAATGGACGTTCCACGTTGGTGGAGTTCAAGAAGCATGCACCACACACCTTCATCGAGACTGCTGAACCCCTGGATGCAGACAAATGGGTCCGCACCATTGAGGATCTGTTGGAACTAGTCGGATGCACTGAGGACCGTGAGAAAGGTGGCATATGCTACTCACTGTCTCGGGGGAACTGCTAGAGCTTGGTGGGATGGATTCAAGGCCATGCATGCTGAGCAAAACATCACTTGGAATAACTTCAAGGCAGAATTCCGCAAGGCCCACATTCCTTCCGGAATCATGGCCATCAAGAAGCGTGAGTTCCGAGCCCTGAAGCAAGGTAGTAGCACTGTCAAGGAGTACATGCAGAAGTTCAGTGTTCTCTCAAGGTATGCCCCTGAAGATGTCAGCACTGATGCTGCCAAAAGGGAGAGCTTCATGGAAGGCCTTAACCAGACTCTGCAGTACTCGCTTGTTGTGTGTGACTGCCCGACCTTTCCTGATCTGGTGAACAAGGCACTCATGCTTGAGGACAAGCGACGTGCTTTGGATGATACCCGTAAGCGCAAGATGATCAGCAAGGGTAGCTCCAGCAACCAGAAGCCTCGCCCGTGGCAGCCAGCCCCGGTCAAGCCAACCTATCAGCAGCCAAGAGCTCCTGCACCCCGCACCAACTATCCACCTCAGTAGTACTCCAACCCCAGGCCAGCTTACAGCAACCCCAATAACAATGCCGGAAAGAGCAGCAACCCCAATCAAGTCACTTGCTTCGGATGTGGTTAGGCAGGACACTACTCCAAGAATTGCCCCAACAAGAAGCCCGACGCCCCACGCCCCATTGCGCAGAACCCAGGACAAGGCCGTGGAATGCCACCAAGGAACCAAGCTCCCTGCAACCTGCCCAACAACAGCAAGGGTCGTGTGAATCATGTCACTGCAGAAGAAGCCCAGGAAGACCCGGACGTCGTGCTGGGTACGTTCCTTGTCAACTAAGCACCTGCAACTGTCTTGTTTGATTCTGGAGCCACGCATTTATTTGTCACCCAAAAGTTTGCATTAAAAAGTGGCATGACCCCTACACCCCTGAATAACCCTATGTTGGTACAAACCCCCGGAGCAGAGATCAGAGCCAAGATAGGATGTAAAGGAGTCGGGATTGTCATTAATGGGGTAGACTTCCAAGCAGACCTTATCATCTTAAGATCGCAAGGCTTGGATGTGATCTTAGGAATGGATTGGCTCATCAAGCACCAAGGCTTGTTAGATTGTGCCAACCGGACCGTCACTGTGACCAATGACCAAGGAGTCGAAGTTAAATTTGCCTCCAACCCCTCCTCTGCTCAAGCCAACCAAGTCAACTCTCTGTTAGAAGTTGGATTGGAGCAAGTGCTGGTAGTATGCAAATACCCCGATGTCTTTCCTGATGAGCTACCGGGAATGCCTCCCGACCGAGACATTGAGTTCATCATCGAACTCATACCCGGAGCAGGACCCATCTATAAGAAGCCTTATAGAATGGGATCAGAAGAGTTAGCAGAATTGAAGAAGCAACTGGAAGAGCAGTTGAGGAAGGGATTTATCCGCCCTAGTGCCCGCCTTGGGGATCACCTGTTCTGTTTGTGGCAAAGAAGGATGGTACCATCCGCTTATGCATTGACTACCGCTCCCTCAATGAAGTTACAATCAAGAACAAGTATCCACTTCCCAAGATTGAAGATCTATTTGATCAACTCAATGGGGCCAAGGTGT
The DNA here is from genome assembly GCA_034509565.1 of Triticum monococcum. Classification (NCBI taxonomy): domain Eukaryota; kingdom Viridiplantae; phylum Streptophyta; class Magnoliopsida; order Poales; family Poaceae; genus Triticum; species Triticum monococcum. The sequence continues at coordinate 244,850,247 of CM067846.1, read as the reverse complement.
TCTCCAAGATTGACCTCAGATCTGGGTACTACCAGCTGAAAATCAGACCCCAAGATATTCCGAAGACGGCATTTGTAACCAGATATGGCCTGTATGAGTGCACGGTCATGTCCTTTGGATTGACCAATGCCCCAGCTTACTTCATGTATCTCATGAATAAGGTCCTCATGGAATATTTGGACAAGTTTGTCATTGTCTTCATTGCTGACATTCTTGTCTTCTTGAAGACAGAAGAAGAGCACGAGCAACACTTGAGGATGGTCCTAGACAAGCTTCGAGAGCACCAACTGTATGCCAAGTTCAGCAAGTGCGAATATTGGCTGCGCGAAGTTGGATTCTTGGGTCATGTTTTGACTGAAGAAGGATTGTCGGTCGATCCCACTAAGATTGAAGTCGTGACTGAATGGCAATCCCCAATCAATTTGAAGGAAGTCAGAAGCTTCCTCGGACTCGCGGGATATTACCGCAAGTTCGTTGAAGGATTCTCAAGCATTGCACGACCCATGACTCAGCTCTTGAAGAAGGACAAGAAGTTTGAATGGACGCCAAAGTGTGAAGAAAGCTTCCAGGAGCTGAAGAAGAGATTAACCACCGCCCCAGTCCTGGCCACACCAGATATACACAAGGAGTTTGTGATATATTGTGATGCGTCAAGAACCGGACTGGGAGGTGCTCTGATGCAAGAAGGCAGAGTCGTAGCTTACCTTTCAAGGCAACTACGGCCTCATGAAGAGAACTATGCTACTCATGACCTTGAGTTGGTAGCTGTAGTTCATGCCCTGAAAACATGGCGACATTACCTCCTAGGGAAGAAGTGTGAGATATACACGGATCACAAAAGTCTAAAGTATATTTTCACTCAGAAGGAATTGAACATGAGGCAGAGAAGGTGGCTAGAGTTGATCAAGGATTATGACCTCAGTGTTCAATACCACCCTGGAAAGGCTAATGTGGTAGCAGATGCATTAAGCAGGAAGGCTTGTTCCTTGAATGCTATGCTTAAGGAAAGGCTACCCGCCTTGTATGAAGAACTTGAAAGCTTCGTGTTGGAACTGGTTGCACCAGGATTCTTAGCCAACCTTGAAGTCAAGCCTACCCTGATGGATGATATTAAGGAAGCTCAGAAGGGACACGAAAGTATTGAAGGCATCAAGAGGAAGATCAAGGCAGGCAAGGCCCCAGGATTCTCATAGGATGAGAAAGGAATTGTGTGGTTTGGGAATCGCATTTGCGTACTCAACAAGATTGAGCTCAAGAATTTGATCTTGCAAGAAGCTCATGACACCCCGTATTCCATCCACCCCGGAGGAACCAAGATGTAACAAGACCTAAAGGAAAGATTCTGGTGGCATGGCATGAAGAGAGAGATAGCCACTTTTGTCACTAAGTGTGACATATGCCAAAGGGTCAAAGCTGAACATCAGCGACCCGCTGGATTGTTACAGCCTCTCAAGGTGCCTGAATGGAAATAGGATAAAGTCGGAATGGACTTCATCACTGGATTACCTAGGTAAAATAAGGGACATGACTCCATCTGGGTCATAGTCGACCATTTGACCAAAGTAGCCCATTTCATTCCTGTCAAAATGGCGTACAAGGGAAACCAACTAGCTAGCCTCTACATCAACAAAATCATAAGCCTTCATGGTGTTCCCAAGGAGATTCTGTTAGACCAAGGAACCCAGTTTACCTCAAGGTTCTGGAAGAAGTTCCAAGAGGCCATGGGGACCAAGTTGTCCTTCAGCACTGCTTTCCACCCACAGACCGGAGGTCAGACAGAACGAGTGAATCAGATACTCGAAGACATGCTCCGAGCCTGTGTCTTAGCATATGGAGCTAGGTGGGAAGATTGCCTCCCTTTCGCCGAGTTCTCCTTCAACAACAGTTATCAGTCAAGCCTCCAGATGGCACCATCTGAGGTGTTGTATGGACGCAAGGGCCGCACACCCCTCAATTGGCCAGAAACCGGAGAAGGACTAGTCTTTGGGCCCGATATCCTCCGTGAAGCAGAAGAGCAAGTCCAACTTGTGAGAGAGCGTTTGAAAACTGCCAAGTCAAGGCAGAAGAGCTACGTTGACTCACGTCGGAGAGACATGACCTTCTGAGTTGGAGACCATGTCTATCTCCGGGTCACACCTCTCAAGGGAACCCTGCGTTTCCATGTCAAAGGAAAGCTCGCCCCAAGATACATCGGCCCCTTCAAGATCACTGACTGACGAGGAGAAGTGGCTTACCAGTTGGAACTGCCACCTGAACTATCTGATGTGCACAACGTATTCCATGTGTCACAACTCCGGAAGTGTCTCCAAGTCCCAGGCAAGCCTAATCTTTACAAGGACGTCGATCACCAAGCCATTGACCTTCAGCTTGATTTGACTTACCGTGAGAGGCCCATCTGCATTTTGGATGAGGCTGAGCGATGCACTCGAAGCCGCACCATCAAGTACTTCAAGGTCCAGTGGTGCAACCACGCTGAAGTAGAAGCAACCTGGGAACGTGAAGACTACCTTAGATCCGAGTTTCCGTATCTCTTTAAAGCCTAGTTTAGGAATCTCGGGGACGAGATTCTTGTAAGGGGGGTAGGTCTGTCACACCCTGCATTTTGTAACTCTTCATTTGCATTAATAAAGCATGAAAATTTGGACCAACAAAAACATTTGCATTATTTGGCTTTTATTTTGGAGTTGGATTTCTCTGTGTGGTTTTTCAAGTGCTCTTTAAAGTCAACTACTCCACCTTCTGTACTTCATCTCCTTGCCCCAAACTTCTGCCCAATGATCATGCCATGTGTATAGTACAATATAGTATTTTGCTTACAAAAATAATTTGTCCAAATAGTATTTTCAAAAATTAGTTTTCCAAAAACCCCTGGATTGAGGTTTGCACTGCAAGTACCTGGTTTGGGGTATGAAAAATATTTCAAAAGGTATATTTGAAACCTATTAGATATAGGATTCCCATAACCCCCAAAAATATAATTTTAAAAGTTATTTTCCTATTTTATTTAAAAGCTTTTTCTAAAGGCCAGAAATGGTCTTTAATAGGGAAAAATTATTTTATTATTTTAAAAATATTTGACAAAAATCAGGGAAACTCAGTGGGCATATATTTCCCATATATAAGAGTTTCAACACATGGTCATGTTCAAAATATTGGACAAAACCTCCCAAAACCATTTCTGCCCATTTCAAGGATTTGAAATATTTCTACAGGAAATATTTCCATAAAAATGGAAGAAAAATCCAGCAAGTCACAAATGCATATTGTGATGATCTTGCAAAGCCTCACTTCAATCAAGGTCATTTTGGTCCACCAAAATGCCCCATAACCCTTTCTATTTAGAACCTAATTTGAGCAAGTTTGTACTACCAACTTTCTCTCCTTGACCTCAACTTTTGTGAGCATGTTTATATGACCAAATGAGGCCACTACACCAAGTAGTGCATCAAGGAGAAGTGTTATGCTCAACTAGATCTACACAAGTCTATTTCTGCTCATTTCTAGGGTTTACAAAAGTTGCATTGGCAACTTTACCCAAATAAGCTCCAAATTGGTGAGAGGTCCTAATTATATGTGCCATTACACCCTGTGGAGTCTCATGCCAATTGGAAATCATTTGCTTGCCAAAACCTTTATCAAACACCTTCTGCTACTTTTCAAAAATCACCATTTTGACCACTAAAACTATTCTCCTTGAACTCAACTTTTTACCACAGCCCCTCCTAGACCTCCTCTACCTCCAGTAACAATGGCTGCACCTCAGCTCAATGATTGAGGGGTGAAACCACTTCATTTACCCCTCTAGATAGCCCATGTACCCATCTTCCTCACCTCCCTCCTCACTCCAGTGGCCATCCATGGCATCCAATGCACCACCCCATTTCTCTACTCACTCCTAGACCTGCTAGACACCAAAAGACGCGCTCACCATGCATAAAGAATGGCCATGCCGGCCATTTGGGCGCTCTGGAGCGCGCTACAGTGCGCTCCCGCACTGCAGCCGCCCCCTTCCAACCACCTCCGGCCACCTCGGGCCTCCCCCGCGCGCCTGCCGATGTGCCTCGGCGTCCGCAACATGCTACGCGGTCGGCCCCCTCCTCTCTCCTCCTCCCCGTGCCTCCGCACTAGCAAACACCGGCCGCCCGAGCGCGCCAATGGCGCGGTTATCACACGCGCGCCTCTGACCTCTCCCCACTCCCTCTCTCTATCTTACCCGACATAGTCGACGTCCAGGAACACCCCGGACACCACGCCCTCTTCCCTCGAGCCCTGTAGCGACGAGCAGGAGCCCGCCGGCGCACGAGTCCACGGCACCCTGCCGTTCGCCTATTTAAAGGCCTCCCCGAGCCCTCCTCTCCTCACCACTCGCTCTCTGCACCACCAAAACATCCCCCTGCGCCCCCAGTTCCTCTCCAAAACCGCTCGAGCTCGAGCTCCGCCGCTTCGGCTCGCCGGAGTCCACGAGGTACAGGCCTCCCCCGCTCCTCCTCTGCCCCGATCTGAAACCGCCTCCTCCCACTGATCATTTCCCCTCTCTCCCCCGCCTTGTTTGCAGCCGGAGTCGACCGGAACGACCACCACCCGATGCTCCTCCGTCGCAAGACCTCGTCGCCGGCGAAGCAGGCCACCCCGGCGACCAACTCCACCTCCATCCGAACGGCGGATCCTCCCTGAGCACAACGGTACCACCCACACATCCTCCCGTGCCCTATATCACCGCCAGCGAGCTCGCCGTCGCCTCTGGACGGAGGTAGACGACGACGGCCGTGGGCCCCGTCCATCAGCCTCACGTCTTGACGGGAGGGACCCACCCGTTAGGTTTGAAACGCACGCGCGCGCGTACCGGTTCGCTGTGTCGGCTGAAGGCGTATTTTGCCTTTACGCCTTCGACGTGGCAGCCTGGCGTGGGCTGAAACCCATCTGGGGCTGCTGCACTGTGGCCCTTCTGGCCCAGTTGCACAGTGCTGTTTCTCCTTTTCTTTTTCTGGAAACATGCAAATATTCCACAGGATAAAATATATGTCCAAATAAATTAATTCCAATTCCTAAATCCCTAAAGTATTGCAACCTATTTAATGGTGCAACTTTCATTCAAATCCAACAACCTTTTCATCACTGTAAATCTTTAAATGTGATTTTAAGCATTTAAATAAACCTTTGAAAACCTATTTCTCCTATTCTGCTACTCCAAATCCAAAACTAGGAATTTTCCCCTTCTTAGTTTTCAACCTAGTATTTAACAAAAATGAGTTTACATTTTTCTGAGCACTTTGGTTTTTTTGTTTTATTATTGCCTTATTTTTTCGTTATTATTTTTGCGATGATAGATTGCGTTGCTGACGAAGGAGTTGGACCAGAAGACTTTGTTGAGCCAGGCAAGCAACCCTTTGACCATGTCTATAAAACCCTTTTTATGCTTGTCATATAACACTTTATTATTGTTGCATCAGGATGATGATGAGATGGTAACCACTTTGGTGGGTTGCCTTCGTTACTTCCTTGTTGATACTTGCATTGTGCATGACCCTACCTTCCTATGAGGGTTATGCCGGTGGGAGTAGATTGGATGCTAAAGTAGTTGCTACGCAAAAAGGGGACGGGTATATGCATGGTGATGGAGACAAAGTATTTTAAAAGGACTTTTCGAAAACCCCGTCAGGTGCCACTTATGCCCGAGGGAGATAATGAGATGGGTAACCACTTGATGATGAAGTGGTGTACCGAGGCAAATGTGTGTGTGTTGCTTTCAAAAACGGATTGGTTTAACTTGTGACCGTTATTCCAACCTTACATGTGCAACCACTCTACCCTTATATGGGAAAGGGCATTATTGATTACCTAGGTCGATACTAGCTTGGAGCCCGCATTACGAGTGATGGGAGAGTTGTTATTGCGCTCTCTCGGGACGGGGTCGTGACAGGTAGGGCGGCCATGACTGTCTTCACAGGGCACCGGACACACCGTTGGTACCCCATGCTTGTGTTATGTGATGAAAATGGGAGCGAGGCTCCACAATTTTAAGATGTGAAATGTTGGGCATGGGGGTTACTGCCAATCGAGTGGACTCTATGTTAGTGTCGTCTAGGGAAAGATAGTGATCGGGTGCTTACCCCGGGTACTTGAGGTACCACGGGTCGTGGATGACACGGAAGTTCCCTGGATCTTGTGGGTAAAGTGTGCAACCTCTGCAGAGTGTAAAACTATTCAAATAGCCATGTCCACAGTCCAGGACAGTTGGGTAACCGCTCTTGGGCTACGTCCACATGTTTACAAACAAGTGTGTGTTTGGATAAGTGGGAAGAACTACTTGGGTCAAGTCAAAGGACTTGACATGATTGATTTGGGTTGGTGCCCACTCTTTTTATGTTGATATCTGTAACTTGTCCTCATGGTTAATTGAATTCTCATAATGCATGTCTAACAAGTTGTTAAACATGTCATTGCACTCAAAAGTAGCTTTCGGCAAAAATTTACCTATATCATGCATTTTTGTACCTTGAACCAAAACATGGGTTGCTTGCGGGTACATTCAAAGTACTCATTGGCTTGCCACTAGTTATATAATTGGCCAGGCATGGAAGAACAGGAGTTCGAAGAAGAGTTCTGTGGAGACGAACATGCGAACTAGGACGTTTCCCAGTCAGAATGCCTGTAGTGTTAAGGCAGATGGCATGGGTTCTACTTATCGACGAAGATTTGCACTGCTTGTGTTTCATTTGATGTTCAGCCCTTAAGGCTTTATCAATGTAAGACTCGACCATAATGGTCATAATTTGTGTAAGACGGTATGTATGGATGTAAGACTCTTGTTATTCAGCTTCTGTGTGTTCAGTGAGCATTGATCTTTGGGATCACTGTACACGTGCATTCGGTGATCTCGACTTATGAGTCGGGGTCCCCACATGTAAGTTCGCGAGGACTGGGGTTGGGGCCGCATTGCTACGCTTGCTCGGAATGTGTCGGGTGGTCTTGTTGTAGGTTACTCCGGGCGCGCTTGATGGTGTCCAGACGTTTAATGGCCGGACTAGAGAATTGCCTTGAGAGGCTGTTTTGTACTTCCACTGCGATAGCCGCCGTATGCTCCTCCGTTCGGAGAGAGCGTTTGGTGTTTCCATTGACCGTGATGACTCCTCGAGGGCCTGGCATCTTGATCTTGAGGTATGTGTAGTGCGGCACCGCATTGAAGTTGGCAAATGTGGTCCGCCCGAGCAGTGCGTGATAGCCACTGCGGAACAGGACTATGTCGAAGATTAACTCCTCGCTTCGGATATTATCCGGAGATCCGAAGACCACTTCAAGTGAAACTGAGCCTGTACAGTTGGCCTCTACACCTGGTATGACGCCTTTAAAGGACGTTTTAGTGGGTTTAATCCTCGAGGGATCGATGCCCATTTTCCGCACTGTATCCTGGTAAAGCAGGTTCAGGCTGCTGCCGCCGTCCATAAGGACTCTAGTGAGGTGAAATCCATCAATAATTGGGTCTAGAACCAATGCGGCGAATCCGCCATGACGGATGCTAGTGGGGTGGTCCCTTCGATCAAAAGTGATCGAGCAGGAAGACCATGGGTTGAACTTTGGGGCGACTGGCTCCATCACGTAAACGTCCCTTAGCGCACGCTTCCGCTCCCTCTTGGGGACGTGGGTTGCGTATATCATGTTCACCGTGCACTTGTGGGGGAAAACCTTTCTGTCCACTGTTGTTCGGCGGCCGGGGCTCCTCCTCGTCATAGCTATGCAGCGCCTTGTCTCTACTTTCGGCATTTAACTTGCCTGCATGCTTGAACACCCAACAATCCCTGTTGGTGTGATTGGCTGGTTTTTCGGGGGTGCCATGTATCTGGCATGAGCGGTCGAGTATTCGGTCCAAACTGGACGGGCCTGGAGTATTTCTTTTGAATTGCTTTTTCCGCTGACTGGGTTTAGAGCCTTTGAATCCGGCATTAACTGCCATATCCTCAGCATTGTCGCCGTTAATGCGGCGCTTTTGCTTGTAGCGACGCGACCTGCCACTGTTGTCCTTGGTATCTGAATTACCAGGTCTCTTGGTCATGTTATTGCTACGAGCTAGCCAGCTGTCTTCTCCCGTGCAAAAGCGGGTCATAAGTGTTGTGAGGGCTGCCATAGATTTCGGCTTTTCCTGTCCTAGGTGCCGTGCAAGCCACTCGTCGCGGGAACAAGCCTTCGGTGCGTCCTTTTGTTCCTCGTCGTCGTCTTCTTTTGGTGTGTCCACCATGTATACGTCATATGATGAGGTGGGCGTCCAACGCCCTGTGGGCGGTGGCTCCTCTTCGCCTCCCTCATCGTCATCCATACCGTCGATGTCTTCAGAGTCAAAGTCGAGCATGTCGGTTGAGTCATCGACAGTGGCTATTAAGTGGGTGGTGGGTGGGCGTCGAATTTCTTCGTCGTTCGCATCCCAATCCTGTTGGCCATAATCTGGCCAGGGCTCTCCTGACAAATAGACAGACCTTAGTGAATTCCGAATGTCGCCGAAGGGCGAGTGCTGAAAGATATCCGCGGCGGTGAATTCCATGATCGGCGCCCAATCGGATTCGATTGGCAGGGCGCGGGCGGTTCGGAGTCAGAAAAAGAGTCCGACACCATGGAGTCACGGGCTGCGTAGAGGATTATGCTGGTGTTTGGCACGATCGTTGTTGAGACTGCAGCCCCTGAGGTGGTGTCTAACCACCCGTCCTTGATTGGCGCAGTTGGCTCCGAGCTAAGGGCTGGAGCTGATGCGGGCGCGGCCTCTGGGGTACTGTTCGGCGGCAGAGCTAGGTCATACCCATCGTGGCAGTGCGGCGCACCCGGCTGTGGCTCGAATCCGTCGAAGATCGAGTCTCCGCGGATGTCAGCCGTGTAGTTCAAACTTCCAAATCTGACCTGACGGCCACGGGCGTAGCTTTTAATCTGCTCCAGATGGCCAAGCGAATAAGCCCGAAGTGCAACGCCGCCGCATACGAAGATCTGTCCGGGGAGAAAAGTCTTACCCTGGACCGCATCGCTATCGATGATAGTAGGAGCCATCAAGCCTAACAGCGATGACACAGAGGAACTCTCACTGAAAGCACCAATGTCGGTGTCAAAACTAGCGGATCACGGCTAGGGGGTCCCGAACTGTGCGTCTAGGCCGAATGGTAACAGGAGGCAGGGGACATGATGTTTTACCCAGGTTCGGGCCCTCTTGATGGAGGTAAAACCCTACATCCTGCTTGATTAATATTGATGATATGAGTAGTACAAGAGTAGATCTACCACGAGATCAGAGAGGCTAATCCCTAGAAGCTAGCCTATGGTATAATTGTATGTTGTGATTGTTGTTCTACGGACTAAAACCCTTCGGTTTATATAGACACCGGAGAGGGTTAGGGTTGCACAAGGTCGGTTACAAAGGAGGAGATATCCATATTCGTATTGCCTAGCTTGCCTTCCACGCCAAGTAGAGTCCCATCTGGACACAAGACGAAGTCTTCAATCTTATATCTTCATAGTCCAACAGTCCGGCCAAAGGATATAGTCCGGCTGTCCGGAGACCCCCTAATCCAGGACTCCCTCACCGGCACTTCGCCGGCGAAGAAGCGCGGAAGTTGGAGCCAGTTGCCGGCCAGGTTCTCCGACCAGACGACGAACTCCGGTGACACCTCCACCGTGTGGAAGCGCGGACAAGAAGGCCGCGCCACCATGGCACGCCTCCCCTCATCAACTGGACCGTCGTGGCTGGAATGGCCCACTACGCGTGCCGTGGCGCTGTCTCGACAATGGGCAACGGCGCGGGTCACGGCATGCTTGCGTGGGCGGCTGCGGTCGCGCTTGGGCGCCGGGGAGCCGGGTCCCTAGCGAGGGGCCTTCCCCTTCTCGGCGGTAGAGAGCTTCCTACGTGGTGCCATGGGTGTCACTACAAGTGAGGGAACGAGGAAGAAGGAGCAAGCAAGCAAAGAAGAGATGGGCAACAGGGGCTCCGCCCCCTCCCCATTTATAACAAAAGAAGGCCAACCAGCGTCTCCCACAATCGCAGGTAATGACAGTTTTCCTTGCATGTCGCAGGGACTTGGCAAGTCATGCCGTTGCCGGGGCGACATGGGGAAGCGGAGACGCCCACGTCCAATCAACCGCCATGCATCAACCGAGGCCGCATGCTTTTGGGGCCCGCGGTGCTCCGAACTTGGCCCTTGGCTTCGCCGCGAAGCCAAGCCCGAGAGCACCTTGGGCCCGGGGGCTACTGTCGGCGTCCTGGGAACGGGGGTCCCCAGACTTGCCTGCCTGCGACCCACGGCGTGGCTAAGCCAGCAGGTCGTATGGCCCATCTCCATCAACAAGTCATCCAAGACCCTCGTGAGGGTCCAAGCCTCACGAGGCAGATGGTGCAAGGCCTCCTCCGGAGTGGCCTAGCCAGGCAACCTCACGAGGAGCGGATATATCAAGGCGGGGCAAACCTCACGAGCCCCCCATGATGTGAGCCATGACGCACGACACCAGGCGGGCGCAGCGTCCTTGTTTCCTCTTTGGTGCTGAGGAGGCCAGAGCAGGCGAAGAGTACCGAGGCATCAGGCAAAGGTTGCTATATTGGTGCATCGAGACCAAGACCAGGAGGATGGCAAAACGGAGGTCATCATGGAGCCCAAGACGGCGTCACCGTAGAGCTTTTCGCAGGCGAAGACCACTTTTGTCAGGGTACCTTGTACTAGCTGTCCCCCTTCAAATTTTCCCGCCATTGTTGGCTCCCTTCCCACTCGATATTTGGGAGGAGGACCAGGGCCTATATAAGTAGAGCTAGCCACCATAGTAGAGCTATCTCATCTTATCTTGATCCGACCCGGACGAGAGCCTACTCACAAGAACACCTCAACCTCAGGAGGCTGTTCTTCCCTTGTACTGTTCTTTATCTGCCCTGGAGGCAACCCACCACCACCACACTGGAGTAGGGTATTACACCACAACGGTGACCGAACCAGTATAAACCTCGTGTCTTTCTGTGTTGCGAGTTCGTCCGCGAGATCTTAGCGAGCTAGGGCGTAGATCGGTGGCAAGGAAAGACTTCGCGCACACCCCAGTGTTCGAACCTTAAGGGCTTGCCGGAACCCCACATCCGACAGGTTTTAACCACAGTATCACATAAATATCTTCTGTTTTTGTTTTGGGCTGTTTTCTGCCAGGGTCGTCTCCCTCCTCCTCCAACAATGAGGGCAACGATGCTTGGCTAATGAAGATAGAGCTGAAGAGAGAGGAGCCCGGAGAGATCAACAAGGATGATGGGATCAAGAAGGCCATGGGGGATCAAGTTCCGGCTGTAGTAGACAAAGACATCCTTCAACCTCACCATAATCTCTTTACCCCAACGGAGATTGAAGCTTTCAAGATGATTGAGTTAGCTCACATTCAAAACATGTATCTCAGAAGTGAAAATATTTTGTTGAAGGAGCATATCATCACACTCAAGGGCATTATCAGCAAATTGGAGGATCTCCTATGCTCGATGTGCGATTATCCATCATCACCAACACCATCTTCACCAACAAAGAAGAACTGAGTATCGGGTCTGGGCACTCCCCTTGGCAATTGCCAAACTTGGGGGAGTGCCCCGGTATCGTATCACCATCACACTTCTATGTTTACCGTTTTTCTTAGTTTGAACCTTTTGGTAATATCTTGATCTAGTAGAATAAAGTTTTAGTATGATCATATAAATCTTATGGAGAGTAATGACTTCACATATAAGAAGTATGATGAATAAAAGTTGTTGAGAGTTGACATAGTTTTGGTCATTGTTGCAATTAATAGGAAGTAATAAAGAAAGAGAGGTCTTCACATATAAATATACTGTCTTGGACATCTTTTATGATTGTGAGAACTCATTAAAATATGACATGCTAAAGAGTTGATGTTGGACAAGGAAGACAACATAATGGGTTTTGTTTTCTAATATCCGAAATAAATTTATATTGTCATGGATCATCCAACATGTTGATCTTGCCTTTCCCCCTCATGCTAGCCAAATTCTTTGCACCAAGTAGAGATTCTACTTGGGCTTCCAAATATCCTTAAACCCAGTTTTGCCATAAGAGTCCACCATATCTACCTATGGATTGAGTAAGATCCTTCAAGTAAGTTGTCATTGTTGCAAGCAATAAAAATTGCTCTCCAAATATGTATGATTTATTAGTGTGGAGAAAATAAGCTTTATATGATCTTGTGATGTGGAAGAAATAAAAGCAACGGACTGCATAATGAAGGTTCATATCACAAGTGGCAATATAAAGTGACGTTCTTTTGCATTAAGACTTCGTGCAGCCAACCATAAAAGCACATGACAAGCTCTGCTTCCCTCTGCGAAGGGCCTATCTTTTATTCTTGTCTTATACTTCATACATGAGTCATGGTGATCTTCACCTTTCCTTTTTACATTTTATCCTTTGGCAAGAACAATGTGTTGGAAAGATCCTGATATATATAGCTAATTGGATGTAAGTTTTCATGAACTATTATTGTTGACATTACCCTTGAGGTAAAAGGTTGGGAGGTAAAACTATAAGCCCCTATCTTTCTCCATGTCTGACTAAAACTTCATAACCATAAACATTGCATGTGTGTTAGCAATTGTGAAATAATAAATGATGGTTGAGTATGTGGACTTGCTGGAAAGATCTTCTATTGACTCTTTCCTATGTTATGATAAATTGCAATTGCTTCAATGACTGAGATTATAGTTTGTTCGTTCTCAATGAAGTTTCTGATTCATACTTGAAATTGTGAATGAATTGTTACTTTAGCATAAGAAACCATATGACAATATTTATCTATGTTGTTGTCCTAGGAATGATCATTATGCCCTCATGTCTGTATTTTATTTTATTGACACCTCTATCTCTAAACATGTGGACATATTATTCGATATCGGCTTTCGCTTAAGGACAAGCGAGGTCTAAGCTTGGGGGAGTTGATATGTCCATTTTGCATCATGCTTTTATATTGATATTAATTGCATTATGAGACGTTATTACACATTATGTCACAATACTGATGCCTATTCTCTCTTATTTTACAAGGTTTACATGAAGAGGGAGAATGCCGACAGCTGGAATTTTGGGTTGGGAAAGGAGCAAATATTAGAGACCTATTATGCACAGCTCCAAAAGTCCTGAAACTCCACGGGAGTCATTTTCAGAATATATAAAAAATATGAGGCGAAGGAAGCACCAGAGGGGGGCCACCCACCATCCATGAGGGTGCGGGGCGCGCCCTACCCCCTTGGACGCGCCCCCTGCCTCGTGGGCCCCCTGGCAGCCCTCTGGTGCCCATCTTCTGCTATATGAGGTCTTTCGTCCGGAAAAAATCTAAGCAAGCTCACGGGACGAAACTCCGCCCCCACGAGGCGGAACCTTGGCCGAACCAATCTAGGGTTCCGGCGGAGCTGTTCTACCAGGGAAACTTCCCTCTAGGAGGGGGAATGTCACATCCCTGTGTTAGTCATGCATTAGGATTGGTTGAACATGTGCATCATGTTTAAATTTATTTTTAATTTGAAATGGGGATGACAGAACCCCCAGCACCCCCCCTGGAACAACTAGGGTTTACTAAAAACTTTTTCAATGAACCTGAAATGCCCTTCTAAAAAGCCCACCCTTTTTGTTTTGGGTTAAAACCTTTGACAAAAATGGTGCAAATTTTTCTAGGACATCTTAAGGTCATTGGATTAATTCTTATAGTATTTGCATTTGGGCGAAGGGGAGCCTTGGCGCAGTGGTAAAGCTGCTGCCTTGTGACCATGAGGTCACGTGTTCAAGTCCTGGAAACAGTCTCTTACAGAAATGTAGGGAAAGGCTGCGTACAATAGACCCAAAGTGGTCGGATCCTTCCCCAGACCCTGCGCAAGCGGGAGCTACATGCACTGGGGCTGCCCTTTTTTTATTTGCATTTGGGCATTTAAATCCTATAAAATATTTTAAATGCTCAAATAATCATAAACTAAAATGTTTGTTGTTGGATATATTCTAAGTAGTAGCCATGATTAATTTTATGATTTTTGGAAATGCCCTCGCATTTTTAATAAAGCCCTGAAGTTACAGAAATAATAGAATAAAAAAACAAAAAAGGAGAGAGAAAGGAACTCACCTGTCGCCCTGGCCTGGCCCAGCTCGGCCCAGCCCACTGGCCACTGCCAGTCATCCTCCTCCTCTCACCAGGAGGGCGAGAGGCGCGTGGCCGGCGCCCACAGCCACACGCCGGCCACCTCCTGCTTCTCCCGACGCCCGGACGCCGTCTACAAGTGCCACGCACTCCCCCTCATCCCCCTCTCACTTTCCCCACTCTGCTCGTGCCCCTCTCCCCCATCTGGCTCTCTCCCCATCCCCTGCCGAGCGCAGCCGTCGCCGCTGACAAGCACCACCGCGGCCACCACCTCTCCCTCGCTTCTCTGACCGGCCTAGAGGCTCCGCCTCGACCCCCTCTTCCTTCCACCCTGAGCCACACCACCGCGGGAGCCCCACATCACCGCCACGAGTCGTCTTCCGCGAGCACGGCCGCCAGACTCCATCGACGGATTCGCCATTGCCAAGCCGTCTCCGAGCAAGCCAAGCCCCTCTTCGTGATCGTTGTGAGCTCCGCCACCGTTTCCCCCTCTCCCCGCGCTCGTCCGCGTCCTCTAACCACCATGGCCATCGGAGCCGATAGCTCCTCGCCGCCGGCCATGTGACCACCGTGGCCACGGCCGTGCAAGCTTGCACCCGAGCTCACCACTGCAGTCAGTACATCCCCACGAGTCAAACGCGGCCACCCCCACGTCCTGTTGTGCAACCTAGCATGTTTTCCGCCGAGGCCCGAACTCCGGCCACCGCGGACGTGCTCGCCACCGTCGTTTCCAGCCTCCCCAAGCTCCACCTCCAACACCAAAAGCCGCGGCTTAACCCCAGCTACTCGTAGGACCAAACCGCAGTCGATTTGGTCGACTGTGGGCAAAACCCGAGCCCCTCCGCCACGTCTGTCGTCGCCGGCGTCAAGCCGCCGGCGAGTTGACCACTTTTTGACCGTGGACTGACGCATGGGCCCAGGTTGACTTCCCCCCTGAGCCTATGATAGGTGGGGACGGCCTATTAATTAGTTTAGGATTAGTGTTAACTAATTTTAATTAGTTATTCACTGACATGTGGGCCTAGGCCCCACTGACAGTTAATTAGTACTAACTTAATCCTGTTAATTAGCTGAGACACTGACAGACAGGGCCCACCAGTCAGGTTTGACTGGCCCTGGCGCCTTTGACTCGCTGACGTCACAGTGACGTAGTGGTGACGCATTTATTCTTTTCTGGATTTATTTTTATATAGGAAATTCCAGAAAATAGCCAAAACTTCTAAAAATCATAGAAAATCAACCATAGCTCCAAATCAAACAAATTATATATGAAAAATGATCAAAAAATTCAATCTATCCTTCTGTAATGGTTTCATACATGACAAAACAAGTTGACCTTGCTGTTTAAGCAAAATAAGATAATGCACTAATAAGGCTATGTTAAATGAACTAACATTTGAATCTTTGATTCAAATGAGTTCATTCCTTTCTGTTTTAGCTTGCATTAGCATGCATCATATTGTTGCATATTGTCATGTGTTGATTATGTTTCAGTGTATCTTTCGTGGTAGGTTCTGCCTCCGAGGATAACCCCGAGTATCCGTCTGAAGGGCAGTACCCTACTACCACTACATCAGGCAAGAAACCCATTGATCATTCCGATACAAACCGATGTTCTCGCTTCTGCTCTTGTTTACTGCATTAAGACAACGCGATTCAAACTGTTGTGCACTACGGTAGTTGAACCCTTATCCTCTGCATGACATGTCATTGCCACAGTAACTAGATGAAACCCACTAGCATGTGTAGGAGTTGATTGAGCCATGTATGTGTTTCCTACCTTGCTATGCCTGCTATGCTTAGAGTTGTGTCAGGTCTGGTTCATCTGGGTGATGGGCTAGAGTGAAATGATTATGTCAGTAGTGTGAGGGATGTGTTGAAAATGATTTGGTAAAGGTATCGATGAGAGGCCATGTAGGAGTACATGGTGGGTTGTTTCATTGAGGCCGTCCATAAGAACTTAGATCTGTATGTGTGATTTAAGATTCAGTTACTACCATACATTGGGCCCGAAACCAATGGACCCTCTCGGCTTCTTATTCACCCTAGTACTCTGTCCAGGAGTTGCAATTAGTTTCTGGTGTTTGTAGGTTATGTGTTGGCAGCCGTGCGTAGAGCTGACCCTAGGGGTGGGCTATGTTGCGGTAGATACACCATGGCACGGTGTACCGAGTCACCCGTTTGGTGTCTCGGGAACCCTGTTCACATTGTTCGGGGCCGTATGTGGAAACCTCAGCCGGACTCCCTACGGATGGAACCTGGATTGGTGATAAACCTGGACTAGAGGCTTCAGTGTTTAGGTAGGCCGTGGTCGACACCCTCGTTGGGCTTCCGCTTGAAGGTTGCCAAGTACATGTCGTGTAAACAGCGGTAAGTGGTGAAAGCGTGTATGAAGAAGTACACCCCTGCAGGGTATAAAACTATTCGAATAGCCGCATCCGCGGTAAAGGACTACTTGGTTGCCTATACAGTTCATAGACAAGTTAATGGATACTACTAAAAGACTCAAGATAAGTGTGAGTATCGAGGATGGCCCTCTTGTAGGATGACGAGGGAGGATCCCTGGTGGAGTATTGTGTTGGTGAGTACTGGACTCGTGTGCGAAAACTATTTTATTAGTGGTGTTTCGTAGGATAGCTTAGCCAAGAGTCAAAGCTGGCTTGCTGCAATAACTCCACCACCTTCTTAAGAACGAGCATGTATAGTAGGTTCTGATGTAAGACTTGCTGAGTACCTTTGTACTCATGTTTGCTTAATTACTATTTTTAGACAACAACACCGCCCCCTCTGATGGGTTCTATGTAGACCTTGATGTCGACGAGTGACTAGCCGCCCAGGTGGTGATCCTGGCCATGGAGGGCCCAATGTAGATAGACAGGCTTCAAGAAGCCTTCTTGCTTTCTAGTGTGTGTACTCAGACTATTTGCTTCCGCATGTGCTTGTATGCTTGTATGACTTGAGTGTCGGGTCATGTGACCCCTACCTGTATGAACATGTTATGTATGGCTCTCTGGAGCCTTTAAATAAAGTACTTGAGTTGTAGAGTTTTGTTGTGATGCCATGTTGTATTTGCACATATCGAGCATATTGTGTGTATGATTGAAATGCTTGGTATGTGTGGGATCCGACAATCTAGTTGTTTATCCTTGGCAGCCTTTCTTATGGGGAAATGTAGTCTAGTGCTCCTCGAGCGATAGTAGTCCGGTACAACCCGGTTCACCGGAGTCCTGCTAGCCCAACACTACTGCTCAGGACACTTGACTGGCCGGCATGTGTTTCACCTCGTTCCTATGTCTGTCCCTTCGGGGAAATGTCACACGGTGAGATCCGAAGTCCTGCCTAGCCTGCTACTGCTCGGGTTCCCCGGAGTCCTGTTAGCCCAGTGCTACAGCCCGGATTCACACGCTGATGACCGACATGCTTGATGTGATTCATGTATGCCTGTCTCCATAGGTCTGTGCCGCTTTGGGTTCATGACTAGCCATGTCGGCCCGAGTTCTCTGTCATATGGATGCTAGCGACACTATCATATACGTGAGCCAAAAGGCACAAACGGTCCCGGGCCATGGTAAGGCGACACCCGTGGGATACCGTGCGTGAGGCCGCAATGTGATATGAGGTGTTACCGGCTAGATCGTTGTGACTTGGAATCGGGGTCCTGACAGGGAAATCATCCCCATCGTCATCACCCTCGATCCTCTCATCATGAGGGGGTCGATCTCCATCAACATCTTCACCAGCACCATCTCATTCCAAACCCTAGTTCATCTCTTGTATCCAACCTTTGTCCTAAAACCTCAGATTGTTACCTGTGGGTTGCTAGTAGTGTTGATTACTCCTTGTAGTTGATGCTAGTTCGTTTATTCGGTGGAAGATCATATGTTTAGATCCTTTATGCATATTAATACCCCTCTGATTATGAACATGAATATGATTTGTGAGTAGTTACGTTTGTTCCTGAGGACATGGGAGAAGTCTTGCTATAAGTAGTCATGTGAATTTGGTATTCATTCGATATTTTGATGAGTTGCATGTTGTCTTTCCTCTAGTGGTATCATGTGAACGTCGACTACATGACACTTCACCATTGTTTGGGCCTAGAGGAAGCCATTGGGAGTAATAAGTAGATGATGGGTTGCTAGAGTGATAGAAGCTTAAACCCTAGTTTATGAGTTGCTTCGTAAGGGGCTGATTTGGATCCCTATTGTCGGTGTCCTGGGAACGGGGGTCCCCAGACTTGCCTGCCCGCGGCCCATGGCATGGCTCTGCGAGCGGGCCCGTACGACCCATCTTCACCAACAAGCACTCAAGACCACCACTGGAGCGGCCTCACCAGGCTGGCTCGCGAGGGGCCGAGAGTTCAAGGCAAGGCAAACCTCCCGAGGTTCAAGTGATGTGAGCCATGAAGATCAAGATCAGGCCGGCGCCAGGTGGGCGCCAGCGCGCACAATGTCTTTGTTTCCTCTTTGGTGCTAATGAAGCAAGCGCAGGCGTGGACTACCAAGGCGTCAAGCAAAGGTTTCCATATCAGTGCAATGAGACCAAGACTAGCAGGACGGCAAGACGGAGGTCACCATGGAGCCCAAGCAGTAGAATGATGCATTTGTCAGGATAAGTTGTACTAGCTATCCCCTTTCAAATTGGTCGTTGTTGGCTCCCTTCATGCTCAATATTTGGGGAGAGGACCAGGGCATCTATAAATAGGGTTATCCACCACAGTAGGAGGCAACGGGTGTGGAAGTCACTCAGCTCATCCTCACACCCACCAAGCACAAGAACACCTCGCCTCAGGAGGCTGTTCTTCCCCTTGTACTATTCATCCTCACCCAAGAGGCAATCCACCACATCACACTAGAGTAGGGTATTACACCACAATGATGGCCCAAACTAGTATAAATCTTGCGTCCTTTGTGTTGCGAGTTCATTGAGTTAGCCCGAGAGATCTTACCGAAGCTAGGGCATATATCGGTAGGGGGAGATCTTCGCGCACACCCCAGTGTTCGAACCTTGAGGGTTTTGCCGGAACCCGAGATCCGACATTTGGCGCGCCAGGTAGGGCTGCGCTGAAACTTCCCTTCCGTCGCTCTACATCACGCTGCTCCATCATCATCATGGCGGATGCTCGCCGCGCTCGCGCTGAGCAACGGGCTGCCCTCGCTGCCCGCATTGCTCAGATGGCTCCCGTCAGCGGCCACCCCGTCGTTCTCCGTCGCCTGCCACGAACGCCGCCACCGGCCTGGCAGGGAACGAGCAGCAAGCATTCTCGCTGCACCCCTCGGTGCGGCGGGACGACCGCACCGCCACTCCATTGCTGACCCCGGCCGATTCGTCATCCCACACTCGTCGCGCTCCCATCGACGCGCAGGCCGCTCTATGCATGGCGCGCGAGCTCCTGCGCTACCGCCCAGTCGACGACCTCTACGAAGACTGGCTCGACCGCATCGCCGAGCTTGTTAGCACTGTAGGGGGCTCCCTGTACCGTCCCTCTCGCTGCCTCGCCCTCCGCCAGCCGCTAGCGGCGTGGCCCATGGAGCTCCTCCACCACCTCTGCCCCAAGACGGAGTCTTGGCGCCTAGGCGTGTGGCCCCATGGCGTGACCTGCCATGTCCTGCGCCCGTGCAAGAAGAAAGAAGCTGTCAAGAAGTCCCTCGACCGTGAGAAAACGCCTCCATGCTCCCTGCGCCACCATGGCAAGAGCGTGTGCCGCCTGCGGCGGCGGTGCGTGGTCCTCATAAAGGACAAGTTCTCCACCAGCAAAGAGTCCCGGTGACCATGGCAGGCTACTGTGCCTTCACCCCCGAGCTGCATAGCGTCGCTTGGCCGGGCAAGTTCAAGCAGGATCTGCCTCCTCGCTATGATGGCACCCCCGACCCCGCGGAGTTCATGCAGCTCTACAAGCTGAGCATTGAGGCGGCCAACAGTGATGAGAAGGTCATGGCGAACTGGTTCCCCATGGCTCTCAAGGATGGTGCCCGGTCCTGGCTCCAGAACCTGCCTCCAGGCTCGATCTCCTCCTGGAACAAGATGCGCGACCATTTCATTGCCAACTTCGAGGGAGCTTGCGACCACCCACCGGCTGCGGATGACCTACACCGCATCAAGCAACAACCAGGAGAGACCCTCCAGAAGTACATCCAGTGCTTCAACAACGTTTGCCTCAAGATCCCCAAGGTGACGGACGAGGCCATCATCTTCGCGTTCTCCGATGACGTCCACGACATCAAGATGAAGGAGGAGCTCGCCATCCACGAGGTGCTATGCACGTTTCTGGAGCTGTTCAACCTGATGACCAAGTGCGCAAGAGCTGACGAGGGGCGCCTCTCCCTCCTCGAGCTCCCGGCTGCGGACCCAGGGGAGAAGAAAGCCAAGGCCAAAGACGTGAAGCGCAAGGGATCAGCCGTGCTCATGGCGGAGCCGAACACAAAGCGTGGCAGGGACCTGCCCGAGTCATCCAAGAGTAGCCGACCGTTCTACGCCTTCCATAATCTGCATAGCCACAACAGCTGTGACTCTCAAGAGGTCAAAGCCATTCGAGAAGGATGCTTTGGTCGACACCCCGAGTGCAATAACCGGGGCTACGGCCGAGGAGGAGGACATGGTGGCGGTCGCTGGGATGACCGTGGCCTGCGCCAGGAGTGGCACGACCGGCCTCGTGAGGGCCGCTGGCAGGATCAGTCTCGCTAGGGTGCCTGGAGGGATCAGCCTCGTGAGGATCGTCCTCGGGGAAACGCCGGTCTCCCTCCACTACCGCCACTACGAAGAAGGAATGACGACCACCATCAAGATGAGGGTGCTGGGGACTTCCAGGAGCCGCGTGCCATCGCCTGCATCTTGGGCGGAGCTCAAGCCCCAGCCTCACACCATATCATCAAATAGTTCGTTTGTGAAGTGAATGCACTCCACCCCAAGCTCGAGCCCACGCGCCCGCTCAGATGGTCCAAGTGTGCCATCACATTCAGCTCAGTAGATCAGCTCAAATGCGCGGGTACCGCCGGTGCCCTCCCGATGCTCTGTTCACTAGTCATTACCAACATGCAAGTTACCAAGACTCTCATCGATGGCGGCACAGGGTTCAACGTGATGTCTGTCGCCACATTCAACAACCTCGAAGTGCCGTATGACCAGCTTCAGCCCACCAAGCCTTTCTCAGGAGTGACCGATAGCTCCACCACCCCGATCGGGCAGGTCTGCCTCCCCGTCACCTTCGGACAGCGCGACAACTACCACACCGAGCTCATCGACTTCAACGTCGCCCACATCTGTTTGCCGTACAATGCCATCCTCGGGTATCCAGCCCTAGCCAAGTTCATGGCCATGAAGCACCACGGCTACAATGTCCTCAAGATGCCAAGAAGCGGCGGGATCATCACAGTCCCCTGCGAAGAAAGAGATGCGGTGTGCTCCCTCGAGCACGCCTTCCAAGCAACGTCAATCCAAGACCCCGACAACAATGCATCTCGGTACCCTCCTGAGGTCATCCCCAAGAAGGAGAAGCAGCTACTCTATGCCGGACCTCAGGAGGGAAGCGCCGCTAGTAGCACCTCATGAGGATCAGCGCCCGCACCTAGGGCGCCTCCCTCAGTCGCATAGGAAGTGCGCCCGGTGCCCTTCTTGGGCAGGGCTCGGGGGCTCTCTTCTGGAGGGCCTCAGACCTTGCCAATGTCACGAGGGAGGCGCTCGGGCACCACTTGGAGGCGTGTTTCACGGCACGTCTCCCTTAGGAGGACACTGGGCACAGAGCGCCCGGCGCTGAGGAGTTCATCACCAAGGTATCTCAGGAGCCTCAGGAAGCAAGAGCAATACACGGCGCCCGCCGCCCACCTGGCGTTGCTCCCCACCCAGGCGAGGGTGGTGAGCTGCCCGTCTGCATTGCCATACCAGGGCTCAACCGAGCCGCATCTCAGGAGCGCTTCTGGCCTTCACGTGTTGGGCGTTTTGAAGGTCCACCTCACACCTACGTTCGTATGTCGTTCGGCCTGCCGAGGGTGGCTGCTGCCTTCCAGCGCAACCTGCAGAGCATCATGGCGGTTTAGGTGGCTAGGCAATACGCAGTCCTCGCAGAGATGGTCACGATCCTCAAGGAACCGCCTGGACCCCCAGAGAGGCTTAGGGCCCCGGTGCCTCGTGAGGGGCAACCCCTTCGCCACGTACCTTCAGTTGCCTCAACGCCCCTTCATCAATGGAACCAGGTGACATTTTCCAACTTCATTTAGCTGGGAGCGCCCATGGGGCTGCATTATTCCTAGGCCGCGTGGGTCTGTCCCTATGGCATCTATCCCTTATTTTTTATGTCTTTAGCTTACCTTGCTGGGGGCGCCCCGCGGGCTGCATCATCCCCAAGCCGCTCGGGCCAGACCCAGTGGCGTGTATCATTCATGCATTTACCTGAGCTAGTTTGCCTTCCATGCTTAATCTACCTATGAACATCACCTGCTTGATTCTCACCCGCCACGGGGGCTACTCATGCTGGCATGAAGCTTGTGCTCGGGTCCGTCCATGCAACGTCAACAAACCTGAGCGGTCGAGCTCTGGCTCGCGGCATGCCCTACGCATGTCACCTCACCAGGCCCTCAGTGCCTTCATCTCCTCGTGGAGCGACCAGCGGCGGACCGGCAACCGTAATGGAAAATTGTATCTCTCCTTGTGCTGGATTGCAGGAATCGACTGAAGGCGACGGCACGCGGGACCGCGAGCTCCCTCTTCTCCCATGCAATCCGCTTGCGTGTTAAAAGGGGGGCTCCTGAGCATCGCAACTTAGCAGCTCTTACTGGCTCTCCAGCCCTCACCCCTTGGCCTTGACTATGGCACGCGACTTAGGACCTGCGGGTTCGAGAAACGAGTGTGGCTATGCCGGTCCTTGTGAAGCTTAAAACAACACTAACATGAGGAAATGTCATTGTGGTTTTGATGCATAGGTAAGAACGGTTGTTGCTCAGCCCGTAGTAGCCACGTAAAACTTGCAACAACAAAGTAGAGGACGTCTAACTTGTTTTTGTAGGGCATGTTGTGATGTGATATGGTGAAGACATGATGCTATATTTATTGTATGAGATGATCATGTTTTGTAACGGAGTTATCTGCAACTGGCAGGAGCCATATGATTGTCGCTTTATTATATGCAATGCAATCGCCCTGTAATTGCTTTACTAAGCAGTAGAGATAGTCGTAGAAGCAATAGTTGGCGAGACGACAATGATGCATTGATGGAGATCAAGGTGTCGCGCCGGCGATGATGGTGATCATGACGGTGCTTTGGAGATGGAGATCAAAGGCACAAGATGATGATGGCCATATCATATCACTTATATTGATTGCATGTGATGTTTATTCTTTATGCATCTTATTTTGCTTTGTTTGGCGGTAGCATTATAAGATGATCTCTCACTAAATTTCAAGGTTAAAGTGTTCTCCCTGAGTATGCACCGTTTCCAAAGTTCGTCGTGCCGAGACACCACTGATGATCGGGTGTGATAAACTCAACGTTCATCTACAATGGGTGTAAGATAGTTTTGCACACGTAGAATACTCGGGTTAAACATGACGAGCCTAGCACATGTAGATATGGCCTCGGAACACTTAGTAGATATGATCAACATAGAGATGTTCACCATTGAAAACTACTACATCTCATGTGATGATCGGTTATGGTTTAGTTGATATGGATCACGTGATCACCTAGATGATTAGAGGGATTTTTATCTAAGTGAGAGTTCTTAAGTAATATGATTAATTGAACTTAAATTTACATGAACTTAGTACCTGATAGTATTTTGCTTGTCTATGTTATTGTAGATAGATGGCCCGTGCTGTTGTTCCATTGAATTTTAATGCGTTCCTTGAGAAAGCAAAGTTGAAAGATGATGGTAGCAATTAAATGGACTGTGTCCGTAATGTGATGATTATCCTCATTGCTGCACAGAATAATTACGTCCTGGATGCACCAGCGGGTGCCAGGCCTGCTGCAGATGCTACTGACGACATTAAGAATGTCTGGTAGAGCAAAGCTGATGACTACTCGATAGTTCAGTGTGCCATGCTTTACGGCTTAGAACCGTAACTTCAACGACGTTTTGAACGTCATGGAGCATATGAGATGGTCCACGAGTTGAAGTTAATATTTCAAGCAAATGCCCAGATTGAAAGATATGAAGTCTCCAATAAGTTCTGTCAGTGAACATATACTCAAAATGTCTGGGTATAACAATCACTTGATTCAACTGGGAGTTAATCTTCCGGATGATATTTTCATTAACAGAATTCTTCAATCACTGCCACCAAGCTACAAGAGCTTCGTGATGAACTATAATATGCAAGGAATGGATAAGACAATTCCCGAGCTCTTCGCAATGCTAAAGGCCGCGGAGTTAGAAATCAAGAAGGAGCATCAAGTGTTGATGGTCAACAAGACCACCAGTTTCAAGAAAAAGGGTAAAGGGAAGAAGAAGGGGAACTTCAAGAAGAACGGCAAAAAAGTTGCTGCTCAAGAGAAGAAACCTAAGTCTGGACCTAAGCCTGAGACTGAGTGCTTCTATTGCAAACAGACTGGTCACTGGAAGCGGAACTGCCCCAAGTATTTGGCGGATAAGAAGGATGGCAAGGTGAACAAAGGTATATGTGATATACATGTTATTCATGTGTACCTTACTAGAGCTTGCAGTAGCACCTGGGTATTTGATGGTGGTTCTGTTGCTAATATTTGCAACTCAAAACAGGGACTACGGATTAAGCGAAGACTGGCTAAGGACGAGGTGACGATGCGCGTGGGAAATGGTTCCAAAGTCGATGTGATCGCCGTCGGCACGCTACCTCTACATCTACCTTCGGGATTAGTTTTAGACCTGAATAATGGTTATTTGGTGCCAGCGTTAAGCATGAACATTATATCTGGATCTTGTTTGATGCAAGACGGTTATTCATTTAAATCTGAGAATAATGGTTGTTCTATTTATATGAGTAATATCTTTTATGGTCAAGCACCCTTGAAGAGTGGTCTATTTCTGTTGAATCTCGATAGTAGTGATAGACATATTCATAATGTTGAAGAAAAAAGATGCAGAGTTGATAATGATAGTGCAACTTATTTGTGCCACTGCCGTTTGGGTCATATTGGTGAGCAACAAATTTATTGAAAATCATACATACTGATGTATGTAGCACGATGAATATTGAGGCTCGCGGCGGGTATCGTTATTTTCTCACCTTCACATATGATTTGAGAAGATATGGGTATATCTGCTTAATGAAGCATAAATCTGAAACATTTGAAAAGTTCAAAAAAATTCAGAGTGAAGTGGAAAATCATCGTAACAAGAAAATAAAGTTTCTACGATCTGATCGGGGAGGAGAATATTTGAGTTATGAGTTTGGTCTACATTTGAAACAATGCAGAATAGTTTCGCAACTCACACCACCCGGAACACCACAGCATAATGCTATATCCGAATGTCGTAATCATACTTTCCTAGATATGGTGCGATCTATGATGTCTCATACTGATTTACAGCTATCGTTTTGGGGTTATGCTTTAGAGACGGCTGCATTCACGTTAAATAGGGCACCATCGAAATCCGTTGAGATGACGCCTTATGAACTATGGTTTTGCAAGAAACCAAAGTTGCCATTTCTTAAAGTTTGGGGCTGTGACGCTTAAGCTAAAAAGCTTCAACTTGATAAGCTCAAACCGAAATCGGAAAAAGGTGTCTTCATAGGATACCCAAAGGAAACTGCTGTGTACACCTTCTATCGCAGATCTGAAGGCAAGACATTTGTTGCTAAGAATGGATCTTTTCTAGAGAAGGAGTTTCTCTCGAAAGAAATGAGTGGAAGGAAAGTAGAACTTGATGAGGTAACTGTACCTGCTCCCTTATTGTAATGTAGTTCATCACAGAAACCGGTTCCTGTGACACCTACACCAATTAGTGAGGAAGCTAATGATATTGATCATGAAACTTCAGATCAAGTTACTACCGAACCTCGTAGGTTGATGTCTACTACACAACCTTTTTCTTGTACACGTTATTGGGCCTCCAAGTGCAGATGTTTGTAGGATAGTAGCAAATTTCCCTCAAGTGGATGACCTAAGGTGTATCAATCCGTAGGAGGCGTAGGATGAAGATGGTCTCTCTCAAGCAACCCTGCAACTAACTAACAAAGAGTCTCTTGTGTCCCCAACACACCCAATACAATGGTAAATTGTATAGGTGCACTAGTTCGGCGAAGAGATGGTGATACAAGTGGTATATGGATGGTAGATAAAGGTTTTTGTAATCTCAAAATATAAAAACAGCAAGGTAACTAATGATAAAAGTGAGCACAAACGGTATTGCAATGCATTGAAACAAGGCCTAGGTTTCATACTTTCGCTAGTGCAAGTCCTCTCAACAATAATAGCATAATTGGATCACATAACTATCCCTCAACATGCAACAAAGAGTCACTCCAAAGTCACTAATAGTGGAGAACAAACGAAAAGATTATGGTAGGGTACAAAACCACCTCAAAGTTATTCTTTCCAATCAATACATTGGGCTATTCCTATAAGTGTCACAAACAGCCCTAGAGTTCATACTAGAATAACACCTTAAGACATAAATCAACCAAAACCCTAATGTCACCTAGATACTCCAATGCCACCTCAATTATCCATGGGTATGATTATACGATATGCATCAGACAATCTCAGATTAATCTATTGAAACCAACACAAAGAACTTCAAAGAGTGCCCCAAAGTTTCTACCGGAGAATCACGATGAAAACCTGTGCCAACCCCTATGCATATTTTCATGGGCAGAACCCGCAAGTTGATCACCAAAACATACATCAAGTGAATCACGTGATATCCCATTGTCACCACAGATATGCATGGCAAGACATACATCAAGTGTTCTCAAATCTTTAAATACTCAATCCGATAAGATAACTTCAAATGGGAAACTCAATCCATTACAAGAGAGTAGAGGGGGAGAAAACATCATAGGATCCAAATATAATAGCAAAGCTCGCGATACATCAAGATCGTATCACCTCAAGAACACGAGAGAGGGAGAGATCAAACACATAGCTACTAGTACATACCCTCAGCCCCGAGGGAGAACTACTCCCTCCTCGTCATGGAGAGCACCGGGATGATGAAGATGGCCACCTGAGAGGGATTCCCCCTCCGGCAAGGTGCCGGAACGGGTCTAGATTGGCTTTTGGTGGCTCCGGAGGCTTCTGGCGGCGTAAGTCCCGATCTATTGTGCTCCCCGATAGTTTTAGGGTATGTGGGTATATATGGGTGAAAGAGATACATCAGGGGAGCCATGAGGGGCCCACGAGGGTGGAGGGCGCGCCCTAGGGGGGTGGGTGATGAAGCTATGTACCTAGGGTAGGGTCATGGATCTGTCCAACATACCCTCCCCAAGGACATCTCTACAAAGAATCAGAAGCAGTCGAAGAGAAAACATCATCCACTCAACCATGAAGAGGTGCTCACTTGACCACTTTGAAGACACTCGACCACCAGAAGATGGGAAATCCTCCACTCTGCAATGGTCATGACTTAAACCATAGCTTTATGGGCATTTATAACACTTTATTGTAGATGTTACCAGTAACGCCCCACCTTTACGAGCATGGAACCCTGTGTAACGGACGGGAGCTGGGGTCCTGGCGCACTCTATATAAGCCACCCCCCTCCTCTGGGACAAGGGTTAGCACTTTTTGTAATTCACACACATGTATTCAGTTGACCGCCTCTGGGCTCCGAGACGTAGGGCTGTTACTTGCCTCTATAGCTAGGATCTTGCCTCTATAGCTAGGATCTTGCCTCTACATTCCTACCCCCTACTCTACTGTCAGTCTTAGAACCACGACAGTTGGCGCTCACCATGGGGCAGGTGTCTTAGCGACTTGTTGGAGAAGTTGCAATTTTTCCGATCCCCTTCATCATGGTTCCAGGCGGAGGTTTGGTTGAGGGCCGCGAGATCCGTCTCGGCGCGCTCGTGTTTGTCGCCGACGACTCCGCTTGGCTTCAGGAGGCTCCACTCAACGCCGACGCGCTCCCCGCCCATGGGCGACGCACTTTCGCGCGTGCGTCCGCGGCGTCCTCCTGCGGAAACAGTCGACCCAGTACCAGTCGACTCCAGCAGCCTTCCCCCTACCTGCGGCTCACCGGAGCAAACGCTCCGGTCGGTCAAGGCTTCAGCGGTGGGTGAGGCATGTGGTGGCCCGCCAGTCAGCCACCCCCCAAGTCGCGGCGATCGAGCCTGACGAAGCTTTCTACGGCCTGTTCGATCTGTCGACTGGCTTCGTAGAGACCACATCCGAGTGCGACAGCAGCAACCCCGTGGCTGAATTTCTGATGGTCAATGGACCATGCATCCCTCCTGGCTTCAACTGTTAAGATGGAGGCGACGGGAACGGCGATCCGTCGCGCGTTCACGAGGAGTACCGCCCGGAATCCCTCTCCTCACAGCAGAGGGAGGAACTTCGCCGCCGGAACATCGATGCATTGCATACTCCTATAGTTGGAGAAACCCCTGAGGCCCAGGCCTTGGAGTAGGCGCGCTTGGCCAACCTGGCTGAGCGCACTCGATTGGAGAACCTCCAGCGCGCACTCGACGATCGCGCTCGGCAGCGCGCTCCCGAATCCAGTCGAAGCCAGCTTTTTCCTCCTCCGACTCAGGTATACCGAACCCTAATCCAAAATTTGGCTGCTGCTGCCCAGATAATGGAGTTGATCCAACCCTCCCAGTCAGAAGCTGGTCAAGGTCTGGTGCAGATCCGAGCCTTGCTCCGGGCGGCAGGAGAACAAAATACGATTATATCTCAGTCGCGGGATAGGATCCACAGCAGATCCGTGATGGCAGACACAGTTCAGTTGGTCCATAGCCCAAGATCGCCTCCGAGGAGTGAGGGACGTGGGGATCGACGAGATCAGTACAGAAACCGAGAGCAGTATGATCGCCGAGTTGATCGTGATGATCGCCGTCGGGTGCCCATGCCTCCCCCAAGGAG
The DNA here is from genome assembly GCA_034509565.1 of Triticum monococcum. Classification (NCBI taxonomy): domain Eukaryota; kingdom Viridiplantae; phylum Streptophyta; class Magnoliopsida; order Poales; family Poaceae; genus Triticum; species Triticum monococcum. The sequence continues at coordinate 244,821,125 of CM067846.1, read as the reverse complement.
CGGGTCGTCCATGCCTCGGCAGCAAGAAGACAGACGCCCTCATAGTGTCGGGCGAGGTATTCCAATCGACCCCAGAAAGCCACGCTTTGATGCGAGATCTATTCTCGTGCAGGGCTTGGTTGACAGAAACAGAGCTCACGGAGAGGGCCATGATAGAGATCCACAAACCAGCAACAGGGTGCATGTCTCTGGTCCAGAGTGCTTCAGCAGAGCTATCACAGCTCTGGCGATTCCGCCCAACTTCAGGTTGGCGTCTGGAGTTAGTAAGTTCACCGGAGAGTCCAAGCCTGACACTTGGCTTGAAGACTACTAAGTGGCTGTCCAGATTGGTGGCGGAAATGATGAAGTGGCCATAAAACACCTTCCTCTGATGTTGGAGGGCTCAGCTAGAGCATGGCTGAATCAGTTAGCGCCCGGCAGTATCTATAATAGGGAAGATCTCGCCCGAGTGTTTGTCAGAACATTCGAGGGCACATGCAAACGGCCGGCAGGTTTGACAGAGTTGCAGTGTTGTGTTCAGAAGCCGAATGAAACTTTGAGGGATTATATCTAGAGATGGATCACCCTGCACTACACGGTAGAAGATGTGTCAGATCATCAGGCAATTTGTGCCTTTAAGGAAGGTGTCAGGTATCGAGAGTTGAATATGAAGTTCGGCCAGACAGGAAATATGACTCTAGCTCGGATGATGGAAATGGCCACCAAGTATGCCAATGGTGAAGAAGAAGAGCGACTCCGGAGCGGCAAGCACAAAGCAGTCGCCCACAAGCCGGAGGAGGAAACTCCGGTCGGAAACAGAAGTGCAAGGCCGAACCAGCTGCTCTGGGTGAAGTCTTGGCTGTGGTTCAAGGAAAGTTCAAGGGGAAGCCCAAAGGGAAGTTGAACCCCAAGAAAGTAAAAGATCCATATGGGAATGACGTGTTGAATCTGCCGTGCCATATCCACACCAAAACAGATGAAGAAGGTAATTTCATTTACCCGAAGCTCACCACTCGGTAGTGTCGGCTCCTAATCCAGCAGTTCCGAGAGAAACAACCCAAGGAAAAGGAGAAAGAAGCAGACAAGGCTGAGGATGAGGAAGAGGATGATGATGGTGATCCTCACGTGAATTCCACTCTGATGATTTTTGCTGACGTTGACAGCAAAAGTCGATTGAAAGTCATCAACAGAGAAGTGAACATGGTCGCTCCAGCAACACCCAGTTACTTGAAGTGGTCGCAGACTGGCATTACATTTGACCAGTCTGATCATCTAGCACACATCGCCACCCCTGGGAGGCAAGCACTGGTTGTCGACCCGGTGGTCGAAGGCACTCGACTGACAAAGGTCCTGATGGACGGTGGCAGTGGCCTGAACATGCTGTATGCAGAAACTTCGAAGGGAATGGGCATTCTGATGTCTAGACTCAGTGAAAGCCATCTGAATTTTCATGGAGTCATTCTAGGCAAGAAGGCTGCATCCCTCGGTCAGATTGCACTCGACGTGGTTTTCGATGATTCTAAAAATTACTGCAAAGAAAAGTTGACGTTTGAAGTTGTGGATTTCTAGAGTGCTTATCATGCAATTCTGGGCAGGCCAGCTTATGCACGATCTATGGCTCGACCATGTTATGTGTACCTCAAACTGAAGATGCCTGGTCCTAGAGGAGTGATCACTATCTCTGGTAATCGGAAGAAGGCAGAAGAGTGCTTCCAGAAGGGCTCAAAGATTGCCGATGCCCAGATGGCCGTGGTAGAATTGCAAGAATACAAAAAAATGCAGATCCAAGTGACTTGCTGCGAGCCAAGAAGCCAGCCACAGATTTAGCATTCCAGTCGTCTGGTGAAACGAAGTCGATTCACATTCACCCGATAGATCCCATTGCTGCTCCGACTCACATTTCAACCTCACTCGACTACAAATAGGAAGAAGCGCTCATCCAGTTCCTCCGTGAGAACTGGGACATCTTTGCATGGAAGCCTTCTGACATACCGGGTGTTCCTAGGGGGCTGGCTGAGCATCGTTTGCTAGTTGACCCGAAGGTGAAAACAGTTAAAGAGCATCTTCGACGGTCCGCCGTCCAGAAAAGAAAGGCAATCGGTGAAGAGGTGGCTCGGCTTTTGGCAGCTGAGTTTATCCGAGAGATTTATCACTCCGAGTCATTAGCCAATGTTGTCATGGTCCCAAAGAAAGACGACTCACTTCGTATGTGTATTGATTTCAAGCATATCTATCGGTCCTGCCCAAAAGATCACTTCCCTCTCCCTCGCATCGATCAGATAGTCGACTCGACTGCAGGGTGCGAGCATTTGTCCTTTTTGGACGCCTACTCTGGGTACCACCAGATCCGTCTGTACGGGCCCGACGAAATAAAGACAGCTTTTATCACCCCGTTTGGGTGCTTCTGTTATGTCACAATGCCATTCGGTTTGAAGAACATCGGAGCCACATTCATGAGGATGATTCAGAAGTGCCTGATCACTCAGATCAGTCGGAATGTGGAAGCATACATGGATGACATTGTGGTCAAGTCACATAAAGGTTCCGTCCTACTGACTGACCTTGTTGAAACCTTTGCCAACCTCAGAAGGTATGATATGAAGCTCAATCCATCAAAGTGCACGTTTGGAGTTCTAGGCGAAAAGTTACTCGGTTTTCTTGTTTCCGAACGAGGAATCGATGCTAACCCAGAGAAAGTAGGCGCTATACTCCGAATGAAGCGCCCGGTGCATGTGCATGATGTCCAGAAGCTTATTGGTTGCTTGGCCGCCCTAAGTTGATTCATTTCTCGCCTCAGTGAAAAGGCACTGCCTCTTTACCGACTGATGACGAAATCAGACAAGTTCGAGTGGACCCCAAAAGCTGATGCAGCGTTTGCAGAGCTAGAAGCCCTGCTTTCCACCCAGCCGGTGCTTGCTGCTCCAGTTAGCAAAGAGCCTCTACTGCTTTATATAGCAGCCACTAGACAAGTCGTCAGTACAGTACTTACGGTCGAGCGGGAAAAAGAAGGAAAAGCTTATAAGGTTCAACGCCCAGTTTATTATATTTCTGAAGTCCTAACCCCGTCAAAGCAGAGATATCCTCATTACCAGAAGCTTGTCTATGGGATTTACATGACCACAAAGAAGGTTGCACGCTATTTCCTGGATCACTCTGTTACAATCGTCAGCGATGCTCCATTGTCAGAGATTCTGCACAACAGAGATGCAACTGGTCGAGTGGCCAAATGGGCGATTGAACTCCTTCCCTTGGATATCAAGTTTGAGGCAAAGAAAGCTATCAAGTCCCAAGCAATAGCATATTTCCTCGCCGAGTGGATCGAACAGCAACTGCCGACTCAAGTTCACTCTGAGCATTGGACCATGTTCTTTGACGGATCCAAGATGCTGAACGGTTCTGGTGCTGGAGTAGTTCTGGTACCCCCCCCCCCCCCCAAGGAGACAAGCTCAGATATGTCCTCCAGATTCACTCTAATTCCTCCAACAATGAAGCAGAATATGAAGCACTCCTGTATGGGTTGCGCATGGCCATCTCACTCTGCGTCCGTCGCCTCATGGTCTATGGCGACTCAGATTTGGTAGTTAATCAAGTGATGAAAGAGTGGGACGTCAGAAGCCCAGCCATGATTGGTTACTGCAACGCGGTGAGAAAGCTTGAGAAGAAGTTTGAGGGGTTAGAACTCCACCACATACCCCGACTGAAAAATCAAGCAGCCGATGATTTTGCAAAGATAGGTTCCAAGAGAGAAGCCATTCCCAGCAATGTGTTTTCGAAGCATATTCACTCGTCGACAGTTCAGGAAGATCATTTTACTGAAGAGCCCCCGCAACCTAAGAGCGCCATAGATCCGACTGAAGTCGAGGTCCCAGCCATGGTCGACCTGATCATGGAGGTTCTGGCCATTACTCCCGACTGGACGTTGCCCTACATTGTGTACATCCTCAAGAAAGAACTCCCGGAGGACGAAGAAGAGGCTCGACAGATCGTCCGTCGATCCAAGGCGTTTACTGTGATAAGAGGGCAGCTGTTCAGGGAAAGCGTTACTGGAGTCGGTCAAAAATGCATAACACCAGAAGAAGGTCGAATGATCCTCAATTACATCCACTCGGGGACCTGTGGTCATCATGCGTCCTCTCGGTCCATCGTGGCTAAAGCATACTGAGTTGGATTCTATTGGCCACGAGAAAATGAAATGGCGAAAGATATAGTCGACAGATGTGAAGGCTGCCAGTTTTACTTCGACATGTCTCACAAGCCGGCGTCAGCCCTGAAGACCATCCCCCTCATCTGGCCCTTTGCTGTTTGGGGTCTGGATATGGTTGGACCACTGAGAACTGGTAGGAGCAGCTTCACTCATGGGCTCATTGTAGTCGACAAGTTTACCAAATGGATCGAAGCTAAACCTATCAAGAACCTTGATACAAGCACCGCTGTCAGTTTTATCAAAGAATTGACATTCCGATATGGAGTCCCACACAGCATCATCACGGACAACGAGTCGAACTTCGATTCCGATGAGTTCAGAGCTTTCTGCGCCTCTCGGGGCACTCGAGTCGACTATGCTTCGGTCGCTCACCCGCAGTCGAATGGACAAGCAGAATGAGCAAATGGCCTAATTCTCAAAGGACTGAAACCCCGACTGATGCGTGATCCAAAACACACAACAAGCGCTTGGGTTGATGAACTTCCGTCAGTTTTGTGGGGCTTGAGGACAACCCCTAATCGATCGACCGCACGAACCCCTTTCTTCTTAGTTTATGGAGCCGAAGCAGTTCTGCCAAGTGACCTGTTCCACAACGCACCCCGAGTCGAGCTCTTCTCCGAAGAGGAAGCAGAGCAGGCCCGACAAGATTCAGTCAATCTCTTGGAGGAGGAAAGAGAGATGGCCTTGATCCAGTCGACCATCTATCAGCAAGACTTGCATCGATTCCACGCCAGAAATGTGAGGGGTCCAGCCTTTCAAGAAGGAGACCTAGTTCTTCGAGTGGATCAACAGAAACCACACAAGCTTGCCCCGACTTGGGAGGGCACCTTCATCAGCACCAAAGTTCTCCACAACGGAGCATACCATCTTTACAGTGAGCATCAAAAAGACGAGCCACGGGCTTGGAACGCGGAGCTGCTCCGCCCCTTTTATACTTAAGCACTCGTTTGAATAAAATGTAATAAGAAACACCTTTGTAATTTGTTTATCAAAGACAAGAGCTTATGGTCCTATCATTCGATTGTTGTGTTCTTATTTACTTCTGAAATCCCCCAGTGGGTGGGCTTAGTTGCGAATCTGTTTCGCCTCAGTTCGAAAGGAAAACCTACCGAGTGGAGAGCAACCCTCCCACTCGGGGCCTTAGCTGCAGTCCAGCACTCTCCTAAGTTCTCGCACTAGGAGACTTAGCTGTAGTCCAGTACTCGCCTAAGTTTGAAAAAAATCCTACCGAGTGGAGAGCAACCCTCCCACTCGGGGGTTTAGCTGCAGTCCAGCAGTCTCCTAAGTTCTCCCACTAGGAGACTTAGCTGCAGTCCAGTACTCGCCTAAGTTTGAAAAAATCCTACCGAGTGGAGAGCAACCCTCCCACTCGGGGGGCTTAGCTGCAGTCTAGCACTCGCCTAAGTTCTCCCACCAGGAGACTTGGCTGCAGTCCAGTACTCGCCTAAGTTTGGTTATTTTTCTTTTTTTTGAGGACCTTAATCTCGGGAAACACTGTCCGGGAGCACTATTGCCGAACACATGATGCAGCAACCAAGGAGGCAGACAGCTACGTCATACCACGGAACTCCCAGGTTGATTACAGTAACGAGCGAAATATTCGATTTAATATCATTCCTCAGCTCACCCTTGGAAGGGACATAGTCCTACTCTTTGCTTATCGCACTATCTGTATCACTCTGCTTTAACGCAATTTTTTAATAAACAATGCATGACATTACAACTATTATTGCATTCTTGATATATATATATATATGTGTGTGTTCATAAACGACGCCTTGCAACCGTACACTTTGGTACGGCCAATACACCAGGGGCTTATGTACCCCACAATATGGTGTGAAAAGTCCGAACACTTTCACAAGTGTGGCACCCTGAACTTATAGCATTATATGCATCAGCTCCGAATCATGTCTTTGGTCAAATGTTGGGTTTGCCCGGCTCCTATGATTTGGTACCTTACGTTCCGCTCTATCGGCTAAGTAGCGCTAGGAGAACTACTGCGATTGTGCCCCGGTTCTGCCGGGCTTAGCACCTCAGTAGAGAAAGCTAAAACTGACTGTCATGATAAGGCGAGAGACTGGTCGCTATTCGGCGAGGTTTTTCAAGTCCCTAAAGACTTATGCCGCTTAGGGCGAGGGGCCGGCCCTCTCCGGCTTACAGGCGTGTATCGCGCCCCGAATTCGGCCTTCCGAATACCAGGGGCTTTGCCGAAATTTAAAATTATATAATTCTATGGCTAAGTGAGAGTGATAAAGCATTATTAGTCCGGTTGCCTTGTTCGTTGTGCTGAGCACCTCCCTCGAAGGACCCAAATATGAGAACAAGAGTGCTCAGGTTTATCCCGAACACCCCAGCACTCGCGGCATGGGGGCAGAAGCCGAGGACTAGCCATCTCTCAGATTGGATAAACGGCCAAACCGAAGGTAATATTTTAAATTCACACAAGCGTTGCATAGCGCATATGAAACAAGTTTTCATCATACAGGATCACACGAGCAAGTTTACTCAAATATTACATGCTTTGAACATTCGTCCGCTACAAGACGAGCACCCTTCAGGACACCCTCATAATAAATTTTGGGGGTGCGATGCTCCTTGCCCTGCGGCGGCCCTTCCTTGACCATCTTCACAGCGTCTAGCTTGGCCCACTGCACCTTCACATGGGCGAAAGCCCGGCATGCACCTTCGATGCAGACGGACCGCTTGATGACCTCCAGCCGTGGGCAGGCATCCACAAGCCGCCTCACCAGGGCGAAGTAGCTGTTCGGAAGGATGTCGCCAGGCCACAGCCAGACTATAAGGCCCTTCATGGCCTGTTCGACCGCCTTGTGCAGCTCGACCAGCTGCTTTAGCTGGTCCCCAGAGGCATTGGGTGTTCGGTCCCAGTATACTGAGACCAGAACAGCTTCTCCGTTGAGCTCCCCTCCTCGGCCTGGTAAAACTGCGGGGCAAATCTGCGAATGCTCCTGGAGAGCTCCGAATTCGGGTAAGTAATCGGTAAGTTACTTTTACATGCTTGCTCTGCATATAGAATGCCTTACCCGCCGCTATCTTCTTCATTGCATCGACCTCCTAGAGGGCCTTCTGGGCCTCGGCCTTGGCACTCTTCACGCTCTCGAGGGCCGCGGCAAGCTCAGACACTCACGTCTTCAAGTCAAGCTCCAACGCCTCATGCCTCGTCACGAGAGCCTGGAGCTCTTGCTGCACCTCACCCACCCGAGCCTCGTGCTTCTATCGCTCGGTGCGCTCCTTGGCCGCTTTATCTTCGGCCTTGGTTAGCACTTGCTTTAAGGTCGCCACCTCGGTCGTGGCCCCTGGCAAACATACAATGATCCTGTCATTTTGCAATCGCGTCCTTTTTATATATACATATCTATAGACGGGGTATTACTTACCCTTGTTCTCCTCAAGCTACCTCTTGGCAAGGTCGAGCTCTTTCCTGGACCCCTCGAGGTCCTGCTTCAGTATGGCGACCTCCGCAGTCAGTGCGGCGGACGCCAGCAGCGAAGCCTGCATATGCATATTGACACACTTATATTAGACTCCTGCGGCAGACGTCACGGGCTACTGTCTATGCGGTAATATTTCTACTACATTTTAAAACACTTACCTCAAAGCCTGTTAGAAGGCTGGCACAGGCTTCAGTCAAGACGCTCTTGGCGGACTGAACCTTCTGGATCACCGCACTAATGATAGTATGGTACTCCTCGTCGATGGAAGCGCTGCGAAGTGCGTCCAGCAGATTGTCCGGTGCCTCTAGATGGACAGAGGTCACCGGCACAAGCGTCTTGCCCCTCTTAGAAGGAGGCCGCCTGCCCGAGCCTGGAACCGCTGGAGGTTCCGGCGTGGTGTTCGGCTGAGGGCCGAACTCAGAGCTCTCAGGGGTCCCGTCCCCCCGGCTCCAAGAGTCCGGAAGGTCGCCTTGAGGCGCCTCTGGGACTGTCTCCCCTCGATCCGGTGCCTCTTGAGACAACACCTCGGTGTCGTTGGCAGGATGAGGGGAGGTGGCGGTCGGGACTGGATCGCTATCCATGTCCGACAAGCCCAAGGAGCCGTCCGACGATACATCGATACTAGCTCGGGGTGGCCTACATAATTGTGTTCGGCGTTAGGGAAAGCGGTGCGACAAAGGAATCCTATGGGTTACTCAGGTATCCGAGTACTTATGATCTCCCCGGGGGCTTGGCCCTGGGCAACTACTCGTCTTCGCCTTCATCGACAGTGGTGGAGCTGTGCGGAAGGAGAGTCCTTCCCTTCTTGGACCCTTCGCCCCCCAGTTGGGGCGGCCTTCCTTTTCCTATCTCCCCCAGTCGGTGGGCGAGCATCTTCTTCTTCTTCCTCGTCTTCGAGGGAAGAGTGCGCCGCAGAGTCATCGTACAGTGAGTCCATGACGCCTGGCATCGGGAACTCTTTCGGTTTCCCTTGGCCTTCTTGGTCTTCTCCAGCACCTTATAAGGGGCCGAAGTCAGCATCTTCACCAGAAGAGCGTCTGCGGGGCCTTTGGGCAATGGAGACGGATAGTCGATCTGTCCGGCCATCTTCTGCCAGTCCTGTTAAAGGTACAGGAGTTTAGATCCCGCATAGAGTCAATCTATAAAAAACAAGTATCCTATGAAAGGTAAAGCAGCTTACCGCACTAACTTGGCGCTTCGCGCTGAATCCGCGATCCTCAGTAATAGGAGGGGGGACCTCGGCACTTTTGAACAACACCCTCCAGGCATCTTCATGAGTCGTGTCGAAGAGCCTGTTCAGAGTTCGTGCTGCGCCGGGTCGAACTCCCACAAGTTGAACTCCCATTGTTGGCACGGGAGGATCCGGCGGATGAGCATAACTTGGACTATGTCGACAAGCTTGAGCTTCTTGTTCACCCTGTTTTGAATACATCTTTGGAGTCCGGTCAGCTCTTCCGAACTACCCCGGGGCAGGCCCTTCTCTTTCCAGGAGGTGAGCCGCGTGGTGATGCCAGATCGGAACTCGGGGGCCGCTGCCCATATAGGGTCGCGCGGCTCAGTGATGTAGAACCACTCCGATTGCAACCCCTTTATGGTTTCCACAAAGGAGCCTTCGAGCCATGTTACGTTGGGCATCTTGCCCACCATGGCGCCTCTACACTCTGCCTGGCGGCCGCCCACCACCTTCGGCTTGACATTGAAGGTCTTCAGCCGTAAGCCGAAGTGGGGCTTAATGCGGAGGAAGGCCTCGCACACGACGATAAACGCCGAGATGTTGAGGATGAAGTTCGTGGCCAGATCGTGGAAACCCAGGCCGTAATAGAACATGAGCCCCCAGACGAATGGATGGAGAGGGAATCCCAGTCCGCAGAAATGGGTGAGGAATACTACCCTCTCATGGGGCCTAGGGGTGGGGATGAGCTGCCCCTCATCTGGGAGCCAGTGCGCGATGTCGTCGGGCACGTATCTGGCTCTCCTTAGTTTCTTGATGTCTCCCTCCGTGACGGAGGAGACCATCCACCTGCCTCCCGCTCTGGACATGGTTGGAGAAGGTTGAGGTGGGAAGTGTGGACTTGGGCGCTAGAGCTCGAGTGTGCGAGAACGGATGAGCAAAGGAGGAAGAAGGCATGGGTAGAAAGGTGAATCCTTATCCCTTTATATGGGCGGACGAAGCTAAGCGTCCCCACTTGCCTGGTAAAACTCGCTTATCCCCCAAGCGCCGCAATTGATGGCGCAGTTGGGTACCCACGCCCGTATTGATGAGAATCCCATAAAAAGGGGACACGATCTCTGCTTTGACAAGATGTGTTGAAAAACTTCCTCGCGTTATGTGCGGAGCTGGTTAAAAGAAACGGTTCAAATAATCACCGGGCCATGACATAACGTCGTGCTGCCAAAACAAGCTAGCAAATTAGATCTGCGAAAATATTATTCTCTCTACAGTGCAATGTGGAACTTATTTTGCAGGGTCGGACACTATCCTCGTATTCAAATTCTTCTATGATATATTCAGAGAAGGGACCCGCCTTGTAATGCTGAAGACAATACTGCGCGCCGGACTCATCGTCATTGAAGCCTGGTTCAGGGGCTACTGAGGGAGTCCTGGATTAGGGGGTCTCCGGACAGCCGGACTATCTCCATTGGCCGGACTGTTAGACTATGAAGATACAAGATTGAAGACTTTGTCTCGTGTCCGGATGGGACTCTACTTGGTGTGGAAGGCAAGCTAGTCAATACGAATATGGATATCTCCTCCTTTGTAACCGACCTTGCGTAACCCTAACCCTCATCGGTGTCTATATAAACCGAAGGGTTTTAGACCGTAGGACAACAATCACAATATACAATCATACCATAGGCTAGCTTCTAGGGTTTAGCCTCTCTGATCTCGTGGTAGATCTACTCTTGTACTACCCATATCATCAATATTAATCAAGCAGGATGTAGGGTTTCACCTCCATCAAGAGGGCCCGAACCTGGGTAAAACATCGTGTCCCCTTCCTCCTGTTACCATCCCTCCTAGACGCACAGTTCGGGACCCCCTACCCGAGATCCGCCGGTTTTGACACCGACAATCGTTATTATGAGTTTTTGTGTTTTGATGTACCGAAGGTAGTTCGGAGTCCCGGATATGTCACGGAGATGACGAGGAGTCTCGAAATGGTCGAGATGTAAAAATTGATATATTGGACAACTATCTTCGGACACCAGAAGTGTTTCAGGAGGTTTCGGGCATATACCGGAGTACCGGGGGATTACCGGAACACCCCGAGGAGTATATTGGGCCTAATGGGCCCTAGTGGGAGAAGAGGAGGTCGACCAAGGGCAGCCGCTCCCCTCCCCCTCTAGTCCGAATTGGACAAGGAGGGGGGCGTCTCCCCCCTTTCCTTCTCTTCCTCTCTCCCTTCCCTTCTCATACTCCTACTAGGAAAGGAGGAGTCCTACTCCCGGTGGGAGTAGGACTCCCCCCTTGGCGCGCCCTCCACCTTGGCCAGCCACCTCCCCCCTAGATCCTTTATATACGGGGGCAGGGGGCACCCCATGGACACAACAATTGATCTTTGATCCCTTAGCCGTGTGCGGTGGCCCCCTCCACCATAATCCACCTCAGTCTTATCATAGTGGTGCTTAGGCAAAGCCCTGCGTCGTTAGCATCATCATCACCGTCACCACACCGTCGTCCTGACGAAGCTCTTCCCGGAAGCTCTACATGATCGTGGGCTCACGGGACATCACCGAGCTGAACGTGTGCTGAACACGGAGGTGCCATATGTTTGGTGCAGAGGATCGGTCAATCGTGAAGACGTATGACTACATCCACCGTGTTGTTATAACGCTTTGGCTTACGGTCTACAAGGGTATGTAGACAACACTCTCCCCTCTCGATGCTATGCATCACCATGATCTTGCGTGTGAGGATTTTTTTTTTTGAAATTATTACGTTCCCCAATAGTTGGAGGGGGGCTGCCTTTGCGCCTATCATCGAGCGAGGTCTGCATGAAATTTTATTGCCATGCAAGGCTCGTCCCTTTTGCTCTACATGTTCAGTTCCATTGTGTACAATTACTGACAGGCATAGGAATAGAAATTAGTGAGATTATGTAAGGATTGCATGCAGAAATCCAGAGTGATGTTAGCAACCTGTGGATAGACCCAAAACAATGATAGCAGGCAGATAATGGCTTCAGTTAAAAAATACAGATAATGGCTTCTTTACTGTTTGTTTCCCACCCAACATGAAACTCATAGTCGACCCTAGAGATTAACCAGATAGTAGATAGATACTATTAATTGCGGCCCTGATCTGTACCCCACAACCATTTAAAAACTCAAGTTTGACCATTAGTTTGTAGCGGATTTAGAGTCTAATCGGTGAACGGGATGATAAAGTAGCATGTAATATTAAGCTATGCATAACGTAAGCAGACACGAAAGAGTGCGACCTCTCTTGCGTACCTGAGTAGTCCTCGAGGTCATCTACTCGGTTGATGATGGTAATGAAGTAGTCATGGCTGCCAGCGGTAGTGAAGAAGATCTGAGGTGGCAAAAGACAGTATAGAGGCCGGATCCCTGTTGGTTTGGACCCTTCTGCCGTTTGAGCAGCTGAGCAGGGGTCGACGAAGGTGCAGCAGGAGGGGGACAAACCACACAAGGTTTTCTTTGACAACTATCTGTAAGAGAAGTAATTCTGTAAGGGCTTGTTTGAATTGGAGGATTCTAACAACGTAGGGATAGCAAATACACAGTAATAGAATGCACATGCAAAACAGAGAATTTAAAAACACAGGATTTCTGCCAATCTGGGTGTTCGGTTCACAAGAATTGGAAGATCATAGGATGCAAAGAAGTATGGTGAGATTATGTCAAACCACAAGAAAATGTACAAATATAATGCTATTATGCTACTATCTCTTAGTCTTGTGGTACATGAATAGGAATTTGAAAAGGAGGAAAAGTGGATATGAAAATTCCTACATTTTTTCTTTCTTTCAAGGAGACACTAAAGGAACAAATCCTACAGTTTTCCCTTTGCTCCATTCCTTTGAAGCAAATGCATGAATAGTAGTACCATAGGAAACTGTCCAATTCGTATGTTTTCCCTTCACTTTTGCTTTCAAGCACTGGCGATTCTAGTAGGCAGGCTTGAGCAAGGAAAAGCCTACACTCAATTTTTTTGTGCTACTTCTACTACTTTGGACCCAGGCTACTGCCCTACTAGCTCCACTCCCAGGCCCATCGACAAAATGCACAGCTCAAACGCGCAGAGATAGATAATGATGGCGTTCAAGAGAGTCCATCACGGATAGCTAAGTTGCCTGGTACCTCACTGTTTGTCACATAGTAGGAGAAACTAATCATATTTCTTGTTACTGCATGTGCTCAGTGGACAATATATACAACATGTAGAGTTAAAAAGCGTGATTGGGTTGGTCGGTGAGGATGATCCAGCTGACTTGGCTGCCAGAGGAGGGGAAGAAAATCTTAGGCATCTTGAGATGGAGCCCGGGGTACTGCTCCACTGTGATGGAGGGTTTGGTCGTTGGAGCAGCTCCGGTGAGTTATATGACACCGAGGCTGAAGCAGTACATGAGAGAGAACGTTAACCTGAGTGGAATTCTAATAGCATCTCCAATAGATGACGTGAAATACATAACCACAAAGTGCTAGATGTAAATACATTAGCCGCTCATCTCTGAACTTAACTTGGAAACTAAATTTAACTGTCAAACCTGAACTTAACTGTCGAAACTGAATTTTGCCGTCGAAACTGAACGCACTAGTAGCAGAAAAGCAGTAGCAGCAGCAGCAGCGCGTGCGAGAGCCGTGGCAGCTGGTTGTGTAGAAACACCAGGTGAGGCTACACGTCAGTCGACTGACTTTGTCATCTCTGGTCAGTCGATTTTCCAGCTGCTGGATACGAAATCAAGGGCCTGCAGTTCATCTTCAACCTCCACCCCCCTGAGCCGCCAGCCGCCACCGGCCAAACAGCTGCCCCCTCCCCACCCGCGGCCGGTGGTGGGTCGCCTCGCCCGCCCCAAAACCACTCCCCACTGCCAGTCCACCGCCACCCCGGCCATCCCTCTAGCCCCCCCCCCCCCGTGCTGAGCTTTTTCTCCGACGATCCCACGCCATTGCCCCACCACAACCGGTGACCGCCGCCCCCACCATGAACCCTAAGATACAAAGTGAGGTACCTCTCCGGCGAGCCCCCCTCCCCACTGTGGCTGGTTCTTCCATAACTCTGGCGAGCCCCCCAACCCTTGAAAATCGACTGACCCAAAAGTCGATTCAATCGACTGAAGTGTAGCTAAATCGGAGCAGCATCGCAAGCAAGATCAAGAACGAGAGCAGCAGCGCGAGCAAGAGCAATAGCAAGAGAAGAACAAGCAGGGGACCGAGAGCAAGAGCAAAGCAGCAGTGTGAGCGAGAGCTAAAGCAGCAGCAGCTCCTACTGATGTGGACGACGCCGCCGTGGGTGGAGACGCGCCGTGTCGGCTCGGGACCAACCGCCGCAGCATCGTGAGATTGAATCAAGAAGAAAATGTGGCGATTAGTCTACAACCTCTTTGGTGGCGCCGATTAGACCTCAACTTCATCTGAGGAAACAGTGACGATGATGCTCTTCCGGTGGTGCAGGTGAAGACGGCGGTGTGGGAATGGAGGTGGCGCAAAAGACGAGGGGAACGTCAGGACAGCTCCTTGGAGGTGGAGGACGGGGTGGCTGAACCGACGGGAGGACGAGATCGACGACGGATCCTCATTTGGTATGGTGGATGAGGGACGTCAAGGTGTTGCTGTGGACGACGTCGTCGGGGAAGAGGCTCCGGCTGGGTGGCAGGCGAAGGAGGGTGTGGGGCTTCGCGTGTTTTCGCGGCCTCGGTGTACAAATGGGTGGGCGGATGGGATGGGAGTGGGGAACCATGGCTTAGGGACGCGCTTGTCCTAAATGTGGGGTAAGTTATGAAAGTACCCCCACCGATTTGACCTAGGCTGCTCTTTCGTTTCAGGGGTATCACGGGAATTTCGTGTGTCGGGATTTCACAGGAGGTGGGAGTTTTCGCACGCGTTGTAATTTTGGAATAGCAAGGCGCGGGTTGAGATGGAGGGAGTTGTCTGAGCACAATGAGACAAAGATATATATTACATATTTCGAGGTAACAAGGCGTGGGTCGAAATTTCCGGACAAGCCTAACGTGTACTGTACCAAATCAATTCGTACTTCCGTCGACGAAAAAACAAAAAGAAATCAATTCGCAGCACACAAGAGAGTCCAGTCCTGTGTATTGTACCAAATCAAATCGCACTACAAATTTCATTCAAAACTTTGAATTCATGTTCTGTTCAATTAAAATATTTCGCTAAGTGTATAATGCATGCAACCTTCTACTCAAATGAATGTTTTAGTGCATTCCAAACGTATATACTACCGCTTCAATATGAACTAAATTTTAATTCGTTTCTTTATTTGAATAAGATCTACAATAATGATTGTTGTGAAGTCAAACCAGTTGAATTCGTTTCTCTATTTTAATAAGATCTACAATCATCATTATTGTCAAGTCAAACCATCGTTTGTGTATTATCTTCACAACACACCACATGATTACTCTCGAGTAAGATATGAACTATGTGTACTATATGAACTCGAACTCGGTTTTTTGAATCCACTTTATGTTGTTTTCAAATCACAGTACATTTCAAGCTCTAGCTAGATCTTCATAATCTAAACAATGTCTCATATGTATAATGTGCTTATCACATAAGGTATGGTGCCCCACCCCCTAAGCCTACATGTACTTAGATGTGAGTTGCAAACACCACACATTACCACAAATTCAAATAAAATGTGAGATTGTTCGATATATAGTATTGTTTAGATTGTTCCATATTTAGTTGTAAGATGCAGACGCCACACATTAGCACAAATTCAAATAAAATGTGAGATTATTGGATGTATAGTATGGTTTAGATTGTACGAGATTTAGCTATGAGTTGCAAATGCCATGCATTATCACATTATGGTATAGCATGTGCAAAACCACAACACATGTATCACCGCTATATTCATGCATGCATATGTTTATAACACTATGATCTCCTATTAAAATATATGAATCCACTTTCATATCAAATTATGATCTTTGTTAGTCTCTTATACCCACAGAATCGTCTAACCTTTGTAGCTAGCACTAACTTTCTCTCGTGCATGCAGACCGACACACGCCCTCCTCACCCTCCCCCTCCATCAGCATTCTGTCCATCGCACACATTCATTTTTTTTCTTTAGGTCGTTCTCCCATAGTCTCCACAACTCCTTTCTGACACACACTGATCGATAAACCTCTCCAGCGTTGTCTGCCTACAACATACACACGCACCTTCCATCTCCTCCTTTCTATGTCCATGCCTCGTGTCTCTCATACGGTCCCACACACGTGTAAGCTCTCGCCCCTCTTTTCATCGATCTCACAACCACACACTCTGTTGGGGAACATAGTAATTTCAAAAAAAATCCTATGCACATGCAAGATCTATCATGGTGATGCATAGCAATGAGAGGGGAGAGTGTCGTCCACGTACCGCCGTAGACCGTAAGCGGAAGCGTTATGACAACGTGGTTGATGTAGTCGTACGTCTTCACAATCCGATCGATCCTAGTATCGAAAGTACAACACCTCCGTGATCTGCACATGTTCGGCTCGGTGACGTCCCACAAACTCTTGATCCAGCTGAGTGTCAACGGGGAGCTTCGTTAGCACGACGACATGATGGTGGTGCTGATGAAGTTACCGGCACAGGGCTTCGCCTAAGCACTATGACGATATGACCGAGGTGGATTATGGTGGAGGGGGCACAACACACAGCTAAGACAGTTGTCTGTTGTGTGTTCTAGGGTGCCCCCTGCCCCCGTATATATAGGAGCAAGGGGGGAGGCCGGCCGGCCCTAGGGAGCACCAAGGAGGGGAGGAATCCTCCTCCTAGTAGGAGTTGGATCCCTCCTTTCCTAGTCCTACTAGCAGGGGGAAGGAAGGAGTGGGAGAGGGGAAGGAAAGGGGGGGCGCGGCCTGCCCTGGAAGCCCCTCTCTCTCCAATAAGGCCCATCTAGGCCCACTAGTTCCCCGGGGGGGGGGGGTCCGGTAACCCTCTAACACTCCGGTTTTCTCGGAAATCACCCGGAACACTTCCGGTGTCCGAATATAGCCCTCCAATATATCAATATTTATGTCTCGATGAATTAGAGACTCCTCGTCATGTCCATGACCATATCCGGGACACCAAACAACCTTCGGTACATCAAAACACATAAACTCATATTACCGATCATCACCAAACGTTAAGCGTGCGGACCCTACGGGTTCGAGAACTATGTAGACATGACCGAGACTCATCTCCGGTCAATAACCAAAAGCGGAACCTGGATGCTCATATTGGTTCCTACATATTCTACGAAGATCTTTATCGGTCAAACCGCATAACAACATACGTTGTGCCCTTTGTCATCGGTATGTTACTTGCCCGAGATTCGATCGTCGGTATCATCATACCTAGTTCGCTCTCGTTACCGGCAAGTCGTTTTACTCGTTACGTAATGCATCATCCTGCAACTAACTCATTAGTCACATTGCTTGCAAGGCTTATAGTGATGTGCATTACCGAGAGGGCCCAGAGATACCTCTTGGACAATCGGAGTGACAAATCCTAATCTCGGTCTATTCCAACTCAACAAACACCATCGGGGACACCTGTAGAGCATCTTTATAATCACCCACTTACGTTGTGACATTTGATAGCACACTAAGTGTTCCTCCGGTATTCGGGAGTTGCATAATCTCATAGTCATAGGAACATGTATAAGTCATGAAGAAAGCAATAGCAATAAACTACACAATCATAGTGCTAAGCTAACAGATGGGTCTAGTACATGACATCATTCTCTAACGATGTGATCCCATTCATCAAATGACAACATATGTCCATGGCTAGGAAACTTAGCCCTCTTTGATTAACAAGGTAGTCAACTAGAGGCATACTACGGACACTTTGTTTGTCTATGTATTCACACATGTACTAAGTTTCTGGTTAATACAATTCTAGCATGAATAATAAAAATTTATCATGATATACGGAAATATAAATAACAACTTTATTATTGCCTCAAGGGCATATTTCCTTCAGCCTCCCACTTTCACTAGAGTCAATAATCTAGTTCACATCGCTATGTGATTAACACCCAAAGAGTGATCATGTTTACCCTACGGGTCTACAACATTAAGATCCGTGTGTGTTTTGCAAATTTCTATGTCTACAATACTATGCACGGAGCTACTCTGGCTAATTGCTCCTGATACGTCTCCGTCGTATCTATAATTTTTGATTGTTCCATGCAAATATTATTCAACTTTCATATACTTTTTGGCAACTTTTGATATTATTTATGGGACTAACATATTGATCCAGTGCCCAGTGCCAGTTCCTGTCTATTGCATGTTTTTGGTTTCGCAGAATATCCATATCAAACGGAGTCCAAACGGGATAAAAACGGATGCAGCTTATTTTTGGAAAATATGGAAAATTCGGACGGAAAATCAACGCGAAACAGTGCCCCCCCTAGGGCGCGCCCCCTACCCTCGTGAGCCCACCGTAGGGAGGTTGACGCTCTTCTTTTGCCGCAAGAAAGCTTATATTCAGAAAAAAATCACGGCGAAGGTTTCAGGCCAATCAGAGTTACGGATCTCCATATATATATACGAAACGGTGAAACAAAGACAGCACAGAATGGAGAACCAGAGAGAGAAAGAGAGATAGATCCAATCTCGGAGGGGCTCTCACCCCTCCCATGCCATGGAGGCCATGGACTAGAGGGGAAACCCTTCTCCCATCTAGGGAGGAGGTCATGGAAGAAGAGGAAGAAGGGGGCCCCTCTCCCCCTCTCCTCCGGTGGCGCTGAAACGCCAACATGGCCATCATCATCATCACCACGATCTTCACCAACACCTCGCCCATCTTCACCAACATCTCCAAAACCTTCCCCCCTCTATCTACAGCGGTCCACTCTCCCGCAACCCGCTGTACCCTCTACTTGAACATGGTCCTTTATCCTTCATATTATTATCCAACGATGTGTTGCCATCCTATGATGTCTGAGTAGATCTTCGTTGTCCTATCGGTGGTTGATGAATTGCTATGATTGATTTAATTTGCTTGTGGTTATGTTGATGTCCTTTGGTGCCCATCATCTGAGCACGCGCGTGGATCACACCATAGGGTTAGTTGTATGTTGATAGGACTATGTATTGGAGGTCAAGAGTGACAAAAGCTTCAACCTAGCATAGGAATTGATGCATACGGGATTGAAGGGGGACCAATATATCTTAATGCTATGGTTGGGTTTTACATTAATGAACATTAGTAGTTGCGGATGCTGGCTAATAGTTCCAATCATAAGTGCATAGAATTCCATGTAAGGGATGACATGCTAGCAGTGGCCTCTCCCACATAATACTTGCTATCGGTCTAGTAAAGTAGTCAATTTCTTAAGAGACAATTTCGCAACTCCTATCACCACTTTTCCACACTCGCTATATTTGCTTTAGTTGCTTCTTTACCTTAACAGCCCCTAGTTTTATTTCCGTGCTCTTTACTTTCTTGCAAGCCTTTCCGAAAACACCTACAAAGTACTTCTAGTTTCATACTTGTTCTAGGTAAAGCGAACGTCAAGCGTGCATAGAGTTGTATTGGTGGTCGATAGAACTTGAGGCAATATTTGTTCTACCTTTAGCTCCTCATTGGGTTCGACACTCTTACTTATCGAAAACTGTTGCAATCCCCTATACTTGTGGGTTATCAAGACCTTTTTCTCGCGCTGTTGCCGGGGAGCAATAGCGTGGGGTGAATATCCTCGTGTGTGCTTATTTGCTTTATCACTAAGTAATTTTTATTTGTTGTTCTTAGTTGTTCTCTATCTTTAGTTATGGATATGGAACACGAAATACCAAAAAAATTAGGTGTACGTTCTGCTCATGGAGATGGGGAACCTCCTAAAACCCTCGATGCTGGTTATGTGAAAGATATTATGTACTACTTTAATAATCCTGAGAAAACCCCATTCAATTATGTAATGGGAGTAACAGTGGATCAATGTGAATACTTTAGGGATTACCGCTTGACACAAAAAGGGAAACTATTATGGGATCAAATTTATATATTGAAGTGGTATGCTAGACAACTATGCTCGGAATATGATTATACTTGTTGCTCTAGGATGAATTCTCCACACCTCCCCTTTTCATGCAAATTTAATGATAATGAAACCTTGGCTTCTTATGCTAGAGGTATATATGATTACTATGATGTGGAACAAATAGAAGAATTTGTTTCTTTTATGGGTACTTATGAAATTGAATCTATGTTTAAAGAGTTTGATGATATTGATGATGCTTGTTGTAGATCTGAAAATTTAGCTATCCCCAAATATTGCTATGAGAATTATGAATAAAATTATGAAATTAATGCACTTATTAAGAAAGTCTCTGCTGTCCAAGAAGATACTAATATTTTAAGGAATCTATGGAAGAAGAAGTTGATGACACTGTGAGCTCATTGGATGAAAAAGATGAGGAGGAGAGCGAAGAACAAAAGGAGGAAGAGCGGATTGATCACCCGTGCCCACCTTCTAATGAGAGTAACTCTTCAACTCATACATTGTTTAATTCCCCTTCGTGCTTACTGAAGGATGATTGCTATGATGACTGTTATTATCCCTATGATTCTTTTGAAATATCCCTTTTTGATGATGCTTGCCATGCTTATGGCCAAGATGCCAATATGAATTATGCTTATGGAGATGAACTTGCTATAGTTCCTTATGTTAAACATGAAATTGTTGCTATTGCACCCACGCATGATAGTCCTATTATCTTTTTGAATTCTCCCGATTATACTATATCGGAGAAGTTTGCACTTATTAAGGATTATATTGATGGGTTGCCTTTTACTGTTGCACATGATGATTTCGATAAATATAATATTCATGTGCTTGCTGCTCCTACTTGCAATTATTATGAGAGAGGAACTATATCTCCACCTCTCTATGTTTCCAACATGATAAAATTGCAGGAAACTGTTTATACTATGCATTGGCCTTTACTAGGTGTGCATGAATTGTTCTTTTATGACATGCCGATGCATAGGAAGACATTGAGACTTCGTCATTGCTTGATATATGTTGCTTTGTGCTCACTTCTAAATTACAAATCATTGTTAATTAAAATTGGCTTTGATATACCTTGTGATCCGGGTGGATTCACTACTTGAGCACTATATGCCTAGCTTAATGGCTTTAAAGAAAGCGCTGCCAGGGAGACAACCCGGAAGTTTTAGAGAGTCATTTATTTCTGTTGAGTGCTTTCATATAGTTTAAAAACAACAAAAATAAAGAGGGGAACCCAAAACTTTTTCAAAAAGGAAAGTGAAAGTGAGAAAGACAAGCATTGTTGAAGTGGGAGCTAGCCTTGAACTTTGTTCATGCTCACGGAAACTTTGTGAATCTTGATTACAGAAACTTTTCAACAAAAATAATTATCCCCTTGTACAATTCCATTGTATTATAAAAATAATGTGCCAAGGTTTGCCTTTAGGATGTTTACATTTGCTTGATGGTTTGTACGGTGCAGGACAGAAACTTTGGCTGTAGTGAGCGATTTTACATTTTTAGCTGGAATGTCAAATGGTTCTGATTCGTTTTGCACTGTATTCCTATACAATTTTTTAATTTTCATAATTTTGGTAGAATTGTTAAAGTATGAGAAGTATGGTGAATGTTCAGATTATTACAGACTGTTATGTTTTAGACAGATTCTGTTTTTGATGCATAGTTTGCTTTGTTTTGATGAAACTATCAATTTATATTAATGGATTAAGCCATGGAAAAGTTATATTATAGTAAACACAATGCAAAAACAAAATATGAATTGGTTTGCAACAGTACTTAGAGTAGTGATTTGCTTTATGATACTAACAGATCTTACCGAGTTTTCTATTGAAGTTTTGTGTGGATGAAGTGTTCGATGATTGAGAAGGTTTCGACGTGAGAAGAAGGAAGAGAGGCAAGAGCTCAAGCTTGGGGATGCCCGAGGCACCCCAAGTAAATATTCAAGGAGACTCAAGCGTCTAAGCTTGGGGATGCTGGGAAGGCATCCCCTCTTTCTTCAACAAGTATCGATATGTTTTCCGATTCATTTCGTTCATGCGATATCTCCAATCTTGGAGCGTCTTTTGTATTTAGTTTTAATTTTTCTTTTATGCACCATGCTAGTATGAGATAGTCCTTGGTTGATTTATAGAATGCTCTTTGCACTTCACTTATATCTTTTGAGTATGGCTTTATAGAATGCTTCGTGTGCTTCACTTATATCATTTGAAGTTTGGATTGCCTGTTTCTCTTTACATAGACAACCGCCATTTGTAGAATGCTCTTTTGCTTCACTTATATTTGTTAGAGCGTGGGAATATCTTTTGTAGAAAGAACTAAAATCTCTTGCTTCACTTATATCTATTTAGAGAGATGACAGGAATTGGTCATTCACATGGTTAGGCATAAAATCCTACATAAAACTTGTAGATCACTGAATATGATGTGTTTGATTCCTTGCAATAGTTTTGCGATATAAAGATGGTGATATTGGAGTCATGCTAGTGGGTAGTTGTGGATTGTAGAAATACTTGTGTTGAGGTTTTTGATTCCCGTAGCATGCACGTATGGTGAACCGTTATGTAACGAAGTCGAAGCATGATTTATTAATTGATTGTCTTCCTTATGAGTGGCGGTCGGGGACGAGCGATGGTCTTTTCCTACCAATCTATCCCCCTAGGAGCATGCGCGTAGTACTTTATTTCGATGACTAATGGATTTTTTGCAATAAGTATGTGAGTTCTTTATGACTAAGGTTGAGTCCATGGATTATATGCACTCTCACCCTTCCACCATTGCTAGCCTCTCTAGTATCGCGCAACTTTCGCCGGTACCATAAACCCACCATATACCTTCCTCAAAACAGCCACCATACCTACCTATCATGGCATTTCCATAGCCATTCCGAGATATATTGCCATGCAACTTCCATCATCATCATATACATGACTTGAGCATTCATTGTCATATTGCTTTGCATGATCGTAAGATAGCTAGCATGATGTTTTCATGGCTTGTCCGTTTTTTGATGTCATTTCTACGCTAGATCATTGCACATCCAGGTACACCGCCGGAGGCATTCATATAGAGTCATATCTTTGTTCCAGATATCGAGTTGTAATATTGAGTTGTATGTAAATAAAAGTGTGATGATCATCATTATTAGAGCATTGCCCCAGTGAGGAAAGGATGATGGAGACTATGATTCCCCCACAAGTCGGGATGAGACTCCGAACTTTACAAAAAAAATAAAAGAGGCCAAAGAAGACCACCAAAAAATAAAAAATAAAAAAGTGAGAGAAAAAGAGAGAAGGGGCAGTGCTACTATCCTTTTTCCACACTTGTGCTTCAAACTAGCACCATGTTCTTCATATAGAGTCTCTTGAGTTATTACTTTCATATACTAGTGGGAATTTTCATTATAGAACTTGGCTTGTATATTCCGATGATGGGCTTCCTCAAATGCCCGAGGTCTTCATGAGCAAGCAAGTTGGATGCACACCCATGTAGTTTCAGTTAGAGCTTTCATAAACTTATAGCTCTAGTGCATCCGGTGCATCGCAATCCCTACTCACTTACATTGATATCTATTGATGGGCATCTCCATAGCCCGTTGATACGCCTAGTTGATGTGAGACTATCTTCTCCTTTTTGTCTCCTCCACCATCATATTCTATTCCACCTATAGTGCTATGTCCATGGCTCACGCTCATGTATTGCGTGAAAGTTGAAAAGGTTTGAGAACGTCAAAAGTATGAAACAATTGCTTGGCTTGTCATCACGCTCATGTATATGATTTTGTAGGGATAACTTTCTTTGGCCATGTTATTTTGAAAATACATGATTGCTTTATTAGTATGCTTGAAGTATTATTGTCTTAATGTCAAAGGATAGACTATTACTTTGAATCACTCATGTCTTAATATTCATGCCATGATTAGACATATGATCAATATTATGCTAGGTAGCATTCCACATCAAAAATTATCTTTTTTATCATTTACCTACTCGAGGATGAGCAGGAATTAAGCTTGGGGATGCTGATACGTCTCCGTCGTATCTATAATTTTTGATTGTTCCATGCCAATATTAGTCAACTTTCATATACTTTTTGGCAACTTTTTATATTATTTTTGGGACTAACATATTGATCCAGTGCCCATTGCCAGTTCCTGTCTGTTGCATGTTTTTGGTTTCACAGAATATCCATATCAAACGGAGTCCAAACAGGATAAAAACGGACGGAGCTTATTTTTGGAAAATATGGAAAATTCGGAAGGAAAATCAACGCGAACGAGTGCCCGAGGTGGTCACGAGGTAGGGTGGCACCCCCCCCTATGGCGCGCCCCCTACCCTCAATAGCCCACCGTAAGGCGGTTGACGATCTTCTTTTTCCGCAAGAAAGCTAATATTCAGAAAAAAAATCGTGGCGAAGGTTTCAGGCCAATCGGAGTTACGGATCTCCATATATATACGAAACGGTGAAACAGAGCCAGAACAGAATGGAGAACCAGAGAGAAACAGAGAGATAGCTCCAATCTCGGAGGGGCTCTCGCCCCTCCCATGCCATGGAGGCCAAGGACCACAGGGGAAACCCTTCTCCCATCTAGGGAGGAGGTCAAGGAAGGAGAGGAAGAAGGGGGCCCCTCTCCCCCTCTCCTCCGGTGGCGCCGGAACGCCGCCGTGGCCATCATCATCATCGCGATCTTCACCAACACCTCCGCCATCTTCACCAACATCTCCATCACCTTCCCCCCTCTATCTATAGCGGTCCACTCTCCCGCAACCCGCTGTACCCTCTACGTGAACATGTTTCTTTATGCTTCATATTATTATCCAATGATGTGTTGCCATCCTATGATGTCTGAGTACATCTTCGTTGTCTTATTGGTGGTTGATGAATTGGTATGATTGATTTAATTTGCTTGTGGTTATGTTGATGTCCTTTGGTGCCCATCATATGAGCGCGTGCGTGGATCACACCATAGGGTTAGTTATATGTTGATAGGACTATGTATTGGAGGGCAAGAGTGACAGAAGCTTCAAACTAGCATAGAAATTGATGCATGTGGGATTGAAGGGGGACCAATATATCTTAATGCTATGGTTGGGTTTTACCTTAATGAACATTAGTAGTTGCGGATGCTTGCTTAAAGTTCCAATCATAAGTGCATGGAATTCCAAGTAAGGGATGACACGCTAGAAGTGGCCTCTCCCACATAATACTTGCTATCGGTCTAGTAAAGTAGTTAATTCCTTAAGGGACAATTTCGCAACTCCTACCACCACTTTTCCACACTCGCTATATTTACTTTAGTTTCTTCTTTACCTTAACAGCCCCTAGTTTTATTTTCGTGCTCTTTACTTTCTTGCAAGCCTTTCCGAAAACACCTACAAAGTACTTCTAGTTTCTTACTTGTTCTAGGTAAAGCGAACGTCAAACGTGCGTAGAGTTGTATCGGTGGTCGATAGAACTTGAGGGAATATTTGTTCTACCTTTAGCTCCTCGTTGGGTTCGACACTCTTACTTATCGAAAACTATTGCGATCCCCTATACTTGTGGGTTAACAGCTCCCACTTTCAATGCGTATCTAGATCAAGACTTAGAGTCATCTAGATCGGTGTAAAAATCTTACATTGATGTAACTCTTTACGATGAACTCTTTATCACCTCCATAACCGAGAAATACTTCCTTAGTCCTCTAAGGATAATTTTGACCGCTGTCGAGTGATCTACTCCTAGATCACTATTGAACTCCCTTGCTAAAATCATGCTAAGGTATACAATAGGTCTGGTACATAGCATAGCATACTTTATAGAACCTATGACTGAGGCATAGGGAATGAATTTTCATTCTCTCTCTATTTTCTGCCATGGACGGGTTTTTTGAGTCTTTACTCTACTTCACACCTTGGAACACAGGCAAGAACTCCTTCTATGAATGTTCCATTTTGAACTACTTCAAAAACTTGTCAAGGTATGTACTTATTGAAAAATTTATCAGGCGTCTTGATCTATCTCTATAGATCTTGATGCCCAATATGTAAGCAGCTTCACCGAGGTCTTTCATTGAAAAATTCTTATTCAAGTATCATTTTATGCTATCCAGAAATTTAGTATCATTTCTGATCAACAATATGTCATCCACATATAATATCAGGAATGCTATAGAGCTCCCACTCACTTTCTTGTAAATACAACCTTCTCCAAAAGTCTGTATAAAACTATATGCTTTGATCAACTCATCAAAGCGTATATTCCAACTCTAAGATGCTTGCACCAGTCCATAGATGGATCGCTGGTGCTTGCACACTTTGTTAGCACCTTTAGGATTGACATAACCTTCTGGTTGCATCATATACAACTCTTCTTCAATAAATCCATTAAGAAATTTGGTTTTGATATCCATTTGCCTGATTTTATAAAATGCGGCAACTGATAACATGATTCGGATAGACTTTTAAGCATCGATACGAGTGAGAAAATCTCATCATTGTCAACACCTTGAACTTGTCAAAAACATTTTGCGACAATTCGAGCTTTCTAGATAGTAACACTACTATTAGCGTCCGTCTTCCTCTTGAAGATCCATTTATTCTGAATGGCTCACCGATCATCGAGCAAGTCAATCAAAGTCCATACTTTGTTCTCATACATGGATCCCATCTCAGATTTCATGGCCTTAAGCCATTTCACGGAATCTGGGCTCATCATCTCTTCCTCATAGTTCATAGGTTTGTCATGGTCTAGTAACATGACTTACAGAATAGGATTACCATACCACTCTGGTGCAGAATGTACTCTGGTTGACCACGAGGTTCGGTAGTAACTTGATCTGAAGTTTCACGATCATTATCATTAACTTTCTCACTAATTGGTGTAGGCATCACTGGAAGTGATTTCAGTGACGAGCTACTTTCCAATTCGAAAGAAGGTACAATTACCTCATCAAGTTCTACTTTCCTCCCACTCACTTCTTTTGAGAGAAACTCGTTCTCTAGAAAGGATCCATTTTTAGCAAAAAAGATCTTTCCTTCGGATCTGTGATAGAAGGTGTACCCAACAGTTTCTTTTCGGTATCCTATGAAGACACACTTCTCCGATTTGGGTTTGAGCTTATCAGGCTGAAATTTTTTCACATAAGCATCGCAACCCCAAATTTTAAGAAATGACAGCTTAGGTTTCTTGCTAAACCATAGTTCATACGGTGTCATCTCAGCGGATTTTTAGACGGTGCCCTATTTAACATGAAGGCAGCTGTCTCTAAAGTACGGTTATGATGTTCGGACAAACAATTACGCTGTGGTGTTCCAGGTGGCGTGAGTTGTGAAACTATTCGACATAGTTTCAACTGAAGGCCAAACTCGTAACTCAAATATTTCGTCTCTGCGATCAGATCGTAGAAATTTTATTTTCTTTTTATGATTATTCTCCACTTCACTCTGAAATTCTTTGAACTTTTCAAACGTTTTAGACTTGTGTTTCATTAAGTAGATATACTCATATCTGCTCAAATCATCTGTGAAGGTCAGAAAATAACGATACCCACCGCAAGCCTCAACACTCATCGGACCGCATACATCGGTATGTATTATTTCCAATAAGTAAGTTGGTCGCTCCATTATTCCAGAGAACGGAGTTTTAGTCATCTTTCCCATGAGGCATTGTTCGCAATCATCAAGTGATTCATAATCAAGTTATGCCAAAAGCCCATCAACACGGAGTTTCTTCATGCGCTTTACACCAATATGACTTAAATGGAAGTGCCACAAATAAGTTGCACTATCATTATTAACTTTGCTGCTTTTGGCTTCAATATTATGAATATGTGTATCACTATGATTGAGATTCAATAAACCATTCACCTTGGGTGTATGACCACAGAAGGTTTTATTCATGTAAACAGAATAACAATTATTCTTTGACATAAATGAATAACCGTATTGCATTAAACATGATCCAATCATATTATTCTCAACTCAAACACCAAACAACATTTATTTTAGGTTCAACACTAATCCCGAAGGTAAAGGGAGTGTGCGATGGTGATCTTATCAACCTTGGAATCACTTCCAACACACATCGTCACCTTGCCCTCAACTAGTTTCTGTTCATTTTGTAACTCCTATTTCAAGTTACTAATCATAGCAACTGAACCATTATCAAATACCCTGGGGTTACTATGAACACTAGTAAAGTACACATCAATAACATGTATATCAAATATACTTTTTTTCACTTTGCCACCCTTCTTATCCGCCAAGTATTTGGGGTAGTTCCGCTTCCAGTGACCATGCCCTTTGAAGTACAAGCACTCAGTTTCAGGCTTAGGACTAGCTTTGTGCTTCTTCACGGGAGTGGCAACTTGCTTGCCATTCTTCTTGAAGTTTCGTTTCTCTCCCTTGCCCTTTTACTTGAAACTGGTGGTCTTGTCAACCATCAACACTTGATGATTTTCTTGATTTCTACCTTCGCCAATTTCAGCATCGCGAAGATCTTGGGAATCGTTTTCGTCACCCCTTACATGTTATAGTTCATCATGAAGTTTGAGTAACTTGGAGATAGTGACTAGAGAACTCTGTCAATCACTATCTTATCTGGAAGATTAACTCCCACTTGATTCAAGCGATTGTAGTACTCAGACATTCTAATCACATGCTCACTGGTTGAGCTATTCTCCATCTTGTAGGCAAAGTACTTGTCAGAGGTCTCATACCTCTCGACTCGGGCCTGAGTCTGAAATACCAATTTCAGCTCTTGGAACATCTTATATGGTCCGTGGCATTCAAAACATCTTTGCAGTCCCGGTTCTAAGCCGTAAAGTATGGCGCACTAAACTATCAAGTAGTCATCTTACCGAGCTTTGCCAAACGTTCATAATGTCTGCATCTGCTCCTCAATAGGTCCGTCACCTAGCTGCGCATCAAGGACATAATTCTTTTGTGCAGCAATGAGGATAATCCTCAGATCACGGAGCTAGTACGCATCATTGCTACTAACACCTTTCAACATAGTTTTCTCTAGGAACACATCAAAAAATGAAAACAGGGAAGCTATACGCGAGCAATTGATCTACAACATAGATATGCAAATACTATCAGGACTAAGTTCATGATAAATTTAAGTTCAATTATCATATTACTTAAGAACTCCCACTTAGATAGACATCTCTCTAATCATCTAAGTGATCACGTGATCCGTATCAACTAAACCATGTCCGATCATCATGTGAGATGGAGTAGGTTTCAATGGTGAACATCACTATGTTCATCATATCTACTATATGATTCACGCTTGACCTTTCAGTCTCAGTGTTCCGAGGCCATAACTGCATATGTTAGGCTCGTCAAGTTTAATCCAAGTAGTTTGCGTGTGCAAAACTGGCTTGCACCCGTTTTATGTGAACGTAGAGCTTATCACACCCAATCATCACATGGTGTCTAGGCACGACGAACTATCGCAATAGTGCATACTCTGGGAGAACACTTATACCTTGAAATTTAGTGAGAGATCATCTTATAATGCTACCGTCATACTAAGCAAAATAAGAAGCATAAAAGATAAACATCACATGTAATCAAAATATGTGACATGATATGGCCATCATCATTTTGTGCCTTTGATCTCCATCTCGAAAGTACCGTCATGATCTCCATCGTCAACGGCATGACACCATGATCTCCATCATCTTGTTCTTTATCAATGTGTCGTCACATGGTCGTCTCGCCAACTATTGCTATTGCATAGCGATAAAGTAAAGCAATTACATGCTGCTTCCATCTTATGCAATAATGAGACAACCATAAGGCTCCTGCCAGTTGCCGATAACTTCAACAAAACATGATCATCTCATACAACAATTTATATCTCATCACGTCTTCACCATATCACATCACAACATGCCTTTCAAAAACAAGTTAGACGTCCTCTACTTTGTTATTGCAAGTTTTCGGTGGCTGCTACGGGCTTAGCAAGAACCGTTCTTACCTACACATAAAAAATCACAACGCGGTATAGTGATTGCTTTTTGATCTTTAGAAAAAACCCTGTTCATTGAATCCGATTCAACTAAAGTTGGAGAAACAGACACCCACTAGCCACCTGTGTGTGAAGCACGTCGGTAGAACCAGTCTCGCGTAAGCGTACGCGTAATGTCGGTCTAAGCCGCTTCATCCAACAATACCGCTGAATCAAGAATCAACTAGTGACGGCAAGCAATATGTATATACCCACGCCCACAACTCCTTTGTGTTCTATCATGCATATAACATCTACGCATAAACCTGGCTCTGATGCCACTGTTGGGGAACGCAGTAATTTCAACAAAATTCCTACGCACACGCAGGATCTATCATGGTGATCCATAGCAACGAGCGGGGAGAGTGTAGTCCATGTACCCTCGTAGAACGTAAGGGGAAGCGTTATGACAGTGCGTTTGATGTAGTCGTATGTCTTCACAATCCGACCGATCCTAGTACCGAAAGTATGGCACCTCCGCGTTCTGCACACGTTCAGCTCGATGACGTCCCACGAACTCTCGATCTAGATGCGTGTCTAGGGAGAGCTTCGTTAGCACGAATGCGTGATGACGGTGACGATGAAGTTACCGACGCAGGGCTTCGCCTAAGAACTACGACAATATGATCGAGGTGGATTATGGTGGAGGGGGCACCGCACATGGCTAAGACAGTTGTCTGTTGTGTGTTCTAGGGTGCCCCCTACCCCCGTATATAAAGGAGCAAGGGGGGAGGCCGGATGGCCCTAGGGCGCGCCAAGGAGGGGAGGAATCCTCCTAGTAGGAGTAGGATTCCTCCTTTCATAGTCCTACTAGGAGGGGGGAGGAATGAGTGGGAGAGGGGAAGGAAAGGGGGGGCGTCACCCCCTCCTAGTCTAATTTGGACTCAAGCACTACAAGAAATATGTCAACTAGTGACCTTCTGTTAGTGACCCTTGAAGAATTTGTCATAGATCTTTGACCATTTCAGACCAATTGGTTAAAAGCTGTTCGAGGGGCTCCAAACCCTAAACCATTGCGACCATTTTGGTCAGAAAGGTCGTAATTTCCTTACACAAAATGGTCATAAAGCAAACAGCGCTAGTCCGCTGCCTTATTTCTAGTTGTTAACGACCAATATAGATGGTCATAGCCTTGTAAATTGTGGTGGGTTGCGATGACTATGCGCCATCTCATCAGTTTTGCCTATGTGTCATGTCCATGTGTCAATTTTTGCCCTATGTTGTGAAGCAACCTATAATTCTGTTATTCCAAAAATGCCCAAACAATTCACATATATTTTTTGGATCATATCTTCATCAAATATGTGAAAAACCTTCCTTGACTAGTTCAAAAATAATTCAACAATATTCATTTTCCTATTTTGTTCAGAGCAGCACTTTGTGAAGGAAGTACCACTTTGGCACGTCCAAATAGTATCCATTTTCTACAGTGCTTTCCTATGCCCAAATAACCATCCTACACCAAATGCCAGCTCAATCCATTCATTATTTTGAGCCTAGCTTCAACATTCGTATTTATGTCCAATGTGGTACTTTGCAAAGCAAGTACCACCTAGGCTCCTCCTTTTGAGCTGAAAATTTGTGAAGACGGTCTTCTTAGTAACTGATCATCCTCAGCCAAAACTCACGCCCATTAGCCATGTACATTTCCCGTACCGCTAATCAAACACTTGGCTGCGAATTCATGTTTTAGCATAGATCGGTCTCCTCGTGAGAATCTTATGGTGTAATTTTCTTCCTAGCACCTACCTGGGGAGTGCCAAGCCACTAGACATACCTAGGCTGCCCAGAACACATGGCAACGCCATGGTCACGCGGTGACCACGCGACGGGAATGCGAGTTTACGCGCTCTAGAGTTGGGGCCCCCGGCCACCGCCCAAACCTCGACGTATCGCCACCAAACCATGTATTTATGATTAAATAGGTAGTCATGTAACTAGAAATGATTTTTGTAAAAAATAAGTAGCAAACTATGAGGCAGCTGCAGTTCAAATTTGACCCGCTTCCAACTGAATCGGCGGAAAATTGTCTTTTTCACGAGAGGTGGATCAAAACTTTTTACACCCAACCATTTTGTCAATTGTGCATTAAATATGTCCTAGTATTTTAGAAAATTGAGTTGGTCCAATTTCGCAACAAATATATGGTCGGTCCTTCATGAAAAAAACTCATTTCGGGCACTCGGAAAATGAAAAATGAATTTTCCGTGTAAAGAAAATGAAAACTCCCTTAGGCAACATTGTTTGGACTTCCAAGATGCACCCTTGTGCACAATATGATTTCATTTGAACAAACTATGCCATGAATGGGGCCATAAGATTGATCATTTGGCTTGAAAGCCATTGATCTCCATACGTGATAGCTCGTTTCTGAGAACACTTTTTTAAAATAATTGTCGTATTGCAAGTTTGTTATTTTTCATGGAAACTTGGCCACATATAATGACACAATGCGAAGGTTTCCCATTTTTTTGAATTTTTTATGCCCGTTTCAAAATGCTGTCAAAACAGCGGGAATGACCGTTCCTAGCTAGTGGTAGAATCTTGGAATTTTTTGGTGTTTCTCTGATTAAATAGATACTTATGTACCTAGAAATGATTTTTGGAAAAAATAAAGAGCAAACTACGAGGCAACTACAGTTCAAATTTGACCCACTTCTAGCTGAATCGGCGGAAATTTTTCTTTTTCACAAGAGGAGGATCAAAACTTTTTACACCCAACCATTTTGTCAATTGTGCATTAAATATGGCCTAGTATTTTAAAAAATTAATTTGGTCCAATTTTGCAACAATTGTTTGGGAGGTGCTTCACAAAAAAACCTCCATTTGGGCACTCAAAAAATGGAAAATGTTTTTTCGTCCAAAGAAAATGAAAACTTCCTTAGGCAACATTGTTTGCCATTCCAATATGCACCCTTGTGCACAATATCAGATCATTTGAACAAACTATGCCATGAATGTGGCCATAAGATTGATCATTTGGCTTGAAAGCCATTGATCTCCATATGTGATAGCTCATTTGTGAGAACACTTTTTGAAAATAATTGTCGTATTACAAGTTTGTTATTTTTCCTGGGAACTTGGCCACATATAATGAAACAGTGCGAGGGTTTCCCAATTTTTTGATTTGTTTGAATTTTTTATGCCCGTTTCAAAATGCGGTCAAAACGGCGGGAATGACCGTTCCTAGCTAGTGGTTGAATCTTGGAATTTTTTGGTGTTTCTCTGATCAAATAGATACTTATTTACCTAGAAATGATTTTTGGAAAAAATAAAGACCAAACTACGAGGCAGTTACAATTCAAATTTGACCCGCTTCCAGCTGAATCGGCGGAAAATTGTCTTTTTCACGTGAGGTGGATCAAAACTTTTTACACCCAACCATTTGGTCAATTGTGCATTAAATATGTCCTAGTATTATATAAAATTGATTTGGTTTTTCAACAATTATTTGGGAGGTCCTTCAAAAAAACCTCCTTTTGGGCACTTGAAAAATGGACAATTGTTTTTTCGTCCAAAGAAAATGAAAACTTCCTTAGGCAACATTGTTTTCCATTTCCCGGTAACTTGGCCACATATAATGGCACAATGCGAAGGTTTTCCATTTTTTGAATTTTTATGCCCTGTTTCAACATATGGTCAAAACGGCGGGCATGACCGCTCGTAGGTAGAAAGATCGAAAATGCAATCAAATTGGTGATCATCCATAAAAATATGGTCTAACTTAATTGAAAATTTTAGTGATGGCATTTTGCAAAATATTTTTGGTAGCGGCTTCACACCCCCTTGTTTTTAGCACTAAGAAATAGAGTAATTTTTAATGGCTCATATTTTGAACCAATCAGGACGCAGCCCAAGGATCACACCATTATAGTCGATCTAAGCCGTCCACCTCCTACGGATCTAGCGCCTCTCCTCCCTCGATGCCCTTCCTTCCCGAGCAACCCTAGGTCTCTACCCCTCCTCCCCCATCCAGATCCAGGTCCCTCCTCCGCCGCCTCCCTCTTCCCCGATCCCCGATCTAGGTGCTACAACCGTCCCGGCCACCGTCCTCCACACCACCGTCCCGGCCGCCGCGCCCGCGACCGTCCTCCACGCCGCCCCGGACACCGCCGCCACCTCCATCGCCTCCCCGGACCAGGCCGCCATGTGAGCCTTACTAGGCCGCCTCTACGACTCGGCCAAGCGCTCCCTCTCAGGCGCCCTCCTCTGGCCCGAGCTCCTGGGCCGTGCCGTGCTCTCGCGCCCGGACTCCCTCTTCGACGCCACCGCCCGCCTCCGCAAGAACCTCGCCTACTTCCGCGTCAACTACTCCGCACTCGTCGCGCTCTCCCTCCTCGTGCACCCCATCTCCCTCGTCACCCTCCTCGCGTTCCTCGCCGCCTGGTGCTTCCTCTACCTCCTCCGGCCCGCCGACGCCGCCACGCTCAACGCCTTCGGCCGCACCTTCTCCGACCCGACTGATGCGGCGACCTCGCCGGAGGAGGCGGCGGCGCTCCCCGCAGCTGGGGCGAAACTGGAGAGGATGCAGCCTATGGAGGGGCCCCAGAGGGATGCCCTCTGTGGCGAGCTCGGGGCGGGCGACGCCGGGCGCTGTGTCCAGCTCTGCGGCTGGGTCGCCCTCCGCCGCTCCCACGCTGGCCTCACCTTCCTCACCCTCCGCGACTCCTCCAGCATGGTCCAGGTGACCCACCGATGTACCGAGGCCCGCCTCCCATGTCGCGCCCCCGCCCGAACCCATCGACCGTGAGAAGGTCAGTCAGGCCTCCGCAACCCTAACGTTTTTACTTGTTATACTAGCATGCGGGTAGATGCTAGTGTGCACTTCAGTAAGCACTGTATTTAGGCATGTTATTCGGTTTTGCGTTTAGAGGATTGCGAGGACTGATTGACTGTATTCTTCTTGTGCAGGCATGCCCCCTCCTGCTCCAGATTTTCACCAAGGTAAGGCCCAGTTGTCTCTTTTCTTCTACTCTTTCGTCTTCTTTTTAGCGCACCTGCAGTCGAGAGCGCATTATGATATCCTCAATTCGCTCGGTTTGTGCAATCTTTGATTGGATCTTGTGGTCCATGGATGGTCGGTAGCGAAGTAATCGGAAACCTATGGTGCTATCCGAATGATGCTAATAAAACATGGCCCATTACCACTGTGCTCACACTGTTGCATTTTTTAAGGATGTATAAGTTCTATTCCTGATGGTTCTGTGTAGGTCGGTTCGACCGTATGGCACCTGTAGTTGAGCAACACTTGATCAGGTGTTTAACTCTAGTCTTGGCTAATAACAAGCATGACTTGGTGATACAACGGAGGACCCCAAAACTTATTTATCATAATGTTGGTTTGTTTGATAGGCCTTATGTACAGTTTTAATTCAACATGAAACCTGGCTAATCAGGGGCCAAAGGGCGTGTAAACATAGCTAGACCCATTTATCCGTAATAAACTCTTAAGGATTTTTTTACTGTATAAACTCTTAAGGATTGAACATATAAATCACACACTTTGGATGTCGCAATCATTAAATCTTAACAAATTTTGGTGAAGGCTTTTTTTAATAGTTCAGCACTAACCTATTTATCATGGCTGACAGACGTGCAGTTTGAAAATTCCATTACTTTTTAGCACTCTTAAGTCACTACATGTCACACAATATTTCAACCCAACAATTTAAACACCACATATGTTCATTGCTCAAGGAGTATCTGTTGGTGTTGGAACTGTGAGCTCAATTTAAGGGGAAGTACTTAGCTGCCAATGTTGGGTCACCATCTTTGGCTGAAAAAATGGACATTATTTTTTAGGAAGATGGACGCTATTCATGTAGTCACTGGATTCTGCATTTTAATTTTCAAGTCAGCTATGGCTATTCTTAATCCTTGCCAGAAAGAATTGCAGTAAGCATGTAGTGCTTAAGAAATCTGAGAATTTTTTGTTGTGGGCGATCTGGAAAATAGACAAGTAGAGATCCTTACACTCTCCAACTTTTATCTTCTGTAACAGTTCTGAATGATGTCTTCTCAGCGCAGACTGCAGATTTGTGAATAAATACACAGTAATACGGAAAACTGATCTTGGTTATTTTTTTCTAGGTTGGTGGCCATCACCTAAATGAAGAATTTTCCGAGAGAGGGAAGGAGCCAAAAGATGATGTCCAGATTTACACGTGGAAGGATGCCACACTCTGGGAGCTCATTGCAGTTAAGGGACTGCGTGGCTGTTGTGGCCTTGCTATGTTTGTACCTGAAGTCACACCTCCATAATTGTTTTTCCTATGTTGGAACGTGTCTAGTTAATGACCGGTGGTTACTTTTGCTTATTGTGTATCAAATTGAAAAAGAAAATGCACAATGAATTACCTTTGTATGTCAGGATTTTTTCTTCATCTGTTACTCTTCCTTTTGCTAGTGACTTCACTGTCTTGTGAGATTTTGCTTCTTTATTACAGGGTTAAATAGTCCACTATTTTGTCTGGTCTCTGTGTCTCTCATTAACAGTCATCTAAACTGATGTATTGTCTGCCTTAAAAAGCATGGCTGCAACCATTCCTAATTTTTGTTTGGTTTGGATTTGGATGCAGCAGGTGCTCTGCTCTTGCGCACGGTGTGTCACCGGTGCAGCGGTGCTCTGCTCTTGCGCACAGTGACCGGCGTGATGGCGGCTATGTATGGCAGAAACCACAAGCTCATCGGTGAGCAGCTCCCTCTCCTACCCCTAGTTCTCTTTTCTTAGATGTAGTGTTCTATGCAGAAGATCTATTTGCTAGTACTTGGGCTCACTGCTGTTTATATTTGATTATTCTATTATTATGTATACTGAAAAAGCTATAACGAATTTACTCCTCATATTCCTGTACAAAAGCCCTCGTGCGAATTAATGACATGCTTCATTTCTGAACAAATAGGAAAGTTGAAGATTTCGCTAGGAGGCTCAATTCTGTTTGGCCTGAAAGAATGCATTTGGGTCAAGAAAGAAGAATTGAGTCGCAACTGATTGGTGGTAATGGTTCTCTTCAGAGATTTTCAGGGAATTTTTTCCATATAGAATAGTTGAAACTGTAGTGAGTAAAGAATTTAGCCCACTCTACTGAATCTTTTGGAAGAACAGAAGGTTTTACATACTAAAGGACAGTGTTTGGTTAGTCCAACGTAAAGTAGGAATTACCTCATTCTTGCACCAGCTCATTCCATAACCGGGTCATGTGATAATTTGTATGTGCCCACAGGGTTCAATCACAGGTGAATGTCATGCGGTAGTGTGTATAGAATATGCATTGCCCCATTAATTGAGTTTCTTTTATCTATTCAACACACTCCAACATGTTGGTTTGATCAAATCCTCTAGTAATGCCACAGCTTGTCATGGATGTCGCATTTCCTCTATTTTTGGGGAATTTCGAGATGTACCATTCTCTGTTTTGGGAATTTCTTTGTCGTAAATTATTATAGCCAATTGTTCAGAATTGTTTTTGCGGGGAGCAAATCTCTATATGCAAAGTGTGTGTGTGTATCCTGTGAGCAAATCTGTAGCAATTATAGAGTATATTATCTTTTTCTTTTATTGGCAATTTTCTGCTCAGTTCTCTTTTGACATATAGTTTGTTCTCTTTGAATGTGTGCAGATGGTATGATGTGGTGGTTATCTTTTTTCATTGCTGGAACCTGGATGTCATATGTTATGTGATTTGAGCCAAATGGCATATTGTAATCTTTTTATTGCTGGTTTTTATGTACGATGTCATGAAGATGTACGTTTGAAATGTTGCTTTGATAGCAAAATTGTATTCCTGTGTACATGCTCCTTTGACAGCAAAATTATGAAAATTTCTCAACAATATATATGGGCAAAATTGTATTCCTATGTACTGCGCTTGAAAAGGCTATAGCCAACTGATGATGTTACTAGAACCTGACAACTGGGACCCATCTGACTAGTGGACCCTTCTTTTGGGAAAAAAAGAAAAACTAAATTCGTTTAGACAAAAAGGCCACAAGCCAACAATAAAAAGGCTGTAATATTGGACTTGGCCCATGAACCCAACCAAAAAATGACAGACAGAAAAAAACACAAATAGGCTGAATTGTTGGGCTAGGCCCATGTAGAAAATCAAATTGGACAGGGTTGATTCTTGTGCCACATCAGATTGCCACGTCGGATGCCTACGTGGCCTGGGGAGGCTGCTAGTGACCAAAACAAAACAATAGGAATATTTTGGTCAAAAACGTCTACGACCTTCTCACAGAGAAGGTCGTTAATTTCAGTTTACGACTGCCAGCTTTTGACCTTCTGTTTTTTGTCACAAAAAGGTCGCAAATGAAAAATTATGACCTTTCAGTGACCAATAGTGGAGGTCACAAGATAGCATATTTCTTGTAGTGAAGGGGAAGGGGTGCGCAGCCAGCCCCTCTCTCTCCACTAAGGCCCATCTAGGCCCACTAGTTCCCGGGGGGCGGGGGGTTGGGGTTCCGGTAACCCTCCGACACTCCGGTTTTCTACAAAATCACTCGGAACACTTCTGGTGTCCGAATATAGCCATCCAATATATCAATCTTTATTTCTCGACTATTTCGAGACTCCTCGTCATGTCCATGATCATATCCGGGATTCCGAACAACCTTCGGTACATCAAAACACATCAACTCATAATACTGATCGTCACCGAACGTTAAGCGTGCGGACCCTACGGGTTCGAGAACTATGTAGACATGACCGAGACTCATCTGCGGTCAATAACCAATAACAGAACCTGGATGCTCATATTGGTTCCTACATATTCTATGAAGATCTTTACCGGTCAAACCGCATAACAACATACGTTGTTCCCTTTATCATCGGTATGTTACTTGCCCGAGATTCGATCGTCGGTATCATCATACCTAGTTCAATGTCGTTACCGGCTAGTCTCTTTACTCATACCATAATGCATCATCCCGCAACTAACTCATTAGTCACATTGCTTGCAAGGCTTATAGTGATGTGCATTATCGAGAGGGCCTAGAGATACCTCTTCGACAATCGGAGTGACAAATCATAATGTCGATCTATGCCAACTCAACAAACACCATCGGAGACACCTGTAGAGCATCTTTATAATCACCCAGTTACGTTGTGACATTTGATAGCACACTAAGTGTTCCTCCGGTATTCGAGAGTTGCATAATCTCATAGTCATAGGAACATGTATAAGTGATGAAGAAAGCAATAGCAATAAACTAAATGATCATAGTGCTAAGCTAACGGATGGGTCTAGTCCATCACATAATTCTCTAATGATGTGATTATGTTCATCAAATGACAACATATGTCCATGGCTAGGAAACTTAACCATCTTTGATTAACGAGCTAGTCAAGTAGAGGTATACTAGGGAAACTTTGTTTGTCTATGTATTCCCACATGTACTAAGTTTCCGGTTAATACAATTCTAGCATGAATAATAAACATTTATCATGATATGAGGAAATATAAATGTCACACCCTGCATTTTTTAACATGTCATTTGCATTAATAAAGCATGAAAATTTGGACCAACAAAAACTTTTGCATTATTTGGCTTTTATTTTGGGTTTGGATTTCTCTGTGTGGTTTTTCAAGTGCTCTTTAAAGTCAACTACTCCACCTTCTGTACTTCATCTCCTTGCCCCAAACTTCTGCCCAATGATCATGCCATGTGTATAGCGCAATATAGTATTTTCTTACAAAAATAATTTGGCCAAATAGTATTTTCAAAAAATAGTTTTCCAAAAACCCCTGGATTGAGGTTTGCACTGCAAGTACCTGATTTGGGGTATGAAAAATATTTCAAAGAGTATATTTGAAACCTAATAGACATAGGATTCCCATAAACCACAAAAAGATAATTTCAAAAGTTATTTTCCTATTTTATTTAAAAGCTTTTTCTTAAGGCCAGAAATGGTCTTTAATAGGGAAAAATTATTTTATTATTTTAAAAATATTTGAAAAAAATCAGGGAAACGCAGTGGGCATATATTTCCCATATATAAGAGTTTCAACATATGGTCATGATCAAAATATTGGACAAAACCTCCCAAAACCATTTATGCCCATTTCAAGGATTTGAATATTTCTACAGGAAATATTTTCATAAAAATCCAAGGAAAATCCAGCAAGTCACAAATACATGTTGTGATCACCTTGCAAAGCCTCATGTCAATCAAGGTCATTTTGGTTCACCAAAAAGCCCCAAAACCCTTTCTGACCAGAATCAAATTTGAACAACTTTGTACTACCAACTTTCTCTCCTTGACCCCAACTTTTCTGGGCATGTTCATATGACCAAATGAGGCCACTACACCAAGTGGTGCATCAAGGATAAGTGATTTGCTCAACTAGATCTACACAAGTTCATTTCTGCTAATTTCTAGGGTTTACAAAAGTTGCATTGGCAACTTTACCAAATAAGCTTCAAATTGGTGGAAGGCCCTAATTACATGTGCCATTTCGCCCTGTGGAGTCTCATGCCAAATGGAGTTCATTTGCTTACCCAAATTTGCATCAAACACGTTGTGGTCATTGCAAAAAGTCACTGGTTTCACCCCCCTACACTAATCTCCTTGACTCCACATTTTTACCACAGCTGAACCTGATCACCAGCAACCTCCAGTAGCTCCCCCTCTTCCAAAGCTTAATGATTGAAGGGTAAAATACCCCCATTTACCTCCCTGGACAGCCCATTTCTCCCTCTTCTTCTACCTCTCTCCTCTCCTACTGGCCACCCAGGGCATCAAAGGCCATCTCCTACTTCTTTACTCCTCCCTAGAGCTACCAGACATGCTTGGTCGTGCCCACTTCACCAACAAAATGGCATGCCGGCCATTTGCACTCTCTGGAGTGCACTACAGTGCGCTCCTGCACTGTAGCCGCCCCCTTCCAACCGCCTCCGGCCACCTCGGGCCTCCCCAGCGCGCACGACGATGTGCCT
This sequence comes from Triticum monococcum, assembly GCA_034509565.1. Classification (NCBI taxonomy): domain Eukaryota; kingdom Viridiplantae; phylum Streptophyta; class Magnoliopsida; order Poales; family Poaceae; genus Triticum; species Triticum monococcum. Next base: position 244,780,341 of record CM067846.1, on the reverse strand, counting down.
CGACATCTGCGACACGCCATGCCTCTGTCCCCCTCCTTCTCCCTCCTCTCGCCCCAGCCCACACGCGCGCCGGCCGCCCGAGCGCACCAGTGAGCGCGCTCACACGCAAGGTGCCCTGGCCCCCCTGCTTTCCCTCTCTTCTCTCCCCCACCCTAGACTAACCCCACAAACGCCTCAGACACGCCCCGACGAGCCCCCGTGACCCGCTTCGACCGCAATAGGCTCGCCGGTGCACGGGTCCTCGGTGGACCGTCGCCCACCTATTTAAGGGCCTCCCCGAGCCCTCCTCTCCTCACCACTCGCTCCTCACTCCCCTAATCATCCCCCTGCACCCCAGTTCCTTTCCAGAGACTCCGGAGCTCAAGATCGAGCTCGAGCTCCGCCGCTTCGGCTCGCTGGAGTTTGCGAGGTACAGGCCATCCCCGGCCCCCTTTCCTCTCGATTTGGAACCCCTGCAGCTCTGTGATCCTTTCCCCCGTGTTTCCCCTCTCTATAGCTGTCGGAAACGGCCGGAACCGCCACCACCGAAGCCCCTCCGCCGCGTGACCTCGTCGCCGGCGAACCAGGCCACCCCGGCGACTGGTTCCACCTCCACCCGAATGGCGATGCCACGCTGAGTCCGTCCCTGCCCTTTTCCAAGCTCGCCATGCCCTGCATCGTCGCCGGTAAGCCTCGCCGCCGTCGGACGAGGGTTGACGACGATCCTAACAAGGGGCCCCGCCCGTCAGCCTCTCTGTCCTCTCCCTCTCCCGCGCCCTCTCTCACAGACGTCGGGCCCCGCCCGTCAGGTTTAAAAATCTAGCGCGCTTGTCGGCTCGGCTGGGCCGTGTCGCTGGCTGGGCCGCTGCCCTGCGGCTGTTCTGGCCCAGCAGGCATAGCGCCCCTTCCCCTTTTTCTTTTCTGTCAAACCTGTAAAAAATTCCACATGATTAAATATTCATCCAAATGCAATAATTCCATCTCCTAAATCCTTGTAATAATCCCACCTATTTATTGGCGCAGTTTTCACTCTTATCAAACCAACTTTTCTTCACTGTTCAAATTCAAATTTGAATTTGAGCATTTATGCCTGTCATTTAAAATTCCTAGCACTGTTTCCATGACTCCGAATCCAAAACTAGGAATTTTCCCCTTCTTAGTTTTCACCCTAGTATTTAACAAAAATGAGTTGACATTTTTCTGAGCACTTTGGTTTTTCTATTTTATTATTGCCTTATTTTCTCGCTATTATTTTGCGATGATAGATTGTGTTGCTAACGAAGGAGTTGGACCAGAAGACTTTGAAGACCCAGAAGACTTTGTTGAGCCAGGCAAGTAGCCCTTTGACCATGTCTATGAAACCCTTTTTATGCATTTCATATAGCACTTTATTATTGTTGCATCGGAATCATGATGAGATGGTAGCCACTTTGGTGGGTTGCCTTCATTTCCTCCTTGTTGATACTTGCATTGTGCATGACCCTACCTTCTTATGAGGGTTATGTTGGTGGGAGTACATAGGATGCTAAAGTAGTGCTACGCAAAAAGGGACAGGAATATGCATGGTGATGGAGACAAAGTATTTCCAAAAGACATTTAGAAATCCCCCATCAGGTGCCACTTATGCCCGGGGGAGATGATGAGTTGGGTAACCACTTGATGATGAAGTGGTGTACCGAGGCAAGTGTGTGTGTTGTTTTTCAAAACGGATTGGTTTAAGTTGCGACCGTTATTCCAACCTTACATGCGCAACCACTCTACCCTTGTATGGGAAAGGGCATTATTCATTACCTAGGCCCATACTAGCTTGGAGCCCGCATTACTAGTGACGGGAGAGTTGTTGGTGCGCTCTCTCGGGGCGGGGTCGTGCTAGGTAGGGCGGCCATGACTATTTTGACAGGGCACCGGATACACTGTTTGTGTCCCCTCTCGGATGTTACGATCTCGAGTGAGTCTCGTATGATGTACATCGTGAGGATACGGAACAACGAGTGGGCTCCATGTTAGTGTCGTCTAGGGAAAGATAGTGATTGGGTGCTTACCCCGGGTACTTGAGGTACCGCGGGTCGTGGATGACACGGAAGTTCCCCGGATCTTGTGGGTAAAGTGTGCAACCTCTGCTGAGTGTAAAACAATTCGAATAGCCGTGTCCACGGTCAAGGATAGTTGGGTAACCGCTCTTAGGCTACGTCCACTTGTTTACAAACCAGTGTGTGTGGGAAGTACTTCTTGGGTAAAGTCAAAGGACTTGATATGAATGAGTTGGGTTTGAGCCCTCTCCCTTTATGTTGATATCTGTAACCAGCCCATATGGTTACTTGAATCCATGCGATGCATGGTTTACCATTTATTGAACATGTCATAACACGACAAAATCAGCTTTCTTCAAAAATTTACCTATGTCATGCATTGTTGTATCTTGAGCCAAAACATGGGTTGCTTGCGAGTACATTCAAAGTACTCATTGGCTTGCCACTTGTGATTTAATTGTCCAGGCATGGAAGAACAGGAGTTCGAAGAAGAGTCCTTTGGAGACGAACATGCGAACTAGGACGTTTCCCAGTCAGAATGCCTGTAGGGTTAAGGCAGATGGCATGGGTTCTACTTATCAACGAAGATTTCTGCTGCTTAAGTTTATTTGATATTCAGCCCTTGTGGCTTTATCTATGTAAGACTTGACCATAATGGTCATAATTTGTGGAAGACGGTATGTATGGATGTAAGACACTTGTTATTCAGCTTCTGTGTGTTCAGTGAGCATTGATCTCTAGGATCACTATACACGTGCATTCGGTGATCATGACTTATGAGTCGGGGTCCCCAAAGAGCTGGTATCAGAGCCATCCTGACTATAGGAAGCCTTAGTTAGCATGGCCATTAGTTAGGGTAAAACTATTTTCAAAACTATCGCTAGTTTTCAAAAACTGTCTATACTTCTCTTCCCATTCTCCGTTTTTCTTCAAGGTATACTTATTGATCTCTTCCCCTTCAAAACTTTTGGTCGCTAGAACCCATATGCCCCTGACCATTGGATTCCTTGAAACCCTCGTGGATAGTCTAGAAGGAGGATGCCTTGTCAGACATTCACCCACATCTTCTGAACACCAGATTGGCGACACCACAACAAGACGATACCAACAGAGGATACATCCTCGAGGAATGAGGACATGAAGAGCCATAAGATGGTGACACCCTTGACACTGCCCCAAGATGATGCGACCTTAGCCTATGATGGTCAGGGCATAGGAAATGCAAGATCATGATATACCTCGCTAATAGAGTAACCATGTCGTTACCATTGTTGCATCGGCAACCACAGGTGGATGAGAACCTAGCCATTTGGTCCGTCTCACTATAGCGAGCAGGAAACGGTTCTCCTCATCCCCCTCTCTTGGTGTCGATGTTGTCATCAATGTAACCGACATGTTGGACCTCTACTATGCCTTGTTAATGTCATTGCATAAAGGATTACCTACTTGGTACCATCGACGCCTTAGAAGACAAAAAGGGATCATCATGATTAAGAAGACAATAGAAGACCGAGTCAATGCCTTCTACGAGGAGCCACCTTCTCCCCATCACTTCAACATGCGAGAAGTTGTTGAAGAATCTTCAGGCTCAACCCGGATTGTTTCATCGAACAACTACAAGATACGTAGCAACACCTGAGGAAAACCCAGAAGATTGCATGAGGCATGAAGTAAAGCATGACTACTGAGTCCGAGAACCCCTAGGGTAGGATGAGTCGTGTACCCCCCTATGCGCAGTTGAGTCCGTATGATGGTTCGAATAGAACCATGATTGTGTGTTGCTTGTTTGTATTTGATTGTGTTTTGGATATCAGCCACCCTTTTGCCCTAGGCAACTAGTATGCGGCTACTGCCTTATTTTATTGTTTGTGTTTGGCCCTTTCAGGCCTTGTTTGTTTGCACTTGCACTATAGAACCCCCTTTAGGCATTCCCCTCCTCTATGCTACTTTTCGCTCTCATCTCTCTCATCAACTGAAGATCAGCAAGACAAGATGCACCAGGATTCTTGGCCAACCTCGAAGTTAGGCCTACCTTGATAGATGATGTTAAGGAAGCTCAGAAGGGACACGAAAGTATTGAAGGCATCAGGAGGAAGATCAAGGCAGGCAAGGCCCCAGAATTCACAGAGGATGAGCAAGGAATTGTGTGGTTTGGGAATCGCATTTGCGTACCCAACAAGATTGAGCTCAAGAATTTGATCTTGCAAGAAGCTCATGACACCCAGTATTCCATCCACCCAGAGGAACCAAGATGTATCAAGACCTAAAGGAAAGATTCTAGTGGCATGGCATGAAGAGAGAGATAGCCACTTTCATCGCCAAGTGTGACATATGCCAAAGGGTCAAAGCTGAACATCAGCGACCCGCTGGATTGTTACAACCTCTCAAGGTGCCTGAATGGAAATGGGATAAAGTCGGAATGGACTTCATCACTAGATTACCTAGGTCAAATAAGGGACATGACTCCATCTGGGTCATAGTCGACCATTTGACCAAAGTAGCCCATTTCATTCCTGTCAAAATGACTTACAAGGGAAACCAGCTAGCCAGCCTCTATATCAACAGAATCATAAGCCTTCATGGTGTTCCCAAGGAGATTGTGTCAGACAGCGGAACCCAGTTTACCTCAAGATTCTGGAAGAAATACCAAGAAGCCATGGGGACCAAGTTGTCCTTCAGCACTGCTTTCCACCCACAGACCGGAGGTCAGACAGAACGAGTGAATTAGATACTCGAGGACATGCTCCGAGCCTGTGTCTTAGCATATGGAGCTAGGTGGGAAGATTGCCTTCCTTTCGCCGAGTTCTCCTACAACAACAGTTATTAGTCAAGCCTCCAGATGGCACCATTTGAGGTGTTGTACGGACGCAAGTGTCGCACACCCCTCAATTGGTCAGAGACCGGAGAAGGACTAGTCTTTGGGCCTGATATCCTCCGTGAAGCAGAAGAGCAAATCCAGCTTGTCAGAGAGCATTTGAAGACTGCCAAGTCAAGGCAGAAGAGCTACGCTGACTCATGTCGGAGAGACATGACCTTCCGAGTTGGAGACCATGTCTATCTCCGGGTCACACCTCTCAAGGGAACCCAGCGCTTCCATGTCAAAGGAAAACTCGCACGAAGATACATCGGCCCCTTTGAGATCACTGAACAGCGAGGAGAAGTGGCTTACCAGTTGGAACTGCCACCTGAACTATCCGATGTGCACAACGTATTCCACGTGACACAACTCCGGAAGTGTCTCCAAGTTCTAGACAAACCTGATCTTTACAAGGACGTCAATCACCAAGCCATTGACCTTCAGCCCGATTTGACCTACCGCGAGAGACCCATCTACATTTTGGACGAGGCTGAACGACGCACTCGAAGCCGCACCACCAAGTACTTAAACGTCCAGTGGGGCAACCATACTGAAGCAGAAGCAACCTGGGAACGTGAATACTACGTTAGATCCGAGTTTCCGTATCTCTTTAAAGCCTAGTTTAGGAATCTCGGGGACGAGATTCTTGTAAGGGGGGTAGGTCTGTCACACCGAGTATTTTGTAACTTGTCATTTGCATTAATAAAGCATGAAAATTTGGACCAACAAAAACTTTTGCATTATTTGGCTTTTATTTTGGGTTTGGATTTCTCTGTGTGCTTTTCAAGTGCTCTTTAAAGTCAAGTACTCCACCTTCTGTACTTCATCTCCTTGCCCCAAACTTCTCCCCAATGATCATGCCATGTGTATAGTGCAATACAGTATTTTCTTACAAAAATAATTTGGCTAAATAGTATTTTCAAAAAATAGTTTTCCAAAAACCCATGGATTGAGGTTTGCACTGCAAGTACCTGATTTGGGGTATGAAAAACATTTCAAAGAGTATATTTGAAACCTATTAGATATAGGATTCCCATAAACCACAAAAAGATAATTTTAAAAGTTATTTTCCTATTTTATTTAAAAGCTTTTTCTTAAGGCCAGAAATGCTCTTTAATAGGGAAATTTTATTTTATTATTTTAAAAATATTTGACAAAAATCCGGGAAACTCAGTAGGCATATATTTCCCATATATAAGAGTTTCAACATATGGTCAAGATCAAAATATTGGACAAAACCTCCCAAAACCATTTCTGCCCATTTCAAGGATTTGAAATATTTCTACAGGAAATATTTTCATAAAAATCCAAGAAAAATCCAGCAAGTCACAAATTCATGTTGTGATCACCTTGCAAAGCCTCATGTCAATCAAGGTCATTTTGGTTCACCATAAAGCCCCAAAACCCTCTCTGACCAGAATCAAATTTCAACAAGTTTGTACTACCAACTTTCTCTCCTTGACCCCAACTTTTGTGGTCATGTTCATATGACCAAATGAGGCCACTACACCAAGTGGTGCATCAAGGAGAAGTGATTTGCTCAACTAGATCTACACTAGTTCATTTCTGCTAATTTATACAGTTTACAAAAGTTGCATTGGCAAATTTGCCCAAATAAGCTTAAAATTGGTGGAAGGCCCTAATTACATCTGCCATTTCACCCTGTGGAGCCTCATGCCAAATGGAGTTCGTTTGCTTACCCAAATTTGCATCAAACACCTTCTGGTCATTGCCAAAACATGGGTTGCTTGCGAGTACATTCAAAGTACTCATTGGCTTGCCACTGGTTATTTAATTGGCCAGGCATGGAAGAATAGGAGTTCGAAGAAGAGTCCTTTGGAGACGAACATGTGAACTAGGATGTTTCCCAGTCAGAATGCATGTAGGGTTAAGGAAGACGGCATGGGTTCTACTTATCGACGAAGATTTCCGCTGCTTAAGTTTATTTGATATTCAGCCCTTGTGGCTTTATCTATGTAAGACTTGACCATAATGGTCACAATTTGTGTAAGACGATATGTATGGATGTAAGACTCTTTTAATCAGCTTCTGTGTGCTCAGTGAGCATTGATCTCTGGGATCACTGTACACGTGCATTTCGTGATCACGACTTATGAGTCGGGGTCCCCACAGAGCTGGTATCAGAGCCATCCTAACTGTAGGAAGCCTTAGTTAGCATGGCCATTAGTTAGGGTAAAACTATTTTCAAAACTATCGCTAGTTTTCAAAAACTGTCTATACTTCTCTTCCCCTTCTCAGTTTTTCTTCAAGGTATACTTTCCTTATTGATATCTTCCCCTACAAAACTTTTGGTCGCTAGAACCCTTATGCCCTTGACCACTGGATTCCTTGAAACCCTCGTGGATAGTCTAGAAGGAGGATGCCTTGTTTGACATTCACCCACATCTTCCGAACACAAGATTGGCGACACCACAACAAGACGATACCAACAGAGGATACATCCTCGAGGAATGAGGACATGAAGACCCATAAGATGGTGACACCCTTGACACTGCCCCAAGATGATGCGACCTTAGCCTATGATGATCAGGGCATAGGAAATGCAAGATCATGATATACCTCGCTAATAGAGTAACCATGTCGTTACCGTTGTTGCATCGGCAACCACCGGTGGATGAGAACTTAGCCATTTGGTCCATCTCACTATAGTGGGCAGGAAACGGTTCTCCTCATCCCCCGCTCTTGGTGTCGATGTTGTCATCAATGTAACCAACATGTTGGACCTCTACTATGCCTCGTTAATTTCATTGCATAAAGGATTACCTACTTGGTACCATCGATGCCTTAGAAGACATTAAGGGATCATCATGATTAAGAAGACAACAGAAGACCGAGTCAATGCCTGCTACGAGGAGCCACCTTCACCCCATCACTTCAACAGGCGAGAAGTTGTTAAAGAATCTTCAGGCTCAACCCGGATTGTTTCATCGAACAACTACAAGAGACGTAGCAACACCTGAGGAAAACCCAGAAGATTGCATGAGGCACGAAGTAAAGCACGACTACTGAGTCCGAGAATCCCTAGGGTAGGATGAGTCGTGTACCCCCCTATGCGTAGTCGAGTCCATATGATGGTTCGAATAGAACCATGATTGTGTGTTGCTTGTTTGTATTTGATTGTGTTTTGGATATCAGCCACCCTTTTGCCCTAGGCAACTAGTATGCAGCTATATCACCTACCTTATTTTATTGTTTGTGTTTGGCCCTTTCAGCCCTTATTTGTTGGCACTTGCACTATAGAACCCCCTTTAGGCATTCCCCTCCTCTATGCTACTTTTCCCTCTCAGCTCTCTCATCAACTGAAGATCAGCAAGACAAGATGCACCAGGATTATTGGCCAACCTCGAAGTTAGGCCTACCTTGATAGATGATGTTAAGGAAGCTTAGAAGGGACACGAAAGTATTGAAGGCATCAAGAGGAATATCAAGGCAGGCAAGGCCCCAGGATTCTCAGAGGATGAGCAAAGAATTGTGTGGTTTGGGAATCGCATTTGCGTACCCAACAAGATTGAGCTCAAGAATTTGATCTTGCAAGAAGCTCATGACACCCCGTATTCCATCCACCCCGGAGGAACCAAGATGTATCAAGACATAAAGGAAAGATTCTGGTGGCATGGCATGAAGAGAGAGATAGCCACCTTCATTGCTAAGTGTGACATATGCCAAAGGGTGAAAGCGGATCATCAGTGACCCGCTGGATTGTTACAGCCTCTCAAGGTTCCTGAATGGAAATTGGATAAAGTTGGAATGGACTTCATCACTGGATTACCCAGGTTAAATAAGGGACATGACTCCATCTGGGTCATAGTCGACCATTTGACCAAAGTATCCCATTTCATTCCTCTCAAAACGACTTACAAGGGAAACCAGCTAGCCAGCCTCTACATCAACAGAATCGTAAGCCTTCATGGTGTTCCCAAGGAGATTGTGTCAGACCGAGGAACCCAATTTACCTCAAGATTCTGGAAGAAGTTCCAAGAAGCCATTGGGACCAAGTTGTCCTTCAACACTGCTTTCCACCCACAGACCGGAGGTCAGACAGAACGAGTGAATCAGATACTCGAAGACATGCTCCGAGCCTATGTCTTAGCATGTGGAGCTAGGTGGGAAGATTGCCTTCCTTTCGCCGAGTTCTCCGACAACAACAGTTATTAGTCAAGCCTCCAGATGGCACCATTTGAGGTGTTGTACGGACGCAAGTGTCGCACACCCCTCAATTGGTCAGAGACCGGAGAAGGACTAGTCTTTGGGCCCGATATCCTTCGTGAAGGAGAAGAGCAAATCCAGCTTGTCAGAGAGCGTTTGAAGACTGCCAAGTCAAGGCAAAAGAGGTACGCTGACTCACATCGGAGAGACATGACCTTCCGAGTTGGAGACCATGTCTATCTCCAGGTCAAACCTCTCAAGGGAACCCAGCGCTTCCATGTCAAAGGAAAACTCGCACCAAGATACATCGGCCCCTTCGAGATCACTGAACGGCGAGGAGAAGTGGCTTACCTGTTGGAACTGCCACTTGAACTATCCGATGTGCACAACGTATTCCACGTGTCACTACTCCGGAAGTGTCTCCAAGTTCCAGACAAACTTGATCTTTACAAGGACGTCAATCACCAAGCCATTGACCTTCAGCCCGATTTGACCTACCGCGAGAGACCCATCTGCATTTTGGACAAGGCTGAACGACGCACTCGAAGCCGCACCACCAAGTACTTCAAGGTCCAGTGGAGCAACCATACTAAAGCAGAAGCAACCTGGGAACGTGAATACTACCTTAGATCCGAGTTTCCGTATCTCTTTAAAGCCTAGTTTAGGAATCTCAAGGACGATATTCTTGTAAGGGGGGTAGGTCTGTCACACCCGGCATTTTGTAACATGTCATTTGCATTAATAAAGCATGAAAATTTGGACCAACAAAAACTTTTGCATTATTTGGCTTTTCTTTTGGGTTTGATTTCTCTGTGTGGTTTTTCAAGTGCTCTTTAAACTCAACCACTCCACCTTCTGTACTTCATCTCCTTGCCCCAAACTTCTGCCCGATGATCATGCCATGTGTACAGTGCAATATAGTATTTTCTTACAAAAATAATTTGGCCAAATAGTATTTTCAAAAATTAGTTTTCCAAAAACCCCTAGATTGAGGTTTGCACTGCAAGTACCTGATTTGGGGTATGAAAAATATTTCAAATAGTATATTTGAAACCTATTAGATATCGGATTCCCATAAACCACAAAAAGATAATTTTAAAAGTTATTTTCCTATTTTATTTAAAAGCTTTTTCTTAAGGCCAGAAATTGTCTTTAATAGGGAAAAATTATTTTATTATTTTAAAAATATTTGACAAAAATCAGGGAAACTCAGTGGGCATTTATTTCCCATATATAAGAGTTTCAACATATGGTCATGATCAAAATATTGGACAAAAGCTCCCAAAACCATTTCTGCCCATTTCAAGGATTTGAAATATTTCTACAGGAAATATTTTCATAAAAATCCAAGGAAAATCCAGAAACTCACAAATTCATGTTGTGATCACCTTGCAAAGCCTCATGTCAATCAAGGTCATTTTGGTTCACCAAAAAGCCCCAAAACCCTCTCTGACCAGAATCAAATTTGAACAAGTTTGTACTACCAACTTTATCTCCTTGACGCCAACTTTTGTGGGCATGTTCATATGACCAAATGAGGCCACTACACCAAGTGGTGCATCAAGGAGAAGTGATTTGCTCAACTAGATCAACACAAGTTCATTTCTGCTAATTTCTAGGGTTTACAAAAGTTGCATTGGCAAATTTTCCCAAATAAGCTTCAAATTGGTGGAAGGCCCTAATTACATGTGCCATTTCACCCTATGGAGCCTCATGCCAAATAGAGTTCATTTGCTTACCCAAATTTGCATCAAACACCTTCTGGTCGTTGCAAAAAGTCACTGGTTTCACCCCCCTACAATAATCTCCTTGACTCCACATTTTTACCACAGCTGAACGTGATCACCAGCAACCTCCAGTAGCTCCCCCTCTTCCAAAGCTCAATGATTGAAGGGTAAAATACCCCCAGTTAACTCCCTGGACAGGCCATTTCTCCCTCTTCTTCTACCTCTCTCCTCTCCTACTGGCCACCCAGGGCATCCAAGGCCATCTCCTACTTCTTTACTCCTCCCTAGAGCTACCAGACATGCTTGGTCGTGCCCACTTTACCAAAAAATGGCAATGCCGGCCATTTGCACGCTCTAGAGCGCGCTACAGTGCGCTCCCGCACTGTAGCCGCCCCTTCTAACCGCCTCCGGCCACCTCGGGCCTCCCCAGCGCGCCCGACGATGCGCCTCGACATCTACGACATGCCACGCCTCTGTCCCCCTCCTCCTTCTCCCTCCTCTCGCCCCAGCCCGCATGCGCGTCGGCCGCCCGAGCGCCCCAGTGAGCGCGCTCACACGCGCGGTGCCCTGGCCCCCCTGCTTTCCCTCTCTTCTCTCCCCCCACCCTAGACCAACCCCACAAATGCCTCAGACACGCCCCGATGAGCCCCCGTGACCCGCTTCGACCGCAACAGGCTCACCGGCCCACGGTTCCTCGGTGGACCATCGCCCGCCTATTTAAGGGCCTCCCCGAGCCCTCCTCTTCTCACCACTTGCTCCCTCACTCCCCTAATCATCCCCCTGCACCCCAGTTCCTTTCCAGAGCCTCCCGAGCTCGAGATCGAGCTCGAGCTCCGCCGCTTCGGCTCGCCGGAGTTCGCGAGGTACAGGCCATCCTCGACGCCCTTTCCTCTCGATCTGGAACCCCTGCAGCTCTCTGATCCTTTCCGCCTTGTTTCCCCTCTCTGTAGCTGCCGGAAACGGCCGGAACCGCCACCGCTGAAGCCCCTCCGCCACGTGACCTCGTCGCCGGTGAACCAGGCCACCCCGGCGATCGGTTCCACCTCCACCCGAATAGTGAGGCCACGCTGAGTCCGTCCCTGCCCTTGTCCAACCTCGCCGTGCCCTGCATCGTCGCTGGTAAGCCTCACCACCAACGGACGAGGGTTGACGACGACCCTGACAAGGGGCCCCGCCCTTCAGCCTCTTTGTCCTCTCCCTCTCCCGCGCCATCTCTCACTGACGCCAGGTCCCGCCCGTCAGGTTTAAAAATCTAGCGCGCGCGCGTCGGCTCAGCTGGGCCGCTGCCCTACGGCTGTTTTGGCCCAGCAGCCATAGTGCCCCTTCCCCTTTTTCTTTTCTGTCAAACATGTAAAAAATTCAACAGGATTAAATATTCACCCAAATGCAATAATTCCAACTCCTAAATTCTTGTAATAATCCCACCTATTTATTGGCGCAGTTTTCACTCTTATCAAACCAACTTTTCTTCACTTTTCAAATTCGAATTTGAATTTGAGCATTTATGCATGTCATTTAAAATTCCTAGCACTGTTTCCATGGCTCCAAATCCAAAACTAGGAATTTTCCCCTTCTTAGTTTTGACCCTAGTATTTAACAAAAATGAGTTGACATTTTTCTGAGCACTTTGGTTTTTTTGTTTTATTATTGCCTTATTTTCTCGTTATCATTTTGCGACGATAGATTGCGTTGCTGACGAAGGAGTTGGACCAGAAGACATTGAAGACCCAGAAGACTTTTTTGAGCCAGGCAAGCAGCCCTTTGACCATGTCTATGAAACCCTTTTTATGCATTTCAAATAGCACTTTATTATTGTTGCATCGGAATCAGGATGAGATGGTAGCCACTTTGGTGGGTTGCCTTCATTTCCTCCTTGTTGATACTTGCATTGTGCATGACCCTACCTTCTTATGAGGGTTATGCTGGTGGGAGTAGATAGGATGCTAAAGTAGTGCTACGCAAAAAGGGATGGGAATATGCATGGTGATGGAGACAAAGTATTTTCAAAAGACTGTTCGAAAACCCCCATCGGGTGCCACTTATGCCCCGGGGAGATGATGAGTTGGGTAACCACTTGATGACGAAGTGGTGTACCGAGGCAAGTGTGTGTGTTGTTTTTCAAAACGGATTGGTTTAAGTTGTGACCGTTATTCCAACCTTACATGCGCAACCACTCTACCGTTGTATGGGAAAGGGCATTATTGATTACCTAGGCCGATACTAGCTTGGAGCCTGCATTACCAGTGACGGGAGAGTTGTTGGTGCGCTCTCGCGGGACGGGGTCGTGCCAGGTAGGGCGGCCATGACTGTTTTCACGGGGCAGCGGATACACCGTTGTGTCCCCTCTCGGAAGTTACGATCTCGAGTGAGTCTCATATGATGTACATCATGAGGATACAGAACAACGAGTGGACTCCATGTTAGTGTCGTCTAGGGAAAGATAGTGATCAGGTGCTTACCCCGGGTACTTGAGGTACCGCGGGTCGTGGATGACACGGAAGTTCCACGGATCTTGTGGGTAAAGTGTGCAACCTCTGCAGAGTGTAAAACAATTTGAATAGCCGTGTCCACGGTCAAGGATAGTTGGGTAACCGCTCTTGGGCTACGTCCACTTGTTTACAAACCAGTGTGTGTGGGAAGTACTTCTTAGGTCAAGTCAAAGGACTTAACATGAATGAGTTGGGTTGGAGCCCTCTCCCTTTATGTTGATATCTGTAACCAGCCCCTATGGTTACTTAAATCCTTGCGATGCATGGTTTACCAGTTATTGAACATGTCATAACACGACAAAATCAGCTTTCTGCAAAAATTTACCTGTGTCATGCATTGTTGTACCTTGAGCCAAAACATGGGTTGCTTGCGAGTACATTCAAAGTACTCATTGGCTTGCCACTAGTTATTTAATTGGCCAGGCATGGAAGAACAGGAGTTCGAAGAAGAGTCCTTTGGAGACGAACATGTGAACTAGGATGTTTCCCAGTCAGAATGCCTGTAGGGTTAAGGCAGATGGCATGGGTTCTACTCATCGACAAAGATTTCCGCTGCTTAAGTTTATTTGATATTCAGCCCTTGTGGCTTTATCTATGTAAGACTTGACCATAATGGTCATAATTTGTGTAAGACGGTATGTATGGATGTAAGACTCTTGTTATTCAGTTCTGTGTGTTCAGTGAGCATTGATCTCTGGGATCACTATACACGTGCATTCGGTGATCACGACTTATGAGTCGGGGTCCCCACAATAAATAACAACTTTAATATTGCCTCTAGGGCATATTTCCTTCACACCCCTCCCCCTATCTAGCTAGTAGCTCGGCCTCTCGCACCACCTGCTAGCTCCATTCTCTCTGTGTATCCGTCTCACTGGGCCTTATTTGCCTCTAACAAATGGATGTACACCGACCGATCTCCCACTATACATATAGCTAGCTAGGTCCTTATAACTCATTTTTCCCCACGTGTCGATCGATCTACCTCATTAGTTATGTCTCTCCCTTCCTCTGACTAACAACAATTGATCTACTGATCTAGTTTGGTTTGCTTACCAAACACATGGTTCCCGTTCATCATCCATGCATGCGTCCCGACAGATCTATCATGCACAGGCACAGACAAAAATACATCGCCACTCTTATTGATAATATTGCAGTTATACCCTCAGTTTGTCTAGTAGGCCTCTCCCACCATCTTCGAGAAGCAACTCCATCACCCATCCAGCACTCTACCCCTCTCCTCTCTCTCTCTCCTCTCTCTCACTCACTCTCTCTCTATCCCAACCTATTTCCCGTCTTTCAGTTATGTCTGGATGTTGACTGCTCTCCCTCAAGACATAGTTGGGTCTCTCCTTCTCGACACATGTACGAGTCATTCTACCTCCCTAGTTAGGCCTCTGCCTCCCCCCCACCCCCACCCCCCCCACACACACACCAATACATCGACTGTTCTAGTCATGTCTCCCTGCCACACACAAACTTGCCATGTGCCCTCTGACATTCTGGTTAGTCAGTCGCCCTATATCTTTGACTTGCACACACACAATTTCGATGGCTCTCTTCATCGATCTCACACCCACCCACTTGATCCTTTCTTCCAATCTATTGATATCTATTACCCCTCCCTCTCTTCTCGTGGATCACCCCCTCCATATATGATATGGATAGGCCTCTATTTCACACACATTGCATGCAAAAATTTGTTTGAGATGTCATCGAGACATATTCCCATAGATACATTCATGAAATCACCCCCAACAAAAAACACTCACGAACGCATGTGCCATCTGTCTAGGTTTGTATCTTTCTCACACATGGCGCACGAACTCCCGTCTCTTTCCCAACCACACCTGCGCGGGTACATGGTGGAGCTCATTTCTGTATGAAAAGGCAGCCCACATGGTAATTTTACACGTATACTGGTTGTCCACTTGATGGAGGATCATCTACCACGGGTGGACATACAAATTGCGACTTGACGAGTTATGTTAAAAAAGAGGCAAACTATGTGGGGCCTACCTTAGAGGCAAGGTTCTATACACTCGAGATCCTCTGTACATATTACTTTTGATGTGTCCCATCAACTCGCAGAACGAGGAGAAGCTTCCTTACTATGCCGTCTCCCCCCGCCCACGGGCACGGTGGCTCGTAGGACGAGGTGAAGCTTGCTTACTACTACTCATTGTACTATAGTGGTTTATTGGTCCCCATTGTATATTGGGTCAAATTTTGACTATAGATTGAACTAACAAAACGTTCGTGCATGGTACCAAAAATTATATCATTGAAAACTATGTTTAAATACGAATCCAACGATATAATTTTTGTTGACATGCATTAACATTTTGTTAGCTAAATATTTGGTAAAATTTTCGAACAAACTACAAAGGTGACCTATAAACCAGGACGGAGGTAGTAGTACTATGCCATACGCCTGCTCCCTCGCCCACGCGGGCGGTTTTACTACTCCCTCCGTTTACTCCTCGTCCCTACCTTGGTTAGAGAGATAATCATATTATTTGGAATATATGTCCTTTAGTAGATTTCAATATGAACTACTAGTACATACTCCAAACACTGATGTATATAGACGTATTTTAGAGTTTAGATTCACTCTTTTTGCTCCGTATGTAGTACATATTGAAACGGACATAATAGTACGCACTCTCCCTCCCCCTCGACCCTCGCCTACGTGGTGGACGTGCATCAATTAATTCAGTCTCATATAGCTAGAACGATATATACTGCAGTACTATTATTGCTCGACTTCCCGAAGAGGCGAAGAGCCAATCGCAAGGTTAATATTTTGGAGATGCAAAGCGCAAGGTTTATAGGAGAACGAGTAGTAGGTGCCGCATCATTTATAAATAAAGTTTTTTTCTTCAATGGCACGTACGCAATATAATAGGTTCATATGGAGAGAAAAGGAAACCGCTCCACTATATACATAGGTAGGACGAGCCTACACGGTTGCTTGCTGCGGTTGCTCTCTTCACACTCTCTCGCACAAAACGACTGTGGCCACATCTCTAACATCCCGGCGGATATCTCTCTCGCACAAAACGACTATACTCCATGCGGATATTTCTCTATTTCTTTGCCCCACACATACCTCTACTGGCTTCTACGTACTGTATTTGTGATGACTTTATGTCTCGTCAACTAGTCCCAATAATCTTATTCTAATCACGCTTCCTCAATTTCTTTGCCGCAGGGATGCTCATCTCAATTTTGGTGAAACTACAGAAAATGATCCCATGGTCAAAGGGTTGCAAACTTCACTGCCCTCGCACTATTCTGCTGTAAGAATGGATAAAATTGTAATCTAGTAGTACCTCCTTTTGCCGAAAGCGTGGGACATCCAGCAGTCCTACCACGTCAGTAATAATGACCAATTAGCTGTCAAACCACATAGACCCAGCAGTAAGTTGGACGGACAAAGCAACCATCACTCCTGAACCCGCTTCTCTCTTCAACGCAGGCACCAGTGAGAGGTCGTGTACGCTCTTCTCGGGCATGAATGCGGCACCGATTCTTTGGAGCGGCGCTTACCGTTTCGGGCGGGAAGCGGGCGCGGGCGATGGAGGGGCTTTGGGTGGGCCAGGTTGGTCAGGAGCGGGTGTGGCAGCGGTCCGCCTATCCCGACCGGACTCCCGGAAGAGGATGCACCGACACTTGCGTCTAAATCATACACTACACACCATCTCTCTGTAGGAGTAGGCCGATGTGTCCCTCTCTCTAACACACACATGTTGTTAAACACACACGCACACGCACACACAGGTTCATAGATTAGGAATATCATGCGAGTTACATAGGGAGCATTTGGATCCTTAGCAAGAACAGTTTATAGCCTAGCCGGGCAAGGTTAGGCGTTTGGAACTAAGCAATGTAACCAAACACTTACTCTGCCTTGTTATCTCCCCGGAAACCCAATGCCTGGAGCGCAACTATGCGTTGATCATTCAAGAAACCAAAGTCGGCTTGCATGCAAGTTAATACGTCGCCCTGCATGGTAGCTAAAACGACATCTCTTAGTTGTTGGGATTAATTGTTGCGTTTAGAGAGAGAAATCAGGGCTTTGATTGGAGGAAGGACCGGTCAAGTTTCTCCTTCTCCTCCAATCTGCTTGTACCTTGGTCCCGCTGCACCTTCTAAGACTAGTCATAGTGGGGAGTAACTTAGAGTAGTAACATGCATATGTTCCTAGTTTATGTTACTACCTACACAGTGGGTAGTAACATATGTGTTGTGTAATGCATCACTTCCTTTATTAGGTTGTAGACTCATCTTTTCTTGGTATATGTGATGTTACAGTAACTAGCTATGTTACCACATGCCTCACTTCATTAATTACATACCACATCATCTATTTTGCCTAGATAAGTGTGATGTTACCACCTATATTACTCCCGCTGTGCATAGTCTTACGTGACTGATTAAACCTAGACGGAGGGAGTAGTACGAGCTACGGTGGCACCCTGACTTAGGTCGAATACAAGTGCCCAAAATTGTGTGCATGTTATAATAAGGATTTACTTTAAATAGTACGTGAGCGAACAGAGGGATCAATTGGACAGTGTTCACGAGCAGTAGCGAGATGTGTGAGGTAAGATACACCGCTGACGCTTTCAATTTTTGTTATTAATTTGTGTGTTTCACCCTCTGACTGGTGGGACCCAACGTACTATGTGGAGAGAGGTAAGGTGACTAAGGCTGCATTATTTCTGTACTACCATTTAAATCCCAAAAGACCTTACCAACAAAGCCACATGACACGATTATGATTTAAATCCCAATGACTCGGACGCAAAAAAACACGGCATGCTTGTCACACGAATGCAGGAATGAATAAAAGGTTATTTTCCTCTCGTTGAACATAACAGGAGGGTGGTGTAGCTGGTTTGCCTGTTCGCTCATCATACGTGAGGTCTCGGGTTGGATAACTACACTTGAGCATAATTTTGTTTTTGTTCGACTTCTTTCTTCCACCCAATGACAGGTAGGCCCCGCATGACAGAGAGAGAAAGTGATCTGGGTGGTGCCAGGAGGATTCTTTGACTGGTCAAAATGGATGGATATGGAGCTATACGATCTCGTAGTGACCATATAATCACCTCATCACGTATATGCTGCAACCTCGGCGCTTGTTTTCTAGGGTTTGCACTCTTCACACTCTCTCTCTCTCTCCAGTATATATATACACGCCGGAGCCTCAACAATTGTAGTTGCTCTCTTCACACTCTCTCACCCTCTCCAGATCCAAACAAGACTTCATTGGGCTCTCTCTCCCCTCACTGCTGGTCAAAGAGCCGGCAGGATCTGTCCGCCAGGAAGGGAAGGAGGCTTAACGCTGTCGCCGTTAGCAAGGGAGGGAATCCACCACCGGCGCAGCTGTTCTCTTTCACCCAGCGGCGGCGCTGGAGGGCCTCCGACCCCTTCTTCCTCGCCTCCGTACATAGTGTGGGCCGAACGGCCTCCGGTCGCCCACCGATACACACCCCAAGAACCTTACGGTATAATTTACTTATTCCACATGCATTGCTCTAGCTGCATGTGGGCTTTTTCCGCTTCTACACTCGAATCTAGGTGTAGGATCAAATAGGAAAGTAGTGGGGAAAGTTGTATAACATGAATCTAGGACATGGTTCAAAGAGGACAAGAATGGGGGAAAGTAGTGGGGAAAGTTGTATAGCATGAATCTAGGATGTGGTTCAAAAAGGAAAGGAAGGGGTAAGTTGTATAGCATGAATCTAAGACGTGGTTCAAAGAGGAAAGGAATGGGGGAACATAGTGGGGAAAATTGTATAGCATGAATCTAGGACGTGGTTCAAAGAGGAAAGGAAGGGGGAAAGTACTAGTACAGAATGGCTATCCAACACCTATGTTGGTCGAAAAGGGAAAACAATGACAAACTCAATACACACATCTGTAACGAACTAATCTTTTTGTTTTGGGGGACAAGGCTGTAGAGTTTGAGCATGACTAGATTTGTTGTCTTCACATAGGGAAAGGTGTGTAAAGATAAAAAGTTGGGACCAACACAAATATGCTCCTTCATTGTTTGTTCTTTGTTGCAACAGACTGTGCATCAACCCTTCATATATCGGTAGATGCACATGGTGTTGGTGCGTCCACTGTCCCGTGCAACTCTTTAGCTGTTGTTAATCTAAGGCCCTATTTGGTTAAGAAGTCCCTAGTCCCTACCTGCTTGGTTCCAGGGACTAAACATGGACTAGAGGTTATTAAATAACATGCTAAAAGACCATGTTACCCCTAGTAATGAACTAATAAAGACAAGGTGCAATGCGGGGTAGGGGCAACTGTTGGAAAAAGTCCCAAAAAGACTCTCCCTCGGGGTCTTCTTTCTTTAGTCCCAAATGCCCACTTTTAGTACCTAAAAGTCCCTCCTGTTTGGTTTAGATGGGACTGACAAGGACTTTTTTTAGTCCCTACACACCAAAGTCCCTATAAACAAACAACCTCTAATAATGCCACTGGAAAATTGATGCAATGCCATAGTTAAAAGCAAATTTCATGTTTAATGAATTTTATTGTTAATATACTCTCTCTGTTAATATTAATCAATGCCACCGTTTGAGAAATGCTACTATCTTGCTTTCTTTCCCATTTAGATACGTTAGATGCTTCTTTTTGTTGGCTTCTGTGTCATCCACCGTTATTGACCACTAGTTGTTTCCTTTGCACCTTTATGTAAATAGGGTTATCTACTTCACCTCGTTGCTATTGTGACCTTTTGTTGCACTGAACAAAACACTTTTGTTTTAAGAGTATTTTCTGCAGTTCAACCAAAATGTCACACCGACAACATTGCATGATTGCTTGATCTTAGTGGAACTGCACAAGAGGAGATCTTACTTCCTATCGGTGTTGGCAAATTTGGTTCAGATCTTCTTCTTGTGAGTTGTTTGAATTCCGCATCATGAGAGGTCAGTAGTAGCTTTCTTTCACATGATTGTGCAGTGTGCTTTCATATGTTGTGCTACTTATAAGGTAATGTTGCTTGATTTTAGTGAAATGCACAAATGGAGACAAGACTTCCAATCTCTATGTGCACCATAATATCCCATTCGGGTAAGATAAGGATATTTCACAACAGTTGGCCTGTATTTTGCCACTTTCATCAGAAAATTAATGTCGTTGTTTACTGCTATACTTGTGCTCCCTAATTGACATGCCAAATCTTACATTGAAGGCGATGCTTGTCTGTTATTGAACTAAGTGATGAAGGGGAAGAACAAGCGGAAGAAAAACAAAAATCAACTCCCGGTGCTATAATGAAGCATTGGAACTGTGATGACACAAGTAATGATATATTTTTGCATCTTAATTTATTGCTATGGCTGGGACGAGCAATTGTTTTGCCACTGATTTGATGCCACTCTTAATGCAATATATAATTATCTCTACTTGTGCAAACAGGGATCTTCTTTGAAGATACCATTTATTTTAGTGGAACTGCACAAGAAGATGTTGGAAACATTAAACTAATCGAGGAGTATATAGTAAGCATGGCAACCACAGTAGATAACAACAGATGGTTCCGGAGAAGTGCTTGATCTGTATGCTCTACACAATAAGCCTCCAAACAAAGGTTGGTACTCGCCCACGGATTTCATCCATATGATTGAGCTTTGTCATCTCTATTTGTATTGTGCTACTATTTAGATAATGTCATGAGAAAGTGGTATTGTCCTTGAGAAGTGCTTCATTTATGCTGTTTTACATATTTCGTTTCCTTTTTTCCGAGCAAACAGAGATGCTAGAATTTAGTTGTCCTCTTGTCTTTGCACAAGAGGATCATCCTCCTCTAAAGAAGAATATGGAGTACGTGAAGTGACTAGTTCCGATTATGCCAGGATGAAGAAGCCCTGTCTATCTTCTCATTAGAAGGAGCAGTTGAAGGATGGTTACATTACTCCCCACAAGACCAAACTAACTTCAGCTCAGAAGGACTGACACATCTCCATCTTTTTGCTATGATGAGCAAGTACAATGTTGTTCTAGGATTCTTTCCGGTGAGTTCCATTTTTTAAAAGCGTTCTCTACATGGACCATGTAGGTGCCTGTTTAAACTGTCAATTCATAGTACAGTTTGCTTTATACTAATCACGTTTTTGTATTTGTGCAAACAGGGGTGCTTAGCTTGATTTCAATGGGAGCTGCACAAAATGTTTATGAATATATCGAATCATTCATTTCAAACACAAGAAAGGAGGTGCCCATATGTTGAAGGCGTTGCAACATATAAGGGCAAAATCATACAAGCTACGCATGAATTTGGTTGATTTTTGTGGAACTGCACAAAAAGAACAACTGGTTTATTTAGCACGAGGTGCCATGTCAATGTCCGAACTAATGGCAAACCCTGCCCATTCCACAATCGTAGGCATTTGATATTTTGGAATGGGAAAACCTTGTAAAAGTTTGCTCATTGATGTACGCAAACAACAAGCATTTGACATTTTGGAATGGGAAAACATTGTCAAAGTTTGCTCATTGATGTACGCAAAACAACAAGCATTTGGCATTTTGGAATGGGACAACCTTGTCAAATTTTGCTCATTGATGTTAGCCAGAAGACATGCGTTTGATATTTTTGAATGGGATGCCCTTTGTTGTCAGCAGCGTCGACCTATTTTTCTTTATTCTTTAGTTGTGAAGTAAATATTGGCTCTGACAAGTGAATCGCTGAGATCCATAATCATCGATTGTTTTGAATGTTCTCTTTGAATTGCCAGGCCTGTGTGTTTGATTGCAATGTACAGAAACGCTAAAAAGCTGCTCAAACTCTTTGTACTCCAGTCAAAGAAGAGATACTTTCACTGCAGATAAAACTTGTATGCAGACTAAAAAGGACCGGAGGGAGTACATGTTAAACTGCTGCAAGTGAGGTAATCACCCTGGGAATAATGCAAGTACGTTTTGTATTGCACGTTCATCCAATGCAAGTGATAGAAGAATTCGAACTAATCAAACTAAATTCATTCATGCACTGCCAGATTTCATTACATTTCATACATTCTTCAACTAAAAAGGGGTAGAAGCAGCGTCCTTCTCCAACATAGCTCTCCGACTCCACGTCGCCGCCAAGAAGCTAATCGGCCGTCAATGGTCAACCTGCCTAGCTTGGCTTCAACCGGAGAGTAGCAGCGGTGGCCTTACTTGGACCCAAGCGGCGGCGACCTACCGTGTTCTGCTCTTCCTTGTTTTCTGTGTGGCGCGGCCTCGTTGGCAGCGAGGCGGGGCCTTGACGGAGCTGTCGATGTCCTCTCTCTTGTTGTTGGTGGGGCGGTGTCGGGGTAAATAGCCATGGGTAGCCCAGCCGGCTTCCCCTGGCCCCTCAGAAAAAATTATGAGCCCATCCGGCTCATAACGAGACTCAAGACCTGGGCCGCCTCCCCCTAGCCGACTACCATCCTAGCCGGCTTCGGGGGCGGCCCGCCCTTTTTACCCCCATTAAGAGAACTGTGGAGGGCCGGCTACGGCAGGGCCGGCTATGGCAGGGCCGGCTATATCAAGGCCGGCTACTGCCGGGCCGGCTCCGATAAAGCGGTCAATGCCGTACCCGCGATGTACGCGTCCACTCTGCGATGATGAAGCGGGGCGTGGCTACAGTGGAGCCTGCCACCCCCAAAACCCGGAGCACGCCTGGTACAGCACGTCGTGCGGGCAGCTGCGGCCCGCCCGGCGCAGCACTGTAGCCACGGCGGCTCTGACGCCGTCCACGACGGGCCGCCAGCGTGGCCCCCGAGGCGGTGGGCCCCTTCGGGCAGAGAGATGCCGAAGGCGGCCACACCCCCTCTCAAGCCGGCAAGACAGAGGGCCGGCTTCACGTAGCCGGCCTGCCGCCCTCCTCGAAGGAGACGCCCATTAAGGAGACAAGGCGCGGCGGGGCTACAGTAATCGCCAGCCAGGGCGGCGTTACTGTAGCCACGCTTACCCCGACCAAGCCTGCGCCAACAAACACGGGGCAACAGTAACCAGCCGCCGACCAGGCCCTGGCCAGTGGGGCCGGCCTGTCGACCCGGGAGCCGGCAGCCGGCGGGACCCACCAGCCGGCGGGCCCCAGAAGCCGGTGGAGAAGCCGGCGAACATAGCCACAGGCAGCTGGGCCCCGCGGGGGGTAGGCCTATATAAACCCCCCGGTGCCCCCATGCAAAGGGTGGAACTCTCTTTCTAGACCTAGACACATACAAGGAGAAGAAGCAAGCTGAGCTAAGCCCTTCTTCCTCCTTCCACCACAAACAGCTCAAGGAGCATTGTAGCTACTTGTCCATTAGTAACCATGCGGAGACCCCGCAGAGTAGCAGTAGGGGTGTTATCTCCCCGGAGAGCCCTGAAGCTGGGTAAGATTCGCCGGCGTGCATGTCTTCGCCTCATCCCGTTTCCAGGCACGGGCGACGTTCTTTTGGCCCCCGCAATGATAAGCCACCCATTGGCATATGTCGATCCTACCACCCGACATTTGGCGCCCACCGTGGGGCCAGGTGCACCGTCGTCCGAAGACCTGTTCTGGATGGGAACCCTTTTCCTTCCTCGTGGGCGCAGCCAGCCTGGCTCGCCCGATGGCGCTTGCCGCGACGCGCTGCATGGCGTCGCCGACGTCTGCGCGGCTAGCGGCCTCGCCAACCTCTTCGACAAGGCCCGCATCTCCGACGAGCTCGCCTCCGATGCGGGCACAGATCACCTCGCCAACCTCCTCAGCCAGCTCCACGTCTCCAGCGAGCCCGCTGCGGACTTGGAGTCGGTTGGCTCCACCGACCCGATGCCCGTCCACTCCGACGCGGCATCCTACGATACCTTCCCCACCAACGTCACGGTCTACAACGACCCGCTCCCTCCGGCTGGCGATCGCGATTCTGACGCCCCCGAGGTGATGGTTATCGGCCTCGACGGCCCGACTGACGAGGGCGCCCGCAACTCCCCACGCGCGGCAGCCCAAGACTTGTCCGTCCCCCTTCCGGTTGACGCCAGCGACGTAGTTCTGGAGGCACGCCGCCTTGCCCTCCTCGCGGAGGGCCAGCGGCTGGCCTCCGTAAGACGCCTCACCGAGGCCTACCAGCGCGAAGCTGACCGCGCCGCCTTCGGCACGCCGGCTCCGGCTGGCCCTAGCCGGGCCGGCGCTATCAGGCAACGCGGCGCCGTCATCGCCGACATGCTTGGGGTGAATCGCCCGGTCTACGCCACCCCGCTCGAGAACCTGCGCGCCGCCCAGGCGGCCGTAGACGAGCTGGACGGCTTGGAAGCCGAAGATCTCCCCCATATGACGCGGCGCATCCAGCAACTAATCGATGCGGCCGCACGACGGCACGAGGCCGACGCCTGCGCGGGGAGCCCTCCCCCGCGCCGCGAACACGGCGCGACCTCCCGGTCACCGACTACCTGCTACACCCGTGCGCGGCGCGAGAAAGAGCCGGCTTCCAGCCGAAGCCGGACCCAAGTCTCCATCGAGCGAGACGCGGACGGCCGCCCCCGAGCCATGGAATGGCGGGGCACCCCGCCTCCGCCTCGAGCTCGCGGAGAAAGATATCCTACCCTGCCTCCAGTGGCTCACCCGACTCTCAGTGGCCGGCTTGGTCGCCGGGAGGGAATCGGCGAAAACGACGCCCGCCACCGGATCGACCGCCTGGCCCAATCCCTGGCGCTAGAAGAAGAAGACGATGTCGGGCCGCCTTGCTTCGGTCCCCGCATCCGCGACGAGCCCTTCCCCAAAGGGTTCTCGCTCCCAAGAGACACACCCAAGTACAACGGCTCGGTGAAGCCGGAAGACTGGCTGACCGACTACTCCACAGCCGTCAGCATCGACAATGGCAACCGGTGCGTTGCCGTAAAGTATGTGCCCCTCATGCTGCAAGGCACGGCGCGGACTTGGCTTAACATCCTTAAGCCAGCATCAACAGCTGGGTGGATTTCACTGAAGCCTTCGTTCGCAACTTCACCAGCACCTACAAGCGGGCTCCCAAGCCCAGACAGCTCTCCCTGTGCGTACAGGGCCCAGCCGAGTCCACTCGCGACTACCTGACGCGTTGGGCCGAGCTCCGCAACTCCTGCGAGGGGGTGCACGAGGTGCAAGCCATCGAATACTTCACAGCCGGGTGCCGAGAGGGCACCCTCCTCAAGCACAACTTCTCTGCGATGAGCCGACTACCCTCGACGAGCTCCTGAACATCGCCGACAAGTACGCCACCACCGACTCCTCGATGAAGACCGAGCTCCAGGTGGACGCATCCGGAAAGGTGCTCAATCCGGCGCCCAAAGCGCCGGCTGGAGACGGCGGCCGACGCCAACACCAGAATGATCAAAAGCGCAAGGGCCCTGCGCCGCCTCCCGCCAGTCGGCAGGTGGCCACGATCGAAGACGCGCCGCCTGAAGGGCGGCCCGCACCCAAGAAGCCCAAGGGCGGCCGGCCGGCTTGGCAGCCGGCCTTCTCCTATGAGCAAACCCTTGATGCCCCGTGCAAGTTCCACAGCGGCGCGAAGCCGTCTGACCACACGACCCGCAAATGCAACTGGCTCGCCCGAATCTCGAAGGGCAAAGGGCTCACGCCGACTCCGCCTGCCGGCCCGCCGCCGCCGGCTCCGCCGCCCAAAGCCGCCCGGCCCGCGGTCGACGCCGTGCAGGAAGAGTTCCCCGATGAGCAAGCATCTTATGTCGTCTTCACGAGCCAGCCCGAAGACCGGCGCAGCAAGCGCCGAGAGCAACAGGAGGTCAACATGGCCGCCACCAGCCCAGCCGGCCACATGCACTGGTCGGAGAAACCCATCAGCTGGAGCCGGGCCGACCACCCAGAGGTGATGCCATCCCCCGGCTCCTACGCATTGGTCCTAGAGGCCACCCTCGCAACGGATACGCGCACCGCACGCTTCACCCGCGTGCTGATCGACGGCGAAAGCAGCATCAACATCCTGTACCGCGACACCATGGAGAAGCTGGGCATCAAGGCCAAGCAACTTGCGCCGACTCGAACGGTGTTCCACGGCATCGTACCCGGATTGTCCTGTGCCCCCATCGGCAAGATCAAGATCGATGTACTCTTTGGGGGCAAGGATCATTTCCGCCGAGAAGCAATCTGGTTCGAGGTGGTGGACCTGGAGAGCCCTTATCATGCCTTGCTTGGCCGACCCGCCTTGGCCAAGTTCATGGCGGTCCCCCACTATGCTTACCTCAAGATGAAGATACCGAGCTCCAAGGGTGTCATCACCATCGCTGGCAACTACAAGAAGTCCGCCGACTGCGCCGCGGCCAGCAGCCGGCTGGCCGAATCCCTCGTGATCGCTGCCGAGAGGAAGACGCTGGACCGGGTCATGGCCCTGGCCAGCAAGCAGCTAAACCAACCCGCCGACTCCAAGGAGTATGATCCCCAAGGATCTTTCCAGACGGCCAAGGAGACCAAGAAGATACAGCTCGACCCCGAGCACCCCGAGAGGTTTGCCGTCATTGGGGCGAGCCTGGATAGCAAATAGGAAGGCGAGCTCGCCGATTTCCTCCGTGAGAATCGGGATATCTTTGCATGGTCCCCCAAGGACATGCCGGGTGTTCCGAAGGATTTCGCCGAGCACAAATTGCACGTGCGGGAGGATGCTAAACCAGTCAAGCATCCCCTCCGCCGACTGTCGGAAGAGAAGAGAAGGATCGTAGGGGAGGAGATAGCCCGGCTCCTTGCAGCCGGCTTCATCATGGAAGTTTTCTTCCCCGAATGGCTCGCGAACCCGGTTCTCGTGCTGAAAAAGAATAACAAGTGGCGCATGTGTATAGATTACACGAGCCTCAACAAAGCCTGCCCAAAAGATCCCTTCGCTCTGCCCAGGATTGATCAAGTGATAGACTCCACAGCCGGATGCGAGCTGTTGAGCTTTTTGGACGCCTACTCGGGATACCACCAGATCAAGCTGAACCCGGATGACCAACTGAAGACCGCCTTCATCACGCCGTTTGGAGCCTTCTGCTACCTGACTACGACGTTCGGCTTGAGGAATGCCGGCGCCACTTTTCAGTGTTGCATGCAGAAGTGCCTCCTCACGCAGCTCGGCAAGAACGCCCACGTTTACGTGGATGATGTTGTGGTGAAGACGGAGAAGCGTGGCACTCTGCTGGAAGACTTGAAGGAGACATTCGAGAACCTGTGCCGGTTCCGGATCAAGCTCAACCCGGAGAAATGCGTGTTCGGAGTGCCAGCTGGCCAGCTCCTAGGCTTTCTGGTCTCTGAATGCGGCATAGAGTGCAACCCTGTGAAGATCAAGGCCATCGAGAGGATGGCGGTCCCAACCAAGCTCAGAGAGATTCAGAAGTTCACCGGGTGCCTGGCCTCTCTTAACCGCTTCATCAGCCGGCTTGGAGAAAAAGCTCTCCCCCTCTATCGCCTCATGAAGAAGAGCACTCACTTTGAGTGGAACGACCAGGCCGACCAAGCTTTCCACGAGCTGAAGAAAATGCTGTCCACGCCGCCTGTCTTGGCGGCACCGACTGAGAAGGAGCCCATGCTCCTATATATTGCCGCCACTAGCCGGGTGGTCAGCACCGTCATTGTGGTCGAATGCCCCGAAGAAGGCCGAGCCCAGCCGGTCCAAAGGCCGGTTTACTACCTGAGCGAGGTGCTGTCCACCTCGAAACAAAATTACCCGCACTATCAGAAGATGTGCTATGGCGTGTACTTCGCCGCCAAGAAGCTGAAGCCGTACTTTCAAGAGCATCCCATCACGGTCGTATGCACTGCCCCGCTAGCCGACATCATAGGAAGCTGGGATGCATCCGGCCGGGTGGCCAAATGGGCCATCGAGCTGGCCCCCTACACGATCTTCTACCAACCCCGCACCGCCATCAAGACGCAAGCGCTGGCCGACTTCCTCATCGACTGGGCCGAGACCCAGTACTTACCACCAGCGCCCGACTCCACCCATGGCGCATGCACTTTGACGGATCAAAGATGCGCACCGGCCTGGGAGCCGGCGTCGTCCTTACCTCTCCAAAGGGCGACAAGCTCAGATACACGCTGCAGATCCACTTCGCCGCCTCCAACAATGTAGCCGAGTACGAGGCGCTCATACACGGGCTCCGGCTTGCCAAGGAACTTGGCATTCGCCGGATCCTGTGCTATGGCGACTCGGATTTGGTGGTGCAGCAGTCTTCTGGCGACTGGGACGCCAGGGATACAAACATGGCGAGCTACCGCTTCCTAGTGCAGCAAATCAGCAGATACTTCGACGGGTGTGAATTCCTTCACGTGCCGCGAGCCGACAACGAGCCAGCGGATGCTCTGGCTCAAATAGGCTCCACGCGGCAAGCAATACCAGCCGGCGTCGCCCTGCAGCGCCTCCTCAAGCCTTCAATCAAGCCGTCTCCGGAATCCGACTCCATTTTCATGCCGCCTAACCCCGAGGAGGCCGGGTCCGGCTCGAAGAATCAAGCAGCCGGCCCGGGGACTTCAATATTTGGCTCGGGGACTGCAGTACCCGGCCCGGGGACTGCCGCACCCGGCCCGGGGACTGCGGTAGCCGGCCCGGGGACTACGATAGCCGGCCCGGGGATTTCTTCAGCACAGGAAGCGGCGGCCGACTCCAGCACTGCACTGCCCAGCCCGCCCACCCTGGTGGTTGTGGCCACATTGGTGGCTGAGGAGGTCGCCGCCCCATCATGGGCCCAAACCATCCGCAACTTTTTGGTGAACCATGACCTGCCGGCTGACAAAAACGAAGCAAGACAAGTTCAGCGCCAGGCTGGAGCATACACAATCGTCAACAGAGAGCTCGTCAAGCGCAGCGCCACCGGAGTCTTGCAGCGATGCGTCGAGCAGGAGAAAGGCATCGCGATCCTCAGGGATATACACCAAGGAGAGTGCGGCCACCACGCCGCATCAAGATCACTGGTCGCCAAAGCCTTCCGCCACAGTTTCTTCTGGCCGACTGGTTTGGACGACGCCAAAGAGCTAGTCAAACACTGCAAAGGCTGCCAGCTTTTCAGCTCGCAGCAACACATGCCGGCTTCAGCACTCAAGACCATTCCCATCACCTGGCCCTTTGCCGTCTGGGGATTGGATATGGTGGGCCCATTCAAGACGGTGCGCGGCGGCATGACACATTTGCTCGTCGCCGTCGACAAATTCACCAAGTGGATAGAGGCGAAGCCGATCAAGAAGCTGAATGGGCCGACTACAGTGACCTTCATTGCAGATATAACAACCCGGTACGGCGTACCGCACAGCATCATCACCGACAACGGCACGAACTTTGCCAAAGGTGCCTTGGCATGGTTCTGCGCTGCGCAAGGTATCCGGCTGGACCTTGCGTCAGTCGCCCACCCGCAGTCAAACGGCCAAGTGGAGCGAGCAAATGGCCTCATTCTGTCCGGCATCAAGCCTCGACTGGTCGTACCTCTGGAGCGTTCAGCCGGTTGCTAGCTCGATGAGCTGTCGGCTGTCCTATGGAGTCCGCGCACTACTCCCAACAGATCAACCGGCTTCACTCCCTTCATCCTTGTATATGGTGCCGAGGCGGTCATCCCAACAGACATCGAGTTCGACTCGCCTCGGGTAACCATGTACACGGAAGCGGAAGCCAAAGAAGCACGAGAAGACGGCGTCGACCTGCTGGAAGAAGCCCGGCTGTTAGCCCATAGCCGTTCTGCCATCTACCAGCAAGGTCTGCGCCGCTACCATAGCCGGAGGGTCCGCCCAAGATCCTTCCAGGAGGGCGACCTTGTGCTCCGGCGGATCCAGCGAACAGCCGGCCAGCACAAGCTCGCAGCCCCCTGGGAAGGCCCCTTCATCATCAGCAGAGCCTTGGGCAACGACGCCTACTACCTCATCGACGCGCAGAAGCCGAAGGCACGCAAGAGAGACGACTCCGGCAAGGAGTCGGAGCGACCATGGAACGCAAATCTCCTTCGGAAGTTTTACAGTTAAAACGCAGTATGTGTTATGCCCACTTTTGTATTTAGTACGAAACAGTAGGCTCCCCGAGAAAGACTCGGGGACTGCCACCCTTTATCTTATGAATGAAAGTTATCATGCGTATGATTTTACCTCTTCATTTATTTTGTCCGGTACCGGGTCCGACGAGTCGGCCCGGGGACTGGCCGACTAGAGTTATATTAGGAGCCCTACCCGCAGTCAGACAATAATGTGCCGACACCCAGGCTTGGCTCTTGCCGAAATCGCAGCTCGAAGAACCGACTGCCCGGCTGGCAAGAGCCACAAGCCGGAAAGGGTGCCCACATGAAAAACGGCTAGGGACCAAACAGGCTCACATATATAACAAAAGCCGGCTGACTACCTCGCACCGACCGACTACCAGAGTAGCCGGCCGGCCGGCTTACATTCAGTCTACTTCAAATCCAAGAAAACTCAAGTACTTGCCTTCCCAAAGAGGGAAGGCGGCAAAGGAAAGAGCCTAAGGACAAAAAAGTACACTTGAATGAACGCCAACACATGCATATATTAATATTTACACAAAAGGCCTCCAGAGAGGTCACCATCCAACATTGTTCGATACACCCCTAGTGGGTGGAATTGCAGAAACTCAAAATTGTCCGAAAAAGTAAAACAGGGACAAAAAGAACGGCAGATCAAGCCGGCGGGGCCGCAGACGAGCCGGGCTAGGCGGTAGAAGTAGTCGTGCCGGCTGGAGGAGCGGTCGGCTGGCCAACCTCGGCTTGATCGTTGTCTCCGGCAAAGGGCGCACTCCCTCGTGGCTCGTTGCTGGAGGCACGGTCGGCTAGGGGACGGTCGGCCGTCTCACCAGTCGGGTCGGCATCTTCGCCGTCCTCCTCCTCGTCGTCCTCGCCCTCGTCGCTGGAGGTGATCTCTTCGGCCGAGTCCTCGCCGTCTGCCGGGTTCAGCCTGAACCATTCCACCGGCTGGGCGGCGCCATCGTCGTTGAGCTCCGGCGCGAAGACGCTGGTGTCGGTGCACTCGGCGATCGTCGAGGCGCGTTGCGCGATCGCCGGCCGCACCTCCTCCAGCTCGGCGTCGGCTTCCGACCGCCACGTCCGCAGCTGGTCCAGGCTTAGCCCTGGGTACCACGCGCGGACGAACTCCAGCGCGCGCCCGGCTCCAAGACAGGCCGCGGTCGCCTTCCAGGCCTCGAAGCGGCCGACTGCGACTTCGAGCCAGTCGTCCGTCTGGCTTGGGGTGCGGGGAATTGTCTGGCCGGGCCAGAGCGCGGCCAATATCGTCGCCCCAGCGCGTTGGAGCCGGCGGAGCAACCGGTGGGCTGGCTGCAGCCGCGCCTGGACGGCGATGAGCTACTCCGACATTGGGCGGCAAGGACGGACTGGCCGGGGAAGTAGTCTGCGCAAGACAGCAAACACAAGTCAAAACAAAACCATAGGCGGCCGGCAGATGGAACAAGAGCAAGAAAGACAGCCTACCATCGATGAGATCCTCGATCCGGCCGAAGCCTTCTTCCAGCGCCTGGCGTGTCTCGGCCCAGTTCGCCTCCCTAGCCTCCAACTCCGCCCTCAGGGTAGCCTCGCCGTCCTGCGCCTTTTGCAGGGCCGCCTTGTGGCTCTCCTCTTGGTCGGCCAGTTTCGTCGCCAGGCGGTCGCGCTCTTGAACCAAGTCAGCATACTCGGCGTCCTTGGCACGAAGAGCGGCCTGCACCACGCCGAGTTCCCTCCGCAGGTCGGCGTTGGCCTCTGCACGAGCAAAAAATAAAGAGAAAAGTCAGCAAAGGAAAAGTCGTCGAGTAAGATCCGACCCGACTGCGCTGCAGTCGGCCCGGATCTCGGGGACTACACCCAGTGGGTGTGCTGTCGCGCCCCCACGAGAAATTAATAAGGACAAAACACTTACGCCGGCTGCTAGCGAGGTCTTCGGTCCTCCGGCTTAGCTCCCGAGCCTGGGAGTTGAAGGCGGCAGCGCGAGAATTGTGATAATCCTGGAGATCAGAAAAAACAGTCAAGATAGTCGTCAAGTAAGATCCGACCCGACTGCGCTGCAGTCGGCCCGGATCTCGGGGACTACACCCAGTGGGTGCGCTAGCGCGCCCCCACGGAAAAAATTCAAAGGACGAGAGCGGTCAAGGAGTGAAGACTTACCCGGATTGCAGACCGCGTCGACAGAAACTCCTGAGTAAATTGCCTCAGGAGGCCGGCCTGTGCCTGCAGCCGGCTTCGAACCTCTTGAGCCGCGATGTTCAGCTCACCGCTCCCTCCGCTAGGAGTCCAGCCGGACATAGCGGAGCTGGCCGCCTCCAAGGCGTCTGCCGTCCGCTCAGCCCCCGCGGCTCGGCGCGTGTCCGGCGGGGCCGTGCTCCCTCCGGTGGGCCGGCCCGCCGGCAGCTCGATCTCAAGGCCGGCTCCGGCCTCGGGCGCGGCCCGGGCCGGCTCCTCCGGCACCGCCGACGATTGGCCACCTTCGCCTGCTCCGGCTGGCGCTGCCGGCGACGTCCTCTCAACAAAAACCTCGAAGACTTCGTCCCTCTGCACCGGCGGCTGCTCGGGGATAATCTCCTCCGCCGTGGGCAGAGGGATGTCCGGATCCAAAGTCTGGAGGGGGATGGCGAGTAGCGGAGTCTGGCTGCGCGCGCCTCCCACCTCCGTCTCCGCGGCCGCCCGCTCCGACAGAGTTTCGGTCGCCGCGCTCGCTCGCCCTGGCGCCGTCTGGGCGGCCTCCCGCTGCACCGCCTCCCGCTCGGCCGCCTCCCTCTCTCGGCGCGCCTCACGAGTGTTGCGCTCCATGGCTGCGTCAAGTTCGGCGCGGGGGTCCACTCGGCGGGACCCTAAGGATCCGGCACTCGGCCCGACCACGGAGCCGGTTGGGCCTCGCTCGAGAGAGAGCGGCGCCCTGCTCAGAAAATCAGAAAAGCATTCAAGAAAAGAAGACTTCAGAATAACAAGCACGTAGGCGGCTACTAGACTTACGCGGAAACTGAGGGGGGCTTCTTCACCGCCTTCCGGAAGCGGGCCGCCTTCGCCGCCGCCTCATCGCGCTTTGTGGCCGCGGCGGAGGCCTTCGGCTTCTTCGGCCGGCTCCCGAAGAGCGGGAGCGCGGCCCGGCGCTTCCCCTTCCCACCACCGGCAGTCGGCGCGGCAGACGAGCTCGCGCCGCGGCGGTCGGTTTCAAAATCGTCCGGCCAGTCGTCGAAACTGGCCGAGAGCCTGGTGCCGCCAAGCTCGGCGGCGTCCCCCGTGGCGGCATCCTCCATGGCGACGGCGGAGAGATCCGGGTCGTCGAGGTCGTCCACCGTACGGTCCGGGGCGTATTCACGGTCGACTCCAGCCGCCCCGGATGGCGGCGGAAGAAGAGGATTCTGATGAAGAGAAAAAAGAGAAGAGCCGCCTGGTCAGAAGCCGGCTGACCCAAGCCGGCAGACGACGAGAAGAAAAACTTACCACAGGCAGAGGATGGGCGTGGGAGTACGGCGCCTTGCCGAATTGCCACTCGTCGGTGAGCTTCAGGTTGGCGATGTAGTTCGCCATCAGAGCCACCTCGGCGTGGGGCATCTCCCATGTGCTCAGCCGGCAAGGGTCAAACCGGCCACTCATTTGGCACATCATGTGCGGCCGGCTTTGGAGGGGCAGAATCTAGCGCTCGACGAAGGCGGTTACCAGATCGGACGCGCGCAGGCCTTCCGACTGGACCATCACCCGCAGCCGGGAGATGGAAGCATTCCCAGCTGGAGATAAGGACTTCGACCGGTAGCCCCAGGTCCGCCGCTTCCCAGTCGGCGGGCCGGCTACGTAAGCCGGCAGATTGACGTAGTCGCCGTGCGGGGCGACGTTCTTGACGTAGAAGTAAGATTTCTGCGAAAGCTTGACAGACTGGATCAGAGGAATGTGGGGGAAGGGGTTGTTGTCGCTTGCCCTCTTCATCACGATGAAGGCGCCGCAGGGAGCCGGCACGCCGGCGGAGATGGTGCCGAGCTTGTTCTGGAACAGCTCCGCCCAGAGCTCCAGCGTCGGCAGCACCCCCAAGAACCCTTCGCAGAGCGAGACGAAGGCCGAAAGCTGCAGCACCGCGTTGGGCGTGACGTGGTGTGGTTGGAGGTTGTAGAATTCAAGAAAGGAGCGCATGAAGCTGCTCGCCGGGAAGCCGAAGCCAGGGAGGAAGTGCGCGCGGAAGACGATGCGCTCACCTTCCTCCGGCACTGGCGAGACCTCCTTCGCGGGCGCCAGACGCACCTGCACGAGGTTGGCGGCGGGCAGGCGCCGGGTCTGGCGGAGGAACTCGATGTGGCGGCGTGGGTGGGCTACGGCGCGGAACTGCGTCGGGCGCGAAGAAGAAGAAGAGGAAGAAGAAGAGCAGGAGGGACGGGGAGCGGGGGAGCGAACAGGCCTGTGCCTCTCCCCCTCCCCCCTACTTGTAGGCGCGTGCGCCAGAGACGAGGAGGCGCGGCGTGGGGGATCGTGGGGATCGATCGTGCCCATCTCCCCCACGCTCGCGTTAATTACGCGCCTTGATGACGCGAAGTAACGGCCGCGGGGAGGCGAGCAGTCCCCTCGGGCCACAGAAGATCTGCGCCCGGGCCGAGGCCAGGGAGTGGCGGGCCCGGGCCTGCGGCAGCGTCCCGTCGCGCGCGTGCGACGGCAGGGCTTCCCCGCCACGTGGCTCGTCGTGGGGCCCGCGGCCAGCCCGCGGGTCAACCACGGTCACCCTAATAACGAAAAGTGCTCCGAGGCCGGCTGCAACGACGAGGTCGGCCCCTCACGGTATGAAGCCGGCCAAGCTTCCCGTCCTTCCGTCCGCCGTGAAGCTCGCCCGCCTTCGGGGACTACTATCGGGGTAAATAGCCATGGGTAGCCCAGCCGGCTTCCCCTGGCCCCTCAGAAAAAATTATGAGCCCATCCGGCTCATAAGGAGACTCAAGACCTGGGCCGCCTCCCCCTAGCCGACTACCATCCTAGCCGGCTTCGGGGGCGGCCCGCCCTTTTTACCCCCATTAAGAGAACTGTGGAGGGCCGGCTACGGCAGGGCCGGCTAAGGCAAGGCCAGCTACTGCCGGGCCGGCTCCGATAAAGCGGTCAACGCCGTACCCGCGATGTACGCGTCCACTCGGCGATGATGAAGCGGGGCGTGGCTACAGTGGAGCCTGCCACCCCCAAAACCCGAAGCACGCCTGGTACAGCGCGTCGTGCAGGCAGCTGCGGCCCGCCCGGCGCGGCACTGTAGCCACGGCGGCTCTGATGCCGTCCACGAGGGGCCGCCAGCGTGGCCCCCAAGGCGATGGGCCCCTTCGGGCAGTGAGATGCCGAAGGCGGCCACACCCCCTCTCAAGCCGGCAAGACAGAGGGCCGGCTTCACGTAGCCGGCCTGCCGCCCTCCTCGAAGGAGACGCCCATTAAGGAGACAAGGCGCGGCGGGGCTACAGTAATCGCCCGCCAGGGCGGCATTACTGTAGCCACGCTTACCCCGACCAAGCCTGCGCCAACAAACACGGGGCAACAGTAACCAGCCGCCGACCAGGCCCTGGCCAGTGGGGCCGGCCTGTCGACCCGGGAGCCGGCAGCCGGCGGGACCCACCAGCCGGCGGGCCCCAGAAGCCGGCGGAGAAGCCGGCGAACATAGCCACAGACAGCTGGGCCCCGCGCCCAGTCGGATTACCATTGTACCCCCGGGGGGTAGGCCTATATAAACCCCCCGGTGCCCCCATGCAAAGGGTGGAACTCTCTTTCTAGACCTAGACACATACAAGGAGAAGAAGCAAGCAGAGCTAAGCCCTTCTTCCTCCTTCCACCCCAAACAGCTCAAGGAGCATTGTAGCTACTTGTCCACTTAGTAACCATGCGGAGACCCCGCAGAGCAGCAGTAGGGGTGTTATCTCCCTGGAGAGCCCTGAAGCTGGGTAAGATTCGCCGACGTGCATGTCTTTGCCTCATCCCGTTTCCAGGCACCGGCGACGTTCTTTTGGCCCCCGCAATGATAAGCCACCCATTGGCATATGTCGATCCCACCACCCGAGCAGAGCAGGGGAAATCCTCCCCCTCGTTGCCGGTAGGGTGGGGCCTCGGCTGAGCCGGCGACGTCTTGTGCCTCGTTGTTGGTGGGGTGGGGCCTCGATGGAGCCGATGGTGTCCTCTGGCTCGTTGTTGGTGCCGGGGGGCCTCGTCAACGCCAGTGGAGCGGGAACTCGTCGGAGCTTTCATTGTCCTCTGCCTCGTCCTCGGTCTCGCCAAACAGTGCCTCGCCTGCTTCATCGCCCTCTTTGTAGGCAGCCGCAACCTCCACCACCCACATGCCGTACTGCCAGCGCTCGAGGCGGCCCTCGTGGGTGGAGCTGTACGATTCGAGCAGTGCCTCTTGCTCCACCCTCTCCACGGCGATCTGCTCCTCCGCCTACAGGTGCTCCTGGAGGAGATGGTAGTTGTAGGTGGCGTCGGCCTGCGCCTCCCGGAACTGCTGCTCACGCTTCTGCCTCACCATGTCCATGTGTTGGGCACGGGCCATGCCAATGGTCATGGTGCAATGCGCCGGCGAGGATGGCGTGGAGGAGGGGGTTGGCGCCGGATCGTCGACTAGCATGTTGTCCATTGGGACGTCGTCATCCTCTGGCTGCCTGCCGGCCAGGTAGTCGGCAACAATGGCTGCCATCTCCTTGTGGTTCGTCGTCCTCCCGTCCCGAAGAGCGCTGGAGTGCTAGGAAGCCATGGTGAGCAGTAGTGGTGTGGATTGGAGAAAGGGAACAGAGCGGATGACTGCGGCTATGGCTGGCGCAACAGTTTATATTGCAATGGTGGGCGGCGGAGGGACAGACGTGTGGGTGCCGGAGTAGCCGCCTCGGCGACCATGTATCATTAATATGGGTGGAAGACGGATGGACTGATGACACTTGTGTCGCCTGCACCGGGAAGCGGGGCGGGCGACACTGACCGTTTCGGGCGGAAAGCGCACGCGGGCGAGAGAGGCGATCTGGGTGGGCCAAGGCAGTCAGACTCGTGCTTGGCAGCGGGTTGGTCCAGCGGCGGGACAAGCTGGCTCGCCAGCGAGCTCACCGAGCTGAGTGACGATAATCAGACGATGGACATAGCTTCCGACCAGGAGCTGACGCCACTGTCTAAGCCGGTTCATGCCGTGTTCACCATAGAGCAAGTGCATCCGCACTTCGACCCCCTAATGGCGGAAGAGCTACCAGCGCAGGAGGACTTGTGCTGCAACCTCTGTCTCGTCAACGAGACCGGTGAACAAGCGAACGACAATGCCGTAGCGGACATGTGGCCCTAGGATCCTGGCTTCCCGAATGAGCAGCGGGCGCTGTATCAGACCATCCGCAGGGCCCGCGAGCTCTCTCCATCCTCCTTCGAGTTGTTGCGCTCGCCATAGCGCCGCCGTCTCACGTTGTCAACATGGTCAACAAACATGACGAATGAGGAGATGACTTTACTTCGAGAGGATGACAGTGGGGACCCACCACGACCACAACCGCACGTACACAAGTGCCTCCTTATTATATACTACAACTGTAATTTTTTTGCTTCTTCCTGGTTTCCTGACATCATGGTCCCACACCATTGTCAACCTATGTTTTCAATAAACGAGAGAATTGCGCTATGAGCGGCCGACAGCTAGGACCAAGCATCTCGAGTAGTATTTGTGTTTTTGAGGTGTGAGCACTGCAGAGTTTTTCTTGAGCGATGTTTTCGTTTTTTAGACAATAGCGATGTTTTTGTTGTTTTTCAAAGGAGAGCAGGTTATTAACTAGGCGGGCTAAGGCCCATCTAGCAGATATCCAGCCCAGATATTATTTTTTAAGCTAAAAATGGCTAGCCCAGCTACACTTTTGTGTGAGGAATAACCACGCAAGGTCAACTTGTTATTCTCCACCCCACTGAGCTGCAAATCTTTCCTAAGAGGGATGCATTAGGCTTAACAAGAAAATGGGCTTTAAGAAATAATAAATGGGATGTAATTATAAAAACTGGGCTGTAACTAAAAAAAGCACCAAACACATAATTAGTTTATAAAATATTATTTTTGGAATTTGAAAATTTTAATTTCATTAATTGTTGCGCGTGCAATGTTTCATTGGATTTTTATGTAAGACAAATTTATATTGAAACTGTATTTAATCTGACAAGAAATTTCAGGATAAAAATATGTCGGATCCCATCAAAATGTTGGAAATTTTATTGAATTTTGTTTTGAATGGTTGGTTGAAATTATTAATCGTTGTCCTAGCTACAAAATGGGTTGTACTTTTAACAAACTGTAAATGGGCTGTAGTAAATTTCATTAGAATTCAAAAATGGGCTGTACATTCTTACAAACCTCAAATAGGCTATAAGTTCTCTGCCACACACTTGTGGGCCAACTAAGTTGACGCGTCCCCTAAAAAAATAAGTTGACGCATATGCAAGGCTTTCTCAACTTATAGGCAACACATGGTTCTCGCAACAGTGCTCGTTGGATGTCCTACCAACGGATGTCGTGCTTCTTCTTCAATCTCGGATATTCTACCTTCACCCGCCCAAAAAATAATTCCTCCCCTTGACATCTGGGGCACACCGTTTCGGAGGCTGACCTGTGGGCCTACTAAGTTGATGCGTATCAAGGGCTTTTGAAACTTAGTCAATATAAACGATTCTAGCTGCAGTGATCGTACGATGTATATCTAATGGCCGTCGTGCTTCTTCAACCTCTGGTCTTCTTGCTCCAGCCAGCCAAAGCAGCGCCAGTCGTGCCGCCTGCTCCTGCCTCCCGTGGTCCGTTGTGCTTCCGCAGAGGCCTCATAGCCCACTACTACTGCCACCGCTGGCCAGGCCCTGCGGCGACAGCAGCATCACACCAAAGCCAAACTAGTGAACCCTCATATTCACTGCCGCGTCTTCCCCGGCTCCACGTCGTCCCCTTCCTAGGCCTCATCGTCATCCACCGCCTTGGTGCTCTCGGCGGGGCGTGGTCAACATGGTCAACGAACGGCTTCCATCGGAAGAGTACTGTACGTGGAGAGGCTGACAGCTAGGTCCATGGCCACAGCAAGGAAGTGCCTCCTTATTACGCGGGTATTAATGATTCCTCCACCAGACAGCGGGGACCCACTGGGTGGGCCACCGTATTTCGTGAAAAAAACGTTTCCCCCCTGACTGCTGGGACCCACCAGCTACTTGTTCGCACGCAAGGAAGTGCCTGATAGTCGGGACCCACTTGGTCGAAGCGTACGTAGCATTGTCATTCTGGTCGCGAACGTGTACGCACATACTGGTCGATGTAGAGGCACGCACGTGTCGTAGTAGAGGCGCACATAGCATGTACACATACATATACCGGCCAGGATACAAGAAAGTAAATACGGCCACGTACGTACATCTGGGCGGGGTCTCGAACGCCTACTCGCGCATACGTACGGCCAGGGCTCGTGTACATGGTTGTGGCTGGGTCAGAACGGAGAAACTGCGTCATGTTCATCGGGAAGCAACAGAACGTGTGTTGTTCATCGGGAGCCAACCGGCTTGGACGGAACAACCTATGTAAACGAGGCCTGGCGTACCGCAGAATGGAGGAAATAGCCTTGTGCTCGACTGACCGCAGAATGGAGGAAATAGCCTTGTACCGCAGAAACGGGAACCTGTTCATCGGGACGGGTCTAGCATAACGCAAAATGGAGGAAATGGACCTCCTATGGCCGAAACAGGGTCCTGTTGATCGGGAGGGGTGTGGCATACCGCAAAACAGAGGAAACATACTTGTGTTGGAGCGCTACGGTCGAAACAGGGGTCCTGTTTATCAGGAGGGGTGTGGCGTAACGCAAAACGGGACTCCATGGGATACTGTTCATCTCTACCGTCGACTGCCTCCACGAGGTATTGTTCATTCACTGTCGACTGCCTCCACGGGCCCCTATTCATCCACCGTCGACCTCCTCCAGCTTCCACCTACGACTGTTCATCCACGGGCTCCTGTTCATCCAGCCTCCACCGCTCCTCCATCGGCTACTGTTCAGCTAGCCCTCTCTATGAGGTCCTGTTCAACCACCCCTCCACGTGCTACTGTTCGTCCAGCCCTCCACCGGCTACTGTTCAATCAGCCCTCCACCGGTTACTGTTCAACCAGCCCTCCACGGGGTCCTGTTCATCCATCCCTCCACGGGGTCCTGTTCATCCACCGGCTTGATCGATCGGGGTACTGTTCATCCAGCGGCAATGGCCTCTACTACCATGGGGTCCTGTTCATCCAACCCCCCACCGGGAACTATTCATCCAAACCCCCCACATATTCGTGCACTATTTGGTGCCTCACCCAACATGCCACGCGACATGTATGGCTCAGGCCTAGGGGCTTATGTCGGGGAATATATACAGGGGCATGCATTTTCCATTGACTCGTGCACGGACAAGAGAAGAATTGAAGCATCAGCTGGAGTCAGAGATCGAAGGACCAAGAGATTTCAAGAACCAACATGCAGCTCAGATTGATACACTAATGGCCAAGGGTGTTTGCCATTGTTAGTACCTCCGGGTCCGTAGTTTGCAATTCTATCAGCTCGCTCAGGGCCTCCAGACCATTCCTCTCTCGTGGCCGTTCGCAGTCTAGGGACTGGACCTCCTGGGCCCATTCCCTCGAGCGCCAGTGGGCTACCGGTACCTCTATGTTGCCATCGACAAGTTCACCAAGTGGGCGGAGGTGGAAGCCGTCTGCACCATCCCAACCGGCTCTACAGTCAAGTTCATCAAGGGTCTCGTGAGCCGATTTAGGGTCCCCAACTGCATCATCACTGACAATGGCTCGCAGTTCACCAGTAATCTCTTCAAAACATATTGTGCTAACCTTGGAACGCAGATCTGCTACGCTTCAGTGTTGTACCCCCGGAGCAATGGACAAGCCAAACGCGCTAACGAGGAGGTCCCGAGGGGCCTCATGACCTGGACCTTCAAGAAGAAGCTCGAAGTCTGCGACAGGGGCTGGCACGACGAGCTCTAGTCCGTGCTGTGGTCAATCCGCACCACCGCCACCAAGCCAATGGGCAAGACCCCGTTTTTCCTCGTCTATGGAGCAGAAGTGGTCCTCCCTCACGAGGTCAAGCATCGCTCTGCGCGGGTCCTGGCATTCGATGAGACACAGCTGGACGCCGCGCGGGGGATGGACCTCGTGCTGGGGGAGGAACGCCACCGCGAAGCTGCACTACGGGTGGCAAGATACCAGCAGGCGCTGCGGTGGTACCACTGTCACAGCGTCCGCTCTAGGGCCCTTGAGGTGGGTGACCTCGTCCTAAGGCGGGTGCTCTCCAGGGAAGGGCTTCATAAGCTCTCACCCATGTGGGAGGGCCCATTCAAGGTCGCCCACGTATCCAGGCCTGGTGCTGCGCGCCTGGAGACGCGGGACGGGGTACCCATCCAGAACGCCTGGAACATCCAACACCTCCGGAAGTTCTACCCATGAAGAAAGGCCCATCGCCTGTGAAGAAAGCCCAGTGCCTGTGAAGATCGCTTACCGTGACACTCTCACGTAATAATGAGTGGGGCTGTACACGCCCTGGAGTCTCAGGAGTGCCACGCTCGGGCCTCGGGGGCTCCCTCCCATGTCCAAGTGGCAGCACATAGCTCCACGCTGGTGAGAAGACTTGAAGACTAGACTAGGTGGTGGACCCGGCTTTTCATTTGCTTTTCCTAGTTGGCTCGCCCTCTTTCTATTGAAATTTGCTTCTGGAGTTCTTTGCTGATTTGGTGCTGCCGCCTTTTACTGCTGTTCCCGGCTCTAGTTTAACCTGCTCTCTCTCTCGCACACCTCGCGAAGGGGCTAGGTAGGCGACCTCGCGAGCATTTTTCCTTTCTCCCTTTCTCTGTGAGGGAGTCTTGGATTAGGGGGTATCCGGACTGCCGGACTATAACCTTTGGCCGTACTGTTGGACTATGAAGATATAAGATTGAAGACTTCGTCCCGTGTCCGGATGGGACTCTCCTTGGCGTGGAAGGCAAGCTTGGCAATACGGATATGTAGATCTCCTTCCTTGTAACCGACTCTGTGTAACCCTAGCCCCCTCCGGTGTCTATATAAATCGGAGGGTTTAGTCCGTAGGACCAACAATAACAATCATACCATAGGCTAGCTTCTAGGGTTTAGCCTCTTCGATCTCGTGGTAGAGAAACTCTTGTACTACTCATATTATCAAGAACAATCAAGCAGGACGTAGGGTATTACCTCCATCAAGGGGGCCCGAACCTGGGTAAACATCGTGTCCCCCGCCTCCTGTTACCATCCGCCTAGACGCACAGTTCGGGACCCCCTACCCGAGATCCGCCGGTTTTGACACTGACATTGGTGCTTTTATTGAGAGTTCCTCTGTGTCGTCATCGTTAGGCTGGATGGCTCCTTCAATCATCGATAGCGATGGAGTATGGGGTGAAACTTTTCTCCTCGGACAGATCTTTGTATCCAGCGGCTCTGCACTGCGGGCCAACTCGCTTGGCCATCTGGAGCAGATCGAGAGTTATGCCCCTGGCCACCAGGTTAGGTTTGGAAGCTTAAACTACACGACCGACATCCGCGGAGACTTGATCTTCGACGGATTCGAGCCCCTGCCGAGTGCGCCACATGGTCACGATGAGCATGATTTAGCTCTACCATCGGACAGTGTTCAGGAGACCGCACCGGCAACTGCTCCGACCCTCAATTAGGAGCCAATTGCGCCATCCATGGATGGGTGGATAGACGCCGCCACGGAGGTCGCATTCTCAGCGGCGATTGAGCCCAATATCGACCTTACCATTCAAGGGAGCCGTGACGCCGAACTGACGGATTCTTCCCCGGCCACGGACTCCGAACCGCCTGCGCCCGTGCCTATCAAATCCAACTGGGCGCCGATCATGGAGTTCACCTCCGCGGATATCTATCAGCACTCGCCCTTCGGT
This sequence comes from Triticum monococcum, assembly GCA_034509565.1. Taxonomy (NCBI): domain Eukaryota; kingdom Viridiplantae; phylum Streptophyta; class Magnoliopsida; order Poales; family Poaceae; genus Triticum; species Triticum monococcum. The sequence goes on along the minus strand of CM067846.1, from coordinate 244,737,290 downwards.
GACACCAAACTCATTAAGGTCTCTGTCCTTGTTAGGAGAGTCCTGGCCGAACTATGTCCGGCAGGATTGGGATGCGGATGACGAAGAAATTCGCCGCCCACCCACCACCCACTTAGTAGCCACTATCGACAATTTGACCGACATGCTCGATTTCGACTCCGAAGACATCGACGGTATTGACGACGATGCAGGAGACGAACAGGAACCACTGCCCACAGGGCACTGGACGTCCACTTAACCATATGATGTATACATGGTGGACACACCCAAAGAAAACGTCGACGAGGAATAGAAAGACGCAGGGAAGGATCGTTCCCTCGAGAAGCAGTCAAAGCAGCGGCATAAGCGCCACTCCAAATCCCGCCTGTGCAGAAACGACGATCATATAGACCCAGCAATAGAGCAGCGTGAGCTAGCGGACGACAAACACGGCATTGAACCACCGACCGACCACGGAAACACGGAGAATCAAACCGAACAACCCGACTCCCGCGAAGATAATAGTCCGGATGACATCACAGCGGACAGGCACCCGGAGCAATAGAATATCCATCAAAGGCTTGTTGCCACTGCGAGGAGTCTGAAAAAACAAAAGGAAAGGCTCAGGGCTGCACAAGACACACTCAGAATTAGATGGAGTGAAGTACTCAACACTGCAGCAAAGTACGGCGGTAGTCACCACACAAAGAGCTACCCGAAGCGAAAGCTGCTACCAGAATTCGATGAGGAGGCCTTAGATTCCCCGCAATCAAAAAACAAAACAGCCATCTGGTCGGATAGACGACCTCGTGGCCAACATAGAGCGGCAAACAATGCTACACACAAGGCAGTACGCGATCCATGTAAGGGCTCACAACAAAAGGACGGCGCGACCAGATCCATCTACGGGCCAAGCAAGCGCGCTCCAACACGCAATGCAACACAACAAAAATTTGAACACCACAGTACACCCAAATATAGGGGTGCCGCATACCCCCTATGTTTCACCGATGAGGTGCTGGACCATGAATTTTCAGAGGGATTCAAACATGTAAACATAGAGGCGTACGACAGAATGGCAGACCCTAGGGTCTGGATTGAGGACTATATCCTCCATATCCACATGGCTCGAGGAGACGATCTCCACGCCATCAAATACTTACCCCTCAAGCTCAAAGGGCCAGCTCGGCACTATCTTAAAAGCCTCCATTGGAAGCTGGGAAGAGCTCAAAGACGCTGTTCGGGCAAATTTTCAAGGGATCTATGTCCGACCACCGGATGCAAACGATTTGAGTCATATAACTCAACAGCCCGGAGAGTCGGCCCGAAAGCTTGGGAACAGGTTTCTCACTAAAAAGGACCAAATAGTCGACTGTCCGGACGCCGAAGCCTTAGCAGCTTTCAAGCACAGCGTTCAAGATGAATGGCTTGCCAGACACCTTGGCCAAGAAAAGCCGAGAACAATGGCAGCATTAACAAGCCTGATGACCCGCTTTCGCGCAGGCGAGGACGGCTGGTTAGCCCGATGAAGCACCAGCGACCCAAGTACATCCGAAGTCAGGGACGAAAACGGGAAGCCACGACGCAGCAAAAACAAGCGCCAGAATAAAGAAGACAAGCCGAAGAGTACGGCGGTAAACACCGGATTCAGAAGCTCTCAGCCAGGTCAGCAAAACCTGCTCCCAAAGGCAACAGAGACGAACTGTCCATCCTGAACAAGATTCTGGACAAACTATGTCAGATCCACAGCACCCCTGATAAACCTGCAAATCATACCCATAGAGAAGGTTGGGTCTTCAAGCAGTCCGGCAAACTCAACGCCGAACACAAGGGGCAGGATACACCAAGCGAAGACGAGGACGAGCCTCGCAAGCAAAGCACTGGGGAATAGAAGAAATTCCCACCAGAAGTCAAAACAATAAACGTGTTACACCTGATGAAGGGGAGAAACAAAGCGGCACTCCTAGAGACACATGCCCCAGGGCCTATCACCACGGAGTTCTGCCACTGGTCGTCCAGACCGATCACCTTTGACCATCGGGATTACTCGGCAAGTATCCGGCATGCAGGATGGGCTGCCTTGGTGTTAGACCCAATAATTAACGGATACCACTTCACACGAGTCCTCATGGACGGCGATAGTAGTTTAAACCTGATATATTAGGACACAGTCCGCAAAATGGGGATAGACCCAACAAACATCAGCCAAAGCAATACCACCTTTAAAGGAGTAACACCAGGCCAAGAAGCCAATTGTACGGGCTCCCTGCTACTAGAGGTTATATTCGGCTTTCCCGATAACTTCCGCAGCGAAAAGTTAACCTTCCACATAGGTTCGTTCCAAAGTGGCTATCAAGCACTACTCGGGTGCGAAGCTTTCACTCGCTTTAACACAGTACCGCATTATGCTTCTCTCATGCTTAAGATGCCCGGTCCACGTGGCATCATTATAGTAAATGGAAATATTGAGAGCTCCTTACGCGCGGAAGACCGTGTGGCTGCCTTGGCAGCCGCACACTAGACGGCTTCACCAACTAGAGCATCTGACAGGTCGTTAAGACCACGGACACGGTTAGACAAGTCTGGTGTAGCTATATATAATTGATACAGGTTTGATGGCTATACCCCTATAACAATACAAGGGGCTCAACGCGTGTAAACAAGTGACAATTAGGCTCAACTTTACTCATCTTGAATTGTACATGGTTTATTTAGTATAACCTACCTTTTGCACGACAACTTTTCAACTAAGTTCCTCTCTTTTACAAATGACCATCGTGCTACACCCGTCCAGGATACGGCACGACGGAGACACAGGCACAGACGTGCGGCAGGGACCCGTTCCAAGGATTCTTTTTAGATTAAGACTCTGCGTAAACCTTTTTTACTGTCTCTTATTGATACACATCCCCCAGATTCTCAGTACAATTGAGAAGGAGGCTGACGTATTGGCATGTGGCCACGTCAGAATATTGCACGTACCTGGACACCAGGGGCTTATTTGTCACATCCCTAGTTCCGGTATGACCTAGGCTTGCTTTGTGCATCATGTTTAAGCTTTCAAATAAATTTGAAATGGGGAAAGTTGCAAACCCTAGCACCAAAGTTTTTTCCAATAGGTTCAACTTTAAAATCGATTTTCAATGAACCCAAAATGCTCTTCAAAAATGTTCATGCTCTTTGGATAATGTTGGGAACAACAACCAGAGGTGATGCACATTTTTGCTACACATTTTCGATTTTTGAATCAATGCATAAATATTTGATTTGGATCTGTTTAAATTATATAAATATTTTAATGGCTCCAAAAATGTTGGGAATTGGTGAGGGCCTCTGGAATATTATATCTAGATGCCACAAGTATTTTTAGCATTTATGGAAATGTTTTAACATTTTTTTAAGATACAAAACAGAAGACAGAAAAGAAAAACAGAAAGAAATAAGAAAACCCTTACTTGTCGCCCAGCCTATGGCCCGGCCCAACTGGTCGTTGCCAGTCGTCTCCCTCGCCAGGAGGCAGCGACGAAAGGGAGCACAGCAAGCGTGCATGCCCGCCAGGCAGCTGCTTGCTGCCTCCTCTCCCTCCTCGGCGCTGTCCACCCCAGAGAGCTCCACCGAGCCCCCTGGCCTCTCTCCATTCTTCCCCGAGCTCCTCCCCATCCTCTGTCTCGCTCTCCCCCTCTGTCCCGAGCGCACCGAAGAGCACTGCCGTGCGCCACCACGGCCGCCGCCATCGCCTCGCCTCCTTAACGTGTCTGTGAGCACCGCCATCATCGACTACGTCATCCCCGAGCAGCGAAGCGACGCGGGAGGCCCTGCAACACCGCAATCGTCGTCGTCTTCAACCTCCAGCGAACGAGATCGCCGGCGACCCCTCGCTCACTCTGGGCCTTCCCCGAGCCCGCTGGCCTGCTCTGTGTGATCCCCGTGAGCACCCCGTCGCAACCCCTCTCTCCTCCTCTTTGTTTTCGCGCCGTAGTCGCCGTTTCAATGAGCCCGAGATGCTCCTGCCACCGGCCATGGCGTCGCCGCGTTCACAGCTACTGCCAACCGCTTCTGAGCACGTCGCCATGCTTAGTGCGTCCCCAGCAACCGAATGGGCCAAATCGCAACCCCCCTAACGCCCTGCAGTGCCAAACCGCATGAATCGAGCTACGGCCGCTGCCGCGAGCCCTTCTCCGGCGATCTCCGCCGTCCCCGCGACCTCCCCTATGCCCAGGTGGATGCGGTCGAGCGCGGGCTGCCAATTGGTAGTCCCTGCGCGCTCTACCGCCGCCTATAGCGCGTTCCAGTGAAACACCGCCGCGCAGTTCGGTCTCCGCCAGCCAACTCCGGCGGGTGCTGACGTGGCTTATAAATTAGTGCTTAACCCCCCCTTCTAATTACCCCCCCCCCCCCTGAGACTGACCAGTGGGCCCCAGGGCTTAGTCAAAGCTAATCAGCCCAGGTTTGACTCGGGGTTAACCCCAGTGTCACTAACGTGTGGCCCCCACTCATCAGGTTTGACCTGGTCAGCCCTGCTGACGCCTCTGTAATGTCACGCTAACGCAGTAATTGATTTTCTGGATTCTTAATAATTCAGAGAATTTCAGGAAATATTTAAAACTTCTAAAGTTCATAGAAATTAAACCGTAGCTCAGAATGAAATAATTTATATATGAAAAATCATCAGAAAAATCCAAGGAATCCATTTATGCCAGTTTCATGCATGAAAAACCAACTTATACTTCCTGTATAAGTGAAAACGTAATAATGGCATGTTATATACTTAATTTGGGGTTTGCATATGAACACTTGGTTCATATGAACTTCAACCAAATTGATGCTAGATGCATTATGGCAACTCATAGCATCTTTGAAATGTCATCTTCATGCATCATATTGTTGCATATGGTTGTTTATTGTTTGCCGGCACCGTCCCTTCTCGATAGGTTGTACTCCGGAAGGTGTCTCGAGTACCTGTCTGAGGAGAAGTGCTTCTTCATGGATCTATCAGGCAAGCAATCCCCCATGAGCATTTCGATAAATCCCACTCTCTCGCTCCAGCTCCTTATACTGCATTAGGACAACAACGATTCAAACTGCTACTTTCTGTTGCGGTAGTTGAACCCATTCCTCTACATGACCTGTCATTGCCATAATAAATAGTTGAAACCCACTAGCATGAGTAGGAGTTGCTTGAGCCTTGATGTGCATACTCATCCATGCTTGATTTCTTTATGCCAGCTATGCTTAGAGTTGTGTCATGTCTGATTCATCGGGAATGAATTAGAGTGGTGAACATGTCCTACGGATAAAGGCTAAGTGTGTGAACACGTTTTGATAAAGGTAGTGATGAGAGGCCATGTAGGAGTACATGGTGGGTTGTCTCATTAGAACCGTCCCTAAGCACTGAGTTATGTGTATGTTATCCAAGTCCAGTTACTACCAAACATTGGGTTCCGGTTATCCGGCCCCTCTCGGCTTATTAATCCACTTGATCTCTGTCCAGGAGTTGCAAATAGTTTATGGTGTTTGTAGGTAGTGCTACTTGTCTACCAGGTGGTGTCCGACGGGACGGGCTTGGGATAGACTAGGCACTGTGGCACGGTGTACCAAGTGGCACCCGGATGGTGGGCTTGGGAACCCATGCACACATCGTTTGGGGCCGTGAGCGACACCTCGGCCGGATCTCCTTGCGGATGGAACCCGAATAGGCGATAAACCTGGACGAGAGACTTGTGTGGTTAGTCAGGCCGTGGCCGACACCCTCGCCCGGCTTCCGCTTGAAGGTTGCGGAGGCACATGACGTGTACAGGGCTATAAGTGGTGAGAGCGTGTGTGAAGAAGTACACCCCTGCAGGGTCAACATTATCTATTCAGATAGCCGTTTTCCTCGGATATGGAAACTTGGAGGACTTAAGTAGTACATAGACAACTTGAAGAGGATACTCTCAAAATACGCAAGATAAGCATGAGTGCTATGGAGGGCCTTCTCGTAGGGAGACGGGAATGGATCCATAGTGGAGTATTGATATGGTGAATATGTGCACTCGTGTGGATCTTCTCACCTCAAAGAAGTTTCTAATACTCGGAGTATAGGTTAGCCACTGAGTCAAAGCTGGCTTGCTGCTGTTAAAACTCCACCACCCACTTTATTGATAATGTTGCATATGTAGATAGTTCTGATGTAAGACTTGCTAAGTACCTTTGTACTCATGTTTGCTTATTTATGTTTTGCAGTTGGTTACACTAGTGACTTCGAGGAGTAGCTTGTATCCCAGCTACGATCTTGTACCCTTGGGAGGGTCGTGTTTAGTCAGACTTCTTAGTCTTTTCCATTTGTAGTTGTCTGTGCTCAGACATGTAATGCTTCCGTTGCTTGTATGCTCTGAATGATGGGTCATGAGACCCCTGTTTGTATTGAATGCTATGTGGCTGTTCTGGGCCTTTATCTATATGAGTTTGAGTTATGTTGTGATGCCATGTTGTATAGCACATACTTGCATGTTATGCGTATGTGTAACGTGTATTGCTATGTGTGGTTGTTTACCTCTGGTAGCCTCTGTTATGGGGAAATGTAGTCTTGTGCTTACATGAGCCATAGTAGTCCGCTACATACCGGTTCACCAGAGTCCTGCTAGCCCAGCACTACTACTCCGGAACACTTGACTGGCCGGCATGTGATTCACTTCATTCCTGTGTCTGTCCCTTCGGGGAAATGTCACGCGATGACAGCCGGAGTCCTGCCTAGCCTGCTATAGCCCGGGTTCCCGGAGTCCTGTTAGCCCAGTGCTACAGCCCGGATTCATACGTTATTGACCGACATGCTCGAGGTTGATTCATGTATGCCTGTCCCTGTAAGTTAGTGCTACTTTGGGTTCACGACTAGTCATGTCGGACCAGGTTCTCTGTCATATGGATGCTAGTGACACTATCATATACGTGAGCCAAAAGGCGCAAACGGTCCCGGGCCAAGTAAGGTGGCACCTATGGGAATACCGTGCGTGAGGCCGCAAAGTGATATGAAGTGTTACATGCTAGATCGGTGTGACTTAGGATCAGGGTCCCGACAGCGTTGGTATCAGAGCCTGACTGACTGTAGGATTACCAAGCCGAACTGGTCAAAGTTGGTCTAGAAATGCTTTAGTTATATAAGGGAATTGATTGTGGAAGGGAATGTAAGGCTCTTTTTATTCCTTGACCCCATGTCATTCTTTCTGAGTCAGTCTCTTCCTTTCTACGAGGGTTAAGGCCTAGGCTTCTCCTCTATCTCTCAGGATGACGTGTTACTAAACCGTAAAGTCTTAGGATTGTTGGGTTGTGTCTCCGTACAATACTACTACTTCCGTGTGTCCTTAGTTTGACCCAGAACCTTGATATTATGATGCTGATTGATTATGCTATTCCTTTGATGAAAGTCTCAAAAATCCTTTTGAGCATTTACAGCCGTTATGCTGCCGAAATTGTCCCAGGATTTCAAGAGTTTCCAATGCTTTTGCATTACCTTCCGCATCCTTATGTCGATGCTAATTCCATCCTTGTTTCCTTGGTTTCTGTGCCATGATGTCATCTGCTAACCGAGGTTCAGTTGCTCATAGCAAGAACTACGGAGATGGTAGGGATGAGGATCCTCCTGACCAGCCTTTGATGGTAGAGTTCTTGTTAGCATCCGAGAGGAACAAGCGTGAGACTAACCGCTTGCTGGCACAGATTGAGCAGAACACCGCACATCAGTGTAAGAAGTTGGTTTCCATCACCGACTTCATTGGTCTGAAACCACCCACCTTCCATCACTCCATTGAGCCACTCGATGCAGATGACTGGCTCCGAAGCATCACTCACAAGTTGCATTATGCGAACGTAGCTGAAGGTGACAAGGTCACCTATGCTACCTATCACATGGAAGGTCCTTCTAGTATTTGGTGGCAGAGCTATGAGGCTATGCTACCAGCTGGTCAGATTCCTACCTGGAAGGATTTCACCAAGGCCTTTCGGGAGCACCACATTCCTTAGGCTCTCATTGACCGCAAGAGGGAAGAGTTCTGTAGTTTTACCCAGGGTAAGCTGCCTGTTGATGCTTACAATAGAGAGTTTGGAAACCTCGCCCTCTATGCTACAGAAGAAGTGTCCACGGAAGCTAAGAAGCAGGCTAGGTTCCGGAAGGGTCTCAACCCTAAGTTGCGTCGTGATATCCACCTGCATCATTGTGATACTTTCTAGGCTCTTGTGAACAAGGCCATTAATGCAGAGACAGCTCAGCTCACTTACGAGGAGTCTCATAAGCACAACCGTGATCTGGGTTCTTCCTCCTGCTCTGGCTCTCAGAAGCGACAGATTTGGATTCCGAACTCAGCTCTTCCACCTGGATATTCAATGAGGCCATCCGATGTGGCGCCTCACCCAGCTCAGCAACATGCTCCACCTAGGCCTATTAGTGGACCACTTGCCAATGTAGGTCCACGTCCTACCTCAGGAACTTGCTTCACCTGCGGAGAACCAGGACACTATGCACATGACTGCCCTCAGTCCAGTTATACTCCACCCAAGTCTGAGAGGTCTGTTGGCCATGAAAAGCCATCAGTCAAGATTATCAGTACCAAGCTAGCCTCCATTGAACGAGCATGTGTGCACCATGTCTCAGCTTCAGAAGCTCAAGATGATCCCGACGTTGTATTGGGTACGCTTCTTGTCAATTGTCACCCAGCTTTAGTTCTGTTCGATACTGGAGCATCCCACTCCTTCATATCCGAAGGTTACGCTCAGTTGCACGACATGTCATTTCGTCATATGCCGACTCCACTAATAATCCAGACTCCTGGTTCCAAATGGCAAACCTCCAAGGTAAGCCATGGTAATCAAATCCTTATTGACAGACTGGTATTCCTTGCTTCTTTAATATCTCTCAAGTCTTCAGACATTAACATCATCTTGGGTATGGACTGGATGACAGCTCATCATGCCAAGATCGATTGTTACACTAGATCTATTCAACTTACACATCCATCTGGCAAAATAGTCACTGTCTCTACTAGAGTTGCAAGGAATCAACTCTATTCCCTTAATGCCAGCCCTCTTCCAGACCTTGAAGATATTCTGGTAGTCCGTGACTTCCCGGATGTTTTTCCAGAAGAACTGCCAGGTGTCCCACCTGACAGAGATGTAGAGTTTGTCATAGAACTTATCCCAGGAACTGTTGCAATCTCTAGGATACCATACAAGATGGCACCTTTGGAGTTAACCGAGCTTAAGAAACAACTTGATGAGTCCTTGCAAAAGGGTTTCATCCGTCCCAGTTCTTTTCCTTGGGCTTGTCCTGTCCTCTTCATCAAGAAGAAGGATGGTACGGATCGGATGGTTGTAGATTATCGTCCCGTTAATTTGGTCGCGATAAAGAACAAGTATCCGCTCCCCAGGATCAATGACCTGTATGATCAGCTCGCTGGATCCTCAGTCTTTTCCAAGATGGATTTGAGGTTAGGCTACCACCAAATCAAAATCAGAAACGGGGACATCCCCAAAACGGCCTTTGTCACTCGTTATGGTCAATACGAGTACACCGTGATGTCTTTCAGCCTAACCAATGCTCCAGCTACTTTCTCCCTCTTCATGAACTCGATCTTTATGGAGTACTTAGATAAGTTCGTCGTGGTTTATCTCGATGATATTATTATTTACTCGAAGAACGAGGAAGAGCATGCCGAACATCTTAGGCTTGTGTTAGAAAAACTCAAAGAGCACCGCCTTTATGCCAAGTTCTCCAAGTGTGAATTTTGGTTGCCAGAAGTGACCTATCTAGGCCACGTGATATCTGGTAAGGGCATTGTTGTCAATCCCGAGAGAGTTAATGCCGTTCTCGATTGGACTCCACCCGAAACGGTCAAACAAGTTAGGAGTTTCCTTGGTCTAGCCAGCTGTTGTTGCCGCTTCGTTGAAAACTTCTCCAAAGTGGCTAAACCCCTCACGGAGCTTCTCAAGAAAGATAAAAGGTTTGAGTGGACCCCACAGTGTGAGGACAGTTTTCAGGAACTGAAAAGACGCCTGACTTCTGCGCCCATACTCGTGCCACCGGATTTCACTAAAGACTTTGTTATCTATTGCGATCCTTCGCGTCAAGGACTAGGTTGCATTCTTATGCAGGATCGTCATGTGATTGCCTATGCATCTTGACAGTTGCATCCACATGAGGACAATTATCCTACACATGATCTAGAGCTTGCAGCTGTAGTCTATACACTTAAGACTTGGCGACATTACCTTCTTGGTAACCATTGCGAAATCTACACTGACCATCAGAGTCTCAAGTAGATCTTCAGCCAACCCGATCTGAATCTCAGATAGAGATGTTGGTTGGAGTTGATCTCGGATTACGACTTAGGAATCACCTACACCCCAGGCAAAGCCAATGTCATGGCTGATGCTTTAAGTCGTAAATCCTATTGCAACAATCTCATGTTGCAACAATGTCAACCACCCCTCCATGAGGAATTCTGTAAGCTTAACCTTCACATAGCTCCTCGCAGTTCCCTTTCTACCTTGGTGGCGAAACCTACCCTTACGGATCAGATCATAGAGGCTCAGAGGCATGATACGGGAATTTTCCGAATCAAGAAGAATATTTCCAAGGGAGTTGTTGGTTGTTTCTCCATGCATGAACGAGGTGTTGTTTACTTTGGAAACCGTTTGGTGGTTCCCAAATGTCAACATATGCAGCAACTAATGCTTAAGGAGGCCCATGAATCCCCTCTCACGATTCATCCCGGTAGTACAAAGATGTATCAGGACCTACGCCAGAGGTTCTGGTGGACTAGGATGAAGAGAGAAAACGCTCAGTATATTGCCAACTATGACGTTTGTCGTCGCGTTAAGGCAGAGCATCAGAGACCTGCTGCCACCCTTCAACCTTTAGCTATTCCCGAGTGGAAATGGGACAAAGTTGGTATGGACTTCATCACCGGCTCTCCCAGGACCAAGAAAGGAAATAGTGCTATCTTCGTAGTCATTGACCATCTTTCCAAAGTGGCTCACTTCCTACCTGTTCGAGAGAGTATCACTGCTAGTCAGCTCGCTGACTTATATATCTCCCGAATAGTGTCACTCCATGGTGTTCCACTACAGATCAATTCAGACCATGGCAGTCTTTTCACCTCTCATTTCTGGGAAAGTTTCCAGAATGCCATGAGAACCCATCTTTCTTTCAGTACCGCTTTCCACCCTCAGTCATGTGGTCAGGTGGAAAGGGCCAACCAAATTCTCGAAGACATGCTTAGAGCTTGCGTTATCTCATTCGGTATGGATTGGGAGAAATGTCTTCCTTTCGCCGAGTTTGGTTATAACAATGGCTATCAATCCAGTCTTAAGAAAGCACCCTTTGAGATTCTGTATGGACGAAGATGTCGAACACCTTTGAACTGGTCCGAAACCGGTGAAAGACAATTCTTTGGACCGGATATGATCCAGGAGGCAGAAGAGCAAGTTCGCATCATTCGTGAGAATTTGAAAACAGCCCAATCTCGTCAAAAGAGCCAGTATGACCGCCGTCATGATGAAGTGGCTTATGAAGTTGGCGACAAGGCTTACCTTCGGGTTACTCCTTTGAAGGGTACCCATCATTTCGGTATCAAGGGAAAGTTGGCTCCTCGTTACATTGGTCCTTTTCGCATTCTCTCTAAACGAGGAGAGGTTGCCTACCAGTAGGAACTACTCCCACATCTTTCTCGAGTTCATGATGTCTTCCATGTCTCTCAACTCAGGCGTTGCTTCTCGGATCCCATCCGCGGAGTGGACCACGAAACGCTTGATCTCCAAGATAACCTCACTTATCAAGAGTACCCCGTTCGCATTCTGGATCAAGCAGAGCGTGTCACTCGATGTCATAACATCAAGTTTCTCAAGGTTCAGTGGTCTCATCATTCCGAGAGAGAAGCTACCTGGGAGCGAGAAGATTGTCTTCGACTTGAGTACCCCGCTTTCTTTCCGCCAACTCCTGAATCTCGGGAAGAGATTTTTTCAAGTGGGGGCGAGTTGTCACATTCCTAGTTCTGGTATGACCTAGGCTTGCTTTGTGCATCATGTTTAATCTTTCAAATAAATTTGAAATGGGGAAAGTTGCAAACCCTAGCACCAAAGTTTTTTCCAATAGGTTCAACTTTAAAATGGATTTTCAATGAACCCAAAATGCCCTTCAAAAATGTTCATGCTCTTTGGATAATGTTAGGAACAACAACCAGAGGTGATGCACATTTTTGCTACACATTTTGGATTTTAGAATCAATGCATAAATATTTGATTTGGAGCTGTTTAAATTATATAAATAATGGCTCCAAAAATGTTGGGAATTGGTGAGGGCATCTGGAATATTATATCTAGATGCCACAAATATTTTCAGCATTTATGGAAATGTTTTAACATTTCTTTTAGATACAAAACAGAAGACATAAAAGAAAAACAGAAAGAAATAAGAAAACCCTTACCTGTCGCCCAGCCTATGGCCCGGCCCAACTGGCCGTTGCCAGTCGTCTTCCTCGCCAGGAGGCAGCGGCGAAAGGGAGCACGGTGAGCGTGCATGCCCGCCAGGCAGGTGCTTGCTGCCTCCTCTCCCTCTTCGATGCTGTCCACCCCAGAGAGCTCCACCGAGCCCCCCTGGCCTCTCTCCATTCTTCCCCGAGCTCCTCCCCATCCTCTGTCTCGCTCTCCCCCTCTGTCCCAAGCGCATCGGAGAGCACCGCCGTGCGCCACCGCGGCCGCCGCCATCGCCTCGCCTCCCTAACGTGTCTGCGAGCACCACCATCGTCGACTACGTCATCCCCGAGCAGCGAAGCGACGCGGGAGGCCCTGCAATGCCGCAATCGTCGTCGTCTTCAACCTCCAGCGAACGAGATCGCCAGCGACCCCTTGCTCGCTCCGGGCCTTCCCCGAGCCCGCTGGCCTGCTCTGCATGATCCCCGTGAGCACCCCGTCGCAACCCCTCTCTCCTCCTCTTCGTTTTCGCGCCGTAGTCACCATTTCGACGAGCCCGAGATGCTCCTGCCGCCGGCCATGGCGCCGCCACGTTCACAGCTGCTGCCAACCGCTTCTGAGCACGTCGCCATGCTCACTGCGTCCCCAGCAACCAAATGGGCCAAACTGCAGCCCCCTAGCACCCGGTAGTGCCTAACCACATCGACGACCTCCAGCCGCCACCACGAGCCCTGCTCCGGCGAGCTCCGCCGTCCGCGCGACCTCCCCTATGCCCAAGTGGATGCGGTCGAGCGCGGGCTGCCGATGGGTAGTCCCCGCACGCTCTTCCGCCGCCTGTAGCGCGTTCCAGCGAAGCACCGCCGCGCGGTTTGGTCGCCGCCGGCCAACTCCGGCGGGCGCTGACGTGGCGGCTTAATTAGTACTTAACCCCCCTTCTAATTACCCCCCTGAGACTAACCAGTGGACCCCAGGGCTTAGTCAAAGCTAATCAGCCCAGGTTTGACTCGGGGTTAACCCCAGTGTCACTGATGTGTGGCCCCCGCATGTTAAGTTTGACCTGGTCAGCCCTGCTGACGCCTCTGTGACGTCACGCTGATGCAGTAATTGATTTTCTGGATTTTAAATAATTCAGAGAATTTCAGAAAATATTTAAAACTTCTAAAATTCCTAGAAATTAAACCGTAGCTCAGAATGAAATAATTTATATATGAGAAATCATCAGAAAAATGCAAGGAATCCATTTATGCCAGTTTCATGCATGAAAAACCAACTTATACTTGCTGTATAAGTGAAAACGTAATAATGGCATGTTATATACTTAATTTGGGGTTTGCATATGAACCCTTGGTTCAAATGGACTTCAACCAAATTGATGCTAGATGCATTAGGGAAAATCATAGCATCTTTGAAATGTCATCTTCATGCATCATATTGTTGCATATGGTTGTTTATTGATTGCCAGCACCGTCCCTTCTCGATAGGTTCTACTCCGGAAATTGTCCCGAGTTTGTCTGAGGAGCAGTGCTTCTTCGTGGATCTATCTGGCAAGCAACCCCCCTTGAGCATTTCGAGAAATCCCACTCTCTCGCTCTTGCTCCTTATACTGCATTAGGACAACAATGATTCAAACTGCTACTTTCTGCTACGGTAGTTGAACCCATTCCTCTGCATGACCTGTCATTGCCACAGTAAATAGTCGAAACCCACTAGCACGAGTAGGAGTTGCTTGAGCCTTGATGTGCCTACTCATCCGTGCTTGATTTCTTTATGCCAGCTATGCTTAGAGTTGTGTCAGGTATGATTCATCGGGAATGAATCGGAGTGGTGAACATGTCCTACCGATAAAGGCTAAGTGTGTGAACATGTTTTGATAAAGGTAGCAATGAGAGGCCATGTAGGAGTACATGGTGGGTTGTCCCATTGGAACCGTCCCTAAGCACTGAGTACTATGTATGTTATCCAGGTCCAGTTACTACCACACATTGGGCTCCGGTTATCCGGCCCCTCTCGGCTTATTAATCCACTTGATCTCTGTCTAGGAGTTGCAACTAGTTTCTGGCGTTTGTAGGTAGTGCTACTTGTCTACTAGGTGGTGTCCGACGGGACGGGTTTGGGACAGACTAGGCACCGTCGCACGGTGTACCAAGTGGCACCCGGATGGTGGGCTTGGGAACCCTGCACACATCGTTTGGGGCCGTGAGCGACACCCCGGCCGGATCTCCTTGCGGATGGAACCCGAATAGGCGATAAACCTGAACGAGAGACTTGTGTGGTTTGTCAGGTCGTGGCCGACACCCTCGCCTGGCTTCCGCTTGAAGGTTGCCGAGGTACATGACGTGTACAGGGCTATAAGTGGCGAGAGCGTCTGTGAAGAAGTACACCCCTGCAGGGTCAACATTATCTATTCGGATAGCCGTTTTCCTCGGATATGGAGACTTGGAGGACTTATGTAGTACATAGACAACTTGAAGTGGATACTCTAAAAATATGCAAGATAAGCGTGAGTGCTATGGATGGCCTTCTCGTAGGGAGACGGGAATAGATCCATAGTGGAGTTTTGATATGGTGAATATGTGGACTCGTGTGCGTCTTCTCACCTCAAAGAAGTTTCTGATACTCGTAGTATAGGTTAGCCACTGAGTCAAAGCTGGCTTGCTGCTATTAAAACTCCACCACCCCCTTTGTTGATAATGTTGCATATGTAGATAGTTCTTATGTAAGACTTGCTGAGTACCTTTGTACTCACGTTTGCTTATTTATGTTTTGCAGTTGGTTACACTAGTGACTTCGACGAGTAGCTTGTATCCCAGCTACGATCTTGTACCCTTGGGAGGGTCGTGTTTAGTTAGACTTCTTAGTCTTTTCCTTTTGTAGTTGTTTGTACTCAGACATGTAATGCTTCTGTTGCTTGTATGCTTTGAATGATGGGTCATGAGACCCCTGTTTGTATTGAATGCTATGTGGCTCTTCTGGGCCTTTATCTATATGAGTTTGACTTATGTTGTGATGCCATGTTGTACAGCACATACTTGCATGTTATGCATACGTGTAACGTGTATTGCTATGTGTGGGATCCGACAACCTAGTTGTTTACCTCTGGTAGCCTCTCTTATGGGGAAATGTAGTCCTGTGCTTCCATGAGCCATAGTAGTCCGCTACAGCCCGGTTCACTGGAGTCCTGCTAGCCCAGCACTACTGCTCCGGAACACTTGACTGGCCGGCATGTGATTCACTTCGTTTGTGTGTCTGTCCCTTCGGGGAAATGTCACATGAGGACAGCCGGAGTCCTGCCTAGCCTGCTACAGCCTGGGTTCCCGGAGTCCTGTTAGCCCAGTGCTACAGCCGGATTCATACGCTGTTGACCGACATGCTCGAGGTTGATTCATGTATGCCTGTCCCTGTAAGTTAGTGCTACTTTGGGTTCACGACTAGTCATGTCGGCACGGGTTCTCTGTTCAATGGATGCTAGCGACACTATCATATACGTGAGCCAAAAGGCGCAAATGGTCCCGGGCCAAGTAAGGTGGCACCTATGGGAATACCGTGCGTGAGGCTGCAAAGTGATATGAAGTGTTACATGCTAGATCGGTGTGACTTAGGATTGGGGTCCCGACATTATTACAAAGGGCACTGTTTAGCCCGGTTTACATCACAAAGACCGAATACCTTAGGCACTCTTCGGCATCGCGAGTTTAGCCTGATATGCATCAGCTCCGAATCATGTCTTTGGTCAAATGTTGGGTTTGCCCGGCTCCTGTGTTTTGCTGCCTTACGTTCCGCTCTATCGGCTAAGGCGGCACCAGGAGAACTACTACGATTGTGCCTTGGTTCATCCGGACGAGCACCTTAGTAGAGAAAGCCGAAAACTGACTATCATGATATAGCGTGAGACTGGTCAACCACTCGATGACCTAGCGGAATCTTCGGGATTCCTCCACCTTAACGAAGGGGTGTTTCCCGGCCAGGCATGTACGCACCCCAAATTCGGATGAGCGCGGAGCCACCAGGGGCTATATAGTAGCCCCACTGTTAAACTCCTCTGGCTAAGTGAAAGTGTTAAAGCATTATAGTCTGGTTGCCTAGTTCGCTGTGCTATCACCTCCTTAATGGACCAAGACGTTGGATCAAGTGTGAACATGCATCTTCTGTGAGCACACCCGCATTGTATGCGTGGGGGCTGAAGCCGACGACTGCCATCTTTCAGGTTATATACATATATACATAAACGGCCGCACAGGAGGCATCATAGTACTTTTGGGAAAAAGTATAAAAACAGCCTTGATAAACTCAATAAAACATTGTTTTTCAATGGGAATACATGTCATTGTTTTTCAATGAAACTGCGCTTCTATCGAACGAGCACCCTTAAGAACTTCTCGAAAGTAGTGCTCGGCAGGTACTCGGCGGTGGCCTCCATCTCCGCCCAGTATGTCTTCACACGGGCAAGGGCCATCTGCGCACCCTCTACGCACGCCGACCTCTTCATCGCGTTGATGTGCGGCACCGCACCAAGGAACTCCTGCACCAAACTAAAATAACTGTTCGGCTTTGGCCTTTCCAGCCACAGATGATCCACAACAGACCTCATGGCGAGTCCGGACAATCTATTCAGCTCGGCCCATTTGGCCAACCGATCAGTCAATGGAAGTGGATGCTCTGGAACGTTAATTTGTGACCAGAACAGCTTTTCCACTTCGCGATCTTTTTGATCTTAGAAGTATTCGGCCGCATCGGCAGCACTCGCCGCTAAGTCCAGATATGCGTCCGCAGAACTCCACAACCGGTCCAAAGGGGCGTACCGAGGATCTCCAAACTTCATCCGCAACATAAGGGCTTCCCAGCCGCGACATCCCTGGCTTGACGCAACTCCTCCATGATCGCTCTCATTGCAGAGCGGTGTCTTTGGTCTCCATCGTGGCCTTCTCCAGGTCTGTCCTCTTCCGTCGATCTTCCTTTTCAAGAAGCTCGTAATGATCAGCGGCGTTCTTCAATTTCATAGCCATCCTGGCTATTTCCTCCTTGCTTTGGAAGTGAGCAGCTTGTTCGGCTTTTAGCTCCTCGATTGCCTTTAGGGCAGCCGAATCGCTTTTCTTGGCTTGTTCTTTGGCTCGGGCAAGTTCCGCCCGAAGGTTCTCCACGGCCGTAGCTCCATCTGCATTCACACACATGTTATAGATATCGGCATCATGCTCCTCTTCCCATGTGTTACCGGAGGAATCACATACCCTGTGCCTCGTCAAGCCGGTTGTTGACAAGTACGATGTCGACGTCTGCCACATCAGGCTGCCACTTTAGCTCGACAAACTCATCAGTCCGGCTGGCCACCGGACCCTCTGCCACCTGCATATTAAGGCGGCACGATTATTCCTGGGACTATGATTCTCTGTGCGATGTCATCTTGGGCAGCACCCAGAGTCTCAGGGGCTACTATCTACACAGGGCATATCTAAAAATGTGCGGTACTGTAAAAAATGTACATCATTTCACGTACCTCAAAACCCGTCAGTCGACTCATAAAGGCTTCATGCAACCCGCTTTCGGCGGACGAAATCCTTTCAATCACCGTACCCATCAACGTGCGGTGCTCTTTAGAGATAGCTGCTTGCTCTAGCAGATCCCTCAGTCAGTCTGACCGCACACCAGAAGGTGTCGGACTCTTTTGATTGCTCCATTCAAGAGTCAGATACTAAGGACTTCGGGTGGCCATAGGATTACCTTCTGGCCTTGCCAGATCAGGAGAAACCCTCCGCGATGACACCTCGGGGTCGCCTGCCTCGTGAGGCGGTGTGGCAGGGGGAGGCGTTTCGCTCTCCATCATCTCTCTCGAAGATCACCTGAAGACGAGCTCTGCTAAGAAGGCTAAGACCCGAACTGCAATATAAATGCTTCGATTGTTTTCCTTAGAAGTAAGGCAAGATATTTTCATTATTAAGTACCCTTTTACTTACAGCTTGGTGGAGGGCTGATCCCCTTGAGGGCATAGTGCCGCTAGGGTATCCCCCAGGGCATGACCCTCCGGTGGAGATTTCTTCCCGCGTTTGGAGACCGTTGTCTCTGGATCTCAGAGGTGTTTCTCTTCCTCCCCTGGGGAGAGGAAGTTTCAGTTCATCCTCCCCAGCTAACTTCCTTCGTGGAGGCGCTAGCCTCCTTGTTCCCCCCTTGATCTTCTCTTGAGGGCGCTTCATAAAGCGCGATCTCCAGCATCCTGGTTAGCACGGGATTTGGTGAGGTCTTAGGGAGGGGGCCCGGACACCTGATCAACTTTGCCTTTGCTATCCAATCCTGGTCAAAGAGCAGCTTTTTTAGGGCAACGTTGTGATAAATAAACAGGCAGCGTGTTCAGATGCGGGGCTACTTGGGTATCCGGGCGATTGCAGCTCAGACCTGCATCCACAGTGATGTCCGGACACATTATTTGTGGTCCGAAGAACAATTTGTACATCTCTTCGTGCGTCATGCCGAGGAAAGGTTTATTAGCTCGCGGTCCTTCCGGGTTAAATTCCCACATGCGAAGGGGCCGGCGTTTGCAAGGCTGGACTTGATGAACTAGCATAACTTGCACTACCATAACTAGAATGAAATATCTCTCAAAGAGATCTCAGATACGGCTTTGCAGTATTGGCACATCCTTGGCTGGACCCCAGCTCAGCCCCCTACTGATCCATGACATCAGTTGTGGTGGGGGGCCTAAGCGAAAGGTGGGGGAAGCTACCCACTTGGCACTTCAGGGAGCTGCGATGTAGAACCACTCCCGCTGCCACAATCCGCACACCTTTGGGAAGCAACCCTCAGGCCATGGAGCGTCAGCGATTTTGCTTATTAAATCGCCTTTGCATGTTGCGTGCTGCCCCTCGATCATCTTCGGCTTCACATCGAAGGTCTTGAGCCACATGCCGAAGTGAGGGGTAATGCGGAGGTAGGCCTCACATACGACAATAAAAGTCAAGATGTGAAGAAGGGAATCCGGGGCCAGATCGTGAAAATCTAGCCCATAATAGAACATAAGACCCCTAACAAAGGGATCCAGAGCGAGGGCTCGTACTTGAAGGAAGTGGGAGACGAACACGACGCTCTCGTTTGGTTCGGGAGTAGGGACGACTTGCCCTCGGGCAGGCAGCCGATGCAAAATTTCGGCGGTCAGTTATTTGGCCTCTCTCAACTTCTTGATGTCCTCCTCCGTGACGGAGGAAGGCATCCACCGACCTTGAAGGTTGGGTCCAGACATAGTTGAAGGTCCGAAGTGCCTAAAGCAGAGCTTTGGGTGTTGGAACTCGAGGCGGGAGGTGTATTTGATTAAGATTGAGAGGAAAAAGCCTTGTCCCCTTTATAAAGAGGGTGAATATCAAGCGTCCTCCTCGTGGCCGTTTGGGACTTGCCTAAGATCTAGGAGTCCTACCCATAGGCACGGTTGGGTTACCCACGACCGTATTGATGAGAATCCCGTAATAAAGGGGACACAATCTCTGCTTCGACGAGACGTGCCAAGGAAACCGCCTCACAAAACATGCTGAGATTGGTTATGAAAAACGATTCGAATAAAGACCTAGCTGTGGTGTGATGTAACACTATGAAGTATGTCAGCAGATTAGATTTATGGAAATATTATTCTCTCTACGGTGATATGTGGAACTTGTTTTGCAGAGCCGGACACGATCCTCGTGTTCAAAATCTTCTATGAAGTATTTGGAGGAGGAACCCGCCTTGCAATGTCGAATACAATCTGCGCGCCGGACTCATCATCATTGAAGCCTGGTTTAGGGGCTACCGAGGGAGTCCTGGATTAGGGGGTATCCGGACTGCCGGACTATATCCTTTGGCCGGACTGTTGGACTATGAAGATACCAGATTGAAGACTTCGTCCCGTGTCCGGATGGGACTCCCCTTGGCGTGGAAGGCAAGCTTGGCAATACGGATATGTAGATCTCCTTCCTTGTAACCAACTCTGTGTAACCCTAGCCCCCTCCGGTGTCTATATAAACCAGAGGGTTTAGTTCGTAGGACCAACAACAACAATCATACCATAGGCTACCTTCTAGGGTTTAGCCTCTTCGATCTCGTGGTAGATCAACTCTTATACTACTCATATTATCAAGAACAATCAAGCAGGACGTAGGGTATTACCTCCATCAAGAGGGCCCGAACCTGGGTAAACATCGTGTCCCCCGCCTGCTGTTACCATCCGCCTAGACGCACAGTTCGGGACCCCCTACCCGAGATCCGCCGGTTTTGACACCGACACTCTGCCTTTCGACTATTTTTTCACGAGGCATCCTCATCCGAGCCCACAAGTTGGTGCACCTCTCCTAATCCGTGCCCATCGGGTATCGCGATACGAAGCGCTGGGTCGAGGCTCGAGTGAACGATAACCCTCCTAGCGAGGGTTCTAACGAGGTTTTTGTAGTTCCCTAGCACCCGCCAAGTCAAGGAAGGCCTTCACAGGCACTAGGAAACAAGTCCCTCTTGAAGAGGAGGCTACCCCACACGTGCCAAGCTAAGTTACCTCTACATAAAATAACGACACAACATAGAAACAACAAACATAGCATAATGATTGAGATCATAGTTCGATACACACCCCTCCGGGGCCTATTCTTGTTTCTTTTTGATGCAGGAAGGAAAGGAAGAACAAAATAAAAGCAGCGCCTGCCCCTACAGCGGTCCATAGGGGCAGCCTCCTGGCGTCGTCCTGGGCTCAGCCGGACCCCTCCTCGCGCTTCACGGAGGCGTGGCGATGAGACGACCCGCTACCACCTTCGAAGCGGGCACAACGGCGTGGCGGCTGGTCGTAACCACCATTGTTGGAGCTGTCGTCGGGGGAAGAGCCGCCATAGCTGGATGAGACGTGATCGGCACCAATGGCGGGGACTTGTCAAGTCAGGCAGTTGCCGAGGCAGCGTGGGGAAGCGGAGACGCCCATGTCCAATCAATAGCAACGCGTCGACCAAGGTCGCAGGCTATTGGTGCCCATGGCACTTCACACTTGACCTTTGCCTTCCCCTCGAAGCCAAGCCCGAGCGCGCCTTGGGCTCGGGGGCTACTATCGGCGTTCTGGGAACGGGGGTCCCAGACTTGCCTTCCTGCGGCCCATGGCGTGGCTATGCGAGCGGGCCCGTGCGGCCCATCGTTACTAACAAGCACCCAAGACCCTCGCGAGGGGCCAAGCCTTGCGAGGCAGATGACACAAGACCTCCTCGGGAGCGCCCTCATAGGGCTGGCTCATGAGGGGCGTAGAGTTCAAGGCAAGGCAAACCTCGTGCGGTTTGAATGACGTGAGCCATGACGATCAGGATCAGGCAGGCGCCAGGCGGGCGCCAACACACATAGTTTCCTTGTTTCCTCTTTGGTGCTAAGCAAGCAAGCACAGGCGTGGAGTACCGAGGCGTCAAGCAAAGGTTTCCATATTAGCGCAACGAGACCAAGACCAGCAGGATGGCAAGACGGAGGTCACCATGGAGCCCAAGGCGGCGTCACCACTAGAGCCTATTGCAGGCGAACACTGCTTTTGTCAGGATAAGCTGTACTAGCTGTCCCCTTTCAAATTGGCCGGTGTTGGCTCCCCTCCCGCTCAATATTTGGGGAGAGGACCAGGGTCTCCATAAATAGGATTAGCCACCACAATAGGAGGGTCAGGGACTCATTCAGTTCATCCTCACACCCACCAAGGACAAGAACACCTCGCCCCAGGAGGCTGTTCTTCCCCTTGTACTGTTCACCCTTAGCCCAAGATGTGATCCACCACACCACACTAGAGTAGGGTATTACACCACAATGGTGGCCCGAAAAAATATAAATCTTGTGTCCTTTGTGTTGTGAGTTCGTCGAGTTGGACCTTGAGATCTTAGCGAAGATAGGACATGGATCAGTAGGGGGAGATCTTCGCGCGCACCCCAGTGTTCGAACCCTGAGGGTTTTGCCGGAACCCTAGATCCGACACATTGCACACCAGATAGCTTCTTATTTTCCGCGTGCTCCTTCCGATAAATTATGTAAGCGTTGATGCATGCATGGTATCTAACGTGCGACAGATAAAGAGGGCACACGATCTTCTCGGCCTCATCAACACTAGTAGGACCTAGATTCCCCACGGGAAGAACATCCTTTAGGTACTTGAGATGCTCATCGAGGCTAGTGTCGGTCCATTTGTTTTTAGCCTTCGTCTTTAGGAGTTGGAGCGTGAAACTCAAGCGGGTCACCTCAAGATTGCAACCGTCATACAATGGGGTGTTCGAATCTACCACCAATTGCTCCAGCTTAGCCTCCTCTCTAGAAGCAGCTCTCTCAGTACTCGTATCCTTGCAAAGCAGTGCTTGAACATGAGGGTCCTGCGCGGTTGAACTTAGTACCGACGAACTCTACTGCGTAGAGTCCATGTTCTCTCCGCCGCCATGTCTGGCCCCTTCTCCTCCTCCATGTTCGGCCCCTTCTCCGCCTCCATGTCTGGCCTCTTCCCCGCCGCCATTATCAATCATCTCTTCGTTTGCCCCGTGTTGTCATTGCCTGCCCCGTCGGCATCCTCAACATCGCCATCCTCATCTCCAATTATCAACTGAGTATAGCCATCCATGAAACAAATCATGAGAAGGTGCGCTTCGACACGACCAATGTCATAGGGGTCGAGCCAAAATATCTATTATATACTTAAAACAAAAGTAAAAGAAGACACCACATTCTTCCACATAAGCTAAAATAATATACATCATTGATCAATAATATCTATGGCTGAGATTTAATGATATTACGTTACAAGCCTAAAGCTATGTATATTGCATGACACGTACAAATGTTTTTTATGCAACACGTACAAAGGTGAAAGTTTAAGTTGCAAAGAAAGAGATAGTTTGGATTGTCTAGAAAGAGAAGAGAACAAAAATACAACTACACGCGAACACCAAAAAAAGGGAAAGAATGACTACCGTGTTATCATGCCCTTACGTACATTATTAAAAAAATCCTACCCTACGAGGTCATACATTATGTGGTCACGTCTATATGCTTACATAAGGAAAAAAGCAAAGTCCTATTCTTGAAAAGAAAAAATAAATTCCTATCCTACTTGGACATGTACATATATATTTTTTGAACTAGGACACATACATCTAATCAACTATGTCTATACAAGAAAACAACAAGCTCGTCCTTGCAGAAGGTGTGTTCCTCCGCTTTGCCTATGCACCTCTACCGTCGCGTCTTCTACTTGATCCGGTACCCATCATCCTTCTATCCTGCCGCGCTCCTGCTATTGTTTCTCTCACACCTTCTCAGAACGTCTACAGATTCAGGTTAACAGGCAATTATTGGTACCTCTTTAATGAAAAAGAGCAGCCGGTGTGGGCTGAAGCTTCACAATCGGGAATACCATCAATTGTACATCGTTGTCTTCCCAGGCTAATCATCGGCGTGGTTGTCTCTTGGCGCAGGTCCACACAAGAGCATGCTGCTTCTTCAGTTAGAAGACCATGATATTTTTCCTAGAAGGAGGGCGTATCAAAAACCAACCATCTAGGATCTAGCCTAAGGAAGGTGAGTCTGTACATGTTGTCTTGGAAGATTGGTAGATTGATGACTTGATACTAATGTTTGATATGTTTTCCTGAAATAAAAATCCCCATACATGCATCGTGGATTGATGGTTCCAAAATCTACATATTACTATCACCATGAAGATATGCGATCACCATGCCTTATCCCAACTAATTATCGTCCATTGACACATGATAAAGTGTGAGAATTTTATATATAGATGCAAGCAATATTTTTTGCCTAAGCTGCAAGCTTCTCTGTTCTGGAGATCAAGGTCTCGAGAACCAAGTGTGCTTTTGTGGTCCATGAATAAGTGCACTAACATGACGCCTACACCGAGTGGCAGGAAAATGGTGAGATGCTGGAGGTCTTGCTGTAGGGCGCCAACATGTACCTTGGAGAGACGTTGGCTGCAAACCAGATGTTTTGACCTAGGAGGCCACTGCAAAAATGGTGGCGCCATCTAGGGTCTTGGAGGGCAAGCCTGATGGATTAGTATTTCCGATTCTTTTTCACTTATCCCCGGTCTACAAGAATTTGTAGTGTTGGCTTCCTGGTTGTTGCGATGAACAGATATTGTTTGGTGCAATTTCCAATCTGTAGTAACTAATATGTGCATCTTATATACATTCCTAGCTTTCCTTAATTGGATGAGAGTACTGAGCACAATAATTTATTTTTCTTTGTTCAGGGTTATTTCGTTCACACTTCACAGGATACGTGGTGGTAGACACAAAGAATCAGGTTGGTACATGTACATTTTCTCTAGGTTTAAGCAATAAAGCCTTTCTTTATAGAATATATTGTAGATAGTTTAGTTTTTTATACTATTATCTTATAATACTATGATTAAAAATGTAATATAGTATCTACTTTTCTTCAATGGTTTTTATTTATAGGTTTTAAATAAATACTTTCTATTCATATCGATCCTCAAAGTTAATTGTGGCAACTATGAAGAAATGATGTGTTTTTATGTGGTTGGTGTTTACATTAATATGGCCCTATTTTTTTACTGAATATACTTATTGGTTACATATTCCTATTTCCTTGCTAACATTTAAATTGGATAATTTTATCTACTTTTTGTGCTACATTTTGATTTGGTTTTGCAGTTGAGCTGGACTTAGTGTCATTCAAAACTCCAACTTACCAACATCTTGTTCTTGTCACAATTGAAATGATCAAGACATAAGTTCGGTGTTATTGTCTACTTTTCTTCATTTGAACTTCCCTAAGAGAAATAGTTTGCCAATATGTATTACACAAACTTGAAGTTCAATAGGTTAGTATAATAAGCTTAGAAGATGTAGCTTGATGCATTGTTTAACTAATTTTCTTCTAAGCATTTGGATATATTAATATATTTTCTATTTTAGTGTTCTCAATCTCCTTTGTTCTTAGTCCCATATTAAAGGTGTGGTGCCATTTTACCTTGCATGTTTAAGTTGACGTTAGTGAAATGACAGTCTCTCTCTATCATCAATCGTATTAGATAATTATTATTGTGTAAGGCAAGTGTGCTTTTTAAGTATGAAAGAATAAATATATTGAATGTGGCTTAGGAGGAAATTACATGTCATATATTTCTTTCTGAAACCAACTTATGTGCAATTCATGTCAGAATATCCTAACCATGAAAAGAAGTTATATAATCGAGAAATGTGCCCTCATTATGTTGGAATAAAATTTATATACCATATACTATTTGTTTATACATATTATCGAGTCCCTTGCTGAAAAACTATATTTTGTAATATAAAATGTTATAGAATTACATGACAATTTTTAAAGATAGAATTTGTAGCAGATGTAGAAGTCGGCCCAGATTGATTTTTCAAGGCAACCTAATTGATTAGACAAGAATACACATATGTATACAAAGGAGCCACAGAGAGATGCATCCATACTCCCTACTGGCTTGGTGCGCTAGACTAATATAACAACAAAGACCCAGTACACAACTCATTAATGTGCACATGGGAAAGAAATATTGAACATATACATGGACTTTGTCTAGCAGATGAAAGTCATCATTGCAGTGTATTCAACGATAATGATCAGTGGTCCAAAGGCAAGGCAAGACACAATGATGCATCCAATATGTGCCCACGATGCTCTCACACAAATTTATGTAATTATCATTTATATTAAAAAAACAAACAAATGGAATTTAGAAGGGCCGATATTTAGAAGGTTTGTCACAAGTAAGGTTGATAGATTGATGAGTTTTGACCGGATTAAAACATTAAAGATTCTCTAGAATCATTGATTATAGCCACATACATCTATATACAAATAAGAATATATGTTTTGGAAAGTATTTGGAGACGAAAACATTTGAAAATTAAAATATACATTCGCGACTGAACAATCAGTGAAGAATTATGCATCAACGAATAGGTCTCAACTTATCAACATGCATCAACCATTGATCAGATAAGAGTACTAGAAAAAAATCACCTAGAGAAAAATCCATATGCCTCAAGGACTCGACAATGAAAAAAAAGAAATACTGCAAAATTAGTATTCTGATACATGTAATTCTTTTACCTTAGAAAATAAAAAATAGTGCTTTCCTCAAACCATATTTCAATATGTGTTCATTAAACAAATCACCTTCAAAATGGAAGTCAATATTTATAGTTTAACTAGTTTTACTGAAGTGAACGCCAATATCTGCAATACCAAGTAAAACACTATGAAAATACATAACAAGACCGACTTATATCAATAGCCGGCATGATTTGCAGAAGTATTTAAAAACTTGGTGAACCAAAAAAAGTCGTATGACTTAGGATAAAATAAATAGGATTTAAATTTTGGGATGAATGGAGTACATGCCATAAAATAGAAGCTCAAGATTTCCTAGGCCATCACCTCCTCTCAATATTTCTTTAAGTGACCATCTTTTTGGTGTTGAATATTGAGATCACCAGAAAGTTTTGGAAATTTTTGTTAATATCCACCAATGATTTCATTGTCTTGGATGGAGAACCAACTAAAATCAATTAGTAAGAGCAACATGTGCATGCACGAAAGAAAACTAAGGTATGTCAATGCATTAAATTAAAATGGTAGGAATAATAGGGAAACCCACAACTGTGAGTGGGAAAGGATCACAAAGTTATGTATGTATCACAAAGTTATGTAGTTGATAAATTAAATCAATATTAGTTCATTCTTGGTCTAACTACACAAAACCAAACAATCGCGACACATTTCAAAATGTAGCCATCTAGCCATGCAATTGTGCGGGTCACACTACTAGTTCCTTTGCATTTTCGACACGGACATAAAACCTCTGTCCGGTTATTTTCTTTCATGTCCTGCACCGCCGACCGCAACCACCTGTCCACCATCGTTCCATTGACCATCATGAACGTTTGCACAGTAATAATAAACAAATTGATTATAAAAATGCGCGCATGCATCAAAGTCATACAAAAATTCGGCATGACCTTCCCTAAAAATAGGACAAATAGATCTAGAGTTTGCCTGGAATTCACCGAAACAGAAATAAATCGACATTTCGGCAAAACATAGGCAACTCAAAAGCACAATTTGGCGTCAACTCATGCCACACACATAATTTCCATCATATTGCCCAATTATCATATCACACACCCATACACATATTTCCATTTTGCAAATGCAGGAAATTTTAATCACCTCTATCTCGAGATCGAGCACACGGTGGAGATGATGATGTAGGGAGATCAAAAGTGCACAAAGCTCTTCTTGACCAAGATAGATCTAGTTAGGGGGAAAATAGGACACTTAACTAAATGCTACATCTACCTAGCTAGCTAATTTGGGAGGAGACAACTTCAACTAGTGGAGGGGGAAAGAAAAAGAGAAAGGAGATGTAATGGAGGTGGTGTAGTTAGCTAGGAGTAATGAAGAGAGATAAAGGTAGGTAGAAGAGGGAGAGTAATGGGGGGAGAAGTATTGAGGAAGAAGAAGAGCAAGAGAGGGAGGATGGGAGGTAGGGGAAAGTGAGGAGAGGAGATGGGGGAGGGGAGGATGGGTGGGTTGGTGGAAAAAAGTAGTGGGATCCTGTGACTCAGCAGTAGCGCGGGAGCGAAAACACGCTACTGACAAGAGCATAGCAGCAGTGTGTGTTTCTTGCATGCGCTACTGCTAAACGGGGCCAACCATGTGGATAATTTCAAAATTAGTAGAAGTGACATGAGCAAAAAGCGCGCTACTACTATTTGTGTAGTACTAGCACGCACCGTGACCCCGCGCTGCTGCTAAACTTATGTGTTGGTTGTTGTTGGTCGATTTTTGTAGCAGCGCGGTTTAGCCCTCACGCGCTACTCCTAAATTTGCATCAGTAGCGGGTTTTTATTGACCGCACTACTGCTAATTAGCTAGAGCACTTCTTTTTGTGCCGTGCTGCTGCTAATATTATGTGTATAAGGTTTTCCCTAGTAGTGTACCCTCCGTTAAGTGAACAACCACACACGTGCCAAATTATCAGAAAAGTGTGAGAGTGTCTACAAATAAATAATTTTAATTTCAATTATCTGGAAGGTGTGCGAGTATGTACAGTTTGCTCTCTCTCTCAGTAATTATGGTTTGTTGTGTTCGGCCTAAACTTGGTCAAATTTTAGAAATCTTGACTTCAGTCAAATCTAATATGCAGAGTAAATAAAAATGGAGGGGTACTACCTCCATCCGGTTTTTTATTCCACACCATGTATTTAAACAAAGTTTGACCACATATTTAGTTAAAGCTGGACAAATAAAATTACAGGGTAACTAAAGACAAAGTTGTGTGAAGCCTTAGAAATCAATACAAAACTTTTTCTCTTAGTACCAACGTCCATGCTTCTTCGAGGAAACATTTGGTTCATATCTAATTGTGTGATAAAATTGCACCACCGTAACGACTGCTCCTAGATGAACTAATGAAGGATATCATCTTTGTGGTAACAAGCAAAGAGCACTGATGGAAGACAACCCGTTCTTCATTGAACATCGATCAGCTTCACCAGCCGATGCAACCATGAGACGCAACCATGAGCATCGATAGCTCATCGTGGTGTGATACATCATCAATTTTGGCATCATGTTTGTGTCAGGCACCAATAAAGTTTGATAATCCTCACTATGTTTTCTTTCTTCTTAGTAATGAAGCTTGAGAATGGAAGAACTCAGCAACAATGTCCATCCAATTTTGTGCAGCTCCACTAAAATTGAGGAAGACATGCCCGGGTATGGAAATATGCATCCTTGTTTGCAAAAATATAAAAAATGATATTTATGTAGTGTCATTTCTTTGTTTTAGCAGTGGAACAAGCTTAACAGCAGCATCTTAATTTTCAACAAGAATTAATGAAACATACACCAAAAAATAGAAGCATCATGATTATCTTGATGGGAACTAAAGCAGGATACCCGAAAAAGAAAACCAAAGCAGGACGGAAGCATTTATCGATGCCTCTACATGGGCATTGCTTCATTTTACCAAGGATACTTTTAGATTAGCAGAAGCAATAGGAGCATATGGACAATGTTCGCACAACCACCATGTACTTCTGTCGAAAAATGTGTATACCTCCATAGATGCATGAATGATAAACCAGGACAACTTTTGGAGTGTAACATCCCAAATTTTCAATTTGGAATGTTATACATTAGGTCATCATGCATATCATATTTTATTTTTCTTTTGGTTTTGATCCTAGAAAATCCTAAGCAACTCAAGGACCCACGGAGAGAGTTGGGGATTTCGTTATTTACATATTTGAGTTTTCTCAAATTGTGTAAACAGGATCATTTGATTTTATTTATTTTATCATCAATTATTTCTATTACAAAAATATGAGAGACGGAATAAAATGACTTTCCCAAAATATAGAAATATTGAGGATTTAATAAAAAAAACAAATAAGTTTTATCTCGGAGTTTTTCGGTATTTTATTTGAATTTAGGAAAAATGCGCGTTTTTCAAATTGTAGTTTGGGCACAAATAAATGTTCACTTTATCGAGCTTGATTTTAGAAACCCGGCAAAATTTATTTCGTGATTTTTGGAGTCCGTTTAGTATTTCTTTTTATTTTTCTTCCGAGCGGAATTATTTAAAAAAACGAAACCGACTTTGGGCCGTACCCGAGCGGGACTCCGCCCGGGGGCGCCTTTATATAGCGAAGCGCCCGAGCCCCAGCCCACAGCCCCGCCACAAACCCTAGCTTAGCCGCCACCGCCGCCGGAGCGCGCGCCGCCCGAGGTTCATCGCCGCCGCCTCAATTTCCGTGCTGTTTTTTTAAAAAAAGGGGAAAATATTTTTTTTTCTTTTCTGTTCGTCGCTTCTCTTTTCGTTGGATTTTCCACGGTTATTTTCTGATCGCGATTTCTGATCCAATTTGCGTTTTAGTATAACTTTTCGCTCGTTTATCGGAATCAGGCGATTCAAGCGCCTGGAGTTTCGTCTCGAAACCCTCTTTCCGAATAATGAACTTAAACAAGTTTTTGATACTATAAAATTTGACCTAGATCCAGATTACTAGAACGAAGTTGTTTTTTTTCGCCGTTTGATTTCTTTTGCTTCGTTTGATTTGATTCTTTTTGCAAACCAGGGTTCTTAAGTTGAACTTTCTGGTTAGATCTTCTATCTGAGTTTTACCTGTGCATTAGATGATTACTTATTCTATGCTTGTTTGTTTGTCTGCGATAGAATACCCGGAGTGCGCCGCGTGTTACCTCGAATCTCTAGGTTTCGCGGATCATCAACAAGGCAAGTAACACTTTGATCATACCTTTTCTACAACCCAGTTTTATTGCATTAGATCAATCCTCACACATTGCATGATTAGGATCTAATTAAATTGTGGGATGGGAAGTAGGTGAGGTAGTACCTATTACCTGTTTAATATGAAACCTTTGGGAGTTACTTCTACGTTTGCTTATTATGCCATGCTATGCTAGTAGACGTGGATTGGGTGAGTGATATCCATGACAGATGTGAGTTTGTTAATTTTAATGCTTTATCTAAGGTGGCAACTTGAGCACACATCTGGGTGGATTGAGGCACCTGGTTTCTATCAGGACTTGCCTGTTTTTCTTTTGGACCGCCACCCAGGCTCAAAGGGATCATAAGATTATTCATACTAGAAACTTCCGTGTGCAGCCACAAGCCATTATGGGCTCTGGCATAGTTGATTAAGTCGTGCGATCTCTTACAGGGTAGACTAGCAGATGTAGGGGAAAGTAGGTGTACCGGTCTATCCAACGTAAGGTGCTAGCGCTTCTGAAAGACTGTGTCTCGGTCATCCGTTTCTCAAACATCATGCAGTGCGAGAAATCCAACGGAGGCGATCGAGTCTTGTGGGGAAAAGTGCGCAAACCTCTGCAGAGTGTAATAAACTAATCATGGTTAGCCGTGTCCCCGGTTATGGACATCTTGAGTATCTAGTACCTGGATTATCATGTGAATCTCAACACGTTACTCTAAAGATAATTTTGATGGGTTTGTTTAATGATGATGCTTAATTGGGATTGAGAATGCTGTTAACCATTCTCAATGTTTAACAACCACCATGATAGTAATTAAATTTATTCCTTTGAAGTAGGGAAAAATTGGCTTTACGCAAAAACTATAACCATAGAGCTTTCCACCAGCCAAATATGCATATAGTATAGCTGTTGCATTTCATTACTCTCTATGTGTTACCTTGCCAGCATATTCCATGTGCTGACCCGTTTTCGGGCTGCAACGTTAATGTTGCAGACTTTCCAGACGATGATTAAGGAGTTTTAGGTCGTGGTTCTATACTCAGTGATGCCGTTGGAGTTGATGGACTCACTTATCTTCCAAGCCTTCCATTGTTATCGTTATTAGATGGCCTTAAGCCATATTTATTGTAATAAGTTCTCTTTCGAGACACCCGATGTAATAAGTGTGTGATTTCTACTCTGCTATAAATCCTTCAAGTACTGTGTGGTGTCAGCATTACTGATCCAGGGATGACACCGGAGCACAGAGATCAGACTGTTTGAGGTCCGGTCGCTACAGAGATGGTATGAGAGCACACGCTGACTGTAGGACACGACCACTAAGCTAAAAGACCTAGATCACTACTCACTCTCTTCTTTTCTGACTTCTCATCTCTTCTACTCTTTAGGATGGCGGATGCAAGGAACAAGTTCACACAACCAGATGAAGATACACCCTTTGGACGCCACTTGAAGGAAGTCACTAGATACCTGAACATAGGAGTACCAAGCTTCACGGGAACCTACAACGCCACTTTACCTAAAGTAGAGCGCTGGATGATTCAAGTTCAAGTTCCAGGAAGGACGTTCATGCCAGTCACTGAGCCCATAGAGTTTTCTTTTGATGCACCAACTTGGAGTCTAGGAAAGAGTATGGCAGCTCACATCGCCATGGGACGCATTGGAGAAGTCTACCGCAAAGATCTCAAGGATACTATCTACCAGATTTGCGGACGCCGAGATGAACACTGGAAGATGATCAGCGCCAGGAAAGATCGATCAATTGCAGCTTTTATCCAAGAGTTAAACCAGCACATTCGACGATAGGAGAATCAGATGTGCGCCAACATGATAGATCTGAAAAAGGCTAAGACTAGAATCAAGGAACTGGAGGAAGAACTCAAGGCTACACGTGAAGGTTATGAAGAAGAAATAGAAGTATTGGTGGATAAGAATGCCGACCTAACTATGAAGCTAGCACTATTTATGGGAAGCCCGACACCAGTAGATGAAGATGAAGAACCCAAGGAGATTAGCCCGGAAGACTACATCATCATTGACGGCACCGACTCGGAAGCAGATAGTAGCGATGATGACTATGTTGATGAAGCTGGAGCCGATATCATGGAGTCTACAACCGTAGAATATTTCTAGTAGACCACCTCACCAGTAGTAGTAGTCCACCATGTAAATTTAGTAGTCCGAGCACTTTTGCGATAGCTAGATCGATTGTATGCCTTTGTTTGATTGAATGAAGTGAATTGTTTGCTTTTGCCTCATGTGCATATGGGTAGTGTTTTCTCTTTAGACCCCCTCTATTCTTATATCTCATCTTTTCTAAACCCTCAGATGCCTCCGAGACGTGACCCCGGATTTGCCTTTCCGCCGAAGCTCACCCAGTTGATCCAGCAGCAGAACACCTTGATGCAGTTGCTAGTTCAGAATCAGAATCAGGGGAACAACAACAACAACCCACCACCACCACCACCTGTTGACCACTTAGCCCGTTTTCTTAGGCTGAACCCGCCGGTGTTTTCCAGTAGCACCGAGCCGATAGTAGCAGATGATTGGCTCCGCAAGACAGCTAGGGAGTTGACCACAGCAGGATGCACAGATGCGGAGAAGGTGAAGTTTGCCGCACATCAGTTAGAAGGACCCGTAGCATCATGGTGGGAGAATTTCACAGCCACCTTCCCAGTCGACACTGTCACATGGGACCAGTTTCAGCAGGCTTTTCGTATTGCCCATGTTTCAGCAGGAGCAATGGCCATGAAGAAGCGTGAGCTTCGTAACTTGCGCCAAGGAGGACGGACAGTTGGCCAGTATGTGGAGGAGTTTAGTAAGCTAGCACGTTATGCCCCAGATGACGTTGCTACGGATGCAGTTAAGCAGGAGAAATTCTTGGAAGGACTGAATGATGAGTTGAGCATGCAGTTGATGGTAGCCACCTTCAACAACTACCAGGAGTTGGTAGATCGTGCTCTTATGATTGAAGGGAAGCAGTAGCAAATTGAGAACCGCAAGAGGAAGTATGGACAAGGAAAGTATAATTCAGGAGCTCAGCAGAAGCCACGTTTTACCCCTAGACCGGGAGGACATTTTCAGCATACCCATGGAATAGGTAGCTTGCACAACCACAATGGCACCAAGAATGGTAATGAGAATGGAGGAAGCAATGGACAGAACCGCAACACCCCATCAACCCCAGCCAAGAAGGACCTGAGTCAGGTCACTTGTTTTAAGTGTCAGAAGACCGGACATTATGCCAATGAATGTCCTGAAGGCCAAAACGGCAATGTAAACTCTGGAAAGAAGCCGAACCCTTTCAACAGGGGACAGGTGAACCACGTTAATGTGGAGGAGGTTGAAGCTCAGCCCGATGCAGTAATAGGTAAGTTTTGGTTAAGTCATTTACTGCAATCGTTCTTTTTGATACTGGTGCATCGCATTCATACATATCAAGGGAATTTGTGGAAAAGTATAGCCTACCCACTAGGGTTCTTAAAACACCTATGCTAGTAAGCTCACCAGGAGCAGAGTACATGGCCAGTCAAGGATGTTTTCAAGTGCCATTAAGTATAGGATGGCATGTTTTCCCAACAGATTTGATTATTCTGGAATCTCAAGGCCTAGATGTGATTCTTGGTATGGATTGGCTGTCGATGTATGGAGGAAACATCGATTGCGCTAGTAAGTCAATTTTGCTCACAACGCCAGAAGCAAGAAGGATCAAGTATGTATCCCGGCATATGCCAAAGAGGACCCAAGTAAATTGCCTAACAGGAGTTGTGCAAGAGGAAGTACCAGTGGTAAAGGATTTTCCTGACGTATTTCCAGAAGAGTTGCCAGGCATGCCACCGGATAGAGATATTGAGTTTTTGATTGAGCTATTGCCAGGCACTGGGCCAATATCGAAGAGACCATACAGGATGCCCGCTAAGGATTTGGTGGAGATTAAGAAGCAGATTAAGGAGTTACTAGATAAAGGTTACATTCGCCCAAGTTCTTTGCCTTGGGGATCACCAGTACTTCTAGTGGAGAAGAAGGATGGATCGTTAAGAATGGTTGTTGATTATCGAGGACTGAATGACGTAACGATCAAGAACAAGTACCCGCTACCAATGATCAATGACCTGTTTGATCAATTGCAAGGGGCTAAAGTGTTTTCCAAGATCGATTTGTGATCAGGGTAACATCAGTTGAAGATTCGAGAACAGGATATTCCTAAGACAGCATTCACCACAAGATATGGACTGTATGGGTATACCGTTATCTCATTTGGACTGACTAATGCACCTGCCTATTTTATGAACATGATGAACAAAGTGTTTATGGAGTTTTTGGATAAGTTCGTCGTGGTTTTCATCGATGATATTCTGGTATTCTCAAAGAATGAAGAAGAGCATAAGGAGCATTTGCGTTTGGTACTTGGAAAGCTCAGAGAACATCAATTATATGCCAAGTTCAGCAAATGTGAGTTTTGGTTGAAGGAAGTAGGATTCCTCGGACATGTTATATCTGGAGAAGGTCTAGCAGTAGATCCCGCTAAAGTTGATACCGTGACCAGGTGGGAAGCACCAACAACAGTTGGAGAGATCCGGAGTTTTCTTGGACTCGCAGGATACTACCGGAGGTTTATTGAGAACTTTTCAAAGATTGCAAAGCCTATGACGGAGTTGTTGAAAAAGGAGACTAAGTTCAAATGGAGTGAGGAGTGTGAGGCTAGTTTCCAGGAGTTAAAGAAACGCTTGGTTACCTCACCGGTGTTGATTTTGCCAGATCAGACCAAGGATTATGAGGTGTATTGTGACGCTTCACATCGAGGACTTGGAACAGTGCTTGTGCAGGAAGGAGAGTTGTTTCGTATGCTTCACAACAACTGAAGCCTCACGAATTGAATTATGCCACTCATGATTTGGAGTTAGCAGCCGTAGTGCATGCATTGAAGACGTGGAGACATTTCCTCATTGGAAATAATTGTGAGGTGTACACGGATCACAAGAGTTTGTAGTACATTTTCACGAAGAAGGAGTTGAACCTCAGACAAAGGAGATGGTTGGAGCTCATCAAGGATTATGATATGAGACTGCATTACCATCCCGGAAAGGCTAATGTAGTAGCTGACGCATTAAGCCGTAAGAGCCATGTCAATACGTTAACGACGGAAGAAATACCCAAGGAGTTAGCAGAAAACCTTCGTGAACTAAGTTTGGAGATAGTTCTGAGAGGCTATGTGGCAGCATCGGAGATTCAGTCAACATTGATGGATAAAATCAGAGAGACTCAGAAATCTGACAAGGAGATTGCTTCTATAAAGGAGAAACTGAGCAAAGGAAAAGCTAAGGGATTTCGTGAGGATGAGCACGACACCCTATGGTTTGAAGACCGCGTTTATGTACCCAATGACCCGGAGATCAGAAAGTTGATACTGCAAGAGACACATGATTCACCATATTCAATTCACCCAGGAAATACCAAGATGTATTTGGATTTGAAGGATATTTTCTGGTGGACCGGAATGAAGAAGGATATTGCGGAGTATGTAGCAGTTTGTGACTTATGTCATAGAGTAAAGGCAGAGCATCAAAAGCCAGCAGGATTGTTGCAACCATTGCCGATACCCGAATGGAAGTGGGATAAGATAGGCATGGATTTTATCACGGGATTACCAAGGACTCGTTCAGGCTATGATTTGATTTGGGTTGTAGTTGATCGATTGACGAAGGTAGCTCATTTCATCCCAGTAAAGACCACTTACACCAGTGCTAAGTTGGCAAAGATATACATGACCAGGATCGTATGTTTGCATGGAGTTCCGAGGAGTATCGTATCAGATAGAGGAACCCAATTTACCTCGAAGTTCTGGAAGCAGTTGCATGAGACTTTGGGTACTAGGCTAGAATTTAGTACAGCTTTTCATCCGTAGACAGATGGACAGACCGAGAGAGTCAATCATATTTTGGAGGATATGCTGGGAGCTTGTGCGCTAGATTATGGATCTAGTTGGGACGATAATTTGCCATATGCAGAGTTCTCTTACAATAATAGCTATCAGACCAGTTTGAAGATGGCCCCTTTCGAAGCTTTGTGCGGAAGGAGGTGCAGGACACCGTTGTCATGGGACGAAGTTGGAGAGCGCCAGTTGTTTGGACCAGATCTGATTAAAGAGTCTGAACAGAAGGTGAAGTTGATTCGCGATAGGCTCAAGGTAGCCCAGTCCAGGCAGAAGAGCTACACAGATTCTAAACGCAAGGAGACGGTTTACGAAGTTGGAGACAGAGCTTATCTTCGAGTATCCCCACTTCGAGGGATTAAGCGCTTTGGAGTTAAGGGGAAGTTAGCGTCGTGATTTGTAGGGCCATATCGAGTTTTGGAGTGTATGGGAGAAGTGGCCTGCAAGTTGGAAATGCCCGAAGGATTGTCAGGAGTTCATGATGTGTTCCACGTTTCTCAGTTGAAGAAGTGTCACGCGGAGATGGCTAACATACCTTTGAAAGACACGGTGCCATTGGAAGCAATTCAGTTGGATAACGATTTGACCTATGAGGAGAAACCAGTAAAGATTCTCGAGTTTGCCAGCCGAGTCACTCGCAGTAAGGTTATCAAGCTTTGTAAAGTTCAGTGGAGTCACCACACAAAAGATGAAGCCACCTGGGAGTGAGAGGAAGATTTGCTCAAGGACCACCCTCACCTATTTTCTAGCCAACCAGAATCTTGAGGGCGAGACTCATCTTAAGGGGGGTAGGTTTGTAACATCCCAAATTTTCAATTTGGAATGTTATACATTAGGTCATCATGCATATCATATTTTGTTTTTCTTTTGGTTTTGATCCTAGAAAATCCTAAGCAACTCAAGGACCCACGGAGAGAGTTGGGGATTTCGTTATTTACATATTTGAGTTTTCTCAAATTGTGTAAACAGGATCATTTGATTTTATTTATTTTATCATCAATTATTTCTATTACAAAAATATGAGAGAGGGAATAAAATGACTTTCCAAAAATATAGAAATATTGAGGATTTAATAAAAAATCAAATAAGTTTTATTTCGAAGTTTTTCGGTATTTTATCATATATTTTTTTTCTTTTCTGTTCGTTGCTTCTCTTTTCGTCGGATTTTCCGCGGTTATTTTCTGATCGCGATTTCTGATCCGATTTTCGTTTTAGTATAACTTTTCGCTCGTTTATCGGAATTAGGCAATTCAAGCGCCTGGAGTTTCGTCTCGAAACCCTCTTTCCGAATAATCAACTTAAACAAGTTTTTGCTACTGTAAAATTTGACCTAGATCCAGATTACTAGAACGAAGTTGTTTTTTTTCGCTGTTCGATTTCTTTTGCTTCGTTCGATTTGATTCTTTTTGCGAACCAGGGTTCTTAAGTCGAACTTTCTGGTTAGATCTTCTATCTGAGTTTTACCTCTGCATTAGATGAGTACTTATTGTATGCTGGTTTGTTTGTCTGCGATAGAATACCCGGAGTGCGCCGCCTGTTACTTCGGATCTCTAGGTTTCGCGGATCATCAGCAAGGCAAGTAACACTTTGATCATACCTTTTCTACAACCTAGTTTTATTGCATTAGATCAATCCTCACACATTGAATGATTAGGATCTAATTAAATTGTGGGATGGGAAGTAGATGACGTAGTATCTATTACCTGTTTAATATGAAGCCTTTGGGAGTTACTTCTACGTTTGCTTATTATGCCATGCTATGCTAGTAGACGTGGATTGGGTGAGTGATATCCATGATAGATGTGAGTTTGTTAATTTTAATGGTTTATCTAAGGTGGCAACTTGAACATACATCTGGGTGGATTGAGGCACCTGGTTTCTATCAGGACTTGCCTGTTTTTCTTTTGGACCGCCACTTAGGCTCAAAGGGATCATAAGATTATTCATACTAGAAACTTCTGTGTTCAGCCACAAGCTATTATGGGCTCTGGCATAGTTGATTAAGTCGTGCGATCTCTTACAGGGTAGACTAGCAGATGTAGGGGAAAGTAGGTGTACCGGTCTATCCAACGTAAGGTGCTAGCGCTTCTGAACGACTGTGTCTCGGTCATCCGTTTCTCAAACATCATGCAGTGCGAGAAATCCAACGGAGGCGATCGAGTCTTGTGGGGAAAAGTGCGCAAACCTCTGCAGAGTGTAATAAACTAATCATGGTTAGCCGTGTCCCCGGTTATGGACATCTTGAGTATCTAGTACCTGGATTATCATGTGAATCTCAACATGTTACTCTAAAGATAATTTTGATGCGTTTGTTTAATGATGATGCTTAATTGGGATTGAGAATGCTGTCAACCATTCTCAATGTTTAACAACCACCATGACAGTAATTAAATTTATTCCTTTGAAGTAGGGAAAAATTGGCTTTACGCAAAAACTGTAACCATAGAGCTTTCCACCAGCCAAATACGCATATAGTATAGCTGTTGCATTTCATTACTCTCTATGTGTTACCTTGCCAGCATATTCCATGTGCTGACCCGTTTTCGGGCTGCAACGTTAATGTTGCAGACTTTTCAGACGACGATTAAGGAGTTTTAGGTCGTGGTTCTATTCTCAGTGATGCCATTGGAGTGGATGGACTCACTTATCTTCCAAGCCTTCCGTTGTTATCGTTATTAGATGGCCTTAAGTCATATTTATTGTAATTAGTTCTCTTTCGAGACACCCGATGTAATAAGTGTGTGATTGCTACTCTGCTATAAATCCTCCGAGTACTGTGTGGTGTCAGCATTACTGATCCAGGGATGACACTGGAGCACAGAGATCAGACTGTTTGAGGTCTGGTCGCTACATGGAGTGGCCTTTCCTCTATAATAGTGAAAAATATGTGATGTTGGACCAGCCGACGAACCCTAGATACTGTACATGGCGAGATGGGGAGTAGTGGTATAGAAGAAAACCCGATTGCAGAGTACAATGAAGCTTGAAATCCAAAAGAAGTTATACCTCATGTGGGCGGGATGTCAATTAGGCGGGCGGGTGGGATCTGCCCACATGACGACAGCGAACAAGGGTGCAGAGGACCTTCGTCCGTGCTGGTGCCAGCTTGGAGAGGACGATGCACATCGACTTCCTCCATCGCTGACACCGACAATGTCAATGCTGGACCTCCTCACCTCCTACACCGGACGTGATCCGGCCGGATCTATGACCACTGCTGAGGAGAGAGATAGAGTGGACACGGTCATCATGTTCAGTCTAGCAAGATGCCCATGCATTGCACGGAACATCAAGATGCATTTACACGAGTTGTTTATCTTGTGGGAGGCAAAGATGGACGAGGGAAGGCCTTATTTGCAAATATGAAGAGAGGTGCGGGTATATTTTTGCAAAATTGCCATAGTTTGCTTTCTATCCCTCAGATATAGATCAGACAGTCTATACTGCAAGATGGTTTTTTATAACAGTGAGTAGTAGTAGAGTAGTATAGATATAGTAGAGAAGTAGAGATAGAGATATCAAGAGGGTGAGACAGCGAGACGCGACAATCCCTATAAAACAAGAGGATATATATACAATGGGGTAAAAAAATCTCTCCATACTAGTGATTTTAAATAGAATAACAGTGGTTTTAAATAGAACTCGATCAATAACATGCCCCCGCTTCCAGGTCGCAGTTTGTATCGCTCACGTGTGGTCCCCTACCCTCCATTATTAAGTGAACAGATTAAAGGGTCGAATTATTATGTATGTAAGGTGCCTTTTCGTGTACAAATGTGCTCCATCATGTACTCGCAGGTATGTCGGAGGCAGAGTGAGTGCATGTACATTTTTTATTGTACGTAGTACTCCATTTATCTCACTTCATATTGTTTCCCACTCCTATGATATTCCTATGCTAGGAACAAAATGAGGCGGTACTAAGTTTGTGTGTGTGGGGAGAATGAGTCATGTATGTTGTCTATGAGTAGCCGCGAGAGTCGTCACTATGTGTGTGAGCGCGGACACACACATAGACATGAATATCCATAGTTTACGTAAAATACTTACTTTCATCCCCATCTGCATCTCCATCTCCAATCATATTTGTCCAACTGGCACATTATTTACGTTCTTAGCTACGCAGCAATATTTACGTACATACAGCCTGACCGCCATGGCCAACCCGAACCCTCTTCATCACCCACGTGTGGTTCCCGCTCGAAACGGTCAATGCCGCATTCATGCCCGGCCAGCGCGGACATGACCTCTCGCTGGCGCCGGCATTAAAGTGGTGCGCCGGTTGAGGGGGCGCCCCCCATGCTGCTTCCCGGTGCACGTGACTGCTCCACGTTCAAATGTCACCACGGCCGGCCACAACATGCATGTAAAAAAATGATGGGAGTCTGTGCTATAGCTAGCTCTCCCCCCTCCTTGTCTATCCCTTCCAGTAGTGAAAAAAATATTTATAATATTTTATAAAACTAAGAAATTGAGATGAGCCCAATAAACAAGAAATGATGAAGTATATTTTACCACATGACCCACCAGGCCACCATACAGTCTCATATACTACCTCTGCCCCTGGTTTATTAGTCCCCTATGTAATTTATGCTAGATACTAGTGAAGGAAATATGCCCTAGAAGCAATATAAAGTAGCTAGTTTATATTTCCTTATTCATGATAAATGTTTATTATTCATGCTACAATTTTTTTGATTGGTGTTGGATTTCGGGTTCTGGCAAAACCCTTGAGGTTCAAACACTGGGGTGCGCGTGAAGATCTCTCCCTTCCCTATCTCACCCACTCCCCATGATCCCAAGGCTCAGCACGTCAGACACGAAGAACAACGGACACAGGGTTTATACTAGTTCGGGCCACCGATGTGGTGTAATACCCTACTCTAGTGTGATTTGGTGGATTGCCTTGTAGGCTAAGGATGAACAAGTACAAGGGAAGAACAGCCTCTTGAGGAGAGGTGTTCTTGAGCTCGGTGAGCTTGTGTGGTTGAGGATGATTTGGATGATCCGTGGCTGACTATGGTGGTGGCTAGTCCTATTTACAGAGGCCTTGGTTCTCTTCCAAATATCAGGCGGGAAGCGATCCCACAACGGCCAATTTGAAGGGGACAACTGGTACAAGCTATCCTGACAAAAGGTGGTGTTCGCCTGCCAAAGGCTCTAGTGGTGACACCGTCATGGGCTCCGCGATGACCTCCGTCCCGCCGTCCGGCTGGTCTTGGTCTTGTTGGATCGATGTGGAAACCTTTGCCTGATGCATTGGGACTCCTCTCCTACGCCTGCTCCTTTAGGACCAAAGAGGCAACTGGTGCTCTGCGCCCGCTGGCGCCCGCCTGGCCTTGGTCATCATGGCTCACATCACGGAAACCTCCCGAGGTGCCCCTCACCTTGATCTCTTCTCTCCTTGCGAGCCAGCCTAGCGAGGCTGCCCCTAAGGAGGTTTTGTGCCGTCCGCCTCGCGAGGGTCTTGAGTGTTTGCTGGAGAAGATGGGCCGTACCAGGCCGCTAGACGAACCACGCCATGGGCCGTAGGCAGGCAAGTCTAGGGACCCCCGTTTCCAAGACGCCGACAGTAGCCCCCGGGCCCAAGGCGCGCTCTGACTTGGCTTCAAGGCGAAGCTAAGGGGCAAGTGTGGACCGCCGCGGGCCCCAATAGCTTGCGGCCTCGATTGATGCATGGCGACTGATGGGACATGGGCGTCTCGTCTTCCCCATGCTGCCTCGGCAACTGCCTGATTTGACGAGTCCCTGATAAATGCAGAGAAAACCATCATTACCTGTGACCGTGGAGGTCGCCGGTTGGCCTTCTCCTACTATAAATGAGGAGGGGAGCAGAGCCCCCGTCTCCCATCTCTTACTATTCTATTCGCTTCTTCTTCCTTGCTTCATTGCTAGCAGCAACACCCATGGCGCCGGTGAAGAGGTTCTCAGTCGCAGAGAAGGGGAAGGCCCGCCAGGAGTGGCCAGGCTCGCCACCTCCAAAGAGGGGGCACAGTCGCCCACGTAAGCATGTCGCGACCCCCGTAGTGGCCCCTTGGGGCTCCGGCGGCGCCCCCTCGCGTGGTGCGAGCCGCCCCGGTCGAGGCAACCCCGTAAATGAAGTGAGGTGCGCCATGGTTGCGTAGCCTCCCCGGTCGCGCTTCCATTCGACGAGGTGCTGCCAGAGTTCATCGCATGGTCGGAGAACCCGGCCGGCACCTGGCTTCAGCTCCCGTGCTTCTTCACTGGCGAACTGCTGGCCACTGGTCCAGACAATCTCTGGCTGCAAGCGGACAGCTACCGCAACAAGGCTAAGTGGGTGGGGTGGAGGTCTTCGTCGCGGGTAACGCAGCCTGGCCCGCGGCTGGCAGATGTTTGCCTACGTGCACGGCCTAGGCAGGTGGTGTACCCTCCACTTCAAGTACGATGACAACATGACCCTCTACGTGTGGGTATTCGGGGAAGATGGTCGCCGTGTCGGATGCTGCCCCGAGGACAACGACGGCGGCGAGGTGCTCAGCCTTGGCGACGGTCATGACGAGGGTGAAGGTGGACTTTCCCTTGGCGTCAGCCGCGGCTTGTCCAGCTATGGTAGCTCTTCCTCCGGTGACAGCTCCAGCAGCGGTGGCTATGACCAGTCGCCATGCCCGCTTCGAAGGCGGTAGCGGGTCGTCTCGTCGCCACGCCTCAGTGAAGCGCGAGGAGGGGTCTAGCTGAGTCCAGGAGGGTGCCAAGGGCCTACCTTCACGAACCGCTGTGGGGGGTGGGGCGCACCGCTTTTGTTTTGTTCTTTCTTTCTTCCTGCATTCGAAAAAGAAACAAGTATGGGGCCCTGCATGGGCATGCAACGAACCGTGATTTCCAAGTCCCTATGTTATGTTTATTGTTCCTGTGTCGTGTTGCAGAATTAGTGTTTTATGTAGGCGTGTAGAGATAACTTAGGTCGACGTGTCTGAATTTGTTTCCGCCTCATCAGGCGCGCATCTCCCAGCACCTTGTGAGACTTCCTTGCCGTAGGCTTGGGAGGCGTCGAGGAACCGAAAAAAGTTGTTAAGAAACTCTTATTCTTCAAAGCCTAGGGCCCCAGGCGCGGGCGGCCATGACCCAGTGCTCCGCATCGCGGTACCCAAGGGAACGGACTTAAGAGAGGGAGGTGCGCCAGCTTGCGAGCTCGAGCAAGGGTGCCTCGCAAAGTCCAGGGAAACGCTCAAGAGTGCACCCGTCTAGCCCCCTCATGAGGCATGCGAGGGAGAGTACGGTCCAAAACAAAGAACCGAGGGAAGAAACAGAGGAAAAAGGCGATTGAACCAAGATGACAAGAAACACCAGAACACGAATTTCCATTAAAGAGGGGCAAGCCAACTACGGAAAGCAAATGAAAAGCTGCGCTCGGCACCTAGTCTAGTCTTCCCACCAGCATGGAGCTAAGTGCTGCCACTAAGACATAGGACGGAGCCCCCGAGGCCCGAGGGCGGCACTCCTAAGACTTCGGGGTGT
Organism: Triticum monococcum; assembly: GCA_034509565.1. Taxonomy (NCBI): domain Eukaryota; kingdom Viridiplantae; phylum Streptophyta; class Magnoliopsida; order Poales; family Poaceae; genus Triticum; species Triticum monococcum. The sequence goes on along the minus strand of CM067846.1, from coordinate 244,693,201 downwards.
GTACAGGCCCACTCATTATTACGTGAGAGTGTCACGAGCGGAGAACTTCACAGGCACGGGGCCTTGCTACACAGGCACTGGGCCTTGCTTCATGGGTAGAACTTCCGGAGGTGCTGGATGTTCCAGGCGTTCTGGATCGGGACCTCGTCCTGCGTCTCCAGGTGCACGATGCCAGGCCTGGAGATGTGGGTGACCCTAAACGGGCCCTCCCACATGGGCGAGAGTTTACACAGGCCTTCCCTAGAGAGCACACGCCTTAGGACGAGGCCGCCCACCTTGTGCGTCCTGGAGCGGACGTTGCGGCAGTGATACCGCCGCAGCGCCTGCTGGTATCTTACCGCTGGAAGTGTGGCTTCGCGGCGGCGTTCCTCCCACAGCACAAGGTCCATCCCTGTCATGGCGTCCTTCTGCATCTCATCAAACGCTAACACCCGTGCGGAGTGATGTTTGACCTCGTGAGGGAGAACCACTTCTACTCTGTAGATGAGGAAGAACAGGGTCTCACATGTTGGCTTGGTGGCGGTGGTGCGGATGGACCATAGCACAGACTGGAGCTCGTCGTGCTAGCCCCTGCCGTAGGCCTCTAGTTTCTTCTTGAAGGTCCTGGTCTTTAGGCCTCTCAGGACTTCTACGTTGGCGCGTTCGGCTTGACCATTGCTCCTAGGGTGTGCCACCGAAGCATAGCAGATCTGCGTTCCAAGGTTAGCATAATATGTCTTGAAGAGATTGCTAGTGAACTGCGAACCGTTGACGGTGATGATGCGTCCAGGGACCTCGAACCGGCTCATGAGACCCTTGATGAACTGGACCACCGATCCGGCCGGGATGGTGCGAATAGCTTCTACCTCTGCCCATTTGGTGAAATTGTCGATGGCGACGTAGAGGTAGCGGTAGCCCCCAGGCGCTCGAGGGAACTGACCTAGGATATCTAGCCCCCAGACTACGAATGGCCACGAGAGCGGGATGGTCTGGAAGCCCTGAGCTAGCTGATGGATCTGCTTGGCATGGAATTGGCAGGCCTCGCAGGACTTCACCAGCTCGGTCGCGTTGTTGAGTGCCGTAGGCAGTAGAACCCACTGCGGAACACCTTGCCGACGAGGGTTTGTGACGATGAGTGATACCCGCAGTCTCCGCCGTGTATGTCAGCTAGCAACTCGTTCCCCTGTTCCCTAGAGATGCATCACAAGGAAACTTCATTTGGCCACTTCCTGTATAGCTCACCGTCCTGGATGCAGTATGCCATAGCCTATCGGGCCACGCGCTCCGCGTCCTCCTCTTTCCCCAACAGCGTCCCTTGCGTTAGGTATTCCTTGAACTCCTTGGTCTAGCACCCCTCCCGAGGCTGGAGTGCCAGGAGTAGGCGCGCTCCCGAGGTCGGGCCGCAGGCCGGGGCTCCCGAGGTCGGGCCGCAGGCCGGGGCTCCCGAGGTAGGTGGTTGGGGGAGTTCCTCCCAAGGCTACGCCGGCCCTGAAAGCGGAGGTGCTGCCGAAGGCTTGAAGAGCAGCTCCTCGAAGACGCCAGGCCTTGGGGTTGGCGCTTGGATGCCCTTTTGGCGATGTCGTCGGCCTCGCTGTTGGTGCCACGGGGCACATGCTACAACTCTAGGCCCAAGAACTGCTTTTCCATTTTGCGTACCTCCACGAGGTATGCCTCCATGTGCTCGTCCCTCGGCTCGTATACCTTGTTGGACAAGTTGACGAGGAGCTGCGAGTCACCCCTGATGGTGAGGCGCTTCACCCCCAGGGCCACCGCATCCTTAAGGCCACCAATGAGGCCTTCATACTCCGCGATATTGTTGGAGACCTTCTCGCGTTGCTGGAAGCAGAGCTGCACGACGTAGTAGAGCTTGTCCTGAGAGGGTGAGATGAGCACTGCTCCAGCTCTCGCACCCTGGCGTGTGAACGCGCCATCAAAATACATGACCCAGCCATCTGGTGCTTCACTTCCTGGAGAGGGATCGGTCCTCGCCTGCTTCAAGCCCTGGGGTGTCGGTCCATTCTACCACGAGGTCGGCAAGGGCGGCTCCCTTGTTGACCCTGGTTGTGCTGAACTCCAGCTGGAATGCTTGCAGCTCGATGTTCCATTCATCGACTCTTCCAGCAGCGTTGGGGATCCTGAGTACCCTCTCGAGCAGATAGGCCAAGACGACCTTGATTGGGTGACCTTGGAAGTAGTGACACAGATTACGCGAGGCCACCAAGAGCGCGAGCAAGAGCTTTTTGAGGCATGGGTTACCATGCCCCTGCGTCCCACAGCACGGTGCTGACGAAGTACACTGGGTGCTCGAGGGCGGGAGCATCGACGGAGCCTACGTCTGCCGGAGGTTGGGGCATCTCTTGAGGTGACGGCACCCCACGAGCCTGGTCGCCCACTGGAGCATCTGCAGGCTTGTGAATGCTGCCTTGCTGGGCCTGATCACTCGTTGGTGTTGTTGTAGCCTTTGCGGTGCCCTCTATGTCCCCTGTCACCCTGGCTGGAGGTGCGGCACGGCGCGGCGGACCCTTGGCCTGGTGCTCTTCGCAAACCGCCACTAGAGCTGCACTAGCGGAGTAGGGAGTGGCGGCAAGGTAAAGCTCCAGGGGCTCGAGAGGGCGAGGCGCCACCATCACCGGAGGGCTGGTGAACTATCTCTTGAGGTCTTGAAACACTTGGTCGGCCTCGGGGGTCCACTCGAATGTGCCCTTCTTCTTCATCAGCTTGAAGAATGGCTGGGCGCGCTCTCCCAGCTTGGAGATGAAGCGCCCCAGCAAGGTCACGCAGCCCGCAAGCTTCTGCATCTCCTTGAGAGTTTGTGGTGGGCTCATGTCTTCTATCGTCTTGACCTTCTCCGGGTTAGCCTCGATCCCCCTATGGGATACGAGGAAGCCCAGCAGCTTGCCGGAGGGGACACCGAACACGCACTTCTCTGGGTTGAGCCGCAAGTCCACTTGGCGCAGGCTCGCGAAGGTATCCTCCAGGCCCTGAATCAAAGTTCTAGCCTCCCGAGATTTTACCACAATGCCATCGATGTAGGCTTCAGTGTTCCTCTCGAGCTGCTAACCCAGGGCAATGTGCATCAACCATTGGAAGGTCACGCCTGCGTTGCGCAGCCTGAACGACATGCAAGTGTAGCAATACACCGCACAAGGGGTCAGGAAGGCCGTCTTCTCCACATCGTCTATTGCCATCTTGATCTGGTGATAGCCTGAGAACGCTTCCAGGAAGCACAGTAGGTCGCACTCAGCGGTGTAGTCGACAACCTGGTCGATGCATGGAAGTGGGAATGGGTCTTGGGGACAAGCCTCGTTGAGGGTGGTGAAGTCGACACACATGCACTCCTTCCCACCTTTCTTCGGTATGATGACGGGGTTCACCAGCCTCTAAGGGTACCGAACCTCGCGAATGACACATGCTACCTCCAGCTTGCGGGTTTCCTGGATGATGAAGGACTTCTTCTTCATGGACTATTGCCGCACCTTCTGCTTCACAAGGCGCACATTGGGGCACACCCTCAATTTATGCTCGATCACCCCCCTCGGGACCCCTACCAGCTACTTGGGTTCCCAGGTGAATACATCCTTGTTCGCACGCAGGAACCTCACCAACGCCTCCTCCTGGTCTAGGTCGAGTTTGGCGCCTATGGTGAAGGCGGCTCCTGAGGACCCATCTTCCTCGACTGGTACTTGCTTAGTTTCGGCTCGATCTTGAGTGAACAACTGTTTCTTCTTTGCCCGCGCGGCCTCCTTGGCTCCAGGGGTGGCCTCGTCGGCCGGTCGCGCCATCTGGGCGGTTTTGAGGTCAAGCTTGAGCACCGCCAGAGCCTCCTTGGTGTCTCCAACTACGGTGAGGACGTCCTTGCTCCCGGGCATCTTCATGCGGTTGTTGGCCGGATGGGTCGCCACCATAAACTGAGCCAGAGCCGGTTGCCAATGATGGCGTTGTATGGGAGGCCAATGCGGGCGATGTCGAAGTCGATCAGCTCGGTGCGGTAGTTGTCAGGATTGCCAAAGGTCACAGGAAGGTGGATCTGCCCCAGGGGGCTGGCAGAGCCGCAGCCGACCCCGGAGAAGGGCTTGTTGGGGCGGAGTCGTTCGCGTGGTATGTGAAGAAGGCTAAAAGACTCCATGGAGAGCACGTGGATACCAGCGCCGCCATCGATGAGGGTCTTGGTGACAGTTATGTTGCAGATGGTGGGCGTGCAAAGCATTGGGAGCACGCCCGAGCCGACGGTGGTGACAGGGTGATCCGCCGAGTCGAAGGTGAGGTCAGCTTTGGCGCCGCCCAACCTGAGGGAGCTCCTTGCTGCACGGAAGCGGCGCCGATCTGGCGAATGAACTACTTGGTGTGACGGTCCGAGGGCGGTGCCTACGAGTCGCCGACGAGGGCTGCGACGGCGAGGGGCGCCGGTGGCGCGAAGCGCGCGACAAAGAGGCCGCGCAGCTCCTCCCAAGATGCCACTTAGGATCCTGGTAGGGTGAGCAGCCAGGCGCGTGGTGCACTAGCTAGGGCCATGGGAAGCCAGTTGGCCATGACCTTGTCATCGCCCCCAGCCTTTAGGACGGCCTCTTCATATGCCAGCAGGAATGTCGTTGGGTCCGCCGCGCCGTCGTAACACGGCGGCATCTCCAGCATGAACTTGGGCGGCTATTGCACTCATCGCAAGGCGAGGGCAAAGGATCTGAGCCCCCTAGCGCCGTTGTGGGCATCTGTCATCCCAGCCGCAGGAGCAACGCTGGCCATGGGGACAGGCGCGGAGGTGGTGGAGCATGGGTCGATGAAAGGAAAGCTTCAGCGCACCCCTACCTGGCGCACCAAATGGCGGATTTCGGGTTCTGGCAAAACCCTTGAGGTTCGAACATTGGGGTGCATGTGAAGATCTCTGCCTTACCTAGCTCACCCACTCCCCATGATCCCAAGGCTCAGCACATCGAACTCGAAGAACAAAGGACACAGGGTTTATACTGGTTCGGGCCACCGATGTGGTGTAACATCCTACTCCAGTGTGGTGTGGTGGATTGCCTTGTAGGCTGAGGATGAACACGTACAAGGGAAGAACAACCTCCTGAGGAGAGGTGTTCTTGAGCTTGGTGAGCATGTGTGGTTGAAGATGATCTGGATGATCCATGCCTGCCTATGGTGCTGGCTAGTCCTATTTATAGAGGCCCTGGTCCTCTTCCCAAATATCAGGCAGGAAGGGATCCCACAACGGCCAATTTGAAGGGGGAAACTAGTACAAGCTATCCTGACAAAAGGTGGTCTTCGCCTGCCAAAGGCTCTGGTGGTGATGTCGTCGTGGGCTCCGCGATGACCTCCATCCTGCTCGTCCTGGTCTTGTTGCACCGATGTGGAAACCTTTGCCTGATGCCTCGGGACTCCACGCCTACGCCTGCTCCTTTAGCACCAAAGAGGCAATTGGTGCTCTGCGCCCGCTGGCGCCCGCCTGGCTTTGGTCATCATGGCTCATGTCGCGGAAACCTCACGTGGTGCCCCTCACGTTCATCTCTCCGCTCCTCGCGAGCCAGCCTAGGGAGGCTAACCCTATGGAGGTCTTGTGTCATCTGCCTCGCGAGGCTTGGCCCCTCGCGAGGGTCTTGAGTGTTCACTGGTGAAGATGGGTTGTACCAGGCCGTTAGAGGAGCCACGTCATGGGCCGCATGCAGGAAAGTTTGGGGACCCCCGTCCCCAGGACGCTGACAGTCGGAAACCTAAATACATGTGTGAATACATAGACAAACAATGTGTCCCTAATGAGCCTCTACTTGACTAGCTCGTTGATCAAAGATGGTTAAGGTTTCCTAACCATAGACATGAGTTGTCATTTGATAACGGGATCACATCATTAGGAGAATGATGTGATGGACAAGACCCATTCGTTAGCTTAGCATTATGATTGTTCAGTTTTATTGCTATTGCTTTCTTAATGTCAAATACATATTCCTTCGACTATGAGATCATGCAACTCCCGAATACCGGAGGAATACCTTGTGTGCTATCAAATGTCACAACGTAACTGGGTGATTATAAAGGTGCTTTACAGGTATCTTTGAAGGTGTTTTATTGGGTTTGCATGAATCGAGATTAGGATTTGTCAATCAGAGTATCGGGGAGCTATCTCTGGGCCCTCTCGGTAATACACATCATAAGCTAGCAAGCAAACGACTAAAGAGTTAGTCACAAGGTGATGTATTACAGAACGAGTAAAGAGACTTGCATGTAACGAGATTGAACTAGGTATGAAGATACCGACGATTGAATCTCGGGTAAGTAACATACCGATGAATAAAGGGAATTACATATGTTTTCATAAGTTTCGGCCGATAAAGATCTTCGTGGAATATGTAGGGGCCAATATGGGCATCCCGGATCCTATTGGTTATTGACTGGAGAGGTGTCTCGGTCATGTCTACATAGTTCTCGAGCCCGTAGGGTTCGCACACTTAACGTTCATTGGCGATATAGTACTATCTGAGTAATGTATGTTGGTGACCGAATGTTGTTCGGAGTCCCGGATGAGAACACAGACATGGCGAGGAGCTCCAGAATGGTCTGAAGTAAAGATTGGTATATAGGATGATATAGTTTGGCCAAGGGGTGAAGCCCATGGGGCATTAGGTTGGTGCAAAAGGAGTTTTGCGGAGGCCAGACGCCGAGGCCCATGGCGTCTGGGCCAGACGCCAAGGACTGTGGCGTCTGGTCCTGGAAGTCCGAGAAGGACTCTTCCTTGCGGGCAAAACTGACTTTGAGGAGGCTTTTACTCCAAGTTTCGACCCCAGGGCTCAACATATAAATAGAGGGGTAGGGCTAACACCTAGAACACATCAAGAAACACCAAGCCGTGTGCAACCCCGTCCCTCTAGTTTATCCTCCATCATAGTTTTCGTTCTCCTTGGCGAAGCCCTACGCGGATTGTTCTTCACCAACACCGTCACCAAGCCGTCGTGCTACCAGAACTCATCTACTACTTTGCCCCTCTTCTTGGATCAAGAAGGCGAGGACGTCATCGATTTGAACGTGTGCCGAACGTGGAGGTGTCGTACTTTTGGTACTTGATCGGGATAGATCATGAAGATGTACGACTACATCAACCGCATTGATAAACGCTTCCACTTTGCGATCTTCAAGGGTATGATGATGCTCTTCCCCTCTCGTTGATACCCATCTCCTAGATAGATCTTGCGTGAGTGTAGGAAAATATTTTAAATTGCATGCTACGTTTCCCAACAGTGGCATCCGAGCAAGGTTCTATGCGTAGATGATATGCACAAGTAGAATACAAAGAGTTGTGGGCGGTGATCATAATACTGCTTACCACCAATGTCTTATTTTGATTCGGCGGTATTGTTGGATGAAACGGCCTTGACCAACCTTACATGACCACGTTCAGGAGATCGGTCCCACCGACAGACATGCAACTAGTTTTGCATAAAGGTGGCTGGCGGGTGTCTGTTTCTCCTACTTTAGTCAAATCAAATTTGACTACGGTTGGTCCTTGGTGAAGGTTAAAACAACAAACTTGATAAATCACCATTGTGGTTTTGAAGTGTAGATAAGAACGTTTCCTGCTAGAAGCCCGTAGCAGCCACGTAAAACTTGCAACAACAAAGTAGAGGACGTCTACCTTGTTTTTGCAGGGCATGTTGTTATGTGATATGTTCAAGACATGATGTGATATACATTGTTGTATGAGATGATCATGTTTTGTAAAAGTTATCGGCAACCGGCAGAAGCCTTATGGTTGTCCCTTTATTGTATGAAATGCAAGCGCCATGTAATTGCTTTACTTTATCACTATGCATTAGCGATAGTTGTAGAAGCAATAGTTGGCAAGATGACCACGACACAACAATGGGGATTAAAGTGTTGAGCCAGTGACAATGGAGATCATGATGATGCTTTGGAGATGGAGATCAAAAGCACAAAATGATGATGGGCATATCATGTCACATATTTTGATTGCATATGATCTTTATGTTTTATGCATCTTATTTTTCTTAGTACAGCGTTAGCATTATAAGAAGATCCCTTCACTAAATTTCAAGGTATAAGTGTTCTCCCTGAGTATGCACCATTGCGATAGTTCATCGTGTTGAGACACCACGTGATGATTAGGTGTCATAGACTCTACATTCAAATACAACGGATGCAAGACACTTTTGCATATGCGGAATACTCTGGTTAAACTTGACGAGTCAGAGCATCATTTTTGTTATGTTTACATGAATAAAACCTTGTATGGTCATACACCTGAAGTGAATGGTTTATTGAATCTCGATCGTAGTGATACATATATTCATAATATTGATGCCAAAAGATGCAACGTTGAAAATGATAGTGCAACATACTTGTGGCACTGTCGTTTAGGTCATATTAGTGTAAAGTGCATGAAGAAACTCCATGCAGATGGACTTTTGGAATCACTTAATTATGAATCATTTGATACTTGTGAACCATGACTTATGGGAAAGATGACTAAAACTACGTTCTCCAGAACAATGGAGCAAGCCAATGACTTATTGGAAATAATACATATCAATGTATGCAGTCCAATGAGTGTTGAGGCACGTGGCGGGTATCATTATTTTTTGATCTTCATAGATGATTTGAGTAGATATGGGTATATCTACTTAATGAAACACATGTCTGAAACATTTCAAAAGTTCAAAGAATTTTTCAGTGAAGTGGAGAATCACCGTAGCATGAAAATAAAGTTTCTACGATCTGATCAGAGAGGCGAATATTTGAGTTACGAGTTTGGCCTTCATTTAAAACAATGTGGAATAGTTTCACAACTCACACCACCTGGAAAACCACAGCGTAATGGTGTGTCTGAATGTCGTCACCATACTTTATTAGATATGGTGCGAACTATGATGTCTCTAACCAATTTCCCACTGTTGTTTTGGGGTTATGCATTAGAGACAGCTGCATTCACGTTAAATAGGGCACCATCTAAATCTGTTGAGACGACACTGTATGAACTATGGTTTGGCAAGAAACCTAAGCTATCGTTTCTTAAAGTTTAGGGTTGCGACACTTATGTCAAAAGGCTTCAGTCTGATAATCTCAAACCCAAATGGGAGAAGTGTGTCCTCCTACGATACCCTAAGGAAATAATTGGGTACACCTTCTACCACAGATCCGAAGGCAATATCTTTGTTGCCAAGAATGGAACCTTTCTAGAGAAGGAGTTTCTCTCAAAAGAAGTGAGTGGGAGGAAAGTAGAACTTCATGAGGTAATCATACCTTCTCTCGAATTGGAAAGTAGCACATAGGAGAAATGTGTTCCCGTGATGCCTACACCAACTAGAGAGGTGTCACACCCTCGATGCGGCTATATCTCCTACGTGTCGAAGCACGACTTAGAGGCATAACCGCATTGAAAGCAATGTCGCAAGTAAGGTAATCTTCACAACAACCCATGTAAATAAATAAAAGGGGAAAAGGATACATAGTTGGCTTACACTCGCCACGTCACACAAATACATGAATAACATTACAATTATCCAAATATAATCAGGGTCCGACTACTGAACCAAAATGAAAGAAGACTACCCCAAATGCTACACAGATCCCCGATCGACCCCAACTGGGCTCCACTACTGAACTACTAGGACGAAACAACACAAAGGACAAGATCCTCATCGAGCTCCTCCTTGAGCTTTCTTGCGTCACCTGCTCGGTAACATCGGCACCTACAAACTAGTTTTGGAAGTATCTGTGAGTCACGGGGACTCAGCAATCTCACACCCTCGCGATCAAGACTATTTAAGCTTTTAGGTAAGGCAAGGTATGATGTGGAGCTGCATCAACCGACTAGCATATATGGTGGCTAACATACGCAAATGAGAGCGAGAAGAGAAGGAAAAAGCATGGTGAAACAACTATGATCAAGAAGTGATCCTAGAACAACCTACAACAAGTCTCGGTCCAATCCGAAAACGTTTAACACCCGCACACGAAAAGAGGTAGAAAGGGACACGGGGTGACATAGGAGTGCCAGATTGCAAAACGGACAACGGAGAAAATGCTCGGATGCATGAGACGAACATGTATGCAAATGCAATGCACATGAAGACATGATATGAGATGCATGACACACAAGAAATGACAAGGCAACAACAGAGAATAACTGGAGGACACCTGGCACATCGGTCTCGGGGCGTTACAACACTCCACCACTACGAGAGGATCTCGTCCCGAGATCTAGAATGTCACCGGAGGGAAAAGGAAGAGAAAGAGCAGAGGTAAAACTAAGTTGCAGATTTGACAAATGAGTGAGACCAAAGAACCTTGAAAAGGTTGAGCAAAATGAAAGAAAGAAAGCAATGGAGAAGAACAAAGCTGAAAGCACTCTGTTAAGAAAGAGGAATAAGAAAGAACTGATTCGGGTAGCACTTCGGTTGAGCAGATATGAAAGCCCTGATAAAATGAAAGAGCTGGAGCAAAGGGATACAACACTCCAGTTAAAAGGATAAGCATGAAAAGAACAGGATCCTCACAAGAAGAAGAAGAAGAAGAAGAAGAAGAAGAAGGTTTGAAGAGAGCAGCAACACAATGCCTCTGGAACAAAAGTACGAATGGAATGAATGAAGGGAAAAACGAGAGCACGCTTACAACAAATGCTAGGACGGAGTTGTTGGAAAACCAACAACGAAAAGAATAAGATTGATATGGTCTTATGGAATACATCTCAAATTATGAGGTGACAACCTGCCACTCACAGGAAAAATAATTGGATTGATAAAAACAAGTAGACGAGAAGCTATCTCACCAGGAGGAGAAATGAAGAACTTGGATCATTGATAAACACCATAGATAGCAACATCCTTAGGGAAGGCTTTAGGTGAAATATAAACCAAGATAACTCGAATGAAGAGATTGATGGGTTTAAAATACCTCATCTTGATAACTTGTGAAACACGAAGAACGAAGGGAAATTATCAAGAATGACATAACACCACCTAAAAAGATATGCGTGAAAGAATTGCACTCCGGATTGCACGACGAAGAAAACTTGAGCTCCTTAGAAACGAATCTTGATGAACACTTCGAGAAGGAATTAAATCCTTGATGAATCACCATGTAGAACCTCCATGAAGAACTCCGGTAACAAAAAGGATGATCAAACGAAAGGAAAGAGAAGTTGAAAAACACAAGGTGAAACCATGCGATGATTAGATGGATCTTCACGACGATATAATTGAGAGAACTTGGAACTCTAGGAAAGAAAGATTAAACAAGTGAAACCAAGAGTTTTGATGAGGCTCCGGAATAAGGAATTGAATTTACTCGATGAAACAAGAATAAGAATTACATTATGCTTATCCTTCATCAATTAAATTGATGACAAGCAATGGGTTTGGCATATTACATAAACTCAATGGACCACCGGTAGGATTGAAACCAACGAATACATTGATATGATAAAGGAAAGAAGAAGAATCTTGGAAGAACCACCGTAAAGATTGGAAATGAACGAAGTAAAAGATAATGAAACATCGGGAAGAATTGAAAATGAACGAAGTAAAGGGATGAATCACCGGTAAGAATTAGCAAATGAACGAACATACATTAGAGAGTTAAGATACATGAGAACGAAGAGATTACGAGCTGATTAGAGAATCCTTGATTTAAGAAGCGGTGTGATTTAGCATATGAGAGCTGAAAGTTGGAATCGATAAATCTGAGATGATGGACTCCGGATGAACAAACTGAAAAGACTCCTGAATTGCTCCGGATAGGTGAAAAGAAATCTCACAACCGAAGAGAATTATGAGAGGATGGCAAAAAAGCTAGAATCATGAATCTTGAAGAGAATGGAGCAAGATTGAGAGAAAAATCTTCTTTGGTCTTCAAATACAGAGAATGACGATGAGAAACACCACCATGAATTATTGAGACACTCCGTAATGATTAAAAGAGGAGAGGTTGAGCCAACGATGAAAAGAATTGTGAAAGATCTAGGAGAAGGCATTTGACTGATGATAAATCATTCTTACATCAAACTTCTAAAAGAAATTTGAGGATAGCTCCGGGAAAAGAAGAGTCAGGTAAGATCCGGGAAAAAGACCTGTGGGTTAGGGCCCACTCAAAAGAAACACTGTTAAACGATTTAAAAGAGAGAAAACACCGGTTGAATTAAATGGCTTGAATGAGATATCATCCTCGAAAGAGCTTGAATGAAAACAGAGTGGAAACACGAATCTTCGAGATATCTTAAGTACTCCGGAATGATTGAATAGCAAGATATGGATAACTAAGAGGTGCACCGGCATGAGAAAACATTAGAAACGAGGCAAAGAATATGATCAACAAAGCTTGAATTGTATCCACCGGAGAAGAAAACGAGTGAAGAGTGACGAACTTGAACCTCCATTAGAATCTTTATGAGAATCACCAGGTAAGAACATGAAGGAAAAGAATGGAGAGACTTCACATGAATAAAAGGATAATTGATTAAGAAATCTGAGTCCTTGAAGAAACTAGGGTTGGAGGGTGGGAAAAAGGCAACTTGGGATGGTTGAAATGAACACCATAGAGAAACTGAGATTGAATCTTGCGGATGTTGAAAATGAACGGATCCACCTGAAGAGAGAAATGCCGGTTGAAAAGGATTGACGTGACAAACTCGATGATCGAGAAGGATTAGTATCCACATAGAAATATGAGAACACTACTTAGGAAAGGTATGGAATCAACACTTGACATTGAAGCAACTCGAATACCACAACTCAAAACCAAACCAAGGATTGGCTTGCAGAATAAGCCGGAACAAACATATGCTAGAGATTTCATCCGAAGTTTTCGTGGTGGGGCCTACACGGGCTCGATCGTACATCACCATCATGTACAAGGTAGTGCACATGACATACGAAGCGTCCCTAAGTCGGCATAGCCAAGGACTCTTTAAGACACAACGAGACCATTGTAAAACCAACCGTGGATAGGCGGACCACTAGACGTCGAACCCCAATTTCATATCATACATCTGTCGGAAAGATATCCTAAGAGCTACTTGAATTACCACCTATGAAACTCCCAAACCTTTCCGGTTATGCAATCAGGTGTTGGGGATACAGGGGAAGCATAATATCTCACCCAAAACTAGCAAATCCTACATCCAGTTGTATCCATCCTTCAACACATAACCAAGAAACCTTCGGAAATCGTTTACCTCAACCTTCGAAAAGCATCCGTTATACGAGTTATGGCAATACTCCCGAAGTGCCGCTCAGTACTGGGTGGCGTCGAGGTTATCTCACCAAAAACTGCATAAAAGAGATTTTCGATGTCGGCGAAATTAAACTCAGGTATTCCAAAACTGCAACAATAAAATTGTGACGACAACACCTGGGAGCTCAACTCCCCGGGACACTGCCACAACCCCTAAATGTCAGGAGGCACCAAGAACAATGTTCTCGTCACAACACCATCAGAGCGATTACAAGATACCCGCGTGATCCTAAAAAAATTAGTGAAATTTGAGAAGAGAAGAGTCAAAACTCTACGTCAGGTTGCCTCACCAGAGCGACAAAGGGACTGGGGAGTAAAAAGAATTCCTAAACTATCCGATATATAATTCCTAAATGACTCAAAACATTTTTCTAGACTCAACAACGCCAGCGATTCGATCAAGCAGGGGGCTCCTAAGGTCGGGGAAGGCTCTGATACCAACTTGTCATGCCCTCGATGCGGCTATATCTCCTACGTGTCGAAGCACGACTTAGAGGCATAACCGCATTGAAAGCAATGTCGCAAGTAAGGTAATCTTCACAACAACCCATGTAAATAAATAAAAGGGGAAAATGATACATAGTTGGCTTACACTCGCCACGTCACACAAATACATGAATAACATTACAATCATCCAAATACAATCAGGGTCCGACTACAAAACCAAAATGAAAGAAGACAACCCCAAATGCTACACAGATCCCCGATTGACCCCAACTGGGCTCCACTACTGAACAACTAGGAAGAAACAACACAAAGGACAATATCCTCATCAAGCCCCTCCTTGAACTTGGTTGCGTCACCTGCTCGGTAACATCGGCACCTGCAAACTGGTTTTGGAAGTATCTGCGAGTCACGGGGACTCAGCAATCTCACACCCTCGCGATCAAGACTGTTTAAGCTTTTAGGGAAGGCAAGGTATGATGTGGAGATGCAGGAAGCGACTAGCATATATGGTGGCTAACATACGCAAATGAGAGCGAGAAGAGAAGGCAAAAGCACGGCCGAACAACTATGATCAAGAAGTGATCCTAGAACAACCTACGACAAGCATTACTCCAACACCGTGTTCACTTCTCGGACTCCGCCGAGAAGAGACCATCACGGTTACATACACGGTTGATTCATTTTAATTAAAATCAACTTCAGCTTTTCTACAACCGGACATTAACAAATTCCCATCTGCCCATAGCTGTGGGCATAGCTTTCGAAAGTTCAAATCCCTGCAGGGGTGTCCCAACTTAGCCCATCACAAGCTCTCACGGTCAACAAAGGATATTCCTTCTAGCGCGTAGACCCGATCAGGCTCGGAATCCCGGTTACAAGACATTTCGACAATGGTAAAACAAGACCAACAAAGCCACCCAGATGTGCCGACAAATCCTGATAGGAGCTGCACATATCTCGTTCTCAGGGCACACCGGATGAGCAAGACGTCGGGTAAGCCAGCCAGAGTTGCCTCTGGTAGCCTCGGACATCGCTCATTTGGACCAACACTTAGAGAAGCACTGGTCCAAGGGGGTTAAATAAGATGACCCTTGAGCCGGCCGACTAAAGGGAAAGAAAAAGGCTATTGGAAAATGGTAAAACCAATGTTGGGCCTTGCTGGAGGAGTTTTATTCAAGGTGAACTGTCAAGGGGTTCCCATTATAACCCAACTGCGTAAGGAACGCAAAATCCAGGAACATAACACCGATGTGACGGAAAACTAGGGCGGCAAGAGTGGAACAAAACACCAGGCATAAGGCCGAGCCTTCCACCCTTTACCAACTATGTAGATCCATTAATTAAAATAAGAGATATTGTGATATCCCAACAAGTAAACATGTTCCAACAAGGAACAACATCTCCATGTTCCAACAAGGAACAAACTTCAATCTTCACTTGCAACTAACAATGCTATAAGAGGGGTTGAGCAAAGCGGTAACATAACCAAACAATGGTTTGCTAGGACAAGGTGGGTTAGAGGCTTGGCTTAACAATATGGGAGGCATGATAAGCAAGTGGTAGGTATCGCCGCATAGGCATAGCAAAAGAGCGAGCAACTAGCAAGCAAAGATAGAAGTGATTTCGAGAGTATGGTCATCTTGCCTGAAATCCCGCAAGGAAGAAGAATGAGTCCATGAAGAAGACAAACGGACGTAGTCAAACGGTTCCTCACAAAGGCGGCGTTAATGGAACCAACCCGAAGAAGCAACACCACAAAGAAGCAAGCAACATAGTAAACAACCAACACACGAACATGGTATGATATGCGGGATGCGGGATGTAATGCATATGCATGATTTGCAAAGGAATGATTGAACCTAGCCTCAACTTGGAAATCCAAGAGTGCCACTTGAAAGGTGAGGTGATTTCGGTCGAAATCAATATAAAGATAACCGGAATCGGATGCACGGTTTGGAAATGGCAAGCAAAACAAATATGGCACCGGTCTGTGATAATCAGCAAGTGACCATCTAAATGCATCAAGATAAAAAAGCTACTGCACTCCAGCATGGCAACAAAATACATGGCAGGGCTCCACTCATGATGCTTGAGAAAAGTTGAACACTGAGCTACGGCTAAATCACTCAATAACAGGTTCAAACAAGCATGGCAAAAGTGCAAATGATAACAGGTTTCAGACTTAGTGAAATTAACAACATATCAGGAATTTATCATCAGGAAGCAATCTTTAGAGCACGATAACTACATGCTACAGGAACATATCATGGCCAAGAAAGGCATGGCATGAATCTACTCAAAGCACTTAACAAAAGTCTCTTAGTGACCTTGAGCCAAAAGGGATCAGAAAATACAATTGCAAGCATGTGAATATAGCAAAAACATAAACAGATTTAGACTTAGAGAAAAACTGAAGCATGCAAAACAGTTAACAAGTAGGCATGTTTACGAGCTCGATGCACTCACTACAGAGCATGTCATGACAAAATAAGAATACACCCATCAAGAATACATGGCATAGAAGCTAGACATGGCAAGAACAACATCATAGCTTGCACGGATCAATAGCAACATCCTCGGCAAAATCCCTAAACATGTCAACAATCTGCCAGGATCATTTTATAGCAAAAGTAGAGCTCGATTGACTCAAGCTAGACTGCTCTATAAATGCAAACAAAGACATGGATGTATAGAGCACCAGAATGTTAACATAACATCCTTACTGATCATCCTCAAAAGAGGCACGGATCACTAGGAAACAACATGAACATATGGCATAACAACAAAATCAGGATAAGGACTTAGTGAAATTCTAAGTCCCTGAAATCAGCATTACCGATTACGCTACTTTGCAAGCTTGTGCTAGTCACCACAAACATCACAAAAATACAAGGCAAGCACCTCTGTAAAGATAGCATGGGATATAATAAAACACATGTAGATTTCAGGGTCATAGAATGCACACATTAATCATGGCAAAAATGACAAAAGGCTATTTGCTGAAACAGATCTGACATATTCCTCACATAGCCCTCTTACAATAGCATTTCGGGCATCAAGATGAGCTCAAATGAAAATGATGCAATGAGATGAAATGATGTACTCGTCGAGATGAACATTTTGATATGCTACACGCATAAATCGGAGCTATGATGAGAGAGTTATGATGCGATGAATATGCTCAAAAAATACTGAAATCTGGGGGACTTAGCCATATCACCTCGCGGAAAAAGTCAACCCGGGACGAGACGGAGTGGGACGGAGGGATCCGGGTCGCGGGACGGAGTGTTTGGATCGGGCACCCGGTGGATCTCGTCCACCCCGACGAGAACTCGCCGGAGTTGGCCGGAATGACACTTGAGATGGAGAAGGAAGCGCGGGGCTCGCCGGAGTTGCCCTGGGTGGCGGATCCGGCGACCCAAGGCGGCGGCGCAGCTGAGGTCCGGCGGCGGAGCAGCTCGAAGCGGCGTAGACGGGCGGCGCGGCGCCGGCGAGGAAGCGGCGAGGCGGCACTGACGATGGTCGGCGGGAGGCGAAAGGCGGCGGAGCGCGCCGGCGACCGGGGCGAGCGGCGGCGCTGAGATGGGCCCGCGCAGGCCCCTGATGGGCTCCGCGGGCTGGCGCGGTGGGAAGGAGAGAGAGAAAGGTGGTGCGGGGTGAGGTGTCGCACCCGGATTGGTGGGCTGCGGCGGTGGGACTGATGTGGCACGATGTGATTGGCCGGGGTGAGGTGGCCGGCGGACATGTCCGACGGCGGAGTGGACATGTCCGGCGCGCGGAGCAGGAAGAAGACTAGGGTTTCAACCGCGAATTTTTGGAAGGGATCACATATATGTAGGTAGAGGGAGCTAGGAGAGTCCAAGTGAGGTGCGGTTTTCGGCCACGCGATCGTGATTGAACGCTCTAGATGATAGAAGGGGTTTAGGTGGGTTTTGGGCCACTTTGGAGGGGTGTTGGTCTGCACACACACGAGGCCTTTTCGGTCCCTCGGTTAACCGTTGGAGTATCAAACGAAGTCCAAATGGCACGAAACTTGACGGGCGGTCTACCGGTAGTAAACCTAGGCCGCATGACAAGTCTCGGTCCAATACAAAAACGTTTAACGCCCGCACACGAACAGAGGTAGAAAGGGACACCAGGTGACATAGGAGCGCCAGATTGCAAAACGGACAACTAGGAAAATGCTCGGATGCATGAGACGAACATGTATGCAAATGTGATGCACATGAAGACATGATATGAGATGCATGACACGCAAGCAATGACAAGGCAACAACAGCGAATAACTGGAGGACACCTGGCACATCGGTCTCGGGGCGTTACAAGAGGAAGCTAATGATGATAATCATGACACTTCAGATCAAGTTACTAATGGACCTCTTAGGTCGAACAGAGCACGTTCCGCACCAGAGTGGTATGGTAATCCTATTCTTGAAGTCATGTTACTAGACCATGGTGATCCAACGAACTATGAAGAAGTTATGATCAGCCTAGATTCTGATAGATGGCTTGAGGCCATGAAATCTGAAATAGGATCCATGTATCAGAACAAAGTGTGGGCTTTGGCGGACTTGCCTGATGATCGGCAAGCTATTGAGAATAAGTGAATCTTCAGGAAGAAGACTAACGCTAATGGTAATGTCACTATCTACAAAGCTCAACTTGTCAAAAAGTGTTTTCAACAAGTTCAAGGAGTTGACTACGACAAAACTTTTCTAGCCCGTAGCAATGCTTAAGTTTGTCTAAATCATGTTAGCAATTGCCACATTTTATGATTTTGAAATCTGGAAAATGGATGTCAAAACTGCATTCCTTAATGGATTTCTTAAATAAGAGTTGTATACGATGAAACCATA
Source organism: Triticum monococcum (assembly GCA_034509565.1). Classification (NCBI taxonomy): domain Eukaryota; kingdom Viridiplantae; phylum Streptophyta; class Magnoliopsida; order Poales; family Poaceae; genus Triticum; species Triticum monococcum. The sequence goes on along the minus strand of CM067846.1, from coordinate 244,674,686 downwards.
AGGTTTTGTCGGTCCTAAATGTGCTAACAAAGTGTGCAAGCTCTAGCGATCCATCTGTGGATTGGTGCAAGCATCTCAGAGTAGGAATATAAGCTTTGATGAGGTGATCAAAGTATATGGTTTTCTACAAACTTATGGTGAAGCCTGTATTTACAAGAAAGTGAGTGGGAGCTCTGTTGGATTTCTGATATTATATCTGGATGACATATTGCTGATTAGAAATGATATAGAATTTTTCAATGAAAAACCTTGGTGAAGCTACTTACATATTGGGGCTCAAGATATATAGAAATAGATCAAAACGCTTGATAAGATTTTTCAATGAGTACATACCTTGACAAGATTTTGATGTAGTTCAAAATGGAACAATCAAATAAGGAGTTCTTGCCTGTGTTTCAAGGAGTGAACTTGAGTAAGACACAAAACACGACCATGAAAAAAATAGAAAGAGAATGAAAGTCATAACATATGCCTAAGCCATAGGTTCTATAAAGAATGCTATGTTGTGTACCACACCTATTGTGTACCTTGCCATGAGTTTGGGAAGGGGGTACAATAGTGAACCAGGAGTGGATCACTAGACAACGGTAAAAGTTATCATTAGTTACCTAAGAGGACTAAGGAAATATTTCTCGGTTATGGAGGTGATAAAGAGTTACGTCGATGCAAGCTTTTGCACCGATAAACATGACTCTGAGTCTCAATCTGGATACGTATTGAAAGTGGGAGAAATTAGCTAGAGTAGCTCCATGCAGAGCATTGTAGACATAAATTTTGCAAAATACATAGGGATCTGAATGTGGCAGACCTGTTGACTAAAATTCTCTCACATGCAAAACATGATCGCACCTTAGTACTCTTTGGGTGTTAATTGATACGTCTCCGTCATATCTACTTTTCCAAACACGTTTGCCCTTGTTTTGGACTCTAACTTGCATGATTTGAATGGAGCTAACCCGGGCTGACATTGTTTTCAGCAGAATTGCCATGGTGTTATTTATGTGCAGAAACAAAAGTTCTCGAAATGACCTGAAACTCCACGGAGATTATTTTTGGAAATAATAAAAAATACTGGCAAAGAATCAAGGCCAGGGGACGCACACCCTAGCCACAAGGGTGGGGGGCGTGCCGGCCCCCCTGGGGGCGCCCCTTGCCTCGTGGGCCCCCTGGAGCTCCACCGACCTCAACCTTGACTCCATATATTCGTGTTCGGGGAGAAAATAATTAAGAAGAAGGATTCATCGCGTTTTACAATATAGAGCCACCGCCAATCCCTAAACTCTCTCGGGAGGGCTGATCTGGAGTCCGTTTGGGGCTCCGGAGAGGGGAATCCGTCACCATCGTCATCATGAACCATCCTCCATCACCAATTTCATGATGCTCACCGCCGTGCGTGAGTAATTCCATCGTAGACTTTCAGGACGGTGATGGGTTGGATGAGATTTATCATGTAATAGAGTTAGTTTTGTTAGGGTTTGATCCCTAGTATCCACTATGTTCTGAGATTGATGTTGCTATGACTTTGCTATGCTTAATGCTTGTCACTAGGGCCCGAGTGCCATGATTTCAGATCTGAACCTATTATGTTTTCATGAATATATGTGAGTTCTTCATCCTATCTTGCAAGTCTATAGTCACCTACTATGTGTTATGATCCGGCAACCCCGAAGTAACAATAATCGGGACCACTCCCGGTGATGACAATAGTTTGAGGAGTTCATGTATTCACTATGTTTTAATTCTTTGGTCCGATACTCTATTAAAAGGAGGCCTTAATATCCCTTAGTTTCCACTAGGACCCTGCTGCCACGGGAGGGTAGGACAAAATATGTCATGCAAGTTCTTTTCCATAAGCACGTATGACTATATTCGGAATACATGCCTACATTACATTCATGAATTGGAGCTAGTTCTGTGTCACCCTATGTTATGACTGTTACATGATGAACCACATCCGGCATAATTCTCCATCACCGATCCAATTCCTATGAGCTTTCCATACATTGTTCTTCGCGTATTTACTTTTCCATTGCTATTGTTATCATCACTACAAAACACCAAAAATATTACTTTTGCTACCGTTACTTTTGCTATCGTTACCACTACTATCATATTACTTTGCTACTAAACACTTTGCTGCAGATATTAAGTTTCCAGGTGTGGTTGAATTGACAACTCAGCTGCTAATACTTGAGAATATTCCTTGGCTCCCCTTGTGTCAAATCAATAAATTTGGGTTGAATACTCTACCCTCGAAAACTGTTGCGATCCCCTATACTTCTGGGTTATCAAGACTATTTTCCGGCGCCGTTGCCGGGGAGCATAGCTCTATTCTTTGAGTCACTTGGGCTTTATATCTGCTTATCATTATGAAGAACTTGAAAGATCCAAGAACCAAGATTTATCCCTCAACTACAAGGGGAGGTAAGGAACTGCCATCTAGCTCTGCACTTGATTCACCTTCTGTTTTGAGTAAGCTTGCGACACCTAGACCTGCTTCTCCTATTAATTCTGATATGTCGCATATTGTTGATGATGCCACTTCTGCTATGCATGATACTTATGATGAAACTACTTCTATGCTTGATACTACTGTGCCACTTGGTGAATTTCTTGATGAACAACTTGCTTGGGCTAGAGAGAATGAAATTACTGAAACTGATAATATTGATGAAAGTAATAATGAAGGATCTCCTAAGAAATATGAATTGCCTATTGTGCCTGAGGGCTATGTTATGGATGAAGAAACTAAAAGAGACTTTCTTGCTTGCAATGATAGAAGTGATCTTAAGAAATTATTAGTTAAGCTTAAACAAAAAACTCTGAATGCTAGAATGAAATATGATCCTGCTTATGCTACTTCACCTATCTTGGATACTGATAAGGATTATGAATTCTCTATTGATCCTGATATAATTACTTTGGTTGAATCTGATCCTTTTTATGGCTATGAATCTGAAATTATTGTGGCACATCTTACTAAATTAAATGATATAGCCACCCTGTTCACTAATGATGAGAGAACTCACTACTTTTATATCCTTAAAATATTTCCGTTCACATTAAAGGGTGATGCTAAGATATGGTTTAATTCTCTTGATCTTGGTTGTGTGTGTAGTCCCCAGGATATGATTTATTACTTCTCTTCTAAATATTTCCCTGCTCATAAGAAACAAGCTTCCTTAAGGGATATATATAATTTTGTGCAAATTGAAGAAGAGAGTCTCCCACAAGATTGGGGGAGGCTTCTCCAATTACTTAATGCTTTGCCTAATCATCCACTTAAGAAAAATGAAATACTTGATATCTTTTACAATGGACTAACCGATGCTTCCAAAGACCACCTAGATAGTTGTGCTGGTTCTGTTTTCAGGGAAAGAACACCAGATGAAGCCGATATTCTATTGAATAATATGTTGACAAATGAAAATAATTGGACACTTCCTGAGCCAGCTCCTGAGCCTATTCCTAAACCAACTCCGAAGAAAAGAGGTGTTATATTTCTTAGTCCTGAAGATATGCAATAGGCAAATAAATCTATGAAAGAAAAGGGTATTAAAGCTGAAGATGTTAAGATTTTACCTCCAATTGAATAAATACATGGTCTTAATTTACCGCCTGTTGAAGAAATATATGGTTTTAATCCATCACCTATTGAAGAAACACATGGTCTTGATAACCCGACACAGGTAGTAAAGGTAAATTCTCTCTATAGATATGATAAAGCTGAAATCCCTCCTACTAAGTTTGCTATCCAATGTTTGGATGGGTTTGATAACTTTATGGTTAAGCAAGAAGACTTCAATGCTTACTTTGGTAGAAAATTGAAACAAAATGCTTATATGATTGAACAATTGGGTGATTATATGTCTAGAGGTAAAGGTGAACTTAAACTCATTAGTAAACATGCTTCAATGGTCACCACTCAAGTAGAACAAGTACTTAAAGCTCAAAATGATTTGCTCAATGAATTGAATAGTAAGAATAATGACTATGCTGTTAGAGTGGCTACTAGAACTGGTAAAATGACTCAGGAACCTTTGTATCCTAAAGGCCACCCTAAGAGAATTGAGCAAGATTCTCAGAGAAATAATATAGATGCACCTAGTCCTTCTAAAAGGAAGAAAAAGAAAAATGATAGGACTTTGCATACTTCTTGTGAACCTATTGCTGAAACACCTGAGAATCCAAATGATATTTCTATTTCTGATGCTGAAACAAAACCTGGTACTGAACATGAACCTAATGAAAATGTTAATGATGATGTTCATGTTGATGCTCAACCAAGCAATCATAAGGATGTAGAAGCTGAACCTGCTATTGATCTTGATAACCCAGAATCAAAGAATCAACGTTATGATAAAAGGGGCTTTGTTGCTAGGAAACACGGTAAGGAAAGAGAGCCTTGGGTTCATAAACCCATGCCTTTTCCTCCTAAGCCATCCAAGAAAAAGGATGATGAGTATTTTGAGCGCTTTGCTGAAATGATTAGACCTATTTTTTTGCGTATGCGTTTGACTGATATGCTTAAAATGAATCCTTATGCTAAGTACATGAAAGACATTGTTACTAATAAAAGAAAGATAACAGAAGCTGAAATTTCCACCATGCTTGCTAATTATACTTTTAAGGGAGCAATACCAAAGAAACTAGGAGATCCCGGTGTACCAACTATACAATGCTCCATTAAAAGAAACTATGTTAAAACTGCTTTATGTGATCTTGGAGCCGGTGTTAATGTTATGCCTCTCTCTTTATATCGTAGACTTGATTTGAATAAGTTGACACCTACTGAAATATCTTTGCAAATGGCTGATAAATCAACTGCTATACGTATCGGTATTTGTAAGGATATGCCTGTTGTGGTTGCAAACGTTAATATTTTAACAGACTTTGTTATTCTTGATATTCCTGAGGACGATTGTATGTCTATTATTCTGGGAAGACCCTTTTTAAATACTGCAGGGGCTATTATTGATTGCAACAAAGGCAATGTAACTTTTCATGTTAATGGCAAGAGCATACGGTACACTTTTCGAGGAAACAACCTCAAGTCCAAAGTATCAATTCTATTAGAAAAATTCCATCGATTAGTTTTGGAGGTTTTTAATTTCCTCTACCTACTGTCAAGAAGAAATATGATATTCTTATTATTGGGGACGTGCATATCCCCGTTGAGGTAACTTAGTGTTATTCGAAATTTCTCCGGTTTCATGTTACTCGAAATGAGTTTGTTAACAAGACTTGATCAACCTTGTTTGTGGATTCCTTTTGATGATCATGAGATGGATGAAGTTAGAAAGCACAACCTTCTGTACCCTCTTTTTACTTTCTGTTATTTATATTAAATAAAGCAAAAATAGTAATTTCTGTCTGTTTTTTGATTATCCATGCAATATAAAAATACCCCGTAAATAAAAGTTCTCGAAATGCCCTGAAATTTAAATATGATTTTTTGGAATATTTGAGAATATCTGGCACTGAGAACACAGCAGGGGGAGCAAGCACCCGGCCACGAGGGTCCACGGCGCGCCCCCTGCCTCGTGGGCCCACGGTGGTTCCCCTCCACTTATTCCTGCACCCATACACTTCTTCTTCCTTGCAAAAAAATCACCACCCAGCTCAAGCACGAGTTCTAGCTCATTTTGCTGCGATTTTCGATCTCCTTGCTCAAAGCGCCTCTCACAAAACTGCTTTGGGAGATTGTTCCTTGGTATGTCACTACTCCATTGGTCCAATTAGTTTTTGTTCTAGTGCTTTATTCATTGCAAATTTCTGCGGCCTAGGTGACCATGTTCTTGAGCTTGCATGTCAAATTTATATGGTTCCAAGTAGTTCTCATGCATGATATAGGCTCTAGGCACTTGTAGGAGTAGTTGCTATCAATTTTGTTGAGTTTGGTTTACTTTTATTTAAAGTTACTAAAAATTTCAGAAATTTTTCAGAGGAAGAAATATGTTTAGGAAAGTGTACGAAGGTGGTTCTTCAAGGAAACAAGGACCCAGGCTTGCAATGCGTGATGCTGATGATGAGCCACCAAGGGACTCTCCAGTGCGGCCTTGTGAATGGCCTTCAGAGGACCTCATGGATCGAGCGGGAATTAAGGAAGAATTTAACGCATATTTGTGTAACGCTGATCTTATAAGCTTCGAGGCAGAAAAGTGTAACACCCACGATGCGGCTATATCTTCCACGTGTCGGAGCACGACTTAGAGGCATAACCGCATTGTAGGCATGTCGCAAGAGGGGTAATCTTTACAAATCCCATGTACTGAATAAGAAAGAGGTACAAAGTTGGCTTACAATCACCACTTCACACAATACATAAGCATAGAATTACAATCATCTAGATACAATCAAGGTCCGACTACGGAACCAAAATAAAGACAACCCCAAATGCATAAGATCCCCGATCGCCCCAACTGGGCTCCACTACTGATCGTCTGGAAAGGAAACGTAGTAACATCGTGAGTCCTCATCGAACTTCCTCTTGAGCTCAATCACATCTCCTGGAATGGCATCATCGACACCTGCATATGGTTTTGGAAGTAATCTGTGAGTCACGGGGACTCAGCAATCTCACACCCTCGCGATCAAGACTATTTAAGCTTATGGGTAGGGAAAAGGTATGAGGTGGAGCTGCAGCAAGCACTAGCATATATGGTGGCTAACATACGCAAAACAGAGCGAGAAGAGAAGGCAAAGCACGTTCGAGAATCTATGATCAAGAAGTGATCCTAGAAATACCTACCTTCAAGCATAACCCGAGACCGTGTTCTCTTCCCGGACTCCACCGAAAAGAGACCATCACGGCTACACATGTTTTTGATCCATTTTAATTAAGTTAAGTTTCAGGTTTTCTACAACCGGACATTAACAAATTCCCATCTGCCCATAACCACGGGCACGGTCGAACAACTATGATCAAGAAGTGATCCTAGAACAACCTACGTCAAGCATTACTCCAACACCGTGTTCACTTCCCGGACCCCGCCGAGAAGAGACCATCACGGTTACACACGTGGTTGATGTATTTTAATTAAGATCAACTTCAGGTTTTCTACAATCGGACATTAACAAATTCCCATCTGCCCATAACCGCGGGCACGGCTTTCGAAAGTTCAAATCCCTGCAGGGGTGTCCCAACTTAGCCCATCACAAGCTCTCACGGTCAATGAAGGATATTCCTTCTCCCAGGAAGACCCGATCAGGCTCAGAATCCCGGTTACAAGACATTTCGACAATGGTAAAACAAGACCAGCAAAGCCACCTGAATGTGCCGACAAATCCCGATAGCAGCTGCACATGTCTCGTTCTCAGGACACACCGGATTGTCCAAGGTTTCGGTAGGCCAACCTAGAGTTGCCCCTGGTGGCCACCAGCTGCTGACAGGTTGGACCAACACTCTAAGGAGCACTGGCCCAGGGGGTTTAAAAAAAAGATGACCCTTGAGTCCGCGGAACCCAAGGGAAAAAAAGGCTATGTGGAAAATGGTAAAACCAATGTTGGGCCTTGCTGGAGGAGTTTTATTCAAGGCGAACTGTCAAGGGGTTCCCATTATACCCAACCGTGTAAGGAACACAAAATCAAGGAACATAACACCGGTATGACGGAAACTAGGGCGGCAAGAGTGGAACAAAACACCAGGCATAAGGCCGAGCCTTCCACCCTTTACCAAGTATATAGGTGCATTAAAGTAAACAAGATGTAATAATGATATCCCAACAATAAACATGTTCCAACAAGGAACAAACTCCAATCTTCACCTGCAACTACCAACGCTATAAGAGGGGCTGAGCAAAGCGGTAACATAGCCAAACAACAGTTAGCTAGGACAAGGTGGGTTAGAGATTTGACATGGCCATATGGGAGGCATGATAAAGCATGTGGTAGGTATAACGGCATAGCAATAGAGCGAGCAACTAGCAAGCAAAGATAGAAATGATTTCGAGGGTATGGTCATCTTGGCTGAGATCCTTCAAGGAAGAAGAACGAATCCATGAAGAAGACAAACAGGCGAAGTCGAACGAATCCTCACAAACGCGACGTTATCAGAACCAACTCGAAGAAGCAACACCGGAAAGAAGCAAACAATCAAGGTAAACAACCATCACATAATAATGGCATGATGCACAACCAAGTATGATGCATGTCCAGTTTAATGATAGATGGCATGGCAAAGTGCACAAACAATCCTACAAATTAAGTGGAGCTCAATATGCAACTCTGTTGCATATTGACGAAACACCACGTGACTTATTTAGTTCTCTCTCGTTTAGGTACTCAACAAAATTAAATTTTGGTTAGCATGGCAAGGGGTTAAGCACAACAACCTATCTAGGCAAGTTTAAATGAGGTCGGAAACAACGAACAACAATTCCAGAAAGTCCTCATGTGCATATTAATGAATGAGATATTGTTCTGCCCTAAACACAATTTTAGGGTTGCTAAACATGCAAAGTGGTGCCACCATGTGAAACTAGGCATTTTTCTACCCCATTTACATATAAAGATTATTAAATTTGGAGCTACTGTTAAAAAGTTATGAAATAAATCATTTTAGCATGTTATTAGAGCAAATTTAATCAAAAAGCAAAATACACATGTCAAACATGATTGAAAGTTGGATATTATTAAACAAGATGAAATTCTAAGCATTTTTCATATTTGAAGTTTTTACATATGATGCATGGTTATTAAGTTATTATAAGCATGAAGATGGAGGGGTTTTCTGTAATTCTGTAAACTTCTGGATAAACGATAAATCACTCCGTGGAAAAAAAACATGAGTTGGGCCGAAACTGTGCAAAGGCCCAATAGGAGCAGGCGCTGGTGCTGCTCACCCAGCGGGCTTGGCCCATATCTGAGGAGAGGGAGTGGCCGGAAGGGCACGCTGGGCCAGCCTGCTGGGTTCGATCGGGGAAAGGTCAACATGGCCGTCCTCTCTCTCGATGGAAGTAGAGGACGTAGCGCCATGGGTCTTGCAGGTGAGGCAGGGGTACTTGGCGGTGCCAGGCGATGACAGGGAGGAGCGGAGGTGGCGCGATGCGACTCGGACTCGCCGGAACCGCGAGCGGAGGCGGCGGGGTGGACCGGACTTGAAGAGGCCGGTTTAGGCCGATGCATCCAACGGCGTGCGGCGCGGTGAGGGACTTGCAGCGGCGGAGGAGGAGGTCCTAGTTGTTGTCACCGAAGGCGGGGTCGCCGGAGGGCGTGTCCTGTGGTGTCGGCGAGGTGCAGGCGTTGGTGAGGGGGCATATGGAAGGAGTGGGCGCGAGGAGCTCCTTCCCTCGGGCGCAGCGAGGCTGTGGCCTCGCTCCCAAACTAGATCGACCATCGGATGAGTAGGATCTGGCAGGGACGAGATGACAGCGAGCGGGGATGCTCGGTCGTGGGGATGCTCCATGGTTGTACATGTGCATAACACGAGGAAGATGAGAAGGGAGAGACCTAATAGAAAAGGAGGTGCAGGGGAGATGAGGAGAAACAAGGCGCGACGGGAAGGTCCTTGCCTGACGACGGCGGGGCTGTTGCTTGCTCTGGGTGAACGACTGGATGTGGCTGGAGGCGACGTTGGGTGCCTGGCCCTGGGGTCGAGTAGAGGAGCTCGGTGGGGGTGGATCGAGAAGGCAGGGGAGTGGATCTGGTTGGGTGGCTGAGAAAAACGAGGAGGATGCGGCGGCGACCGAGGGGATGTATCCCGAGGGGGATTTGGAGTGTGGCGGCGGCTGAGGGGGACAAATGACCTAGTTTTTAGGGTTTGGTCTGATATATAAATAGCAAAAGGATTTTCGGACAGGGGCTAATCGGACCCTCCGATCAAAATCAGACGGTCGGGGAAAATAGGCTAGGGAGCCCGAATAAGAAAATGGAGAAGTTTTGTAGATGTTTGGGGATGATCCGGAACAACGGTGGCAACAGTCCGGGACGGGTTCGGGACAGCTTTCGGACGCGCGAGGGGGTCGATGCACCGTGGAAAGAGGGTTTGACGGACAAGGTCAAGTGTGTGGTTGGACTGCGAAGAAAGAGGAGGAAAGCAACCTGGCAACCGTTTCCGGGGACCGAAAACGTCCGACATTTGACCGGCTATAATGCCGCTATAGGTATCCGTTGGGGCATCGAACGGACTCCGAACGCGATGAAACTTGGCAGGCGGTCTACCTACGACATAACAAGACCGCATGCCAACTTTCAACCCATTCCGATAACATTTTCCAGCCACTTATAAATTAATATTTCGGAGGTGCCGCGGGCGCGTGCGAGTGTGTCTGGGTTCAGAACGGACCACGAACGGAACTGGGGGAACCCAGACAGATGCAAATTTTGAAAACATGATAATGCAATGCAGATGGTGACATGGCAAGATGCAACATGAAAACGAATGACAAGGCAACAACAGTGAACAACTAGGAGACACCTGGCGCAACGGTCTCGGGGCATCACAACACTCCACCACTACGAGAGGATCTCGTCCCGAGATCTAGGATGACACCGGAGAGAAAGCGGAAGAGGAAGAGGAAGAGGTAAAACTAAGTTGCTCCTTCGACAAATGAGTGAAACCAAAGAACCTTGAAAAGGTTGAACAACTTTGAGAAAAGAATACAATGGAGATGAACAGAGTTGAAAACACTCTGTTGTAAAAGAGGAACAAGAAACATTACGAGAACCTTGGAGGTTGAAAGACAAAAGAAAAGGATTGCAATGGACAAGAAGTACATGCAAACACTCCGGTAGAACGAGATGCACAAGGAACGATAAGGATCAAATACGACAACACTCCGGTTGGAAATGGAATGTAAAGAATATGAGCTTGGCAAAATGAAAGCACTTGGATGAGAGTCCGGTTTGAAGAGGAATAATAGCCACAACACTCCGGTTAAAACAGGGTAGAGAAGGAAAAAGAATGATAAAATTTGGACAGCACTCCGATTGTAAATGGAAGGAATTGAACATGATCTTGCAAAACAAGATGATGGGTCGAAGAGAGCAACATCACAATGCCTCCGGAAGAAATGGGAGGATGGAATGGAATGAATGGAGGAGAAAACAAGATCTTGGTAGAGCACACTTACAACAAATGCTAGAACGGAGTTGTTGGATTATCAACAACGAAAAGGATAAGCTTGAAGTGGGCTTATGGAAAACATCCCAAAATTATGAGGTGAAATTCTGCCACTAACGAAACAATAGATTGGATTGATATCAACAAGGAGACGAGAAACTTATTTCACCGGGAGGATAAATGAAGAACTAGGGTCGTTTATAAGCACCATAGATAGCAACAATCCTTAGGGAAAGCTTTAGGTGAAATATAAACCCAAGATAACTCCAATGAACAGATTGATGGGTTTAAATATCTCATTCTTGTGAATGAAGAATGATATATTACCACCTCAAAAGATAAGGGAGAACAATTGCACTCCATATTGCAAGATGAAGAAAACTTGAGCTCCTCTGAAAAGAATCTCAAAGAACACTTCGAGAAGGAATTAAATCCTTTATGAACCAACATGTAGAGCCTCCATGAGAATTTCAGTAACAAAAGAATGACCAAGCTAAAGGAAAGTTGAAAAGAACTGCGGGAGAAGCCCTGCAGTGATAAGAAGAAGCTTTGCGATGAGATAAAGTGGAAACTTGGAACTCCGGAAGAAAAGATAAAGCATCTCGAACCGAGAATGTGATATGATGAACCACTCCGAAAAGAAGAAATTAGAATGCTTGGATGAAACAAGAATAAGAATTATGTTATGTGTATCCTTCACCAATTTAGATTGATGACAAGCAATGGATTTGGCATAATACTTATTCTTGTAAAAAGGATTAAGATAGCTATAGAGCAAACTTGAGAAAGGTGTTCAACGATCCGCCGGTAGAATTGAAACAACAAATAAATTGATATGATAACGAAGGAAAAGAAATCTTGAATGAAGCACTTTAAGAATTGAAAACAATTGAAGAAAAGATAAAGAAACACCGGGAAGAGTTAGAGAACGAATGAAGATACTTGAGGGAATTTGATACATGAGAACGAATAGATCACGAACTGATAAGAGAAAAACTTGAAAGATGCACCGGTAAGATTTAGAGAACGAGAGCTGGAAGCTGAGAATGAATAATCCTGAGATGATGGACTCCGGAGAATCAAACTGAAAAGACTCGTGAATTTCTCCGGATTGGTGAAAAGAATATCTCACAATCGAAAACAATTAAGAGAGGATGGCATCAAGCTAGAATCACGAATCTTTGGAAGAACGGGTAAGAATTTAAGAGGAACTCCTCTTGGGTCTTCAAATCCGAGAATGGCGACGGGAAACACCACCATGAATTGTTGAGGTACTCCAGAATAATGAACAATATAAAGGTTGAATCAACAATGAAAAGAATTTGAAAGATCTTCGAGAAAGACATAAGACTGATGATAATTCACTCTTACGTCAAAATTAAAAAAAAAGAATATGAGAATAACTCCGGAAAAAAAAATAGAAGAGTCAGGTAAGATCCTGGAAAAAGACCTGTGGGTTAGGGCCCACTCAAAAGAAACAACATTGACGATTACTTGAAAGGGAGAATGCACCGGTTGAATTAAATGGCTTGAATAAGATAACAACCTCGAGATAGCTTAAGCGAATTAGCAATGGAAACGCGAATCTCTTGACATATCTTCAGCACTCTGGAACAAAAGAATAGCGAGAGGTGAATGATAAAGAGGTGCACAGGCATAAGAAAAACATTTAAAAACGAGGAAAGGATATGATCGACACCGAAAGCTTGAATTGAATCCACCGGAGAAGAAAAAGAACGAAGAATGATGAACTAGAAGCTCTGTTAGAATCTTCATGAGAATCACCGGATACGAACATTGAAGGAAAATAATGAAGAAAGTTCACAGGAATAAAATGATACTTGATTAAGAAATCTGATTCCTTGAAGGAAAAGGGTGGGAGGGTGGGAAAAACAAAGGTAGCTTGGGACAGATGAAATGAGCACCATTGATAAGAAGTGATAAATGATCTTGCGGATATTGAAATGATCGGATCCACTTGAAGAGAAACACGCCGGTTGAAAAAGGATTGACATGAAAACCTTGATGATCAAGAAGGATTAGTATTCACATAGGAATATGAGAACACCACTTAGGGAAGGTATGGAAACAACATATGACTTCGAAGCAACTCGAATACCACAACGAAAACAAAACAAAGTATTGGCTTGCAGAATAAGCCGGAACAAACATATGGTCGAGATTTCGTCCGAAGTTTTCGTGGTGGGGCCCACACGGGCTCGATCGTACAGCACCATCATGTAGAAGGCGGTGCACATGACATACGAAGCGTCCCCAAGTCAGCATAGCCAAAGACTCTTTAAGACACAACGAGACCACTGTAAAACCAACCGTGGATAGGCGGACCACTAGACGTCGAACGCCAATCTCATATCATACATCTATCGGAAAGATATCCTAGGAGCTACTTGAATTCCCACTTATAAACTCCTGAAACTTTCTGGTTATGCAATCAGGTGTTGGGGATACAGGGGAAGCATAAAATCTCACCCACTAACTAGCAAATCCTACATCCAGCTGTATCCATCCTTCAACACATAACGAAGAAACCTTCGGAAATCATTTACATCAACCTTCGAAAAGCATCCGTTATACGTGTTATGGTAATACTCCCGAACTCCCGCCCCAGTACTGGGTGGCGTCGAGGTTATCTCACCAACAACTGCATAAAAGAGATTTTTGATGTCGACGAAACTCAGGTATTCCAGAACTGCAATGATAAAATTGTGACAACAACACCTTGGAGCTCAACTCCCCGGGACACTGCCACAACCCCTAAATGTCAGGAGGCACCAAGAACAATGTTCTCGTCACAAAACCATCGAAACGATTCCAAGATACCCACGTGATCCTAAATTGTTTTAGTTAAATTTGAGAAGAGAAGAGTCAAAAGTCTACGTCAGGATGCCTCACCAGAGCGACGAAGGGACTCAGGAGTAAAAAGAATCCTACTCTCCGATATATATATATATATATATATATATATATATATATATATATATAATCCTAAAAGACTCAAAACATTTTTTCTAGACTCAACAATGCCAGCGATTCGATCAAGCAGGGGGCTCCTAAGTCGGGGAAGGCTCGGATTACCAACTTGTAACACCCATGATGCGGCTATATCTCCCACGTGTCGGAGCACGACTTAGAGGCATAACCGCATTGTAGGCATGTCGCAAGAGGGGTAATCTTTACACATCCCATGTACTGAATAAGAAAGAGGTACAGAGTTGGCTTACAATCGCCACTTCACACAATACATAAACATAACATTACAATCATCCAGATATAATCAAGGTCCGACTATGGAACCAAAATAAAGACAACCCCAAATGCATAAGATCCCCGATCGCCCCAACTGGGCTCCACTACTGATCGTCTGGAAAAGAAATGTAGTAACATCGTGAGTCCTCATCGAACTCCCAGTTGAGCTCAACCGCATCTCCTGGAATGGCATCATCGACACCTGCATCTGGTTTTGGAAGTAATCTGTGAGTCACGGGGACTCAGCAATCTCACACCCTCACGATCAAGACTATTTAAGCTTATGGGTAGGGAAAAGGTATGAGGTGGAGCTGCAGCAAGCACTAGCATATATGGTGGCTAACATACGCAAAAGAGAGCGAGAAGAGAAGGCAAAGCACGTTTGAGAATCTATGATCAAGAAGTGATCCTAGAAATACCTACGCTCAAGCATAACCCGAGACCGTATTCTCTTCCCGGACTCGGCCGAAAAAAGACCATCACGGCTACACACGTTGTTGATCCATTTTCATTAAGTTAAGTTTCAGGTTTCCTACAACCCGACATTAACAAATTCCCATCTGCCCATAACCGCGGGCACGGCTTTCGAAAGTTCAAATCCATGCAAGGGTGTCCCAACTTAGCCCATCACAAGCTCTCACGGTCAGCGAAGGATATTCCTTCTCCTAGGAAGACCCGATCAGGCTCGGAATCCCGGTTACAAGACACTTCGACAATGGTAAAACAAGACCAGCAAAGCCACCCAAATGTGCCGACAAATCCCGATAGGAGCTGCACATATCTCGTTCTCGGGGCAAACCGGATTCTCCAAGGTTCCGGTAGGCCAACCCAGAGTTGCCCCTGGTGGACACCGGCTGCTGACAGGTTGGACCAAGACTCAGAGGAGCACTGGCCCGGGGGGTTTAAAATGAAGATGACCCTAGAGTCCGAGGAACCCAAGGGAAAAGGCTAGGTGGCAAATGGTAAAACCAATGTTGGGCCTTGCTGGAGGAGTTTTATTCAAGGGGAACTGTCAAGGGGTTCCCAATATACCCAACCGTGTAAGAATGGCATAATCAAGGAACATAACACCGGTATGATGAAAACTAGGGCGGCAAGAGTGGAACAAAAACCAGGCATAAGGCCGAGCCTTCCACCCTTTACCAAGTATATAGGTGCATTAAAGTAAACAAGATGTAATAATGATATCCCAACAATAAACATGTTCCAACAAGGAACAAACTCCAATCTTCACCTGCAACTACCAATGCTATAGAGGGGCTAAGCAAAGCGGTAACATAGCCAAACAACAGTTAGCTAGGACA
Source organism: Triticum monococcum (assembly GCA_034509565.1). Classification (NCBI taxonomy): domain Eukaryota; kingdom Viridiplantae; phylum Streptophyta; class Magnoliopsida; order Poales; family Poaceae; genus Triticum; species Triticum monococcum. Next base: position 244,659,053 of record CM067846.1, on the reverse strand, counting down.
AGGTGGGTTAGAGGTTTGACATGGCCATATGGGAGGCATGATAAAGCATGTGGTAGGTATCACGGCATAGCAATAGAGCGAGCAACTAGCAATCAAAGATAGAAATGATTTCGAGGGTATGGTCATCTTGCCTGAGATCCCGCAAGGAAGAAGAACGAATCCATGAAGAAGACAAACAAGAGAAGTCGAACGAATCCTCACAAACGCGACGTTATCGGAACCAACCCGAAGAAGCAACACCGGAAAGAAGCAAACAATCATGGTAAACAACCATCACATAATCATGGCATGATGCACAACCAAGTATGATGCATGTCCGGTTTAATGATACATGGCATGGCAAAGTGCACAAACAATCCTACAAATTAAGTGGAGCACAATATGCAACTCCGTTGCATATTGACGAAACACCACGTGACTTATTTAGTTCTCTCTCGTTTAGGTACTCAACAAAATTAAATGTTGGTTAGCATGGCAAGGGGTGAAGCACAACAAAACTACCTATCTAGGCAAGTTTAAATGAGGTCGGAAACAACGAACAACAATTCTGGAAACTCCTCATGTGCATATTAATGAATTAGGTATTGCATGATTCTAAAAACGCAAGGATAGGAAAAACACTGGAATTGGATAGGAATGCACATGGTAAACACAGCATTTGTAAACACAGGATTTTTGTCAACTTGGGTGTTTGGTTCACATGAATTGGAAAGAGCAGAGAAATGCAAAGAAACATGGCCAAAATAAAGTGAAACCATATGAAAGCATGTACACTTAGAATGTTATTCTGCCACTAATGCACTTGGTCTTGTTTTCAAGCTTAGGATTTTGAAAAGTAGGTCCAGGTGGATGTTGTGCTCCATTCATTTCAACAATATGCATGAATAATTGAATAGTAGAGGACCATAGGAAAATTTCCTATTGCTATGTTTTTTCATTGAACCAAAATAGCCCTAATGGATCGTCATGAATGTAGAGTAATAAGTGATGCGACAAGTGTACAACATTTTTGTCGTAGCCGTGTTGACCTCAACATCATTGGGTTGGTTGCTGAAGAAGTTGAGGCAGAGGTGGCTGTCAGAGGTGTGGAGGAAGATCTGAGGAATCTGTAGACGGCGTCCAGGGCACAGCTCTCTTGTGATGCATAGTTCCGTCCTTGGAGCAGCTCCAGCGAGCCGTAACACGTCGACGCTGAAGCAGCACAAGATAGACATCGTTAATCTCATGTGGGATTCTAATAGCATCTCCAGTAGATGATGTAAAATACATTACCAAAAATTGATATATGTAAAATTTACATAACCAAAAACCACTAGACTACAACAAATGAGGTAAAAATTGTTGACTCTGAACTTAAGTGTTGAAACGGAAATTTACTATGGAATTTGAATGTTACTATTGAAACTGAACGCAATGGTAGCACAGAGGCACTTCACATGTAGTTTAGGGAGGGCCTGCGGTTCATCTTCAACCTGCACCCCCTGAGCCGCCAAACACCACCAGTCAAACCACCGGCCCCGCCGCCTCGTTGCCCCGAAACCACTCCCCACTACTGCTCCGCCGCCACCCCGGCCAGCCCTCTAGCCCCTCTCCCCCCCCCCCCCCCCCCCCGCACCGAGCTTTTTCTCCAGCGGTTTCCATGCCACCGCCCCAACACTGCGCCCCCACCACCGGCGACCACTGCCCCCACCATGAACCCTAAGATAGATAGTAGGGTACCTCTCTAGCGAGCCCCCTCCCCGCTGCGGGTGGTTCTTCCTTAACTCCGGCGAGCCCCCCTCCCCGCTTCGGGTGGTTATTCATTAACTCCCACGAGCCCGCAACCCCTTAAAAATTGACTGACCCAAAAGTCGTTTCAGCCAGCTGAAGTCTACCTAAATCGGAGCAGAGCAGTAGCATGAGCGAGGGGGAGAGAAGCAGCATCAATGTGAGCGAGCGAGTGAGAGCCGGAGCAGCAGCAGCAGTGCAAGCGAGCGAGCAAGAGCCAGAGAAGTAGCAGCTATGCGAGCGAGGGAGCAAGAGGAGTAGCAGCAGCGCGAGCGAGCAAGAGCCAGAGCAGCCGCAGATCCGGATGGTATGGACACCGCCGCCGAAGGGGCCTCGCACTAGGGGAGAGCCATCGTGGAGATGTCGCCTGCGGCACCGGCTTCGGGGTAGCTCGCCATGGGGTGTGGGATGGATCACCGTCGCTGTCGGGAGGTCGAGTTAATGAGAAAGTGCGCTGCGATGAGTGTACAACCTCTATGGTGGCGCCGAGTAGGCCTCGGCTTCATCTGAGGAGTTGGTGAGGATGATGCGGTTCCGGTGGAGCAGGTTAAAGCAGCGCTGTGGGGATGGAGCAACCGCGATAGACGAGGCAATCGTCGGAGCAGCTCCTTGTAGGTGGAGGACGGGGCGGCTGAACCGGTGGGACGAAGAGATGGACAACAGATCCTCATCAGGGGAGGTGGATGAGGGACATCGAGCTGTTGCGGTGGACGACGTCGTCGGGGAAGAGGCTCCGGCTGGGTAGCTGTGAGGTGACGGCTGGAGGAGGGTGGGGTTTCGTGGCTGGAGCGAAGAGGTTACGGAGGCCGAGGATTTGAATGGCGAAAAGGAGGCGATGGGAGGGGGGACCATGAGTTAGGGACGCACTTGTCCAAAATGTAGGGTGTGTTACAAAAGTACCCCCACCGATTTAAACTAGCGGCCCTTTCAGCTCAGGGTTAGAAGCGGAATTTCATGTGTCTGGATTTGGCAGCTAGCAGGAGTTTTCGCGCGCGTTGTTATTTTGGGATAGCAAGGCACGGGTTGTGAAGGCACGAGTTTTGGGAGCACGATATCCGAGGCCTCCTTTGGTTTAGAGGAATCTTGTAGGAATTTAATTGGATAGGATTTCTATAGGAAAAATTCCTTCAGAGCCCTTTAGTTTGTAGGAATGGAATCCTATTCCTATGGAGGAATTCTTCATATCCTTGACATTTCATAGGAAAATAAACATCAGCCTAGACTCAATGAAAAAAATCCTATGATGTGAATCAAAGGGCATCTCCTTTCCTATTCCTACTCATAGGATTTGAGATACATGTTATCTCATTTTCTATGGCTTTCCTATTCCTACGATTTTCCTACCCTATGAACCAAAGGAGGCCTGATTTTTCAGGATATAACAAGGCGCGGGTTGAATTTTAGGGACAAGCGTAACGTGTAATATTGTACTTGTATGAACCAAATCAATTCACACGTCCCTCAATTAAAAAAACGAAATAAATAAAACTATTAAAACCACACAGAGAGAGAGTCTTGTCCCGTTTTACTATACAAACGCTATTCAAAGCTATGAATCCATCTTATGTCCAACTAATTTTTTCGTTGGCTGTATAATGCATGAAACCTAATCATACCAACATTTTAGTGCATTCCAAATGTCTATACTACCGCTGCAATTCAAACTAAATTTGAATTCGTTTCTCTATTTGAATAAGAATCTACAATCATGATTGTTGCCAACTTCAACCATCATTCATGTATTACCTTAACAACACACCGCATGATTACTATAGATATAAATATGAAATATGTGTACTATATGAACTCGAATTCAATTTTTTTAATACACTTGATGTTGATTCGAAATAATAGTACATTTGATGTACTAACTAGATATTCATAATCTAAACCATGTTCCATACGTACACCGTGTTTATCAGACAAAGTATAGTGTCCCGCCCCCTACATTATGACAAGTATTTAGCCCTGAGCTACAAAAGCCACAGGTTAGCCCAAAGTATAATCAATGTTCTACATTATGATATATTCTTCAAGTATCTGTATCCACTTTTTTATAATGAATTATGATCTCTGTTCGTCTTTTACACCTTCACGATCCTCTTCTCTTTGTAGCTAGCTAGCGCTAACTTTCTATCGTGCATGCACACGCCCGCCCCCCTCTCACCCTCCCACAGCGTCCCCTCCATCATGCACGTTCATTATTTCTCTTTAGGCCGTTCACCCGCGATGTGTGTAGGCCCCCCGGCTCCTTCTTTCCGGCACACACCGGTCGATATACCTCTCTAGCCAAGTGTGCTTACCACAAACACATACTTCCCCTATTTTCTTCTCACCGTCCATGCCCCCTATGTCCAATACAGTTCCATGCAAGTGCACACTCCTGGCCCTCTTTTCATTGATCTCATACTCACACACTCCTCCCCCCTCGACATAGTAGGACTCTCGCACCATCTCCTAGCCGGACCCCTCTCCCCTTGTCTCTCTCGACCATATTTGCTTCTAACCCATGCATGCATGTATACGTACCGATCTCCCTACATATAGCTAGGTCAACTATAATTCTTTTTTCCCCACGCACTAATAGACTTACCTCACTAGTTATGTCTATCCCTTCCTCGGACACATGACAGTTGATCTTCCTATGTAGTTATGTATGCTTACCAAAACCATATCATCTCCCCTCATCATCCTTGCATACCTCCCGACCCATCTCTCACACGCACGTGCATAGACAGATAGACATCCCCGGACCTCTCTTATTGATATTGCACTCGTACCCTCCGTTTGTCTAGCAGGCCTCTCCTACCATTTGTGAGACGTCACTCCACCACCAACCCTCCGACACTCTTCCTTTGTCTTTCTTCCAACCTTATTCCTTTGCTACACATATGCATGGATGTCGATCGATCTCCCTCAATACATAGCTAGGTCTCTCTCCTTCTCCACACATATACTAGTCGATCTACCTCTCTATAGTTAGGTCTCTGCCCCTCCCCACACACACTGATAGTCGAACGTTGTAGGTAGGTATCCATGCCATAGAGAAAAATGCACCTCTGCCCTCTCAGATTCCAGTAGCCCAGCCGCCCTGTATCTTTGACGTGGGCAAACACAAATTTGATGGCACTCTTTATCGATCGCGTAGACACACACTTCATCCCTGTTTTCGATTCTATCGATATCTCATGCCGATTATCCCTCAACTCTCTTCTCGTGGATCGCTCCCTCTATATATGATATATCCATGACTCTGTTTCACAGACATTGCATATGTTATGTTTTTTTTGTTTGAGATATCATCGACACATTGCCTCTTTTTCGCACAAACAATCTCTCTCACACCCACCCACGTACGTACATGCACCTAAAGAAGAGGTGCACGCAGGACGCACGTACTCAGATCTCGTTCCCGGCCACACCCATGTGGGTACACGGTGGAGTTCGTTTCTATACGAAAAGGCAACCCACGTGATAATTTGACGCGTGTAGCGGTTGTTTACTCAAAGGAGGGTCGTGTACCACGCGTAGACGGAACAAAGTTCGACTTGACACATTACTATTAAATAAAGTTATATATTTCTCAATGGCACTTTATACAACGTACCTAGCCTGTCGGGGGCTGTCTCTCGTCACACCATCCAACACAAAGGTGGCGGTGGCCTCTCTCTCTCACCGCTGGTCAGTGATCTAGCCGCATCCCGTCCGCCGGCGGAAAGGGAGGATGTGCATGATTTCTCCGTTCGATGGCGTTGAGGCAGCATGTCTCAATGTGTGGTACCCACCATTTTCTTTGACCAAGCTCCGGTGTGGCTGGGCCTTCGCCACTTGCTCGCTGCCGCAGTATGGGAAGATCATGGCCGCCAGCGCTCTCCTAGTTTCATCTCGACCACCCTCAGGTACAGCTTCCTCCAGCCTTGCTCCATTGCCCATCTTCTCATGTTGCTGCATTTATAAAATCCTGCATGTGGATCTTCTCTAGTTGTTCACTTAAAACATATCTCAGCCGGCGTACTTTCCATCTTGCAATCTCGTTCCCAAACCATTTTTGATAAACCATGTGGATCTTCCCTTATTACATTGAATATGCTTATTTTTTGTCAGTGTATGTGGCTTCCACTCGTGTTATTGGGCAGTAATTGTTTCCTTTCTACCTCCTTTTGCAAACAGGGTTGTCCATTTCAACTCGTTGCTATTGCGACCTGTTGCTGAAATGCACAAATCACTTTTTTTCTTAAGAGGGTTTTGTGCAGTTCCGCCAAAATGTCACACGTGCAACATTTTTACATTTTTGTGGGACTGCAGAAAGGTTGATTGGCTTTGCTATCCTCCTCATCAAACTCCATGCCTAATCTTCTCCAACAAGTAGTTAGTCCTAAAGAGAGATCGTAGACGTGATCGCCTTCTATTTGTGTGTGTTATGTTTCATCATCTAGTTCCACTATTATTGCAATCACACTGACTGGATATCTTTGCAAACAAGGATGGTCAGCTCGATTTTAGTGGAGCTGCACAAAATGATCGGATTGTGATGTCCTCCACAAACCTCTTTTTTGGCTACAGAGGTAGGTGAAACTAGCTGCCAACCAATGAACATTGTGCCCAAGAAATGGAGCCATGCCTACGAACATCATCGATCAATTATATATTTTTGTTTATCTGTACACCTTCTCACAACTTTGTCTTCAGTTGTGATGTGAATATTGGCACTGATATGCGAACCATTGAGATGCATTAGCAGCCATGGTGGTTTCATTTGTATTTGATGGAATGTTGTAACGAGATAATCTTGAGGCAAGAGGACACATGAATCCTAAGTTGAAACCTTTTTTCCAGCGGGAATCAAAGTTGAAACCTTCATAGCATTACAGTAAAGTTTCATTGAAATTATGCGTACATATAAACAAATCCTGAAGGATTGATAGCAATGCCACAAACAATTCAACTTCGTTTCGCCGAATGTGGGACATCCTTCATCCGGCTCCACCTGCCATGCAACAATATTGAGTGCACAACTGCAGGGAAAGATTCATCCCGGTCGTTGCGCCATAGTAGTAATGACTTGTTACGTCTCGGATGGAACATTCCATAATTGTAACTCCAACTCTTGCCATTTCTGGCAATGTTATATGTTATATCCTCCGTGGTCCTCATTTCATAGCCTTTTGTGTGTTCGTCTTTTGAGCATCATGTCTACATTTTTAGGAGCATCTTCATGCCATCTTTAAAGTGGTGCAATCCTTATATTTTATTGTGTCCTGTGGTGACTAGAACAAGCATGCCAAGTAGGCCACTTGATGTTGCTGATTTCAGTCACTTAGTTTTTCTGCTAAGTCTTTTCCTGTCACATTAGGTTGCTATGTTGACTTGTTGCCACAAGTAAATCCTTGCATATTTTGATGAAGTTCAGTAAGGATGTTTTGAAGATATGGTTATACTCTATCCATTCATGCCTTTGGTTGTAATTATGGGGTGCTTTATCTTGTCATTACCATGCTCTCGTTTTGCTAAATATTATTGTTGTCAGCTTGTTAATAGGAAGTGGATTTTTGCCATATGTTTTGCTAGTGATCCATGTGCCCTATGACCATGCTCTTGCCATGTTTAGCTTCATAAATGTGTCTTCCTACTGTTGGTTACCTTGTGTTGCGATGAAATGCTTTTTGATGAGTGGCACGAGCTTGCAAAGTACTAGCATGACATGCCCTTGTTTTCCATGATAACTTCCTATAGCACGTAGTTTACAAGCTCTAAACATTACTACCTGATGTTGTTTCTGCCATGATTAGTGAATTTCTGCTAAGTCTGTTAAACTGTTGTCATTGCATTTCTACCATGCTGTTTTAGACTTGTTCTATTGAGTTCTAGTTGTAGCTCTGAGTTCATGATTTGTAGAGCTTCACCTGTATTTCATTGCCAAGTATTTTGTTTTTATGTTGGAGTCTTGTAGCATATTGTCTTGATGCATCTTAAGTGCTATGTTGCTGTTAAGCGCTATTTTGCATTGTTATTGTTTTGCTCATCATTTGCAAACCATGCATCCAATCCGCTGATCTTTATATCAATTTCGACCAAAATCTATCAATCTTTCCAGTCGCATGCTTGGTTTGCCAACTTGATGCCATGATCATCTTTTCCCTTCCGGTGTACCCATATGAATTGCACATCATACCTTGCATCCCATGCCATGTCTTGCATCATGTTGCTTGTGCATTGCACCGTGATTGATTGTTGTTCCCTTGCTTGTGTTCTTGATTTGGATAGAGCCGGGAGATGAGTTCATGAACGAGGATCCTGTCGAGTACGTTTACGAGGAGCAAGCTTTCCACAACCTTGAGAACTTTGCAGGAAAGATGATCATTACCCCCAATATCACTTCTATCTTTGCTTGCTAGTTGTTCGCTCTGTCGCTATGTCGTGCTACCTACCACTTGTTTATCAAGCCTCTAACCCACCTTCCTAGCAAACTATTGATTGGCTATGTTACCACTTTTTCTCAACCCCTCTCATAGCGTTGCTAGTTGCAGGTGCAGTGCAAGTTGTTCCTTGTTGGAACATGGATATGTTGGGATATCACAATATTCTCTTAGATTTAATTAATGTATCTATATACTTGGCAAAGGGTGGAAGGCTTGGCCTTTTGCTTGGTGTTTTGTTCCACTCTTGCCGCCCTAGTTTCTGTCATACCGGTGTTATGTTCCTTGATTTTGCGTTCCTTACGCGGTTGGGGTTATGGGACCCCCTTGACAGTTCACTTTGAATAAAACTCCTCCAGCAAGGCCCAACCTTGGTTTTACCATTTACCTAATAACAACTAAAATATGCATAGAGAGTAATTAACCCGAGGATTCTTAATCAACAACCCAGGCCAGTGTTCCTCTGAGTGCTGGTCCAACCTGGGCGATGTCCGGTGCCCCCTAGGAAACCAAGGTCTTAGGCAAACCGACGTCTTGCCCATCTGGTGTGCCCTGAGAACGAGATACGTGCGATTCCTAGCAGGATTTGTCGGCACATCGGGTGGTCTTGCTGGTCTTGTTTTACCATTGTCGAGATGTCTTGTAACCGAGATTCCGATTCTGTTCGGGTTGTTCTGGGAGAAGGAATATCCTTCATTGATCGTGAGAGCTTGTGATGGGCTAAGTTGGGACACCCCTGAAGGGTATAAACTTTCGAGAGCCGTGCCCACAATTATGTGGCAGATGGGAATTTGTTAATATCCGGTTGTAGAGAACTTGACACTCGACTTAATTAAAATACACCAACCGCGTGTGTAATCATGATGGTCCCTTTTCGATAGAGTTCAGGAAGTGAACACGGTTGGGTTATGTATGAACGTAAGTAGTTCGAGATCACTTCTAGCTCTGTGTCCGTTGCGTAGTTTCTCATCTTACTCTTGTACTCGTATGTTAGCCACCATATTTGCTTACTGCTTGCTGCAACTCCACCTCATAACCGCACCCTACCTATAAGCTAAAATATTCTTGGTCTCATGGGTTTTGAGATTGATGAGTCCTCGTGACTCACAGATACCACAAAAACAGTCGCAGGTGCCGACGATACCAATGCAGGTGATGCCACCGAGCTCAAGTGGGAGTTCGACGAAGACCTTGGCCATTACTTGTTGGGGAACGTAGTAATTTCAAAAAATTTCCTACGCACACGCACGATCATGGTGATGCATAGCAACGAGAGGGGAGAGTGTTGTCTACATACCCTCGTAGACCGGAAGTGGAAGCGTTAGCACAACGCGGTTGATTTAGTCGTACGTCTTCACAGTCCGACCAATCAAGCACCGAAACTACGGCACCTCCGAGTTCTAGCACACGTTCAGCTCGATGACGATCCCCGGACTCCGATCCAGGAAAGTGTCGGGGAAGAGTTCCGTCAGCACGACGGCATGGTGACGATCTTGATGTTCTACCGTCGCAGGGCTTCGCCTAAGCACCGCTACAATATTATCGAGGATTATGGTGGAGGGGGGCACCGCACACGGCTAAGAGAACGATCACGAAGATCAACTTGTGTGTCTAGAGGTGCCCCCCTGCCCCTGTATATAAAGTAGCAAGGGGGAGAGGCCGGCCGGTCCTTGGGGCGCGCCAAGGAGGGGGGAGTCCTCCTCCTAGTAGGAGTAGGACTCCCCTTAACTAGTCCAACTAGGAAGAGAGAAGGGGGAAGGAAAGAGAGGGAGAGGGAGAGGGAAAGAGGGGCCGCGCCCCCCTCCCCAAGTCCAATTCGGACTCCCCATGGGAAGGGGTGCGCCACCTCCTGGGCTGCTGCCCTCTCTCTCCCCTCAGGCCCACTAAGGCCCAATACTTCCCCGGAGGGTTCCGGTAACCCTTCCGGCACTCCGATTTTCTCCGAAATCACCCGAAACACTTTCGGTGTCCGGATATAGCCGTCCAATATATCGACCTTTCTGTCTCGACCATTTCGAGACTCCTCATCATGTCCATGATCATATCCGAGACTCCGAACAATATTTGGTACATCAAAATATATAAACTCATAATGAAACTGTCATCGTAACGTTAAGCGTGCGGACCCTACGGGTTCGAGAATAATGTAGACATGACCGAGACACATCTTTGGTCAATAACCAATAGCGGAACCTGGATGCTCATATTGGCTCCTACATATTCTACGAAGATCCTTTATCGGTCAGACCGCATAACAACATATGTTGTTCCCTTTGTCATCCGTATGTTACTTGCCCGAGATTTGATCGTCGGTATCTCAATACCTAGTTCAATCTTGTTACCGGCAAGTCTCTTTACTCGTTCCGTAATACATCATCCCGCAGCTAACTTATTAGTTGCAATGCTTGCAAGGCTTATGTGATGTGCATTACCGAGATGGCCCAGAGATACCTCTCCGACAATCGGAGTGACAAATCCTAATCTCGAAATACGCCAACCCAACAAGTACCTTCGGAGACACCTGTAGAGCACCTTTGTAATCACCCAGTTATGTTGTGATGTTTGGTAGCACACAAAGTGTTCCTCCGGTAAACGAGAGTTGCATAATCTCATAGTCATAGGAACATGTATAAGTCATGAAGAAAGCAATAGCATCATCAAGTGCTAAGCTAACGAAATGGGTCAAGTCAATCACATCATTCTCCTAATGATGTGATCCCATTAATCAAATGAGAACTCATGTCTATGGCTAGGAAACTTAACCATCTTCGATCAACGAGCTTGTCAAGTAGAGGCATACTGGTGACACTATGTTTGTCTATGTATTCACACATGTATTATGCTTCCAGTTAAGACAATTCTAACATGAATAATAAACATTTATCATGATATAAGGAAATAAATAATCACTTTATTATTGCCTCTAGGGCATATTTCCTTCAGTCTCCCACTTGCACTAGAGTCAATAATCTAGATTACATAGTAATGATTCTAACACCCATGGAGCCTTGGTACTGATCATGTTTTGCTCGTGGAATAGGCCTAGTCAGCGGGTCTGGAACATTCAGATCCGTATGTATCTTGCAAATTTCTATGTCTCCCACTTGGACTAAATCCCGAATGGAATTGAAGCGTCTCTTGATGTGCTTGCTTCTCTTGTGAAATCTGGATTCCATTGCCAAGGCAATTGCACCAGTATTGTCACAAAAGATTTTCATTGGACCCGATGCACTAGGTATGACACCTAGATCGGATATGAACTCCTTCATCCAGACTCCTCCATTTGCTGCTTCCGAAGCAGCTATTTACTCTGCTTCACATGTAGATCCCGCCACGACGCTTTGTTTTGAACTGCACCAACTGACAGCTCCTCCGTTTAGTAAAAATACGTATCCGGTTTGTGATTTAGAATCGTCCGGATCAGTGTCAAAGCTTGCATCAACGCATTTAGGATGAGCTCTTTGTCACCTCCTTATACGAGAAACATATCCTTAGTCCTTTTTAGGTATTTCAGGATGTTCTTGACTGCTGTCCAGTGATGCACTCCTGGATTACTTTGGTACCTCCCTGCTAGACTTCAAGCAAGGCACACATCAGGTCTGGTACACATCATTGCATACATGATAGAGCCTATGGCTGAAGCATAGGGAACATCTTTCATTTTCTCTCTATCTTCTGCGGTGGTCGGACATTGAGTCTTACTCAACTTCACACCTTGTAACACAGGCAAGAACCCTTTCTTTGCTTGATCCATTTTGAACTTCTTCAAAACCTTGTCAAGGTATGTGCTTTGTGAAAGTCCAATTAAGCGTCTTGATCTATCTCTATAGATCTTAATGCCCAATAAGAAAGCAGCTTCACCGAGGTCTTTCATTGAAAAACTCTTATTCAAGTATCCCTTTATGCTATCCAGAAATTCTATATTATTTCCAATCAATAATATGTCATCCACATATAATATCAGAAATGCTATAGAGCTCCCACTCACTTTCTTGTAAATACAGGCTTCTCCAAAAGTCTGTATAAAACCAAATGCTTTGATCACACTATCAAAGCGTTTATTCCAAATCCGAGAGGCTTGAACCAGTCCATAAATGGATCGCTGGAGCTTGCACACTTTGTTAGCTCCCTTTGGATCGACAAAACCTTCTGGTTGCATCATACACAACTCTTCTTCCAGAAATCCATTCAGGAATGCAGTTTTGACATCCATTTGCCAAATTTCATAATCATAAAATGCGGCAATTGCTAACATGATTTGGACAGACTTAAGCATCACTACGGGTGAGAAGGTCTCATCGTAGTCAATCCCTTCAACTTGTCGAAAACCTTTTGCAACAAGTCAAGCTTTATAGACAGTAACATTACCGTCAGCGTCAGTCTTCTTCTTGAAGATCCATTTATTCTCAATTGCTTGCCGATCAACGGGCAAGTCAACCAAAGTCCACACTTTGTTCTCATACATGGATCCCATCTCAGATTTCATGGCTTCTAGCCATTTTGCGGAATCTGGGCACACCATCGCTTCTTCATAGTTCGTAGGTTCATCATGATCTAGTAGCATGACTTCCAGAACAGGATTACCGTACCACTCTGGTGCGGATCTTACCCTGGTTGATCTACGAGGTTCGGTAGTAACTTGATCTAAAGTTTCATGATCTTTATCATTAGCTTCCTCACTAATTGGTGTAAGTGTCACAGAAACCGATTTCTGTGATGTACTACTTTCCAATAAGGTAGCAAGTATAGTTACCTCATCAAGTTCTACTTTTCTCCCACTCACTTCTTTCGAGAGAAACTCCTTCTCTAGAAAAACTCCGAATTTAGCAACAAAAGTCTTGCCTTCGGATCTGTGATAGAAGGTGTACCCAACAGTCTCCTTTGGGTATCCTATGAAGACACATTTCTCCGATTTGGGTTCGAGCTTATCAGATTGAAGCTTTTTCACATAAGCATCGTAGCCCCAAACCTTTAGAAACGACAACTTTGGTTTCTTGCCAAACCACAGTTCATAAGGCATCATCTCAACCGATACCACTGTTGGGGAACGTAGTAATTTCGAAAATTTTCCTACGCACACGCAAGATCATGGTGATGCATAGCAATGAGGGGGAGAGTGTTGTCTACATACCAACGCAGACCGACTGCGGAAGCGATCACACAACGTAGAGGAAGTAGTCGTACGGCTTCTTCCCGATCCGACCGATCCAAGCACCGTTACTCCGGCACCTCCGAGTTCTTAGCACACGTTCAGCTCGATGACGATCCTCGGGCTCCGATCCAGCAAAGCGTCGAGGAAGAGTTCTGTCAGCACGACAGCGTGGTGACGATCTTGATGTACTACCGACGCAGGGCTTCGCCTAAGCACTGTAACGATATGATCGAGGTGGAATTTCGTGGCAGGGGGCACCGCACACGGCTAAGGAACGATCTCAAGGATCAACTTGTGTGTCTTGGGGTGTCCCCTGCCCCCGTATATAAAGGATGAAAGGGGGGAGGCTGGCCGGCCAAAGGAGGGAGGCGCAGGGGGAGTCCTACTCCTTCCGTCAGCACGACGGCGTGGTGACAATCTTGATGTACTACCGACGCAGGGCTTCGCCTAAGCACTGTAACGGTATGATCGAGGTGGAATTTGGTGGCAGGGGGCACCGCACACGGCTAAGGAACGATCTCAAGGATCAACTTGTGTGTCTATGGGGTGTCCCCTGCCCCCGTATATAAAGGAGCAAAGGAGGAGGGGCTGGCCGGCCAAGGGGGGAGGCGCAGGAGAGTCCTACTCCCACTGGGAGTAGGATTCCCCCTCCAATCCTAGTCCAACTAGGATTCCTTGGAGGGGAAAAGAGGAGGAGGTGGCCGGCCACCCTTTCCTAGTCCTAATAGGACTAGGGGAAGGGGGAGGCGCGCAGCCCATCTAGGGCAGCCCCTTCTTCTTTCCACTAAGGCCCATTATGGCCCATCTAGCTCCCGGGGGGTTCCGGTAACCCTCCTGGTATTCCGGTAAAATCCCGATTTCACCCGGAACACTTCCGATGTCCAAACATAGGCTTCCAATATATCAATCTTTATGTCTCGACCATTTCGAGACTCCTCGTCATGTCCGTGATCACATCCGGGACTCCGAACAACCTTCGGTACATCAAAATGCATAAACTCATAATAACTGTCATCGTAATGTTAAGCGTGCGGACCCTACGGTTCGAGAACAATGTAGACATGACCGAGACATGTCTCCGGTCAATAACCAATAGCGGGACCTGGATGCCCATATTGGCTCCTACATATTCTACGAAGATCTTTATCGGTTAGACCGCATAACAACATATGTTGTTCCCTTTGTCATCGGTATGTTACTTGCCCGAGATTCGATCGTCGGTATCCAATACCTAGTTCAATATCGTTACTGGCAAGTCTCTTTACTCGTTCCGTAATACATCATCTCATAACTAACATCTTAGTTACAATGCTTGCAAGGCTTATGTGATGTGTATTACCGAGAGGGCCCAGAGATACCTCTCCGACAATCGGAGTGACAAATCCTAATCTCGAAATATGCCAACCCAACATCTACCTTTGGAGACACCTGTAATGCTCCTTTATAATCACCCAGTTACGTTGTGACGTTTGGTAGCACCCAAAGTGTTCCTCCGGCAAACGGGAGTTGCATAATCTCATAGTCATAGGAACATGTATAAGTCATGAAGAAAGCAATAGCAACATACTAAACGATCGTGTGCTAAGCTAATGGAATGGGTCATGTCAATCAGATCATTCAACTAATGATGTGACCTCGTTAATCAAATAACAACTCATTTGTCCATGGTTAGGAAACATAACCATCTTTGATTAACGAGCTAGTCAAGTAGAGGCATACTAGTGACACTCTGTTTGTCTATGTATTCACACATGTATTATGTTTCCGGTTAATACAATTCTAGCATGAATAATAAACATTTATCATGATATAAGGAAATAAATAATAACTTTATTATTGCCTCTAGGGCATATTTCCTTCAGTCTCCCACTTGCACTAGAGTCAATAATCTAGTTCACATCGCCATGTGATTTAGTAGCAATAGTTCATATCACCATGTGATTAACACCCATAGTTCACATCGTCATGTGACCAACACTCAAAGGGTTTACTAGAGTCAGTAATCTAGTTCACATCTCTATGTGATTAACACCCAAAGAGTACTAAGGTGTGATCATGTTTTGCTTGTGAGATAATTTTAGTCAACGGGTCTGTCACATTCAGATCCGTAAGTATTTTGCAAAATTCTATATCTATAATGCTCTGCATGGAGCTACTCTAGCTAATTGCTCCCACTTTCAATATGTATCCAGATTGAGACTTTAGATTCATCTGGATCAGTGTCATAAACTTGTATCGACGTAACCCTTTACGACGAACCTTTTTGTCATGTCCATAATCGAGAAACATATCCTTATTTCACTAAGGATAATTCTGACCGCTGTCCAGTGATCTACTCCTAGATCACTATTGTACTCCCTTGCCAAATCAGTGTAGGGTATACAATAGATCTGGTACACAGCATGGCATACTTTATAGAACCTATGAATGAGGCATAGGGAATGACTTTCATTCTCTTTCTATCTTCTGCCGTGGTCGGGCTTTGAGTCTTTACTCAACTTCACACCTTGTAACACAGGCAAGAAACTTTTTCTTTGACTGTTCCATTTTGAACTACTTCAAAATCTTGTCAAGGTATGTACTTATTGAAAAACTTATCAAGCGTCTTGATCTATCTCTATAGATCTTGAAGCTCAATATGTAAGCAGCTTTACCGAAGTCTTTCTTTGAAAAACTCCTTTCAAACACTCCTTTTATGCTTTACAGAATAATTCTACATTATTTCCGATCAACAATATGTCATTCACATATACTTATCAGAAATGCTATAGTGCTCCCACTCACTTTCTCGTAAATACAGGCTTCACCGCAAGTCTGTATAAAACTATATGCTTTGATCAACTCATCAAAGCGTATATTCCAACTCCGAGATATTTGCACCAGTCCACAGATAGATCGCTGGAGCTTGCATATTTAGTTAACACCTTTAGGATCGACAAAACCTTCTAGTTGCATCGTATACAACTCTTCTTTAGCAAATCCATTAAGGAATGCAATTTTGTTTATCCATTTGCCAGATTTCATAAAATGCAGCAATTGCTAACATGATTCGGACAGACTTAAGCATAGATACGAGTGAGAAAATCTCATCGTAGTCAACACCTTGAACTTGTCGAAAACCTTTTGTGACAATTCTAGCTTTGTAGATAGTAACACTACTATCAGCGTCCGTCTTCCTCTTGAAGATCCATTTATTTTCTATGGCTTGCCGATCATCGGGCAAGTCAACCAAAGTCCATACTTTGTTCTCATACATGGATCATATCTCAGATTTCATGGCTTCAAGCCACTTTGCGGAATCTAGGCTCACCATCGCTTCTTCATAGTTCGTAGGATCATCATGATCTAGTAGCATGACTTCCAGAATAGGATTACCGTACCAATCTAGCGCAGATCTTACTCTGGTTGATCTACGAGATTCAGTAGTGTCTTGTTCTGAAGTTTCATGATCATCATCATTAGCTTCCTCACTAACTGGTGTAGGTGTCACAGAAACATTTTTCTGTGATGTACTACTTTCCAATAAGGGAGCAGGTACAGTTACCTCGTCAAGTTCTACTTTCCTCCCACTCACTTCTTTCGAGAGAAACTCCTTCTCCAGAAAGTTTCCGAATTTAGCAACAAAAGTCTTGCCTTCGGATCTGTGATAGAAGGTGTATCCAATAGTTTCCTTTGGATATCCTATGAAGATGCACTTCTCCGATTTGAGTTTTGAGCTTATCAGGATGAAACTTTTTCATATAAGCATTGCAACCCCAAACTTTAAGAAACGAAAACTTTGGTTTCTTGCCAAACCATAGTTCATAAGGCGTCGTCTCGACGGATATAGATGGTGCCCCCTTTTTAACGTGAATGCAGCTGTCTCTAATGCATGACCCCAAAAACAATAGTGGTAAATCGGTAAGAGACATCATAGATTGCACTATATCCAATAAAGTACGGTTATGACGTTCGGACACACCATTATGATGTGGTGTTCCAGGTGGCGTGAGTAGTGAAACTATTTCACATTGTTTTAACTGAAGACCAAACTCGTAACTCAAATATTTGTCTCCGTGATCAGATCGTAGAAACTTTATTTTCTTGTCACGATGTTTTTCACTTCACTCTGAAATTCTTTGAACTTTTCAAATGTTTCAGACTTATGTTTCATCAAGTAGATATACTCATATCTGCTCAAATCATTTGTGAAGATCAGAAAATAATGATACCTGTCGCGAGCCTCAATATTCATTGGACCACATACATCAGTATGTATGATTTCCAACAAATCTTTTCTTGCTCCATTGTTCCGGAGAACGGCGTTTTAGTCATCTTGCCCAAAAGGCATGGTTCGCAAGCATCAAGTGATTCATAATCAAGTGATTCTGAAAGCCCATCAGCATGGAGTTTCTTCATGCGCTTTATACCAATATGACCTTAACAGCAGTGCCACAAATAAGTTGCACTATCATTATTAACTTTGCATCTTTTGGTTTCAATATTATGAATATGTGTATTATTAAGATCGAGATCCAATGAACTATTTTCATTGGGTGTGTAACCATATAAGGTTTTATTCATGTAAACAGAACAACAATTTATTCTTTTACTTAAATGAATAACCGTATTACAATAAACATGATCAAATCATATTCATGCTCAACACAAACACCAAATAACACTTATTTAGGTTCAACACTAATCCCGAAAGTATAGGGGACTGTGCGATGATGATCATATCAATCTTGGAACTACTTCCAACACACATCGTCACTTCACCCTTAACTAGTCTCTGTTTATTCTGCAACTCCCGTTTCGAGTTACTACTCTTAGCAACTGAACTAGCATCAAATACTAAGGGGTTTCTATAAACACTAGTAAAGTACACATCAATAACATGTATATCAAATATACTTATGTTTACTTTGCCATCCTTCTTATCCGCTAATCATTTGGGGTAGTTCCGCTTCCAGTGATCAGTCCCTTTGCAGTATAAGCACTTAGTCTCAGGCTTAGGACCAGACTTGGGCTTCTTCACTTGAGCAGCAACTTGCTTGCCGTTCTTCTTGAAGTTCCCCTTCTTCCCTTTGCCCTTTTCTTGAAACTAGTGGTCTTGTCAACCATCAACACTTGATGTTTTTCTTGATTTCTACCTTCGTTGATTTCAGCATCACGAAGAGCTTAGGAATTACTTTTGTCATCCCTTGCATATTATAGTTCATCACAAAGTTCTACTAACTTGGTGATGGTGACTAGAGAATTCTGTCAATCACTATCTTATCTGGAAGATTAACTCCCACTTGATTCAAGCGATTGTAGTACTCAGACAATCTAGGCACATGCTCACTAGTTGAGCGATTCTCCTCCATCTTTTAGCTATAGAACTTGTTGGAGACTTCATATCTCTCAACTCGGGTATTTGCTTGAAATATTAACTTCAACTCCTGGAACATCTCATATGTTCCATGACGTTCAAAACGTCTTTGAAGTCCCGATTCTAAGCTATTAAGCATGTGCACTAAACTATCAAGTAGTCATCATATTGAGCTAGCCAAACGTTCATAACGTGTGCATCTGCTCCTGCAATAGGTCTGTCACCTAGCGGTGCATCAAGGACATAATTCTTCTGTGTAGCAATGAGGATAAACCTCAGATCACGGATCCAATCCGCATCATTGCTACTAACATCTTTCAACACAATTTTCTCTAGGAACATATCAAAATAAACACAGGGAAGCAACAACGCGAGCTATTGATCTACAACATAATTTGCAAAATACTACCAGGACTAAGTTCATGATAAATTTAAGTTCAATTAATCATATTAATTAAGAACTCCCACTTAGATAGATATCCCTCTAATCCTATAAGTGATCACGTGATCCAAATCAACTAAACCATAACCGATCATCACGTGAGATGCAGTAGTTTTCAATGGTGAACATCGTTATGTTGATCATATCTACTATATGATTCACGCTCGACCTTTCGGTCTCCGTGTTCCGAGGCCATATCTGTATATGCTTGGCTCGTCAAGTATAACCTGAGTATTCCGCGTGTGCAACTGTTTTGCACCCGTTGTATTTGAACGTAGAACCTATCACACCCGATCATCACGTGGTGTCTCAGCACGAAGAACTTTCGCAACGGTGCATACTCAGGGAGAACACTTCTTGATAATTTAGTGAGAGATCATCTTATAATGCTACCGTCAATCAAAGCAAGATAAGATGCATAAAAAGATAAACATCACATGCAATCAATATAAGTGATATGATATGGCCATCATCATCTTGTGCTTGTGATCTCCATCTCCGAAGCACCGTCATGATCACCATCGTCACCGGCGCGACACCTTGATCTCCATTGTAGCATCGTTGTCGTCTCACCAATCTTATGCTTCCACGACTATCACTACCGCTTAGTAATAAAGTAAAGCATTACATCGCGATTGCATTGCATACAATAAAGCGACAACCATATGGCTCCTGCCAGTTGCCGATAACTTGGTTACAAAACATGATCATCTCATACAATAAAATCAGCATCATGCCTTGACCATATCACATCACAACATGCCCTGCAAAAACAAGTTAGACGTCCTCTACTTTGTTGTTGCAAGTTTTACGTGGCTGCTACGGGCTTAAGTAAGAACTCATCTCACCTACGCATCAAAACCACAATGATAGTTCGTCAAATAGACTCCGTTTTAACCTTCTCAAGGACCGGGCGTAGCCACACTTGGTTCAACTAAAGTTGGAGAGACAGTCTTCCGCAAGCCATCTATGTGCAAAGCACGTCGAGGGAACCGGTCTCGCGTAAGAGTACGCGTAAGGTTGGTCCGGATCGTCTCATCCAACAATACCGCCGAACCAAAGTATGACATGCTGGTAGGCAGTATGACTTGTATCGCCCACAACTCACTTGTGTTCTACTCGTGCAAATAACATCAAACCATAAAACCTAGGCTCTGATACCACTGTTGGGGAACGTAGTAATTTTGAAAATTTTCCTACGCACACGCAAGATCATGGTGATGCATAGCAACGAGAGGGGAGAGTGTTGTCTACGTACCAACGCAGACCGACTGCGGAAGCGATCACACAACATAGAGGAAGTAGTCATGCGTCTTCTTCCCGATCCGACCGATCCAAGCACCGTTACTCTGGCACCTCCGAGTTCTTAGCACATGTTCAGCTCGATGACGATGCTCGGGCTCCGATCCAGCAAAGCGTCGAGGAAGAGTTCCATCAGCACGACGGCGTGGTGACAATCTTGATGTACTACCGACGCAGGGCTTCGCCTAAGCACTGTAACGGTATGATCGAGGTGGAATTTGGTGGCAGGGGGCACCGCACACGGCTAAGGAACGATCTCAAGGATCAACTTGTGTGTCTATGGGGTGTCCCCTGCCCCCGTATATAAAGGAGCAAAGGAGGAGGGGCTGGCCGGCCAAGGAGGGAGGCGCAGGAGAGTCCTACTCCCACTGGGAGTAGGATTCCCCCTCCAATCCTAGTCCAACTAGGATTCCTTGGAGGGGAAAAGAGGAGGAGGTGGCCGGCCACCCTTTCCTAGTCCTAATAGGACTAGGGGAAGGGGGAGGCGTGCAGCCCATCTAGGGCAGCCCCTTCTTCTTTCCACTAAGGCCCATTATGGCCCATCTAGCTCCCGGGGGGTTCCGGTAACCCTCCTGGTATTCCGGTAAAATCCCGATTTCACCTGGAACACTTCCGATGTCCAAACATAGGCTTCCAATATATCAATCTTTATGTCTCGACCATTTCAAGACTCCTCGTCATGTCCGTGATCACATCCGGGACTCCGAACAACCTTCGGTACATCAAAATGCATAAACTCATAATAACTGTCATCGTAAAGTTAAGCGTGCGGACCCTACGGTTCGAGAACAATGTAGACATGACCGAGACATGTCTCCGATCAATAACCAATAGCGGGACCTGGATGCCCATATTGGCTCCTACATATTCTACGAAGATCTTTATCGGTCAGACCGCATAACAACATACGTTGTTCCCTTTGTCATCGGTATGTTACTTGCCCGAGATTCGATCGTCGGTATCCAATACCTAGTTCAATCTCGTTACTGGCAAGTCTCTTTACTCGTTCCGTAATACATCATCTCATAACTAACATCTTAGTTACAATGCTTGCAAGGCTTATGTGATGTGTATTACCGAGAGGGCCCAGAGATACCTCTCCGACAATCGGAGTGACAAATCCTAATCTCAAAATATGCCAACCCAACATCTACCTTTGGAGACACCTGTAATGCTCCTTTATAATCACCCAGTTACGTTGTGACGTTTGGTAGCACCCAAAGTGTTCCTCCGGCAAACGGGAGTTGCATAATCTCATAGTCATAGGAACATGTATAAGTCATGAAGAAAGCAATAGCAACATACTAAACGATCGTGTGCTAAGCTAATGGAATGGGTCATGTCAATCAGATCATTCAACTAATGATGTGACCTCGTTAATCAAATAACAACTCTTTTGTCCATGGTTAGGAAACATAACCATCTTTGATTAACGAGCTAGTCAAGTAGAGGCATACTAGTGACACTCTGTTTGTCTATGTATTCACACATGTATTATGTTTCCGGTTAATACAATTCTAGCATGAATAATAAACATTTATCATGATATAAGGAAATAAATAATAACTTTATTATTGCCTCTAGGGCATATTTCCTTCATTTCGATGGTGTCCTATTTAACGTGAATGCAGCCGTCTCTAAAGCATAACCCCAAAACGATAACGGTAAATCAGTAAGAGACATCATAGATCGCACCATATCTAATAAAGTATGATTACAATGTTCGGACACACCATTACGCTGTGGTGTTCTGGGTGGCGTGAGTTGCGAAACTACTCCGCATTGTTTCAAATGTAGACCAAACTCGTAACGCAAATATTCTCCTCCACGATCAGATCGTAGAAACTTTATTTTCTTGTTACGATGATTTTCAACTTCACTCTGAAATTCTTTAAACTTTTCAAATGTTTCAGACTTATGTTTCATTAAGTAGATATACACATATCTTCTTAAATCATCTGTGAAGGTGAGAAAATAATGATATCCGCCACGAGCCTCAACATTCATTGGACCACATACATCTGTATGTATGATTTCCAACAAATCCGTTGTTCTCTCCATAGTACCAGAGAACGGCGTTTTAGTCATCTTACCCATGAGGCACGGTTCGCAAGTACCAAGTGATTCATAATCAAGTGGTTCCAAATGTCCATCGGTATGGAGTTTCTTCATGCGCTTTACACCGATATGACCTAAACGGTAGTGCCACAAATAAGTTGCACTATCATTATCAACTCTGCATCTTTTGATTTCAACATTATGAATATGTGTATCACTACTATCGAGATTCATCAAAATAGACCACTCTTCAAGGGTGCATGACCATAAAAGATATTACTCATATAAATAGAACAACCATTATTCTCTGATTTAAATGAATAACCATCTCGCATCAAACAAGATCCAGATATAATGTTCATGCTCAACGCTGGCACCAACAATTATTTAGGTCTAATACTAATCCCGAAGGTAGATGTAGAGGTAGCGTGCCGGCCGCGATCACATTGACTTTGGAACCATTTCCCACGCGCATCGTCTCCTCGTCCTTAGCCAATCTTCGCTTGATCCGTAGCCCCTGTTTCGAGTTGCAAATGTTAGCAACAGAACCAATATCAAATACCCAGGTGCTACTGCGAGCATTAGTAAGGTACACATCAATAACATGTATATTACACCTTTGTTCACTTTGCCATCCTTCTTATTCGTCAAATACTTGGGGCAGTTCCGCTTCCAGTGACCAGTCTGCTTGCAGTAGAAGCACTCAGTTTTAGGCTTAGGTCCAGACTTGGGTTTCTTCTCTTGAGCAGCAACTTGTTTGTTGTTCTTCTTGAAGTTACCTTTCTTCTTTCCTTTGCCCTTTTTCTTGAAACTGGTGGTCTTATTGACCATCAACACTTGATGCTCCTTCTTGATTTCTACCTCCGCGGCTTTTAGCATTGCGAAGAGCTCAGGAATAGTCTTATTCATCCCTTGCATATTATAGTCCATCATGAAGCTTTCGTAGCTTGGTGGCAGTGATTGAAGAACACTGTCAATGACACTATCAACAGGAATATTAACCCCCAGTTGAGTCAAGTGATTATGATACCCAGACATTTTGAGTATATGTTCACTGACAGAACTATTCTCCTCCATCTTGCAGCTATAGAACTTATTGGAGACTTCATATCTCTCAATCCGGGCATTTGCTTGAAATATTAACTTCAACTCCTGGAACATCTCATATGCTCCACGACATTCAAAACATCGTTGAAGACCCGGTTCTAAGCCGTAAAGCATGGCACACTGAACTATCGAGTAGTCATTAGCTTTGCTCTGCCAGACGTTCATAACATCTGGTGTTGCTCCTGCAGCAGGCTTGGCACTTAGCGGTGCTTCCAGGACATAATTCTTCTATGCAGCAATGAGGATAATCCTCAAGTTACGGACCTAGTCCGTGTAATTGCTACCATCATCTTTCAACTTTGCTTTCTCAAGGAACGCATTAAAATTCAACGGAACAACAACACGAGCCATCTATTTACAATCAAACATAGACAAGCAAGATACTATCAGATACTAAGTTCATGATAAATTTAAGTTAAATTAATCATATTACTTAAGAACTCCCACTTAGAAAGATATCCCTCTAATCCTGTAAGTGATCACGTGATCCAAATCAACTAAACCATGCCCGATCATCATGTGAGATGGAGTAGTATCAATGGTGAACATCAATATGTTGCTCATATCTACTATATGATTCACGCTCGACCTTTCGATCTCCGTGTTCCGAGGCCATATCTGTTATATGCTAGGCTCGTCAAGTTAAACCTGAGTATTCCGCGTGTGCAACTGTTTTGCACCCGTTGTATTTGAACGTAGAGCCTATCACACCCGATCATCACGTGGTGTCTCAGCACGAAGAACTTTTGCAACAGTGCATACTCAGGGAGAACACTTATACTTTGATAATTTAGTGAGGGATCATCTTATAATGCTACCGTCAATCAAAGCAGGATAAGATGCATAAAAGATAAACATCACATGCAATCAATATAAGTGATATGATATGGCCATCATCATCTTGTGCTTGTGATCTCCATCTTCAAAACACCGTCATGATCACCATCGTCACTAGCGCAACACCTTGATCACCATCGTAGCATCGTTGTCGTCTCGCCAAAACTTATGCTTCCACGACTATCGCTACCGCTTAGTGATAAAGTAAAGCATTACAGCGCAATTGCATTGCATACAATAAAGCGACAACCATATGGCTCCTGCTAGTTGCCGATAACTCGGTTACAAAACATGATCATCTCATACAATAAAATTTAGCATCATGTCTTGACCATATCACATCACAACATGCCCTGCAAAAACAAGTTAGACGTCCTCTACTTTGTTGTTGCAAGTTTTACGTGGCTGCTACGGGCTTTAGCAAGAACCATTCTTACCTGCGCATCAAAAACCACAACGATAGTTTGTCAAGTTGGTGCTGTTTTAACCTTCGCAAGGACCAGGCGTAGCCACAGTCGGTTCAACTAAAGTTGGACAAACTGACACCCGCCAGCCACCTGTGTGCAAAGCACGTCGGTAGAACCAGTCTCGCGTAAGTGTACGTGTAATGTCGGTCCGGGCCGCTTCATCCAACAATACCGCTGAACCAAAGTATGACATGTTGGTAAGCGGTATGACTTATATCGCCCACAACTCACTTGTGTTCTACTCATGCATAACATCAACGCAGAAAACCTGGCTCGGATGCCACTATTGGGGAACGTAGTAATTTCAAAAAAAATCCTACGCACACACAAGATCATGGTGATGCATAGCAACGAGAGGGGAGAGTGTTGTCTACGTACCCTCGTAGACTAGAAGCGGAAGCGTTAGCACAATGAGGTTGATGTAGTCGTACGTCCTCACGGTCCGACCGATCAAGCACCGAAACTACGGCACCTCCGAGTTCTAGCACACGTTTAGCTCGATGACGATCCCCGGACTCTGATCCAGCAAAGTGTCGGGGAAGAGTTTCGTCAGCACGACGGCGTGGTGACGATCTTGATGTCCTACTGCCTAAGCACCACTACAATATTATCGAGGATTATGGTGTAGGGGGGCACCGGACACGACTAAAAGAACGATCACGAAGATCAACTTGTGTGTCTAGAGGTGCCCCCCTGCCCCTGTATATAAAGGAGCAAGGGGGAGAGCCGGCCGGCCCTTGGGGCGCCAAAGGAGGGGGGGGGGTCCTCCTCCTAGTAGGAGTAGGACTCCCCTTTCCTAGTCCAACTAGGCAGAGAGAAGGGGAAGGAAAGAGAGGGAGAGGGAGAGGGAAAGAGGGGCCGCGCCCCCCTCCCCTAGTCCAATTCGGTCTCCCCATGGGAGGGGGCGCGCCACGTCCTAGGCTGCTGTCCTCTCTCTCCCCTCAGGCCCACTAAGGCCCAATACTTCCCCGGGGGGTTCTGGTAACCCTTCCGGCACTCCGGTTTTCTCCGAAATCACCTGAAACACTTCCGGTGTCGAATATAGCCGTCCAATATATCGATATTTATGTCTCGACCATTTCGAGACTCCTCGTCATGTCCGTGATCATATCCGAGACTCCGAACAATTTTCGGTACATCAAAATATATAAACTCATAATGAAACTGTCATCATAACGTTAAGCGTGCGGACCCTACGGTTTCGAGAATAATGTAGACATGATCGAGACACGTCTCCGGTCAATAACCAATAGCGGAACCTGGATGCTCATATTGCCTCCTACATATTCTACGAAGATCTTTTATCGGTCAGACTACATAACAACATACGTTGTTCCCTTTGTCATCGGTATGTTACTTGCCCGAGATTTGATCGTAGGTATCTCAATACCTAGTTCAATCTCGTTACCGGCAAGTCTCTTTACTCGTTCCGTAATACATCATCCGGCAGGTAACTTATTAGTTGCAATGCTTGAAAGGCTAATGTGATGTGCATTACCGAGAGGGCCCAAAGATACCTCTCCGACAATCAGAGTGACAAATCCTAATCTCGAAATACGCCAACCCAACAAGTACCTTCAGAGACACCTGTAGAGCACCTTTATAATCACCCAGTTACGTTGTGACGTATGGTAGCACACAAAGTGTTCCTCTAGTAAACGGGAGTTGCATAATCTCATAGTCGTAGGAACATGTATAAGTCATGAATAAAGCAATAGCATCAAAGTAAACGATCAGGTGCTAAGCTAACGAAATGGGTCAGGTCAATCACATCATTCTCCTAATGATGTGATCCCATTAATCAAATGACAACTCATGTCTATGGCTAGGAAACTTAACCATCTTCGATCAACGAGCTAGTCAAGTAGAGGCATACTAGTGACACTATGTTTGTCTATGTATTCACACATGTATTATGTTTCCGGTTAATAAAATTCTAGCATGAATAATAAACATTTATCATGATATAAGGAAATGAATAATAACTTTATTATTGCCTCTAGGGCATATTTCCTTCATTACTATGTTTCCTTTCCGGATGATCAGTAGTGGTGCCCAATAGGGACGATTGGGATTTAGCATTTGGGGTTGTCTTCTTTTCATTTGCATCCATCCGTAGTTGGACCTTGTGTGTACTCTGAATGATGTATGAATAATTTGATAATTGTCTGATCTGGCGATTGTAAGCCAACTATTTACTTCCTTGCTCTTTTATATAGGAATGTGTGAAGATGACCCTTCTTGTGACCATACCAAAATGTGGTTATGCCTCTAAGTCGTGCCTTGACACGTAGGAGATATAGCCGCATCTTGGGTGTTGCAAGTTGGTAATCACTTATCACATGTACCATTCAAACAATCAATACACTACACGGATCTAACGAAACTTACTCAGATATCATGGATTGGGAGAACATAACCATAGGATTTCTATTCCAAAAAGGCAGAGGAAGGAGTAACCAGAGAAACCCTAGGATCTATTTGACACATAAATGGGTAGAGATGACTAACTAGTTGTCCGTCGTCGTCTGAGTCGTTGCTGGAGTGCTCGTCGCCTGAGTCATCCTCGGAGTCGGTGTGGACGACGTCAGGGTGCAGCAATACCTCGCCGGCGGTGACGACAACCTCTGTCTCCATCTCCACGCCATGCTCCGGTGCTTCAGCAGCCCCGACATCGCCACTCCCTCCAATGGGGTGCTTCGGCGGCATCCTCATACACTGACGGCTTTGAGGATTGAGAGCGCCGTTGAGGATGCAAGTGGAGAGGGAGAGGATTGTGTGTGTGGCGAGGATAGGGGTGCAGCTGCTCGGGCGCGCCATTAATATGGAGTAGTGGGAGAGAGGCGGGCGGTGGTCAAATCGCTGGTTCGCCTCCCGGTGAGCCATCGCACTAGACCGCTGGCATGCCTACCGTCGTTTCACACAGCTACTCGCACGTCTCCCGATGAGACTGCATGGCAAGCACGCCTCTCGTCAATTCACACACCTGCACATACGCCTCTCGGTCTGCCTGCACGGTGGACTGCTCGCATGCGTCCCGTCAACTCACGCCTGCTAGCACGGCACACGGGTCGCGTGGCGGCATGTATATTGTTTTTCTATTTGGATGATTAATGCTGCCACTTTATTGCTTAACCGAAGCGTGGCACGTATCCATCTTTGATGTAACGCTCATGGTTCGAATAAATAATCCGTTTGGGATATTGGTTTCCAATTATTAATAATCTCCCGTTTGTAAGAAGATAAAGATTACATCAAAATTGGTCTCAAATTTGACAAAAAAAGTACAATGCCACTTTATATTGGTGTCCATATGACAACATGATAAGTTTCATGAATTTCAAATAAGTTTTGGATGTACTGGAATTTAAAAATCAAGATTCTCAGTGTTTGAAATTTCTTGCATGGGGAGTAAACATGCACCCAGTAAGACACATGTGTTTTTGCAATCCATTTAGGTGCACTGTCACGTGTGCATGTAGCTCAAATTTGATTTTTGCACATTATACCCCTAGAAAATCAATCAATGTACTAAAACGTCTTAATGATCTCTGTTTTTTTTCAAAATTAAAATGTCCCTCCTTTGGTAACATATGTTCACCACGGGATAATTTAACATGCATCATAGTTGCGATGGATTCGCAATGTGTGTGTGTGTGCGCGCGCGTCTGGGGGGTGGCGGGTGGCTGGCAGTACACTACGAGTCATTAGCCACCGTGTGGGTTGACCGTTTTGTGAGGTAGGTGCCACATCCAAGTCGTGAATTCGTTATTTGAAACACTAGCAAAGTGGCCCACTCAATACGCGGGCTAGACTTTTTAAAAGTTTAATAATGAGTGCATATTATTTGATTTGTGCAAAATTCTTTGAACCAAATGCGTTGCAAATATAAGTCTTGTATAAATATAATTTTCTTAAGGTATAGTTGGTTAAAATAACTCAATATTTTGGAGTGCGCCTATTTTGTACTCCCCAATATTAACTTAGTGTTAAAATAAGTTTACTAGTATGAATAGTAAAATCATTTTATGTAGCCAATAAATTAGGAAAATTTTGTTTTTTTGTGTGTGCAAGATGTTGAATTGTGTGCTGCTCGTGATAAATTTGGGGAAATTGATGTTTTTTGCCATGACCTCCTCGAATGTCCAAACACCCTGAAAGTTTGCACAAACATTGAACATTTGAGCATCTTGAAAAACAAAAGAATTGATTTTTTTGAACTCTTCTTCTATTTATTTTTTATTGTACTCTTCATCAGATGTATATGAGCCTGGGCTTCGAATTCAATTATCAAATATTTAGTAGCGTTATGGGTTTGTCTTGAATTGGGGCTTTCAATATAGGAGGACTTCCTCTATCACGTTTCATAAAATATTGGGAGGGCACTTTTGCTTTGAATTGTTTGAAGAGAACGTCTGTTCGGTTGATTATGTTTGTGTTGTTTGTTCGATGGTAGTTTATATTGCTAACACATGTCGAGCCGTAATAAATTCTTTCATTCTTAATTTATAAGTCGTCCTGTGGAGAGCTTGCATATGAATTAAGTTTAAGTTGAAACATAAACTCTTGGTATGGTTTTGTATTTTTTTCACTAGATAATGCACTGTATGTTCGGTTGGATATGTTTTAACTAATTTTTAGGGTAAAAAAATATTTAGGCAACCACATGTATATGCGATGTATATATTTATATTTATATATTTATAGGATATGTAAACTGTATGTAATCATAGGTTTTTTAGGATAATCATAGGTTATTAGTAGCATACTTTTTGGCAAAACAAAAAATTGTCTTGCCGGTATGCTTATTTTGGAGTCAGCCAAATATGATTTCGTAGATGCACATAGCGTCCACACATCTTCTTTCCGAGTTACACTTTCAGGCCTCCTTTGATTTATAGGTTTGGAAGATCATAGGAATAGGAAAGTTATAGGAAATGAGATGATATGCTTCTCAAATCCTATGCATAGGAATAGAAAAGAAAATGTCCTTTGATTAACATCATAGGATTTTTCCATTAACTCTAGGCTAATGTTTATTTTCTTATAAAATGTGGAGGATAGGAATAATTCCTCCATAGAAATAGGATTTCATTCCTACAAACCAAAAAACTCTGAAGAAATTTTTCATATAGAAATCCTATCCTACGAAAATCCTACAAAATTCCTCCAAACTAAAGGAGGCCTCAGACAGTCCAGATCCCCTTTCTCCTTTCCTCCGTTGACTACAAAATTTCTGCCGCTGGATAATCTTGTCGTCCTCACGAGCAGCCACTCGACTCGTTTGTGCCGACGCAGGGTAATCATCTACTGCGGCTGGCTTAGCTCCTCATACGACTCCTCAGTCTCCTAGCGGCCGGGTGCCATCGCTATCGGTGTCCGTGCAGTTGATTTGGGCGTGGATTTTGCCTGTCACTACTATCTTGGATCCAGCTCGATTATGAGGAAGGAGGCAACGTTGTCTTCCCCAAGCGCGAGGCAGACGCATCGTGGCTATTCTCGCTCGATGCTACTCGGCAAGTCGTCGTCATCCTCCATTGGGTCAACATTCTGTTCCAAGTTCGACCGGCAGGTAACCCTTTTCCCCCTTTTCGTACTCTGTCATATTTATAATGCAATTTAGGAAATGTCAGTCAGTGGAAAATGTTTCTTCATTTTCCTTTAAATCTTGGGGAAACATGCGATTCTATTTTTAAGTGCTCAGTATTAAGTTTGTGATGTTTAGAAAATGTAAGTGTATGTATGAGTAAATTTGTTTGGCCGCCAAAAAAGGTAGTAAATTTGCTAATGTTGTGCAAGATTGGCATTTTTTTAGAGATTTATTTACTGTATTAAATTGAATACGAATTTAGAGTGTATTTATATACTATATTTATAGCCATTTTATCATCCTGTATACTGGCTGCCCTTGGCATTGATTCGATTGACTTATGCTGAAGTTACTAAATGATGACAATAAGTTTTGAATGCCAAATACATCTCAAGGCAAAGTTTTATTTTCATTATGCCCCCTCCACTTTTTTCGGGCATGGGACCGTGGCAGTGTTAGGCCCCCTACCCATATTATTATTCAAGAAACTTTAGAGTTAATTAGTACATTTGTGATTAGCTATAGTTTTAATATTGATAAAAGAAAAAGGAAGATTAAATCAGGTATGATTGCATTCTACATATGAAATATAAAAATGTCCCGACGCTCTCACTATTGCTTTGCACTAAATAATAAGCCTGAAGAATCAGATATCACATAATATAAATTATGGATGTTTTGTAGCAATGAACTATTTCCACCAAATGTCGATTCGTGTTTGCGATACATCGGCACTGTTGAAGACCATATTCGTCCTGCCAAGTCGGTTTGTATTTTTTCAAGAAAGATTGCAATGTACTAAATTTCTATATATGCAGTTCTTATGTAATAGGCCGCCTCAGCTAGTGAAAGAAGTGTCATGCTGAAAGTTTTCTATTATTTCATATCTTCACAATATTTGTATTGAATCAGCAATAACTAAATGGAATGGATGGAGTAAGTTCTTGACCACATCATCCTCGTTGTTATCTTCATCATTTACCATTACTTGCAGTCCATCCTTTTTTTGTGACTCTTGAGAAAGCTACATATAGTTGTCCATGTGTGAAAACTTGTTTAGGTAGACATAGTTCTACCTTGTTTAGAGTTGCCCCTGGCTTTTCTTGATAGTCATCGCAGAGCAAACCGATATAGGATATTGTCTCCTTTTTAGAACGAATGGCCATGTAGATTCAGTTGGTGACATGACTCTCCCATGAGACATCCGGCTCTCCCCGACTGACTCTTGCGAAGACATCTTGCTCTAATTTGCAGCAACAACAGTTGGAAACACAAACAGAGTATTATTGCGTGATACGGGAGTCAAAACCTCCGGGATCGTTTAGTTTATTGCTAATGCTTTGGTCATAGCTTATACATGTTTCTATGACTATGAGATTATGCAACTCCTGAATACCAGAGGAACACTTAGTGTGATATCAAACGTCACAACATAACTGGGTGACTATAAAGATGCTCTACAAGTGTCTCCGATGGTGTTTGTTGAGTTGGCATAGATCGTGATTAGGATTTGTCACTCCGTGTATCGGAGATGTATCTCTGGGCCCTCTCGGTAATGCACATCACTATAAGCCTTGCAAGAAATGTGACTAATGAGTTAGTTATGGGATGATGCATTACGTAACCAGTAAAGAGACTTGCCAGTAACGGGATTTAACTAGGTATTGAGATACCAAGAATCGAATCTCGGGCAAGTAACATATCGATGACAAAAGGAACAACATGTGTTGTTATGCGGTTTGACCGATAAAGATCTTAGTAGACTATGTAGGAACCAATATGAGCATCCTGGTTCCGCTAGTGGTTATTGACCCGAAGTGAGTCTCAACCATGTCTACATAGTTCTCGAACCCATAGGCTCCGCACGCTTAACGTTCGATGATGATCAGTATTATGAGTTTATGTGTTTGATGTACTGAAGGTAGTTCGGAGTCCCAGATGTGATCATGGACATGACGAGGTGTCTCAAAATGGTCGAGACATAAAGATTGATATATTGGATGACTATATTAGGATACTGGATGTGTTTCGGAGCTTACCGGGTACATATCGGAGTGCCGGGGGGTTATCAGAACCCCCGGGGGAACTAATGGGCCTCTATGGGCCTTAGTGGGAAGAGAGGAAGGCCCAGGAGGGGCTGACCGCCCCCCTTGGATCCGAATTGGACTAGGGGAAGGGGGCGGCACCCCCCTTTCCTTCCTTCCCCCTCTCTCCCTCTTGGTGGATTCCTACTAGGACTTGAGTACTAGTAGGATTCCCCTCTTGGATCGGTGGCAGGGGGGCACCCTAGAACACACAAGTTAACAGTTGTCTTAGCCGTGTGCGGTGCCCCCCTCCACAGATTTCCACCTCGGTCATATCGTTGTAGTACTTAGGTGAAGCCCTGCGCCAGTGACATCATCATCACCGTCATCATGCTGTCATGCAGACAAAACTCTCCCTCGACTTCAGCTGGATCAATAGTACGAGGGACGTCACCGAGCTGAACATGTGCAGAACACGGAGGTGCCGTGCGTTCGGTACTTGGATCGGTTGGATCACGAAGATGTTCGACTACATCAACCGCATTACTAAACGCTTTCGCTTTTAGTCTACGAGGGTACGTGGACACACTCTCCCCTCTCGTTGCTATGCATCACCTAGATGGATCTTGTGTGTGCATAGGCAAATTTTTTGAAATACTACATTCCCCAACAGTGGCATCCGAGCCAGGTATATGCGTAGATGTTATATACACGAGTAGAACACAAAGGAGTTGTGGGCGTGGGTATACACATATTGCTTGCCGTCACTAGTTGATTCTTTATTCAGCGGTATTGTTGGATGAAGTGGCTCAGACCAACATTATGAGTACGCTTACGCGAGACTAGTTCTACCGACGTGCTTCGCACACAGGTGGCTAGTGGGTGTCTGTTTATCCAACTTTAGTTGAATCGGAATCAATGAACTGGGTTTGTTCTGAATATCAAAAAGCAATCACTATACCGTATTGTGGTTTTTGATGCGTAGGTAAGAACGGTTCTTGCTAAGCCCGTAGCAGCCACGTAAAACTTGCAAACAACAAAGTAGAGGACGTCTAACTTGTTTTTGTAGGGCATGTTGTGATGTGATATGGTCAAGACGTCATTATATAAATTGTTGTATGAGATCATCATGTTTTGTAACACAGTTATCGGCCACTGGCAGGAGCCATATGGTTGTCGCTTTATTGTATAAAATGCAATCGCCATGTAATTGCTTTAACTTATCAGTAAGCAGTAGGGATAGTCGTGGAAGCAATAGTTGGGAAGACGACAACGATGCTTCGATGGAGATCAAGGTGTCAAGCCAGTGATGATGATGATCATGACGATGCTTTGAAGATGGAGATCAAAAGGCACAAGATGATGATGGCCATATCATATCACTTATTTGATTGCATGTGATGTTTGTCCTTTCTGCATCTTATTTTGCTTAGTTCGGCGGTAGAATTATAAGATGATCTCTCACTAAATTTCAAGGTACAAGTGTTCTCCCTGAGTATGCACCATTGCTACAATTTGTCATGCCGAGACACCACGTGATGATTGGTTGTGATAAGCTCTACGATCACATACAATGGGTGCAAGCCAGTTTTGCACACGCAGAATACTCGGGCTAAACTTGACGAGCCTGGCATATGCAGATATGGCCTCGGAACACTGAGACCAAAAGGTCGAGCATGAATCATATAGTAGATATGATCAACATAGTGATGTTCACCGTTGAAAACTACTCCATCTCACGTGATGCTCAGACATGGTTTATTTGATATGGATCGTGTGATCACTTAGATGATTAGAGGGATGTCTATCTAAGTGGGAGTTCTTAAGTAATATGATTAATTGAACTTTAATTTATCATGAATTTAGTACCTAATAGTATTTTGCATGTCTATGTTGTTGTAGATAAATGGCCCGTGCTGTTGTTCCATTGAATTTTAATGCGTTCCTAGAGAAAGTGTAACACCCTCGATGCGACTATATCTCCCACGTGTCGAGGCACGACTTAGAGGCATAATCGCATTGAAGGCATAAGTCGCAAGTGAGGCAATCTTCACACAACCCATGTACATATAAATATAAAGGGGGAAAATAATAATAGTTGGCTTACACTCGCCACGTCACATCAAGGTACATAAATAGCATCCATCATACAAACACTCATGGCCCGACTACGACGCCAAAATAGAAAAGACTCCCCAACATGCGACTAATCCCTGAATCGAACCCCGAGCAGGCACCACTACTGATCATCAAGAAAAGAAACATAGTATCGCTGAGAGTCCTCGTCGTACTCCCACTTCAGCTCGAACGCGCCATCTGGAGGAGTATCATTGGTCCCTGCATCTGGTGTAATAGTAATCTGTGAGCCACAAGGACTCAGCAATCTCGCACCCTCGCGATCAAGACTATTTAAGCTAAATAGGTAAGAAAGGGGTAATGTGAGTGGAGCTGCAGCAAGCGACTAGCATATATGGTGGCTAACTTATTCGCAAAGGAGAGCGAGAAGAGAAGGCAAAGCACGAGTGGAAACTACATAGAGCCGACTACGCAAACATAACTCCAACACCGTGTCCACTTCCCGGACTCCGCCGAGAAGAGGCCATCACGGCAACACACGCAGTTGATTCATTTTAATTGATTAAGTTCAAGTTGTCTACAACCGGACATTAACAAATTCCCATCTGCCCATAACCGCGGGCACGACTTTCGAAAGATCAATCCCTGCAGGGGGGTCCCAACTTAGCCCATAACAAGCTCTCACGGTCAACGAAGGAATAGACCTCCACCCAGGACCCACCGATCAGACTCGGTATCCCGGTACAAAAAGATGATTCGACAGGTCAAAACTAGTCCAGCAGCACCGCCAGAATGCGCCAACAAATCCCGATAGGAGCTGCACATATCTCTTTCTCAGGGCATACTCAGATTGTCTAAACTTCCGGTAGGCCAGCCCAGAGTTGCCCCTGGTGGCCACCGGCGGCTGACGTTCCGGACCAACACTCAGAGGAGCACTGGCCCGTGGGGGGCTAAAGTAAAGATGACCCTCGGGCTCCGGAAACCCAAGGGAAAGAAAAGGGTAGGTGGCAAATGGTAAAACCAATGTTGGGCATTGCTGGAAAAGTTTTAATCAAGACGAACTATCAAGGGGTTCCCATTATAGCCCAACCGCGTAAGGGACGCAACAATCCGGGAACATAACACCGATATGACGGAAACTAGGGCGGCAAGAGTGGAACAAAACACTAGGCGAGAGGCCGAGCCTTCCACCCTTTACCAAGTATATAGATGAGTAAAGATAACATAGCAATATAATGATATCCCAACAAGTAAATAAAGGTTGCAACAAGGAACGGCTCCAATCTTCACCTGCAACTAACAATGCTAAAAGAAGGGCTGAGCAAAGCGGTAACATAGCCAATCAATGGTTTGCTAGGACAAAGGTGGGTTAGAGGCTCAATCATGGAAATTGGGAGGCTGACAAGCAAGTGGTAGGCATCGTAGCATTGGCAAAGCAAAAGAGCGACCAAACTAGCATTGCAAAGATAGTAGTGATTTCAAGGGTGTGATCATCTTGCCTGCACAGTTGTCAGAATTGACTGGATCCTCAAAAGCAAACTCAACGGGCTCCTCGTTAGCGAACTCGTCTCCTGGCTCTACCCAACAACACAAAAAAGCAACAAGGATACAATCAACCACGTGCAAAGGCAACCAATAAGATGCAAAGATGATATGCTATGCGGGATGCGATGCGGGATGCAAGAATGCAACATGTAACAGGAAATGCATGAACCTGGCCTCAACTTGGAAATCCAAGTGTGCCACTGGATAGAGGGGAAGAAATCCCCTAAAAACAATATAAAGATCATGGCAATCGGAGCTACGGTTTAGAAATGGCAAGCGTTTTACTAAACGAACCGATCTGCGATTTAGAGAAAGTAGGCTCCTAAATGCAACAAAATGAACATGCTACAGCCACCCAACATGAAAACAAATTACATGGCAGTGATGTACTCATCAAGCTTAACAAACCATCAAGACTGAGGGATAGGCAAATTCATCCATTAAGGGCTTCAAACAAGCATGGCAAAACTGAATAAGCAAACCAGATTTCAGACTTAGCGAAATTAACGCTAGTCTGAAATTTCAGACCACGATGCTCTCTTCGGAGCAGCAAAACAACATGAAGGAAAACCCGAACATGGCAAGTAAGAGCATGGCATGGAGCTACTCAATAAGCTTAACAAAACACCCAAAATGACCTGGGGCCAAAACGGTTCACAAAATACTCTACCGAGCACACGAACATAGATGAAACACATTCAGTTTTCAGACTTAGTGAAAACTGGGACATGCTGAAATAATAACTCACCGAGGCATGTAAACGAGCTCGATGCTCTCTCTACGGTGCAAGTCATGGCAAGGCAAGCATATATCCATTAAGAAGGCACAAAATTCTAGCTAGACATGGCAAGAACAATGGCATAGCATGCATGTATGACTAGCAATCACTCCGGCAAAATCGCAAAAGAGTTCACGATCTGCCCAAAACAGCAACTATCCAAAAGTTGAGCTCGATTGAGTCAACCTAGGGTGCTCCAACATAAGAAGTAAAGACATGGATGGATTAAGCACAACAAGCATAACAAATCACTCTTACTGATCATCCTCAAAAGAGGCACGGATCACTAGGAAACAAGCCGGACATATAGCATCGTGAACTAAAACGGCTCAGACTTAGTGAAAATCACTAAGTCCCTGAAATCTGTAATCTCGGGTAGCCCTCTTCGCAAGCTTGCACAAGACAACACACACATCCTAAAAATACATGGAAGGCACCTCTAGAAAGAAGACAACATGCTTAACAATTCATCCCAAAGGGGCACAGGCATATCATGCACGGATTAAATATGGCAAAAATGGCAAAAGTGCATGTTGGATTAATGGATCTGCAATTTTAACTCAACATGCCTCCTTCCAACAGCATTTTGGGCAACACGATAACCTCAAATGCAAATGATGCAATGGAATGAAATGATGTACTCGACGAGACGAAGATTTTGACATATAATACGCCCAAATCGGAGCTACGGGTGAGGAGATACAAGCAGTCAAAGTAGCAAGAAAAATTCTGAACCGGAGGAGAAAGTCAACGGGGGGGCGCTAGGGTTTTACTGTAGATCCGATCCGGATCTCGCGCGGGGCACTGTTCCTCGCCGGGCACGGAAGCCGAGGACGGCCGGCGACTCGCCGGAGCACCGCCGGAGTGGGAGAAGGGCCCGGGGCGGCCGGATCCGGGGCCGGGCGCGGGCGGAGCCGCGACCACGGCGATGGGGCGGCGAGCGGAGCGGCGGCCACGGCGGGGCCCGACGCCGGCGAGGAGACGCGGCGGGCTTCCGGCGATGGGGCGGCGACGGCGCGGGGCGCGGGCCACCGGAGAGCAGGAAGACGGCGGCGGGACGAGGCGGGCGCCCGCGGCCTCGGTCGGGCGGTGATGCGGGCCGGGGGGGCACGGCCTGGGCTGCGGCGGGCCCGCGCGGGTGGCAGGACGGCGAAGTGGGCGCGGCGCCCCGCCCACTCAGCAGGCGACACGTGGTGGCGGACGGCGGGGCGGACAATGTCCGTCGGTGCCGATTTCGTCCGGCGGCGCGGTGGGTTGGATCTAGGGTTAGGACGAGGGGGGATCCGGATTTAGAATGGGGGGTGTATATATAGGCATAAGTGGAGCTAGGAGAGTCCAAATGAGGTGCGGTTTTTGCCCACACGATCGTGATCGAACGACCGAGACGATGGAGCTGAGTTTGGTGGGTTTTTTTGGCCAAAATGGAGGGGTGTTGGGCTGCACACACACGAGGCCTTTTCGGTCCCTCGGTTAACCGTTGGTGTATTAAACGAAGTCCAAATGACCCGAAACTTGACAGGCGGTCTACCGGTAGTAAACCAGGGCCGCATGGCAAGTCTCGGCCCAATCCGGAAATGTTTAATCCCCACACACGAAAGAAAGCTAGAAATGGCCACCGGAGGAGAACGAAGCGCCGGAATGCAAAACGGACAACGGGGAAAATGCTCGAATGCATGAGATGAACATGTATGCAAATGCAATGCACGTGATGACATGATATGAGACGCACGAAAAACGAAAACAACACACGGAGGCAAAGACCCGAACCCGAGAATTAAATATAACTTAATGCCGGAAACGGCATGAGTCGGAGTACAATTGGGGAAGGTTACATATGGGGCGTTACAACACTCCACCACTACGAAAAGATCTCGTCCCGAGATCTAGGACTGAAAGAACTCCGGGTACTCAGAACGGAGGTGATCCTCGCGTTCCCAGGTAGCTTCACGGTCGGAATGGTGTGACCACTTGACTTTGAGAAACTTGATTGACTTGTTGTGAGTTTTGCGTTCAGTCTCTTCAAGGATTGCAGCTGGGTGCTCACGGTAGGAGAGATCTTCTTGGAGCTCAATGTCCTCGAAGTTGACGGTGCGCTCAGGCGTCTTGAAGCACTTTCAGAGTTGCGAGACGTGAAACACATCATGAACATTGGCAAAGGTTGCAGGAAGCTCGAGTTGATAGGCGAGGTCGCCTCTCTTGCTGACGATCTTGAAAGGCCCGACGTATCTTGGGGCAAGCTTCCCTTTGATACTGAAGTGACGAGTCCCTTTCATTGGAGAGACGCGGAGGTAGACATGATCTCCGATCTCGAAGGCCAAATCACGGTGCTTGCTGTCGTAGTAGCTCTTCTGACGAGACTGGGCTGCTTTGAGGTTATCACGAATGACCTTGCACATTTCCTCTGCCTCTGTGATCAGGTCATTACCCAGCAGCTGACGTTCACCGGTTTCAGACCAGTTGAGAGGTGTACGGCACTTCCTACCATATAGAATTTCAAACGGGGCCTTGCCGGAACTTGCTTGGAAACTGTTGTTGTACGAGAATTCAGCATAAGGAAGGCAATCCTCCCACTTCATGCCGAAGGAGATAACACAAGCCCTGAGCATATCTTCAAGAATCTGGTTGACACGCTCGACTTGACCGCTTGTTTGAGGGTGGAAAGCAGTGCTGAAGCGAATACTGGTGCCCATGGCCTTCTGAAAAGAATCCCAGAACTTGGAGGTAAAGAGGCTGCCACGGTCTGACGATATCACTTGAGGAATACCGTGCAGAGAGACAATGCGAGAGGTGTAGAGCTCCGCCAATTGAGCTGCAGTGATTGACTCTTTGATAGGCAGGAAATGAGCCACTTTGGTCAGCTTGTCGATGACAACGAATATAGCATCATTGCCATGCTTGGACTTAGGAAACCCAGTCACAAAGTCCATTTCAATGTGGTCAAACTTCCATTCTGGAATGGCGAGAGGTTGGAGGAGACCTGCTGGCCTTTGGTGTTCTGCTTTCACTCTTCTGCAGACATCACATTCATTCACGAATTGAGCGATCTCGCGCTTCATTCGAGTCCACCAATAAGTTTGCTTCAGGTCTTGATACATCTTCGTGCTCCCAGGGTGGATGGAGAGGAGAGAGTTGTGAGCCTCATTCATGATCACTTTACGAAGTTCACCTTTGGGCACAACAATTCGATCCTCGAAGAAGAGAGTGTCCTTGTCATCAAGTCGGTAGCACTTGTACTTGGACTGACTCTTTGCAATACCAATCTTCACCTTTTTCACCATAGCATCAAGAAGCTGGGCTTGGCGAATCTGGTCTTCCAAGGTAGGAGAAACTTGAAGGTTGGCAAGGAAACCTTGAGGAACAACTTGCAGATTAAGTTTGCGGAAGGCTTCACAAAGCTCGGGTTGATAAGGCTTGAGAATCAGACTGTTGCAATATGCTTTTCTGCTCAAAGCGTCAGCAATCACATTAGCCTTGCCTGGAGTATACTCGATACTCGGATTGTACTCTTGAATCATTTCGACCCATCGAGTCTGCCTGAGGTTGAGATTAGGCTGAGTGAAGATGTACTTGAGACTCTTGTGATCAGTGAAAATGTCCACTTTCCTTCCCAAAAGAAGATGTCTCCAAGTCAACAATGCGTGCACAACTGCCGCCAACTCGAGATCATGAGTGGGGTAGTTCTTCTCATTTGGATTCAACTGGCGAGAGGTATAAGCAACAACTTTCTTCTCTTGCATCAGTACTGCACCGAGACCTTGGAGAGAGGCATCACAAAAGACCTCGTACGGCTTGGTTTGATCAGGCGGAGTTAGAACTGGAGCAGTGATCAATTTCTCTTTCAAAGCGTTGAAAGCAACATCACACTCCGGAGACCAAACGTACTTGACGTGCTTCTGGAGAAGATTTGAGAGAGGCTTTGCGATCTTGGAGAAGTTTTCGACGAATCTTCGGCAATAACTTGCAAGACCGAGGAAGCTACGGAGTTGCTTCACATTCTGAGGAGGTTCCCAATTAACAATTGCAGACACCTTCTCAGGATCCACGGAAATGCCCTTGGCAGAGATAATATGACCAAGATAAAGAACTTCATCGAGCCAAAACTCACACTTGGAGAACTTGGCATAGAATTGATGTTCCCTTAGCTTGTCAAGAACCAAACGCAAGTGTTTGGCATGATCTTCCTTGTTCTTCGAGAAAACCAGGATATCATCGAGATAGACCAAAACAAAGTCATTGGTGTAGGGGTTGAAGATGAAGTTCATCATGCGAGAGAACGTCGGAGGAGCATTGGTGAGGCCAAAAGACATAACTGTGTATTCATATGACCCATAGCTTGTTCTGAACGCTGTCTTCGGAATATCTTGTTCACGAATGCGAATTTGATGATAACCCATACGGAGATCAAGCTTGGAGAATACTTGGGCACCCTTGAGTTGCTCGAACAGCTCATGAATGTTGGGAAGTGGATATTTGTTCTTGATGGTCTTCTTGTTCAATGGACGGTAATCAACACAAAGTCGGTCCGTTCCATCCTTCTTCTTCACAAA
Organism: Triticum monococcum; assembly: GCA_034509565.1. NCBI lineage: Eukaryota > Viridiplantae > Streptophyta > Magnoliopsida > Poales > Poaceae > Triticum > Triticum monococcum. The sequence continues at coordinate 244,617,589 of CM067846.1, read as the reverse complement.
AAGAACACCACAACCCCACGGAGAAGTACTAGGCCGAATAAGACCCATCCTTTCTTGCACATCGAGCTGTTTCTTCAACTCCTTCAACTCTTCGGGGCCGAGCTTGTAAGGCCGTTTGCACACCGGTTCCGTACCGGGCTCAAGTTCAATAACGAATTCAACAGGCCGGTTTGGAGGCATGCCTGGGAGTTCTTCAGGGAAGACATCTTGATACTCACAAACAACCGGAATCTGCGAAATAGCATCCAATTCACCCTTTTCATTGAGAGAGAATAACCGGATGGTATTATCCCGAGCAGCAAAGACAATTACTTCCTCAGACGAATGAGTCAGTTGAATCTGCTTGGCTGCACAATCCAGCTGAGCTTTATGTTTAGAGAGCCAGTCCATCCCAAGAATGAGGTCGATATCGGAATTGCCAAGAATCATCGGGGAAGCCAAAAACTTAAAGTCACCCAGCGAGATAGAAATATCCGGAACTTCATAGTTAGCAAGCAAGCATTTGCTCGGAGAGACGACTGCTAATGGCTGATGCATAACTTGAGAAAACCACCCGTGCTTAGATGCAAAAGGCTTCGAGATGAAACAATGCGATGCACCTGTATCAAAAAGTACTTTTGCAGGGACATCGTTAACAGGAAGGTTACCCATGATCACATCTGACGAATCCTCTGCTTGAGCTGCATTCACCATATTGACCTTGGCGTGCTTGGGATTTTGCTTGACCACAGCTGTACTTGCCGACCTGACAGGAGGAGGAGGAGGAAGACGCCTCTGGTTGAAACACTTGTTGGCGTAGTGACCCTTCTGTTGGCACTTGTTGCACGTGACCTCTGAGAGCGGACGATGGTACGGAGCACTCGATCTTGGAGCTTGAGACGAAGTCTTGTTCTGAAAGCCTGGGTTGGGTGGGTGGGAAGAACCACTGCCACCTTTGCTCTTCTGCTGATACGGCTGACGGAACGGAGGAGGAGGAAGCCAATACTTCTGCTGCTTGGCCACTTGCGTAGAGGACGAAGACGAAGTGTCTCTGACTCGCTTCCTGGAAGCATCACACCTGAGCTGAGCAGCCTCTTGCTTCAGTGCCATGTTGTAGAACTCATCGTATCTCAGCGGCTCGAAAAGGACAAGAGCGAGCTGAATTTCTTCACGAAGACCACCCCTGAACTGATAGATCATGCTCTTCTCATCAGGAACATCCTGCTTGGCAAAACGGGCGAGCTTCTGGAACAACTTGTTGTAGTCATAGACAGACAAAGAGCCTTGCTTCAGATTGCGGAATTCTTCACGTTTGCTTTCAGTCACACTTTGAGGAATGTGATGAGCGCGGAAATCACGACGGAAATCATCCCAAGTGATCAAACATCCACCTCTGGAATCCCGGTACTGCTGAAACCACTCTGCGGCCTGATCCTTGAGCTGGAAAGACACGAACTTGACGAAATCTTCAGGTCTGACGTTGCTACATTCAAAATGCTTGCCCAGATCGACTAACCAATCATCAGCATCGGTAGCCTCAACGCAGTTGCTGAACGTCTTTGGACCATTTGCGAGGAACTGATTCAGAGTTGCAAACTGGTTCTGGTTGCTGCCTTGATTCGCTTGACTGTTTTGATTCCGCTCTTGGATGATTTGCATGATCAGCTAAGTATTTGCATTAGTATCAGCCATCACAGCCTGCCATGCTTCCGGAGGAGGCGGAGGTGGCGGAGGATCTGGGTTCGGAGTCGTGCGCGTTGGGGGAGCCATCCTGAAGAGGTTGACCACCATTAGCACACAAATAGACAAATATAGAAGGTGAATCCAACGGAATGAAAATTGCAACATAAGTCTTCACATCCGAACAAAATGAACGAATGCACTTCTCTTGAAGTGGTCACATATTCCTAAATTGCGAAGACACGAAGAATCAGGTAGAAGAGATACATCAACGAGGAATGGAATCAATATATGACGTCGAAGAAGAACGAATACCACAACTCGAAATAAAACCAAGGGTTGGCTTGCGGAATAAGCCGGAACAAACACATGATAGAAATTTCGTCCGAAGTGTTCGTGGTAGGACCTACACGGGCTCGACCGTACAGCACCATCATGTACAAGGCAGTGCACATGACATACGAAGCGTCCTCGAGTCAGCATAGCCAAGGACTCTTTAAGACACAACGAGGCCACTGTAAAATCGACCGTGAATAGGCGAACCACTAGACGTCGAACCCCAATTTCATATCACACATCTGTTGGAAAGATATCCTAAGGCTACTTGAATTCCCACCTATGAAATTCCTGAAACTTTCCGGTTATGCAATCAGGTGTTCAGGATACAGGGGAAGCATAATATCTCACCCAAGCTAGCAAATCCTACATCCAGCTGCATCCATCCTTCAACACATAACCAAGAAACCTTCGGAAACCATCTATCTCAACCTTCGAAAAGCATCCGTTATACAAGTTATGGCGATACTCCCGAACTCCCGCCCCAGTACTAGGTGGCGTCGAGGTTATCTCACCAACGAACTGCATAAAGGAGATTTTCGATGTCGCGCACATATCTCAAGTATGCCAGAATTGCAATGATAGAATTATGATGACAACACCTCAGAGCTCAACTCCCCGGGACACTTCCACTAAACCCCTGACAGGAGGCACCAAGACAGTATTCTCATCATAAGCCATCGGAACAAAACTAAGATACTCGCGTGATCCTAAAATTTTTTTAGTGAAATTTGAGAAGAGAAGAGTCAAAACTCTACGTTAGGATGCCTTACCAGAGCGAAGAGGAGACTGGGAAGTAAAAAGAATTCCTAAGCTCTCCGATATATAATTCCTAAGGACTCAAAACATTTTTCTAGACACAACTCAGCTGCTAGAAACGATCAAGCAATGGGGCTCCTAAGGTCGGGGAAGGCTCTGATTACCAACTTGTAACACCCTCGATGCGACTATATCTCCCACGTGTCGAGGCACGACTTAGAGGCATAATCGCATTGAAGGCATAAGTCGCAAGTGAGGCAATCTTCACACAACCCATGTACATATAAATATAAAGGGGGAAAATAATAATAGTTGGCTTACACTCGCCACGTCACATCAAGGTACATAAATAGCATCCATCATACAAACACTCATGGCCCGACTACGACGCCAAAATAGAAAAGACTCCCCAACATGCGACTAATCCCTGAATCGAACCCCGAGCAGGCACCACTACTGATCATCAAGAAAAGAAACATAGTATCGCTGAGAGTCCTCGTCGTACTCCCACTTCAGCTCGAACGCGCCATCTGGAGGAGTATCATCGGTCCCTACATCTGGTGTAATAGTAATCTGTGAGCCACAAGGACTCAGCAATCTCGCACCCTCGCGATCAAGACTATTTAAGCTAAATAGGTAAGAAAGGGGTAATGTGAGTGGAGCTGCAGCAAGCGACTAGCATATATGGTGGCTAACTTATTCGCAAAGGAGAGCGAGAAGAGAAGGCAAAGCACGAGCGGAAACTACATAGAGCCGACTACGCAAACATAACTCCAACACCGTGTCCACTTCCCGGACTCCGCCGAGAAGAGGCCATCACGGCAACACACGCAGTTGATTCATTTTAATTGATTAAGTTCAAGTTGTCTACAACCGGACATTAACAAATTCCCATCTGCCCATAACCGCGGGCACGGCTTTCGAAAGATCAATCCCTGGAGGGGGGTCCCAACTTAGCCCATAACAAGCTCTCACGGTCAACGAAGGAATAGACCTCCACCCAGGACCCACCGATCAGACTCGGTATCCCGGTACAACAAGATGATTCGACAGGTCAAAACTAGTCCAGCAGCACCGCTCGAATGCGCCAACAAATCCCGATAGGAGCTGGACATATCTCTTTCTCAGGGCACACTCAGATTGTCTAAACTTCCGGTAGGCCAGCCCAGAGTTGCCCCTGGTGGCCACCGGCGGCTGACGTTCCGGACCAACACTCAGAGGAGCACTGGCCCGTGGGGGGGCTAAAGTAAAGATGACCTTCGGGCTCCGGAAACCCAAGGGAAAGAAAAGGGTAGGTGGCAAATGGTAAAACCAATGTTGGCATTGCTGGAAAAGCTTTAATCAAGGCGAACTATCAAGGGGTTCCCATTATAGCCCAACCGCGTAAGGGACGCAACAATCCGGGAACATAACACCGATATGACGGAAACTAGGGCGGCAAGAGTGGAACAAAACACTAGGAGAGAGGCCGAGCCTTCCACCCTTTACCAAGTATATAGATGAGTAAAGATAACATAGCAATATAATGATATCCCAACAAGTAAATAAAGGTTCCAACAAGGAACGGCTCCAATCTTCACCTGCAACTAACAATGCTAAAAGAAGGGCTGAGCAAAGCGGTAACATAGCCAATCAATGGTTTGCTAGGACAAAGGTGGGTTAGAGGCTCAATCATGGCAATTGGGAGGCTGACAAGCAAGTGGTAGGCATCGTAGCATTGGCAAAGCAAAAGAGCGAGCAAACTAGCATAGCAAAGATAGTAGTGATTTCAAGGGTGTGATCATCTTGCCTGCACAGTTGTCAGAATTGACTGGATCCTCAAAAGCAAACTCAACGGGCTCCTCGTTAGCGAACTCGTCTCTCGGCTCTACCCAACAACACAAACAAGCAACAAGGATACAATCAACCACGTGCAAAGGCAACCAATAAGATGCAAAGATGATATGCTATGCGGGATGCGATGCGGGATGCAAGAATGCAACATGTAACAGGAAATGCATGAACCTGGCATCAACTTGGAAATCCAAGTGTGCCACTGGATAGAGGGGAAGAAATCCCCTAAAAACGATATAAAGATCATGGCAATCGGAGCTACGGTTTAGAAATGGCAAGCGTTTTACTAAACGAACCGATCTGCGATTTACAGCAAGTAGGCTCCTAAATGCAACAAAATGAACATGCTACAGCCACCCAACATGAAAACAAATTACATGGCAGTGATGTACTCATCAAGCTTAACAAATTATCATGACTGAGGCATAGGCAAATTCATCCATTAAGGGCTTCAAACAAGCATGGCAAAACTGAATAAGCAAAACAGATTTCAGACTTAGCGAAATTAACGCTAGTCTGAAATTTCAGACCACGATGCTCTCTTCGGAGCAGCAAAACAACATGAAGGAAAACCCGAACATGGCAAGTAAGAGCATGGCATGGAGCTACTCAATAAGCTTAACAAAACACCCAAAATGACCTGGGGCCAAAAGGGTTCACAAAATACTCTACCGAGCACACGAACATAGATGAAACACATTCAGTTTTCAGACTTAGTGAAAACTGGGACATGCTGAAATAATAACTCACCGAGGCATGTAAACGAGCTCGATGCTCTCTCTACGGTGCAAGTCATGGCAAGGCAAGCATATATCCATTAAGAAGGCACAAAATGCTAGCTAGACATGGCAAGAACAATGGCATAGCATGCATGTATGACTAGCAATCACTCCGGCAAAATCGCAAAAGAGTTCACGATCTGCCCAAAACAGCAACTATCCAAAAGTTGAGCTCGATTGAGTCAACCTAGGGTGCTCCAACATAACAAGTAAAGACATGGATGGATTAAGCACAACAATCATAACAAATCACTCTTACTGATCATCCTCAAAAGAGGCACGGGTCACTAGGAAACAAGCCGGACATATAGCATCGTGAACTAAAACGGCTCAGACTTAGTGAAAATCACTAAGTCCCTGAAATCTGTAATCTCAGGTAGCCCTCTTCGCAAGCTTGCACAAGACAACACACACATCCTAAAAATACATGTAAGGCACCTCTGGAAAGAAGACAACATGCTTAACAATTCATCCCAAAGGGGCATAGGCATATCATGCACGGATTAAATATAGCAAAAATGGCAAAAGTGCATGTTGGATTAATGGATCTGCAATTTTAACTCAACATGCCTCCTTCCAACAGCATTTTGGGCAACAAGATGACCTCAAATTTAAATTATGCAATGGAATGAAATGATGTACTCGACGAGGCGAAGATTTTGACATATCATACGCCCAAATCGGAGCTACGGGTGAGGAGATACAAGCAGTCAAAGTAGCAAGAAAAATTCTGAACCGGAGGAGAAAGTCAACGGGGGGGCGCTAGGGTTTTACTGTAGATCCGATCCGGATCTCGCGCGGGGCACTGTTCCTCGCCGGGCACGGAAGCCGAGGACGGCCGGCGACTCGCCGGAGCACCGCCGGAGTGGGAGAAGGGGCCGGGGCGGCCGGATCCGGGGCCGGGCGCGGGCGGAGCGGCGACCACGGCGATGGGGCGGCGAGCGGAGCGGCGGCCACGGCGGGGCCCGACGCCGGCGAGGAGAGGCGGCGGGCTTCCGGCGACGGAGCGGCGACGGCGCGGGGCGCGGGCCACCGGAGAGCATGAAGACGGCGGCGGGACGAGGCGGGCGCCCGCGGCCTCGGTCGGGCGGCGATGCGGGCCGGGGGGGCCCGGCCTGGGCTGCGGCGGGCCCGCGCGGGTGGCAGGACGGCGAAGTGGGCGCGGCGCCCCGCCCACTCAGCAGGCGACACGTGGCGGCGGACGGCGGGGCGGACAATGTCCGTCGGTGCCGATTTCGTCCGGCGGCGCGGTGGGTTGGATCTAGGGTTAGGACGAGGGGGGATCCGGATTTAGAATGGGGGGTGTATATATAGGCATAAGTGGAGCTAGGAGAGTCCAAATGAGGTGCGGTTTTCACCCACACGATCGTGATCGAACGACCGAGACGATGGAGCTGAGTTTGGTGGGTTTTTTGGCCAAAATGGAGGGGTGTTGGGCTGCACACACACGAGGCCTTTTCGGTCCCTTGGTTAACCGTTGGAGTATCAAACGAAGTCCAAATGACCCGAAACTTGACAGGCGGTCTACCGGTAGTAAACCAGGGCCGCATGGCAAGTCTCGGCCCAATCCGGAAATGTTTAATCCCCACACACGAAAGAAAGCTAGAAATGGCCACCGGAGGAGAACGAAGCGCCGGAATGCAAAACGGACAACGGGAAAAATGCTCGAATGCATGAGATGAACATGTATGCAAATGCAATGCACGTGATGACATGATATGAGACGCACGAAAAATGAAAACAACACACGGAGGCAAAGACCCGAACCCGAGAATTAAATATAACTTAATGCCGGAAACGGCATGAGTCGGAGTACAATTGGGGAAGGTTACATATGGGGCGTTACAGAAAGCTAAGTTGAAAGATGATGGTAGCAATTACACGGACTAGGTCCGTAACTTGAGGATTATCCTCATTGCTGCATAGAAGAATTATGTCCTGAAAGCACCGCTAGGTGCCAAACCTGCTACGGAAGCAAGTCCAGATGTTATGAGCACCTGGCAGAGCAAAGCTGATGACTACTCGATAATTCAGTGTGCCATGCTTTACAGCTTAGAACCGGGACTTCAACGATGTTTTGAACGTCATGGAGCATATGATATGTTCCAGGAGTTGAAGTTAATATTTCAAGCAAATGCCCGGAATGTGAGATATGAAGTCTCCAATAAGTTCTACAGCTACAAAATGGAGGAGAATAGTTCTGTCAATGAACATATACTCAGAATGTCTGGGTACCACAATCACTTAACTCAGCTGGGAGTTAATCTTCTAGTTGATAGTGTCATTGACAGAGTTCTTCAATCACTGCCACCAAGCTACAAGAGCTTCGTGATGAACTATAATATGCAAGGGATGGATAATACTATTCCCGAGCTCTTGGCAATGCTAAAGGATACAGAGGTAGAAATCAAGAAGGAGCATCAAGTGTTGATGGTCAACAAGACCACCAGTTTCAAGAAAAAGGGTAGAGGGAAGAAGGGGAACTTCAAGAAGAACAGAAAGCAAGTTTTTGCTCAACTGAAGAAGCCCAAGTCTGGACCTAAGCCTTAGACTGAGTGCTTCTACTGCAAAGGGACTGGTCACTGGAAGCGGAACTGCCCCAAGTATTTGGCGGAGAAGAAGGATGGCAAAGTGAAGGTATATTTCATATACATGTTATTGACGTGTACCTTACTAATGCTCGCAGTAGCGCCTGGGTATTTGATAATGGTTCTGTTGCTAATATTTGCAACTTGAAACAGGGGCTACAGATTAAGGGAAGATTGGCTAAGGACAAGGTGACAATGCGCGTGGGAAATGGTTCCAAAGTTGATGTGATCGCCGTTGGCACGGTACCTCTACATCTACCTTCGAGATTAGTTTTGGACCTGAATACTTGTTATTTGGTGCCAGCATTAAGCATGAACATTATATCTAGATCTTTTTTGATGCGAGGCGGTTATTCATTTAAATCAGAGAATAATGGTAGTTCTCTTTATATGAATAATATATTTTATGGTCATGCACCCTTGATGAGTGGTCTATTTTTACTAAATATGGATATTGCTGATACACATGTTCTTAGTATTGAAGCCAAAAGATATAAGTTTAATAATGATAGTGCAACTTATTTGTGGCACTGCTGTTTAGGTCATATTGGTGTAAAGCGCATGAAGAAACTCCATGCTGATGGGCTTTTGGAATCACTTGATTATGAATCACTTGATGCTTGCGAACCATGCCTCATGGCCAAGATGACTAAGACTCCATTCTCTGGAAAAATGGAGCGAGCAACGGCCTTATTGGAAATAATACATACTTATGTATGCGGTCTGATGAGTGTTGATCCTCGCGGCGGGTATCGTTATTTTCTAACCTTCACAGATGATTTGAGAAGATATGGGTATATCTACTTGATGAAACATCAGTCTGAAACATTTGAAAAGTTCAAAAAATTTCAGAGTGAAGTGGAAAATCATCGTCAGAAGAAAATTAAGTTTCTACAATGTGATCGTGGAGGAGAATATTTGAGTTACGAGTTTGGTCTTCGTTTAAAACAATGCAAAATAGTTTCACAACTCACGCCACCTGGAACACCGCAGCGTAATGGTGTGTCCGAACGTCGTAACCACACTTTATTAGATATGGTGCGATCTATGCTATCTCTTACTGATTTACCGCTATCGTTTTGGGGTTATGCTTTAGAGATGTCTGCATTCACGTTAAATAGGGCACCATCGAAAACCGTTGAGACGACACCTTATGAACTGTGGTTTGACAAAAACCCCAAGTTGTCGTTTCTTAAAGTTTGGGGCTGCAATGCTTATGTGAAAAATCTTCAACGTGATAAGCTTGAACCCAAATCAGAGAAATGTGTCTTCATAGGACACCCAAAGGATACTGTTGGGTACACCTTCTATCACAGATCCGAAGGCAACATATTCATTGCTAACAATGGATCCTTTCTAGAGAAGGAGTTTCTCTCGAAAGAAGTGAGTGGGAGTAAAGTTGAACTTGATGAGATAACTGTACCTGCTCCCTTATTGGAAAGTAGTTCATCACAGAAATCAGTTCCAGTGACTCCTTCACCAGTAAGTGAAGAAGCTAATGATGATGATCATGAAACTTCTGATCAAGTTACTACCGAACCTCGTAGGTCAACCAGAGTAAGATCTGCACCAGTGTGGTACGATAATCCTGTTCTGGAGGTCATGTTACTTGACCATGACGAACCTATGAACTAGGAGGAAGCAATGATGAGCCCAGATTCCGCAAAATGGCTTGAGGCCATGAAATCTGAGATGTGATCCATGTACGAGAACAAAGTGTGGACTTTGGTTGACTTGCCCGATGATCGGCAAGCCATAGAGAATAAATGGATCTTCAACAAGAAGACTGACGCTGACGGTAATGTTACTGCCTACAAAGCTCGACTTGTTGCAAAGTCTTTTCGACAAGTTCAATGAGTTGACTACGATGAGACCTTCTCACCCGTAGCGATGCTTAAGTACGTCTGAATCATGTTAGCAATTGCCGCATTTTATGATTATGAAATTTGGCAAATGGATGTCAAAACTGCATTCCTTAATGGATATCTTGAAGAATAGTTGTATATGATGCAACCGGAAGGTTTTGTCGATCCAAAAGGTGCTAACAAAGTGTCCAAGCTCCAGCGACCCATTTATGGACTTGTGCAAGCCTCTCGGAATTGGAATATACGCTTTGATAGCGTGATCAAAGCATTTTGTTTTATACAGACTTTTGGAGAAGCCTGTATTTACAAGAAAGTGAGTGGGAGCTCTGTAGCATTTTTGATATTATATGTAGATGACATATTGTTGATTGGAAATGATACTGAATTTTTGAATAGCAGATACTTGAATAAGGATTTTTCAATGAAAGACCTCGGTGAAGCTGCATATATATTGGGCATCATGATCTATAGAGATAGATCAAGACACTTAATTGGACTTTCAGAAAGCACATACCTTGATAAAGTTTTGAAGAAGTTCAAATTGGATCAAGCAAAGAAAGGGTTCTTGCCTGTGTTACAAGGTGTGAAGTTGAGTCAAACACAATGCTTGACCACTATAGAAGATAGAGAGAAAATGAAAGTCATTCCCTATGCTTCACCCATAGGTTCTATCATGTATGCAATGCTGTGTACTAGACCTGATGTGTGTCGTGCTATTAGTTTAGTAGGTAGGTACCAAAGTAATCCATGAGTAGATCACTGGACAGCGGTCAAGAATATCCTGAAATACCTAAAAAGGACTAAGAATATGTTTCTCGTTTATGGAGGTCACAAAGAGCTCGTTGTAAACGGTTATGTCGATGCAAGCTTTGACCCTGATCCGGATGACTCTAAGTCACAAACCGGATACATATTCTTATTGAATGGTGGAGCTGTCAGTTGGTGCAGTTCTAAGCAAAGCGTCGTGGCGGGATCTACATGTGAAGCAGAATACATAGTTGCTTCAGAAGCAACAAATGAAGAAGTCTGGATGAAGGAGTTCATATCCGATCTAGGTGTCATACCTAGTGCATCGGGTCCAATGAAAATCTCTTGTGACAATACTGGTGCAATTTCCTTGGCAAAGGAATCCAGATTTCACAAGAGAACCATGCACATCAAGAGACGCTTCAATTCCATCCGTTATCAAGTCAAGGAGGGAGACATGGAGATTTTCAAGATACATACGGAACTGAATCTTGCATACCCGTTGACTAAGCCTCTCTCACGAGCAAAACATGATCTGCACCAAGACTCCATGGGTGTTAGAATCATTACAACGTAATCTAGATTATTGACTCTAGTACAAGTGGGAGACTGAAGGAAATATGCCCTAGAGGCAATAATAAAGTTGTTATTTATATTTCCTTATATCATGATAAATGTTTATTATTCATGCTAGAATTATTAACCGAAAACATAGTACATGTGTGAATACATATACAAACAGAGTGTCACTGGTATGCCTCTACTTTCCTAGCTCGTTAATCAAAGATGGTTAAGTTTCCTAGCCATAGACATGAGTTGTCATTTGATGAATGGGATCACATCATTAGAGAATGATGTGATTGACTTGACCCATCCATTAGCTTAGCACTATGATCGTTTAGTTTATTGCTAATGCTTTCTTCATAGCTTATACATGTTCCAATGACTATGAGATTATGCAACTCCCGAATACCATAGGGACACTTAGTGTGCTATCAAACATCACAACGTAACTGGGTGACTATAAAGATGCTCTACAGGTGTCTCCGATGGTTTTTGTTGAGTTGGCATAGATCGAGATTAGGATTTGTAACTCCGTGTATTGGAGAGGTATCTCTGGGCCCTCTCGGCAATGCACATCAGTATAAGCCTTGCAAGGAATGTGACTAATGAGTTAATTATGGGATGATGTATTATGGAACGAGTAAAGAGACTTCCCAGTAACGAGATTTAAATAGGTATTGAGATACCGATGATCGAATCGCGGGCAAGTAACATACCGATGACAAAAGGAACAATGTATATTCTTATGCGGTTTGACCGATAAAGATCTTCGTAGAATATGTAGGAACCAATATGAGAATCCAGGTTCCGCTATTGGTTATTGGCCGGAAGTGAGTCTCGGCCATGTCTACATAGTTCTCGAACTCGTAGGGTCCGCAGACTTAACGTTCGATGACGATCGGTATTATGAGTTTATTTGTTTTGATGTACGTAAGGTAGTCCGGAGTCCCAAATGTGATCACGGACATGAGGAGGAGTCTTGAAATGGTCGAGACATAAAGTTTGATACATTGGATGACTATATTCGGACACCGGATGAGTTTCGGAGCTTACCGGATATATATCAGAGTGCCAGGGGTTATCGGAACCCCCGAGGGAACTAATGGGCCACTATGGGCCTTAGTGGGAAGAGAGGAAGGGCCAGTAGGGGCTGGCCACGCCCCCCTTGGATCCGAATTGGACTAGGGGAAGGCGGTCGCGCCCCCTTTCCTTGCCTTCTCCCTCTTCCTTCCTTCCCCTTCTCTCCCTCTTGGTGGATTCATACTAGGACTTGGTGTCCTAGTAGGATTGCCCTCTTGGGGGCGCTCCCTAGGGGCCGGCTGGGCTCCCCCTTGCTCCTTGATATACGGGGGCAGGGGCACCCTAGAACACACAAGTTGGTAGTTGTCTTAGCTGTGTGTGGTGCCCCCCTCCACAGATTTCCACCTCGGTCATATTGTAGTAGTGCTTAGGCGAAGCCCTGCGCCGGTAACTTCATCATCACCATAATCATGTGATCGTGCTAAAAAAACTCTCCCTCAGCCTCAGCTGGATCAAGAGTACGAGGGAAGTCACCGAGCTGAACGTGTGCAGATCGCGGAGATGTCGTGCGTTCGGTACATGGATTGGTTGGACCGCGAAGATGTTCGATTACATCAACCGCGTTACTAAACGCTTCCGCTTTCAGTATACGCGGGTACATGGACACACTATCCCCTCTCGATGCTATGCATCACCTAGATGCATCTTGCGTGTGCGTAGGAATTTTCTTTGAAATACTACGTTCCCCAACACTCGTGAGGGTCTTGTCTTGTCGATGCTAAAGATGGGCCGTACCAGCCTGTTGATGGAGCCACGCTGTGGGCTACTGGCAGGAAAGTCTGGGTACCCTAGTTCCCAGAACGTCGATAGTAGCCCTCGAGCCCAAGGTGCACGCGGACTTGGCTTCGAGGTGAAGCTTAAGGGCAAGGGCAAAGAGCTGCGGCCCCCAATCGCCTGTGGGCCGGTCGATGCATGGCTCTTGATGGGAACCGCCTGACTTTTCCTCGGCAACTGCCCAACTTGAAAACTGCCTATCAAACATGGCCCAACCATCATTGCCCGTCGTGCTCGTCCTTTGCTCCTCCTGTTTCCTGCGAGCTTGCGCCTTCTTCTGCATATTCGGCACCAGAGGCAATCCACTTTCACCTTCATGGTTCCCAGGTTGGCGAAGAATGGGAAACCCGCGCGCTCATGGAGCCTTCACCGTGGTCAGAACTGGCGCTGGACCGGTCCATGGTGATCAACCAAGAGGGACTGGACAAGTTCCGGCAGGCCCTCGCCGCCGATTCCAATGAGTGGAAGGAGACAATGGGCTGGCCTGCCTCTCGGGCCTTAGTCAACATGGGGGTCACTAAAATCCCCCTTCACCTCCACACCCTCCTGGCCAGTCTGGTCCCCCCTTTCTCGGATTTCTTCAATGCCATTCTCTAACAATATCAGATCCAGGCGCTGCATCTGGACTCCGGATCCATCTTCTTCCTCTCCGCTTTCGCCTTCCTGTGCAAGGCCCTCGTGGGGATTGCCCCATATGTGGCCTTGTTCCGCGAGTTCTTCTCACTCCACCTGGTCGATAACAGACAGCACTCGAGGTGGCTATCGTTCCAGGCGGTGGCTGCGATAGCAGGTTCCGGCATCGACTTCACGCTCCGCCCGGATGTGAAGGGGTTCCGAAAGCAATGGGTGTATGTGCAGGCCACTGTGCGCAACCCCCTGCTCCTCCTCCCGCGGGTGCCGGCTGAGCCGAGCTCTGGCTGGGGACATGTGGAGCTTGTCGATAGGCGGCTCGTGCGACTCCTTTCCAGGCTAGCCAAGCTGAAGGAGGCAGGGGTAACGGTGTCGATGGTGGTGAGGGAGTTCGTCCAGCGGCGCATTGCCTCGCTCCAGCGCCATTCTCAACTGATGTGGGCCTTCACCGGCCCCAACGATCTCATGAGGTTTCAGGTGCCCTCGCTTCCCTCCAAGACGTTCCGCATAGTGCTCTAGCTCCGAACAGGTGACCCAACGCCGGCTGCGCTCCCTGCCGACGGGTGCCTCTTGAACAACTACTTGAACGGGGGGTCTTCGTCGAGAAGAGACCTTGCTTCAACGAGTGGGTGCTGCTCCCCGAGGGCCACGAGGGGCCTCGCGAGAACCCCGTCTTGGTGGCTCCCATGCTTGTTGGCCCGATGGTGCGCCCCTGAGATGGTCGCGGGGGGCAGGCACCACCAAGTGCTTCTGAGGTGGCTACTGGAGGGCAGGCGCCACCAAGTCTCCTGAGGTGGCTGCTGGAGGGCAGGCACCACCAAGTGCTCCTAAGATGGTTGGCCATAGCCCTGCAGCTAGCACAGGGGGGTCCCCGTCTGTGGCTGCGACTTCCGCCCCTCCGTGAGGGGCAGCGTGCCATCCTTTAGTGTACCCCTTCCGAACGCCGGGGTGTCCCACTATAGGAAGGGGTTCGGGAGCTGCCGTGGTGACGACCCATGGGCCCTGAAACAAAGAATGTGGATAGCTTTAAACGAGTAAGTACCTTGCCCTTCTGGATTCTCGCATGATGCGTCCCCCTCTTGACATTTTGCCCTTCAGGATCCCTTCTTTCGCAACGATGAACCCGCCCGGAGCATGACCTCTGGAGGCTTCCGTTCGGGCCTCGACCCAAGACCTCCCGAGCCGGACAACCACTACTAGGGAAAACCTTATACACAGAACTTTAGCAATGGCGCTTATTAAAAAATGGCGCTAGTGCTATATAGCAGTAGCGCGTGCAGGTTAAAAGCATTACAGATATGAATGTAGCAGTAGCACGTCTCCATGGAAAAGTTCTACTACGAAAATTCCCACTACTAACCTGATAGGCCACACATAGTAGTAGCAGTCTTAGAAAAATGACAGTCTTAGAAAATGAAAACCAAATAGAAAAGTAAATGAAAATTAAAGAAATAGAAAAACTAGAAGGAAAAAAATAAAATGTAAAGAAAAATAAATGAAAAATAAAAGAAGGAGAAAGGCATAGGAGTACCTTCTGTTCATAAGAAGCGCTATAGATAATATAGCAGCAACGCGTTTTTTAGACCCCCGCTATAGAAAGGGAAAAGGTACTAAGAAAAAGAAAAGGAAAATACATAGCTATAACATTAGCGCGTTTTGTAAAAAGCACTATAGCTAACTTAGCTATAGCGCGTTTGTACTTCCAGTGCTACCGCTATGTTTGACTTAACCCCCGCACGGTTTCCCACCCCCGGCCACCACCTCCCCCCAAATCTCTCGCCCCAATTCGTCGCCGTCTCCCCACTTCACCGTCACCCCACTTTGCCGCTGTCTCCTGCCGATATCGACGCCCCTGGAGCCAACAAAGCCGCGCGCCGTCGACGCCACCGGAGCCACCCCCAACGCCACCGGAGACGCCCTCGGCGCCACCAGAGCCACCCTCGACGCCCCTGCCTCCCTCACGACAACTGCCTCCCTCGCCGTCACCGGAGATGCCCCTGCCTCCCTCGCCACCACCGGAGCCATCCTTTGTAAGCCCCCACCCCTCCTCTCTCTCATGCATAGCAGAAACATTGGACAGAGAACTAGCTAGCTAGGTTAACTAGTTTAATTAGGGTAATTATCCAGGTTAGTGCAAGAAATTAGTTAGGGCTTTGACACATAACTAATTAGGTTAACTAGTTTAATTAGGTTAATTATATAGGTCAGCGCAAAAATTTGTTTAGGGCTTTGATAGAGAACTAGCTAGGTTTATGTCGGATTTCGGGTTCCGGCGAAACCCTTGAGTTTCGAACACTTGGGTGCGCACGAAGATCTCCCCCCTCTCTAGCTCGCACACTCAATGATCTCACGGCCTAGCTTTTCAGACCCAAAGAATAGGAGACACAAGATTTACACTGGTTTGGGCCACCGTTGTGGTGTAATACCCTACTCGAGTGTGGTGTGGTGGATTGCCTCATGGGCTGAAGATGAACAGTTACAAGGTAAGAACAACCTCCCGAGGAGAGGTGTTCTTGTGCTTCGTGAACTTGTGTGTTTGAGGAAGACCTGGATCCTCTCTCTTCCAGACCCGTCTCCCCTACTATGATGGTGGCTACTCCTATTTATAGAGGACCTGGTCCTCTTCCCAAATATTGAGCGGGAAGGGATCCCACAACGGCCAAATTCAAATGGAGACAACTAGTACAAGTTATCCTGACAAAAGTAGTCTTCGCCTGCCAAAGGCTCTGGTGGTGACGCCGTCTTGGGCTCCACGGTAACCTCCGTCCTGCCGTCCTGCTGGTCTTGGTCTTGTTGCACCGATATGGAAACCTTTGCCTGATGCCTTGGAACTCCTCGCCTGCGCTTGCCTCCTTAGCACCAAAGAGGAAGCGAGGACACTGCTCTTGCTGGCACCCGCCTGGTGCCCGCTTGGTCTTTATCGTCATGTCTTACATCATTGGAACCTCGCGAGGTTTGCCTTGCCTTGATCTCTCCGCCCCTCGCGAGGCAGCCTTGTGAGGCCACCCCTAAGGAGGTCTTGCATCGTCCGCCTCGCGAGGCTTGGCCCCTCGTGAGGCTCTTGGGTGTTTGCTGGTGAAGATGGGCCGTACAGGGCCACTGGAGGAGCCGCGTCGCGGGCCGTAGGCAGGCAAGTCCGGGGACCCCCGTTCCTAGAACACTGACAGTAGCCCCCGGGCCCAAGGCACGCTCGGGCTTGGCTTCGAGGCGAATCCAAAGGGAAAGTATGGAGCGCCGCGGGCCCCAACAGCCTACGGCCTTGGTCGACGTGTGCCGACTGATTGGACGTGGGCGTCTCTGCTTCCCCACGTAGCCTCAGCAATTCCCCGACTTGATGATTCCTTGCTGCATGCAGGAAAAAGATCATTATTACCATAGATTTTGGAGGTCGGCGGTTGGCCTCCCCTTGGCTATAAATGGGAAGTGGGGGCGGAGCCCCCATAACCCGTCTCTTCCTCGCTTCTCCCGCTTCTTCTTCTTCTTCCTTGCTCCACTCCTTGCAGCGATGCTCATGGCGGCTGTGAAGAGGCTTTCAGCCGCAGAGAAGGGGAAAGCTCGCAAGGAGGGGCTTGTCTCACCGCCGCCCAAGAGGGGGCGCGGTCACCCCTGCAAGCATGTGGCGCCCCCCGCCACGGCCCCTCACAGCCGTGGTGGCGCCTCTTCGCGCGGTGGCGGCCGCCCAGGTCGTGGCAGCCCCGTTAATGAGGTGAGGCGCACCGTGGTTGCGCGCCCTCCCCTGTCGCGCTTCCACTCGGTGGAGGTGATGCCGGAGTTCATCGTGTGGTCGGAGAACCCGGTTGGCACCTGGCTTCAGCTCCCGCGGTTCTTCGTCGGTGAAATGCCGTCCGCAGGTCCAGGCGGTCACTGGCTGCAGTCGGACGGTTGCTACACCAGGGCTTCATGGGTCGCGGTGGAGATCTCCGCCGCGTGCAACGCGGTCCTGGCCCGAGGCTGGCGGACGTTTGCCCGCACGCGCGGGCTGGGCAGGTGGTGTGCCCTCCACTTCAAGTACGACGGCGACGCGCCCCTCTTCGTGAGGGTGTTCAGGGAAGATGGTCGCCATGCCGGGTGCTGCCCTGAGGACAACGACGGCGACGAGGTGCTCGGCCTTGGCGATGGTCGTGACGATGAGGGAGGCGGGCCCGGCCATGTCTCGTCCAGCTATAGCGACTCTTCCTCCGGTGGCAGCTCCAGCAGTGGCGGCTACGACCGGCCGCCACGCCGCCACGCCCGCTTCGAAGATGGCAGCAGGTCAGCTCGTCACGGCGCTGCAATGAAGCGCGAGGAGGGATCCGATTGAGCTCAGGAGAGCACCGCGATCCCGTCCTCACGACCTGCCGCAGGAGCACATCTTGCTTTTGATTCGTTCTTCCTTTCCTTCCCGCATTAGAGAAAGACAAGAATGGAGCTCGTGTGGGCGTGCAGCAAACTATGATTTCTGTGTTGTTATGCTATGTTTATCATTCCTGTGTTGTGTTGCGACGTCATGATTTATGCATGCACGCATAGAAGGATTTAGCTCGTTGCACCTGAAGTAGATCCCGCTTCGCGAGACGCGCGTTTCTCCGTACCTGACAAGGAGGAACTACGAAAATTTGCTAGGAGATCCGTACCTGGTCCACATCGTTGTAGCCTGCTGGCTAGCACACATCACCTGCGTATGGCCACGAGCCAGCGCCTCGTGTCACGGTACCCGAGGGACACGAATCGAGGGGGGTGCGCCAGCTTGCAGCTTGAACGAAGGTGCCTCGCAAAAAACAGACCAAACACTCACGAGGGCCCGAGGGCACCGGTCCAGCCCCCTCGCGAGGGACGCGAGAGAGGGTACAGGCCAAACGAAGAAACGAAGGCAGAAACAATGGCAGAATCAAAGGAACAAGATCGGCAAGCGACACCGGAAAGCAAATTTATATTAAAGAGGGGCAAGCCGACTGCAGAAAGCAAATGAAAAGCCGCGTCCGGCACCTAGTCTAGTCCTCTTGTCTTCTCACCAGCGCGGAGCCAAGTGCTGCCACTAGTCGTGGGAGGGAGCCCCCGAGGCCCGAGGGCGGCACTCCTGAGACTCCAAGGCGTGTGCAGCCCCACTCGTTATTACGTGAGAGTGTCACGAGCGGAGATTCTTCACAGGCACTGGGCCTTGCTTCACAGGCACCAGGCCTTGCTTCATGGGTAGAACTTCCTAAGGTGCTGGATGTTCCAGGTGTTCTGGATGGGGACTCCGTCCTGCGTCTCCAGGCATGCGACGCCATGCCTGGAGACATGGGCGACCCGAAACGGGCCCTTCCACATGGGCGAGAGCTTGTGCAGCCCATCCCAAGAGAGCACCCGCCTCAGGACAAGGTCACCCACCCACAGCCTCCTGGAGCGGACGCTGCGGCGGTGGTACTGTCGCAGCGCCTACTGGTACCTCGTAGCTCGTAGCGAGGCTTCACGGCTGCGTTCCTCCCCCAGCACGAGATCCATCCCCCACATGGCGTCCTGCCGTGTTTCATCAAACACCAGGACCGAGCGCGGAGCGATGCTTGACCTCGTGTGGGAGAACCGCTTCTGCTCCATAGACGAGGAAGAACAGGGTTTCGCCTCTTGGCCTAGTGGCGGTGGTGTGGATGGACCACAACACAGATTGGAGCTCGTTGTGTCAGCCCCTGCCGCAGGCCTCGAGCTTCTTCTTGAAGGTCCTAGTCTTGAGACCCCTCAGGACCTCCGCGTTGGCACGCTCGGCTTGACCATTGCTCCTGGGGTGTGCCATGGAGGCGTAGCAGATCTGCGTCCCAAGGTTAGCACGATACGTTTTGAAGAGATTGCTAGTGAACTTCGAATCATTGTCGGTGATGATGCGGTTAGGGACCCCAAATCGGCTCACAATGCCCTTGATGAACTTGACTGCTGACCCGGTTGGGATGGTGCGGACAGCTTCCACTTCCAGCCACTTGGTGAACTTCTCGATGGCGACGTAGAGGTAGCGGTAACCTCTAGGTGCTCGAGGGAATGGACCCAGGATATCCAGCCCCCAGACCGCGAACGTCCATGAGAGCAAGATAGTCTGGAGGCCTTGAGCCGGCTGGTGGATCTGCTTGTGAAAGTGCAACTATCCCTGGGTAGTTTTGGTAATTCCTAACAACATATAGCTCATTGAGATAATGCTATTTTAATATAAATATTTCAAGAAAGCTCAATGATTGGCATGGCATGGATTAGAAAGTGGACCCCTCAAAATGCTAAGGACAAAATATTGGCTCAAGCTCAAAGCACACGACTACATTTTACATTTAGTGACCCAAGATCGCATTGAGTCCATATGAAAAGCCAATACTACTAAAAGGGGGTGAGGTGTTGCTTAATGTTACTTGCTCAAAATGCTTATTGATATGCTCCAAAAACCCTCAACTACTTTCTCATATCCACATATGTCCCAAACCAAAAGTCAAACTCAGCCCCATCAAAATCTTCTATCCGCCGCCACCGAGTTCACTTGACATAGCCACTGCCACAAACCCTTGTTACTTCGGTCTCACTGATAGGGATATCGGTCTCACCGAGATGGGATTGCAACCTCTCTATTTCCCTTCGTAATGTTTCGGTCCAACCGAGATGAGCGATCGGTCCCACCAAGATTGCAATACAAACTCTCCGTTTCCCCTTCATAACGTTTCGGTCTAATTGAGATGAGCGAATCGGTCCCACCGAGTTTTCCTGACCAACTCTCTGTTTGTCTATTACCAAAATCGCTCCCACCGAGTTTGTGTAATCGTTCTCACTGAGATTGATTTAGTGTGGAGGCTATATATGCCCCTCCACCCACTCTTCATTCTTGGAGAGAGCCATCAGAACATGCCTACACATCCAACATACATTTTATGAGAAAGAACCACCTACACTTGTGTTGAGGTCAAGATATTCCATTCCAACCACATAAATCTTGATCTCTAGGATTCCCCAAGTTCCTTCCACTCAAATCATCTTTCTACCAAATCCAATCCTATGAGAGAGAGTTGGGTGTTGGGGAGACTATCATTTGAAGCACAAGAGCAAGGAGTTCATCATCAACACACCATCTATTCCGTTTTGGAGAGTGGTGTCCCGTAGATTGGTTAGGTGTCACTTGGGAGCCTCCGTCAAGATTGTGGAGTTGAACCAAGGAGTTTTTATGGGCAAGGAGATCGCCTACTTCGTGAAGATCTACCCTAGTGATGCAAGTCCTTCGTGGGCGATGGCCATGGTGGGATAGACAAGGTTGCTTCTTCGTGGACCCTTCATGGGTGGAGCCCTCCATGGACTCGTGCAACTGTTACCCTTCGTGGGTTGAAGTCTCCATCAACATGGATGTACGATAGCACCACCTATCGGAACCATGCCAAAAATGTCTGTGTCTACATTGTGTTCGCTCCCTCCAAACTCCTCCCTTTACCTTCATATGCAATTGTTTTAGATTCCGCTGTTATACTCTTAGAATTGCATGTGTAGGCTGATTGCTTGAATTGTGCTAAGTTGCTAAAATCTGCCAAGACTTAAAATTGGGAAAAGGCTAGATTTTTATTTGGTTAATTAGTCTAATCACCCCCCTCTAGACATATTTTCGATCCTACAAGTGGTATCAGAGCTTTGGTCTCCATTTGCTTTGATTTCCATAGCTTTTGGTGATCATAGCCTTGGTTTCACAACCTAGGAGAGTATGGCGGCTAGTGAGGGAAATTACCACCGTAGAGGTCCTTACTTTGATGCTACTAATTTTGCTAGTAGGAAGAATAAGATAAAAAGGCATATTCTTGGACATAAGCCCGCTGTTTGGGCTATTGTGTGTATTGGCTTGCAAGGTGAATTCTTTGATGGGAGAAAACCGATCCGTGATGCTACTGTAGAAAGGTTGAAGATGCTGCAATACAATGCTCGAGCTTGTGACATTCTATTCAACGGATTGTGCCCTGAAGAATTCAACAAAATCAACCGTCTTGAGAATGCAAAGGAAATTTGGGATACTTTGATTGATATGCACGAACGTACCGACTCCGTCAAGGAATCCAAATTGGATGTGCTTCAAAGTCAACTTCACAAGTTCAAAATGAAGGATGGTGAAGGTGTCACTCAAATGTACTCTAGGCTTGCTCTCATCACAAATGAGATTGCCGTTTTAGGAAGTGAAGAGATGACCGATAGATTCATCCTCAAGAATATCCTAAGAGACTTGGATGGAAAATATGATACCGTGTGCACATTTATTCAAATGATGCCCAATTACAAAGATCTCAAGCCAACATAAGTCATTGGAAGAATTGTTGCTCATGAGACGTCACTCAAGGATAAGGAAGAGCTTCACAACAAGTCAAGTGGTACTTACAACGCCTCATGTCATGCTCCCACATCATCAAGTGAGAAACAAGCCTTCAACGAAGAATTGAGCCTAATGGTGAAGAACTTAAACAAATTTTACAAGAGTAGAAGCAAGGAAAGAAGTTCCAATTCAAGGTCCTACAATGAGAAAAGATCTTCTAGTCGTGAGCGCAATTACTACAATTGTGGAAGACCCAGACACTATTCCAATGAGTGTACGGCTCCCTATAAAAGAAGAGAACATTCTCCCAAAAGAAAAAGTAGAAGAGAAGAATCACCACCAAGAGAGAGAAGAAGTAGAGATGATCGTTATGAACGAAAAACATCACGGAGAAGCAAGGACTCGGAAAGGAAGGACAAGTCATCAAAGAGCTACACAAAATGAAGACATCAAGCTCATGTTGGTGAATGGGTATCCGGATCCGACTCCGACAATCACTCCGAAAGAAGTTATCACTCTACCTCCGAATATACTCAAGATGAAGGTGTTGCCGGTCTAGCACTTGTGTCAACCAACTCCTACGACAAATTTTACTCACCAAATGAAGGAATTGGAAGATGCTTCATGGCTAAAGGCCCAAAGGTATCACACCCCGAGTATGTTGATTTCAATAGTGATGAAGATGATTTGCTAGGTTGTTGGCGTTCTCGGAAAGGGGGTCCCCAGACTTGCCTGCCTGTGACCCGCGGCGTGGCGGAGCCAGCAGGCCGTACGGCCCATCTTCAACAACGAGGCACCCAAGACCCTCGCGAGGCGGACGACGCAATACCTCCTCTCGAGTGGCCTGGCCAGGCAGGCTCACGAGGAGCAGAGATATCAAGGCGAGGCAAACCTCGCGAGGTTCTCGTGATGTGAGCCATGATGATCGACACGAGGCGGGCACCAGCACGCGCAGCGTCCTTGTTTCCTCTTTGGTACAAAGGAGGCAAGCGCAGCCGCGGAGTACCGAGGCCTCAGGCAAAGGTTGCCATTTCGGTGCAACAAGACCAAGACCAGAAGGACTGCAAGACGGAGGTCATCATGGAGCCCAAGACGGCGTCACCACTAGAGCTTTTCATAGGCGAAGACCGCTTTTGTCAGGATAGCTTGTACTGGCTGTCCCCCTTCGAATTAGCCCGCCATTGTTGGCTCCATTCCCGCTCAATATTTGGGAAGAGGACCAGGGCCTGTATAAGTAGCGCTAGCCACCACCATAGTAAGGGGGGCTCAACCTCAACCTCATCTTAGCTTGTGGGAATCTACACACCACAAGTGGATACGCACAAGAACACCTCAACCTCACGAGGCTGTTCTTCCCTTGTACTGTTCATCATCAGCCCAAGAGGCAATCCACCACCACCACACTAGAGTAGGGTATTACACCACAATGGTGGCCTGAGCCAGTATAAATCCCGTGTCTTTCTATGTTGTGAGTTCGTCGAGTTCGTCCGCAAGATCTTAGTGAGTTAGAGCATGGATCGGTAGGAGGGCAAGACTTCGCGCGCACCCCAATGTTCGAACATTAAGGGTTAGCCGGAACCCCACATCCGACATTTGGCGCGCCAGGTAGGGGTGCGCCATAGCTTCCAGTCCGTCGCTCCGCCGCTGCGTCCTCTCCATGTCGGACGCTCGCCATGCTCGAGCTGAGCGTCCGGCCGCCCTCGCCGCCCACGTCGCTCAGAGGGCTTCGTCGGCGGGTCACCTCGTCATTCTTCGTCCCCCGCCGCCGATACTGCCACCGGCCCGGTGGGGAACGAGCAGCAGGCGTCCTCGCTGTATCCTTCAGTGCGGCAGGACGGCCGCACCGCTACTCCATCGCTCACCCCTGCTGGTTCTTCGTCCCACGTGCACCGCACTCCCATGGAGGCACGGGCTGCGCTCATCGCGGTGAATGATCTCTTGCGTTACCGCCCCATCGATGACCTCTATGAGGAGTGGCTCGACCGCGTCGCCGAGCTCGTCCGTGCCACAGGGGGCTCTCCGATGTCGTCCCACTCTCTGCCTCCCCCTCAACCAGCCGCGGGTCACGGGGCTCATGGCGTGCCTCCACCACCTCAACCCCAAGAAGGCGCCTTGGCACCTAGGCGCGCGCCTCCACGGCATGATCCACCGCGTCCAGTGCCCGCGCGTGAAGAAAGAAGCTGCCAAGAAATCCCGCGGCCGCGAGAAGCTACACCGGCGCTCCCCATGCCACCTCGTCAAGACCGCGTACCGCTTGCAGCAGTGCAGTGCGGACCTCGTCAAGACCAAGCTCCACCTTCGGGGCGGTCCCCGGCGTCCACGGCTGACTGCTGTGCCTTCACCCCCGAACTACGTAGCGTCGCCTGGCCAGGCAAGTTCAAGCCAGATCTACCTCCTCGATACGATGGCACCGCTGACCCTGCAGAGTTCCTGCAGCTCTATGAGCTGAGCATCGAAGCGGCTAACGGCGACGAAAAATTCATGGTGAACTGGTTTCCCATGGCTCTCAAGGACGGGGCCCACTCCTGGCTCCTGAACCTGCAGCATGGTTCGATCTCCTCCTGGGACGAGATGCGCGACCGCTTCGTCACCAACTTCCAGGGCACTCGCGACCGTCCACTGGCCGCGGGCGATCTACGCCGCATCAAGCAACAGCCAGGAGGGACCCTCCAGAAGTACATCCAGCGCTTCAACAACACCCGCCTCAAGATCCCCAAGGTCACGGACGAAGCCATCATCTCCATGTTTTCAAACGGCGTCCATGACGTCAAGATGAAGGAAGAGCTGGCTATCCACAAGAATCTTTGCACATCTCAGGAGCTATTCAACCTGGCGACCAAGTGCGCAAGAGCTGAGGAGGGCGCCTCTCTCTCCTTGAGCTGCCAGCTGCAGGAGTGGAGGAGAAGAATGCCAAGGCCAAGGACGTAAAGCGCAAAGAGGCAGTAGTGCTCGTAGCAGAGCCCGACACCAAGAGAGGCACAGATCAACCCGAGTCATCCAAGAACGACCGCACATTCTGCGCCTTCCACAACATGAACATCCACAACACCAGCGATTGTCAAGAGCTCAAAGCCATACAGGAAGGACGCTTCGGTCGACGCCCCGAGCGCAACGACTGGGGCTACAGCCGTGGTGGAGGACGCGGAGGCGTTCGCTGGGACGACCATGGCCCACACCAGGAGTGGCGCGACCGGCCTCGTGAGGACCGCTGACAAGAACAACCTCGCGAGGGCTCCTGGAGGGACCCGCCTCATGAGGATCGCCCCCAGGGCAACGCCGGTCTTCCCCAGTTGCCGCCACAAAGAAGGAACAACGACCACCACTAGGACGAGGGGGCTGGGGGCTTCCAGGAGCCACGTGCGATCGCTTGCATCTTGGGCGGCGCTCAGGCCCCAGCCTCTGAGCGCATCTTTAAATAGTTCGCTCGCGAGGTGAACGCGACGCTCCCTAAGATCGAGGCCACGCGCCCGCTCAGGTGGTCCCAATGCACCATCACCTTCGACTCGGCCGACCAGCTCAAGTGTGCAGCCAGCGCTGGCACCCTGCCTATGTTATGCTCCCCAGTCATCAGCAATGTGCAAGTCACCAAGACTCTCATTGACAGCGGCGCAGGGCTCAACGTCATGTCCATCAACACGTTCGACAACCTCCAAGTGCCCTATGAGCAGCTCCAGCCAACCAAGCCTTTCTAAGGAGTGATCGACGGTTCCACCACACCGATAGGGCAAGTCCGCCTGCTTGTCACCATCGGGGAGCGAAAGAACTACCGCACCGAGCTCATCGACTTCGACGTCGTGCACATCCGCCTGCCATGCAATGCCATCCTCGGGTATCCAACCCTGGCCAAGTTCATGGCA
This sequence comes from Triticum monococcum, assembly GCA_034509565.1. NCBI lineage: Eukaryota > Viridiplantae > Streptophyta > Magnoliopsida > Poales > Poaceae > Triticum > Triticum monococcum. The sequence goes on along the minus strand of CM067846.1, from coordinate 244,591,849 downwards.
GTCACTCACCATGGCTACAACGTCCTCAAGATGCCAGGAAGCAGGGGAATCATCACGGTCCCATGTGAAGAAAGGGATGCAGTGTGCTCCCTTGAGCGCGCCTTCCAAGCCGCAGCAATCGACAACCCTGACAGCTGAAGTGAAGGCCCTCCAGAGACCATCCCTAAGAAGAAGCTGCCGCGCCGCGCAGGACCCCAAGAAGATGGCGCACGTCAGGAGCCTCGTCAGGATCAGTGCCCGCTCTAGGGGCGCCTCTCTCCACCACATAGGAAAGCACGCCCTGCGCCCTCCTCCGGCAGGGCTCAGGGGCTCTCTCCTGGAGAGCCTCAGACCTTGCCAACCTCACGAGGGAGGCACTAGGGCACCACTTGGAAGCGTGCTTCACGTCACGCTTTCCTCAGGAGAGCACAGGGCAAGGAGTGCCCACTGCTCAGTAGTTCATCACCAAGACCACCGAGGAACTGCAAGACGCGAGAGCCATGCGCGGCGACAGCCGCTCACCGAGCGCGGCTCACCATCCAGGCGAGGGTGGTGAGCTGCGCGTCTGCATCGACATCCTAGGGCTCAATAGGGCCACATCTCAGGAACGCTTCTGGCCATCACGTGCGGGCCGCTGTGAGGGTCCACCACACAGCTACGGTCGCATGCCTTTCGGCTTGCCGAGTGTGGCGTCGGCCTACTAACGCAACCTGCGGTGTGCACTGGCGGCTCAGGAGGCTGGATACCACGCCATCCTGGAAGAGATGGAGACAGTCTTCAGGGAACCTCCTGAGCCCAGAGCCTCCCGAGGCTCAGGGTCCCGGTGGCTCATGAGGAGCCATTCCATCAACGCGTGGCTTCAGCTGCACCAACTCTACTTCGTCTATAGAACCAGGTGACATCTTCCAAGTGCATTTAAGCTGGGAGCGCCCCTCGGGCTGCATTATTCCTAGGCCACATGGGTCCGTCCCTGTGGCATGTATTCCTTTTGCTTATGTCTTTAGCTTACCTTGCTAGGGGCGACCCTTGGGCTGCATCATTCCCACGCCGCCCGGGCTAGACCCAGTGGCATGTATCTTCCTGCATTTATCCAAGTCGATCTGCTCTTCATGCTTAACCTGCCAACTGCTATCACCTGCTCGATCTCCGCCCGCTGTGGGTATGTTTATCCCATGCAACCCGCTTGCATGTTAAAAGGGGGGCTCTTGAGCATCGCGACTCAAGAGCTCTTATTGGCTCTCCAGCCCTCACCCTCTGGCCTTGACCACGGCATCGCGACCTGGCATACCAGCGATGGCTGAGCTCGCTCGAGGGCTGGGACCTGAGGACGTAGAGTGCTTGCATCTAACCGCCTTGCAGGATCATACAGTCACCAAGACTCAATACCAGGCGCAACCCGCCTTGAGGTAGGGCCTCGTGAGTCACGCGCTGGCTCACGAGTGCCCAGATACACCTCACAGCCCTGCCATGCAAGCCACATGTCAGGTAGGGCTGTACACGCCTAGGGGGCTCCTCCCAGAGGGGGGCCCCAATCCCATGCCCAAGTGGAAGCTCCATGCTCCATGCTGGCTGTTGACACTGCCGAGGAGCGGCTATGCCCGTGCACAAGCGGAAGCACTATGCTCAGGGAGCCCAGAGCTCAGCGCCCAACCTCACCACGATGCCTCCCCTCGGGAGAGCCGCGCGAGGGGGCAGGGCATGGGGGCTACGCTCGGGTCACGCCCAAGCGCACGCCACCCAACCAGGTCCCCCAGACCTGGGCGTCACGCGACCCTCCCGTGGCCTCGGCAAGGGCAGGTATGGAAATTGTTTGAACGTCAAGGGGGACTCCTAAGCATCGTGACTCAGGAGCCTAACTGGTTGCCCCTCACTCCTTGGTTCGTCCTGGTTTCCGGTCGGCCCAATGGCGGTTGAGGTATGCGCGGGGCCGGGCTCTGCCGACGTAGAACATTAATCTATCCTCACGAACTCTCCCTATATGCTGTTCGCACGTCAAGGGGGACTCCTGAGCCTAACTGGTCACGTAGCCCCTCACTCCTTGGACCGTCCTAGTCTCCAGTCGGCCCAATGGCGGTTGAGGTATGCGCGGGGCCGGGCTCTGCCGACGCAGAACAAAGCAAATAGGAAGGAAAATGCAAAATCTCGATGCAAATATTACAAGCATATTGTTCTCACAATACCAAATGAAAAGTCTAAATGCCTCCACGAGGCCTGATGTATGTCACAGGAATGAAACGAGAAGAATAGCCGCAGGTCACCCCTGGATGTCACTGTCGCCTGCAGAAGGTGCTTCCCTGTGGGCAACGATGTTCTCACCTTCACCACCAGCCACAGGATCCGCGGCATCGCCATATAGAGGATCGGAGACAAAGCCGCGTAAATTCCCCAGCAAAGCCTCCAATTGACCTTGAACAGCTGCGACGGCGGCTTCGCAGAGGTCTTCAGCCACAGGCTCCAGTAGCTCGTCAAGGCGAGCGTTGGGGTCGCGGAGGCGCAGGTGGCTGAGGACGCGAGTTAGTGCGGCTAAAGACAGAACCTGAGCTTCTGCCTCCTCCATGGGACCGAGGCCCTCAACGACCTGCTCAAGCGCCTTCACCATGAGAGGAAGCAGCTAGTCGGGGTCGTCCTTGTCAGTGTCCAGCGGCCTCTCCAGTCCATGCTCGTAGAGCGTCCTCAGCGCCTTGCGAGATCTCTTCTCGAGATCAGCTAAGGCCACACGGTCTTCGGCCAGGACTCGCGCCTTGGCGGCAAGATCGGCCTCCTTCGCCCCCATATTCTGCTCCAACTCTTCCAACCGGGTGCGCTCGGTAGCCTGCTTCTTCCCTAGCTCCGCCAGCTCAGCATCACGATTTTTGACAGCTTCCTCCCGGTCTTTCATGTCCTTCTCCTCTGCTTGGCGGCGGCGTACCTCTTTGGTATGCTTGTCGCGTAGGCTCGTCAACTCGTCCTCCAGCACTTGGCAGTGGTCACGGGCGGCCTTGGCGTCTTTTAGCGCCGCCTCACGATCGGCTACAGCGCCGACGACCCCTTGCTTCTCCCTCTCGGAAGCCGCAACAGCCTGGCCCTGTGCCGCGCGTACTGCCACATCAGAATGAAGCCAGCTGGAGGCCAACTCCAGACGCCCGTCCACCAGGCGCGGGTGAGCGCTCATGAGATCCGCCTGCAGTTGGGTCATCTTTGAAAGGGCACGCTCCAAGACGGCAGCAGGAGCAGAGGAACCAAGGAGTGGAGGCGCAGCAGTAGGAGAAAGCGACGCCGTCACTAGGGCTTGGGAGACGCCCACGTCCAATCTACTGGCACGCGTCAACCGAGGCCACAGGCTTTTGGGGGCCCGTGGTGCTCCGAACTTGACCCTTGTCTTCGCTGCGAAGCCAATCCCGAGCAAACCTTGGGCCCGGGGGCTACTATCGGTGTTCTGGGAATGGGGGTCCCCAGACTTGCCTGCCTGCGGCCTGCGGCGTGGCGGAGCCAGCAGGCCGTACCGCCCATCTTCACCAACGAGGCACCCAAGACCCTCGCGAGGGGCCAAGCCTCGCGAGGCGGACGACGCAAGACCTCCTCTGGAGTGGCCTGGCCAGGCAGGCTCATGAGGAGCATAGATATCAAGGCGAGTCAAACCTTGCAAGGCTCTCGTGATGTGAGCCATGACGATCGACACCAGGCGGGCGCCAGTGCGTGGATCGTCCTTGTTTCCTCTTTGGTGCAAAGGAGGCAAGCGCAGCCGCGGAGTACCGAGGCCTTAGGCAAAGGTTGCCATTTCGGTGCAACAAGACCAAGACCACAAGGACTGCAAGATGGAGGTCATTGTGGAGCCCAAGACAGCGTCACCACCAGAGCTTTTCGCAGGCGAAGACCGCTTTTGTCAGGATAGCTTGTACTAGCTGTCCCCCTTCGAATTAGCCCGCCATTGTTAGCTCCCTTCCCGCTCAATATTTGGGAATAGGACCAGGGCCTGTATAAGTAGAGCTAGCCACCACCATAGTAAGGGGGGCTCAACCTCAACCTCATCTTACCATGTGGGAATCTACACACCACAAGTGGATATGCACAAGAACACCTCAACCTCAGGAGGCTGTTCTTCCCTTGTACTGTTTATCATCAGCCCAAGAGGCCATCCACCAGCACCACACTAGAGTAGGGTATTACACCACAATGGTGGCCCGAACCAGTATAAACCCCATGTCTTTATGTGTTGTGAGTTCGTCGAGTTCGTCCGCAAGATCTTAGTGAGTTAGAGCATGGATCGGTAGGAGGGAAAGACTTCGTGCACACCCCAATGTTCGAACCTTAAGGGTTAGCCGGAACCCCACATCTGACATAGGTGATGATGATTTACTTGTTGACAACTCTAGTTATGAAAACTATGACGAACTTGCTATTAATCATGCTAATCAAGATAAAATGAATGACAATGATAAGAAGGAGATTGAGCGTATAACTAAAGAACTAAACACTCTTAAGTTAGCTCATGAAACTACCTTGGAAGATCATCGAGAACTTTTAAAGACTCATGAGAAACTATGGTTTGAAAAGCTCAATCTTGATCAAGAGCATGAGTTCTTAAAAGCGATCAATGATGATCTTCGCAAGAAAAGTTCTTCTTACATTGCCAAGTGTTTACTCTTGTCTACTTAAATGCCACAAGTTAAATCTAGCAACAAGAATAAGAAAGATTCTTCCTATAGTAGTAACAACAGTCATACTAAATCCAATGTTGTTTCTTCTAGTAGTTTTCTTGATTCCACTAATGATTCTCTTAGCCAAGTTACACTTGAGCAAAAAAATAGCTTATTGAAGGGAATTATGGAGAAAGGTGTTTACAACAGTCTTGCCCAAAGCAAGCAATTTGAGGAAATTGTATGCAAGCAAGGAAGACACCGGAAGAATCAAGGTGTTGGTTTTGAACGAAAGTTCAATGCCAATGGATTTGAGTGGGAAGAAGATCAATACCCCAAAACGAAGTTTGTTCCTCAACAAGAGAAGTATGATCCTACTTATTTCCAAGGAACACAAGCTCAAGATGATCTTCCACCACAAGACCACAAACTAAAAGGCAAGGACAAGCTTCAAGAGGAGATTGATGCATTTGAAGAAGCACCCAAGGCCTTGGTAAAGTGGGTTCCCAAGACTACATCAAGTTCCACTTCATCAAGTACGACTACAACTCCAAGGATTCCCATCAAGATGGTGTGCATCCCTCAGAAGAATAACTAGAGAGTTCTTGAGGGTGACTCCACCAACATACTTCAATCTTATCATCTTGGCATGGACAAGTGCAAACAACTTCCATATCTTGCACTAGTTCAAGGAGTCACAAATCCTCTTGTTGGTAAGATAAGGTACAAGGTAACTTAATGCATTCATGGACAACATCTTATGTGAATATCACTCTATGTATATGGATATCCTTGTTTGTTACTTGTGGGACTAACCCGTGCAGGTATTCAAAGTGCAACTCACTCCAAAGGATTGCTCCGAATGATCTACATCAACATTGAGCATCTAGATCTTCAACACCTACATGAAGTCGTCATCGACAAAACCCAAGGTTAGTTCATCCCTCTTAGGGGAATATCACATCTAGGGGAGCTTTACTCTAATCAATTGAGCTAAAGCAACTCTAATAATGTGAGCACAACAATGCTTTCTGTAAAAGTGGCAACCCCACTTGTGCTTAAACGATGAGTATGACCTATGGTCAAATGTTCTCATTTGACTCGTAAGTCAATATACTCATATATAGATGACCTAGTCATCGCCAAATTTCTTGATAGATGCTAGAGTGATTGTGCATGCTTTGTCACATATTTCATTTGTCATTTTATTATGTGAGCATGTTGGATGCATATTTTACTCATTCGAGGACATCCATTTGTTTCTTTGATCGTTTGGCTTTTTCTCTTTTGCCAAATGGATGGACAAGAATCCCTAAGAAGTCCCTCTAGCTATCTATGCTTTTCTCTTTTCCTCATCTATTCATGCTACATCACAAAGTTTGATGAAGTCAGATTCGAACCACTCTGTTTGAGGAGCACTTGGAGTCCCCGATTCGTCATAGGCTTAAACTTGCAAAACCTCTTTGTGTATTTCGGTATGACCGAGTCATCTATTTCGGTCACACTGAGATCACTAAGTTGATCTAGGTTTTCAATCTCGGTGCAACCGATCTGAAGTTTTCGGTCACACCGAGTTGCAGTAACCGCTTGCGATTCTACATCTTGGTGCCACCGAGTTGTTCCACTTGGTCACACTGACAAGGACGGAATATATAAACTCAGGGGTAAGATTTTGGAAATTTCTTCGAAACCTCTCAGCCCGCACGTATCCGGCTCTGCTGCCTCGGGTCTCCGGTTCCTCTTGTAACTGCCAGCGACCTCTTGATGCTGGTTTCCATCGCCGTCAATGGAATTCTGCCCCTCCGTTGCCGCCATTGCGAACTCCGCCGAACTAGGGTACGAGTTCGATCCTTTGTGCTATTCTTTTAAATCCAATTCATAGCACATTACTTTGCCATGATCATGACCACATATGCAAACAATTTATCCACTGAAAACTTCCTTTATATTATATTGGATTTGAAAATTTAGGGTTAGGTCTCCGCCGGACTCATCTCATACCGACCGAATTGTACAAAATGGTCTCACTGATTTGGCATAGGCCATTGCACTTGCACTTTCGGTTTGACCGAAAATTGCAAATCGGTGTGACCGAGTTTGATTCTTTGTGAAACCCTAGCAATCTCGGTGCCACCGAACTATGACTCGGTCTAACTGAGTTCACTAGTTTAGGTTCCAAAAGTTGCTTCGGTATCACCGAGTTTACAAATCGGTAGCTCTGAAATGCTTTTTGTGAATAACTAAAACTAAGTTTTTAAGTCATCTGTTTTGCAAAAACTCTGCACTTTGTGAAGCTCATCCACTCTACCTCATCCATACCTATTCACAGGGTCTGCTGTCAGTAAGTTTGTAGAGATGTCTAACCAGAGTGACAGCAAGAACAAGTCTGAAGAACAAGTGCAATTGAGTGAGGGCACTAGTCCCTCTAGCACTTCTTATGATGGCAGCAGGAGCACACCAAGTGTAACGCCCCAGATATAATTTTCCCAATTTGTACTCCAACTCTTGCCGTTTCCGGTGTTAAGTTATATTTATTTCTCGGGTTCGGGTTTTTGTCTCCGTGTGTTGTTTTCTTTGTCATGCATCTCATATCATGTCATCATGTGCATTGCATTTGCATACGTGTTCATCTCATGCATTCGAGCATTTTCCCCGTTGTCCGTTTTGCATTCCGGCGCTTCGTTCTCCTCCGGTGGTCATTTCTAGCTTTCTTTCGTGTGTGGGGATTAAAAATTTCCGGATTGGACTGAGACTTGGCAAGCGGCCTTGGTTTACTACCGGTAGACCGCCTGTCAAGTTTCGTACCATTTGGACTTCATTTGATGCTCCAACGGTTAACCGAGGGACCGAAAAGGCCTCGTGTGTGTTGCAGCCCAACACCCCTCCAATTTGGCCAAAAACCCACCAAACTCTGCTCCATCTCCTAGAGCGTTCGATCACGATCGCGTGGCCAAAAACTGCACCTCATTTGGACTCTCCTAGCTCCACTTATGCCTATAAATAGCCCCCTCCATTTTCGGATCATCTCCTCCCACGAAACCCTAGCCAAAAAAAAAACAGATCCGCGCCACCGACGGACACGTCCGCCCCCGGCCGGACGCGTCCGCCGCCGCAGCCCGCCCACTCGCCGAGCGCCACGTGGCACCCCAACTCCGCCACCGGCGGCGGCCGGGAAGGCCCAGGAGGGGCCCCCGCGAGCCCGACTCCTCCACCCGCGCGCCCCGCGCCTCTTCTCCAGCTCCGGCGGCCGAGCCCCGCGCCGGCCACCGCGAGCCCCGCCGCGTCGCCGGCTGCCGCCATCGCTGATGCCCCGTGCAACCTCGCCGCCATCCTGCCCGGCGCGGACCCCGCCTCGACGTACGCGCCAAGTCGTCGCCCGAGACGGCCACCACCGCTGGCGCCTCCGCCCCTCGCCACCCCGAATCCGGCCGGCCTCGCCCCGGCCCTCTCCTTCCTCGCCGGCGAGCTCCATCTCCGACGAACTTCGAAGTCCGCACCGTGAACAGTGCCCCCGGATCTGGATCTAGATCCAAAAATATCTCACGGTTGACTTTTCCCCTCCTAACACTAATTTTCGAGCATACTTTGACCTGCCATATCTCCGCATCCGTATCTCCGTTTTGGACATATAGTATATCAAAATGGTCGTCTCGACGAGTACATCATTTTATTCCATTGCATCATTTTCATTTGAGTTCATCTTGATGCCTGAAATGCTGTTAGAAGAGGGCTTCGTGAGTTAATTGTCAGATCTGCAAGTTAATCTTAGACTTTTGTCATTTTTGCCATGATTATTGTGTGCATGATATGCATGTGAGTCCTTCATATGTTTTGTTAAGCATCTTGTTATCTTTCCAGAGATGCAACCCATGCATTTTTAGGATGTGTGTGGTGACTTGTGCAAGCTTGCAAAGTGAGGCACTTGGTAAATCTGTTTTCAGGGACTTAGTAGTTTTCACTAAGTCTGGGATTATTTAGTTCATGATGCCATATGTTCATGTTATTTCCTAGTGATCCGTGCCTCTTTTGAGGAGGATCAGTTAAGGAGTTTTGTTATTCTTGTTATGCTCTATCCATCCATGTCTATGTTTGCATATATGGAGCACCCTAGCTTGAGTCAATCGAGCTCTACTTTTGCTTCATTGTGAATCTGGGCAGATCGTCAACTTGTTTGCGATTTTGCCGATGTTATTGTAGTTGATCCATGCATGCTATGCCATTGTACTTGCCATGTCTAGCTAGCATTTTGTGCCTTTGTAATGGATATATGCTTGCCTTGCCATGACTTGCACCCTAGTGAGTGCATCGAGCTCATTTACATGCCTTCTTGAGTTAAATTTCAGCATGTCTCAATTTTCACTAAGTCTGAAAACTGATTGTGTTTTAGCTCTGTTCGTGTGCTTGTTAGTATGTTTTGTGATCCCTTTTGGCCCCAGGTCACTTGGGGACTTTTGTTAATCTTGTTGAGTACCTCCATGCCATGCCTTTCTTTGTCATGTTCAGGTCCTGTAGCATGTTGTTTTGCTGCTCCGAAGAGAGCTTCATGATCTGAAATTTCAGACAAGTGTTAATTTCACTAAGTCTGAAATCTGCTCTGCATTTGCGTTTTTGCCATGTTTGTTTGAACCTCATAATGGATGATTTGGTGGTGTCTCAGTGCTAGTCTTTTGTTAAGCATCTTGAATGCTTCCCTGCCATGTATTTTGTTGTCATGTTTGATTGCTGTAGCATGTTCATCTCATTGCATTTAGATGCCTACTTGCTGTAATCGCAGACCGGTGCCATTCTTAAAACGCTTGCCATTTCCAAACCGTAACTCCGATTCCGGCGTTCTTTATATTGTTTTCAAGCGATTTCATCCCATCTTTCCAGTGGAACACTTGGTTTTCCATGTTGAGGCCAGGTTCATGCATTTCCTGTCATATCTCGCATTTTGCATCCCGCATCGCATCCTGCATAGCATACCATCATTGCATATTATTGTTTGAGTTTGCACGTGGTTGATTGTATCCTTGTTGTTTGTTTGTCTTGTTTGGGTAGAGCCGGGAGACGATTTCGCTAATGAGGAGCCCGTTGAGTTTGCTTTTGAGGATCCAGTCAACTCTGACAACTGTGCAGGCAAGATGATCATACCCTCGAAATCACTACTCTCTTTGCTATGCTAGTTTGCTCGCTCTTTTGCTATGCCAATGCTACGATGCCTACCACTTGCTTGTCAGCCTCCCAAATTGCCATGTTCAGCCTCTAACCCACCATCGTCCTAGCAAACCGTTGATTGGCTATGTTACCGCTTTGCTCAGCCCCTCTTATAGCGTTGTTAGTTGGAGGTGAAGATTGGAGCCGTTCCTTGTTGGAACATTTATTTACTTGTTAGGATATCATTATATTGCTATGTTATCTTAATGCATCTACATACTTGGTAAAGGGTGGAGGCTCGGCCTCTCGCCTAGTGTGTTCCACTCTTGCCGCCCTAGTTTCCGTCATATCGGTGTTATGTTCCCGGATTTTGCGTCCCTTACGTGGTTGGGCTATAATGGGAACCCCTTGATAGTTCGCCTTGATTAAAGCTTTTCCAGCAATGCCCAACATTGGTTTTACCATTTGCCACCTAGCCTCTTTTTCCCTTGGGTTTCCGGAGCCCGAGGGTCATCTTATTTTAACCCCCCAGGGCCAGTGCTCCTCTGAGTGTTGGTCCAACCGAGCGATGTACGGGGCTACCAGGGGCAACTCTGGGTTGGCCTACCCGACGTCTGGCTCATCTGAGTGTGCCCTGAGAACGAGATATGTGCAGCTCCTATCGGGATTTGTCGGCACATTCGGGCGGTGTTGCTGATCTTGTTTTAACCTGTCGAAATCTCTTGTTGTACCGAGATACCGAGTCTGATCGGAATGTCTCGGGTGGAGGTCTATTCCTTCGTTGACCGTGAGGCTTGTTATGGCCTAAGTTGGGACCCCTTGCAGGGATTGATCTTTTGAAAGCCGTGCCCGTGGTTATGGGAAGATGGGAATTTATTAATGTCCTGTTGTAGATAACTTTAACATTAATTTAATTAAAATGAATCAACTGAGTGTGTTACCGTGATGGCCTCTTCTCGGCGGAGTCCGGGAAGTGGACACGGTGTTGGAGTAATGTTTGCGCAGGTTGCTCTCTAGTTTCTCGCTCGCGCTTTGCTCTCTCTTCTCGCTCTCTTTTGCGAATAAGTTAGCCACCATATATGCTAGTCGCTTGCTGCAGCTCCACATATATTTACTCCATCCTACCTATTAAGCTTAAATATTCTTGATCGCGAGGGTGCGAGATTGCTGAGTCCCCGTGGCTCACAGATTACTATTACACCAGATGCAGGGACAGATGATACAGCTCCAGATGGCGCGCTTGAGCTCAAGTGGGAGTACGACGAGGATTCTCAGTGTTACTATGTTTCTTTTCCTGATGATCAGTAGTGGTGCCCAGTTGGGGTGATCGGGACCATGTCGCTTGTTGGGTTGTCTTTTATTTTGGCGCCGTAGTCGGGCCATGAGTGTTTGGATGATGTATGTTAATTATGTACTTTGATGTGACATGGTGAGTGTAAGCCAACTATGTATCTCCCCTTTTATTCTATATTTTACATGGGATGTTGTGATGATTGCCTAACTTGCGACATTGCTTTCAATGCGGTTATGTCTCTAAGTCGTGCCTCGACACGTGGGAGCTATAGCCGCATCGAGGGCGTTACAAGTTGGTAATCAGAGCCTTCCCTGACCTTAGGAGCCCCCACTGATTGATCGTTTTTAGCGGCCGAGTTGTGTCTAGAAAAAATGTTTTGAGACTTCAGGAATTATATATCGGAGAGTTTAGGAGTTCTTTTTACTTCCCAGTCTCCTCATTGCTCTGGTAAGGCATCCTGACGTAGAGTTTTGACTCTTCTCTTCTCAGATTTCACAAAAAAAAAATTAGGATCACGCGAGTATCTTGGAATCGTTCCGATGGCTTATGATGAGAACATTGTCTTGGTGCCTCCTGTCAGGGGTTTAGTGGAAGTGTCCCGGGGAGTTGAGCTCTGAGGTGTTGTCATCATAATTTTATCGTTGCAATTCTGGAATACTTGAGATATGTTCGCCGACATCGAAAATCTCTTTTATGCAGTTCGTTGGTGAGATAACCTCGACGCCACCCAGTACTGGGGCAGGAGTTCGGGAGTATCGCCATAACTTGTATAACGGATGCTTTTCGAAGGTTGAGGTAGATGGTTTCCGAAGGTTTCTTGGTTATGTGTTGAAGGATGGATACAGCTGGATGTAGGATTTGCTAGTTTGGGTGAGATATTATGCTTCCCCTGTATCCCCAACACCTGATTGCATAACCGGAAAGTTTTGGGAGTTTCATAGGTGGGAATTCTTGTAGCTCTAGCTCTTCTTCCACGTATATTGGTTTGAGATTGGGGTTTCTTACCGATTATTCATTCTTGATCCGTACCTTGATGATTAAATTTTCTACCTTCATTCTACGTGGCTTCGCAATTTAGGGATATGTGACCACTTCAAGAGAAGTGCATTCGTTCATTTTGTTCGGATGTGAAGACTTTATGTTGCAATTTTCATTCCGTTGGATTCAGCTTCAATATTTGTCTATCTATGTGCTAATGGTGGTCAACCTCTTCAGGATGGCTCCTCCAATGCGCACGACTCCGAATCCTGATCCGCCACCACCTCCACCTCCTCCGGAGGCTTGGCAAGCTGTGATGGCCGAGCCAATGCAAACACACAGTTGATCATGCAAATCCTCCAAGAGCGAAATCAAGGCAGTCAAGGGAATCAAGGCAACAATCAGAACCATTTTGCTACACTGAACCAGTTCCTCGCTAATGGGCCGAAGACGTTCAGCAATTGTGTTGAGGCAGCCGATGCTGACGATTGGCTGGTGGATCTGTGTAAGCATTTTGAATGCAGCAACGTCAGGCCTGAAGATTTCGTCAAGTTCACTTCCTTCCAACTCAAAGATCAAGCTCCAGAGTGGTTCCAGCAATACAAGGATTCCAGAGGGGGACGTCTGATCACTTGGGATGATTTTTGTCGAGATTTTCGAGCTCATCACATCCCTCAGAGTGTGACTGAAAGTAAACGTGAGGAATTCCGCAACCTGAAGCAAGGCTCTTTGTCTGTCTACGACTACAACAAGTTGTTCCAGAAGCTCGCCCGCTTTGCCAAACAGGACGTACCTGATGAGAAGAGCATGATATACCAGTTCAGGGGTGGTCTCAGAGAAGAAATTCAGCTCGCTCTTGTCCTCTTTGAGCCGTTGAGGTACGATGAGTTCTACAACATGGCACTGAAGCAAGAGGCTGCTCAGTTGAGGTGTGATGCTTCCAAGATGCGAGTCAGAGATGTTATTCCTTCTTCCTCTACTCAAGTGGCCAAGCAGCAGAAGTATTTGCTTCCTCCTCCTCCGTTCCGTCAGCCGTATCAGCAGGAGAGCAAAGGTGGCAGTGGTTCTTCCCACCCACCCAACCCTGGCTTTCAGAACAAGACTTCGTCTCAAGCTCCAAGATCGAGTGCTCCATACCACCGTCGGCTTTCAGAGGTCACGTGCAACAAGTTCCAACAGAAGGGTCACTATGCCAACAAGTGTTTCAACCAGAGGCGTCTTCCTCCTCCTCCTCCTATGAGATCGGCAAGTACAGCTGTGGTCAAGCATAACCCCAAGTCCGCCAAGGTCAACTTGATGAACGCAGCTCAGGCAGAGGATTCGTCAGATGTCATCATGGGTAACCTTCCTGTTAATGATATTCCTGCAAAAGTTATTTTTGATACGGGTGCATCGCATTGTATCATCTCGAGACCATTTGTTTCTAAGCATGAGTTCCTTTACAAGATTTGCCTAGACAGTTATCTGTTGTTTCTCCGGGCAAATTCATGAATGCAAGCGCTATTGCTCCGGATGTTACTATCATGTTGGGCGACTACAAGTTTCTCTCTTCTCTGGTGGTTCTTGGTAATTCGGATATCGATCTTATTCTCGGGATGGATTGGCTCTCTAAGCACAAGGCTCAGCTCGATTGTGCAGCCAGGCAGATTAAATTGAATCATTCGTCTGAGGATGTAATTGTCTTTGCCGCTCGTGATGATACAATCCAGTTGTTTTCTCTCAATGAGAAGGGTGAACTCGATGCTATCTCGCAGATTCCAGTCGTTTGCGAGTATCAAGACGTCTTCCCAGAAGAGCTCCCAGGAATGCCTCCGCACCGGCCAGTTGAATTTGTTATTGATCTTGAGCCCGGTACGGAACCTGTGCGCAAACGTCCTTACAAGCTCGGACCTGAAGAGTTGAAGGAGCTGAAGAAACAACTCGATATTCAAGAAAGAATGGGTCTCATCCGGCCTAGTTCTTCTCCGTGGGGTTGTGGTGTTCTTTTTGTGAAGAAGAACGATGGAACGGACCGACTTTGTGTTGATTACCGTCCATTGAACAAGAAGACCATCAAGAACAAATACCCACTTCCCAACATCAATGAGCTGTTCGAACAACTCAAGGGTGCCAAAGTATTCTCCAAGCTTGATCTCCGTATGGGTTATCATCAGATTCGAATCCGTGAGCAAGATATTCCCAAGACGGCTTTCAGGACAAGCTATGGGTCATATGAATACACTGTCATGTCTTTTGGCCTCGTCAACGCTCCTCCGACGTTCTCTCGCATGATGAACTTCATCTTCAACCCCTACACCAATGACTTCGTTTTGGTCTATCTCGACGACACTCTGGTTTTCTCCAAGAACAAGGAAGATCATGCCAAGCACTTGTGTTTGGTTCTTGACAAGCTGAGGGAACACCAGTTCTACGCCAAGTTCTCCAAGTGAGAAATTTTGGCTCGATGAGGTTCTTTATCTTGGTCATATCATCTCCGCCAAGGGCATTGCCGTGAATCCTGAGAAGGTGTCTGCAATTGTGAATTGGGAACCTCCTCAGAACGTGAAGCAACTCCGCAGTTTCCTCGGTCTCGCAAGCTACTGCCGAAGGTTCATTGAAATTTTTTCTAAGATCGCGAAGCCTCTCTCAAATCTTCTTCAGAAGCACGTCAAGTACGTTCGGTCTCCGGAGTGTGATATTGCTTTCAACACTTTGAAAGAGAAATTGATCACTGCTCCAGTTTTTACTCCGCCTAATGAGTCCACGCCGTACGAGGTCTTTTGTGATGCCTCTCTCCAAGGTCTTGGTGCAGTATTGATGCAAGAGAAGAAAGTTGTTGCTTATACCTCTCGCCAGTTGAAGCCTAATGAGAAGAACTACCCCACTCATGATCTCAAGTTGGCGGCAGTTGTGCATGCTTTGTTGACTTGGAGACATCTTCTATTGGGAAGAAAAGTGGACGTTTTCACTGATCACAAGAGTCTCAAGTACATCTTCACTCAGCCTAATCTCAACCTCAGGCAAACTCGATGGGTCAAAATGATTCAAGAGTATAATCCGAGTATCGAGTATACTCCAGGCAAGGCCAATGTGATTGCTGACGCTTTGAGCAGGAAAGCGTATTGCAATAGTCTGATTCTCAAGCCTTATCAACCCGAGCTTTGTGAAGCTTTCCACAAACTTAATCTGCAAATTGTTCCTCAAGGTTTCCTCGCCAACCTTGAAGTCTCTCCTACCTTGGAAGACCAGATTCGCCAAGCCCAGCTTCTTGATGCTATGGTGAAAAAGGTGAAGATTGGGATTGCCAAGAGTCAGTCCAAGTACAAGTGCTACCGCCTTGATGACAAGGACACTCTCTTCTTCGAGGATCGAATTGTTGTGCCCAAAGGTGAACTTCGTAAAGTGGTCATGAACGAGGCTCACAATTCCCTCCTCTCCATCCACCCTGGGAGCACGAAGATGTATCAGGATCTGAAGCAAACTTATTGGTGGACTCGAATGAAGCGCGAGATCGCTCAATTCGTGAATGAATGTGATGTCTGCAGAAGAGTGAAGGCAGAACACCAAAGGCCAGCAGGTCTCCTCCAACCTCTTTCCATTCCAGAATGGAAGTTTGACCACATTGAAATGGACTTCGTGACTGGGTTTCAAAAGTCCAAGCGTGGCAATGATGCTATATTTGTTGTCATCGACAAGCTCACCAAAGTGGCTCATTTTCTGCCTATCAAAGAGTCGATCACTGCAGCTCAATTGGCAGAACTCTATACCTCTCGAATTGTCTCTCTGCACGGTATTCCTCAAGTGATATCTTCAGACCGTGGCAGCATCTTTACCTCCAAGTTTTGGGATTCTTTTCAAAAGGCCATGGGCACCAACATCCGCTTCAGCACAGCTTTCCATCCTCAAACAAGCGGTCAAGTCGAGCGTGTCAACCAGATTCTTGAAGATATGCTCAGGGCTTGTGTGATCTCCTTCGGCATGAAGTGGGAGGATTGTCTTCCTTATGCTGAATTCTCATACAACAACAGTTTTCAAGCAAGTTCGGGCAATTCCCCATTTGAAATTCTATATGGTAGGAAGTGCCGTACCCCTCTCAACTGGTCTGAAACCGGTGAACGTCAGCTGCTGGGTAATGACTTAATCGTAGAGGCAGAAGAAATGTGCAAGGTCATTCGTGATAACCTCAAAGCAGCCCAATCCCGCCAGAAGAGCTACTATGATAGTAAGCACCGTGATTTGGCTTTCGAGATCGGAGATCATGTGTACCTCCGCGTCTCTCCTATGAAAGGGACTCGTCGCTTCGGTATCAAAGGGAAGCTTGCCCCTAGATACGTCGGACCTTTCAAGATTGTCAGCAAGAGAGGGGACCTCGCCTATCAACTCGAGCTTCCATCAAACTTTGCAAACGTTCATGATGTGTTCCATGTCTCTCAGCTCCGAAAGTGCTTCAAGACGCCTGACCGCACCGTCAACTTCGAGGACATTGAGCTCCAAGAAGATCTCTCCTATCGTGAGCACCCAGTTGCAATCCTTGAAGAGACTGAACGCAGGACTCGCAACAAGTTAATAAAATTTCTCAAAGTAAAGTGGTCACACCATTCCGACCGTGAAGCTACCTAGGAACATGAGGATCACCTCCGTTCTGAGTACCCAGAGTTCTTTCAGTCCTAGATCTCGGGACGAGATCCTTTCGTAGTGGTGCAGTGTTGTAACGCCCCAGATATAATTTTCCCAATTTGTACTCCAACTCTTGCCGTTTCCGACGTTAAGTTATAGTTATTTCTCGGGTTCGGGTTTTTGTCTCCGTGTGTTGTTTTCTTTGTCATGCATCTCATATCATGTCATCATGTGCATTGCATTTGCATACGTGTTCATCTCATGCATTCGAGCATTTTCCCCGTTCTCCGTTTTGCATTCCGGCGCCTCGTTCTCCTCTAGTGGTCATTTCTAGCTTTCTTTCGTGTGTGGGGATTAAAAATTTCCGGATTGGACCGAGACTTGCCAAGCTGCCTTGGTTTACTACCAGTAGACCGCCTGTCAAGTTTCGTACCATTTGGACTTCGTTTGATGCTCCAACGGTTAACCGAGGGACCGAAAAGGCCTCGTGTGTGTTGCAGCCCAACACCCCTCCAATTTGGCCAAAAACCCACAAAACTCTGCTCCATCTCCTAGAGCGTTCGATCACGATCGCGTGGCCGAAAACCGCACCTCATTTGGACTCTCCTAGCTCCACTTATGCCTATAAATAGCCCCCTCCATTTTCGGATCATCTCCTCCCACGAAACCCTAGCAAAAAAAAACAGATCCCCGCCACCGTCGGACACGTCCGACCCCGGCCGGACGCGTCCGCCGCCGCAGCCCGCCCACTCGCAGAGCGACACGTGGTACCCCAACTCCGCCGCCGCCGCCGGCCCGGAAGGCCCAGGAGGGGCCCCCGCGAGCCCGACTCCTCCACCCGCGCGCCCCGCGCCTCTTCTCCAGCTCCGGCGGCCGAGCCCCGCGCCGGCCACCGCGAGCCCCGCCGCGTCGCCGGCTGCCGCCATCGCTGGTGCCCCACGCAACCTCGCCGCCATCTTGCCCGGCACCGACCCCGCCTCGACGTCCGCGCCAAGTCGCCGCTCGAGCCGGCCACCACCGCCGGTGCCTCCGCCCCTCGCCGCCCCGGATCCGGCCGGCCTCGCCCTGGCCCTCTCCTTCCTCGCCAGCGAGCTCCATCTCCGAGGAACTTTGAAGTCCGCGCTATGAACAGTGCCCCCGGATCTGGATCTAGATCCAAAAATATCTCACGGTTGACTTTTCCCCACCTAACCCTAATTTTCGAGCATACTTTGGCCTGCCATATCTCCGCATCCGTAGCTCCGTTTTGGACATATAGTATATCAAAATGTTCGCCTCGACGAGTACATCATTTCATTCCATTGCATCATTTTCACTTGAGTTCATCTTGATGCCCGAAATGCTGTTAGAAGAGGGCCTCGTGAGTTAATTGTCAGATCTGCTAGTTTATCTTAGACTTTTGTCATTTTTGCCATGATTATTGTGTGCATGATATGCCTGTGAGTCCTTCATATGTTTTGTTAAGCATCTTGTTATCTTTCCAGAGGTGCAACCCATGCATTTTTAGGATGTGTGTGGTGACTTGTGCAAGCTTGCAAAGTGAGGCACTTGGTAAATCTGTTTTCAGGGACTTGGTAGTTTTCACTAAGTCTGGGATTATTTAGTTCACGATGCCATATGTTCATGCTATTTCCTAGTGATCTGTGCCTCTTTTGAGGAGGATCAGTTAAGGAGTTTTGTTATTCTTGTTATGCTCTATCCATCCATGTCTCTGTTTGCATATATGGAGCAATCTAGCTTGAGTCAATCGAGCTCTACTTTTGCTTCGTTGTGAATCTGGGCAGATCGTCAACTTGTTTGCGATTTTGCCAATGTTATTGTAGTTGATCCATGCATGCTATGCCATTGTTCTTGCCACGTCTAGCTAGCATTTTGTGCCTTATTAATGGATATATGCTTACCTTGCCATGACTTGCACCCTAGTGAGTGCATCGAGCTCGTTTACATGCCTTCGTGAGTTAAATTTCAGCATGTCCCAGTTTTCACTAAGTCTGAAAACTGATTGTGTTTTAGCTATGTTCGTGTGCTTGTTTGTATTTTTGTGATCCCTTTTGGCCCCAGGTCACTTGGGGACTTTTGTTAACCTTGTTGAGTACCTCCATGCCATGCCTTTCTTTGTCATGTTCAGGTCCTGTAGCATGTTGTTTTGCTGCTCCGAAGAGAGCTTCATGATCTGAAATTTCAGACAAGTGTTAATTTCACTAAGTCTGAAATCTGTTTTGCATTTGCATTTTTGCCATGCTTGTTCGAACCTCATAATGGATGATTTGGCCGTGGCTCAGTGCTAGTCTTTTGTTAAGCATCTTGAATGCTTCCCTGCCATGTATTTTGTTGTCATGTTTGATTGCTGTAGCATGTTCATCTCATTGCATTTAGATGCCTACTTGCTGTAATCGTAGACCGGTGCCATTCTTAAAACGCTTGCCATTTCCAAACCGTAACTCCGATTCCAGTGTTCTTTATATCGTTTTCAAGCGATTTCATCCCATCTTTCCAGTGGCACACTTGGTTTTCCAAGTTGAGGCCAGGTTCATGCATTTCCTGTCATATCTCGCATTTTGCATCCCGCATCGCATCCCGCATAGCATACCATCATTGCATATTATTGTTTGAGTTTGCACGTGGTTGATTGTATCCTTGTTGTTTGTTTGTCTTGTTTGGGTAGAGCCGGGAGACGAGTTCGCTAATGACGAGCCCGTTGAGTTTGCTTTTGAGGATCCAGTCAACTCTGACAATTGTGCAGGCAAGATGATCACACCCTCGAAATCACTACTATCTTTGCTATGCTAGTTTGCTCGCTCTTTTGCTATGCCAATGCTACGATGCCTACCACTTGCTTGTCAGCCTCCCAAATTGCCATGTTCAGCCTCTAACCCACCATCGTCCTAGCAAACCGTTGATTGGCTATGTTACCACTTTGCTCAGCCCCTCTTATAGCGTTGTTAGTTGTAGGTGAAGATTGGAGCCGTTCCTTGTTGGAACATTTATTTACTTGTTGGGATATCATTATATTGCTATGTTATCTTAATGCATCTATATACTTGGTAAAGGGTGGAAGGCTCGGCCTCTCGCCTAGTGTTTTGTTCCACTCTTGCCACCCTAGTTTCTGTCATATCGGTGTTATGTTCCCGGATTTTGCGTCCCTTACGCGGTTGGGCTATAATGGGAACCCCTTGATAGTTTGCCTTGATTAAAGCTTTTCCAGCAATGCCCAACATTGGTTTTACCATTTGCCACCTAGCCTCTTTTTCCCTTGGGTTTCCGGAGCCCGAGGGTCATCTTATTTTAACCCCCCCGGGCCAGTGCTCCTCTGAGTGTTGGTCCAACCGAGCGATGTCCGGGGCTACCAGGGGAAACTTTGGGCTGGCCTACCCGACGTCTAGCTCATCTGAGTGTGCCCTGAGAACAAGATATGTGCAGCTCCTATCGGGATTTGTCGGCACATTCGGGCGGTGTTGCTGGTCTTGTTTTAACCTATCGAAATGTCTTGTTGTACCGGGATACCGAGTCTGATCGGAATGTCTCGGGTGGAGGTCTATTCCTTCGTTGACCGTGAGAGCTTGTTATGGGCTAAGTTGGGACCCCCCTGCAGGGATTGATCTTTCGAAAGCCGTGCCCGCGGTTATGGGCAGATGGGAATTGGTTAATGTCCGGTTGTAGATAACTTGAACATTAATTTAATTAAAATGAATCGAGTGTGTTACCGTGATGGCCTCTTCTCGGCGGAGTCCGGGAAGTGGACACGGTGTTGGAGTAATGTTTGCGCAGGTTTCTCTCTAGTTTCTCGCTCGCGCTTTGCTCTCTCTTCTCGCTCTCTTTTGCGAATAAGTTAGCTACCATATATGCTAGTCGCTTGCTGTAGCTCCACATATATTTACCCCATCCTACCTATTAAGCTTAAATAGTCTTGATCACGAGGGTGCGAGATTGCTGAGTCCCTGTGGCTCACAGATTACTATTACACCAGATGCAGGGACAAATGATACAGCTCCAGATAGCGCGCTTGAGCTCAAGTGGGAGTACGACGAGGATTCTTAGCGTTACTATGTTTCTTTTCCTGATGATCAGTAGTGGTGCCCTGTTGGGGTGATCGGGACCATGTCGCTTGTTGGGTTGTCTTTTATTTTGGCGCCGTAGTCGGGCCATGAGTGTTTGGATGATGTATGTTAATTATGTACTTTGATGTTACGTGGCGAGTGTAAGCCAACTATGTATCTCCCCTTTTATTCTATATTTTACATGGGATGTTGTGATGATTGCCTAACTTGCGACATTGCTTTCAATGCGGTTATGTCTCTAAGTCGTGCCTCGACATGTGGGAGCTATAGCCGCATCGAGGGCGTTACACCAAGCAACTTGCCCAAAGCAGGCACCAGGTCAAGGAAGAAGAAAACCTCAGATTTTGAAGATGAGGACTATGTGGCTATTGAGGAGGAAGTCAGCTCCAAGAAGAATGTCCTGAAGAAAGAATATGGGTCAGCTGCTACAACTAAGTCTGGCTTGCACAACAAGGCTCCTGCCAAGAGGGTGCCAACCTTAAAGGTTAGAGCCTCAACTGTTGAAACCTCCAAGCCAACTAAAGAGGTTGTTGGAGAAGGAAAGAAGAGGAAGGAAAGGTTCAAGAAGACCACTGCCAGAGTGCTTGGTAGATCCTCAATTATGAGAGATCCAGAAGAATATGAAGAGGAAGAGGATGCTGCAACAGCTCCCAAGTCTCGGGAAGCTCATGGGAGATGCTATCAAATCATGGGATGCTCCATCAAAGCCCAAATGTGCTCCCAAAGCTCAAGCTCAGAAACGCCCAAAGCCCAAGAGAAATACCAGTAGTATACCTGCTGAGGAAAAGAACAAGGCCCCAGTGCCTAAAGCTGAAGAAGAGGAAGATGATTCACTTGTCTTGAGGAAATTGAAGCCCAAAATTCTTGACCATAATGATGCTCATCTAGTCGCTAAGGACATGCACATCAAAAAGGATGCTGGACTGAGATTGTGCAGACAGTCTAATCCCTATGCTGTTAGGAGGAGAACTACAGTTGACTACAGGTTCCACATAAAAGAACAACAAGACTTCTATGAGACAATTTTGCTCGACAAGAAGCCCATTGTTTGTGACATGAAATGGTTTGATTGGGAATACATCCAGTAGAATGAAGATCACTTCCCAGGACTATATGATACCTTCAAGGCATGTGGAGTAGATGAATTTGTTGGACAAAAGCTCACCAAATGGAATGATGAGCTGATCATGCAGTTTTACTCCACTTCCCACTTCTATCCAGATGGAAGGATAGTATGGATGTCTGAAGGTACTAGGTACCTGTCCACTGTTGAAGAATGGGAAAAACGGATCAATGCCCCAGAGGAGCATGAGGATGACTTGGATGTGTATGCCAAGAAAAAGAAGGATCACAACTCCATGGCAAACATGTACAAGGAGATCCCAGATAATGCTTTAGAGACTCACAAGCTTGGATCGGTACACTTCTTGTTGTATGGTCTGCCTACTATTAACTAGATCTTAAGGAGCACTCTACTACCCAAGTCAGGAGATCACAAGATGATCAGAGGGCATTCTATCAACCTGCTATAGCTTATTGATGTCCCTCAGAAGTTCAAAGTTATGAGTTTGATTGTAGAAATAATCAAGAGGACAGCTGGAGTTGTGGGTATGCTCCACATATTCAGGAGCTCATCAATTCTAAGATGGGCACAGGAACTTATTTGTAGACAAGGAGCATCTACCCTTACATCCTAAATTTGAAGACAACACAGTAGTGATGAATGAGGAGGAACCATCATCAGTTCAACCATAGGAGAAGACTGCCAAAGGAAAGGCTGAGAAAGCTGCAAGGATGCCAAGCGCAGAAGAAGCATCTCAAGTTTTCCTCAAGTAAAAACAAGATCAATTAGGCTATCTCATTCAAGCTACACTGAGGATTGAGAAGGGCTTGGCGACCATGACTCAGAATCAGGAGAGCCTGGAGAGGATTGTTGAGAAAAACTTCTATGATCTTGATCTGAAGGTAACTGAGATACAGACTGCAGTTGAGCAGCTTCAGGAGGAAGCAGAAGATAGGAGAGGGAAGGCAACTACTGATGCTTTTCAGTGTGTGCCACGAGGTCTGAGGTCTGCTGCAGTGCTAGTTTCAGATGCTAGAGCTACATTGTCAGCACCAGCAGCTACAGCTCTAGTGCCACCTCCAGCACACACTCCACCAGATCCAACTACATCGACAGATGCCTTCGTCCTTGGAGTTCTCTCTACACCACCTCCCGAAGACCGAGCCTGAGAGGCGCATAGCACTATGCATATTTGAACTTTTTGCTAACTTGTTGCCAAAGGGGGAGAAATATGTATAGATCATACTCTTCGAGAGAGAGTGTCTTGCTTTTTATCTCTTTTGCTTTTGGTTGAACATTTTATTGTGTGAGATACTTTATGTCCTTGTGAGATACTTATTTGATCATGTGGTTGATCATATGCTTCCTTAATGCTTGTTTGGTTGATGCTATCTTTTATATCTCATATATGATCATTCACTTGCTTGGTGATTAGTGCATGATTTTTCTTTTTATCATTTTGAGCGCTCCACCAAGTTGTATGTGACATGGAAGAGTAACCCATGATCCTAATCAATTGTGCATTTCCATACAAAAGCAAGTCTTAAATAATGCACAAATTTAGAGGGAGCTCTTGCTTCTCACATACTTCTCAAAGCGATGATGTTTTTCAATCTTATGATCATTTGTTGAAGCTTTGATCTATATGTTGTCATCAATTACCAAAAAGGGGGAGATTGAAAGTGCAACTATCCCTGGGTGGTTTTGGTAATTCCTAACAACATATAGCTCATTGAGATAATGCTATTTTAATATAAATATTTCAGGAAACCTCAATGATTGGCATGGCATGGATTGGAAAGTGGACCCCTGAAAATGCTAAGGACAAAAGATTGGCTCAAGCTCAAAGCACAAGACTCTACATTTTACTTTTAGTGAGTCCATTGGAAAAGCCAATACTATTAAAAGGGGTGAGGTGTTGCTTAACGAGTTACTTGCTCAAAAGGCTTAGTGATATGCTCCAAAAACCCTCAACTACTTTCTCATATCCACATATGTCCCAAACCAAAAGTCAAACTCAGCCCCACCGAAATCTTTTATCCGGCGCCACCAAGTTGACTTGACATAGCCACTACCACAAACCCTTGTCACTTTGGTCTCACCGACATGGGAATGCAACCTCTTTGTTTCCCTTCGTAAGGTTTCAGTCCAACCGAGATGAGTAATCGGTCCCACCGAGACTAAAATGCAAACTCTCTGTTTCCCCTTCATAACGTTTCGATCTAACCAAGATGAGCGAATCGGTCCCATCGAGTTTGCCTGACCAACTCTCTGTTTGTATATTACCAAAATCGGTCCCACCGAGTATTTGTAATCGGTCTCACCGAGATTACGTTCTGCCTGGAATCGGTCCCACCGAGTTGACATGTCGGTCCCATCGAAAATCCTAACGTTCACATTTTGAACTAAATCGGTCTGACCGAGTTTTGTTATTCGGTACCACCAAGTTTGGTTATTTGTGTGTAACGGTTAGATTTTGTGTGGAGGCTATATATACCCCTCCACCCACTCTTCATTCATGGAGAGAGCCATCAGAACATGCCTACACTTCCAGCATACATTTTCTGAGAAGGAACCACCTACACTTGTGTTGAGGTCAAGATATTCCATTCCAACCACATAAATCTTGATCTCTAACCTTCCCCCAGTTGCTTTCCACTCAAATCATCTTTCTACCAAATCCAATCCTATGAGAGAGAGTTGAGTGTTGGAGAGACTATCATTTGAAGCACAAGAGCAAGGAGTTCATCATCAACACACCATATATTACCTCTTGGAGAGTGGTGTCTCCTAGATTGGTTAGGTGTCACTTGGGAGCCTCCATCAAGATTGTGGAGTTGAACCAAGTAGTTTGTACGGGCAAGGAGATCGCCTACTTCGTGAAGATCTACCCTACCGAGGCAAGTCCTTCGTGGGCGATGGCCATGGTGGGATAGACAAGGTTGCTTCTTCGTGGACCCTTCGTGGGTGGAGCCCTCCATGGACTCACGCAATCGTTACCCTTCGTGGGTTGAAGTCTCCAACAACGTGGATGTACGATAGCACCACCTATCGGAACCACACCAAAAATCTCCGTGTCTACATTGCGTTCGGTCCCCCAAAACTCCTCCCTTTACCTTCATATGCAATTGTTTTACATTCCGCTGCTATACTCCTAGAATTGCATATGTAGGCTGATTACTTGAATTGTGCTAAGTTGCTAAAATCTTCCATGAATTAAAATTGGGAAAACGCTAGATTTTTATTTGGTCAAGTAGTCTAATCACCCCCCCTCTAGACATACTTTCGATCCTACAGCTTGGTGTGGAATTGGCAAACCTCGCAGGACTTCACTAGCTTGGCCGCGTCGTTGAGCGTTGTGGGCCAGTAGAACCCGCTGCGGAAAGCCTTGCCGACCTGGGTGCATGATGATAAGTGGTGACCATAGTCCCCACCATGTATGTAGCCAGCAACTCCTTCCCCTGTTCCCTGGAAATGCATCATAGAGAAACATCATTTGGTAGCTTCCTGTATAGCTCACCGTCCTGAATGCAGTACGTCGTAGCCTGTCGAGCCACACGTTCCGCGTCTTCCTCCTTCTCCGACAGCGTGCCTTGTGTCAGGTATGGCTTGAACTCTTCGATCCAGCTCCCCTCCTATCGCTCCAGTGCTAAGAGGAGGCGCGCTCCTGAGGTCGGGCCACTGGTGGGGGCTCCCAAGACAGGCAGTTAAGGGAGCTCCTCCTGAGGTGGCGCTGGCTCCACAGGCTGTGGTGCTGCTGAAGGCTTGACGAGCCGTTCCTCGAAGACGCTAGGCTCTTGGGGCAGCCGCTTGGATGCTCTTCTGGCGATGTCATCGGCCTCTTGGTTGGTGCCATGTGGCACATGCTGCAGCTCCATGCCCAAGAACTGCTTCTCCATTTTGCCTACCTCCGCAAGATATGCCTCCATTTGCTCGTCCTTTGGCTCGTACACCTTGTTGGAGAAGTTGACGAGGAGCTGCGAGTCTCCCTTGACGGTGAGGCATTTCAATCCCAGGGCCGCCGCTGCCTTGAGGCCAGCGATGAGGCCCTCGTACTCTGCGATGTTGTTGGAGACCTTCTTGCCCTGCTGGAAGCAGAGCTGCACGGCGTAGTAAAACTTGACCTGAGTGGGCGAGATGAGTACAGTTCCAGCACCCGCGCCCTGGCGCACGAACGCGCCATTGAAGTACATGGCCCAGCTGTAACGCCCTCGATGCGGCTATATCTCCCACGTGTCGAGGCACGACTTAGAGGCATAACCACATTGAAAGCAATGTCACAAGTTAGGCAATCTTCACAACATCCCATGTAATATAGATAATAAAAGGGGAGATAACATAGTTGGCTTACACTCACCACGTCAATCAAGTACATAAATAGCATTACAACATTCAAACACTCATGGCCCGACTACGGCGACAAAATAAAAGACAACCCAACAAGCGACACGGTCCCGATCACCCCAACTAGGCACCACTACTGATCATCAGGAAAAGAAACATAGTATCGTTGAGAGTCCTTGTCGAACTCCCACTTGAGCTCAAGCGCGCCATCTGGAGCGGAATCATCAGGCCCTACATCTGGTGTAATAGTAATCTGTGAGCCACATGGACTCAACAATCTCGCACCCTCGCGATCAAGACTATTTAAGCTTAATAGGTAAGGCAAGGTAGATATATGTGGAGCTGCAGCAAGCGACTAGCATGTATGGTGGCTAACCTATTCGCAAAAAAAGAGGAAGAAGAGGAGGTAAAGCGCGAACGGATAAGTGGAGAACAACCTGCGCAAGCATTACTCCAACACCGTGTTCACTTCCCAGACTCCGCCGAGAAGTGACCATCACGGTAACACACTCAGTTGATTCATTTTAATTAAGTTAAGGTTTAAGTTATCTACAACCGGACATTAACAAATTCCCATCTGCCCATAACCGAGGGCACGGCTTTCGAAAGTTCAAATCCCTGCAGGGGAGTCCCAACTTAGCCCATGACAAGCTCTCACGGTCAACGAAGGAATAGACCTCCTCCCGAGACGTTCCGATCAGACTCGGTATCCCGGTTCTTCAAGACACTTCGACAGGTTAAACAAAACCAGCAATACGTCTGAATGTGCCGACAAATCCTGATAGGAGCTGCACATATCTCGTTCTCAGGGCACACTCAGATGAGCTCTCCATACAACTAAAACCAAACCTCGAGTTTCCCCAAGGGGGCGCTGCACAGGACTCTAGTTTGGACCAACACTCAGAGGAGCACTGGCCCGGGGGGGGGGGGGTTTAAATAAAATGACCCTCGGGCTCCGGAAACCCAAGGGAAAAGAGGCTAGGTGGCAAATGGTAAGACCAAGGTTGGGCATTGCTGGAAAAGCTTTAATCAAGGCGAACTATCAAGGGGTTCCCATTATAACCCAACCGCGTAAGGAACGCAAAATCCGGGAACATAACACCGATATGATGGAAACTAGGGCGGCAAGAGTGGAACAAAACACTAGGCGAGAGGCCGAGCCTTCCACCCTTTACCAAGTATATAGATGCATTAAGATAACATGGCAATATAATGATATCCCAACAAGTAAATAATGTTCCAACAAGGAACGGTCTCCAATCTTCACCTGCAACTAGCAACGCTATAAGAGGGGCTGAGCAAAGTGGTAACATAGCCAATCAACGGTTTGCTAGGACATGGTGGGTTAGAGGTTTGACATGGCAATATGGGAGGCTTGAAAGCAAGTGGTAGGCATCATAGCATGGCATAGCAAAAGAGCGAGCATCTAGCAAAGCAAAGATAATAGTGATTTCGAGAGTATGATCATCTTGCCTGCAAAGTTGTCAGAGTTGACTGGATCCTCGAAAGCAAACTCAACGGGCTCCTCATTAGCGAACTCGTCTCCTGGCTCTACCCAAACAAGACAAACAAGCAACAAGGACACAATCAACCACGTGCAAGGATCAAACAACATGATGCAAAGATGGTATGCGCTATGCGGGATGCAATATGTGATGCATATACAAGATTTGGCAAGGAATGCATGAACCTGGCCTCAACTTGGAAAACCAAGTGTGCCACTGGAAAGATGAGATGAAATCGCTTGAAAACGATATAAAGATCACCGGAATCGGAGTTACGGTTAGGAAATGGCAAGCAATTCAAATATGGCACTGGTCTGCGATTTACAGCAAGTAGCCATCTAGATGCAATGAGATGAACAAGCTACAGCACCCAAACATGGCATCAAAATACATGGCAGGGATCCACTCAAGACGCTTAACAAAAGTCTAGCACTGAGCTACGGCCAATTCATCCATTAACAGATTCAAACAAGCATGGCAAAAAATGCATTTGACAAACAGATTTCAGACTTGGTGAAATTAACACTTGTCTGGAATTTCAGATCAGATAGCACTCTTTGGAGCAACAAAACTACATGCTACAGGACCTAAACATGGCAAAGTAAAGCGTGGCATGGAGCTACTCAAAGAGATTAACAAAAGTCCCTTAGTGACCTTGAGCCAAAAGGGATCAGAAAATACATTTGCAAGCATGTGAACATGGCAAAAACATAATCAGTTCTCAGACTTCGTGAAAATTGGAACATGCTGAAAACAGATATCAATTAGGCATGTTTACGAGCTCGATGCACTCACTACAGAGCAAGTCATGACAATATAAGCATACACCCATCAAGAATACACAAAATGCAAGCTAGACATGGCAAGTACAATAACATAGCATGCACGGATCAACTACAACATCCTCGGAAAAATTGCTAACAAGTAGACAATCTGTCCAGATTCACGAAATAGCAAAAGTAGAGCTCGATTGACTCAAGCTAGGTTGCTCCATAATTGCAAACAAAGACATGGATGGATAGAGCACTACAAGATTAACAAAACATCCTTACTGATCATCCTCAAAAGAGGCACGGAACACTAGGAAACAACATGAACATATGGCCATATGAGATAAACAGATCAAGGACTTAGTGGAAATGCTAAGTCCCTGAAATCAGCATTACCAAGTGCCTCACTTTGCAAGCTTGTGCTAGTCACCACACACATCACAAAAATACATGGATTGCACCTCTGGATAGATGGCAAAACATATAACAAAACACATGTAGAGCTCATGGGCATATCACGCACACAATAATCATGGCAAAAATGACAAATATCTAAATGGAGCAGCAGATCTGACAATTATCTCAAATAGCATTCTTCTAACAGCATTTCGGGCATCTAGATGAACTCAAATGAAAATGATGCAATGAGATGAAATGATGTACTCTCCGAGGCGAACATTTTGATATGCTATATGCCCAAAACGGACCTACGGATGCGGAGATATAGCATGATGAAAATAGGCAAAAAAATTAGGGTTAGGGACGGAAAGTTAACCGAGTTGGGATCTAGATCCAGACCGGGTTCGGCGTGCTTCCCGAGGTTCGTCCTCGCCGGAGATGGAGCTGCGGCGGCGGAGCTCGCCAGGGACTTGCCGGAGTCGAGGGAGAGGAGGAGGCCAGAGTGGGCGATGGCGGTGGTCGACCGCGGCGAGGCGGCAGCGGTGGAAGGCGCGGCGGCGCATCGGTGGAGGCGGGGCGACTTGCCGGAGATGGCGCCCCGGCGCGGCGGCGGACAGACGCCGGCGGGGAGACAGAAAATGGCGGCGGGCGAGGGAGGATCCGGCGGCGGGGAAGAAGCAGGCGGGCGGCGGCGGACGGATCTGGGCCGCGGGGGCCCCGAGCAGGCTCGGCGGGCCGCGGGCGCGAGGTGGCAGCGCCTGCCACGTGGCGCGCTACGAGTGATGGCGGCGCTCTGTCCGGCGGCGCGCGAGGTAGAAAGCTAGGGTTTGGAAGGAGGGGATCCGGGATTTGGATGAGGGGGTCTATATATAGGCATAGAGGGAGCTAGGAGTGTCCAAATGAGGTGCGGTTTTCGGCCACGCGATCGTGATCGAATGCTCTAGATGATGGAGAGGATTTTGGTGGGTTTTGGGCCAACTTGGAGGGGTGTTGGGCTGCAACACACACGAGGCCTTTTCGGTCCCTCGGTTAACCGTTGGAGCATCAAACGAAGTCCAAATGGTACGAAACTTGACAGGCGGTCTACCGGTAGGAAACCAAGGCCGCTTGGCAAGTCTCAGCCCAATACGGAAATGTTTAATCCCCACACATGAAAGAAAGGTAGAAATGACCACCGAAGGAGAACAAAGCGCCGGAATTCAAAACGGACAACGGGGAAAATGCTCAGATGCATGAGATGAACACGTATGCAAATGCAATACACGTGATGACATGATATGAGATGCATGACAACGATAACAACACACGGAGACAAAGACACGAACCCGAGAAAATAAATAACTTAAGGCCGGAAACGGCAAGAGTTGGATTACATATTGGGTAAGTCATATCCGGGGTGTTACAACACTCCACCACTACGAAAGGATCTCGTCCCGAGATCTAGGACTGAAAGAACACCGGGTACTCAGAACGGAGGTGATCCTCGCGTTCCCAGGTAGCTTCACGGTCGCAATGGTGTGACCGCTTGACTTTGAGGAATCTGATTGACTTGTTGCGAGTCTTGCGTTCAGTTACTTCAAGAATAGCAACGGGGTGCTCACGATATGAGAGATCTTCTTCGAGCTCAATGTCCTCGAAGTTTATGGTGCGGTCAGGAGTCTTGAAGCACTTTCGGAGCTGAGAGACATGGAACACATCATGAACATTTGAAAAGTTTGAAGGAAGCTCGAGTTGACAGGCGAGATCGCATCTCTTGCTGACAATTTTGAAAGGTCCCACGTATCTAGGGGCAAGCTTCCCTTTGATACCGAAGCGACGAGTACCTTTCATAGGAGAGACGCGGAGGTAAACATGATCTCCGATCTCGAAAGCTAAATCACGGTGCTTACTATCATAGTAGCTCTTCTGGCGGGATTGGGCTGCTTTGAGGTTATCTCGAATGACTTTGCACATTTCCTCTGCCTCTGTGATTAAGTCATTTCCCAAAAGCTGACGTTCACCGGTTTCAGACTAGTTGAGAGGGGTACGGCACTTCCTGCCATACAGAATTTCAAGTGGGGCCTTGCCCAAACTTGCTTGAAAACTGTTGTTGTATGAGAATTCAGCATAAGGAAGACAATCCTCCCACTTCATGCCGAAGGAGATCACACAAGCCCTGAGCATATCTTCAAGAATCTGGTTGACACACTGGACTTGACCGCTAGTTTGAGGATGGAAAGCTGTGCTGAAGCGGATGTTGGTGCCCATGGCCTTCTGGAAAGAATCCCAAAACTTGGAGGTAAAGATGCTGCCACGGTCTGAAGAGATCACTTGTGGAATACCGTGCAGAGAGACAATTCGAGAGGTATAGAGTTCCGCCAATTGAGCTGCAGTGATTGACTCTTTGATAGGCAGAAGGTGAGCCACTTTAGTGAGTTTGTCGATGACAACGAATATAGCATCATTGCCATGCTTGGACTTTGGAAACCCAGTCACGAAGTCCATCTCAATGTGGTCAAACTTCCATTCTGGAATGGCAAGAGGTTGGAGGAGACCAGCTGGCCTTTGGTGTTCTTCCTTCACTCTTTTGCAGACATCACATTCATTCATGAACTGAGCAATCTCGCGCTTCATTCGAGTCCACCAATAAGCCTGCTTGAGGTCCTGATACATCTTCGTGCTCCCAGGGTGGATGGAGAGGAGAGAATTGTGAGCCTCGTTCATGATCACTTTACGAAGGTCACCTTTGGGCACAACAATACGATCCTCGAAGAAGAGAGTATCCTTGTCATCGAGGCGGTAGCACTTGTACTTGGGTTGACTCTTGGCAATCCCAATCTTCACCTTTTTCACCATAGCATCAAGAAGCTGGGCTTGGCGAATCTGGGCTTCCAAGGTAGGAGAGACTTGAAGGTTGGCGAGGAAACCTTGAGGAACAACTTTCAGATTAAGTTTGCGGAAAGCTTCACAAGGCTCGGGTTGATAAGGCTTGAGAATCAGACTGTTGCAGTAAGCCTTCCTGCTCAATGCGTCAGCAATCACATTGGCCTTGCCTGGAGTATACTCTATACTCGGATTATACTCTTGAATCATTTCGACCCATCGAGTCTGCCTGAGGTTGAGATTAGGCTGAGTGAAGATGTACTTGAGACTCTTGTGGTCAGTGAAGATGTCCACTTTTCTTCCCAATAAGAGATGTCTCCAAGTCAAAAGAGCATGCACAACTGCCGCCAACTCGAGATCATGAGTGGGGTAGTTCTTCTCATTGGGCTTCAACTGGCGAGAGGTATAAGCCACAACTTTCTTCTCTTGCATCAACACTGCACCAAGACCTTGGAGACAGGCATCACAAAAGACCTCGTATGGCTTGGATTCATCAGGAGGAGTCAGAACTGGAGCAGTGACCAATTTCTCTTTCAAAGTGTTGAAAGCATTGTCACACTCCGGAGACCAAACGTACTTGACGTGCTTCTGGAGAAGATTTGAGAGAGGCTTCACGATCTTAGAAAAGTTTTCAACGAATCTTCGGCAGTAGCTTGCGAGACCGAGGAAGCTACGGAGTTGCTTCACGTTCTGAGGAGGTTCCCAATTCACAATTGCAGACACCTTCTCAGGATTCACCGCAATGCCCTTGGCAGAGATGATATGACCAAGATAAAGAACCTCATCAAGCCAAAATTCGCACTTGGAGAACTTGGCGTAGAACTGGTGTTCCCTCAGCTTATCGAGTACCAAACGCAAGTGCTTGGCATGATCTTCCTTATTCTTCGAGAAAACCAAAATGTCATCGAGATAGACCAAAACGAAGTCATTGGTGTAGGCGTTGAAGATGAAGTTCATCATGCGAGAGAACGTCGGAGGAGCGTTGATGAGGCCAAAAGACATGACAGTGTATTCATATGAACCATAGCTTGTCCTGAAGGCCGTCTTGGGAATATCTTGCTCACGGATTCGAATCTGATGATAACCCATATGGAGATCAAGCTTGGAGAATACTTGGGGCACCTTTGAGTTGTTCGAACAGCTCGTTGATGTTGGCAAGTGGGTATTTGTTCTTGATGGTCTTCTTGTTCAATGGACGGTAATCAACACAAAGTCGGTCCATTCCATCCTTCTTCTTCACAAAAGAACACCACAACCCCACGAAGAAGAACTAGGCCGGATGAGACCCATTCTCTCTTGAATATCGAGTTGCTTCTTCAGCTCCTTCAACTCTTCAGGCCCGAGCTTGTAAGGACGCTTGCACACTGGTTCCGTGCCAGGCTCAAGATCAATAATGAATTCAAATAGCCAGTGGGGAGGCATTCCAGGAAGCTCTTCTGGAAAGACGTCTTGATATTCGCAAATGACTAGAATCTGCGAGATAGCATCCAGTTCACCCTTCTCATTGATAGAAAATAGACGGATTGTATTATCCCGAGCGGCAAAGACAATTACATCCTCAGACGAATGAGTCAATTGAATCTGCCTGGCTGCATAATCAAGATGCGCCTTGTGCTTAGAAAGCCAATCCATTCCGAGAATAAGATCAATTTCGGAGTCACCAAGACCAATAGGAGAAGCTAGAAATTTGTAGTCGCCCAATGTGATAGTAATATCCGGGACGCAGAAATTAGTTGTCATTTGCTTGCCCGGTGACACGATTTGCAAAGAATTTTGCAGATACGGATAATCGCACTCATACTTCGATGCAAAAGGTTTGGAAATGAAACAATGCGATGCACCAGTGTCAAAAAGAACTTTTGCATGAATATCATTAACAGGAAGGTTACCCATGATGACATCTGACGAATCCTTTGCCTGAGCTGCATTCATCAAGTTGACCTTGGCGTGCTTGGGGTTATGCTTGACCACAGCTGTACTTGCTGATCTCACAGGAGGAGGAGGAGGAAGACGGCTCTGGTTGAAACACTTGTTGGCATAGTGACCCTTCTGTTGGCACTTGTTGCACGTGACCTCAGAAAGCAGACGGTGATACGGAGCACTCGATCTTGGAGCTTGAGACGAAGTCTTGTTCTGAAAGCCAGGGTTGGGTGGGTGGGAAGATCCACTTCCACCTTTGCTCTTCTGATACGGCTGATAAAACGGAGGAGGAGGAAGCCAATACTTCTGCTGCTTGGCCACTTGATTAGAGGAAGATGTAGTAGCATCTCTAACTCGCTTCTTGGAAGCATCACACCTCAGTTGAGCGGCCTCTTGCTTCAATGCCATGTTGTGGAACTCATCGTACCTCAAGGGCTCAAAGAGAACAAGAGCTAGCTGGATTTCTTCTCTGAGACCACCTCTGAACTGGTATATCATGCTCTTCTCGTCAGGGACATCCTGCTTGGCAAAGCGGGCGAGCTTCTGGAACAACTTGTTGTAGTCATAGACAGACAAAGCGCCTTGCTTCAGGTTGCGGAATTCCTCACACTTGCTTTCAACCACGCTCTGAGGGATATGATGAGCTCTGAAATCTTGACGGAATTCATCCCAGGTAATCACACGTCCACCTCTAGAATCCTTGTATTGCGGGAACCATTCTATCACTTGGTCATTGTGTTGGAAGGAAGCGAACTTGACAAAGTCCTCAGGCCTGACGTTACTGCACTCGAAATGCTTGCACAGTTCCACGAGCCAATCGTCAGCATCAGTTGCCTCAACACAATTGCTGAAAGTCTTTGGCCCGTTAGCAAGGAACTAGTTGAGTGTAGCAAAGTGATTCTGATTGTTGCCTTGGTTCCCTTGGTTGCCTTGATTCGCTTGATTGCGCTCTTGAAGAATTTGCATGATCAACTGCGTGTTTGCATTGGTTGCGGCCATCACAGCTTGCCATGCCTCTGGAGGAGGTGGAGGTGGTGGCAGATCAGGATTCAGAGTCGTGCGCGTTGGAGGAGCCATCCTGAAGAGATTGACATCCATTAGCACATTGATAGACAAATATTGAAGCTGAATCCAACGGAATGAAAATTGCAACATATAGTCTTCACATCCGAACAAAAATGAATGAATGCATTCCTCTTGAAATGGTCACATATCCGTAAATTGAGAAGCCACTTAGAATTTAGGTAGAGAAATAAATCAACAAGGTACGGATCAAGAACGAATACTCGGTAAGAAATCCCAATCTCAAACCAAATATCCATGGAAGAAGAACTAGAGCTACAAGAATTCCCACCAATGAAACTCCCGAACCTTTCCGGTTATGCAATCAGGTGTTGGGGATACAGGGGAAGCATAATATCTCAACCAAATCTAGCAAATCCTACATCCAGCTGTATCCATCCTTCAACACATAACCAAGAAACCTTCGGAAACCATCTACCTCAACCTTTGAAAAGCATCCGTTATACAAGTTATGGCGATGCTCCCGAACTCCCACCCCAGTACTGGGTGGCGTCGAGGTTATCTCACCAACGAACTGCATAAAAGAGATTTTCGATGTCGGCGTACTAAACTCAGGTATTCCAGAACTGCAACGATAAAATTGTGATGACAACACCTCGGAGCTCAACTCCCCGGGACACTGCCACAAAACCCCTGACAGGAGGCACCAAGACAATGTTCTCGTCACAAAACCATCGGAATGATTCCAAGATACCCGCGTGATCCTAAATTTTTTTTAGTGAAATTTGAGAAGAGAAGAGTCAAAACTCTACGTCCGGATGCCTTACCAGAGCGATGAGGAGACTGGGAAGTAAAAAGAATTCCTAAACTCTCCAATATATAATCCCTAAATGACTCAAAACATTTTTCTAGACACAACTCGGCTGCTAAAAACGATCAATCAGTGGGGGCTCCTAAGGTCGGGTAAGGCTCTGTTTACCAACTTGTAACGCCGTCGATGCGGTTATATCTCCCACATGTCGAGGCACGATTGAGAGGCATAACCGCATTGAAAGCAATGTCGCAAGTTAGGCAATCTTCACAACAACCCATGTAATATAGATAATAAAAGGGGAGATAACATAGTTGGCTTACACTCGCCACGTCAATCAAGTACATAAATAGCATTAAAACATTCAAACACTCATGGCCCGACTACAGCGCCAAAATAAAAGACAACCCAACAAGTGACACGGTCCCGATCACCCCAACTGGGCACCACTACTGATCATCAGGAAAAGAAACATAGTATTGTTGAGAGTCCTCGTCGAACTCCCACTTGAGCTCAAGCGCGCCATCTGGAGCGGAATCATCAGGCCATGCATCTGGTGTAATAGTAATCTGTGAGCCACAGGGACTCAGCAATCTCGCGATCAAGACTATTTAAGCTTAATAGGTAAGGCAAGGTAAATATATGTGGAGCTGCAGCAAGCAACTAGAATGTTTCGTGGCTAACCTATTCACAAAAAAGAGCGAGAAGAGGAGGCGAAGCGCGAACGGATAACTAGAGAACAACCTGCGCAAGCATTACTCCAACACCATGTTCACTTCCCGGACTCCGCCGAGAGCAGACCATCACGGTAACACACTCAGTTGATTCATTTTAATTAAGTTAAGGTTTAAGTTATCTACAAGCGGACATTAACAAATTCCCATCTGCCCATAACTGCGGGCACGGCTTTCGAAAGTTCAAATCCCTGCAGGGGAGTCCCAACTTAGCCCATGACAAGCTCTCACGGTCAACGAAGGAATAGACCTCCTCCCGAGACGTTCCGATCAGACTCGGTATCCCGGTTCTTCAAGACACTTCGACAGGTTAAAACAAAACTAGCAACACCGCCCGAATGTGCCGACAAATCCCGATAGGAGCTACACATATCTTGTTCTCAGGGCAAACTCAGATGAGCTCTCCATACAACTAAAACCAAACCTCGAGTTTCCCCGAGGGGGCGCTGCACAGGACTCTAGTTTGGACCAACACTCAGAGGAGCACTGGCCTGGGGGGGTTTAAATAAGATGACCCTCAGGCTCAGGAAACCCAAGGGAAAAGAGGCTAGGTGGCAAATGGTAAAACCAAGGTTGGGCATTGCTGGAAAAGCTTTAATCAAGGCGAACTATCAAGGGGTTCCCATTATAAACCAACCGCCTAAGGAACGCAAAATCCGGGAACATAACACCGATATGACGAAAACTAGGGCGGCAAGAGTGGAACAAAACACTAGGCGAGAGTCCGAGCCTTCCACCCTTTACCAAGTATATAGATGCATTAAGATAACATGGCAATATAATGATATCCCAACAAGTAAATAATGTTCCAACAAGGAACGGTCTCCCATCTTCACCTGCAACTAGCAACGCTATAAGAGGGGCTGAGCAAAGCGGTAACATAGCCAATCAACGGTTTGCTAGGAAATGGTGGGTTAGAGGTTTGACATGGCAATATGGGAGGCTTGAAAGCAAGTGGTAGGCATCGCAGCATGGCATAGCAAAAGAGCGAGCATCTAGCAAAGCAAAGATAGTAGTGATTTCGAGGGTATGATCATCTTGCCTGCAAAGTTGTCAGAGTTGACTGGATCCTCAAAAGCAAACTCAACGGGCTCCTCGTTGACAAACTCGTCTCCTGGCTCTACCCAAACAAGACAAACAAGCAACAAGGACACAATCAACCACGTGCAAGGATCAAACAACATGATGCAAAGATGGTATGCTATGCGGGATTTAATGTGTGATGCATATGCAAGATTTGGCAAGGAATGCATGAACATGGCCTCAACTTGGAAAACCATGTGTTCCACTGCAAAGATGTGATGAAATCGCTTGAAAACGATATAAAGATCACCGGAATTGGAGTTACGGTTAGGAAATGGCAAGCAATTCAAATATGGCACCGGTCTGCGATTTACAGCAAGTAGCCATCTAGATGCAATGAGATGAACAAGCTACAACACCCAAACATGGCATCGAAATACATGGCAGGGATCCACTCAAGATGCTTAACAAAAGTCTAGCACTGAGGGCCAATTCATCCATTAACAGGTTCAAACAAGCATGGCAAAAATGCATTTGACAAACAGATTTCAGACTTGGTGAAATTAACACTTGTCTGGAATTTCAGATCAGATAGCACTCTTTGGAGCAACAAAACTACATGCTACAGGACCTAAACATGGCAAAGTAAAGCGTGGCATGGAGCTACTCAAAGAGATTAACAAAAGTCCCTTAGTGACCTTGAGCCAAAAGGGATCAGAAAATACATTTGCAAGCATGTGAACATGGCAAAAACATAATCAGTTCTCAGACTTCGTGAAAATTGGAACATGCTGAAAACAGATATCAAGTAGGCATGTTTACGAGCTCGATGCACTCACTACAGAGCAAGTCATGACAATATAAGCATACACCCATCAAGAATACACAAAATGCAAGCTAGACATGGCAAGAACAATAACATAGCATGCACGGATCAACTACAACATCCTCGGAAAAATTGCTAACAAGTAGACAATCTGCCCAGATGCACGAAATAGCAAAAGTAGAGCTCGATTGACTCAAGCTAGGGTGCTCCATAATTGCAAACAAAGACATGGATGGATAGAGCACTATAAGATTAACAAAACATCCTTACTGATCATCCTCAAAAGAGGCACGGATCACTAGGAAATAACATGAACATCTGGCCATATGAGATAAACAGATCAAGGGCTTAGTGGAAGTGCTAAGTCCCTGAAATCAGCATTACCAAGTGCCTCACTTTGCAAGCTTGTGCTAGTCACCACACACATCACAAAAATACATGGATTGCACCTCTGGATAGATGGTAAAACATATAACAAAACACATGTAGAGCTCATGGGCATATCATGCACACAATAATCATGGCAAAAATGACAAATATCTAAATGGAGCAGCAGATCTGACAATTATCTCAAATAGCATTTTTCTAACAGCATTCCGGGCATCAAGATGAACTCAAACGAAAATGTTGCAATGAGATGAAATGATGTACTCTCTGAGACGAACATTTTGATATGCTATATGCCGAAAACGGAGCTACAGATGCGGAGATATTGCATGATGAAAATAGGAAAAAAAATTAGGGTTAGGGAAGGAAAGTCAACCGAGTTTGGATCTAGATCCAGATCGGGTTCGGCGCACTTCCCGAGGTTCGTCCTCGCTGGAGATGGAGCTGCGGCGGCGGAGCTCGCTAGGGACTTGCCGGAGTCGAGGGAGAGGAGGAGGCCAGAGTGGGTGATGGCGGCGGTCGACCGCGGCGAGGCGGCGGCGATGCAAGGCACGGCGGCGCGTCGGTGGAGGCGGGGCGGCTTGCCGGAGACGGCGCCCCGGCGGACGGACGCCGGCGGGGAGACGGCGGATGGCGGCGGGCGAGGGAGGATCCGGCGGCGGGGAAGAAGCAGGCGAGCGGCGGTGGACGGATCTGGGCCGCGGGGGCCCCGAGCGGGCTCGGCGGGCCGCGGGCACGAGGTGGCGGCGCCTGCCACGTGGCGCGCTACGAGTGGCGGCGGCGCTCTGTCCGGCGGACTTCGGACATGTCCAGCGGCACGCGAGGTAGAAAGCTAGGGTTTGGAAGGAGGGGATCCGGGATTTGGATGAGGGGGTCTATATATAGGCATAGAGGGAGCTAGGAGTGTCCAAATGAGGTGTGGTTTTCGGCCACACGATCATGATCGAACGGTCTAGATGATGGAGAGGATTTTGGTGGGTTTTGGGCCAACTTGGAGGGGTGTTGGGCTGCAACACACACGAGGCCTTTTCGGTCCCTCGATTAACCGTTGGAGCATCGAACGAAGTCCAAATGGTACGAAACTTGACAGGCGGTCTACCGGTAGGAAACCAAGGCCGCTTGGCAAGTCTCGGCCCAATACGGAAATGTTTAATCCCCACACACGAAAGAAAGGTAGAAATGACCACCGGAGGAGAACGAAGCGCCGGAATGCAAAACAGACAACGGGGAAAATGCTCGGATGCATGAGATGAACACGTATGCAAATGCAATGCACGTGATGACATGATATGAGATGCATGACAATGATAACAACACACGGAGACAAAGACCCGAACCCGAGAAAATAAAATAACTTAAGGCAGGAAATGGCAAGAGTTGGATTACATATTGGGTAAGTCATATCCGGGGTGTTACACCAGCTTCGAGCTTCATTCCCTGGTGAGAGGGTTCGGTTTTTGCCTGCTTCGAGCTTCGGTGTATCGGTCCATTCTGCCACAAAATCAGCGAGCGCAGCCCCCTTGATGACCCTGGTTGTTCTGAACTCCAAGTCAAATGCTTGCAACTCGATGTTCCACTCGGCGACTCTCCCCGCGGCATTGGGACTCCTGAGAACTCTCTCCAATGAGTAGGCTGAGACGACCTTGATGGGGTGACCCTAGAAGTAGTGGCACAACTTACGGGAGGCCACCAGGAGCATGAGCAGGAGCTTCTGAGGCATGGGGTATCGCGCCCTCGCATCTCGCAGCACTGTGCTGACGAAGTATATTGGGTGCTCGACAAGGGTGGGAGAGCTGGTGGAGTTTTTGGCTCCCGGGGACTGAGGTGTTTCGTGTGGATCTCCAGCTCCTGTGGTTGGACAACTAGCCGGTTCAGCTGCCGCCTTAGGAACATCGTCTTGCCGTTGTGCAGCCTTATTCGGCTTGGCAGCTTCGTTTCGCGAGCCCTTGACTTGGGGCTCCTCTCTGAGGACCACCAGCGCCGTGCTAGTGGAATGGGGTGTGACAGACAGGTAGAGTA
Source organism: Triticum monococcum (assembly GCA_034509565.1). Taxonomy (NCBI): domain Eukaryota; kingdom Viridiplantae; phylum Streptophyta; class Magnoliopsida; order Poales; family Poaceae; genus Triticum; species Triticum monococcum. The sequence continues at coordinate 244,551,506 of CM067846.1, read as the reverse complement.
CCAAGGGCTCGCGAGGACGAGGCGCCACCATCACCAGCGGGATGGTCAAGTATCTCTTGAGGTCTTGAAATGCTAGGTCGGCCTCGGGGGTCCACTCGAATGGACCCTTCTTCTTCATCAGCATGAAGAACGGCAGGGCGCGCTCCCCCAACTTGGAGATGAAGCGCCCTAGCGAAGTCACGCAGACTGCAAGCTTCTGCATCTCCCTGAGGTTTGTGGGGGAATCATGCCTTCGATTGCCTTGACCTTCTTCGGGTTTTCCTCGATCCCTTTGTGGGATACGAGGAAGCCCAACAGCTTGCCAAAAGGGACACCAAACACGCACTTCTCCGGATTGAGCCGCAGTTCCACCTGGCGCAGGCTCGCGAAGGTCTCCTCCAGCTCCTGAATCAAAGTTCTTGCTTCCCGAGACTTTACCACGATGTCGTCGACATAGGCCTCAGCGTTCCTCCCGAGCTGCTACCCCAAGGTGATGTGCATCAGCCGTTGGAAGGTTGCTCCTGCGTTGTGCAGTCCGAACGGCATGCAAGTGTAGCAGTATACCCCGCATGGCGTTAAGAAAGTTGTCTTTTCCACATCTTCCACTGCCATCTTGATCTAGTGGTATCCTGAGAACGCATCTAGGAAGCACTACAGGTCACACTACGCGCTGGAGTCAACAATGTAGTCGATGCACGGCAGTGGAAACGGGTCCTGAGGGCAGGCCTTGTTGAGGTTGGTGAAGTCGACACACATGCGTTCCTTTCCTCCTTTCTTCGGCACAACGACTAGATTTGCCAGCCACTCCGGGTACCGGACGTCGCGAATGACACCTGCTACCTCCAGCTTACAGGTTTCCTGAACGATGAAAGACTGCTTCTTCGTGGATTGTCGCCTCGCCTTCTGCTTCACAGGGCGCACATTGGGGCACACCCTCAGATGATGTTCGATTAGTCCTCTTGGGAACCCATCTAGCTGCTTGGGCTCCCAGGCGAATACTTCCTTGTTCGCTCACAGGAATTCCACCAACTCCTTCTCTTGAGCTGGGGCAAGGTCGGTGCCTATGATAAAGGTAGTGCCAGAGGCCCCGTCCACGTCGACTGGTATCTGCTTTGTCTTGGCTTGACCTTGAGTGAACAACTGCTTCTTCTTGGTCGATGCAGCCCCCTTGGCCTTGGGCATGGCCTTGTCAGCTGGGCAAGCTGCCGCCGTGGCCCTAAAGGCTAGCTTGAGGACCACCACAACTTCCTTGGTGTCCCTGGCCACTGTAAGGACGACATTGCTTCCTGACACTTTCATGAGGTTGTAGGCGGGCTGGATCGCCGCCATGAACTGGGCCAGCATCGGGTACCCGAGGATGGCGTTATACGGCAAACCGATGTGGGCGATGTCAAAGTCAATTAGCTTGATGCGGTAGTTGTCGCGCGTGCCGAAAGTCACGAGGAGGCGGATCTGCCCCAGGGGTTGGAGGAGCCGCCGCCGACTCCGGAGAAGGACCGGCTGGAGCGGAGCCGCTCTAGCGGTACGTGAAGGAGACTAAAGGCCTCCATGGAGAGCATGTTGAGGCCGGCCCCACCGTCGATGAGGGTCTTGGTGATGGCTACACTACATATGGTAGGCGTGCAAAGCATCGGAAGCACACCTGAACCGACGGTGTTGACTGGGTGATCTCCTAAGTCGAAGATCAGGTCAACCATGGGAGCTGCCCACCCCGGGGGAGCCCCCTGCCATGTGGAGGCGGCACTGATCTGGCAAATGAACGGTTCGATGTGACGGTCCAAGGGTGGCGCCTGGGAGCCACCGAGGAAATCCACAACGACCGGGGGTGCTGGTCCCCCGAAGCGCGCGATGAAGAGGTCGCGCAGCTCCTCCCAAGAGGCCACGAAACATTCTGGCCGATGGAGTAGCCAGGCGCATGGCACACCAGCGAGGGCCATCGGGAACCAGTTGGCCATGATCTTGTCCTCGCCTCCGGACTCCAGGACAGCCTCTTCGTACGCCAGTAAAAAGGCCGCTGGATCCGCCACACCATCGTAACCGGGCGGCATCTCCGGCTTGAATTTGTGCGGCCACTGCACCTACCGCAAGGCGGGGGTGAAGGCCCGGAGCACCCAGGCGCTATGGAAGGTGCCTGTCGACCCAGTCGGGGAAGAGGTGGCGTCGACGAGAGTCGGTCAGAGAGGCGAGGCCATTGAGGGGCGAAGCTTCGACGCACCCCTACTTGGCGCGCCAAATGTCGGATTTCGGGTTCCAGTAAAACCCTTGAGGTTTGAACACCGGGTTGCACACAAAGATCTGCCCCCTCTCTAGCTCGCACACTCAACGATCTCACGGCCTAGCTTTTCGGACCCAAAGAACACGAGACACAAGATTTATACTGGTTCGGGCCACTGTTGTGGTCTAATACCTGACTCCAGTGTGGTGTGGTGGATTGCCTCTTCGGCTGAGGATGAATAGTTACAAGGGAAGAACAGCCTCCTTAGGAGAGGTGTTCTTGTGCTTGGTGAATTTGTGTGTTTGAGGAAGATCTGGATCCTCTCTCTTCCAGACCCGTCTCCTCTACTATGGTGGTGGCTAGTCCTATTATAGAGGCCCTGGTCATCTTCCCAAATATTGAGCGGGAAGGGATCCCACCACGGCCAAATTCGAAGGGAGACAACTAGTACATGTTACCCTGACAAAAGTAGTCCTCGCCTGCCAAAGGCTCTGGTGGTGATGCCGTCTAGGACTCCACGGTGACCTCCGTCCTACCGTCCTACTGGTCTTGGTCTTGTTGCACCGATATGGAAACCTTTGCCTGATGCCTTGGAACTCCTCGCCTACACTTGCCTCCTTAGCACCAAAGAGGAAGCAAGGACACTACGCTTGCTGGCACCTGCCTGGCGACCGCCTGGTCTTGATCGTCATGGCTTATGTCATTGGAACCTCGCGAGGTTTGCCTTGCCTTGATCTCTTCGCCCCTCGCGAGCCAGCCCGGTGAGGCCGCCCCTGAGGAGATCTCGCGTCATCCGCCTCGCGTGACTTGACCCCTCGCGAGGGTCTTGCATGTTTGCTGGTGAAGATGGGTCGTACGGGGCCGCTGGAGGAGCCACGCCGCTAGCCAAAGTTAGGCAAGTCTGGGGACCCCCATTCCTAGAATGCTGACAGTAGCCCCTAGGCCCAAGGCATGCTCGGGCTTGGCTTCAAGGCGAAGCGAAAGGGCAAGTGCGGAGCGCCACGGGCCCCAACAGCCTGCGGCCTTGGTCGACGCGTGGTGACTGGTTGGACGTGGGCGTCTCCGCTTCCCCATGCAGCCTCGGCAACTGCCCGACTTGACGAGTCCTTGCTGCCTGCAGGACAAATATCATTATTACCTTAGATTGTGGAGGTCGGCGGTTTCCCCCCTTGGCTATAAATGGGAAGTGGGGGCAGAGTCCCCATCACCTGTCTCTTCCACGCTTCTCCTGCTTCTTGTTCTTCCTTGCTCTACTCCTTGCAGCGACGCTCATGGCGCCTGTGAAGAGGCTCTCAGCCGCAGAGAAGGGGAAAGCTCGCCAGGAGGGGCATGGCTCACCGCCGCCCAAGAGGGGGAGCGGTCGCCCCCGCAAGCACGTTGCGACCCCCTCCGTGGGCCCTCTCACCCGTGGTCGCGCCTCTTTGCGCAGTGGCAGCCGCCCAGGTCATGGCAGCCCCGTTAATGAGGTGAGGCGCGCCGCGGTTACGCACCCTCCCCTGTCGCGCTTCCACTCAGCGGAGGTGATGCCGGAGTACATCATGTGGTCGGAGAACCCGGATGGCACCTGGCTTCAGCTCCCGCGGTTCTTTGTCGGCGAACTACCGTCCGAAGGTCCGGGTGGTCTCTGGCTGCAGGTGGACGGTTGATGCAGCATGGCTTCATGGGTCACGGTGGAGATCTCCGCCGCGGGAAACACGGTCCTGGCCCGCGGCTGGTAGACGTTCGCCCGCACGCGCGAGTTGGGCAGGCGGTGTGCCCTCCACTTCAAGTACGACGGTGACACGCCCCTCTTCGTGAGGGTGTTCGGGGAAGATGGTCGCCGTATCGGGTGCTACCCCGAGGACAATGACTATGACGAGGTGCTCAGCCTTGGCGATGGTCGTGACAAGGAGGGAGGCAGGCCCGGCCATGTCTCGTCCACCTACAGCGACTCTTCCTCCGGTGGCAGCTCCAGCAGCGGCGTCTACGACTAGCCGCCGTGCCCGCATCGAAGGTGGCAGCGGGTCGGCTCGTCGCGGCGCTTCGGTGAAGCACGAGGAGGGATCCGACTGAGCTTAGGAGAGCGCCACGAGCCCGTCCTCGTGACCTGCCGCAGAAGCACGTCATGCTTTGGTTTCGTTCTTCCTTTCCTTCCTGCATTAGAGAAAGACAGTATAGGGCCCCATGGGGGCGTGCAGCAAACTATGATTTCTGGGTTGTTATGTTGTGTTTATCATTCCTGTGGTGAGTTGCGACGTCATGATTTATGCATGCGCGCACAGAAGGAGTTCACTCGATACACCTGAAGTAGATCCCACTTTGCGAGTCGGACATTTCTCCGTACCTGACGAGGAAGAACTGCGAAAATTTGCTAGGAGATCCGTACCTGGTCCACGTCGTTGTCAGCTGCGTATGGCCACGACCCAGCGCCTCGTGTCACGGTACCCGAGGGGCACGGATCGAGGGGGGTGCGCCAGCTTGCATCTCGAACGTGGGTGCCTCGCGAAAAACAGACAAAACACTCATTCAGGGCCCGAGGGGCACCTATCCAGCCCCCTCACGAGGGATGCGAGAGAGGGTACAGGCCAAACAAAGAACCGAAGGCAGAAACAAGGGAAGAATCGAACGAGCAAAATCGGCAAGCGACACCGCAAAGCAAATTTCAATTAAAGAGGGGCAAGCCAACTGCATAAAGCAAATGAAAAGCCGCGGAGCCAAGCCGCCTAGTCGTGGGAGGGAGCCCCCGAGGCCCGAGGGCGGCACTCCTGAGACTCCGAGGCGTGTACAGCCCAACTCATTATTACGTGAGAGTGTCACGAGTGGAGATTCTTCACAGGCACTAGGCCTTGCTTCACATGCACCGGTCCTTGTTTCATGGGTAGAACTTCCTGAGGTGCTAGATGTTCCATGCGTTCTGGATGGGGACCCTGTCCTACTTTTCCAGGCGCGCGGCGCCAGGCCTGGAAACGTGGGCGACCCATCCATGAAGAGCACCCGCCTCAGGACAAGGTTACCCACCTCGAGTGTCCTTGAGCGGACATTGCGGCAGTAGTACCACCGTAGCGACAGCTGGTACCTCGTAGCTCGGAGCGATGCTTCACGGCGGTGTTCCTCTCCTAGCACGAGATCCATCCCCCGCATGGCATCCTGCCGTGTTTCATCAAACGCCAGGACCCACGCGGAGCGATGCTTGACTTCGTGTGAGAGAACCGCTTCTGCTCCGTAGACGAGGAAGAACGGGGTTTCGCCTGTCGGCCTAGTGGCGGTGGTGCGGATGGATCACAACACGGACTGGAGCTTGTCGTGCCAGCCCCTGGCGCAGGCCTCAAGATTCTTCTTGAAGGTCCTAGTCTTGAGACCCCTCAGGACTTCCGCGTTGGCGCACTCTGCTTGACCGTTGCTCCTGGGGTGTGCCACGGAGGCGTAGCAGATCTGCGTCCCAGGGTTAGCACAATACGTTTTGAAGAGATTTCTAGTGAACTGCGAACTGTTGTCGGTGATGATGCGATTAGGGACCCCAAATCGGCTCACAATGCCCTTGATGAACTTGAATGTTGACCCGGCTGGGATGGTGCGGACGGCTTCAACTTTCGCCCACTTGGTGAACTTGTCGATGGCGACGTAGAGGTAGCGGTAACCTCCACGCGCTCGAGGGAATGGACCCAGGATATCCAGCCCCCAGACCGCAAGCGGCCATGAGAGCGGGATAGTCTAGAGGATCTGATCTAGCTGGTGGATCTGCTTGTGAATGTGCAACTATCCCCGGGTGGTTTTGGTAATTCCTAACAACATATAGCTCATTGAGCTAATGCTATTTTAACATAAATATTTCAAGAAATCTCAATGATTGGCATCGCATGGATTAGAAAGTGGACCCCTCAAAATGCTAAGGACAAAAGATTGGCTCAAGCTCAAAGCACAAGACTCTACATTTTACTTTTAGTGATCCAAGATCACATTGAGTCCATAGGAAAAGCCAATACATTAAAAGGGGTGAGGTGTTGCTTAATGAGTTCACTTGACATAGCCACTGCCACAAACCCTGGACACTTCGGTCTCACTGATAGGGATCTCGGTCTCATCAAGATGGGATTGCAACCTCTCTGTTTCCCTTCATAACATTTTGGTCCAACCGAGAAGAGCGATCGGTCCCACCGAGATTGCAATGCAAACTCTTTGTTTCCCCTTCGTAACGTTTCGGTCTAACCAAGATGAGCGAATCAGTCCCATCGAGCTCGCCTGACCAACTCTTTGTTTGTCTATTACCAAAATTGGTCCCACCGAGTTTGCGTAATCGATCTCACCGAGATTATGTTATGCCCTAACCCTAATGGAATCGGTCCCACCGAGTTGAGATGTTGGTCCCACCAAAAATCCCAACGTTCACATTTTGAACTAAATCGGTCTGACCGAGTTTTGTTATTTGGTACCACCAAGTTTGGTGATTTGTGTGTAACGGTTAGATTTTGTGTGGAGGCTATATATACCCCTCCACCCACTCTTCATTCATGGAGAGAGCCACCAGAACATGCCTAGACTTCCAACATACATTTTTTGAGAAGGAACCACCAACACTTGTGTTGAGGTCAAGATATTCCATTCCAACCACATAAATCTTGATCTCTAACCTTCCCCAAGTTGCTTTCCACTCAAATCGTCTTTCTACCAAATCCAATCCTATGAGAGAGAGTTGAGTGTTGGGGAGACTATCATTTGAAGCACAAGAGCAAGGAGTTCATCATCAACACACCATATATTACCTTTTGGAGAGTGGTGCCTCCTAGATTGGTTAGGTGTCACTTGGGAGCCTCCATCAAGATTGTGGAGTTGAGCCAAGTAGTTTGTATAGGAAAGGAGATCGCCTACTTCATGAAGATCTACCCTAGTGAGGCAAGTCCTTCATGGGCGATGGCCATGGTGTGATAGACAAGGTTGCTTCTTCGTGGACCCTTCGTGGGTGTAGCCCTCCATGGACTCGCGCAACCGTTACCCTTCGTGGGTTGAAGTCTCCATCGACGTGGATGTACGACAGGACAACCTATCGGAACCACGCCAAAAATCTCCATGTCTATATTGCGTTCGCTCCCTCCAAACTCCTCCCTTTACCTTCATATGCAATTGTTTTACATTCTGCTGCTATACTCTTAGAATTGCATGTGTAGGCTGATTACTTGAATTGTGCTACGTTGCTGAAATCTGCCAAGATTTAAAATTGGGAAAAGGCTAGATTTTTATTTGGTCAAGTAGTCTAATCGCCCCGCTGTAGACATACTTTCAATCCTACAAGTGGTATCAGAGCTTTGGTCTCCGTTTGCTTTGATTTCCATAGCTTTTGTTGATCATAGCCCTGGTTTCCCAACCTAGGAGCGTATGGCGTCTAGTGAGGGAAATTACCACCGTAGAGGTCCTTACTTTGATGGTACTTATTTTGCTAGTTGGAAGCATAAGATGAAAATGCATATTCTTGGACATAACACCGCCGTTTGGGCTATTGTGTGCATTGGCTTGCAAGGTGAATTATTTGATGGGAGAAAACCGAACCGTGAAGCTACTGCAGAAGAGTTAAAGATGCTGCAATACAATGCTCAAGTTTGTTATATTCTCTTCAATGGATTGTGCCCCGGAGAATTCAACAAAATCAGCCGTCTTGAGAACGCAAATGAAATTTGGGATACTTTGATTGATATGCACGAAGGTAACGACTCCGTCAAGGAATCCAAATTGGATGTGCTTCAAAGTCAACTTGAAAAGTTCAAAATGAAGGATGGTGAAGGTATCACTGAAATGTACTCTAGGCTTGCTCTCGTCACAAATGAGATTGCCGGCTTAGGAAGTGAAGAGATGACCGATAGATTCATCATCAAGAAGATCCTAAGAGCCTTGGTTGGAAAATATGATACCGTGTGCACATTGATTCAAATGATGCCCAATTACAAAGATCTCAAGCCAAGGGAAGTAATTGGAAGAATTGTTGCTCATGATATGTCACTCAAAGATAAGGAAGAGCTTCACAACAAGTCAAGTGGTGCTTACAAAGCCTCATGCGATGCTCCCACATCATCATGAGAGAAACAAGCCTTCAAAGAAGAATTGAGCCTAATGGTGAAGAACTTCAACAAGTTTTACAAGAGTAGAAGCAAGGAAAGAAGTTCCAAGTCAAGGTCCTACAATGACAAAAGGTCTTCTAGTCATGAGCACAATTGCTACAATTGTGGAGGACCTGGACACTATTGCAATGAGTGTACGGCTCCCTACAAAAGAAGAGAAGATTCTCCCAAAAGAAGAAGTAGAAGAGAAGAATCACCACCAAGATAGAGAAGGAGTAGAGATGACCGTTATGAACGAAAAACATCACGGAGAAGCAAGGATTCAGAAAGGAAGGACAAGTCGTCAAAGAGCTACACAATACGAAGACATCAAGCTCATGTTGCCGAATGGGTATCCGGCTCCGACTCCGACAATCACTCTGAAAGAAGTTATCACCCTGACTCCGAATATTCTCAAGATGAAGGTGTTGCCGGTCTAGCACCTGTGTCAACCAACTCCTACGACATATTGGACTCACCAAATGAAGGAATTGGAAGATGCTTCATGGCTAAAGGCCCAAAGGTATCACAGCCGAGTATGTTGATTGCAATAGTGATGAAGATGATTTGCTAGGTGATGATTATTTACTTGTTGACAACTCTAGTTATGAAAACTATGATGAACTTGCTATTAATCATGCTAATCAAGATAAAACGAATGACAATGATAAGAAGGAGATTGAGCGTCTAACTGAAGAACTAAACACTCTTAAGTTAGCTCATGAAACTACCTTGGAAGATCATCGAGAACTTTTAAAGACTCATGAGAAACTACGCTTTGAAAAGTTCAATCTTGATCAACATCATGAGTTCTTAAAAGTGATCAATGATGATCTTCGCAAGAAAAGTTCTTACATTGCCAAGCGTTTACTCTTGTCTACTTACATGCCACAAGTTAAATCTAGCAACAAGAACAAGAAAGATTCTTCCTCTAGTAGTAACAATAATCATGCTAAATGCAATGTTGTTGCTTCGAGTAGTTCTCTTGATTCCACTAATGATTCTCTAAGCATAGTTACACTTGAGCAAGAAAATAGCTTATTGAAGGGAATTATAGAGAAAGGTGTTTACAAGAGTCTTGCCGAAAGCAAGCAATTTGAGGAAATTGTATGCAAGCAAGGACGACAACGGAAGAATCAAGGTGTTGGTTTTGAATGAAAGTTCAATGCCAATGGAGTTGAGTGGGAAGAAGATTAATACCCCAAGACGAAGTTTGTTCCTCAACAAGAGAAGTATGATCCTACTTCTTTCCAAGGAACACAAGCTCAAGATGATCTTCCACCACAAGACCACAAGCTAAAAGGCAAGGACAAGCTTCAAGAGGAGATTGATGCATTTGAAGAAGAACCTAAGGCATTGGTCAAGTGGGTTCCCAAGACTACATCAAGTTCCACTTCATCAAGTATGACTACAACTCCAAGGATTCCCATCAAGATGGTGTGGATCCCTAAGAAGAAGAACTATAGAGTTCTTGAGGGTGACTCCGCCAACATACTTCACTCTTATCATCTTGGCATGGAAAAGTGCAAACAACTTCCATATCTTGCACTAGTTCAAGGAGTCACAAATCCTCTTGCTGGTAATACAAGGGACGAGGTAACTTAATGCGTTCACAGACATCATCTTATGTGAATATCACTCCATGTCTATGGATATCCTTGTTTGTTCCTTGTGGGACTAACCCGTGTAGGTATTGAAAGTGCAACTCACTCCAAAGGATTGCTCCGAATGATCTACATCAACATTGAGCATCTACATCTTCAACACCTACATGAAGTCATCATCCACAAAACCCAAGGTTAGTTCATCCCTCTTAGGGGGGATATCACATCTAGGGGGAGCTTTACTCTAATAAATTGAGCTAAAGCAACTCTAATGATGTGAGCACAACAATGCTTTATGTAAAAGTGGCAACCCCACTTGTGCTTAAACGATGAGTATGACCTATGATCAAATGTTCTCATTTGACTCCTAAGTTAATATACTCATATATAGATGACCTAGCCATCGCCAAATTGCTTGATAGATGCTAGAGTGATTGTGCATGCGTTGTCACATATTTCATTTGTCATTTTATTGTGTGAGCAAGTTGGATGCATATTTTACTCATTTGAGAACATCCATTTGTTGCTTTGATTGTTTGGATTTTTATCTTTTGCCAAATGGATGGAAAAGAATGCCTAAGAACTCCCTCTAGCTATCTATGCTTTTCTCGGCTCAAACTCTATTCATGCCACATCACAAATTTTGATCAAGTCAGATTTGAACCACTCCATGTGAGGAGCACTCGGAGTCCCCGATTCGTCATAGACTTAAACTTCCAAAACCTCTTTGTGTATTTCGGTATGACCGAGTCATCTATTTTGGTCACACCGAGATCACTAAGTGTCTTTCCCAGATGATCGGTAGTGGTGCCTAGTTGAAGCGATCGGGGACTATGTTGCATTTGGGGTTTATCTTCATTTTGGTTCCGTAGTCGGACCTTGAGTGTATTTGGATGAATGTAATGTTATTTAAGCATTTGTGTGACATGGCGAGTGTAAGCCAACAATGTATCATTTTCCCTTATTGTATTACATGGGTTGTTGTGAAGATTACCTCACTTGTGACATTTCTTTCAATGCGGTTATGCCTCTAAGTCGTGCTTCGACACATGGGAGATATAGCCACATCGAGGGCGTTACAAGTTGGTAATCAGAGCCTTCCCCGAGCTTAGGAGCCCCCTGCTTGATCAAATCGCTGGCGTTGTTGAGTCTAGAAAAATGTTTTGAGTCATTTAGGATTATATATATCGGAGAGTTAGGAATTCTTTTTACTCCTCAGTCCCTTCGTCGCTCTGGTGAGGCATCGTGACGTACAGTTTTGACTCTTCTCTTCTCAAATTTCACTAAAAAAATTTAGGATCACGCGGGTATCTTGGAATCGTTCTGATGGTTTTGTGACGAGAACATTGTTCTTGGTGCCTCCTGATATTTAGGGGTTATGGCAGTGTCCCGGGGAGTTGAGCTCCGAGGTCTTGTCGTCACAATTTTATCGTTGAGATTCTGGAATACCTGAGTTTCGCAGACATTGAAAATCTCTTTTATGCAGTTGTTGGTGAGATAACCTCGATGCCACCCAGTACTGGGGCGGGAGTTCGGGAGTATTGCCATAACTTGTATAACAGATGCTTTTCGAAGGTTGAGGTAAATGATTTCCGAAGGTTTCTTGGTTATGTGTTGAAGGATGGATACAGCTGGATGTAGGATTTGCTAGCTTTGGGCGAGATATTATGCTTCCCCTGTATCCCCAACACCTGATTGCATAACCGGAAAGGTTCGGGAGTTTCATAGGTGGGAATTCTTGTAGCTCTAGTTCTTCTTCCGCGGATATTTGGTTTGGGATTGGGTAATCCTCACCAAGTATTTGTTCTTGTTCGTACCTTGTTGTTTTATTCTTCTACCTCTAACTAAAGTGGCTTCTCAATTTATGGAAATGTGACCATTTCCATTGGAATGCATTCGTTCATTTTGTTCAGATGTGAAGACTATATGTTGCAATTTCAATCCGTTTGATTCAGCTTGAATATTTGTCTGTCAAGATGCTAACGGATGTCACCCTCTTCAGGATGGCTCCTGCTAAGTGTCAAAATCAGAATCAGGATCCACCACCACCACCTCCACCTCCGGAGGCATGGCAAGATGTGATGGCCGCTACCAATGCAAACACGCAGCTGATCATGCAAATTCTGCAAGAGCACAACCAAGGGAATCATAGCCATGGCAACAATCAGAATCATTTTGCTACACTCAACCAGTTCCTCGCTAACCAGCCAAATACCTTCAGCAACTGTGTCAAGGCCTCGGACGCCGATGATTGGCTCGTGCATATATGCAAGCATTTTGAGTGCAGCAACGCCAGGCTTGAGGACTTTGTCAAGTTTGCCTCCTTCCAACTCAAAGACCAAGCTGCAGAATGGTTTCAGCAATACAAAGATTCCAGAGGAGGACATGTGATTACCTGGGATGAATTCCATCAAGACTTCAAAGCTCATCACATTCCTCAGAGTGTTGTTGAAAGCAAGCATGAGGAATTTCGCAACCTGAAGCAAGGTAGCGTGTCTGTTTACCAGTATAACATTCTGTTCTAGAGGCTCGCTCGTTTCGCCAAGCAAGACGTCCATGACGAGAAGAGCATGATTTATCAGTTCAGGGTGGCCTCAGAGAAGATCTCCAAATAGCTCTCGTCCTTTTTGAGCTGAATAAGTACGATGAGTTCTACAATATGGCAATGAAGCAAGAGACTGCTCAACTCAAGTGCGATCATTCCAAGAAGCGAGTCAAAGATGCAACTCCTTCTTCCTCAACTCAAGTGGTTTCTAAGCAGCAAAAGTATTGGCTGCCTCCTCCTCTGTTCCGTCAGCCTTATCAGCAGAAGAGCAAAGGTGGCAGTGGATCTTCCCACCCACCCAACCCAGGCTTTCAGAATAAGACTCCGTCTCAAGCTCCAAGATCAAGTGCACCGTATCACCGTCCTCTTTCAGAGGTCACGTGCAACAACTGCCAACGGAAGGGTCACTATGCCAACCAATGCTTCAATCAGAGGCATCTTCCTCCTCCTCCTCCTGTGAGATCTGCTAGCAATGCAGTGGTCAAGCATAACCCCAAGCACGCCAAGGTCAACTTAATGAATGCAGCTCAGGCAGAGGACTCGTTAGATGTCATCATGGGTAACCTTCTTGTTAACGATGTTCCTGCAAAAGTTCTCTTTGACACTGGTGCATCGCATTGTTTCATCTCAAGACCTTTTGCATCTAAGCATGAGTTGTCTTCTCAAGTTTTGCATAAACCGTTAGCAGGTGTCTCATCAGGTAAATGCTTGCTCGCAAACTACGCGGTTCCGGATATTTTTATCATGATGGGCGACTTCAAGTTTCTGGCTTCTCCAATGGTCCTTGGTAACTCGGATATTGATCTTATTCTCGGAATGGACTGGCTTTCTAAGCACAAGGCTCAGCTTGATTGTGCTGCCAGGCAGATTCAATTGACTCATTTGTCTGAGGATGTAATCGTCTTTGCCGCTCGGGATAATACCATCCGTATGTTTTCTCTCAATGAGAAGGGCGAGCTGGATGCCATCTCTCAAATTCCAGTCATTTGCAAATATCAAGACGTCTTTCCAGAAGAGCTTCCAGGAATGCCTCCGCACCGGCCAGTTGAATTCTTCATCGATCTTGAGCCTAACACAGAACCTGTTTGCAAACGTCCTTACAAGCTTGGACCTGAAGAGTTGAAGGAGCTGAAGAAGCAACTCGATATTCAAGAGCGAATGGGTCTCATCCGACCTAGTTCTTCTCCATGGGGTTGTGGAGTTCTTTTTGTGAAGAAGAAGGTTGGAACGGACCGACTTTGTGTCGACTACCGTCCATTGAACAAGAAGACTATAAAGAACAAGTACCCACTTCCCAACATCAATGAGCTGTTTGAACAACTCAAAGGTGCCCAAGTATTCTCCAAGCTTGATCTCCATATGGGCTATCATCAGATTCGCATTCGTGAACAAGATATCCCGAAGACAGCATTCAGAACAAGTTATGGTTCATATGAATACACTGTCATGTCTTTCGATCTCGTCAACGCTCCTCTGACATTCTCTCGCATGATGAATTTCATCTTCAACGCCTACACAAATGACTTCGTCTTGCTCTACCTCGATGACATTCTGGTCTTTTCCAAGAACAAGGAAGATCATGCCAAGCACTTGCGTTTGGTGCTGGATAAGCTCAGAGACCATCAGTTCTATGCCAAGTTTTCACAGTGCGAGTTTTGGCTCGATGAGGTTCTCTACCTTGGACATATCATCTCTGCCAAGGGCATAGCGGTTAATCCTGAGAAGGTGTCTGCAATTGTGAATTGGGAACCACCTCAGGACGTGAAGCAACTCCGCAACTTCCCTGGGCTCGCAAGTTATTGTCAAAGGTTCATTGAGAACTTCTCTAAGATCACGAAGCCTCTTTCCAACCTTCTCCAGAAGCATGTGAAGTACGTCTGGTCTCCTGAATGTGCCATCGCTTTCAACACCCTGAAAGAGAAGTTAGTCACTGCTCCAGTTCTGACTCCTCCTGATGAATCCAAACCGTTTGAGGTCTTTTGTGATGCTTCCCTTCAAGGTCTTGGTGCAGTGTTGATGCAAGAGAAGAAAGTTGTGGCCTATACCTCTCGCCGGTTGAAGCCCAACGAGAAGAACTACCCCACTCATGACCTTGAGTTGGCGGCAGTTGTGCATGCTCTTTCAACTTGGAGACATCTCTTATTGGGAAGAAAAGTGGACATCTTCACTGACCACAAGAGTCTCAAGTACATCTTCACTCAGCCAAACCTCAACCTCAGGAAGACTCGTTGGGTCGAAATGATTCAAGAGTATAATCCGAGTATCGAATATACTCCAGTCAAGCCCAATGTAATTGCTGACGCATTGAGCAGGAAGGCTTACTGCAACAGTTTGATTCTCAAGCCTTACCAACCCGAGCTTTGTGAAGCTTTCCGCAAACTCAATCTGCAAGTTGTTCCTCAAGGTTTCCTTGCCAACCTCCAAGTCTCTCCTACTTTGGAAGATCAGATTCGTGAGGCTCAACTTCTTGATGCTATGGTGAAGAAGGTGAAGATTGGGATTGCCAAGAGTCAACCCAAGTACAAGCGCTATCGTCTTGATGACAAGGATACTCTATTCTTCGAGGATCGCATTGTTGTGCCTAAAGGTGATCTTCGTAAAGTCATTATGAACGAGGCTCACAATTCACTCCTCTCTATCCACCCTAGAAGTACAAAGACGTACCATGACCACAAGCAGTCATATTTGTGGACTCGAATGAAGTGCGAGATTGCCCAGTTCGTGAATGAATGTGATGTCTGCAGAAGAGTGAATGCAAAACACCAACGACCAGCTGGTCTCCTCCAACCTCTTGCCATTCCACAATGGAAGTTTGACCATATTGAGATGGACTTCATGACTGGATTTCCAAAGTCCAAGCGTGGCAATGACGCTATCTTCGTTGTCATCGACAAACTCACTAAAGTGGCTCATTTCCTTCCTATCAAAGAATCCATCACAGCAGCTCAATTGGCAGAGCTATATACCTGCCGGGTTGTCTCTCTGCACGGCATTCCGCAGTTGATATCTTCAGATCGTGGCAGCATCTTCACCTTGAAGTTTTGGGATTCTTTTTAGAAGGCCATGGGCACCAACATCCGTTTCAGCACAGCTTTTCATCCTCAAACTAGTGGCCAAGTCGAGCGAGCAAATCAAATTCTTGAAGATATGCTTAGGGCTTGCGTCATCTCTTTCGGTATGAAGTGGGAAGATTGTCTTCCATATGCCGAGTTCTCCTACAATAACAGCTTTCAAGCGAGTTCGGGCAAGGCCCCATTTGAGATTCTCTATGGCAGGAAGTGTCGTACTCCTCTTAACTGGTCAGAGACTGGTGAACGTCAACTTCTTGGTAATGGCTTGATCAAAGAGGCAGAAGAGATGTGCAAAGTCATTCGTGATAATCTCAAACCCGCGCAATCGCGCCAGAAGAGTTACTATGATAGCAGACATCGTGACTTGGCTTTCGAGATCGGAGACCATGTTTACCTCCATGTCTCTCCAATGAAAGGTACTCGTCGCTTCGGTATCAAAGGGAAGCTTGCCCCTAGATATGTGGGTCCTTTCAAGATCATCAGCAAGAGAGGCGATCTCGCCTATCAACTTGAGCTTCCCTCCAACATTGCAAACGTGCACGACGTGTTTCACGTCTCTCAACTCCAAAAGTGTTTCAAGACTCCTGATCGCACCGTCAACTTCGAAGACATTGATCTCCAAGAAGACCTATCTTATCATGAGCACCTAGTTGCTATTCTGGAAGAAACTAAGCGCAAGACTCGCAACAAGTCAATCAAATTCCTCAAAGTCAAGTGGTTAAATCATTCCGACCGTGAAGCCACCTGGGAACGCAAGGATCACCTTCGTTCTGAGTACCCGAAGTTTTTCCAGTCCTAGATATCGGGACGAGATCCGTTCGTAGTGGTGGAGTGTTGTAACACCCCGAATGTAATTTACCTTATTTGTACTCCAACTCTTGCCGTTTCCGGCACTAAGTTATGTTATTTCATCGTTGTCAGGTTTTTTTCTCTGTGTGTTTTGTCTTTTTCATGCATCTCATAACATGTCATCATGTGCATTGCATTTGCATACGTGTTCATCTCATGCATCCGAGCATTTTCCCTGTTGTCCGTTTTGCATTCCGGTGCTCCTATGTCCTCCGGTGTCGCTTTCTACCTCTTTTCATGTGCGGGTGTTAAAGTTTTCGGATTGGACCAAGACTTGTCATGTGGCCTTGGTTTACTACCGGTAGACCGCCTGTCAAGTTCCCTACCATTTGGACTTCGGTTGATACTCCAACGGTTAACCGAGGGACCGAAAAGGCCTCGTGTGTGTTTCAGCCCAACACCCCTCCAAAGTGGCCAAAAACCCACCTAAACTTCCTCCAACATCTAGAGCGTTCGATCACGATCGCATGGCCGCAAACCGCACCTCATTTGGAGCTTCCTAGCTCCCTCTACCTCTATAAATAGAACCCCCTTTACAAATCTCGGGTCTCCTTCCCCGAAACCCTAAAAATCTACCCCGCCGCCGCCGGACAATGTCCGTTTCTCGCCGGACGAGATGCGCTGCCGCCCCGGGCCAATAGGAGCCCGCCACCTGTCCCGCGGCAGCCCTCCTCCGCCGCTAGCCCGCGAGGCCTAGGGAGGGCCCTCGCGCCCCGCCTCCCCGGGCCGAGGAACCCCGTGCGCCCCGCGCCGCCTCAAGCCTCGCCCACCTTCTTCCCGCCGACTGGCGCCCGGTGCCGCCTCCGGCCATCGCCTGCGACCACCGCCCCGCCGATTCGGTCGCCGCTCCACCCCGCTGCTTCGGCGGCGAGCTCCGCCGCCCGGGTCCTCCTCGTCGCTGGCACACCCCGGCCGCCTCTCTCCCTCGACTCCGGCGCCCCCCCCCCCCCGACGAACTCCGGCCGACGAACCTCGTAACCCGCGCTGAATCTGGATCTGGATCATCTCGGGGTTGACTTTTTTGTCCCTAAACCCTAATATTTTGCAATCTTTGGCATGCCATAACTTCCTCAGTGTAGCTCCAATTCGTGCGTGTAGCATATAAAAATGTTCGTATCGACGAGTCCATCATTTCACCTCATTGCATCATTTTCATTTGAGCTCATCTTGATGCCCGAAATGCTATTGGAAGAGGGCTATGTTATGATAGTTTCAGATCTATTTCAGCAAAAGCACTTTTGTCATTTTTGCCGTGATTAATGTGTGCATGCTATGATCCTGAGCTCTACATGTGTTTTGAAGAATGCCATGCCATCTTACAGGGGTGTATGCCATGTATTTTTGTGATCTTTGTGGTGACTAGCACAAGCATGCAAAGTAGCTTACTCAATGATGCTGATTTCAGGGACTTAGAATTTCACTAAGTCCTTGCCCTGTTCTTATTTTTATGCCATATGTTCATGTTTTTTCCTAGTGATCCGTGCCTCTTTTGAGCATGATCAGTAAGGATGTTTTGTAGATAATGTTGTTATCTATCCATCCATGTCATTTTTTGCAATTATGGAGCACCCTAGTTTGAGTCAATTGAGCTCTACCTTTGCTACAAAATGTTCCTGCCAGATTGTTAACCTGTTTTGCAATTTCGCCAAGCTTGTTGTTGTTGATCCGTGCATTCTATGTTGTTGTTCTTGCCATGTCTAGCTTATATGCCATGTCTATTTGCTGGGTGCATGCTTAGCTTGTCATGCAATGCCTCGTAGTGAGTGCATCGAGCTCGTAAACATGCCTACTTATTAACTGTTTTGCCATGCTCCAGTTTTTCACTAAGTCTGAATCTGTTTATGTTTTTGCTACGTTCACATGATTGCAATTGTATTTTCTGATCCCTTTTGGCTCATGGTAACTAAGGGAATTTTGTTATATGCTTAGAGTAGCTTCATACCATGCCTTACTTTGCCATGATATGTTCCTGTAGCATGTAGTTATCGTGCTCTAAACATTGCTTCCTGATGATAAATTCCTGACATGCTGTTAATTTCACTAAGTCTGTAACCTGTTATCTTCCTGATGATAAATTCCTGACATGCTGTTAATACCATGCTTGTTTGAACCTATTAATGAGTGAATTAGCTGTAGCTCAGTGTTCATCTTTTGTCAAGCGTTACTAGTGGATCCCTGCCATGTATTTTTTTGCCATGTTTGAGTGCAGTAGCTTATTTATCTTGATGCATTTAGATGGTCTCGTGCTGATTATCGCAGACCGGTGCCATATTTGTTTTGCTTGCTATTTCCAAACCGAGCATCCGATTCCGGTGATCTT
Organism: Triticum monococcum; assembly: GCA_034509565.1. Taxonomy (NCBI): domain Eukaryota; kingdom Viridiplantae; phylum Streptophyta; class Magnoliopsida; order Poales; family Poaceae; genus Triticum; species Triticum monococcum. Next base: position 244,532,858 of record CM067846.1, on the reverse strand, counting down.
TATATTGATTTCGACCGAAATCAACTCACCTTTCCAGTGGCACTCTTGGATTTCCATGTTGAGGCCAGGTTCAATCATTCCTTTGAAAATCATGCATATGCATCACATATCGCATCCCGCATATCATACCATGTTTGCATCATGTTGCTTGAGCATTGCACGTGGTTGATTTGTGTTCCCTTTTTGCTTGTTGTTCTTGTTTGGGTAAAGCCGGGAGACGAGTACGTGAACGAGGAGCCCATTGAGTACGCCTACGAGGATCAAGGCAACTCTGAGAACTTTGCAGGCAAGATGACAATACCCTCGAAATCACTTCTATCTTTGCTTCCTAGATGCTCGCTCTTTTGCTATGCCTACGCTACGATACCTACCACTTGCTTATCATGCCTTCCATATTGCCATGTCAAACCTCTAACCCACCATGTCCTAGCAAAACCGTTGTTTGGCTATGTTACTGCTTTGCTCAGCCCCTCTTATAGCGTTGCTAGTTGCAGGTGAAGATTGGAGATCGTTCCTTGTTGGACCTTGTTTATTGTTGGATATCACAATATTATCTTCTTTATCTTAATGCACCTATATAATTGGTAAAGGGTGGAAGGCTCGGCCTTATGCCTAGTGTTTTGTTCCACTCTTGCCGCCCTAGTTTCCGTCATATCAGTGTTATGTTCCCGGATTTTGCGTTCCTTACACGGTTGGGTTATAATGGGAACCCCTTGATAGTTCGCCTTGAATAAAACTCCTCCAGCAATGCCCAATTACCATTCGCCACCTAGCCTCTTTTTCCCTTGGGTTTCCGGAGACCAAGGGTCATCTTTATTAAACCCCCCGGGCCAGTGCTCCTCGGAGTCATGGTCCACCTTGTCAGCCGCCGGTGGCCACCAGGGGCAACTCTGGGCTGGCCTACCGAAAGTTTGGACAATCTGAGTGTGCCCTGAGAACGAAATATTTGCAGCTCCTATCGGGATTTGTCGGCACATTCGGGCGGTGTTGTTGGACCTGTTTTACCATTGTCGAGGATGTCTTGTAACCGGGATGCCGAGTCTGATCGGATTGTCTTGGGAGAAGGAATATCCTTCGTTGACCGTGAGTGCTTGTGATGGGCTAAGTTGGGACTCCCCTGCGGGGATTTGAACTTTTGAAAGCCGTGCCCGCGGTTATGGGCAGATGGGAATTTCTTAATGTCCGGTTGTAGATAACATGAAACTTAACTTAATTCAAATGCACCAACCGCGTGTGTAACCGTGATGGTCTCTTCTCGGTGGAGTCTGGGAAGTGAACACGGTGTTGGAGTAATGCTTGACGTAGGTTGTTCTAGGATCACTTCTTTATATGCTTTTGCCTTCTCTTCTTGCTCTCATTTCCAAATGTTAGCCGCCATATATGCTAGTCGCTTGCTGCAGCTCCACATCATACCTTTACCTTTCCTATAAGCTTAAATAATCTTGATCGCGAGGGTGTGAGATTGCTGAGTCCCCGTGACTCATGGAGTACTTCCAAAACCAGATGCAGGGACCGATGATACCGCTCCAGGTGATATGACTGAGCTCAAGTGGGAGTTCAATGAAGACTCTCGTCGTTACTACGTGTCTTTCCCAGATGATCAGTAGTGGTGCCCAGTTGGGTCGATTGGGAACTATGTTGCATTTGGGGTTTATCTTCATTTTGGTTCCGTAGTCAGACCTTGAGTGTATTTGGATGAATGTATGGTTATTTATGCATTTGTGTGACGTGGCGAGTGTAAGCCAACTATGTATCCTTTTCCCTTATTGTATTACATGGGTTGTTGTGAAGATTACCTCACTTGCGACATTGCTTTCAATGCGGTTATGCCTCTAAGTCATGCTTCGACACGTGGGAGATATACCCGCATCGAGGGCGTTACAGATCTCCCAAGTCAAAGATCATGTCGGCCTTGGGCGCCACCCACCCCGGGGGAGCCCCATGCCACGTGGAGGCAGCGCTGATCTGGTAAATGAATGGCTTGATGTGACGGTCCGAGGGTAGCGCATGCGAGCCACCGAGGAGAGCCGTGACGACCGGGGGTGCTTGTACCCCGAAGCGTGCGATGAAGTGGTCGCGCAGCTCCTCCCAAGAGGCCACGGAAGATTCTAGCAGATGGAGTAGCCTGGCGCGCGGCACGCCAACTAGGGTCATCGGGAACCAGTTGGCCATGATCTTGTCGTCGCCTCCGGCCTCCAGGATGGCCCCTTCGTACGCCAGCAAAAAGGAAGCCGGATCCGCCACACCATCGTAACGGGGCGGCATCTCCGGCTTGAATTTGTGCGGCCACTGCACCCACAACAAGGCGGGGGTGAAGGCCCGGAGTCCCCCGGCGCCATGGAGGGCGCCTGTCGACCCAGTCGAGGTAGAGGCGGCGTCCATGAGAGTCGATCGGAGAGACGAGGCCGTCGAGGGGCGAAGCTTCAGTGCACCCCTACCTAGCGCGCCAAATGTCGGATTTCGGGTTCTGGCAAAACCCTTGAGGTTCGAACACTGGGATGCGCACGAAGATCTCCCCCTCTCTAGCTCGCACACTCAATGATCTCACAGCCTAGCTTTTCGGACCCAAAGAACACGAGACACAAGATTTATACTGGTTCGGGCCACTGTTGTGGTGTAATACCCTACTCCAGTGTGGTGTGGTGGATTGCCTCTTGGGCTGAGGATGAACAGTTACAAGGTAAGAAAAGCCTCCTGAGCAGAGGTGTTCTTGCGCTTGGTGAATATGTGTGTTTGAGGAAGATCTGGATCCTCTCTCTTCCAAACCTGTCTCCCCTACTATGGTGGTGGCTAGTCCTATTTATAGAGGCCCTGGTCCACAACGGCCAAATTCGAAGGCAGACAACTAGTACAAGTTATCCTGACAAAAGTAGTCCTCGCCTGGCAAAGGCTCTGGTGGTGACGCCGTCTTGGGCTACACGGTGATCTCCGTCCTGCCGTCCTGCTAGTCTTGGTCTTGTTGCAACGATATGGAAACCTTTGCCTCATGGCTTGGAACTCCTTGCCTGCGCTTGCCTCCTTAGCACCAAAGAGGAAGCGAGGACACTGCGCTTGCTGGCACCCGCCTGGCGCCCGCCTGGCTTGATCGTCATGTCATACGTCATTCGAACCTCACGAGGTTTGCCTTGCCTTGATCTCTCCGCCCCTCGTGAGCCAGCCTGGTGAGGCCACCCCTGAGGAGGTCTTGTGTCGTCCGCCTCGCGAGGCTTAGCCCCTCACGAGGGTCTTGGGTGTTTGCTGGTGAAGATGGGCCATACGAGGCCACTTGAGGAGCCACGCCGCGGGCCGCAGGCAGGCAAGTCTAGGGACCCCCGTTCCCAGAACGCCAATAGTTTACTAGTTTAATTAGGTTAATTATCTGGGTAAACTAGGTTAACTAGCTAGGTTAATTAGGTTTGTTAGGTTAAGAAGCTAGGTTAACTAGGTTGGATAGGTTAGAGCAAAAAATTATTTTACAGCATTAGGTCAGAAGGGTTGGAGAAATTGAGTTCCTTTGCAATTTAATTGGGTTCTGTCCTAGGCAGAGAAGGGTTAGAGAAAATAATGTGTGTGTGTGTGAGAGCGAGAGAGAGGAATAGCTAGAATAGAATTTGGGTTCTGTCCTAGACAGAGAAGTGTTTAGTGAGGTCATTTTGCAAAGGTTTTGATTTTTGAAAAGACCACTATTTTTCAAGGAAAAGAATTTAGGCAAGTTTTAATTTTAAAGATGATCCCTTCCTGGACTTTTATTGTTGATTATATCTTTTCATTGAAGTGGTCATGTTATATCTTTTCATTGAAGTGATTCGATTGTAATCAACTGGCCTTTTGTTGTTTCCAGGGAATGAAGCCGAGTGGCCTATGTTTTGCCGGAATGTTGATTCATTTCCATTCCGGCAAATTTCAGGTGCTCGATTTGTCCACTTTTTAGCAAAGGTCATGCCGAAATTTTCCATGAATTTCCGAGAAGGAATCACCGTTCCTGCAAACCATAGGCCTTTTTTATGTCATTATTCATTTTATTAGGTCTAGATTTAATCGCAAGAAAAATGGCTAGCAACGATGGACAGGTCGTGATTGCGACGATGTCTACCTGGTGGCAGACGGATTTTTGAACCTTGCGGACAATCAACAGTTGTTGTTGCTGGGCCCACCTATCGCATCAAATAGGCTGCATCGTATGGGCAACCGCCACCATCAGTGATGAGAAAATAAAGAAGATAGAAAATATGAGGCCCTCCCTCCTAAAGAAGCTGCACCAGGTATTCTTGTTCCCGGGCCGGGATGAAAAGAAATATACTAATCCAGATAAAGACCCGGCAATGAAGAAGATAAACAAATGTGCCATGAGGAACATTAGCGACGCATTGGCTGCCTGGAAAGTAAGGGTGAAAGCAAGGATCATCAACAAAAAGGAAACCTACTCTGAGATTTTAAAGGATAATCCGACAATCATGAAAGAGTAGTTTGAAATATTCAAGGTGGCTTGCGATGCCGAAGCTGCCAAAGAAAAGTCAAAGTACATGAAGGGGCTACAAAAGAGGAACATGGGGTGCCACCACCTTGGAAGCCTTGGTTACGCAGCGAAGAGGTCCATATGGGCCAAGGAGGACGTGAAACGTGAAATTCTGGGCATCCCAGACCCCTTGGCGGATTTCACCGTCCTGTAGGAGCGCGACCTCCTCAGGGACTGGTACCATTGGGACCAAATTAAGAAGGTTTTCGAGACGGACCCGGTCATGATGGAGTTCATGAGACTACTATTAATTTTAGTTTCTGATCTATTCGACTACACGTTTAGTCATATTTGTAAACGACCCTTGTTCCTTTTGTAGAGAGAGCAGCACAGGAATGGGGCTGAAAGCGACTCGCCATCTGAGGCGTTGGCGAGGCCCAAGTGGGACACCCCATTCAGTTGGGCCTTGAACATATTGAAACGACTCCCGGTGGACATTCGGGCGCCGTATGGACGCGTGCACGGTGTCGGAGATGGCGCCATGTGGAAGAAGTACTATCATGAAAGCATGGAGGAGAGAAAGGAAAGATGGAGTATAACTGAAGAAAACTTCGACTAGAAGGTTGAGATTGTGGTTGAGAAGAAACCAGCTAAGACTGTCGCAGCTGTGGTAGGTGCCGCAAAATAGGAGATTGCAGATTCGTATGGCGTCTTGGTTCCGGCCGTCGTTAGTTGGAGCAGGCAAATCCAAATAATAATGTAGCGGACTTTCCCCTTGCCGACTTCTTCGGGAGCAGCTCGACTAGTGTTGTGCCATTACCTACACCAGCACCTACTCCTGCACTGGCTCCCGCACCTGCTCATAGCAGCCCGTCCTCCGTCTCGGACGTGCTTGGCAGTGCTTCATCTTTGGCTGAGCTCGATGCCCTCACGGTACCTGGCATACCGGCCCTCTTCAATAAATGTATAATCTCCCATTTATGTTGCCTTTCGGATGTCTTGCATCACAAACATGTCTTTGCAGGCCGACGTAACCCCGTGCACCATATTGTACACCATCAACGACCAGAAGGTGGATGTGGGGAAGGCGACGATAATGAAGCCGAAGGAAAAATTGTTCTATAGCCGGCCAACCCCCTTGAAGTCTTCAAGGTTTTTGTGGCCAGTGTCAAACCGGGCCACGAGAATTTGGTTCCTCCGGTACTAGGGGGATGACGGCGAGACCCCGCGGCAGCTTGGCGATTGCAAGGGGTGGGTCCAATTGTGGCCAAAGGGTCTGCTTCATCTGGAGGTGGCCGGGAGCACACCCACGACCATGCAGCCTTAGCAAGGTATGAACATCAACACCCCACCTACCCAATTAGCGGTGCCTGTCGTGCTAGGTGATAGAGGAGGGGGTGAGGAAGAGGCTCCATTAGTCACTGATGACGTCGCCATAGATGAGGATGAGGATGACGATGATACTCAACAGTATCTCAATACTGGCGCCTATGATGATGGAGGATTGATGGCTCAACAGTATTAGTACTTAGGGTTTGAGCGTCATGAGTCAGTGCCTGAATTGCCGCTTCCGGAGGCTGAACCTATTATAGACGACCTCCCGGTAGCAAAGAAGCATAGGAAGAGATTGAGGAAAGGTAACAAAGCTTCTTCTATGATCTAGCCGCCTCAGCAGCCTCGGGTTCAAGACCGTATACCTATCCCCGGTGCGGCAAAATGGCATATCCCCAATGAACAAATCCTACATAAGGCAGCAGTTGAGGCCACACATGGCGATCTAAGGAGACTTCATGATGATGTGCTATGGAGAGAGAAAAGCATCATCGCCTCGGAAAATCACGGATACCCACTCTATGTGCTTAACGTGTCGCGGCAAAGGTCATACGTGTACCTTATACACAGAAGTAGTGGCGCTTGTTAAAAAATGGCGCTAGTGCTATATAGCAGAAGCGCGTGCAGGTTAACGGCACTACAGATATGAATGTAGCAGTAGCGCGTATCCATGGAAAAGCGCCACTACTAAAATTCCCACTACTAAGCCGATAGGCCACACATAGTAGTAGCGGTCTTAGAGAAACGGCGCTACCGCTAAGATTATTGTAGCAGCGCGTTCACGGTGAAAAGCGCTATTGCTAATGAAAAGAAAATAAAATGAAAAACAAATATAAAAGTAAATGAAAATGAAAGAAATAGAAAAAGGAAAAGGAAAAAAGAAAAAGTAAAGAAAAATAAATGAAAAAGGAAAAAAGGAGAAAGGCACAGCAGTAGCGTCTTTTCATAAGAGGCGGTATAGATACTATAGGAGCATCGCATTTTTTAGACCCCCGCTATAGAAAGGGAAAGCAAATAAGAAAAGAAAAGGAAAATATATAGCTATACCATTAGCGCGTTTTGTGAAGAGCGTTATAGCTAACTTAGATATAGCGCGTTTGTACTTCCAGTGCTACCGCTATGTTTGACTTAACCCCCGCACGGTTTCCCACCCCCGGCCATCACCTCTCCCGGAAATCCCTCACCCCACTTCGCTGCCGTCTCCCCACTTTGCCGTCACCCCACTTTGCCGCCATCTCCTGCCAATGTCGACGCCCACGGAGCCACCAGAGCCGCGCGCCATCGACACCAACGGAGCCGCCCCCAATGCCACCGGAGACGCCCTCGGCGCCACCAGAGCCACCCTCGACGCACCTGCCTCCCTCGCCACAACCGCCTCCCTCGCCGTCACCGGAAATGCCCTGCCTCTCTCGCCACCACCGGAGCCATCCTCCGTAAGCCCCCACCCCTCCTCTCTCTCATGCATAGCACAAACATTGGACAGAGAACTAGCTAGCTAGGTTAACTAGTTTAATTATGTTAATTATCTAGGTTAGTGCAAAAGATTAGTTAGGGCTTTGAGAGAGAACTAGATAGGTAACTAGTTTAATTAGGTTAATTATCTAGGTTAGTGCAAAAATTTGTTTAGGGATTTGACAGAGAACTAGCTAGGTTTATGTCGGATTTCGGGTTCCGGAAAAACCCTTGAGGTTCGAAAATTGGGGTGCGCACGAATATATCCCCCCTCTCTAGCTCGAACACTCAACGATCTCACGGCCTAGCTTTTTGGACCCAAAGAACACGAGACACAAAATTTATACTGATGCGGGCGACTGTTGTGGTGTAATACCCTACTCCAGTGTGGTGTGGTGGATTGCCTCTTGGTCTGAGGACGAACAGTTACAAGGGAAGAAACAGCCTCCTAAGGAGAGGTGTTCTTGTGCTTGGTGAACTTGTGTGTTTGAGGAAGATCTAGATCCTCTCTCTTCCAGACCCGTCTCCCCTACTATGGTGGTGGCTAGTCCTATTTATAGAGGACCTGGTCCTCTTCCAAAATATTGAGCAGGAAGGGATCCCACAACGGCCAAATTCGAAGGAAGACAACTAGTACAAGTTATCCTGACAAAAGTAGTCTTCGCCTGCCAAAGGCTATGGTGGTGACGCCGTCTTGGGCTCCATGGTGACCTCCGTCATGCCGTCCTGCTGGTCTTGGTCTTGTTGCACCGATATGGAAACCTTTGCCTGATGCCTTGGAACTCCTCACCTGCGCTTGCCTCCTTAGCACCAAAGAGGAAGCGAGGACACTGCGCTTGCTGGCACCCGCCTGGCGCCCACTTGGTCTTGATCGTCATGGCTTACATCATTGGAAGCTTGCCAGGTTTGCCTTGACTTGGTCTCTCCACCCCTCGTGAGCCAGCCTGGTGAGGCCGCCCCTGAGGATGTCTTGCGTCGTCCTCCTCGCGAGGCTTGGCCCCTCGCGAGGATTTTCGGTGTTTGCTGGTGAAGATGGGCCATACGGGGCCGCTGGAGGAGCCACGCCGCGGGCCGCAGGCAGGCAAGTCTGGGGACCCCGTTCCCAAAACACCGACAGTAGCCCCTGGGTCCAAGGCAGGCTCGGGCTTGCCTTCAAGGCGAAGCCAAAGGGCAAGTGAGGGAGTCCTGGATTAGGGGGTCTCCGGACAGCCGGACTATATTCTTTGGCCGGACTGTTGGACTATGAAGATACAAGATTGAAGACTTCGTCTCATGTCCGGATGGGACTCTACTTGGCGTGGAAGGCAAGCAAGGCAATGCGGATATGTATATCTCCTTCTTTGTAACCGACCTTGTGTAACCATAGCCCCTCCCGGTGTCTATATAAATCGGAGAGTTTTAGTCCGTAGGACAACATACAATCATACCATAGGCTAGCTTCTAGGGTTTAGCCTCTCCGATCTCGTGGTAGATCAACTCTTGTAATACTCATATCATCAAGAACAAATCAAGCAGGGCATAGGGTTTTACCTCCATCAGGAGGGCCCGAACCTGGGTAAAACATCATGTCCCCTGCCTCCTGTTACCATCCTCCTTAGATGCACAGTTCGGGACCCCCTACCCGAGATCCGCCGGTTTTGACACCGACATTGGTGCTTTCATTGAGTGTTCCTCTGTGTCGTCACCGTTAGGCTTGATGACTCCTACTATCATCAATGGCGATGTAGTCCAGGGTGAGACTTTTCTCCCCAGACAGATCTTTGTGTTCGGCGGCTTCACACTGCGGGCCAACTCGCTTGGCCATCTGGAGCAGATCGAAAGTTACGCCCCTGGCCACCAGGTCAGGTTTGGCAGCTTAAATTACACGGGTGATATCCGCGGAGACTTGATCTTCGAAAGTTTCGAGCCCCTGCCTTGTGCGCCGCACGGTCGCGATGAGTATGATTTAGCTCTACCATCAGACAGTGTTCAGGAGATCGCACCGGCAACTGCTCTGACTCTCAATTCGGAGCCAATCGCGCCATCCATGGACAGGTGGATAGACCACGCCACGGAGACCGTACCCTCAGTGGCGATCGATCCAAATATCGACCTTACCCCTCATGAGAGCCGTGTTGTCAAATTTCCGGATCCTTTTCCGGCCACGGACTCCGAACCGCCTGTGCCCGTTCCTATCAAATCCGATTGGGCGGCGATCATGGAGTTTACCTCCATGGATATTTTTCAACACTCGCCCTTCGGTGACAATCTAAATTCACTAAGGTCTCTCTCCTTATCAGGAGAGTCCTGGCCGAACCATGTCCGGCAGGACTGGGATATGGATGATGAAGAAATTTGTCGCCCACCCACCACCCACTTAGTAGCCACTGTCGATGATTTAACCAACATGCTCGACTTCGGCTCCGAAGACATCGACGGTATGGACGACGATGCAAGAGATGAACAGGAACCACTGCCCATAGGGCACCAGACGCCCACTTCATCACATGACGTATACATGATGGACACACCAAAAGAAAACGACAACGAGGAACGGAAGGACGCAACGAACGGTTGTCCCCTCGAGAAGCAGTCAAAGCGGCGGCGTAAGCGCCGCTCCAAATCCCACCTCGGCGGAAACAACGATCATATAGACCCAGCGTTAGAGTAGGGTGAACCATCGCCGGGCCACGGCAACACAGAGAATCAAACCGAACAACCCGACTCTGTCAAAGATAATAATCCGGACGACATAACACCGGACAGACACCCAGAGCAACAAAATGCCCATCAAAGGCTTGTCGCCACCGCGAGTAGTCTAAAAAAGCAGAAGCAAAGGCTCAAGGCTGCGCAAGACACACTCAGAATCAGATGGAGTAAAGTAGTCAACACAGCAGCAAAGTACGGTGGTAATCGCCACACCAAGAGCTACCTGAAGCGGAAGTTGCTACCTGAATACGATGAGGAGGCCTTAGATCCCCTGCAACCAAAAATTCAAACGGCCCTCTGGCCGGATAAACGACCTCACGGCCAACATAGTGCGGCAAACAACGCCGCACATAAGCTAATACGCGATCCACGCGAGGGCTCGCATCAAAAGCACGGTGCAACTAGATCCATCTATGGACCACGCAAGCGCGCTCCAGCATATGATGCATCACAACAAACATCCGAACACCATGGTACACCTAGATACAGGGGTGCCGCACACCCCCTATGTTTCACTGACGAGGTGCTGGACCATGAATTTCCAGAGGGATTCAAACCCGTAAACATAGAGGCATATGACGGAACAACAGACCCTGGGGTCTGGATTGAGGACTATATCCTCCATATCCATATGGCTCGAGGAGATGATCTCCACGCCATCAAGTACTTACCCATCAAGCTCAAAGGGCCAGCTCGGCACTGGCTTAAAAGCCTCCTCGAAAGCTCCATTGGAAGCTGGGAAGAGCTCGAAGACGCTTTTCGGGCAAATTTTCAAGGGACTTATGTCCGACCTCCGGATGCGGACGATTTGAGTCATATAACTCAACAGCCCAGAGAGTCAGCCCGAAAGCTTTGGAACATGTTTCTTACTAAAAAGAACCAAATAGTCGACTGTCCAGACGCCGAAGCCTTGGCAGCTTTTAAGCACAGCGTCCGAGACAAATGGCTTGCCAGACACCTCGGCCAAGAAAAGCCGAGAACAATGGCAGCATTAGCAAGCGTCATGACTCGCTTTTGCATGGGCGAGGACAACTGGCTAGCCCGTTGCAGCACCAACGACCCAAGTACATCCGAAGTTAGAGATGGAAACGGGAAATCACGACGCAGCAAAAATAATAAGCGCCGGAATAAAGAAGACATCTCGAAGAGAATGGCGGTAAATGCCGGATTCAGAAGCTCTCGGCCAGGTCAGCAAAAGCCGCCCTCTAAAGGCGCCAGAGATGAACTGTCCAGCCTAAATAAAATTCTGGACCAAATATGTCAGATCCATAGCACCCCTGATAAACCTGCAAATCATACCCATAGAGAATGTTGGGTCTTCAAGCAGTCTGGCAAGCTAAACGCCGAACGTAAGGGGTAGGATACACCAAGCGAAGATGAGGATGAGCCTCGCAAGCAAAGCACTGGGGAACAGAAGAAATTTCCACCAGAAGTCAAAACAGTAAACATGTTACACATGATAAAGGGGAGAAACAAAGCGGCACTCCCAGATAAATATGCCCAAGGGCCTATCACCACGGAGTTCTGCCACTGGCCGTCTCAACCGATCACTTTCGACCATCAGGATTACTCGGCAAGTATCCGGCACGCAGGATGGGCTGCCTTGGTATTAGATCCAATAATTGACGGATACCACTTCACACCAGTCCTGATGGACGGTGGCAGCAGTCTAAACCTGATATATCAGGACACAGTCCGCAAAATGGGGATAGACCCAACGAAAATTTGACAAAGCAATACTACCTTTAAAGGAATAACGCCAGGCCCAGGGGCTCATTGCACGGGCTCCCTGCTACTAGAGGTTATATTCGGCTTCCCCGATAACTTCCATAGCGAAAATTTAACCTTCCACATTGCTCCGTTCCGAAGTGCCTATCAAGCACTACTTGGACGCCAAGCTTTCGCTCGCTTTAATGCAATACCGCATTACCCTTCCCTCACACTTAAGATGCCCAGCCCACGTGGCATCATTACAGTAAATGGAAATATTGAGCGATCCCTGCGCGCCGAAGAGAGTGCGGCTGCCTTGGCAGCTGCACACTAAAACGGCCTCACCAACTAAAGCATTCGATAGGTCGTCAAGACCACGGACACGGTTAGACGAGTCCGGTGCAGCTATATGTAATTCATACAGGTTTGATGGCCACACCCCTATTACAAATACAAGGGGCTCAACGCGCGCAGACAAGTGGCAATTTTTACTCATCTTGAATTGTACATGGTTTCTTTAAACCTACCTTTTTGAACCACAACTTTTCACCTAAGTTCCTCTCTTTTACAGATGACCATCGTGCTACACCCATCCAGGATACGGCACAACGGAGACACAGGCACAGACGTGCAGCAGGGACCCGTTCCAAGGATTCTTTTTAGATTAAGACCCTGCGTCAACCTTTTTTACTGTCTCTTGTTGATACACATATCTCGGATTCTCAGTACAATTGAGATGGATGCTGACGTCTTGGCATGTGGCCACATCAGAATAATGCACATACCTAGACACCAGGGGCTTCTTACAAAGGGCACTGTTTAGGCCCGGTTTACACCATAAAGCCCGAATACCTTAGGGAGTGTTCGGCGTCACGAGTTTGGCCTTATATGCATCAGCTCCGAATCATGTCTTTGGTCAAATGTTGGGTTTGCCCGGCTCCTGTGTTTTGCTGCCTTATGCTCCGCTCTATCGGCTAAGGCGGCACCAGGAGAACTACTGCGATTGTGCCCTGGTTCATCCGGACGAGCACCTCAGTAGAGAAAGCCGAAAACTGACTGTCATGATATAGCGTGAGACTGGTCAACCACTCGATGACCTATCGGAATCTTAGAATTCCTCCGCCATAATGAAGGACCGTTTCCCGGCCAGGCATGTACGCACCCCGAATTCGGGTGAGTGCGGAGCCACCAGGGGCTATATAGTAGCCCCATTGTCAAACTCCTCTGGCTCAGTGAAAGTGTTAAAGCATTATAGTCCGGTTTCCTAGTTCGCTGCGCTATCACCTCCTTAATAGGACCAAGACGTTGGATTAAGTGTGAACATGCATCTTCTGCGAACACCCCCGCATTATATGCATGGGGGCTGAAGCCGACGAATCCAATCTTTCAGGTTATATACATATATACATAAATGGCCGCACAGGAGGCATCATATTACTTTCGGGCAAAAGTATAAATATAGCCTTGATAAATTTAATAAAACATTGTTTTACAATGGGAATACATGGCACTCAAACATAATATTCTTCGAGCACTGGGCCTCTATCAAACAAGCACCCTCAAGAACTTCTTCAAAATAGTTCTCGGCAGCCACTCGGCCTATGGCCGAACCCTGCGCCGCAACAATGGTGGCATCCATCTGTGCCCAGTATGCTTTGACACGGGCAAGGGCCATCCGCGAGCCTTCTATGCACGCCGCCCTCTTCATCGCATTAATGTGCGGCACCGCACCAAGGAACTGCTATACCAAGCTAAAATATTTGTTCGGCTTCAGCCTCTCCAGCCACAGATGATCCACAACAGACCTCATTGCGAGTCCGGACAACCATTGAGTTCGGCCCATTCGGCAAGCTGATCAGTCAGTGGAAGCAGACGCTCTGGAAAGTTAAATTGCGACCAGAATAGCTTGCCCACTTCACAATATGTTTGATCTTGGAAGTATTCGGCCGCATCGACAGCGCTCGCCGTCAAGTCTAGATATGCGTCTGCCGAACTCCACAGCCGATCCAGAGGGGCATACCTCGGATCTCCAAACTTCCTCCGCAGCATAAAGGGCTTCCCAGCCACAATATCACCGGTTTCACGCAGCTCCTCCTTCTTCGCTCTCATGCCAGAGCGGGTGTCTTTGGTCGCCATTGTGGCCTTTTCAAGGTCCGTCGCCTTCGCTCTGTTTTCTTCTTCAAGGAACTCGCAACGGTCGGCAATGTCTTTTAACTTTACAGCCATCTTGGCCATTTTCTCTTTGCTCTCGCAATGCGCGGCCTTTTCGGCTCTTAACTCTTCGGCCGACTTCAAAGCAACCGCATTACTACTCCTTGCTTGTTCTTTGGCTCGGGCAAGTTCCGCCCGAAGGGTCTCCAAGGTGGTAGCTCCATCTGCAGTCACAACATATTAAAGATATTGGCATCACGCTGCTCTTACAATGTGACATTCACCAGAAAACATCACTTACCCTGTGCCTCGTCAAGCCGCTTGTTAACAAGCTCGATGTCAGCATCTGCCGCATCCAGTTGCCGCTTTAGTTCGGCAAACTCATTAGTCCGGCTAGCCACCGGAGCTTCCACCACCTGCACATAAAAGCGGTATGGTTATTACTTGGGACTATGATCCTCTGTTTGCCGACGTTCTCGGCGACAACCAGAGTCTCAGGGGCTACTATCTACACAGGGTACACCTAAAAATGTGTGGTACTATCACAAATGTATATCATTTTACATACCTTAAAGCCCGTTAGTAGACTCATAAAGGCGTCATGCAACCCGCTTTCGGCGGACGAAATCCTTTCCATCACCTTACCCATCAACGTACGATGTTCTTCCGAGATGGTCGCTCGCTTCAGCAGATCCCTCAGTGTGTCCGACCACATACCAGACGATGCCGGACTCTTTTGTTTCCCCTCTTCAAGAGCCGAATACTGGGGACTTCGGGTGACCATAGGATTATCTTTTGGCCTCACCGGACCCGGGGAGGCCCTCCGTGATGACACTTCAAGGTCGCCCGCTTCTTGAGCGGGGGAGTCCGGGGGAGGCGTTTCGCTCTCCATCATCTCCGGAAGAAAATCCCCTGAAGACGAGCTCTGTTGAGAAGGGCTATGATCCGAACTGAAAGAAAAATGCTTATGTTATTTTCCTTGGAAGAAAGGTAGAATATCTTTACTATTAAGCATTTTTTGATCACTTACGGCTCGTTAGATGGCTGATCCCCGTGCGGACTTTGTGCGGCAAGAGCACCATCCGAGGCAGGACCCTCTGGTGGAGACCTCTTCTCCCGTTTGGAACCCTTGGTTTCCGGATCTTCAGAGGCAGTCATCTTCCTTCCCCGGAGCAAGAGAATGTCATATTCTTCCCCTTGGTTATCCTCCTTCGCGGAGGCGCTCATTCCCTCAGTTGGAATTGGTAGCGCTGGGGGCCCGCTTTCGCCCTCATTATTCCCCCCTTCATTTTCCTTTGAGGGCGCCAGGAAAGGTGCTAGCTCGAGCATATTTTCCAGTACCGGATTGTCCAAACCCTCGGGAAGGGGGGCCGAACACCGAATCATCTTTGCCTTTGTTAGCCAGTCCTGGTCAAAGAGTGATTTCTCAGAATGACGTCATAATAAATGAAAGATGATGTGTTCGGCTAGAGGATTACTTACTTGGTCGGCGGTGCGGTTGCTACTCAGACCCACGTCCTCGGTAGTGTCCGGAAACTCTATTTGGGGTCCGAAGATGTCACACCCTGATTTTCATGCCACTACACTAAAGCTAACAATCATGATAAAATGTGGTTTGACAAAAACTTTTGAGTGTTTTGGACCTTGCCTTGATTGGTTATTATTTGTTGTTTGCAAGTGCTCTAAAAATCAAATAAATCCTCCAACTCCTATACTTCATCTCCTTGCTCCAAACTCTTGAACCAATGATCATGCGATGTGTATAGAGCAATATAGTATTTTCTTACAAAAATAATTTGGCCAAAAAGTATTTTCAAAAATTAGTTTTCCAAAAACCCCTGAATTAAGATTTGTACTGCAAGTACTTAATTCAGGGCAGTAAAAATCTTTCCAAAAATTTGTTTGACTCCTATTAGATATAGGATACCCAGAAACCACAAAAATATAATTTTAAAAGTTATTTTCCTATTTGATTTAAAGGCTTTTTCTTAAGGCCAGAAATGGTCTTTAATAGGTTAAAATTATTTTAAAGCTTGAAAAATATTTTGGAAAAACCTAGGGAAACTCAGTGGACATATATTATCCATATATAAGAGTTTCAACACATGGTCATGTTCAAAATATGGGTCAAATCCCTCAAAAACCCTTTCTGGATATTTCAAGCTATTGAAATATTTGCAAAGGAAATATTCCCCAAAAATACCAAGAAAATTCTATCATGTCACATATGACATGTTTGATGATCTTGCCGAGTACCATGTCATGGAGAGCAGTATAACCCCATGAAACCCTCTCAAAACCACTTCTGTCCTTTTTCAAGTTTGAACAGCTTTGCACTGTCAAACATGTCCAAATGGTCTCAAACTTGGTGCACATTCTCAAATGGTGTAATAATGCATCTAGACCAAATGGCACAAGTTGGAGAGAATTTTATCTTGATCAAAGTACCCCAAAACCCTCTCTGACCAGAATCAAATTTGAACAAGTTTGTACTACCAACTTTCTCTCCTTGACCCCCAACTTTTGTGAGCATGTTCACATGACCAAATGAGGCCACTACACCAAGTAGTGCATCAAGGAGAAGTGGTATGCTCAACTAGATCTACATAAGTCCATTTCTGTTGATTTTTAGGGTTTACAAAAGTTGCATTGGCAACTTTTCCCAAATGAACTCAATCTTGGTGGAACCTCTTATTTTCTCAGGCCATTTGACCCTGTCAAGCCTCATGACAAGGGAAGTCCATTTGCTTGCCCAAACTTACATCAAACACCTTCTGGCAGAAACTTAAAATGCATGTTTGGGCTTCTTCCACTAATCCAAATGAGTTATCCTCTTTACCACACCTCCTCCTAACCTCCCTCTACCTCTGGCATTTAGCACAAGTCAATCCTTATTGATCAAGGGGATGGAACCACCAATTTTCTATTCTGGACAGCCCCATTTCCACTCTACTCCTTCCTCTCTCTTCACCCACCGGCCATCCAAAGCATCCAAGGCCAATATCCCTTCCCTAGCACCCCCAAGCACTACTGGACATGCAAGGGCACGCCCACAAGCATAGAAAATGCCTTGGACAGCCATATGGGCGCTCTCGAGCGCGCTACAGTGCGCTCCCGCATTGTAGCCGCCCCCTGCCAACCACCTCCGGCCACCTCGGGCCTCCCTCGCGCGCCCGACGAGACGCCTCGGCGTCCGGGACACGACAGCTGGTCGGCCCCCTCCTCCCTCTCTCTCTCCTGCCCCTGCTCGCACGCGCACCGGCCGCCCGAGAGCTCCAGTGAGCGAGCTCACATACAAGACGTCTCTGACCCCTCCCCGCTCCCCCTCTTCCTTCCCCTAGCACTGGACCAGCCTCACAAGCACCCCAGACATGGCGCCAGCTCCTCCCGAACCCTGTGGCGACGCACAGAAGCCCGCCGGCGCACGGGTCCACGGCACCTCGCCGTTCGCCTATTTAAGGGCCTCCCCGAGCCTCTCCCTCACCACCACTCGCTCCTAACCCCTCCAAATCAGCCCCCTGTGCCCTCGACTCTCGTCCAGGAGCACCCAAGCTCGAGATCGAGCTCAAGCTCTGCTGCTTCGGCTCGCCGGAGTTCGCGAGGTATAGGCCTCCACCGTTCCTCCTCTGCCTCGATCTGGAACCCTGCAGCCTTCTGATCCTTTCCCCCTTATTTCCCCTCTATGTAGCTGCCGGAAACGGCCGGAGTCACCGCCTCCCGGAGCTCCTCCGCCACAGCTCCTCGTCGCCGGCGAAGCAGGAACCCCCGCCGGCCAAGTCCACCACCCACCGATGTGCGGCAGTCTCTTGAAGGCATCCCCGCACTCGCCGGAGCTCGCCGTGGCCTGCATCGTCGCCGGTGAGCACCGCGACCCCCCTGTCCACGGGTTAGTGATGACAGGTGGGCCCCGCCTGTCATCCTCTCCCTCGTTCCCGCGCCCCTCTCTCTCTGACCTGCGGGCCCCTGCCGTCAGGTTTGAAATGGGCGGGCGCGCGCGCTCTGCGCTGGCTCGGCTGGGCCGGCCCGCTGGCTGGGCCTGCTGCGCTGCGGCTGTTTTGGCCCAGCAGGCACAGAGCCCTTTTTCCTTTTCTTTTTCTATAACTTTTCCAAAAAATCCACATGATTAAATAATAATCCAAATGTAATAATTCCAACTCCTAAATTCTTGTAATACTCGCACCTATTTATTGGTGCTGTTTGCGCATTTTTCCAGATAACTTTTCTTCACACAAATCCAATAAAACTGCATTTTCCAATTCTGTGATGAACTTTAGAAAATCACAAAGAGCTCAAAAGTGATCCAAATGCCATGATTCAAGATCCTAGATACTTCTATGTTCATAACTTAGTTTTTCAACATTTTTCCTAATACTTTCTGTGCCACACAAGATAATGATCCATTTCTTCATATTTGTCAACTTTGCAAATTCATAGGAAAATCATTTCAACTCCAAATCCAGTGAAACCAATTCCTAGATGCTTCTAAAATCATCCTTGGTTAAATGGGTGCCTTTGCTCATTTTTCAAAAATATGTTTCTGTACACTTCTTGCAAATCCATAAACCCCTTGATTCCATCATATCAAAACATTTAGAAATATTCACTTATCCAATTCCATTGAAATCACTTTGGTCATTCCTCATATGACCAGAGGTATCCTAGAAAAGTCCAAGTCATATTTTTAGAGCACTTTTATTTTCTACCTTGTTGTGTTGCTTATTGTGGTTGCTTTCGACGATAGTTGACGAAGTAGACGAAATGCTTGGAGTTGGAACAGAGATATTTGAAAACCTCGAAGACTTTGTTAAAACAGGCAAGCATCCCTTTGACCATGATGAACCATTTTACATCATGATGGCATTTTCGTTGCTTCACTGAGTGCATGATATATTTTGAATGGCAACCTTGCTAGGCTTGCCTCCGTTGCATACTCCATTGATACTTGCAAAGTGGGTCAGGGTTATGCATGGAAAGAAACAAGTGTGGTTTGACATACTTGCAAATAGCCGAGTCGGTGCCACTAATGCCCCTAGGAGATGATGATGAACTAGGTCACCACTTGGTGGAGAAGTAGTGTACTGAGGCTCGATAAAAGTGTTGTTTACAGAGACGGATTAGATTTAAGATTTGTCGACTACCCCAACCTTACATGCGCAACCACTCTACCCTTGTATGGGAAAGGGCATTATTGATTACCTAGGCCGATACTAGCTTGGAGCCCGCATTACTAGTGACGGGAGAGTTGTTGGTGCGCTCTCTCGGGATGGGGTCGTGCCAGGTAGGGAGGCCAAGAACATTTTTATGGGGCACCGGACACACCGTTGGTACCCCGTGCCAGTGGTATGTGATGAATATGGGAGCAAGGCTCCACAATTTGTAAGTTTTGAAATGTTGGGCACGGGGGTTACTACCAATCGAGTGGACTCCATGTTAGTGTCGTCTTGGGAAAGATAGTGATCAGGTGCTTACCCCGGGTACTTGAGGTACCGCGGGTCGTGGATGACATGGAAGTTCCCCGGTTCTTGTGGGTAAAGTGTGCAACCTCTACAGAGTGTAAAACTATTCGAATAGCCGTGTCCACGGTCAAGGACAGTTGGGTGATGCTGCTTAGACTATGTCCATATGTTTCTGACAAACAACATGGTTTGGTAAATCTATTGACGTGATTCATGAGGAAGTCATGATGAGCTTGAGCATGAGTTGTTCATAACTCTCTCTCGATGTTGATGTCTGTAACCTCCTGATACTTGTTGCAGACGCATTCATATCCTTGATAAATGTTGATCATACTTGCATGAGAAAAACTAGCTTTCCGCAAAAATGCCAAATTAGCAGTAGTGCCTTGCATAATTATTCTGTTATCACCCTTGGGATGCTTGCGAGTACATTCAAAGTACTCATTGGCTTGCCACTGGTTATTTTATTGGCCAGGCATGAAAGAGCACGATATGAAGAAGAGTACTTCAGTGACGAGCATGCGAGCTAGGACGCTTCCCAGTCAGAGTGCCTGTAGGGTCAAGGCAGATGGCATGGGTCCAAGTTATCGACGAAGATTTCCGCTGCAATGTTATACTCAAGACTGGACCGTAATGGTCATAATTTATGTAAGACGGTATGTATGGATGTAAGACTCTTGTTATTCAGCTTCTATGTGTTCAGTGAGCATTGATCTCTGGGATCATTGTACACGTGCATTCGGTGATCACGACTTATGAGTCGGGGTCCCCACAGAAGAACAACTTGTACATCTCCTCGTGCGTCAGGACGAGGAAATTCTGAATAGCGCGCGGTCCTTCTGGGTTGAATTCCCACAAGCGGAGGGGCCGGCGTTTGCAAGGCTGGACTTGATGAACCAGCATGACTTGCACTACCATAACCAAACTAAAATCTCCCTCGAAGAGATCCCGGATGCGGCTCTGCAGTATGGGCACATCCTTGGCTAGACCCCAGCTTAGCCCCCTGCTGATCCATGACATCAGTTGTGGTGGAGGGCCCGAGCGAAAGGCGGGGGAAGCTACCCACTTGGCACTTCTGGGAGCGGTGATGTAGAACCACTCCCGTTGCCATAATCCGGACACCTCTGGAAAGGAACCCTTTGGCCACGGAGCTCCAGCGATCTTGCTTATTAATGCCCCTCCGCACGCTGCATACTGCCCCTCAACTGTCTTCGACTTTACATCAAAGGTCTTGAGCCACAGGCCGAAGTGAGGGGTAATGCGGAGGAAGGCCACACATACGACAATAAATGCCGAGATGTGGAGAAAGGAATCCGAGGCTAGATTGTGGAAATCAAGCCCGTAATAGAACATCAAACCCCTTAGGAAGGGATCAAGAGTGCGGCCTAGTCCTCGGAGGAAGTGGGAGATAAACATGACGTCTTCATTGGGTTCAGGAGTAGGGACGACCTGCCCGCGGGCAGGCAGCCGATGCGAGACTTCGGCGGTCAAGTATCTTGCCTCCCTCAACTTCTTGATATCCTCTTCTGTGACGGAGGAGGACATCCACCGGCCCTGGAGGCTGGATCCAGACATGATTGAAGGTCCGAAGCACCTGACCTGGGCTTTGGGTGTTAGAACTTGAGGCGGGGGAAGGATTCGGTTGAGCACAGGACCCTTTATAAAGAGGGTGAATATCAAGCGTCCTCCTCGTGGACGTTTGAGACTTGCCTAAAATCTAGGAGTCCTAGGCACGGTTGGGTTACCCACGACCGTATTGATGAGAATCCCGTAATAAGGGGGACACGGTCTCTGCTTTGACAAGACGTGTCAAGAAACTGCCTCGCGTTATGTGCGGGGCTAGTTAAAGAAAAACGGTTCGAATAATCACCCAGCCATGGCATGATGTCATGTTGCCAAAATGTGTCAGCAGCTTAGATTTGTGGAAATATTATTCTCTCTACGGTGGTATGTGGAACTTATTTTGCAAGGTCGGACACTATCCTTTTATTCGAACTCTTCTGTGGTGTATCCGGAGGAGGAACCCGCCTTGCAATGCCGAAGACAACACTGTGCGCCGGACTCATTGTCATTGAAGCTTGGTTCAGGGATACTGAGGTAGTCCTGGATTAGGGGGTCTCCGGACAGCCGGACTATATTCTTTGGTCGTACTGTTGGACTATGAAGATACAAGATTGAAGTCTTTGTCTCGTGTCCGTATGGGACTCTACTTAGCGTGGAAGGTAAGCTAGGCAATGCGGATATGTATATCTCCTCCTTTGTAACTGACCTTGTGTAACCCTAGCCCCTCCCAGTGTCTATATAAACCGGAGGGTTTTAGTCCGTAGGACAACATACAATCATACCATAGGCTAGCTTCCAGGGTTTAGCCTCTCCGATCTCGTGGTAGATCAACTCTTGTAATACTCATATCATCAAGAATAAATCAAGCAAGACATAGGGTTTTACCTCCATCAAGAGGGCCCGAACCTGGGTAAAACATCGTGTCCCCTGCCTCATGTTACCATCCGCCTTAGACGCATAGTTCGGGACCCCCTACCCGAGATCCGCCGGTTTTGACACCGACAGCAAGTGCGGAGTGCCGCGGGCCCCAACAGCCTGCGGCCTTGGTCGACGCGTGGCGATTGATTGGACGTGGGCGTCTCCGCTTCCCCACGCAACCTTGGCAACTGCCTGACTTGACTAGCCCTTGCTACATGCAGGCAAAAGATCATTATTACCTTAGATCGTTGAGGTCGGCGGTTGGCCTCCCCTTGGCTATGAATGGGAAGTGGGGGCGGAGCCCCCATCACCCGTCTCTTGCTCGCTTCTCCCGCTTCTTCTTCTTCCTTGGTCCACTCCTTGCAGCGATGCTCATGGCGCCTGTGAAGAGGCTCTTAGCCGCAGAGAAGGGGAAAGCTCGCCAGGAGCGGCCTGGCTCACTGCCGCGCAAGAGGGGGCGCCGTCGCCCATGCAAGCACATTGCGACCCCCGCCTCGGCCCCTCACAGCCATGGTGGTGCCTCTTCTCGTGGTGGCGACCGCCTAGTTTGTGGCAGCCCTGTTAATGAGGTGAGGCGTGTCGCGGTTGCGCACCCTCCCCGGCCGTGCTTCCACTCGGCAGAGGTGATGCGGGAGTTCATCGTGTGGTCGGAGAACCCGTCTGGCACCTGGCTTCAGCTCCTGCGGTTCTTCGTCGGCGAACTGCCGTCTGCAAGTCCGGGCAGTCTCTGGCTGCAGGCAGACGGTTGCTGCAGCAGGGCCTCATGGGTCGTGGTGGAGATCTCCGCCGCGGGCAATGCGGTCCTGGCCCGCAGCTAGCAGACGTTCGTCCGCGTGCGTCGGCTTGGCAGGCGGTGTGCCCTCAACTTCAAGTACGACGGTGACGCGACCCTCTTCATGAGGGTGTTCAGGGAAGATGGTCGCCGTTCCTGGTGCTGCCTCGGGGACAACGATGGCGACGAGGTGCTTGGCCTTGGTGATGGTCGTGACGAGGAGGGAGGCGGGCCCGGCCATTTCTCATCCAGCTACGGTGACTCTTCCTCCGGTGGAAGCTCCAGCAGCGGCGGCTATGACCAGCCTCCACGCCGTTGCGCCCGCTTCGAAGGTGGCAGCGGGTCGGCTCGTCGCGACGGTCTAGTGAAGCGCGAGGAGGGATCCGACTAAGCTCAGCAGAGCGCCGCGAGCCTGTCCTCGCGACCCGCCGTAGGAGCACGTCTTGCTTTTGTTTTGTTTTTTCTTTCCTTCCTCCATTAGAGAAAGACAAGTATGGGGCCCCGTGGGGGCGTGCAGCAAACTATGATTTCCGGGTTGTTATGATGTGTTTATCATTCCTCTGCTGTGTTGCGACATCATGATTTATGCATGCGCACGTGGAAGGACTCAGCTCGATGCATCTGAAGTAGATCCCGCTTCGCGAGACGCGCGTTTCTCCGTACCTAACGATGAAGAACTGCGAAAATTTGCTAGGAGATCCGTACCTGGTCCACGTCGTTGTAGCCTGCTGGCTAGCACGCGTCACCTGCGTATGGGCATGACCCAGCACCTCGTGTCACGGTACCCGAGGGGCACGGATCGAGGGGGATGCACCACCTTGCAGCTCGAACGAGGGTGCCTCGCGAAAAATAGACAAAACGCTCATGAGGGCCAGAGGGGCACCTGTCCAGCCCCCTCGCGAGGGACGCGAGAGAGGGTACAGGACAAACGAAGAACGAAAGGCAGAAACAAGGGCATAATCGAACGAACAAGATCGGCAAGCAACACCGGAAAGCAAATTTCGATTAAAGAGGGGCAAGCCAACTGCAGAAAGCAAATGAAAAGCCGTGCCCGGCACCTAATCTAGTCTTCTTATCTTCTCACCAGCGCAGAGCTAAGTGCTGCCACTTGTCATGGGAGGGAGCCCCCGAGGCCCGAGGGCGGCACTCCTGAGAGTCAGAGGCATGTACAGCCCCACTCATTATTAGGTGAGAGTGTCACGAGCGGAGATTCTTCACAGGCACTGGGCCTTGCTTCACAGGCACCGGGCCTTGCTTCATGGGTAGAACTTCCTGAGTTGCTGAATGTTCCAGGCGTTCTGGATGGGGACCCCGTCCTGCATCTCCAGGCGCGCGGGGCCAGGCCTGGAGACGTGGGCGACCCGAAACGAGCTCTCCCACATGGGTGAGAGCTTGTGCAGCCCATCCCTGGAGAGCACCCGCCTCAGGACAAGGTCACGCACCTCGAGCGTCCTGGAGCGGATGCTTGGGCAGTGGTACCGCTGCAGCGCCTGCTGGTACCTCGTAACTCGGAGCGAGGCTTCACGGTGGCTTTCCTTCCCCAACACGAGATCCATCCCCCGCATGGTGTCCTGGCGCGTTTCATCAAATGCCAGGACCCGCGCGGAGCGAAGCTTGACGTCGTGTGGGAGAACCGCTTCTGCTCTGTAGACGAGGAAGAACGGGGTTTTGCCTGTCGGCCTGGTGGCGATGGTGTAGATGTACCACAACACGGACTGGAGCTCATCGTGCCAGTCCCTGCCGTGGGCCTCGAGATTTTTCTTAAAGGTCCTAGTCTTGAGACCCCTCAGGACTTCCGCGTTGGCGTGCTCGGCTTGACCGTTGCTCCTGGGGTGTGCCACGGAGGCGTAGCAGATCTGTGTTCCAAGGTTAGCACAATATGTTTTGAAGAGATTGTTAGTGAACTACGAACCGTTGTCGGTGATGATGCGGTTAGGGACCCCAAGTCGGCTCACAATGCCCTTGATGAACTTGACTACTGATCCGGCTGGGATGGGGTGGACGGCTTCCACTTCCGCCCACTTGGTGAACTTGTCGATGGCGACGTAGAGGTAGCGGTAATTGAGGAGTCCTGAACTAAGGGGTCCTCGGGCGTCCGGCCTGCTAGCCATGGGCCGGACTGATGGGCTATGAAGATACGAAGACCGAAGACTTCAACCGTGTCCGGATAGCACTCTCCTTGGCATGGAAGGCAAGCTTGGCGACTGGATATGTAGATTCCCTTCTTTGTAACCGACCTTGTGTAACCCTAGATCCTCCCGGTATCTATATAAACCGGAGGACTTAGTCCGAATAGGATTTTCATTATCATAGCCATACAAGCTAGACCTCTAGTGTTTAGCCATTACAATCTCGAGGTAGATCAACTCTTGTAGTACTCATATTCATCAATATCAATCAAGCAGGACATAGGGTATTACCTCCATAGAGGGGGCCCGAACCTGGGTAAACATCGTGTCCCTTATCTCCTGTTACCATCGATCTTAGATGCACAGTTCGGGACCCCCTACCCGAGATCCGACGGTTTTGACACCGACATTGGTGCTTTCATCGAGAGTCCCACTGTACTGTCGCCAAAAGGTTTGATGGCCCCTTCAATCGTCCATAATGACGCTGTCCAAGGAGAAATTTTCCTCCGCGGACAGATCTTCGTGTTCGGCGGCTTCGCATTACGGGCCAATTCGCTTGGCCATCTAGAGCAGATCAAAACCTATGCCCCTGGCCATCAGGTCAGATTTGGGAGCTTGAACTACGTTGCGGACACCCGTGGAGACTTGATCTTCATCGGATTCGAGACCACGGTAGCTGCTCCCGGTCGCCCCGATGATCATGACCTAAATCTGTCATCAGGCTGTATATAGGAGATTGCTCATGTAACCACTCTGGCCCTAGATCCGGAGCAAGCTGTGCCACCCAAGGACGGGAGGATCAACCCCACCACGGAGGCCACAGATTCCACGGCGTTGGAGGCGCATATAGACTTAACCTCTCATGACGTCTTTGTCAATGGAAGTCCGGACTCGTGTCCGGCCGTAAGTTCCGAACCACATGAGCCCACGGACGCCGAGCCTGATCGTTTATTGATCTTCGAATTCAGCACCACGGACATCTTCCAGCACTCGCCTTTGGGAGATGTGCTAAACTCGTTAAAGAACTTGTCCTTGACAGAGGACTCATAGCCGAACTATATCCGGCTCGAACAAGGGGCTGACGGTGGAGAATTTTGCTCCCCACCCGCCACCCACTTCACAGCCCCGGTCGAGGATTTGACCGACGAACTTGACTATGACTCTGAGGACATCGATGGTATGGACGACGATGCCGGAGAAGAAGAGCTCCAGAACCCGCCGTTCACGAGACGCTGGACGGCCACTTCCTCATATGATCTATACATGGTGGATGCACCAAAGGAGAACAGCGGCAAGGACAAGGAAGATCCAGCTGAGGATAAACCTTCTGAAATACAGTCCAAGCGCCGGCGTGAGCGCCACTCTAAGTCACGCCATAGCAAAGACAGGAGAATACAACACTCCAGAAGGTGACGAAGACAACGAAGACCCCATCGATACAGCCAATGAACAAGATGAACGGGAAGGTGGGCAGGTTAGCCCCGGTAAACATGCCACGCATGAAGATTCGGAGGACGATAACTACCTTCCACCCTCCGAGGATGAGGTGAGCCTCGGCACCGAGGATTTCATTGTGCCTGAGGAACCTCTTGAGCACGAGCGCTTCAAGCGCCAGCTAATTGCCACTGCAAGGATCTTGAAAAAGAAACAGTAGCAGCTTTAAGCTGACCAAGATCTTCTTAATGATAAATGGATTGATCTCCTAGCAGCCGAAGAGTACGACCTCAAGCGCCCAAACAAAAGCTACCCAAAGCGCAAATTGCTACCTCAGTTTGACGAGGAGGCGCCGAACTACATACCGCCATCGTACAATGCGGCCGACCGACCACCACGTGGTCGAGACAAAACGACAACTCACGCCGAACACCAGCCATCCCCGCCTCAGCGCACAGGTAGAGGCAAATTAGCCCACGGTCATACATAAGACCCACGGCAAAACCTGAACAATAAAGCAGGACATATTAGATAATTCCATGGATTGCGAGGGCGTGCATCGACACGCGACGACGGCCACCTATTCGGACGTGACAAACTTAGTCATGCACGGGCCGAAAACCGCAGACAGACTCCATCAGAGCTACGTTGCGATACAGCCCGATATAGAGGCGCCGCACACCCTCATTGCTTCACTGATTAGGTCCTGGATCACGAATTCCCAAAAGGGTTCAAACCCGTGAATAATGAATCATATGATGGAACCACAGACCCCGCGGTGTGGATCTAAGACTTCATTCTCCACATTCATATGGCCTGCGGCGATGACCTCCACGCCATGAAATACCTCCCTTTAAAACTCAAAGGGCCAGCTCTGCACTGGCTCAACAATCTGCCTGCAAATTCTATTGGCAGCTAGGAGGACTTGGAAGGGGCCTTCCTCGATAACTTCCAAGGTACATATGTTCGACATCCGGATGCTGGTGGCTGAAGCCATATAGTTCAACAGCCCGGAGAGTCCGACAGGAAATTCTGGACTAGGTTCTTAACTAAAATGAACCAAATCGTCGATTGTCCGGATGCCGAAGCCCTAGCAGCCGTCAAACACAGCATCCGTGACGAATGGCTCGCTCGCCACCTCGGCCAAGAAAAGCCAAAATCCATGGCAGCCCTCACGGCACTCATTACCTGCTTTTGTGCGGGCGAGGACAGTTGGTTGGCCCGTAGCAAAAACAACGCAAGCGACGCTAGCACCGCTGAAGCTAAAACTAGCAAAGACAAGTCTCGACGCAATAGATAGAAGCGTCGAAACAACAGTGATAACACCGAGGACACGACAGTCAATGCCGGATTTAGGGGCCCTAAGTCCGGACAGCGGAAGAAGCCGTTCCAAAAGAACAATTCTGGCCCATCCAGCATGGACCGGATACTCGATCGTCTGTGCCAGATTCATGGCACCCTAGACAAGCCACCCAATCATACAAATAGAGATTGCTGGGTTTTTAAACATGCCGGCAAATTAAACGCCGAGATTAGGGAGAAGGGATCGCAAAGAGACGACGATGACGAAGAGCCCCAACAACTAAATACAAGGGGACAGAAGAAGTTTCCCCCTCAGGTCAAAATGGTGAACTTGATATATGCTACCCACATCCCCAAGAGGGAGTGCAAGCGTGCGCTCAAGGACGTCTACGCCATAGAGCCAGTCGCCCCAAAATTTAATCCATGATCTTCATGCCCGATCACTTTTGATCGCCGGGATCATCCGACCAGTATCCGGCATGGTGCCTCGGCCGCACTGGTCTTAGACCCAATAATTGATGGGTTCCACCTGACTCACGTCCTTATGGACGGAGGTAGCAGCCTTAATCTGCTCTATCAGGATACAGTATGAAAAATGGACATTAACCCATCAAGGATCAAGCCTACAAGGACTACCTTTAAAGGAGTCGTACCAGGCGTAGAGGCCCGTTATATAGGCTCAATCACACTCAAGGTTGTCTTCGGATCTCCGGACAACTTCCGAAGCGAGGAGTTAATCTTTGATATCGTCCCATTCCACAGCGGCTATCACGCACTACTCGGACGAACTACGTTCGCTCGATTCAACGCAGTACCACACTATGCTTATCTCAAGCTCAAGATGCCCGGTCCACGCGGTGTCATAACAGTCAACGGAAATACAGAACACTCCCTCCGTACAGAAGAGCACACAGCTACCTTAGCAGCAGAAGTACAGAGCGGCCTTCTCAAGCAGAACCTTAACTCGGCTGTTGAGCCCACGGACACTGTTAAGAGGGTCCGAACTACTCTCCAGCAGGAGAGCTCGGCTCGTTAGGAGCTCGACTAGCAATTCGGCCTCCATCGCAGTTCCGATTAAGTGGTGGCATTTGTGCTGCGCGTACATAACTACGCGCTGAAAATCCCATGGGCGTCGACAGAGGCATAGCTAGCTTGTGGTCCATAGTACGGCTCAACCGACGTCAGATACACATATACGTTTATTTTTACTTGTTTCCTTTTCAGGTCTCAATCCCATAGGCACCATCTGATGGCCTGGTCATCGGTCCTCTTGAAGGATAAACACACCAAGACGGCGAGAAACGCAGACATATGGGGGACTTTTTAGGTGATTCCTTTAACGATAACTTTACCTGTTTTTCAGGACCCACATGTAGCTCTCCCCAGGTTTTGGCATGTCAAATAGCCTTTTGCTTATCGCACTACCTATATCAATGTGTCTTGACGTACTTATTAAAATACAATGAGAACAGTTTCCGACAGGAGCTGTAGGACTCTAGCTTTTTTGTACCTTGTCTGTTTTCTTTTTTTTCAGCTCCCCTATGGATAATCCTATCTGGTAGAACCCGTACACTTTGGTATGCTCGATGCTTGCCAGGGGCTTCATAGCACCCCACATCACGGCAACAAAAGTCCGAACACTTTTAGTTCGACACCCCAAATTTAGCATTATATGCATTGGCGCCGAATCTTGTCTTTGGTCAATAGTTGGGTTGCCCGGCTCTTGTGCTTGCTACCTTATGTTCCGCTACACCGGCTAAGGTAGTAAAGGGAGAACTATTGCGACTGTGCCTTGGTTTATCCGAAGGAGCACCTCAGTAGAGAAAGCCAAAAACTGACCGTCGTGATGCGGCTAGAGCCGGTCAGCTATTCGGAGGATGCAAATCGTTGGAGATTTCTTCCGCATTACGCGTGGGATTGGTACTTCCCGATCAGACACCTATAGCACTCTAGTTCGGATACTAGGGGCTGCGCCCATGTTTTTATTGTCCCACTCCTATGGCTAAGTGAGGGCGTTACAGCCGCATAGTCTGGTTGCCTGGTTCGTTGCACCTAAACAACTCCTTCAAGGACCATCTAATTGGATCAAGATTGTTTAGATTCCATCCCGAACACCCCCATACTACCTACATGGGGGCAGAAGCCGACGACTGGTTAACCCTCAGATTTTATACAACACGGCCGCACATGAAGTAAAAATTTAAAAACATAACAAGCATTATATTGCATAAACATTTTGTTTCATCATACAAGTTAGAGGGAGCTCGAATACATTCATTCAAAGATGGTGTCCTTCCCACAATGAACCACAACAATGCGGGACCCCTCTAAGACATCGTCGAAGTATCGCTCAGGTGTGCGGTACTCCTTGCCCTCCGGCAGCCCCCCGGTCGCTAGCTTGATAGCGTCCAACTTCACCCACCAGACCTTGCAATAAGAGAAGGCCTGATGCGCGCCCTCGATGCAGACGTACGGCTTGATGACATCTAGCCGAGGACAGGCATCCACCAGCTTCTTCATGAGGCCGAAGTAGCTGATGGGAATAGCTTCGGCTGGCCACAGCCGGACTATCATATCCTTCATGGCCAGTTCAGCCACCCTATGCAGCTCGACCAGTTGTTTCAGCTGATCATTGAAGGGCACCGGATGTTCTGGCGTGCAATATTGCGACTAGAACAGCTTCTCTGTAGAGCTCCCTTCTTCGGCTCGGAAGAACTCTGCAGCGTCGGTCACACTGTGTGGTAGACCAGCAAAGGCCCCTGGAGAACTCCGAATCCGGGTTAGTAAAAGAAATTTCCTCTTCACACTCCTACTTTGCATATTGAATGCCTTACCTGCCGCGATTTTCCTGGCCTCCTGGATCTCATGGAGGGCGCCCTGGGCTTCAATCCATGCCACCTACGCACTCTTACGATCCTCGGCAAGTTCGGCCTCTTGAGCCGACACATTGTGCTCCAAGGTCTCGCACTTCTTGACCGCGTCTTGGAGCTCCTGTTGGACTTCATTGACCCGGGCCTTGAGCCTCTAACGGGCGGCCTGCTCCTTGATAGCCCTCCCCTCAGCTTTGACCAGGGCCGCTTTCAGGGCCTCAACCTCAGTCGTCGCCTCTGTTTACATCCTGATACTTCGGTCATTGCATATCATTTTCCCTTTTTTGAATCCATAAAAGGATATTACTTACCTTGTTTTTCTTGGAGCTGCCTCTTCACCTGGCTTAGCTCCTCCTCGGCCTCCGCCAGTTTCTGCTTCAATCCTGAGACTTCGGTAGTATGTGAGGCCACGACCAACAGCGATGCTTGTGCATACATTTTCAGTCAAATTTAATTAGTTTCCTGCAATAGGAGATTGATCCTCTGCCCGGTGTTCTCTTTTCGAACACCGGACAGTGTCTCAGGGGCTACTGTCTATATTGGGATTATCTCCTTTTTGCGCTGCTTACCTCAAAACCTGTTAACAGGCTGCTGCAGGCTTCGGTTAGTCCGCTCTTGGTGGACTGAACCCTTTCAATTACCGTGCCCATAAGGACACGGTGCTCATCCACAATGTAAGCGCCTCACAGTGCTTCTAGCAGATTATCCGGTGCCCCTTGTGGGACAGGGGTCACCAGCAGAACAGGCATCCCCCTTCTCCCGTAGGAGGTTGCATGCCGGATTGCGGAGCAGCCTCAGTCTCTGGAACTTAGTCCGGCTGAGGGTCGAACTGAGTCCGGCCCTCCCCACCAGTCTCCACGGGGATTGATTCCCCCTGGTGTCCGGCGACGGGTATTTCGCCTTCTGGCACCCGTTGAGCCTCTCCCCCGCCTGGAACAGTCCTTTAGGACAGCACCTCCACATCATCCTTGGCCTTGGGGGAGTGAGCGGCTGGCGGTGAATCGCTGGCCATCGCCTTGGAGTCCAGCGAGCCTCCTGAGGAGGATCGCAGGGAGCTGCTGTGGACCGTACTACAATAAAGATAACCAATCATGTCAATACAGTGAGGAGGAGAAACATTATGGGTAGATGCAGGTCTTAATACTTATGATGCGACCCGAGGCTTAGCGCCGGTACGTCTCTCCGGACTATTGTCGACATTCCATGCAGAGTTATCCGCTAGGGAGCACTTCCCCATCTTGGGCGCCTCCGCCTCCAGAGTTGTCGAGGCTGCCCTCTTCTTCCTCCCCCCATCAAGGGGAGGGTCGTTTTCCTCCTCCTCCTCCTCCTCCTCATCCTCGTCATCTTCGGCGGCAGGGGAACGGGTCTTGTCTTCGGACATCATGTCCAAAGTGCCCTTGCGGCGAGGGCCACTCCGGACCCCCTTGGCCTTTCCTATGGCCCTCTTTTCTGGTACCTTATAAGGCACCGGCTCCAGCATCTTCGCTAAGCCCGGGATGACTAGTTCTTCGGGCAGGGGAGCCGGACACCGGATCTGCTTCGCCTTCTTCAACCAGTACTGAAAAAGCAATGATAATAAAAGCTTAGATATCACCCTTGGAACAAGCAAGTAGGGGATGTGTTGAAAATAATATACCTCATTGGGTAGGTGATTTATGTCATGACCACGGTCTGAATCTGTGGTCGGCGGTATCTCGTTGCCCTTGAAGAGCAACTTCCAGGCATCTTCGTGAGTTGTTTCGAAGAGCCTCTCCAAGGTGTGGTGCTTTTTCGGGTTGAAATCCCATAAGGGCAGCTTCGGCTCTGGCAGGGGAGGATCCGGCGCACCTGCATCACTTGGATTACGTCGACAAGCTTGATGTCCCTATCAAGCATGCTTTGAATGCGTGTTTGCAGCCCAATCAGCTCATCTGACGAACACCAGTTCGGACTCTTCTCGACCCAGGAGGTGAGTCGCACGGGAGTGCCAGAGTTGAATGTGGTGGCCGTGACCCAAGTGGCGCCGCGGGGTTCAGTGATGTAGAACCATTGTTTCTGCCATTCCTTGACAGACTCCACGAATATGCCTTTTGGCCAAGGGACATTGGTGATCTTGCTCACCATGGCGCCCCTGCACTCTATGTGCTGTCCATCCACCACCTTGGGCTTCATGTTAAAGGTTTGGAGCCACAACCCGAAGTCAGGTTGGATGCAGAGGAAGGCCTTGCACACGACGATGAACGCCGAGATATTGCGGAAGGAGTTCGGGGATAGATCATGGAAGACTATCGCATAATAGAACATTATCCCGCGAACGAAGGGGTGGAGAGGAAACCCTAGCCCGCAGAGGAAATGGGGGAGGAACACTACCCTCTCGCTGGGCTTTGGTGTGGGAATGATTTTCCCTTGAGCTGGAAGACGGTAGGCGATTTCCTTCGCCAGGTACCTGGCCGCGCGAAGCTCGGCTTTGTCCCCCTCCATGACGGAGGAAGCCATCCACTTGCCTTGACCTCCGGATCCGGACATGGTTGAGTGCTTTCTCGAGTGGGGAATAGATGAGAACTTGGGTGCTGGAGCTCAAGAGTGGAAAGGCAGGAAGAAGGCATGGGGGAAGAAGGAGGAATCTTATCTCCTTATAAGGGAAGTAATATTGAACGCCACCCCACTCGCCTCAAAATTCGCCTGCTCCCAAGGGCTGTATAAATAGCACGGTTGGGTTACCCACGCTCGTATTGATGAGAATCCCGCGATAAGGGGACACGATCTCTGCTTTGACAAGACCTGTCAATGGCAACCGCATCTTGAAACATGGAGCGGCAGGCAAAAAATGGTTCGAAATTATGACCGGATGGACGTGATGTCATGTTGTGAAAGTTGTCAGTGGATTGGACTCGTGTATTATGATATTCTCTCTACGGTTGTGTGTGGTGTGTGTTACAGGTTTGGACACGATCAATACATCCAAAGACTATTTTGGAGTTCAGAAGGAGGAACCCACATTGCAATGCCGAAGACAGCACTACACCCCTGATACCTTGTCATTGAAGCCAGGTTCAGGGGCTACTGAGGGAGTCCTGGAATAAGGGGTCCTCGAGCGTCCGGCCTACTAGCCATGGGCCGGACAGATGGGCTATGAAGATACGAAGACCGAAGACTACACCCGTTTATGGATAGGACTCTCCTTGGCATGGAAGGCAAGCTTGGCGACTGGATATGTAGATTCATTCTTTGTAACCGACCTTGTGTAACCCTAGTTCCTCCCGGTATCTATATAAACTGGAGGACTTAGTCCGGATAGGATTTTCATTATCATAGCCATACAAGCTAGACCTCTAGGGTTTAGCCATTACGACCTTGAGGTAGATCAACTCTTGTAATACTCATATTCATCAATATCAATCAAGCAGGGCCCGAACCTGGGTAAACATCGTCTCCTTTGTCTCATGTTACCATCGACCTTAGACGCACAGTTCGGGACCCCCTACCCGAGATCCGTAGGTTTTGAAACCGAAGTAACCTCCAGGCGCTCGAGGGAATGGACCCAGGATATCCAGCCCCTAGACCATGAACGGCCATGAGAGCGGGATAGTCTGGAGGCCGTGAGCCGGCTGGTGGATCTGCTTGTGAAAGTGCAACTATCCCTTGGTGGTTTTGGTAATTGCTAACAACATATAGCTCATTGAGCTAATGCCATTTTAAGATAAATATTTCAGGAAAGCTCGATGATTGGCATGGCATGGATTAGAAAGTGGACCCTCAAAATGCTAAGGACAAAAGATTGGCTCAAGCTCAAAGCACAAGACTCTACATTTTACTTTTAGTTATCCAAGATCACATTGAAACCATTGGAAAAGTCAATACTATTAAAAGGGGGTGAGGTGTTGCTTAATGAGTTACTTGCTCAAAATGCTTAGTGACATGCTCCAAAAACCCTCAACTACTTTCTCATATCCGCATATGTCCCAAACCAAAAGTCAAACTCGGCCCCACCAAAATCTTCTATCCGGCGCCACCGAGTTCACTTGACATAGCCACTACCACAAACCCTAGTCACTTCGGTCTCACCGATAGGGCTCTCAGTCTCACTGAGATGGGATTGCAACCTCTTTGTTTCCCTTCGTAACGTTTCGGTCCAACCGAGATGAGCGATGCAAACTCTCTGTTTCCCCTTCGTAACATTTCGGTCTAACCGAGATGAGTGAATCGGTCCCACCGAGTTTGCCTGAGCAACTCTGTATTTGTCTATTACCAAAATTGGTCCCAACGAGTTTGTGTAATCGGTCTCACCGAGATTACGTTATGCCCTAACCCTAATGGAATCGGTCCCATCGAGTTGACATGTCGGTCCCACCAAAAATCCTAACATTCACATTTTGAACTAAATCGGCCTGACCGAGTTTTATAATTCGGTCCCACTGAGTTTGGTGATTTGTGTGTAACAGATAGATTTTGTGTGGAGGCTATATATACCCCTCCACCCACTCTTCATTCATGGAGAGAGCCATTAGAACATGCCTACACTTCCAACATACATTTTCTAAAAAAGAACCACATACACTTGTGTTCAGGTCAAGATATTCCATTCCAACCACATAAATCTTGATCTCTAGCTTTCCCTAGTTGCTTTCCACTCAAATCATCTTTTTACCAAATCCAATCCTATCAGAGAGAGTTGAGTGTTGGGGAGACTATCATTTGAAGCACAAGAGCTAGGAGTTCATCATCAACACACCATCTATTACCTTTTGGAGAGTGGTTTCTCCTAGATTGGTTAGGTGTCACTTGGGAGCCTCCATGAAGATTGTGGACTTGAACCAAGGAGTTTGTATGGGCAAGGAGATCGCCTACTTCATGATGATCTACCCTAGTGACGCAAGTTCTTCGTGGGCGATGGCCATGGTGGGATAGACAAGGTTGCTTCTTCGTGGACCCTTCATGGGTGGAGCCCTCCGTGGACTCGCGCAACCATTACCCTTCGTGGGTTAAAGTCTCCATCAACGTGGATGTACGATAGCACCACCTATCGGACCCATGCCAAAAATCTCCGTGTCTACATTGCGTTCACTCCCTCCAAACTCCTCCCTTTACCTTCATATGCAATTGTTTTACATTCCGCTGCTATACTCTTAGAATTGCATGTGTAGGCTGATTACTTGAATTGTGCTAAGTTGCTAAAATCTACCAAGACTTAAAATTGGGAAAAGGCTAGATTTTTATTTGGTCAAGTGGTCTAATCACCCCCCCTAGACATACTTTCGATCCTACAGCTTGGCATGGAATTGGCAAGCCTCGCAGGACTTCACTAGCTCGGCTGCGTCGTTGAGCACTGTGGGCCAGTAGAACCCGCTGCGGAAAGCCTTGCCGACCAGGGTGCGTGACGACGAGTGGTGCCCACAGTCTCCGCCATGTATGTCATCCAGCAACTCCTTCCCCTGTTCCCTGGAAATGCATCATAGAGAAAACATCATTCGGCGGCTTCCTGTATGGCTCACCGTCCTGAATGCAGTACACCATAGCCTACCGGGCCACACGTTCCATGCCTTCCTCCTTCTCCGGCAGCGTGCCTTGTGTCAGGTATGCCTTGAACTCTTCGATCCAGCTCCCGTCCTGTGGCGCGAGTGCTAAGAGGAGGCGCGTGATACGTCTCCAACATATCTATAATTTTTGATTGCTCCATGCTATATTATCTACTGTTTTCGACAATATTGGGCTTTATTATCCACTTTTATATTATTTTTGGGACTAACCTATTAACCGGAGGCCCAGCCCAGAAT
The DNA here is from genome assembly GCA_034509565.1 of Triticum monococcum. Lineage (NCBI taxonomy): Eukaryota > Viridiplantae > Streptophyta > Magnoliopsida > Poales > Poaceae > Triticum > Triticum monococcum. The sequence continues at coordinate 244,496,893 of CM067846.1, read as the reverse complement.
TGCTGTTTTTTGCCTATTTCAGTGTTTCGAAGAAAAGGAATATCAAACGGAGTCGAAACGGAATGAAACCAACTAGAGAAGTTATTTTTGGAAGGAAAGCTACCGGAAAAACTTGGAGTGCACGTCGGGAAAGGAACAAGGGAGACACGAGGTAGGGGGGCGCGCCCTCCGCCCTCATGGCTCCTCTGACTTATCTCTTTCACCCATATATTCCCACGTACCCTAAAACTATCGAGGAGCACAATAGATCGGGAGTTCCGCCGCCAGAAGCCTCCGTAGCCACCGAAAGCCAATCTAGACCCGTTCCGGCACCCTGCCGGAGGGGGATTCTCTGGTGGCCATCTTCATCATCCCGGTGCTCTCCATGACGAGGAGGGAGTAGTTCTCCCTCGGGGCCGAGGGTATGTACCAGTAGCTATGTGTTTGATCTCTCTCTCTCTCTCTCCTGTTCTTGAGGTGATACGATCTTGATGTATCGCGAGCTTTGCTATTATAGTTGGATCTTATGATGTTTCTCCCCCCTCTACTCTCTTGTAATAAATTGAGTTTCCCCTTTGAAGTTATCTTATCGGATTGAGTCTTTAAAGATTTGAGAACACTTGATGTATATCTTGCCTTGCATATCTGTGGTGACAATGGGATACCACGTGATTCACTTGATGTATGTTTTGGAGATCAACTTGCGGGTTCCGCCCATGAACCTATGCATAGGGGTTGGCACACGTTTTCGTTGTGATTCTCCGGTAGAAACTTTGGGGCACTCTTTGAGGTTCTATGTGTTGGTTGAATAGATGAATATGAGATTGTGTGATGCATATCGTATAATCATGCCCACGGATACTTGAGGTGACATTGGAGTATCTAGGTGACATTAGGGTTTTGGTTGATTTGTGTCTTAAGGTGTTATTCTAGTACAAACTCTAGGGATGTTTGTGACACTTATAGGAATAGCCCAACAGGTTGATTGGAAAGAATAACTTTGAGGTGGTTTCGTACCCTACCATAATCTCTTCGTTCGTTCTCCGCTATTAGTGACTTTGGAGTGACTCTTTGTTGCATGTCGAGGGATAGTTATGTGATCCAGTTATGTTATTATTGTTGAGAGGACTTGCACTAGTGAAAGTATGAACCCTAGGCCTTGTTTCCTAGCATTGCAATACCATTTGTGCTCACTTTTATCATTAGTTACCTTGCTGTTTTTATATTTTTTCAGATTACAAAAACATTTATCTACTATCCATATTGCACTTGTATCACCATCTCTTCGCCGAACTAGTGCACCTATACAATTTACCATCGTATTGGGTGTGTTGGGGAGACAAGAGACTCTTTGTTATTAGGTTGCAGGGTTGCTTGAGAGAGACCATATTCATCCTACGCCTCCTACGGATTGATAAACCTTAGGTCATCCACTTGAGGGAAATTTTCTACTGTCCTACAAACCTCTGCACTTGGAGGCCCAACAACGTCTACAAGAAGAAGGTTGTGTAGTAGACATCAAGCTCTTTGCTGGCAACATTGCCGGGGAGGTTAGCGCTTGGAGGTATATCTTTAGATCTTGCAATCGAGTCTTTTAGTTTCTTGTTTTATCACTAGTTAGTCTATAAAAGAAATCTATATGAAAATGGAATTGAGTCTACCTCATACTCTTCATCTTTTTAATATCTTTCATGAGTATGATGGAAAGGAAAATTTTGCTCAAATGCTAGAAGAAGAATTACATAGAATGCTTGGCATAAAATATGTGAATGATCAGCATGATTGCAATGTTGTTAGTATGAATTCTTTGAATATCCATGATACTAATGATGACTGCACTAGTTATGATGAAAATGTCTCCTATAAACATCTCAATTTTTGTGGAGTGCATTGGGTTTGCAAGTACACACCAAATAGGGAAGATAGATATTGCAAGAGGCATAAGTACTTAGAAACTAAATTGTTTCAAGAAAGGCTAGATGTTTGTGCTGAAGATTTAAATTTTCTTGGCCATACTTGTGAGCTTTGTAATGAACGTGGTCATTTAACTATCCGATGCAAAATGTTTCATGATCTAATCGTGTCCAAAAATTGTGATGACTTGGTTTCTGTCGGAGTTCTGGGAACGGGGGTCCCCAGACTTGCCTGCCTGCGGCCTGCGGCGTGGCTCGAGTGGGGGCCCAGCGCGGCCCATCTTCATCAACACGAGGCTCAAGACCCTCGCGAGGCGAACGACACGGCGCATCCTCAGGCACAGCCTCGTCAGGCTGGCTCGCAAGGAGGCGGAGAGTTCAAGGCGGGGTACCTCGCGAGGTGCCCATGACGCAAGCCATGACGACACGGGGCACCAGGCGGGTGCCAGCGCGCGCAGCGTCCCTCTTTCCTCTTTGGTGCAAAGGGGGCAAGCGTATCAGCGGAGTACCGAGGCATCAGGCAAAGGTTGCCACTTCGGTGCAACGAGACCAAGACCAGGAGGACTATAAGACGGAGGTCACCATGGAGCCCAGCGCGGCGTCATCACCAGAGCCTTTGGCAGGCGAAGACTGCTTTTGTCAGGATAGATGTACTCATTGTCCCCTATCAAATTAGCCTGCCGTTGTTGGATCCCTTCCCGCTCAATATTTGGGGACAGGACCGGGGCCTCTATAAATAGGACTAGCCACCCACATAGCAAAGGGGCTCGGTTTTCGTTAGGTTCGTTCGGTTTTTGGGGGTTCGATTCCTGGTTGTTCGGCCCGGGATCTGAGAGAGAAAGAGAGAGAGGGTGACTGAACTCTTCATAGCAGTTCATCACCACAGCCAAGAACAGACCCTCGCGAGGCTGTTCTTCCTTGTATTGTTCACCCACACCAGCCCCAGGAGGCAATCCATCCACCACACACTGGAGTAGGGTATTACACCACATCGGTGGCCCAAACCAGTATAAATCGTGTGTCTTTCGTGCGGTTCTTTTAGTAGTTTAGATCCCATCGAGACGGAGAGGTTGAAGGTGAGATTTCCGCGCGCAACCCAGTGTTCGAACCTTAAGGGTCTGCTGGAACACAAAATCCGACATTTGGCGCGCCAGGTAGGGGTGCGACGGAATTCGTCTTCCACCGCTACGCTCTCCTCCGACCGTCGCATCCATGTCAGACGCTCGTCGAGCCCGCGCTGAGCGCTGGGCCGCCATCGCTTCTCGCATCGCCCAGACGGCCCCCATCGGTGGGCATCCTCGTCGTTCCCCGTCGCTCGCCGTCAACGCCGCCACCGGCCCGGCGGGGGGCGAGCAGCAGGCATCATCTCAGCACCCGTCCATGCTGCAAGACGGCCGCACCGCCACCCCATCACTTGCACCAGCTGGTTCTTCGTCCCGCGCGCTCCATGCACCCTTGGAGGCTCGAGCTGCGCTCCTCGCGGCAAACGAGCTCCTACGCTACCGTCCCATCGATGACATCTACGAAGAATGGCTTGACCGTGTCGCCGAGCTTGTCCGCGCTGCAGGGGGCTCTTCCACGCCGTTTGTCCCTCTGCGCCGCACTCCGCCCCGCGCAGGCAACGAAGCTCCGAAGGCGCACCAGCCGCCTCCTCCCCAAGAAGATGACGTGGCTCCAAGGCGCTTGGTCCCTGGGCGGAACCCGCTCCGTCAGGCGCCAGCGCAGCAAGAGCGAAGCTGCCAAGAAATCCCTTGCCCGCAGGGGGCTGCCTGGGCGCTCCCTGCTCCGGCACGCCGCAACCCTGCTCCAGCTCCGGCACACCAAGACCCCGCCCTGCTCCTAGCTGCAGCGCGTGGGAACCCTCAAGACCAAGCTCTCCAGCAACCGAGGCCTTTCGTGGCCACCGCGGGCTGCCACGCCTACACCACTGAGCTGCGCAGCGTCGCGTGGCCCGACAAGTTCAAGCCCGACCTGCCCCCTCGCTACGACGGCATGACCGATCCCGCAGAATTCCTCCAGCTCTATGAGCTAGGCATCGAGGCTGCCAGCGGGGATGAAAAGGTCATGGCGAACTGGTTCCCCATGGCGCTCAAGGAACGAGCTCGAACCTGGCTCCTGAATCTGGCTCCAGGCACGATCTACTCCGGGGACCAGATGCGCGCCCGCTTCATCGCCAACTTCCAAGGTACTCGCGACCGGCCGCCTGCCGTGAGCGACATGCGCCGCATCAAGCAACAACCCGAAGAGACCCTGCAAAAGTACATCCAGCGCTTCAACAGCTTGCGCCTCAAGATCCCCAGGGTGTCAGAGGAGGCCATCATCTCCGCCTTCTCTGACGGCATGCGTGACGTCAAGATGAAGGAGGAACTGGCAATGCACGAAGACCTCTGCACCTCCCTGGAGCTGTTCAACTTGGCGAACAAGTGCTCCAGGGCTGAGGAGGGACGCCTCTTCCTCCTCGAGCTGCCTGCCGCAGACCCAGAAGAGAAGAAGCCCAAGGCCAAGGACGTGAAGCGCAAGGGGGCTGCCATACTCGCGGCAGAACCAGACACCAAGCGGGGCAAGGATCTGCCTGAACCCTCCAGAGGCAGCCGGTACTGTGTGTACCATGACCTCCACACCCACAACACCAACGAGTGTCAAGAGCTCCGCGCCGTATGAGAAGGAAGGATCGGCCGTCGCCCTGACCGTGCTGACCGGGGCAATGGCCGAGGAGGAGGAAGAAACCCAGGGCGCTGGGAAGACCGCGGCCCGCGCCAGGGGTGGCGCGACCAGCCTCGCGAGGACCGCTGGCGGGACCTGCCTCGCGAGGGGGACTGGAGAGACCAGCCTCGTGAGGACCGCCCTCATGGCAACCCAGGCCTACCTCCGCTGCCGCCTCCACCAAGAAGGAACGAAGAGCGCCATCAAGACGAGGGGGCTGGGGGCTTCCAGGAGCCGCGCACGATCGCCTGCATCCTGGGCGGAGCTCAAGCCCCAGCCTCCCAACGTATCTTCAAGCAGTTTGCACGCGAAGTGAATGCAGTTCTCCCTAAGCTCGAAGCAACGCGCCCCCTCAGGTGGTCGGCGTGCCCCATCACGTTCAGCTCGGCAGACCAGCTCAAGTGCGCGGCCACTGCAGGGGTCCTCCCGATGCTCTACTCCCTAGTCATCAGCAACGTGCAGGTCACCAAGACCCTCATTGACGGCGGGGCAGGGCTCAACGTCCTGTCCGTGGAAACATTCAACAACCTCCAAGTGCCCTATGACCAGCTTCAGCCAACCAGGCCTTTCTCCGGGATCACCGACGGTTCCACAGTCCCGATCGGGCAGGTTCACCTCCCTGTCACCTTCGGGGCCCGCAGCAACTACTGCACCGAGCTCATCGACTTCGACGTCGCCCACATCCGCCTGCCGTACAACGCCATCCTCGGGTACCCAGCGCTGGCCAAGTTCATGGCCGTGACCCACCACGGCTACAACGTCCTCAAGATGCCAGGAAGTGGCGGCGTCATCACGGTGCCCTATGAAGAGAGAGATGCAGTGTATTCCCTGGAGCGAGCCTTTCAGGCCGCGTCGCTAGAAGACCCAGATCGCGGAAGCAGGAGGCTTCCTGAGACCACCCCCAAGAAGAAGAAGACGTCGTCAGGCTCAGCCCCTCAGGAGGGCCCTCCATCCATCGCATAGGAAAGCGCGCCCGGCGCCCTCCTCAGGCAGGGCTCGGGGGTTCTCACCTGGAGGGCCACCGAACTAGCCAGGGTCGCGAGGGAGGCGCTTGGGCACCATGTGGAGGCGTGCTTCGCAGCACGTTTCCCTCAGGAGGGAGCCAGGCGAGGAAGATCAGACCAGCAAGAGTTCGTTGACGAGGCCATTCGAGAGCTACAGGAGACAAGGATCATGAGAGGTTGCCGCCGCTTGCCAGCCGTGGCCCCACATCCAGGCGAGGATGGTGGGTTGCGCGTCTGCGTCGACGTACCAGGGCTCAATCAAATCGCTACAACAGAGCACCTCTGGCCCTCGCAAGTGGGGCGCTGCGGAGGTCCACCCCACAGCTATGTCCGCATGCCTTACGGCCTGCCGGGCATGGCTGCAGCGTACCAGCGCCTCATGAGGGGCATCGTGGAGGCTCAGGAAGACAGACGTTCCGCGGCCTTGGAGGAGATGGAGGTAGCTCGCGAGGAGTCACCAGCGCCTCCGGAGCCTCCCGAGGCCCCGGGGCCTGGGGGCTCGTGAGGGTCGGCTTCTGTAGCCCGTCAAGTCTGCTGCACCAACGCCACTACACCGACGACATCCTTAGGTGACATCTTCCAAGTTCCGTTCTCAGCTGGGAGCACCCTCCCAGGGTTGCATCACTCCCAGGCCGCGTGGGTCCGTCCCCGCGGCATGTATCTGCATTTACCTTTCCTTCGTTAGTTTGCCTTGTTGGGGGCGCCCCTCGGGCTGCATCGCCCCCAAGCCGTTCGGGCCAGACCCAGCGGCGTGTATCTCCGTAGTGTTTATTTCCAACTACGCATTGCCTATCACGCTTAGCTGCATGGTGCCCGTCCGCGGCATCTTCTCTTCCCATGTCGGCCACTTGCATGTTAAAGGGGGGGTGCCTGAGCATCGCGACTCAGGGCTCTTACTGGCTCTCCAGCCCTCACCCTCTGGCCTTGTCCATGGCATCGCGACCTGGCATACCAGTGACGGCTGAGACAAGCTCGAGGGCCGGGACCCGAGGACGTAGAGTACCGGCATCTAACCAAATTTTGCAGGGACACATCTCAAGATATGGCCCAGTGCCGGGCGCAACCCGCCCAGAGGTAGGGCCTCGTGAGTCCCGCGCTGGCTCACGGGTGCCCAGATACACCTCACCCAGCTCTACCGTGCCGGTCACGTGTCAGGGCGGGGCTGTATACGCCCCGGGGGCTCCTCCCGGAGGGGAGCCCCCTCCCACGTACCAGTGGAAGCACCATGCTCCGCGCTGGCTGACGACACTGCCGAGGAGCGGCTATGCCCGTACACATACAGAAGCGCTATGCTCCGCGCTGGTGATAAACAACTGAGGGTGGCCTCCGGGTCGCGTTAACCTCAGGGAGCCTAGAGCTCAGTGGCTGGCCTCATCGCAACGCCTCCCCTCGGGAGCGCCGCGCGAGGGGGCTGGGCACGGGGGCTACGGCTGGGTCACGCCCAGACGTACGCCGCCCAGTTAGGCCCCTCGGGCCTGGTTCGCCGCGCTTCTCTCCCTGAACGGAGCCAAGGTATGAAGGCCGTTTGCGCGTCAAGGGGGACCCCTGGGCATCGCGACCCAGGGGCCTAACTGATCCCGTAGCCCCTCACTCCTTAGTTCCGAAAGGCTATGCTAGGTGAGGTACGCGCGGGGCCGGGCTCTGCAGACGTAGAACGGTAGCCACGCTTACATCTCGCCTCACCACCAGCTGTTCGCGCGTCAAGGGGGACTCCTGAGCATCGCGACTCAGGAGCCTAACTGGCTCTGTAGCCCCTCACTCCTTAGTTCCGAAAGGCTATGCTGGGTGAGGTACGCGCGGGGTCGGGCTCTGCAGACGTAGAACGGAAAACACGCCTACATCACGCTTGCCTACTTGTTGATCGAGCGCCAAAGGGGACTCCTGAGCATCGTGACTCAGGAGCCTAACTTGTCACGTGGCCCCTCACTCCTTTGGTCCCGTCCTGGTTTCTGGTCGGGCCTGATGCTGGGTGAGGCATGCGTGGGGCCGGGCCCTACCGACATAGAACACAAGCAAGTAGGGAAGAAAAGCATAAAATCCAAGGAACTTAAAAGCAAATATTACAGTCCATACTGTCAATCTCAATAACAAACGCAAGTTTAAATGCCTCCCCAAGGCATGATGCATGTGCAGGAACCTAAAGAAGAGCAGGGATGGGACGGAGTCACTCGTCGGCGCTGGTTCCGCCTTGTGGAACAGCGGGGTCGGCATCGCCTTGCTTCGGCCTGGTGCTGAAGGCCCGGAACTTCTCCAGCAGCGCCTCCGCACGCCCCTTCACGGTTTCGACAGCGGCAGTAGCCCCCTCGCCGCTCACCGGTTCCAGCAGGGCGTCGAGGTCGGTGTTGGGATCACCGAGGTAGACGTGGGCGAAGACCCGTGTCAGCGCGGCAGAAGACAGGACGTGCGCCTCGGCCTCGGCCGCGGGGCCGATGCCGAGGACGACGTCCTCAAGAGCCTTGACCAGGAAGGGAAGCAGCTTGGCGGGGCCATCCTCGTCACCAACAAGCAGGACTATAGACACCTTACAAGCCCCCACGGGGCGCATTTTGATTCCTCGCAGGGAACGAATCCTAAGGGATGCTAACTACATGAGCTACTGCGGGAGACGCCATCATCAACAGTGGGCCGTCAGGCACCGGCGCCAACTCCATCCAGATCAGGGTTGGCGACGGCCTGACGCGTCCGCCCTGCTCCTGGAGCGGCGGCGGCTCGGGGGCTCGTAGCTGTCGTCGCTCATCTCCGGAGTCACGTAGCCTCCGCTGGAGCCGCTGGACCCTAGGGCGCCACTGCCAAGGGGGCGGTCGACGGGCCTAGCCCTCACCAGGGCAAGGTCCTGGTCGCCTCTCCCGCGGCAGCACTCTAGCCAGCGCCCGATCGCGTCAAAGACCTTGAGGAACATCACCGCCGCGCCGTCATACTCCAGGTGGACCGTGAAGACGCCTCTTTCCCTGCAGATCCGGGCGATCTCCCTCCAGCCGCGGGACATGTAGACCGCGCCCGGGGCAGCGACAACGACCTTGGCCTCGGTCGCGGGGGCGCCGCAGTCGGTGTGCTGCAGCTAGAGCTCCATAGGCCCCCCTGGAAGAACCACGGAGGCGAAGAAGGGAGGAAGGCGGATCCAGGACTGAAGAGGAGTGACGACATGGAGCACGAACTCGTGGGAGGAGCCCTCGGCATGGACTCCAGGAGGAACCACCCACGCCTTCATAACCCGACGGTGCCGATGATGGCGCTGACCGCGGGGATCAGCATCAACACCTCCGGGGCCCTCGACATGGGCGTACAAAGGCAGCGGGAACCCCGGCGGAGCCCGCTCGCCCCGGGGCCTCGCCATCACCGGATCGTCCTCATCGTCCCGGCTGCAATGGGCGAGTCGCTTCTTCGGCGGGAGAGGGTCTGGCCCTTCTCGAGGAGCCTTTCCCTTCTCCGCTGCAGAGAATCAACGAATTGGAGCCATCACACCAAGACGGAGCAAGAACTGAGGCGAAGGAGAGAGCAAGAGGAGATGGAATGGACGGGCACGAGCGGTGCCGTACTTATAGCCGGCGAAGGCCGACCGCCGGTCTCCACGATCACAGGTAATCATAACACGTTCTGCATGCAGGGACTTGTCCAACTCGCATGATCACCAAGGCGTCATGGGGAAGCGGAGGCGCCACGTCCAATCAACCGCCACGCGGCGTCCAAGGCCGCAGGCTGTTAGGGCCCGTGGCGCTTCGCCCTTGCCCTTTCGCCTCTCGGCACGGCCAAGTCCATGCGCGCCTTGGGCCCGGGGGCTACTGTCGGCGTTCTGGGAACGCGGGTCCCCAGACTTGCCTGCCTGCAGCCTGCGGCATGGCTCGAGTGGGGGCCCAGCGCGGCCCATCTTCATCAACACGAGGCTCAAGACCCTCGCGAGGGGCCAAGCCTCATGAGGCGGACGACACGGCGCATCCTGAGGCACAGCCTCGTCAGGCTGGCTCGCAAGGAGGCGGAGAGTTCAAGGCGGGGTACCTCGCGAGGTGCCCATGACGCAAGCCATGAAGACACGGGGCACTAGGCGGGTGCCAGCGCGCAGCGTCCCTCTTTCCTCTTTGGTGCAAAGGGGGCAAGCGTATCAGCGGAGTACCGAGGCATCGGGCAAAGGTTGCCACTTCGGTGCAACGAGACCAAGACCAGGAGGACTACAAGACGGAGGTCACCATGGAGCCCAGCGCGGCGTCATCACCAGAGCCTTTGGCAGGCGAAAACTGCTTTTGTCAGGATAGATGTACTCGTTGTCCCCTTTCAAATTAGCCCGCCATTGTTGGATCCCTTCCTGCTCAATATTTGGGGAGAGGACCGGGGCCTCTATAAATAGGACTAGCCACCCACATAGCAAAGGGGCTCGGTTTTGGTTAGGTTCGTTCGGTTTTTGGGGGTTCGATTCCTGGTTGTTCGGCCCGGGATCTGAGAGAGAAAGAGAGAGAGGGTGACTGAACTCTTCATAGCAGTTCATCACCATAGCCAAGAACAGACCCTCGCGAGGCTGTTCTTCCTTGTATTGTTCACCCACACCAGCCCCAGGAGGCAATCCATCCACCACACACTTGAGTAGGGTATTACACCACATCGGTGGCCCGAACCAGTATAAATCGTGTGTCTTTCGTGCGGTTCTTTTAGTAGTTTAGATCCCATCAAGACGGAGAGGTTGAAGGTGAGATTTCCGCGCGCACCCCAGTGTTCGAACCTTAAGGGTCTGCCGGAACCCGAAATCCGACAGTTTCCCTTGCACATTATAATGAACTTAGTTTGCTTATGGGCTACGAAGAAATGAAACGTATAACTAAGGATATTCCAAAATTTGCCCTTGATAGAGTTCTCCATTTTGATCTAGAGGAAATTTATATGTATTGTGCGGTGAATTGTATTGAAAATCCTTATATTGCCAACTACATAAAGAAAAGAAAACGAATAGAAGATGAAGAGAATACTAATGAAAGGGAAGAGACTTCCCAATACCCTCCTATTATTTCTTATGATGAATCAGGTAACGAGGAGGAGCCTCCTATTCAACCAATCTCATTAATAAGGAGCTCCAAAAAGAGGATTGAACCCACACATGATGTGGTGGAGAAGAAGAAAAGAAAAAGGAAGAGAGGTAAAAAGGTATCCCTCCCAAATAATGGTGCTCCTATTAATATTGTGCCTCATGAAAATATAATTGTGGAAGATAATGATACTTCTTATGATCTTGAAAATCTTTTTGGCACTTGCTTGGAAGAATATGATAATTGCTATACTATTGGTGCTAGCTATACTATTAATGATGAGAGTGATTATTGTTATGATTTGAAAAGGCCCAAGCTTAGGGATGCTATGTTTGATGAAGATGATTTTTTTTGAGAATATATTTGCTGCAATTAATGTTTATCCCAAGCTTGGGGATGCTACGCTTAATGAAGATGATATTTTTAGTCTCTGAAGTTTTGATATGCAAATTTATAATGATGATAACATGCCTCCTACCTATGATGATTATTGTGATGATACTTTTGCTATAAAAAGTAGTGATTATATTTACAAAACTTGTCATGATTATTATTACCCCTTTTCTGAACATTACTCTTTGAATGTGGAAACAATTTATAGTATTCGAGTCTCTTATGATACTCCCACTATTCCGAATGAGAAGAATTTTGCTTATGTGGAGAGTAGTAAAATTTCTATGCTTGTAGATCATGAAAAGAATTCTTTAGGTGCTGGTTATATTGTTGAATTCATTCATGATGCTACTGAAAATTATTTTGAGGGAGGAACATATGCTTGTAGGAATTGCAATAATATCAAGTTTCCTCTCTATGTGCTTAAAGTTTTAAAGTTATGCTTGTTCTGCCTTCCTATGCTAATTGATTATTGTTCCCATAAGTTGTTTTCTCACAAAATCCCTATGCATAGGAAGTGGGTTAGACTTAAATGTATTAGCAATATTCTTCATGATGCTCTCTTTATGTTTCAATTCTTATCTTTTATGTCAGCATCATTGAAATCATCATGCCTAGCTAGCGGCGTTAAACAATAGCGCTTGTTGGGATACAACCCAACTTTATTTTTGTTCCTTGCTTTTTGCTCCTGTTTAGCAATAAATAATTTATCTAGCCTCTGCTATGATTGAGTTTTTATGTTTTAATTACTGTTTGTGCGAAGTAGAACCTTTGGGAAGACTTGGGGAAAGTCTTGTTGATCATGCTGTAAAAAACAGAAACTTCAGCGCTCACGAGAATTATTGACATTTTTATTTGGAGTGTGATATTTAGTTAATTATTTTTTAAGATGATTAATAAATAAATTCCTCACGTCTAGAAATTTATTTTAGAATTTTTGGGGTTCCATATCTTGCGTTATATACAGATTACTACAGAGTGTTCTGTTTTTGACAGATTCTGTTTTTCGTGTGTTGTTTGCTTATTTTGATGAATCTATGGCTAGTAAAATAGTTTATAAACCATAGAGAAGTTGGAATACAGTAGTTATAACACCAATATAAATAAAGAATGAGTTAATTACAGTACCTTGAAGTGGTCTTTTATTTTCTTTCGCTAACGGAGCTCACGAGTTTTTCTACTTTAAGTTTTGTGTTGTGAAGTTTTCAAGTTTTGGTTAAAAGATTCGATGGACTATGGAATAAGGAGTGGCAAGAGCCTAAGCTTGGGGATTCCCAAGGAACCCCAAGGTAATATTCAAGGACAACCAGAAGCCTAAGCTTGGGGATGCCCCGGAAGGCATCCCCTCTTTCGTCTTCGTTCATCGGTAACTTTACTTGGAGCTATATTTTTATTCGCCACATTATATGTGTTTTGCACGGAGCGTCATTTTATTTTGTTATGTTTTGCTTGCTGTTTGAATAAAATACCAAGATCTGAAATTATTAAAAATTAGAGAGTCTTCACATAGTTGCATAATTATTCAACTACTCATTGATCTTCACTTATATCATTTGGAGTAGTTTGTCATTTGCTGTAGTGCTTCACTTATATCTTTTTAGAGCACGGTGGTGGTTTTATTTTATAGAAATAGATGAACACTCATGATTAACTTATATTATTTTGAGGGTCTTAAATAGCATGGTAATTTGCTTAAATAATCCTAATATCCTAGGTATTCAAGATTAGTAAAAAAAATCTTATGAGTGTTTTGAATACTAAGAGAAGTTTGATGATTGATGATTGTTTTGAGATATGGAGGTAATAATATCAAAGTCGTGCTAGTGAGTAGTTGTGAATTTGAGAAATGCTTGTGTTGAAGTTTGCATGTCCCGTAGCATGCATGTATGGTAAATGTTGTGTAAAAAATTTGAAACATGAGGTGTTATTTGATTGTCCTCCTTATCAGTGGCGGTCGGGGACGAGCGATGGTCTTTTCCTACCAATCTATCCCCCTAGGAGCATGCGCGTAGTGCCGAGGCTTTTGATGACTTGTATATTTTTGCAATGAGTATGTGAGTTCTTTATGACTAATGTTGAGTCCATGGATTATATGCACTCTTACCCTTCCATCATTGCTAGACTCTTTGGTACCGTGCATTGCCCTTTCTCACATTGAGAGTTCGTGCAAACTTCGCCGGTGCATCCAAACCCCGTGATATGATACGCTCTATCACACATAAACCTCCTTATATCTTCCTCAAGACAGCCACCATACCTACCTATTATGGCATTTCCATAGCCATTCCGAGATATATTGCAATGCAACTTTCCTCCGTTCCGTTTATTATGACACATCATCATTGTCATATTGCTTTGCATGATCATGTAGTTGACATCATATTTGTGGAAAAGCCACCATTCATAATTCTTTCATACATGTCACTCATGAGTCATTGCATATCCCGGTACACCGCCGGAGGCATTCATATAGTCATCTTTTGTTCTAGTAACAAGTTGTAATCATTGAGTTGTAAATAAATAGAAGTGTGATGATCATCATTTTCTAGAGAATTGTCCCAAGTGAGGAATAAAAAAGAGAGAAAAAAAGGAAGAGAAAGTCCATAAAAAAGAGAAGGCCCAAAAAAAGAGAAAGGCCATAAAAAAGAGAAGGCCCAAAAAATGAGAGAAAAGGAGAGAAGGGACAATGCTACTATCCTTTGCCACACTTGTGCTTCAAAGTAGCACCATAATCTTCATGATCGAGAATCTTTTCTTTTGTCACTTTCATATACTAGTGGGAATTTTCATTATAGAACTTGGCTTGTATATTCCAACAATGGGCCTCCTCAAGTGCCCTAGGTCTTCGTGAGCAAGCAAGTTTGGATGCACACCCACTTTGTTTCTTTTGCTGAGCTTTCATACATTTATAGCTCTAGTGCATCTGTTCCATGGCAATCCCTACTCCTTGCATTAACATCAATCGGTGGGCATCTCCATAGCCCATTGATTAGCCTCGTTGATGTGAGACTTTCTCCGTTTTTGTCTTCTCCACATAACCCCCCTCATTATATTCTATTCCACCCATAGTGCTATGTCCACGGCTCGCGCTCATATATTGCGTGAAAGTTTATAGGTTTGAGATTACTAAAGTGTGAAACAATTGCTTGCCTTGTCATCGGGGTTGTGCATGATGAGAGCTTTCTTGTGTGACGAAAATGGAGCATGACTAAACTATATGATTTTGTAGGGATGAACTTTCTTTGGCCATGTTATTTTGAGAGGACATAATTGCTTAGTTAGTATGCTTGAAGTATTATTATTTTTATGTCAATATGAACTTTTGTCTTGAAGCACTCCACATCAAAAATTCTGTTTTTATCAATTACCTACTCGAGGACGAGCAGGAATTAAGCTTGGGGATGCTTGATATGTCTCCAACGTATCTATAATTTTTGATTGCTCCATGCTATATTATCTACTGTTTTGGACAATATTGGGCTTTATTATCCACTTTTATATTATTTTTGGGACTAAACTACTAACCGGAGGCCCAGCCCAGAATTGTTGTTTTTTGCCTATTTCAGTGTTTTGAAGAAAAGGAATATCAAACGGAGTCGAAACAGCATGAAACCAACTGGAGAAGTTATTTTTGGAAGGAAAGCTATCGGAAAAACTTGGAGTGCACGTCAGGAAAGGAACGAGGGAACCACGAGGCAGGGGGCGCGCCCACCCCCCTAGGGCGCGCCCTCCACCCTCGTGGGCCCCTCATGGCTCCCCTGACATATCTCTTTCACCCATTTATACCCACGTACCCTAAAACTATCGAAGAGCACAATAGATCGGGAGTTCCGCCGTCAGAAGCCTCCGTAGCCACCGAAAGCCAATCTAGACCCGTTCCGGCACCCTACCGGAGGGGGAATCCTTCTCCGGTGGCCATCTTCATCATCCCGGTGCTCTCCATGACGAGGAGGGAGTAGTTCTCCCTCGGGGCTGAGGGAATGTACTAGTAGTTATGTGTTTGATCTCTCTCTCTCTCTCTCTCTCTCTCTTGTTCTTGAGGTGATACGATCTTGATGTATCGCGAGCTTTGATATTATAGTTGGATCATATGATGTTTCTCCCCCTCTACTCTCTTGTAATGAATTGAGTTTCCCCTTTGAAGTTATCTTATCGGATTGAGTCTTCAAAGAATTCAGAACCCTTGATGTATGTCTTGCCATACGTATCTGTTGTGACAATGGGATACCACGTGATTCACTTGATGTATGTTTTTGTGATCAACTTGCGGGTTCAGCCCATGAACCTATGCATAGGGATTGGCACATGTTTTCGTCGTGATTCTCCGATAGAAACTTTGGGGCACTCTTTCAGGTTCTATGTGTTGGTTGAATAGATGAATCTGGGATTGTGTGATGCATATCATATAATCATGCTCACGGATACTTGAGGTGACATTGGAGTATCTAGGTGACCTTAGGGTTTTGGTTGATTTGTGTCTTAAGGTGTTATTCTAGTGCGAACTCTAGGGCTGTTTGTGATACTTATAGGAATAGCCCAACGGATTGATTGGAAAGAATAACTTTGAGGTGGTTTCATACCCTACCATAATCTCTTCGTTCGTTCTCCGCTATTAGTGACTTTGGAGTGACTCTTTGTTGCATGTTGAGGGATAGTTATGTGATCCAATTATGTTATTATTGTTGAGAGGACTTGCACTAGTGAAAGTATGAACCCTAGGCCTTGTTTCCTAGCATTTCAATACCGTTTGTGCTCACTTTTATCATTAGTTACCTTGCTGTTTTTATATTTTCAGATTACAAAACCTTTATCTACTATCCATATTGCACTTGTATCACCATCTCTTCACCGAACTAGTGCACTTATACATTTTACCATTGTATTGGGTGTGTTGGGGACACAAGAGACTCTTTGTTATTTGGTTACAGGGTTGCTTGAGAGAGACCATCTTCATCCTACGCCTCCTACATATTGATAAACCTTAGGTCATCCACTTGAGGGAAATTTGCTACTCTCCTACAAACCTCTGCACTTGGAGGCCCAACAACATCTACAAGAAGAAGGTTTTGTAGTAGACATCAGCACGCTCCTGAGGTCGGGCCGCAGGCGGGTGTCGGTGTCAAAACCGGCGGATCTCGGGTAGGGGGTCCTGAACTGTGCGTCTAAGGTTGATGGTAACAGGACACAGGGGACACGATGTTTACCCAGGTTCGGGCCCTCTCTATGGAGGTAATACCCTACTTCCTGCTTGATTGATCTTGATGAATATGAGTATTACAAGAGTTGATCTACCACGAGATCGTAATAGCTATGCCCTCGAAGTCTAGCCTGTATGACTATGGTATTGAGTATCTCCTATATGGACTATGGCCTCCGGTTTATATAAACACCGGCAGGATATAGGGTTACACAAGGTCGCTTACAAAGAAGGGAATATACATATTCCGTCGCCAAGCTTGCCTTCCACGTCAAGGAGAGTCCCATCTGGACACGGGTGTAGTCTTCGGTCTTCGTATCTTCACAGCCCATCAGTCTGTCTCACAGATAACAGGCCGGACGCCCGAGGACCGCTTAGTCCAGGACTCCCTCAGTAGCCCCTAAACCTGGCTTCAATGACAAGGTATCCATCGCGTAGTGCTGTCTTCGGCATTGCAAGGCGGGTTCCTCCTTCCGAACTCCCGAATAGTCTCCAGACGAATTGATCGTGTCCAGACCTGTAACACACCCCGCACACAACCACAGAGAGAATATAATAACACATGAGCCCAACCTGCTGACAACTTTAGTAATGTGATGTCACGCCCAAGGTAGTCAGAATCCCGATTCGACTGCTAGAATCCTACGACTTCACGACCCTACAGAAGCATGTCGATCCAAATCCCACTATGAATTCGGATCAGGTAGAATCCATGTTGAGTCGCGATTCAAATCATAGAATCCTGTACATAACTGTACAATCCCGACTATGCTATGGACTACATCCGATTCTACTAACTAATTTAAACCATTTGTTTAGTTGTAGAAAAATAATATGCCATCATCCAAACCCCTTTTCATATATCTCATGGACCTTTATTACCCTCCCAAATCCAAACGCTCGGCCGCAGACACCTTTGATTCAGCTCTCAGAAACCCTAGATCGAAATTGAGGATCAGGCTTATCGACATATGGAATTGACGTGAAAAGGAGGATGCTTCAAGATTGATCGGAGAAGGAGATCAAGACCCTTCAAGGTTTAACAAGTGATCGACTATTCACGCACTCTAAAAAGAACATTAGTAAATTTCATGCATTGAAGGTTTAGATGTTCTATATATTTCCCTCTCATATATGTTCCATACATGCGAGCTACATGGTAGGTTAGCCATAAAAAGAAGTGGAATACAACTAGCATTGATGTGTATGTTCTTCGCTCCATATTTAGTGTCAAAACTCTATAGAACCCATATAAATTTCTTGTGTGCATACAAAATATCTTATTTGAGTAAATCTAGTAGAATCCTCGATTCCACGACTCGATCTTACGACTCGACTCTGACTGAGGAAAACCGATCCAACTCCGAATCCCGACTCTGACTACCTTGGTCACGCCTGCCTGGTCATAATTTCAAACCGTTTTTCGCCCCACATTTTGAGACGCGGTTGTCATTAGCACGTCTTGTCAAAGCAGAGATCGTGTCCCCCTATTACGGGATTTTCATCAATACGACCGTGGGTAACCCAACCGTCCTGCGAGAAAGATTCCTTAGGAATAGGCAGGTTCTTAGGCTTAGGAGGAGACGTTCAATACCGGAGGTGTATATAAAGGAACCAAGGGCCGTCTTTTTATGCCAAACCTCTCTTGAGCCTCCCAAACCCTGAGTTCCAGCACCCAAGGTTCGACTCCATTGCTTTCAGCCTTCCCATCATGTCCGGGTCCAGCTCCCAAGGCTGATGGCGGGCTTTCCTCCGTTCCAGTGGAGGATATCACAAAGCTTCGGGCGGCCTGATATCGGACCACAGAGATCCACCACCGGCTTCCTGCTCAAGGATAAGTTATCCCGACCCCTAGATCCGGCGAGAGGGTGGTATTCGTCTCCCACTTCCTCCGGGAGATAGGGTTTGATCTTCACCCCGTTGTCTGAGGGCTAATGTTTTATTCCGGACTAGATTTTCACAATCTTGCCCCGGACTCTATCCTCCATGTCTCGACGTTTATCATTACATGCGAGGCCTTCCTTCGAATCCCCCCACACTTCGGCTTATGGCTCAAAACCTTTAGTGTGAAGCCGAAGGTAGTTGATAGGGAACATGCGGAGTGCGGCGGTGCTACAATCAGCCAACTCGCCAACATTCCGTGGCCAAAAGGTTCTCTTTCCAAGGCTTCCAATTACTGGCAGCGGGAGTGGTTTTATATTACAGAGCCCCGCAGTGCTAAATGGGTAGCTGCCCCCACCTTCCGTCCCGGCCCACCGTTACGGCTCGCACCATGGGTCAACAAGGGGCTAGACTGGGGATTAGTGGATGAAGTGCGAACCTTACGAAGCCGCATCCGAACCCTCCTCGAGAGAGATATCGATCTCGTCAGTGTGATCCAAGTGATGTTAGTTCGCCGAATCCTACCCTGCTAACGCAGGCCTCGCCGCATGTGGGAGTTTAATCCAGAAGGACCACAAACCCTCCAACACTTCTTCGGCGCCACACGAGAAGGGATGTGGAAGTTATTTTTCGGGAAGCGGAAACATTGGCCGGATATTTCTGAGGACACTGGCCTTAACTGTAATCGTCCGGATACCCCGGTTAGCACTTGGCTTTCGAATACTTTGTGGTCATGCATATAGTAATATGGTACTGAGCGAGCTATCTTTTTCCAGGGCTGGATAAAGAAGGTGGAACTGATTATGTGTTCGGCCCCTCTGCATGAGGGTCCAGCGAATCCTGTCCTAACAAGGATGCTGGCCCCAGCACCATACCAGATGCCAGAGAAGGAGGACGAGGCAGAGGGCAAGAGGACCAAGGATGGCCTCTATTCCCAGGGAACCTCAGACTTTGTGTGCGGAGGAATAAAAATCCCCTCATCCGAAGACAAAAGTGAACGGGGCCACTATCTCCTTCTCTCCCAGGAAGAAGAGGGCCACCTCCGAAGATTACGAGAAGCAGGCTCCTAAGAGAGGCAAGATGCCTCTGGGGGCGACCCGGGCCTGGAGGACGTCGAAGCGCAGTCCCATGACGAGAACAAACCTCCGGCCAAATCGTAAGTGAACAAGGCTGTTTTAAACCTATCCCGTTCTTTTTCTTATGATGCCTGGAATTTTTTTTTGCAGCACCGCGCGCAGTCCCCTTCAACAATCCTGTTCCTCAGGGGACCTTCTCCCGAAGATGATGGAAAGCGAGACACCCCCCACAGGCTTCTCCGTACAATAGGGCAGACGACCTTGAGGTGTCGTCGCGGAGGGTCTCCCCCGACCAACAAGTGGTGCCAGGGATGACAAAGACGCTACACGAAGGTGATACTTCGGCGGCCCAGAGTCCAGGGAACAACAATGAAGACCCCGAACAATCCGGAATGCAGCCGGATACAAATAAACAGATCCCTTCAAAGGGTGCCCGTACTCCTACGGCTTCCTCCGGAGACCTAGAGGCGCCGGATATCTTGACGAACATGCTGCGGTAGGCATTCGTTTCAGAGGAATATCGTACCTTGATGGGTACGGTGTTAAAAAAAGGTCATATCCACAAAGAGCGGATTGAATGAGGCCTTTGCGAGTTTGATGAGTGGCTTCGAGGTTTGTACTGTAATATGTGAAATTGTGTTTTATTCAGAAAATACACATGTGTATAGACAGTAGCCCGTGAGACTCATGTTAGCTTCCCATAGGAAGCGAATGGAAGATCAAAAGAAATATCCGAGGACTAATCTGATTAACTTTGAACATAGGCTGCTTCCCCCCTGGCTACTTCCCAGACTATGGATATTGTCGAGCTGCAGCAGAAGCTTGATGTAGCCCGGGATGACATTACATTAATCAATATGCGCCTTGACGAGTCCCAAGGTATGTATTCGGAGCAATCCCTGCAGGTACATTTTTGTTATATAAGCATGATGCTGGAAGTTGTGCCTGGCTGCAGATGGGGCTGCCGCCGTTGAAATTCTTCTGGTGGAGCTAGCCCAGGCCAAGGAGCAGGCCGGTGTAGTAATGCGGCTGCCGAGAAGGCATCGGCTGAGTTAAAAGCCAAACGCGCTACTTAGTGTCAAGACGAGGAGAAGATATCCACGATGGTGCTCGAGCTAAAAAGTGCTGCTAACCGGTGTGAACTCCTTGAGAAGGAGAATCAAGCCAAGACGGCTGAAATTGACAAGGCCCTACGAGAGGCGAGAGAAGCGCGGTCTAAATCCAGAGCAGCCCATGAGGAGATCCGGCAAGCTGGGGAGATTGCAGCTGGTAAGCCATTTTTGGTATAGGCTAAGTTCGGCGATCCGAACTATGCTCAGCTTAACCAATTGTGGAGTTCAAACGACGAGTTAATAGACTTGCCGAAGAGTTCTTCCGATGCGGCGCAGTATTATCAGGTGCGGGACAGGTACGCAACGGAGAAGCTTTTCTGGTCACAATTCGGTGCCTCGAAGCGCCCCCTGTTGCTGAATGAGTAGATGTCCCAGTGGGCCGAGGTTCATAGGATATCCGGTGCTGCCATGAAGAACGTCATAATCTGGTTATGGCCAACTGAGCCTGTTATGAATAGTTACTTCGGCTTGGTGCAGCGGCTTGTTGACGCAGTGCCATGATACGTCTCCAACGTATCTATAATTTTTTATTGTTCCATGCTATATGATATTCTTTTGTATTATTTTTGGAGCCTGCTTGGACATTATTGGGCTTTATTATACACTTTTGTATTATTTTTGGGACTAACCTATTAAATGGAGGCCCAGCCCAGAATTGCTGTTTTTTGCCTATTTTAGGGTTTCGCAGAAAAAGAATATCAAACAGAGTCCAAACGGAATGAAACCTTCGGGAACGTGATTTTCGGAACAAACATGATCCAGAGGACTTGGACCCTACATTAAGACATCAACCAAGAGGCCAAAAGGTAGGGGGGGCGCTTACCCCCCTGGGCGCGCCCTCCACCCTCGTGGGCCCCCTATTGCTCCACCGACGTACTCCTTCCTCCTATATATACCTACGTACCCCCAAACTACTAGATACGGAGTCAAACCCCTAATTCCACCGCCGTAACTTTCTGTATCCACGAGATCCCATCTTGTGGCCTATTCCAGAGCTCCGCCGGAGGGGGCATCAATCACGGAGGGCTTCTACATCAACACCATAGCCCTTCTGATGAAGTGTGAGTAGTTTACCTCAGACCTACGGGTCCATAGTCATTAGCTAGATGGCTTCTTCTCTCTTTTTGGATCTCAATACAAAGTTCTCCCCCTCTCTTGTGGAGATATATTCGATGTAATCTTCTTTTGTAGTGTGTTTGTTGAGACCGATGAATTGTGGGTTTATGATCAAGTTTATCTATGAACAATATTTGAATCTTCTCTGAATTCTTTTATGTATGATTGGTTATCTTTGCAACTCTCTTTGAATTATTAGTTTGGTTTGGCCTACTAGAATGATCTTTCTTGCAATGGGAGAAGTGCTTAGCTTTGGGTTCAATCTTGCGGTGTCCTTTCGGAGTGACAATAGGGGCAGAAAGGCACATATTGTATTGTTGCCATCGAGGATAACAAGATGGAGTTTATTTCATATTGCATGAGTTTATCCCTCTACATCATGTCATCTTGCTTAAAGCGTTACTCTGTTCTCTTGAACTTAATACTCTAGATGCATGCTGGATAGCGGTCGATGTGTACAGTAATAGTAGTAGATGCAGGCAGGAGTCGGTCTACTTGTCTCGGACGTGATGCCTATATACATGATCATACCTAGATGTTCTCATAATTATGCTCAATCTTGTCAATTCCTCAACAGTAATTTGTTTACCCGCCGTGAATACTTATCCTCTCGAGAGAAGCCACTAGTGAAACCTATGGCCCCCGGGTCTATCTTCCATCATACTAACCTTCCAATACTTAGTTATTTTTATTGACTTTTATTTTACTTTGCATATTTATCATAAAAATACCAAAAATATTATCTTATCATATCTATCAGATCTCACTCTCGTAAGTGACCATGTAGAGATTGGCAACCCCTTATCGTGTTGGTTGGAGGATTTATTTGTTTGTTTAGGTACGAGGGACTCGTGTGTGGCCTCCTACTGGATTGATACCTTGGTTCTCAAAAACTGAGGGAAATACTTACGCTACTTTGCCACACCACCCTTTCCTCTTCAAGGGAAAACCAACGCAAGTGCTCAAGAGGTAGCAAGAAGGATTTCTGGCGCCGTTGTCGGGGAAGTCTACGCAAAAGTCAACATACCAAGTACCCATCACAATCCTTATCTCCCGCATTACATTATTTTCCATTTGCCTCTTGTTTTCCTCCCCCCCACTTCACCCATGCCGTTTTATTCTCCCTCTTTCTCTCTATCGTCCCTCTCTTTCTCTATTTGCCTCTTTTTGCCCGTTCCTCGATTGCTTATGTGTTGGATTGCTTGCTTGCCACGATGTCTCAAGATAACACTAAATTGTGTGGCTTTACCAATACCAACAACAATGATTTTATTATCACTCTGATTGCTCCTCTTACCGATGCTGAATCTTGTGAAATTAATGCTGCCTTGCTGAATCTAGTCATGAAAGATCCGTTTTCCGGCCTTCCTAGTGAAGATGCCGCTACCCATCTAAATAGCTTTGTTGATTTGTGTGATATGCAAAAGAAGAAAGATGTGGATAATGATATTGTTAAATTGAAGCTATTCCATTTTTCGCTTAGAGATCGTGCTAAAGCTTGGTTTTCGTCTTTGCCTAAAAATAGTATTGATTCGTGGAATAAGTGCAAAGATGCTTTTATCTCTAAGTATTTTCCTCCCGCCAAGATCATCTCTCTTAGAAACGATATTATGAATTTTAAGCAACTTGATCATGAACATGTTGCACAAGCTTGGGAGAGGATGAAATTAATGATACGTAATTGCCCTACGCATGGTTTGAATTTGTGGATGATTATACAAAAATTTTATGCCGGATTGAATTTTGCTTCTAGAAATCTTTTAGATTCGGCCGCGGGAGGCACTTTTATGGAAATCACTTTAGAATAAGCTACTAAACTCCCAGATAATATTATGGTTAATTATTCTCAATGGCACACTGAAAGATCTACTAATAAGAAAGTGCATCCGATAGAAGAAATTAATGTTTTGAGTGGAAACATGGATGAACTTATGAAATTATTTGCTAATAAAAGTGTTTCTTCTGATCCTAATGACATGCCTTTGTCTACTTTGATTGAGAATAATAAAGAATCTATGGATGTGAATTTTGTTGGTAGGAATAATTTTGGTAACAACACATATAGAGGAAACTTTAACCCTAGGTCGTATCCTAGTAATTCCTCTAATAATTATGGTAATTCCTACAACAATTCTTGTGGAAATTATAATAATATGCCCTCTGATTTTGAATCTAATATTAAAGAATTTATTACTTCGCAAAAGAATTTCAATGCTTTGATTGAAGAAAAATTGCTTAAGATTGATGAGTTGGCTAGGAACGTTGATAGAATTTCTCTTGATGTTGATTCTTTGAAACTTAGATCTATTCCACCTAAGCATTATATCAATGAGTCTCTCAAAGCCATGAGAATTTCCATTGATGAGTGCAAAGAAGGAACCGCTAGGATGTGTGCTAAGAAAGATTGCCTTATAAAAGTTATTGATGTGTCCCCAATTAAATCTTTGTTTTGCAATATGAATCTTGATAATGATGGGACTGAATATGATCCACCTTTACCTAGACGGCGTTCCAAGAATTCGGAATCTTTGGATCTTGATGCTAAAATTGTTAAAAGTGGGATTGAAGAAGTCAAAACTTTAAATATTAATGAACCCACTATTTTGTATTTCAAGGAATTTAATTATGATAATTGCTCTTTGATAGATTGTATTTCCTTGTTGCAATCCATGCTAAATTCTCCTCATGCTTATAGTCAAAATAAAGCTTTTACTAAACATATCGTTGATGCTTTGATGCAAGATTATGAAGAAAAACTTGAGTTGGAAGTTTCTATCCCTAGAAAACTTTATGATGAGTGGGAACCTACTATTAAAATTAAAATTAAAGATCATGAATGCTATGCTTTGTGTGATTTGGGTGCTAGTGTTTCCACGATTCCAAAGACTTTGTGTGATTTGTTAGGTTTCCGTGATTTTGATGATTGCTCTTTAAACTTGCACCTTGCGGATTCCACTATTAAGAAACCTATGGGAAGAGTTAATGATGTTATTATTGTTGCAAATAGGAATTATGTGCCCATAGATTTTATTGTTCTTGACATAGATTGCAATCCTTCATGTCCTATTATTCTTGGTAGACCTTTCCTTAGAACGATTGGTGCAATTATTGATATGAAGGACGGGAATATTAGATTCCAATTTCTGTTAAGGAAAGGCATGGAACACTTCCCTAGAAAGAAAATTAAATTACCTTATGAATCTATTATGAGAGCCACTTATGGATTGACTACCAAAGATGGCAACACCTAGATCTATCCTTGCTTTTTATGCCTAGCTAGGGCGTTAAACGATAGCGCTTGTGGGAGGCAACCCAATTTTATTTTTATTCCTTTGATTTTTTATCCTGTTTAGTAATAAATAATTTATCTAGCCTATGTTTTGGTTGTGTATTTTGCGTTTAATTAGTGTTTGTGCCAAGTAGAACCGTTGGGAAGACTTGGGGAAAGTCTTGTTAATCTTGCTGTAAAAAACAGAAACTTTAGCACTCACGAGAACTGCTGCCATTTTTATTTGGAAAGTGATATTTAGTTAATTCTTTTTGCAGATAATTAATAGATAAATTCCCCACGTCCATAAATTTATTTTAGCATTTTTGCGGTTCCAGATCTTGTGTTAGCTACAGATTACTACAGACTGTTCTATTTTTGACAGATTCTGCTTTTCGTGTGTTGTTTGCTTATTTTGGTGAATCTATGGCTAGTAAAATAGTTTATAAACCATAGATAAGTTGGAATACAGTAGGTTTAACACCAATATAAATACAGAATGAGTTCATTATAGTACCTTGAAGTGGTGTTTTGTTTTCTTTCGCTAACGGAGCTCACGAGATTTTCTACTTTAAGTTTTGTGTTGTGAAGTTTTCAAGTTTTTGGTAAAGATTTGATGGATTATGGAACAAGGAGTGGCAAGAGCCTAAGCTTGGGGATGCCCATGGCACCCCCAAGATAATCTAAGGACACCTAAAAGCCAAAGCTTGGGATGCCCCGGAAGGCATCCCCTCTTTCGTCTACTTCTATCGGTAACTTTACTTGGAGCTATATTTTTATTTACCACATTATGTGTTTTGCTTGGAAATTCTTGTATTATTTGAGTCTTTATTTGTTAGTTTTCCACAATCATCCTTGCTGCACACACCTTTTTGAGAGATACACACATGATTCGGAAATTATTAGAATACTCAATGTGCTTCACTTATATCTTTTGAGTTATATAGTTTTTGCTCTTGTGCTTCACTTATATCTTTTAGAGCACGTCGGTGAATTTGTTTTATAGAAACCATTGTTCTCTCATGCTTCACTTAGATTATTTTGAGAGTCCTACAAAACAGCATGTTAATTTTCTTTAATTATTTGAGGCATTCAAGATTAAATAAATAAAATTTTCTTATGAGTGTGTTGAATACTATGAGAAGTTTGAAACTTGATAATTGTTTTGAGATATGGAGATGGTGATATTAGAGTCGTGCTAGTTGAGTAGTTGTGAATTTGAGAAATCCTTGTGTTGAAGTTTGTGATTCCCGTAGCATGCACGTATGGTGAACCGTTATGTTAAGAAGTCAGAGCATGATGTATTTATTGATTGTCCTCCTTATGAGTGGCAGTCGGGGACGAGCGATGGTCTTTTCCTACCAATCTATCCCCCTAGGAGCATGCGCGTAGTACTTTTCTTCGATAACTAATAGATTTTTGCAATAAGTATGTGAGTTCTTTATGACTAATGTTGAGTCCATGGATTATACGCACTCTCACCCTTCCACCATTTCTAGCCTCTCTAATACCGCGCACCTTTCGCCGGTATCATACACCCACCATATACCTTCCTCAAAACAGCCACCACACCTACCTATCATGGAATTTCCATAGCCATTGCAAGATATATTTCCATGGAACTTTCCACGGTTGCGTTTATCATGACACGCTCCATCATTGTCATATTGCTTTGCATGATCATGTAGTTGACATTTTAGTTGTGGCAAAGCCACCGTTCATAATTCTTTCATGTAAGTCACTCATGCATCATTGCTATCCTGGTACACCGCCGGAGGCATTCATATAGAGTCATACTTTGTTCTAAGTATCGAGTTGTAATCACTGAGTTGTAAATAAATAGAAGTGTGATGATCATCATTCATAGAGTATTGTCCCGAAAAAGAAAAAAAAGAGAAAGGCCAAAGAAAAAAAGGAAGGCCCCAAAATAACAAAAAAGGGGCAATACTACTATTCTTTTTTCCACACTTGTGCTTCAAAGTAGCACCATGATCTTCATAATAGAGAGTCTCCTATGTTATCACTTTCATATACTAGTGGGAATTTTTCATTATAGAACTTGGCTTGTATATTCCAACGATGGGCTTCCTCAAAATGCCCTAGGTCTTCGTGAGCAAGCAAGCTGGATGCACACCCACTTAGTTTCTTTTTGTTGAGCTTTCATTTATTTATAGCTCTAGTGCATCCGTTGCATGGCAATCCGTACTCACTCACATTGATATCTATTGATGGGCATCTCCATAGCCTGTTGATACGCCTAGTTGATCTGAGACTATCTTCTCCCTTTTTGTCTTCTGCACAACCACCATTCTACTCCACCTATAGTGTTATGTCCGTGGCTCGCGCTCATGTATTGCGTGAAGAATGAAAAAGTTTGAGAACATTAAAAGTATGAAACAATTGCTTGCTTGTCATCGGGGTTGTGCATGATTTGAATACTTTGTGTGGTGAAGATGGAGCATAGCCAGACTATATGATTTTGTAGGGATAACTTTCTTTGTCCATGTTATTTTGAAGAGACATAATTGCTTAGTTAGTATGCTTGAAGTATTATTATTTCTATGTCAATATTAAACTTTTGTCTTGAATCTTTCGGATCTGAATATTCATACCACAATTAAGAGAATTACATTGAAATTATGCCAACTAGCATTCCACATCAAAAATTCTGTTTTTATCATTTACCTACTCGAGGACGAGCAGGAATTAAGCTTGGGGATGCTTGATACGTCTCCAACGTATCTATAATTTTTTATTGTTCGATGCTATATTATGTTCTGTTTTGGACATTATTGGGCTTTATTATACACTTTTATATTATTTTTGGGACTAACCTATTAACCGAAGGCCCAGCCCAGAATTGCTATTTTTTTTGCCTATTTTAGGGTACACGGAGTCCAAACGGAATGAAACCTTTGGGAATGTGCTTTTCGGAATGAACATGATCCAGAGGACTTGGACCCTATGTCAATACATCAACCAGGAGGCCACGAGGTAGGGGGTGCGCCTACCCCCTGGGTGCGCCCTCCACCCTCGTGGGCCCCCTGTTGCTCCACCGACGTACTCCTTCCTCCTATATATACCTACTTACCGCCAAACTACCAGATACAGAGCCAAAACCCTAATTCCACCGCCGTAACTTTTTGTATCCACGAGATCCCATCTTGGGGCCTGTTCCGAAGCTCCGCCGGAGGGGGCATCGATCACGGAGGGCTTCTACATCAACACCATAGCCCTTCCGATGAAGTGTGAGTAGTTTACCTCAGACCTACGGGTCCATAGTTATTAGCTAGATGGCTTCTTCTCTATTTTTGGATCTCAATACAAAGTTCTCCCCCTCTCTTGTGGAGATCTATTCGATGTAATCTTCTTTTGCGGTGTGTTTGTTGAGACCGATGAATTGTGGGTTTATTATCAAGTTTATCTATGAACAATATTTGAATCTTCTCTGAATTCTTTTATGTATGATTGGTTATCTTTGCAAGTCTCTTTGAATTATTAGTTTGGTTTGGCCTACTAGATTGATCTTTCTTGCAATGGGAGAAGTGCTTAGCTTTGGGTTCAGTCTTGCGGTGTCCTTTCCCAGTGACAGTAGGGGCAGCAAGGCATGTATTGTTTTGTTGCCATCGAGGATAACAAGATGGGGTTTATTTCATATTGCATGAGTTTATCCCTCTACATCATGTCATCTTGCTTAAAGCGTTACTCTGTTCTCTTGAACTTAATACTCTAGATGCATGCTGGATAGCGGTCGATGTGTGGAGTAATATTAGTAGATGAAGGCAGGAGTTGGTCTACTTGTCTCGGATGTGATGCCTATATACATGATCATACCTAGATATTCTCATAATTATGCTCAATTCTGTCAATTTCTCAACAATAATTTGTTTACCCACCGTGAATACTTATGCTCTTGAGAGAAGCCACTAGTGAAACCTATGGCCCCCGGGTCTATCTTCCATCATATTAACCTTCCAATACTTAGTTATTTTTATTGCCTTTTATTTTACTTTGCATCTTTATCATAAAAATACCAAAATTATTATCTTATCATATCTATCAGATCTCACTCTCGTAAGTGACCGTGTAGGGATTGACAACCCCTTATCGCGTTGGTTGTGAGGATTTATTTGTTTGTGTAGGCACGAGGGACTCGTGCGTGGCCTCCTACTGGATTGATACCTTGGTTCTCAAAAACTGAGGGAAATACTTACGCTACCTTGCTGCACCACCCTTTCCACTTCAAGGGAAAACCAACGCAAGTGCTCAAGAGGTAGCATGCCGCGTATCGACGCTGTGAAGCGATCGGTGTGTATCGAAGGTGCACGGACGGAATTTGTCCGAGTCAGGACGTTATGGGGGAATATGAAGGCCATCGACGTTGCGGTGAAGAGTCCACCCAAGGGCAAGGACCCCCATGAACGGGAGCATTATTTTGAAGATGTCCTTGTAGTCGCCCGCTTGATAGAGGGTCAATGCTCGAATGACATAATGTTCGAGTGAAGTGTATGAAAATTGTACGAGACAATTTTATAGTAAATCTATTTGTATATTTTGCTCAAAAGCTTGCGTACCTCCTGTGCGGCCGTTTTAATATAATCTAAAAGTTTTCCAGTCGTCGGCTTCAGCCCCCTTGTAGGTAGTACAGGGGTGTTCGAAAAAGCATATGATCACTCTTGACCCAACGTCTTGGTCCGTGAAGGAGGTGTCAATGCGGCAAACCAGGCAACCAGACTATAGGGTGTTAACACTTTCACTTAGCCATAGGAGTTTTACCGTGGGTCTACGACATAGCCCCTAGTATGTATGCGGATTAATCATACGATGTGTTTACATAATTGACCGGAAAAGAGGTCCTTCGTGTGACACGGAGGAATCGCTAGAGATTCCGATAAGTCATGGAGTGGTTGACCAGCTCTCGCCGCATCAAGATAGTCAGTTTTCGGCTTTCTCTACCGAGGTGCGTCACCGGGTGAACCGGTAGCACAATCGCTGTAGTTCTCCCTTTACTACCCTAGCCGATAGAGCGGAACAAAGGGTAGCAAGCACAGGAGCCGGGCAACCCAACTATTGACCCAAGACATGATTCGGAGCTGATGCATATAAGGCCAAACTCGCGACACTGAAGTATGCTGTAAAAGTTGTTCGAACTTTGTTGGCAACCCATTTGTTCCCGTACCGAGCCCCTGGCAAGTTAAGCCGGGGTATATCTATGAAACAACCATAGGAGGCGTAGACGCGAGTGATTAATTCGGATAATTTGAACTAGGACCTGAGTGATATGCCAATGGTTACTTGATATACATAAGGGCCACGACCCTGGCAATTTGATATGCCCTGGATCAAAGGCAGAGGAAAAAGGCATGTTACAGGCTCGAAAAGAGAGTGCGGTCTACAAAAAGTTATTTTGGACCTCCTGTCACACGTCTGCGCCGCCTGTCCTCAACGAGGGGAATCCTAGAAGGGAGTAGCCCCGTAGGTGAGTGTACGGATCCGAACCCCTATGGGGTCGGTCGTCGGTGTTTCCCCTTTGCGCCACCTGCTTTTAAGAGATAATGAAACAAAATAAAATAGGAAAGCGGTTAAATAATGTTACCGGAGTGCCTGCAGACTTGTCCGTATTGTTCTTCCGTCAATGCCCATGGCATCTTTAGTGCATAATCATGTATGCGCGGTATAGTTTTAACGGGTATACGAGATGGGCAGCGGAAGCCGAACTGCTATTTTTGTTCCGGATTTGATCGATCTTCAGGGGGAAATTGCTTCCTCCCTCCGGCATTTAGCTGGTGAGCCGCTCCGTTGTCCCTATTGCCTGGTGGCCCATTTCCATTGTGTCCGATGTTGAGCCTGCCGGCCTGCTTGAGGACCCAACATCTTCTGTTGGTGTGATTAGCTGGTTTATTGGGGTGGCCATGAATCTAGCAGGGCCAGTCCAGTATCCTGTCTAGTTTGGATGGTCCTTCTCTATTTGTCTTGAATGGCTTTTTCCGTTGGCCAGGCTTGGGATTGCTAAATCCGGCGTTGACCGCTATGTCGCGTGACCTTTCATTATCATTGCGACTTTTGTGTATGCTTCGTCGTGGCTTGCCATTGCTATCTCGTATTTCGGAAGTGCCCGAGTCGCTAGCGCAGTTGCCTCTACGAGCGAGCCAGTTGTCTTCTCTCGCGCAAAAGCGGGTCATTAGAGCGGTAAGGGCTGTCATGGATCTAGGTCCTTCTTGCCTGAGGTGGTGTGCAAGCCATTCATCCCGGACGCTATGTTTAAGGGCAAAAGGGCCTCCGCGTCCGGACAGTCGAGGATTTGGTTCTTTTTAACTAGGAACCTAGTCCAGAGCTTCCTGGCCGACTCTCCGGGCTGCTGGAGAATGTTACTTAAGTCATCGGCTTCTGGTGGTCGGACATATGTTCCTTGGAAGTTGTTGCGAAAGGC
Source organism: Triticum monococcum (assembly GCA_034509565.1). Classification (NCBI taxonomy): domain Eukaryota; kingdom Viridiplantae; phylum Streptophyta; class Magnoliopsida; order Poales; family Poaceae; genus Triticum; species Triticum monococcum. Next base: position 244,465,812 of record CM067846.1, on the reverse strand, counting down.
GTCCTCCAAATCATCTGATCTGCCGATAGAATTTCCTGGCAGACTGTTTAACCAGTATTGAGCTGGTCCTTTGAGTTTTTGTGGTAGGTATTTGATGGCATGAAGGTCGTCCCCGCGGGCCATGTGGATATTGAGGAGGAAGTCCTCGATCCATACCGTGTGATCCGTTGCTCCATCATACGATTCGATATTCATGGGTTTGAACCCGTCTGGGAATTCATGCTCCATTACTTCATTTGTGAAGCAAAGAGGGTGTGCGGCGCCTCTATGTTGGGCCACACTGCAGCGTATCTCCGATGGAGTCCATTTGCGGTTTTCAGCCTGGGTGTGGCTAGGTTTGTCACGTTCGAATAGGTGGCCGTCGTCATGTGTCGAGGTATGTCCTTGCGATCTGCAGATCGCTCTTGAGTGTCCCGCTTTGCTGCCCAAGTCTTGTTGACGGCCGTATGTATAAACCCGAGCTATTTTGTTCTTGCTTTTACTGCGAGGTGGGGCGGTCTGGTGTTCGGCTTGAGTTGCCGCTTTACCTTGAACGAGTTGTGGTCGACCTGCCGCATTGTGCGATGATGGAACGGGCTCCAGCGCCTCATCGTCGCCCTGGGGTAGCAATCTATGCTTCGGGTAGCTTTTGGCTGGTCCACTAACGCTGTATTCTTCAACGGCTAGGACTTTGGTCCATCTATCATTGAGAATATCTTGGTCAGCTTGAAGCTGCTGCTGCTTCTTTTTCAAGCTCCTTGCAGTGGCCATTAGTTGGCGCTTAAAGCGCTCCTGCTCACGAGGTTCCTTAGGCATGATGAAATCCTCAGTGCCGAGGCCCACCTCATCCTCAAGGAGCGGAAGGTAATTGTCGTCTTCTGAATCTTCATGTGTGGCATGTTTAGCAGGGCTAACCTGCCCATCTTCCCGTTCATATTGTTCATTAGTTGTTTCAACGGGGTCTTCGTTGTCATCGGCATCATTGTCCATGCTGTCGATATTCTCGGAGTCGTAATCAAGTGTATCGGTCGAATGCTCGACTGTGGCTATGAAGTGGGTGGTGGGTGGGGAGCACAATTCTCCACCGTCAGCCCCTGGTTCGAGTCGGATATAGTTCGGCTGTGAGTCCTCCGCCAACGACACGTTTTTTAAGGAATTTAACACATCGCCCAAAGGTGAGTGCTAGAAGATGTCTGCGGTGCTGAGTTGGAAGATCGATAAATGATCAAGCTCGGCGTCCACTGGCTCACGTGGTTCGGAACTTACGGCTGGAGACGAGTCCGGAGTTCTGATGACAAAGACGCCGTGAGAGGTTAAGTCTGTGTGCAGCTCCGACGCAGAGGAATCTGCGGCCTCCATGGTGGGGTTGATCCTCCCGTCCTTGGATGGCATCGCTTGCTCCGGATCTAGGGCCAGAGTGTTTACAGGAGCGATCTCCTAGATGCGGCCCGATGACAGATTTAGGTCTTGATCATCGGGGTGACCGGGAGCGTCTACCGCAGTACCGAATCCGGCAAAGATCAAGTCTCCACGGATGTCTGCGGCGTATTTCAAGCTCCTGAATCTGACCTGATGGTGAGGGGCGTAGCTTTCGATCTCCTCCATATGGCCAAACGAGTTGGCCCGCAGTGCGAAGCCGCCGAACACGAAGATCTATCCGGGGAGGAAAGTTTCTCCACAGATAGTGTCATTATTGACGCTTGAAGGGGCCATCGAACCTTTCAATGACAACATAGAGGAACTCTCAATGAAAGCACCATTGTCGGTGTCAAAACCGGCGGATCTCGGGTAGGGGTCCCGAACTGTGCGTCTAAGGTTGATGGTAACAGGAGACAGGGGACACGATGTTTACCTAGGTTCGGGCCCTCTCTATGGAGGTAATACCCTACTTCCTACTTGATTGATCTTGATGAATATGATTATTACAAGAGTTGATCTACCATGATATCGTTATGGCTAAGCCCTAGAAGTCTAGCCTGTATGACTACGGTATTGAGTATCTCCTATCCGGACTAAGTCCTCTGGTTTATATAGACACGGGGAGGATCTAGGGTTACACAAGGTCAATTACAAAGAACGGAATTTACATATTCCGTCACAAAGCTTGCCTTCCACACGAAGGAGAGTCCCATCCGAACACGGGTGTAGTCTTCGGTCTTCGTATCTTCACAGCCCATCACTCTAGCCCACAGATAACAGGCCGGACGCCCGGGGACCCCTTAGTCCAGGACTCCCTCAGCGGGGGCTCCCGAGACGGGCGGTTGAGGGAGCTCCTCCTGAGGTGGCGCTGGCTCCGTAGGCTGAGGTGATGTTGAAGGCTTGAAGAGCTGTTCCTCGAAGACGCCAGGCTCTTGGGGCAGCCGCTTGGATGCTCTTCTGGCGATGTCATCGGCCTCTTTGTTGGTGCCACGTGGCACATGTTGTAGCTCTAGGCCGAGGAACTGCTACTCCATTTTGTGTACCTCCGCGAGATATGCCTCCATGTGCTCGTCCTTTGGCTCGTACACCTTGTTGGAGAAGTTGACGTGGAGCTGCGAGTCTCCCTTGACGGTGAGGCGCTTCACTCCCAGGGTCGCCGCCACCTTGAGGCCGGCGATGAGGCCCTCGTACTCTGCGATGTTGTTGGAGACCTTCTCGCCCCACTGGAAGCAGAGCTGCATGGCGTAGTAAAGCTTGTCCTAAGTGGGCGAGATGAGTACGGCTCCAGCCCCCGCGCCCTGGCACGTGAACGCTCCATCGAACTACATGACCCAGCCGTCAGGCGCTTCATTCCTTGGTGAGAGGGATCGGTTTTCGCCTGCTTCGAGCTCCGGTGTATCGGTCCATTCTGCCACAAAATCGGCGAGCGCAGCCCCCTTGATGACCATGGTTGTGCTGAACTCCAAGTCAAACGCTTGCAGCTCGATGTTCCACTCAGCGACTCTCCCCGCGGCATTGGGAATCCTGAGCACTCTCTCAAACGGGTAGGCTGAGACGACCTTCATGGGGTGACCCTGGAAGTAGTGGCACAGCTTATGCGAGGCCACCAGGAGCACGAGCAAGAGCTTCTGAGGCATGGGGTATCACGCCCTCGCATCTCGCAGCATTGTGCTGACGAAGTATACTGGGTTCTCGAAATGGGTGGGAGAGCTGACGGAGTTTTTGGCTCCCGAGGACTGAGGTGTTTCCTGTGGATCTCCAACTCCTGTGGTTGGACAACTAGCCGGTCCAGCCGCCGCCTCAGGAACATCATCTTAGCGTTGTGCAGCCTTATCCAGCTTGGCAGCTTCGTTTGGCGAGCCCTTGAGTTGGGGCTCCTGTCTAAGGGCCACCAGCACCGCGCTAGCGGAATGGGGTGTGGCAGACAGGTAGAGTACCAAGGGCTCGCGAGGACGAGGCACCACCATCACCGATGGGCTGGTCAAGTATCTCTTGAGGTCTTGAAATGCTAGGTCGGCCTCGGGGGTCCACTCGAATGGACCCTTCTTCTTCATCAGCTTGAAGAATGGCAGGGCGCATTGCCCCAACTTGGAGATGAAGCGCCCCAGCGAAGTCACGCGGCATGCAAGCTTTTGCATCTCCCTGAGGTTTTGTGGTGGAATCATGCCTTCGATTGCCTTGACCTTCTCCGGGTTGGCCTCGATCCCTTTGTGGGATACGAGGAAGCCCAGCAGCTTGCTGGAAGGGACACCAAACATGCACTTCTCCGGATTGAGTCGCAATTCCACCTAGCGCAGGCTCGCGAAGGTCTCCTCCAGGTCCTGAGTCAAAGTTCTTGCTTCTCGAGACTTCACCACGATGTCGTCGATGTAGGCCTCAGCGTTCCTCCTGAGCTGCTGCCCCAAGGCGATGTGCATCAGCCGCTGGAAGGTTTCTCCTGCGTTGCGCAGTCTGAGCGGCATGCAAGTGTAGCAGTATAACCCGCATGGGGTTAAGAAAGTTGTCTTTTCCACATCTTCCACTGCCATCTTGATTTGGTGGTATCCTGAGAACGCATCCAGGAAGCACAACAGGTCACACTGCACGGTGGAGTCAACAATCTAGTCGATGCGCAGCAGCGGAAACGGGTCCTGAGGGCAGGCCTTGTTGAGGTTGGTGAAGTCGACACACATGCATACCTTTCCACCTTTCTTCGGCACAACGGCTGGATTTGCCAGCCACTCTGGGTACCGGACCTCGCGAATGACACCTGCTGCCTCCAGCTTACGAGTTTCCTGAACAATGAAAGACTGCTTCTCCATGGATTGTCGCCTCGCCTTATGGTTCACAGGGCGCATATTGGGGCACACCCTCAGATGATGTTCGATTACTCCTCTTGGGACCCCAACTAGCTGCTTGGGCTCCCAGGCAAATACTTCCTTGTTCGCTTGCAGGAAGTCCACCAACTCCTTCTCTTGAGTTGGGGCAAGGTCGACGCCTATGATAAAGGTAGCGCCAGAGGCCCCGTCCACGTCGACTGGTATTTGCTTCATCTTGGCTTGACCTTGACTGAATAGCTGCTTCTTCTTGGTCGGCCTTGTCGGTCGGGCAAACTGCCGTCGTGGCCCTGAAGGCTAGCTTGAGGGCCACAACAGCTTCCTTGGTATCCCCGGCCACGGTAAGGACGCCATTGCTTCCTGGAACCTTCATGAGGTTGTAGGCGGGGTGGGTCGCTGCCATGAACTGGGCCAGCACCGGGTACCCGAGGATGGCATTATACGGCAAACCGATGCGGTCGATTAGCTCGGTACGGTACTTGTCGCACGTGCCGAAAGTCACAGGGAAGCGGATCTGCCCCAAGGGGTTGGAGGAGCCGCCGCTGACTCCGGAGAAGGACCGGCTAGGATGGAGCCACTCGAGCGGTACATGAGGGAGACTAAAGGCCTCCACAGATAGCACGTTGAGGACGGCACCACCGTTGATGAGGGTCTTGGTGACGGCTACATGTAGGACCTTGAATTGATGTGTCTAGAGGGGGGGGGGGTGATTAGACACTTAATGCTAAAGTTGCAGTTTTTAAGCTTTTTCGGTTTAAGTGGAGTTTAGGCACAATTTCAACATTCACAATACATATCAAGCAAGCATGCAAAGAGTATATAGGCAGCGGAAAGTAAAGCATGCAACTTGCAAGAATGTAAAGGGAAGGGTTTGGAGAATTCAAACGCAATTGGAGACACGGATGTTTTTCCCGTGGTTCGGATAGGTGGTGCTATCCTACATCCACGTTGATGGAGACTTCAACCCACGAAGGGTAACGGTTGCGCGAGTCCACGGAGGGCTCCACCCACGAAGGGTCCATGAAGAAGCAACCTTGTCTATCCCACCATGGCCATCGCCCACGAAGGACTTGCCTCACTAGTGGTAGATCTTCACGAAGTAGGCGATCTCCTTGCCCTTACAAACTACTTGGTTCAACTCCACAATCTTGTTGGAGGCTCCCAAGTGACACCTAGCCAATCTAGGAGACACCACTCTCCAAGAAGTAACAAATGGTGTGTTGATGATGAACTCCTTGCTCTTGTGCTTCAAATGATAGTCTCCCCAACACTCAACTCTCTCACAGGATTTGGATTTGGTGGAAAGAAGATTTGAGTGGAAAGCAACTTGGGGAAGGCTAGAGATCAAGATTCATGTGGTAGGAATGGAATATCTTGGCCTCAACACATGAGTAGGTGGTTCTCTCTCGGAACATATGAGTTGGAAGTGTAGATGTGTTCTGATGGCTCTCTCCACGAGTGAAGAGGAGGTGGAGGGGTATATATAGCCTCCACACAAAATCCAACCGTTACACACAATTTACCAATCTCGGTGGGACCGAATCAACAAACTCGGTCGGACCGAAATAGTAAACCTAGTAACCGTTAGAGATTTTCGGTGGGACTGACATGCAACCCGGTAGGAGCGATATGGTTAGGGTTAGGGCATAACGTAATCTCGGTGAGACCGATTACACAAACTCAGTGAGACCGATTTGGTAATAAGCTAACCAGAGGGTTGGTCAGGCAAACTCGGCGGGACCGATTACACAAACTCGATGAGACCGATTTTGGTAATGAGCATACACAGTGAGTTTGCATTGTAACCTCGGTAGTACCGATTGCACAAAATCGGTGAGACCGATTTTGGCAATGGACATACAGAGTGAGATTACAATCCCATCTCGGTGAGACCGAGATCCCTATCGGTAGAACCGATTTGCTAGGGTTTGGCAATGGCTATGACAATTGAAACTCAGTGGAACCAGATAGAAATAATCGGTAGGTCCGAGTTTGGCTTAGGTTTAGGTCATATGTGGAAGTGGGAAAGTAGCTGAGGATTTTGGAGCATATCATTAAGCACTTGAAGCAAGAGGCTCATTAAGCAACACCTCATCCCTCCTTGACAGTATTGGCTTTTCCTATGGACTCAATGTGATCTTGGATCACTAAAATGTAAAATGAAGAGTCTTGAGCTTTAAGCTTTAGCCAATCCTTTGTCCTTAGCATCTTGGAGAATTTCCCACAACCTTTAGTCCATGCCACTCCATTGTTGAACTTATCTGAAACATACTAGATAGAAACGTTAGTCCAACAAGAGATATGTTGTCATTAATTACCAAAACCACCTACGGAGCACTTGTGCTTTCACTACACTACATATGGTCGGCATGCAAAGCATCAGAAGCACACCCGAACCGACGGTGTTGACTGGGTGATCTCCTAAGTCGAAGATCAGGTCAGCCTTGGTTGCCGCCCACCCCAGGGGAGCCCCCTGCCACGTGGAGGCGGCGCTGATCTGGCAAATGAATGGCTTGATGCGACGGTCCGAGGGTGGCACCCGCGAGCCACCGAGGAGAACCACGACGACCAGGGGTGCTGGTCCACCGAAGCGCGTGATGAAGAGGTTGCGCAGCTCCTCCCAAGAGGCCACAGACGATTCTGGCAGATGGAGTAGCCAGACGCGCGGCATGCCAGCGAGGGCCATTGAGAACCAGTTGACCATGATCTTGTCGTCGCCTCCGGCCTCCAGGACAGCCTCTTCGTACGCCAGCAAAAAGGCCGCCGGATCCACCACACCATCGTAATGGGGCAACATCTCCGGCTTGAATTTGTGCGGCCACTACACCCGCCGCAAGGCGGGGGTGAACGCCTGGAGCCCCCCGGCGCTGCGAAGGGCACATGTCGACCCAGTTGGGGAAGAGGCGGCGTCCATTAGAGTCGGTCGGAGAGGCGAGGCCGTCGAGGGGCGAAGCTTCGGTGCACCCCTACCTGGTACACAAAATGTCGGATTTTGGGTGTCCGCGTTCTAGGAACAGGGATCGCCAGACTTGCCTGCCTGCGGCCCATGGCGTGGCCAAGCAGCAGGCCATACGGACCATCTTCACCAACAAGGCACCCAAGACCCTCGCGAGGGGCCAAGGCTTGCGAGGCGGATGATGCAAGACCTCCTCTGGAGTGGCCTAGCTAGGCAGGCTCATGAGGAGCGGAGATATCAAGGCAGGGCAAACCTCATGAGGCTCTTGTGACATAAGCCATGACGATCGACACCAGGCAGGCGCCAGGCGGGCTCTAGCGCGCGCAGCGTCCTTGTTTCCCCTTTGGTGCAAGGGAGGCAAGCGCAGGCGAGGAGTACTAAGGCCCCAGGCAAAGGTTGCCATTTCGGTGCAGCGAGACCAAGACCAGAAGGACGGCAAGACGAAGGTCATCGTGGAGCCAAAGACGACGTCACCACCAGAGCCTTTCACATGCGAAGACCGCTTTTGTCAGGATAGCTTGTACTAGCTGTCCCCCTTCAAATTAGCCCGCCATTGTTGGCTCCCTTCCTGCTCAACATTTGGGAAGAGGACCAGGGCCTCTATAAATAGGACTAGCCACCATAGTAGGGGCATATCATCTTAGCTTGAGGGAATATACACACCACAAGTTCATACGCACAAGAACACCTCAACCTCAGGAGGCTGTTCTTCCCCTTGTACTATTCATCATCAGCCCGTGAGGCAATCCACCACCACCACACTGGAGTAGGGTATTACACCACAACGGTGGCTCGAACTAGTATAAACACTGTGTCTTTCTGTTTTGCGAGTTTGTCGAGTTCGTCGGCGAGATCTTAGCGAGCTAGAGCGTAGATCGGTAGGAGGGAAAGACTTCGTGCGCACCCTAGTGTTCGAACCTTAAGGGTTAGGCAGAACCCCACATCCGACATTTGGCGCGCCAGGTAGGGGTGCGCCGGAGCTCCTCTCCACTAACCTGCGCCCCGCACCGCCACACTTCGCTCCCATGGCAGGTGCCCTGCCACCCACCTCTGCGGCCGACACCCGCAACAGGAAGTCTGGGTACCGAGCCCTGGCCCCCGCCCTGCGGCGAGTGCAATGGCTTACCAAGTTCAAGCCGGAGATGCCGCCGTGTTACGACGGTGCGGAAGACCCGGCGCCGTTCCTGCTGGCGTACAAGGAGGCCGTCCTCGAAGCCAGGGGCGACGATAAGATCATGGCCAACTGGTTCCCCATGGCCCTCGCCGGCGAGCCGCGCGCCTGGCTTCTCAACCTCCCGGGATCCACGGTGGCATCCTGGGGGGAACTACGCGACCTCTTCACCATGCTCTATGCGGCGCCGGTGCACCACGCAGTCGCAGCACTGCTGGGTGGCTCTCAAGCACCACCTTCAGATTGCCACGTCAACCTTTCTTCCATCTGATTGGAGCAGCCACCAGGCGCCCGGGGGCTCTGCTGGGTTGGGCCGCGCCGGAGGTCGGCCTCACCTTCAGCTTGGAAGACCACCCCGACTCCACCGCCGGCTCCGGGGTGCTCCCGATGCTCTGCACGCCCACCATCTGCAGCGTGGCCGTTTCCAAGACCCTCATCAACAGCGGCGTCGGCCTCAACTTGCTCTCCGTAGAAGCCTTCAGCCTTCTTCATGTGCCACTCAAGCGGCTCGGCCTCAGCAAGCCCTTCGTGGGCGTGGGTGGTGGAGCTACCCACTCTCTGGGGCAGATCTGCCTCCCTGTCACCTTTGGCACGCGAGACAACTATCGCACCAAGCTGGTGGACTTTGACATCGCCCGCTTCGGTCTCCCATACAATGCCATCCTCGGGTACCCGGCTCTTGCTCAGTTCATGGTGGCGACTCACCCAGCCTACAACCTCATGAAGATGCCAGGGAGCAAGGGCGTCCTCACCATCAAGGGGGACAATAAGGAGGCCGTGATGGCGCTCAGGCTCGCCTTCAAGACCGCGGCAGCGGCGTAGCCAGCCGCCGCCGGTGCGCCCGAGGCCAAGGAGACCACGCCCACCAAGAAGAAGAAGTTGTTCACCCAAGACAAGGCGGAGACCAAGCAGGTGCCGATCAACGAGGACGGTTCTTCAGGAGCCACCTTCACCATAGGAACCGGCCTTGACCTGGGACAAGAAGAAGCTTTGGTGAGGTTTTTGCGCGCGAACAAGGAGATATTCGCATGGGAGCCCAATCAGCTGGTGGGGTCCCGAGAGAGGTAATCCAGCATCATCTAAGGGTGTGCCCCAACATACGTCCCGTGAAGTAGCGAGCAAGACGGCAGTCCACTTAGAAGGAGGCCTTCATCGTCCAAGAGACACGCAAGCTGGAGGCGGCAGGTACCATCTGAGAAGTTCGATACCCCGAATGGCTGGCGAACCCCATCATTGTACCGAAGAAAGGTGGGAAGGAATGGATGTGCGTCGACTTCACCAACCTCAACAAAGCCTGCCCCCAAGATCCGTTCCCCCTTCCGCGCATCGATCAAATCGTTGACTCCACCGCCGAGTGCGATTTGTTATGTTTCCTGGATGCGTTCTCTGGATACCATCAGATCAAGATGGCGGTGGAGGATGTGGAGAAGACGGCGTTCTTGGCACCATGTGGGGTGTATTGCTACACCTGCATGCCTTTTGGCCTTCGCAACGTGGGCACAACCTTTTAGCGGCTGATGCACACTGCCTTGGGGCGGCAGCTTGGAAGAACACAGAGGCCTACGTTGATGACATAGTGGTCAAATATCGCGAGGCGAGAACGTTGATCCAAGACTTGGAGGAGACCTTTGAGAGTTTGCGCCGGGTGAACTTGAGGCTTAACTCGAAGAAGTGCATATTTGGCGTCCCCTCTGGCAAGCTGCTGGGGTTTCTCGTATCCCACAGAGGGATCGAGGCGAACCCAGAGAAGATCAAGGCCATCGAAGACATGAGCCCACCACAGACCCTCAAGGAGATGCAAAAGCTGGCAAGACAGGTGACTGCGTTAGGGCATTTCATCTCTAAGCTAGGCGAGCGCGCCTTACCTTTCTTTAAGCTCATGAAGAAGAAAGGCCCCTTCGAGTGGACCCCGGACGCCGACCGGGCCTTCCAAGACCTCAAGAAATACCTCACCAGCCCCCCGGTGATGGTGGTGCCACGGCCTCTCGAGCCTCTGGTACTCTACCTCGCCGCCACCCCGTACTCCGCCAGCGCGGCCCCAGTGGCAGTTCGGGAGGAGCGCAAAGACAAGGGTGTGCAGCGCCAAGCCAGAGCTGATGCAGCGCAGGGTCAGGAAGGCACACCAGAGCCATCAGCAGCGGAAGATCAAGCTCGGCAGGGCAACATCGCGGAAACTCCTGAGGACGGCCAAGTCTCAGGAATCCCTCCACCTCAGGGTATGCCACAATCTCCGCAAGACCCGAGCCTCAATAGTGTGCCAGCCCTTGCCGAGCACCCGGTGTACTTCGGCAGCACCATACTGCGGGACGCAAGGGCACGCTACCCCATGCCGCAAAAGCTCCTGCTCACACTCTTGGTAGCCTGACACAAGCTGCGGCACTTCTTCCAGGGGCACCCCATCATGGTCGTCTCGTCTTACCCATTGGAGAGGGTACTCAGGAGCCCAAACTCAGCTGGAAGGTTCACTGAATGGAACATCGAGCTGCAAGCATTCCAGCTGGAGTTCAGCACCCCCGGGGCACCAACAAGGAAGCCGACGACATCGCCAAGAGAGCATCCAAGCGGCAACTGCAAGAGCCCGGCGTCTTCGAAGAGCGGCTCTTCAAGCTGTCAGCTACGCCACCTCATTCAATCATGACTCAACCTCGGGAGGAGCTCCCACAGCCCCCGGCCATGGGAGCCCCAGCTTGCGGCCCAACCTCAGGAGGTCGGCTACTCTTGGCACTCGAGCCCCAGGAGGGGTGCTGGACCAAGGAGTTCAAGGAGTACCTGATGCACGGGCACTGCAGGAGAAGGAAGAAGACGCAGAGCGCGGGGCCCGACAGGCCACGACATACTACATTCGAGACGACAAGTTGTACAAGAAACGGCCGAACGATGTCACGCTGCGCTGCATCTCCAGCGATCAAGGGAGGGAGCTGCTGATTGACATACACGGCGGGGACTATGGACATCACTCATCAGCACGGACCCTCGTCAGCAAGGCCTTCCGCAGCGAATTCTATTGGCCCACAGCACTCAAAGATCCAGCCGAGCTGGTGAAGTCCTGCGAAGCTTGCCAATTCCATGCCAAGCAAATCCGTCAGCCTGCTCAGGGCCTCCAAACCATCCCGCTCATGTGGCCGTTCGTGGTCTAGGGGGGTAGACATCCTAGGGAAGTTCCCACGAGTGCCAGGGGGCTACCGTTATCTCTACGTCGCCATCGACAAGTTCACCAAGTGGGCGGAAGTGGAAGCCGTCAGAACCATTCCAGCCGGCTCTGCTGTCAAGTTCATCAAAGGCCTCGTGAGCCGCTTCGGGGTCCCCAACCGCATCATCATAGATAATGGCTCGCAGTTTACTAGTAACCTCTTTAAAACCTACTGTGCTAACCTTGGAACGCAGATCAGCTACGCTTCGGTGGCCCACCCCAGGAGCAATGGTTAGGCTAAGCGCGCCAACGATGAGGTCCTGAGGGGACTCAAGACCAGGACCTTCAAGAAGAAGCTGGAGGCCTGCGGCAGGGGCTGGCAGGACGAGCTCCAGTCTGTGATGTGGTCCATCCGCACCACCGCTACCAAGCCAATGGGCGAGACTCCGTTCTTCCTCCTCTACGGAGATGAAGCAGTCCTCCCTCACGAGGTCAAGCATCGCTCCGCGCGGGTTTTGGCATACGAGGAAATGCAGCAGGACGCCATGCTGGGGGAGGAACATCGTCGCGAAGCTGCATTAAGGGCGGCAAGGTACCAGCAAGCGCTGCAGCGTTACCACTGCCGCAACATTCGCTCCAGGATGCTCGAGACGGGTGACCTAGTCCTGAGGCGGGTCCTCTCCAGTGAAGGGCTGCACAAGCTTTCACCCATGTGGGAGGGCCCGTTCAGGGTTGTCCACATCTCCAGGCCTGGCGCCGTGCGCCTGGAGACGCAAGAAGGGACACCTATCCAAAACGCATGGAACATCTAGCACCTCTGGAAGTTCTAGCCATGAAGCAAGGCCCAAAACCTATGAAGAAAAGGCCCAGAGCCTATGAAGCAAGGCCAAGAGCCTGTGAAGCAAGGCCCAAAGCCTGTGAAGAAAGGCCCAGAGCCTGTGAAGCAAGGCCCAAAGCTTGTGAAGAAAGGCCCAGAGCCTGTGAAGAAGGCCCGATGCCTGTGAAGAATCACCGCCCGTGCCACTCTCACGTAATAATGAGTTGGGGCTGTACACGCCCCGGAGTCTCAGGAGCGCCGGCCTCAGGCCATGGGGCTCCCTCCCATGCCTAGTGGATAGCACTTAGTTCTGCACTGGTGAGAATACTTGAAGACTAGATTAGGTACCGAACGCGCCTTTTCATTTGCTTTCTGAAGTTGTCTCACTTCTCCTTAATCAAGTTTGCCTTCGGAGTTCCTTGCTGATTTGGTTCATTTGCGTTTTACCGTGTTTTTCAGCTCTGGTTTACTCATGATCTCTCTCTCGCATACCTCGCGAGGAGGCTAGGCAGGTGCCCTCGCGAGCATTTTTCTTCTCTCTGCCTTCTCGCGAGTCACCCTCGTTCGAGCTTGAAAGCTGGCACATCTCTCCTAATCCGTGCCCCTCGGGTACCACGATACAAAGCGCCAAGTCAAGGTTTGGGTGAATGGCAAATCCTCTAGCACACCCCCTAACAAAATTTTTGCAGTTTCTAAGCAAATGCAGACATCTCGTGAAGGAAAGGGCATCCCAAACGCGCCAGGTTAAGTTATCTTTGCACAAAATAACAACACGGCATGGGAATAACATGCACGTTGCATTAACCAAGAACCACAGTTCGATAGACGCCCCTCTGGGCCCATACTGGTTTCATTTTCTAATGCAGGAAAAAAGGAAAAAGCTAAACAAAGTGGTGTTTCAGCAATCCGCAGAGGCAGGCCCATAGCGACGCCCTGAGCCTAGCCAGACTCCTCCTCACGCTTCACGGAGGCGCGGCGACGAGATGACCCGCTGCCTCCTTCGAAGCTGGCATGGCGGCGCGGTGGCTGGTCATAGCCACCCCTACTGGAGCTGTCACCGGAGGAAGAGCCGCCGTAGCTGGAAGAGACGCGGTCGCCGCCAAGGGCAGGCTCGCCCTCATCCTCGTCGCGACCGTCACCAGGGCCGAGTACCTCCTCACCGTCGTTCGTCTCGGGGCAGCACCCGACGCGGCAACCGTCTTCCCCGAACACCCTCACATAGAGGGTCGACCCACCGTCATACTTGAAGTGGAGCGTGCACCGCCTGCCCAGGCCGCGTGCGCGGGCGAATGTCTGCCAGTCGCGGGCCAGGGCTATGTTGCCCGCGGCGGAAGTCCCGACCACGACCCAGGAGGCCTTGCTGCAGCAACCATCCGCCTGCAACCAGAGCCCGCCTGGACCAGGGGCCGACAGTTCATCGTCAAGGAAGCGCGGAAGCTGGAGCTAGTTGCCGGTCGGGTTCTCCGACCAGACAACGAACTCCGGCGACACCATCGCGTGGCTCCCCTCATCTGCTGGACCACCATGGTTGGGACGGTCCCCTCCGCGTGCCACGGTGCCGCCTTGACGGTGGGCCATGGCCGGGGTCGCAGCGTGCTTGCACGGACGGCCGCGACCGCGCTTGGGCGCCGGGGAACCGGGGCGCTCGCGAGGGGCCTTCCCCTTCTCGGCGGCAGAGAACTTCCTTCGTGGCGCCATCAGAGGCACTGCAAGCAATGAAGCAAAGAAGAAGCGAGCAAGCGAGGAAGAGATCAAGGAATACACCCTTGCTGATGACGTGGATGTACTCGTGACCAAAGAGGGCGGAGCTAACGATGACAATGATGACGGCAACGCCGGTGATACCGTATCCTTCTAGGCTTGTAATCCCCTGCTTTTCTTGCCAAGATTTTGGGTATGGCCCCGTGGGGCGTCAAAGCATTTTTGGAGGTGGGCTCCCCTTTAGTGTATGAAACAATGATATGTTATCTAGATTAATTCTAGAATGTTATGTCATGAGCCGGAGGCTCCCGACTAGAGTAGTTGGCGTGACTTATCTTTTGTACTCGCAGCCTTGGACGGGTTCTTGTATCACAGAGACACACTTATCCTGAGGTGAGCCCTTCATGGGCTCGCAAGGGCTTAAGGCCTCCTGGCATGCCTGTTGGCTCACTCAAGAGGGCCGCGCGAGGAGCCAATTGCTAAGCTTTGGGAAGGTGTGTGCGTGGGTGGGCTTCCAGCAGTTACGTCCTTGGCCCCGAGGGGATCTTGACGCTCCTCGGGCTAGCCCAAGTATGCACACCATGCATGGGCACATTGCTGGTAAAAGGAAAAGGCCTGCCGCGTTCGCGTCGCACCCCCACACGCCCGAGAATCGAGAGTACAACACGGCCCGTCCGGCACAACACATAGCTTAGGGAAGGCGTGTTGCCTAGCATTTTCACTTTCATGTGGGACCGCCGTTGAGCAAACCGACACCCCGCCCGCCGCCGGGTTGGAAAACAGAAACAAGGGGAAGATCTAGCTGTAGCACGGAAGCCAAGAAATTTGGTGTCAGACGGGCCTCGTTGATGGAGTAGGAGCATTCTGTACTAGTACTACTCCTACTAGTACCAAGTAGGTACGTGCACGACAACTAGTACTACCACTATACAACTAGTAGGTACGTGCACGACACAGCATCGTAGGAACAAAAAATGGGAAGATCTTGTTTTGGGTGATTTATCTTTTTTTCAATCAACGTAGTATGAATAATATGATGTGGGGGCACCCATGAAGCTTATGTGGCTTGGTTGCATGGCTACGGAAGGTTAGAGAAAAATAAATAGAAAATGTGTTTAGAGTGCACTCCACTAAATAGATATACTTTGGATCCATTGCAACGGACTGGCACATCTATATCTATACCCCCTATATAGTTTGTGAAAAACTTTGAAAGTTGGTCGTTGGATGAAGCCAATCTGACGGTACAAAGATGGCAAATCCGAGCACTACTGGCCGTTGGATATCATCCACCAGATTCTGCCACATGAATAATCTAGAAGACTCCATGGTTGAACTTAATTCATGACTAACTTTGCCACAACTAAGCTTAGGCAAAGTTATTAGTTCTTCAAAATGAGAGCCACAAGTTGGCAAGCCTAAGGGAATCTTGCCACATTTTCTGTGTGTATGTCATGTGGGGCCTTAGTGTGGCTTGCCTAAGGTGTCGCTTGAACCAAACACTCACCTAAGTTAATCAAACTTGCCTAACCTTACATTCCACCAGATTTTGCCACATGTTAGAATCTAGAAAGCTCCACATGTAGAAGCATAATGCACAAACCACCATAATCTCATGCGTGCAATGCACGTGTACCTTACTAGTACTAGTTGGTAGTAGTAAGAAACAAATTCTAGTTTTGGCACGAGCTCTTACTGCATGAGCACCACAAGGCCTGCCGCAGGAGTTACATTTCCCTCTCGGGGCCCACGGGACCGAACTTCAGTGGCTTAGTGCCCGGCCTATGAGTCAATGACATGCGGTCCTTAAATGCGGCTGGCCCACATGTCATTCTCATGGTGGTGGCGTGGTTCACGACTCACTCGTTCGAGCTGAACCGACTGGTGGTGGCGTGGCCGTGGAGAGGGTGCCACAGCTGGGCATCGGGGTGTTACGAGGCGTAGATGAAACACACCGGCGGGTACTACCTGTACTACATAAGTACTCTAGCTGAGGATTGATGCTCGGGACGAAATGTGTCACAGCCGCTGGATGAAAATTCGATGGTGCCGGAGTACGGATCAGAGCACAGCAGCGGAGCAGGCAAACCGCGTCCAATCGGGTGTGTCTGTGGTAGAAATTTGATGGTCGCCGCAGTTCAGCTGGCCCGCATGTCATGCACACAAAGGCAGAGGAGCGGTGGGGCCGAGAGGGATCAGGGGCACGTCGGGGAGATGAGGATCCCCTGACGCGAACAATCCTACCATTCTGTCACTGACATGTGGGACCCATAAGCGTGGGTCCCACCTGTCAGCGAAGGAAAGTCAGGGCAAGGCAGTGATAGGATTAGATGGCTAGTCTAACTGAAGTAGTAGATGATTATTTAAAGAGGTTTGGATAATTAGTATTAGATGGCTAGTCTAACTGAAGTAGTAGATGATTATTTAAAGAGGTTAAAACAATGTGAACATAGTGGGGTTTGGATGCAAATGAAGACGAAGGGGAGGTGAAGAAGCCAAGGAGAATCGGTTCCCAATTGAGAAGTAAATGGGAGAAGTGGCGTGCAGGCAGTTGATTAGATGGCTAGGTAGACCAAACGAAAAGGCTATGCGGGTAGACTGATGAGTCTTACCTGTTCGTGTACGTGCCCATCCTTCCTGATAGGTGGGACCTATGCAAACAGATTAAAAAATGTGTCGTAGTTTTTTTTGAGCGCGTGAGTGGGAGACACAACATTCTCTGGTTAAGGAATACTCCCTCCGTTTAGGTGAGTATAAGTCACCTTATGAAAATCAGGTTTTCCCAAAACCTTTAGGCGTGGAGCATTAACTTCCTGCTCGATCCCCTCCCAGCCTCGTTAGCCAGCGTTCTCTTCCTCTGTTGCCGCGTTCTACCTTTCCATTTTTCCTCTTCTCAAGTGTGGAACGATCTGCATGCCGTCCTTGATGCACCAGAATGACGACTGCATGCATCGCGGCAGGGCGTTGATTGGGCATGCATGAGAATTTGGTTCTGCTTGCAATATGGATGATACCTGAACGATGAAGTGAACAGGCATGCTAGCACGGGAGACCTATTTCCGCTATACAATACTAGAGTACTCATGTTCCTACTAGTAGTAGTACAACTGTGGTACACTTGATGGTCAAAATACTATTCATCCGGTCCTCACAGTGAAGTGACAACACCCTGCGCCTGACACTGTCTTGGCGGCGTGTTCGGGTTACCAAAGTCAGCCTCACCCTATGCACTGTGCAGTCTGTCACCGCCGCTGTACAGCACATTGGCGCCTCGCCTCGTCTCCCTCTCCGCTCCCATAGCACCACTCCATCTCCATCTCCTTCTCCGTCTCCATCTCCATCTCATTGTGCCCCCGTGTACCGTCGCCTCACTCACCTCCCCCAGTACCACTATTCCCTCGCTAGCCGCTCCAACACCGACATCCTTCTCCCCCGTAAATCAAGCCCCCTTCCAAACTCCACCATGGTCGAACGCAAACCGCGCAACATCCATATGAGCCGCGATTGGAGCAATCTCCCCAGTGACATCCTCGACTTCTGTTGTTCGTGTATGGATATGTTGAGCGCCCTGCGGCTGGCTGCATGCTCGAGGGACATGCACACGGCCATCGTCGAAGCGAGGCCTAAGCTTTTTAAGACACCCTGCTTGCTGCTATCTGGTCTTGCGAGATCGGCTCACCTTGATACGGAGGCGTGCATGATGCCCCTCGACTTCAATCCGATCTCCATTAGCCGAAACTTCTTTGGAGGTATGCAGTGGGTCGCCGTACATCATTTCCCTTGACATCGATCGGGTCACCATCTCCCGAAACTTCTTGGCAGGTATGTACTGGGTCGGCATGAACTCCCACTGGATGGCTGCCTTCAGAGAAGACGGTAAAAAGTTGGTGCTCGTGAACTTCCAGACCTCCCATGAGATTCTCCTTCCTCTGTTGGATTATATAGAGTATTACCATCGCGGTCCAAGTCATCCAGATTACTACTTCAGTTGGACGGACCTTGTTTTGCAGAAGATTGTAGAAACATGCACCACACTATTGGTTTCATCTAACCATACATTAGGGAAGTAAATGTGCATCTGGAGAACTCTATATTTGGATGTAGTGAAATCCTGCAATGCTTACCATGTGTACGTACCTATATTCGCCCTTCAGCAATCAATGGCTAGAATAATATCCTCACAAAAAATTTGCCCACAGAACACGAGTATATAACAATGCATGGTCTGTTAGTTACCTTGAAGAATTTGTTTGTGAGGAGAGAACATGATTACATAACATGCATGACACGGTAGTTTCCTGTGAAGAATCGATTGCGAGATAACATGAGTATAACCATGCATGGCACTTCTATATTTTCGAAACCAGTATACATTTCCCTGTATTTTCCTCCCAATTCCAACAAGGACATATCAATGATATTTCTTGCATTATCCTACTCATACTCTGAACAATGCTGATCTTACATTAACAACGCATGTCCTTTTTGATATGATGCAGTGTCCCTACAATTAATGCCCTTTGTAATCACACCACCTTTGCCAAAAACAGGGAAGCACAACTGGTTCCTCGCTCGATCAGACGACGGCAAAAGACTGATGATCATTCGGACACATGAGCCAGAAAAGTTATATTGCAAAAACTCCACTGTATACAAACACCGTGTAATACGTGAGTATCTGGACAGTGGTTGTTACGTCTATGAGTAGGATACTAGCTTCTTGGGGCCTTTAGGATTTTTTAGTTGGAGGCGGGTAAGTAGCCTTTGTTCACACTCTCTGTTTCTCAGACTTAATTATCCGATTAACCAGGAGATCATTGTTGGCAAGGACCTTGATGGAAGAGAGGCTCTATTTGCTATGGAAAATTGTGTCTACATGGCGAGCCCTAGGAGTTCGGGAGTAAACTCCCCTGATTGTCAACGATACAGCCTGCAGCCAAAAGAAGGTGAGAATGACAAAGGCATCCAGATTAACTTTGATCCTTGGATGTCTCAATTACGACAGGCAGTGATGTGGTTCAAGCCTTCAGGTTGATAGGTAATTGGGCTATTGCATCGAAAGGGTGGAGTACTGGTGTCTCCGCATCACTGGTCGCTGAAGCGGGGCTGCAAATTATGATGGTGTTGGATCATCTCTTCGAATGACTTTGTTATCTTTGCTGGTGGTTCTGGATGGGTAGTTCATTCTTTTGTTATGCATATTCCTTGTCATTTGGTCATCCTCGTCTATCTCACTCTTACTATGTAATAGTTGCTTCTGTTTAGAATTTCATTCTCATCTGGATCACGAGAGTCTGAGCACTGTAGATGGGTGCGTTTTGGTGGTGTAGCAAGACTTCTTATGAACTATCATGTCTTGCTGTTTATGTCAGTAGTAGTCACTAGTCAGTGTTTGAATGTTGTATATATCATTGTTTCGAACTGTTATTGTCTCAAACTGCTGGTGGGCTAAATGAGGGCATCACCATTCTCCAGTGTTCAGAGTATATATCCTTTTTTCAAGTTATATAATTTGAGCTCAGTGTCTTTTCGATGATGTACACTTGTTTGGGCCAGTGAGGTGTCGTTGAATATGGGCCGAGTAGTAACACAATGCCAAACAGGTCAATTATGACTCTCGGGCCGGGCTCTCAAAAGATCCTGAAAAAAGGCCGGGCTCTCCAAAAAAGAAAGAATAAGGACTCTTAGGCCGACATGTGGGCGCCACCGGTGTTTTCGTGCGATTGCGCGCCAAGAGCATATTGGCGCGTGCTCGAAATTCATGCTACCTTTTCATCCCCAGTCTCCCGCCCCTCCCCCACCTCTGGAATCTCGATTCCTACTCTAGTTCCCCCAAATCCCCCTCCTGTACTCCCTGTACTCAAGTGCACTATCATGTCGCCGGTCAACGCGGATCTCCGAGCCGGAGATCCTGAGGTCTGTCCTGCCTTCGGTCGCTGTGTGCTGTTGCTCAACAGTGGCATGGCGGCGCTTGACGACCACTTTGTCGGCAAAGTGCTGATGGTAACCATCAACCGCGACCGGCCTCCCGTCTCGCCAGACGACCTTGTCAAAGCTCTTGGCATTGTGCAGGGCATCCAAATAAGTGACTTGCTCGTCGAAGTCTGTCCGCCACCGGCTGATTTCTTCGTCAGGTTCCGAACAACTTTCGACTGCAGTCGTGTGTTCGAATCATCCCGGCGTTTGTTCTGCGATGGCGCGCTGGTGAGCTTTTATCGGTGGCACCCAGGATGGGGCTCGGTGCCCTCTGAGCTTGAGTTTTTAACGTGCTTGGAACAACGAGTCCATGAACGAGCTTATCAACGACCTTGGAGGTGAGCTCGTAAGTATGTTTGTTCCTCCAGACAGCTAGGCTCTGATGGTTATGGCATGGATGAAGAAGCCGTCCACCATACCGAAGGTGATTGGTGTTGAGATACCGGTGCAGGAACCGGGGTTGTACTATTCGTCGCCACCAAGGCTGCCGCGGACCACGTTAGGGATGTACCTGTATCGAGTGTTCGTGCATGTCGAAGAAGTGGTCAATCCATCAATCGAAGTCCTGCCGCCGCCGCTGGTGCCAGGGTCCGTCGATGACGTCCATTACAGGAGTCAACGTCAGACTTTCCCCGTGTTGCTCGGAATGATGGATGGCACAGGGCCTACTCCATCGCGTGGCGGAGGCCACTTCTTCATTGGGAGAAGAGGTAGGGTTGGCTGTCTGGATGTGCTCTAATTTGAGGTAACAACTGAATCTTGTCAGATACTAGTTAAATCCGAGCTATGGGTGTGAAGCACTGATATGCCAGTACATTTGATTCTGACATGTTCTAATTTTGTACCTGAACTTTTTTTAGAAAGGGATGTATGTCAACTTAATGTGCTAGCAGAACTTATTGTGTTGTCTGTCTATTTTCTTTGCACAACATTCAAGATATTTCCCCATCATTGATAAAGACGATGAACCGTTATGTACGACTTCGTTGGTTTCAACATAGCCCTTCCCGTAGCGATCCACTACTTCCATCCTGATTGTGCCGCCTGCGTGAAATTTTTATATGCAAGTTTAGTGTGCTATGATGTTCTATATGATTGTGTCAACTATATAAGTTTTTACTGAGCATCAGCAATGCATATGGCTGAAAGATGTATTTACGAGCATCGACCGATGGGTCTCTCTCTCTATCTCTCTCTCTCACACAGACACATGCACACGCACAAGTGGGACCCATTGATTTATTTATTTGCTCATGACAGCTTTTAATTAGGTTCCATTGTAATCTAACTTTTTCTTAAGTTATTAATTAAGCTTAGTGACTTCAAAAAGTTGTATAGAAGCCTTGTTTGGGCCTTTCCGGCGTCGCTGAATGTGGGCTGAGTAACCATGTTAGGTTGTTCTGTACTACAAAGGCCTTTTTTCAACATCAGCAATGCAACTGGGCCAACAGTTGTACACAATATCCGGGTCAACTTGTTATTCTCCACCCCGCTGGGCTGCAAACTTTCCTAGGAGGTATGCATTAGGCTTAACAAGAAACTGGACTTTAAGAAATAATAAATGGGATGTAATTATAATAACTAGACAGTTACTATGCACCAAACACGTAATTAGTTTGAAAAATATATTATTTTTGGAATTTGAAAATTTTAATTTCATTACTTGTTGTGCACGCAATATTTCGTTGGATTTTAACGTAATACAACTTTATTTTGAAATTATATTTAACCTGACTAGAAATTTTGGATAAAAATATTTCAGATCCCATCAAAATGTGGGAATTTTTTTTTGAATTCTGTTTTGAGCGGTTGTTTGAAATTATTAATCGTTGTCCTAGCAAGTAGTTGGGCTGTACTTTTAAAACACTGTAAATGTGCTGTAGTAAATTCCATTAGAATTAAAAAATGGGCTGTACATTCTTACAAATCGCAAATGGGCTATATGTTCTCTGCCAAATCCGAGCTGTGGGCCTACTAAGTTGACGCGTACCAAGGGCTTTGTCAACTTAGTCAATATAAGCGATTCTAGCTACAGTGATCGTACGATGTCCATCCAACGGCCATAGTGCTTCTTCAACCTCCGGTCTTCTTGCTCCAGCCGCCCAAAGCAGCGTCGGTCGTGTCGCGTGCTCCTGCCTCCCGTGGCCGGCTGTGATGCCGCAGAGGCCTCACCGCCCCGTACTACTCCCACCGCTGGCCAGGCCATCCCTCTACTCACCCACACACCCTGTTATTCTGCAGCGACGGCAGCCTCACACCACAGCCGAACCAGTGAACCCTCGTACTCCTCTCGTGCAGGCTTCCACTGATGCGTCTTCCCGGGCTCCGCGCCGTCCCCTTCCTAGGCCTCGCCGTCGTCCAGACCACCGCCCTGGTGCTCTCGGCGTGGCGTGGTCAACGTGGTTAACGACCGACTTCCATCGGAAGAGTACTGTACGTGGAGAGGCTGACAGCTGGGTCCAGGCGGCCGCAAGGAAGTGCCTCCTTATTATGCGCAAAATAATTATTCCTCCACCTGACAGCAAGGACCCACCGGACGTGCCACCTTATTTCGCAAAAAAACGTTTCCCCCCTGACTGCTGGGACCCACCGGACGGGCCAGCGTATTTTGCAGAAAAAACGTTCCCCCGCTGTCAGCTCGGACCCACCGGAAGTGCCTCCTTATTACGCACACAAAAATGAATATTCCCCCTGCTAGCTGGGACCCACCATGGTGGGAGGCTGGCTTGTGGGCCTACTAAGTTGACTGGGTCGGGGGCCTTTGTCAACTTTAGTCAATATGAACGATTCTAGCTCCATTGACCGTACGATGTCCATCCAATGGCCGTAGTGCTTCTTCAACCTCTGGTCTTCTTGCTCCAGCCGCCCAAAGCAGCGCCGGTCGTGCCGCATGCTCCTGCCTCCCGTGGTCGGCTGTGCTACCGCAGAGGCCTCACCGCCCCCTACTATTCCCACCGCTGGCCAGGCCCTGCAGCGACGGCAGCCTCACACCGCAGTCGAACCAGTGAACCCTCGTACTCCTCTCCGCGCGGGCTTCCACTGTCGCTTCTTACCCGGCTCCCCGTCGTCCCCTTCCTACGCCTCGCCATCGTCCACCGCCCTGGTGCTCTCGGCACAGCGTGGTCAACGTGGTCAAGGAACGACTTCCGTCGGACATGGACTGTATGTGGAGAGGCTGACAGCTGGGTCCACGGCCGCAGCAAGGAAGTGCCTCCTTATTAGGCGGAAAATAATGATTCCTCCACCTGACAGCTGGGACCCACCAGACGGGCCACTGTATTTCGTGAAAAAAATGCTTCCCCTGACTGCTGGGACCCACGAGCTACATCTTCGCACGCAAGGAAGTGCGTCCGGGCATAAAAAACGATTCGCCCCCCTGACTGCTGGGACCCACCAGCTACATCTTTGCAGACAAGGAAGTGCCTGACAATCGGGACCCGCCTGGTCGAAGCGCACGTAGCATTGTCATTCTGGTCGCGAACGTGTACGTACATATATACTGGTGGATGTAGAGGCGTGCATGTGTAGTAGTAGAGGCGCATACGTGCCGTAGTAGAGGCGCACACGTAGCATGTACACGTACGTACAACGGCTAGGGTGCAAGAAAGAAAATACGGCCACGTATGTGTACATATGGGCGGGGTCTCGAACGCCTACTCGCGCATACGTACGGCCAGGGCTCGTGCACATGGCTGGGTCGGAACGGAGAAATAGCATCGTCGTCGTGTTCATGGGGAGGCAACGAAATGCGTCGTGTTCATGGGGAGGCGATGGAATGCGTCGTGTTCATCGGGAGGCAACAGAACGCGTGGGAGCCAACTGGCTAGGTCAGAACAGAATGCGTCGTCGTGTTCATCGGGAGGGCTTGGATGGAACAGGCGATGGAAATGAGGCCTGGCATACCGCACAAGGGAGGAAACGGACCTCCTACATTCGGAACGGGGTCCTGTTGATTGGGAGGGGTCTGGCATACCGCAAAACAGAGGAAACGGACCTCCTATGGTCGAAACGGGGGGTCCTATTGATCGGGAGGGGTGTGGCGTACCGCAAAAAGGACGAAACAGACCTCCTACGGTCGAAACGGGGGTCCTGTTGATCGGGAGGGGTTTGGCGTACCGCAAAACGGACGAAACGGACTTGTGTTGGACCGCTACGGTCGAAACGGGGGTCCTGTTCATCGGGAGGGGTGTGGCGTACCGCAAAACGGGACTCCACGGGATACTGTTCATCTCCACCGTCGACCTCCTCCAGCCTCCACGGGCTACCGTCGACCTCCTCCAGCCTCCACAGGCTCCTGTTCATCCAGCCTCCACCGCACGCTACTCCACCGGCTATTGTTCAACGACCCCTCCACGGGCACCCCTCCACCATCTACTGTTCATCCAGCCCTCTACACCACGGGGTCTTGTTCAACCACCCCTCCACGGGCACCCCGGCCCTCCACCGTCTACTGTTCATCCAGCCCTCCACCACACCATGGGGTCCTGTTCATCCAGAGGCAACGCCACCGCTCACTATTCATCCAACCCCCCCCCCCCCCGCAACGCTCACTGTTCATCCCAGAGGCAGCATCGATCGGCTTCAGTTAGCAGCAGTAGCGAAGGAATCGCACAATCGGGTTCAGTTAACAGCCATCGATCGATCGCTCGGGTTTAGTAATGCGTAGCCTGCAGTGCAATCGCTCGGGTTCAGTTAGAGCCCAATGCCTCGCTCGGGTTCAGTTAGAGCCAACGCCTCGCACACACGCGCGTACGTGTACGAGAGAAACGCGCATCGCTCGGTTCCGACCTCCCACCGTAACCGGGAACTCCCCAAAATTTTCCTCGCCCTCGCTTCTACCATGGTTTTTTCCGTCATGGGCGGCCCAAAGAATGTCATGCAGCTGCGTCTCCTGCCCGCCCAGGACGAAAAGCCCATTTTCTGTCATGATTTTTTGTCATAGAAGTAGGATCCCACCACATCTATGATGATACCGGGTTTTGTCACAATTATCTTCATGGAAGTGTCATATGTATGACAGAAAAAAAATTCATTCGGCCCAAAATGTCACGGATGTGTCTTTTTTTAGTGTAGATAGGTAGTTTTCTTATGCTTCACCTCTTGCCATGTTAAATAACATTTAATATTGATGGGTACCTAAACGAGGGAGAACTAAATAAGTCACGTGGTGTTTCGTCAATATGCAATGGAGTTGCATATTGAGCTCCACTTAACTTGTAGTGTTGTTTGTGCATATTGCCATGCCATGCCTCTTTAAACCGGACATGCATCATACTTGGTTGTGCATCATGCCATGTTCATGTGATGGTTGTTTACTATGTTGCTTTCTTCTTTCCGGGTTGCTTTTCTCGTTAGCTTCGATTTCGTTCCGGAGTTGTGAGGATCCGTTCGACTACGTCCGTTGGTCTTCTTCATGGACTCACTCTTCTTCCTTGTGGGATCTCAGGCAAGATGACCATACCCTCGAAATCACTTCTATCTTTGCTTGCTAGTTGCTCGCTCTATTGCTATGCCGCGATACCTACCACTTGCTATATCATGCCTCCCATTTTGCCATGTCAAGCCTCTAACCCACCTTTCCTAGCAAACCGTTGTTTGGCTATGATACCGCTTTGCTCAGCCCCTCTTATAGCGTTGCTAGTTGCAAGTGAAGATGGAGTTTGTTACTTGTTGGAATGCGGATATTGTTGGGATATCATTATTATATCTTGTTTACTTTAATGCACCTATATACTTGGTAAAGGGTGGAAGGCTCGGCCTTATGCCTGGTGTTTTGTTCCACTCTTGCCGCCCTAGTTTCCGTCATACCGGTGTTATGTTCCTTGATTTTGTGTTCCTTACGCGGTTGGGTTATAATGGGAACCCCTTGATAGTTCGCCATGAATAAAACTCCTCAAGCAAGGCCCAACCTTGGTTTTACCATTTGCCACCTAAGCCTTTTTCCTTTGAGTTCTGCAGACTCAAGGGTCATCTTTATTTTAAAGCCCCGGGCTAGTTCTCCTCAGAGTGTTGGTCCAACTAGAGCCCCTTGCAGCGCCACCTCGGGGAAACTTGAGGTTTGGTTTTAGTTGTACGGATTGCTTATCCGATGTGCCCTGAGAACGAGATATGTGCAGCTCCTATCGGGATTTGTCGGCACATTCAGGTGGCTTTGCCGGTCTTGTTTTACCATTGTCGAGATGTCTTATAACCAGGATTCCAAGTCTGATCGGGTCTTCCTGGGAGAAGGAATAT
Source organism: Triticum monococcum (assembly GCA_034509565.1). Lineage (NCBI taxonomy): Eukaryota > Viridiplantae > Streptophyta > Magnoliopsida > Poales > Poaceae > Triticum > Triticum monococcum. The sequence continues at coordinate 244,439,613 of CM067846.1, read as the reverse complement.
CCTTCATTGACCATGAGAGCTTGTGATGGGCTAAGTTGGGACACCCATGCAGGGTTTGAACTTTCGAAAGCCATGCCCATGGTTATGGGTAGATGGGAATTTGTTAATATACGGTTGTAGAAAACCTGACACTTAACTTAATTTAAATGTATCAACCGCGTGTGTAGCCGTGATGGTCTCTTCTCGGCGGAGTCCGGGAAGTGAACACGGTTTTGGAATTATGTTTGAACGTAAGTAGTTTCGGAATCATTTCTAGCTTCTCGACCACTGCGTTGCTTCTCTTCTCGCTCTTATCTGCGTATGTTAGCCACCATATATGCTAGTGCTTGCTGCAGCTCTACCTCACTACCCTTTCCTACCCATAATCTTAAATAGTCTTGATCTCGTGGGTGTGAGATTGCTGAGTCCTCGTGGCTCACAGATACTTCCAAACAGTTTCAGGTGCCGATGATACCAGTGCAGGTGACACAACCCAGCTCAAGTGGGAGCTCAATGAAGATCGTGTTTGTTGTGTTGTTTTGTTTTCTAGTTGATCAGTAGTGGAGCCCAGTCGGGGCGATCGGGGATCTAGCATTAGGGGTTGTCTTTCTTTATTTGGTTCCATAGTCAGACCTTGATTGTATGCTGGATGATGTACTGCTATATTTATGTATTGTGTGAAGTGGCGATTGTAAGCCAACTCTTTATTCCTTTCTTATTCAGTACATGGGAGGTGTAAAGATTACCCCTCTTGCGACATGCCTACTATACCGGTATGCCTCTAAGTCGTGCTCCGACACGTGGGAGATATAGCTACATCGTGGGTGTTAGAAGTCTTCTGGAATACGGCATTGCTTAGTATAGAACAAACCAGCTCTCTATTTTAACACAAATAGGAATACAAGGGTTCCGATATTACAATGAATAACATTGGCACGGCGACACTACGCCAACCACGCTTGCTCTATACAAAGCAGCATAACAACTCGAGGCAGCGGAACAACTACTGGCAGTGGAACAACGAACAACGATGATGGACTCCAATCGGCGGGGACTCTGGCTGGAACGTTTATCCTAGCTCGCGAACACAGGAATAACACCAAACAAGCAAGCAATCTAGGCACGACCTGCAAACTTGCATGACATGCCAGGTCAGTACATTGAATGTACTTGCAAGCTCACAATAACCAGAAGCATTCAAGACAAACAACAGCATGGCAACTACAGGTTAAACAGGAATTATCAAGAGATCATTGGGATAACATGGCATGAACAACATGAACATAATATCGCTCGAACAATAGGAGCATGGCATGAACATATAAATCTGAAGACACTAGCATGCAACATGATGACACTATATGCACCACTTATTCTGTTCGGGTTACCTCGTAACCATCACATGCATCACTTACCCACCTCAGACATTACACGATCATCTCAGGATCAAATCAAGCTTGGTATAAACAATACCGTAGTAATCATTAAATGACCACAAGGAGCTTGATCTTTACCCACGATTCTCGCACAACATCACAAATACTTATCAACTTGGTATCCTCGATACCACGGTGATCATCTCACGATCACAAGCGAAAACACTCTAGGCTCAACGGGTTACCTCATAACCAAACGGTGATCATTGACGGGTCACAAATGGAACCACTCGTGGCTCAATGGGTTACCTCGTATCCAAACGGTGATCATTCACGGATCACAAACGGAACCACTCTTGGCTCAACGGGTTACCTCGTAACCAAATGGTGATCATTCCCGGATCACATAACCGACTTATCTCATCATCGAACTTGTTATTAAGCAAGTTATTATTACTTTTGACCCATAGTGTGATCGACACGAACAGGTCCCTTATCCGCGGGCATGACTATCGATAGATTTAATATACACTCTGCAGAGGTTAGGACACTGTACCCACACCACGAAACCCATGGCCTCGCACTCCTATTCGGGTGGACCAACAGCGTTCCGACAAAACCGTCCTACTGCCCTGACACTCTCCTGGCCACTCCGACCAACTCCCCTCTAGGCCAGGTCATGGGTGGCCCCGTACCTACCAAAGGCACCTACGGCCACCGTCGTGGCAAAACGGCCACCATGGTGGCAAAACAGCCACCATCGTCGCAAAACAGGGACAATCCGAATATAACAACAACGGGCACACAAAGTTATGTCTGCTTACCGGGCCAGGGTACCGCACACCCATAACCCTCCCTCGTTGGAGGCACTGGCGAGAGGCACGACAATAGACCCAGTTAGGACCTTCACATAAAGGCAAGCATGGTTGCACTGGTCAGCTCGATATGGTGGCACCATGTCTCAGCCAACAGTTGTTCAAGTTCAATTTAATCCGGTTAAACTTGAATGCAATATGCTGAGCAATGATAAAATAACATGATGCAATTACAATGCATGAGCATGATATCAACATAATCATGAGGGTACAACATAACTATCCACCATAGCCACAATGAATCATATCCAACTAAGCATGGCATACTGACTAGTATGAACATCACTAGTACATACTTCTCAGAAACATAGCATAACCACTAGCATCAACAATAAATATCATGCAAGAACATATCAACAATGTCATCATAACATGCATAACAACGGTACTCGGGATAGACGCCAGTCATGCACCAAAGACGATAACATCAACATGTACTACTAGCAAGCATAAGCACATGAAAGGAATACTAGCAAATAGCAGGGCATGATAACCGGGTGCATAACAACATAGCAAGAAAGTAAGCACTAACCAAGAATCATTACCGAACAACGATAACCATATTTTAAACAAGCAAACAGTTAATAAATAATCAAGTTGAAAACCATGGCTACTGCATGACTATCATGCAAGTGGGTATTGTGGCTTGCCTGGGGGTGAGGAGACTCCAGGAAGAAGTGCGGTGAAGCCACGGAACAAAACGCCGGGCGGTTCTTTCTCGGAGGGGGCTGATTAGAGGCAAGGACATAATGGTGATTTTCACTGTGAGGCCACCTAGTGAAAATGCTACCAAAAGATAGAGCTTGACGAGACGAAGAAGTGAGCGCTGGTTTCACCTCAAACGGAGTTACGGTTGCGGAGTTATGGGGTGTAGAAGATCAGGGACCAATATGTGAAAGCTTTCATCACCAATGGGTCCCTGAGTGGATAGGACAGAAACACATATTAGGAAATACGCTTTCTGAAACTAAAAACGTATTCCTGGCAGCTGAGGACAGAAACGCGCTTTTGGAAGAAGAAAATGTATTTCCATGGAATATGTTTTCGGGACAGGGAAAATGTACTCACCGGATTACGTCATCACTTAACCATGTGGACCCGTGGCCTTAGCCACTTATAGAGGGGGCCCACGTGGGAGGGCAGGGGCCAGGGCGCTTGCACCGTCTTCCTCCTCGTGCCTCTATTCCCTCGTGGAACAAAGCGGAGGCAGGGAAGAGGCGCGACCAAGGGGCCACCTGGCTCCGGCGATCCCCAGTGGAGCCAAGGGCACCGGCGGGTGCAGGGTGATGTGGCGGCCTGGGGAGCTGGCAAACGGAGGCGCCCGGAGGAGACAGAAGGAGGGCGGGAGGTCCTGGTTGCCAGCGATGCGGGCAGCTCCGGCGAGGGCTCAGGGGGTGGGGGCGAACCGCAGGAGTGAGGAGGAGATGTAGGTGGTGACGGGAGGGAGAGAGGAGCGCCGGAGGGCTCGGTCGGGGTGGTGGCCGAGAGGTGGAGGCAGCGGCCAAGCTCCGGGAGGCGTGACCAGAGGCACTCCGGTGTCGAACGAGTGGGGTGGAGAGGACCGCGGGAAGGAGAGGAACGCGTTGGAGGTGGCTAGAGGAGAAGAGGTGGACTATGCTCGCCGGAAATGAGAAGAGCGGCGATGGCCGAGGCGAACTCTGGCGAAAAGAGGAGGGGGCCGAGGACTCCGGTGGACTAGAGAGGCGAGGGAGGAGTGAATGAGCTGCGGGATGGGTCGAGGGTCCTATATATAGGCCCGGGGAAGGCTCTAGAGCTCACAAGCGAGCTTGAGCAGTGCTCTAATGGAGGGCAGTGGCTGGGCATCGCACAAGCATGGAGGTAGCGGCTGATTTATGGCGAACCACGACGAGGAACCGATGCAGGGCGACGCAGTTGAGTACGGGCGAGCTCCTGGACAACGTTTGAGGTCAAGCCGAGGAGGGAGGAGACGGGAACAATGGCCGGACCGAGCCAGAGCTTGCACTATGTGTGAAGACAGCGTGATCACCACGGGCACTGGTGCAAACGGCATGTTCTGGCCGGGCCGACCATGTCCAGTAGATAGACCGTCGTACCCTTAGTCAAAATGAGGAAATAAATTGGTCCTGGGGCAAAGAAGAGATTTGCACTTAGCTCCAAAGTAAATCAACAGGAAGGTGTTTGTAACTTGTTGTGGTTAAACCAGCTTGGTAACGTGGTAAATAGTTTGTCTGGCAATGATGACACACTAAGGTGATATTGATCACCAAAAATCAGACTAAGAGGAGGCCTTTAAATGAGGGTTGCTATACAATTTCAAAACTGGCCAGAATTAGGGATTTGGATGATACAGTCACAAAATTGATTGCCATGAGCTGAAATTTGGCATAGAGAGGTTATATGATGATATTAAGCTTCTGTAAAAATTTCATGCCGTTTGGAAATACCAAAGTGGCACTTGCTTCACAAAGCTTTATTCTGGACAGAAACTTGAAAAAATTACACATGGCAATTGGTTTAACTAATTGAGTTAAAACTTGGTGGACGGAGTTTATATAGGTAGAGTCATGTCTTGGTAAAGTTTCCACTCAATTGAAGCAATATAAAATATAGTTGCTTCACAAACTGAAAATCTGACCATAAACTAAGATTTGGGAGTGGGCTCACATAGATGATTTATATGAGCTCATATTTGGTGGAGGGTCATGATTCGATCATATGAAGGATGTAGCTAAATTTAAACTCATTTGGATATGCCTAGCTTGTACTTCCTTTACAATCACTTTCCTTAGACATGAACTTTGAAAATTTGCTCAGGAATATTTACTAGGCAAATTTAGTTGAACATTGGCATGAGGCAATTATTTGGACAGGAAAAGATGTTCAAGAAGTTTAGGTTGAATTGGGCAAAGATAAATGGCACTTGCTTCACAAACTGCCATTCAGGACAGAACAGAAAAGGAATTAATTGAGCATGATGGGAAACATGGCCAATGATATATTTTTCCATATTTGAGGAATATATTACACACAAAATTTATGAGAATTATTTGGGAATTTTAGGAGTGACAGAAATATAGGTTGCTTCACAACCTAGGGTTTTAAAGGGTTATTCCTTTATCCGAAAAGAAATATTCCCAATAAAAAGAATATTGGGTTAGGTCAAGGATGGAAATTACATGATCTTGCGATGATGATGAGGGTGACAAGCCACTATAAAACCTAGGAAGACATGCTCTTCCCAAGTTTCAGAACCACATAGCCACGGAAAAGCAAAACAAAACAAGAAATCAAAGAAAATCAAAGGAAAAAAGAAAAGGGCTAAAATCCAGGCTGTTACAGATACTAAAGCTTCTGGTGGGAGGTATAATTTATCCTATTGTTGATAGTAGATGGCTAAGTCCTGTTCATTGTGTCCCTAAGAAGGGAGATATTACTGTTGTTCCAAACGATAAGAATGAATTGATTCCACAAAGAATTGTTACAGGTTATAGAATTGTAATTGATTTCCACAAATTAAACAAAGCTACTAGAAAAGATCATTACCATCTACCTTTCATTGATCAAAAGCTACAAAGATTGTCCAAGCATACACATTTTTGCTCTCTAGATGGTTATTCTGGTTTTTCTCAAATACTTGTGTCAAAAGAGGATTAAGAAAAGACTGCTTTTACTTGCCCTTTCGGTATTTTTGCTTATATACATATACCTTTTGGTTTATGCAATGCACCTTCTACCTTTCAAAGATGTATGACTGCTATATTCTCTGATTTTTTTGAAAAGATTGTTGAGGTTTTCATGGACGATTTCTCTGTCTATGGATCTTCTTTTGATGATTGCTTGAGCAACCTTGATCGAGTTTTGCAGAGATGTGAAGAAACTAATCTTGTTTTGAATTGGGAGAAGTGTCACTTTATGGTTAATGAAGGTATTGTCTTGGGGCATAAAATTTCTGAAAGAGGCATTGAAGTTGATAAAGATAAAGTAGATGCTATTGAAAAGATGTCGTGTCTTAAAGATATCAAAGGTATAAGAAGTTCCCTTGTTCATGATGCTTCCTATAGGAGGTTTATTGAAGACTTCTCTAAAATTTCTAGGCCTCTCACTAATCTCTTGCAAAAATATGTTCCTTTTATTTTTGATGATGATTGTGTAGAAGAATTTGAAATACTTAAGAAAGCCTTGATATCTGCACCTATTGTTCAGCCACCTGATTGGAATTTACCCATTGAAATTATGTGCGGTGCTATTGATTATGTTGTTGGTGCTGTTGTAGGGCAAAGAGTTGATAAGAAATTGAATTTTATTCATTATCACTACTGCAAGATGCTGCTAACGTGACACTACCATTAGAGACCCTTCGACGAAACTGTGTGCGATGCCATAATCGCAAACGGTGGTGTAAAAACGCCAAAAAAGGTGCAAAATGTTTGCGATGGAGGATGCATCAAACACCGTTCAGATTTTAGTTGCGTGTGCGATGCAGGGCATACAGTTCAGTTCAATTAACTGTTTGCGATGACGAGGAACAAAAGAAATGGGCAGCCAGATGAAGGTGTGTGCGATATATAGCATCCGGTTCACTCAGATGAACTATTTGTGATTAGGCAACACAAAAGAAACGTTCACATAGATCAAGGTGTTTGCGATATACGGCATGCGGTTCACTCGGATGAACTGTTTGTGTTGAGACAAGAGAATAGAAACAGTTCAATATAACAAGATGTGTGTGATACGCGGCAAACAGGTACGTAATCAGAAATGTGTGCGAAGACCGATAATAACACAGACGATTGCTGCTAATAAGATGTTAGTGTTGTGCAATGGGATTGCATACAGAACAACAACATTATATACACACTTATAAGGACATGGTTGCATAATCAAATTAAACATCCACTTACATAGGTGGCCACTACAACCATGACATTTGCACACACCAAAGTAAACTATTACATGCATAATTACATAGGTGGCTACTACACACATGACATTTCCACACACCAATAAAGTAAACTATATATTACATGCACGATTAATTAGCATAAACGGTCATCTGACCATCTTCTACTTCTTGTGATGCTTGCTCTGCTGGTGGCTTGATCCGGGCTTGTCGATTTGGGTAACGAGGCACTTCCTCAACGATCCGCTTGTGCATCCTGTAGCATGTGTACACGCTCTTGGCCGCGAACCTGAGGTGAGGTTCATCCTGTTGCCGCATCCAGGCCCTCTGCTAGGATAGGGGACTTGTTCTCTGGGCACCCTGCTTCATCTTTTCTTAGTAGGGGTCGAAGATGGCCGATTCCTTCTTCGTGCTGACCCAGACCCTATAGTGGTCAAGGATTTCGACAAGGTTCTTGAAGGCCAAGCACGTAACATTGACGCTTTTACATCATCGGTGGTTTCCACTGTGGCGAACTTGTAGTTGGTGCTGTTAACAAACCTGTTGAATCGGTCGCAACGCTCTGTGGCCTTGCAGTAGTGGTAGGTGAGGACATGATGGACCACGCACAACAAGGCAGCTGCAACCTTCTGATCTATGTCGGTATGACTGGTGGTGTATTGGAGGTTGATGCTGACCACCTTGTACTTTTCTCGAGCAAGCAACTGCTCAATGTTGTTGATATAGTCGTCCACCACGGCCGGGTCGATGGTGTACACCACCGAGAGATCTGTCTCCCTCGCGTGGGTCTCCACTCTATGCTCGCCGAACTCCATTGGAGCGCCGATAGACATCCTGAAAGCACAAGTGCTCCCTAGGTGATTTTGGTAATTAATGTCAACATATCTCTTGTTGGACTAATGCTTCTACATAGTATGTTTCAGATAAGTTCAACAATGGAGTGGCATGGACTAGAGGATGTGGAACCCCTTCAAGATTCTGAGGACAAAGATTGGCTCAAGCTCAAAGCACAAGACTTTACATTTTCTCATTTTAGTGATCCAAGATCACATTGAGTCCATAGGAAAAGCCAATACTATCTAGAGGGGTGAGGTGTTGCTTAATGCCTTGCTTGCTCAAAGTGCTTAGTGATATGCTCCACAACCCTCAACTACTTTCTCACATCCAAATATGTCCTGAACCAAAAGTCAAACTCGGCCCCACCGATTTGATCTACCCGGCGCCACCGAGTTCACTTGACATAAGGCACTGCCAGAAACCCTAATAAATTCGGTCTCACCGATAGGATCTCGGTCTCACCGAGATGGGCTTGCAAACTCTCTGTTGCCTATTACATTAATTTCGGTCTTACAAAAATATGAAATTAGCCCCACCGAGTTTGCCTGGCCAACTCTCTGTTTGGCTTATTACCAAAATCGGTTCCACCGAGTTTGTGTAATCGGTCCAACCGAGATGAGGCTTTACCCTAACCCTAGCACATCGGTCCCACCAAGTTGAATAAGTCAGTTCCACCGAAAATCCTAACGGTCACATTATGAACTAAATCGGTCTGACCAAGTTTCACGATTCGGTCCCACCGAGTTTGGTAAATTATGTATAACGGTTAGATTTTGTGTGGAGCCTATATATACCCCTCCACCCACTCTTCATTCATGGAGAGAGCCATCAGAACATGCCTACACATCCAACGTACATTTTTTGAGAGAGAACCACCTACACTTGTGTTGAGGTCAAGATATTCCATTCCAACCACATAAATCTTGATTTCTAGCCTTCCCCAAGTTGCTTTCCACTCAAATCATCTTTCCACCAAATCCTATCCTATGAGGGAGAGTTGAGTGTTGGGGAGACTATCATTTGAATCACAAGAGCAAGGAGTTCATCATCAACACACCATTTGTTACCTCTTGGAGAGTGGTGTCTCCTAGCTTGGTTAGGTGTCACTTGGGAGCCACTGTCAAGATTGTGGAGTTGAACCAAGGAGTTTGTAAGGGCAAGGAGATAGCCTACTTCATGGAGATCTACCCTAGTGAGGCAAGTCCTTCGTGGGCGACGACCATGGTGGGATAGACAAGGTTTCTTCTTCGTGGACCCTTCGTGGGTGGATCCCTCCGTGGACTCACACAACCGTTACCCTTCATGGGTTGAAGTCTCCATCAACGTGGATGTACGATAGCACCACCTATCGGAACCACGCCAAAAATCTCCATGTCTACATTTTGTTTGCACACTCCAATCCCATCCCTTTACATTCTTGCAACTTGCATCCTTTACTTTCCGCTTCTCATATACTCTTGTCATGCTTTCTTGATATGTATTATAAATGTGTGAACTTGTGCTAAAACTCCACTTCAACCTAAAGAAATTGAAAACTGCAACTTTTATTGCTAAGAGTCTATTCACCCCCTCTAGACACTTCTTCTCGATCCTTTCAATTGGTATCAGAGAATTGGTCTCCATTGCTTTGGTTTAACCTCCTTTGGAGGAAGATGGATGAGTCTACGTTGGGGAGTCTTAGACATAGAGTGCCTATTCTTGATGGAGAGTTCTTCCATGAGTGGAAAAATGAGATGCTTGAGATTTTCAATTAATATCATTTGAACAAGTACATTACTAGCCCTTGTGCACCTCATATTGACCCTTTGCATCCCACACTCGATGAGGATCTTGACATGATTCGCAATCTTAGAACTATCAATCTTATCATTAGAGGATTGCCTAAAAATTTAATTGCTAGCTTACCTACTCTTAAGTGTGCCTACACTATATGGAGATTTCTTGAGTAACGATTCCCAAATTATTCCTTAAAAAATCTAGACGAAATTCTCCATAAGTCTATTGCCTTGAGTAAGATGAGCACTAGTGATCCTAAGTTTGATGATTGTCTATTTGAGCTTCGTGATCTCATGCATGCCGAAGGAGATGTTGGAATTATTAGCAATATCATTTCCGAAGTCATTAGAATTCATAGAGATGAACATTGTTACGATCATACTTCTAACGAATCACTCTCTCTAGGAATTGATCCACCACATGACGATGTCGAACATGGATACTATGATGAGGATGATGATAGTGAATATGATCTTGATGATGCAATGAGACACTTTGGTCTTATGGCAAATCTTCACGCCTACATGGCCGGAGGAAAGGAATGGGTCCTTGATAGTGGATGTACTGATCATATGACCGGAGACAAATATATGTTTCGTGAGCTTGCTGAAAATGATGGCCCTCGAAAGTATGTCACTTTCGGTGATAACTCAAAGGGTAAGGTGGTTGGCCTTGGTAAGGTGGCCATCTCACATGATAGCTCCATACAAAATGTTATGCTCGTTGAGTCGCTTGGCTACAATTTACTTTTCGTATCTAGACTTGCTGACTTTGGTTTCAACGTCCTAATTACTGAAGTAGATTGCCAAGTGTTTCCTAGAGATAATCATAAAATGGTCTTTACCAGTATACGTAGAGGTGATCTTTACATTGTTGGTTTCACTAGAAAAGCTCAACCTAGAACTTGCTTAATTGCTAAATCTTCTAAAGGCTGGTTGTGGCATGGAAGGCTAGGTCATGTGGGCATGCAAAATCTTGATAAGCTTATTAAAGGTGATCATATCTTTGGAGTAAAGGATGTTATATTTGACAAGGATAGACTTTGTAGCGCTTGTCAAGCAGGAAAAAAAGTTGGAAGAAGTCACCCCGCGAAGAACATGATGGCCACGAGAAGACTGCTCGAGCTACTTCACATGGATCTCTTTGGTCCCAATGCCTACAAGAGTCTTGGTGGTAACTCATTTGGTCTACTCATTGTCGATGATTTTTCAAGATTTACGTGGGTGTTCTTTCTTGATGATAAACTGCAGGTCCAAAAGATCTTCAAAAACTTCGCTAGGAAGGCCCAAAATCAATTTGAAGTGAAGATCAAGAAGGTTCGGAGCAACAACAGAACGGAGTTCAATAACGCAAATGTGGATACCTTCCTTGACGAAGAAGCGATTTCACATGAGTTCTCGGCTACGTACACACCTTAACAAAATGGAGTTGTTGAGAGGAAGAACCGGACTCTTATTGAGATGGAAAGAACGATGCTTGATGAATACAAGACTCCAAAACACTTTTGGGCGGAAGCGGTTGAGACAGCTTGTCATGCAACAAATCGCTTGTATATTCACAAGCTACTCTGCAAGACGGCATATGAGCTCCTCACCGGTAATAAACCCCAAGTTGGATACTTTCGAGTATTTAGCTCAAAGTGCTACATTATTGATAAGCATCATCATTCTAAATTTGCTCCTAAATCTCATGAAGGTTTCCTACTTGGTTATGGATCAAACTCTCACACTTATCGTGTCTACAACAATTTCACCCGAAAGGTTGAAGAGACGATAGATGTGGAGGTTGATGAATCTAACGGCTCGCAAGTAGAGCAATTGCCAATTGATGTAGGAGACAAAGACCGTTCGGAAGGAATCCAAAACTTGTCTATCGGCAAGATTCGTCCAACGAAGGTAAAGGAGAGTACCTCGTCTGTCCAAGTGGAGGCTTCCACCTCACAACAAGGTGAACCAAGAGTCCACATGGAAGCATCCACGAGTGGGACGCACCAAGATGAAGAGAACGAGGAAGTACATCAAGATGAACCTCATCAACCCCCTTCTCCACCAAGACAAGAAAACTACAACGCCAATAATGATGAAGGACAAGATGATGAAGAAGATTTCCACCCCGACCCAAGCAAAAGCTCTCACGAGTTTGAGCAAGAGTCTCAAGAGATCATCCTGTCGAACAAATCTTCAATGATATTCAAACCGGGAGAATCACTCGCTCTAAAACTCATTTGGCTAACTTTTGTGAACATTATTCATTCATCTCTAGCATTTAACCTATGAAGGTTGAAGAAGTATTGGAAGATCCTGATTGGATAAATGCCATGTGTGAAGAACTACATAACTTTGAGAGAAATCAAGTGTGGACATTGGTCGAGAAGCCCGACAACAACCACGACATCATCGGTACCAAATGGGTGTTTCAGAACAAGCAATATGAAGACAGTCAAGTCATCCGCAACAAAGCTCGTCTAGTCGCCCAAGGCTACACTCAAGTCGAAGGTATGGACTATGGTGAGACATATGCCCCCGTTGCTAGACTTGAGTCCATTCGCATTTTGCTTGCTTATAATAATCACCGTGATATGACCTTGTACCAAATGGACATTAAAAGTGCTTTTCTAAATGGTGAAATTGAGGAGGAATTTTATGTTAAGCAACCTCCCTGCTTTGTCAATCCTAAGAAACCTAATCATGTTTACAAACTTCACAAAGCTCTTTATGGTCTTAAACAAGCCCCTAGAGCGTGGTATAAATGCTTGACCAAGTTCCTTATTGAAAAAGGCTTTGAAATTGGAAAAATAGATTCTACTCTTTTCACTAAAAGGGTTAATGGAGAACTATTTGTGTGCCAAATTTATGTTGATGATATTATATTTGGTCTGACTAACCCTCATTTTAGTGAGAAGTTTGGAAAGCTTATGTCGGATAAGTTTGAGATGTCTATGATGAGTGAACTCAAATTCTTTCTTGGCTTTCAAATCAAGCAAACTAAGGAAGGTACCTTTGTTTCTCAAACAAAGTACACCAAGGACTTATTCAAGAAGTTCAATATGCAAGAATGCAAAGGTATGAATACACCCATGCCTACTAGTGGACATCTTGACTTGACTAAGGATGGTGAACCGGTTGATCAAAAGGTTTACCGCTCTATGATCGGTTCATTGTTATATCTATGTGCCTCTCATACAGATATTATGCTAAGTGTGTGCATGTGTGCACGATATCAAGCGCCCCCCAAAGAATGTCATCTTAAGGTTGTGAAAAGGATAGTGAGATACTTAATACATATACCAAATTTTGGCATTTGGTATCCTAAGAGGTCCTCTTTTGATCTTGTTGGCTATTCTGACTCGGACTATGCCGGAGACAAGGTTGATAGAAAGTCCACTTTTGGTACTTGTCCATTTCTTGGTAGATCTCTTGTGTCTTGGTTTTCCAAGAAACAAAACTCGGCATCCTTATCCACCGACGAAGCAGAATACATTGCCGCCGGTTCATGTTGCGCTCAATTACTTTGGATGACCCAAACTCTTAAAGATTATGGGATCAATGTGAAACATGTTCCATTGCTTTGTGACAATGAAAGTGCTATTAAGATTGCTCACAATCCTGTACAACATTCCCGAACTAAGCATATTGAAGTTCGTCATCATTTCATTCAAGATCATGTTGCTAAAGGGGACATTAATCTTAAGCATGTTAGTACCGATAAGCAATTGGCGGGTATATTCACCAAACCGCTTGATGAGAAAGTCTTTTGTCGTTTGAGAGGTGAGTTGAACATCGTTGATGCTTCAAACTTGGAGTAGGAACTCCATTTGGATACATGCAAGGCATGAATCTATGAATAATCCTTGATATTTCTTTCATAATACTATTCATATGTCTTGGATATATTTGCACCCTTGCATGTTATCTAACCCTTGTAGGTACTTGGATGAATCTAAATCTATGAGACTGCAACTCTCTCACATCTTGAGCAATCTCTACATCACCAAGTCTATACAATACTCTGGGCGATGACAAGGAAGCACGAAACCCTTCAACATATCCTTCGACAAATTATATGTATAGAATTTCATAATTGTCATTTTGGATACTGTAATGCCCCGGATACAAGATTCCATATTTGTAACTCTGACTCTTGCCTTTTGTGGAGATGCGATATGTTGTTCCCTTCATGGTTGGGTTTTGTCTTCGTTTTGCATTTTGTCCATGTCATGCATTTTCATATCATGTCATCATGTGCATCTCATTGGCATACATGTTTGTCTCATGCATCTGAGCATTTTCCCCGTTGTCCGTTTTGCAATCCGACACTCCTACGTCCTCCGGCGCCCCCTTTTGTCTCTTTTCGTGAGCGGGTGTTAAACTTTCTCGGAATGGACCGAGATTTGGCAAGTGGCCTTGGTACACCACCGGTAGACCGCCTGTCAAGTTTCATGCCATTTGGAGTCCGTTCGATGCTCCAATGGTTAACCGGGGAACCGTAAAGGACTTGTGGGTGTTGCAGCCCAACACCCCTCCAAAACGGCCCAATAACCCTTCCAAACCACTCTCATGTCCTCCGTCGTCGGATCACAATCGCGTGGTCGAAAACTACACCTCATTTGGACACTCCTACCTCCTCCTACCTATAAAAAGGTGCTCCCCTCCGAAATTTCGGGTCCAAACCCCTAGATCTCACCTCTACCGTGCCACCGGACATACCCGCACCGCGCCGAACATGTCCACCGCCGCCGCCACATCGCTTCGGCTAATCTGAGGCTGCCACATCAGCACCGCCGCCTCCCTCCTCCAATCCCGCTTCGCCACGTGGCCTCCGCCACCGCGCACCGCCGGCGGCCTGCCAGGCCCACGTGGGGCCCTCCCGGCCCGTGCGCCCGAGCCGCCGCTCGCCGCCCGCGCCTCCACGCCAGTGCCGCCTCATCCCCACCGGCGCCGCTCCAGCCTCTCCTCTGGCCAGATTCGGCCTCCCCGGCCCCGGATCTGGCGAGGCGCAACTCCGGCGACCATCGCCTCCCTCTTCTCCGGCCACCGCGACCTCCTACTCCGGCAAGCTCCTCGGTCATCCTCGAAGGACGTGCAAACCCTAGATCTCAGATCTGGAGGTCCAAATATTCTCTAAGTCCCTTTTCTGCAATATTTGTAGGCCCTGTTCATCATGCCATAACTTGTTGCGTACTGCTTCGTTTTGTGCATGCTATATATCAAAATGTTCATCATGATGTGCTCTTCATTTTGTTCCATTGTGACCTGCTTGTTTGAGTCCATCTTGATGCCCAAATCGTTGATGCAAGAGTGCTATAAATTGTTAGGTGCTGATTCTTAGCAGAGTATGAGGATTTGTTATATTTGCTATAATTGTTGTGTGCTGCATATGGACTTCAGCTCTACATGTGTTTTCATCTATGCCATGCCATCTTTACAGGGGTGTGTGCCATGTATTTTCGTGATCTTTGTGGTGACTAGCACAAGCATGAAAAGTAGCTCTCGTGATATTGCTGATTTCAAAGACTTAGAATTTCACAAAGTCATTGCTCTGCTGTTATTTTTATGCCATGTATTCATGATGCTATAGTGAGATCCATGCTTCTTTTGAGTATCTTCAGTAAGGATGATTTGGACATATGGTTGTGCTCTATCCATCCATGTCCCTTTTTGAATTTATAGAGTGCCCTAGCATGACTTAATCTTGCTCTACTTTTGCTATTAAATGTTCCTGGCAGATTGTTTACTTGTTAATCAATTTTGCCAAGGTTGTTGTAGTTGATCCATGCTTGCTTTGAACTTGTTCTTTCCATGGTTAGCTTCATGTACATGTCTTCTTGCTGTTAGTATGCTTATATTTTCATGCAATGCCTTGTGATGAGTGTATCGAGCTCGCAAAGATGCCTTCATAATTCTGCTTATGCAATGCTCAGTTTTCTGCTAAGTCTGTATCTGTTAATGAAACTTGCTATGTTTACATGGGTGCCATCATATCTTCTGATCCTTAATGACTCATGGTCAATAAGGGACTTTTGTTCTCTGTTTTGAGTAGATTCATGCCATGCCTTGTTTTGCTATGATATGCTCCTGTAGCATGTTGTTAGCTTGCTCTAAACATGTCTTCCTCATGTTAATTCCTGTCATGTTGTTATTTTCACTAAGTCTGTGAAGCTGATATCTTTTGCACTTTTGCCATGCTTGTTTGAACCTGTTCTAGTGTGTTTTAGCCGTAGCTCAGTGTTCATCTTTTCTCAAGAATCTTGAGTAGATCAATGCCATGTGCTTTTTTGCTATGTTGGAGTGCAGTAGCTTAGTTTCTTGTTGCATTCTAGGTGGCATCGTGCTGTTTATCGCAGAATGGTGCCATTCTTGTTTTGCTTGCCATTTGCAAACCGTGCATCCGATTCCGGTGATCTTTATATCGATTTCGACCGAAATCAACTCATCTTTCCAGTGGCACACTTGGTTTGCCAAGTTTAGGCACGTTTCAATCTTTCCCTTCCGAAGCACGCATATGCATTGCATATCACATCCCGCATGTCATGTCATGTTTTGCATCATGTTGCTTGCGCATTGCACCGTGGTTGATTGTGGTTTCCTTTGCTTGTGTTCTTGCCTTGGGTAGAGCCGGGAGATGAGTTCTTGATCGAGGAACCCGTTGAGTACGCTTACGAGGATCAAGTTTTCGTCTACTCGGAGAACTTTGCAGGTAAGATGACCATACCCTCGAAATCACTTCCATCTTTGCTTGCTAGTTGTTTGCTCTATTGCTATGCTGTGATGCCTACCACTTGCTATATCATGCCTCCCATATTTCCATGACAAGCCTCTAACCCATCCTTTCCTAGCAAACTATTGTTTGGCTATGTTACTGCTTTTGCTCAGCCCCTCTTATAGCGTTGCTAGTTGTAGGTGAAGATGGAGTTTGTTCCTTGTTGGAACATGGTTATTATTGGGATATCATTATTATATCTTGTTTACTTAATGCATCTATATACTTGGTAAAGGGTGGAAGGATCGGCCTTATGCCTGGTGTTTTGTTCCACTCTTGCCGCCCTAGTTTCCTTCATACTGGTGTTATGTTCCTTGATTTTGCGTTCCTTGCGTGGTTGTGTGTTATGGGAACCCCTCGACAATTCGCTATGAATAACTCCTCCAGCAAGGCCCAACCTTGGTTTTACCATTTTCCTACCTACCCCCATATACCTTTCCATTGGTTCTGCAGACTCAAGGGTCATCTTATTTTAAACCCCCCCAGGGCCCGTGCTCCTCTAAGTGTTAGTCCGAACCGAGCCGCCTGCGGGGCCACCTCGGGGAAACTCGAGGTTCGGGTTTACTCGTTGCATGTCTCATCCGCTGTTGCCCGGAGAACGAGATACGTGCGACTCCTATCGGGATTTGTCGGCACATCGGGTGGCTTTGCTGGTCTTGTTTTACCATTGTCGAAATGTCTTGTAACCAGGATTCCGAGACTGATCGGGTCTTCCCGCTAGAAGGAATATCCTTCATAGACCATGAGAGCTTGTGATGGGCTAAGTTGGGACACCCCTGCAGGGTTTTGAACTTTCGAAAGCCGTGCCCGCGGTTATGGGCAAATGGGAATTTGTTAAGGTCCGGTTGTAGAGAACTTGATACTTAACTTAAACTAAAATGAATCAACCGCGTGTGTAGCCGTGATGGTCTCTTTTCGGCGGAGTCCGGGAAGAGAACACGGTCTCATGTTATGCTTGAACGTAAGTAGCTTTAGGATCACTTCTTGATCACTTTAGTTTCTCGACCAAGCTTTGCTTCTCTTCTCGCTCTCATTTGCTAAGTTAGCCACCATATATGCTAGTGCTTGCTGCAGCTCCACCTCACTACCTCTTTTCCTACCCATAAGCTTAAATAGTCTTGATCGTGAGGGTGTGAGATTGCTGAGTCCCCGTGACTCACAGATTACTTCCAAAAACAGATGCAGGCGCTGATGATGCTAGTGCAGGGGACGCAACCGAACTCAAGTGGGAGTTCGATGAGGATTCAAGACGTTACTATGCGTCTTTTCCAGACGATCAGTAGAGGAGCCCAGTTGGGGTGATCGAGGATCTAGCATTTGGGGTTGTGTTTTATTTATGTTGGTTCCATAGTCGGACCTTGATTGTATTCTGGATGATGTATGCTATATTTATGTATTGTGTGAAGTGGCGATTGTAAGCCAACTCTTTATCCCATTCTTATTCAGTACATGGGATGTGTAAAGATTACCCCTCTTGCGACATGCCTACTGTGCGGTTATGCCTCTAAGTGCTCTGGCACGTGGGAGATATAGCCGCATCGTGGGTGTTACAGATACACAAGTGATCTTCCTTGCAAGACTAAACCATGTAGGTAGATGAACTCAAATTCCAAGTGGTGCTCCCAACTCTTGATGAGCTACATCAACCTTGAGCAACCCACACAAGTTCAACTACATGATCAAGATCAACACCACCACCCAAGGTATGTTATTCCATCTTAGAGAAGCTTTACTCCAAGTCATGGGTCAAAGCAACTCAACAAGATGTGAATACGTCAAGATGCTTAAACAAAAAATGGTAACCCCATTTTGAGCTTAAAATTTTGAGTATGACCTACGATCAAGTGTTTTCACTTGACTCCTTAGTCAAAATACTCTAACATAGCTGACTCAGTCACCGCCCAATTCTAGATGAAGTTCTCTAGTGTTTCTCTGAGTTTTTGAAATTTCTTCTTTGCATTTGTCCCTTGCATGTTTCATCTAGATTTCTTTTCTTTTTCTGCATTCCCTACATCCAATTCAATGCAAATCTTTCAGCAAATTCCTTGCAAATGCTTGTGAGATTTTACATGCCTAGTGAGCTGAGGTGACAAGTGTTTTCACTGTGATGAACTCGGTCACACCGGTTTGTTTCCTTCGGTCCAACCGAATCCTTTCGGCGCCACCGAAGCACACAACTCGATGCTACCGATTTCACTACAGGAAAGACAGCTTGCCACTTGTTCCTGCATTCTTTTTGCTCCAGGTCCACTCAATGATTCTTGTCCTTTACTAGCATCACATTCGACTTGCTGCTTTTCTTTGTGACTCAAGGACCAAACCAATTTGTAACAAAAATCCAGAAGAACCCTTCTTGGAAATTGATGTCAAAGGGGAAGAGAGAGAGATCACATCAAATCTTAATCATTTCTATAGGGGAAAGTGTAAGAAACCCCAGATGCTTGGTGTTCAAGAGGAGAGAAGTCACATGTCTTTAAGAAGGGAAAGAGATGTTCATAGTTGATTGTTTGCATTAGCTCTGTTTCTTTTCCTTGCTCTGTTTTTCTGTTCCCTATCTTCTCCCAGTATCCCTTGCTAGATTCAGGAGGAGAAAGACAACTAAGGGAAGGAAATCCATGAATTCATTGCACATCTTTACCTTTGGGGACATGTCTATATCCAATGGAGTACTCGGTACTCACTCTCTACATGTCATCCCAGTCTTGGTATTCTCATGGTTTCTTTGTTTGCTCTGGCTAGTAGATGTATCTGTGTTATCTAACCTTGTTTACTCAGGTTCATTCCTTCCTAAGCCAACTCAAGACCACAAGGTAAGTATATTCATCACAGTCATGTGTATGAGGATTTCTTGCTGATGTACATACTGTTTGCAAGAAGGACTCATGAGCATGAAGGTACACTTCCTATATTCATACCATTTGCTCTGATGCATATAGCCAAGATACATGTAACATATTGCTTACTCTGTCATGCTTATGCATTCACATGCTCTTATATTCCATATTTATATGATTGCATATATGTAGGTGGAGCCTATGCATGTTACATGTCTTTCCAGAGCTTTACTTGTTATTCTCTATATCTTTATCTAAAGCTTTGATGTATGTTGTCATCAATTACCAAAAAGGGGGAGATTGAAAGCACAAGTGCTCCCTGGGTGATTTTGGTAATTAATGTCAACATATCTCTTGTTGGAATAATACTTCTACCTAGTATGTTTCATATAAGTTCAACAATGGAGTGGCATGGACTAGAGGATGTGGAACCCCTTCAAGATGCTGAGGACAAAGGATTGGCTCAAGCTAAAAGCACAAGACTTCACATATAACGCCCTCGATGCGGCTATATCTCCCACATGTCGAAGCACGACTTAGAGGCATAACCGCATTGAAAGCAATGTCGCAAGTGAGGTAATCTTCACACAAGCCATGTAATACATAAGGGAAAGAGATACATAGTTGGCTTACAATCGCCACTTCACACAATTACATGAATAAAGCATTACAACATCCAAATACAATCAAGGTCCGACTACGGAACCAAAATAAAAGAAGAACCCCAAATGCGACACAGATCCCCGATCGACCCCAACTAGGCTCCACTACTAATCAACTAGAACGAAACAACACAAAGGACAAGATCTTCATCGAGCTCCTCCTGAGCTTGGCTGCGTCATCTGCACGGACTCATCGGCACCTGCAAGCTGGTTTTGGAAGTATCTGTGAGTCACGGGGACTCAGCAATCTCACACCCTCGCGATCAAAACTATTTAAGCTTATGTGTAAGGTAAAGGTATGAGGTGGAGCTGCAGCAAGCGACTAGCATATATGGTGGCTAACATACGCAAATGAGAGCGAGAAGAGAAGGCAAAAGTACGATCGAAAATCTATGATCAAGAAGTGATCCTAGAGCAACCTACATCAAGCATAACTCCAACACCGTGTCCACTTCCCGGACTCCGCCGAGAAGAGACCATCACGGTTACACATGCGGTTGATGTATTTTAATTAAGGTCAACTTCAGGTTTTCTACAACCGGATGTTAACAAATTCCCATCTGCCCATAACCGCGGGCACGGCTTTCGAAAGTTCAAATCCTTGCAGGGGTGTCCCAACTTAGCCCATCACAAGCTCTCACAGTCAACGAAGGATATTCCTTCTAGCGGGAAGACCCGATCAAACTCGGAATCCCGGTTATAAGACATTTCAACAATGGTAAAACAAGACCAGCAAAGCCGCCCGATACACCGACAAATCCCGATAGGAGCTACACATATCTCGTTCTCAGGGCGCACCGGATAGGTCAAGCTACGACTAAAACCAACCCTCGAGTTGCCCCGAGGTGGCCCCGCAGGCTGCCCGTTTCGGACCAACACTCAGAGGAGCACTGGCCCGGGGGGTTTAAAATGAAGATGACCCTCAGGCTCGCGAAAACCCAAGGGAAGGTTATAGGTTGTTAGTGCAAATGGTAAAACCAAGGTTGGGCCTTGCTGGAGGAGTTTTATTCAAGGCGAACTGTCAAGGGGTTCCCATTATTACCCACCGCGTAACGAACGCAAAATCCGGGAATATAACACCGATATGATGGAAACTAGGGCGGCAAGAGTGGAACAAAACACCAGGCATAAGGCCGAGCCTTCCACCCTTTACCAAGTATATAGACGCATTAATTAAATAAGATATATGGTGATATCCCAACAAGTAAACATGTTCCAACCAAGGAACAACATCTCCATGTTCCAACAAGGAACAAACTTCAATCTTCACCTGCAACTAACAACGCTATAAGAGGGGCTGAGCAAAGCGGTAACATAGCCAATCAACGGTTTGCTAGGACAAGGTGGGTTAGAGGCTTGGTTCAACAATATAGGAGGCATGATAAGCAAGTGGTAGGTATCACAGCATAGGCATAGCAAAAGAGCGAGCAACTAGCAAGCAAAGATAGAAGTGATATCGAGGGTATGGTCATCTTGCCTGAAATCCCGCAAAGAAGAAGAAGAACGAGTCCATGAAGAAGATAAACGGACATAGTCGAACGAATCCTCACAACACGACGTTATCGGAACCAACCCGAAGAAGCAACACCGGAAAGGAGCAAACAACATGGTAAACAACCACCACAAAATCATGGCATGTTGCACAATCAAGTATGATGCATGTCCGGTTTAATGAAGCATGGCATGGCAAAGTGCACAAACAATCCTACAAATTAAGTGGAGCTCAAGATGCAACTCCATTGCATATTGACGAAACATCACGACAAGTTATTTAGTTTGATCTTGTTTATGTACCCAACAATATTAAATGTTGTTAATCATGACAAGAGGCTGAAGCAAAGAAAACTACCTATCTAGTCAAGTTTAAATGAGGCCGGAAACAACAAACAACAAGTCCGGTAAATCCCCATATGCATATATTATGTTTGGTACTGTTCTGCCCTAAACCAAATTTTAGGGTTTTTAAACATGCAAAACAAGTACACCATGTTAAACTAGGCATTTTTCTACCCCATTTACATATAAAGTTTATTTAAAATGGAGCTACGGTTATTTAGTTATGAATTAAAGCATTTTAACATGGCATAGGAGCAAATTTAACCAAACATCATTTTAAACATAGATGAAAGTTGCAAATTATTAAACTAGACAAAATTCTAAGCAACTTTCATATATAACTTGTTTTAATCCGATGCATGGTTGTGGAGATATTAAATGCATGATCTAGAGGGACTTTTCTACAAAACTGCTAAACCTGGGACAATAGCTTAATTCGCAGATCTGGAAAAAAAATGTAAGCAGGCCGAATCTGGCAGGCTGGCCCAACATGAGAAAAAAAAGAAGGGTGCACGGGGGCGGCCTCACCCATGGGCTTCGGCCCGTTTGCGGAGAGGCTCGTGGATCTGGCAGCCCATGGCGATGGCGACATAGAGGCGGGCGCTGGGCCTTGCAGGAGGATGCAGCGGTCGTTGGGGCAGCCCGGTTCAATGCAGAGAAGGCGGTCAACGCTCGGGACGAGCGAGTCACTACTGCTCGTTTTTGAGGAAGAACGGCAGCGACAGGTAACACAGCGGCGATGCAGGGACTTGGCGGCGCCGGCGGCAGGGAAGCATGGACCCAGCCGGATCCAGGCGATGCAGAGGGTTGGGGAGGAGCGTCGACAGCTCGGCGTCCTCCAGGTGCAGGCAAGGAGGAGCTCCGACGGCGGGCATCGCAGGAGGGGCTCGGGCCTCAGGTGCGGGAGGAGCGAACGGGATGGAGGGGAGGCTCGGGCAAGGACGGGTCAACACAGGCAGCACCAGCCAGGATCCTCCGGATCGAACGTAGCAGAAGACGGAGGGCCCTGGGGCAGCTCGATTTGGTCATCAGCGGGGACCGGTCAGGGGAGCTGGTGTCCCGTGGCAGCGATGAGTGGCGAAGGAAATCCATGGTGCTCGACGCAAGAAGCAGCTTCAGACGCGGAGCTCGCCGGATCCGATAGCGGTGAAGGTCGTCGAGGCAGGGAACGGGGCAGATGCGGAGGGAACAGAGCTCCGGTGGCTTGGCCGCTCCGAGCGAGGCTCAAGGAGCTCGGGCGCATGTCATCCATGGCGCTCCTCCTATGGCACAAGAGAGGGAGGGAGAGGTTAGAGAAGGGAGAGACGAGAAGAAGAGGAGGACAGGAAGAAAGAGCGGGTGGTCTGGCCTGGTGGATGAGGGCGATGCCCTGGTGGATGAGGTCGCCGGCGGCGACGGGGCTAATGAGGTCGAAGTCGCCAGCTGGTAGAGTCACCAGGCGGCGCGCTGACGAGGGCTCGTGCTCCCTGAACTCAGGCGAGGAAGCTCGGGCACGTTGGCGCTGGTTGGAGGGAGTGGTTGGACCCATCGGTGCTTTGGGACAATTCCCTTGATGTGGATCAAGCGAGGCTGTGGGTGATTGGGTTGGCACGGAAATCAAGACAGGATTTGATTTGGGTGGGTGCGGTTGGACTGGTGGAAGAAACGAGGGAGGGAGAAGGTCGCTGCGGGTTGGATCCCGATGAAGAGAGTGGCGGCGGCGGGTGAGGGGATTCGGTGGATGGGATAGGATAGGCTAGGGTTTGACTGATATTTATATCAAATGAGTTTAGGTTAGGGGGCTAACTCATCCCTCCGATCGAAATCGGGCGGTCGAGAAAAATAGGCTAGGGAGTCCAAATAACAAAACGAAGATGTTTTGTAGATGTTCGGGGATGATCCGGACACAACGGTAACGACTGTCCGGGTCGGGTTCGGGACAACTTTCGGACGCGCACGCGAGGAGGGCCGCGGGCTGACGAAAGAGGTTAGGTTGGGTCTGGCGGATTGTGTAGAGCGGGTTGGTCTGAGAGAAGAGGGGAGAGATGCAGCCCGGCAGGGTTTTCGGAGACCGAAAACGTTCGACGAAAAGACCGGCTATACTGCCGCTATAGTTTAACGGTTGGGCTATCAAACGAACTCCGAATGCGATGAAATTTGACAGGCGGTCTATCTACACTATAATAAGACCGCACGTCAACTCTCATCCCATTCCGAGAACATATTCTGGCCACTTATAAAATACTATTTCGGACATGCCGCGGGCGCGTGCAAGTGTCTGGACTCGGAACGGACAACAGAGAGAACTGGGGAAACCTGGACGGATGCAAGTTTTGAAAACATGATGATGCCATGCACATGATGACATGACAAGATGCAACATGCAAGCACATGACATGGCAACGACAGCGAATAACTGGACGGCACCTGGCGCAACGGTCTCAGGGCGTTACAACACTCCACCACTACGAGAGGATCTCGTCCCGAGATCTAGAATGGCACCGGAGGGAAAAACGGAAGAGAAAGAGAAGAGGTTAAACTAAGTTGCTTCTTTGACAAACGATTGAAACCACGAACCTTGAAAAGGTTAAGCCATTTCGAGAAAAGAATACAACAGCGATGAACGAAGTTGAAAACACTCCGTTAGAAAAGAGGGACAAGGAAGAACAACTTCGAGCATTACTCCGGTTGAGAAGGTATGCAAGATTTGATACGATGAAAAGAACTTGAGCAGAGGACACGACACTCTGGTTAAACAAGATAGAGAAGGAATAAGACAGATATAATTTGGACAGCACTCCGACTGTAAATGGAAGGGATTGAACATGAATTTGAGGAGATGGGATGATACTTGACGAAAACAATAACACAATGCCTCCGGAACTATTGCAAAAAATGGCACAAGGGGTAAGAAAGATTTCAGACATCACTCCGGTCGAGAATGGAGGTAAAACTTGTCGGATGATTGAACTGGAATGAACACATGACACTCCGGTTGAATGGTAAGCAAAGGAAAGAACATGGTCTTTGACAAAACGAGATGATTGGTTGAAAAGAGCAACAACACAATGCCTTCGGAACAAAAAAAATAGAATATATATAATTGAAATAAAAGAATGGAGAAGAAAATGCCAACTTCTGCCACAAAAGAACTTGAAAAGGTATCCTTAGGAGAAGCGTCGAACGGAGTTGTTGGAAACACAACAACGAAAAGATAAGCTTGATATGGACTTATAGAGGACATCTCAAAATTATGAGGTGACAACTTGCCACTCACGAAAAAGATTTGATTGGATTGATATCAACAAGGAGACGAGAAATCTATTTCACCGGGAGGATAAAAGAAGAACTTGGGTCCTTTATAAGCACCATAGATAGCAACAAACCTTAGGGAAGGCTTTAGGTGAAATATAGCCCAAGATAACTCCAAAGAAGAGATTGATGGATTTAAAATACATCATACTTAATAACATGTGAATCATGAAACATGAACTCAAATTATCAAGACTGACATAATACCACCTCCAAAGATACGGTAGAAAGAAATTGCACTCCGGATTGCAAGATGAAGAAAACTTGAGCTCCTCTGAAAAGAACCTTGATGAACACTTCGAGAAGGAATTAAATCATTGGTGAACCATCCTGTAGAACCTTCATGAAGTACTCCGGTAGTAAAAGAATGATCAAGCGAGAGAAAAGACAAGTTGAAAACACAAGGTGAAGACTTGCAATGATTAGATGGATCTTCACGATGAAAAAAATTGATATAGCTTGGAACTCCGGAAAAGAAAAGATGAAACAATTGAAACCGAGAATTTGGTGCACAAACAATCCTACAAATTAAGTGGAGCTCAACATGCAACTCCATTGCATATTGACGAAACAACACGACAAGTTATTTAGTTTGATCTTGTTTATGTACCCAACAATATTAAATGTTGTTAATCATGACAAGAGGGTGAAGCAAAGAAAACTACCTATCTAGTCAAGTTTAAATGAGGCCGGAAACAACAAACAACAAGTCCGGTAAATCCCCATATGCATATATTAGGTTTGGTACTGTTCTGCCCTAAACCAAATTTTAGGGTTGTTAAACATGCAAAACAAGTACACCATGTTAAACTAGGCATTTTTCTACCCCATTTACATATAAAGTTTATTTAAAATGGAGCTACGGTTATTTAGTTATGAATTAAAGCATTTTAACATGGCATAGGAGCAAATTTAACCAAACATCATTTTAAACATTTTAAACATAGATGAAAGTTGCAAATTATTGAACTAGACAAAATTCTAAGCAACTTTCATATCTAACTTGTTTTAATCCGATGCACGGTTTTGGAGATATTAAATGCATGATCTAGAGGGACTTTTTTGCAAAACTGCTAAACCTAGGATAATAGTTTAATTCGCAGATCTGGAAAAAAATGTAAGCGGGCCGAATCTGGCAGGCTGGCCCAACATGAGAAAAAAAAGAAGGGCGCACGGGGGCGGCCTCACCCATGGTCTTCGGCTCGTTTGCGGAGAGGCTCGTGGATCCGGCGGCCCATGGCGATGGCGACATAGAGGCGGGCGCTGGGCCTTGCAGGAGGATGCAGCGGTCGTTGGGGCAGCCCAGTTCGATGCAGAGAAGGCGGTCAACGGTCGGGACGAGCGAGTCACTGCTGCTCGTTTCTGAAGAAGAATGGCAGCGACAGGTAACACAGCGGCGATGCAGGGACTTGGCGGCGCTGGCGGCAGGGAAGCATGGACCCAGCCGGATCCAGGCGATGCAGCGGGTTGGGGAGGAGCGTCGACAGCTCGGCATCCTCCAGGCGCGGGCAAGGAGGAGCTCCGGCGATGGGCATCGCAGGAGGGGCTTGGGCCTCAGGTGCGGGAGGCGCGAACAGGATGCAGGGGAGGCTCGGGCAGGGATGGGTCAACACAGGCAGCTCCGGCCAGGATCCTCCGGATCAAACATAGAAGAAGACGGAGGGCCCTGGGGCAGCTCGATTTGGTCATCGGTGGGGACCGGTCAGGGGAGCTGGTGTCCCATGGCAGCGATGAGTGGCGGAGGGAATCCATGGTGCTCGACGCAAGAAGCAACTTCAGACGCGGAGCTCGCCGGATCCGATAGCCGTGATGGTCGTCGAGGCAGGGAACAGAGCAGATGCGGAGGGAACGGAGCTCCGGTGGCTTGGCCGCTCCGAGCGAGGCTCAAGGAGCTCGGGTGCGTGTCATCCATGGCGCTGCTCCTATGGCACAAGAGAGGGAGGGAGAGGTTAGAGAAGGGAGAAACGAGAAGAAGAGGAGGACAGGAAGAAAGAGCGGGTGGTCTGGCCTGGTGGATGAGGGCGATGCCCTGGTGGATGAGGTCGCCGACGGCGACGGGGCTAACGAGGTCGAAGTCGCCGGCTGGTAGGGTCGCCGGGCGGCGCGCTGACGAGGGCTCGTGCTCCCTGAACTCAGGCGAGGAAGCTCGGGCACGTTGGCGCTGGTTGGAGGGAGCGGTCGGAGCCATCGGTGCTTGGGGACAATTCCCTCGATCTGGATCGAGCGAGGCTGTGGGTGATTGGGTTGGCACAGAAATCAAGACAGGATTTGATTTGGGTGGGTGCGGTTGGACTGGTGGAAGAAACAAGGGAGCGAGAAGGTGGCTGCGGGTTGGATCCCGATGAAGAGAGTGGCGGCGGCGGGTGAGGGGATTCGGTGGATGGGACGGGATAGGCTAGGGTTTGACTGATATTTATATCAGATGAGTTTAGGTTAGGGGGTTAACTCATCCCTCCGATTGAAATCGGGCGGTCGAGAAAAATAGGCTAGGGAGTCCAAATAACAAAACGGAGATGTTTTGTAGATGTTTGGGGATGATCCGGACAGAACTGTAACGACTGTCCGGGTCGGGTTCGGGACAACTTCCGGACGCGCGCGCGAGGAGGGCCGAGGGCTGACGAGAGAGGTTAGGTTGGGTCTGGCGGATTGTGAAGAGCGGGTTGGTCTGAGAGAAGAGGGAAGAGATGCAGCCCGGCAGGGTTTCCGGAGACCGAAAACTTCCGACGAAAAGACCGGCTATACTGCCGCTATTGTTTAACGGTTGGGCTATCAAACGAACTCCGAATGCGATGAAATTTGACAGGCGGTCTATCTACACTATAATAAGACCGCACGTCAACTCTCATCCCATTCCGAGAACATATTCGGGCCACTTATAAAATACTATTTCGGACATGCCGCGGGCGCATGCAAGTGTCTCGACTCGGAACGGACAACAGAGAGAACTGGGGAAACCCGGACGGATGCAAGTTTTGAAAACATGATGATTTCATGCACATGATGACATGACAAGATGCAACACGCAAGCACATGACATGGCAACGACGGTGAATAACTGGACGGCACCTGGCGCAACGGTCTCAGGGCGTTACACAGGGGGTGAGCTGTTGCTTAATGGCTTGCTTGCTCAAAGTGCTTAGTGATATGCTCCACAACCCTCAACTACTTTCTCACATCCAAAAATTTCCCAAACCAAAAGTCAAACTCGGCCCCACCGATTTGATCTACCTGGCGCTACTGAGTTCACTTGACATAAGCCACTGCCAGAAACCCTAATCAATTCGGTCTCACCGATAGGATCTCAGTCTCACCGAGATGGGCTTGCAAACTCTCTGTTGCCTATTACATTAATTTCTATCTCACAGAAATATGAAATCAGCCCCACCGAGTTTGCCTGGCCTACTCTCTGTTTGGCTTATTACAAAAATCGGTTCCACTGAGTTTGTGTAATCGGTCCAACCGACATGAGGCTTTACCCTAACCCTAGCACATCGGTCCCACCGAGTTGATCAAGTCGGTCGCACCGAAAATACTAACGGTCACATTATGAACTAAACCGGTCTGACCGAGATTCATGATTTGGTCCCACCGAGTTTGGTAAATTGTGTGTAACGGTTAGATTTTGTGTGGAGGCTATATATACCCCTCCACCCACTCTTCATTCGTGGAGAGAGCCATCAGAACATGCCTACACTTCCAACATACATTTTCTGAGAGAGAACCACCTACACTTGTGTTGAGGTCAAGATATTCCATTCCAACCACATAAATCTTGATCTCTAGCCTTCCCCAAGTTGCTTTCCACTCAAATCATCTTTCCACCAAATCCTATCCTATGAGAGAGAGTTGAGTGTTGGAGAGACTATCATTTGAAGCACAAGAGCAAGGAGTTCATCATCAACACACCATTTGTTACCTCTTGGAGAGTGGTGTCTCCTAGATTGGTTAGGTGTCACTTGGGAGCCTCCGTCAAGATTGTGGAGTTGAACCAAGGAGTTTGTAAGGGTAAGGAGATCGCCTACTTCGTGAAGATCTACCCTAGTGAGGCAAGTCCTTCGTGGGCGACGGTCATGGTGGGATTGACAAGGTTGCTTCTTCGTGGACCCTTCGTGGGTGGTGCCCTCCGTGGACTCGCGCAACCATTACCCTTCGTGGGTTGAAGTCTCCATCAATGTGGATGTACGATAGCACCACCTATCGGAACCACGCCAAAAATTTCCATGTCTACATTGCGTTTGCACACTCCAATCCCATCCCTTTACATTCTTGCAACTTGCATGCTTTACTTTCCGCTGCTCATATACTCTTGTCATGCTTGCTTGATATGTATTATAAATGTGTGAACTTGTGCTAAAACTCCACTTCAACCTAAAGAAATTAAAAACTGCAACTTTTATTGCTAAGAGTCTATTCACTCCCCCTCTAGACACTTCTTCTCGATCCTTTCACATCCCATCTCTATGTGTCATCATGGGTGTGGTTGTTGTGTTGTGGGGCGCGATCGAAAGGTTGAAGAGACTAAGGTTATAATGGCCACGTTAGTTAAAGGGGAAGCCGAACGGCCAGGAATATCAGCAGGCCTTGATGGCAGTTCGAATTCGTAGCGGGTAAATCCATCGTGCCGCATGTAACTGCATCGCGTGGCAATGCGCACGGTGCAACCGCATGGATATGGGGCCCCTGACGTGATCGTCCGCATGCCCAACCGCTGGCAGAGCGCGCGCGGCGGGACACGAGTAGAGCACTCCATTGTCGCCCCAACGGTGAGCAACCATATATATATATATATATATATATATATATATGCATATAGAAGTTGAACACACAAGGAAAAGGTGCCCACAAGCCCAGCACGCCGACGGACATGAGCAGAGCGTGCCGCGGCGCCTAACGGCGAGCACAGCGCGCTACAGCGCTTAACGGTGAGCAGAGCTTGCCAAGGGACTCGAGCAGAGGCCAGCACAGTGATAGGTGGCAAAAAAGACAAACTATGCGAGCGATGTCGGAGACATCAAGCACAAATCATATTAGAGTTGTGTGTGCGATATGTGGCATACAATTGATCCATCCGAGCTGTTTGTGATGGAATAATCCGTGTGCGTTGTGGGCAAACGCTTGCTGGTATATAACCTTAAATTTAACCAAAAAAGTGTTAATGCAAGTTGCAAAAATTGTATAGGTAGAAACTATATTCAAATATGACTCCAATGATATAATCTTTGGCGACATGGATTCATATTTTATTAGTTAAATCCTACTTATAAACCAAGACGGGGGTATAGTAGGTAATTAAATCGCAAACGTTTGTATTAACCATATGTGTACGTGGCCTTTCGTCCTGCTCTCGCACGTCTTGTCACCCCGTTGCCGCAGACGGCTTACAACGCAAGCTTGCGCAACATGCGGTGGGCATTCTTTTGGCCAAACAATGGCACCAATGAATCGTCGGTGAGCCCGTTCCCGCGCAACCTTGCAAATTCCCGCGCAAGCTTCCCGCCCGACTCGGTGAAATCCCCCAAAATCCCAATGCTTACCGGCCTGCTATATAAAACCTCAAGGCCGGCGAGTCATGCATCGCATTTTCCCCTCCCTCCTTGTAGCTTATCTCGTCTTCTTCTCCCACAATCGCCAATGGCACCGGTCCATCGTCATCTCTCAGCCACTCCGCCGTCATCACAGGACAGCTCCAGCGAGGAGGCTACACCGCGACAGCGGCGCAGTCCCCGGCGTAGTGTAGTGCACATGGCGTCCCTGTTGGCTGTGCATGGGACACCCACCACACGCTCCGCCGCCGCTGCCCGTCGGCAGCTGTTGCCGTCCGCCGTTGCTGCCACACCACCATCGAAAGCCAGGGCCATCTCCCGCTCCGCCACCATGGCCTGAAGGCGGGAGGCGGCCATCATGGCCGCCACCCACTGCCGGCCACCATGGCCATAACCCGCTCTACCACCGCAGCCCGAAGGCGGGAGGTGGTGGTCGTGGCCGCCACCCCATCGTCGGCCGTCATGGCCGCCACCCCATCGTCGGCCGCCGTGGCCGCCAGCCCACCGTCGACCGCCGGGATCGTCACCCGCTCCACCCCCGCCGCCCGAAGGAGGGAGGCGGAGGTTGAGGCCCACACGTGCACCAGCGACCTTGCGCCCTGCATCAAGTTCCTGTGGGAGCAGCAGGAGCGCCTCGTCGAGCACGCAAAGAGCCTTACCGCAGCTGTGGCTGCAATACACTTTTGGAGCGGCAGAGGGCGTTCGAGCTGGCGAGCGTCGCTGAACGTGCAGCAGTGGTAGGCACCGTATTGCATTTGTCCAGCTCATCAGTAGGCTCCTCCTCCTCCTCTGCGTTTTACTGAGCGTGCTCGGCAAAGGAGAGGCTGCCAGAAGTAGCACACATCACCTCTGTAGTAGTAGTAGTATTTAGGGTCTATATTGTTCAGTTCATTTGACTATATAGATGTGTGTTGGAACTGTACAACGTACTTAAAATTAGCTAGTATCTATAGTTGAACTAGCTATTTCAGTACGTGGTTGGCAACAATTGGGGAAAAGTTTGGTCAGTTCAGCTATTGAGTTGAACTATTTGTATATATTAAGAATGACAGCTTAATCTATGAATGAAATCTATGCTTGATTACTAAATTTTAGTTGCAAAAATTAGATAGTGCTAGTGATTTTTAGCTGCAGATTTTGACAAATCATGGTGTTACAAGGATTGACAAATGGCAATGTTACTAGATCAACAAATGTCAATCTTTCCAGTTTGACAAATGGCAACATACCCAATATGACAGATGCAAACCTTACCAAATTGTTTGTGTGTGGTTGCACACGGGTCATCCAAAACAACTGTTTGCATTGACGGGATACACAAATCCCGCGCTGCGAATTTTTCTCGACTTAAGGGGAAGACCGTAGCTCTCACTTTGCATACGGGTGTTCTATCTAAAACGTTAGTGATCAAGAGCTGCAGAAATCCTGCTCGACACATTTTCTCTTGGCTTCCTGGGGAAGCTATTGGTTTGCATACGAGTGTTCTAACTAAAATGTTTGCGATCAAGAGCTGCACAAATCCTACACGGTGTACAACTCACATGCTTCCCGGTGAGCCTGCGTGGCATACAGCTTGCACGCTTCCAGGAGGGCCTCCGCATTGGAGTACAGCTCGCATGCCTCCCATTTAGTCAAGCACTCAAGCATCTGTCCGCACGGCACCTCCTAAACATTAAAAGAGTGAGGCGTGGCGTTACGTGAATGGTTATCAGAACGCACACAATTTATATGCCCTAGTGCATGTGCATGTAGTTCAAATTTGAATTATGCATATAAAATGCCTACAAAACCAAGTTAATGTATAAAAATGCCCAAAAGAACCCCGAAAAATTCCGAAGTTAAACAAAACACTCCCATTGTTCCATGTTGACACTAGAAAATTTTGGAAAGCAATAAGAGGCAACGGATATCATTTCGTCCCCAAAGGTTGCACGTTCCCTACCGAAACCATCACGCTTGCTGTGAGAAGCTCTGGTTTGTGAGACGCTTATACCCAAACCTGCCCCAAATGGGATAGAAAATTTACCACGGCATGTTGATGCCGCTACATGATAGCATGCCAAGTTTCATGAATTTGAGACAAGTTTTGGATTTACTAGAATTTAAAAACTAAGTATCTCAATGTTTGTTGCCGAGTCACAGTGGCAGGGTGTTTCAAATTCAATCCCATTTCTTGCATGGGACCTAAGCATGCAACCAAGGACATAGATTTGATTTTTCAACCAGTTTATATGCACTGGAGCATGTGCCTGTAGTTCAAATTTGAATTCTGCACCTGAAATGCCTACAAAACATAGTTAATGTATAAAAATGTCCAAACGAACCCCGAAAAAATCCAAAATTAAACACAACACTCCTATTATTCTATATTGACACTAGAAAAATTTTGAAAGCAATAAGAGGCAACGGATATCGTTTCGTCCCCAAAGGTGGCACGTTCCCTACCGAAACCATCACGCTTGTCGTGAGAAGCTCCGGTTTGTGAGACGCTTATACCCAAACCTGTCCCAAATGGGACAAAAATTTCACCATGACATGTTGATGTCGCGCCATAATAGCATGCCAAGTTTCATGAATTTTAGGTGAGTTTTGGATTTACTAGAATTTAAAAACCAAGTATCTCAATGTTTGCGATCGAGTGATGGTGGTAGGGTTTTTGACATTCATTCTCATTTCTTGCATGGGATCTAAGCATGGAACCAAGGACACATATTTGATTTTTCAACCAGTTAATATGCACTGGAGCATGTGCATGTAGTTCAAATTTGAATTATGCACCTGAAATGCCTACAAAACCAAGTTAATGTATAAAAATGTCCAAGCAAACCTCGAAAAATTCAAAAATTAAACACAAACTCCTATTGTTCTATGTTGACACTAGAAAAAAATTGAAAGCAATAAGAGGCAACAGATATCGTTTCATCCCCAAAGGTGGCACGTTCCCTACCGAAACCTTCACGCTTGTTGTGGGAAGCTCCGGTCTGTGAGACGCTTATACCCAAACCTGCCCCAAATGGGAAAAAATTACCACAACATGTTGATGCCGCTACATGATAGCATGCCAAGTTTCATTAATTTCGGACGAGTTTTGGATTTACTATAATTTAAAAACAAGGTATCTCAATGTTTGTGGCCCAGTGATGGTGGCAGGGTGTTTGAAATTCATTCCCATTTCTTGCATGGGACCTAAGAACGGGACCAAGGGCACAGATTTGATTTTTCAACCAGTTTATATGCACTGGAGCATGTGCATGTAGTTCAAATTTGAATTATGCACCTGAAATGCCTACAAAACCAAGTTAATGTATAAAAATGTCCAAATGAACCCCGAAAAATTTAAAAATTAAACACAACACTCGTGTTGTTCTATGTTGACACTAGACAAATTTTGGAAGCAATAAGAGGCAACAGATATGGTTTCGTCACCAAAGGTGCCACGTTCCCTACCGAAACCGTCACGCTTGTTGTGAGAAGCTCTCGTTTGTGAGACGCTTATACCTAAACAGGCCCCAAATGGGAAAAAGTTACCACGGCATGTTGATGCCGCTACATGATAGCATGCGAAGTTTCATGAATTTCAAACAAGTTTTGGATTTACTAGAATTTAAAAGGCAGGTATCTCAATGTTTGCGGCCCACTGACGATGGCAGGGTGTTTGAAATTCATTCCCATTTCTTGCATGGGACCTAAGCACGGAACCAACGACAAATATTTGATTTCTCAACCAGTTTATATGCACTAGAGCATGTGCATGTAGTTCAAATTTGAATTATGCACCTGAAATGCATACAAAACAAAGTTAATGTATAAAAATGTCCAAACGAACTCCGAAAAAATAAAAAAATTAAACACAACACTCATGTTGTTCTGTGTTGATAGTAGAAATTTTTTGAAATAAATAAGAGGCAACAGATTTCGTGCCGTCCCAAAGGTGGCACGTTCCATATCGAAACCATCACGCTTGTTATGAGAAGCTCTAGTTTGTGAGACGCTTATACCCAAACCAGCCTCAAAT
The DNA here is from genome assembly GCA_034509565.1 of Triticum monococcum. Classification (NCBI taxonomy): domain Eukaryota; kingdom Viridiplantae; phylum Streptophyta; class Magnoliopsida; order Poales; family Poaceae; genus Triticum; species Triticum monococcum. The sequence goes on along the minus strand of CM067846.1, from coordinate 244,404,948 downwards.
GGGACAAATTTTTTACCAAGGCATGTTGATGCCGCTCCATGATAGCATGCCAAGTTTCATGAATTTCAGACAAGTTTTGGATTTACTAGAATTTCAAAACCAGGTATCTCAATGTTTGCGGCCGATTGACGGTGGCAGGGTGTTTGAAATTTATTCCCATTTCTTGCATGGGACTTAAGCATGCAACCAAGGACACAGATTTGGTTTTTCAACCAGTTTATATGCACTGGAGCATGTGCATGTAGTTCAAATTTGAATTATGCACCTGAAATGCCTATAAAACCAAGTTAATGTATAAAAATGTCCAAACGAACCCCGAAAAATTTAAAAATTAAACACAACACTCATGTTGTTCTATGTTGACACTCGAAATTTTTTGAAAGCAATAAGATCCTACGGATATCACTTTGTCCCCAAAGGTGGCACGTTCCCTACCGAAAGCATCACGCTTGTTCTGAGAAGCTCTGGTTTGTGAGATGCTTATACCCAAACCTGCCCCAAATGGGACAAAAAAATTACCGCGGCATGTTCATGTCGGTCCATGATAGCATGCCAAGTTTCAGGAATTTCAGATGAGTTTTGGATTTACTAGAATTTAAAAACCAAGTATCTCAATGCTTACGGTCGAGTGACGGTGGCAGGGTGTTTGAAATTCATTCCCATTTCTTGCATGGGACCTAAGAATGCACCGAAGGAGACAGATTTGATTTTTCAACCAATTCATATGCACAATAGCATGTGCATGTAGTTCAAATTTGAATTGTGCACATAAAATGCCTAGAAAACCTAGTTAATGTATAAAAATGTCCAAACAAACCCCAAAAAATTCCGAAATTAAACACAACACTCCTGTTGTTCTATGTTGACACTAGAAATTTTTTGGAAGGAATAAGAGGCAACGGATATTGTTTGGCCCCCAAAGGTGGCACGTTCCCTACCAAAACCATCACGCTTGTTGTGACAAGCTCTGGTTTGGGAGAAGCTTATACCCAAACCTGCCCCAAATGGGACAATTTTTTTACCACGGCATGTTGATGCTGCTCCATGATTGTATGCCAAGTTTCATGAATTTCAGACGAGTGTTGGATTTACTAGAATTCAAAAACCAAGTATCTCAATGTTTGCGGCCGAGTGATAGTGGCAGGGTGTTTGACATTCATTCCCATTTCTTGCATGGGACCAAAGCATGCAACCAAGGACACAGATTTTATTTTTCAACCAGTTTATATGCATTGGAGCATGTGCATTAGTTTGAATTTAAATTATACACCTGAAATGCCTACAAAACTAAGTCAATGTATAAAAATGTCCAAACGAACCCTGAATAATTCCAATTGTCATGACCACACACCTATAGTTGCATGTTCACTGGAGATAAAAGTTCTAGCAATTCAAACAACGTTGTTTGCGGCTGTGACCCCATTACATAATTCAAATCAAGACGAAAAATCAAGTAGATCGCACACAGTTTATTATCACCAACCGTGTGAGATGGAGCACAAAATATCTTGGAGCACCGTCGGAGTGTCAAGCACACTAGCCCACTACTCAAAATATCATTTCATTGTTCAATCGTCGCCGATGAAAGATGGGGACGTGGACCCATGTCGTGAGGGAAACTTCGGCGGCCCACTGCAGCGAGAGCGCGGCCGCAGCCGCCAGGCGCATGCTAACAAGCTTAGTGAGGGTGATCGCAATCTACGTCCGAGTGGCCAAGGCAGCCCAAACGGGCGGTGTTGCTTCTTAGGCGGCGGCAGTAGCATCTTCCTCGGGGATAGCAACTAGCGAGAGTGGCACAACAGCTGTCCGTTCCGTAGCGGTGGCCTTAGCCCTGATGGAGGCCGCCCACGACCATGTCGAGGCCGTCCATGCCCAACTCATGGCGGTCACTGTACAAATCGAACGAAGCTTCTCCGACAACAGTCGGCAACCCACGGACGAACAGTTGGCAATCGCTAAGAGAATTCGAGCAATCGTCCGTTCCTGCGCGGCATACCTTGCCACTAGGGAGCCCGCCAAAGCCCAGATAGTGACCATCCACACCCAGCTCGTGGCGGCCTATTCCAAAGATATGGCGGACGCGGATGGCGAGATGCTTGCGGGGTATGGTGCAATTGATGCCATGGAGCCCCTTCCCCAGGAGACTGTCGGGCATGAGCTGGACATGGAGGCGGCGGCGGAGATCAACGAGCACCAGCCGTAGTAGTACTCTTTGTTTTGTTTAATTAGGAGCGTCGGTCTTTAATTTGTTAGAGTAATGTTTACGTCATCTAGCTCTGTTTAATTGCTGAACTTGCTCGACTAAGAAGTGTGGGTGTGATGTAGTCTCCTTTGTGTACCGAAATTATGCAATGACGTTGATGACCACTGTAACCAGGGAAATTCGAACCAAATTTTTTGACGTTCAAACTCATCACACACGGGTTAAGCTATCTGAATTGTTTGTGATGTTCACATATTGTACACAGTTCTGAATAAGGGACCATGTCTGATGACACTTTGCACGCTAGTTTTTTTGCTGAAGCGATTCCAAATTTTCTGCTTCCGCGGGAATATCTTCCTCCCTGCCCCCTCCCCCTTACCAAAAGCCACATTTCCCCTGTTTCCACCTTCCTATCCAAGTTGAAACCTTCACTCCTTGCTTGCAGCTCCGCCTCCTCGCCGGCGACCGTCCTTCACGCTGCTTGGCCTCGCCTATCTAGGCAGGTAATCCACACCTGACCCCCATCCTCCTCCTTCCACATCCGACATGCCCCGACCGCCGCCGCGAGCATGACACCTTCCACCCAAATCACCGACCCCTTCACCAAATAAGCGTCGCCCTAAGCCATGGTGCACGCAGTTTAGCCAAGATCTCAACGAGCATCTGGCAGCGGAGAAGCAAATCACGGCCGCACGCGCGGATGAGGTCAAGATGACTACCATTCGTTTCGACCCCCGGATTGGAGGAGCACCTTGCCATTTGCTAGCTACACCGTTTAAGCATGCTCGGTTTACCCATTGTGTGCGCTACTCCTGTCTTTCCTTCACAAATTCTAGTGAATTGTGCTATCTAATTTTACCATGCAATCTGTTGCTCTAGTGTATATGTTCTATTTGTCGTGCAGTGTGGTGCTCAGTTATTAACTTTTTTTAATTAGTTGTCGTCTTCAGTTAACTGTTTGGTTCAACTCTGCAAATGTGTTGTTCAATTCTTCAGGCTGCAATTTTGTATTGTCTTCCATGTGAGAAATAAATTGAATTTATCTTTACAAAATACATGAGAAACGAATACAATTGCTATATTTCCAAGTTGTCAAGCATGCTTGGTTTGGTTATACATTGTGCAATGTGGTGCTCAGTTAACATTTGGTTCATTTGTGTTGTGGTGTTTAGTTAACTCTTTGGCTCAATTCTGCAATGCGATGTTCAATAGTTGTGGGTGCATTCTGTTATTGTATACCATGTGAGGAATAAATTGAATGTGGTTGTAGTAAATACATGAGAAACAAAGACAATTTCTATATTTGCAAGTTGTTAAGCATGCTTGGTTTGGTTAACTATCTGATATTCTATTAGGAGTATATTATATTGTGCAATGTGGTGCTCAGTTAATGTTTGGTTCATTTGTTGTGGTGTTTAGTTAACTTCTTTGATCAATTCTGCAATGCAATGTCCAATTGTCGTGGGTAGAATTTTGTATTGTTGTGCATGTGAGGAATAAATCGAATTTGGATGCACTTAATACATGAGAAACATATACAAGTGATATATTTCCTAGTTCTTAATCATGCTTGGTTTGGATAAATGGGTTTTCCATGTGTCTTGAATTAATATGATGAATCTGCAATGTGCTTATTTTTCATCAACAATTTTACTAATAGCACGCGAACCCTTACTTAACCTGATGACTAACTACCTTATATGTGTTGCAGGGAAACAATGGGAAGAACCGAGGTTTACAACCGAGGTTAGCACGTGCATGGTCCATTGTCTAATAGCACATTATTGTGCAATTTCAGGAACCATTCTAATATTTAGGTTTTTAACAATTTTGTCTTGCACATGTAGGTCCTGTTGTCAGAGGTTTTGACCCACTGTTCGACCCTTTTTGCATATGGGGAAATGAGTTGTCCATGAATCTTAGTCAAGTCAAAAACTCAGAAAGATTGTTAGGATAATGAAATTAGCGGAAAAAACAAGATCTTTTTCTACACAATGAAGAAGACAATAGTTCACTACAGGATGGTACTAACTATTATACCTTGTCTTTTTTATTCATTTGCCCCATTTCCAATATACAGAAGATATTTATGCACATCCTTGTTTTCAGTCCTTTCCAAAGCAGTTCACTGATGATTACCTCTCAAACCACCTATATGGTGAGGAGGCGAGGAAGGTATTCATACAACACCCATGGTCCAATATTGAAGTGTTCCTGAAGAGGACGAAGGATGGACAGTCAATCATCCATAGGCAGTGGCCTAAAGTTACAAAGACCTTCAACATCAATGAAGGCTCAATATTCACCTTCTACTTCAGTAGTTTTCCGGATGATGTCTATGTATCGTCTATGATGCTAATTTCGAAAGCTAATAGATGTTGCATGTGAAACTTGATGCTGTTGTAGTTGTGTAATCGGGTAGCTGAGTGCTAAAGCTATATGATGTATTTCAATTATGAAATTGAAGTATATTGTGTGCTTAATATGCAATGTCGATTAGATTAATAAATGGATTATTAATAATCAGATAACTAGCCTGCTAATTGGGTTTTCCTATTGAAAGGTTATTGAGAAAACACCGTGTGTGATGCATTGAATAACGCACACAGTTTCTAGGAATAAACCGTGTTGGATTAATGAACAATCACACATGACCTTCTCTTGAAAATTGTTTGCGTTAGGCCACCTAGCGCAGTTTATGACATAAAAACTGTGTGTGATGGACAACATTTTCCACACAGTTTTTTCTACGCACCATGTGTGATGCATTCAATAACACAAATGATAAAATTGTTAATATCGTGTGCAATGGCAATGCTATCACAAACAATTTAACAGGGAAAATTGTGTGTGATGTACCTATGAACTGAAACGTTTTCCTTGGAGCGACTGTGTGGGATGTACATATGAACGGAAACATTTAGCGGGGACTGACTGTGTGGAATGTACTTGCGACCGGAAACAATTTTGCCTATATAATTGTTTTTTAGCTCTACTTTACATATTTCCGTATATGAGCGCTCGCTAGTCGCACACGAACTCATTTTGCCGAGCGTGTGTTCCAGGAGGGCATATCGCCGACGGTTTTCTGGGTCATGTGGGAAGGACCCCCTATAGCCGTCACTCACTAGGCGATGAATCCAAATGTTGTCGTGGAAAGGGGTTAAAAACCATTTGTATAGCACTTCGCTATACTACTGTATGCTAGTAAAACTCTAGACAATACCCAAAGAAATTATGGTAGTACTAAAAAGGAATTTTTAGCAGTTGTTTTTGCTTGTGATAAGTTTAGATCTTATATTGTTGATTCCAAAGTAAATGTTCACACTGATCATGCTGCTATTAAATATCTTATGGAAAAGAAAGATGCTCAACCTAGACTTATTAGATGGGTTCTCTTTTTACAAGAATTTGATTTGCATATTATTGATAGAAAGGGAGTTGGGAACACCGTTGCAGACAACTTGTCTAGGTTAAAAAATATTCTTGATGACCCTACTGTCGGATTATGGGTTCCGTCAGACCCTTGTGAGGTTCGAACTCTGGGGTGCGCGCGAAGAACACTCTCTTCCTCGCTCGCTCACTCAACGATTCCACGGCCTAGCTCGACGGACCCAAAGAACAAGAGACACGAGGGTTTATACTGGTTCGGGCCACCTTGCGGTGTAATACCCTACTCCAATTTGTGGGTGGATTGCCTCGGGGGGCTGAGGATGAACTCATACAATGGATGAACAGCCTCACGAGGTGAGGTGTTCTTGGGCTCGATGAACTGGTGAGCTCGTTAGGTTGGAATGAATCCGATCCCTGCTCTCTCTCTCTCTATCTCTCTCTCTATCTCTCTCTACTCGATGAGTCGATTCCCACTACAGGGTTGGCTGGGCCCTATTTGTAGTGGCCTTGGTCCTCTTCCCAAATGTTTGGCGGGAAGGGATCCCACAACGGCCAAGTTTGAAGGGGGGCAACTAGTACAAACTATCCTGACAAAAGGTGGTCTTCGCCTGCCAAAGGTTCTGGTGGTGATGCTGTTGTGGGCTCCGCGATGACCTCTGTCCTGCCGTCCTGCTAGTCTTGGTCTTGTTGCACCGATATGGAAACCTTTGCCTCATTCCTCGGGACCTCGCTCATGCACTTGCCTCCTTAGCAGCAAATAGGAAACTAGTACACTACGCCCGCTGGCGCTTGCCTGGCCTTGGTCGTCATGGCTCATGTCATGTGAACCTCGCGAGGGGCTCCTTGCATAGATATCTCCGCTCCTCAGGAGCCAGCCTAGTGAGGCTGCCCTCAGGGAGGTATTGGCGTCGTCCGCCTCACAAGGGTCTTGAGATGTTGCTGCTGAAGATGGGCTGTACCAGGCATTTGGTGGAGCCATGCCCTGGGCCACAGGCAGGCAAGTCTGTGCACCCCCGTTCCCAAGACGCCGACAGTAACCCCCTGGGCGAAGGCGCGCCCGGAGTTGGCTTCGGGGCGAAGCCAAAGGAAAGTGTGGAGCGCCGCGGGCCCCAACCGCCTGTGGCCTTGATTGACGCGTGGCGACTAAGGGTACGTGGGTGCCTCCACTCTCCCATGTAGCCTTGATATTCGCTAGGCTAGGCGGCCGCCGTTGCCAACACAACTCCGCCTTCATTGTTGGCAGCGCGCCTCCACAACTCCTCCATCTCCCAGAAACAATAGTCTCTTCCCCCTAGCCTGACCCGGCTCCAATCCTCTACCATGGCGCCGAGCCAGAAGAAGAAGGGGAAGAAGAAGACACATACCTTAGTACAGGCACCGCCGGTCTTCGAGCCCGCCATCAAGCGGTCGGTGGTGCTCAATGAGGAAGCAATGGGCAAGTTTTGCCCTGCTCTTGATTTAGATTTCAATTAATGGAAGGCCAGGGTGGCCTGGCCTGCTTCCCACGCCGTGATTGGTAGGACGGCCACCGAGATCCCCATTCATCTTCACGCCCTTTGGGCTGGCTTGATTCCCCCCTTCTCCGATTTCTTCAACGTTGTGCTCTCGCATTACCAAGTCAATGCGTTGCACCTGGATCCCCAATCCATCATCCTCCTCGTCGTCTTTGCTTTCATCTGCAAGGCCATGGTGGGTGATGACCCACAAGTATAGGGGATCTATCGTAGTCCTTTCGATAAGTAAGAGTGTCGAACCCAACGAGGAGCAAAAGGAAATGATAAGCAGTTTCCTGCAAGGTATTCTCTGCAAGTACTGAAACAAGTGGTAACAGATAGTTTTGTGATAGGATAATTTGTAACGAGCAACAAGTAACAAAAGTAAATAAAGTGCAGCAAGGTGGCCCAATCCTTTTTGTAGCAAAGGACAAGCCTGGACAAACTCTTATATAGAGAAAAACGCTCCCGAGGACACATGGGAATATCGTCAAGCTAGTTTTCATCACACTCATATGATTCGTGTTCGGTACTTTGATAATTTGGTATGTGGGTGGACCGGTGCTTGGGTACGGTCCTTACTTGGACAAGCATCCCACTTATGATTAACCTCTATTGCAAGCATCCACAACTACAACAAAAGTATTAAGGTAAACCTAAGCATAGCATGAAACATATGGATCCAAATCAGCCCCTTACAAAGCAACACATAAACTAGGGTTTAAGCTTCTGTCACTCTAGCAACCCATCATCTACTTATTACTTCCCAATGCCTTCCTCTAGGCCCAACTAATGGTGAAGTGTCATGTAGTCAACGTTCACATAACACCACTAGAGGAGAGACAACATACATCTCATCAAAATATCGAACGAATACCAAATTCACATGACTACTAATAGAAAGACTTCTCCCATGTCCTTAGGAACAAACGTAACTACTCACAAAGCATAAACATGTTCATAATCAGAGGGGTATTAATATGCATATATGATCTGAACATATGATCTTCCACCAATTAAACCAACTAGCATCAACTACAAGGAGTAATTAACACTACTAGCAACCTACTAGCACCAATCCCGGACTTGGAGACAAGAATTGGATACATGAGATGAACTAGGGTTTTGAGAGGAGATGGTGCTGATGAAGTGTAACGCCCTCGATGCGGCTATATCTCCCACGTGTCGAGGCACGACTTAGAGGCATAACCGCATTGAAAGCAATGTCGCAAGTCAGGAAATCATCACACATCCCATGTACATAAATAATATAAAGGGGAGATACATAGTTGGCTTACACTCGCCACAATACATCAAAGTACATAAATAACATCCATCATACAAATCAATCAAGGCCCGACTACGGCGCCAAAATAGAAAAGACCCCCAACATGCGACAAGGCCCTGAATCCAACCCCGACTGGGCAACACTACTGATCATCCGGAAAAGACACATAGTAACGCTGAGAGTCCTCGTCGTACTCCCACTTGAGCTCAAGCATCTGGAGCTGTATCATCTGTCCCTGCATCTGGTGTAATAGTAATCTGTGAGTCACAGGGATTCAGCAATCTCCCACCCTCGCGATCAAGACTATTTAAGCTTAATAGGTAGGAAAGGGGTAATGCAAGTGGAGCTGCAGCAAGCGACTAGCATATATGGTGGCTAACTTATTCGCAAAAGAGAGCGAGAAGAGAGAGCAAGGCGTGAGCGAGGAACTAGAGAGCAACTTGTGCAAACATAACTCCAACACCGTGTCCACTTCCCGGACTCCGCCGAGAAGAGGCCATCACGGCAACACACTCAGTTGATTCATTTTAATTAATTAAGGTTCAAGTTATCTACAACCGGACATTAACAAATTCCCATCCGCCCATAACCGCGGGCACGGCTTTCGAAAGATCAATCCCTGCAGGGGGGTCCCAACTTAGCCCATAACAACCTCTCACGGTCAACGAAGGAATAGACCTCCACCCAAGACACACCGATCAGACTCGGTATCTCGGTACAACAAGATGATTCGACAGGTTAAAACAAGTCCAGCAACACCGCCCGAATGTGCCGACAAATCCCGATAGGAGCTGCACATATCTCTTTCTCAAGGCACACTCAGATTGTCTAAACTTCCGGTAGGCTAGCCCAGAGTTGCCCCTGGTAGCCACCGGCGGCTGATGTTTTGGACCATCACTCAGAGGAGCACTGGCCCGGGGGGGTTAAAATAAGATGACCCTCGGGCTCCGGAAACCCAAGGGAAAAAGAGGCTAGGTGGCAAATGATAAAACCAATGTTGGGCATTGCTGGAAAAGCTTTAATCAAGGCGAACTATCAAGGGGTTCCCATTATAGCCCAACCGCGTAAGGGACGCAACAATCCGGGAACATAACACCGATATGACGGAAACTAGGGCGGCAAGAGTGGAACAAAACACTATGCGAGAGGCCGAGCCTTCCACCCTTTACCAAGTATATAGATGCATTAAGATAACATGGCAATATAATGATATCCCAACAAGTAAATAAATGGTCCAACAAGGAACGGCTCCAATCTTCACCTGCAACTAGCAACGCTATAAGAAGGGGGCTGAGCAAAGCGGTAACATAGCCAATCAACGGTTTGCTAGGACAATGGTGGGTTAGAGGCTCAACATGGCAATTGGGAGGCTGACAAGCAAGTGGTAGGCATCGTAGCATTGGCAAAGCAAAAGAGCGAGCAAACTAGCATAGCAAAGATAGTAGTGATTTCGAGGGTATGATCATCTTGCCTGCACAGTTGTCAGAGTTGACTGGATCCTCAAAAGCAAACTCAACGGGCTCCTCGTTAGCGAACTCATCTCCCAGCTCTACCCAACAACACAAACAAGCAACAAGGATACAATCAACCACGTGCAAACTCAAGCAATAAGATGCAATGATGGTATGCTATGCGGGATGCGATGCGGGATGCAAAATGCAAGACGTGACAGGAAATGCATGAACCTGGCCTCAACTTGGAAAACCAAGTGTGCCACTGGATAGAGGGGATGAAATCACCTGAAAACAATATAAAGATCATAGGGATCGGAGCTACGGTTTGGAAATGGCAAGCGTTTTACGAAATGAACCGGTCTGCGATTTACAACAAGTAGGCTCCTAAATGCAACGAAATGAACATGCTACAGCCACCAAACATGAGAACAAAATACATGTAAGGGATGTGCACGAGATGCTTATCAAAAACACTAGCACTGAGCCACGGCCAAATTCATCCATTATGAGGTTCAAACAAGCATGGCAAAAACGAATAAGCAAAACAGATTTCAGACTTAGTGAAATTAACACTAGTCTGAAATTTCAGACCACGATGCTCTCTTCGGAGCAGCAAAACAACATGATACATAACCTGAACATGAAAAGTAAGAACATGGCATGGAGGTACTCAACAAGCTTAACAAAACACCCAAAGTGACCTGGGGCCAAAAGGGTTCACAAAATACTCTAACGAGCACACGAACATAGATGAAACACAATCAGTTTTCAGACTTAGTGAAAACTGAGACATGCTGAAATCATAACTCACGAAGGCATGTAAACGAGCTCGATGCACTCACCATGGTGCAAGTCATAGCAAGGCAAGCATATATACATAAAGAAGGCACAAAATTCTGGCTAGACATGGCAACAACAATGGCATAGCATGCATGGATCACTAGCAATAGCATCGGCAAAATCGCAAACAAGTTGACGATCTGCCCAGATTAACCACGAAGCAAAAGTAGAGCTCGATTGACTCAAGCTAGAGCACTCCACATATGCAAACAAAGACATGGATGGATAGATCATAACATGAATATCAAAACTCCCTTACTAATCATCCTCAGAATAGGCACGGATCACTAGCAAACAAGCTAAACATATGGCATCATGAACTATAATATCCCAGACTTAGTGAAAATCACGAAGTCCCTGAAAACAGAATTCTCAGGTGCCCCTCTGTGCAAGCTTGCACAAGTCACCACACACATCCTAAAAATGCATGGGTGGCACCTCTGGAAAGAAGACAAAATGCTTAACAATTCATCCCAAAGACTCACAGGCATATCATGCACACAATAATCATGGCAAAAATGACAAAAGTCTAAGATGAGCTAACGGATCTGCAATTTAACTCACGATGCCTCCTTCTAACAGAATTTTGGGCATCAAGATGAACTGAAACGCAAATGATGCAATGGAATGAAATGATTTACATGTCCAGACAAAGATTTTGATACATCATATGTCCAAAACGGAGCTACGGATGCGGAGATATGACAGGTCAAACTATGCACGAAAAATTAGGGTTGGAGGGGAAAAGTCAACCGGATCTAGATCCAGATCCGGATCCCGTGTACTGTAGCACTGTTCATGGCGCAGATGTCGAGGTTCACCGGCGTGGAGGGAGGAAGAGGCCGGGGCGAGGACGGCGTTGGGGACGGTGGTGAGGCGGCGCTTGGGCGGCGGCGGCCGAGGCGAAGGGCGTCGGGGTGCGGGGTCCGATGTCGGCCGGAGTTGGCGGCGAGGGCGAGCCGCGGTGTTGCCGGAGATGCGGTCGCCGGCGATGGCGATGCGGTGGCCGGAGCTGCCCCGAGGCGCCGGCGCAGAGGAAGGAGAGCACCGGGCGGCAGCGGGTGCGAGTGGGCCGCAGGGGCCCCTCCTGGGCCCCGGCGGGCCGGTGCGGCGAAGTGGGCGCGCGGCGGGAGCGAACCGCGCGGTGACACGTGGCGGCGGCGGGCGGACGGACACGTCCGACCTGCAAAAAATTGTCCGGTGGCGGCGGATGGGAATGGATCTAGGGTTTCGGGGAAGGGGATGATCCGAAAATGGAGGGGGCTATATATAGAGGTGGAGGGAGCTAGGAGTGTCCAAATGAGGTGCGGTTTTCGGCCACGCGATCGTGATCGAACGCTCTAGGACATGGAGCAGAGTTTGGTGGGTTTTGGGCCAAAATGGAGGGGTGTTGGGCTGCAACACACACGAGGCCTTTTCGGTCCCTCGGTTAACCGTTGGAGTATCAAACGAAGTCCAAATTACCCGAAACTTGACAGGCGGTCTACCGGTAGTAAACCAAGGCCGCATGGCAAGTCTCGGTCCAATCCAGAAATGTTTAATCCCCACACACAAAAGAAAGCTAGAAATGGCCACCGGAGGAGAACGAAGCGCCGGAATGCAAAACGGACAACCGGGAAAATGCTCGAATGCATGAGATGAACATGTATGCAAATGCAATGCACGTGATGACATGAAATGAGATGCATGAAAATAAAACAACACACGGAGACAAAGACCCGAACCCGAGGAATAAATATAACTTAATGCCGGAAACGGCAAGAGTTGGAGTACAAATTGGGAAAGTAATATCTGGGGCGTTACAACACTCCACCACTACGAAAAGATCTCGTCCCGAGATCTAGGACTAAAAGAACTCCGGGTACTCAGAACGGAGGGGATCCTCGCGTTCCCAGGTAGCTTCACGGTCGAAATGGTGTGACCACTTGACTTTGAGAAATTTGATTGACTTGTTGCGAGTCCTGCGTTCAGTCTGTTCAAGGATTGCAACTGGGTGCTCCAGATAGGAGAGATCTTCTTGGAGCTCAATGTCCTCGAAGTTGACGGTGCGCTCAGGCGTCTTGAAGCACTTTCGGAGTTGGGAGACATGGAACACATCATGAACATTAGCAAAGTTTGAAGGAAACTCGAGTTGATAGGCGAGGTCGCCTCTCTTGCTGACAATATTGAAAGGTCCGACGTATCTAGGGGCAAGCTTCCCTTTGATACCGAAGCGACGAGTCCCTTTCATAGGAGAGACGCGGAGGTAAACATGATCTCCGATCTCGAAAGCCAAATCACGGTGCTTACTATCATAGTAGCTCTTCTGGCGGGATTGGGCTGCTTTGAGGTTATCACGAATGACCTTGCACATTTCTTCTGCCTCTGTGATTAAATCATTACCCAGCAGCTGACGTTCACCGGTTTCAGACCACTTGAGAGGGGTACGGCATTTCCTACCATACAGAATTTCAAATGGGGCCTTGCCCGAACTTGCTTGAAAACTGTTGTTGTATGAGAATTCAGCATAAGGAAGACAATCCTCCCACTTCATGCCGAAGGAGATAACACAAGCCCTGAGCATATCTTCAAGAATTTGGTTGACACGCTCGACTTGAGCGCTTGTTTGAGGATGGAAAGCAGTGCTGAAGCAGATGTTGGTGCCCATGGCCTTCTGAAAAGAATCCCAAAACTTGGAGGTAAAGATGCTGCCACGGTCTGAAGATATCACTTGACGAATACCGTGCAGAGAGACAATTCGAGAGGTGTAGAGTTCCGCCAATTGAGCTGCAGTGATCGACTCTTTGATAGGCAGAAAGTGAGCCACTTTGGTGAGCTTGTCGATGACAACGAATATAGCATCATTGCCACGCTTGGACTTTGGAAACCCAGTCACGAAGTCCATTTCAATGTGGTCAAACTTCCATTCTGGAATGGCAAGAGGTTGGAGGAGACCTGCTTGCCTTTGGTGTTCTGCCTTCACTCTTCTGCAGACATCACATTCATTCACGAATTGAGCGATCTCGCGCTTCATTCGAGTCCACCAATAAGTTTGCTTGAGATCCTAATACATCTTCGTGCTACCAGGGTGGATGGAGAGGAGAGAGTTGTGAGCCTCATTCATGATCACTTTACGAAGGTCACCTTTGGGCACAACAATTCGATCCTCGAAGAAGAGAGTGTCCTTGTCATCTAGTCGGTAGCACTTGTACTTGGACTGACTCTTTGCGATACCAATCTTCACCTTTTTCACCATAGCATCAAGAAGCTGGGCTTGGCGAATTTGGCCTTCCAAGGTAGGAGAGACTTGAAGGTTGGCGAGGAAACCTTGAGGAACAATTTGCAGATTAAGTTTGCGGAAAGCTTCACAAAGCTCGGGTTGATAAGGCTTCAGAATCAGATTGTTGCAATATGCTTTTCTGCTCAAAGTGTCAGCAATCACATTGGCCTTGCCTGGAGTATACTCGATACTCGGATTGTACTCTTGAATCATTTCGACCCATCGAGTCTGCCTGAGGTTGAGATTAGGCTGAGTGAAGATGTACTTGAGACTCTTGTGATCAGTGAAAATGTCCACTTTCCTTCCCAATAGAAGATGTCTCCAAGTCAACAAAGCATGCACAACTGCCGCCAACTCGAGATCATGAGTCGGGTAGTTCTTCTCATTAGGCTTCAACTGGCGAGAGGTATAAGCAACAACTTTCTTCTCTTGCATTAGTAAAGCACCAAGACCTTGGAGAGAGGCATCACAAAAGACCTCGTACGGCTTGGTTTCATCGGGTGGAGTCAGAACTGGAGCAGAGATCAACTTCTCTTTCAAAGTGTTGAAAGCAATATCACACTCCGGAGACCAAACGTACTTGACGTGCTTCTGAAGAAGATTTGAGAGAGGCTTCGCAATCTTAGAAAAGTTTTCAATGAATCTTCGGCAGTAGCTTGCGAGACCGAGGAAGCTACGGAGTTGCTTCACGTTCTGAGGAGGTTCCCAATTAACAATTGCAGACACCTTCTCAGGATTCACGGCAATGCCCTTGGCAGAGATGATATGACCAAGATAAAGAACCTCATCGAGCCAAAATTCACACTTGGAGAACTAGGCGTAGAACTGATGTTCCCTGAGCTTGTCAAGAACCAAACGCAAGTGCTTGGCATGGTCTTCCTTGTTCTTCGAGAAAACCAGAATGTCGTCGAGATAGACCAAAACAAAGTCATTGGTGTAGGGGTTGAAGATGAAGTTCATCATGCGAGAGAACGTCGGAGGAGCGTTGGCGAGGCCAAAAGACATGACAGTGTATTCATATGACCCATAGCTTGTTCTGAAGGCCGTCTTGGGAATATCTTGCTCACGGATGCGAATCTGATGATAACCCATACGGAGATCAAGCTTGGAGAATACTTGGGCACCCTTGAGTTGTTTGAACAGCTCATTGATGTTGGGAAGTGGATATTTGTTCTTGATGGTCTTCTTGTTCAATGGACGATAATCAACACAAAGTCGGTCCGTTCCATCCTTCTTCTTCACAAAAAGAACACCACAACCCCACGGAGAAGTACTAGGCCGAATGAGACCCATTCTTTGTTGAACATCGAGTTGTTTCTTCAACTCCTTCAACTCTTCAGGGCCGAGCTTGTAGGGACGTTTGCACACAGGTTCCGTACCGGGCTCAAGTTCAATAACAAATTCAACCGGCCGGTGCGGAGGCATTCCTGGGAGCTCTTCTGGGAAGACGTCTTGATACTCACAAACGACTGGGATCTGTGAAATAGCATCCAATTCACCCTTCTCATTGAGAGAAAACAACCGGATTGTATTAACCCGAGCAGCAAAAATAATTACATCCTCAGATGAATGAGTCAGTTGAATCTGCTTGGCTGCACAATCAAGCTGAGCTTTATGCTTAGAGAGCCAGTCCATCCCAAGAATAAGATCGATATCGGAATTACCAAGGATCATTGGGGAAGCCAGAAACTTGAAGTCACCCAACGAGATAGAAATATCCGGAACTTCATAGTTAGCAAGCAAGCATCTACTCGGAGAGACAACTGCTAATGGCTTATGCATAACTTGAGAAAACCACCCGTGCTTGGATGCAAAAGGTCTTGAGATAAAACAATGTGATGCACCAGTATCAAAAAGTACTTTTGCGGGAACATCGTTAACAGGGAGGTTACCCATGATCACATCTGACGAATCCTCTGCCTGAGATGCATTCACCATATTGACCTTGGCGTGCTTGGGGTTATGCTTGACCACAGCTATACTTGCCGATCTGACAGGAGGAGGAGGAGGAAGACACCTCTGGTTGAAACACTTGTTGGCATAGTGACCCTTCTGTTGGCACTTGTTGCACGTGACCTCTGAAAGTGGACGGTGGTACGGAGCACTTGATCTTGGAGCTTGAGACAAAGTCTTGTTCTGAAAGCCTGGGTTGGGTGGGTGGGAAGAACCACTGCCATATTTGCTCTTCTGCTGATACGGCTGACGGAACGGAGGAGGAGGAAGCCAATACTTCTGCTGCTTGGCCACTTGAGTAGAGGAAGAAGGCGTGGTGTCTCTGACTCGCTTCCTGGAAGCATCACACCTCAACTGAGCAGCCTCTTGCTTCAGTGCCATGTTGTAGAACTCATCGTATCTCAGCGGCTCGAAGAGGACAAGAGCGAGCTGAATTTCTTCATGGAGACCACCCCTGAACTGATAGATCATGCTCTTCTCATCAGGAACATCCTGCTTGGCAAAACGGGCGAGCTTCTGGAACAACTTGTTGTAGTCATAGACAGACAAAGAGCCTTGCTTTAGATTGCGGAATTCTTCACGTTTGCTTTCAGTCACACTCTGAGGGATGTGATGAGCTCGGAAATCACGACGAAAATCATCCCAAGTGATCAAACGTCCACCTCTGGAATCCTTGTACTGCTGGAACCACTCTGCAGCCTGATCTTTGAGCTGGAAAGAAGCGAACTTGACGAAATCATCAGGCCTGACGTTGCTGCATTCAAAATGCTTGCCCAGATCCACTAGCCAATCATTAGCATCGGTAGCCTCAACACAATTGTTGAACGTCTTTGGACCATTAGCGAGGAACTGGTTTAGAGTAGCAAAATGGTTCTAATGGTTGCCTTGATTCCCTTGACTGCCTTGATTACGCTCTTGGAGGATTTGCATGATCAACTGTGTATTTGCATTGGTTGCGGCCATCACAGCTTGCCAAGCCTCCAGAGGAGGTGGAGGTGGTGGCGGATCAGGATTCGGAGTCGTGCGTGTTGGAGGAGCCATCCTGAAGAGGTTGACCACCATTAGCACACAAATAGACAAATATTGAAGCTGAATCCAAAGGAATGAAAATTGCAACATAAAGTCTTCACATCCGAACAAAATGAACGAATGCACTTCTCTTGAAGTGGTCACATATTCCTAAATTGCAAAGCCACGAAGAATTAGGTAGAAGAGGTAAATCAACGAGGGATGGAATCAACATATGACGTCGAAGCAACTCGAATACCACAACTCGAAATAAAACCAAGGGTTGGCTTGCAGAATAAGCTGGAACAAACATATGATAGAAAATTTCGTCCGAAGTTTTCGTGGTGGGACCTACACGGGCTCGATCGTATAGCACCATCATGTACAAGGCAGTGCACATGACATACGAAGCGTCCCTGAGTCAGCATAGCCAAGGACTCTTTAAGACACAACGAGACCACTGTAAAATCGACCGTGATTAGGCGAACCACTAGACGTCGAACCCCAATTTCATATCATACATCTGTCGGAAAGATATCCTAAGAGCTACTTGAATTCCCACCTATGAAACTCCCGAAATTTTCCGGTTATGCAATCAGGTGTTGGGGATACAGGGGAAGCATAATATCTCACCCAAACTAGCAAATCCTACATCCAACTGTATCCATCCTTCAACACATAACCAAGAAACCTTCGGAAACCATCTACCTCAACCTTCAAAAAGCATCGGTTATACAAGTTATGGCGATACTCCCGAACTCCCGCCCCAGTACTGGGTGGCGTCGAGGTTATCTCACCAACGAACTGCATAAAGGAGATTTTCGATGTCGCGAACATATCTCAAGTATACCAGAATTGCAACGATAAAATTATGATGACAACACCTCAGAGCTCAACTCCCCGGGACACTTCCACTAAACCCCTGACAGGAGGCACCAAGACAGTGTTCTCATCATAAGCCATCGGAACAAAACCAAGATACTCGCGTGATCCTAAATTTTTTTTGTGACATTTGAGAAGAAAAGAGTTAAAACTCTACGTCAGGATGCCTTACCAGAGCGATGAGGAGACTGGGAAGTAAAAAGAATTCCTAAGCTCTCCAATATATAATTCCTAAAGGACTCAAAACATTTTTCTAGACACAACTCGGCTGCTAAAACGATCAAGCAATGGGGGCTCCTAGGGTCGGGGAAGGCTCTGATTACCAACTTGTAACGCCCTCGATGCGGCTATATCTCCCACGTGTTGAGGCACGACTTAGAGGCATAACCGCATTGAAAGCAATGTCGCAAGTCAGGAAATCGTCACACATCCCATGTAGATAAATAATATAAAGGGGAGGTACATAGTTGGCTTACACTCGCCACGTCACATCAAAGTACATAAATAACATCCATCATACAAATCACTCATGGCCCGACTACGGCGCCAAAATAGAAAAGACCCCCAACATGCGACAAGGCCCTGAATCTAACCCCAACTGGGCAACACTACTGATCATCCGGAAAAGACACATAGTAACGCTGAGAGTCCTCGTCGTACTCCCACTTGAGCTCAAGCACGCCGTCTGGAGCTGTATCATCTGTCCCTGCATCTGGTGTAATAGTAATCTGTGAGTCACAGGGACTCAGCAATCTCACACCTTCGCGATCAAGACTATTTAAGCTTAATAGGTAGGAAAGGGGTAATGTAAGTGGAGCTGCAGCAAGCGACTAGCATATATGGTGGCTAACTTATTCGCAAAAGAGAGCGAGAAGAGAGAGCAAGGCGCGAGCGAGGAACTAGAGAGCAACCTGCGCAAACATAACTCCAACACCGTGTCCACTTCCCGGACTCCGCCGAGAAGAGGCCATCACGGCAACACACTCAGTTGATTCATTTTAATTAATTAAGGTTCAAGTTATCTACAACCGGACATTAACAAATTCCCATCTGCCCATAACCGCGGGCACGACTTTCGAAAGATCAATCCCTGCAGGGGGGTCCCAACTTAGCCCATAACAACCTCTCACGGTCAACGAAGGAATAGACCTCCACCCAAGACACACCGATCAGACTCGGTATCTCCGTACAACAAGATGATTCGACAGGTTAAAACAAGTCCAGCAACACCGCCCGAATGTGCCGACAAATCCCGATAGGAGCTGCACATATCTCTTTCTCAAGGCACACTCAGATTGTCTAAACTTCCGGTAGGCCAGCCCAGAGTTGCCCCTGGTAGCCACCGGCGGCTGACGTTTTGGACCAACACTCAGAGGAGCACTGGCCCGGGGGGGTTAAAATAAGATGACCCTCGGGCTCCGGAAACCCAAGGGAAAAAGAGGCTAGGTGGCAAATGATAAAACCAATGTTGAGCATTGCTGGAAAAGCTTTAATCAAGGCGAACTATCAAGGGGTTCCCATTATAGCCCAACCGCGTAAGGGACGCAACAATCCGGGAACATAACACCGATATGATGGAAACTAGGGCGGCAAGAGTGGAACATAACACTAGGCGAGAGGCCGAGCCTTCCACCCTTTACCAAGTATATAGATGCATTAAGATAACATGGCAATATAATGATATCCCAACAAGTAAATAAATGTTCCAACAAGGAACGGCTCCAATCTTCACCTGCAACTAGCAACGCTATAAGAAGGGGGCTGAGCAAAGCGGTAACATTGCCAATCAACGGTTTGCTAGGACAATGGTGGGTTAGAGGCTCAACATGGCAATTGGGAGGCTGACAAGCAAGTGGTAGGCATCGTAGCATTGGCAAAGCAAAAGAGCGAGCAAACTAGCATAGTAAAGGTAGTAGTGATTTCGAGGGTATGATCATCTTGCCTGCACAGTTGTCAGAGTTGACTGGATCCTCAAAAGCAAACTCAACGGGCTCCTCGTTAGAGAACTCGTCTCCCGGCTCTACCCAACAACACAAACAAGCAACAAGGATACAATCAACCACGTGCAAACTCAAGCAATAAGATGCAATGATGGTATGCTATGCGGGATGCGATGCGGGATGCAAAATGCAAGACGTGACAGGAAATGCATGAACCTGGCCTCAACTTGGAAAACCAAGTGTGCCACTGGATAGAGGGGATGAAATCACCTGAAAACGATATAAAGATCATAGGGATCGGAGCTACGGTTTGGAAATGGCAAGCGTTTTACGAAATGAACCGGTCTGCGATTTACAGCAAGTAGGCTCCTAAATGCAACGAAATGAACATGCTACAGCCACCAAACATGAGAAAAAAATACATGGCAGGGATGTACACGAGATTCTTATCAAAACACTAGCACGGAGCCACGGCCAAATTCATCCATTATGAGGTTCAAACAAGCATGGCAAAACGAATAAGCAAAACAGATTTCAGACTTAGTGAAATTAACACTAGTCTAAAATTTCAGACCACGATGCTCTCTTCGGAGCAGCAAAACAACATGATACATAACCTGAACATGAAAAGTAAGAACATGGCATGGAGGTACTCAACAAGCTTAACAAAACACCCAAAGTGACCTGGGGCCAAAAGGGTTCACAAAATACTCTAACGAGCACACGAACATAGATGAAACACAATCAGTTTTCAGACTTAGTGAAAACTGAGACATGCTGAAATCATAACTCACAAAGGCATGTAAACAAGCTCGATGCACTCACCATGGTGCAAGTCATAGCAAGGCAAGCATATATCCATAAAGAAGGCACAAAATTCTGGCTAGACATGGCAAGAACAATGGCATAGCATGCATGGATCACTAGCAATAGCATCGGCAAAATCGCAAACAAGTTGACGATCTGCCCAGATTAACCACGAAGCAAAAGTAGAGCTCGATTGACTCAAGCTAGAGCACTCCACATATGCAAACAAAGACATGGATGGATAGAGCATAACATGAATATCAAAACTCCCTTACTGATCATCCTCAAAATAGGCACGGATCACTAGCAAACGAGCTAAACATATGGCATCATGAACTATAATATCCCAGACTTAGTGAAAATCACTAAGTCCCTGAAAACAGAATTCTCAGGTGCCCCTCTGTGCAAGCTTGCACAAGTCACCACACACATCCTAAAAATGCATGGGTGGCACCTCTGGAAAGAAGACAAAATGCTTAACAATTCATCCCAAAGACTCACAGGCATATCATGCACACAATAATCATGGCAAAAATGACAAAAGTCTAAGATGAGCTAACGCATCTGCAATGTAACTCACGATGCCTCCTTCTAACAGCATTTTGGGCATCAGGATGAACTCAAACGCAAATGATGCAATGGAATGAAATGATGTACATGTCAAAACGAAGATTTTGATATATCATATGTCCAAAACGGAGCTACGGATGCGGAGATATGACAGGTCAAACTATGCACGAAAAATTAGGATTGGAGGGGAAAAGTCAACCGATCTAGATCCAGATCCGGATCCCGTGTACTGTAGCACTGTTCATGGCGTGGATGTCGAGGTTCACCGGTGTGGAGGGAGGAAGAGGCCGGGGCGAGGCCGGCGTTGGGGACGGCGGTAAGGCGGCGCTTGGGCGGCGGCGGCCGAGGCGAAGGGCTCCGGGGCGCGGGGTCCGGTGTCGGCCGCGGTCGCCGGCGATGGCGATGCGGCGGCCGGAGCTGCCCCGAGGCGCCGGTGCGGAGGAAGGGGAGCACCGGGCGGCGGTGGGTGCGAGTGGGCCGCAGGGGCCCCTCCTGGGCCCCGGCGGGCCGGTGCGGCGAAGTGGGCGCGCGGCGGGAGCGAACCGCGCGGTGACACGTGGCGGCGGCGGGCGGACGGACACGTCCGACCTGCGAAAAATTGTCCGGCGCCGGCGGATGGGAATGGATCTAGGGTTTCGGGGAAGGGGATGATCCGAAAATGGAGGGGGCTATATATAGAGGTGGAGGGAGTTAGGAGTGTCCAAATGAGGTGCGGTTTTCGGCCACGCGATCGTGATCGAACGCTCTATGACATGGAGGAGAGTTTGGTGGGTTTTGGGCCAAAATGGAGGGGTGTTGGGCTGCAACACACACGAGGCCTTTTCGGTCCCTCGGTTAACCGTTGGAGTATCAAACGAAGTCCAAATGACCTGAAACTTGACAGGCGGTCTACCGGTAGTAAACCAAGGCCGCATGGCAAGTCTCGGTCCAATCCGGAAATGTTTAATCCCCAGACACAAAAGAAAGCTAGAAATGGCCACCGGAGGAGAACGAAGCGCCGGAATGCAAAATGGACAACTGGCAAAATGCTCGAATGCATGAGATGAACATGTATGCAAATGCAATGCACGTGATGACATGAAATGAGATGCATGAAAAGAAAACAACACACGGAGACAAAGACCCGAACCCGAGGAATAAATATAACTTAATGCCGGAAACGGCAAGAGTTGGAGTACAAATTGGGAAAGTAATATCTGGGGCGTTACAACACTCCACCCCTACGAAAAGATCTCGTCCCGAGATCTAGGACTGAAAGAACTCCGGGTACTTAGAACGGAGGTGATCCTCGCGTTCCCAGGTAGCTTCACGGTCGAAATGGTGTGACCACTTGACTTTGAGAAATTTGATTGACTTGTTGCGAGTCCTGCGTTCAGTCTCTTCAAGGATTGCAACTGGGTGCTCACGATAGGAGAGATCTTCTTGGAGCTCAATGTCCTCGAAGTTGACGGTGCGCTCAGGCGTCTTGAAGCACTTTCGGAGTTGGGAGACATGGAACACATCATGAACATTAACAAAGTTTGAAGGAAGCTCGAGTTGATAGGCGAGGTTGCCTCTCCTGCTGACAATCTTCAAAGGTCCGACGTATCTAGGGGCAAGGTTCCCTTTGATACCGAAGCGACGAGTCCCTTTCATAGGAGAGACGCGGAGGTAAACATGATCTCCGATCTCGAAAGCCAAATCACGGTGCTTACTATCATAGTAGCTCTTCTGGCGGGATTGGGCTTATTTGAGGTTATCACGACTGACCTTGCACATTTCTTCTGCCTCTGTGATTAAATCATTACCCAGCAGCTGACGTTCACCGGTTTCAGACCACTTGAGAGGGGTACGGCATTTCCTACCATACAGAATTTCAAATGGGGCCTTGCCCGAACTTGCTTGAAAATTGTTGTTGTATGAGAATTCAGCATAAGGAAGACAATCCTCCTACTTCATGCCGAAGGAGATAACACAAGCCCTGAGCATATCTTCAAGAATTTGGTTGACACGCTCGACTTGAGCGCTTGTTTGAGGATGGAAAGCAGTGCTGAAGCGGATGTTGGTGCCCATGGCCTTCTGAAAAGAATCCCAAAACTTGGAGGTAAAGATGCTGCCACGGTCTGAAGATATCACTTGACGAATACCGTGCAGAGAGACAATTCGAGAGGTGTAGAGTTCCGCCAATTGAGCTGCAATGATCGACTCTTTGATAGGCAGAAAGTGAGCCACTTTGGTGAGCTTGTCGATGACAACGAATATAGCATCATTGCCACGCTTGGACTTTGGAAACCCAGTCACGAAGTCCATTTCAATGTGGTCAAACTTCCATTCTGGAATGGCAAGAGGTTGGAGGAGACCTGCTTGCCTTTGGTGTTCTGCCTTCACTCTTCTGCAGACATCACATTCATTCACGAATTGAGCGATCTCGCGCTTCATTCGAGTCCACCAATAAGTTTGCTTGAGATCCTAATACATCTTCGTGCTACCAGGGTGGATGGAGAGGAGAGAGTTATGAGCCTCGTTCATGATCACTTTACGAAGGTCACCTTTGGGCACAACAATTCGATCCTCGAAGAAGAGAGTGTCCTTGTCATCAAGTCGGTAGCACTTCTACTTGGACTAACTCTTAGCGATACCAATCTTCACCTTTTTCACCATAGCATCAAGAAGCTGGGCTTGGCGAATTTGGTCTTCCAAGGTAGGAGAGTCTTGAAGGTTGGCGAGGAAACCTTGAGGAACAATTTGCAGATTAAGTTTGCGGAAAGCTTCACAAAGCTCGGGTTGATAAGGCTTCAGAATCAGACTGTTGCAATATGCTTTTCTGCTCAAAGCGTCAGCAATCACATTGGCCTTGCCTGGAGTATACTCGATACTCGGATTGTACTCTTGAATCATTTCGACCCATCGAGTCTTCCTGAGGTTGAGATTAGGCTGGGTGAAGATGTACTTGAGACTCTTGTGATCAGTGAAAATGTCCACTTTCCTTCCCAATAGAAGATGTCTCCAAGTCAACAAAGCATGCACAACTGCCGCCAACTCGAGATCATGAGTGGGGTAGTTCTTCTCATTAGGCTTCAACTGGTGAGAGGTATAAGCAACAACTTTCTTCTCTTGCATCAGTACAGCACCAAGACCTTGGAGAGAGGCATCACAAAAGACCTCGTACGGCTTGGTTTCATCGGGCGGAGTCAGAACTGGAGCAGAGATCAACTTCTCTTTCAAAGTGTTGAAAGCAATATCACACTCCGGAGACCAAACGTACTTGACGTGCTTCTGAAGAAGATTTGAGAGAGGCTTCGCGATCTTAGAAAAGTTTTCAGCGAATCTTCGGCAGTAGCTTGCGAGACCGAGGAAGCTACGGAGTTGCT
This sequence comes from Triticum monococcum, assembly GCA_034509565.1. Lineage (NCBI taxonomy): Eukaryota > Viridiplantae > Streptophyta > Magnoliopsida > Poales > Poaceae > Triticum > Triticum monococcum. The sequence goes on along the minus strand of CM067846.1, from coordinate 244,380,508 downwards.
TCATGTTCTGAGGAGGTTCCCAATTAACAATTGCAGACACCTTCTCAGGATTCACGGCAATGCCCTTGGCAGAGATGATATGACCAAGATAAAGAACCTCATCGAGCCAAAATTCACACTTGGAGAACTTGGCGTAGAACTGATGTTCCCTGAGCTTGTCAAGAACCAAACGCAAGTGCTTGGCATGGTCTTCCTTGTTCTTCGAGAAAACCAGAATGTTGTCGAGATAGACCAAAACAAAGTCATTGGTGTAGGGGTTGAAGATGAAGTTCATCATGCGAGAGAACGTCGGAGGAGCGTTGGCGAGTCCAAAAGACATGACAGTGTATTCATATGACCCACAGCTTGTTCTGAAGGCCGTCTTGGGAATATCTTGCTCACGGATGCGAATCTGATGATAACCCATACGGAGATCAAGCTTGGAGAATACTTGGGAACCCTTGAGTTGTTCGAACAGGTCATTGATGTTGGGAAGTGGATATTTGTTCTTGATGGTCTTCTTGTTCAATGGACGATAATCAACACAAAGTCGGTCCGTTCCATCCTTCTTCTTCACAAAAAGAACACCACAACCCCACGGAGAAGTACTAGGCCGAATGAGACCCATTCTTTCTTGAACATCGAGTTGTTTCTTCAACTCCTTCAACTCTTCAGGGCCAAGCTTGTAGGGACGTTTGCACACAGGTTCCGTACCGGGCTCAAGTTCAATAACAAATTCAACCGGCCGGTGCGGAGGCATTCCTGGGAGCTCTTCTGGGAAGACGTCTTGATACTCACAAACGACTGGGATCTGTGAAATAGCATCCAATTCACCCTTCTCATTGATAGAAAACAACCGGATTGTATTATCTCGAGCAGCAAAAATAATTACATCCTCAGACGAATGAGTCAGTTGAATCTGCTTGGCTGCACAATCAAGCTGAGCTTTATGCTTAGAGAGCCAGTCCATCCCAAGAATAAGATCGATATCGGAATTACCAAGGATCATTGGGGAAGCCAGAAACTTGAAGTCACCCAACGAGATAGAAATATCCGGAACTTCATAGTTAGCAAGCAAGCATCTACTCGGAGAGACAACTGCTAATGGCTTATGCATAACTTGAGAAAACCACCCGTGCTTGGATGCGAAAGGTCTCGAGATAAAACAATGTGATGCACCAGTATCAAAAAGTACTTTTGCAGGAACATCGTTAACAGGGAGGTTACCCATGATCACATCTGAGGAATCCTCTGCCTAAGTTGCATTCACCATATTGACCTTGGCGTGCTTGGGGTTATGCTTGACCACAGCTGTACTTGCCGATCTGACAGGAGGAGGAGGAGGAAGACGCCTCTGGTTGAAACACTTGTTGGCGTAGTGACCCTTCTGTTGGCACTTGTTGCACGTGACCTCTGAAAGCGGACGGTGGTACGGAGCACTTGATCTTGGAGCTTGAGACGAAGTCTTGTTCTGAAAGCCTGGGTTGGGTGGGTGGGAAGAACCACTGCCACCTTTGCTCTTCTGCTGATACGGCTGACGGAACGGAGGAGGAGGAAGCCAATACTTCTACTGCTTGGCCACTTGAGTAGAGGAAGAAGGCGTGGTGTCTCTGACTCGCTTCCTGGAAGCATCACACCTCAACTGAGCAGCCTCTTGCTTCAGTGCCAAGTTGTAGAACTCATCATATCTCAGCGGCTCGAAGAGGACAAGAGCGAGCTGAATTTCTTCACGGAGACCACCCCTGAACTGATAGATCATGCTCTTCTCATCAGGAACATCCTGCTTGGCAAAACGGGCGAGCTTCTGGAACAACTTGTTGTAGTCATAGACAGACAAAGAGCCTTGCTTCAGATTGCGGAATTCTTCACGTTTGCTTTCAGTCACACTCTGAGGGATGTGATGAGCTCAGAAATCACGACGGAAATCATCGCAAGTGATCAAACGTCCACCTCTGGAATCCTTGTACTGCTAGAACCACTCTGCAGCCTGATCTTTGAGCTGGAAAGAAGCGAACTTGACAAAATCATCAGGCCTGACGTTGCTGCATTCAAAATGCTTGCCCAGATCCACTAGCCAATCGTCAGCATCGGTAGCCTCAACACAATTGCTGAACGTCTTTGGACCATTAGCGAGGAACTGGTTCAGAGTAGCAAAATGGTTCTGATTGTTGCCTTGATTCCCTTGACTGCCTTGATTGCGCTCTCGGAGGATTTGCATGATCAACTGTGTATTTGCATTGGTTGCGGCCATCACAGCTTGCCAAGCCTCCGGAGGAGGTGGAGGTTGTGGCAGATTTGGATTCGGAGTCGTGCGCATTGGAGGAGCCATCCTGAAGAGGTTGACCACCATTAGCACACAAATAGACAAATATTGAAGCTGAATCCAAAGGAATGAAAATTGCAACATAAAGTCTTCACATCCGAACAAATTGAACGAATGCACTTCTCTTGAAGTGGTCACATATTCCTAAATTGCGAAGCCACGAAGAATTAGGTAGAAGAGGTAAATCAACGAGGGATGGAATCAACATATGACGTCGAAGAAACTCGAATACCACAACTCGAAATAAAACCAAGGGTTGGCTTGCGGAATAAGCCGGAACAAACATATGATAGAAAATTTCGTCCGAAGTTTTCGTGGTGGGAGCTACACGGGCTCGATCGTACAGCACCATCATGTACAAGGCAGTGCACATGACATACGAAGCGTCCCCGAGTCAGCATAGCCAAGGACTCTTTAAGACACAACTAGACCACTATAAAATCGACCGTGAATAGGCGAACCACTAGACGTCGAACCCCAATTTCATATCATACATCTGTCGGAAAGATATCCTAAGAGCTACTTGAATTCCCACCTATGAAACTCCTGAAATTTTCCGGTTATGCAATCAGGTGTTGGGGATACAGGGGAAGCATAATATCTCACCCAAACTAGCAAATCCTACATCCAACTGTATCCATCCTTCAACACATAACCAAGAAACCTTTGGAAACCATCTACCTCAACCTTCGAAAAGCATCCGTTATACAAGTTATGGCGATACTCCCGAACTCCCGCCCCAGTACTGGGTGGCGTCGAGGTTATCTCACCAACGAACTGCATAAAGGAGATTTTCGATGTCGCGAACATATCTCAAGTATACCAGAATTGCAACAATAAAATTATGATGACAACACCTCAGAGCTCAACTCCCCGGGACACTTCCACTAAACCCCTGACAGGAGGCACTAAGATAGTGTTCTCATCATAAGCCATCGGATCAAAACCAAGATACTCGCGTGATCCTAAATTTTTTTTTGTGACATTTGAGAAGAGAAGAGTCAAAACTCTACGTCAGGATGCCTTACCAGAGCGATGAGGAAACTGGGAAGTAAAAAGAATTCCTAAGCTCTCCAATATATAATTCCTAAAGGACTCAAAACATTTTGCTAGACACAACTCGGCTGCTAAAACGATCAAGCAATGGGGGCTCCTAGGGTCGGGGAAGGCTCTGATTACCAACTTGTAACACCCTCGATGCGGCTATATCTCCCACATGTCGAGGCACGACTTAGAGGCATAACCGCATTGAAAGCAATGTCGCAAGTCAAGAAATCATCACACATCCCATGTACATAAATAATATAAAGGGGAGGTACATAGTTGGCTTACACTCGCCACATCACATCAAAGTACATAAATAACATCCATCATACAAACCACTCATGGCCTGACTACGGCGCCAAAATAGAAAAGACCCCCAACATGCGACAAGGCCCTGAATCTAACCCCGACTGGGCAACACTACTGGTCATCCGGAAAAGACACATAGTAACGCTGAGAGTCCTCGTCGTACTCCCACTTGAGCTCAAGCGCGCCATCTGGAGCTGTATCATCTGTCCCTGCATCCGGTGTAATTGTAATTTGTGAGTCACAGGGACTCAGCAATCTCGCACCCTCGCGATCAAGACTATTCAAGCTTAATAGGTAGGAGAGGGGTAATGTAAGTGGAGCTGCCGCAAGCGACTAGCATATATGGTGGCTAACCTATTCGCAAAAGAGAGTGAGAAGAGAAAGCAAGGCGCGAGCGAGGAACTAGAGAGCAACCTGCGCAAACATAACTCCAACACCATGTCCACTTCCCGGACTCCGCCGAGAAGAGGCCATCACGGCAACACACTCAGTTGATTCATTTTAATTAATTAAGGTTCAAGTTATCTACAACCGGACATTAACAAATTCCCATATGCCCATAACCGCGGGCAGGGCTTTCGAAAGATCAATCCCTGCAGGGGGTCCCAACTTAGCCCATAACAAGCTCTCACGGTCAACGAAGGAATAGACCTCCACCCAAGACACACCGATCAGACTCGGTATCTCGGTACAACAAGATGATTCGACAGGTTAAAACAAGTCCAGCAACACCGCCCGAATGTGCCGACAAATCCCGATAGGAGCTGCACATATCTCTTTCTCAGGGCACACTCAGATTGTCTAAACTTCCGGTAGGCCAGCCCAGAGTTGCCCCTGGTAGCCACCGGCGGCTGACGTTTTGGACCAACACTCAGAGGAGCACTGGCCCGGGGGGGTTAAAATAATATGACCCTCGGGCTCCGGAAACCCAAGGGAAAAGAGGCTAGGTGGCAAATGATAAAACCAATGTTGGGCATTGCTGGAAAAGCTTTAATCAAGGCGAACTATCAAGGGGTTCCCATTATAGCCCAACCGCGTAAGGGACGCAACAATCCGGGAACATAACACCGATATGACGGAAACTAGGGCGGCAAGAGTGGAACAAAACACTAGGCGAGAGGCCGAGCCTCCCACCCTTTACCAAGTATATAGATGCATTAAGATAACATGGAAATATAATGATATCCCAACAAGTAAATAAATGTTCCAACAAGGAACGGCTCCAATCTTCACCTGCAACTAGCAACGCTATAAGAAGGGGGCTGAGCAAAGCGGTAACATTGCCAATCAACGGTTTGCTAGGACAATGGTGGGTTAGAGGCTCAACATGGCAATTGGGAGGCTGACAAGCAAGTGGTAGGCATCGTAGCATTGGCAAAGCAAAAGAGCGAGCAAACTAGCATAGTAAAGGTAGTAGTGATTTCGAGGGTATGATCATCTTGCCTGCACAGTTGTCAGAGTTGACTGGATCCTCAAAAGCAAACTCAACGGGCTCCTCGTTAGCGAACTCGTCTCCCGGCTCTACCCAACAACACAAACAAGCAACAAGGATACAATCAACCACGTGCAAACTCAAGCAATAAGATGCAATGATGGTATGCTATGCGGGATGCGATGCGGGATGCAAAATGCAAGACGTGACAGGAAATGCATGAACCTGGCCTCAACTTGGAAAACCAAGTGTGCCACTGGATAGAGGGGATGAAATCACCTGAAAACGATATAAAGATCATAGGGATCGGAGCTACGGTTTGGAAATGGCAAGCGTTTTACGAAATGAACCGGTCTGCGATTTACAGCAAGTAGGCTCCTAAATGCAACGAAATGGACATTCTACAGCCACCAAACATGAGAACAAAATACGTGGCAGGGATGTACACGAGATGCTTATCAAAACACTAGCACTGAGCCACGGCCAAATTCATCCATTATGAGGTTCAAACAAGCATGGCAAAAACGAATAAGCAAAACAGATTTCTGACTTCGTGAAATTAACACTAGTCTGAAATTTCAGACCACGATGCTCTCTTCGGAGCAGCAAAACAACATTATACATAACCTGAACATGACAAGTAAGAACATGGCATGGAGCTACTCAACCAGCTTAACAAAACACCCAAAGTGACCTGGGGCCGAAAGGGTTCACAAAATACTCTAACGAGCACACGAACATAGATGAAACACAATCAGTTTTCAGACTTAGTGAAAACTGAGACATGCTGAAATCATAACTCACGAAGGCATGTAAACGAGCTCGATGCACTCACCATGGTGCAATTCATAGCAAGGCAAGCATATATCCATAAAGAAGGCACAAAATTATGGCTAGACATGGCAAGAACAATGGCATAGCATGCATGGATCACTAGCAATAGCATCGGCAAAATCACAAACAAGTTGACGATCTGCCCAGATTAACCACGAAGCAAAAGTAGAGCTCGATTGACTCAAGCTAGAGCACTCCACATATGCAAACAAAGACATGGATGGATAGAGCATAACATGAATATCAAAACTCCCTTACTGATCATCCTCAAAATAGGCACGGATCACTAGCAAACAAGCTAAACATATGGCATCATGAACTATAATATCCCAGACTTAGTGAAAATCACTAAGTCCCTGAAAACAGAATTCTCAGGTGCCCCTCTTTGCAAGCTTGCACAAGTCACCACACACATCCTAAAAATGCATGGGTGGCACCTCTGGAAAGAAGAAAAAATGCTTAACAATTCACCCCAAAGACTCACAGGCATATCATGCACACAATAATCATGGCAAAAATGACAAAAGTCTAAGATGAGCTAACGGATCTGCAATTTAACTCACGATGCCTCCTTCTAACAGCATTTTGGGCATCAAGATGAACTCAAACGCAAATGATGCAATGGAATGAAATGATGTACATGTCGAGACGAAGATTTTGATATATCATATGTCCAAAACGGAGCAACGGATGCGGAGATATGACAGGTCAAACTATGCACGAAAAATTAGGGTTGGAGGGGAAAAGTCAACCGGATCTAGATCCAGATCCGGATCATGTGTACTATAGTACTGTTCATGGCGCGGATGTCGAGGTTCACCGGCGTGGAGGGAGGAAGAGGCCGGGGCGAGGCCGGCGTTGGGGACGGCGGTGAGGCGGCGCTTGGGCGGCGGCGGCCGAGGCAAAGGGCGCCGGGGCGCGGGGTCCGGTGTCGGCCCGAGTTGGCGGTGAGGGCGAGCCGCGGCTTTGCCGGAGACGCGGTCGTCGGCGATGGCGATGCGGCGGCCGGAGCTGCCCCGAGGCGCCGGCGCGGAGGAAGGGGAGCACCGGGCGGCGGCGGGTGCGAGTGGGCCGCGGGGGCCCCTCCTGGGCCCCGGCGGGCCGGTGCGGCGAAGTGGGCGCGCGGCGGGAGCGAACCGCGCGGTGACACGTGGCGGCGGCGGGCGGACGGACACGTCCGACCTGCGAAAAATTGTCCGGCGGCGGCGGATGGGAATGGATCTAGGGTTTCGGGGAAGGGGATGATCCAAAAATGGAGGGGGCTATATATAGAGGTGGAGGGAGCTAGGAGTGTCCAAATGAGGTGTGGTTTTCGGCCACGCGATCATGATCGAACGCTCTAGGACATGGAGCAGAGTATGGTGGGTTTTGGACCAAAATGGAGGGGTGTTGGGCTGCAACACACACGAGGCCTTTTCGGTCCCTCGGTTAACCGTTGGAGTATCAAACGAAGTCCAAATGACCCGAAACTTGACAGGCGGTCTACCGGTAGTAAACCAAGGCCGCATGGCAAGTCTCGATCCAATCCGGAAATGTTTAATCCCCACACACAAAAGAAAGCTAATGGCCACCGGAGGAGAACGAAGCGCCGGAATGCAAAACGGACAACGGGGAAAATGCTCGAATGCATGAGATGAACATGTATGCAAATGCAATGCACGTGATGACATGAAATGAGATGCATGAAAAGAAAACAACACACGGAGACAAAGACCCGAACCCGAGGAATAAATATAACTTAATGCCGGAAACGGCAAGAGTTGGAGTACAAATTGGGAAAGTAATATCTGGTGAATCTCTTCCGTCGAGTATTTTTTATATATTCTGAAAACGTCTTCCGTGAAGTTTCAGGACTTTTGGAGCTGTGCAGAATAGGTCTCCAAAATTTTCTCCTTTTCCAGCCCAGAATCCCAGCTGCCGGCATTCTCCCTCTTCATGTAAACCTTGTAAAATAAGAGAGAATAGGCATAAGTATTGTGATATAATGTGTAATAACAGCCCATAATGCAATAAATATCGATATAAAAGCATGATGCAAAATGGACGTATCAACTCCCCCAAGCTTAGACCTCGCTTGTCCTCAAGCGAAAAGCCAAAATCGAAAACTATGTCCACATGTTTAGAGATAGAGGTGTCGATAAAAATAAAATACGGACATGAGGGCATCATGATCATTCTTAGAACAGCAACTTATATAATTCTTGTCATATGATTTCTTATGCTAAAGTAATAATTCAATCACAATTTCAAGTATGAATCGTAAACTTCATTGAAAACTAACAAACTATAATCTCAGTCATTGGAGCAATTCAATTTATCATAACATAGGAAAGAGTCAATGTATAAGAGCTTTTCAGCAAGTCCACATACTCAACTATCATATAGTCTTTCACAATTGCTGACATTCACGCAATACTTATGGGTATGGGGTTTTGATCGAACACAGAGAAAGATAGGGGCTTATAGTTTTGCCTCCCAATGTTTTACCTCAAGGGTAATGTCAGCGGTAATAGTTCATGAAAACTCACATCCAATTAGTCATATATACCAGGATCTTTCCAACATACTGTGCTTGCCAAAGGATAAAATGTAAAAAGGAAGGGTGAACATCACCATGACTCTTATGCAATGTAGGGGATAAAAGTAAAAGATAAGCCCTTCACAGAGGGAAGTAGAAGTTGTCATGCGCTTTTATAGTTGGATGCACAAAATCTTAATGCGAAAGAACGTCACTTTATATTGCCAGTTGTGATATGGACCTTTATTATGCAGTATGTCGCTTTTATTTCTTTCGTATCACACGATCGTATAAAGCTTATTTCTCCCACACTAATAAGTCATATATATTTAGAGAGCAATTTTTATTGCTTGCACCGATGACAACTTACTTAGAGGATCTTACTCAATCCATAGGTAGGTATGGTGGACTCTCATGGCAAAACTGGTTTAAGGGTATTTGGAAGCACAAGTAGTATCTCTACTTGGTGCGATGAATTTGGCTAGCATGAGGGGGAAAGACAAGCTCAACCATGTTGGATGATCCATGACAAATATAATTTATCTCAGATGTAAGAAAACATAACCCATTATGTTGTCTTCCTTGTCCAACATCAACTATTTAGCATGTAATATTTTAATGAGTGCTCACAATCATAAAAGATGTCCAAGATAGTATATTTATATGTGAATACCTCTCTTTCTTTATTACTTCCTATTAATTGCAACGATGACCAAAACTATGTTTATCAACCCTCAACAACTTTTATTCATCATACCTTTTTCTATGTGAGCTCATTACTCTCCATAAGACTCACATGATCTCTTTGTTTCTTTTTATTTATTTCTTTTTTTCTTTTATTCCCTTAGGATCATGGCAAAATAATCAAGCCCTTGACTCAACACTAATCTTTATTATATAGGTCACGGAATCGATTACATAGAAGGATTATAAAGCAAAACTCACGACTAGATCATACTAAGAACTTTTATTCTACTAGATCAAGATATTACCAAAAGGATCGAACTAAGAAAAAACGGTAAAGATAAAAGTGATGGTGATACAATACCGGGGCACTCCCCCAACCTTGGCAGTTGCCAAGGGGAGTGCCCATACCAGGTACTCAATTCTTCTTTGTTGGTGGAGATGGTGGTGATTTTGTTGATGGCGTAGGCTTGTCGTCCTTCTTCCAAGGCATAGGCTCACCATCATAGAAGGATGACCGAGTCTCCTGAAACCTCAAATCCGCAGTCAAACTCATCCTATTGAATCTATATTCATACTCACAGTTTTGATTTTGCGGGTCATAGATCTGGGCTTGGAGGTCATAATCGCATGCCCATACCCATGTGATTATGTCTCTCTTTTCGGGGATGGTGATGTGATGTTCTTGGCGATGATGCCCCTCAAGATATGATTCTCCTCCTCGAGCTTGTTGACTTGCTGTTTGAGGTCCATTATTTCCTTTCGGAGTTTTCCTGTAATAGCCAAAGCTCCCTGCACCCAAGGGTGCTGCATAGTTGCGGGAGAACAAGTGACACTCTTTTTCATATTCTCATGAGAAAGAAGTCTAACATTGTAAGGGATAACCGAGTTTGGAATAGCCGAGCTCTGTAGTTCTCCCATTGTGAATCCAGCTTGGAGGTGGGAAGTGACTTCTTGATCCTCTTCCTTGGCATCTATCCTCTTCAAATCAGCCTCCATCTCTTCCTCCGTTGCTGGCCCAAAGAGGTCAGCATTGTTGTTTGTCGTTGATCTCGGTGCCGGATGAGACACCCGGCTCTCCCCGACTGACTCTTGCGAAGACATCTTGCTCTAATCTGCAGCAGCAACAGCTCGAAACACAAACAGAGGATTTTTGCGTGATATGGGAGTCAAAACCTCCGGGAGATTATATAATGAATTTTTACCGACCAAAATACGTGTCGTGTACGAAAACGGAGTCCGGAGAGCACACGAGGTGCACACGAGGTAGGCGGGCGTGCCCAGGGGGTAGGGCGCGCCCTCTGCCGTCATGGAGCCCTCGTGTCCTTCCCGGATTGCTTCTTATTTTTCTATTTTTCTAAATATTCCAAAACGGAGAAATATTGCCTTAAAAACTGTTTTCGAGTCGGTTTACTTACCGTACCACATACATATTCCTTTTCGGAGTCTGAAACGTTCCGAAAAGTGGCCCTTATGTATTCCTCCGGGGTTACGATTTCAATAATATTGGTTTCAACATTTATGGGATTACCTGAGATATAATGTTTGATTCTTTGACCGTTCACCACCTTCGGATTTGTGCCTTCGAAGTTGTTGACTTTTATGGCACCGGAACGGTAGACCTCTTCGATAACGTAAGGACCTTCCCATTTAGAGAGAAGTTTTCCTGCAAAAAATCTTAAACGAGAGTTGTATAGCAATACATAATCACCTACATTAAACTCATGCTTTTGTATTCTTTTGTCATGCCATCTTTTAACTTTTTCTTTAAACAACTTAGCATTTTCATAGGCTTGGGCTCTCCATTCATCAAGTGAGCTAATATCAAATAACCTCTTCTCACCGGCAAGTTTGAAATCATAATTGAGTTCTTTAATAGCCCAATATGCTTTGTGGTCTTGTTCGAGAGGTAAGTGACATGCTTTTCCATAAACCATTTTATACGGAGACATACCCATAGGATTTTTATATGCAGTTCTATAGGCCCATAATGCATCATCAAGTTTCTTGGACCAATTCTTTCTAGATCTATTAACAGTCTTTTGCAAAATTAATTTGAGCTCTCTATTACTCAATTCTACTTGACCACTAGACTGTGGGTGATAAGGAGATGCAATTCTATGATTAACATCATATTTAGCAAGCATTTTACGGAAAGCACCATGAATAAAATGTGAACCACCATTAGTCATTAAATATCTAGGGACTCCAAATCTTGGAAAAATAACTTCCTTAAGCATTTTAATAGAAGTGTTATGATCAGCACTACTAGTTGGAATAGCTTCTACCCACTTAGTAAAGTAATCAACATCAACTAGAATATGCATATATCCATTAGAGGAAGCAAAAGGACCCATATAGTCAAAGCCCCAAACATCAAATGGTTCAATAACGAGTGAATAGTTCATAGGCATTTCTTGATGTCTACTAATATTACCAATTCTTTGACATTCATCACAAGATAAGACAAACTTACGGGCATCCTTGAAGTGAGTAGGCCAATAAAAACCAGATTGCAATACCTTATGTGCAGTTCTATCTCCAGCATGGTGTCCTCCATAAGCTTCGGAGTGACACTTGTGTATGATCTGTTCTTGTTCATGCTCAGGCACACAACGTCTAATAACACCATCTACTCCTTCTTTATAAAGATGTGGGTCATCCCAAAAGTAATGCCTCAAATCATAGAAGAACTTTTTCTTTTGCTGGTATGTGGAACTAGGTGGTATAAACTTAGCAACAATGTAATTAGCATAATCAACATACCATGGAGCAGTATGAGAAGTATTTATGACATTTAATTGCTCATCAGGAAAGCTATCATCAATAGGTAGTGGGTGATCAAGCACATTTTCTAACCTAGACAAGTTGCCTGCAACGGGGTTCTCAGCTCCCTTTCTATCAACAATATGTAAGTCAAATTCTTGTAGCAAGAGAACCCATCTAATAAGTCTAGGTTTAGCATATTTCTTTTCCATGAGATATTTAATAGCAGCATGATCAGTGTGAATAGTTACTTTAGAATCAACAATATAAGGTATGAACTTATCACAAGCAAATACAACTGCTAAGAATTCTTTTTCAGTGGTTGTGGGATCGAAAGTATGTCTAGAGGGGGGGGTGATTAGACTACTTGACCAAATAAAAACTTAACCTTTTCCCAATTTTAGTTCTTGGCGGATTTTAGCTATATTAGAACAAGTCAAGCAATCATCACACAATTCAAGCAAGCATGCAAAGAGTATATTGGCAGCGGAAAGTAAGGCATGCAACTTGCAAGAATGTAAAGGGAAGGGTTTGGAGAATTCAAACGCAATTGGAGACACGGATGTTTTTCCCGTGGTTCAGATAGGTGGTGCTATCCTACATCCACGTTGATGGAGACTTCAACCCACGAAGGGTAACGGTTGCGCGAGTCCACGGAGGGCTCCACCCACGAAGGGTCCACGAAGAAGCAACCTTGTCTATCCCACCATGGCCATCGCCCATGAAGGACTTGCCTCACTAGGGGTAGATCTTCACGAAGTAGGCGATCTCCTTGCCCTTACAAACTCCTTGGTTCAACTCCACAATCTTGTCGGAGGCTCCCAAGTGACACCTAGCCAATCTAGGAGACACCACTCTCCAAGAAGTAACAAATGGTGTGTTGATGATGAACTCTTGCTCTTGTGCTTCAAATGATAGTCTCCCCAACACTCAACTCTCTCTCATAGGATTTGGATCTGGTGGAAAGAAGGTTTGAGTGGAAAGCACCTTGGGGAAGGCTAGAGATCAAGATTCATATGGTAGGAATGAAGTATCTTGGTCTCAACACATGAGTAGGTGATTCTCTCTCAGAACATATGAGTTGGAAGTGTATATGTGTTCTGATGGCTCTCTCCATGAATGAAGAGGAGGTGGAGGGGTATATATAGCCTCCACACAAAATCCAACCGTTACACACAATTTACCAATCTTGGTGGGACCGAATCAACAAACTCGGTCGGACCGAAAAGGTAAACCTAGTGACCGTAAGAGATTTTCGGTGGGACTGACATGCAACTCGGTAGGACCGATATGGTTAGGGTTTGGGCATAACGTAATCTCGGTGAGACCGATTACACAAACTCGGTGAGATCGATTTTGGTAATTAGCTAACCAGAGAGTTGGTCAGGCAAACTCGGTGGGACCGATTTGCTCTTTCGGTGAGACCGAAAAGTTATAAAAGGGAAACAGAGAGTTTACATTGCAATCTCGGTGGGACCGATCCGCTCTTTCGGTGAGACCAAAAAGTTACGAAAGGGAAACAGAGAGTTTGCAATCCCATTTCAGTGAGACCGAGATCCCTATCGGTAGAACCGAATTGCTAGGGTTTGGCAGTGGCTTATGACAAGTGAAACTCGGTGGCGCCGGATAGAAAGAATCGGTAGGACCGAGTTTGGCTAAGGGTTTAGGTCAAATGTGGATATGGGAAAGTAGTTGAGGGTTTTTGGAGCATATCACTAAGCACATAAAGCAAGAGGCTCATTAAGCAACACCTCATCCCTCCTTGATAGTATTGGCTTTTCCTAAAGACTCAATGTGATCTTGGATCACTAAAATATAAAATGAAGAGTCTTGAGCTTTTGAGCTTGAGCCAATCCTTTGTCCTTAGCATTTTGAGGGTTCCACTTTCACATCCATGCCATGCCAATCATTGAGCTTTCCTGAAATAATCATCTTGGAATAGCATTAGCTCAATGAGCTATATGTTGTTATGAATTACCAAAACCACCTAGGGATAGTTGCACTTTCAATCTCCCCCTTTTTGGTAATTGATGACAACATATAGATCAAAGCTTCGACAAATGATAATAGGCATGAAATATATCGTCGCTTTGAGAAGTATGTGATAAGTAAGAGCTCCCCCTAAATTTGTGCATATTTAAGATTTGCTTTGGACTGCAAATGCACAAAGAGTTAGAGTCATGGGTTACTCTTCCATGTCACATACATCTTGGTGGAGCGCTTAAAATGATAAGAATGAAATACATGCACCCATCACCAAGAATTGTGAATGATCACATAAGATAGATAGGATAATAGCATTAAGCAAGCATTAAGTGTAGCTTATGATCAAACACATGATCATCAATGTCTCACAGATAATGACATAGTAACATAGTACTCAAGCACTCAAAAGCAAACAAAGTTCGAAAAACCACCAAATAAAGCAAGAGAGAAAAGCAACACTCTCTCTCTCTCGAAGCCTATGATCTATACATTTTCTCCCTCTTTGGCAACAAGTTACCAAAAAGTTCCTAGAAAATGCATAGTGCTAAATCGACACTCAGGCTTGATCTTCAGGTGGTGGTGGAGTCCGGAGCACTCCAAGGACGAAGCCTTCGGTAGACATGGTCGGAGTCGAGGCTGAAGTAGACACTGGAGCTGGTGGAACTGAGGCTGTAGCTGGTGCAGAAGTGGTGGCTCTGGTGTCAGCAACTGGCACTGCAGACGACCTCGGACCTCGTGGCACTCTGGCAAAGGCATCATTTGTAGTCTTGCCTCTCCTCTCCTGCATGTCATCTTGGAGCTGCTCCATTGCAGTCTTAATCTCTGTCACCTTGATATCCAAGTCATAGAACCTTTGTTCTATGATCCTCTCTAGGCTTGCCTAGTTCTGAGTTAGGGTGGCTAATCCTTTCTCAATCCGCGGGGTGGATGCAATCAGGTAACCAAGCTGCTCTTGTTTGGTTTTCAAGAAATATTCAGATGCCTCCTCTTGAGTTGGCATCTTGGCAGCTTTCTCCTTCCTTGCCTTCTCCTTCTTGGCTTGTGCTTGTGCTGAAGATGGTTCATTCTCAGTCATAACAATTTGATTATCTTCAAAGTCTGGACGGATGGGCAGGTGTTCCTTGTCCAATAAGTATATGCCCGTGCCCATCTTGGAGTTAATGAGCTCCTGAATTTTTGGGGCATACCCACAGTGTTGGTGTACTAAAGTAGGGGTACCTTAGTATCCTGAACTTGTGCACGGGCAGTCGCAGCGACCCGCGGCAAGGCTTGCCGGGCGACCGCCAGGACACTCCATGGTTCCTTCGGGAGCCATTCAAGAATAAAGTATCCAAGGCCCCGGCAAGAGGAGCTTGCCGGGAAGGCTACTCGAAGCACAGAGACCCCGGCAAGAGGAGCTTGCTGGGAAGGAGACGAGACCCCGGCAAGAGGAGCTTGCCGGGAAGACCAACCAAAGCATCCCAAGAAGCTCGTTCCGGCGCACCACGCGCCCCGACAAGACCCGGTGAGCGACAAGCTCCCGGACGCGACAAGACAACATCTGCGGCAAGGCGCTTGCCGCAGCAAGCTACTGCCCCGCAGCCCGCGTTCCAGCTCACCCACCAATGTGTCGCCCTGGGACCATTCCTGGCGTACGTGGCGGGAGGCTGTGCAGCCGGGGGCATGCAGTGGCAAGCAGACGCTGACAAGGAACCATCATGGCAAACGGTGGCGTTCCTAGCGGTCCATCTCTGGGCCGTCAAGGTGACACAGACGGGCATTTAATGCCCTTGTCCCCTGCCGTCAGAGTTAGGTAGGATGCGACATGTAGGCGGTGGAGCCAACTACCACCCCTTTTACATTTTTACCCTTACCTCTGTTGCCACGTGTCGGTGACCCCTTAGACATATAAAAGGAGGCCCATGCGCAACAGAGACGGGAAGGACAACCATTCTCACGCTCGGTCTCGCCAGCTGCTTGAGTGTACTGTAGCACTCGCCGCTCCCGAGCAAGAACTCAATACAACCGTGCGGCCCGAACCATGGGTAAATCGATCATCTCGCTCGTGTGTTTCGCCTCGATCTGCTCTTTGTGCATCCACCGCCCCCTGTCGAACCAAAAGGGGCTCGGCCCGCCGATCCCCATAGGTGTGCGAGGGATCAGACACCCCCGACATCTTTGGCGCGCCAGGTAGGGGGTGCGTCGAGGTTGTGCGAACCTGATACGGCGTTCGCGCGAGCCGAATCTTCATCGTCTTCATCAACATGCCGCTGAAGAAGAAGGCTTCGGAGGTAGCCGCACCGTTTGCGCCGAGCCCGCCGTCGCCGGAGCGGACGGCTGGTGGAGCAGGCGCCGGCGGGAGGGCGGGCGCCGACGGGGAGACTCGTGGCGCTGCCAGGTCCAAAGAACAGGCTGCGCCGCACGTCGGCGGCGCGGTCGCCTCCCACAACGACCGCGCGCACTCCAAGACCTCGGCGTCCGTACACGCTCCGCGCCCATCCCAGGAGGCGCGGGACCAGCAGCGTCATGGTACCCACGGTACCATACGTCTGCTGGGCCAAGATCAAGCTGGGGGATCCCGAAGCGCTCAGGATCAGCACGCACGCCAACACGCTGGCGCGAGCGCGGCGCGGTCGCTTGGACGAGATGTTGCTCCTTCTAACGCGGTTAGGAGTCCGAGCATATCTCGCTCCTCGCACCGTTCACTGCCGCCGCCCGCCACTCCGGCGGAAGCGTTGGCGCGTGCCCAGCTGCTCCTAGACTACCCTCCAGCACCGGAGAAGATCGATGACTGGAGGGCCACTATTCAGAGCCTCATCGGTTTCGCCAATGGTGACAACCCACGGCAGCCGAGCGCATCGCTGCCGCGGCAAGTCAGCCAGGCGCGAGCCGGTGGCGACAAGACCGGCGAGGGTGCAACCACTGTGCACTCTCCGCCCCGAACACCAAGATCGCTGACTCACCGGATCCACCTCGACAGCTACTCCACCGCGTCGTCAGATCCGCGAGCTCGACGCGATCAACGCCAAGTTCTTCATGAGAGACAGCAAGAAGACGCTCGAACACGCATCGAGCGCCAAAGGGAAGCGCGGCGTCAGTCAGACCTGTGCGCTGGGCCCTCTGTTGACGTGCATGCACCCGGAGAGCCAGGTAACTTGCCGTACGCGGCAGGTTGTCCTGCGTTCACCCGTGAGCTGCGGCAAGTCCAGTGGCCCAACCAGAAGCATTTGAAGCCAGACGTGCCGGAGAAGTATGACGGCAAGTCGCACCCGTCTGAGTTCCTCAGCATCTACACCATTGTGGTGCAGGCTGCCGGGGGGCGAGACGACAAGGTCCTTGCCAACTACTTCCCGCTCGTGCTCAAGCCCAAAGTCAGATCCTGGCTCATGCACTTGCCGGACAACTCCATATCCTCTTGGGCGGACTTGTGCCATCAGTTTGTCGGCGCCTTTACGGGCGGCCACAAACCACATGGCCAAGAGAGTGACCTCCACCTGCTTGCCCAGAAGGAAGGAGAACCTCTACGCAAGTATATCCAGAGATTCAGCCGCGTGCAGCGCAACATCCCAAACATCCACCCTGCCGCGGTTATCAGCGCGTTCCATCAGAACGTGCGTAATCGCAGGATGCGGGAGGATATGGCGATGAGCAAGATCAGGGACATCAGCGAGCTGTACGCCCTGGCCAACAAGTGTGCACGCGCTGAAGAAGGGAGGAAACTTCCCGGAGAGGATGCTGGAGCAGGGGGGTCTGACAGCGAGGACGCCGCCCCGGCAAGGAAGAACCGGAGGCGCAACAGAAAGAAGAGCGGCAAAGAGGTACTGGTCGTTGAGCAGTCCGGCGACGACAGCCCCGCCAAGCAAGCCAAAGTTTGCAGCTCCGGCAAGGAGGTTGCCGCGTGCGCTAACTGCCAGGCTGTGGCGGCCGCCGACAAGCAGGGCAGCTCCGACAAGCAGTACTGCAAGATCCACCGCACCAAGGGCCATGACCTCCAGAACTGCAAGAGGGTCGAGCAGCTTGTCCAGCAACAAAGAGCTGAGTACGAGCGGCGCGACGAGGAGAGAGCCCAAGGAGGCGGTGGAGGAGCTGGCAAGAAGCACGCTGGCCCGGGAGGAAGCCGCGGCAAGGCCAAGCAGCGGCAAGGAGATAGACCTCCCCGCGGCCGCGACAAGGACGAAGACGAAGACAACGACGAAGACATGGATGATGTTGAGAACAGCGAGCAGGGGTTTCAGAAGGCTACAAAAGTCTTGTGTGTTGACGGTGGCGCTTCTCTGCATACTTCCCACTGCCAACTCAAACAGTGGCTCCGGGAAGTTAATGCGGCAGAGCCACCTGTCGAATCACGCAAGCTTCTGAAGTGGTCCAGCACGCCTATCATCTTTGACATTGAGGACCACCCTGATCGCACAACTGCGGTCGGGTGCCTGCCATTGTTGGTTTCCCCAACAATCTGCAACCTCAAGGTCATCAAGATGCTAGTTGACGGCGAGGCCGGCCTGAATCTGATCTCCTCCGCTGTGCTCCAGAAACTCCAGATCCCGGACAGCGAGCTCGAAGAAACCGGTACATTCCAAGGAATTAACCCGGGAAGGAGCAAGCCGAAGGGAAAGGTTGCGCTGCCGGTGACATTCGGCAGCGAGATGAACTTCAGGACTGAGAGGATCACCTTCGACGTTGCCGATTTCCCATTGCCCTACAATGGGATACTTGGCCGTCCCGCACTCGCCAAGTTCATGGCGACCTCTCACTATGCCTACAACATGCTCAAGATGCCAGGCCCGATAAGCGTCATCTCTGTCCCTGGCGACAAGAAGGACGCCCTTATCTGCGCCGACAAGATCTACCGGGAAGCTGCCGCCGTGACAGACCGCGAGACGCTTGCCGTTGAAGCTCCCGGGGGGAAGAAGACCAAGTCCGGCAAGAGCTCTGGTGCCCACTCCGGCAAGCGCGCCTCTTTGGAGTGCTGCGCAGCCGTCGAGGACGCACCATCGAGCTCCACCGGCAAGAAGAAGACCAAGTCCAGCGAGTGCTCTGACGCCTACTCCGGCAAGCGCACCTCTTCGGAGTGCTGCGCTGCTGTCGAGGACGCACCATCGAGCTCCACCGGCAAGAGTAAGAAGATGATGGAAGCTCCACCGCTTACCAAGAAGGTGCCCGCCAAGGAGGACAGCACTGGTGGTACCTTCACCATCAGTGCCACGCTTGACCCTAAATAGGAAAGCGCGCTTGTTACTTTCCTGCGGGCGAATGTCAACGTGTTTGCATGGCAACCGTCTGACATCCCCGGTGTTCCCAGGAAGGTAATTGAGCACCACCTTGCCGTTTGTCCTCATGCGCGGCCCGTCAAGCAGAAGGTCAGGAAGCAGGCGGTAGAGCGCCAAGAATTCATAGCAGAAGAGATCAAGAAGTTGGAAGCAGCAGGCCTTGTCAGAGGGGTGCTCCATCCAACGTGGTTGGCCAATCCGGTTGTAGTGCGCAAGGCAAACAGGAAGTGGAGGCTTTTTATTGACTTCACTGATGTTAATAAAGCTTGTCCCAAAGATCCATTTCCCTTGCCGCGCATTGACCAGATTGTTGACTCCACAGCCGGATGTGAGTTGCTTTCATTTCTTGATGCATACCCAGGATACCATCAGATCTTCATGGAAGAAGAGGATGATGAGAAAACCGCATTCATTACTCCATGTGGCACGTACTATTTTGTACGGATGCCTTTCGGATTAAAGAATGCTGGTTCAACATTCGCCAGAGTAGTCCATATTGCTTTGAAGCCACAGATACACAGAAATGTAGAAGCATACATGGATGATATAGTGGTCAAAAGCAAAGATAGGGCAACTCTGATCCAAGACTTAGAAGAGACTTCTGCAAATCTGCGCAAGATCAACCTCAAGCTCAACCCCGAGAAGTGTGTGTTTGGAGTCCCTTCCGGCAAGCTTCTCGGGTTCTTTGTGTCTCAACGGGGAATCAAAGACAACCCCGACAAGATCAGGGCCATTGAGCAGATCGAAGCACCAAGGCGCGTCAAGGATGTACGGAAGCTTGCCGGCTGCGTAGCTGCTCTTAGCAGGTTTATCTCTTGGTCTGCTGAGCGCGCCCTGCCCTTTTTCAAAATTTTGAAAAGGGCAGGTCCAATGAGATGGACTCCGGAAGCGGAGGCTGTGCTGCAAGACTTGAAGAGATACCTGTCCTCCACTCCAACACTTGTCGCACCTAAACCACAAGAGAAGTTGCTGCTGTACATAGCGGCAACCAATCAAGTGGTTAGTGCTGCGTTAGTAGCGGAAAGGGAGGCCGACGACGAGCCAGCGGCCACGGCAAGCACATCCAGTGACAAGCAGGGAGCTTCCCCGACAAGCTCTGGTCCCGACAAGCAAGGATCTGCGCAGATACAAGAGGAGATATGGAAGAAAATGGTGCAGCGCCCAGTTTACTTTGTCAGCTCCCTTTTACAGGGGGCTAGGTCAAGGTACTCTGGTGTGCAGAAGCTGCTTTTCAGCCTTCTCATGGCCTCGAGAAAGCTGCGCCATTACTTCCAAGCACACGAGATCACAGTTGTCACTCGCTTTCCGCTGAAGAGGATATTGCAAAATCCAGAAGCAACAGGCAGGATTGTCGAGTGGGCACTGGAACTGTCAAGCTTTGGCCTCAAGTTTGAGAGTACATCAACAATCCAGAGCAGAGCATTGTCAGAGTTCATAGCAGAGTGGACGCCAACCCCAGACGAAGAAATTCCGGAGACGAGCATCCCCGCCAAGGAAGCAAGCAAAGAGTGGCTCATGTACTTTGACGGTGCCTTCTCGCTGCAAGGCACCGGTGCCGGTGTACTGCTTGTCGCACCCACCGGAGAGCACCTCAAGTACATAGTCCAGATGCACTTTCCCAAGGAGCAAGCGACAAACAATACTGCCGAGTACGAAGGCTTGCTTGCCGGTCTCAGGATCGCGGCAGAACTTGGGATTAAGAAGCTCATTGTCAGGGGTGACTCGCAGCTTGTCGTCCGCCAAGTGAACAAGGATTATCAGAGTCCGTCGATGGAAGCTTACGTTGATGAAGTGAGGAAGCTTGAAGAGCGCTTTGACGGCCTGCAAATGGAACATGTTCCAAGAGCTGAGAACGACATTGCTGATGGCCTGTCAAAGTGCGCAGCACTTAAGTTACCTGTGGAACCAGGGACCTTTGTGCTCAAGCTGACTCAGCCATCCGTAACACCATCAACTGGGCAGAGCAAGAAGAGGAAGTTGATCTCTGGCGACTATCTTCCGGCAGAGCTCCCTGAAGCCGCCGCCAAGAAGGTCCCCAAGATCGACGCCAAGAGTGCTGAGGAGCAGTCTACTCCGGCAAACCCCAGGGTTTGTTCCATTGCAGCAGACACTCCCGGCAAGCTCTGCTGCGGCAAGCTTGTCGGGGAACGTCAAGCTCCGGCAGAGTCGCAGGCTCTTGCCGTAGAAGCGGACGTTCCCGCAGCAGCAGATGTGCCTTTAGTCCTTGTTGTCGAGCCACAGGCTCCAACATGGGCGCAGCAGATTGTCCGTTTCCTTTAGATAGGAGAACTTCCCGAAGAGCCAGAAGAAGCGGAAAGAGTAGCCCGGCAGTCTAGTATGTACCAGTTTGTCGACGACACACTATAGAGAAGAAGACTCAACGGTGTGAAATTGAAGTGTATTCCCCAGGAAGACGGACAGAAGCTGTTGGCAGAGATACACGGAGGCATATGTGGTTACCACATTGGCGCAAGAGCTCTTGTCGGAAAAGCATTCCGGCAAGGCTTCTTCTGGCCGACAGCCCTCCAGGATGCAACTACACAAGTAACCAAGTGTGAAGCGTGCCAGTTCCATTCCAAGCAGATACACCAGCCAGCTCAAACTCTCCAGACGATCCCTTTATCTTGGCCATTTTCGGTCTGGGGGCTCGACATCCTCGGCCCCTTCCCCCGAGCAGTCAGGGGCTTTGAGTACTTGTACGTTGCAATCGACAAGTTCACAAAGTGGCCGGAAGTGGAACCAGTGAGGAAGGTGACGGCGCAATCCGCGATCAAATTCTTCAGGTCGATTGTTTGCCGTTTCGGAATCCCTAACAGGATAATTACCGACAACGGTACACAATTTACGAGCCGCACCTTCATGCAGTACGTCCAAGATCTCGGTGCCAAGGTCTGCTTTGCTTCTGTCACTCACCCGAGAAGCAACGGCCAGGCTGAGAGGGCAAATGCTGAAGTGCTGTGCGGGCTCAAGAACAGAACATTTGACAGGCTGCACAAGTGCGGACGCAACTGGATCGAGGAGCTGCCGGTGGCTCTTTGGTCGATCAGGACGACGCCAAGTCGAGCCACCGGGCAGACACCCTTCGCTCTAGTCTATGGAGCGGAGGCAGTTACCCCCACGGAACTCGTATACGGGTCACCTCGAGTGCTCGCTTATGATGAGCTTGAGCAAGAGCGGCTGCGGCAAGATGACGCGCTGCTCCTTGAGGAAGATCGTCTCCAGGCTGCTGTGCGAGCCGCTCGCTACCAGCAAGCTTTGCACCGCTATCATAGCCGCAAAGTTAACGCCAGGAGCCTCGAGGAAGGCGACCTTGTTCTTCGGCGCGTTCAGTCCGCCAAGAATTCCAACAAGTTGACACCAAAGTGGCAAGGCCCTTACCGGGTGAAACGAGTCACCAGGCCTGGCGTTGTCCGCCTGGAGACCGAAGATGGCGTACCAGTGAGCAACTCCTGGAATATCGAGCTTCTTCGTAAGTTTTACCCGTAAGGTGCGGTTGTCGGACCCTGTCCGGCAACCACCCTTTTGTACAAGTCTTGCCGCTGTTGCATGTAATCCTTTGTACAAAGCCAGGCGCAGACCCTGAGCACAAGATAATGAAGCGCTGGCGCCCAGAGTTACAGCATGCATGCTAGGTCGAGTCGAGTCCTCGGTTAGGGTTGATAGTGCCTAACAGCAGCTAACCCCTAACTTAGAGGTTGAGTGTGTGTCCTTTTGCCTTTCTTTCGTTTCCTTTGGTTCGCAGGACCCGCATATCCTTGCCGGACCGCATGGGGATGAAAAGGAGAAGAAGGACGTGCCGGCATCTGGGCCCCGGCAAGCCAGTGTTGCCGGGGGCTGCAAGTACTAAGGTTCACCCCACGGCAAGCCAGAGTTGCCGGGGGCTGCAATCTCAGATAAGTTTTTCATCCCTCTTCATGCATTCTCTTTTGGGCTGGGAATACGAAGCCTCGTTTCTTCCCGAAAGCCACCGTGCTCCCTTAGCTCTGGTCCCTGGGGCCCCAGGGCCAAGTTTTGGTCGCAGTCGCGGCAGGAAAGGGATGAAACGAGGGGCCGCACCCGCCTCGTCCCTGCTTCCGCCAAGAGCGTGAGAAAGGTCGAGCGGCATGGGAAGACGGCAGGGCATGTTGCCGGGGAAGGAGTGTCTATCTGAAAGATACCAAGGATTTGCTCCTTGGCGTCGGTTCTACCCGCGAGACAAATGACCTGGCAAACATCCCCTTTTTGTTAAAAACATTCCACGCAGGTACAGTCCATAGAGAATGAAAAACGTGAAAGAGAGGACTACAAGTTTTTAGATGCAACTAAGGCCCGAGGGCTTACAAATTAAAAAGATAAGATGCCCGTAATCTCTTTCCTGCCCCTCTTTTCAGGAGGTAGGTCAAGGAGGCGAGAAGGGCAAAAGGAGCGCCTAGGCGAACTACGGGTGCCAGAAGACACCAAGAGAACATCCCGGGGGCCGTCAAGGCTGGACGGTGATGGCAGCGCCGGAAGCAGGGCTCGAAGACGAGGCGGCGGGACGTCAGCACGCTGTCGAGGGCACCACGCCCTTGTACTCCGGCTTGACGGCCTTGCCGCCAGCCCTCTTCCTCTTCCGCATCCTCCCTACGCCAGCCGCCCAAGGAGACGCCCCCGGGGAGTTCAAGGAGCCGGCGACCCGGATGATGGGGTTGCCGGTGCCGCACGAAGCGGCGCCCGACACCTAGTCGGACCCGCCATCCTGCCGCCCGCTCCCCTCGTCACCGCTGTCACTCCCCTCCTCGTCACTCTTGCTCGAGGAGGAGCCTTCGCTGTCGGAGGAGCTTTCCACGCAGCACCGGGCCCGGACGCCAAAGCACCCGAAGACCTTGACGGAGAGGAGATCGCCCTCCACCAACTTGAAGTGGAGGGTGAGCCCCGGCGTCAAGCTGTGGATGCGGGCGAACGTCTTCCACCCTCGGCCAAGATACATCACGCCGGGGGCTGGGAATTCGACACGGACCCGTGTGCCGCTAATCCCGCAGCCCCTCATCTGCAGCCTCAGTGTCTCGGGCGGGTCCAACTCCACCACTTCCGCGAACGGATCCGGGAGTCGGAGGCGACGGCGAGGTGCCTGGCGCAGCTTGACGAAGAACTCGCAAGGGTCGTCCCCGGCATGGACCACCGCGGGAGGAAGAGCCGCTGGCGGAGGCGAAGCCGACGCGCCGCCCCGTCCACCTCTTCCCCGAGCGCCGTGGCCTCGTCCTCGACCGCGTCCACGACCTCGCCCCCTCCCTCTTCCCCTTACGGCTGGCTCCGCCACCACGGGTGCGGGAGAGGGAGGGATGCGCTGCCTGGCGGCAACCCTTGCCGCCACCGACGAAGGACCAGGGTTCCCTCTCTCCATGGCGAATGGGAGGAGGGAGAGCAGAAGCTGAAGGAAGGAGAATATGGGAGGATGCGAGCTCCCGTCCTCCCCTCCCGCTCTTTATAAAGGAGCGAGGTGGGGGCTCGGCCGCCCCGCTCAGCGAATCAAGGCACGGGGAGAGCAGGGAGCTGGGGCCGACCCGCTCCCTCGACCCGTGACGGCCCGGTTTCCCGCCTCCGCCGCCCGCGACCCCAAGTGCATGGGAGCCGCGTGGTTGGCGTGCAGAACCGAGGCGACGAATGAGGCGACTCCTCCCCATCCCGTGATCGTGGGGAGTGGACGCCTCGAAAACCGCCCACGTTCTCTCCCACGATGCCGCGTTTGACGCGTGCCGTTTGGGGAGGGCGCGGTGGGTGCGGAGCGAGTTATGGCGTGACCTAGGCCGCGCGTGCCCGTGCACTGTTTTGGGCCTGGCCCAACAGCGCTCGGCATCGTGTATGGCCCAGCCCCGGGGGCTCCTGTCGGTGTACTAAAGTAGGGGTACCTTAGTATCCCGAACTTGTGCACGGGCAGTCGCAGCGACCCGCGGCAAGGCTTGCCGGGCGACCGCTAGGACACTCCATGGTTCCTTCGGGAGCCATTCAAGAACAAAGTATCCAAGGCCCCGGCAAGAGGAGCTTGCCGGGAAGGCTACTCGAAGCACAGAGACCCCGACAAGAGGAGCTTGCCGGGAAGGAAACCAGACCCCGGCAAGAGGAGCTTGCCAGGAAGACCAACCAAAGCATCCCAAGAAGCTCGTTGCGGCGCACCACGCGCCCCGACAAGACCCGGTGAGCGACAAGCTCCCGGACGCGACAATACAACATCTGCGGCAAGGCGCTTGCCACAGCAAGCTACTGCCCCGCAGCCCGCATTCCAGCTCACCCACCAATGTGTCGCCCTGGGACCATTCATGGCGTACGTGGCGGGAGGCTGTGCAGCCGGGGCATGCGGTGGCAAGCAGACACTGACAAGGAACCATCATGGCAAACGGTGGCGTTCCTAGCGGTCCATCTCTGGGCCGTCAAGGTGACACAGATGGGCATTTAATGCCCTTGTCCCCTGCCGTCAGAGTTAGGTAGGATGCGACATGTAGGCGGTGGAGCCAACTACCACCCCTTTTACATTTTTACCCTTACCTCTATTGCCACGTGTCGGTGACCCCTTAGACATATAAAAGGAGGCCCATGCGCAACAGAGAGGGGAAGGACAGCCATTCTCACGCTCGGTCTCGCCGGCTGCTTGAGTGTACTGTAGCACTCGCCGCTCCCGAGCAAGAACTCAATACAGCCACCAAAGCAGGAGTAGGGTTTTACGCATCCGTGCGGCCTGAACCTGGGTAAATCGATCGTCTCGCTCGTGTGTTTCACCTCGATCTGCTCTTTGTGCATCCACCGCCCCCTGCAGAACCAAAAGGGGCTCGGCCCGCCGATCCCCATAGGTGTGCGAGGGATCAGACACCCCCGACACACAGCTCCTCTTCTGGTCTGCTGCAGTCCTCTTGATGGTCTCTACCATGAGGCTCATCACCTTGAACTTCTGTGGCACATCAAAGATATGTAGCAAATTGATAGCATGGCCTCTGATCATCTTGTGATCACCTGACTTGGGCAACAAGGTGTCCCTCAGTATCCAATTGATGGTTGGCAGCCCTGACAGAAGATAGTGTACTGAGCCAAACTTGAAAGTGTCAAGTGCTTCATTTGGAATCTCCTTGTACATGTTTGACATTGAGTTGTGGTCCATCTTCTTCTTGGCATAGATATCCAAGTCATCCTCATGCTCTTGTGGGGCATTGATCAGCTGAGCCCATTCAGTAACTGTAGACTGGTACCTCGTACCCTCAGACATCCAAACAATTCTCCCATCTGAATAAAAATGTGTGGTGGAGTAGAACTGCATGATGAGTTCCTGGTTCCACTTTGTGAGCTTCTGCCCAACAAAGTCCTCTACTCCACATGCCTTGAAGCTGTCCTGCACTCGAGGGTAGTACTCTTCATTGTCCTTGATGTATTGCCAATCAACCCATCTCATGTCACATACAATTGGCTTCTTATCTAGCAGCACTGTCTCATAGAAGTCCTGCTGTTCCTTGGTGTGAAATCTGTAGTCCATAGCAGTCCTCCTCCTTGAAGCATACGGATCTGCTTCTCTCCACTTTCGGAGCCCAGAATCTCTCCTGAGCTTCATGTCCTCAGCCACAGGATGAGCATCATTGTGGTCTGGGATCTTGGGCTTGAGTTTTCTGAGAACTTGCTCTTCATCATCTTCTGCAGTGTCAGGCACTGGGGCCTTGTTCTTCTCAGTAGCTGCGATGCTTCTTGTATTACTCTTTGGCTTTGGCTTTGGAGCTGGCTTGGCCTTGGAAGCAGCTGCCCCTGATCTTATGGCATCACCCATCAGCTTGGGTGCCTTTGGTGCTGGTGCAGCTACCTCTTCTTCTTCCTCCTCATCTTCCATGATGGAAGCCTTTCCAAGCACTCTGGCTACGGTCTTCTTGACCCTTTCCTTTCTTTTCTTGCCTTCAGCAGCAACTGGCTCTATGGGAGTGGGCTTCTCAGTTGAAGCTCTGGCCTTTGACATAGGCTGCCTGCCTGCTGGCCTTTTGATCTTTAACCCTGGCTTTGTGCCCTGTGCTGGCTCAACTCTCTTGGAAGTTGCTTCCTCTTCTGCCACATAATCCTCATCCTCTGATTCTGAGGTTCTCTTCTTTCTCTGTCTTGTGGCAGCTTTTGGCAGGTTGCTAGGAGTACTTCTGCTGCCATCATCTGAGGAACTTGAGGGACTAGTGCCCTCACTCATCTGCACTTGCTGCTCTGACAAATTCTGGCTATCACTTTGATCAGACATGTTGCAAACTCTGACTGCTGACCCTGTGAATAGGTTATGGATGAGATAGAGTGGATGAGCATCACAAAATGCAGAGATTTTTGCAGAAGAATAATTCAAAAACTTAGTTTTAGTTTCCCACTGAAATCATCTCGGATCTACCGATTTTTAAACTCGGTGATACCGAAGCAGTTTTGGCACCTGAACTAGTGAAATCGGTCAGACCGAGTCACAGTTCGGTGGCACCGAGACTGCTAGGGTCTCACAAAGTTCCAAAATCGATCACACCGATAAGTAATTCTCGGTCAGACCGAGTCTCACTTGTGCAATGGCATAAGCCAAATCGGTGGGACCGAGTTTTTCAACTCGGTGGGTCCGAGATGGTTTCAGCGGAAACCTAACCCTAAAATTTTTGAATTAAACCTAATCTATGAGTTCATTGACTGGATAGAAGTGTTTCAAACTTGGCAAGAATCATGATGATCACAATGTGCTAAGAATCGGATTGGGGAATAGCACAAAGATCGAGTCCATACCCTAGTCCGGCGGAGACTCGCTACGGCGGCAACGGCGGGGTTGATTCCCGTTGATGGCGACGGAGACCAGCAACTGGAGGCGGTTGGCGGCGAGGAGACGATCCGGAGACCACGTTGGCAGAGCAGGCTATCGCGCGGGCGAAGGGGTTCAGAGAAATTTCCAAATTTTTGCCCGTGACTATATATAGCCCGACCCTATCGG
Source organism: Triticum monococcum (assembly GCA_034509565.1). Classification (NCBI taxonomy): domain Eukaryota; kingdom Viridiplantae; phylum Streptophyta; class Magnoliopsida; order Poales; family Poaceae; genus Triticum; species Triticum monococcum. The sequence continues at coordinate 244,352,458 of CM067846.1, read as the reverse complement.
TGTGACCGAGTGGAACAACTCGGTGGCACCGAGATGCAAAACTGTATACAGTTGTTGCAACTCGGTGTGACCGAATGGTTCAAATCTGTTGCACCGAGATAGAAAAACTAGATCAACTTAATGATCTCGGTAGGACCAAAAGTAGGATATCGGTCAGACCAAGAATCACAAAGAGGTTTTGGAAGTTTAAGTCTATGAAGAATCGGGGACTCCGAACGCTCCTCACACAGAGTGATTCGAATCTGACTTGATCAAATTTTGTGATGTAGCATGAATAGAGTTTGAGACGAGAAAAGCATAGATAGCTAGAGGAGGTTCTTAGGCATTCTCGTCCATCCACTTGGCAAAAGGAAATAAAACCAAACAATCAAAACAACAAGTGGATGTCCTCGAATGAGTAAAATATGCAACCAACATGCTCACACAATAAGATGGCAAATAAAATATGTGACAAAGCATGCACAACCAATTCTAGCATCTATCAAGCAATTTGCGATGACTAGGTCATCTATATATGAGTATATTGACTTAGGAGTCAAGTAAGAACACTTGATCATAGGTCATACTCATCGTTTAAGCTCAAGTGGGGTTACCACTTTTACATAAAGCATTGTTGTGTTCACATCTTTTAGAGTTGCTTTAGCTCAAGTCTTAGAGTAAAGCTCCCCCTAGATGTGATTCCCCCCTAAGAGGGATGAACTAACCTTGGGTTTTGTCGATGATGACTTCATGTAGATGTTGAAGATGTGGATGCTCAATGTTGATGTAGATCACTTGGAGTTATCCATTTGAGTGAATTGCACTTTCAATACCTACATGGGTTAGTCCCACAAGGAACAAACAAGGATATCCATAGACATAGAGTGATGCACACACAAGATGATGTCCATGAAAACTTTTAGGTTACCTTGTCCCTTGTCTTACCAACAAGAGGGTTTGTGACTCCTTGAACTAGTGCAAGATGTGGAAGTTGATTGCACTTGTTCTTGCCAAAATGATAAGAGTGAAGTATGTTGGCGGAATCACCCTCAAGAACTCTCTAGTTCTTCTTCTTTTGGATCCACACCATCTTGATGGGAATCCTTGGAGTTGTAGTCGTACTTGATGAAGTGGAACTTGATGTGGTCTTGGGAATCCACTTGACTAAGGTCTTAGGAGCTTCTTCAAATGCATCAATTTCCTCTTGAAGCTTGTCCTTGCCTTTGTGCTTGTACCCTTGTGGTGGAAGATCATCTTGAGCTTGTGTTCCCTTGAAGGAAGTATCATACTTCTCTTGTTGAGGAACAAACTTTGTCTTGGGGTATTGATCTTATTCCCACTCAACTCCATTGGCATTGAACTTTCGTTCAAAACCAACACCTTGATTCTTCCGGTGCACTCCTTGCTTGCGCACAATTTCCTCGAATTGCTTACTCCCGGCAAGGCTTTTGTACACTCCTTTCTCTATAATTCCCTTCAATAAGCTATTTTCTTGCTCAAGTGTAACTTGGCTAAGAGAATCATTAGTGGAATCAAGAGAACTACTAGAAGCAACAATATTTGATTTAGCATGATCATTGTTACTACTAGAGGAAGAATCTTTCTTGTTCTTGTTACTAGACTTGACTTGAGGCATGTAAGTGGATAAGAGTAAACGCTTGGCAATGTAAGAAGAACTTTCCTTGCGGAGATCATCATTGATTGCTTTTAAAAACTCATGCTCTTGCTCAAGATTGAGCTTTTCAAAGCGTAACTTCTCATGAGCTCTTAAAAGTTCTCGATGATCTTCGAAGATAGTTTCATGAGCTAACTTAAGAGTGTTTAGTTCTTTAGTTAGAGATTCAATCTTCTCCTTATCATTGTCATTCGCTTTATCTTGATTAGCATGATTAATTGACGTTTCATCATAGTATTCATCACTAGAGTTGTCAACAAGCAAATCATCATCACCTAACAAGTCATCTTCATCACTATTAAAATCAACATACTCGGGGTGTGTTACCTTAGGACCTTTGGCCATGAAGCATCTTCCATATCCTTCATTTGGTGAGTCAAATATGTCGTAGGAGTTGGTTGACACAAGTGCTAGACCGGCAACACCTTCATCTTGAGTATCTTCGGAGTCGGAGTGATAACTTCTCTCGGAGAGGCTGTCGGAGTCGGAGCCGGATACCCATTCACCAACATGAGCTTGATGTTTTCGTTTTGTGTAGCTCCTTGATGATTTTTCCTTCCTTTCTGAATCCTTGCTTCTCCGTGAGTATCTTCGTTCATAACGATCATCTCTACTCCTTCTCTCTCTTGGTGGTGATTCTTTGCTTCTTCTTTTTGGAGAGTCTTCTCTTCTCTTGTAGGGAGCCGTACACTCATTAGAATAGTGTCCGGGTCTTCCACAATTGTAGCAGTTTCGCTCTCGACTAGAAGATCTTTTGTTATTGTAGGACCTTGACTTGGAGCTTCTATCTTTGCTTCTATTCTTGTAGAACTTGTTGAAGTTCTTCACCATTAAGCTCAATTCTTCATCGAAGTTTTGTTTCTCACTTGATGATGTAGGGGCTTCACATGAGGATTTGTAGGCACCACTTGATTTGTTGTGAAGTTCCTCTTTATCCTTAAGTGACATCTCATGAGCAACAATTCTTCCAATCACCTCCATTGGCTTGAGATCTTTGAATTGGGCATCATTTGGATCAATGTGCACACGGTATCATATTTTCCATCCAAGGCTCTTAGAATCTTCTTGATGATGAATCTATCGGTCAACTCTTCACTCCCTAAGCCGGCAATCTCATTTGTGATGAGAGCAAGCCTAGAGTACATTTCAGCGACACCTTCACCATCCTTCATTTTGAACTTGTCAAGTTGACTTTGAGGCACATCCAACTTGGATTCCTTGACGGAGTCGGTACCTTCGTGCATATCAATCAAAGTGTCCCAAATTTCCTTTGCATTCTCAAGACGGCTGATTTTGTTGAATTCTTCGGGGCACAATCCGTTGAAGAGAATATCACAAGCTTGAGCATTGTATTGCAACATCTTCAACTCATCCGCGGTAGCTTCACGGTTTGGTTCTCTCCCATCAAAGAAGTCACCTTGCAAACCAACACACACAATAGCCCAAACGGCGGGGTTATGTCCAAGAATATGCATTTCATTTTATGCTTCCAACTAGCAAAATTAGTACCATCAAAGTAAGGACCTCTACGGTGATAATTTCCGTCGCTAGACGCCATACTCTCCTAGGTTGTGAAACCAAGGCTATGACCACCAAAAGCTATGGAAATCAAAGCAAATGGAGACCAAAGCTCTGATACCACTTGTGGGATCAAAAGTATGTCTAGAGGGGGGGTGATTAGACTACTTGACCAAATAAAAACTTAACCTTTTCCCAATTTTATGTCTTGGCAGATTTTAGCTATATTAGAACAAGTCAAGCAATCATCACACAATTCAAGCAAGCATGCAAAGAGTATATTGGCAGCGGAAAGTAAGGCATGCAACTTGCAAGAATGTAAAGGGAAGGGTTTGGAGAATTCAAACGCAATTGGAGACACGGATGTTTTTCCCGTGGTTCAGATAGGTGGTGCTATCCTACATCCACTTTGATGGAGACTTCAACCCACGAAGGGTAACGGTTGCGCGAGTCCACGGAGGGCCCCACCCACGAAGGTTCCACGAAGAAGCAACCTTGTCTATCCCACCATGGCCATCGCCCACGAAGGACTTGCCTCACTAGGGGTAGATCTTCACGAAGTAGGCGATCTCCTTGCCCTTACAAACTCCTTGGTTCAACTCCACAATCTTGTCGGAGGCTCCCAAGTAACACCTAGCCAATCTAGGAGACACCACTCTCCAAGAAGTAACAAATGGTGTGTTGATGATGAACTCCTTGCTCTTGTGCTTCAAATGATAGTCTCCCCAACACTCAACTCTCTCTCATAGGATTTGGATCTGGTGGAAAGAAGGTTTGAGTGGAAAGCAACTTGGGGAAGGCTAGAGATCAAGATTCATATGGTAGGAATGAAGTATCTTGGTCTCAACACATGAGTAGGTGATTCTCTCTCAGAACATATGAGTTGGAAGTGTATATGTGTTCTGATGGCTCTCTCCACGAATGAAGAGGAGGTGGTGGGGTATATATAGCCTCCACACAAAATCCAACCGTTACACACAATTTACCAATCTCGGTGGGACCGAATCAACAAACTCGGTCGGACCGAAAAGGTAAACCTAGTGACCGTTAGAGATTTTCGGTGGGACTGACATGCAACTCGGTAGGACCGATATGGTTAGGGTTTGGGCATAACGTAATCTCGGTGAGACCGATTACACAAACCCGGTGAGACCGATTTTGGTAATTAGCTAACCAGAGAGTTGGTCAGGCAAACTCGGTGGGACCGATTTGCTCTTTCGGTGAGACCGAAAAGTTACAAAAGGGAAACAAAGAGTTTACATTGCAATCTCGGTGGGACCGATCCGCTCTTTCGGTGAGACTGAAAAGTTACGAAAGGGAAACAGAGAGTTTGCAATCCATTTCGGTGAGACCGAGATCCCTATCGGTAGAACCGAATTGCTAGGGTTTGGCAGTGGCTTATGACAAGTGAAACTCGGTGGCGCCGGATAGAAAGAATTGGTAGGACCGAGTTTGGCTTAGGGTTTAGGTCAAATGTGGATATGGGAAAGTAGTTGAGTGTTTTTGGAGCATATCACTAAGCACATGAAGCAAGAGGCTCATTAAGAAACACCTCATCCCTCCTTGATAGTATTGGCTTTTCCTAAACACTCAATGTGATCTTGGATCACTAAAATATAAAATGAAGAGTCTTGAGCTTTTGTGCTTGAGCCAATCCTTTGTCCTTAGCATTTTGAGGGTTCCACTTTCACATCCATGCCATGCCAATCATTGAGCTTTCCTGAAATAATCATCTTGGAATAGCATTAGCTCAATGAGCTATATGTTGTTATGAATTACCAAAACCACCTAGGGATAGTTGCACTTTCAGTGGTAGCATAATTTCTTTGGGCATTGTCTAGGGTTTTACTAGCATATTTAATAACATTTAATTTGTTATCAGCTCTTTGCCCTAAAACAACACCTACAACATAATCACTAGCATCACACATAATTGCAAAGGGTAAATTCCAATCAGGTGGTTGAACAATAGGTGCGGAGATCAATGCTTTCTTAAGTATTTCAAATGCTTCTACACAATCATCATCAAAGACAAATGGTATATCTTTTTGTAATAAATTAGTCAGAGGCCGATAAATTTTTGAGAAGTCCTTAATGAACCTCCTATAAAATCCGGCGTGACCAAGGAAACTTCTTATACCTTTGATGTCCTTGGGACATGGCATCTTTTCAATAGCATCAACCTTGGCTTTATCAACCTCAATACCTCTTTCAGAAACTTTGTGCCCCAATACAATACCTTCATTAACCATAAAGTGGCACTTTTCCCAATTCAAGACAAGATTAGTTTCTTCACATCTCTGCAAAACTCGATCAAGGTTGCTCAAGCAATCATCAAAAGAAGATCCATAGACGAAGAAATCGTCCATGAAAACCTCACAAATCTTTTCACAGAAGTCAGAGAATATAGCAATCATTCATCTTTGAAAGGTAGCAGGTGCATTACATAGACCAAAAGGCATACGTCTATAAGAAAAAGTACCAAAAGGGCAAGTAAAAGTAGTCTTTGATTGATCTTTGGCTGACACAGGTATTTGAGAGAAACCAGAATAACCACCTAGAAAGCAAAAATGTGTATGTTTGGATAACCTTTCTAGCATTTGATCGATAAAAGGTAAGGGTTAATGATCCTTTTTAGTCGCTTTATTTAATTTGCGGAAATCTATTACCATCCTATAACCTATAATAATTCTTTGAGGAACCAGTTCATCTTTATCATTAGGAACGACAGTAATACCTCCCTTCTTAGGGACACAATGGACAGGACTTACCCACTGACTATCAGCAACGAGATAGATTACACCTGCCTCAAGGAGCTTTAGTATTTACTTTCTTACCACTTCTTTCATTTTAGGATTCAGCCGTCGTTGATGAGCACGAAATGGTTTAGCATCTTCTTCCAAATTGATTTTATGTTGACATAGAGTGGGACTAATGCCCTTAAGATCATCAAGAGTATACCCAATAGCAACACGGTGCTTCTTCAGAGTTTTCAATAATCTCTCTTCCTCATGCTCTGAAAGGTTAGCACTAATAATAATAGGATATATCTTTTTCTCATCAAGATAAGCATATTTAAGAGTATCAGGCAATGGTTTAAGCTCAAACACGGGATCACCCTTGGGTGGAGGAGGATCCCCTAGGATTTCAACAGGTAAATTGTTTTTCAGAATACGTTCTTGTTTTAAGAATACTTAATCTATTTCCCTTCTTTCATTCATAAACATGTCATTTTCATGGTCTAGCAAATATTGTTCTAAAGGATCACTAGGAGGTACGACAATGGAAGCAAGACCAATAATTTCATGCTTATTAGGTAATTCTTCTTCACGGTATTGTCTACTAAATTTAGAAAAATTAAATTCATGGGTCATATCATCTAAACTGATAGTAACAACATCCCTTTTGCAATCTATGATAGCATTAACAGTATTTAAGAAGGTCCTACCAAAAATAATGGGACAAAAGCTATCTTGTGGGGAACCAAGAACAAGAAAATCAACTGTTTATTTAGTTTTCCCACACAAGACTTCAACATCTCTAACAATTCCCATTGGTGAACTAGTATCTCTATTGGCAAGTTTAATTGTGACATCAATATCTTCTAACTCAGCAGGTGCAATATCATGCATAATTTCTTTGTATAAGGAATAAGGTATTGCACTAGCACTAGCACCCATATCACATAAGCCATGATAACAATGATCTCCTATTTTAACATAAATAACAGGCATGCCTACCACAGGTCTAGGTTTATCTTTAGCACAAGGTTTAGCAATTCTAGCAGTTTCATCACAGAAATAAATAACATGCCCATCGATATTATCAAACAAGAGATCTTTAACAATAGCAATATCAGGTTCAACTTTAATTTGCTCATGAGGTGTATAAGTTTTAATGTTGCTTTTACGAACCATAGTTGAAGCTTTAGCATGATCCTTTATCCTAATAGGGAAAGGTGGTTTCTCAACATAAGAAGTAGGAACAATAGGATCATTATAAGTGACAATCTTTTCTTCAACTTTAATAGGTGCATCTACTTTTACTTCTATGGGAGGATGACATTTAAACCACTTCTCCTTGGGGAGATCAACATAAGTAGCAAAAGATTCACAGAAAGAAGCTACTATCTCAAAGTCAAGTCCATATTTAGTGCTAAATTTATGAAAAATATCGGTATCCATAAAAGATTTAACACAATCAAAACTAGGTGTCATACCTGACTCCTTACCTTTGTAGAGGTCCCAATCTTCAGAGTTGCGTTTAATTCTTTGCAATAAATCCCATTTGAATTCAATAGTCTTCATCATAAAAGAGCCAGCACAAGAAGTATCAAGCATCGTGCGATTGTTATCAGAAAGCCGAGCATAAAAATTTTGAATAATCATTTCTCTTGAGAGCTCATGATTGGGGCATGAATATAACATTGATTTAAGCCTCCCCAAGCTTGAGCGATGCTTTCTCCTTCGCGAGGCCAAAAATTATATATATAATTGCGATCACGATGAACAAGATGCATAGGATAAAACTTCTGATGAAATTACAATTTCAATCATTTGTAATTCCAAGACCCCATATCATCACATAGCCTATACCATGTCGATGCATCTCCCTTCATAGATAAAGGGACGACCTTCTTTTTAACAACATCTCCGGGTACACCTGCAAGCTTAAATAATACACAAACTTCATCCACATATATTAGATGCTCATCAGGATGTTTTGTTCCATCTCCTAAAAAGGGATTAGCTAGCAGTTTTTCTATCATACCCGAAGGAATATCAAAGCAGACATTTTCATTTTCAGTAGGTTGAAGAGCAACTCTTTGCTCTACTGGTCGGGGTGAACATAGCCCGAACAAGCCCCTCAGAGGATTACTTTCCGTAGTAACAAGTGACAGTAAATTTCAGCACACCATATAAATTTTTCTTTACCAAATTCCACCTACCAAAGGCGCTTCACTCCCCGGCAACGGCGCCAGAAAAGAGTCTTGATGACCCACAAGTATATGGGATCTATCGTAGTCCTTTCGATAAGTAAGAGTGTCGAACCCAACGAGGAGCAGAAGAAAATGATAAGCGGTTTCCTGCAAGGTATTCTCTGCAAGTACTGAAACAAGTGGTAACAGATAGTTTTGTGATAGGATAATTTGTAACGAGCAACAAGTAAAAAAAGTAAAGAAAGTGCAGAAAGGTGGCCCAATCCTTTTTGTAGCAAAGGACAAGCCTGTACAAACTCTTATATAGATAAAAGCGCTCCCGAGGACACATGGGAATATCGTCAAGCTAGTTTTCAGCACACTCATATGATTCGCGTTCGGTACTTTCATAATTTGGTATGTGGGTGGACCGGTGCTTGGGTACTGTCCTTACTTCGACAAGCATCCCACTTATTATTAACCTCTATTGCAAGCATCCGCGACTACAACAAAAGTATTAAGCTAAACCTAACCATAGCATGAAACATATGGATCCAAATCAGCCCCTTACGAAGCAACGCATAAACTAGGGTTTAAGCTTCTGTCACTCTAGCAACCCATCATCTACTTATTACTACGCATGATATTTTCATGGCTTGTTTGTTTTTTGATGTCATTGCTATGCTAGATCATTGCACATCCCGGTACACCGCCGGAGGCATTCATATTGAGTCATATCTTTTTTCTAGTATCGAGTTGTAATATTGAGTTGTAAGTAAATAAAAGTGTGATGATCATCATTATTAGAGCATTGCCCCAGTGAGGAAAGGATGATGGAGACTATGATTCCCCCACAAGTCGGGATGAGACTCCGGACGAACAAAAAATGAGAAAGGCCCGATGATGGGCTTCCTCAAACGCCCGAGGTCTTCATGAGCAAGCAAGTTGGGTGCGCACCCACTTAGTTTCAGTTTGAGCTTTCATACACTTATAGCTCTAGTGCATCTGTTGCATGGCAATCCCTACTCACTCACATTGATATCTATTGATGGGCATCTCCATAGCCCGTTGATACGCCTAGTTGATGTGAGACTATCTTCTCCTTTTTGTCTTCGCCACAACCACCATTATATTCCACCTATAGTGTTATGTCCATGGCTCATGCTCATGTATTGCGTGAAAGTTGAAAAGGTTTGAGAACGTCAAAAGTATGAAACAATTGCTTGGCTTGTCATCGGGGTTTTGCATGATGTGAATATTTTGTGTAGTGAAGATGGAACATAACCAGACTATACGATTTTATAGGGATAACTTTCTTTGGCCATGTTATTTTGAAAAGACATGATTGCTTTAAATCATTCGTGTCTTAATATTCATGCCATGATTAGACATATGATCAAGATTATGCTAGGTAGCATTCCACATCAAAAATTATCTTTTTTATCATTTACCTACTCGAGGACGAGCAGGAATTAATCTTGGGGATGCTGATACGTCTCCGTTGTATCTATAATTTTTGATTGTTCCATGCCAATATTCTACAACTTCCATATACTTTTTGGCAACTTTTTATACTATTTTTGGGACTAACATATTGATCCAGTGCCCAGTGCCAGTTCCTGTCTATTGCATGTTTTTGGTTTCGCAAAATATCCATACCAAACAGGATAAAAACGGAAGGAGGATTATTTTGGAATATTTGTGTTTTTTGGGAAGAAAATCAACGCGAGACGGTGCCCGAGGTGGCCACGAGGGTGGGGCCCACGGCCACTATAGGCAGGCGCGCCCCCCACCCTCGAGGGCCCCTTGTAAGGCAGTTGATGCTCTACTTTGGCCGCAAGAAAGCTAATTTTTGGAAAAAGATTTGGGCGAAGGTTTCAACCCAATCAGAGTTACGGATCTCCGGATATAAAAGAAACGGTGAAAGGGCGGCAAAGGAGAACGCATAAACAGAGAGAGACACAAAGACAGATCCAATCTTGGAGGGGCTCTCGCCCCTCCCATGCCATGGAGGCCATGGACCAGAGGGGAAACCCTTCTCCCATCTATGGTGGAGGTCAAGGAGGAAGAAGAAGAAGGGGGGCTCTCTCCCCCTCGCTTCCGGTGGCACCGGAGTGCCACCGGGGGCCATCATTATCACCGCAATCTTCACCAACAACTTCACCGCCATCATCACCAACTCTTCCCCCCTCTATGTAGAGGTGTAACCTCTCTCTTACCCGCTGTAATATCTACTTAAACATGGTGCTCAATGCTATATATTATTTCCCAATGATGTATGGCTATCCTATGATGTTTGAGTAGATCCGTTTTGTCCTATGGGCTATTTGATGATCAAGATTGGTTTGAGTTGCATGTTTTATTATTGGTGCTATCCTATGGTGCTCTCCGTGTCGCGCAAGCATGAGGGATCCCCGCTGTAGGGTGTTGCAATACGTTTACGATTTGCTTATAGTGGGTTGCGTGAGTGACTGAAACACAAACCCGAGTAAGGGGGTTGTTGCATATGGGATAAAGAGGACTTGATACTTTAATGCTATGGTTGGGTTTTACCTTAATGATCTTTAGTAGTTGTGGATGCTTGCTAGAGTTCCAATCATAAGTGCATATGATCCAAGTAGAGAAAGTATGTTAGCTTATGCCTCTCCCTCATATAAAATTGCAATAATGATTACCGGTCTAGTTATCGATTGCCTAGGGACAAATAACATTCTCGTAACAAAAAGCTCTTTACTAAAACTAACTTAGTTGTGTCTTTACCTAAACAGCCCCTACTTTTTATTTACGTAATCTTTATTATCATGCAAACCTATCCAACAACACCTACAAAGTACTTCTAGTTTCATACTTGTTCTAGGTAAAGCGAATGTCAAGCGTGCGTAGAGTTGTATTGGTGGTCGATAGAACTTGAGGGAATATTTGTTCTACCTTTAGCTCCTCGTTGGGTTTGACACTCTTACTTATCGAAAGAGGCTACAATTGATCCCCTATACTTGTGGGTTATCAACCGGCGGCTCGCCCACATCTGGCATCGGCTTGCGAGGCTGAAGGACCTTGGTGTGATGACGCCTTTGGTGGTGAAGGAGTTCATCAGGTGCCGCATTGCTCTACTTCCGTGTTACTCTCGGCCGATGTGGGCCTTCTCCAGCTGCGGGGACCCCATGAGGCTTCATGCGTCTCCTCTTCCTCCCGAGGCGCGGCACACAGTGCTCGAGCTCCTGTCAGGCGACCCAGCGCCAATCAATCTGTCGGAGGAGGGTTGCCTCTTGTACTGCTTCTCGAACAAGGTGGAGTTCACGAGGCAGATGCCCCCTTAAATGAATGGGGATTGTGCCCGGTCGGCCTTGAAGCGCCCCTCAAAAGCCCCTTCTTCGTGTTCCCCCTGCCTAATGCCACCTCGACATTCACCCCGGAAGCTGGTGCTGGGGGCGAGCACCGTCGAACGCCAGTGGGGCGGCCGCCAAGGAAGTGATGTCGGTCGTGTCCCTCGAGGTGAATCTCCTGGGGCTCGGGTGAGCTGTCCTGAGGCGGAGACTGGGGGGTCGAGGCAGCCTGACGCTCCCAAGGTCGTCCCCTCAGGAGCCCCGCCCACTGCCCTAGGCGACGGCGATCATGCCCAGGGCTTCGACCGGCTCCGCATGAATTTCGAAGCACTCCACAAGAGGAAGGTGCTTCCAAGAGGCAATGGTGGCGCCTACCGGCCATTGAAACAGAGGAAATACATTGCCAAAGACGAGTAAGTACCTCATCTGCATAATTTTCTAAATGTTGCTCCCTTTTTTGACCAAGGCTCTATAGGATCCCTTTGGCTGGAGCGGCGAGATCACCTGAGGGGGGCCCTCGCCGACTGCCGGCTCACCACTGATCCTGAGCTTTGCTGGCCGGACCGCTGTGCGGGGCCTGATGCCCGCTCCGGAGGCCGATGCGCCAACCTGGGGCCTCGATCCGGCTTTCCTAGCATCACTTCTTTGCGCCCCGGCCTGGGGCATAGCTAGCATGCCAAGGACTCCTCCGTTGGTCATTGCTGGCGGCTGGGCGCCCTAGCATCGGCCTTGTCTTCAGGTGGTGAGCCATGTCATCTAGCGCCTTTGCCAAAGCCCATGAGGTGGCAGAGAAGGCGCCGGCCCCGAGCCCCCTGCCGGGGGCAAGCGGGCCACCTCAAGCTTCCCCAGCAACCCTTGGTGCAGATGACGGACTTGGCCGCGCACTGGAGCTCGCGCACGGACACGGTGTCATGCACCATGAGCTCTTGGGGGAGGCGATGGGTGCGCTGAGCCGCCTTGGAGGAGAGCTCGCGGCGGTTGACGCTCGCCTCAAGACGGAGGACCTCCGCTTGGCTCATGAGTGGCACCAATTGAAGGTCACCATCAACCTTGGGCAGCTCTAGCATGAGCATAAAAAGGAAAATGCCACAGTGGGACTCGCGGCCTCCTATGAGGCCAGCACTCGGGCCTTAGAGGAGGCGAAGGAGGCCGACCGCCGCCGTGAGAGCGCCGAGAAGCGGGAACACGAGCTCCTGGCCTTGAATGCTGCCCTGGAGCAGCCAATCGAGGCGCGTAGGACTGTCTTGGCGTCGATGAATGGAGCACCTTCTGAAGAGAAGGAGATCCTAAAGCACGAGGAGGCACTAGCGCTGGAGGCCTTGGAGCGCAGCCTGGAACGTGAGCTGCTGGAGATGACGGAGCGCCATGTGGCCATGGCCGAAGATGTCATCACCGCCCGCGAAGCCAAGGTCTAGGAGGAGGTCAACCGGAGGGTAGTGAAGGCTCGTGCAGATCTTGCCAACGAGTACAACCTGAAGTTGAAGCTCTAGGAGGCCAAAGCTAATGGCAGGACTACCGTCCTCAATTCGAGGCTGAACAAAGTGGATCAGCGCAAGAGGACCGATGTGGCGGCCCAGACCTCTGCCCAGGTCGCCTTGACCTCCGCGCGCAGGTCTGCTCTCGCTTCAGTAGTAAAATGATGAAGTCACGTCCCTCACGCAGTAGAACAGGGAGGATGCGTGTCATCGGCAGACGCTGCAGCGCGAACATGCCCCCATGCTCCAGACCCTCGGAGTGAGGGCCAACCGAGCACTGGGCGTCATCTGTGAGTAGAGCGTCCCTCATCCCCACGCGGAAGACTACGCCAGCCACCTCCGCTTCTTTACTAAAGTTGTAACATGCCTGGAGAACCGGGCTGCGAAGGCTCGCAAGATTGTTGAGGAAAGGAGTCGGGGCCTCCTTGGGCACGCGTTCTCGCGCGTCTTTAGCCATCTCCAGAACCTCGACCCCCACTTCGACTTTGACCCCGCCATTGCCCTGGTGCCAGGGGCAATCTGGGACAACCTGTCGCACTGGGTGGACAATCACGTGGATGCCCCTGGTCAGGGCATTCTCCACTTAGGATGACGCGGTGGTAGTCGTGGCGGATGAAGATGGCGCGGTCGACGACGGCGAAGACGACGCCACTGACAGTGCCAGCAGTGCGTACGAGAGCGACCAGGACGACGCTGTGAGCGGTATGTCCAATTGAGCCCGTATTCCCTTGCCTGAACCTGAACGCGGAGACTTGGACACAGCCCCGCAGGGCATGAGAGCATTTTGGAGGAGGAGCCCCTCGTGTATGTAAATTGATGTTCCGTTCTTCTTATTGTGTTAGAGTTGGACCTGAAAACACGCTTTCGCGAGCTCGCGATCCCCCGGGGAAGGGTCGTCGTTGTGGGTTATCTTGATTTTAGCCGGCCTTGAGCGGGTCGTGAGGTTGTTGGCGCGCCTTTCTCTTGAGGCAAACCCCTAGGGGCTCGCAGGCCCTGGGCCTCCTAGGGATCCTGCAGATCTGTCCAAGAGAGCCACATCAGGAGCATCCTGCAGATAGTGGCAGAATGCGTATGCGACAATCTTGCGGCTCGTGCGCTCTTGCCCCAAGGGGGTCCTACCGAGGTCATCTAGACATACCTGGTGCGGTCGGCTAACCAGCCCCCGAGTCGGAGGGTCGGGAGCACGAGCCTTAAAACTGGGGCACACAACCAAAATACGATAAAACCAGCAGAGACCAAAGAAAACTCCCCCCACTCTTGGCAAAAAAAGACTTTAAGTTTAATCCAAAAGGGCGGCGAATCGAGTTACATAAAAGCGGAGGAAAGTAAATGGCCGCGTCCGGCACCTAGCTAGTCGTCTTGTCTTACACCAGTGCGGAGCTAAGTGCCTTCACTGGCTGTGAGCATAGTCATTGGGGGACAGTGTCAACGGCTAGCGGGGAGCATGGTGCTTCCACTGGGACGTGGGCGGGAGCCCCCGAGGCCCGAGGGCGGCACTCTAGAGACTCCCGCGCGTGTATAACCCCACTCATTAATACGTGAGAGTGTCACGAGCGGAGACCTTCATAGGCGTGAGCCTTGCTTCATATCGCCAGACGAGGGCCCCGCCCTACGCCACCCACGACCACCGTTGGTCCGTCCGGAAACCAGGATGAGGCCAAGGGTCAAAGCGAACACTGGCAGCGCCCTCGGCGACCACGTGCCCTCTTCCAGGGGGAAGGGCTCACCGGCGCCTCCCTCGACAGAGGACCTACCTCCATGCAGCGCCTTGCTCCACGCGGCGCGGGGGAGGCCCTGGCTCCTGGCCCATCCTGCTCAACCCCAGTGCGCCACCCCCGTCGGGGGCAGAGCCACCGCCCTGGCGTCTACGGTTGCGGTCTGGTTCACCTGCAGTCCATGGTTAGCATAAACTTGTTCGCGAGATATTGGTTGTACCCCGTTGTCGTCGCCGCTGAAGGGGTTGCCAAAGCCTCCGAGCGACTCGTGGAAGGCCCCGGCCTCATGCGCTCCGCCTTCCCATCCTGGTTCGGGGAACGAGCTGGGGCATTCTCCTGGTGTGTATTGCAGGTTCATCATGCGGGGGATGTAGGCGTCTTCGGTCGCCCTGCCAGGGCCATCGCCTGGACGCCCCGTGCCTTGAGCCATGAGACGGGGCGTCTGGCCCTGGTGGCTGCTGGGTGGCACTCCAGCGCGTCGTTGGGGTGGTCCATCGGCGCTTGTCCCTCCTGGCGACGGCACCATCGGGGCATGACGTGTTGCGTTGGGGTCCATGTTGGTGTTGTCGGGTCCCCCTGGCACTCCAGGTGGCACGCGAGCTCGCCGGGGCCTCACGCGCGCCTCTGCCATGACCTGAGGCATGGGCGAGGAGCAGAAGGGCAGTGTACCTCTACAGGCAGCGTCCAGCAGTTCGGCCACGCGCTCCAGCAGCGCATCGCGGCCGCTCTCCTCTAGCCTACATCGCAGTAGCTCCCGCGTCACGATGAGCGCGGCTCGCATGTTTTCCTACTCCCGTCGGGTGTGCGGTGCCATTGCTGTAGCGTAGCCTGAAGATCGTGTGGCGACGCGTGGGCGGAGGGCGCCGGTCCACGCCGCCCACGTCTGGCGTTGTTCGCCGATGTGCGGGCCGCCTAGAGTGTGGAGTTGAGGTCTTCTTGGGCGGACGGCGCAGCCCGGACGGGCCAAGCAGCCCAATGGTCAGCGTGGGTCCTCAGGTCGTCCGGCATCAGAACTGCAGGGCGTCGACTGGTCGATCGACGAAAGAGGGGCTTCGACACTCCCCTACCTGGTGCGCCAAATGTCATATTATGGGTTCCGACAGAGCCTTGTGAGGTTCGAACTCTGGGTGCACATGAAGAACACTCTCTTCCTCGCTTGCTCACTCAACGATTCCACGGCCTGGCTCGACGGACCCAAAGAACAAGAGACACAAGGGTTTATATTGGTTCTGGCCCCCTTGCGATGTAATACCCTACTCCAGTTTGTGGGTGGATTGCCTCGGGGGGCTGAGGATGAACTAATACAATGGATGAACAGCCTCAGGAGGTGAGGTGTTCTTGGGCTCGATGAATTGGTGAGCTCATTAGGGTGGAATGAATCTGATCCCCGCTCTCTCTCTCTCTCTCTCTCTCTCTCTGCTCGATGAGTCGATCCCCACTACAGGGTTGGCTAGGCCCTATTTGTAGTGGCCTTGGTACTCTTCCCAAATGTTAGGCGGGAAGGGATCCCACAACAGCCAAGTTTGAAGGGGGGCAACTAGTACAAGCTATCCTGACAAAAGGTGGTCTTTGCCTGCCAAAGGTTCTAGTGGTGATGTTGTTGTGGGCTCCGCGATGACCTCCATCCTGCCGTCCTGCTGTTCTTGGTCATGTTGCACCGATATGGAAACCTTTGCCTGATTCCTCGGGACCCCGCGCCTGCGCTCGCCTCCTTAGCACCAAAGAGGAAACTGGTACACTACGCCCGTTGGCACCCGCCTGGCCTTGGTCTTCATGGATCACGTCACGTTAACCTCGCGAGGTGCTCCTTGCATAGATATCTCCACTCCTCAGGAGCCAGTCTAGTGAGGCTACCCTCAGGGAGGTCTTTGCGTCGTCTGCCTCGCGAGGCTTGGCCCCTCGCGAGGGTCTTGAGTTGTTGCTGCTGAAGATGGGCCGTACCAGACCGTTGGTGGAGCCACGCCCTGGGATGTAGGCAGGCAAGTCTGGGCACCCTCGTTCCCAGGACACCGACACCCACTTCCTATTGATGATAGATTTCCTGATGAGCAATTAGTTATCATGAATGCTTCCTGTAATAGTCCATGGTATGCTGATTATCTAATTACATTGTTGGTAAATTTATACCACCTAGCTTCACATACCAGCAAAACAAAAAGTTTTTATATGATTTAAGACATTACTTTTGGGATGACCCACACCTTTATAAAGAAGGAGTAGGTGGTGTCATTAGACGTTATTTACCTGAGCATGAACAAGAACAGATCCTACGCAAGTGCCACTCCGAGGCCTATGGAGGACACCATGTTGGAGATAGAACTGCGCACAAGGTATTCCAATCTGGTTTTTATTGGCCTACTCTCTTCAAGGATGCTTGTAAGTTTGTATTGTCTTGTGATGAATGCCAGAGCATTGGCCATATTAGTAGATGTCAGGAAATGCCTATGAATTATTAACTTGTTATTGAACCATTTGATGTTTGGGGCTTTGATTATATGGGACCTTTTCCTTCCTCTAATTGGTATACACATATTTTAGTTGTTGTCGATTACGTTACTAAGTGGGTAGAAGCTATTCCAACAAGTAGTGTTGATCATAACACTTCTATTAGGATGCTTAAAGAAGTTATTTTTCTGAGGTTTGGAGTCCCTAGATATTTGATGGCTGATGGTGGTTCACATTTTATTCATGGTGCTTTCCGTAAAATGCTTGCTAAATATGATGTCAACCATAGAATTGCATCTCCATATCATCCTCAGTCTAGTGGCCAAGTAGAATTGAGCAATACAGATATTAAATTGATTTTGCAAAAGACTGTTAATAGATCTAGAAAGAATTGGTCTAAGAAACTTCATGATGCATTATGGGCTTGTATAGAACTTCTTATAAAAACTCTATGGGTATGTCTCCTTATAAAATGGTTTGTGGAAAAGCATGTCACTTACCTCATGAATTAGAACATAAAGCTTATTGGGCTATTAAAGAGCTCAACTACGATTTCAAACTTGCCGGTGAGAATAGGTTATTTGACATAAGCTTGCTTGATGAATGGATAACCCAAACCTATGAGAATGCCAAGTTGTTTAAAGAAAATGTTAAAAGATGGCACGACAAAAGGATGCAAAAGTGTGAGTTTAATTTAGGTGCTCATGTTTTGCTATACAACTCTCGTTTAAGATTTTTTGCAGGAAAGCTTCTCTCTAACTGGGAAGGTCCTTACATTATCGAGGAGGTCTATCGTTGCGGTGCCATCAAAATCAACAACACTGAAGGCACAAATCCGAAGGTGGTAGATCGTCAAAGAATTAAACATTATATCTCAAGTACTCCCATAAATGTTGAGACCAATATAATTAATACCATAACACCGGAGGAGTACATAAGGGATACTTTCCAGAATGTTTCAGACTCCGAAAAGGAATAGGTATGTGGTAAAGTAAGTAAACTGATTCCAAAACATTTCCAATGGAAACTTTTCTTCATTTTGGAATATTTAAAAAAATAGGAAAATTAAAAGTAGTCCAAAGTGTGCATGAGGAAGCGGCGAGGCAGGAGGGCGCGCCTTACCCCCTGGGCACTCCCCACCCTTGCCGCCACCTCATGTATCCTCCAGACTCCTTTTTATTGCACTATACTTGTTTTGGTTGGTAAATATACATTACATAATCTCCTGAAGGTTTTGACCACCGTACCACGGTAATATCCCTTGTTTTTGTTTTGAGTTGTTTTCTACAAGCGTTTTCAAGGCCAAGCATCATGTCGTCCTCCTCCTCCAACAATGTTGACGGTGATGCTTGGTTGATGCAGATGGAACTTAGAAGGGAGAATGCCAAGGGAGCCACGATGGAGGAGGATGAAGGAGATTCGCTTGAGGAACAGCCTCCGGATTCGGAGAGAGGTACTTTTGCAGGCGTCTCCATTATTCCAAATCCCCATCAAGCAATAGGGACTACAAACAACCATGAAGGCCAAGAGGTTCGAGAAAGGCTTCCCCCTAGGAAGCCCTTACGCAAGTTACATCAAAACAACTTTCATAATTTGGTTCATAATTACATAGTGGAGAACACCCCTCGTACACATATACCCTCCAATTGGGACATATCCCGTCCAAGTGAAAGCAATGCAGGAAAAGGTTTTAGGTGGCCTGAAATAAGCATCTTTTGGAGGAAATATAGAAGAATGCAAGTATGCTCCAACATGTGCTCCAAGAATTGCAAGTCCTGAAAGGTGCCTTAATGAAGTTGACGGATACGTCACCAACTCCATCATCATCACCTCCGAAGAACTAGGCATAAATACATGGGTATGGGAACTCCCCTTTGCTACCGCCAAGCTTGGGGGAGGTGCCCCGTTATCGTATCACCATCACACCTTTACCTTTATTGTTTTTCTTAGTTCAATCCTTTTGGTTATATCTTGATCTAGTAGAATAAAGTTTTTAGTATGATCTAGCTTTGAGTTTTGTTTCAAGATCTATCTATGTAATCAAGTCCTTGAGTTATATATAATAAAGAGTAGTTTTGAGTGGAGGGCTTTGCTTTCATGCTATGATTTTGATGGAATAAAATAATAAAATGAAATAAAAAGATCGTATAATGATCTTATGTGGAGTAATGACTTCACATATAAAGAGTATGGTGAATAAAATTTGTTGAGAGTTTACAAACATAGTTTTGGTCATTGTTGCAATTAATAGGTAGTAATAAAGAAAGAGGGGCTTCACATATAAATAAGCTTGTGAGAACTCATTAAAATATCACATGCTAAAAATTTGATGTTGGGCAAAGAAGACAACATAATGGGTTATGTTTTCTTATATCTGAATAGAAATTATATTGTTATGGATCCTCCAACATGTTGAGCTTGCTTTTCCCTCTTAGTCTAGCCAAATCCTTTTCACAAAGTAGAGATACTACTTGTGCTTCCAAACATCCCTTAAACCAATTTTGCCATGAGAGTCCACCATAATTACCTATGGATTGAGTAAGATCCTTCAAGTAAGTTGTCATTGGTGCAACCAATAAAAATTGCTCTCTAAATATGTATGATCTATTAGTGTGAAGAAAATAAGCTTTATACGAAGTTGTGATATGGAAGAAATAAAAGCGACAGACTGCATAATAAAGTTTTGTATCACAAGCGGCAATATGAAGTGACGATCTTTTGCATTAAGATTTTGTGCATCCAACCTTAAAAGTGCATGACAACCTTTTCTTCCCTCAGCGAAGGGCCTATCTTTTACTTTTATCACCTTCACCTTTCCTTTTTACACGTTTTCTTTTTGGCAAGCATTGTGTGTTGGAGAAAGACCCATATATATATATATATATATATATATATATATATATATAGGTTATCATAAAGTATTATTGTTGACATTACCCTTGAGGTAAAAGGATCGGAGGCAAAACTATAAGCCCATATCTTTCTCTGTGTCCAACTAAAGCTTTGAACCAATAAGTATCGCGTGAGTGTTAGCAATTGTGAAAGATTAAATGATAGTTGAGTATGTGGACTTGTTGAATAGCTCTTATATTGACTCTTTCTGATGTTATGATAAATTGCAACTGCTTCAATGACTAAGATTATAGTTTGTCAGTTTTCAATGAACTTTCTGATTCATACTTTACCTTGTGAACGAATTGTTACTTTGGAAAAAGAAATTATATGAAAATATATGTTGCTGTTCTAAAGATGATCATGATGCCCTCATGTACTTCTTTTATGTTATCGACACCTCTATCTCTAAACATGTGGACATATTTTTTGATTTCGACTTTTGCTTGACGACAAGCGAGGTCTAAGCTTGAGGGAGTTGATACGTACATTTTGCATCATGCTTTTATATTGATAGTTATTGAATTATGGGCTATTATTACACATTATGGTACAATACTTATGCCTTTTCTCTCTTATTTTACAAGGTTTACACAAAGAGGGAGAATGCTGGTAGCAAGAATTCAGGATCGAAAGGGAGCAAATCTGAGAGACCTATTCTGCCCAACTCCAAAAGTCCATAAACTTCACGGAGAATTATTTTGAAATATATACAAAATATTGGGTGAAGAAAGCACCTGAGGGGACCCACCAGGCTGCCACAAGGGTGGGGGGTGGGCCCTACACCCAGGGCGCGTCCCCCTACCTTGCCGCCAGCCTAGAAGGCCCCTGGTGCCCATCTTTTGCGATATGAAGGGTTTTTACCTGGAAAAAATTGAGAGGAAGATTTCGGGATGAAGCGCCATAGTCTTGAGGTGGAACTTTGGCAGAACCAATCTAGGGCTCCAACGGAGCTGTTCTACGGGGGAAACTTCCCTCCCAGAGGGGGAAATCAAAGCCATCGTCATCACCAACGATCCTCTCATCGAGAGGGAGTCAATCTCCATAAACATCTTCAGCAACACCATCTCCTCTCAAACCCTAGTTCATCTCTTGTATCTGATCTTTGTCTCAGGACCTCAGATTGCTACGTGGGGGTTGCTAGTAGTGTTGATTACTCCTTGTAGTTGATGCTAGTTGGTTTATTCAGTGAAAGATCATATGTTTAGATCCTTAATGATAATTAATACTCCTCTGATTATGAACATGAATATTCTTTGTGAGTAGTTATGTTTGTTCCTGAGGACATGGGAGAAGTCTTGTTATAAGTAAAAAATGTGAATTTGCTAGTTGTTTGATATTTTGATGAGATATATGTTGTCCCCCTAGTGGTGTTATGTGAACATCGAATACATGACACTTCACCACTGTTCGGGCCTAGGGGAAGGCATTGGGAAGTAATAAGTAAATGGTGGGTTGCTAGAGTGACATAAGCTTAAACCCTAGTTTATGTGTTGCTTCATAAGGGGCTGATTTGGATCCATATGTTTCATGGTATGGTTAAATTTATATTAATTCTTTTTTCATACTTGTGAATGCTTGCGAGAGGGGTTAATCATAAGTGGGAGGCTTGTCCAAGGAAGGGAAACACCCAAGCATCGGTCCACCAACATATCAAATTATCAAAGTAACGAACGTGAATCATATGAGCATGATGAAAGCTAACTTGATAACAATTCCCATGTGTCCTCGGGAGCGCTTTGCTTTATATAAGAGTTTGTCCAGGCTTGTCCTTTGCTACAAAAAGGATTGGCCCACCTTGCTACACCTTATTGCTTTTGTTACTTGTTACCCGTTATGAATTATCTTATCACACAACTATTTGTTACCAATAATTTCAGTGCTTCCAGAGAATACCTTGCTGAAAACCGCTTGTCATTTCCTTTTGCTCCTCGTTGGGTTCGACTACGATAGATCTCCTATACTTGTGGGTCATCATGCCTACATCTTTTGAATTGAAAAAAGATAAGTGCCTCGTAATGCCTTTCTTGTCCCTCTCCTCCTAGGACCTACAGTGGGAGGTGAAGAGGCAAAACGATGTGCCTGGGCAGAAGTCTAGCCTTACCCCGCCAGGGCCTGCGGGACACAGCCTGACAAGATCAGGAGAGTGCGGGCGAAGGTGATGGACGGAGGGAGCGGTTAGATAACGCCCTGGTCACCACCGACAGGACCAGCGAAACGCGGCAAGAGGGACACCGAGAGGGAAGACAAAGTCGGAGTCCACGAGGAAGCCTGCCGGTGTCCAGCTGGAGGAGGCAGAGACATCCACACCCAACACCCCGGCAAATCGCCCTACCGAGGAAGAAGACCCAGGTGTAGATGGCGGTGCTGTCGGTGCCTAGCTGACGGTGATGATGCGTCCAGCACTCAGCTGGAATCTGAGCCGCCATCCTCCCACTCGGCGCCGTCATCATTGTTGTCACTATCCTCTTCATCATTGTCGCTCGATAAGGAGCTTTCATCTTCGGCCGAGCTCTCCGCACAGCATCCTAAGCGAGCACCCGAATGCCCGAAGATCTTGATGGAGAGCAGGTTGGCCTCCATTAACTTTAAATGGAGAACATGCGCCGCCGCCAAGCTATGGGACGAGCAAAGGTTTTCCAGCCACACCGGAGAAGCATGACATGAGGTGCGGGAAACTCCATGTTCGCCCGCATGTGTAGCTTCAATCCTGGCGGCTGTTCTTCCTCCATCACCCTTGCAAAAGGAGTAGGAAGCTAAAGGCGGCGCGCAGGCCTGCGTAGTTCGACAATGAAATCCAACGGCTTGTCCCTGACGTGGCCCTCCATCAGAGCCAGGGTGACTGCGGGAGGAGCGACCAGAGCGCCACCATGCCCTCCTTGGCCCCGAGCACCATGACAGCCACACCCATGTCATGCGGCACCACCTTGTGCACTGGACTCCACTCCCGCATCCCCAGCTGAGGGAGGAAGGCGCTGCCGAGAAGAGATCCTTGTCGCCGCTGCTGGAGCTTGACCAATCCTCTTCCCCTGACCATAATGGAAGAAAGATTCAAGAAGAAGAAGGAGGAGGAGATGTGTGAGCCCCTCTCCCATGCCTCCTTTTATAGGAGAGCATGGCCGGGGGCTGGCTCCTCACCACCCAGGAGACAACCGCCCCACTCCGCCAATCCAGTACCTCTGCGTCACTGACGGCATCCAGAATCAACGACCGCCTTCCTGCGGCTATCAATTGTGCTGGGTTTTCTGCCATGGCACTCATTCCCGCGCCCTACGCACCCGCCACCAACCTTGTGCAATGCATGCAAAGTATATGGCGGAAATGGCAGACGTAGTGGGCTGAGTAAAATGGCAATTACCTCCTCGTGAACGTGGGGCGTGGGTGGTCCGCGGACCATTACATAGATCATCCCACGTCGTTCCGCATGATGCATGGATAAACTGGAAACTGATTGAATCATAGGTTAATGAAGAAGCAAAGAAGATATCAAGAAGGACATGGATCCCATTGTGGTTTGGCCAAAGTGTTCGCCTTTGTATTTTTTGGGGCCTACCCCAACGATGCCTGGCGACATGTATGGGCCAGGCCTAGGGGCTCCTGTCGGTGCAACATACATGTTCACTTGTTGACCAGACTTATACACAGGCGTGCTGGCATCGCATGTCCGATCACAAGCATATAAAGCAAGAACAAACCAGAGAACCCGCTCTTCGTGAGGTCAAGGAGCGGATCAAGAAATACCAAGTTAACATACAAGGCAGCAAGGCATTGCCTTGGGAAGGCCTCCATTGCTGGGTAGGACAGCCCGACCATGTCGAGGCCACCCCAAGAACAAGTCCAATATTGCCCCGGCAGGCTTGCCAGGACAGCCGAGGATAGGAAATCCAGCCAAGGCCCCACCGCTCCACTGCACAACAACGCAAATCATTTGACAATGTGGTGTTGAGCCCCCAGATGACTAGATGGCCTCCACTAAGCACGTGGCGGCCCGTTGGAAGACAGATTACAGTAATTTGACACTTGTCTAGAGGCGTGTCAAACAGATAAGTAGAACAGGACTAAGCGGCACAGCAGGCTTGCCGGGCTTCACCCTCCACATTACACCTAGTAATGCATTTAATGCACTTTGTCCTAACTGCCAGAGTTAGGTATGATAGCACTGTTAGCTATCTAATCATTAGAGAAATACTGGTTTGCCACTGTGGTTAGCCCTTGAGCTATGAAAGGAGGTCCAAGGCAACATAGAGAGGGATTCAGACCCTTGCACACTTGTACGCACGTAGCCGTTCTCCCCGAGGCCAGCTTGCCGGGCTTGACCATTGTGTGATTGTGTGCTCCCCCATTCAATCCACCAAAGGAGGAGTAGGGTTTTACGCCTCACAGCGGCCTGAATCCTAGGTAAAACCCACCAGTCTCATTGTCGTTGTGCTGCCCCATGGCTTCCACTCTTTGTCCAACATCATCTCCTCCTTTTCCGAACTACAAGGGGCCAATGGGCCCATAGGTGATCGTGTTCTTCCACGACGGAGGGAGATTACCGGCAGCTGGAAATCTAGACCTGAAAAAGCTATGTCAGAGATACACATTGTGCACATCTCCAAATGAGCTGAAATTTTATGGAGATTTATTTTGTAATATATTAAAATTATTGGAGAAAAGAAATACCAGAGGGTGCCACCGAGGTTCCCACAAGGCCCCAGGGCGCGCCTACCCCCTGGTACGCCCTAGTGCGTTGTGGGCCCCTGACCGGCCTCCGGTGCCCATTGATACGTCTCCAACGTATCTATAATTTTTTATTGTTCCATGTCGTTATATTATAATTCTTGGATGTTTTATATACATTTACTATCAACTTTATATCATTTTTTGGGACTAACCTATTATCATAGTGCCTTGTTCTAGTTGATCTTTTTTTGCTTGTTTTTAACTTTGCAGAATATCAATACCAAACGAAGTCCAAATGCCATGAAACATTTTGGAGATTTTTTTCTGGTGATAAGAGACCATAGAAGCTTCTGGAGTACATGAGAAGAGGCTCATGGGGCCCACTAGGCACCAGGGTGTGCCAAGGGCCTCCCACACTCCGTGGTGGGTAGTGGGTCTTATGGGACCGTCTTGCCCTAACTCCACCTATATAAATAATCTAAAATCCCAAAACTCTAGGGGAGTTGATGAAATACTTTTTCCGCCGCCACCGCGTTTTAGAACCACAAGATCCAATAAAGAGGCCTTTTTCGGCACTCTGTCGAAGGGGGCAACAGTCACGGAGGGGTTATTCATCATCCTTGTTACCCCTTTGATGATGCGTGAGTAGTTTACCACAGACCCACGGGTCTGTAGTTAGTAGGTAGATGGCTTATTCTCTCTTTTTGATATTCAATACAATGTTCTCCTTGATGTTCTTGGAGATCTATTCGATGTAGATCTTTTTCCGGTGTGTTTGTTGGGATACGATGAATTGTGAGTTTATGATAAGGTCTATCCATTTATATATTCGAATCTTCTCTAAACCCTTTTGCAATGCACACCCGTATAGTTGCTATTAACGGTAACAAGATGGGGTTTATTCATTCATGAGTTTATCTTGTCCACATCATGTCATTGTTCTTAATGCATTACTCCGTTTTTTCATGAACTTAATACACTAGAAGCATGTTGGATAGCAGTTGATGTGTGGAGTAATAGTAGTAGATACAAAGTTGTTTCGGTCTACTAATCTTGTACATGATGCCTATATACATGATGCCTATATACATGATGCCTATATACATGATCTTTGCCTTGGATATCATCATAATTATTTGCTTTTCTATCAATTTCCCAACAGTAATTTGTTTACCCACTGTATGCTATTCTCTCGAGAGAAAACTATAGTGAAAACTTTGGCCCCCGGTTCTATTTCCTATCATATATTAGAACCAAAAATATCTTGCTACAATTTTTGTTTTAATTATTTTATGTTGTATTTTTGTTAGATTTATTTATCAAAACCTATATAATTTAATCTATCTCAATATCGTTGAGGGATTGACAACACCTTTACGCATTGGGTTGCAAGTATTTGTTGTTTGTGTGAAGGTCTTGTTTACACAGTGTTGCTTGGGATCCTCAATTGCCAAGTCAGATCTCATCGACCACGACCACGACCTCGAGGAGGGCACCCACGAAGGTTCTTCCAAGGTGAAACAGCCTATCTGTGACATCAGAGAGCGCACCATGGGTCTGTGCTCTTCCAACTGGAAGGATCCCGTCCATGAAATGTGAGGCAACATTCTATGAGCAAATCTTACCTTTTCTAGCTCGCCAACCCATACCCTTTGTTGTAGTAGCATTTGACGTGCGATGCTTTAACTGTGCCATGTTTAATTATTTTAGTTATGCAAAAATGTATTGTTCAATAGGTCTATGTGATGTTTAAGTATGAATTATCCACTTTAGTTTCACAAATGGCTATATTTGGTTGTTTATAGTGAGTAGATGCCTTGTTTATCTGTATTTGGTTGTTAGGTTGGTTGGAGTGAGCATTTTTTCAGTTATCGAGCAGATGCCTTGTTTATCTGTATTTGGTTCTTAGTTTGGTTGCAGTGAGTATTTGTCTAGTTATCAAGCAGATGCCTTGTTTATCTGTATTTGGTTGTTAGGTTGCTTTTTTAGCATTTGTCCAGTTATCAAGCAGATGCCTTGTTTATCTATATTTGGTTGTTAGGTTGCTTTTTTTAGCATTTGTCCAGTTATCAAGCAGATGCCTTGTTTATCTGTATTTGGTTGTTAGGTTGATTTTTTAGCATTTGTCCAGTTATCAAGCAGATGCCTTGTTTATCTTTATCTGCTTGTTAGGTTGGTTGCAGTGAGCATTTGTCCAGTTTTCAAGCATATGCCATGTTTGTCTGTATTTGCTTGTTAGGTTGGTTGCAGTGAGACTATGTCCAGTTTTCAATGGCTATATTTGGTTGTTATACTGGTCATTTATGCCTTGTTTATTTCAGTCATTCACAATGTGGTGTTCATTATGTGCAAGTCGGAACTGTGCCGCTCGACTACATCAATACCAGTTTGAACGGCTATATTTGGTTTGAGTTATTCCTGGTGTAGTTAACACATGCCCTTTATTTTAGTTTTACACATTTATCCAATGTGATGTTTAAGCATTACCTACGTTCTATTCATTTTCAACAATACCAGTTCAAATTGCAATATTTGATGGCTGTTAAGCCTGATGTCGGTAACATTGCCTTCCATTTTATATCTGCTTTAACAGCATGCTGAAACCAACACATTCAAGCTATCATTTGGAGATGATGTTGTTTACCTTTGCTATATTTGTTTGATGTTAAGATTGCTGTACTTATCATGCCTTTCCACTACTTATGTAGGACAACAACAGGAGTGGCCACCATTTTCCGCCGAGGTTAGCTTCATCCCTCGGCTTGTAATCCCCCCGTTGTTCCATAATGTAGTGCATATAGATCTAGGCCTGGACACTAGTTAGCTTCTAATATTGACTTGTTACTTGTAGGTACATATGCCCTTGGCAAGGATCCACGCATCGACCCTTTTTGCGTATGGGGCAATGAGATATTGATGAACAAGCATCAAGTGAGGAAACTGATAAGGATTATTAGCAAAAAGATACGAATGGTGGCAAGCAAATTATTTGTTTATGCTCTATCCAACACAACAGTGAGCTGTAGGATGGTAACTACAAACTCTGTAGCCTTCTCTTTTTACTGCCCATAATGAGTTGTTAGACAACAATGTCTGAATCTTTTTCGTTCCCAGTGGTTCCCGAAGCAGTTCACTCAAGATTACCTCACAAAGTACATGATTGGTGGACACGCAATGAAGGTTAAAGTATTTCATCCAGACTACAATGAGCATCGAGAAGTCCTAATGAAGACAGTGAAGGATGGACGGGCAGCCATCACAGGGGGTTGGCCTAGAGTCGTGCGCGCCTTACGCATGGAGGAGGGCACAACAAGGGCATTCTGCTTCACCTTCTCTAGCAACTAGAATGTCTTTCACCTCTCTCTTTACAGTCTTTAGTACAACTGTAGTTCGTCATTCTTTACTTGGTGCTTCTGTAGTTCTTTAGTATATGTACATGTGCATCGAATTATGGATTCGTGGTTGAACCTATATTTGTAATAAACATGGTTGGATATGAAATAAGTGATTGCCTACTTTCAAATTCAAAACATGTGATTTTTAAATTAGGGATTAATCAGATTAATTATGGATTAATTAGGGATTACACTGCACATGGTTTGTGAAAGCGAAACATGTGCGATATACGTGGAGATCAGAAACGTTTCTAGGATCCACTATGTGTGCGATCAATCTCCACTTCACACATGGATTTCTCTTGAAAACTGTTTGCCTTAGGCCACCTTGCGCAAACGTTTACCACATAAAAAGTGTGTGTGATGGACAGCCTTTGCCACACAGTTTCTTCTACGCACCGTGTGTGATACATTCAATAACGCAATGATTTAACGAGAAAAATTGTATGTGATGTACCTATGAACAGAAACGTTTTCCTTGGAGCGATTGTGTGGGATGTACATATGGACGGAAACATTTAGCAGGGACTGACTGTGTAGTATGTGCTTGCGACGGGAAACAATTTCGCCACATAATCGTAGTTTTTTGGTTCTAATATACATATTTCCGTATTTGAGCCCTCGCCGGTCGCACACGTTCTCATTTTGCCAAGCCTGCATGCTAGGAGGGCATATCCCCGATGGTTTCTGGGTCGTGTGGGAAGGACCCCCCTATCGCCCACACTCACTTGGCGACGGTTCCAAATGTCGTCGTGGAAAGGGGTTAAAAACCGTTTGTTTAGGACTGACGCGCACCAGTGAATGATCATTGCCTGGATATCGTCATGATTATTTGAAGTTCTATCAATTTCCCAACAGTAATTTTTTTACCCGCCGTTTGCTATTTTTCTCGAGAGAAGCCACTAGTGAAACCTACGGCCCCGGGGTCTCTTTCTCATATTATTCGCCTTTGCAATCTATTTTATTTGCCTTTTATTTTCAGATCTATTAAACCAAAAATACAAAATACCTTACTGCAATTTATTCTTATTTATTTTATTTGGCGTTCGATCTATCAATCTACTATAATTTATTCACGTCTGTTTGCCATTTTCTGGGGCCGCTCCCCGAAAGGGATTGACAACCCCTTTAATACGCCGGGTTGCGAGTATTTGTTATTTGTGTGTAGGTGCCTGATACGTCCATTTTGCATCATGTTTTCCTACTATTATTTACAATGTTTTTACCCATAATAATGCTTTTTGGAGTAATTCTAATGCCTTTTCTCTCATAATTTGCAAGGTGCACACCAAGGGGGAGAATTCTGGCAGCTGGAAATTTGGACCTGGAAAAACTACGTCAGGCCACCTATTCTACACAACTCCAAACAAGCTGAAACTTCACGGGGATTTTTTATGGATTATTTAAGAATTATTGGAGCAAATAACTACCATAGGGGGCCCACCAGGTGGGCACAACCCACCTGGGCGCCCGAGGGAGCCCAAGCGTGTCCTGGTGGGTTGTGCCCTCCTCGGCCCACCTCCGGTGCCCATCTTTTGGTATATAAGTCATTTTGACCTAGAAAAAATAAGGAGAGGACTTTAGGGATGAAGCACCGCCTCCCCGAGGCGGAACTTGGGCAGGAGCACTTTTGCCCTCCGGCGGAGCGATTCCACCGGGGGAACTTCCCTCCCAGAGGGGGAAATCATCGTCATCATCATCACCAACAACTCTCCCATCTTGGGGAGGGAAATCTCCATCAACATCTTCAATAGCACCATCTCCTCTCAAACCCTAGTTCATCTCTTGTGTTCAATCTTGTTACCGGAACTATTGATTGGTACTTGTGGGTGACTAGTAGTGTTGATTACATCTTGTAGTTGATTACTATATGGTTTATTTGGTGGAAGATTATATGTTCAGATCCAATATGCTATTTAATACCCCTCTGATCATGAGCATGTTTATCATTTGTGAGTAGTTACCTTTGTTCTTGAGGTCAGGGGAGAAATCATGTTGCAAGTAATCATGTGAATTTGATATGTCTTCGATATTTTGATAGTATGTATGTTGTGATTCCCTTAGTGGTGTCATGTGAACGTCGGCTACATGATACTTCACCATATTTGGGCCTAAGGGAATGCATTGTGGAGTAGTAATTAGATGATGGGTTGCAAGAGTGACAGAAACTTAAACCCCCGTTTATGCGCTATTCCGTAAGGGACCGATTGGATCCAAAAGTTTAATGCTATGGTTAGAATTTATTCTTAATACTTTTCTCGTAGTTGCAGATGCTTGCGGGAGGGTTAATCATAAGTAGGAGGTTTTTTCAAGTAAGAACAACACCTAAGCACCGGTCCACCCACATGTCAAATTATGAAAGTACCGAACACAAATCGAACCAACGTGATGAAAGTGACTAGATGAAATTCCCGTGTACCCTCAAGAACGCTTTGCTTATCATAAGACACTGTTTTGGCTTGTCCTTTGCCTCAAAAGGATTGGGCTACCTTGCTGCACTTTTGTTAATACTATCGTTAGTTGCTCGCTACAAATTATCTTGCTATCAAACTACTCTGCTAGTTACAATTTCAGCACTTGCAGACACTACCTTACTGAAAACTACTTTTCATTTCCTTTTGCTCCTCATTGGGTTCGATACTCTTACTTATCGAAAAGAGCTACAATTGATCCCCTATAATTGTGGGTCATCAAAGCTATTTTCTGGCACTGTTGCTGGGGAGTGAAGCGCCTTTGGTAAGTGGAATTTGGTAAGGAAACATTTATATAGTGTGCTGAAATTTATTGTCACTTGTCACTATGGAAAACAATCCTTTGAGGGGATTGTTCAGGGTATCTTCACCTTGTCCCGAACCACAATTAGCTACCCCTCAACCTACTGCACCTACTAAAAATATTTAATATTAAATTCCTTTGGGTACGATTGAACAACTGCTAGCTAATCCTTATGTAGGAGATGGAACCGAACATCCTGATATGCACTTGATATATGTAGAACAAATTTGTGGATTGTTTAAGCTTGCAGGTTTACCCGGAGATAAAGTTATGAAGAAGGTTTTCCCTTTCTCTTTGAAGGGAAAAGCATTGGCATGGTATAGGCTATGCGATGATATTGGATCATGGAACTGGAATCGTTTGAAATTGGAGTTTCACCAAAAAAATTATCCTATGCATCTAGTTCACTGTGATCGGAATTATATATATATTTTTTGTACTCGTGAAGGAGAAAGTATTGCTCTAGATTGCGGGAGGCTTAAGTCAATGTTATATTCATGCCCCAATCATGAGCTCTCAAGAGAAATTATTATTCAGAATTTTTATGCTCGGCTTTCTCGCAATGATCAAACCATGCTTGATACTTCTTGTGTTGGTTCTTTTATGAAGAAGAATATTGAATTCCAGTGGGATCTTTTGGAAACAATCAAACGCAACTCTGAAGATTGGGAACTCGACAAAGGTAAAGAAACAGGTATTAAGCTTAAGTATGATTGTGTTAAATCTTTTATGGATACCGATGCTTTTTCAAAAGTTTAGCACTAAATATGGACTTGACTCTGAGATAGTAGCCTCCTTTTCTGAATCATTTGCTACTCATGTTGAACTCCCTAAAGAGAAGTGGTTTAAATATCAATCACCTATTAAAGAAGAAACTAAAGAGCCAGTACCAGTTAAATAAGAAACTAAAGAACCGATACCAGTTAAAGAAGAAACTATACTTTATAATGTTGTTCCAATTGTCCCTTCTGCTTATATTGAGAAACCACCTTTCCCTGTTAGGATAAAGGAACATGCTAAAGTTTCAACTGTGGTTAACAAAAGCTATATTAGAACACCTAAACCTGATGAACAAATTAAAGTAGAACCTAGTATTGCTATGGTTAAAGATCTCTTGGAAGAAGATATGGATGGGCATGTTATTTACTTCTGTGAAGAAGCTGCTAGAATTGCCAAACCTGATAAGAAAGATAAACATAGACCTGTTGTTGGCATGCATGTTATCTCAGTTAAAATAGGAGATCAATGTTATCATGGTTTATGTGACATAGGTGCTAGTGTGAGTGCTATTCCTTACACCTTATATCAAGAAATTATGAAAGACATAGCACCCACAGAAATAGAAGACATAGATGTTACTATTAAACTTGCTAATAGAGACACCATATCACCAATTGGGATTGTTAGAGATGTTGAAGTCTTGTGT
Source organism: Triticum monococcum (assembly GCA_034509565.1). Classification (NCBI taxonomy): domain Eukaryota; kingdom Viridiplantae; phylum Streptophyta; class Magnoliopsida; order Poales; family Poaceae; genus Triticum; species Triticum monococcum. The sequence continues at coordinate 244,320,257 of CM067846.1, read as the reverse complement.
GGGAAAATAAAATACCCTACTGATTTTCTTGTTCTTGGTTCCCCACAAGATGACTTTTGTCCCATTATATTTGGTAGACCTTTCTTGAACATCGTTAATGCTAAGATAGATTGTGAGAAACAAATTGTCGGTGTTAGTTTTGGTAATGAGTCTCATGAGTTTAATTTTTCCAAGTTCGGTAGAAATCCTCATGAAAAAGAATTGCCTAGTAAAGATGAATTAATTGGTCTTGCTTCTATTGCTGTACCACCTACTGGTCCTTTAGAACAATATTTGCTAGACCATGAGAATGATTTACATATGCATGAAAGAAATGAAATAGATAAAAAAAATCTTTGAACAATGTCCTCTGCTTAAACACAATTTGCCTATTGAAACTCTAGGAGGTCCTCCTCCACCTAAAGGTGATCATGTGTTTGAATTAAAACAATTGCCAGACACTTTGAAATATGCTTATCTTGATGAAAAGAAGATATATCCTATTATTATTAGTGCTAACCTTTCAGAACATGAAGAAGAAAGGTTATTGAAAGTTCTAAGGAAGCACCGAGCTGCTATTGGATATACTCTTGATGATTTAAAGGGCATTAGTCCCACTCTATGTCAGCAAAAAATTAATATGGAACCTGATGCTAAACCCGTTGTTGATCACCAACGTCGGTTAAATCCGAAGATGAAACAAGTGGTAAGAGCGGAAATATTAAAACTTTTGGAAGCAGGTATAATTTATCCCATAGCTGATAGTAGATGGGTAAGCCATGTTCATTGTGTTCCTAAGAAAGGAGGTATACATGTTGTTCCTAATGGTAAGAATGAATGTATTCCACAAAGAATTGTTACAGGCTATAGAATGGTAATAGATTTTAGAAAATTAAACAAGAAACTAGAAAAGATCATTACCCTTTGCATTTTATTGATCAAATGCTTGAAATATTATCTAAGCACACACACCTTTGCTTCCTTGATGGATATTCTAGCTTTTCACAAATACATGTTTCTGAACCTGATCAAGAAAAGACCACTTTTACTTGTCCCTTTGGAACCTATGCTTATAGACGTATGCCTTTTGGTTTATGTAATGCACCTGCTACCTTTCAAAGAGGTATGACTGCTATATTCTCTGACTTTTGCGAAAAGATTGTTGAGGTTTTCATGGATGACTTTTCTGTTTATGGCAAGTCTTTTGATGATTGTTTAAGCAATCTTGATCGAGTTTTGGAGAGATGTGAACAAATAAATTTTGTCTTGAATTGGGAGAAGTGCCACTTTATGGTTAATGAAGGCATTGTCTTGGGTCATAAAATTTCTAAAAGATGTATTGAAGTGGACAAAGCTAAGGTTGATGCAATTGAGAAAATGTCATGTCCTAAAGATATAAAAGGTATTCGTAGTTTCTTAGGTCATGTTGGTTTCCATAGGAGATTTATCAAAGACTTATAAAAATTTTCTAGGCCTCTTACTAGTCTCTTGCAGAAGGATATTCCTTTTGTTTTTGATGATGATTGTTTAGAAGCCTTTGAAACACTTAAGAAAGCCTTAATTTCTGCACCTATTGTTCAACCACCTGATTGGAACTTGCCTTTTGAAATTATGTGTGATGCTAGTGATTATGATGTTGGTGCTGTTCTAGGACAAAGAGTTGACAAGAAACTTAATGTTATTCATTATGCTAGTAAAACTCTAGACAATGCTCAAAGAAATTATGCTACTACCGAAAAAGAATTCTTAGCAGTTGTGTTTGCTTGTGATAAGTTTAGACCTTATATTGTTGATTCCAAAGTAACAGCTCACAAAGACCGTGCTGCTATTAAATATCTCGTGGAAAAGAAAGATGCTAAACCTAGACTTATTCAATGGGTTCTCTTGTTACAAGAATTTGATTTACATATCATTGATAGAAAAGGAGCTGAGAACCCAGTAGCTGATAATTTGTCTAGGCTTGAAAATGTGCTTGATGACCCACTACCCATTGATGATAGTTTTCTTGATGAGCAGTTAGTTGCAATAAATGTTTCTCATGGTACTCCTTGGTATGTTGATTATGCTAATTACATTGTTGCTAAATATTTACCACCTAGCTTTACATACCAACAAAAGAAAAAAATATTCGATGATTTAAGACATTACTTTTGGGATGACCCACATCTTTATAAAGGAGTAGATGGTATTATTAGACGTTGTGTACCTGAGCATGAACAGGGAAAAATCCTATGGAAATGTCACTCTGAAGCTTATGGAGGGCATCATGCTGGAGATAGAACTGCTCACAAGGTATTGCAATCTGGATTTTATTGGCCTACTCTCTTCAAGGATGCTCGTAAGTTCATCTTATCTTGTGATGAATGTCAAAGAATAGGTAATATCGGTAAATGTCAAGAAATGCCTATGAATTATTCACTTGTTGTTGAACCATTTGATATTTGGGGATTTGATTACATGGGACATTTTGCTTCCTCTAATGGGTATACTCATATTTTGGTTGTTGTTGATTATGTTACTAAATGGGTAGAAGTTATTCCAACCAGTAGTGCTGATCACAACACCTCTATTAAAATGCTTAAGGAGGTTATTTTCCCAAGGTTTGGAGTCCCTAGATATTTAATTACTGATGGTAGTTCACACTTTATTCATGGTGCTTTCCGTAAAATGCTTGCCAAGTATGATGTTAACCATAGAATTGCATCACCATATCATCCTCAGTCTAGTGGTCAAGTTGAACTTAGAAATAGAGAAATAAAATTCATTTTGCAAAATACTGTCAATTGGTCCAGGAAGAATTGGTCTAAGAAATTAGATGATGCACTTTTGGGCTTATAGAACAACATATAAAAATCCTATGGGTATGTCTCCTTATAAAATGGTTTATGGAAAAGCTTGTCATTTGCCTCTTGAGTTAGAACATCAAGCATATTGAGCAATCAAAGAGCTCAACTATAATTTAAAACTTGCTATTGAAAAGAGATTATTTGATATTAGCTCATTAGATGAATGGAGAACCCAAGCTTATAAAAATGCAAAATTATTTAAAGAAAAAGTTAAAAGATGGCATGACAAAAGAATTCATAAGCGTGAGTTTAAGGTCGGAGAATATGTTCTTTTGTACAACTCCTATTTCAGATTCTTTGCAGGAAAACTCCTCTCGAAATAGGAAGGCCCATACGTCATCGAGGAGGTTTACCGGTCTGGAGCCATCAAAATAAATAATTCTGAAGGTACTAACCCGAAGGTTGTCAATGGGCAATGAATAAAGCATTATATCTCAGGTACGCCTATTAATTGTAACACCCCGGGTATCATGCTGCAGTAAACTCCTATTAATGGTGCTACATCATCATAATTAAAAATTTGCTAATCATCACTTTGTCCCAAACCGACCTCAAATTCAAATTTAAAAGACAAGTCAAAATTATTTCTCCTCAAGCTATAAAACTAAAATGTGCGAATAGGTCTATACAATTTCCTTGATCAATGTCATGTTTGAACCAACTTGGTTTGACTCACAAATAAATTCCTAGGAAATTAATAAGTGGTACAAAAGCATTTAAATTGGCCTTTTCAAAATAAGCAAATATTTATAAATTTCCAAATGATGTGAAACATTGTGTGTGGTCTCAAAATATTGCCTACTAATTACGTGCCAAATTTCAAGTTGAACTAAATTTAATTACTTTGGCAATTAAGTAGAAAACAGTACAGAATTAATAAAGCAGAAAACTTGAAAAAAAAAAGAAAATGGCCCAAGTGCACACTGTGCACTAGAAGCCTAGTGCTACAGTAGCGTGGCCCAAGCCCACCAGGGCATTCTCCATCTTCCTCTGTATAAGAAGCAGAGACCTGTGCGTGGCACACATCCACGCCTCCATGGCCGCCATGTCGACCATCCGGCGAGCCCCCGCGGTGTACAAGACCATCCCCAAGCCCTAGGACAAACCCTAGACGCCCAGTTCCCTCGTTTCCCCCTCGCACTCGATCTGGAAGAGGAGCCGAAGCTTCCGGCGCCGCGCCATAGTCGTCATCATGGCCGCCGGCCTCCCCTTGCTGCACCAAGGTGTCCAGAAGCCTCCTCGTGGTCGTCTCCTTTGTCCCCACCAAAGAACCCGAGCCAGGTTGCACCGTACGCTCGGGATCGAGCCGGTTTCTCTGCCACGGCCGCTGCATCTCGCCGTCGATCTACACCACCACGCCACCCCGGCCGTCACAAGCACATCCCCGACCTCCCTCTCGGTGAGCTGCGCCGATTCCCCCCGTTTTCCCCTTTGATCCATCGTCATAGGCCCTGTTTTCCATTGTGCCCGGAGCTCCGCGCGTTGCTGGTCTTGTTCGGCTGCTCCCTGGACACGCGCCCGCGTGTGAACCTCCACGGCTTGGTCGTGCCCAAGCGCGCACTTGACCGCCCCTGGCGGCGCCCTTGCCTAGCCACCCGTGCGCTGCGGCCGCTGCGCCCCGCGCCCATCCCACGCGCCCACGCCCGTCTGCCTGCTGCTGGCACTACTATTGTCTTCTGCTACTGCGGCGCAGCCGATGCCTTTGCTTACTGCTGGCCCCTGCTACTTTGTTGTTGCTCGTGCCACCGTTGTTGCTGCTCTCTGCACCAGCTCATTGCTGCTGCTGCTCCTAATCCCTGCCGCTACTGCTCTTTGCTACTGCGTGCTGCTGGCAATGCAGGCCATGGCCGCTATGCACTCCAGTGTATACGTGCATGTATCTTCTACTACCCAGCAAGGCCGCCCCATTAGATTAGTCTAGGAATAGATTAGGTTAGTTTATTTGTTTAGTTAGTGAGATGTGTAGATGACATGTGGCCCTTTCTAGATTAATTTAGTCTAGCTACTTTTATTAGCACATGTGACACTGACATGCGGGTCCCCTAGAGATTGAACAAAAATCAAATTACCTACTATCTATGACAATTGGGTCCCGTCGGCACTGTTGACTTTGACTAGTCAACTCTGACTGGGTTGTTGACTTTGACTCTAGCCCCACCTGGCAGTCAAACAGCCACACTGGTAGTGTACACACCCTGGGTACACCTAGCTTTTAGTCATTTATTTTCGAAATAAAAGTTTTCCATAAAATCTTTTAATCTTTGAATAATCATATAAAATAAACCATAATTCGGATGGAAATAATTTATATATGAAAGTTGCTCAGAACGACGAGACGAATTTGGATACGCAGCCTGTTCGTCCGCCACGCATCCCTAGCATAGCGAACCTGCAACCTTCCCCCTCCGGTTCGTTTGTCTGAATATGCCAAACACCGGGAATACTTTCCCGGATGTTTCCCTTTTCGCCGGTATTACCTATCCCTGCGTTAGGTCACCCCTAGCACAACGTATTTCCGCGTCATACTTTGTGTTACATTTGATTGCTCTATTATTTATTGTGTTCCCCCTCCGTTACTTCTTTCCGGTAGACTCCGAGTCCACTGCCGATGTTCGTGTGTTCGACTACATCGAAGACGACCCCTCCTACTTGCCAGAACAACCAGGCAAGCCCCCCTTTGACCACCAGATATCGCCTACTCTTCTCTATACTGCTTGCATTAGAGTAGTGTAGCATGTTACTGCTTTCCGTTATTCCTATCCTGATGCATAGCCTGTCCTTGCTACTACTGTTGTTACCATTACCTGCTATCCTACTGCTTAGTATATGATGCTAGTGTTCCATCAGTGGCCCTACACTCTTGTCCGTCTGCCATGCTATACTACTGGGCTGTTATCACTTCGGGAGGTGATCACGGGCATCTACTATATACTTTACACAGTTACATTACATGTGGTATTGTTCGGAGTTGGGGGTTGAAGGGGCAGGTGGCTCCATCTAGGTAGTGGTGGGCCTGGGTTCCCGACGACCCCCGACTGTTACTTTGTGGCGGAGCGATAGGGCAGGTTGAGACCACCTAGGAGAGAGGTGGGCCTGGCCCTGGTCGGTGTTCGCGGATATTTAACACGTTTAACGAGATCTTGGTATTTGATCTGAGTCTAGCTACTGGCCTATACGCACTAACCATCTACGCGGGGACAGTTATGGGCACTCGACGTCGTGGTATCAGCCGAAGCCTTCGTGACGTCAGCGACTGAGTGGCGCGTGCCGGATTGGACCGTAAGCCTGCTCTTGTATTAAGGGGGCTAGTTCTGCTTCCGGACGCATATGCAACATGCAGGTGTGCAATGGGCGATGGGCCCAGACCCCTGCGCCATAGGATTTAGACCGGCGTGCTAACCTCTCTGTTGTGCCTAGGTAGGGCTGCGACATGTTGATCTTCCGAGGCCGGGCATGACCCAGGAAAGTGTGTCCGACCAAATGGGATCGAGCGTGTTGGGATATGTGGTGCACCCCTGCAGGGAAGTTAATGTATTCGAATAGCTGTGATCTTCGGTAACAGGACGACTTGGAGTTGTACCTTGACCTTATGACAACTAGAACCGGATACTTAATAAAACACACCCTTCCAAGTGCCAGATACAACCGGTGATCGCTCTCTCACAGGGCGACGAGGGGAGGATCATCGGTTAGGATTATGCTATGTGACGATACTTGGAGGACTTCAGTCTACTCTGTTCTACATGCTGCAAGACGGAGGCTGTCAGAAGCATAGTCTTCGAAAGGACTAGCTATCCCCCCTTATCCCGGCTTTCTGCAGTTCAATCCACATATAATAGCCTTATTCCAGTTAATACCAATGCATACATATGTAGTATAGCTCCTTGCTTGCGAGTACTTTGGATGAGTACTCACGGTTGCTTTCTCCCTCTTTTCCCCCTATCCCTTCTACCTGGTTGTCGCAACCAGATGTTGGAGCCCAGGAGCCAGACGCCACCTTCGACGACGACTCCTACTACACCGGAGGTGCCTACTACTACGTGCTGCCCGCTGACGACGACCAGGAGTAGTTTAGGAGGATCCCAGGCAGGAGGCCTGCGCCTCTTTCGATCTGTATCCCAGTTTGTGCTAGCCTTCTTAAGGCAAAGTTGTTTAACTTATGTCTGTACTCAGATATTGTTGCTTCCGCTGACTCGTCTATGATCGAGCTCTTGTATTCGAGCCCTCGAGGCCCCTGGCTTGTAATATGATGCTTGTATGACTTATTTTATTTGTAGAGTTGTGTTGTGATATCTTCCTGTGAGTCCCTGATCTTGATCGTACACGTTTGCGTGTATGATTAGTGTACGATTGAATCGGGGGCGTCACATTAATATTGAAAGTAATATTATCCAAACTTTGACACCGAAGAACACATAAAAGAGTCCTTCCGAAACACTCCAGAATCGTGAAAATAAGGAGTTACTTGATACGGTAAGTAACGGACTCTGGAAAATCCGCAAAAATATTTTTTTATTAGTTTTGGAATATTTAAGAATTTTTGGAATAAAGAAACTTCCAAGAAGCGTCCCCTGGTGGGCACAAGACACCTTCCCTACTCCGTTTTTCTACCATATGCTTGTCCTCCAAGATAAAAAAATCTATATATGCTTCCCGAACCTGTTGATCACCGTATCGCGAAAAAAATCCTCTGTTTTCTTTTTCCTTGTTGTTTTCTGTCAGATCCCATCTACCATGGCCTTTTCAAGCTCCTCCAAGGACAAGTTCTTCAAGAACGTCATCAACCCATATCTGCGGGAAGTGGTGCAGCACCCTCAGGTCATCCAGATGCATGAGGGGGTGCTTCACCTTCGTGATGTGTCGTGTCCCAAGGGGACGGGAACCATGGAGGCCAGGCTTGAAGTTGTGGAGCAAGACATCTTCCGGTGCAAGGGGATGCTGGAGCATGGGCTCAATGCCAATCACCTCATGATCATGGACCTTTCCCGTGATTTCATGGTGGATGGCAAGCCCATGAAGGACATCATCTTCACCCTCAACAAGCAAATCAACTTTATCCAAAGCCAGATCTATGATCTACAAAACCAAGTCTTCGAATATGAGGTGAGGTTTAAAGGTATAAGTTTGGCTGCTAATTGCAGGAGTCGTGAGACTCACTCCTCCTCTTATGATGGTGGGCCACTGCCATGGAAATCCGAGGACAAGATCTCTCCTTCATCACAAGCATCACCGTCTTCACCACCAAAAGAAAATTGAGTATCGGGTATGGGCACTCCCCTTGGCTTTTACTTATTTTAGTTCGATCCTTTTGCTTTAGATGAATAAAAGTTTAGTTCGATACTATCTTATTTGAGAGTATGCTTAGTGATCTATCCTTGTAATCATGTGCAAGTTATATAATAAAGTTTAGTGTGAGTTTTTTCTTTCTTTACTCTCATGTTGCAAATAAAGAAAAGAAAAAGGAAATAAATAAAAGAAATGAAATAAATCAATAAGATTATATACTAATCCTATGGTAGGTGATGGCACCACATCAGGAAAAGTATAAGTAGAAAATTTTATTGGAGATTGACAAACATAGCATTAGTCAATGATGCAACTCTTTAAAGAATTAATAAGGGAAGAGAAGATTCACATATAAATATACTATCCTAGAAATCTTTTGTGATTATGAGCCCTCATCAAAATATTATATGCCAAAATTGTTGACGTTGGACAAGGAAGACAACTTAATGATTTATGTTTGTTCATATTCACATACAAGTCATATTGTCATAGATCCTTTAACATGTGATGCTTGCCCCCTATCTTTGCCAGCCAAAAATTCTGCACTAAGTAGAGATACTAATTGTGCATCCAAAAACCATTAAACCCAAATATAGATTGAGCAAGATCCGTCAAGTAAGTTGTCATCGGTGCAAAAAGGCACTAAAAATTGCTTCTAGAACTGTGAGAACATTTAGTGTAAGAGAAAATTGAGCGTTGCACAAACTTGTGATGGTGAAGAATAAAAGCGACAGACTGCATAATAAAGGTCGCTATCACAAGGGGCAATGTAACGTGATGTTCTTTTGCACTAAGGGATTGAGCATACAAACAAATAAGTGCATGGCAACCTCTGCTTCCCTCTGCGAAGGGCCTATCTTTTACTTTTATGTATTTACTTTTATGCAAGAGTCAAAGTTTTTCTCTCTATTCCTTTTATTTTTCTCCTTTGGCAAGCATCATGTGGTGAGGAAAGATCTAGGCACATATGTCCAGTTGAATATGGGTGGCATGAGTTATTATTGTTGACATCACCCTTGAGGTGAGTATGTTGGGAGGCGAAACCATAAGCCCCTATCTTTCTATGTATCCTGTTGAAACGTGTTGCTCATTGGTACGAGGTGAGTGTTAGCAATCATAGAATACTATATGATGGTTGAGTATGTGGACTTGCCTAAAGGCTCTAACATATGACTCTTCCTGAAAAGATGATGAATTGTAGTTGCAAAGTTGACTGAGAACATAGTTTGTTGGTTTCTGATAGAGTTTTTGCTTTATACTTCGATTGTGTGATGAACTATTACTTATTCATGAGAAGTATATGATAAAAGTCCTATGTTTAGTTTTGTTGATGTTATAATAATCAACCATGATGCTTCTATCACTACTGCAGGATGCTGCTAACGTGACACTATGATCAGAGACCCTTCAAGAAACTATGTGTGATGCAATAATCGCAAACGGTGGTGTATGAAACCGTCAAAAATGTATAAAACATTTGCGATGACGGATGCATCAAACACGGTTCAGATTTTAGTTGCGTGTGCGATGAAGGGCATACGGTTCAGTTCAATTAACTGTTTGCGATGAGGTGGAACAAAAGAAATGGGCAGGCAGATGAAGGCGTGTGCGATACACATCATACAATTCACTCGGATGAACTGTTTGTGATGAGGAGGAACAAAAGAAACGGGCGGCCAGATGAAGGAGTGTGCGATATACAGCATACGGTTCACTCAGATGAACTATTTGTGATTAGGCAACACAAAAGAAACGGTCAGACAGATCAAGGTGTGTGTGATATATGCATGCGGTTCACTTGGCCCTTGTCGTCAGTGTGTGACCTCTATGGCAATCGTTCGCTCCCTAGGTTCCTCTTCGTGTACCATGGCAACCGTGGACCGACTCTTCACCTTTCCCTCTCGATTTGGAACTATTGCCGCACGCTAGCTCTTCCTCCCTCCTCCATTTGCCTTCACCCTTCCTTCTGCCATTGTTCGATCGTCTTCTCCATGGAGGGAACAGGCTAGAAACGACCCTGTTATTCTTGCCCCGATCTGAATGATGATGCAATGGAGGACCTCATTGATCGGTGCAACGTCATCACCTCAGCTAGCATGGCAGGTTCGTTCAAGACCATTCTCGACTCAACTAATCACATCATTACAAGGAACCCAAGGGTCCAGGAGCAGTTTGATCTCCACTATCTTCTTCGTCGTGACCCTGCTGACTGGCGCGGGGATGAGGGAAGCCTCGCCTTGTGTAAGTTGATGTCGCTTGATACGTATGATGTTAAGATGCCATCGCTTGAGGGCAAGACTTGGGCAGGCGCAACTAGAGATTGGGTTGTTTATATTGGGTACAACTGCGAGTGGGAACTTGTGAATGTGTACACTCATCACCTGGTTCCACTTCCAAAAATCTCAGACGATTGGCCAGAGGTTGAGTACACCGGTATTCTACATGAGTTCAAATACGATCATGCTGACTGTCGTCTACGGAAGATAGTAATTTGTCGAGTTCCCAGCCGCTCTTGGTATTACACGAACTATGAAGTTGTTGCTATCTTCGACAAGCTTGTTGCCATCCTTACTTCAACGCCTCAATGGATATTGCTCAAAAATCAATTTCTGTACACGGATGAGTACTGTGATGCAATTCAATACGAGGGTCTTGTGTTTGCTGCCACCACTCGTGGCACTGTTTTTGCATGGAATCCTAATGCTTTCGGTACGTTTGTCTTCCACCGTAATTATAATTGTTTCATCCACATGCATGCGGGCTAGCTAGTTTCCCTTTACTAATTAACCTTCTTGTGTTTCCAAGGTCCTGTGAACATTCCACCACCTATACTTGAAAAATTTTACGAGCAGGACCCATATACTCAGTGGCGCCTGGCAACTTATTCCGCTGGATCACCTCTTCTTGTCTGTATACAAGGCACTGCTGATGTTACTAAGGAAGCAGGTGTTGTCTCACATGGTCGCACTCTCCGAACCTATTCCAACATCTGTTGCGGGGTATTCAGGATGGATACTAGTGTACTAGCGCCAACACCTTCTCCCTGGTTCAGTATTGAAAGTCTTGGAGGAAACTCGCTCTTCCTTGGACAAAACTATCCAATGATGGTGGAAGGCGATCCAGCTGTTGTTGACACAACATTACTACCATATATGAGAAGCAATTGTATCTATACCTTGTACATCACTATGCTTCCCTACCGTCCCAATATGGGTCCTGACATAGGCCGCTTCAGCCTCGATGATCCGTCCTGCGTTGGTATCGAGATTGACAATAGTTGGCCCTTCCCAGAGAATCACTTTTGGTTCAAAGCAAGTGTTTCCAACGCCGATGAGTGGTTGAGCTAAAGTTCATTTCATCGCTTTGTTTTTTGTTGTGTGAGAAAAACTTTACTAGAATGTTTTGTTGGAAATGATCTATAATCCAACGTGTATCCTCGTTCTCGTTGTGGGTTGATGACTTGTTGTATGTAATCAATGGTACAGTTGCATATGTGTCCATCAACTCACGCCTTCTAGTGGTGTCCATATGAACAGTGCTAGTGATTTTAGTTGCCAAAACTAGATAGTGCTAGTGATTTGTAGCTGCATATTTTGACAATCACAGTGTTACAAGGTTGACAAATGGCAATGTCACTAGATAAAAAATGTCAATCTTTCAAGTTTGACAAATGGCAACATACCCAAAATGATAGATATGCAAATCTTACCCAATTGTTTGTACGTGCTTGCACACGGGTCATGCAAAACAACTATTTGCATTGAAGGGATGCAGAAATCCTGCTCGGCACATTTTCCCTTAGCTTCCTGGGGAAGCTGTCGGTTTGCATACGGGTGTTCTAACTAAAACGTTTGCGATGAGTGTTTCATATTTAAAAACCATTGACATTTTTTTCAAAAGAAAATCATTTGATAAGTTTGTGCATTAAGAGAGAAAAATGCAAGTTTGTTCAAACCATATCCTTCATTCAGTCACACTGCAAATTTATATTCATATGATCGAGAATTCCAGATACAGTATTAAACCCCCAAAAAACTATTTTCGGCGGCGGCGTGCCACGCCGTCATTCTCGTTGTCGTCCTCCGGGACGCCATTGTTGAAGTCTTCAAGGCGACACAAAATGTTCTTCACTTGTAAATCAAACATCATGTCATCGCGCGATCCACGGGCGGGGCGCGGGAGGACGGCAACTGGCGCCGCCGAGAGGTAGCGGTCGGCGGCAGCGTCCCATGCCGTTGAGGGGGGGGCGCATGGGCACAGGCACGGGCGCGGTGGGTGCAGCCAAACGCACGGGGACCGGTGTCACGGTGGGTGGAGGGGCGCACATGGGCAGGGGCACGGGCGCGGCGGGTGCAGCCAAACGCATGGGGGCCCTCGCCACGGTGGGTGGAGGGGCGCGCACTGGCATGGGCGCTGGCATATACACGAGCTCGCACGGGTCTGTGGAGACCTCGCTGACGCCCGTGGCTTCTAGCTCTGCGATAGTGCTCGGTGACCAGCCCGTCAATGCTACGGGGATGGTCGCTGGCACGAGTGTGGGGATGGGAGCTGGGACGGGAGCGGGGGCAGCAACCGCAGCGGCCAGCTCGTTCTGGACCATGTCCATGAGGCCCCATTCCTCCTTATTTTCTATCTCCTCCGGCTCGGAGTTGACTTCCCCACACTTGAAGACTAGTGGCAGATGATCATTCTACGCCATGGCGTTGGTGGAGGTCTACGGGAGGGAGGGGAATGGGAGGCAAACAGTTAGGTCGGCCATATTAGACAGTGGCTTGGGCGCCATTAATGGAGAGGAAGGCCGGCGGCCATGGAAGTCAAAGGGCCCCCTTTCCAAGTGAGCCTGCGCAGCGTACAGCTCGCATGCTTCCCGGTAGCCTGCGCATTGGAGGACAACATGCATGCCTCTCGGTCAGCCTGCGCACCGGACTGCGCTCGCACGCCTCCCATTCAGTCACGGTCAAGCAGTTGTCCGCACGGCACCTCCTACAGCCATTAAAACCAAGACACGTGGCGTCATGTGAATGGTTAACATAACGCGCATGGTTTGTATTATACAAACGTTTGAGATATTAAAGTGGCAGCTGTTTTTTTTCAAAATGCCTTTGTTGGCTGTCATTGTTCGAGTGCGCCTTCTCCCAAAATGGACATGAAAAATTCCACAGCATGTCGGGTGCCATTCCATGATAGCATGCCAAGTTTCATGAATTTCAGACAAGTTTTGGATTTACTAGAATTTAAAAACCAGGCATCTCAATGTTTTGCCGGCAATCAACGGTGCCCTGGTGTTTGAAATTCATTCCCATTTCTTGCATGGGACCTAAGCATACACCCAAGGACACAGATTTGATTTTTCAACCAATTTATATGCACCGGAGCATGTGCATGCAGTTCAAATTTGAATTATGCACATAAATGCATTAAAAACTTAGTTAATGCATAAAAATGCCCAAACGAACCCCGAAAAATCACAAAAATTGACACAACACTCCTGTTGTTCTATGTTGACACGAGAAAATTTTTGAAAGCAATAAGAGGCAATGGATATCATTTCGTCCCCAAAGGTGGGCGTTCCCTACCAAAACCATCATGCTTGTTGTGAGAAGCTCTGGTTTGTGAGAAGCATATACCCGAACATGCCCCAAATGGGATAAATTTTTTAACACAGCATGTTGATGCCACTCCATGATAGCATGCCAAGTTTCATGAATTTCAGGCAAGTCGTGGATTTACTAGAATTTAAAAACCAAGCATCTCAACGTTTTGCTGGCTATCAATAGTGCCCTGGTGTTTGAATTTCATTCCCATCTCTTGCATTGGACCTAGAAATTCACCCAAGGACATAGATTAGATTTTTCCACCAACCTTAGTGCATTGGAGCATGTGCTCGTAGTTCAAATTTGAATTATGCACATAAAATTTCTAGAAAACCTAGTTAATGCCTAAAAATGTCCAAACAAACCCCAAAAAATCACAAAATTTGACACAACACTCCTACTGTTCTATGTTGACACTAGAAAAAATTTGAAAGCAATAAGAGGCAATGGATATCGTTTCATCCCCAAAGGTAGGACATTCCTTGTCGAAACCATCATGCTTGTTGTGAGAACCTTTGGTTTGTGAGAAGCTTTTGTTTGTGAGAAGCTTATACCCGAACCTGCCCCTAATGGGACAAATTTTTAACACAGCATGTTGATGCCGCTCCATGATAGCATGCTAAGTTTCATGAATTTCAGACGAGTTTTGGATCTACTAGAATTTAAAAACCAGGCATCTCAATGTTTTGTGGGCAATCAACAGTGCCCTGCTGTTTGAATTTCATTCCCATCTCTTGCATGGGACCTAGAAATTCACCCAAGGACACACATGTGATTTTTCAACCAACTTTAGTGCATTGGAGCATGTGCTTGTAGTTCAAATTTGAATTACGCACATGAAATGCCTAGAAAACCCAGTTAATGTATAAAAAAGGCCAAACGAACCCCGAAAAATTCCAAGATTAAACACAACACTCCTATTGTTCTATGTTGACACTAGAAAATTTTTGAAAGCAATAAGAGGCAACGGATATCATCCCGTCCCCAAAGGTGGTACGTTCCCTATCGAAACCATCATGCTTGTTGTGAGAAGCTCTGGTTTGTGAGAAGCTTATACCCGAACCTGCCCCAAATGGGATAAAAAATTTACCACGGCATGTTGATGCCGCTCCATGATAGCATGCCAAGTTTCATGAATTTCAGACGAGTTTTGGATTTACTAGAATTTAAAAACCAGGCATCTCAATGTTTTGCCGGCAATCAACAGTTCTATGGTGTTTGAATTTCATTCCCATCTCTTGCACGGCACCTAGAAATTCACCCAAGGACACACATGTGATTTTTCAACCAACTTTGGAGCATTGGAGCATGTGCTTGCAGTTCAAATTTGAATTATGCACATAAAATGCATAGAAAACCCAGTTAATGTATAAAAAAGGCCAAACGAACCCCAAAAAATTCCAAGATTAAACACAACACTCCTGTTGTTCTATGTTGACACTAGAAATTTTTTGAAAGCAATAAGAGGCAACGGATATCGTCATGTCCCCAAAGGTGGTACGTTCCCTATCGAAACCATCATGCTTGTTGTGAGAAGCTCTGGTCTGTGAGAAACTTATACCAAAACCTCCCCCAAATGGAACAAAATTTTCACCACGGCATGTTGATGCTGCTCCATGATAGCATGCCATGTTTCATGAATTTCAGAAGAGTTTTGGATTTACTAGAATTTAAAAACTAGGTATCTCAACGTTTTTCCGGCAATCAACAGTGCCCTGGTGTTTGAAATTCATTCCCATCTCTTGCATGGGACCTAGAAATTCACCCAAGGACACGAATGTGATTTTTCAACCAACTTTGGTGCATTGGAGCATGTGCTTGTAGTTCAAATTTGAATTATGCACATAAAATGCCTAGAAAACCCAGTTAATGTATACAAAAGGCCAAACAAACCCCCAAAAATTCCAAGATTAAACACAACACTCCTGTTGTTCTATGTTGACACTAGAAATTTGTTCAAAGCAATAAGAGGCAACAGATATCGTCCCGTCCCCAAAGGTGGTACGATCCCTATCGAAACCATCATGCTTGTTGTGAGAAGCTCTGGTTTGTGAGAAGCTTATACCCAAACAAGCCCCAAATGGGTCAAAATTTTCACCACGGCATGTTGATGCCGCTCCATCATAGCATGCCAGGTTTCATGAATTTTAGATGAGTTTTGGATTTACTAGAATTTAAAAACCAGGTATCTAAACGTTTTGCCGGCAATCAACAATGCCCTGTTGTTTGAATTTCATTCCCATCTCTTGCATGGGACCTAGAAATTCACCCAAGGACACACATGTGATTTTTCAACCAACTTTAGTGCATTGGAGCATGTGCTTGTAGTTCAAATTTGAATTATGCACATAAAATGCCTAGAAAACCCAGTTAATGTACAAAAAGGCTAAATGAACCCCAAAAAATTCATTCACATTTCTTGCATGGGACCTAAGCATGCACTGAAGGACACAAATTTTATTTTTCAACCAATCTGTATGCATCGGAGCATGTGCATGTAGTTTAATTTTGAATTGTGCACCTGAAATGGCTAGAAAACCAGTTTAATGTATAAAATGTCCAAATGAACCTTCAATAATTCTAATTCTTTTACGACACACATATAGTTGCATGTTCACTGCAGATAAAAGGTCTAGCAATTCAGACAACGTCCATTGCCGCTATGACCCCATTTTGTACTTAAAATCAAGTAGATCCCACACAGTTTATTATCAGCAACTGTGTGAGATGTAATACAAAATATCTTGGAGCACCATCGGTGTAGTACGCCTATGGCTTACGCGAGAAGGTGTGTTGGCTACAGTCCACAGCCGGCGTGTCAAGCACACTAACTCCCTCCCCAAAAACTCCTGCTTCTGCATCCCTCGCAATCTTGAAAATATCTACCGCCTGGAAGGTTTTAATGTTTGATAGCACACGATTAGTATGTGTGGACTGTGTGCGATGTCTGTTACTCCCGCTCTTCTTTAGTCCCTTGATTCAAATTTTCAATAGCCCCCGCATTTTACTCCCACCTCTGCATCCCTCGGAATCTCAAAAATATCTGCTCACCCTTGATCCAAATTTTCAGTAGCCCCGACTTGTTACTCCCGCCTAGTAAAATTTTCAGTTGCCGCAGTATTTCCTCAAACACAACCTCCGCTCACACAGACACACACAACCCTCGAAACCATTGGTAGGTCGCCTCCATCCTCAACCTCTGCTTGTGTGCCGGGGAGCACGAGGAGCCAATGGCTAAAAAGAGGTTTATCACGGCCTTTTTGCCCGACGCCGGCGAGGTGGCCGCTAAGGTGTCCCCGTCGTCCTCCGCGGGCCTGGTCCACCATCGCCAGTCCCCCGATCCACCCGCCGTCGTGCCCCTACGCCGGTTGAAGGACTTCCCCGTCCTCCCCCGGATCGGGCAGCCGATGAAGTCCTACCTCGGGGTCCGGCAGCGGTGATGGGGGACATGGGTCACCGAGATTACAGATCGAGAGACCCACACCCGTCGATGGCTCGGTAGCTTCCACATGGCCGAGCTCGCGACCATGTAGTACGACCGCTGGCAGGTCCGCTACCACGGTGCGGCCGCTAGGCTCAGTTTCCCCTTCGGCACACGTTCGGTCGACCTGGTTCCGCCGGAGCCAGGGATGGTGAGCTCGGGTATGGTGCGGGAGGATCGCGAGGTGTGGGAGCGCCTCGAGGCCGAGGCCGTCGACGAGGCCTACATGCAAGAGCTCCATCGGCAGCACCCAGAGCTCGTGGAGGCTGAGCGGGCGATCTTTGCCGGCGCGGAGGGCGGCGAGGTTATCGCGCTCTCCTCCGATGACGAGGTCGAAGGCGGCAAGGACAGCGGCATGGAGATCGGCGAGGTTATAGCGCTCTCCTTTGATGATGAGGTCGAAGGCAGCGGTGACGGCGGCACGGAGGGCGTCGAGGTGGGCCCTGAGGACGAGGATATCAACGTCGATGAGTGGAGGAGTGCCTTACCCAACGACCCCGGCGACGGTACTGGTCCGGGCCCAGCTCGCGGCACACCGTACATGACAAGGAAGGATTGGCTCGACCTCTACTTCGACCGAAAGTAGTGGTGCTTAGTTTAAATTTATGTTTTATGTTCGGTTATGCAAAAATATCTACGTTTATGTTTGAATGCATGCTACTCTTGGTTGAACCTGCTTTGAACTTGATCAAATTAAAGTTTACAACCTTAAGTTTAGGGGATTGACTAGAAAAGGCCAAAAATTGCTGGAGTATATATATATCCACTAAGGGTTTTAGTCCTTTAACTTTTTAAGGATCGCCTAGAGATGTCCTTATGACTTGTTTATTTCAGTTCTTCACAATGTGATGCTCTATATGTGCAACTATTTGTCGTGCAGTTCAATTTCATCAATAACAGTTTCAACAATACCACTAGGAATTACGATATTTGGTTGCTGTTAAGGATATTGCAGTTAACATGCCTTTTCGTTTTTCAATTGTCGTTTAGCAACATGCATTGTACTGGATGACTAAATATGCAATCCCAGGCTACATAGCTACAAGGAATAGTGTTACCTTAATGTTCTGATGATGTCTAGGTATACATGTAATAAAATCTTATATAATAGGATGGATGGAGTGTTTACTACATCATTTTTCAATTTTTGTTTAGCTTCTAATATTAACTTAGTGCTTTTAGGTACATATATCATTGCCAAAGATCCACACTTCTACCCTTTCTGCGTATGGGGCAATGAGATATTCATGAACCAGCATCAAGTGAGGAAACTGATAAAGATTGTTATTAAAATGGGTCAAAAGATGTCAATCGAACTATTTGTTTACACTTTATGCAAGACAACAGTGAACTGCAGGATGGTAAGTAAGAACGTTGTAGCCTTCTTTTTACTGCTCGTAATGAGTTGTATTAGATGACAATATCTGAAGCTTTTTTATTTTGCAGTGGATCCTGAAGCAGTTTACTCAATATTACCTCTCAAACTACATGATTGGCGGCCGGCCATCACAAGGGGTTGGACTAGAGTCATGCATGCCTTCTGCATCCAGGAGAGCAAAATATGGCCATTCCGCTTCGCCTTGTTCAACAACTGGAATGTCAGTCGCCTCTTTCTTTACCATCTGTAATAGTACAAGTATAGAACCCTGGTACATCATTCTTTATTTGGTGCTTATGTAATTCTTAAACATATGTACCTATGAATCGAATAATGCATTGGTTGTTTGAACCTGATGGATATGAATAAAGCTATAGCCTACTTTCAAGTTTAAATTAGGTACAATTTTAAATAGCAGCAATTAAATTAGGGAGAAATTACGTTGTGCAGGTCATTAAGGCACACACGGTTGGTAAAACACAAATGTTTGTGATATACACCATAATCCGAGACGGTTCACAGAGAGGAAACGTGTGCAAGCATGCACACAGTTGCCATTTGCAAAGCGTGTGTGATGTCAGACACTATCACATACGGTGCTGGAAAACAAAATGTGTATGATTGTCTACCTATCATACACGGTTTATAATCATGAACTATTTGTGATGTGCCAGGCATCGTAAAACTCCCGTGCCTCGAATCTGCCTAGTTTTAGACAGAACCACAAAACTCCAACAACGATGCCAATGCAAGCACAAACGAGTAGCAAGGATCAAGCGTTTGGGGTATTGGAGATATCAGAAATGGTTATATAGGGACAACTGTATGCATGAAGGCTCCCTATCCCCGACAGTTTCTGGGTCGTGTGGGAAGGACCCCCTATCGCCCACACTCACTTGGCGACGGTTCCAAATGCCATCGTGGAAAGGGGTTAAAACCCGTTTGTTTAGGACCAACGTCCACGAGTGTATGTCCGTATTTTGTTTTTATCGACACCTCTCTCTCAAAGCATGTGGACATGTTTTTCGATTTCGGTTTTGGCTTGAGGACAAGCGAGGTCTAAGCTTGGGGGAGTTGATACGTACATTTTGCATCATATTTTCTTACTGTTATTTATAATGTTTTTACCCATAATAATGCTTTTTGGAGTAATTCTAATGCCTTTTCTCTCATAATTTGCAGGGTACACACCATGGGGGAGAATTCGGACAGCTAGAAATTTGGACCTGGAAAAGCTACGTCAGGCCACCTATTCTACACAACTCCAAACAAGCTGAAACTTCATGAGGATTTTTTATGGATTATTTAAGAATTATTGGAGCAAATAACTACTAGAGGGGCCCAGCAGGTGGGCACAAACCACCTGGCATACTAGGGAGCCCAGGCACGCCCTGGTGGGTTGTGCCCTCCTCGGCCCACCTCCGGTGCCCATCTTTGGTATATAAGTCATTTTGACCAAGAAAAAATAAGGAGGGGACTTTCGGGACGAAGCACTACCGCCTCGAGGCGGAACTTGGGCAGGAGCACTTTTGCCCTCCGGCGGAGCGATTCCGCTGGGGGAACTTCCCTACCAGAGGGGGAAATCATCGTCATCATCATCACCAACAACTCTCCCATCTTGGGGAGGGCAATCTCCATCAACATCTTCAATAGCACCATCTCCTCTCAAACCCTAGTTCATCTCTTGTGTTCAGTCTTGTTACCGGAACTATAGACTGGTACTTGTGGGTGACTAGTAGTGTTGATTACATCTTGTAGTTGATTACTATATGGTTTATTTGGTGGAAGATTATATGTTCAGATCCAATATGCTATTTAATACCCCTTTGATCATGAGCATGTTTATCATTTGTGAGTAGTTACCTTTGTTCTTGAGGTCAGGGGAGAAATCATGTTGCAAGTAATCATGTGAATTTGATATGTCTTCGATATTTTGATAGTATGTATGTTGTGATTCCCTTAGTGGTGTCATGTGAATGTCGGCTACATGATACTTCACCATATTTGGGCCTAAGGGAATGCATTGTGGAGTAGCAATTGGATGATGGGTTGTGAGAGTGACAGAAACTTAAACCCCGGTTTATGCGGTATTCCGTAAGGGACCGATTGGATCCAAAAGTTTAATGCTATGGTTAGAATTTATTCTTAATACTTTTCTCGTAGTTGCGGATGCTTGCGAGAGGGTTAATCATAAGTAGGAAGTTTGTTCAAGTAAGAACAGAACCTAAGCACCGGTCCACCCACATATCAAATTATCAAAGTAGCGAACACAAATCGAACCAACATGATGAAAGGGACTAGATGAAATTCCCGTGTACACTCAATAACGCTTTGCTTATCATAAGAGACCATTTTGGCATGTCCTTTGCCTCAAAAGGATTGGGCTACCTTTCTGCACTTTTGTTACTACTATCATTACTTGCTCGCTACAAATTATCTTGCTATCAAACTACTATGCTACTTACAATTTCAGCACTTGCAGACATTACCTTACTGAAAACTACTTGTCATTTCCTTATGCTCCTCGTTCGGTTTGACACTCTTACTTATTGAAAAGAGCTACAGTTGATCCCCTATACTTGTGGGTCATCAGTGCCATTTACATATTGTTGCTTGGTTCTCCTACTGGTTCAATAACCTTGGTCTCATCACTGAGGGAAATACCTACCGTCGCTGTGCTGCATCATCCCTTCCTCTTTGGGGAAATACCGACGTAGCTTCGAGATGCATCGGTGTCTTCCTTGTTTGCGTACAATTTTTTCAAATTGACTCCTGGGAAGATTCTTGTAAACACCTTTCTCTATAATTCCCTTTAATAAGCTATTTTCTTGATCAAGTGTAACCTGTCTAAGAGAATCGTTAGTGGAATCAAGAGAATTGCTAGAAGCAACAATATTGGATTTAGCATGGTTATTGTTACTACTAGAAGAAGAATCTTTCTTACTCTTGTTACTAGGTTTAACTTGTGGCATGTAAGTAGACAAGAGGAGACGTTTGGCAATGTATGAATAACTCTACTTTCGGATATAATCATTGATTGCTTTTAGGAATTCATGCTCTTGCTCTTAATTTAGCTTCTCGAAGCGTAGCTTCTCATGAGTTATTAGGAGCTCTCTGTGATCCTATTGAGTTGTTTGATGAGATAACTTAAGAGTGTTTAGATCTTTAGTTAGGTGCTCAATCTCCTTCTTAGCATTGTCATTCATTTCATCTTGACTATCATGATTACTAGCAAGTTCATTATAGTTCACATCACTAGTTTTATCAACAAGCAAATCATCATGACCTAGAAAATCATCTTCATCACTACTGAAATCAAGATACTCGGGGTGTGATACCTTGGGGCCTTTAGCCATGAAGCATCTTCCAATTCCTTCATTTGGTGAATCAAATATGTTATGGGAGTTGGACGACACTAGTGCAAGACCGGCAACACCTTCATCTTGAGTATATTCGGAGTCGGGGTGATAGCTTCTCTCGTAGTAGTTGTCGGAGTCAGAGCCGAAAACCCATTCACCAACATGAGCTTGATGTCTTCGTCTTGTGTAGCTCTTCGATGACTTGTCTTTCCTTTTAAAATCCTTGCTTCTTCGAGAGGGTCTTCGTTCATAACGATCATCTCTACTCCTTCTCTCTTTATGAGGTGATTCATATCTTCTACTCCTCCTTTTTGGTGAGTCTTCTCTTTTCTTGTAGGGAGCCACACACTCATTGGAATAGTGTCCGGGTCTTCCACAATGTAGCAATTACGATCACGACTAGAAGATCTTTCTCATTGTAGGACCTTGACTTGGAGCTTCTATCTTTGCTTCTACTCTTGTAGAACTTGTTGAAGTTTTTCACCATTAAGCTCAATTCTTCATTGGAGACTAGCTTGTCACTTGATGCTATAGGAGTATCACTTGAAGCTTTGTATTCACCACTTGACTTGTTGTGGAGCTCTTCCTCATCCTTGAGTGACATCTCATGAGCAACAATTCTACCAATGACTTCTGTGGGCTTGAGATCTTTTTAATTGGGCATCATTTGGATCAATGTGCACACGGTATCATATTTGCCATCCAAAGCTTTAAGGATCTTCTTGATGATTAACTTGTCGGTCATCCCTTCACTTCCTAAGCCAGCAATCTCAATTGTGATGAGATCAAGCCTAGAATACATTTCAGCGACTCCTTCACCATCCTTCATCTTGAATTTGTCAAGTTGACTTTCAAGCACATCCAACTTGGATTCCTTGATGGACTCGGTACCTCGTGCATATCAACCAAAGTATCCCAAATTTCCTTCACATTCTCAAGGCAACTGGTTTTGTTGAATTCCTTGGGGCACAATCCATTGAAGAGAATATCACAAGCTTCAGCATTGTATTGCAACATCTTCAATTCTTCCGCGGTCACTTCATGATCTAGTTCTCTACCATCCTCAAAGAATTCACCTTGCAAGCCAATACGAACAATAGCCCAAACGGCGGGGTTATGACCAAGAATATGCCTTTTCATCTTAAGCTTCCAACTAGCAAAATTTGTACCATCAAAGTAAGGACCTCTACGGTGATAGTTACCCTCAGTAGACGCCATACTCTCCTAGGCTGTGAAACCAAGGCTATGATCACCAAGGCAATGTAAATCAAGGCTTACGGAAACTAAGGCTCTGATGCCACTTGTAGGATCGAAAGTATGTCTAGAGGGGGGTGATTAGACTACTTGACCAAATAAAACCTAACTTTTTCCCAATTTTACATGTACCTAAATTTTAGCAATTATGACAATTCAAGTAACACCCTACACATGCAATTCTAAGAGTATAGCGGCGGAATGTAAGACATAGCACATGTAAGTAAAGGGAAGGGTTTGGAGAAGGGAAATGCAATGGGGACATGGAGATTTTTGGTGTGGTTCTGGTAGGTGGTGTGATGTCGCTTGAAGCTAGGTCAGTATTTCCCCAAAGAGGAAGGGATGATGCAGCACATCGGCGGTAGGTATTTCCCACAGATGTGAAACCAAGGTTATCGAACAAGTAGGAGAACCAAGCAACGCAACATAAACATCACCGGCACACAAATAACAAATATTCGCAACCCAACGTGTAAAAGGGGTTGTCAATCCCTTTCGGGTAACGGTGACAGAAATTGGCAAACTGACGTGAGAGAGTTGTAAATATTGATAGATCAAACGCCAAATAAAATAAATTGCAACAAGGTATTTTTGGTTTAGTAGATCTGAAAATAAAAGGCAAATAAAATAGATCGTGAAGGCAAATAATATGAGAAAGAGACTCGGGGGCCATAGGTTTCACTAGTGGCTTTTGTCCAGAAAAAATGCAAACGGTGGGTAAACAAATTACTGTTGGGAAATTGATAGAACTTCAAATAATCATGACGATATCCAGGAAATGATCATTATATAGGCATCACGTCCAAGATTAGTAGACCGACTCCTGCCTGCATCTACTACTATTACTCCACACATCGACCGCTATCCAGCATGCATCTAGTGTATTAACTTCATGGAGAAATGGAGTAATGCAATAAGAACGGTGACATGATGTACACAAGATCTATCTATGTAGATATAGACCCCATCGTTTTATCCTTATGATACATACGTGTCGGTTCCCTTTCTGTCACAGGGATCAAGCACCGTAAGATCGAACCCACTACAAAGCACCTCTTTCCATTGCAAGATAAATAGATCAAGTTGGCCAAACAAAACCCAAATATCGGAGAAGAAATACGAGGCTATAAGCAATCATGCATATAAGAGATCAAGGAAACTCAAATAACTTCCATGGATAAAAAGAGATAGATCTGATCATAAACTCAAAGTTCATCGGATCCCAACAAACACACCGCAAAAAGAGTTACATCATATGGATCTCTACTACCACTTGAGCATGTGTTGGTTTTCCCTTGAAGAGAAAAGGGTGATGCAGCAAAGTAGCGCAAGTATTTCCCTCAGTTTTGAGAACCAAGGTATCAATCCAGTAGGAGACAACGCACAAGTCACCTAGTACCTGCACAAACAATCAAGAACCTTGCAACCAACACGATAAAGGGGTTGTCAATCCCTTCACGGTTATTCGCAAAAGTGAGATCTGATAAAGTTAGTAAAGTAAATATTTTTGGTATTTTTTTGTATAGATTAGAAAGTAAAGATTGCAAAATAGTAAATGAGATGCGATGTAAATAAAAGAGATGCAATATAATAAGAAAGAGGTCCGGGGGCCATAGGTTTCACTAGTGGCTTCTCTCAAGATAGCATGTATTACGGCGGGTGAACAAATTACTACCGAGCAATTGATAGAAAAGCGCATAGTTGTGAGAATATCTAGGCAATGATTATTAATATAGGCATCACGTCTGTGTCAAGTAGATCGAAATGATTATGCATCTACTACTATTACTCCACACATCGACCGCTATCCAGCATGCATCTAGAGTATTAAGTTCATAAGAACAGAGTAACGCTTTAAGCAAGATGACATGATGTAGAGGGATAAACTCAAGCAATATGATATAAACCCCATATTTTTATCCTCGATGGCAACACTACAATACGTGCCTTGCTACCCCTACTATCACTGGGAAAGGACGCCGCAAGATTGAACCCAAAGCTAAGCACTTCTCCCATTGCAAGAAAGATCAATCTAGTAGGCCAAACTAAACCGATAATTCGAAGAGACTTGCAAAGATATCAAATCATGCATATAAGAATTCAGAACAGAACCAAATAATATTCATAGATAATCTTGTTCATAAACCCACAATTCATCGGATCTCGGCAAACACACCACAAAAGAATATTACATCGAATAGATCTCCAAGAACATCGAGGAGAACCTTGTATTCAGAATCAAAGAGAGAGAGAAAGAGAGAGAGAGAGAGAGAGAGAGAGAGAGAGAGGGAGAGAGAGAGAGAGAGAAGAAGCCATCTAGCTAATAACTATGGACCCGAAGGTCTGTGGTAAACTACTCACGCTTCATCGGAGAGGCTATGGTGTTGATGTAGAAGCCCTCCGTGATTGATTCCCCCTCCGGCAGATCACCGGAAAAGGCCCCAAGATGGGATCTCACGGGTACAGAAGGTTGCGGTGGTGGAAAAGTGGTTTTGTGGCTCTCTGCGATCGATCTAGGGTATAAGAGTATATATAGGCGAAAGAAGTACGTCGGTGGAGCTACGTGGGGCCCACGAGGGTGGGGATGCGCCTACCCCCTGGGTGCGCCCTCCTGCCTCGTGGCCGCCTCACGGAGTTCTAGACTTCCACTCCAAGTCTCCTGGTTTGCTTTTGGTCCAAGAAAGATCATCGCGAAGGTTTCATTCCGTTTGGATTCCGTTTGGTATTCCTTTTCTGCGAAACTCTAAAATAGGCAAAAAAACATAAACTGGCACTGGGCCTCTGGTTAATAGGTTAGTCCCAAAAATAATATAAAAGAGCATATTAAAGCCGATTAAACATCCAAAACAGGTAATATAATAGCATGGAACAATCAAAAATTATAGATACATTGGAGACATATCAAGCATCCCCAAGCTTAATTCCTACTCGTCCTCGAGTAGGTAAATGATAAAAACAGAATTTTTGATGTGGAATGCTACCTAACATAATTATCAATGTAATTTTCTTTATTGTGGCATGAATGTTCAGATCCGAAAGATTCAAAATAAAAGTTTAATATTGACATAAAAATAATAATACTTCAAGCATACTAATAAAGTAATCATGTCTTCTCAAAATAACATGGCCAAAGAAAGCTATTCCTACAAAATCATATAGTCTGGCTATGCTCTATCTTCCTCACACAAAATATTTAAATCATGCACAACCCCAATGACAAGCCTAGAAATTGTTTCATACTTTTGATGTTCTCAAACTTTTTCAATCTTCACGCAATACATGAGCGTGAGCCATGGACATAGCACTATAGGTGGAATAGAATGGTGATTGTGGAGAAGACAAAAAGGAGAAGATAGTCTCACATCAACTAGGCGTATCAACGGGCTATGGAGATGCCCATCAATAGATATCAATGCGAGTGAGTAGGGATTGCCATACAACGGATGCACTAGAGCTATAAGTGTATGAAAGCTCAAAAATAAACTAATGGGTGTGCATCCAACTCGCCTGCTCACGAAGACCTAGGGCATTTTGAGGAAGCCCATCATTGGAATATACAAGCCAAGTTCTATAACGAAAATTCCCACTAGTATATGAAAGTGACAAAATAGGAGACTCTCTATCATGAAGATCATGGTGCTACTTTGAAGCACAAGTGTGGAAAAAGGATAGTAGCATTGCCCCTTCTCTCTTTTTCTCTCACTTTTTTATTTGGCCCTTTTCTCTTCTTTTTATGGCCTCTTTTTTATTTTTTTATTTTTTTCGTTCGGAGTCTCATCCCGACTTGTGGGGGAATCATAGTCTCCATCATCCTTTCCTTACATGGGACAATCCTGAAAGGATCGATATGGTTGACTAGAGGGGGGGTGAATAGGCAACTAACAATTTTTAGCTTTTCTTTACCAAATTAAACTTTGCATCAAAGTAGGTTGTCTAGATGCGCAACTAGGTGAGCAACCTATATGATGCAACAACAACGAACACACAAGCGAGCAAGAGAAGTAACTCAAATAAGCTTGACCAAGTAAAGGTAAGAGATAACCAAGAGTGGACCTGATGACCCACAAGTATAGGGGATCTATCATAGTCCTTTCGATAAGTAAGAGTGTCGAACCCAACGAGGAGCAGAAGGAAATGATAAGCGGTTTCCAGCAAGGTATTCTCTGCAAGTACTGAAACAAGTGGTAACAGATAGTTTTGTGATAGGATAATTTGTAACGAGCAACAAGTAAAAAAGTAAATAAAGTGCAGCAAGCTGGCCCAATCCTTTTTGTGGCAAAGGACAAGCCTGGAGAAATTCTTATATAGAGAAAAGCACTCCCGAGGACACATGGGAATGTCATCAAGCTAGTTTTCATCACGCTCATATGATTCGCGTTCGGTACTTTGATAATTTGGTATGTGGGTGGACCGGTGCTTGGGTACTGTCCTTACTTGGACAAGCATCCCACTTATGATTAACCTCTATTGCAAGCATCCGCAACTACAACAAAAGTATTAAGGTAAACCTAACCATAGCATGAAACATATGGATCCAAATTAGCCCCTTGCGAGGAAACGCATAAACTAGGGTTTAAGCTTCTATCACTCTAGCAACCCATCATCTACTTATTACTTCCCAATGCCTTCCTCTAGGCCCAAATAATGGTGAAGTGTCATGTAGTCGATGTTCACATAACACCACTAGAGGAGAGACAACACACATCTCATCAAAATATCGAACGAATACCAAATTTACATGACTACTAATAACAAGACTTCTCCCATGTCCTCAGGAACAAACGTAACTACTCACAAAGCATATTCATGTTCATAATCAGAGGGGTCTTAATATGCATATAGGATCTGAACATATGATCTTCCACCAATTAAACCAACTAGCATCAACTACAAGGAGTAATTAACACTACTAGCAACCTACTAGCACCAATCCCGGACTTGGAGACAAGAATTGGATACAAGAGATGAACTAGGGTTTTGAGAGGAGATGGTGCCGATGAAGATGTTGATGAAGATTGCCCTCTCTCGATGAGAGGAGTGTTGGTGATGACGATGGTGATGATTTCCCCCTCCGGGAGGGAAGTTTCCCCAGCAGAGCAGCTCTGCCGGAGCCCTCGATTGGATCCGCCAAGGTTCCGCCTCGTTGCGGTGGAGTTTCGTCCGAGAATATGGCTTGTTATTTTTTCCATTGAAAGACTTCATATAGCAGAAGATGGCCACCGGAGGGCCACCAGGGGGCCCACGAGGTAGGGCGCGTGCCTAGGGGGTAGGGCACGCCCCCCACCCTCGTGGGAGGGTGTGGCCCCCCTGGTGAATCTCTTCCACCGAGTATTTTTCATATATTATGAAAATTTCTTCCATGAAGTTTCAGGACTTTTGGAGTTGTGCAGAATAGGTCTCTAATATTTGCTCCTTTTCCAGCCCAGAATCCCAGCTGCCGGCATTCTCCCTCTTCATGTAAACTTTGTAAAATAAGAGAGAATAGGCATAAGTATTGTGACATAATGTGTAATAACAGCCCATAATGCAATAAATATCGATATAAAAGCATGATGCAAAATGGACGTATCAACTCCCCCAAGCTTAGACCTCGCTTGTCCTCAAGCGAAAAGCCGAAATCAAAAAATATGTCCACATGTTTAGAGATAGAGGTGTCAATAAAAATAAAATACGGACATGAGGGCATTATGATCATTCTTAGAGTAGCAACTTATATAATTCTTGTCAAATGATTTCTTATGCTAGAGTAATAATTCAATCACAATTTCAAGTATGAATCGTAAACTTCATTGAAAACTAACAAACTGTAATCTCTGTCGTTGGAGCAATTGCAATTTATCATAACATAGGGAAGAGTCAACATAAGAGCTTTTCAGCAAGTCCACATACTCAACTATCATATAGTCTTTCACAATTGCTAACACTCACGCAATACTTATGGGTATGGAGTTTCAATCGGACATAGAGAAAGATAGGGCCTTATAGTTTTGCCTCCCAACCTTTTACCTCAAGGGTAATGTCAACGGTAATAGTTCATGAAAAATCACATCCAATTAGCCATATATACCAGGATATTTCCAACATACTGTGCTTGCCAAAGGATAAAATGTAAAAAAGGAAAGATGAAGATCACCATGACTCTTATGCAGGGTAGGAGATAAAAGTAAAAGATAGGCCCTTCGCAGAGGGAAGCAGAGGTTGTCATGCGCTTTTATAGTTGGATGCACAAAATCTTAATGCGAAAGAACGTTACTTTATATTGCCACTTGTAATATGGACCTTTATTATGCAGTCTATCACTTTTATTTCTTCCATATCACACAATCGTATAAAGCTTATTTCTCCCACACTAATAAGTCATACATATTTAGAGAGCAATTTTTATTGCTTGCACCGATGACAACTTACTTAGAGGATCTTACTCAATCCATAGGTAGGTATAGTGGACTCTCATGATAAAACTGGTTTAGGGGTATTTGGAAGCACAAGTAGTATCTCTACTTGGTGCGATGAATTTGGCTAGCATGAGGGGGGAAAGGCAAGCTCAACCATGTTGGATGATCCATGACAATATAATTTATCTCAGATGTAAGAAAACATAACCCATTACGTTGTCTTCCTTGTCCAATGTCAACTCTTTAGCATGTCATATTCTAATGAGTGCTCACAATCATAAAAGATGTCCAAGATAGTATATTTAAATGTGAAGACCTCTCTTTCTTTATTACTTCCTATTAATTGCAACGATGACCAAAACTATGTTTGTCAACCCTCAACAACTTCTATTCATCATACTTTTTCTATGTGAGCTCATTACTCTCCATAAGACTCACATGATCTCTTTGTTTCTTTTTATTTCTTTCTCTTTTCTTTTATTCCCTTAGGATCATGGAAAAATAATCAAGCCCTTGACTCAACACTAATCTTTATTATATAGCTCATGGACTCGATTACATAGAAGGATTATAAAGCAAAACTCATGACTAGATCATACTAAGAACTTTTATTCTACTAGATCAAGATATTACCAAAAGGATCGAACTAAGAAAAAACAGTAAAGATAAAAGTGATGGTGATACGATACCGGGGCACTCCCCCAAGCTTGGCAGTTTCCAAGGGGAGTGCCCATACCAAATACTCAATTCTTCTTTGTTGGTGGAGATGGTGGTGATTTTGTTGATGGCGTAGGCTTGTCGTCCTTCTTCCAAGGCATAGGCTCACCATCATAGAAGGATGACCGAGTCTCCTGAAACCTCAAATCTGCAGCCAAACTCATCCTCTTGAATCTATATTCATACTCACAGTTTTGATTTTGCAGGTCATAGATCTGGGCTTGGAGGTGCTCGTTTTTCTCATGAAGCTTGAAGATCGCCTCCCCAATGTCCTTGACGTCCAGCTTGTGCTTGTTGGTGAACTCCGTGATCATAATGTGATTGGAATCGAGTCCATGCTCCACCATCTCCTGACACTTGAAAACTTCTTGCTCCAATGCCTCGAGCCTTGCCTCCGTGCTTCCGGTCTTCCTTGGTCCCTCAGCATCGCGGATGTGCAACAACCCCTCATGCATCTCAATGGTTTGAGGGTGTTACAGCACTTCTAGAAGGTAGGGGTTGATGACCTTCTCGAAGAACTGGTCCTTGGGGCGCGTGAAGATGACATGACGACCTGGATCTGTCAGAAAAACAGCTCGAAACAAAAACAGGAGATTTTTGCGTGATACGGGAGTCAAAACCTCCGGGAGATTATATAATGAATTTTTACCAACCAAAATATGTGTCGTGTACGAAAATGGAGTCCGGAGAGCACACGAGGTGCCCACGAGGTAGGGGCGCGCCCAGGAGGGTAGGGCGCGCCCTCCACCCTCGTGGAGCCCTCGTGTCCTTGCCGGGCTGCTACTTATTTTTCTATTTTTCTAGATATTCCAAAACGGAGAAATATTGCCTTAAAAACTGTTTTGGAGTCGCTTTACTTACCGTACCACATGCCTATTCCTTTTCGGAGTCTGAAATGTTCCGGAAAGTGTCCCTTATGTATTCCTCTGGGGTTACGGTTTCAATAACATTGGTTTCAACATTTATTGGATTACCTGAGATATAATGTTTGATTCTTTGACCGTTCACCACCTTTGGGTTTGTGCCTTCAAAGTTGTTGATTTTTATGGCACCGGAACGATAGACCTCTTTGATAACATAAGGACCTTCCCGTTTAGAGAGAAGTTTTCCTGCAAAAAATCTTAAACGAGAGTTGTATAGCAATACATAATCACCTGCATTAAACTCACGCCTTTGTATTCTTTTGTCATGCCATCTTTTAACTTTTTTCTTTAAACAACTTGGCATTTTCATCGGCTTGGGTTCTCCATTCATCAAGTGAGCTAATATCAAATAACCTCTTCTCACCAGCAAGTTTAAAATCATAATTGAGTTCTTTAATAGCCCAATATGCTTTGTGTTCTAGTTCGAGAGGTAAGTGACATGCTTTTCCATAAACCATTTTATACGGAGACATACCCATAGGATTTTTATATGCAGTTCTATAGGCCCATAATGCATCATCAAGTTTCTTGGACCAATTCTTTCTAGATCTATTAACAGTCTTTTGCAAAATTAATTTGAGCTCTCTATTACTCAATTCTACTTGACCACTAGACTGTGGGTGATAAGGAGATGCAATTCTATGATTAACATCATATTTAGCAAGCATTTTACGGAAAGCACCATGAATAAAATGTGAACCACCATCAGTCATTAAATATCTAGGGACTCCAAATCTTGGAAAAATAACTTCTTTAAGCATTTTAATAGAAGTGTTATGATCAGCACTACTAGTTGGAATAGCTTCTACCCACTTAGTAACGTAATCAACAGCAACTAAAATATGTGTATATCCATTAGAGGAAGGAAAGGGTCCCATATAGTCAAAGCCCCAAACATCAAATGGTTCAATTACGAGTGAATAGTTCATAGGCATTTCTTGACGTCTACTAATATTACCAATCTTTGACATTCATCACGAGATAAGACAAACTTACGGGCATCCTTGAAGAGAGTAGGCCAACAAAAACCAGATTGCAATACCTTATGTGCAGTCCTATCTCCAGCATGGTGTCCTCCATAAGCCTCAGAGTGACACTTGCGTAGGATCTGTTCATGTTCATGCTCAAGTACACAACGTCTAATAACACCATCTACCTATTCTTTATAAAGATGTGGGTCATCCCAAAAGTAATGCCTCCAATCATAGAAGAACTTTTTCTTTTGGTGATATGTGAAACTAGGTGGTATGAATTTGGCAACAATGTAATTAGCATAATCAGCATACCATGGAGCCTCATGAGAAGCATTTATGACATTTAATTGCTCATCAGGAAAGCTATCATCAATAGGTAGTGGGTCATCAAGCACATTTTGTAACCTACACAAGTTATCTGCAACGGGGTTCTCAGCTTCCTTTCTATCAACAATATGTAAGTCAAATTCTTGTAGCAAGAGAACCCATCTAATAAGTCTAGGTTTAGCATCTTTCCTTTCCATGAGATATTTAATAGCAGCATTATTAGTGTGAATAGTTACTTTAGAATCAACAATATAAGGTCTGAACTTATCACAAGCAAATACAACTGCTAAGAATTCTTTTTCAGTGGTAGCATAATTTCTTTGAGCATTGTCTAGGGTTTTACTAGCATATTGAATAACATTTAATTTCTTATCAACTCTTTGCCCTAAAACAGCACCTACAGCATAATCACTAGCATCACACATAATTTCAAAGGGTAAATTCCAATCAAGTGGCTGAACAATAGGTGCAGAGATCAATGCTTTCTTAAGTATTTCAAATGCTTCTACACAATCATCATCAAAAACAAATGGTATATCTTTTTGTAATAAATTAGTCAGAGGCCGAGAAATTTTTGAGAAGTCCTTAATGAACCTCCTATAAAATCCGGCATGACCAAGGAAACTTCTTATACCTTTGATGTCCTTGGGACATGGCATCTTCTCAATAGCATCAACCTTGGCTTTATCAACCTCAATACCTCTTTCAGAAACTTTGTGCCCTAAGACAATACCTTCATTAACCATAAAGTGGCACTTTTCTCAATTCAAGACAAGATTAGTTTCTTCACATCTCTGTAAAACTCGATCAAGGTTGCTCAAGCAATCATCAAAAGAAGATCCATAGATGGAGAAATCGTCCATGAAAACCTCACAAATCTTTTCACAAAAGTCAGAGAATATAGCCATCATGCATCTTTGAAAGGTAGCGGGTGCATTACATAGACCAAAAGGCATACGTCTATAAGCAAAAGTACCAAAAGGACATGTAAAAGTAGTCTTTGATTGATCTTTGGCTGACACAGGTATTTGAGAGAAACCAGAATAACCATCTAGAAAGCAAAAATGTGTATGTTTGGATAATCTTTCTAGCATTTGATCGATAAAAGGTAAGGGGCAATGATCCTTTTTAGTGGCCTTATTTAATTTACGAAAATCAATTACCATCCTATAGCCTGTAATTATTCTTTGAGGAATCAATTCATCTTTATCATTAGGAACGACAGTAATACCTCCCTTCTTAGGGACACAATGGACAGGACTTACCCATTGACTATCAGCAACGGGATAGATCATACCTGCCTCAAGGAGCTTTAGTATTTCCTTTCTTACCACTTCTTTCATTTTAGGATTCAGCCGTCGTTCATGATCATGAACTGGTTTAGCATCTTCTTCCAAATTAATTTTATGTTGACATAGAGTGGGACTAATGCCCTTAAGATCATCAAGAGTACACCCAATAGCAGCACGGTGCTTCTTCAGAGTTTTCAATAATCTCTCTTCCTCATGCTCTGAAAGGTTAGCACTAATGTAACATCCCAAATTTTCAATTTGGAATGTTATACATTAGGTCTACATGCATATCATATTTTATTTTGCTTTTGGTTTTGATCCTAGAAAATCCTAAGCAACTCAAGGACCCACGGAGAGAGTTGGGGATTTCGTTATTTAGGTATTTGAGTTTTCTCAAATTATGTAAACAGGATTGTTTGATTTTATTTATTTTATCATCAATTATTTCTATTTCAAAAATATGAGAGAGGGAATAAAATGACTTTCCCAAAATATAGAAATATTGAGGATTTAATAAAAAAATATCAAATAAGATTTATTTCGGAGTTTTTCGGTATTTTTATTTGAATTTAGGAAAAATGCGCGTTTTTCAAAGTTGTAGTTTGGGCCCAAATAAATGTTCACTTTATCGGGCTTGATTTTAGGAACCCGGCAAAATTTATTTCGTGATTTTTGGAGTCCGTTTAGTATTTCTTTTTATTTTTCTTCCGAGCGGAATTATATAAAAAAACCCGAAACGACTTTGGGCCGTACCCGACCGGGACTCCGCCCGGGACGCCTTTATAAGCCGCCACCCGGGAGCCCGAGAGCCATAGCCGCCCCAAACCCTAGCCCAGCCCCACCGCCGCCGCCGCTAGAGTGCGCGCCTTTCGAGGTTTGCCGCCGCCGCCTCGTTTTCCGTGTAGTTTTTTTTTGAAAAAAAAATCGGAAAAAAAATTCCCCTGTTCGTCGTTTCTCGTTTCTTGTTTTTCGTCAGATTTTCCGTGGTTATTTTCTGATCGCGATTTCTGATCCGATTTTCGTTTTAGTATAACTTTTCGCTCGTTTATCGGAATCAGGCGATTCAAGCGCCTGGAGTTTTGTCTCGAAACCCTCTTTCCGAATAATCAACTTAAACAACTTTTTGCTACTGTAAAATTTGACCTAGATCCAGATTACTAGAACGAAGTTGATTTCTTTCGCCGTTTGATTTCTTTTGCTTCGTTTGATTTGAATTTTTTTGCAAACCAGGGTTCTTAAGTTGAACTTTCTGGTTAGATCTTCTATTTGAGTTTTACCTGTGCATTAGATGAGTACTTATTGTATGCTTGTTTGTTTGTCTGCGATAGAATACCCGGAGTGCGCCGCCTGTTACTTCGAATCTCTAGGTTTCACGGATCATCAGCAAGGCAAGTAACACTTTGATCATACCTTCTCTACAACCCAGTTTTATTGCATTAGATTAATCCTCACACATTGCATGATTAGGATCTAATTAAATTGTGGGATGGGAAGTAGATGAGGTAGTACCTATTACCTGTTTATTATGAAACCTTTGGGAGTTACTTCTACGTTTGCTTATTACGCCATGCTATGCTAGTAGACGTGGATTGGGTGAGTGATATCCATGACAGATGTGAGTTTGTTAATTTTAATGGTTTATCTAAGGTGGCAACTTAAACACACATCTGGATGGATTGAGGCACCTGGTTTCTATCAGGACTTGCCTGTTTTTCTTTTGGACCGCCACCCAGGCTCAAAGGGATTGTAAGATTATTCATACTAGAAACTTCCGTGTGCAGCCACAAGCAATTATGGGCTCTGGCATAGTTAATTAAGTCGTGCGAACTCTTACAGGGTAGACTAGCAGATGTAGGGGAAAGTAGGTGTACCGGTCTATCCAAGGTAAGGTGCTAGCGCTTCTGAAAGACTATGTCTCGGTCATCTGTTTCTCAAACACCATGTAGTGCGAGAAATCCAACGGAGGCGATCGAGTCTTGTGGGGAAAAGTGCGCAAACCTCTGCAGAGTGTAATAAACTAATCATGATTAGCCGTGTCCCCGGTTATGGACATCTTGAGTATCTAGTACCTGGATTATCATGTGAATCTCAACATGTTACTCTAAAGATAATTTTGATGGGTTTGTTTAATGATGATGCTTAATTGGGATTGAGAATGCTGTCAACCATTCTCAATGTTTAACAACCACCATGATAGTAATTAAATTTATTCCTTTGCAGTAGGGAAAAATTGGCTTTACGCAAAACAGTAACCATAGAGCTTTCCACCAGCCAAATATGCATATAGTATAGGTGTTTCATTTCATTACTCTCTATGTGTTACCTTGCCAGCATATTCCATGTGCTGACCCGTTCTCGGGCTGCAACGTTAATGTTGCAGACTTTTCAGACAACGATTAAGGAGTTTTTAGGTCGTGGTTCTATACTCAGTGATGCCGTTGGAGTTGATGGACTCACTTATCTTCCAAGCCTTCCGCTGTTATCGTTATTAGATGGCCTTAAGCCATATTTATTGTAATAAGCTCTCTTTTGAGACACTCGATGTAATAAGTGTGTGATTGCTACTCTGCTATAAATCCTCCGAGTACTGTGTGGTGTCAGCATTACTGATCTAGGGATGACACCGGAGCATAGAGATCAGACTGTTTGAGGTCTGGTCGCTACAGAGATGGTATCAGAGCACACGCTGACTGTAGGACACGACCACTAAGCTAAAAGACCTAGATCACTACTCACTCTCTTCTCTTCTGACTTCTCATCTTTTCTACTCTTTAGGATGGCGGATGCGAGGAACAAGTTCACACAACCAGATGAAGATACACCCTTTGGACGCCACTTGAAGGAAGTCACTAGAGACCTGAACATAGGAGTACCAAGCTTCACGGGAACCTACAACGCTACTTTACCTGAAGAAGAGCGCTGGATGATTCAAGTTCAAGTTCCAGGAAGGACATTCATGCCAGTCACTGAGCCCATAGAGTTTTCTTTTGACGCACCAACTTGGAGTCTAGGAAAGAGTATGGCAGCTCACATTGCCATGGGACGCATTGGAGAAGTCTACCGTAAGGATCTCAAGGATACTATCTACCAGATTTGCGGACGCCAAGATGAACACTGGGAGATGATCAGCACCAGGAAGGATAGATCAATTGCAGCTTTTATACAGGAGTTAAACCAGCACATTCGACGACAGGAGAATCAGATGTGCGCCGACATGATAGAACTGAAGAAGGCTAAGACTAGAATCAAGGAACTGGAGGAAGAACTCAAGGCTACACGTGAAGATTATGAAGAAGAAATTGAAGTATTGGTGGAGAAGAATGACGACCTGATCAAGAAGATTGGGATATTTATGGGAGATCCGACACCAGTCGATGAAGACGAAGAACCCAAGGAGATTAGCCCGGAAGACTACATCATCATCGATGGCACTGACTCGGAAGCAGATAGTAGCGATGATAACTATGTTGATGAAGCTAGAGCCGATATCATGGAGTCTACAACCGTAGAATATTTCTAGTAGACCACCTCACCAGTAGTAGAAGTCCACCATGTAAATTTAGTAGTCCGAGCACTTTTGCGATAGCTAGATCGATTGTATGCCTTTGTTTGATTGAATGAGTGAATTGTGTGCTTTTGCCTCATGTGCATATGGGTAGTGTTTTCTCTTTAGACCCCCTCTATTCTTATAGCTCATCTTTTCTAAACCCTTAAATGCCTCCGAGACGTGACCCCGGGTTACCATTAAGGATTGGTAACTATGTTTTTCCCTCAGACCTAATATTATTGGAATCTCAAGGCCTAGATGTGATTCTTGGTATGGATTGGCTATCTATGTATGGAGGAAACATCGATTGTGCTAGTAATTCAATTTTGCTCACAACGCCAGAAGGAAGAAGGATCAAGTATGTATCCCGGCATATGCCAAAGAGGACCCAAGTAAATTGCCTAACAGGAGTTGTGCAAGAGGAAGTACCAGTGGTAAAGGATTTTCCTGATGTATTTCCAGAAGAGTTGCCAGGCATGCCACCAGATAGAGATATTGAGTTTTTGATTGAGCTATTGCCAGGCACTGGGCCAATATCAAAGAGACCGTATAGGATGCCCGCTAAGGATTTGGTGGAGATTAAGAAGCAGATCAAGGAGTTACTGGATAAAGGTTACATTCGCCCAAGTTCTTCGCCTTGGGGATCACCAGTACTTCTAGTGGAGAAGAAGGATGGATCGTTAAGAATGGTTGTTGATTATCGAGGACTGAACGAAGTAACAATCAAAAACAAGTACCCACTACCAATGATCAATGACATGTTTGATCGATTGCAAGGGGCTAAAGTGTTTTCCAAGATCGATTTGCGATCAGGGTACCATCAGTTGAAGATTCGAGAGCAGGACATACCTAAGACAGCATCCACCACAAGATATGGACTGTATGAGTATACTGTTATGTCATTTGGACTGACTAATGCACCTGCCTATTTTATGAACATGATGAACAAAGTGTTTATGGAGTTTTTGGATAAGTTCGTCGTGGTTTTCATCGATGATATTCTGGTATTCTCAAAGAATGAAGAGGAGCATAAGGAGCATTTGTGTTTGGTACTTGGAAAGCTCAGAGAACATCAATTATATGCCAAGTTCAGCAAATGTGAGTTTTGGTTGAAGTAAGTAGGATTCCTCGGACACGTTATATCTGGAGAAGGTATAGCAGTAGATCCCACTAAAGTTGATACCGTGACCAAGTGGGAAGCACCAACAACAGTTGGAGAGATCCGGAGTTTTCTTGGACTCGCAGGGTACTACCGGAGATTTATTGAGAACTTTTCAAAAATTGCGAAGCCTATGACGGAGTTGTTGAAGAAGGATACTAAGTTCAAATGGACTGAGGAGTGTGAGGCTAGTTTCCAGGAGTTGAAGAAACGCTTGGTTACCTCACCGGTGTTGATTTTGCCAGACCAGACCAAGGATTATGAGGTGTATTGTGACGCTTCACGTCGAGGACTTGGAGCAGTACTTATGCAAGAAGGGAGAGTTGTTTCATATGCTTCATGACAACTGAAGCCTCATGAATTGAATTATGCCAGCATGATTTGGAGTTAGCAGCCGTGGTGCATGCATTGAAGACATGGAGACATTTCCTCATTGGAAATCATTGTGAGGTGTACACGGATCACAAGAGTTTGAAGTACATTTTCACGCAGAAGGAGTTGAACCTCAGACAAAGGAGATGGTTGGAGCTCATCAAGGATTATGATATGAGATTGCATTACCATCCTGGAAAGGCTAATGTAGTAGCTGACGCATTAAGCCGTAAGAGCCATGTCAATGCGTTAATGACGGAAGAAATACCCAAGGAGTTAGCAGAAAACCTTCGTGAACTAAGTTTGGAGATAGTTCCGAGAGGCTATGTGGCAGCATTGGAGATTCAGTCAACATTGATGGATAAAATCAGAGAGGCTCAAAAATCTGACAAGGAGATTGCTTCTATAAAGGAGAAACTGAGCAAAGGAAAAGCTAAGGGATTTCGTGAGGATGAGCATGACACCCTATGGTTTGAAGACCGTGTTTATGTGCCCAATGACCCGGAGATCAGAAAGTTGATTCTGCAAGAGGCACATGATTCACCGTATTCGATTCACCCAGGAAATACCAAGATGTATTTGTATTTGAAGGATATTTTTTGGTGGACCAGAATGAAGAAGGATATTGCGGAGTATGTAGCAGTTTGTGACGTATGTGAAAGAGTAAAGGCAGAGCATCAGAAGCCAGCAGGATTGTTGCAACCATTGCCGATACCCGAATGGAAGTGGGATAAGATAGGCATGGATTTTATCACGGGATTACCAAGGACTCGTTCAGGCTATGACTCGATTTGGGTTGTAGTTGATCGATTGATGAAAGTAGCTCATTTTATCCCAGTAAAGACCACTTACACCAGTGCTAAGTTGGCAAAGATATACATGACCAGGATCGTATGTTTGCATGGAGTTCCGAGGAGTATCGTATCAGATAGAGGAACCCAGTTTACCTCGAAGTTCTGGAAGCAGTTGCATGAGACTTTGGGTACTGGGCTAGAATTTAGTACAGCTTTTCAACCGCAGACAGATGGACAGACCGAGAGAGTCAATCAGATTTTGGAGGATATGCTGAGAGCTTGTGCGCTAGATTATGGATCTAGTTGGGATGATAATTTGCCATATGCAGAGTTCTCTTACAATAATAGCTATCAGACCAGTTTGAAGATGGCCCCTTTCGAAGCTTTGTACAGAAGGAGGTGCAGGACACCGTTGTCATGGGACGAAGTTGGAGACCGCCAGTTGTTTGGACCAGATCTGATTAAAGAG
This sequence comes from Triticum monococcum, assembly GCA_034509565.1. Lineage (NCBI taxonomy): Eukaryota > Viridiplantae > Streptophyta > Magnoliopsida > Poales > Poaceae > Triticum > Triticum monococcum. Next base: position 244,280,111 of record CM067846.1, on the reverse strand, counting down.
TCTGAACAGAAGGTGAAGTTGATTCGCGATAGGCTCAAGGTAGCCCAGTCCAGGTAGAAGAGCTACGCAGATTCTAAACGCAAGGAGACATTTTACGAAGTCGGAGACAGAGCTTATCTTCGAGTATCCCCACTTCGAGGGACTAAGCGCTTTGGAGTTAAGGGGAAGTTAGCACCACGATTTGTAGGGCCATACCGAGTTTTGGAGCGTATGGGAGAAGTGGCCTACAAGTTGGAATTGCCAGAAGGATTGTCAGGAGTTCATGATGTGTTCCACGTTTCTCAGTTGAAGAAGTGTCACGCGGAGATGGCTGACATACCTTTGAGAGACACAGTGCCATTGGAAGCAATTCAGTTGGATAACGATTTGACCTATGAGGAGAAACCAGTAAAGATTCTCGAGTTTGCCAGCCGAGTCACTTGCAGTAAGGTTATCAAGTTTTGTAAAGTTCAGTGGAGTCACCACACGGAAGATGAAGCCACCTGGGAGCGAGAGGAAGATTTGCTCAAGGACCATCCTCACCTATTTTCTAGCCAACTCGAATCTCGAGGGCGAGATTCATCTTAAGGGGGGTAGGTTTGTAACATCCCAAATTTTCAATTTGTAATGTTATACATTAGGTCTACATGCATATCATATTTTATTTTGCTTTTGGTTTTGATCCTAGAAAATCCTAAGCAACTCAAGGACCCACGAAGAGAGTTGGGGATTTCGTTATTTACGTATTTGAGTTTTCTCAAATTATGTAAACAGGATCGTTTGATTTTATTTATTTTATCATCAATTATTTCTATTTCAAAAATATGAGAGAGGGAATAAAATGACTTTCCCAAAATATAGAAATATTGAGGATTTAATAAAAAATCAAATAAGATTTATTTCAGAGTTTTTTGGTATTTTTATTTGAATTCAGGAAAAATGCGTGTTTTCAAAGTTGTAGTTTGGGCCCAAATAAATGTTCACTTTATCGGGTTTGATTTTGGGAACCCGGCAAAATTTATTTCGTGATTTTTGGAGTCCGTTTAGTATTTCTTTTTATTTTTCTTCCGAGCAGAATTATATAAAAAAAAACCGGAACCGACTTTGGGCCGTACCCGAGCGGGACTCCGCCCGGGACGCCTTTATAAGCCGCCACCCGGGGGCCCGAGAGCCACAGCCGCCCCAAACCCTAGCCCAGCCCCGCCGCCGCCGGAGTGCGCGCCTTTCGAGGTTCGCCGCTGCCGCCTCGTTTTCCGTGCAGTTTTTTTTGAAAAAAAATCGGAAAAAAAAATTCCCCTGTTCGTCATTTCTCGTTTTTCGTCGGATTTTCCGCGGTTATTTTCTGATCGCGATTTCTGATCCGATTTTTGTTTTAGTATAACTTTTCGCTCGTTTATCGGAATCAGGCGATTCAAGCGCCTAGAGTTTCGTCTCGAAACCCTCTTTCCGAATAATCAACTTAAACAAGTTTTTGCTACTGTGAAATTTGACCTAGATCCAGATTACTAGAACGAAGTTGATTTCTTTCGCCATTTGATTTCTTTTGCTTCGTTCAATTTGAATTTTTTTGCAAACCAGGGTTCTTAAGTTGAACTTTCTGGTTAGATCTTCTATTTGAGTTTTACCTGTGCATTAGATGAGTACATATTGTATGCTTGTTTGTTTGTCTGCGATAGAATACCCGGAGTGCGCCGCCTGTTACTTCGAATCTCTAGGTTTCGCGGATCATCAGCAAGGCAAGTAACACTTTGATCATACCTTCTCTACAACCCAGTTTTATTGCATTAGATCAATCCTCACATATTGCATGATTAGGATCTAATTAAATTCTGGGATGGGAAGTAGATGAGGTAGTACCTATTACCTGTTTATTATGAAACCTTTGGGAGTTACTTCTACGTTTGCTTATTACGCCATGCTATGCTAGTAGACGTGGATTGGGTGAGTGATATCCATGACAGATGTGAGTTTGTTAATTTTAATGGTTTATCTAAGGTGGCAACTTAAACACACATCTGGGTGGATTGAGGCACCTGGTTTCTATCAGGACTTGCCTGTTTTTCTTTTGGACCGCCACCCAGGCTCAAAGGGATCATAAGATTATTCATACTAGAAACTTCTGTGTGCAGCCACAAGCCATTATGGGCTCTGGCATAGTTAATTAAGTCGTGTGAACTCTTACAGGGTAGACTAGCAGATGTAGGGGAAAGTAGGTGTACCGGTCTATCCAACGTAAGGTGCTAGCGCTTTTGAAAGACTATGTCTCGGTCATCCGTTTCTCAAACACCATGTAGTGCGAGAAATCCAACGAAGGCGATCGAGTCTTGTGGGGAAAAGTGCGCAAACCTCTGCAGAGTGTAATAAACTAATCATGATTAGCCGTGTCCTCGGTTATGGACATCTTGAGTATCTAGTACCTGGATTATCATGTGAATCTCAACATGTTACTCTAAAGATAATTTTGATGGGTTTGTTTAATGATGATGCTTAATTGGGATTGAGAATGCTGTCAACCATTCTCAATGTTTAACAACCACCATGATAGTAATTAAATTTATTCCTTTGCAGTAGGGAAAAATTGGCTTTACGCAAAACAGTAACCATAGACCTTTCCACCAGCCAAATATGCATATAGTATAGTTGTTTCATTTCATTACTCTCTATGTGTTACCTTGCCAGCATATTCCATGTGCTGACCCGTTCTCGGGCTGCAACGTTAATGTTGCAGACTTTTCAGACGACGATTAAGGAGTTTTTAGGTCGTGGTTCTATACTCAGTGATGCCGTTGGAGTTGATGGACTCACTTATCTTCCAAGCCTTCCGCTGTTATCGTTATTAGATGGCCTTAAGCCATATTTATTGTAATAAGCTCTCTTTTGAGACACTCGATGTAATAAGTGTGTGATTGCTACTCTGCTATAAATCCTCCGAGTACTGAGTGGTGTCAACATTACTGATCCAGGGATGACACCGGAGCATAGATATCAGACTGTTTGAGGTCTGGTCGCTACAACTAATAATAACAGGATATATCTTTTTCTCATCAAGATAAGCATATTTAAGAGTATCAGGTAACCGTTTCAGCTCAAACACGGGATCACCCTTGGGTGTAGGAGGATCACCTAGGATTTCAACATGTAAATTGTTTTTCAGAATAGGTTCCTGTTTAAAGAATACTTCATCTATTTCCCTTCTTTCATTCATAAACATATAATTTTCATGGTCTAGCAAATATTATTCTAAAGGATCACTAGGAGGTACGGCAATAGAATCAAGACCAATAATTTCATCCTTACTAGGCAATTCTTCTTCACGGTGTTGTCTACTAAATTTAGAAAAATTAAATTCATGCGACATATCATCTAAACCGATAGTAACAACATCCCTTTTGCAATCTATGGAGGCATTAACAATGTTTAGGAAGGGTCTACCAAATATAATGGGACAAAAGCTATCTTGTGGGGAACCAAGAACAAGAAAATTAGCAGGATATTTAGTTTTCCCACACAAGACTTCAACATCTCTAACAATTCCCATTGGTGAAATAGTATCTCAATTGGTAAGTTTAATTGTGACACCAATATCTTCTATCTCAGCAGGTGCAATATCATGCATAATTTCTTTGTATAAGGAATAAGGTATTGCGCTAGCACTAGCACGATGATAACAATGATCTCCTATTTTAACAGAAATAACATGCATGCCTACCACAGGTCTGTTTTTATCTTTAGCACAAGGTTTAGCCATTCTAGCAGTCTCATCAAGGAAATGAATAACATGCCCATCAATATTATTAGACAAGAGATCTTTAACAATAGCAATATCAGGTTCAACTTTAATATGCTCATGAGGTGTATAAGTTTTAATATTTTTTTTGAACCACAGTTGAAGCTTTAGCATGATCCTTTATCCTAATAGGGAAAGGTGGTTTCTCAACATAAGAAGTAGGAACAATAGGATCATTATAAGTGACAATGTTTTCTTCAACTTTAATAGGTGCAGCTACTTTTACTTCTATGGGAGGATGATATTTAAACCACTTCTCCTTGGGGAGAGCAACATAAGTAGCAAAAGATTCACAGAAAGAAGCTACTATATCAGAGTCAAGTCCATATTTAGTGCTAAATTTATGAAAAATATCGGTATCCATAAAATATTTAACACAATCAAAACTAGGTGTCATACCTGACTCCTTACCTTTGTCGAGGTCCCAATTTTCAGAGTTGCATTTAATTCTTTCCAATAAATCCCATTTGAATTCAATAGTATTCATCATAAAAGAGCCAGCACAAGAAGTATCAAGCATGGTGCGATGGTTATCAGAAAGTCAAGCATAAAAATTTTGAATAATCATTTCTCTTGAGAGCTCATGATTGGGGCATGAATATAACATTGATTTAAGCCTCCCCCAAGCTTGAGTGCTGCTTTCTCCTTCGCGAGGCCAAGAATTATATATATAATTGTGATCACGATGAACAAGATGCATAGGATAAAACTTCTGATGAAATTCCAATTTCAATCGTTTGTAATTCCAAGACCCCATATCATCACATAGCCTATACCATGTCGATGCATCTCCCTTCAAAGATAAAGGGAAGACCTTCTTCTTAACAACATCTCCGGGTACACCTGCAAGCTTAAATAATACACAAACTTCATCCACATATATTAGATACTCATCAAGATGTTTTGTTCCATCTCCTAAAAAGGGATTAGCTAGCAGTTTTTCTATCATACCCGAAGGAATTTGAAAGCAAACATTTTCATTTTCAGTAGGTTGAGGAGCAACTCTTTGCTCTACTGGTCGGGGTGAAGATACCCCGAACAAGCCCCTCAGAGGATTACTTTCCATAGTAACAAGTGACAGTAAATTTCAGCACACTATATAAATTTTTTCCTTACCAAATTCCACCTACCAAAGGCGCTTCACTCCCCGGCAACGGCGCTAGAAAAGATTCTTGATGACCCACAAGTATAGGGGATCTATCGTAGTCCTTTCGATAAGTAAGAGTGTCGAACCCAATGAGGAGCAGAAGGAAATGATAAGCGGTTTCCTGCAAGGTATTCTCTGCAAGTACGAAAACAAGTGGTAATAGATAGTTTTGTGATAGGATATTTGTAACGAGAAACAAGTAACAAAAGTAAATAAAGTGCATCAAGGTGGCCCAATCCTTTTTGTAGCAAAGGACAAGCCGGGACAAATTCTTATATAGAGAAAAGCGCTCCCGAGGACACATGGGAATGTCATCAAGCTAGTTTTCATCACGCTCATATGATTCGCGTTCGGTACTTTGATAATTTGGTATGTGGGTGGACCGGTGCTTGGGTATTGTCCTTACTTGGACAAGCATCCCACTTATGATTAACCTCTATTGCAAGCATCAGCAACTACAACAAAAGTATTAAGGTAAACCTAACCATAGCATGAAACATATGGATCCAAATCAGCCCCTTACGAAGCAACGCATAAACTAGGGTTTAAGCTTCTGTCACTCTAGCAACCCATCATCTACTTATTACTTCCCAATGCCTTCCTCTAGGCCCAAATAATGGTGAAGTGTCATGTAGTCGACGTTCACATAACACCACTAGAGGAGAGACAACATACATCTCATCAAAATATCGAACGAATACCAAATTCACATGACTACTAATAGCAAGACTTCTCCCATGTCCTCAGGAACAAACGTAAATACTCACAAAGCATATTCATGTTCATAATCAGAGGGGTATTAATATGCACATAGGATTTGAACATATGATCTTCCACCAATTAAACCAACTAGCATCAACTACAAGGAGTAATTAACACTACTAGCACCAATCCCGGACTTGGAGACAAGAATTGGATACAAGAGATGAACTAGGGTTTTGAGAGGAGATGGTGCTGATGAAGATGTTGATGGAGATTTCCCTCTCCCGATGAGAGGACAGTTGGTGATGACGATGGCGATGATTTCCCCCTCCGGGAGTGAAGTTTCCCCGGCAGAACAGCTCTGCCGGAGCCCTAGATTGGATCCGGCAAGGTTCTACCTCGTGGCGGCGGAGTTTCGTCCGAGAAGATGGCTTGTTATTTTTTCCCATCGAAAGACTTCATATAGCAGAAGATGGACACCAGAGGGCCACCAGGGGGCCCACGAGGTAGGGGGCGCGCCCCCCACCCTCGTGGGCAGGGTGTGGCCCCCCTGGTGAATCTCTTCCGCTGAGTATTTTTATATATATTCTGAAAACGCCTTCCATGAAGTTTCAGGACTTTTGGAGCTGTGCAGAATAGGTCTCTAATATTTGCTCCTTTTCCATCCCAGCTGCCGGCATTCTCCCTCTTCATGTAAACCTTGTAAAATAAGAGAGAATAGGCATAAGTATTGTGACATAATGTGTAATAACAGCCCATAATGCAATAAATATCGAGATAAAAGCATGATGCAAAATGGACATATCAGGACCCGGTGAAGACGAGGATGTGTTACCAAAGTTCCTTCCTTTTGAGGGGAAGTACGTCTCCGTTAGAGCGGTGTGGAGGCACAATGCTCCCCAAAAAGCAACTAGGGCACTGTATTCTCCTCACGCCCTCACACAATGCAAGATGCCATGATTCCACTATTGGTGCCCTTGGAGGCGGCGACTGGACCTTTACAAACAAGGTTGGGGCTATCTCCACAACTTAATCGGAGGCTCCAAACAACACCACGAAGCTTCACCACAATGGACTATGGCTCCGTGGTGACCTCAACCGTCTAGGGTTCTCAAACACCCAAGAGTAACAAGATCCGCTAGGGATTGGTGGGGGATTCAACTTTCTCTTGGTGGAAGTGTAGATCGGGGCCTTCTCAACCAATCCCGAGCAAATCAACAAGTTTGATTGGCTAGGGAGAGAGATCGGGCGAAAATGGAGCTTAGAGCATTAATGGATCTTGGAGATGGGAGAGGTAGTCAACTAGAGGAAGAAGACACCCCTTATATAGTAGAAGAACAAATCCAACCGTTATCCACCAACTCAGCCTGCGCAATGCGGTACTACCGTACCAGAGGCGTGGTACTACCACAGGGGCACGCGGTACTACCGCCCATGCAGTAGAGACCAGACCAGCCCAAAATGCACTAAGGCAGAGGGCGGCAGTACTGCTGGCGCGGTACTACCGCACCCCCTTGTGGTACTACCGCAAGGCAAGGACTGTCCAGATATGGGAAGGCATGGATATAAAAAATTACATCTGTGGCTACTTCCGCTGAGTTGGAGTCGATGCAAAAACCCGACGTGGTAGTACCGTAAGCCAGCAGCGGTACTACCGCGCTAGGCGCGGATGAAAAAAATTCATCTACCCCTTACTGCCGCATACTTGCGGAACTAAGCCAGATACCACGGTACTACCGTGCCCAGGGCGCGGTACTACCATGATGGGTGTCACCCACTAGGGAGAGGGTGACAACATCTGGACTCCGGCCACTGTACTACCGCTTTCCAGTAAGCGGTACTACCGTGGGCTCTTGCGGTACTACCGCACCAGCGGACGGTACTACTGCAAGGGCCTGCGGTACTACCGCTCTAGGGAGCAGTGTTACCGCACGCCCTAGTTCAGCAAGCACGAGCAATATTCGCATAGACAAGGAAAATATGGGATGCTCCAAAGGCTAGAAGAAAAGGAGGTACAAAGGAAGATGTGAACGAGATGAATCCACCCACCCTTTCTGACGCGGACCCCCTCTTAATAGTACGGCTTCCCTATGACTCAATACCACCGAAAAGAAACATAGAGAAACGTCGTCTTCCATAGCCATCGAGGGGAACCAAATCATCTTGTGCCTAGTCAATATATATCTGAAATATTCGATGCACATGATTAGTCCGCAAAAGTATTGTCATCAATCACCAAAACCAACTAAGGGATAAAATGCCCTTACAAATGCTCTAATAATGATGATCATCACACTTTTATTTTCTTACAACTCAAGAATTACAACTCGATACTTAGAACAAAATATGACTCTATGTGAATACCTCCGGCGGTGTACAGGGATGTGCAATGAATCAAGAGTGACATGTATGAAAAAATACGAACGATGGCTTTGCCACAAATACGATGTCAATTACATGATCATGCAAAGCAATATGACAATGATGGAGCGTGTCATAATAAACGAACGGTGGAAAATTTCATGGCAATATATCTCAGAATGGCTATGGAAATGCCATAATAGGTAGGTATGGTGGCTGTTTTGAGGAAGGTATATGGTGGGTTTATGGTACCAACAAAAGTTGTCGGTAGTAGAGAGGCTAGCAATGGTGGAAGGGTGAGAGTGTGTATAATCCATGGACTCAACATTAGTCATAAAGAACTCACATACTTATTGCAAAAATCTGTTAGTTATTGAAACAAAGTACTACGCAAATGCTCCTAGGGGGATAGATCGGTAGGAAAAGACCATCGCTCGTCCCCGACCGCCACTCATAAGGAAGACAATCAAAAAATAAATCATGCTCCGACTTCATCACATAACGGTTCACCATACGTGCATGCTATGGGAATCACAATCTTTAACACAAGTATCTCTCAAATTCACAACTACTCAACTAGCATGACTCTAATATCGCCATCTTCATATCTCAAAACAATCATAAGGAATCAAACTTCTCGTAGTATTCAATGCACTTTATATGAAAGTTTTTATTATACCCATCTTGGATGCCTATCATATTAGGACTAATTTTATAGCCAAAGCAAAATATCATGTTGTTCTAAAGGAATCTCAAAATAATATAAGTGAAGCATGAGAGATCAATAATTTCTATAAAATAAAACCACCACCGTGCTCTAAAAAGTTATAAGTGAAGCACTAGAGAAAAAGTATCTAGCTCAAAAGATATAAGTGAAGCACATAGAGTATTCTAATAAATTCCCATTCATGCGTGTCTCTCCCAAAAGGTGTGTAAAACAAGGATGATTGTGGTAAACTAAAAAGCAAAGACTCAAATCATACAAGACGCTCCAAGCAAAACACATATCATGTGGTGAATAAAAATATAGCCTCAAGTAAAGTTACCGATGGACGAAGACGAAAGAGGGGATGCTTTCTAGGGCATCCCCAAGCTTAGGCTTTTGGTTGTCCTTGAATTTTACCTTGGGGTGCCTTGGGCATCCCAAAGCTTAGGCTATTGCCACTCCTTATTCCAAAATCCATCAAATCTTTACCCAAAAACTTGAAAACTTCACAACACAAAACTCAACAGAAAATCTCATGAGCTCCATTAGTATAAGAAAATAAACCACTTCTTTAAGGTACTGTAATGAACTCATTATTTATTTATATTGGTGTTAAACCTACTGTATTTCAACTTCTCTATTGTGCATACCCCCCGATACTAGCCATAGATGCATCAAAATAAGCAAACAACACACGAAAAATAGAATCTGTCAAAAATAGAACAGTCTGCAGCAATCTGTAGGTTTTGAATACTTCTGTAACTCCAAAATTTCTGAAAACTTAGGACGACCAGGAAAATTTTTATATTGATCTACATCAGTTGGAATTGGTATTTTATCGCTCTCTGGTAAAAAATGAAAATTATTTTCGTGAGTGCATACTTTCTGTTTTTATCAGCAAGATCAAACAATAATCACCCAAGAAGATCCTAAAGGCTTTACTTGGCACAAACACTAACTAAAACATAAAAACACAATCATAAAAGAGGCTAGATAAATTATTTATTACTAAACAGGAACACAAAGTAAAGAACAAAAATAAAATTGGGTTGCCACCCAACAAGCACTATCGTTTAACGCCCCTAGCTAGGCATAAAAACAAGAATAGATCTAGGTATTGTCATCTTTGGTATGCAATCCATAAGTGGCTCTCATAAAAGATTCATAAGGCAATTTAATTTTCTTTCTAGGGAAGTGTTCCATGCCTTTCCTTAGCGGAAATTGGAATCTAATATTTCCTTCTTTCATGTCAATAATTGCACCAATCATTCTAAGGAAAGGTCTATCAAGAATAATAGGACATGTAGGATTGCAATCTATAATGAAATATATGGGCACATAATTCCTATTTGCAACAATAAGAACATCATTAATCCTTCCCATAGGTTTCTTAATGGTGGAATCCGCAAGATGCAAATTTAAAGAACAATCATCAAATTCACAGAAACCTAGCACATCACACAAAGTTTTTGGAATCGCGGAAACACTAGCACCCAAATCACATAAAGCATAGCATTCATAATATTTAATATTAATTTTAATAGTAGGTTCCCACTCATCATAAAGTTTTCTAGGTATAGAAACTTCTAGTTCAAGCTTTTCTTCATAGCATTGCATCAAAGCATCAACGATATTTTAGTAAAAGCTTTATTTTGATTATAAGCATGAGGAGTATTTAACACGGATTGCAACAAGGAAATACAATCTATCAAATATAAATTATCATAGTTAAATTCCTTGAAATCCAAAATAGTGGGTTCATTGCTATGTAAAGTTTTGACCTCTTCAATCCCACTTTTATTAATTTTTGCATCAAGATCTAAAAACTCTGAATCATCAGGACGCCTTTTAACTAAAGTTGACTCATCTCCAGTCCCATCTTTATCAAGATTCATATTGGAAAACAAAGATTTAATAGAAGTCACATCGATCACTTTTAGATCTTCATCAAACTAGAATAACACGCTTTCACAAAGCAATCTTTTTTGCACGCATCCTAGCGGTTCTTTCTTCGCACTCATCAATGGAAATTCTCATGGCTTTGAGAGACTCATTGATATCAAGTTTAAGTGGAATATATGTAAGTTTCAAAGAATCAACATCAAGAGAAATTATATCTACGTTCCTAGCCAATTCATCAATCTTAAGCAATTTTTCTTCAACCAAAGCATTGAAATTCTTTTGCGAACTCATAAATTCTTTAACACTAATCTCAAAATCAGAGGGAATCTTCTTAAAATTTCCTTAAGAATTGTTGTAGGAATTACCATAATTATTAGAGTAATTACTAGGGAATGGCCTAGAATTAAAATTTCCTCTATGCGCGTTGTTACCAAAATTATTCCTACCAACAAAATTCACATCCATAGATTCATTATTATTCTCAATCAAAGTAGACAAAGGCATATCATTAGGATCAGAAGAAACACTTTTATTAGCAAGAAATTTCATAAGTTCATCCATCTTTCGACTCAAAACATTAATCTCTTCAATCACATGAACTTTTTTTCTAGTGGATCTTTTGGTGTGCCATTGAGAATAATTAACCATAATATTGTCTAGGAGTTTAGCAGCTTCTCCTAAAGTGATTTTCATAAAAGGGCCTCCCGCGACCGAATCTAAAAGATTTCTAGAAGCAAAAATCAATCCGGCATAAAAAATTGTATAACCATCCACAAATTCAAACCATGTGTAGGGCAATTATGTATCATTAATTTCATCCTCTCCCAAGCTTGTGCAACATGCTCATGATCAAGTTGCTTAAAATTCATAATATCGTTCCTAAGAGAGATGATCTTAGCGGGAGGAAAATACTTAGAGATAAAAGCATCTTTGCACTTATTCCATGAATCAATACTATTTTCAGGCAAAGAAGAGAACCAAGTTTAAGCACGATCTCTGAGCGAAAACAGAAATAGCTTCAATTTAATAATATCATTATCCACATATTTCTTCTTTTGCATATCACACAAATCAACAAAGTTGTTTAGATGGGTAGCGGCATCTTCATTAGGAAGGCCAGAAAATTGATCTTTCATAACAAGATTCAACAAAGCAGTATTAAATTCACAAGATTCAGCATCGGTAGTAGGATCAATCGGAGTGCTAATAAAATCATTGTTGTTGGTATTGGAGAAGTAACACAATTTGGTATTATCTTCAGCCATCGTGACAAACAAACAATCCAACACACAAGCACACAAGAAGCAAGCGAAAAGAAATAAACGGAAGAGGGGCGAATAAAAGGCAAAGGTTTTCGAAAATCATTTTAGAAGTGGCGGAGAGGAAAATGAGAGGCGAATGGCAAATAATGTAATGTGAGGCAGAAGAGTTTATGATGGGTACTTGGTATGTCTTGACTTGGCGTAGATCTCCCCGGAAACGGCACCAAAAATCCTTCTTGCTACCTCCTGAGCATGCGTTGGTTTTCCCTTGAAGAGGAAAGGGTGATGCAGCAAAGTAGCGTAAGTATTTCCCTCAGTTTTGAGAACCAAGGTATCAATCCAGTAGGAGACAACACACAAGTCACCTAGTACCTGCACAAACAATCGAGAACCTTGCAACCAACATGATAAAGGGATTGTCAATCCCTTCACGCTCATTCGCAAAAGTGAGATCGAATAAAGATAGTAAAGTAAATATTTTTGGTATTTTTGTTGTATAGATTGGAAAGTAAAGATTGCAAAATAGTAAATGAGATGCGATGTAAATAAAAGAGATGCAATACAATAAGAAAGAGACCCGGGGGCCATAGGTTTCACTAGTGGCTTCTCTCAAGATCGCATGTATTACGGTGGGTGAACAAATTACTACCGAGCAATTGATAGAAAAGTGCATAGTTATGAGAATATCTAGGCAATCATTATGAATCTAGGCATCACGTCCATGTCAAGTAGATCGAAACGATTCTGGATCTACTACTATTACTCCACACATCGACCGCTATCGAGCATGCATTTAGAGTATTAAGTTCATAAGAACATAGTAACGCTTTAAGCAAGATGACATGATGTAGAGGGATAAACTCAAGCAATATGATATAAACCCCATATTTTTATCCTCGATGGCAACAATACAATACATTCCTTGCTGCCCCTACTGTCACTGGGAAAGGACACCGCAAGACTGAACCCAAAGCTAAGCACTTCTCCCATTGCAAGAAAGATCAATCTAGTAGGCCAAACTAAACCGATAAGTCAAAGAGACTTGAAAAGATATCAAATAATGCATACCAGAATTCAGAGAAGAACCAAATAATATTCATAGATAATCTTGTCCATAAACCCACAATTCATCAGATCTCGGCAAACACACTGCAAAAGAATATTACATCGAATAGATCTCCAAGAACATCGAGGAGAACTTTGTATTGAGAATCAAAGAGAGAGAAGAAGCCATCTAGCTAATAACTATGGACCCAAAGGTTTGTCGTAAACTAATCACGCTTTATCGGAGAGGCTATGGTGTTGATGTAGAAGCTCTCCATGATCGATCCCCCCTCTGGCAAATCGCCAGAAAAGGCCCCAAGATGGGATCTCACGGGTATAGAAGGTTGTGGCAGTGGAAAAGTGGTTTCGTGGCTCTTTGCGATCGATCTAGGGTATAAGAGTATATATAGGCGAAAGAAGTATGTAAGTGGAGCTACGTGGGGCCCATGAGGGTGGGGGCGCCTACCCCCCTGGGCGTGCCCTCCCGCCTCGTGGTCGCCTCACGGAGTTCCAGACTTCCACTCCAAGTCTCCTCGTTTGTTTTCGGTCCAAGAAAGATCATCGCGAAGGTTTCATTCTGTTTGGATTCCGTTTGGTATTCCTTTTCTACAAAACTCTAAAATAGGCACACAAAAAAGAAACTGGCACTGGGCCTCTGGTTAATAGGTTATTCCCAAAAAAAATATAAAAGAGCATATTAAAGCCCATTAAACAACCAAAACAGATAATATAATAGCATGGAACAACCAAAAATTATAGATACGTTGGAGATGTATCAATCTCCAAGAGACCATTGTATTGAGAATCAAACGAGAGAGAGGAAGCCATCTAGCTACTAACTATGGACCCAAAGGTCTACAAAGAACTACTCACGCATCATCGGAGAGGCACCAACGGAAGTGGTGAACCCCTCCGTGATGGTGTCTAGATTGGATTTGGTGGTTCTAGACTCTGCGACAGCTGGAACTGATTTTCGTCGACTCCCCTAGGGTCTTTGGAATATTGGGGTATTTATAGAGCAAAGAGACAGTCCGGGGGGCACCCGAGGTGTGTACAACCCACTAGGGCGCGACTAATCTTCCAGGCGCTCCCTAGTGGGTTGTGCTTTCCTCGAAGCACCCCCAGGCGCTGCCTTGGCCCATTAGGTGTCTTCTGGTCCATAAAAAATCTCCGTGAAGTTTCACTGCATTTGGACTCTATTTGGTATTGATTTTCTGCGATGTAAAAAACATGCAAAAAACAGTAACTGGCACTTGGCACTATGTCAATAGGTTAGTACCAAAAAATGATATAAAATGACTATAAAATGATTATAAAACATCCAAGATTGATAATATAACATCCTGGAACAATCAAAAATTATAGATATGTTGGAGACGTATCAGCATCCCCAAGATTAACTCCTACTCGTCCTCGAGTAGGTAAGCGATAATAACAGAATTTTTGATGTGGAATGCTGCCGAACATGTCATATCATATTGTTCTCTTTATAGCATGGACATTTGGACTTTTATATTGTTCAAAGCAATAGTCTAGTTTTGACATGGTAACTTAAATACTCAAGCATATCAACAAGCAACCATGTCTTTCAAAATATCAACGCTAAAATAAGCTATCCCTAGCCCATCATGCTCAATCGTTGATCCATTCATGAAATACACTCGCATATTAACTACACCCAATGCTCAAGTACAATCATAGTGCCTCCTAGTTGGTGCTTTTGTAAGAGAATATGGAGACTCAAATTCTAAATAAAAATTGCATAAAGTAAAAGAAAGGCCCTTCATAGAGGGAAGTAGGGATTTGTAGAGGTGCCAGAGCTCAAAGCGAAAAACATAGAGATAAAAACACTTTGGGAGGTGTGTCCTTCCCACCAACGAAAATGACTTAGAGTTCCCAACACTTTCCATGCTAGATATGTCATAGGCGGTTTCCGAACAGAAAATAAAGTTTATTCCTTTTTCCACCATACTTTCACTTTCCATGGCTAACCGTATCCACGGGTGCCTTCCATACCAACACTTTCCAAGGAATTTATTATTTGACAACATAAAGTAAATTCATTTTCATTTCGGGACTGGGCATCCCTAATACCTTTGTCTTACTCTCGTGCAATGACAAGTGAATAAACAATCATCGTGAGAATAACACATCTAGCATGGAAAATATTAGCCACCCCTCACCGCTCCATGAGCAAAATGAACACACAAAAGAGAAGTTTATTTTGAAAATTAGAGATGGCACATACAAATTTGCTTAGAACGGCAAAAGAATACCATATATAGGTAGATATAGTGGACTCATGTGGCAACGCAGCAGCAAAACAAGTCCATAACTGAATATGGCGACTCCACCTCCTACCCACCCACCCACCCCAACTCCGGTGATCTACTCCCTCATCCACTAATCTGTGGATCCTCTCTGATGACAAGATCCGGTGGCGTCTCAGGATCACGGCAATACCCATCTTCCATGGGTTCTACTGGTGGATCAACCCAAGACTTGGATTTTTCCAAGGGTTTAGCATTGGCAGACGAGATATATAGATCTTCTGGCCTCACGGTGCATTTGATGAGTGGCACGGCCTCCTTCACCCTGGTGGTATCTTTTAGCCGCCATGAGTTCCACCTTTCTGAAGATTCAGTGGCGGCGGCTTTGGAATCTGCCCTTGGGGGCTCGGCAATTGATCTTCTGGTTTCTCACGTCAAAGATAAGGTTTATTCCTTCCAAGTTTCATGCAAGCAAGTTGGATTTTTTTGTTGATCTACGCTCCTATGCATGTACACATTTCAAATGCTATTTTCATCTCTAGGTCAATGGGGGTCCTAACATGATTAGAGAGCTCAAAATCTGGACAAAAGAGTGTGACGCTGAATGGATTCTAGTGAGTCCCTCAAAATGTTGTTCGACCCTAGGGCTCCTGGACATGCATAAACCACCAGTTCGTTCTGCACTTAAAAGTGCAAATGCTCCTAGAAAGAAGCTTTCGTTTGCTATGTTCCACAAGTATGATGTTTGTCGTGGCTATAGATATCCGGCGACACATGTGTGCATTGACACGGTGACTAACAGGGGCTATGATCTTCCTGCTCATGGAAGGGTTGTCATTCATCCTCCTCCTCCAGTTGATTTGCATTGGATGGTGGCTAGGCCACCCATTTCTTTTGGGACAGTGGACATCACACTGATGGGATCTGCTCTGGCGAACGGTGACCGTCTTGCTTCCTTGCATCGCGCTGCTCCGGCCGTCAATCACGCGGGAGACTTGGAATTACCGGTTTCTCGAATTGCTGCCACGGCCTATGGTCCAGAGGCTGGCCCAAGCATAGATGCTGGCCCAAGTACCTCCAGTCCGTTGGCTTCCCCTGGCCCGCTGATGAGTCCTAGTGGCCGGCTTGCGGTGGATTTTCCTCAAATTCCAAGCTCTCAGGAGGCGGCCATTCAGTTTGATAATTTACTCAATGACATGGTGGCCCAGATCATGATGTGTTCTGCCTACAATGAGCAGGGCCACCTGTCATCGACTTGCGGAAGGTGAATGGTCTGTTCGGCTTGCTCCCGGGTCAGTCACTATAGGAAAGATTGTTTTGATTACGTGTGAGCCAACAGATTGGTATGGAGGCCAATTAATCGCAAGCATAGCACGGATTTATCGGGGTCTCATACCGGCCTGGGAAACTGTGCCCCTACCGATGAGACGCCTCACCCTGTCACCTCACCTCTACCCAATACCTAGCTACCACAATCCTCGTCCTCTGCTCCAACAGATCCCATCTCTAGGGGCCGGAGTTCCAGGACATAAATTCCCAGAAAACGACCCTTATGTCACCACCAGCCCCACGATTACTGTTGTTGGTGGATATTTCCTTGATATAGAATTCCAAGCAATTACAAGGATTTGAGTACAAGACCTCAAAGTTCCAATGAATATAACAAGGATCTCTAATGGTGGATGGCGGAAGCGACTCGTGGATCTCCAACATTGATGGGACTCCATTCCCTCAGGAACAGCTAACCCGGATAACTCCTATCTCGCGTGGCTGCTATCTCTGAATTCTAGGTTGCGGGGGTGTCCCATAGTGCTCCTCTCTGAGTCATGATCTGGCCAAGACAATAGCCAGGGAAAAGCCAGTGAGTACGTTTGAATGTACTGACAAACATCAAGAACAAAATATATACCAGATGCATATGCTCATGATGAATTAAATTACATGCATGTGCTGACTGAGAATTAAGTCATGGCATGACAAATATTCATACGGTGCGGAAGGATAAATAAGTCATGTTATTAATAAATCAAAGAAATGAAACAGAACGTCGGGCGTTGAACCACCCAAAGAATTACAAGAGAAATGCCAAACGGGTGTCTAAAAGAGAATCGGGCGGGACAGGACCGTCCGAGAACTCAAGCGACACCACGAGAGGTCTTGAAAAGAAATGCCAAACGGGTGTCTAAGAGCGACGCCTCGAGAGGTCTTGAAAATAAATGCCACAATCAGGTGTTTGAGCGACGCCTCATAACGGGCTTATAAGAAATTAACATGAGTATCCAGGTGGACTAGCCATCCTAAGTGATACTCAGAAAAGAAAAGAAAAGAAAACGAGTATCCCGGGTAGTCTAGCCATCCCAAGGGATACTCACAGTTGCACATAAGAGGAAAAGGTAAGTCCACAACAATATTCATGTCAACAATAATATTCATAGTGGCACCAGTAGTGAAAATAATTATACTACAGAACGAACCATGATCAATTTAATTATTTCCTTCGAAGACTGACACTAAGACCGACACTTGACCAACCCAGACTATAGTCCATAACCATGGACACGGCTATTCAAATAGATATAACTCTGCAGAGGGTGTACTCTTTACCCACAAGTAAAGGATTTCTTTAGTCAACCCCGAGATGTTGACTAATTATGATTACGGTCTTTGGGATGAAAACACACCTGACCCGCACATACCAGTTTTAATCCATCAAGCCAGGGATCACGCAAAACAATGATAAAGTAAAACTCTAAGTGGGAAGGCCTCAGCAACGGCCTCGAACAGCATGAACATTCAGCTTCCGCCCAGACCGGCCATTCATGCCCCCGGACCAAGTGACATGACTACTGGGGCCAATAGTATCATTCCCTATGGCCTCTCTGTACGGTGTGTGCAGGAAAGGGGTTATCAACTTACTGGACCATACCCTACCTTTGGCAGGGACATGTGGTAGCACGTATCAAGTATGGGGGTTACCGTAACAAGAGTCGATCTACGGTCAACTCAGGAGGTTTAAGTTTTCCTGTAGTGGTTAGCACAATACAATTACTTGGTAGTACCCAACAGGGTCACCACCTGGTATGTCTCAACATACACTCACTGATCATTCTAGTCACAACGAGATTTCAGTCTCATAGTCACTTTTCTCGTGACTGATTCTTCCTACAAATTAGCCTGGACCAACACAGGCATATACGGTACATGAAAATCACCATACTCACTCATACTTCATGTTTAAATCGAGATAGAATATCATCAAGGGGAAATCATGCATGTATGACCAATACTATGCAAATTTCATATGAGTTGAACATATTCATAATACAATTTTACACGCAAGCAAACAACTATGCAATCACCATATCATGTGTTCAAGATGCTTGCCTTGAGCATGCAGAAAGATTAGGTGCACTCCAAAACTTTGAAAATTATATCTCCCCTCCATTTCCTATTTTCAAAATATTATAATTACCACATAAATCCAACATAGTGCTAAAAAGTTGTTTGGAAACTTGTGAAATAAATACTAAAATAAACTAGATGAAATCTGAGAAATAACAGAAAAATAATCAAGTCATTTGTAGTTCATATGATTTTCCTATGGATTTACTAAGCTGGAATAATCAAGGAAATGGACTATTTAGTAGATCCAGCAAAAACTAGGCCTAGGAAAAATGTTCAACCTATCTTGATAAATAGAGCATGAATTTAGAAGTAGGTATAAATTTGAATCAACGAATTTTGATGTGAAATTGATGTTGTGGAATTATTTGAAATCCGCTGGAAAAGAAAATATGAAAGAGCAAAGATGTACCCTGGGCATCGTTTAGCCGTCTGCCGTTACTGGGCTGAGCCCAGTCGTTTGGCCGCACGGGAGGCTAACGACGTTGAAGACATACTCACGCTAATACGCTTTCCCAGTGTGAAGGCGGTTCCACAAGAGTCCGTCTCCACTTACGGATGAGTCGGCGGGCGCCGAGTCACTGACCGTGGGCCCGCCTGGCCCACTGGTCAGGTTTGACCATTCGCCGCGCGCGCCTTCCTCTCTGGCAGAATAGAGGTGGGGCTCCGGTGAGGCTCGCCAGCGAACGGCGGCACCCCTGGGGGATCTGAGCACGTGTGTGTGCTTAGTAGGTCAAGGCGAACCTGTGGGTACCCTCCTTGGTCTCCAGAGTGGACGGAGTCGCCGGCGGCGAGCTTCCCAGCGGACGGTGGCGTCGGGTGAGATGGGGCCTTTGCCTACGGCTCCCGAGCCAAATTGAGTGCGTGGGTGGACTAGCGGGGGCACTAGGAGGCTACTGGTGGAAATAACGGAGTGGGGAAGACCCTGGTGGCGTTAGAACCAACACGGTAGTGGCGACGGCCGAAGCTACCGGAATTGGAGAAGACGACCTCCTCTGGTCATGTTGCTGCTCCGGGAGGGTAGTGAGGGAGTGGGAGAGTGGTGGTGATGGGCTGAGAGGGCTCGGGGAAAGCTTAAATAGGCGGGGGAGAGCGGTGCCGCGGCTTCCAGAGGATGGACATGGCGGCGGCGGCCATTCAAGGCGAACATGTGGACGTTGGCAAGGTAGGCGTTGCCAGTGTGTCGCTTGTGAGGCTGGTGAGTTGTGGATGAGCTCGAGCCGCTGGCATTTAAGTGAAAGGGGCTCGGGCGGAGACGTGGCGAAGGCGTACTCGTCGGGTGGCGGTCCTGGTCGTCCTGGACGGTGGTGGACGGCGCTAGGGGCCAAGCGGAGGTGTCGGCGAGGCTCTATCTGGTTGGGCTGATCTAGTGGAGGATCGGGTTGAAAAGGGGAGGCGGCTGAGCGGTGGCAGCAGCTCGTTGTTGACACATGCAAAACGCGCACTCTGGACGTGCACATAGCGTGCTCGACAAAATGTCTCGGTGGTCTACGGTGCTTTAATGGAGTTGATATTTGACAGGATGATGACTGTGAGTGTGGCAAAGGTGATGGACATGTTGTTTTGGCCACATGACCAAGTGTCCAGTGTGGGTTAGAGAGTTGCCAATTTTCTGTCATGACCATAAGGTGCTCGACAGAATGCTAGAGCTAGCTAGGAGACTTTGTTGGATTTGAAACTTGGCCGGATGGAGTCTCTTTAGATGATAGAGTTGATAGTGGAGTTATTTTGGCAAGATGAGAAACTTGCTAGTGCAAGTTTTAGCAGAATTCAGTTCTGGACAGAAACTTCAGAGGAGGTTTTGGTGGACTTCAAAGATGCAAATAGAGTTGATCTCCTGGAGTTAATGTTTTGGTTGGAAGGACTAGAAGATGGAAGAGTTTCAGAATTAATGGAGCTAGGAAGATTAGGGTTGCAGTTGTAACTTAAAAATGGGACCGAATTGAAAAGAGGATGTTTCACTCAAAATTTTGAAAAGACATAGTTAGGTTTTTGCAAAAAAAGTGATTTATAGGCATCACCTCATCTCTCATAATTTGTGTGGGATTTTAAAACAATTATTTAAAATATTTGTAGAGCAACAGAAGCATTTCAAGTATTTGAAAAATGCTTCTAAAGGATTATTTGTGGCAAATTTTATTATGAAAATATTTCCTACTGTTATTTATGATATAAATGAAATGATTTACAGAACAAACAAGGACTACAACATTCTACAAAAATAATCTTCTATGGAGAGAAGAGTTTTGTAAAACAGAAAATAGAAAAAGCTCTGAAATTAATAAATGACCTAGTATAATTCAAAATTTTATTTCTCGCCAAATTCTATTTAATGAGAATATGATTAAATTCTTTTGGGGTGTTACAAACTCTAACCTCCTTAAGAAAAATCTCGTCCTCAAGATTTGTTAGGGTGGTCACCAGAATTTCGTCTGTCACTCCGAAGGGATACTACTGAAATATTTATCTAGCTTGCATGATTTAAATGCAGTTACAGTGAGGGTACTGATAATTGGTGCAACTACAGTGAGGCACTGGTGATGTGGATTTAACTCTACAGCTAGGGCAACTGAGGGTTTGCTATTTAGAGCTACAACAAATTTGGAAAAAGTATAATTTCAAATTACAAATTTTGCTTGCCGTACTCCAGTGCGTAGTGCTCTCTCCTGCTGATAGGTGGACCCAGGGCCCACTGTCTGCCCCTTCTTGTTCCTCCGGCTCTCCTCTTTCTTCTCTCTTGCATGCGTTTTCACGCACTTTCTCAATCTGCGGCGCCTAGCACGCAGGGCATCAAGGGTCGTACTATGGTAGTGTGCGGCGTGCTTGCTGTCGGCGCAGCGTCCACTCACCTCGCGGGCCAGCACCTTGTCGGCACTGCTCGCGGATTCGCCTCCGAACACCCGCAATCGCACGGCGAGTGGAGCTGGTGAACTTTGCTCACCGTGCACCGAGCTTGAGCTATAAAAATGACCGTGATCTCTCTCTTCCCTTCTTCACACTTGGCCTCACTTCCTCTTCCTCCTCTTCCTCATTCTTCTTATGGTTGCAGGAGCTCGAGACGAGGGCTAATGGAGGACGTCGCTCCAGATCTGGTCATGATTCTCCTGCTCGGAATGCTAGTGGCGTTAGTTGGCTTCTCGCTATTCCTATGTGCGATGATTCTAGATGATTGTTGTGATGTTGCTGCTCGAGTGATGGCTCTCCGTGGCCGTGGTGGATATGAGGATTAGTGATCGATGTTGGGTGCGAGTGGTTGTTAGAGTGTGTGGTGGTAGGTTTTGCAAAAAAAAACCCACATGTTTTTTGTGTGTGGAAAAACTGTGATGCGGTGTTGGTGATCTGGCGAACGAGATGTATGATTAGGTGCCAAGGGTGTGTGGTCTCTGCACTTAGTGCATGTGGTGAAGTGAGTGTGGCTGTAAGCCAGGTGTTGCTATGGTGCAGGAATTAACTCGGTGTTGAGAAAAAATTTGTTACGGTGGTCCTTAATAAAATCTCAACCCGAGATTTGTTAAGGGTGAAAAAATTGATTAGAAACCATGGCAGCAAAATCACTTTGATTGTCGGTTAGGGTGATAGGTTGGGCACCGACTTCTGAATGGTGTCGGCTGGCCCATGCATGCCGTCACATAGGACAGGAGTGACTATGGGCCCCGACGGATGTGGATAGTGTGGAAAATCTAGGGATAGAGACCAGGCTAAGATATGATTAGCCAATGGTCAGCCTGGCTCTGATACCAACACCGGATTTCCGAGACATAAATTCCCAGCAAACGACCCTTATGTCACGACCAGCCCCAGGATTACTGTTGCTGGTGGATATTTCCTTGATACAGAATTCCAAGCAATTACAAGGATTTGAGTACAAGACCTCAAAGGTCCAATGAATATAACAAGGATCTCTAGTGGTGGATGACGAAAGCGACTCATGGATCTCCAACGTTGATGGGACTCCATTCCCTCAGGAACAGCTGACCCGGATAACTCCTATCTCACGTGGTTGCTATCTCCGAATTCTAGGTTGCGGGGGTGTCTCCGAAGTGCTCCTCTCTGAGTCATGATATGGCCAAGACAATAGCTAGGGACAAGCCAGTGAGTACGTTTGAATGTACTCACAAACATCAAGAACAAAAGATATACCGAATGCATATGCTCATGATGAATTAAATTACATGCATGTGATGACTGAGAATTAAAGCATGGCATGACAGAAATTCATATGGTGCGGAAGGATAAATAAGTCATGTTATTAATAAATCAAAGAAATAAAATGGAACGTCGGGCATTGGACCGCCCAAAGAATTACAAGAGAAATGCCAAACGGGTGTCTAAAAGAGAATCGGGCGAGACAGGACCGTCCTAGAACTCAAGAGAAGCCATGAGTGGTCTTGAAAAGAAATGCCAAACGAGTGTCTAAGAGCGATGCCTCGAGAGGTCTTGAAAATAAATGCCACAGTTGGGTGTCTGAGCGACGCCTCATAAAGGGCTTATAAGAAATTAACATGAGTATCTAGGTGGACTAGCCACCCCAAGTGATACTGTAGTGACCCGACCTCAGACGGTCAAGTCTCTGTGCTTAAGTGTCATCCCTGGATCGGTATGCTGACACACACAACACTCGAGGATTTATAACAGAGGTAAATCACATGTATAAAATAACGTAAATATTAGTACCTCAATCCAAATAGCGGAAGTAACAACAAGGTTGTGGATTCCCATCAACACCAACGGCAAAGTTGAGTGTAGAAATCATAACCCTAACGTATCACTTACTCGTCGTAAGAATCCTGCAACATGAGACGTTGCAGCCACAAAGGGTCAGTACATTGAATGTACTGGCAAATTCACACCATAGGATAATGATGAATAATAGATATCACTACATGCATATATGGCTGGTGGAAAAGCTCTATGGTTATAATGTTTTTGCGAAAAGCCAATTTTTCCCTACTGCAAAGGAATATATTTTATTTAACTACAAAGTTGGTTGAAAATATTGAGAAGGTTCCTCCAACTCAATCCCAAATTAACATCAATAACCCAACAATTATTTAAGTAATGTGATGAGATCAATATGATAATCCAAGAACCAGATACTCAAGATGTCCATAATCGGGGACACGGCTAACCATGATTAGTTTGTACACTCTGCAGAGGTTTGCGCACTTTTCCCCACAAGACTCGATCTCCTCCATTGGATTTCTCGCACTACATGGTGTCTGAGAAACAGATGACCGAGACACAATCTTTCAAAAGCATTAACTCTCTACTCCGGATAGACTATACCACCTACAACCCACTACCTGCTAGTCTACCTCTTCAAGAGCTTCACGCAGCTTACTCAACTATGCTAGAGCCCATAATAGCTTGTGGCTGCACACGGAAGTTTCTAGCATGAATAATCTTATGATCCCTTTGAGCCTGGGTGGCATTCCATAGGGTGATCACACGGGTCCTCTGGGATCCCCTTGGGCAAACACTGGGTTCTCCAGGTGCCCGGGCAAACCACTGGGTGCTCCAGGGTGCCCCAACCAATCCACCGAGATGTGTATTAAAGTAGCCACCTTAAGTTAACCATTAAATAATAACTCTCACATATGTCATGAATTCTCTCAAACCAATCCACGTCTACGAGCATAGCATAGCAATGTGAGCATAACGTAAAAGTAACTCCCAGGGTTTGAATGCAGGGCAATAGGTTCCTACATCATCAACTACTTCCCGATACCCACATGTTATAAATTCCTAACCATGCAATGTTTGAGGGTGAAACTAATGCATAAAAATTGGGTATGAAAGGGATATGATCAAAGTGTGAACTTGCATGCAATGTTGATGAAGATGATTCGCACTCATAACTCTTGATAGTTCTACTTGTCACACTCCGTTCAATCTATCGTAGGCAAGCAATAGTAACCACACATAAGCAATCACTCAAAAGGTCGGAAAGAACGAAGAACAATTTGGAAAGCATCAAAACCAAGCAAATAACTCATGCAACATAAAACAATTTCTAACAGTAAAAAAAATTATGTGTATTTGGCCTTATCAGAAAGTTTAGGTCAAGAGCTTCGATTTGCAAAAAGAATCAACTCAAACGGAGTTACGAAACTCAAGTTACGAACAAACAAAGTTTGAATTCAAATCTGGTCTAATTCAAATTTTAAACTTTCAAAAACATGTTTAACTTGGATTACTGGATAGAGGGGATCATAAAGAGGAAGTGGGCGTTGGTTTCGTTGGATTTGGACTAACGAGTAAAGAGTAGTGATCGTTTGAAAAACAGGGGCTAATCTGTAAATAAAAATATTCACAAACGAGTCCATGGAAGAAAACTAAAATAAAAAGAAAATCATATCGAACGAACGTTCGCTACAGAACGCTAACGAACGGAAACCGTTCACTACAGAACCCTAACTAACGAACGCTCGCAAAATAACAAAACCTTATTAATAAACCGATTTAAATAAATAAATAAAAACCAAAGAAAAACTGGGGTGGTTTAAATCGGTCATACCGGCTCGCGAAAATAAACCGGTGGGGGAGGTCTCCGGCGGTTTCCGCGGCGGATCGGATCAGTGGCGCGGCGGCTCCGATGGACGGCGACTGCGCAGCTCCGGTCGGCGGCGGGACGACGGCGCGGGGCGCGGCAGCGGGGGCAGCGGGGTGCCGCAGCGAGCGGCGGCTTGCGGCGGCGGGAGTCAACGGCAGGCGGCGGCGCGCGGGATGCGTGGGCGGCGGCGCGGCTCGGGGAGGAGAGGAACGGGGCCCGGGGCCTCGGGTTTTATAGGGGAGGGGAGGAGGTGGCATGGAGGAGGGGCAGGAGAGGCGACGGGGAGAGGCCGGGCGGAGCACGGCGGCGGCGCTGGCGTGCTGGCTCGGGACTTCGTCCCGAGCTCGGGGACGAGTGGTGTGGGCCGGCTGCGCTGTGGCCTGGCTGGCTGGCTAGGCAGGCCCGGTCCGGTCGGTCCAGAAGCTAATTTTTTATATAAAGATTTTCCAGACAAACAAAAATAAATAAAACAAAATAAACAAAAATGCTATATAGGCATATAATGTATCAAAATTTTTAGAAAATAATTTCCTACAACCTGAACATTTTTGTAAAGTCAAATAAATCCACACAAATTCAAATAATTCAAACAGTGCTCCTGCTCTAATAAAATCCACTAAAAATCATTTTAAAATGCAAAATGATTTCAAATGTATTTATCTCCAATTTTCTAATGTAGGGAATCATGTTACCCTATTTCAATATATTTTATTTTTGGAGAAAAATAATTTGAATAAAACCCAAATAACTCCAAATTGAAAATAATTTCAATGGGGACTTTTAGGTTTGATCCCTTTAAACTTCCAACTCATATTTCATATGTTTTGAAGAAGTCATTTTATCTTCTCTCATGAAAATCATTGAGTTGCTTAAAGTTTCTGAATTGAAAAATATTTTCAAATGAAATTCAAATATTTTCAACACCCCTTTTCATTTAAATGGAAGAAGTCATGTTATCTTCTCTCCAGGGTTTTGTGATGAAAAGTGTTTGAATTCATGGAGATCATAAAATGCAAAATGAAAGTTTGGGAAAGTCCTTTTATTCCCTCTCATTTAACTTTCAAAAAGTTTCGAATTACACTCAATTTCACTCAAGCAATCACACCACAATCAAAAAAATCTATCTATTTATTATAACATTCCAAAATTTAGAATTTTGGGATGTTACAAACCTACCACCCTTAAAATGAATCTCGTCCTCGAGATTCGGAGAGGCTAGAAAGAAATAGGTTAGGTTTGGGGGTCTTCTCAAATTCCATCGATCGTCACAGGGGGTCTGGGGTGCTACCACCCTTAGAAACATGGTTATGGTCCCATCAATACTCATATACTCCATCCTTATTCTTGACAGTGCCGGTCTTCTCAGATTTTTGGGAAAATTCCTTCTCTGAGTACTTCTGGTAGTGGCATAACCTTTTTTCCTCAATTCTTGTGTCCTTTCATCTTGGTATGGTTCTTCTGGGACTGGGTCTTCTTAGCTAACGGGTCTGGCGCCAATACTAAACAACTATCGATATCTCATGGTGGTCAATGATTTATGGTTTCTCCTGTAGGAAATGGGTCTGGTTGATCCTCACCGTAAGACCTACGATTGGCAAGAACTGCCTTGTACAAGGAAAAAAATACTTATACCATTCTAAGGTTTAAACAAGGTTTAATATCGTCGTCTCTCTACTATAGGTAAGTCACTCAGATTTACCATCCCGTATAGCAAGGCGAATAATAAGAGTAAGTCGGTATGGTGATCAATCGATCCCTTACCCAAATCATTGCCCTGTATATGGTTTAGCGAATCTCGCATTCTAACACTCGGTCATCCTCACAAGCATTGCAGAATTTCTCTTGTCGACAAACTAGGTTCGGATAAATCCATGGATTCTGCAAGCCAAACAAACATCTATCATTTCTTCACAACTCTCAGGTTTTGCGTTACTCTTATAAGATCGTCTGTTGATAAGATCATAACTTCTTCCAGGGTTTTTCCTTCAGCAAGAGTGTGCTTGCTTCTAGGCAGGTCCTGGGGCCTGTGGGTTATGGCCCATCTCATCACTTGTAAACCTTGAACTCATCCTCTGGGCAACGAATTGTTATTCCATCATCCAACTTCCAGCTTCCTAGCATACTTAAAATCCATCCTATTATACTATATTTCTTCCTTCTATTGGCACCAACTAAAACATGATTACTCAGACTCATCCTGGAGTTACAATTGCTCCATATTACCAACATTATACCTCCTCTATATCCAATAGTACTTCATCCCTTCATACTCTTGGGATATCCCACTTATCGAGACAAAACTCATTCTTATTTTGTCCGAAATCCACTCCGTGGAATATCCTTATCTTTTCCAGGGGTCAAGGATTCTTACAGGGTACTACCACCCTTAAAATGCACAAATCCTCCATAGACCATATTTCTCATATCCTCAAAAATGGTCAAAATCCTTCTTCATAGAGTAACAACTCATAAAACCCAAATCTTTACCAATGATGCTAACTTTATTGATTCTCCATTGATTATAATCTCTTGCTTTTCCATTACATGCCTCAACTCAACACCTCAATATAAAAGAAAATGTTCTCACTTCTACTACTATACTTCTCACAGACTCAACTATTTATCACGAGTCTCCTTCTCTTTGGGACAATCTCTGGCAAGGTGCCCTGCTTTATTCAACGAAAACATATTACTTCTGACAAGTCTCGAGGTTTCCTTTTTGGGAAACTGCTGAGGTAGTGCCCTGACTCCTTGCACCTGTAACAGGTGATATGATTCAGGTCCTTGGAATCCAATCTACTTCTCTTCCTGGACCTTTTCATGCCAATCATGGCTTCTATTCCTTGTGGGTCATACTCTACTTCCTTCGTCAGGAATTCTACTAGATCCCCATTCATACAATTTTGGGAGATGTGTCCTTCTTCTCCACATGAATAGCATGACTTGGTGCAGGGTTTAATTGGTTCTTCTTTGGGTGTGTCCTCCACCTCTTCCTTCATCGTAGGTTCTTCTAAAATGTCCACGAGGGCTCCTTTCATTGCTTCTTTCTTCTGTTGGATGGTTCTTTGTACCATGGGGTAAATGTAACACTGAGCAGGGTAGTGGATAGTCCCTTCACACAAGAAACAAGTGATCTGCCTAGTTGGGCCTTCTTCCGTTGGGTGACTTCCTTCACAATTAGGGCATTCATCCTTGTGTTCTTTATGGGTGTGTCCTATTTCTCCACAAATCTTGCATGCACAAGGTTTATTCATATCCTTTCCATAAGGCTTCAACTTCTGGGACACAAGATGAGATCTTTGCAGAGTCAACTTAAATTCTTTCCAAGTGGTTACTACTTGCCATCCATTGATGGTTTGGTACATCCTCCACCAAGTAGCAGCACCTCTTTCAAAGCACTGAAGAGCATGATGGGTCATATCATTTCCAACTATAGGGTTATTCTTCATATGATTATCCATGTTCTGAATCCATCGGTCCGTCTCCAATTGACTCATTGGTCCAAAAAATACAAGCTCATCTTCATTCATCCTCTATTGGGTCCATGGGTTTGGGGTGAGATAAGAGAGATAGAGAGGGATACACACAATGCAAACAACAGTTTTGAAAAGACAGATTTTATCGTGGCTGTCGAAAAACAACAAACAAATGACAGCTCATAATTGTCGCACCTAACGTAGGTATAGAACAGGGGTTTGGTCTTCTAAGGTCAATAAATCTTCAACATCGCCAAACTCTTCAAGTCTTGTTCATGTCTCCGATGACTTCTTCCGATCATGCTTATCCTTCTCAAGTTCTTTTGACAGATCATCTCTGTTAACGCGAAGTCTCTCGTGACGTCCTTTAAGAGTTGTGTTCCAAACTTCTGGATTTCAATCTCCTTGGCATGAACCATGTTTAAGTTGGATTACTGGATAGAGGGGATCATAACAAAGAAGTGGGTGTTGGTTTCGTTGGATTTGGACTAATGAGTAAAAAGTAGTTATCGTTTGAAAAACAGGGGCTAATCTGTAAATAAAAATACAAACAAGTCCCTGGCAGAAAACTAAAATAAAAAGAAAATCCTATCGAACGAACGTTCGCTACAGAACGCTAACGAACGGAAACCGTTCACTATAGAACCCTAACTAACAAATGCTCACAAAATAACAAAACCTAATTAATAATCCGATTTAAATAAATAAAAAACCAAAGAAAAATCGGGGCGGTTTAAATCAATCATACCGGCTCACGAAAATAAACCGGCGGCGGAGGTCTTCGATGGTTTCTGCGGCGGATCGGATCGGTGGCGCGGCGGCTCTAGCGGACGGCGGCAGCGCAGCTCTGGTCGGCGGCGGTGGGACGGTCCGGGGCGCGGCAACGGGGGAACAGCGGCTGCAGCGCGGGCGGCGGGGTGCGGCAGCGAGCGGCGGGGAGCGGCGGCTTGCGGCTGCGGGAATCAACGGCAGGTGGCGGCGCGCGGGATGTGTGGGCGGCGGCGCGGCTTGGGGAGGAGAGGAACGGGGCCTGGGGCCTCGGGTTTTATAGGGGAGGGAGGAGGTGGCGCGGAGGAGGGGGCAGCAAAGGCCGGGCGGAGCACGGCGGCGGCGCTGGCGTGCTGGCTCAGGACTTCGTCCCGAGCTCGGGGACGAGCGGCGTGGGCCGGCTGGGCCGGCCCGATCGGTCCAGAAGCTAAATTTTTTTATAAAGACTTTCCAAACAAACAAAAATAAATAAAACAAAATAAACAAAAATGCTATATAGGCATATAATATATCAAAATTTTCAGAAAATTATTTCCTACAATCATGTTACCCTATTTCAATATATTTTATTTTTGGAGAAAAATAATTTGAATAAAACCCAAATAACTCCAAATTGAAAATAATTTCAAAGGGGACTTTTAGGTTTGATCCCTTTAAACTTCCAACTCATATTTCATATGTTTTGAAGAAGTCATTTTATCTTCTCTCATGAAAATCATTGAGTTGCTTAAAGTTTCTAAATTGAAAAATATTTTCAAATGAAATTCAAATATTTTCAACACCCCTTTTCATTTAAATGGAAGAAGTCATGTTATCTTATTTCCAGGGTTTTGTGATGAAAAATATTTGAATTCATGGAGATCATAAAATGCAAAATGAAAGTTTGGGAAAGTCCTTTTATTCCATCTCATTTAACTTTCAAAAAGTTTTGAATTACACTCAATTTCACTCAAGCAATCACACCACAATCAAACAATCTATCAAATCTATCTATTTATTATAACATTCCAAAATTTAGAATTTTGGGATGTTACAGATACTCAAAAAAGAAAAGAAAAGAAAACAAGTATTCAGGTAGTCTAGCCATCCCAAGAGATACTCACAGTTGCACATAAGAGGAAAAGGTTAGTCCAGAACAATATTCATGTCAACAATAATATTCATAGTGGCACCAGTAGTGACAATAATTATCCTGCAGAACGAACCATGATCAATTTAATTGTTTCCTCCAAAGACTGACAATAAGACCGACACTTGACCAACCTAGATTGTAGTCCATAACCATGGGCACGACTATTCAAATAGATATAACTCTACAGAGGGTGTACTCTTTACCCACAAGTAAAGGATTTCTTTAGTCAACCCCGAGACATTGACTAATTCCGATTACGGTCTTCGGGATGAAAACACACCTGACCCGCACATACCAGTTTTAATCCATCAAACCAGGGATCACCCAAAACAATGATAAAGTAAAACTCTAAGTGGGAAGGCCTCATGCAACGGCCTCGAACAGCATGAACATTCAGCTTCGGTCCCAGACCGGCCATAAATGCCCCCGGACCAAGTGACATGACTACTGGGGCCAATAGTATCATTCCCTATGGCCTCTCTGTACGGTGTGTGCAGGAAAGGGGTTATCAACTTACTGGACCATACCCTACCTTTGGCAGGGACATGTGGTAGCATGTATCAAGTACGGGGGTTATCAAAACAAGACTCAATCTACGGTCAACTCAGGAGGTTTAAGTTTTCCTGTAGTGGTTAGCACAATACAATTACTTGGTAGTACCCAACAGGGTCACCACCTGGTATGTCTCAACATACACTCACTGATCATTCTCGTCACAATGAGATTCCAGTGTCACGGTTACTTTTATCGTGACGGATTCTTCCTGCAAATTAGCCTGGACCAACGCAGGCATATACGGTACATGAAAATCACCATACTCACTCATACTTCATGTTTAAATGGAGATATAATATCATCAAGGGGAAATCATGCATGTATGTCCAATACTATGCAAATTTCATATGACTTGAACATATTCATAATACAATTTTACATGCAAACAAACAACTATGCGATCACCATGGCATGTGTTCAAGATGCTTGCCTTGAGCATGCAAAAAGATTAGGTGCCCTCCAAAACTTTGAAAATTATATCTCCCCTCCATTTCCTATTTTCAAAAATATTATAATTACCACATAAATCCAACACAGTGCTAAAAATTTGTTTGGAAACTTGTGAAATAAATACTAAAATAAACTAGATGAAATTTGAGAAATAACAGAAAAATAATCAAGTCATTTGGAGTTCATATGATTTTCCTATGGATTTACTAAGCTGGAATAATCAAGGAAATGGACTATTTAGTAGATCCAGCAAAAACCTGGCCTAGGAAAAATGTTCAACCTATCTTGATAAATAGAGCATGAATTTAGAAGATGGTAGAATTTGAATCAACGAATTTTGATGTGAAATGGATGTTGTGGAATTATTTGAAATCCGCTAGAAAAGAAAATATGAAAGAGCAAAGATGTACCCTGGGCATAGTTTAGCCGTCTGGCGTTACTTGGTCGAGCCCAGTCGTTCGGCCGCATGGGAAGCTGACGACGTTGAAGACGTACTCACGCTAATACGCTTTCACAGCGCGAAGGCGGTTCCACGGGAGTCCGTCTCCACTTACGGACGAGTCAGCGGTCGTGGAGTCACTGACGGTGGGCCTTCCTGGCCCACTGGTCAGGTTTGACCAGTCGTCGTGCGCGCCTCCCTATCTGGCAGAACAAAGGTGGGGCTCCGGTGAGGCTCGCCAGCGAACAGCGGCACCCCTCGGGGATCTAAGCACGTGGGTGTGCTCAGTAGGTCAAGGCGAACCCGTGGGTACCCTCCTTGGTCTCCAGAGTGGACAGAGTCGCCGGCGGCGAGTGTCGGAGTTATTGACCATGGGTAGCCTCATCCGCCCCCCACGACATTTCAAGACATCAGGGCCGACTACGCCCCTCAAGCCTCATAGATTGATCGCCGCCTTCTTGTGGCCGGCTGGTGCAAGCGGCCGGCTGCGAGAGGGGCCGGCTCCTAGCAGGCGGCTCCTAGAGGGCCCAGCTTCTAGCAGGCGGCCCTAAACGCCCTCAAAGTCTGAGCCACCATGAATGCGATGAGACGAGGCGTGGCTACACAAAAGCCTGTCACCCTCGAATCCAGAGCGGGTCATGGCTACAGTGCGTCGTACCGGCTGGTGATCTCCCGCACGGCGCAGCATAATAGCCCCTCCGCCCATGACATCACCCAAGACAGAAGGGACCAAGCTCCCATGACGGGTTGACGGCATGGCCCGCAAGCGGCGGGTCCTACCAGCCTATGGAAAGCCAGAAGGCAGCAAGCTCAGCCAGCCGGCTTCCAGCAGGTGGCCCTCCCCTTCTTAAGAGTTTATGCACCATCAGTCAGGAGAAATAGGGAATGGCTACAATGAACGACCGCCAGGCGACGGGACTGTAGCCACGCCTCCCCCAACAAAGCAAGTGTCATTAGAAGCATGGCTATAGTGTGAGCCGTCAGCGAGGCCCGCAAGCGGCGGGCGCGGCCTGTCGGCCAAGTACAAGACAGCCGGCGGGGCCCACCAGTCGGCGGGCTCCAACTACCGGCGGAGAAGCCGGCCACAAGAGACACTGACGGCCTGGGCCCACACCCGGCCGGATTACCATTGTACCCCTGGGGGGTAGGCCTATATAACCCCCCCCCCCCCCAGGGCACCCATGCAAAGGTTCAGATTCTTAGAGAAACACGCACACATAGAGAGGGAGTTAGGGCTAGCCTTGTTCTTCTTCCTCCTCTAGAGAAACAGCTCAAGGAGCATCTTGTAGCCACTCTTGTTGAGTTAGTGATCATGCGGAGACCCTGCAGATCAGGACAAGGGGTGTTATCTCCTAGGAGAGCCCCGAACCTGGGTAAGATTCGCCGGCGTGCATGTCTTCGCCTCATCCCGTTTCCTGGCACCGGCGACGTCTTATTAGCCCCCTCCATGATAAGCCATCCTTTGGCATATGTCGGACGACACCCCCGACATTTGGCGCCCACCGTGGGGCTAGGTGCATCATCGTCCGGAGATCTGTCCTGGACGAGAACCCTCTTCCTCACCAGCAAGCGTACCCAGCCTGGCACGCTAGACGGCGTTTGCGCCGACGCGCTGCACGGCGCGGTGGTCGCATGCGCAGCGAGCTGCCTCGCCGACCTTGTTGGCGAGGTCCGCCTTTCCGACGAGACTGTGTCCAACGCAGGCACCGATGGCCTCGAGAGCCGCCTCGTCAACCTCCTCGACCAGCTCCATATCGCCAACGAGCCCGCTTTCGACTTGGAGCCGATCGGCTCCACCGACCCGATGCTTGTCGACTCTGACACGGCCTCCCTTGACGCCTTCCCCACCAACGTGGTGGTCATCAATGATCCGCTCCCACGTGCGGAGAGCGGCGGTAGCACCGTCACGGAGGTGCTTGTCATCAGCCACAATGGGGGCTCCGGAGGAGCCGGCCAAGACCCATTGCAGGCGGCAATGCGGGATCTGTCCACGCCCATTGCTGCGGATGCGAACGTCGAGACGCTGGAAGCCTGCCGCGTCTCGCTTGTGGAGAATGCCAAGAAATTGGCTACCATGAGACGCCTCTCCGAAGCCTTCCAGCACAAGGTTGACCGCGCTGTCGGCGGCACGCCGACTGCTGTTGGGCCCAGCCGAGCTGGCACGGTCAGGCAGCGATGCGGAGCCGTCGCCAGCATATTTGGAGTGGACCGCCCGGTCTACGCCATGCCCATGGAGAACATACGCACCGCCCAGGCGGTAGCAGATGAGCTGGACCACCTAGAGGGCGACGAGTGTCGCTATATGATGGAGCGCGTTCAACAGCTCATTGATGCGGCTGATGCCCAGCAAGAAGCCGGCTGTTGCGTTGAAGAGCTTCACCAACGGGTTGAGAACCCACCCCCTCACCAAGAGCATGGCGCGACCTCCCGAACGCCGACTGGCAGCGCATGTGATAGACGAGACAAAGAGCCGGCTGCCAGTCGCAGCCGGACTCACATCACCATCAAGCATGACCAAGGCGGCTGCCCTCGAGCAGTCAAACAACGGGACGATGACCCATTGCCGCCGCCTCCTCAAAGGGAGAGGCGCGCCTCCCCGTCGCCTGTTGATCATCCGATTCTTGGCGACCGGCTAGGCCACCGAGAAGGAGTTGGCGAGAACGACGCCCGCCACCGGATCGACTGGTTGGCCCGATCCTTGGCACTAGAAGAAGAAGACGCGATGCGTCCTCCTTATTTTGGCCCCCGCATCCATGACGAGCCTTTTCCCAAGGGGTTCTCGCTCCCGAGGGACACGCCCAAGTACAATGACTCCGTGAAGCCAGAAGATTAGCTGGTGGATTATTTCACGGCAGTCAGCATAGCAAACGGTAACAAGCGCGTTGCCGTGAAGTACGTCCCGCTCATGCTCCAGGGCACGGTGTGGACATGGCTGAATAGCCTCAAGCCCTACAACGTCAATAGTTGGGTAGACTTCACTGAGGTGTTTATCCGGAGCTTCACCGGCACCTACAGGCGGCCTCCCAAGCCTCGCCAACTCTCGCTACGCGTCCAAGGCCCCAATGAGTCCACCCACGATGACCTGACGCGATGGGCGGAATGCACAACTCCTGCAAAGGAGTGCATGAGGTCCAAGCTATCAAGTACTTCACCGCCAGGTGCGGAGAGGGCACCTTATTCAAGCATTGGCTTCTCTGCAACGAGCCGGCAACCCTCGATGAGCTGCTAATCATAGCAGATAAATACGCCACGGCCGACTCCTCCATGAAGTCGGAGCTTCGAGTGGACACTTCTGGGAAGGTGCTCCCCCCGGCTCCTTGAACACCCGCTGGAGACAACAGTCGGCGCCAACAGGCAAACGACAACAAGCGCAAAGCCCCCCAACCAGCTTCCACCAGCCGACAGGTGGCAACTATTGAAGATCAACAACTCAAAGGGCAGCCACCCCCCAAGCGTTAGAAGGGCGGCAAGTCGACTTGGTTGCCCACCTTCTCCTTCGAGCAGACTCTTGATGCCCCTGCAAGTTCCACGACGGCGCGAAGCCATCCAACCACATGACCCGGAAGTGTCACTGGCTTGTCCACATCGCCAAGGGAGAAGGACTACCTCCTCCGCCTGCTGGCCCGCCGGCTCTGCCCCCTCAGAAGCGGGCCGCCCGTCCATCAGTCGGCCAAGTCCAAGATGATTACCCTGGAGAGCATGGCACTTATGTCGTCTTCACCAGTATGGCCAGCGATAAGCACAGCCGGCGCCAACAACACCGCGAAGTAAATGCGGTTGCTTCCACTACTCTAGAGTTCATGCATTGGTCTGAAAAGCCCATCAGCTGGAGCCGGACCGACCACCCAGAAGTAATGCCCTCCCCGGGTTCCTATGCCCTGGTTTTGGATGCCACCCTTGCAACAGAAAGGCGAGCTGCTCGTTTCTCCCGAATCTTGATATATGGCGGCAGTAGTATCAACATCATTTACCGGGATACCAAGGAGAAGCTGAAGATCAAAGAGAAGCAGTTGCTGCCCAGTCGGACTATGTTTCATGGCATTGTACCTGACTTGTCCTGCTCACCAATCGGCAAGATCAAGATAGATGTCCTCTCCGGAAACAAGGATCATTTCTGCTGCGAAGCCATTTGGTTCAAGGTGGTTGACCCCGAGAGCCCGTACCATGTGCTCCTAGGCCCACCGGCTCTAGCCAAATTCATGGCGGTGCCACATTATGCCTACCTCAAGATGAAGATGCCAGGAACTAAGGGCATTATCACAATCAGTGGTGACTACGAGAAGTCAGCCACCTGTGTTATAGCCAGCAGCCGGCTGGCCGAGTCCCTCGTGATTGCGGCAGAGAAGAAGCTCCTGGACCGAGTGGTGGCCATGGCCGGCAAACAGCCAGACATGTCCCCAGCCCAAGAGTCGGAGACCCAGGGCTCCTTCAAGCCGGCCAAAGAAACAAAGAAGATCCCATTGGACCCTGAGCACCCGGAGAGGTACGCTATCATAGGCGCAAGCCTCGACATCAAATAGGAAAGTGAGCTCATCAATTTCCTCCATGAGAATCGGGACATCTTTGCATGGTCCCCTAAAGACATGCTGAGTCTTCCAACGGATTTCGCCAAGCACAAGCTACATGTAAGAGCAGATGCCAAACCAGTCAGATAGCCCCTCCGCCGGCTGTCAGAAGAGAAGAGGAGAATTGTTGGAGAAGAGACCGCCCGCCTGTTGGCAGTCGGCTTCATCATGGAAGTTTTCTTCCCAAAATGGCTTGCCAACCCAGTCCTTGTGCTGACGAAGAACAACAAGTGGCGTATGTGTATCGATTACACCAGTCTCAACAAAGCCTGCCCCAAGGATCCGTTTGCCTTGCCACGGATTGATCAAGTGATAGACTCCACAACCGGATGCGAGCTATTGAGCTTCTTGGATGCCTACTCAGGTTATCATCAAATCAAGTTGAACCCAGCAGACCGCCTGAAGACCGCCTTCATCACACCATTCGGAGCCTTCTGTTACCTGACGATGACATTCGGCTTGAGGAATGCCGGCGCCACCTTTCAGTGTTGCATGCAGAAGTGCGTCCTCAAGCAACTCGGCAGAAACGCCCACGTCTATGTGGACGACATTGTGGTGAAGACGGAGAAGCGCGGTACCCTATTGGAAGATCTCAAGGAGACCTTTGAAAATCTGCGCCGGTTTCAGATCAAGCTCAACCCAGAGAAATGTGTGTTCGGAGTACCAGCCGGCCAGCTCCTTGGCTTCCTGGTCTCTGAATGCGGCATTGAGTGCAACCCTGCTAAGATCATAGCCATCGAGAGGATGGAGGTACCTACCTGACTGCGGGATGTCCAAAAATTCACCGGTTGCCTGGCATCCATCAGCCGCTTCATCAGTCGGCTGGGTAAGAAGGCCCTTCCCATGTACCAGCTCCTGAAAAAATCCACTCATTTCGAGTGGAATGACAAGGCGGATGAGGATTTTCTCCAGCTCAAGAAGATGTTGACCACGCCGCCTGTCCTGGCTGCGCCGACTGATAAGGAGCCCATGCTCCTCTATATCGCTGCCACCAGTCGGGTGGTCAGCACAGTCATGGTGGTCGAACGCAAGGAAGGCGACAAGGTTCTGCCGGTCTAGAGACCGGTATATTATTTGAGTGAATTAATGTTGGCTTCCAAGCAAAACTACCCCCACTACCAGAAGATGTGCTATGACGTACACTTTACTGCCAAAAAATTGAAGCCATATTTTCAAGAGCACCCTGTCACGGTTGTTTGTACTGCTCCGCTTGCCGAGATCATAGGCAGGCGAGACGCTTCAGGCCGAGTGGCAAAATGGGCCATAGAGTTGCCCCCCCCCCCCACACCATCTTCTACCAGCCTCGCACCACCATCAAGTCCCAAGTACTGGCCGACTTCCTTTTCGACTGGGCCAAGACCCAGTACCTACCGCCAGCGCGGGACTCCACCCATTGGCGGATGCACTATGACGATTCAAAGATGCGCACCAGTTTGGGAGCCGGCATCATCCTCACCTCTCCCAAAGGTGACAAGCTCATATACACATTGCAAATCCACTTTGTTGCCTCCAACAATGTGGCCGAGTATGAGGCACTAATACACGGACTCCGGCTTGCCAAAGAACTCAGCATTCACGGGATCCTGTGTTACGGTGACTCCGACTTCGTGGTCCAGCAGTCGTCTGGCGACTGGGATGCCAAGGATGCAAACATGGCAAGCTACTGCTTCCTCGTCCAGCAACTCAGCAGATATTTTGAAGGGTGTGAACTCCTCCATGTGCCACGAAGCGATAACGAGCAAGCAGATGCTCTGGCGCGGATCGGCTCCACCCGGCAAGCCATACCAGTCGGCATATCCCTCCAGCGACTCCTCAAGCCGTCCATCAAGCCCTCGCTAGAGTCAGATTCTATCTTCATGCCTACTGCTCCTGAAACAGTCGGATCCGGCTCCAAAATTTCAGCAGTCAGCCCGGGGACTTCGGCAGGTGGCCTGGGGACTGCAGTAGTCGCACCCGGCCAGTGGATTTCAGATCTTAGCCTCGGGACTTGGCAGTCGGCCTGGGGACTTCAGTAGTCGGCTCGGGGACTGCAACAACACAGCAAGTGGCAGCCGACTCCATCCTGCCACCTCCCAACCAAGCCGCCCTAGTGCAAGTGGCAGTATTCACAGTAGAGGAAGTCTCAGCACCATCATGGGCTCAGCCCATCCTCAACTTTCTGGTGAACAAGGAGCTGCCAAACGATGAGATCTCGGCCCGACAGGTGCAACGTCGGGCAGTAGCATACACCATCATCAATAGGGAACTCGTGAGGTGCAGCATCACTGGTGTATACCAGCGCTGCGTAGAGCCGGAAGAAGGCCAAGCAATCCTCAAAGATATCCAACAAGGCGAGTGTGGCTACCATGCGGCCTCAAGATCACTTGTGGCCAAAGCCTTTCGCCATGGTTTCTTCTGGCCGACTGCCCTAGAAGATGCAAAAAACTTGGTCAAGAGATGCAAGGGATGCCAGAAGTTCAGTTCCAAGCAGCATTTGCTGGCTTCTGCACTCAAGACCATTCCCCTTACCTGGCCTTTCGCCGTCTGGGGACTGGACATGGTGGGACCATTCAGGACAGCACGCGGCGGCATGACTCATCTGCTTGTTGCCGTGGATAAATTCACCA
Source organism: Triticum monococcum (assembly GCA_034509565.1). NCBI lineage: Eukaryota > Viridiplantae > Streptophyta > Magnoliopsida > Poales > Poaceae > Triticum > Triticum monococcum. Next base: position 244,241,005 of record CM067846.1, on the reverse strand, counting down.
AGTAGATAGAAGCAAAGCCAATCAAGAAGTTGAACGGTCCGACTGTTGTGACCTTCATTGCAGACATCACCACTCGGTACGGCGTACCTCACAGCATCATCATCGACAACGGCACAAATTTTGCCAAGGGAGCTTTGGCTCGTTTCTTTGCAACACAGGGCATCCGACTGGACTTAGCGTCCGTTGCCCACCCACAATCAAACGGCAAAGTCGAGCGAGCAAACGGCCTCATCTTGTCTGGAATCAAGCCCCGACTGGTCGAGCCTTTGGAGTGTTCGGCCAGCTGCTGGATCGACGAGCTACCGGCCACCCTCTGGAGTCTGCGCACCACTCCAAACAAGTCAACCGGCTTCACCCCCTTCTTCCTCGTATATGGTGCCGAGGCGGTCATCCCAACCGACGTCGAGTTCGGCTCACCTCGCGTCACCATGTACACCGAGGCGGAGGCAAAGGAAGCACGAGAATACGACATCGACCTGCTGGAAGAAGGCCGGCTGTTGGCACTCAGCCGGTCCGCCATCTACCAGCAGGGTCTACGCCGCTACCACAGTCGTAAGGTCAAGTCGAGATCTTTCCAAGAGGGAGACCTTGTGCTCCGGCTGATCCAGCAAACAGCCGGCCAGCACAAGCTTTTGGCTCCTTGGGAAGGCCCCTTCATCATCAGCAAAGCCTTGGGCAACGACTCCTACTACCTGATCGATGCTTAGAAACCCAGGACATGCAAAAGGGACGAGTCCAGCAAAGAAACAGAGCGACCATGGAATGCCAATCTCCTTCGAAGATTTTACAGTTGATGCAGTATGTACCATGCTACCTTTTGTATTAAGTACGAAGACTACGGGTCCCTCGAGGAGCACTCGAGGATTACCCATCTTTTATCTATATGATAAGTATTATGCCTATAAATGTGTTATTTCATTTCTCTGCCTGAAACCGAGTCCGATCAGTCGGCCCGGGGGACTTGCCACCTTGTACTATGTCGGTGCTTCCTGAAGTCGGCCAAGTAGTGTGTCAGCACCTACGCCCCCTCTTGCCTTAAGGCACAACTCACAGAGCGGTTGTTTGCTTGGCAAGAGGTAAAGGCAAGAAATGGTGCTCACATGAAAAATGGCTAAGCACAAAAAAACATTGACATAGGACAAGCCGGTCCTTCGCCTTGCCGACCGGCGGCTAAGCAGCCGGCCGGCCGACTTCTTACTTAGCTTGCAATGTTCCAATCGGTCAAAGTACTTATCCTCCCACAAAGGTAAAATACTTGACCAGACGGCAGCCCGCAGAGCGACTGTCCGGCTGGAAAGTAGGTACCTAGGGAGGACGGCAAAGCAAAAAAACCAGGGAATAAAAAAGCAAGAAAGTTGGAACTCGGCCAAAGCACAGCTTGTGCAGAAAATAATTTACATGTCAAAAGGCCTCCAGCCAACATTCAACATAGTTTGAATACACCCCGCGGGTGGAATTGTGCAAATTTAACAAAGTTTGTGCAAAATACTACTAAGCAGGAAAGGCTAAGATAAATTGGCAGCCTGGGCCAAAGGAGTAGCAGGCAAGTCTGGCAGGCTGACGGAGTCGGCGGCGCCAGCTGGCGGAGTGGCTGGCTGGTGAGCCTCGGGGTGGTCACCTTCAGCAGCAGTCGATGTTCTTGCACGAGGTTAGGTGTTGGAGGCGCAATGGACTCGAGGCTAGCCGTCCACTCCAACCTCCGGCGCGTCGTCTTCATCTTCCACGTCCTCCTCGTCTTCCCCCTCGTCGCTGGAGGCGATCTCCTCTGCCGAGTCTTCACTATCAGCCGGGTTCAGACCGAACCACTCTGGCGGTGCTTCAGCACCATTCTCGTTCAGCTCAGGGACGAAGTCGCCAGTATTGGTGTACTCGGCAATCGCCGACGCTCCACTGCCACCAGCTCAGCGCCGGCTTCCAGCCAAAACATGGCCAACTGGGCTAGATCTAGCCTAGGATACCACGCCTTGGCGAACTCCAAAGCCCGCCACGCTCCTGCTCGGGCCGCGGAACCCTTCCACGCCTCAAGACGGCTGGCGGCTACTCCCAACCAGTCGACAGTCCGACTGGAGGTGCGTGGGGCTTGCCTATCTGGCCAGACGGCAGCGACCGCCTGAGCCCCAGCGCGTTGCAGCCGGCAGAGCATCCGGTGGGCCGGCTGGATGCGGGCCTAAATGTTGAGGAGCTGCTCGGCAAGGGTCTGAGGGCCATCAGCGGCAATCTCCTTGCCACCCGCCGGTCGCTCCTCGCGGTGAGCCTCAATGGCCTCATTAGCGACGACGGAATGGCCGGGGAAGAAGTCTGCACAAGCGAAAACAACAACTCAGAAGTCAGAAGCAAGAGGCCGGTTCGTTTGACCGCCAACAATAGAAAAAATAGAAGAAGCTCACCGTCGACTTTGTCTACAATCTGGCCATAACCAGCAGTCAGCGCTGCCTACTTCTCGGCCCAACCCGACCACTCGGTCTCAAACTCGGCCAGGAGACGGACCTCGTTGTCCTCCACCTGCTTCAGGGCCGTCTTGTGAAGCGCTGCTTGGTCCGCCGGCTGCTTGATCAGGCGGTCGCGCTCCTAGGCCGCCCTGTTGCATTCATCCTCCTTGGCGCGTAGTGCGGTGTTGGCTTCGCCCAGTTGCTGCTGCAAGGCGGCGTTGGTCTCTGAAAAAGCAAGAGAAGAAAAATATCAACAATCAAGAAAAGAAGGAGAAGCAGTTGCCGGGAAGATCCGGCCCGACTGCTCAGCAGTCGGCCCGCATCTCGGGGACTACAGCCTGCGGGTGCGTTGACGTGCCCCTGCGGAGAGAAGAAGATGGAGTGCTTACTCCGGCTTTTCGCCAAGTCGGCGGTCCGTTGGTCCAGCTCTCGGACATGAGCATTGAAGCTGGCCGTCCGGATGTTGTGATAGTCCTGCAACAAGGCAACGAAAGGGAAGTCAGTCAGAAGCTAAGAGCCCACTATGAAGTTCCAGGTCGCCTACTCAGCAGCCGGCCTAGAACTCGGGGACTACACCCAGTGGGTGCGCTGGCGCGCCCCCACCGAAGACTATAGAAAACCAAAACAGGAAGCAAGTCGCATACCCGAACGGCGGCCCGCGTCTTCACAAATACCTTCTTGCATTGTGAGAGGGCAGCAGCTTCAGCCCTGAAGTCAGCCTGGACGTCCTGCGCCGCCTTGATCAAGGCGCTCGTCCCGCCTCCGCACACGCACTCTGCCGGCACGGCACTGATGGCTTCGCCCTTGGGTGCCGACGAGCTGGCGCTCCCAATCTCCATCGGCCTCAGTGCCCATGCCGCTTTCTCTACACGGCGGCGCACTGGAGTGCGTGCCACGGGAGCCAACCCCACCAGCAACGCGCCTCCGGTTGGTGGTTCCAATGTGGCAGCCGGCTGGGCGCCCTGCGCGTCTGCAGTCGGTGGCGCCTCAATCTCCGGCAAGACGTTGTCACCGCCATCCCTCTCCATGACCAGCTGGTCACCGCCGACTCCTCCTTCATGTGTCGGGATCTCTGATGCTGGTGGAGTGGAGCATAGGGGGATGACAAGTTGGGGGGCTTAACGACGCGCGGCGTCCGCTGCCCGCTTCTACGCCGCAGCATCGGCTTGGTCCTTAGCCGCCGCATCTGCGTCCGCCTGCGCCGCCTTGTTAGCCTCCGCCTTCTTGGCAGCGGCTTCCTTCTCCTCCCGCACCTCCCGGGCGTTCCGTTCCCGAGCCTCCCGGAGGTCGGCGGTGGGGTCTATACTGAAGGTGTTGGAGGAGACCTCCGTCGTCCTGACAACGGAGGCTCAGGTCGACCGCTCAAGAGAGAGCGGAGCCTTGCTCAGAAGAAAAAATAAAAAAGAGATTCAGAAGGAATCAGCAAAATAAAGACTCAAAGAAGACTCAAGAAAGATTAAGGACTTATGCCGACACCATTGGAGGTTGCTTGGGGGCCTTCTGGAACCTGGCCGCTTTCACGACAGCCTCGCGTTGCTTGGTCGCAGCGGCCGTGTCCTTGGCTGCGGCGGCCGAGTGTCTGGGCTTCTTGGGGCGGCTGCTGAAAAGCAGCGCGCCTCGATGTTTAGGCCCACCGCCTGGTGCAGATGGGGCGGCTGAGGAACTCGGCCCCGCCTTGTGGGAAGGCGGTGGACGGCGAGGCACCCCCGCCTCCTCCTCCTCGTCATCTTCCTCCTCGTCGTCTTCCTCCTCATCCTCCTCCTCATCGTCATCCGGCCAGTCCTCCACGCCACCTCTTCCTTCGAAGCCGCCTGCTCCTCCACCACCTGTGGCGTCGTCTTCCAGGGCGGCCGCCCCCAAGTCGGGGTCTGCCACGTCCCTCATGTCCCGGTCCGGCTGGTAGACGATGTCGGCGTCCGGGTGGGAGGGGAGGATCTGCATCACAGTCGGCCCGGTCAGTCGGCAAACCAGAGCCCAGAAGAAAGAAGAATCAAGAGCTTACCATATGCAGGGGGGTTGGCGCGAGAGTATGGCCGCTTGCCGAATCGCCACCTCCCCTCGTCAAGCTTGAGGTCCACGATCTCGTTCACCACGAGAGCCACCTCTGTAGTAGGCATCTCCATGGTGCACGCCCGGCATGAATCGCGGTGCCCGCTCATCTGGCTCATCATGTGCGGCCGGCGTTGGAGTGGCAGGACCCGGCGCACCATGAAGGCGACCAGCAAGTCGGACGCCTTGAGGCCCTCCAACCCTGACTTCACCTTAAGGCAGGCGATGGCGGCAGAGGCGTCTTTCGACAACCGCTTCGTCTTGAAGCCCCAGTTGACGCGGGGCACGGCAGGCGGGCCTGCCATGTAAGGCGGCGGGTTGATGAAGTTGCACGCCGGGTCGACATTCTTCACGTAGAAATACGACTTCTGCCACAGCTTCACCTACTAGATTAGCTTGATGGCAGGGAAGGCATTTCCAGAACCCGGACGTCGCACCGTGATGAATGCTCCGCACTGCGCCGCCTCCTCCCTGACGGCAGTGCCGAGCTTGCTATAGAAGAAAGCTTCCCAGAGCTCGATGGTGGGGAGGACGCCGAGATACCCTTCGCACAGGGTGATGAAGGTCGACAACAGCACCATCGTGTTTGGTGTGAGGTGGTGCGGCTGGAGTCGGTAGAAGGCTAAGAAGGCATGCATGAAGTCGCTCGCCAGCAGGCCGAAGCCGCGAAGGAAGTGCGAGTGGAAGATGACGCGCTCACCTTCCTCCGGCGTCGGCAAGATCTCCTTGGCGGGCGGCATGCGCACCCTGACGCGGTCCGCGTCGGGCAGGCGCCGTGTGTCGCGAAGAAAGGTGAGGTGGTCGTTGTGGACATTGGAGCCGTACCAATCGCCGGAGCGTTCCATGGCAGCTTAAGCTCGGCGTGGGCGAAGGACGGCAGTGAGCGCGTGGACTCGCGGTGGATAAGAAGACAGAGGGTCAACGGAGAAGAAGCTCGACGATGATGGCGAGCCGCGGCAGCACTACGGCGAGCGTGGAATGCAGCAGTGGTGGGGAAGAAGAGGGAGTGAGGGAAGGGCGCGCGTGCCTCTGCCCCTCCCCTCTCCCCCTACTTATAGCCCTCTGGCTACGAAGCCGAGGGGGCGTGGGATCGTGGGATTTACTACACCCACGAACCCACGGCCCCGCACTTACCGCATTGTAATGGCAAGTGGTAAAGCGCGCGGGATCCCAACCACCCACCTCGGCCGCAGCAGATCCATGCGCGTGCCGAGGCCCGGTAGTGGTGGGCCCGACCTGCTCATGTGTCCCATCAGCGTGGGCTGGCAAGCCGGACCGGCCAGCTAGCACCGCATGGCACGCATGCGGCGGGCGGCTAGCCTAGGTGCCTAGCTAGCACGCTGCGTGCTTCCCGCCGCGACTGTTCGAATTCCACCAGTCGGCCTGTCAAGACCCGGGCAGCTCCTGACAACTGGCACTCCAGAAGACGGACCGTGCAAGCAACCAAAACTTTACGGAGTAGGAAACTGCCGGGGCACCTCCCCCTTGTCAGTTGTGGCGACCCGCCAGCTTCGGGGACTACTGTCGGAGTTATCGGCCATGGGTAGCCTCATCAGGCCCCCATGACATTTCAAGACATCGGGGCCGACTGCGCCCCTCAAGCCTCAGAGATTGATTTCCGCCTTCTTGTGGCCGGCTGGTCCAAGCGGCCGGCTGCGAGAGGGGCCGGCTCCTAGCAGGCGGCTCCCAGATGGGTCGGCTTCTAGCAGGCGGCCCCAAACGCCCTCAAAGTCTGAGCCACCATGAATGTGATGAGGCAAGGCATGGCTACAGAGAAGCATGCCACCCTCGAATCTAGAGCGGGTCATGGCTATAGTGCGCCATACCGGCTGGTGATCTCCCGCACGACGCAGCGCCGTAGCCCCTCCGCCCATGACATCACCCAAGACAGAAGGGACCAGATCCCATGACGGGCTGTCAGTACAGTCCGCAAGCGGCGGGTCCTACTAGCCTATGGAAAGCCAGAAGGCGGCAAGCTCAGCCAGCCGGCTAGGCGAGAGACCGGCTTCCAGTAGGCGGGCCTCCCCTTCTTAAGAGTTTATGCACCATCAACCGGGAGAAATAGGGAATGGCTACAGTGAATGACCGCCAGGTGGCGGGACTGTAGCCACGCCTCCCCCAACAAAGCAAGCGTCATTAGAAGCACGGCTACAGTGATGAGCTGCCAGCGAGGCCCGCAAGCGGCGGGCGTGGCCTGTCGGCTAAGTACAAGACAGCCGGCGGGCCCCAGCTGCCAGCGGAGAAGCCGGCCACAAGAGACACTGACGGCCTAGGCCCACACCTGGCCGGATTACCATTGTACCCCTGGGGGTAGGCCTACATAAACCCCCCAAGGCACCCATGCAAAGGGTTCAGATTCTTAGAGAGAGACACACACATAGAGAGGGAGTTAGGGCTAGCCTTGTTCTTCTTCCTCCTCTAGAGAAACAGCTCAAGGAGCATCTTGTAGCCACTCTTGTTGAGTTAGTGATCATGCGGAGACCCCGCAGAGCAGGACTAGGGGTCTTATCTCCTAGGAGAACCCTGAACCTGGGTAAGATTCGCCGGTGTGCATGTCTTCGCCTCATCCCATTTCCTGGCACCAGCGACGTCTTATTAGCCCCCTCCATGATAAGCCATCCTTTGGCATATGTCACACGACACCCCCCACAGCGAGCTTCCCAGCGGACGGCGATGTCGGGTGAGATGGGGCCTTTGCCTACGGCGGCTCCCGAGCCAAATTGAGCGCGTGGGTGGACTAGCGGGAGCACTAGGTGGCTACTGGTAGAAAGAATGAAGTGGGGAAGGCCCTGGTGGCGTCAGAACCAACACGACGATGGCTGTGGCCGAAGCTACTGGAATTGGAGAAGACGACCTCCTCTGGTCGTGTTGCTACTACGGGAGGGTAGTGAGGGAGAGGGAGAGTGGTGGTGATGGGCTGAGAGGGCTCGGGGAAAGCTTAAATAGGTGGGGGAGAGAGGTGCCGTGGCTTCTAAAGGATGGACACAGCGGCGGCGGCCATTCAAGGCGAACGTGTGGGCGTTGGCGACGTAGGCGTGGCTGGTGTGTCGCCTGTGAGGCTGGTGAGCTGCGAATGAGCTTGAGCCGCTGGCATTTAAGCAAAAGGGGCTCGGATGGAGACGTGGCAAAGGCGTACTCGTCGGGCGGCGGTCCTGGTCGTCGTGGACGGCGGTGGACGGCGCTAGGGGCCAAGCAGAGGTGTCGGCGAGGCTCTATCTGGTTGGGCTGATCCAGTGGAGGATCAGGTTGAGAAGGGGAGGCAGCTAAGCGGTGGCAGCAGCTCGGTGTCGACGCGTGCAAAACGCGCGCTCTGGACACGCTCTGGACGTGCACGTAGCGTGCTCGACAAAATGTCCTGGTGGTCTACGGTGCTCTAATGGAGTTGATATTTGACACGATGATGACTCCCAGTGTGGCAAAGGTGATGGACATGTTGTTTTGGCCACATGACCAAGTGTCCAGTGTGGGTTAGAGAGTTGCCAATTTTCTGTCCTGACCATAAGGTGCTCGATAGAATGCTAGAGCTAGCTAGGAGACTTTGTTGGATTTGAAACTTGGTAGGATGGAGTCTCTTTAGATGATAGAGTTGATAGTGGAGTTATTTTGGCAAGATGAGAAACTTGCTAGTGCAAGTTTTAGCAGACTTCAGATCTGGACAGAAACTTCAGAGGAGGTTTTGGTGGACTTCAAAGATGCAAATAGAGCTGATCTCCTAGAGTTAAGGTTTTGGTTGGAAGGACTAGAAGATGGAAGAGTTTCAGAATTAATGGAGCTAGGAAGATTAGGGTTGCAGTTGTAACTTAAAAATGGGACATAATTGAAAAGAGCATGTTTCACTCAAAATTTTCAAAAGACATAGTTAGGTTTTTGCAAAAAAAAAGTGATTTATAGGCATCACCTGACCTCTCATAATTTTTGTGGGATTTTAAAACAATTTTTTAAAATATTTGTAGAGCAACAAAAGAATTTCAAGTATTTGAAAAATGCTTTAAAAGGATTATTTGTGGCAAATTTTATTATGAAAACCTACTGTTATTTATGATATAAATGAAATGAGTTACAGAACAAACAAGGACCACAACATTCTACAAAAATAATCTTCTATGGAGGGAAGAGTTTTGTAAAACAGAAAATAAAAAAAGCTCTGAAATTAATAAATGACCTAGTATAATTCAAAATTTTATTTTTGGCCAAATTCTACTTAATGAAAATATGATTAAATTCTTTTGGGGTGTTACACCATCTCCCCGGCCATGGCGGTTTTTGAGATTGATCCTGAGCGCTTCGTCCCCGATGGCCATCACATTACTGATGGTGGTCAGCTTCATCTTCCGCGCACCTACATCACGCCATCTGCATGGCCGCCGCTCAGCATGAGGACTACATGGTTCCGGAGGTCATGCCTCGCCCGGAGGGGCCATTGGGACCAGTCAGAGAGGAAGTGGTCGAGTTTCTGCAAAACAGAGGTATTGTGGTCCGCTCTGCTCAGCCTTGGTTCCATGGAGTTGGTCTTTTTCAAGTCAGAGATCCGGTAGTCCGTTATGGCCTGATTCAGCATGCCCCCTTTGATCTTGGGAATGATCGTTTCATCTGTTTTATGAAGCATGATGAGGGTGAGGGCTTTCGGGGTGCTCATGGGTTCAGAGATGGTTGGCTTATGTTCATTGGTATTCCTTTGGATTATCGCACGACGGAGTTCATTGCTCAAGCTGTCAGTACTTTTGGTAAGTTTCAATCTTGGGACAGCAAAGATCGGTATTTGGTTCGTACTTTGGTCAGGGCCTCCTTTCCGGATACGTTGTTGGTCCCTCGCAGTGTGGTCTTCGGTGATTACGCTGAGTGGGGAGGAGCTAGGGTTTCTTGGACTGCGGCTTGCTATGTGCTTGGGGTAGACTTTGCTGATCAGATGCCCAACGATGAAGGCACAATGCCGTTGGATGGCAACCTGCATCCGCTTCCTGGTCAGTTTGTGACTAACAATATTCCTTTTGTCCTGCCTCCCTATCCCTAGCTTGGGTGGAATGAGGCACCAGTGGAGCCTGAGCCTGAGCACCTAGTGCAAGCCCAGGATTTTGATGGCTGGGGCAACACAGTTGGGAGGAGGCGGTCCCACAGCAGTAGGAGCAACCTTTGCAGGATCAGGTGTCCATGGTCATCGATCAGCCTGAAGCGTCAGTATTTGTTGATCAGGTTGTTCTTCAGGTGCAGCATGAAGCACATAATGTTTAGATTGTTGCTGAGCCGGTTCAGCCACTTATGGAGGAAGAGCATGTCGATCTTGTTGCTGCAGAACCTGTTGGGTTGCAACCTGAAGTGCAACATGATGCTGGTCTGGCCCTTGTTGCTGCTGGGCCATTTGTGCCCCATGTCGAACAGGAACCTACTGAAGAAGACGTTGCATATCAACATATTGCTGATCCAGCTCAACAGCTGGCCATTGTGCCTTATGAGCCTCCTATCCTTCAGCGAACAGGTATTCATTGGCATGGTGCGAGTGGTTGAGGGCCCAGCTCTCCCCCCAGAGATGATCTGGAAGAAATCCTTCCTCACTCTTCTGCTAGAATTTGATGTCTTGGAAGTTCCTTGTCCTATCTTTTGCAAACCTCTGGGCCCAGTGATTTATTCCAAGAGTACCTGGAAGATTGCATTTGATGTGGACCATCTCGTTTCCACGCTGGTCTGGTCTAATCCTTCGGCCCTTGAGACCCGGGAGGTGTTTCCAATTTCCAGGCGGCCTGTGGCTCGTGCTCTATTCCGTGCTCAAAGTACCACTGCTGAGGGTAGCCAGGATAACACAGTTGTCTTTTCTACTGAGAAAGCCAAGCCTCTGAAGAATAAAGGGAAGAAGAAGTTGGTTGTGCCTGTGGTGGAAACTTCGGTCTGACCTGTACCAGGAGCTCTGCTCGGTGGGATGGATTTAAACAGGTTTTTGAAGAGCTGCCCCAGCAACCCAGGAAGAAGAGGCCAAGAGCTAAGCCCATTACCTCTCTGGTGGCCCAGCAAGGCGGCCCAAGTGGCCCCACAGCCCATCAGCAGCTTATCGTGCCCCCTGAGACGCCCATTGAAGTGCTACAGATGGCAGGAGCTAATCTGGAGATGGATCCAGCTCTGCGGACTAAGGAGAAGCTTATGGCTGCACCTTTTGAAGATTCTCCCCCGACATCTGCAAAATGAAGTGTTTCACTCATATCTGCCGTGGGTTTTGCAAGCCCCTTATGTCTGCTATCTTTATTAGGCCTGTTTTAATGTTGCTTGGTTGTGGCTCTGATGAACTCTTTAGTTTGTGTGGCCCGTTCGAACTGATGTGCAACACTATGTGTTGTACTTTTGCTGCTCCTTCTTTGCTTTTTAAACATGAATGTAAACTTTAAGCGAAGTTGGAAAGTTCTATGCTGGAATGTCTGTGGGCTTAATTCTGATATGCGTCAGCGTGCAATTAGAGAAAAAAATTTAATGAGAGTCAATGGTCGGTTGTTTGTCTACAAGAAACTAAGCTATCTGAATGTGATCAACGGCTAATTAAGAATATATGTCCTTCTAGATTTGATCAGTTCACTGAGGCTCCTTCAAGTGGGGCCTCGGGGGTTTGCTCATTGCTTGGAGATCTAATTATTTTGTGGGTGCCTTGGTTGAGGTTAAACCTTATTCAATTGTGGTTAACTATACCTCGATGCACAACAGTGATTGCTGGACACTAGTGAATGTTTATGGTCCTTGCCAAGGGGAAATGAGAGATGAATTTGTGAAGTGGCTTTATAATCTGAATATTGACCCCCAAAAAACTGGATGATCTTTGGGGATTTCAATTTTATTAGGTCACAGGACAATAGAAACTTGCCTGGAGGGGATGTTAATGACATGTTTATCTTCAATGAAATTATTGGTCATCTAGGCCTTCTGGAATTACCTATCAAAGGTAGAAAATACACGTGGTATAAGATGCAGGATTCACCACCGTTGGAACAGTTGGACTGGTTCTTCACCTTTGCAAATTGGATTGATTCTTATCCAATGACCCAAGTTTTTCCACTTGCTAGAACCACCTCGGATCATGTGCCATGTCTAGTTAACATATCCACCTCTATTCCAAAAGCTCACATTTTCAGGTTTGAGAACTATTGGACTAAGCAGCCTGGGTTTTTGGATTGTGTGCAGCAGTCATGGTCTAAGCCTTCCTCAAAGCAACATATCACTACTATAATCTTAGATAAACTAAAGTCTCTGAGGAAAGATTTAAAATCTTGGAAAAAGGTATCTCACATATTAAAAATCTGATTGAGAAATGTAACTGGGTTATCTGCTGGATTGACAGTTTGGAAGATTCAAGGCCCTTATTCAGACAGAAATTCAATTTTAGGAAGTTGGTAAAGCTTCATCATGCTCATCTAGTGCACCTGCAATGTGTATATTGGAAGAAGAGGTGTACTATCAGATATATCAAGGTTGGGGAGGAAAATTCAAAATTCTTCCAAGCCATGGCCTTTGAGAGACATAGAAGAAACTCAATTGCTTCATTAACTTTGGGAGATGGATCTGTAACATCTCAACATGATGTCATTGCTGAGGCTTTTCATGCTGCTTTCAAGAGTATAATGGGCCAAGCTAGTGGAATTACTATGGGTCTGGATTTGGACAGTCTAATACATAGGGTTCCCGGGCTTGATGTGCTTGTTAAACCTTTTGGGAAGGAGGAAATTGAACAAGTGGTGAAGGAAATGCCAGTGGATAAATCTCCAGGGCCTGATGGATTTAATGGGATTTTCTTCAAGAAGTGTTGGCCATTATTTCTAATGAATTTATCACTTTGGCACATGAATTTCATGAAGGGAGGGCAAAGCTTGAGAACATTAATGATTCCTTCATTGTGTTGGTTCCCAAATCAAATGCTCCAGAGGGAGTGGGGAATTATAGGCCTATATCCATTACTAGCTTTGGGCTTAAGTTGTTAACTAAAATGGCTGCTAACAGGTTCCAAAGGGAGATTTTGAGATGCATTCAGAAGAATCAGTATGGGTTCATTAAAACAAGAACAATCCAAGACTGTCTTGCCTGGAGTTTTGAGTACATTCATCAATGCAAGCAATCAAAGAGGCCCATTATTCTCTTTAAGTTGGACTTTGAGAAGGCCTTTGATTTCATTGAGCATGAAGCCATCCTGGCCATATTGCTGGCCAAGGGTTTCCCATAGAAATGGATTTCTTGGGTTAAGGAGCTGCTATCCTCTGGAACTTCATCTGCGCTAGTAAATGGAGTTCCTGGCAGACATTTTAAATGCAAATGTGGGGTTAGACAAGGAGATCCACTGTCTCCCTTGTTATTTGTTATTGCAGTAGATATTTTACAGTCCATGTTGAATAATATGGTGCAGAGGGGTCTTATATCTTTGCCAATTCCTTCCCATGACCCTGATTTCCCAGTGGTGCAGTATGCTGATGATACTATTGTGTTTATACCTGCTCAGAGAGATCAGTTGGTGGTGCTAAAAGATGCCCTTATGATTTGTTCTCAATCAACTGGTCTGAAAATCAACTTCCACAAATCCTCAATGATCCCAATCAATGTGGACGATTCCCTTGCTGCTGATTTGGCTGGTATCCTGGGATGTAAGATTGGGACAATGCCCTTTACCTATCTTGGTCTGCCAATGGGCACAACAAGGCCAAAATTAATTGACTTCATGCCTCTGGTAGATTGCATGGAAAGGAGGCTCACTGTCAGCTCATGGTACTTGCCACAAGGGGGGAGGTTGCAACTGCTTAACTATGTGATCTCTTCTATGCCAATTTTCTTCTTATGTAGCTTGCAAATTCCTCCTGGTATTTTGAAGCAATTGGAAAGGATGCAGAGGCAATGCTTATGGAGGAAATATGGTCAGGATACTGGACAGTCCCTAGCTTCTTGGCCCCTGGTTTGCAGGCCAAAGAATAAAGGAGGTCTTGGAATTCTTAATATCAGTGTGCAAAATGATGCTTTATTGCTCAAACATCTGCACAAGTTCTATAACAAGATGGATATTCCATGGGTGAACTTAATATGGAACTCTTACTATTTTGATAGAGTGCCCCATGACACTACCTTGCGTGGATCTTTTCGGTGGAGAGATGTCTCCAAACTAATGGACAAATTTAGAGTTGTTTCTATAGCCCAAGTTAATAGTGGAGATACTTCCCTGTTTTGGAAGGATTGCTGGACTGATCCTCCTAGTTTGTTGCTCCAATATAAATTTAAAAGGCTTTTCTCCTACTGCTTAGATCATAACATTTCATACAGCAAATGCTCAATACTGAGAATCTTTTTGGGCTCTTCCAGCTGCCTTTATCTGAGCATTCCTATATGGAGTTTCAATGCCTCTCTCAAGCTCTTGATGGATTTGATGGAGATAGATTGCTGCCTAATTGCTGGTCTTAGAATGATAGCAAAATGACACAATACACAGCCAAGAAATATTATGATCTGGTCTACAAGCCCCCTGTGGCAAACCCATTGCTGAATTGCATATGGAAAAGTTGTTGTACTATGTCCATTAAAATGTTTGCATGGCTAGTTATTATGGATAGAGTCAACACCAAGGACATGATTCAGAGAAGGCACTAGAGGATTGAGGATGGGCCTGAATGTGTCTTATGCAGAGCTGGTTTATTAGAGGATAGAAATCATCTATTCTTCCAATGCAATTTTAGTACCAGAATCTAGAACTATTTGCAGATATACTGGCCTTTTAACCCTGACATGGTGGAGATTACAGTCCAGGCCAAAGTGGATTTTGCTAAACCTTCTTCGCTGAAGTGGTCTTTTTGTCATGGTGGAATATCTCGGTGGTCAGAAATGATAAGATTTTCAGAAAGATAAAAACCAACCTTTGGTAGATGGAAGGCTGGCTTTATTCATGATATCTCCCTTATGGCACATAGGATAAAATCAAGACATAAGGAGGAGCTTCTTCACTGGATTGCTTTCCTACCACCTTGAGGGAACCCTTGCCCTTCTTAATTTTGTATTCTAGTTTAGCCTAGCTTTTTTCCTTTCTTTCCACTACTTATGGTTCTGTAATTATGACTATGCTTTATTTTATTTTCAATAAAGTGTTGTGGGGCCAAGCCTTGCAGTTTCCATTCAAAAAAACTGGTTTAAAGGTTTTTGGATGCATAAGTACTGATCATACTTAGTGCAAAATGAAGGCTAGCAAAAGATTGAGAAGCGACCAACCAAGAAACGAATAATCTCATAAGCGAGAATTAAGCATAATTAACACCGAATAATGCACCACAAGTAGGATATAATTTCATTGCATAATTATTGACTTTCATGCGTGCATATGGAATCACAAACCTTAACACCAATATTCTTACTAAAGCATATTTACTCATCAAGATAACTCACATATCACATCATCATATTTCAAAACTATTACTAAGATTCAAGTTTATTTTGTCCAATGATCTTCATGAAAGTTTTTATTATATACTTCTTGGATATCTATCACTTTGGGACTAATTTTCATATGTTGCTTTTGATAAGCTCCAACAAATATAAGTGAAGATCATGAGCATAAATTTTCTGTCTCTCAAATTAATTTAAGTGAAGCAAGAGAGATGAAAATTTTACTAACTCTCAAATAAATCTAAGTGAAGCAAGAGAGCATTTCTTCAAAAATATTAAAGCACGCCGTGTTCAAAAAGGTATAAGTAAATCACTAGAGCAAGTCCATGGCTCATAAAAAATTTAAGTGAAGCATAGAGAGCAATTCTAACAAGTCATGACATAATTTTGGCTCTCTCAAATAGGTGTGTGCAGCAAGGAATAAAGATTTAAAACACAAACTAAAACAAGCAAAGACTCATATCATATAAGACGCTCCAAGCAAAACACATAGTAGTGTGACGAATAAAAATATAGCTTCCAGTAAAATACCGATGGTCGTTAGAAGAAAGAGGGGATGCCACTCGGGGGCATCCCCAAGCTTAGTTGCTTGCTCTCTTTTGGATAATAGCTTGGGATGCCGGGGCATCCCCAAGATTAGGCTCTTCTTACTCATTATTCCTTCATCCATCGTAAGATAACCCAAAACTTGAAAACTTCAATCACACAAAACTCAACAAAAGCCTTCGTGAGATCCGTTAGTATAAGAAAACAAATCACAACTATAAGTGTTGTAGTAAACCAATTCATATTTTGTTCTTGCATTATATCTACTGTATTCCAACTTTTATATGGCAAAAACTCATCAAAGAAAACCATAGAGCCATCAAAATAAGCACACAACGCAAAGAAACAGAATCTGTCAAAAACAGAACAATATGCAGAAATCTGGGTGTTTTGAATACTTCTGTAACTCCACAAACTCTAAAAAATTAGGAAGACCTGAGAAATCAGTATATTGATCTACTGCAAAGGGAATGGGTATTTTATCGCTCTTTGGTTAAAAATGAGAATTATTTTCGTGAGCACAAAAGTTTCTGTTTTTTAGCAAGATCAAACAACTATCACCCAAGGAGATCCTAAAGGCTTTACTTGGCACAAACACTAATTAAAACATAAAAAACACAATCATAATAGTAGAATAATTGTGCTAACACTCAAAAACAGGAAGCAAAAAGCAAAAATAAATTTTATTCATTGGGTTGCTTCCCAACAAGCGCTATAGTTTTACGCCCTTAGCTAGGCATAAAGCAAGGATCTACGTTTTGTCATCTCCGGTTCGAGATCCATAAGATGCCCTCATGATTTATTCATATGGTGGCCTAATTCTTGTTCTAGGTAAGTGTTCCACACCCTTCCTCAAAGGAAATTGGAACTTAATATTGCCTTCTTTCATATCAATCATGGCACCAATGGTGCGTAAAAACAGTCTACCAAGAATAATTGGACAAGACGGATTGCAAACAATATTAAGAACAATAAAATCTATGGGCAAATAATTCCTATTTGCAAGAATAAGAAAATCATTAATTCTTCCCATAGGCTTTTTAATAGTAGAATCCGCCAAGTGCAAATTCAAAGAACATGATTCAATATCGGTAAGACCAAGCACATCCCATAAAGATTTCAAAATTGTAGAAACACTAGCACCCAAGTCACACAAAGCAAAACACTCATAATTTTTAATATTTACTTTTATAGTAGGTTCCCACTCATCATGCAATTTTCTAGGAATTGAAACTTCTAATTCAACTTTTCTTCTAAAGCTTTTATCATAGCATCAATAATATGTTTAGTAAAAGCTTTATTTTGTTCATAAGCATTGGGTGAATTTATCGTGGATTGCAACAAAGAAATACAATCAATCAAAAAGCAACTATCATAATTAAATTCTTTGTAATCCAAAAGAGTGGGCACATCACTAGTTAAAGTCTTGACCTCTTCAAACCCACTTTTATCAATTTTCTCAACAAGATTTTCACCCTTCGAATCATCGGGACGCCTTCTAAATAAAGTTGACTCTTCTCCAGTCCCTTTTTCATCAATATTAACTTTACTAAACAAGGAATCAGTAGAAGAAACACCAATCATTTTAAGATCTTCATCACTTTTATGAAAGTAATCACTAGAAAATGCTTTTTCTAAAAAATTCTCTTTTAGCTCTAAGCATAGCGGTTCTTTTCTTACTTTCATCCATAGAAACATAAAGAGCTTTAATTGATTCCTCTATCTTACGCACAAAAAATTTCATCTTGAGACTTTCCACATCATGAGAAATTATATCAACACTTCTAGACAAATCATCAATCTTATTCAACTTTTCTTCTATGGTAGTGTTGAAAACTTTTTGCCTGTTGATAAATTCTTTAATATTATTCTCAAGATCAGAGGTGTTCCTATTATTATAAGAAGTATTTCCATGGGAATTACCATAATTATTAGAGGAATTACTAGGAAAAGGCCTAGGATTAAAATTACCTCTATAAGCATTGTTGTTGAAATTATTTCGACAGATAAAATTCACATCTACGGCATCACTAGTTTGCTCAATCAAAGTAGACAAAGGCATATCATTAAAATCAATAGGAGCACTTTTACTAGCAACCATTTTCATAAGAGCATCAACTTTTTCACTCAAAGAAGAAATTTTTTCGACCGAATTAACTTTTTTACTAGTAGGAGCTCTTTTGGTATGCCATTGTGAATTTGGTATGATATTATCAAGCAATTTGGTGGATTCACCCAAAGTAATTTCCATAAAAGTACCACCCGCTGCAGAATCTAAAAGACTACGAGAAACAAAATTCAACCCCGCATAAAAAATTGTATGATCATCCAAAGATTTAACCCATGAGTTGGGCAATTCCTTAGCATCATTTTCATCCTTTCCCAAGATTGTGCAACATGCTCATGTTCAAGTTGCTTGAAATTCATGATCTGGGTTCTAAGGGAAATAATTTTTGCGGGCAGAAAATACTTAGTGATAAAAGCATCTTTGCACTTATTCCAACAATCAATACTATTGCGAGGCAAAGAAGAGAACCAATTTTTTGCAGAATCACGCAAAGAAAACGAAAATAATTTCATATTCACAACATCATTGTCCACATCTTTTTCTTTTGCATATCGCATAATTCCATGAAGGAATTAAGATGGGACGTGACATCCTCATTAGGAGTAGCGGAAAATTGATCTTTCATAACAAGATTCAACAAAGCAGTATTAATATCATAAGACTCTGCACTAGTGGCGGGAGGAGCAAGCGGAGTGCCAATAAAATCATTGTTGTTGGTATTTGAGATATCACACAACTTGGTGTTCTCTTTCTTGAGTCATGATGACTACACAACAAGATTGCACTCAAAAATAGATCCGGCAAGAAAACGGTGAACGAGAAAGAGGGGCCAAGAAAACGACAATTTTTTGTGAAGTGGGGGAGAGGAAAAGGAGAGGCAAATGGAAAATAATATAAATTGCGAGGAGATGAGATCTGTGATTAGGAACCTGGTATATCTTGAAGATCCTCCCTGACAACGTCGCCAGAAATTGGTGCGTGGCCGGGGGACTATCTTGACTTGATCCTCCCTGGCAACGGCACCAAAAATTCCTTTTGATGTCGCTTGAAGCTACGTCGGTATTTCCCCAAAGAGGAAGGGATGATGCATCACATCGACGGTAGGTATTTTCCCTAGATGTGAAACCAAGGTTATCGAACCAGTACGAGAACCAAGCAACACAACATAAATAGCACCTGCACACAAATAACAAATACTCGCAACCCGACGTGTAAAAGGGGTTGTCAATCCCTTTCAGGTAACGGTGCCAGAAATTGGCAAACAGACGTGAGAGAGTTGTAAATATTGATAGATCGAATGCCAAATAAAATAAATTGCAGCAAGGTTTTTTGTATTTTTTGTTTAGTAGATCTGAAAATAAAAGGCAAATAGAATAGATCGTGAAGGCAAATAATATGAGAAAGAGACCCGGGGGCCGTAGGTTTCACTAGTGGCTTCTCTCGAGAAGAAATGAAAATGGTGGGTAAACAAATTACTGTTGGGCAATTGATAGAACTTCAAATAATCATGATGATATCCAGTCAATGATCATTATATAGGCATCACATGCAAGATTAGTAGACCGACTCCTGCCTACATCTACTACTATTACTCCACACATCGACCGCTATCTAGCATGCATCTAGTGTATTAAGTTCATGGACAAACAAAGTAATGTAATAAGAATGATAACATGATGTAGACAAGATCTATCTATGTAGAGATAGACCCCATCATTTTATCCTTAGTAGCAACGATACATAAGTGTCGGTTCCCTTTCTGTCACTGGGATCAAGCACCGTAAGATCGAAACCACTACAAAGCACCTCTTCCCATTGCAAGATAAATAGATCAAGTTGGAGAAACAAAACCCAAATATCGGAGAAGAAATACGATGCTATAAGCAATCATGTATACAAGAGATCAAAGAAACTCAAATAACTTTCATGGATAAAAAGAGATAGATCTGATCATAAACTCAAAGTTCATCGGATCCCAACAAACACACCGCAAAAAGAGTTACATCATATGGATATCCAAGAGACCATTGTATTGAGAATCAAACGAGAGAGAGGAAGCCATCTAGCTACTAAGTACGGACTCGAAGGTCTACAAAGAACTACTCACGCATCATCGGAGAGGCACCAACGGAAGTGGTGAACCCCTCCGTGATGGTGTCTAGATTGGATTTGGTGGTTCTAGACTCTGCGACAGCTGGAATTGATTTTCGTCAACTCCCCTAGGGTCTCTGGAAAATTGGGGTATTTATAGAGCAAAGAGACAGTCCGAGGGGCACCCGAGGTGGGCACAACCCACCAGGGCATGCCTAATCTTCCAGGCGCACCCTAGTGGGTTGTGCTCTCCTCGGAGCACCCCCAGGCGCTGCCTTGGCCCATTAGGTGTCTTCTGGTCCATAAAAAATCTCTGTGAAATTTCACTGCATTTGGACTCCGTTTGGTATAGATTTTCCGTGATGTAAAAACATGCAAAAAACAGCAACTAGCACTTGCCACTATCTCAATAGGTTAGCACCAAAAAATGAGATAAAATGACTATAAAATGATTATAAAACATCCAAGATTGATAATATAACAGCATGGAACAATAAAAATATTATAGATACATCGGAGACGATCGTACATCTATGTTGATGGACACTACAACCCACGAAGGGTAACAGTTGCACGAGTCCACGGTGGGCTCCGCCCATGAAGGGTCCAGGAAGAAGTAACCTTGTCTATCCCACCATGGCCATCTCCCATGAAGGACTTGCCTTGCTCGGGTACATCTTCACAAAGTAGGCGATCTCCTTGCCCTTACAAACGTCTTGGTTCAACTCCACATCATGTCGGAGGCTCCCAAGCAACACCTAACAAATCTAGGAGACACCACTCCACAATAGGTAATAGACGGTGTGTTGATGATGAGCTCCTTACCCTTGTGCTTCAAAAGATAGTCATCCCAACACTCAACTCTCTCACACAGATTTGGCTATGGTGGAAGAAGGATTTGAGTGGAAAGTAACTTGGGGAAAGCTAGAAATCAAGGTTCAAATGGTAGGAATGGAAACTCTTGATCTCAACACATGAGTAGGTGGCTCTCTCAGAAAATGAATGGTGGAAGTTTAGGCACGTTCTGATGGCTCTCCTCAATGAAGAAGAAGAGGTGGAGGGGTATATATAGCCTCCACACAAAATCCAACCATTACACACTTTTTGAAGGAAATATGCCCTAGAGGCAATAATAAAGTTATTATTTATTTACTTATTTCATGATAAATGTTTATTATTCATGCTAGAGTTGTATTAACCGGAAACATAATACATGTGTGAATACATAGACAAACAGATTGTCACTAGTATGCCTCTACTTGACTAGCTCGTTGATCAAAGATGGTTATGTTTCCTAACCATAGACATGAGTTGTCATTTGATTAACGGGATCACATCATTAGGAGAATGATGTGATTGACATGACCCACTCCGTTAGCTTAGCACACGATCATTTAGTATGTTGCTATTGCTTTCTTCATGACTTATACATGTTCCTATGACTATGAGATTATGCAACTCCCATTTACCGGAGGAACACTTTGTGTGCTACCAAACGTCACAACGTAACTGGGTGATTATAAAGGTGCTCTACAGGTGTCTCCGAAGGTACATGTTGGGTTGGCGTATTTCGAGATTAGGATTTGTCACTCTGATTGTCGGAGAGGTATCTCTGGGCCCTCTTGGTAATGCACTTCACTTAAGCCTTGCAAGCATTGCAACTAATGAGTTAGTTGTGAGATGATGTATTACGGAACGAGTAAAGAGACTTGTCGGTAACGAGATTGAACTAGGTATTGAGATACCGACGATCGAATCTCGGGCAAGTAACATACCGATGACAAAGGGAACAACGTATGTTGTTATGCGGTCTGACCAATAAATATCTTCGTAGAATATGTAGGAGCCAATATGAGCATCTAGGTTCCGCTATTGGTTATTAACCGGAGACGTGTCTCGGTCATGTCTACATTGTTCTCGAACCCGTAGGGTCCGCACGCTTAACGTTACGATGACAGTTTCATTATGAGTTTATATATTTTGATGTACCGAAGGTTGTTCGGAGTCCCGGATGTGATCACGGACTTGACGAGGAGTCTCGAAATGGTCGAGACATAAAGATCGATATATTGGACGACTATATTTGGACACCGGAAAGGTTCCGGGTAAGATTGGGACAATACCGGATCACCGAGAGGTTATTGGAACCCCCCGGGAGGTATCTGGGCCTTATTGGGCCTTAGTGGAAAGGAGGGGAAAGGAGCAAGGGAGGGGGCGCCCCCCCCCCTAAGCCCAATCCGAATTGGGAGGGGGTCAGCCCCCCCTTTCCTTCCTCCCTCCTTCCTCTTCCTTCCCTCTCCTACTCCTAATAGGAAAAAGAGGAGTCCTACTCCCGGTGGGAGTTGGACTCCCCCCTGGGTGCGCCACCCTCCTTGGATGGCCCCCTCCTCCACTCCTTTATATACGGGAGCAGGGGGCACACCATAGACACAACAATTGATCATTGATCTCTTAGCCGTGTGCGGTGCCCCCCTCCACCATAATCCTCGATAATATTGTAGCAGTGCTTAGGCGAAGCCCTGCGACGGTAGAACATCAAGATCGTCACCATGCTGTCGTGCTGACGGAACTCATCCCCGACACTTTGCTGGATCGGAGTCCGAGGATCGTCATCGAGTTGAACGTGTGCAAAAACTTGGAGGTGCCATAGTTTCGATGCTTGATCGGTCGGGCCGTGAAGACGTATGACTACATCAACCGCATTGTTATAACGCTTCCACTTCCGGTCTACGAGGGTACGTAGACAACACTCTCCCCTCTCGTTGCTGTGCATCACCATGATCTTGCGTGTGCGTAGGAAAATTTTGAAATTACTACGTTCCCCAACAGTAGCATCCGAGCCTAGGTTTTATGTGTTGATGTTATATGCACGACTAGAACACAAGTGAGTTGTGGGCGATATAAGTCATACTGCTTACCAGCATGTCATACTTTGGTTCGGCGGTATTGTTGGATGAAGCGGCCCGGACCGACATTACGCGTACGCTTACGCGAGACTGGTTCTACCGACGTGCTTTGCACACAGGTGGCTGGCGGGTGTCAGTTTCTCCAACTTTAGTTGAACCGAGTGTGGCTATGCCCGGTCCTTGATAAGGTTAAAACAGCACTAACTTGACAAACTATCGTTGTGGTTTTAATGCGTGGGTAAGAACGGTTCTTGCTCAGCCCGTAGCAGCCACGTAAAAACTTGCAACAACAAAGTAGAGGACGTCTAACTCGTTTTTGCAGGGCATGTTGTGATGTGATATGGTCAAGACATGATGAGATATAAGTTATTGTATAATATGATCATGTTTTGTTGAAGTTATCGGCAACTGACAGAAGCCTTATGGTTGTCTCTTTATTGCATAAGATGCAAGAGCCAAATAATTGCTTTACTTTATCGCTATGCAATAGAAATAGTTGCAAGAGCAATAGTTCGCGAGACGACCATGTGACGACACATTGATATAGATCAAGATGATGGAGATCATGGTGTCATGCCGGTGACGATGGAAATCATGACGATGCTTTGGAGATGGAGATCAAAGGCACAAGATGATGATGGCCATATCATGTCACATATTTTGATTGCATGTGATGTTTATCTTTTATACATCTTACTTTGCTTAGTTATGACGGTAGCATTATAAGATGATCTCTCACTAAATTTCAAGATAAAAGTGTTCTCCCTGAGTATGCACCGTTGCCAAAGTTCATCGTGCCCAGACACCACGTGATGATCGGGTGTGATAAGCTCTACGTCCATCTACAACGGGTGCAAGCCAGTTTTGCACACGCAGAAATACTCAGGTTAAACTTGACGAGCCTAGCATATGCAGATATGGCCTCGGAACACTGGAGACCGAAAGGTCGAGCGTGAATCATATAGTAGATATGATTAACATAATGATGTTCACCATTGAAAACTACTCCATTTCATGTGATGATCGGTTATGGTTTAGTTGATATGGATCACGTGATCACTTAGAAGATTAGAGGGATGTCTGTCTAAGTGGGAGTTCTTAAGTAATATGATTAATTGAACTTTAATTTATCATGAACTTAGTCCTGGTAGTATTAGCATATCTATGTTGTAGATCAATAGCTCGCGATGTTGCTCCCAGTTTATTGTGTTCCTAGAGAAAAATTATGTTAAAAAATGTTAGTAGCAATGATGCGGATTGGATCTGTGATCTGAGGATTATCCTCATTGCTACATAGAAGAATTATGTCTTTGATGCACCGCTAGGTGACAAACCTATTGCAGGAGTAGATGCAGACGTTATGAACGTTTGGCTAGCTCAATATGATGACTACTTGATAGTTTAGTGCACCATGCTTAACGGCTTAGAATCCGGACTTCAAAGATGTTTTGAATGTCATGGACCATATGAGATGTTCCAAGAGTTGAAGTTAATATTTCAAGCAAATCCCCGAGTTGAGAGATATGAAGTCTCCAACAAGTTCTATAGCTAAAAGATGGAGGAGAATAGCTCAAGCACTGAGCATGTGCTCAGATTGTCTGGGTACTACAATCACTTGAATCAAGTGGGAGTTAATATTCCAGATAAAATAGTGATTGACAGAATTCTCTAGTCACCATCACCAAGTTAGTAGAACTTCGTGATGAACTATAATATGCAAGGGATAACAGAAACGATTCCCAAGCTCTTCACGATGCTGAAATCGACGAAGGTAGAAATCAAGAAAAGCATCAAGTGTTGATGGTAAACAAAACCACTAGTTTCAAGTAAAGGACAAAGGGAAGAAAGGGGAACTTCAAGAAGAATGGCAAGCAAGTTGTTGCTCAAGTGAAAAACCCAAGTCTGGACCTAAGCCTGAAACTGAGTGCTTCTACTGCAAAGGGACTGGTCATTGGAAGTGGAACTACCCCAAGTATTTGGCAGATAAGAAGGATGGCAAAGTGAACAAAGGTATATTTGATATACATATTATTGATGTGTATTTTACTAGTGTTCGTAGCAACCCCTCGGTATTTGATACTGGTTCAGTTGCTAAGAGTAGTAACTTGAAACGGGAGTTGCAGAATGAACAAAAACTAGTTAAGGGTGAAGTGACGATGTGTGTTGGAAGTGGTTCCAAGATTGATGTGATCACCATCGCACACTCCCTATACTTTCGGGATTAGTGTTGAACCTAAATAAGTGTTATTTGGTGTTTGCATTGAGCATGAATATGATTTGATCATGTTTATTGCAATACGGTTATTCATTTAAGTAAGAGAATAAATTGTTGTTCTGTTTACATGAATAAAACCTTATATGGTTACACACCCAATGAAAATGGTTCGTTGGATCTCGATCGTAGTGATACACATATTCATAATATTGAAACCAAAATATGAAAAGTTAATAATGATAGTGCAACTTATTTGTGGCACTGCCGTTTAGGTCATATTGGTGTAAAGCGCATGAAGAAAATCCATGTTGATGGGATTTTGGAATCACTTGATTATGAATCAGTTGATGCTTGCGAACCATGCCTCATGGGCAAGATGACTAAGACTCCATTCTCCGGAACAATGGAGCAAGCAACAGATTTGTTGGAAATCATACATACTGATGTATGTGGTCCGATGAATATTGAGGCTCGCGGCAGCTATCATTATTTTCTGATCTTCATAGATGATTTGAGCAGACATGAGTATATCTACTTGATGAAACACAAGTCTGAAATATTTGAAAAGTTCGAAGAATTTCAGAGTGAAATGGAGAATCATCATAACAAAAATAAAAGTTTCTACGATCAGGGAAATATTTGAGTTACGAGTTTGGCCTTCAGTTAAAACAATGTGAAATAGTTTCACTACTCACGCCACCTGGAACACCACAGTGTAATGGTGTGTCCGAACATCATAACCGTACTTTATTGGATATTGTACAATCTATGATGTTTGTTACCGATTTACCACTATTGTTTTGGGGTCATGCATTAAAGACAGCTGCATTCACGTTAAAAAGGGGCACCATCTAAGTCCGTTGAGACGACACAATATGAACTATGGTTTGGCAAGAAACCAAAGTTGTCGTTTCTTAAAGTTTGGGGTTGCGATGCTTATGTGAAAAAGTTTCATCCTGATAAGCTCAAACCCAAATCGGAGAAATGTGTCTTCATAGGATACCCAAAAGAGAAAGCTGGGTACACCTTCTATCACGGATCCGAAGGCAAGACATTCGTTGCTAAGAATGGATCCTTTCTAGGGAAGGAGTTTCTCTCGAAAAAAGTGAGTGGGAGGAAAGTAGAACTTGGTAAGGTAATTGTACCTTCTCCCTTATTGGAAAGTAGTTCATCATTGAAATCTGTTCCTGTGACTACTACACCAATTAGTGAGGAAGCTAATGATGATGATCATGTAACTTCAGATCAAGTTACTACCGAATCTCATAGGTAAACCAGAGTGAGATCCGCACTAGAGTGGTACGGTAATCCTATTCTGGAGGTCATGTTACTTGACCATGACGAACCTATGAACTATGAGGAAGCAATGATGAGCCCAGATTCTGCGAAATGGTTTGAGGCCATGAAATCTGAGATGGGATCCATGTATGAGAACAAAGTATGGACTTTGATTGACTTGCCCAAATGATCGGTGAGCCATTGAGATTAAATGGATCTTCAAGAGGAAGACGGACACTGATAGTAGTGTTACTATCTACAAAGCTAGAATTGTCGCAAAAGGTTTTCAACAAGTTCAAGGTGTTGACTACAATGAGAGTTTCTCACTCGTATCTATGCTTAAGCCTGTCCGAATCATGTAAGCAATTGCCGCATTTTATGAAATCTGGCAAATGGATAAACAAAACTGCATTCCTTAATGGATTTATTAAAGAAGAGTTGTATATGATGCAACCAGAAGGTTTTGTCGATCCTAAAGGTGTTAACAAAATGTGCAAGCTCCAGCGATCCATCTATGGACTAGTGCAAGCATCCCGGAGTTGGAATATATGCTTTGATGAGTTGATCAAAGCATATAGTTTCATACAGACTTGCGATGAAGCCTGTATTTACAAGAATGTGAGTGGGAGCACTACAACATTTCTGATAAGTATATGTGAATGACATATTGTTGACCGGAAATAATGTAGAATTATTCTGCAAATCATAAAGGAGTGTTTGAAAGGAGTTTTTCAAAGAAAGGCCTCGGTGAAGCAGCTTACATATTGAGCATCAAGATCTATAGAGATAGATCAAAACGCTGGATAAGTTTTTTCAATGATTACATACCTTGACAAGATTTTGAAGTAGTTCAAAATGGAACAGTCAAAGAAAGAGTTCTTGCCTGTGTTACAAGGTGTGAAATTGAGTAAGACTCAAAGCCCGACCACGGCAGAAGATAGAACGAGAATGAAAGTCATTCCCTATGCCTCAGCCATAGGTTCTATAAAGTATGCCATGCTATGTACCAGATCTATTGTATACCCTACACTGATTTTGGCAAGGGAGTACAATAGTGATCTAGGAGTAGATCACTGGGCAGCGGTCAAAATTATCCTTAGTGGAATAAGGATATGTTTCTCGATTATGGAGGTGACAAAAAGTTCATCGTAAAAGGGTTACGTCGATGCAAGTTTTGACACTGATCCAGATGACTCTAAGTCTCAATCTGGATACATATTGAAAGTGGGAGCAATTAGCTAGAGTAGCTCCATGCAGAGCATTGTTGACATAGAAATTTGCAAAATACATGCGGATCTGAATGTGGCAGACCCATTGACTAAACCTCTCTCACAAGCAAAACATGATCACACCATAGTACTCTTCGGGTGTTAATCACATAGCAATGTGAACTAGATTATTGACTCTAGTAAACCCTTTGGGTATTGGTCACATGACGATGTGAACTAGATTATTGACTCTAGTACAAGTGGGAGACTGAAGGAAATATGCCCTAGAGGCAATAATAAAGTTATTATTTATTTCCTTATTTCATGATAAATGTTTATTATTCATGCTAGAATTGTATTAACCGGAAACATAATACATGTGTGAATACATAGACAAACAGAGTGTCACTAGTATGCCTCTACTTGACGAGCTCGTTGATCAAAGATGGTTATGTTTCCTAACCATAGACATGAGTTGTCATTTGATTAACGGGATCACATCATTAGGAGAATGATGTGATTGACATGACCCATTCCGTTAGCTTAGCACACGATCATTTAGTATGTTGCTATTGCTTTCTTCATGACTTATACATGTTCCTATGACTATGAGATTATGCAACTCCCGTTTACCGGAGGAACACTTTGTGTGCTACCAAACGTCACAACGTAACTAGGTGATTATAAAGGTGCTCTACAGGTGTCTCCGAAGGTACATGTTGGGTTGGCGTATTTCGAGATTAGGATTTGTCACTCTGATTGTCGGAGAGGTATCTCTGGGCCCTCTCGGTAATGCACATCACTTAAGCATTGCAACTAATGAGTTAGTTGTGAGATGATGTATTACAGAACGAGTAAAGAGACTTGCCGGTAATGAGATTGAACTAGGTATTGAGATACCGATGATCGAATCTCGGGCAAGTAACATACCGATGACAAAGGGAACAACGTATGTTGTTATGTGGTCTAACCGATAAAGATCTTCGTAGAATATGTAGGAGCCAATATGAGCATCCAGCTTCTGCTATTGGTTATTGACCGGAGACGTGTCTCGGTCATGTCTACATTGTTCTCGAACCCGTAGGGTCCGCACGCTTAACGTTACGATGACAGTTTCATTATGAGTTTACATATTTTGATGTACCGAAGCTTGTTCGGAATACCGGATGTGATCACGGACTTGACGAGGAGTCTCGAAATGGTTGAGACATAAAGATCGATATATTGGATGACTATATTTGGACACCGGAAAGGTTTCGGATAAGATTGGGACAATACCGGATCACCGGGAGGTTATCGGAACCCCCCGGGAGGTATATGGGCCTTATTGGGCCTTAGTGGAAAGGAGGGGAAAGGAGCAAGGGAGGGGGCGCCCCCCCCCCAAGCCCAATCCGAATTGGGAGGGGGGCCGGCCCCCCCTTTCCTTCCTCCCTCTTCCTCTTCCTTCCCTCTCCTACTCCTAATAGGAAAAAGGGGAGTCCTACTCCCGGTGGGAGTTGGATTCCCCCCCCCCCTTGGGCGCGCCACCCTCCTTGGTCGGCCCCCTCCTCCACTCCTTTATATACGGGGGCAGGGGGCACCCTAGAGACACAACAATTGATCATTGATCTCTTAGCCGTGTGTGGTGCCCCCCTCCACCATAATCCTCGATAATATTGTAGCGGTGCTTAGGCGAAGCCCTGCGACGGTAGAACATCAAGATCGCCACCACGCCATCGTGCCGACGGAACTCATCCCCGACACTTTGCTGGATCGGAGTCCGGGGATCGTCATCGAGCTGAACGTGTGCAAAAACTCAGAGGTGCCGTAGTTTCGGTGCTTGATTGGTCGGGCCATGAAGACGTACGACTACATCAACCGCGTTGTTATAACGCTTCCGCTTCCGGTCTACGAGGGTACGTAGACAACACTCTCCCCTCTCGTTGCTGTGCATCACCATGATCTTGCGTGTGCGTAGGAAAATTTTTAAATTACTATGTTCCCCAACACTTTTGACCCAACTCGGTGGCACCAACCTATGTAAAAGTATGAACGTTAGGAATCTTGGTGGGACCAACGGGAACAACTCGGAGGGACCGATGTGCAAGGGCTTAGAGCAAACCTCATCTTCGTGGCACCGATTGCATCATCTCAGTGGGACCGAAGTGAAGCAATAAGGCAATAGAGAGTTGGTCAAGCCATCTCGGTGGGACCAATTGCAATTCTCGGTGGGACCAAAACAATTGCAACAAGCCACAAAAGAGTTGGCAAGGCCATCTCGGTGGGACTAAGATCCATATCGGTGGATCTAAATTGTTAGGGTTTTGGCAGTGGCTAAGTCTAGATGAACTCGGTGGCTTCGGATAGGAAGTATCGGTGGGGCCGAGTTGGAATGTAGGGTTTGGACATATTTGGATAGAGAAAGTGGTTGAGGATTTTGGAGCAACATCACTAAGCACTTTGAGCAAATAGATCATTAATCAACACCTCATCCCCTTTTAATAATATTGGCTTTCCTATGGACTCAATGTGATCTTGGATCACTTATCCAAAAATGTAGAGTCTTGAGCTTTTGCCAATCCATTCCCTTAGCATTTTTGAGGGGTCCACAATCACTAGTCTTCACCATGCCAATCATTGAACATCCTGAAATGTTTATATTAAATGGGCATTAGTTCAATGAGATATATGTTGTTATGAATTACCAAAACCACCCGGGGATTAGTTGCACTTTCATCAACCTTCTTCCCGATCTTTGGGCATATATCACCTGGCCATTTATCTGGCTCCATCTATTTGTTGTAATTCCTTGTCATAAGTTGCCTCTGAATCCTATCAACCATGCTAAGTATTGGCAGGTCCCTAGACTCCAAAATGCCCATGCAATTAACAGTATATAACATATGTTGATCGGATTAGGATGCAGCAAACGCTAGTACATCACTTATATGTAGTTATATCGATGCACATCACTATCAGATGCTCTCACCTGTTGAAAACTTCACATATGTTGTTAAGTAGTATATCACATTTTGGCAAGTCACTTTGAAAAGCTTTAACCCAAGTTTTAGGCTCTGGCTCATGTAGCCACTGGTAGGCATCATCATTGAGTAGCTTCATTTCCTGCATGCCCTAGTCATATAGATGAACTGTGTTGCTCCTTGCTATCTTCCACAGTTGATTCTTCAAAATGTCACTCTTGAAAGATTGCTGAAAGTTCTGCCACATATGCCTAACACAAAATTTGTGTTCTGACCGAGGGAACAATTCTTCAACTGCATTGATGAACCCATTTACATTGCATACAAGAAGAACACAACTAGTTAGAAGTTGGACAAGGCATTCACATACTAATGCAACATAAACATTCACATACAAAGAGAATTACCTTTTATTTGTCTGACATGATAGTCCAAGGTTCAGTGTTTATGATGCCTAGATCTCTTTTAAGTGTGTCGAGAAACCATGCCTAGTTAGGGGTATCCTCAACTTCAACCACAACAATTGTGTAACGCCCCGTATGTAACTTTCCGCATTTGTATTCCAACTATTGCCAATTTCGGCTCTAAGTTATGATATTCCCTCGTGGTTGGGTTTTGTCTTCGTTTTGCATTTTGTTCATGTCATGCATCTCATATCATGTCATCATCATATATTGCACATTCATCTCATTTGTTTGCCAGGCTTACCTTGTCTTATTGCATTTGTGCCTCTTGTCATTTTGCATTGCATCCCCCATCATGTGCATTGTGTGGTGTGTTGCCATGCATGTTTTGCATGCTCCATGGGTGATCCATGCACCATCACTTCTCCTTCTACCCCCTTCTTCCATTTTTTTGCAAGTTCCATATTGCACTACTCCATTAATGCTCTTTTCCCCCCTTTAAACCTGGCACCATGTACCTAGCCTCTCTGTCAAATGTCATCACAATTGGAGTTGTTTTGGTTAGGTTCAACAAATGCATCATGTTTGAATGAAATTCAAACTTGTTTTATTTTTCTGCCTCTAAAAATATCCAAAACAATTTTGTAAAATGGTGCAATATTCCAAGAGCTTGGGGATATTTTTATTTTTACCAAACTCTTCTTCTATGTCCCTGGCCTTTTCCTTTTATCTTTCTGTCTAAAGAAATTGCAAAAAGGGAAAAGGCTATAGCAGCAGCATCCACAACGCACCACTTGGGCCTCTCCCTCACCTGCATCCCAGCCCACGCAGCAGCAGCAGCCCGCAAATCACCCCGGTTCCTTTCTCACTCGAGCTGACCCAACCCTCACTTGCACTCATCCCGCATGGCAGCGCAGGGCCCATCTGTCAACAGGGAGGCTGTAGCGCTCACCCCCCCCCCTTTCTTCCACCTCTCCTCCCCTGCTTTACACGTCTTCCGCCATGGCCACGGTGGCCGAGCCCGCCGTGCCCGCATCCCTATAAGAACCCCCCCCCCCCTCGGCGTCCACACCTACTCCTCTAGGGTTTCCCCTTCGCTGCCACCACCCAGGGGTCTTCCCCTTATCTCTTTTCTCCTTCCCCGTGAGCCCCAAGCATGGTTGAGAGCATGCTCGTCGTCGTCGCTGTCCCTCCGGTCACCTCCAGCCGCCTTCTTCAAGTCTGTCTCCTTCCCCGTCGTCCCCGTCGTCCTCGGCGTCTGTTACATCATCGAGGGAGTCATCAAGTTTGCGCCTGGCTTCCTCCGTTGCTCCCATCTTCTTCGCGATCAGAGTTCACGCCGAGCTTCAGAGGTCGACCGCGTCGTCGCCGGCTCGTCTCCGCCGACCTTGCCGTGTCCTAGGTGAGCTAGGTAACCCCTTTTTCGTCCCTGTTTCTTCTTGCGCCCTCTAGTTCACCGTAGGCGTCATTTTTTCATGCCTCTCCCGTGGTCTCGATGCTCCAGCGTAGTATGGACTGTTAGTGAAGATGATGTTGTAGCTTGCCAACCCCGCGCATCCTCGCTCCAGATCCCTGTTGCGCCTCGCTGCGCGTACGCACCCCCGTAGTGCCTTGCTGCAGCTGCCTTGCGTTTTCTCCCCTAAATGCCTCGCCATGGCCCCGAGCCGAGCGCGAGCTCGTGCTCGAGTGTCCGCTCACTCGCGAGCCGCCTCCACTCGCTCGCTGGAGTCCCCACATGTTCTCGCATGCCCGCTGTTGCTCTACTCAGCGAGCCATGCCTCCTAGCTCGTCGCCGCCGTTGCCGGTCATCTCTGTGTCGCCAGAGCCAAGGCTCGGCCTTCTGGCCATTGTTCAAAAGAGGCCAGACGCTAAGCTTTCCATGAACACGCTCGTAGCGCAGTGGTTAGCCTAGTCGTTTGCATCCGGGAGACCCGGGTTCGATCCCCGCGGCCGCAGTTTAAAGCCCCCCATTTTTTGCAACGCTTGTGAGTATGACAGGCCAACCCCACATGTCATCCTCACCCCCCTTTTTTCTTTCATTCCAACGTTTTCCATTTCTGGAAAGCTACCTTATTCCAAATCAGGCATGTCCATTTCTGGACGTTTCCAAATAAGGAAATGTCATTTTTGTCAGTTTCCTTTTTAGGCAGTTTTTCACTTGCAGCTTTTGTGATGATTTTTCTACAGTAACCTAGACATATTATATATGTTTTGGGGGTAGAAAAATCCCACCAATACAGTGGTGGCATTGTTTTTTTGCATTTGAGCAAGTTCATGAACATGTCATTTTACATCATGATGTTGTCTTGTCATTTTTGTGTGATATATTTCAAGCATGCTGTGAGGTTGTTTGGCACATGACTAGCTTCAGTTTCATGCCTACTCCATGATAGTACTTATTCCATGTCTTTTAGTGCACTATGATGGGTGAGACAAGCATGCCAAGTTGCTATCATAATCTGCTTTTGCCATGTCCTGTAATTCCACTAAGTCTGAAACTCTTAATAAAACTTGCTATGTTTACATGGGTGCCATCATATTTTCTGTGCCCTTTTGGTTTATGGTCAGTAAGTGACTTTTGCTAAAAGCTTTGAGTAGATTCATGCCATGATTTTGTTTGCTATGTTAAGTTCCTGTAGCATGTTGTTAACTTGCTCTAAACATTGCTTCCTGGTGTTAATTCCTGCCATGTTAGTATTTTCACTAAGTCTGTGATGTTGATATCTTTTGCACTTTTGCCATGCTTGTTTGAACCTGGTATTGTGTGATTTAGCTGTAGCTCAGTGTTCATATTTTGTCAAGCATCTTGAGTAGATCACTGCCATGTGCTTTGTTGCTATTTTAGAGTGTAGTAGCTTATTTTCTTGTTGCATTTTAGATGGCATCGTGCTGTTAATCGCAGAATCGTGCCATTATTGTTTTGCTTGCCATTTGCAAACCGTGCATCCGATTCCGATGATCTTTATATCGATTTCGACCAAAATCAACTCATCTTTCTAGCGGCGCACTTGGTTTGACAAGTTGAGGCCTGGTTCAATCGTTTCCTTCCGGAGCAAGCATATGCATTGCATATTACATCCCGCATATCATGCCATGTTTTGCATCATGTTGCTTGCGCATTGCACCGTGGTTGATTGTGGTTTCTTTTGCTTGTATTCTTGCCTTGGGTAGAGCCGGGAGACGAGTTCGTGATCGAGGAACCCATTGAGTACGCTTACGAGGATCAAGCTTACGTCAACTCGGAGAACTTTGCAGGCAAGATGACCATACCCTCGAAATCACTTCTATCTTTGCTTGCTAGTTGCTCGCTATATTTCTATGCCGCGATACCTACCACTTGCTATATCATGCCTCCCATATTGCCATGTCAAGCCTCTAACCCACCTTGTCCTAGCAAACCGTTGTTTGGCTATGTTACCGCTTTGCTCTGCCCCTCTTATAGCGTTGCTAGTTGCAGGTGAAGATTGGAGTTTGTTCCTTGTTGGAACATGGATATTGTTGGGATATCATTATTATATCTTGTTTACTTTAATGCACCTATATACTTGGTAAAGGGTGGAAGGCTCGGCCTTATGCCTGGTGTTTTGTTCCACTCTTGCCGCCCTAGTTTCCGTCATATCGGTGTTATGTTCCTTGATTTTGCGTTCCTTACGCGGTTGGGTTATAATGGGAACCCCTTGACAGTTCGCCTTGAATAAAACTCCTCCAGCAAGGCCCAACCTTGGTTTTACCATTTGCCACCTAAGCCTTTTTCCCTTGGGTTCCGCAGACTCAAGGGTCATCTTTATTTTAAACCCCCGGGATAGTGCTCCTCTGAGTGTTGGTCCAACCTGTCAGCAGCCGGTGACCACCAGGGGCAACTCTGGGTTGGCCTACCGAAACTTGGACAATCCGGTGTGCCCTGAGAACGAGATATGTGCAGCTCCTATCAGGATTTGTCGGCACATTTGGGCGGCTTTGCTGGTCTTGTTTTACCATTGTCGAGATGTCTTGTAATCGGGATTCCGAGTCTGATTGGGTCGTCCTGGGAGAAGGAATATCCTTCTTTGACCGTGAGAGCTTGTGATGGGCTAAGTTGGGACACCCCTGCAGGGTTTTGAACTTTCGAAAGCCGTGCCCGCGGTTATGGGCAGATGGGAATTTGTTAATATCCGGTTGTAGAAAAGTTGACACGTAACTTAATTAAAATGAATCAACAGCGTGTGTAGCCGTGATGGTCTCTTTTCAGCGGAGTCCAGGAAGAGAACACGGTCTTGTGTTATGCTTGAACATAAGTAGTTCTAGGATCACTTCTTGATCATGATAGCTTATCGACCGTGCCTTTCTTCTCTTCTCGCTCTCATTTGCGTAAGATAGCCACCATATATGCTAGTGCTTGCTGCAGCTCCACCTCACTAACTTTTCCTACCCATGAGCTTAAATAGTCTTGATTGCGAGGGTGTGAGATTGCTGAGTCCCCGTGACTCACAGATTACTTCCAAAACCACATGCAGATGCCGATGATGCCAGTCCAGGGGATGCGACCGAACTCAAGTGGGAGTTCGACGAGGATCCAGGATGTTACTATGTTTCCTTTCCAGACAATCAGTAGTGGAGCCAAGTTGGGGCGATCGGGGATCTTATGCATTTGGGGTTGTCTTTATTTTGGTTCCGTAGTCGGACCTTGATTGTATTTTGGATGATGTAATGCTATATTTATGTATTGTGTGAAGTGGCGATTGTAAGCCAACTCTTTATCTCTATCATATTCAATACATTGGATGTGTATAGATTACCCCTCTTGTGACATGCCTACTATGCGGTTATGCCTCTAAGTCGTGCTCCGACACGTGGGAGATATAGCCGCATCGTGGGTGTTACAAGTTGGTAATAGAGCCTTCCCCGACTTAGGAGCCCCCTTCTTGATCGAATCACTGGCGTTGTTGAGTCTAGAAAAAATGTTTTGAGTCTTTTAGGATTATATATATCGGAGAGTAGGATTCTTTTTACTCCTCAGTCCCTTCATCGCTCTGGTGAGGCTTCCTGGCATAGAGTTTTGACTCTTCTCTTCTCAAATTTCAAAAAAAAATTAGGTTCACGCGGGTATCTTGGAATCGTTCTGATGGTTTTGTGATGAGAACATTGTTCTTGGTGCCTCCTGACATTTAGGGGTTGTGGCAGTGTCCCGGGAGTTGAGCTCCGAGGTGTTGTCGTCACAATTTTATCATTGCAGTTCTGGGGTACCTGAGTTCGCCGACATCGAAAATATCCTTTATGCAGTTGTTGGTGAGATAACCTCGACGCCACCCAGTACTGGGGCGGGAGTTCGGGAGTATTGCCATAACTTGTATAACGGATGCTTTTCGAAGGTTGAGGTAAATGATTTCCGAAGGTTTCTTGGTTATGTGTTTAAGGATGGATACAACTGGATGTAGGATTTGCTAGTTTTGGGTGAGATAGTATGCTTGCCCTGTATCCCCAACACCTGATTGCATAACCAGAAAGTTTCAGGAGTTTCATAGGCGGGAATTCATGTAGCTCTAGTATTTCTTCCTGCAGATATTTGGTTTGTGATTGGGTAATCCTTACAAATTATTTGTTCATATCCGTACCTTGTTGTTTTATTCATCTACCTCTATCTAAGTGGCTTCTCAACTTATTTAAGTGTGATCATTTACTTTGGAATTCATTCGTTCATTCTTGTTCGAATGTTAAGACTTTATGTTACAATTTTGATCCATTGATTCAACTTGAATATATGTCTGTCAAGATGCTAACGGATGTCAACCTCTTCAGGATGGCTCCTCCAACGCGTCAGAATCTGGAACCTCCGCCACCACCTGCACCTCCGGAGGCATGTCAAGCTGTCATGGCCGCTACCAACGCCAACACACAGATGCTTATGCAACTCTTGCAAGAGCGTAACCAAGGAAATCAAGGCCATGGCAACAATCAAGTTCAGTTTGCTACCCTCAACCAGTTCCTCGCAAACCAGCCGAAGTCTTTCAGTAACTGTGTCGAGGCCACAGATGCTGACAATTGGCTCGTGGATATCTGCAAACATTTTGAGTGTAGCAACGTCAGGCCTGAGGACTTTGTAAAGTTTGCTTCGTTCCAACTCAAAGACCAAGCTGCTGACTGGTATCAACAATACAAAGATTCCAGAGGAGGTCGTGTGATTACATGGGATGATTTCTGCCGAGACTTCAAAGCTCACCACATTCCTTAAAGTGTTGTTGAGAGTAAGCGTGAGGAGTTACGCAATCTGAAGCAAGGCAGTATGTCTGTTTACCAATACAACATCATGTTCCAGAGGCTCGCTTGCTTTGCCAAACAAGACGTCCCTAATGAGAAGAGCATGATTTATCAATTCAGAGGTGGCCTCAGAGAATATCTGCAACTAGCTCTCATGCTTTTTGAGCCGAAACAGTATGATGAGTTCTACAACATGACACTAAAGCAAGATGCTGCTCAGCTCAAGTGTGATGCTTCTAAGAAGAGAGTCAGGGATGCAACTCCTTCTTCTTCTTCAACTCAAGCGGCGGCTAAGTAGCAAAAGTTCTGGTTGCCTCCTCCTCCTCCGTTCCGTCAGCCTTATCAGCAGAGTAAAGGTGGCAATGGATCTTCCCACCCACCCAACCCAGGCTTTCAGAATAAAGCTTCGTCTCATGCTCCAAGGTCAAGTGCTCCGTATCACCGTCCGCTCTCAGAGGTTACGTGCAACAAGTGTCAGCAAAAGGGTCACTATGCAAACAAATGCTTCAACCAGAGGCGTCTTCCGCCTCCTCCCCCTGTGAGATCTGCCAGCAATGTAGTGGTCAAGCATAATCCCAAGTTTGCAAAGGTCAACATGATGAACGTAGCTCAGGCAGAGGACTCTTCAGAAGTGATCATGGGTAACCTTCCTGTTAATGATAT
Organism: Triticum monococcum; assembly: GCA_034509565.1. Classification (NCBI taxonomy): domain Eukaryota; kingdom Viridiplantae; phylum Streptophyta; class Magnoliopsida; order Poales; family Poaceae; genus Triticum; species Triticum monococcum. The sequence continues at coordinate 244,203,574 of CM067846.1, read as the reverse complement.
TCCTGCAAAAGTTCTTTTTGACACTGGTGCATCACTTAGTTTCATCTCAAGACCATTTGCATCTAAGCATGAGTTGACTTTCCAAGTTTTGCCTAGTCCGTTAGCAGTTGTCTCACCGGGTAAATGCATGAATGCTAACTCCATGGTTCCGGATGTTTCTATCAAGATGGGTGACTATAAGTTTATGTCCTCTCCAATTGTTCTTGGTAACTCGGATATTGATCTAATTCTCGGCATGGACTGGATTTCTAAGCACAAGGCTCGGCTTGATTGTGCTGCCAGGCAGATTCAATTGACACACTCGTCCGAGGATGTGATCATATATGCCGCTCGTGATGATACCATTCGTCTGTTTTCTCTCAATGAGAAGGGCGAGCTGAATGCCATCTCTCATATTCCAGTCGTTTGTGAATATCAAGACGTCTTTCCAGAAGAGCTTCCAGGAATGCCTCCTCACCGGGCAGTTGAATTCGTCATTGATCTTGAGCCTAGCACGGAACCTGTTTGCAAACGTCCTTACAAGCTTGGACCAGAAGAGTTGAAGGAGCTGAAGAAACAACTCGATATACAAGAGCGTATGGGTCTGATCCGACCAAGTTCTTCTCCTTGGGGTTGTGGTGTTCTTTTTGTCAAGGAGAAAGATGGCACGGACCGACTTTGTGTCGACTACCGCCCATTGAAAAAAAAGACAATAAAGAACAAGTACCCACTTCCCAACATCAATGATCTTTTCGAACAACTCAAAGGTGCTCAAGTATTCTTCAAGCTTGACCTCCGTATGGGCTATCATCAGATTCACATTCGTGAACAATATATCCCCAAGACAGCATTCAAAACAAGCTATGGTTCCTATGAATGCACTGTCATGTCTTTCGGCCTTGTCAATGCTCCTCCAACATTCTCTCGCATGATGAACTTCATCTTCAACCCTTACACAAATGGCTTCGTCTTGGTGTATCTCGATGATATTTTGGTCTTTTCCAAGAACAAAGAGGATCATGCCAAGCATTTGAGATTGGTGCTGGACAAACTCAGAGAACATCAGTTCTATGCGAAGTTTTCAAAGTGCGAGTTTTGGCTCGATGAGGTTCTCTACCTTGGGCATATCATCTCTGCCAAGGGCATAGCGGTTAATCCTGAGAAGGTGCCTGCAATTGTGAATTGGGAACCGCCTCAGAATGTGAAGCAGCTCCGTAGCTTTCTTGGGCTCGCAAGCTATTGTCGAAGATTCGTTGAGAATTTCTCTAAGATTGCGAAGCCTCTTTCCAACCTCCTCTAGAAGCATGTGAAGTATGTCTGGATGCCTGAATGTGACGTCGCTTTCAACACCCTCAAAGAGAAGTTAGTCACAACTCCGATTCTGACTCCTCCCGATGAATCCAAACCATTCGAGGTTTTCTGTGATGCTTCCCTTCAAGGTCTAGGTGCTGTGTTAATGCAAGAGAAGAAAGTTGCGGCCTATACCTCTTGCCAGTTGAAGCCCAACAAAAAGAACTACCCCACTCATGACCTCGAGTTGGCGGCAGTTGTCCATGCTCTTTTAACATGGAGACATCTCTTGTTGGGAAGGAAAGTGGACATCTTCACTGATCATAAGAGTCTCAAGTACATATTCACTCAACCCAACCTCAACCTCAGGTAGACTCGTTGGGTCGAGATGATTCAAGAGTATAATCCAAGTATTGAATACACTCCAGGCAAGGCCAATTTCATTGCTGACGCTTTGAGCAGGAAGGCTTACTGCAACAGTTTGATTCTCAAGCCCTTCCAACCGGATCTTTGTGAAGCTTTCCACAAACTTAATCTCCAAGTTGTTCCTCAAGGATTTCTTGCCAACCTCCAAGTCTCTCCTACTTTGGAAGATCAAATTCGTGAGGCACAACTTCTTGATGCCATGGTGAAGAAGGTGAAGATTGGGATTGCCAAGAGCCAACCCAAGTACAAGTGCTATCTCCTTGATGACAAAGATACTCTATTCTTCGATGATCGCATTGTTGTTCCTAAGGGTGACCTTCATAAAGTCATTAAGAATGAGGCTCACAATTCACTCCTATCTATTCATCCTAGAAGTACAAAGATGTACCATGACCTCAAGCAGTCGTATTGGTGGACTCGAATGAAGCGAGAAATTGCTCAGTTCGTAAATGAATGTGATGTCTGCAGAAGAGTGAAAGCAGAACACCAACGACCAGCTGGTCTCCTCCAACCTCTTGCCATTCCAGAATGGAAGTTTGATCATATTGAGATGGACTTCGTGACTGGATTTCCCAAGTCCAAGCATGGCAATGATGCCATCTTCGTCGTCATCGACAAGCTTACTAAAGTGGCTCATTTTCTTCCTAACAAAGAATCTATCACGGCAGCTCAGTTGGCAGAGCTATATACCTCCAGGATTGTCTCCTTGCACGGCATTCCGCAGCTGATATCTTCAGATCGTGGAAGCATTTTTACTTCTAAGTTCTGGGATTCCTTCCAGAAGGCCATGGGCACCAACATTCGCTTCAGCACAGCCTTTCATCCTCAAACTAGTGGACAAGTCGAGCGAGTAAATCAAATTCTTGAAGATATGCTCAGGGCTTGTGTCATTTCTTTCGGTATGAAGTGGGAAGATTGTCTTCCATATGCCGAGTTCTCCTACAACAACAACAGCTTCCAAGCGAGTTCAGGAAAGGCCCCATTCGAGATTCTCTATGGCAGAAAGTGTCGTACTCCTCTTAACTGGTCAGAGACTGGTGAACCACAACTTCTTGTCAATGACTTGATCACAAAGGCTGAAGAAATGTGCAAAGTCATTCGTGAAAATCTCAAAGCCGCGCAATCGCGCCAGAAGAGTTACTATGATAGCAAGCATCGTGACTTGGCTTTCGAGATAGGAGACCATGTCTACCTCCGCGTCTCTCCAATGAAAGTTACTCGTCGCTTCGGTATAAAAGGGAAGCTTGCCCCTAGATACGTGGGTCCTTTCAAGATCATTGGCAAAAGAAGCGACCTCGCCTATCAACTTGAGCTCCCGTCCAACTTTGCAAATGTGCACGACGTGTTTCACGTGTCACAGCTTCGCAAGTGTTTCAAGACTCCTGACCGCACCATCAACTTCGAAGAGATTGATCTCCAAGAAGACCTGTCTTATCATGAGCATCACGTTGCTATTCTTGAAGAAACTGAGCGCAAGCCTCGCAATAAGTCTATCAAATTCCTGAAAGTGAAGTGGTCACATCATTCTGACCGAGAAGCCACCTGGGAACGCGAGGACCACCTTCGTTCCGAATATCTGGAGTTTTTCCAGTCCTAGATCTCGGGACGAGATCCTTTCGTAGTGGTGGAGTGTTGTAACGCCCCGTATGTAACTTGCCGCATTTGTATTCCAATTCTTGCCAATTTCGGCTCTAAGTTATGATATTCCCTCGTGGTTGGGTTTTGTCTTCCTTTTCCATTTTGTTCATGTCATGCATCTCATATCATGTCATCATCATATATTGCACATTCATCTCATTTGTTTGCAAGGCTTACCTTGTCTTATTGCATTTGTGCCTCTTGTCATTTTGCATTGCATCCCCCATCATGTGCATTGTGTGGTGTCTTGCCATGCATGTTTTTGCATGCTCCATGGGTGATCCATGCACCATCACTTCTCCTTCTACCCCCTTCTTCCATTTTTTGCAAGTTCCATATTGCACTACTCCATTAATGCTTGACGAAGCTATGTACCTAGGGTAGGGGCATGGACCTGTCCTAAGAGCCCTACCCAAGGACATCCCTGGAAGAAGTCACCTTTCAATCGACTTGAAGGTACCCACTCGACGGGTTTAAGACACTCGACCAAGAAGCTACCACTCGACCACGAAGCCAACCACTCGACTGCCAGGAGATCTAAAGTCATTCCGCGAGCAAACGGTCGGCTATTAAGTAGCCTTTATGGTCATTATAGCACTTTATTACCAGTGTTACCAGTAACGCCCCGCCTTAATGTACATTGAACCCTTGGTGACGTAGGCTGGCCGAGGTCCTGGCGCGCTCTATATAAGCCACCCCCTCCTCCGAGACAAGGGTTCGCACCTCTATTATTCACACGCCTATAATCCAATCGACTGCCTCCGGGCACCGAGACGTAGGGCTGTTACTTCCTCCGCGAAGGGCCTGAACTCATACATCTTGGTGTGTTTACAACTTCCCAATAGCTTAGCTCTAGCCTCTCCATACACACCCCCCTACATCACTGTCAGAGTTAGAACCACGACAGTTGGCGCCCACCGTGGGGCAGGAATCTTAGCGCTTAATTGGAGAAGTTGCGATTCTTCCGATCCCTTTGATCATGGTTTCGTGCGGAGTTTTGGTGGAGGGCTGCGAGATCCGTCTCGGCGTGGTCACATTCATCGCCGACGACTCCGCTTGGCTTCAGGAGGCTCCACTTGACATCGACGCGCTCCCTGTCCGTGGTGCGACGCACTTCCGCGCATGCGTTCGTGGCGTCCTCCTGTGGCAGCCATCGACCCAGTATTGGTCGGCCCCCATGTCGTCTCCCCGCTCTGTCTCCCTCCAGCGCAAGCGCTCCGGTAGGTCGAGACTTCAGAGGTGGGTGAGGCATGCCGTGGCTCGCCAGTCGGCCGCCCCACAAGTCGCGGCAATCGAGCCCGACGAATCCCTCTGCGGCCTGTTCGACCTGTCGACTAGCTCCGCGGAGACTGCATCCGAGTGTGACAGTAGCGACCTAGGGGCTGAGGTTCTGGCGGTCGATGGAACACACAGTCCTCCCGGTTTCCCTCGCGCTGATGGAGGCGCGGGTGGGGGCAACCCGTCGCATCCCCACGATGAGTATCTCCCCGAACCTCTCACGGCATCGCAGCAAGAGGAGCTTCGCTGCCGGAACATAGACGCACTCCACACTCCTATCGTCGGAGAAACCCCCGAGGCCCGGGCCTTGGAGGACGCGCGCTTGGCTAACTTGGCCGAGCGCACTCGACTAGAGAATCTCCAGCGAATACTCGACGAGCAAGCGCGTCAGTGAGCTCCCGAGTCCAGTCGACGTTAGCTCTTCCTGCCGACGCAGGTATATCGAACCCCAGTTCAGAATTTGGCCGCCGCGGCCCGTATAGCATAGTCAGTTCAGCCCTCCCAGTCAGAGGCTGGAAGGGGCTTGTTGCAGATCAGAGCGTTGCTCCAGGCGGCGGGGAACCAGAATTCCGCTGTTTCTCAGTCGCAGAATAGGATCCACAGTCGATCCATTGCAACAGATACAGTCCAGTCGGCTCACAGCCCGAGATCGCCCCCGAGGCGTGAGGGACGTGGAGACCGGCACGATCAGTACAGAAGAAATGAGCAGTATGATCACCGATTCGATCGTGAGGATCGACGTCGAGTGCCAACCCCTCCCCCAAGGAGTGGGTCATATGCGCCTCGACAGCAAGATGACAGGCGCCCTCATAGTGTTGGGCAGAGGATTCCAATCGACCCCAGGGACCCAGGCTTTGATGCGAGATCCATCCTCGTTCAGGGTCTGGTTGACAGGAACAGAGCTCACCAAGAAGGCCACGACAGAGATGCGCCTGCCAGCAGCAGAGTACGTGTTTCAGGGCCAGAGTGTTTCAGTCGAGCCATCAGAGCCGCAGTGATTCCTCCCAACTTCAGGTTGGCGACTGGAGTCAGCAAGTTCACCGGTGAGTCTAAGCCTGACACTTGGCTCGAAGATTACCGAGTGGCTATACAGATTGGCGGTGGCAATGATGAGGTGGCCATGAAGCATTTGCCTCTCATGTTAGAGGGCTCAGCCAGAGCATGGCTAAATCAGTTAGCGCCCAGCAGCATCTACACTTGGGAGGACCTCTCCCGAGTGCTTTTCACAACCTTTGAGGGAACATGCAAGCGACCTGCAGGCCTTACAGAGTTGCGGTCTTGCGTGCAGAAACCGAATGAAACACTGAGGGACTACATCCAGAGGTGGATCACATTGCATCACACGGTTGAGAATGTTCCAGATCATCAAGCAGTTTGTGCCTTCAAAGAAGGCGTTAAGTACAGAGAATTGAATCTGAAGTTCGGTCGAACTGGAGAGATGTCTCTGAATCAAATGATGGAGATTGCCACCAAATACGCTAATGGTGAAGACAAAGATCGCCTCTGGAGTGGCAAGCACAAGGCAGTCGCCCAAGAAACCGTAGGAAACTCCAGTCGGAAACAGAAGCGGAAGGCCGAGCCAACCGCCCCTGGGGAGGCCCTGGCCGTAACCCAGGGAAATTTCAAGGGAAAACCCAAGGGCCCCTGGAAGACCAAGAAAGTCAAGGATCAAGATGGAAATGATGTTTTGGATCTGCCATGTCACATCCACACCAAGAAGGATGAAGAGGGTAATTTTATTTACCCAAAGCATACCACTCGACAGTGCCGGCTCCTGATCCAGCAGTTTCAGGGCAAGCAGCCCAAAGATAAGGAAAAAGAGCTGGACAGAGTTGAGGACAAGGATGATAGTGACGATGGATACCCCCAAGTCAATTCCACCCTGATGATTTTTGCTGATGTCGAAAGCAAAAGTCGACTGAAAGTCATTATCGTGAAGTGAATATGGTTGCTCCGGCAACACCCAGTTATCTGAAGTGGTCTCAGACTATCATAACATTCGACCAGTCTGATCACCCTACGCACATTGCCACCCCTGGGAGGCAAGCTTTGGTGGTCGACCCAGTTGTCGAAGGCACTCGACTGACCAAAGTCCTGATGGATGGTGGCAGTGGCCTGAACATACTGTATGCTGAAACATTGAAAGGGATGGGCATTCTGATGTCCAGGCTCAGTACCAGCAGCATGAGCTTCCATAGAGTCATTCCCGGGAAGAAAGCCGAATCACTCGGCCAGATTGCTCTTGATGTGGTTTTCGGTGATTCAAAGAATTACCGCAAGGAAAAGTTGACATTCGAGGTTCTGGACTTCCAAAGTGCTTATCATGCCATTTTGGGCAGACCAGCTTATGCACGCTTCATGGCCCGACCATGTTATGTGTATCTCAAATTGAAGATGCCTGGTCCCAAAGGTGTGATCACTATTACAGGCAATCGGAAGAAGGCAGAAGAGTGTTTTCAGAAAGGCTTAAAGATTGCTGACGCTCAGATGGCAGTGGTTGAGCTGCAAGAGTATCAGAAGACTGCAGATCCGAGTGAGTTGCTACGAGCTAAGAAGCCCGCTTCAGAGTCAGCTTTTCAGTCGTCCGGTGAAACGAAGGCAGTTCACATTCACCCGACCGACCCCGAGGCTGCCCCGACTCACATCTCAAAGACGCTCGACTCCAAATAGGAAGAAGCGCTCATCCAGTTCCTCCGTGAGAACTGGGACATCTTTGCATGGAAGCCTTCTGACATGCCTGGAATTCCCAGGGGGCTGGCTGAGCACCGTCTACGAGTCGACCCAAAGTTCAAGCCTGTGAAAGAACATCTTCGATGGTCCGCCGTCCAGAAGAGGAAAGTTATTGGCGAGGAGGTGGCTCGGCTCTTAGTAGCGGAGTCCATACGAGGGATTTATCACTCCGAGTGGCTCGCCAATGTTGTCATGGTCCCCAAGAAGGACAAGTCGCTTAGCATGTGCATCGACTTTAAACATATCAATCAGGCATGCCCGAAAGATCATTTTCCTCTCCCTCGCATCGACCAAATAGTCAACTCGACCACGGGGTGTGAGCGATTGTCTTTTCTAGACGCCTATTCCGGGTACCATCAGATCCGTCTATATGGACCCGATGAGATCAAAACAGCTTTCATCACTCCATTCGGGTGCTTCTGTTATGTCACCATGCCCTTCGGCCTCAAGAACGCTGGAGCCACGTTCATGAGGATGATTCAGAAGTGTTTGCTCACTCAGATTAGTCGGAACGTGGAAGCATACATGGATGATATTGTGGTCAAGTCACGGAAAGGTTCCCACCTGCCGACTGACCTTGCTGAAACCTTTGCCACCCTCAGGAGGTATGATATCAAGCTTAATCCATCAAAGTGCACATTCGGAGTTCCGGGTGGAAAGTTACTCGATTTTCTCGTTTCCGAACGAGGAATCGACGCCAATCCCGAGAAAGTTGGCACCATACTCCGGATGAAGCGCCCTGTGCGTGTGCACGATGTCTAGAAGCTTACAGGTTGCTTGGCCGCTCTAAGTCGATTCATTTCTCGTCTCGGTGAAAAGGTGTTGCCTCTTTACCGACTGATGAAGAAGTCTGACAAGTTCGAGTGGACTCCAGAAGCTGATGCAGCATTTGCAGACCTCAAAGCTCTGCTCTCCACCCAGCCGGTGCTTGCTGCCCCAATCAGTAAAGAGCCTTTGCTGCTTTACATTGCGGCCACGGGACAAGTCGTCAGTACAGTACTTACGGTCGAGCGGGAAGAAGAAGGAAAGGCCTTTAGAGTTCAGCGCCCAGTATATTATGTGTCTGAAGTTTTGACACCTTCAAAACAAAGATATCCTCATTATCAGAAGCTTGTATACGGGATTTATATGACCACGAAGAAGGTTGCACATTACTTCTCTGACCACTCCATTACAGTCGTCAGCGACGCCCCATTGTCAGAGATTCTGCATAACAAAGATGCAACTGGTCGAGTGGCGAAGTGGGCGATTGAACTCCTTCCCCTAGATATCAAGTTTGAAGCAAAGAAGGCTATCAAGTCCCAAGCAATTGCAGATTTCGTCGCCGAGTGGATCGAACAGTAGCTTCCGACTCAAGTTCACTCGGAGCACTGGACCATGTTCTTCGATGGATCTAAGATGCTGAATGGTTCCGGTGCTGGGGTAGTATTGGTCTCCCCCCGAGGAGATAAGCTCAGATATGTTCTCCAGATTCACTTTGATTCCTCCAATAATGAAGTAGAATATGAAGCACTTTTGTATGGGTTGCGCATGGCCATTTCACTCGGCATCCATCGCCTCATGGTCTATGGCGACTCAGATTTGGTGGTTAATCAGGTGATGAAGGAGTGGGACGTCAGAAGTCCAGCAATGACTGGTTATTGCAATGCAGTGAGAAAGCTAGAAAAGAAATTCGAGGGGTTAGAGCTTCATCACATCCCCCGACTGAAAAATCAGGCAGCTGACGATTTGGCAAAGATAGGCTCCAAGAGAGAAGCCATTCCCAGCAACGTGTTCCTGGAACACATCCACTCGCCGTCAGTCCAAGAAGATCCTTTTATAGAAGAAGCCCCGCAGCCGAAAAGTGCCACAGATCCGACTGAAGTCGAAGTCCCTGCTGTGGTCGACCTAATCATGGAAGTCTTGGCAATCACTCCCGACTGGACGATACCGTACATCACGTATATCCTAAGGAAAGAAGTCCCGGAGGACGAGGAAGAGGCTCGACAGATCGTCCGCCGATCCAAAGCCTTCATAGTCGTAAGGGGACAGTTGTATAGAGAAAGCACGACTGGAATCGGTCAGAAGTGCATAACACCAGAAGAGGGTCAGATAATCCTTGATGACATCCACTCGGGGACCTGTGGTCACCATGCGTCTTCTCAGACCATTGTGGCTAAAGCATACCGAGCGGGATTTTACTGGCCAAGAGCAAATGAGATGGCAAAAGAGATAGTCGACAAGTGTGGAGGGTGCCAGTTCTACTCCAACATGTCACACAAGCCTGCATCAGCCCTAAAGACCATTCTACTCGTCTGGCCCTTTGTTGTCTGGGGACTGGACATGGTTGGTCCACTAAGAATAGGCAGGAGCGGTTTCACTCATGTGCTTGTGGCAGTCGACAAGTTTACCAAATGGATTGAAGCTAAGCCCATCAAGAATCTTGATGCTTGCACTGCTATCAGTTTCGTTAGAGGGCTAACATTCAGATATGGAGTCCCGCATAGCATCATCACTGACAATGGGTCAAACTTTGATTCGGACAAGTTCAGAGCTTTTTGCGCCTCTCAAGGCACACGAGTCGACTACGCATCGGTCGCCCATCCCCAGTCGAATGGACAAGCAGAGAGAGCAAATGGTCTGATTCTCAAAGGACTAAAGCCTCGACTGATGCGCGATCTCAAGCACGCGGCAGGTGCTTGGGTCGATGAGCTTCCGTCAGTTCTGTGGGGATTGAGGACCACCCTGAACTGGTCGACTGGAAGAACTCCATTCTTTCTGGTTTATGGAGCCGAGGCAGTTCTGCCGAGTGATCTTCTTCACAATGCACCCCGAGTCGAACTTTATAACGAAGATGAAGCAGAACAAGCCCGGCAAGACGCAGTCGACCTCCTAGAAGAAGAGAGGGAGATGGCCATGATCAGATCGACCATTTATCAGCAAGACTTGCGTCGATTCCATGCCAGGAATGTGAAGAGTCGAGCCTTCCAAGAAGGAGATTTGGTCCTTCGAGTGGATCAACAGAAACCACACAAGCTTGCTCCTACTTGGGAAGGCCCCTTCATCGTCACCAGAGTCCTCCACAATGGAGCGTATCACCTCTACAATGTTGATCGCCAGATCGACGAGCCGCAAGCTTGGAATGCGGAACTGCTCTGCCCCTTTTACACTTGAGTTCTCCCTTGGATGAGATGTAATAAGAAAAAAATTCTACAGTTCATTTTTATCAAAGGCAAGAGTGTTCCAATAATTGTTGTCACTTTTGTTTGCATACGAAATCCCCCAGTGGGTGACTTAGCTGCGAATCCGTTTCGCCTAAGTTTGAAAAATCCTACCGAGTGGAGAGCCAGACTCCCACTCGGGGGCTTAGCTACAGCCCAGTGCTTGCCTAAGTGTTCAAAAATCCTACCGAGTGAGAGCAATCCTCCCACTCGAGGGCTTAGCTGCAGTCTAGTACTCGCCTAAGTTATCCCACTTAGAGACTTAGCTGCAGTCAGGCACTCGCCTAAGTTTGAAAAAATCCTACCGAGTGGAGAGCAATCCTCCCACTCGGGGGCTTAGCTGCAGTCCAGTACTCGCCTAAGTTCTCCCACTTAGAGACTTAGCTGCAGCCCAGTGCTCGCCTAAGTGTTTAAAAATCCTACCGAGTGGAGAGCCAGACTCCCACTCGGGGGCTTAGCTGCAGCCTAGTGCTCGCCTAAGTGTTTAAAAATCCTACCATTGGAGAGCAAACCTCCCACTCGGGGGCTTAGTTGTAGCCTAGTGCTCGCCTAAGTGTTTAAAAATCCTACCGAGTGGAGAGCAAACCTCCCACTCGGGGGCTTAGCTGCAACCCAGTGCCCGCCTAAGTGTTTAAAAATCCTACCGAGTGGAGAGCAAACCTCCCACTCGAGGGCTTAGCTGCAGCCCAGTGCTCACCTAAGTGTTTAAAAATCCTACCGAGTGGAGAGCCAGACTCCCACTCGGGGGGCTTAGTTGCAGCCCAGTGCTCACCTAAGTACAGGACACAACCCAATCTGCAAGAAGTTACGCCTCAAATACAAGGTTATTCCGAGTGAAGATCAAGTTCCACTCGACAGATCAAACCATGAAGATATCCAACGAGAAATCAAGTTCGGATAAAGCCTAAAGGTCCCAGACCTCAGATCAAAGTACTCGAGCCCTCAGCTCGGCAGAGTTTAACGGTTACAAATCCACTCGGCATTCCGAGGCAAATTTAAAGTGAAGCATAAAAGTTTTTCATTCCTCAGGTGGAGGACTGGAAGGGGCGACGAACTCGTCCAAGTCGATCCCGTCTGCAATATGAGTGGCAGCAGCGATGAAAGTCTCCATGAAGTCTTGAAAGCTGTGCTTCCTGGTATTGGCAACTTGGATGGCGGCCAGCTTTTCTTCTCGCGCCTCCTTGCAATGGACGCGGACCAGAGACAGAGCGACATCAACACCACATCTAGCAGAAGATTTCTTCCATTCCGCCACTCGACCCGGGACTTCATTCAGTCGAGCCATCAGAGACTCGAGGTCGTTCTGAAGCATCGCCCCAGGCCAGAGTGATGTGTCGATCCGCGACATCGCAACCTTCAGTCGAGCAAGATAGTCAACAACACTGGTAACACGAGACTCCAGTCGGAGCATGTTCATAGCAGCCTCATCCTTCACAAGAGAATTGGCGGGGTCCAAGCCTGGCTCCACTCGACTGGTTTCCTCTTCGAAGTTCTGGCAGAATTCTGCAAACACGATTCAAGAGTCAGACAGTGGCTCTACACAGGCTTGGTAACTGCGAGACAGTCAGGGCAGAGTAATTACCTTCGAGCATGACGAACAGCTTCTTGGCGAGTCCCCCGAGATAAGCCTCCAGATCTTTCCTCTTCCCCGCCAGATCACCTGCCTTGTCGTGCAGAGCCACGTTGTCGTTCTTCAGTCGGCTGACCTCTTGATTGGCTACCTCGAGAGCAACTTTCAGTCTGGAGTTCTCCTGCTCAAGAGTTACGATCGAAGCCAGTTTCTCTTCAGCAAGCCTCGTTTTGTTGAAGACCTCCTTCTGTGCTTCTTCAAGATCTTGATCCTTCTTCTTCAGAGCTTCTTCCAGTTTATCTGCGGCACGTCGAGTGAAATCAACATCAAGAATGGACAAGCAAGAAAAATCACTCGTCAAGAATGGAGAACCTCACCAGCCATACCTTTTGCTTCTTCTTGCGCCTTCTTCAAATTCTCTTGAGCAAGCTTCAAGTTAAGGTTGAGCTGGATCTGCTGATTCTCCAACTCAGTATAGCGAGCTACAAGTTCACATGATTTCTGCAAAAAGAAAAATCAGTGGACAGACGTCCAAAATAAGTTGCTTCCGAGTAACTAAGAGACAATGATGGCGTTTCTAAGACTACAGCTGAATCAAAAACATTTGACAGTAGTCTCGGGGACTACACCCAGTGGGTGCACTCAGCGTGCCCCCACTGTAAAAAAAAAAGTCAACTGTCCGCAGTCGACCGGATACAGTTCCATTCGACATGGCCTGACCAGACCGAGTGAAGAAATACAGCTACAACAACACAATATAAAGACTATAGTCGACTGCCAGCAGTCCACCGTAGTCTCGGGGACTACACCCAGTGGGTGCACTCAGCATGCCCCCACTCGTCCAAGAATTGGCAGACACACCCAGTGGGTGTACAGATATAAAGATCTTCGGAAAAGAGATTCTTCAAACAGCATATCGTAACAGACCAAGTGTTGAGTCGACTGACCTGGACGTTACTCTGAAGAGCCGAACTCGCGTCATAAGCCGCTTGGCTGGCCTCCCGAGCTGCTTTCACTTGTTCCATCATGATCCCCGCCTGGCGTATGGCCTCTTTTGCGGCAGCTGCTTGGTCCTCAGGGACGGGGTACGCGGCAAAAAGCGAAGGCGGATCCGCAGTCGACGTCGAGGGACGCACCCTCATCAGAGGAATGGCGAAAGTCACAGAAGCCCGAGTGGTTTCACCACCGTCTCGGGCTACGGCCTCAGGAGCCGGAGTGGATTGTGGGGTCTCGCCAGTCGACGCTCCCCTGGTCCTTCTCACTCTCAGCGGCGCGTCATCGTCGTCATTCGGAACATTGATAACATGAGAAGGAGCTACAAGAAAAAATTCAATCGACCAGAGTTGCAATAAGTGTCCAGTCGACTCAAGGCAGAACATCAGTAATCATACTAGGGTTGGAGGTAACAGCATCCTCCATCTCTTGGTCGTCGTCCTTGGCGGAGACCTCAGAAGTAGCAGCACTGCAAATCTCGAAAGTCAGTCAGTTGGCTCAAGGAATCGACCAAGGATCTGTCCACGGTCAACAAAGGAAAACAAGTTTTGTTATTACCCAGAAATGGTGGGGACAGCCATCTTCATCTTGGGCAGAGCCTTGGGCGGCTTGGACGGTGTCGCGTGTGGGTGCTTGGGAGCCTTTCCAGTCGGCGTAGGAGAAGAGGTCCGAGGGTGTTTCGACGACTGCCCAACAGGAGCAGTCGCCTTACCACGTTCCCGTGCTGGATTGTGTGTGAGCTTGGATCGCCTCTCCAGGCGGGGGGGTTCAACCTCCTCCTCCTCTTTGCTGGAGTCGACGTCGTCGTCTCCCTCTCCTTCGCCATCGGACTCCCACTCGCCTTGATCGTCTCCACTCTCACCTCCGCTCGCCTCCCCTTCCTTAGTTGGCTCCTGTGCCCCGTTGGGTGTCGAGTACATCTCAGTAGTCGCCTGGAAAACAACAGACAAGACAAAAGTCAATCTACCAATTCAAAGAAGACCAATGAAGAAAACAAGATCTCAGTCGGGAGCATAAAGTCAGACCTGGTCCACTTTGTATGTGTTGTCGAGTGGAGAAACCCTCCTGGCGCCTCGGGGGTTGTCTTTGTTTCCTGTGATGCTCGTCAGCCACCCCTCCAACATCTCATCAGTGACCTCCTCCGGGTGGATCCGAGTGGTGTCTTCGAGGCCCGAGTACAGCCACATCGGGTGGTCGCGAGCCTGGAGCGGTTGGGTGCGCCTCCGAAGGAAGACCTCCAGCAAGTCCATGCCAGTCACGCCATCACAGACAAGCTGAACCACTCGACCAACCAGCACTTTGACTTGGGCCTTTTCTTCTGGTGTCACTTTCAGAGAAGCAGGTTTTTGAGCTCGGTCGAGAGAGAAAGGGGGAAGCCCAGTCGACTGTCCTAGGGTCGCCTGGTCTTTGCAGTAAAACCAGGTCGCCTGCCAACCACGGACCGACTCTGGGAAAATGATAGATGGAAAACAATTCTTTCCCCTTGTCTGGATCGCCAGGCCCCCGCGCAGCTGGATCACTTGCGTCCTTTCGTCACTCGACTTGGCCTTCTTGACCGATTGGGAGCGGCAAGTAAAGATGTGCTTAAAGAGTCCCCAATGGGGCGGCAACCCAGGAAACCCTCACACAAGGAAATGAAGGCAGCAAGGTGCATGATAGAGTTGGGAGTGAAGTGGTGGAGCTGTGCTTCGAAGAAATTCAGAAAACTCCAGAAAAAAGGATGAGGAGGCAGAGAAAACCCTCGATCGATGTGGGTGGCGAGAAGGACACACTCACCATCACGGGGTTGGCGCTCGACTTCTCCCCCCAGGAGACGCGCAGCTTCGTAAGGAATGACACCCCCCCTCAACCATATCATTGAGGTCTTCCTGCCGAATCACCGACGGCATCCAGTCGCCCTGGATCCAGCCTCTGGGCAGAGCAGTCCTTGAGGAAGATCCGCCCCGAGCGGACTTCTTCCCTTTCCCCTGCACCGCCGCCTTCTTCGCGCACTCCAGAGCAGACATCTTGCCCTTCACCATCGTCGCCGGCGAATCTCGAACGGGTCTGCGGCGCTAGGGTGAGAGCGGACGCGGCGGAGGACTTCGCGAAGGGAGAAAGAAGAGAAAGAAGAGAAAGGAGAGAGCACTGTTCGGAAACCCGAGCCGATGGCTTATAAGAGGCCGCTCCCGAGTGGCTGACTGGTAGGCCCAGGCTATCCCATCAAATCCCGCAGTAGACGCGCGCGCAACACGTGGCGGAAAAGGTGGCGCGGGAATCGAGGAGCTTCCGCCTTATCACATTCGATTACTGCGGCCGCGCCCGTCCCGCTCGCTCCCCGATGTTCAAATCTCGCGAAATCCGCGGGCTGCGGAACAACTCATCAAACAGAAGATCCCTCTCGCGCCGGCACTCGGTATTTCACAAGTAAGGAAATTCATTCGACGGGAGACCAAGAATGGATCAAGGCGACCGAAAGAAGTTGACAACGTCATCCTTGGCGATTGATCCAGTACAAGACATTCATATGACGCTAAGAACCAGTCGGAAGGACCCCCAACTCCTTCCCCACTCGAACCTCGATCCATTCGGGGGCTAATGACGAAGCTATGTACCTAGGGTAAGGGCATGGACCTGTCCTAAGAGCCCTACCCAAGGACATACCTGGAAGAAGTCACCTTTCAATCGACTTGAAGGTACCCACTCAACGGGTTTAAGACACTCGACCAAGAAGCTACCACTCGACCACGAAGCCAACCACTCGACTGCCAGGAGATCTAAAGTCATTCCGCGGGCAAACGGCCGGCTATTAAGTAGTCTTTATGGTCATTATAGCACTTTATTACCAGCGTTACCAGTAACGCCCCACCTTAATGTGCATTGAACCCTTGGTAACGTAGGCTGGCCGGGGTCCTGGCGCGCTCTATATAAGCCACCCCCCTCCTCCGAGACAAGGGTTCGCACCTCTGTTATTCACACGCCTATAATCCAATCGACCGCCTCCGGGCACCGAGACGTAGGGCTGTTACTTCCTCCACGAAGGGCCTGAACTCGTACATCTTGGTGTGTTTACAACTTCCCAATAGCTGAGATCTAGCCTCTCCATACACACCCCCCTACATCACTGTCAGAGTTAGAACCACGACAATGCTCTTTTCCCCCTTTAAACCTGGCACCATGTGAAGGAAATATGCCCTAGAGGCAATAATAAAGTTATTATTTATTTCCTTATATCATGATAAATGTTTATTATTCATGCTAGAATTGTATTAACCGGAAACATAATACATGTGTGAATACATAGACAAACAAAGTGTCACTAGTATGCCTCTACTTGACTAGCTCGTTAATCGAAGATGGTTATATTTCCTAACCATGAACAAAAGAGTTGTTATTTGATTAATGGGATCACATCATTAGAAGAATGATGTGATTGACATGACCCATTCCATTAGCTTAGCACCCGATCGTTTAGTATGTTGCTATTGCTTTCTTCATGACTTATACATGTTCCTATGACTATGAGATTATGCAACTCCCGTTTGCCAGAGGAACACTTTGTGTGCTACCAAACGTCACAACGTAACTGGGTGATTATAAAGGAGCTCTACAGGTGTCTCCAAAGGTACATGTTGGGTTGGCGTATTTCGAGATTAGGATTTGTCACTCCAATTGTCGGAGAGGTATCTCTGGGCCCTCTTGATAATGCACATCACATAAGCCTTGCAAGCATTGCAACTAATGAGTTAGTTGCGAGATGATGTATTACAGAACGAGTAAAGAGACTTGCCGGTAACGAGATTGAACTAGGTATTAAGATACCGACGATCGAATCTCGGGCAAGTAACATACCGATGACAAAGGGAACAACGTATGTTGTTATGCGGTCTGACCGATAAAGATCTTCGTAGAATATGTGGGAGCCAATATGAGCATCCAGGTTCTGCTATTGGTTATTGACCGGAGACGTGTCTCGGTCATGTCTACATTGTTCTCGAACCCGTAGGGTCCGCACGCTTAAGGTTTCGGTGACAATTATATTATGAGTTTATGAGTTTTGATGTACCGAAGTTAGTTCAGAGTCCCGGATGTGATCACGAACATGACGAGGAGTCTCAAAATGGTCGAGACATAAAGATTGATATATTGGAAGCCTATATTTGGATATCGGAAGTGTTCCGGATGAAATCGGGATTTTACCGGAGTACCGGGAGGTTACCGGAACCCCCCGGGAGGTATATGGGCCTTAGTGGGCTTTAATGGAAGAGTGGAGAGGTGGCCAGGGTTGGGCCGCGTGCCCCTCCCCCCCTAGTCCGAATAGGACAAGGAGAGGGGGGCGGCGCCCCCCCCCCTTTCTTCTCTCTCTCCTCTTTCCCCCCTCCCGAATCCTATTCCAACTAGGAAAAAGGGGGAATCCTACTCCCGGTGGGAGTAGGACTCCTCCTGGCACGCCCTCCTCCTGGCCGGCCGCACCCCCCCCCCTTGATCCTTTATATACAGGGGCAGGGGGCACCTCTAGAGACACAAGTTGATCCACGTGATCATATTCTTAGCCGTGTGCGGTGCCCCCTTCCACCATAATCCTCGATAATATTGTAGCGGTGCTGAGGCGAAGCCCTGTGACGGTAGTACATCAAGATCGTCACCACGCCGTCGTGCTGACGGAACTCTTCCCCGACACTTTGCTGGATCGGAGTCCGGGGATCGTCATCGAGCTGAACATGTGCTAGAACTCGGAGGTGCCGTAGTTTCGGTGCTTGATCGGTCGGGCCATGAAGACGTACGACTACATCAACCGCGTTGTGTTAACGCTTCCGCTGTCGGTCTACAAGAGTATGTAGATCACACTCTCCCCTCTCGTTGCTATGCATTACCATGATCTTGCGTGTGCGTAGGAAAATTTTGAAATTACTACGTTCCCCAACAGTGGCATCCGAGCCTAGGTTTTATGTGTTGATGTTATATGCACGAGTAGAACACAAGTGAGTTGTGGGCGATATAAGTCATACTGCTTACCAGCATGTCATACTTTGGTTCAGCGGTATTGTTGGACGAAGCGGCCTGGACAGACATTACGCGTACGCTTACGCGAGACCAGTTCTCCCGACGTGCTTAGCACAAAGGTGGCTAGCGGGTGACAGTTTCTCCAACTTTAGTTGAACCGAGTGTGGCTACGCCCGGTCCTTGCGAAGGTTAAAACAGCACCAACTTGACAAACTATCGTTGTGGTTTTGATGCGTAGGTAAGATTAGTTCTTGCTTAAGCCCATAGCAGCCACGTAAAACTTGCAACAACAAAGTAGAGGACGTCTAACTTGTTTTTGCAGGGCATGTTGTGATGTGATATGGTCAAGACATGATGCTAAATTTTATTGTATGAGATGATCATGTTTTGTAACCGAGTTATTGGCAACTGGCAGGAGCCATATGGTTGTCGCTTTATTGTATGCAATGCAATCGGGCTGTAATGCTTTACTTTATCACTAAGAGGTAGCGATAGTCGTGGAAGCATAAGATTGGCGAGACGACAACGATGCTACGATGGAGATCAAGGTGTCGCGCCGGTGACGATGGTGATCATGACGGTGCTTCGAAGATGGAGATCACAAGCACAAGATGATGATGGCCATATCATATCACTTATATTGATTGCATGTGATGTTTATCTTTTATGCATCTTATCTTGCTTTGATTGACGGTAGCATTTTAAGATGATCTCTCACTAATTATCAAGAAGTGTTCTCCCTGAGTATGCACCGTTGTGAAAGTTCTTCGTGCTGAGACACCATGTGATGATCGGGTGTGATAGGCTCTACGTTCAAATACAATGGGTGCAAAACATTTGCACACGCGGAATACTCAGGTTATACTTGACGAGCCAAGCATATACAGATATGGCCTCGGAACACGGAGACTGAAAGGTCGAGCGTGAATCATATAGTAGATATGATCAACATAGTGATGTTCACCAATGAAACTGCTCCATCTCACGTGATGATCGGACATGGTTTAGTTGATTTGGATCACGTGATCACTTAGAGGATTAGAGGGATGTCTATCTAAGTGGGAGTTCTTAAGTAATATGATTAATTGAACTTAAATTTATCATGAACTTAGTCCTGGTAGTATTTTGCAAATTATGTTGTAGATCAATAGCTCGCATTATTGCTTCCCTGTGTTTATTTTGATATGTTCCTAGAGAAAATTGTGTTGAAAGATGTTAGTAGCAATGATGCGGATTGGATCCGTGATCTAAGGTTTATCCTCATTGCTGCACAGAAGAATTATGTCCTTGATGCACCGCTAGGTGACAAACCTATTGCAGGTGCAGATGCAGACGTTATGAATGTTTGGCTACTTGATAGTTTAGTGCACCATGCTTAATGGCTTAGAATCGGGACTTCAAAGACGTTTTGAACGTCATGGACCATATGAGATGTTCCAGGAGTTGAAGTTAATATTTCAAGAAAATACCCGAGTTGAGAGATATGAAGTCTCCAACAAGTTCTATAGCTAAAAGATGGAGGAGAATCGCTCAACTAGTGAGCATGTGCTCAGATTGTCTGGGTACTACAATCGCTTGAATCAAGTGGGAGTTAATCTTCCAGATAAGATAGTGATTGACAGAATTCTCTAGTCACCATCACCGAGTTAGTAGAACTTCGTGATGAACTATAATTTGCAAGGGATAATGGAAACAACTCCCAAGCTCTTCATGATGCTGAAATCAACGAAGGTAGAAATCAAGAAAAAACATCAAGTGTTGATGGTTGACAAGACCACTAGTTTCAAGAAAAGGGTAAAGGGAAGAAGGGGAACTTCAAGAAGAACGGCAAGCAAGTTGCTGCTCAAGTGAAGAAGCCCAAGTCTGACCCTAAGCCTGAGACTAAGTGCTTCTACTACAAAGGGACTGGTCACTGGAAGTGGAACTGCCCCAAGTATTTGGCGGATAAGAAGGATGGCAAGGTAAACAAAGGTATATTGGATATACGTGTTATTGATGTGTACTTTACTAGTGTTTATAGCAACCCCTCGGCATTCGATACTGGTTCAGTTGCTAAGAGTAGTAACTCAAAACAGGAGTTGCGGAATAAACAGAAACTAGTAAAGGGTGAGGTGACGATGTGTGTTGGAAGTAGTTCCAAGATTGATATGATCATCATCGCACACTCCCTATACTTTCGGGATTAGTGTTGAAACTAAATAAGTGTTATTTCATGTTTGCGTTGAGCATGAATATGATTTGATCATGTTTATTGCAATATGGTTATTCATTAAAGTCAGAGAATAATTGTTGTTCTGTTTACATGAATAAAACCTTCGATGGTCATACACCCAATGAAAATAGTTCGTTGGATCTCGATCGTAGTGTTACACATATTCATAATATTGAAGCAAAAAGATGCAAAGTTAATAATGATAGTGCAACTTATTTGTGGCACTGCCGTTTAGGTCATATTGGTGTAAAGCGCATGAAGAAACTCCATACTGATGGGCTTTTGGAATCACTTGATTATGAATCAGTTGATGCTTGCGAACCATGCCTCATGGGTAAGATGACTAAGACTCCGTTCTCCGGAACAATGGAGCGAGCAACTGACTTATTGGAAATAATACATACTAATGTATGCGATCCGATGAGTGTTAAGGCTCGCGGCGGGTATCATTATTTTTCTGACCTTCACAGATGATTTGAGTAGATATGGGTATATCTACTTGATGAAACATAAAGTCTGAAACATTTGAAAAGTTCAAATAATTTCAGGGTGAAGTGGAAAATCATCGTGACAAGAAAATAAGGTTTCTATGATCTGATCGCGGAGACAAATATTTGAGTTACGAGTTTGGTCTTCAATTAAAACATTGTGGAATAGTTTCACAAACCCATGCCACCTGGAACACCACAGCATAATGGTGTGTCCGAACGTCATAACCGTACTTTATTAGATAGTGCAATCTATGATGTTTCTTACCGATTTACCACTATCGTTTTGGGGTTATGCATTAGAGACAGCTGCATTCACGTTAAATAGGGCACCATCTAAATCCGTTGAGACGACACTATATGAACTATGGTTTAACAAGAAACCAAAGTTGTCGTTTCTTAAAGTTTGGGGTTGTGACGCTTATGTGAAAAAGTTTCATCCTGATAAGCTCAAACCCAAATTGGAGAAATGTGTCTTCATAGGATACCCAAAGGAGACAGTTGGGTACACCTTCTATCACAGATCCGAAGGCAAGATATTCGTTGCTTAGAATGGATCCTTTCTAGAGAAGGAGTTTCTCTCGAAAGAAGTGAGTGGGAGGAAAGTAGAACTTGATGAGGTAACTATACCTGCTCCCTTATTGGAAAGTAGTTCATCACAGAAAACGGTTTCTGTGACACCTACACCAATTAGTGAGGAAGTTAATGATGATGATCATGAAACTTCAGATCAAGTTATTACTGAACCTCATAGATCAACCAGAGTAAGATCCGCACCATAGTGGTACGATAATCCTGTTCTGGAAATCATGCTACTAGATCATGATGAACCTACGAACTATGAAGAAGCGATGGTGAGCCCAGATTCCGCAAAATGGCTTGAAGCCATGAAATTTGAGATGGGATCCATGTATGAAAACAAAGTATGGACTTTGGTTGACTTGCCCGATGGTCGGCAAGCAATTGAAAATAAATGGATCTTCAAGAGGAAGACGGACGCTGATAGTAGTGTTACTATCTACAAAGCTAGAATTGTCGCAAAAAGGTTTTCGACAAGTTCAAGATGTTGACTACGATGAGAGTTTCTCACTCGTATCTATGCTTAAGTCTGTCCGAATCATGTTAGCAATTGCCGCATTTTATGAAATCTGGCAAATGGATAAACAAAGTTGCATTCCTTAATGGATTTCTTAAAGAAGAGTTGTATATGATGCAACCAGAAGGTTTTGTCAATCCTAAAAGTGTTAACAAAATATGCAAGCTCCAGCGATCCATCTGTGGACTGGTGCAAGCATCTTGGAGTTGGAATATGCGCTTTGATGAGATGATCAAAGTATATAGTTTTATACAGACTTGTGGTGAAGTCTGTATTTACAAGAAAGTGAGTGGGAGCACTACAACATTTCTGACAAGTATATGTGAATGACATATTATTGATCGGAAATAATGTAGAATTATTCTGCAAAGCATAAAGGAGTGTTTGAAAGAAGTTTTTCAAAGAAAGACCTCAGCGAAGCTGCTTACATATTAAGCATCAAGATCTATAGAGATAGATCAAGACGCTTGATAAGTTTTTTCAATGAGAACATACCTTGACAATATTTTGAAGTAGTTCAAAATAGAACAGTCAAAGAAAAGAGTTCTTGGCTGTGTTACAAGGTGTGAAATTGAGTAAGACTCAAAGCCCGACCACGACAGAAGATAGAAAGAGAATGAAAGTCATTCCCTATGCCTCAGCCATAGATTCTATAAAGTATGCCATGCTGTGTACCAGATCTATTGTATACCCTACACTGTGTTAAGTAAAGGAGTACAATAGTGATCTAAGAGTAGATCACTGGACAGCGGTCAAAATTATCCTTAGTGGAATAAGGAAATATTTCTCAATTATGGAGGTGACAAAAAGGTTCGTCGTAAAAAGTTACGTCGATGCAAGTTTTGACACTGATCGAGATGGCTCTAAGTCTCAATCTGGATACATATTGAAAGTGGGAGCAAATAGCAATAGTAGCTCCGTGCAGAGCATTGTTGATATAGAAATTCGCAAAATACTTACGGATCCGTATGTGAAAGATCCGTTGACTAAAATTTTCTCACAAGCAAAACATGATCGCACCATAGTACTCTTTGGGTGTTAATCACATAAACGATGTGAACTAGATTACTGACTCTAGTAAACCCTTTGGGTATAGGTCACATGACAATGTGAACTATGGGTGTTAATCACATGGTGATGTGAACTATTAGTGTTGGATCACATGGCGATGTGAACTAGATTATTAACTCTAGTGCAAGTGGGAGACTGAAGGAAATATGCCCTAGAGGCAATAATAAAGTTATTATTTATTTCCTTATATCATGATAAATGTTTATTATTCATGCTAGAATTGTATTAACCGGAAACATAATACATGTGTGAATACATAGACAAACAAAGTGTCACTAGTATGCCTCTACTTGACTAGCTCGTTAATCGAAGATGGTTATATTTCCTAACCATGAACAAAAGAGTTGTTATTTGATTAATGGGATCACATCATTAGAAGAATGATGTGATTGACATGACCCATTCCATTAGCTTAGCACCCGATCGTTTAGTATGTTGCTATTGCTTTCTTCATGACTTATACATGTTCCTATGACTATGAGATTATGCAACTCCCGTTTGCCAGAGGAACACTTTGTGTGCTACCAAACGTCACAACGTAACTGGGTGATTATAAAGGAGCTCTACAGGTGTCTCCAAAGGTACATGTTGGGTTGGCGTATTTCGAGATTAGGATTTGTCACTCCGATTGTCGGAGAGGTATCTCTGGGCCCTCTTGATAATGCACATCACATAAGCCTTGCAAGCATTGCAACTAATGAGTTAGTTGCGAGATGATGTATTACAGAACGAGTAAAGAGACTTGCCGGTAACGAGATTGAACTAGGTATTAAGATACCGACGATCGAATCTCGGGCAAGTAACATACCGATGACAAAGGGAACAACGTATGTTGTTATGCGGTCTGACCGATAAAGATCTTCGTAGAATATGTGGGAGCCAATATGAGCATCCAGGTTCTGCTATTGGTTATTGACCGGAGACGTGTCTCGGTCATGTCTACATTGTTCTCGAACCCGTAGGGTCCGCACGCTTAAGGTTTCGGTGACAATTATATTATGAGTTTATGAGTTTTGATGTACCGAAGTTAGTTCAGAGTCCCGGATGTGATCACGAACATGACGAGGAGTCTCAAAATGGTCGAGACATAAAGATTGATATATTGGAAGCCTATATTTGGATATCGGAAGTGTTCCGGATGAAATCGGGATTTTACCGGAGTACCGGGAGGTTACCGGAACCCCCCGGGAGGTATATGGGCCTTAGTGGGCTTTAATGGAAGAGTGGAGAGGTGGCCAGGGTTGGGCCGCGTGCCCCTCCCCCCCTAGTCCGAATAGGACAAGGAGAGGGGGGCGGCGCCCCCCCCCTTTCTTCTCTCTCTCCTCTTTCCCCCCTCCCGAATCCTATTCCAACTAGGAAAAAGGGGGAATCCTACTCCCGGTGGGAGTAGGACTCCTCCTGGCGCGCCCTCCTCCTGGCCGGCCGCACCCCCCCCCCCCCCCTTGATCCTTTATATACAGGGGCAGGGGGCACCTCTAGAGACACAAGTTGATCCACGTGATCATATTCTTAGCCGTGTGCGGTGCCCCCTTCCACCATAATCCTCGATAATATTGTAGCGGTGCTGAGGCGAAGCCCTGTGACGGTAGTACATCAAGATCGTCACCACGCCGTCGTGCTGACGGAACTCTTCCCCGACACTTTGCTGGATCGGAGTCCGGGGATCGTCATCGAGCTGAACATGTGCTAGAACTCGGAGGTGCCGTAGTTTCGGTGCTTGATCGGTCGGGCCATGAAGACGTACGACTACATCAACCGCGTTGTGTTAACGCTTCCGCTGTCGGTCTACAAGAGTATGTAGATCACACTCTCCCCTCTCGTTGCTATGCATTACCATGATCTTGCATGTGCGTAGGAAAATTTTGAAATTACTACGTTCCCCAACAGTGGCATCCGAGCCTAGGTTTTATGTGTTGATGTTATATGCACGAGTAGAACACAAGTGAGTTGTGGGCGATATAAGTCATACTGCTTACCAGCATGTCATACTTTGGTTCAGCGGTATTGTTGGACGAAGCGGCCTGGACAGACATTACGCGTACGCTTACGCGAGACCAGTTCTCCCGACGTGCTTAGCACAAAGGTGGCTAGCGGGTGACAGTTTCTCCAACTTTAGTTGAACCGAGTGTGGCTACGCCCGGTCCTTGCGAAGGTTAAAACAGCACCAACTTGACAAACTATCGTTGTGGTTTTGATGCGTAGGTAAGATTAGTTCTTGCTTAAGCCCATAGCAGCCACGTAAAACTTGCAACAACAAAGTAGAGGACGTCTAACTTGTTTTTGCAGGGCATGTTGTGATGTGATATGGTCAAGACATGATGCTAAATTTTATTGTATGAGATGATCATGTTTTGTAACCGAGTTATTGGCAACTGGCAGGAGCCATATGGTTGTCGCTTTATTGTATGCAATGCAATCGGGCTGTAATGCTTTACTTTATCACTAAGAGGTAGCGATAGTCGTGGAAGCATAAGATTGGCGAGACGACAACGATGCTACGATGGAGATCAAGGTGTCGCGCCGGTGACGATGGTGATCATGACGGTGCTTCGAAGATGGAGATCACAAGCACAAGATGATGATGGCCATATCATATCACTTATATTGATTGCATGTGATGTTTATCTTTTATGCATCTTATCTTGCTTTGATTGACGGTAGCATTTTAAGATGATCTCTCACTAATTATCAAGAAGTGTTCTCCCTGAGTATGCACCGTTGTGAAAGTTCTTCGTGCTGAGACACCACGTGATGATCGGGTGTGATAGGCTCTACGTTCAAATACAACGGGTGCAAAACATTTGCACACGCGGAATACTCAGGTTATACTTGACGAGCCAAGCATATACAGATATGGCCTCGGAACACGGAGACTGAAAGGTCGAGCGTGAATCATATAGTAGATATGATCAACATAGTGATGTTCACCAATGAAACTGCTCCATCTCACGTGATGATCGGACATGGTTTAGTTGATTTGGATCACGTGATCACTTAGAGGATTAGAGGGATGTCTATCTAAGTGGGAGTTCTTAAGTAATATGATTAATTGAACTTAAATTTATCATGAACTTAGTCCTGGTAGTATTTTGCAAATTATGTTGTAGATCAATAGCTCGCATTATTGCTTCCCTGTGTTTATTTTGATATGTTCCTAGAGAAAATTGTGTTGAAAGATGTTAGTAGCAATGATGCGGATTGGATCCGTGATCTAAGGTTTATCCTCATTGCTGCACAGAAGAATTATGTCCTTGATGCACCGCTAGGTGACAAACCTATTGCAGGTGCAGATGCAGACGTTATGAATGTTTGGCTACTTGATAGTTTAGTGCACCATGCTTAATGGCTTAGAATCGGGACTTCAAAGACGTTTTGAACGTCATGGACCATATGAGATGTTCCAGGAGTTGAAGTTAATATTTCAAGAAAATACCCGAGTTGAGAGATATGAAGTCTCCAACAAGTTCTATAGCTAAAAGATGGAGGAGAATCGCTCAACTAGTGAGCATGTGCTCAGATTGTCTGGGTACTACAATCGCTTGAATCAAGTGGGAGTTAATCTTCCAGATAAGATAGTGATTGACAGAATTCTCTAGTCACCATCACCGAGTTAGTAGAACTTCGTGATGAACTATAATTTGCAAGGGATAATGGAAACAACTCCCAAGCTCTTCATGATGCTGAAATCAACGAAGGTAGAAATCAAGAAAAAACATCAAGTGTTGATGGTTGACAAGACCACTAGTTTCAAGAAAAGGGTAAAGGGAAGAAGGGGAACTTCAAGAAGAACGGCAAGCAAGTTGCTGCTCAAGTGAAGAAGCCCAAGTCTGACCCTAAGCCTGAGACTAAGTGCTTCTACTACAAAGGGACTGGTCACTGGAAGTGGAACTGCCCCAAGTATTTGGCGGATAAGAAGGATGGCAAGGTAAACAAAGGTATATTGGATATACGTGTTATTGATGTGTACTTTACTAGTGTTTATAGCAACCCCTCGGCATTCGATACTGGTTCAGTTGCTAAGAGTAGTAACTCAAAACAGGAGTTGCGGAATAAACAGAAACTAGTAAAGGGTGAGGTGACGATGTGTGTTGGAAGTAGTTCCAAGATTGATATGATCATCATCGCACACTCCCTATACTTTCGGGATTAGTGTTGAAACTAAATAAGTGTTATTTCATGTTTGCGTTGAGCATGAATATGATTTGATCATGTTTATTGCAATATGGTTATTCATTAAAGTCAGAGAATAATTGTTGTTCTGTTTACATGAATAAAACCTTCGATGGTCATACACCCAATGAAAATAGTTCGTTGGATCTCGATCGTAGTGTTACACATATTCATAATATTGAAGCAAAAAGATGCAAAGTTAATAATGATAGTGCAACTTATTTGTGGCACTGCCGTTTAGGTCATATTGGTGTAAAGCGCATGAAGAAACTCCATACTGATGGGCTTTTGGAATCACTTGATTATGAATCAGTTGATGCTTGCGAACCATGCCTCATGGGTAAGATGACTAAGACTCCGTTCTCCGGAACAATGGAGCGAGCAACTGACTTATTGGAAATAATACATACTAATGTATGCGATCCGATGAGTGTTAAGGCTCGCGGCGGGTATCATTATTTTTCTGACCTTCACAGATGATTTGAGTAGATATGGGTATATCTACTTGATGAAACATAAAGTCTGAAACATTTGAAAAGTTCAAATAATTTCAGGGTGAAGTGGAAAATCATCGTGACAAGAAAATAAGGTTTCTATGATCTGATCGCGGAGACAAATATTTGAGTTACGAGTTTGGTCTTCAATTAAAACATTGTGGAATAGTTTCACAAACCCATGCCACCTGGAACACCACAGCATAATGGTGTGTCCGAACGTCATAACCGTACTTTATTAGATAGTGCAATCTATGATGTTTCTTACCGATTTACCACTATCGTTTTGGGGTTATGCATTAGAGACAGCTGCATTCACGTTAAATAGGGCACCATCTAAATCCGTTGAGACGACACTATATGAACTATGGTTTAACAAGAAACCAAAGTTGTCGTTTCTTAAAGTTTGGGGTTGTGACGCTTATGTGAAAAAGTTTCATCCTGATAAGCTCAAACCCAAATTGGAGAAATGTGTCTTCATAGGATACCCAAAGGAGACAGTTGGGTACACCTTCTATCACAGATCCGAAGGCAAGATATTCGTTGCTTAGAATGGATCCTTTCTAGAGAAGGAGTTTCTCTCGAAAGAAGTGAGTGGGAGGAAAGTAGAACTTGATGAGGTAACTATACCTGCTCCCTTATTGGAAAGTAGTTCATCACAGAAAACGGTTTCTGTGACACCTACACCAATTAGTGAGGAAGTTAATGATGATGATCATGAAACTTCAGATCAAGTTATTACTGAACCTCATAGATCAACCAGAGTAAGATCCGCACCATAGTGGTACGATAATCCTGTTCTGGAAATCATGCTACTAGATCATGATGAACCTACGAACTATGAAGAAGCGATGGTGAGCCCAGATTCCGCAAAATGGCTTGAAGCCATGAAATTTGAGATGGGATCCATGTATGAAAACAAAGTATGGACTTTGGTTGACTTGCCCGATGGTCGGCAAGCAATTGAAAATAAATGGATCTTCAAGAGGAAGACGGACGCTGATAGTAGTGTTACTATCTACAAAGCTAGAATTGTCGCAAAAAGGTTTTCGACAAGTTCAAGATGTTGACTACGATGAGAGTTTCTCACTCGTATCTATGCTTAAGTCTGTCCGAATCATGTTAGCAATTGCCGCATTTTATGAAATCTGGCAAATGGATAAACAAAGTTGCATTCCTTAATGGATTTCTTAAAGAAGAGTTGTATATGATGCAACCAGAAGGTTTTGTCAATCCTAAAAGTGTTAACAAAATATGCAAGCTCCAGCGATCCATCTGTGGACTGGTGCAAGCATCTTGGAGTTGGAATATGCGCTTTGATGAGATGATCAAAGTATATAGTTTTATACAGACTTGTGGTGAAGTCTGTATTTACAAGAAAGTGAGTGGGAGCACTACAACATTTCTGACAAGTATATGTGAATGACATATTATTGATCGGAAATAATGTAGAATTATTCTGCAAAGCATAAAGGAGTGTTTGAAAGAAGTTTTTCAAAGAAAGACCTCAGCGAAGCTGCTTACATATTAAGCATCAAGATCTATAGAGATAGATCAAGACGCTTGATAAGTTTTTTCAATGAGAACATACCTTGACAATATTTTGAAGTAGTTCAAAATAGAACAGTCAAAGAAAAGAGTTCTTGGCTGTGTTACAAGGTGTGAAATTGAGTAAGACTCAAAGCCCGACCACGACAGAAGATAGAAAGAGAATGAAAGTCATTCCCTATGCCTCAGCCATAGATTCTATAAAGTATGCCATGCTGTGTACCAGATCTATTGTATACCCTACACTGTGTTAAGTAAAGGAGTACAATAGTGATCTAAGAGTAGATCACTGGACAGCGGTCAAAATTATCCTTAGTGGAATAAGGAAATATTTCTCAATTATGGAGGTGACAAAAA
Organism: Triticum monococcum; assembly: GCA_034509565.1. Classification (NCBI taxonomy): domain Eukaryota; kingdom Viridiplantae; phylum Streptophyta; class Magnoliopsida; order Poales; family Poaceae; genus Triticum; species Triticum monococcum. The sequence continues at coordinate 244,174,051 of CM067846.1, read as the reverse complement.
GGTTCGTCGTAAAAAGTTACGTCGATGCAAGTTTTGACACTGATCGAGATGGCTCTAAGTCTCAATCTGGATACATATTGAAAGTGGGAGCAAATAGCAATAGTAGCTCCGTGCAGAGCATTGTTGATATAGAAATTCGCAAAATACTTACGGATCCGTATGTGAAAGATCCGTTGACTAAAATTTTCTCACAAGCAAAACATGATCGCACCATAGTACTCTTTGGGTGTTAATCACATAAACGATGTGAACTAGATTACTGACTCTAGTAAACCCTTTGGGTATAGGTCACATGACAATGTGAACTATGGGTGTTAATCACATGGTGATGTGAACTATTAGTGTTGGATCACATGGCGATGTGAACTAGATTATTAACTCTAGTGCAAGTGGGAGACTGAAGGAAATATGCCCTAGAGGCAATAATAAAGTTATTATTTATTTCCTTATATCATGATAAATGTTTATTATTCATGCTAGAATTGTATTAACCGGAAACATAATACATGTGTGAATACATAGACAAACAAAGTGTCACTAGTATGCCTCTACTTGACTAGCTCGTTAATCGAAGATGGTTATATTTCCTAACCATGAACAAAAGAGTTGTTATTTGATTAATGGGATCACATCATTAGAAGAATGATGTGATTGACATGACCCATTCCATTAGCTTAGCACCCGATCGTTTAGTATGTTGCTATTGCTTTCTTCATGACTTATACATGTTCCTATGACTATGAGATTATGCAACTCCCGTTTGCCAGAGGAACACTTTGTGTGCTACCAAACGTCACAACGTAACTGGGTGATTATAAAGGAGCTCTACAGGTGTCTCCAAAGGTACATGTTGGGTTGGCGTATTTCGAGATTAGGATTTGTCACTCCGATTGTCGGAGAGGTATCTCTGGGCCCTCTTGATAATGCACATCACATAAGCCTTGCAAGCATTGCAACTAATGAGTTAGTTGCGAGATGATGTATTACAGAACGAGTAAAGAGACTTGCCGGTAACGAGATTGAGCTAGGTATTAAGATACCGACGATCGAATCTCGGGCAAGTAACATACCGATGACAAAGGGAACAACGTATGTTGTTATGCGGTCTGACCGATAAAGATCTTCGTAGAATATGTGGGAGCCAATATGAGCATCCAGGTTCTGCTATTGGTTATTGACCGGAGACGTGTCTCGGTCATGTCTACATTGTTCTCGAACCCGTAGGGTCCGCACGCTTAAGGTTTCGGTGACACTTATATTATGAGTTTATGAGTTTTGATGTACCGAAGTTAGTTCAGAGTCCCGGATGTGATCACGAACATGACGAGGAGTCTCAAAATGGTCGAGACATAAAGATTGATATATTGGAAGCCTATATTTGGATATCGGAAGTGTTCCGGATGAAATCGGGATTTTACCGGAGTACCGGGAGGTTACCGGAACCCCCCGGGAGGTATATGGGCCTTAGTGGGCTTTAATGGAAGAGTGGAGAGGTGGCCAGGGTTGGGCCGCGTGCCCCTCCCCCCCTAGTCCGAATAGGACAAGGAGAGGGGGGCGGCGCCCCCCCCCTTTCTTCTCTCTCTCCTCTTTCCCCCCTCCCGAATCCTATTCCAACTAGGAAAAAGGGGGAATCCTACTCCCGGTGGGAGTAGGACTCCTCCTGGCGCGCCCTCCTCCTGGCCGGCCGCACCCCCCCCCCTTGATCCTTTATATACAGGGGCAGGGGGCACCTCTAGAGACACAAGTTGATCCACGTGATCATATTCTTAGCCGTGTGCGGTGCCCCCTTCCACCATAATCCTCGATAATATTGTAGCGGTGCTGAGGCGAAGCCCTGTGACGGTAGTACATCAAGATCGTCACCACGCCGTCGTGCTGACGGAACTCTTCCCCGACACTTTGCTGGATCGGAGTCCGGGGATCGTCATCGAGCTGAACATGTGCTAGAACTCGGAGGTGCCGTAGTTTCGGTGCTTGATCGGTCGGGCCATGAAGACGTACGACTACATCAACCGCGTTGTGTTAACGCTTCCGCTGTCGGTCTACAAGAGTATGTAGATCACACTCTCCCCTCTCGTTGCTATGCATTACCATGATCTTGCGTGTGCGTAGGAAAATTTTGAAATTACTACGTTCCCCAACAGTGGCATCCGAGCCTAGGTTTTATGTGTTGATGTTATATGCACGAGTAGAACACAAGTGAGTTGTGGGCGATATAAGTCATACTGCTTACCAGCATGTCATACTTTGGTTCAGCGGTATTGTTGGACGAAGCGGCCTGGACAGACATTACGCGTACGCTTACGCGAGACCAGTTCTCCCGACGTGCTTAGCACAAAGGTGGCTAGCGGGTGACAGTTTCTCCAACTTTAGTTGAACCGAGTGTGGCTACGCCCGGTCCTTGCGAAGGTTAAAACAGCACCAACTTGACAAACTATCGTTGTGGTTTTGATGCGTAGGTAAGATTAGTTCTTGCTTAAGCCCATAGCAGCCACGTAAAACTTGCAACAACAAAGTAGAGGACGTCTAACTTGTTTTTGCAGGGCATGTTGTGATGTGATATGGTCAAGACATGATGCTAAATTTTATTGTATGAGATGATCATGTTTTGTAACCGAGTTATTGGCAACTGGCAGGAGCCATATGGTTGTCGCTTTATTGTATGCAATGCAATCGGGCTGTAATGCTTTACTTTATCACTAAGAGGTAGCGATAGTCGTGGAAGCATAAGATTGGCGAGACGACAACGATGCTACGATGGAGATCAAGGTGTCGCGCCGGTGACGATGGTGATCATGACGGTGCTTCGAAGATGGAGATCACAAGCACAAGATGATGATGGCCATATCATATCACTTATATTGATTGCATGTGATGTTTATCTTTTATGCATCTTATCTTGCTTTGATTGACGGTAGCATTTTAAGATGATCTCTCACTAATTATCAAGAAGTGTTCTCCCTGAGTATGCACCGTTGTGAAAGTTCTTCGTGCTGAGACACCACGTGATGATCGGGTGTGATAGGCTCTACGTTCAAATACAACGGGTGCAAAACATTTGCACACGCGGAATACTCAGGTTATACTTGACGAGCCAAGCATATACAGATATGGCCTCGGAACACGGAGACTGAAAGGTCGAGCGTGAATCATATAGTAGATATGATCAACATAGTGATGTTCACCAATGAAACTGCTCCATCTCACGTGATGATCGGACATGGTTTAGTTGATTTGGATCACGTGATCACTTAGAGGATTAGAGGGATGTCTATCTAAGTGGGAGTTCTTAAGTAATATGATTAATTGAACTTAAATTTATCATGAACTTAGTCCTGGTAGTATTTTGCAAATTATGTTGTAGATCAATAGCTCGCATTATTGCTTCCCTGTGTTTATTTTGATATGTTCCTAGAGAAAATTGTGTTGAAAGATGTTAGTAGCAATGATGCGGATTGGATCCGTGATCTAAGGTTTATCCTCATTGCTGCACAGAAGAATTATGTCCTTGATGCACCGCTAGGTGACAAACCTATTGCAGGTGCAGATGCAGACGTTATGAATGTTTGGCTACTTGATAGTTTAGTGCACCATGCTTAATGGCTTAGAATCGGGACTTCAAAGACGTTTTGAACGTCATGGACCATATGAGATGTTCCAGGAGTTGAAGTTAATATTTCAAGAAAATACCCGAGTTGAGAGATATGAAGTCTCCAACAAGTTCTATAGCTAAAAGATGGAGGAGAATCGCTCAACTAGTGAGCATGTGCTCAGATTGTCTGGGTACTACAATCGCTTGAATCAAGTGGGAGTTAATCTTCCAGATAAGATAGTGATTGACAGAATTCTCTAGTCACCATCACCGAGTTAGTAGAACTTCGTGATGAACTATAATTTGCAAGGGATAATGGAAACAACTCCCAAGCTCTTCATGATGCTGAAATCAACGAAGGTAGAAATCAAGAAAAAACATCAAGTGTTGATGGTTGACAAGACCACTAGTTTCAAGAAAAGGGTAAAGGGAAGAAGGGGAACTTCAAGAAGAACGGCAAGCAAGTTGCTGCTCAAGTGAAGAAGCCCAAGTCTGACCCTAAGCCTGAGACTAAGTGCTTCTACTACAAAGGGACTGGTCACTGGAAGTGGAACTGCCCCAAGTATTTGGCGGATAAGAAGGATGGCAAGGTAAACAAAGGTATATTGGATATACGTGTTATTGATGTGTACTTTACTAGTGTTTATAGCAACCCCTCGGCATTCGATACTGGTTCAGTTGCTAAGAGTAGTAACTCAAAACAGGAGTTGCGGAATAAACAGAAACTAGTAAAGGGTGAGGTGACGATGTGTGTTGGAAGTAGTTCCAAGATTGATATGATCATCATCGCACACTCCCTATACTTTCGGGATTAGTGTTGAAACTAAATAAGTGTTATTTCATGTTTGCGTTGAGCATGAATATGATTTGATCATGTTTATTGCAATATGGTTATTCATTAAAGTCAGAGAATAATTGTTGTTCTGTTTACATGAATAAAACCTTCGATGGTCATACACCCAATGAAAATAGTTCGTTGGATCTCGATCGTAGTGTTACACATATTCATAATATTGAAGCAAAAAGATGCAAAGTTAATAATGATAGTGCAACTTATTTGTGGCACTGCCGTTTAGGTCATATTGGTGTAAAGCGCATGAAGAAACTCCATACTGATGGGCTTTTGGAATCACTTGATTATGAATCAGTTGATGCTTGCGAACCATGCCTCATGGGTAAGATGACTAAGACTCCGTTCTCCGGAACAATGGAGCGAGCAACTGACTTATTGGAAATAATACATACTAATGTATGCGATCCGATGAGTGTTAAGGCTCGCGGCGGGTATCATTATTTTTCTGACCTTCACAGATGATTTGAGTAGATATGGGTATATCTACTTGATGAAACATAAAGTCTGAAACATTTGAAAAGTTCAAATAATTTCAGGGTGAAGTGGAAAATCATCGTGACAAGAAAATAAGGTTTCTATGATCTGATCGCGGAGACAAATATTTGAGTTACGAGTTTGGTCTTCAATTAAAACATTGTGGAATAGTTTCACAAACCCATGCCACCTGGAACACCACAGCATAATGGTGTGTCCGAACGTCATAACCGTACTTTATTAGATAGTGCAATCTATGATGTTTCTTACCGATTTACCACTATCGTTTTGGGGTTATGCATTAGAGACAGCTGCATTCACGTTAAATAGGGCACCATCTAAATCCGTTGAGACGACACTATATGAACTATGGTTTAACAAGAAACCAAAGTTGTCGTTTCTTAAAGTTTGGGGTTGTGACGCTTATGTGAAAAAGTTTCATCCTGATAAGCTCAAACCCAAATTGGAGAAATGTGTCTTCATAGGATACCCAAAGGAGACAGTTGGGTACACCTTCTATCACAGATCCGAAGGCAAGATATTCGTTGCTTAGAATGGATCCTTTCTAGAGAAGGAGTTTCTCTCGAAAGAAGTGAGTGGGAGGAAAGTAGAACTTGATGAGGTAACTATACCTGCTCCCTTATTGGAAAGTAGTTCATCACAGAAAACGGTTTCTGTGACACCTACACCAATTAGTGAGGAAGTTAATGATGATGATCATGAAACTTCAGATCAAGTTATTACTGAACCTCATAGATCAACCAGAGTAAGATCCGCACCATAGTGGTACGATAATCCTGTTCTGGAAATCATGCTACTAGATCATGATGAACCTACGAACTATGAAGAAGCGATGGTGAGCCCAGATTCCGCAAAATGGCTTGAAGCCATGAAATTTGAGATGGGATCCATGTATGAAAACAAAGTATGGACTTTGGTTGACTTGCCCGATGGTCGGCAAGCAATTGAAAATAAATGGATCTTCAAGAGGAAGACGGACGCTGATAGTAGTGTTACTATCTACAAAGCTAGAATTGTCGCAAAAAGGTTTTCGACAAGTTCAAGATGTTGACTACGATGAGAGTTTCTCACTCGTATCTATGCTTAAGTCTGTCCGAATCATGTTAGCAATTGCCGCATTTTATGAAATCTGGCAAATGGATAAACAAAGTTGCATTCCTTAATGGATTTCTTAAAGAAGAGTTGTATATGATGCAACCAGAAGGTTTTGTCAATCCTAAAAGTGTTAACAAAATATGCAAGCTCCAGCGATCCATCTGTGGACTGGTGCAAGCATCTTGGAGTTGGAATATGCGCTTTGATGAGATGATCAAAGTATATAGTTTTATACAGACTTGTGGTGAAGTCTGTATTTACAAGAAAGTGAGTGGGAGCACTACAACATTTCTGACAAGTATATGTGAATGACATATTATTGATCGGAAATAATGTAGAATTATTCTGCAAAGCATAAAGGAGTGTTTGAAAGAAGTTTTTCAAAGAAAGACCTCAGCGAAGCTGCTTACATATTAAGCATCAAGATCTATAGAGATAGATCAAGACGCTTGATAAGTTTTTTCAATGAGAACATACCTTGACAATATTTTGAAGTAGTTCAAAATAGAACAGTCAAAGAAAAGAGTTCTTGGCTGTGTTACAAGGTGTGAAATTGAGTAAGACTCAAAGCCCGACCACGACAGAAGATAGAAAGAGAATGAAAGTCATTCCCTATGCCTCAGCCATAGATTCTATAAAGTATGCCATGCTGTGTACCAGATCTATTGTATACCCTACACTGTGTTAAGTAAAGGAGTACAATAGTGATCTAAGAGTAGATCACTGGACAGCGGTCAAAATTATCCTTAGTGGAATAAGGAAATATTTCTCAATTATGGAGGTGACAAAAAGGTTCGTCGTAAAAAGTTACGTCGATGCAAGTTTTGACACTGATCGAGATGGCTCTAAGTCTCAATCTGGATACATATTGAAAGTGGGAGCAAATAGCAATAGTAGCTCCGTGCAGAGCATTGTTGATATAGAAATTCGCAAAATACTTACGGAACCGTATGTGAAAGATCCGTTGACTAAAATTTTCTCACAAGCAAAACATGATCGCACCATAGTACTCTTTGGGTGTTAATCACATAAACGATGTGAACTAGATTACTGACTCTAGTAAACCCTTTGGGTATAGGTCACATGACAATGTGAACTATGGGTGTTAATCACATGGTGATGTGAACTATTAGTGTTGGATCACATGGCGATGTGAACTAGATTATTAACTCTAGTGCAAGTGGGAGACTGAAGGAAATATGCCCTAGAGGCAATAATAAAGTTATTATTTATTTCCTTATATCATGATAAATGTTTATTATTCATGCTAGAATTGTATTAACCGGAAACATAATACATGTGTGAATACATAGACAAACAAAGTGTCACTAGTATGCCTCTACTTGACTAGCTCGTTAATCGAAGATGGTTATATTTCCTAACCATGAACAAAAGAGTTGTTATTTGATTAATGGGATCACATCATTAGAAGAATGATGTGATTGACATGACCCATTCCATTAGCTTAGCACCCGATCGTTTAGTATGTTGCTATTGCTTTCTTCATGACTTATACATGTTCCTATGACTATGAGATTATGCAACTCCCCTTTGCCAGCGGAACACTTTGTGTGCTACCAAACGTCACAACGTAACTGGGTGATTATAAAGGAGCTCTACAGGTGTCTCCAAAGGTACATGTTGGGTTGGCGTATTTCGAGATTAGGATTTGTCACTCTGATTGTCGGAGAGGTATCTCTGGGCCCTCTTGATAATGCACATCACATAAGCCTTGCAAGCATTGCAACTAATGAGTTAGTTGCGAGATGATGTATTACAGAACGAGTAAAGAGACTTGCCGGTAACGAGATTGAGCTAGGTATTAAGATACCGACGATCGAATCTCGGGCAAGTAACATACCGATGACAAAGGGAACAACGTATGTTGTTATGCGGTCTGACCGATAAAGATCTTCGTAGAATATGTGGGAGCCAATATGAGCATCCAGGTTCCGCTATTGGTTATTGACCGTAGACGTTCTCGGTCATGTCTACATTGTTCTCGAACCCGTAGGGTCCGCACACTTAAGGTTTCGATGACAGTTATATTATGAGATTATGAGTTTTGATGTACCGAAGTTAGTTCGGAGTCCGGGATGTGATCACGGACATGACGAGGAGTCTCGAAATGGTCGAGACATAAAGATTGATATATTGGAAGCCTATATTTGGATATCGGAAGTGTTCCAGATGAAATCGGGATTTTACCGGAGTACCGGGAGGTTACCGGAACCCCGGGAGGTATATGGGCCTTAGTGGGCTTTAGTGGAAGAGAGGAGAGGTGGCCAGGGCTGGGCCACGCGCCCCTCCCCCCTAGTCCGAATAGGACAAGGAGAGGGGGGCGGCGCCCCCCTTTCTTCTCTCTCTCCTCTTTTCCCCCTCCTGAATCCTATTCCAACTAGGAAAAGGGGGGGAATCGGGAGTAGGACTCCTCCTGGCGCGCCCTCCTCCTGGCCGGCCGCACCCCCCCCTTGATCCTTTATATACGGGGGCAGGGGGCACCTCTAGAGACACAAGTTGATCCACGTGATCATATTCTTAGCCGTGTGCGGTGCCCCCTTCCACCATAATCCTCGATAATATTGTAGCGGTGCTTAGGCGAAGCCCTGCGACGGTAGTACATCAAGATCGTCACCACGCCGTCGTGCTGACGGAACTCTTCCCCGACACTTTGCTGGATCGGAGTCCGGGGATCGTCATCGAGCTGAACGTGTGCTAGAACTCGGAGGTGTCGTAGTTTCGGTGCTTGATCGGTCGGGCCGTGAAGACGTACGACTACATCAACCGCGCTGTGTTAACGCTTCCGCTGTCGGTCTACAAGAGTATGTAGATCACACTCTCCCCTCTTGTTGCTATGCATCACCATGATCTTGCGTGTGCGTAGGAAAATTTTGAAATTACTACGTTCCCCAACACCATGTACCTAGCCTCTCTGTCAAATTTCAGCACAATTGGAGTTGTTTTGGTTAGGTTCAAAAATGCATCAAGTTTGAATAAAATTCAAACTTGTTTTATTTTCCTGCCTCCAAAAATATCCAAAGCAATTTTGTAAAATGGTGCAATATTCCAAGAGCTTGGGGATATTTCTATTTTTACCAAACTCTTCTTCTATGTCCCTGGCCTTTTCCTTTTGTCTTTCTGTCTAAAGAAATTGCAAAAAGGGAAAAGGCTGGAGCAGCAACATCCACAACGCACCACTTGGGCCTCTCCCTCACCCGCATCCCAGCCCACACAGTAGCAGCAGCCCGCAAATCACCCCGGTTCCTTTCTCACTCGAGCCGACCCCAACCCTCACTTGCACTCGTCCCGCGTGGCAATGCAGGGCCCATTTGTCAGCAGGGAGGCTGTAGCGCTCACCCCCCTTTTATTCCACCTCTCCTCCCCTGCTTTACACGTCGTCCGCCATGGCCACGGTGGCCGAGCCCACCGTGCCCTCATCCCTATAAGAACCCCCCCCCCCCTCGGCGTCCACACCTACTCCTCTAGTAGGGTTTCCCCTTCGCCGCCACAACCCAGGGGTCTTCCCCTTCTCTCTTTTCTCCTTCCCCGTGAGCCCCAAGCATGGTTGAGAGCATGCTCGTCGTCGTCGCCGTCCCTTCGGTCACCTCCAGCCGCCTTCTTCAAGTATGTCTCCTTCCCCGTCGTCCCCGTCGTCCTCGGCGTCCGTTACATCGTCGAGGGAGTCATCAAGTCTACGCCTGGCTTCCTCCGTTGCTCCCATCTTCTATGCGATCGAAGTTCACGCCGAGGTTCAGAGGTCGACTGCGTCGCCGCCGGCTCGTCTCCGTCGACCTTGTCGTGTCCTAGGTTAGCTAGGTAACCCCTTTTCCGTCCCTGTTTCTTCTCGCGCCCTCTAGTTCACCGTAGGCGTCGTTTTTTTCATGCCTCTCCCGTGGTCTCGATGCTCCAGCGTAGTCTGAACTGTTAGTGAAGATGATGTTGTAGCTTGCCAACCCCACGCATCCTCGCTCCGGATCCTTCTTGCGCCTCGCTGCGCGTACGCACCCCCACAGTGCTTTGCCGCAGCTGCCGTGCGTTTTCTCCCCTGCATGCCTCGCCATGGCCCCGAGCCGAGCGCGAGCTCGTGCTTGAGTGTCCCTCACTCGCGGGCCGCCTCCACTCGCTCGTTGGAGTCCCCACATGTTCCCGCACGCCCGTTGTTGCTCTACTCAGTGAGCCACGCCTCCTAGCTCTTCGCCGCCGTTGCTGGTGATCTCTGTGTCGCCAGAGCCAAAGCTCGGCCTTTTGGCCGTTGTTCAAAAGAGGCCAGACGCTAATATTTTCATGAACATGCTCGTAGCGTAGTGGTTAGCCTAGTCGTTTGCATTCGGTAGACCCGGGTTCGATCCCTGCGGCCGCGGTTTAAAGACCCCCTTTTTTTTGCAACGCTTGTGAGTATGACAGGCCAACCTCACATGTCATCCTCACCCCCTTTTTTCGTTCCACCGTTTTCCATTTCTGGAAAGCTACCTTATTCCAAATCAGGCATGTCCATTTCTGGACGTTTCCAAATAAGGAAATGCCATTTCTGTCAGTTTCCTTTTTAGGCAGTTTTTTACTTGTAGCTTTTGTGATGATTTTTCTACAGTAACCTAGACATATTATATATGTTTTTGGGGTAGAAAAACCCCACCAATCCAATGGTGGCATTGTTTTTTTGCATTTGAGCAAGTTCATGAACATGTCATTTTACATCATGATGTTGTCTTGTCATTTTTGTGTGATTTATTTCAAGCATACTATGAGGTTGTTTGGCACATGGCTAGCTTCATTTTCATGCCTACTCCATGATAGTATTTATTCCATGTCTTTTAGTGCACTATGATGGGTGAGACAAGCATGCCAAGTTGCTATCATAATCTGCTTTTGCCATGTCCTGTAATTCCACTAAGTCTGAAACTCTTAATAAAACTTGCTATGTTTACATGGGTGCCATCATATTTTCTGTGCCCTTTTGGTTTATGGTTAGTATGTGACTTTTGCTATAAGCTTTGAGTAGATTCATGCCATGCTTTTGTTTGCTATGTTAAGTTCCTGTAGCACGTTGTTAACTTGCTCTAAACATTCCTTCCTGGTGTTAATTCCTGCTATGTTAGTATTTTCACTAAGTCTGTGATGTTGATATCTTTTGCACTTTTGCCATGCTTGTTTGAACCTGCTATTGTGTGATTTAGCTGTAGCTCAGTGTTCATTTTTTGCAACGCTTGTGAGTATGACAGGCCAACCTCACATGTCATCCTCACCCCCTTTTTTCGTTCCACCGTTTTCCATTTCTGGAAAGCTACCTTATTCCAAATCAGGCATGTCCATTTCTGGACGTTTCCAAATAAGGAAATGCCATTTCTGTCAGTTTTCTTTTTAGGCAGTTTTTCACTTGTAGCTTTTGTGATGATTTTTCTACAGTAACCTAGACATATTATATATGTTTTTGGGGTAGAAAAACCCCACCAATCCAATGGTGGCATTGTTTTTTTTGCATTTGAGCAAGTTCATGAACATGTCATTTTACATCATGATGTTGTCTTGTCATTTTTGTGTGATTTATTTCAAGCATACTATGAGGTTGTTTGGCACATGGCTAGCTTCATTTTCATGCCTACTCCACGATAGTATTTATTCCATGTCTTTTAGTGCACTATGATGGATGAGACAAGCATGCCAAGTTGCTATCATAATCTGCTTTTGCCATGTCCTGTAATTCCACTAAGTTTGAAACTCTTAATAAAACTTGCTATGTTTACATGGGTGCCATCATATTTTCTGTGCCCTTTTGGTTTATGGTTAGTATGTGACTTTTGCTATAAGCTTTGAGTAGATTCATGCCATGCTTTTGTTTGCTATGTTAAGTTCCTGTAGCACGTTGTTAACTTGCTCTAAACATTCCTTCCTGGTGTTAATTCCTGCTATGTTAGTATTTTCACTAAGTCTGTGATGTTGATATCTTTTGCACTTTTGCCATGCTTGTTTGAACCTGCTATTGTGTGATTTAGCTGTAGCTCAGTGTTCATTTTTTGCAACGCTTGTGAGTATGACAGGCCAACCTCACATGTCATCCTCACCCCCTTTTTTCGTTCCACCGTTTTCCATTTCTGGAAAGCTACCTTATTCCAAATCAGGCATGTCCATTTCTGGACGTTTCCAAATAAGGAAATGCCATTTCTGTCAGTTTTCTTTTTAGGCAGTTTTTCACTTGTAGCTTTTGTGATGATTTTTCTACAGTAACCTAGACATATTATATATGTTTTTGGGGTAGAAAAACCCCACCAATCCAATGGTGGCATTGTTTTTTTTGCATTTGAGCAAGTTCATGAACATGTCATTTTACATCATGATGTTGTCTTGTCATTTTTGTGTGATTTATTTCAAGCATACTATGAGGTTGTTTGGCACATGGCTAGCTTCATTTTCATGCCTACTCCACGATAGTATTTATTCCATGTCTTTTAGTGCACTATGATGGATGAGACAAGCATGCCAAGTTGCTATCATAATCTGCTTTTGCCATGTCCTGTAATTCCACTAAGTTTGAAACTCTTAATAAAACTTGCTATGTTTACATGGGTGCCATCATATTTTCTGTGCCCTTTTGGTTTATGGTTAGTATGTGACTTTTGCTATAAGCTTTGAGTAGATTCATGCCATGCTTTTGTTTGCTATGTTAAGTTCCTGTAGCACGTTGTTAACTTGCTCTAAACATTCCTTCCTGGTGTTAATTCCTGCTATGTTAGTATTTTCACTAAGTCTGTGATGTTGATATCTTTTGCACTTTTGCCATGCTTGTTTGAACCTGCTATTGTGTGATTTAGCTGTAGCTCAGTGTTCATTTTTTGTCAAGCATCTTGAGTAGATCACTGTCATGTGCTTTGTTGCTATGTTAGAGTGCAGTAGCTTATTTTCTTGTTGCATTTTAGATGGCATCGTGTTGTTAATCGCAGAATCGTGCCATTATTGTTTTGCTTGCCATTTGCAAACTGTGCATCCGATTCCGGTGATCTTTATATCGATTTCGACCGAAATCAACTCATCTTTCCAGCGGCGCACTTGGTTTGCCAAGTTGAGGCCTGGTTCAATCTTTTCCTTCCGGAGCAAGCATATGCATTACATATTACATCCCGCATATCATGCCATGTTTTGCATCATGTTGCTTGCGCATTGCACCGTGGTTGATTGTGGTTTCTTTTGCTTGTATTCTTGCCTTGGGTAGAGCCGGGAGATGAGTTCGTGATCGAGGAACCCGTTGAGTACGCTTACGAGGATCAAGCTTACGTCAACTCGGAGAACTTTGCAGGCAAGATGACCATACCCTCGAAATCACGTCTATCTTTGCTTGCTAGTTGCTCGCTCTATTGCTATGCCGCGATACCTACCACTTGCTATGTCATGCCTCCCATATTGCCATGTCAAGCCTCTAACCCACCTTGTCCTAGCAAACCGCTGTTTGGCTATGTTACCGCTTTGCTCTGCCCCTCTTATAGCGTTGCTAGTTGCAGGTGAAGATTGGAGTTTGTTCCTTGTTGGAACATGGATATTGTTGGGATATCATTATTATATCTTGTTTACTTTAATGCACCTATATGCTTGGTAAAGGGTGGAAGGCTCGGCCTTATGCCTGGTGTTTTCTTCCACTCTTGTCGCCCTAGTTTCCGTCATATCGGTGTTATGTTCCTTGATTTTGCGTTCCTTACGCGGTTGGGTTATAATGGGAACCCCTTGATAGTTCGCCTTGAATAAAATTCCTCCAGCAAGGGCCAACCTTGGTTTTACCATTTGCCACCTAAGCCTTTTTCCCTTGGGTTCCGCAGACTCAAGGGTCATCTTTATTTTAAACCCCCGGGCCAGTGCTCCTCTGAGTGTTAGTCCAACCTGTCAGCAGCCGGTGACCACCAGGGGCAACTCTGGGTTGGCCTAACGGAATCTTGGACAATTCGGTGTGCCCTGAGAACGAGATATGTGCAGCTCCTATCGGGATTTGTCGGCACATTTGGGCGGCTTTACTGGTCTTGTTTTACCATTGTCGAGATGTCTTGTAACCGGGATTCCGAGTCTGATCGGGTCATCCTGGGAGAAGGAATATCCTTTGTTGACCATGAGAGCTTGTGATGGGCTAAGTTGGGACACCCCTGCAGAGTTTTGAACTTTTGAAAGCCGTGCCCGCGGTTATGGGCAGATGGGAATTTGTTAATATCCGGTTGTAGAAAACTTGACACGTAACTTAATTAAAATGAATCAACAGCGTGTGTAGCCATGATGGTCTCTTTTCGGCGGAGTCCAGGAAGAGAACACGGTCTCGTGTTATGCTTGAACATAAGTAGTTCTAGGATCACTTCTTGATCATGATAGCTTATCGACAGTGCCTTGCTTCTCTTCTCGCTCTCATTTGAATAAGATAGCCACCATATATGCTAGTGCTTGCTGCAGCTCCACCTCACTACCTTTTTCCTACCCATGAGCTTAAATAGTCTTGATCGCGAGGGTGTGAGATTGCTGAGTCCCCGTGACTCACTGATTACTTCCAAAACCAGATGCAGGTGTCGATGATGCCAGTCCAGGGGATGCGACCGAACTCAAGTGGGAGTTCGATGAGGATTCAGGACGTTACTATGTTTCCTTTCCAGACGATCAGTAGTGGAGCCCAGTTGGGGCGATCGGGGATCTTATGCATTTGGGGTTGTCTTTATTTTGGTTCCGTAGTCAGACCTGGATTGTATTCTGGATGATGTAATGCTATATTTATGTATTGTGTGAAGTGGCGATTGTAAGCCAACTCTTTATCTCTATCTTATTCAGTATATGGGATATGTAAAGATTACCCCCTCTTGCGATATGCCTACTATGCGGTTATGCCTCTAAGTCATGCTCCGACACGTGGGAGATATAGCCGCATCGTGGGTGTTACAAATTGCTATTGGAAATATGCAGTTATTTGGATCTACCCCCAATAGCTGCAAGCAGTTGACCTCTATATCTTGTCTTAATGTGGTAACCATCAAGAAAGATGATAGGTACGCAACCCTGCAGAAATCCTCTCTTGCAAGCATCTAGACACATGTACAACTTGTTGAACCTTGCATTATCATCAAGTGAGACATAGAAAGATGAGCCGAGGTTTCTTCTCCTAACCTCATGTGCATAATTCCAGAGAAGCTTGTACTGCCCTTCTTCATCACCATATATTATTTTCATAGCCATTCTCCTTTCCCTATGGAGTTTCATCCTACCAGGTGTCACGTGCTTGTCTTTCCGAACAACCCTAGAGATATTAATTAAGTTCATATCTTGATCAGCCCTAAAGCTCTCTAAGTACTTTATTGCTAGGAATTTTGATGTGAAAGCCCTAATCTTCCACCTCTTTCTACATGTGTGCTCATGCACACATCTCTTCGCCACGAATGCCTTAGTCCTATTATCATATGATTCCCACAAGTACCATGTGCATTCATCATCACACTTGGCTTTCACTATTTTCCTATCATTGATAGGTATTTTGATATCAACTATGTTTTTGACATGAGTACTCTTTAATTGTTGTCTTTAATAGTTCTACACTCTCAAAAACCTGACCTATATGGAATTTTTGGCCTATGTAGATCCTCTGCTCTAAATTTTTCGAACCTCAAGTGCAGCTCTTCATCATCTAAACCAGGTGCCCACAAATCTTAACCTTCGGACAAGTCTTCATCTAAATTATACTTTTGTTTGCCTTTGTATTGAGCTTTAGGTTGCACTTGATTTCCTTTCTGCTTTGCTCTCTCATTTGATTTGTTGTCCCGTTTCTATTTTGGTTCATCCTCATCTACATTATCTGCATACAAGTCATAATCATCATTGCCTATCTCATTCTCACTACCCACAAGTAGACCAGGGTCACAATCCTCATCATCTGTGTCACTGGCTGCATCCTCTGCTTCCATTGCATAATAGAATTTGGTCTGCCTAGCACCCCTCCTCATTGATGTGCTTCCTCCAACATCCTCTGCTTGCATTTTATTATCAATGTGATGAATGGGTTGTTGCACTACAACTGTCTCTTCTTCTTCCTCCATCTGATTATCCACATCTTGTTGTGCCGATGGCCTCCTAACAAACTCAAACTGGTTCACATCCTCATCTGCATGAACATCAGGGTATATAACTTGGAGAGGAATAGGTGCCCTTGTCTCTGGCTCTGCATCTGCCCCTGCCTCAGCATGCTCTGTTCTGCCAGAACTTATTCATTGTGTACACTATTGTTGGGCACTCTCTTTGCAGAGCTCAAGACCGGAGGCAAATTTGCTCTTGGATAGTGCACAACATCATTTTCATTTAGATTAGCCTGGAAGCTTTCATCATGATCCAAATAGATACTAAAGGAGTGGTGCCCAATATCAACAAAGAACATCATTCTATCCGTCTTCTCATCATCACTAATTTCCCTGAGACCATTAGTATTTAGTACTGAGTGTAAGGATGGGAACACAGTAGAATACCTTGAGCCTCTGTGCCATCTCATAACCAATTTCCTCAACTAGGCTTTCAATGGGAATCGATGACCAAGTGACCTTCGCCACACGATCATACCAAATGGCACAACCATTAACATAAGCATGGTTCCTGGATTCCTGCCATGCCCAACAAAAAATCCACCATGATTGATTTCCACGGAGAAATTGCTGCTTCAATGGCCTGATACAACAACACATATACAACATGCATCAGAATCGACTAGAGGGTCATTTTATCTAAACATCTAAAACCCTAAGCCCCAATTCTCGTACCCCCAAATCCCATGCGAAAACCCTAAATCAATCCGTCGAAACTGGCAACTACAACACATCTAGTATGACAATGCGGCCCTAAAAGGAGGTTTTTTCAACATCAAAATGCAAAAAGTTCGGATTCTTCAGAAAGCGGGACTTACTGCACAAAGAGGGGGGGGGGGGGGGGGCGACGCCCCTTCTTCATGACAAACAGGGGCCGTCGCCGCCGCCTCCCACGGGAAGAATGCATGCGGCGGCGGTGCCTCTACAACTACGGAGAAATCAGCCGCTCTCCTCGCCTCTACCACCGATGATCGCTGGGGCGGCGTCGCCTATCCCCTTTCTCCAACCAAAGATGAAGAGGCAACGTGGGTGGAGGAGGGATGAATGGGGGATTCGATCATGCCCGAGGGGCTTTGTGCACATTTCCATAACGGCGGCTCCGCGGTTTGCCTCCTGTCCCCAACAACCAGTCAACATGTGGTCAAAGAGACTGTACGCACCGCATACATGCTACAGTGACCATATTTTCACATACAATTGTATTCATTGACCGTAACGAGTGCATTTTAAAGTTGGGTGATCGTATCGTGCTTTCATTACAATTATAATGACCCCGAGTGTATTTATCTCTTTTAATATGAAAATGAAGCAAAAAGAGAATCAACAACTTGGTATCTTTCCGAACATTTTCCTCCTGTTGTGATCGTTTTCCTCCTGTAGAGGAACCTAGCCACCGTCACCAGAAGAGCCCCTCCTTCCCACGTTGTCTTCTGGCGGCTCTCCTCCGCCGGCGACCTTTTGGTCGTTGGTGGTGAGGGGGGTCGCTGGACCCCGCGCGTGTGGATCGTTTTACCTTTAGGTTTTAGGGCCCAAGAAGCTTAGGGTTTTGGATAGTTCGACGTCTTGGCTTCAGCGGCGGCGACGACGATGCTGAATAAAGAAACTCCGGATTCTTCTCCGGCGAGGTGATCGTCTCTATTGTCGGTGAAGGATCTGGGAACCAGTCTGTTCAAGTGGGGATGTCGTGGCGGCAACGACATCCTTGTAGTGGACATGTGTCCCCGGGCTCCGTCATTGCGACACCGATTGTTCCAATGTCGGCACAGACTTGGGAGGTAGTCGGGAGCGGATGCAGATTGTGGTCTGCATCGACGACATCTGGAAGACGAAGCGTGTGCCGGGCTCGTGGTTCGTGGTTCGTGGATGGCAGGTATGGTTTCCTCCTTCGATGTCTTAGTCATGTGGGGATGGCAGATCTGGAGTTCGTTGGTGTGTGTTTGGGGTGTTGTCACAGTCTGATTTGTTCAACGGTAATGATTTCATCTTTGGTGAGCCACCTTGGAGGTCCGCAAAGCTGCATATCAGCGATGGAGCCGCGGTGACCTCGAGTGAAAAGGTGACCCATCATTTTTTGTTTCGGTGGCTGCTATAGTGGTGTCGGAGGCAGGCGACGGGCATTGGTGTCAAGCACAGAGACGTTTTACTATATTTTTTAGTTTTGTCATGTCGAACTTTACGTGACGTGTACGTTAATCTTTATGATATGAATGAGATATATTACTATGAAAAAAAACTTGGTATCTTTCTTTGTATATTGAGCTCCGTGCCCGACCTTAGACTAGCCACAATGGGAGTAACTTAACTAGTAACATCACACATTTCAATACAAAATTGCTTATGTGGCAGCTAATTAATAAGGAGAGAGGGATTTGTGATAACTTAGCTATTTACTGTAACATCACACATTTCAAGACATAATGAGTCTATAGCCTAATAAATGAACTTTTTCATGATACCACTCATATGTTACTACCCACTATGGAGATAGTAACTTAGAGGGTGTTTGTTTTCAGGGACTTATTGGTCTAGGGACTTAAATAAGTCCCTATAAGTCCCATCTAAATCAAACAAGAGGGACTTATAGGGACTTAAAGTGGGCATTTGGGACTTATGAAATAAGACTCTCAAGAAGGGACTTATAGTTGTAATATGGTCTTATAGAGACTTATAAGTCCCAGGAACCAAACAGGTAGGAACTTTTTAGGGACTTGGGACTTATAAGTTGGGACTAAAAAAATCCTAGGACTTATGAACCAAACAGGGCCATAGACTACTAACATCGGGAAGTTACTACTCTATGTTACTTCCAATTGTGAGCAGTCCTTAGGGCATCTCCAGCCGCGCCCCAGGAAGGCCTCTCCAGGCGTTTTTTTTGCGCCGGCGCCAAAAAAACGGCCCAGTCGCGTCCCCAGGAGCCCGATTTTCGCCGGCCTGGGCCGAAAACAGCGCCGGCGGACCCAGGCCGAACCCGGCGCGCTGGGGGGCGCCCGGGGGCACCGGGGCGAACTGTTTTGGCGCGAAAAAGCCGCGGGCCAGCCGCGTCACGGACACGGCGGCCCGTCTTCCCCCAACTGCCTCGGTTCCCGCGGGGAATCAATGGCAAGGCTGCTGCCGGTCAGCCTTGCCGTTGATTCCTCACGGGCGGCGCGTCACGGGACGGCGCCGACGCCTCCCCTCCCTCACACGCGTACACACGGGCGTGGAGCGGCTATAAAAGCCGGTGGTCTCTTGCCTGTGCCCACACCAGACTCGCCCCTCGCCGCGGCCCATCCCCTCTCTCTCCGTCTCCATCTTCCTCTCCCGAGCGCCACCGACAGCCCCTCTCTCTCCCTCTCTACCACCGCCGAGCCCGTCGCCATGGCAGAGTGCTTCCCCGGAGACGAGGCGGCGGCGAACGGCTTCGGCCGCCGTTCGCTCCGCGAACAGGAGTCCTGGCTCCTGTTCCAGGCGAACATCCCGGCGCCGCCGGACATGCGCGCCGGGCCGACGGGGTGGCGGCTTAGCGACGGGGGAGTGCCCGTTCCCCCGTTACCCTACGCCGTGGCGAAGCCCAGGTACTTCGCCGAGGAGGTCGAGGTCGCGCGCGCCTCCCTGACCGACAGCGAGCGCTCCCTCCCCCAGTACGCCGCCGACAATCACGCGGCTTGGGCGGCGTACTTCCAGCGCCGCCAGCAGCAGCGCCTGGCCTCCACCAACAACGCGCCGGTGGTCGGCGGCGCGAAGAACAGCGAGGGGCGCCGCCTGTGGTGGGGCGTCCCCGGCCGCACGCTGGATGGCGTGCTGGCGTACCTCGACACTGACGCGCATGGGCGCCAAGGAGGTTCGCCTCCTCCTCGTCTTCCCCCTCTCGCTCATCTTCCCACTCCTCCGATTCTCCGGCGCTTCTCGGCGTCAAGGCCGAGCCCGCGGCGGAGACGCCAATCGGTCGGCGCACTCGCAGCGTCGGCATCGTCATCAACGAGGGCGGCCGGCGCGCCTCCTCCTCGTTGGCTCCTCCGCGCTTCGTCAAGCCAAAGATGGAGCCGGGGCTGGCGCCGGTGAAGGCGGAGTTCGACGACGACGACGCGGCCCTAGAATGGGCGTGCCAGGACTCCATTGCGATGGAGAAGGCGCGCCGGGAGAAGGAGAAGGAGCGCCAGCGCGCCGCTCTGCGCCGCTTCGAGGAGCGCCGACGCGGCCGCGATGAAGACGGGGTCGTCGTCTTATGCGACAGCGACGACGACGACGACGCGCCGCCGCCAGTCCGCCATGGCGACGCCAGGCAGGGGTCCAGCAGGGGCGCCCGCGTCAAGGAGGAGAAGGCTGACGACGACGATGGCGGCGACGACGGAGACGACTTCAGCCCCTTTCTTTTTAGATTAGGTTAATGTAATGAAAATGCCTGAATTTCACTGAAATTTACCATGTTTGGCCGAAATTTAACTAGTTTTTATCATAACTTCGCCGAACTGTCTTTTTTTTTATTTTAATACGCACTTGGGGACGGCCCTGAAGACTGACGGCTGGGGACTGACTTGCCTCAAGACTATTTTTTGTGCCGGCTCACTCCCAAACGGCGCTTTTAAACGCCCCGCTGGGTGGAGATGCCCTTAGGGTGTGTTTGGTTTGAGAATGAAGTGGAACGGAATGTCATGGTTTCATTCCGCTGGAATAGGTCGGTTCCATCCTCATGTTTGGTAGGAGCAATTCCAGAGAATGGAACGGTTACATGTTGGTGTTTGGTTTGAGAGATGGAACGGAATGGAATTCTTCATCTCAGTTGATTACATTGATTCATACTGAATTATATTTCGATAGAAAACTAATGAATGCAAATGAGCACTTGATTATATTGATTCGGAGGTATATATAGACGCTGCAGTATAGGTATGCAAGATCAAACGAGGAATCTATCAGAATCAGAGAGTAGAAAAGATCATATCAGGCATCACACACACCACCTGACAACGTCCAGAAAAGATCAGATCAGGCACTTTGCACATTGCGAGTGTCTTCAGAAATATTAACAGATTGTGAAGATGCAAAGGAAGGAGGGCCGCCGCCCAGCAGGTGAGGTCGGGAGGCCGCCACCGGCCAGCCATGAGCCACTGCCGCAGCCCATGGTCGCTGCTACTTCTTCTGCTGCCGCCGCTCCGCCCAAGCTGGCCGCTGCTCCACTCCTCCTTGGCCGCTGCCGCCACGCAGCAAGCAGCTTCGGCCGCTCAGATGTGTCCGCGACGGGACAGCTGCTCCTCCGTGCTTTCCTGGATGTGTCCGCGACGGGATGGCCGCTCCTCCTTATGTCGCTGGGAGAGAAGGATGGCCGGCTATGAGGGAGAAAGACGAGCGAGAGGAGAGACGACGGGGAGGTGAGGGCAGAGCCGGCGACGGGCCGAGGGAGTGTGGCGGCGCTGAGATTGGATGGTGCGTGCGCCCGTGCGAGTCGAGGGAAAGGGGAAAAAAAAGCTGGTCCCGCGCGGTCCGCTCAATTCAAAGGTATCACTTGGTTCCGCATATACAGCGAATATTCGCTCGGTGGGAACCGATGGAACCGAACGCTAGAACGAACTCTGGGTACAGGTCCGACTCATGCCGTTTCACTTGGTGACTGAAACCAAACACACCCTTACAGGTCGCAAAGTCGGGCCGCACCAACAGCGGAAACAAGGCAACTCGGGTCACCCACCGTTTCCTTCAATCGGAAGAGAGCTATAGGGGAAAGGAGCCGCCAGGGAGAAGAAACAGAACGGAGCGAGGAGCCATGGCCGCCAGGAATTTCTTAGTCCGATCCCCCAAGGAGGAGGAATCCAGCGCTGCCGTCCGAGGTACCCCAAAGACCCTCTCGCTCTTCCTCTCTCAGTTCCACCACCGGGCCACACCATCGCAGATCCATCGGGAAACCAAGGCGGAACGCGGTTGTTTGGTCCAACCGGATGGATAGATTCTTGTTCTTGCGCTATGGTAGGTGGACATGGGGTCTCGTGTCTGCCTGGATTCCCTGATGCGTGATTTCTGCTCTCAGTGTGGGAAGCGGAAGATGATTCCTGGATTCCCTGATGCGTTATCTTGTTGCAGAGGCTGTCTTGTTGGGAGGGAAGAACGCCGCCATTGCTGGTACCGTGGTTGCGGTTCCCACGGTGCGTATTTGTGTGCTGAATTCTTGTGTGCATACTTGCATATATTCTGACCTCTGTTAAATTTAATTTTGGGCAGTTGGTTGCTTGCCGTGTCCTTCCTTGGGCTAAGCATAATCTGAACTACACCGCACAAGCACTCATCATATCGGCAGGTACTATGCTACTCAAAACTGTCTTTGCCGAGCTAGTGTAGTTCTGGCTGTAGTCTACTTTCATGCACTGGCAACATCATATAGACCTTATTTTGCATACAACAATATCATATTGTCCCCTTATTCAGTTATGTGCATGGCCATATATCTTCTTATGCCACCTGGCCCTGTTTTCACAAACAATGCTAGTCTTCAATAATTTTCAATGCACCGGTTCTCTATGATTGACATACACTTTTCTTTGTTCATTTTTTTGACCAATCTCATGCACTTTGGCAGCTTCGGGGTGCAGATTATGTTTCCAGTTTATCATTTTACTGCTGTTTCCTGTGTGTGTGTGTGTATAATTATCTACTCTAGATTGGATTAACTTTACATATCCTGTTAGAGTGGCTCATCATGTTGATGTAAAACATAACATTCACGTCCAGCAAAAAACATTCTGCAATTCTTTCATGGTTGACTCTTTTACACGCGCATATCTGTATTTATACCAATATAAAAAGACCCAAGGGGCAGATCCAACTAATCTCGGCCATCAAATCAGGTCAATCCAACGATCTAGATTGCTTCAATGGTGAGCGCTCAACATTTTTAACATGCAACCAATATCATACCAAATATAAACATCAGCGCTAATCACATAATTGACGCGCAAATAATATCCTATCTAATATCCCCATGTAATAAATATACAGGCTAATATCAACGTGCATTGCTACACATTTACTAGTACTAACAAAAGGTGAGATATTGGATTTAACTCTTTAATTTGTGAAGCTTTTACTTTTGTAAAGAAAATTCCGTTGGCTACTGTCATTATCTTGTGCTGACCAGTGAGGAGTAAGATGGGTGAAATAATTGTATGCATTTTCTGAGCATATCACCTTATATAGTGGGCATATTAACCGAGAACCAGAGTCCCAAACCAAAGAACCATGACCAAAACCGAACATCTCGTTACCTGATTTGGTCATCACTTTTGGTGAACCAAAATTAGTTAGGCTTTGTTTTGATGTAGATATTCTACCCCAGGTATTGAACTAGGTTGCAATACCAATTCAACCAAGGCAAGAATTTTTTTAATGTACATGTATTGGGAGTTGGAATCTTAGGAGAGCAATCGTCAATTGCACATTAGTGGTACTAGGCCTGGTCAAGCCCATTCTAAGCTTGCCATCTTCTCTGTCTCTCTCCCGTACACTACTCTCTCTCCTTGGTACAGAACGATGCAGCTGCCCTGATACCGGGCAAGCCGCTAGGGTGGCTCGATCTTCACGAATTGGAGGTCGATTTGAGAAGCAACACATGAATCAAGGGCGAAAAAGGGAAACCAAGATGAAAATCATTCAAAGGACAAGATCCACTCCAATTACTCCTCAAAACGCAAGTCAATCTAAGAGATGCATCTTAGATCCAAGAACAACAAGGATAGTTCTTCTCCAAATCTCTAGCAGAGTTGGAGGTCTTGAGAGATAGTTCTTCCAACTTCTAAGATGTTGAGGTTTTGAAATCCATAGGATTCTTCCCCAATGAGGAAGCCTTGATCCTACTAAGAGGATATAGATTGAAGCAAAGCTCCCTGAAGTTTTACTCTATGCTTAGCTAACCCTAGAAAAAGGAGGTACACAATATATAGGTAATAGGGAAGAGAGAAGGGAGGGGTACAAGGAACATTTCCCATCATTTGCACACCGACAAGACCAGGGCCACAGGGTACACTATGGACACGGGGACCCGGGGGTTATGGAACCTGTAGACCTAGTATCTAGAAAGTTGGTCGGCAGGGGGTCGTGGACCTGGGGGTTTGGAGGCCGGGACCCGAGGTATCTAGAGAATTTCTCCTGGTGGCCAGGGCCTCGGGGTGTCCAGAGGCTTTTCCAGTTTTGGATCTTTGGGCTCCAGCTTCTTCTCTTTGCTCCTCCTCATGGACTTTGCAATCCTTTGTCACTTCTCCGTGGTGGTCATCGTCATGCCTAATCAAACACAAGGTTCCACTCTTGAGGTAGTAGCCATGCCTCATCCAAATGCGTAGGGAGCTCAAGTAGGAGTGAACCCACCTTGGCTTCAATGGCTTTTGCACGACATATATTGTCATTGGTCCACTTGGCCTTGGCCTTGAACCTTGATCTATCATTCCCAGCCATACTCGGTGATACCATCAAATTCCCCTACCTAATCCCCTTAGCTGCTACAGCCATCGCCCCTAGAACTGCCCCAAAAGCAGCTCCTCTCCATCATCTTTGATTATTCCACCAAGAAGTCCAAAGAGACTGCATCGTAAGGCATCGAGGATGAGGTGCCCGAGGACCTATTTGTGGACGCCATCGATTCTGGAGGAGAGAGAGATCAAGGGTTGTGCATGTGGGGGCGCAGTTGCCGTCGTCAAGCACCTTGGATGCACCCTGACCATGTAAGGAGGAACACCCGAGTATAGTCAAGGAGGAACACCCGAGTATAGTCAAGGAGGATGAATAAGGCCAAATAACCATGGGGTAGGCCAGGCCCATGACTTGAGTCTTCCTAGAAGATTTGGGCGGGTCACCATCTTATAGCACAAGAAAAGTCATCTACGGATCCAGAACTGGTTGGCCACCCTTTTGTAAATCAACCTGGACCATGATGTGCAAGACTCTTGAGACAAGATGCCAAGTCTGTCACAACCTGGAGGGAGACAACCTCACCGCCATTGCCGACAACAACGACTGTCGCATCAACAAGCCCCATCGTTCCCCGAGTCCTCCTGGCACGACATATGTTGGGTCGAAGATGTTTGGCTCCTGTATCCGTGCTGCAGTACTTGTCGGTGTATTAAGAATTGGGTCTTTGATACCCCAGACTTATGCACATGCAGTAGTAGCCTTCCCGAGTCCCGACGACAAGGCTTGCCGGAGGATAACTAAAGCTAAAACTCAAGATCAAATTACAAGCATACAAAGGAGATCTCCGAGCTAGAGATTAGAAATACTGAAGATATGGCTCGAGGACCCAGAAAGATCCTTGCCGGGGAGAACCCATCAAGATTTAAGCCTGGCAAGCTCCGAGCTTGGCAAGAATATCACCACCTTGCCACTGCCCCACCTCGATCAGGTTGTCACTTGTCGATTAGGTGTCGAGTGGGCAGGTAGTTAGGTGAGCTTTGCCAGCGGGCTGAGCTCTTCGTCGGTGGCCTACCGGACCACATCCGCGTGGACGTGGAGATGCGCGGGCCACAGGGCCTCCAGACGGCCATGTACTACGCCCGTGCGTTCGAGCATCGCGCGGTAGCCATCCAGCAGGCGCCACCGCCCCGGGCCGCTGGGCCGCCACCCTGGTCGGAAGTTTCCGCGCAGGGTTGGCCTGCCCAGGCTTTCGCGGCGCCCCTCGCCGCGGCTGCGGCACGCCCGTTCCGCCGGCTCACCCCGGCTGAGCAATTCGAGCATTGCCGCCAAGGGTTGTGCTTCAACTGCGACAAGCCCTACGTATCAGGCCACGTCTGCCCATGACTCTTTTACCTGGAGGATGCAGACTACATTGAGGAGGACCCCGCCGTCGTCGGGCTCGGCGACCAGCCCGCCCCAGTTGACGCGGAGGTGATTGGCGATCGTTGATCTTCCCCGCCTTCCAGTTCGAGGACGAGCTGTTTGTGCAGGCTGGGAGAGATGTTATGACCGGCATATTAGGGGCTTAGCCCAGTCAGTTGTGGCCTAGTTTATCTTATCGTTATTAGGGGCTTAGCCCAATTATCTTATTAGGAGGATTATATAAACTCGTGTAAGGACCCGTTTTGGGATTAAGCAAGAAGCAATCATATTTGCTCGGCTTCCTTAGGGAGCCGGGAGACCTAACCCTAACCGCCGCCCTGCTCTCTCTCTCGCGCACGCACGCAATGACGGCGCCCCAGCGCCGGCGACAACGCCTTCCTCCACGTCATCCCTCCTTCCACCCCTACAACCTGAGACCACGCCCTGGTAGGGATCCTGTTCCTACCAGTAGTTGCAAGCAGGAGCATCACCACTAGCAAGCCTAGCAAACAAATGAGACCGTCGCAACACATTGATATCATTGAGAGTGCCTGGCATGCCAAAAAAGCAATGCCAAATCCATAAATCCTCGGATGCTACGGCCTCTAGCATAATTGTTGCATCACGAGACTTGCCACAATACATTCCCTGCCATGCCTTCGGGCAATCAAGTCCAATGCATACAATCAATGCTACCTAGCATGCCAGGCCAACCTCTCCTCTCATTAGATGCCATCAATTTTTTTGTGTCATCCTCGTTGGGTGCCCGAAGATATTCAGGACCAAAGATACGGATGATCACTTTGGCAAACCTACGCATTGACTGAATTGTGGTATCTTCACCAATGCGAAGGTACTCATCAGCATAGTCAGCCGGAACGTCATATGCAATCATCCGCATAGCTGCCGAGATTTTCTGATATGCACTAAATCCCTTCAAGCCCGCGACATTTCTTCTTTGAGTAAAATACCGACAATTTGCCTCGCAAGCTTGAACAATTTTCACAAAGAGAGATCGGCGCATTCGGTACCTTCTCCGGAAGAGGTGTGGTGGATATGTTGGATTCTCCGCGAAGTAGTCTTGCATCAACATCTCGTTCTCGAGATGGCGATTTCGAGGAATGCAAAGACGCCCGACGGTCGATCCTCGCTGCCTCTTTCGGTTCTCGTCTTCGTGCTCCTTCACGGCAAGCGCCATCACCAACGTCTGTTGCCGATAGCTTGCAAGCAGCGTCTCAACATCCGAGTCGTCCGAATCGGACGAATCATCGAGCAAAAACTTCTTGCACGGGCTCAATTCCATCTACATGAACAAAAATCGCACGCCGCGTCAACCAACTATGCATAGCGCTCGGCACAAAGCACAATCAAACACTCACCAGTGGGGCGGGCGATCTCGGGCGGCTCGAGGACGGTCGATCCCCGGCGACGACGACGACCAAGGGCGGGCTCGTCTTGCCGGATCCCGGGGGGGAGGGGGGGTGCAGCGTATCGGTGGTCGAGGATGGGGGACGCCCCCGCGGCGCGATTCCGCCCACAGATTTGGCCGGAATCGGTGGCGGCGGGTGAAACCAATGGCGGGTGGCGGCGGAAAGGGGTGGGGAAAGGGGGCGGGCTGAAATGTCCCTCCCGCCAACCGCTTTCCTGTGATACGGGGCACCGTAGGGGTGAGGCGGAAACCTGCGTATTCGCGGTTGGGGTCAAGATTTTGCCGTGCCCCTTAAAATTTTTTGTGGGCCGGCCGCGTTTGGGGGGTCTGTTCGGGTGGGATTTTCAGCGCCGACCCGCATTTTGGCGGTTATTTTGCGGGTCGGGGCTTTTTGCGGGGCTGCTAGAGATGCTTTAAGCATTTACACCATTGCAGTGCAAGCTGCTGGGGCTTCGCAAAGCTCCAGGCCAAGAAACTGATCTGCAGTTGATACTGCAGAAAGAAGATGAGTCGCTCCACAAATACATACAGAGATTTGGCCGTGTACAACGCAACATTCCCGATGTCCACCCCGCAGCAATCATTGCCATGTTCTGACAAAATGTGAGAAACCGCAAGATGCAGGAAGAGATGGCCATGAACAAGGTGGGGGATGTCGCTGAGCTGTATGCTCTGGCTGACAAGTGTGCACGGGCTAAGGAAGGAAGAAGACTTCTTGGGGAGGAGGTTGGCGCAGGGTTTGATTCAAAAGACGATGATGCTGCCACCGCCCCGAAGAAGAACCGCAAGCGCAACAGGAATCGCAAGGGTGAAGTTGTGCTCGCCGTAGAGGGATCCAGCAACAGTGGCCCCGACAGAAGGCTAAGGCTGAGAGCTTCGGCAAAGAGGTTGTCGGGTGCGTGTCGTGCCAAGCCTTGGCGGCTGCTGACCGGACCGGGGGCTCCGGCAAGCAGTATTGCAAGATCCACCGCACCAAGAGCCATGACCTTCAAGACTGCCGGCAAGTTGAGCAGCTTGCCGAGAAGTAGAAGGCTGAGTATGAGAAGAGAGATAAGGAGAAGGTTGACGGTGCAAGTGGGTCCGGCAAGAAACGTGGTGGCCGAGGAGGTCGCCGCGGCAAGACCAAGCAGCAGAGGGTGAAGCTTGCTAGAGGTCGAGACAAGAAAGAGGATGATGATGACGAGGACGAAGAGGATGAAGACGAGTACAGTGAACATGAGTTCCAGAAAGCCACAGAAGCAATGTGCATTGACGGAGGTGCATCTTTGCACTCCTCTCATTGCCAACTCAAGAAGTGGGCGCGTGAAGTCAATGCGGCAGAACCAGCTGTTGATGCCTAGAAGCCATTGAGATGGTCCAACACGCCCATCATTTTTGACGCTGAGGATCACCCTGATTGCACAATTGCGGTCGGGTGCTTGCTGTTTTTCACCAACAATCCACAACCTCAAAGTGACAAAAATGTTGGTTGATGGTGGGGCCGGTCTCAACTTGATTTCACCTGATGTGATCAAGAAGCTACAGATTTCTGATGATGATCTGATGAAGAAGACTGGCACGTTCCAAGGGATCGATCCAGGAAGGAGCCAGCCAAAGGGCAAGATAACTCTGTCGGTGACATTTGGCAGCGAACTCAACTACAGGATAGAGATGATTGTCTTCAACGTCGTCAAGATTCCATTGCCATATAATGAGATCCTTGGCCGCCCGGCCTTGGCAAAATTCATGGCAGCATCCCACTATGCATACAACACGTTGAAGATGCTAGGGCCGATGAGCGTCATCACCATCCATTCTGACAAGGATGCGCTGGTTTGCGCTGAACAACTTCACCGGGAAGCAGTTGCAGCATCTGCCGCCAAGGCACTTGCTCCCGCCGACTAAGCTCCCGGGGAAGAAGAGGAGGAAGACTGGCAAGACTACCGACTCCGGCAAGCGTGCCTCTTTGGAGTGCTGTGCTCCCGTCGAAGAACAAGGCTGCTCCACCAGAGACCAAGAAGGTGTCCGCAAGGAGGACGACACGGGGGGAACTTTCACCATAAGTTCCATCCTTGAGGACAAATAGGAAAGCGCGCTCGTTGTCTTCCTGCGGGCGAATGTCGATGTGTTTGCATGGCAACCATCTGACATCCCCGATGTTCCCAGGAAGGTAATTGAGCACCACCTTGCCGTCTGCCCTCACGCGCGGCCCGTCAAGCAGAAGGTGCGGAAGCAAGCTTTGGAACGGGAACGGTTTATTGCCGAAGAAATAAAGAAGTTGGAAGCGGCAAGTTTGGTCAGAGGTGTACTCCATCCTACGTGGTTAGCCAATTCATTTGTTGTGCGCAAGGCAAATGGCAAGTGGTGTCTTTGCATTGACTAAACAGATGTAAATAAAGCTTGCCGGAAAGACCCATTTCCCTTGCCGTGCATCGACCAAATTGTTGACTCCATTGCTGGATGTGACTTGCTGTCGTTTCTTCTTGATGCCTACTCCGGGTATCACCAGATTTTCATGTCAAAAGAAGATGAAGAGAAGACCACATTTATTACTCCATGTGGCATGTACTGCTTCATACATATGCCTTTCGGATTGAAAAGTACTGGTTCAACATTTGCAAGAGCAGTCCAGATTGGTTTTGAACCTCAGTTGCACAGAAATGTGGAAGCATATATGGATGACATAGTGGTCAAAACCAAGGACAAGACAACATTGATACAGGATTAGAAGAGACGTTTGTTAATCTGCACAGGATTTAGAAGAGACGTTTAGAAGAGACGATTGTTGAGTGCACGCGGGTTTAGACCATCACCATCCTCTTTCTCGTTCCAACCTTTTTAAACGCATAATAATTAGTAATGTCAATTAAAAATACAATTAATAATGTCTCTAGTTAGTCTCATCCCTCATTCGATGGTGAAATGAATTCTTATTTGTTTTCCTGACAACTCTCCTTTCCAATACGATAGCGAAAGGAAACACTCGAGTGAAACAACAAAGCAAAAGGAATATGATCAAGCCTGGCCTTCAATAACAATTTTTTCTAAAGAATAAAGTACACTTACCATGTGTAAACAATGTGCTTCTTTGAACAAAGGGTCATTACTTTAGAAACGTTGGTTGCACAGCTAGATTACGACCATTACAAAGAAAAGTTTTGACCTGAAATTATTCCCTTACTGTGGCTATTTACAACTCAATATACTACTTCAGGTCACGAAACAGATATAAACAGATTCAGAGAACAATAAAGCATCATTTTGACATGTATAGATCATGTCTTAAGCACCACACTCTCAGGAAGAGCAAAAAACATTTGCGTAAGAAATAATAATGGCATTGTCAAAGGTCCAAGCGAGCGCGCCGCTTGTTCTTCCATACACAGCGCTAAAACTTCTTATTCCACGAGACACGAGCAAACCAAATGTTGATAACTTCGTACAGTATCAGGAACTTTCAGTGAGAAAACCAAGGTTAAGAATTTTCACCAAATGAGATTAGGGGAGTTTGCCGATACAATGAAGCTGCAAGGAGAATTATGAAACAATAATTAACCATAAAAATGTACTTGGTAACTTACCGTATAGTCGATGGGAAACATAGGCAATTAATTAGTAATAAATGAATTTAAATATGTTCCAGACTTTCCAGTACAGATATGCAAGCAAATGGCTACTGTGTAGTAATTGGCCACGACACTGGGAAAGGATGGAGTGAATATACCACAAAATACCATCATGCTTTTACCCATAATACTTACTTAGCAGGCTAAATAGAAAACACATAAAAATCTCCCAACTAAACAGGGAGAAAATAAAATTCCAAGGACAGATCGATACAACAGATGTGGTTGTGGACTAAAATCAAGCCACTGATAACATAATATCTACTTAGCTGACGGGTTAAAAACACAATAGACACTCCCCATATGGCACAGGTGCAAGCGACATAATGGGAAATTCAGCAGTTTACGAAGTGTGGCAACAAGAGTTCATGTGGGTAATTCAGCAATCTACGAATCAAAGTGGTTAGAGATCAGTGGTCAGTTTAGCAGTGTACGAATCAAAAGGGAAAGAGCATCACTAAGTAGAACATTACTCGCATTTCCGTCTTCACAAACAGTTAGCACATGGAGATCGAAGACAGTTACCAGAACCATGACTACAAACACTGTCATATCTTGGAGAAATCTAATCGCAGCTCCAGCCTTCCATCATGTTGCCCTTCATTTCAATAATGCCGGCACGGATGAGTGCAGTGCCTCACATTAAATTACACACAACAATAAGTACACCATTGGCGAGATATGAGTACATAAATAAGTAGTTGAATAAGTGCAGAAAAAGGAGGCTGCAAAATGGTTAGAGAGCTAATCTAAACTGTAAAGGAATAAATAAATAATCACCAACGCAGAAAGAGTCTAGTTGAAGGTAAAACTCAATGATGTACTATGAATGTAGAGATTGGCACATTGAAAACAACCAAATGGCATTGAGTGTTTCTTTCTTCGGAAACCTGCGCACACACAGACAGTGAGCCTCTACTTATTGAACGACAAACATGATGATCAACTGAATCTGAAAGAAGGGGTTCCTGATTCTGTCGAAGTAAGAGGAGGTTCCTACCTATTAACAACCAGAAGAATCCAATATATGTCAACAACGATGACATGATATAATCCAAATTGTGTAGAATAGTAAGAGCATACACAATAGTACATTAACAGGCGTATCATTGTGAAATGGAGAGAAGTATTTATCAGTGTTCTGGATCATAGCAACAACATCAAAGCAAAATCATAGAGTAAACAATGTGGATTATTAATTTACCTGCTCACTAAAACCAAGGTGTATGTGCTTCCCCCAACAGGTCCACGCCCTCTATTATTTGAGCTGGACGTGAGGGCCACCATCAGCAGGCTACTCCCTACACCTAAATAACCTGCCCATCAGACTCCTGAAAGTGTGAAATTGCAACGAAAAAATTCGATTATTAAGTCCTCAAAAGTGCCATACAGACACCTATTAAGACTGGATCCCTCCTTAAATATTAGAAATCTTGCAATAAACTATTAATAGGGGGTCCGAATATATGAAGTAGTGCTTATATATACCTACTAATTAAGGGGCCAACCACGCCGCAGAAGTAAACAAACCGAAAAAGAAGTTCTTAGGCCCAATATTTCCCTGTATCTTGCTTATATCTTGCTTCTACTAATAAAAAACACTATGTATTCCCGAATGGTTGTTTCCATGTAAACAATTCAACTCTGCACAAAGGATCTTTTCCTAATACTTCACCTAATGGCAAAAGGATGCATTCAGAGAACTACGATTTATTCTCTCATCATCATGCTTGTGCAAGAAACACTACGCTTGCAAACAATAAGCAGAATAAGCCAATGTTCAAGAAAGCGGTAAGCGTAAGCGGAGCGGAAGGCCACAGCTTAGAGCAATGGCCGCTTAAGCGCTGCTTAACCGGGATTAAGCGTTTTTTTAAATTGGCCAGAATTTGGCTGTTTTTGAATAATATGCACAAGAAGACAGGAAACATAGCACATAGGTAACTGAAAATCTGAAATAGCATATAAGGTTGAGGTTCAGTGGTTCACACACCACAACAAATAGCCAGATAACACATAAGGATAAGGTTCAGTGGTTCACACAGCAAGCATAAATGCATAATATTGTCTTAGAATGAGGCAATGAGCATATATAAGATAAATGGCAGCAGCAGCACTCAAGCAGCAACAGCAGGATCAGTCTTCATCCACATAAGTGGGCTATTTTAGCTCCCGCCTGACTTTTGGACCGCCTTCTTTGCTTTTCTATCATTTAAGCGCGCGCAGCGGCCGCTCAGCCAGCGCTTAGCGCTTAACCGGTCGCTAAATCACGCTTTTTTTTCCACTTAACGCTAAAAGTTGCGCCTAGGCCAGAAGCGAAGCGTTTAGCTGTCGCTCAACGCTTAAACGCGCTTAAGCGGCGCCTAAAAACGCTTTCTTGAACATTGGAATAAGCACAAAACAAATCGAAGCCATCCACAGTCCCAAGACTAAGCAGGTAGTAAATTAGACCAAACAATTTACTAATCATAAATTAGACAAATCGGCCATGAATACCAACACAGGAGCCCTACTTTAGGTAGAGCAAATAATTTCTCTAGAGGGTAGCAAGAATGAAAAATGAATCACATGGTACATTTAAAAATGCATTTAGGATCTGCACAAGCAGAAGGATGTGAACTAAAGAATTATACTGCAAGTTTCTCGTGGATTCAAAGATATCTATATTTATCTGAAACAGAACACCTACAATAACTAAGTAGATGGCCAATCGCTATGCATAATTCAGATTCATTCTAGTCCCAATAAATATCGCGGCCACTCCATGCAAAAACCCAAAGGCTATCAATCCACACCAGCTCTTTCAGGGAACCCCCTACCGATCAGGAAGCATCCTGGCTTCAACAGAACCCATGCGCTAATCATTGTATACGAACAGACAAAGCTCCAACACACACGCGAAAATGTTGATATATATGTACGGGTTTGCACACGCATAACCTTCGGCCCGTGCATTGGAACGTGAGAAAAAAATAGTTATTTCCATGTCCTTGCCTCAATAAATAGATTTAAAATAGTGCCTTAATATTCAATCTTGCATATCAAAATATTTGATTTGTAAAAGAAGGGGAAAAAGGTTGTTCCTACCTCCCAGCTGGTAGGGCTGTCAGCATGGACTCCACAATTTCGGGTCCGATTCCAACTTCTGACTGCCCAATTGGCTAAGCATGATCGACATGTCCATTCATTAAGCCATCCTCACCATAGCGAGCTCGTATGAGCATTCCTTAGAGAGCCCAACCTGCTGGTCGTCCTCACTCTTCTCATGCAATTCTTTAATTTCCCATGCCAGTTGATACTCATCAGGCCTAAAAAATTATGCAAAAAAAAAATCAAGTATGTGATGTAGGATTAGTACAGTCTTCAGAAAGATAACTTTTCTTTCACAACAAAAGCCATCTGAACCAAGTCTGATGCCCACTAAAAAACATTATGTTTAATGCATGCATCTCCCATGATGAGGAATTAAGCGGGACAAACAAAGCAAAACAAAAGAGGCAATGTAATTGACCAATGGATTATTATCTTACTTCATTCATGGAGTCCAGAAGGTGGGATCAGATAAGAAACTGAAGGTGGTGTTCCATTCTCTGTCCCTGCAAGAATGCAATCTTGCATTCAATACATTAATTACTCAGTAAAAAAATTATTATGGGTGCTTGCCTAATGGTTGGAGCCATGGGGAGGGGATCTCACCAGATGAGGAGATCCTACCGAAGGAGGGGATCCCACCAGATGAGGGGAGCATGGGTCTCCCTGCCTCGATCCGGTCAGATCCGACCAGAAGGATCTGCCGACGGAGCAGGCTGTGCTCATAAAGGAGAGGGAGGGGTGGGTTAGGCGTCAAGATTGGGATGGGAGCAGCAGCAGGGTTGGTGGTGCTAGAAGGCGCGCGGGGGGGGGGGGGGGGGGGGGGGTTGGTGGTGCTAGAAGGTGCGCGGGGGGCAGTGGAGGTCGACCAGCCGCCACCGGCGCGTGGCAAGGCGAGGTGGACGGCGGGGTGGTTTGCCGCCAGCGTGAAGCGAGCCGTAGCGCTGGAGGTATGGGGTACGAAGGGAGGCAGGTGATCTTTTTTTTTTCCAATGGCGAACCGCTTTCACTTAGGGACGCGACTGCGGGTTGAATAAAAGAAATCACAGGGATTTTTCTGCAAAACAGCCGCGATGGTGAACCCGACGCAGTCAATCCGTGCTTTATTATTAGGGAAAAGATATGTGTTTCTCCGTGATGTTGTAATATGCTTGCCTTGTATGGATAATTAACGAACCGTCAAGGTTCCATATCGTTATTTTCTCATCTTTCTTTTTCTCAAAAGGACAGAAGGTTCCCTCACGTGCATGTTTGCCGGGGGGGAGTGATAGTATGGACACCAACAAGTGACGTTCAGCTTATTATTCCACGACAACAAAGGGAGAAGCTAAGTTGAAAAACTTACAAACAATTTTCTTTATTATAGAGCTAGCTTTCTTGAACGTTTTTGGCTTTTCTATGGAAAACCTGCACCCGAGGGAACCTTGTCGCGATTAGCTGCGCTCTTATTTTGTTTCGAGTCCGCTCAACAATATAAGCAGTTGCGCTGAGACCCCCAAGAGACCTTGCCGGCGGCGACATTTCCAGCAAGCTGCAAAGGATCCGTTCCTCAAGCGCTCGCGTCAAGTGTGCGCACCGACAAGTTTCCAAAAAGTGTAGGAAACATACCATGCAAAAACGGAATCGAACAAGGGGAAACAACACATATTCATCAAACACAGATAGTTTATATTACATCAGATAACTTGCTGCGGTTCTAACTTAAGAGAAATATTGTCTTTACATGGACTGTTGGCGGCAAGACAAGACGAGGCGTGGCGACTAGTCCCTACACTGGCCTTCAACCCTCTTCACCTGGCTTACCTTGTCAATGATGGGCTGGATGGCTTCTTCAATGGCCTTGGTGTCAGAATCCTCGACGACCTTGATGCTCCAGCTGTTGACGCGACGGTCTGTCTTGTGCGTCGCGCAGGTTGCTATTGAGCTCCCTGCCGCTGAGAAGTCTTGCCGGCTGGTCCCTTGTCGGCAGTTTTACCACCTGAAGATGATGGACGTACTGGGTCATTAGAATCAGTCTTGTGGAGGATGCGTTGCTTCCTTGGCGGAACAGGGGCTCTTTGTGTTCTTGCTCTTCGGTTGTCCCCTTGCCAGTGGAACTCCTGACAACTTCATCGCCTGCTCACCGGCAACCACATCTTTGTCAGCAAGATCTTCAGGCATCCATACTTCTTCTTCGCCAGTTTCGGCCGCCAAATGACTAGAGACACCGGCCGCCGCAGCAAGCTGAGCTTTCTCTGCTCTGCTCACAATATAGGCGACCTCCTCGTCGGGGGTGTCGCGGATGAGATCTGTTTCTTCTCTGACAACTCTCTCCAAAAGGGTATCAAAGAATTCCTGCACGCCCTCTTTGGGCGGCTTCGCCCAGTCTCCAACTCCATGTGCATTGCACTATGGCATCATCGCAATGATTGCGGTCAAGGCCGAGTTGTTGCACATGGGGACGACGCTTGCCGGCAATTTGGTCTTGCCGTCTGACCTAAACAGCGTGTGGCATTGAGCATTGTGCTGCAGGACCGTCAAATTGTTGTTCAATCCGGGGTGCGGCCTCATGACATCCGCAACATTCTTGTATTCCCAAGCCGGCTGTTTCTTGTTCTGCAAAGGGGCGATTCGGCGGCGAAGGAAGTCTGCACAACTGCTTCAATGGCTAGCTTGACAAAACTGAGACGGTGGATCTTGGTGATGGCGATCGCGAGCTTCTGGTCATCCTTGTCATGGCCGCTCCAATCTTTGCCGCGAACTGGTTTGGTCTGCCGGGGCAAACAAAAATGGGGGAAATCATCGTCCTTGATCCAGCACCACTCACCCCGCCATTCTTCCCATTTCTTATGTCCTGCTCCTTCAAGATATATATCCTTGGTCCCAGGCCTAGGAATCCAAGTGATGGAGCCAGAAAGGGCATCTCCAGATTCGATATGTATGCATGATGTCATTGAAGAAATCAGAAAAGGGGGACAGAGCCTGCAGTAGAAATAAGCAACAAAGAAGCAATATTTGATCGTGTTGCTCTTGGTGGAGCCAGGAAGAACATGCGGGGCGGAGTGAGCTCTCATCTCTCTCCCCCACATGTAGGCGTACCGTTCAACAAGATCACTCTTGTCCAGAACTAGGTCGAAGACGACGTGCTGCTTCCGCCATGCCTCCGCGTCCGTACTGAGGATCTTCTCCACCTTGTCCTTGCTTGCTTTCAGTGCCATGGCTGTTCTGGAAGTAAGGATTGAGGAGTGGGAGTGTGGAGCAGTGGATGGATGCAGAGTGCTTTGTTCTGAGGGCGTAAGGAAGAAGACGATGGCAATTGCTAGATTGGAAAGAGGGAAGGTAAATGAGGAGCCCCTGCGGATTCCTTTTTACGGGGAAGAAGCGGGGCTGGCTCTTTACGATCCGACGTGGATGTGCTTTTGCAGGCACATTACCGCAGCAGCCGTTTTCATCCACCTCTCCCACGTTCTGCATTTAATGCGCGTTGTGGGAGGCGCAGTAAAAAAGATTATGATAGATTGTAGCAGTTATTCTCTGCACGCGTGCCTGTGCATTGTTTGGGAGTTATTCTCTGCACGCGTGCCTGTGCATTGTTTGGGCCTAGCCCAACGACGCCTCGCATGCGTGTGTGGCCCTAGCCCGGGGGCTCTTGTCGGTGTATTAAGAATTGGGGTTTTAATACCCCGGACTCATGCACAGGCAGTAGTAGCCTTCCCGATGGCAAGGCTTGCCGGAGGATAACTAAAGCTAAAACTCAAGATTAGATTACAAGCATACAAAGGAGATCACCGAGCTAGAGATCAGAAATATTGAAGATACGGCTCGAGGACCCCGCAAGATCCTTGCCGGGGAGAAACTGACAAGCTCCGAGCCCGGCAAGAATCCCACTACCTTGCCACTGCTCCACCTCATCGATCAGGTTGTCACTTGTCGATTAGGTGTTGAGTGGGCAGGTAGTTAGATGAGCTTTGTCTGGGCACGTGGCAGCTCGCCTCTGAAGATACAACTTTAGTGACACCCGTCCAAATGATGTGTCAAGGCAATAGAAGGTAGATGGGCGAACGACACAGAAGGAGAGACCAACCTTGCCGGGGAGCTCCATCCACAAGACACCTCACGGTGCATTTAATGCGTTTGTTCTAACCCGTCAGAGTTAGGTATTTGGCACCATGGCCACTATTTACAATGTTTATTTACCATTTTACCACTATGGTGACCCCTTATAGTCTATAAAAGGAGGCCCAGGGCTACCTTGACAAAGGTCGAAACCCTGTCCATTTGCACGCGTAGCAGCATTTTCTAAGCACCTTGCCGGACGTGCTCTCCTTCTAACTGGACATATACACATCCAATATACAAAGTAGGAGTAGGGTTTTACGCTTCACAGCGGCCCGAACCTGGGTAAACTTTGTGGGTTTCTGCTAATTCTGCTCTTTGTGCTCGAACCGCAAAGGGATCACCATGATCCCATTGATGGTCGTACGCACGACATGCCCCGACCACAGGTGGCAAGTGCACAGGTGAGGCGCTGCCGTATATCCGATTGGTTGATTATCACATGGTGTGCGTGTGTGCCCTCTGGCGGCAACGGCTACGTCGTGATCCGACACCTGTCCTTGAACTTGGGTGGACTCGGCTCTAGCCTGGCTCACCATTATGCCTCAGGACAACATCAAGGACTGGATAGACCTTGAGACCTTCGTCGTCAGCAACTTCCAAGGTACCTACAACAAGCGTAGGAATTATTAGACCTAACTGATCCTCAGGAGTACATCCAAGCTTATCCAAGGTGAAGAACTCCTTGAGGAATGTCCGGGACGGTGATGTCATGCCGCATTCTTCGCTGGCCTCAAGAGCAGGAACTCAATCACAAGATGGCATGTAAGGCTCCCTGGACAACTCGTGAGCTCTTCTACATCGCCAACAGCTACGCTACCGGCGAAGAAGTTGTCCGCAACAAGATGAAGTACGGCAAGGGCAAGAGCAAGGACCAATTCGAGTCCACCAAGGCCAAGGGCAGCCGAGTCGTCTAGGAGTAATAACAACCGTAAGCGCGGGAGTGGACGAAGTGACATCTTGTCGTGGTCACTGACCGCTCCTCAACGTCGTCCTCGGCGCAACAGTGCCACTTTTAGTGAGATGATGGACAGGACATGCCACTTCCACGCGTGACTGCAATCTCTTGAGGAATCTATCTGCTGCAATCTCTTGAGGAATCTATCTGCAGGGTCCCCTTGGAAACAAAGGTGTTGCTGGTGGCTTGGGAAGATGAGTGGTCGTTGCTACTGGGGAGCGAGCAATCTACTGATGCTTGTGCAGCCACTACCCCAACTGGAGAGAACTCTGCTACCACTGCTGTTGTGCGCGTTGCCGCCCTTCCGATTGGTGGCATGGCTGCCTCTGGAGGGCACTCCATCTCTACTGCTGGAGGTTCCTCCGCTGCCGTTGTAGGTCGCACTCATTGGTTTGTATTAGGTGCCGATTTTCCTGCTTTCGTAGGCGTAGCCGTAGGCGTGGTCCTCTAGATCAGAGGAGGGACTGCAGTGGCGGTTGTGCTTGTCCTTGTTGAAGGTCTGACTAGGGCTGCCCTTCTCCAGGCATACAATGACAACCTGTTGGCTGCTGCTTGCTCCTTGGGTTCTTCAATATCTGTCTCAAATTCCTTCTGCACAGAAAGCTTCTTGTCTAGGAGCTTGACAATCTATGGAAGGGAGGCCTTGGAGGTCGATGGTGGGATGCGCCGAGGACCGGTATGTCTGATACCAAGTCACGTGCTAGGATTGATACTGGTCCTAAGACCGATGAACATGACACAGTGGGGCTCCGAGGTGCGAAGGTTGGCCGACCATAGTGTCGGGGATGATAGAGAGAGAAGGTTGGGGGCGGGGATTAGATCTTTACTATTTCATTTTCATCTATTCCAGAATCCTTGTGTGGCACATGGTGTCCCTTTAGGGAAGACTCGATTGATGCCTAAGAATAGAATTTCGAGTTCCCTAAAAGACGATATCTTTATCTTTCTAGCTGAACCAAGTCACTTCCCTAACAAAAAGATATCCTTACTAATCTCACACGTAATAATATTAAAGGCATGATTGATTTGTCCTGTTTTTCCATACGTCATTGCAATTGCCCCTAGAGCTGCCAAAATTTACCCCAATGCCACCCGCAAGTGAAAAATAAGGTCCGAGTCTTCTTAGCTCGTCTCGTCTGAACGCCCCACGCCACTGCACTGAGAAACCATGCGTCACGACTCCCTGTCATTCTCGTGTCGTGACTCCCCGTCGTTCTCGCGTGGCGAGGGTAGCTGCCTGATGCTCCCAGCCTTAGGAAATTGCAAGTTCCTATTGAAGCTTGGCTTCCCTACTTCCACCAGCCTTATGCCTCCCCGTTGTTCTCGTGTTACGAGGGCACCCGCTCGACGCTCGCGCCTCTTTTTTCGTCCGTTGTCACACAGTACTCCGAGCTGAGACAGACTCTTCCTCTCTGCCTTAGCTGACACATGACCCCTATTCTTTCTTCCTCGTCTGCTTTCCCCATGCAGGAAGTCTGCGGCTGCGTCCCGCATCAAGGTGTCGCAGTTCTCGGTGTTGTCATCGATGGCCAGCAGCAGCGCGCGAGACTCGTTGTTGACCGCAGGCTGAGGGAGCAAAGCGGGGCGGTGAGCTCGAGACCTGCTGTGCCCGTCACTGCCGCTGACGACGCACCGGGTCCGGCTGGCCACCAAGGTGTCCCCCAACCTATCCCGATATGTGTCATGGTCCTGAGCACATCAAACATCAAGCGTGATCAAACATCAAACATGAGCGGCTGGCCCAGCCTCGCCATGGAGCACGCGAGCTTGGCGGGTGGAGATGTAGCCTTTGTTGTCGTGGTCGAAGGCACAAAAGGCCTTGAGCAGCTGCACCTAGTCAACGAGGAGCGGCGTGTGGGCCATCAGCAGGGCGTGCGCCAGCTTGTAAAACTTGACGGTCCCGCTGCCTTTCGCGCCAATGGGCAGCTGCAGTGCGTGAGACTCTTTGCCTGATGACCGTAGGCCGAGGGAGCAGAGCAGAGTGGCCAGCTCCAGACTGGTGCACGAAAGACAGGATCAGGGGTCCCACAACGGTGATCCATAGAAACAATCCACAATGACGCAAGTGTCATCGTTGGCGCGGAGGAGGAAGGAGGTGGCGAGTAGTATGTATGTGCTGGCGTAAAGCAGAGGTGCCGCTCTGCCGAGGCCAGGAGAAGGTTGCGGAGGAAGGCAGCCACCATTTTCTGAGTGGTAATCGATCAACACGAACAGTAGCATGACCTGGACCTGATTGAGTTTTTAGTTCTCAGTACGTTAAATTGGCATCGTATCTACATATATTATTCTCTTCTCTGCGTTCACATAATCAAATCAATGCAACCATCTTTATTCTTTTCATCCAATTTTTTCCAAACAGTAACAACATTTTCTGGAGGGACTGAAAAAATAAGTCTGTTACTGGAACTTCTGACCGAGAAAACACACTTTGGCCAATGGCCATATCTGTATGGAGAGAGAGATTAGCAGGGAAAAAGCATGATCTTAGGTGTGACCACATCAACAATTTCCATGTAAGCCTAAATATTAAGAAATGCATTGACTCCGCGTAGGGCAACCTGATGGTGCGAGAGCACATCTCGCTGGAAGGCAAATCAATGAACGTTTGCGCTCGAGAACTCTTGTAGGTTCTTTTATCTCCGCCACACCTGCAGAGACTAATTCTTGTGCCTTGCACACAGTATATTCTTTTAGTACGAGGGTGCCGAGTTATCTTTTATCCCTTTGCATCGGGCATATTTGCTAGTTATCCCTGATGGACTAAGAGGTGAGACCCACGCCTCTGACACCACTGAAGAACCACACTGATCGTTCAGTCTAACCGAATGCCCAGCCTATTGCTGTAGTCTGGACCAAGATCCAGTGCAATTTTTTCCTACTTAGAATTGACAGTAGATGCAACATTTTTCGTCCTGTCTAGAGGTTAATAATTTACACAAGGGCCTCCGCTTAAATCTTAATTCGACTAGTGAGTTCTTGAACAATATCTGGTACTGGATTTTTGCTTCTACTAAATATTCCTTCGTTTAAGGTGCAAATTTGGAATCATTGCAAACTCCACATGTTTTGCTAGATTTATGCGATTATGTCTGTTTATTCGCACTGAATGATTTGGCTATCCCGATGAGATTAGTATCAAATTGCTGGCAGGGCTTCAACACAATAGAAGTTGCTATCGTACTTCAGATCGATCATAGCCATTTGTTCAAGGATCATGCCTATTGCTTCATCTGTAGCTCAGAAAGATGATCATTCTTGTTTGCCATGCTCATGCAACACAAAATTGGGAGTTTACTAAAACAATATCCTTGTTTTTATTGGACAGCCTGTATCGCTGGCTTCTTCATCACCGCAGATAAAACCATCCTACGGAACGCAAGACAGAACACCATTGGGAGGATCGACAAGTCGACTTGATCCAGGACTGTACAGAACCGAGGCTGATGCGAATCGCGTCAAAACTCCCCTCTGTTCCATCCATGGATGGTGATGCACGACTGTACGGCGATTTTCAGTTTCAGGCTTATTTTGTACCTAACCTTGCAATGTAAAGACTAAAGAGAGTTGCTGCCTGCTAGGGCAGTGGACCCCGTTTGCTCCCAATTGGAAGTGGACTAAGAGATGGGATGCTTAGTTAAAACTGTTGTTGTGTTGTCAGTGTACTTCAGTTCTGTTCAGTTAAAACTAATAACTGAACCGAAATTTCAGTTCCAAAATAATTTGGTTCTTGATCTGCCAAAGAAAGGATATGTCAACAATTTTGGAAGACCAAGTTGGCCGTTCGCTAGATATCTGGAGTGGCCGACCATGTTCAAAAATAGTTTTGTCTCCCTAACCCATATTAGAAAAAAACACTAAGACATACTCTTGTCTCCCTAATCCATATTAGGAAAAACACTAATACATGCTCCCTCCGTTCCTAAATACAAGTTTTTTAAGAGATTTCAATAGAGACTACATACGCAGGAAAATAAGTGAATCTACACTAAAATACGTTTATACATTTGTATGTAGTTCATGTTGAAATATTTAAAAAAAAAATATATTTAAGAACAGAGGGAGTATTAGGAAAAATATCATGTGAATATATGGTGTCACCCTGTTGGTTGGGCTTGCATGGAGCGAGCTAGCCCA
Source organism: Triticum monococcum (assembly GCA_034509565.1). Classification (NCBI taxonomy): domain Eukaryota; kingdom Viridiplantae; phylum Streptophyta; class Magnoliopsida; order Poales; family Poaceae; genus Triticum; species Triticum monococcum. Next base: position 244,130,858 of record CM067846.1, on the reverse strand, counting down.
CCCTCGCTCGAGTCTGGAAGGATGTCACCATTCCTTATCATGAAGGACGTCGCCAAGCCCTCTGGCCATAGGAGCTGCAAGCAGGTATTTGTCTTCTCTGACGCCATCAACTCCTTGTGTTACAAGTATCACTGGTGACGTCCCCCTTCCGATCTGCCTTCAGGGCAAGTGTTTATTGTATGATGAGATGAATGATGAACTCTGTTAGTAGGTACGAGTCCATGACCTTAGTGTTTTAGAATATTTGTTGGGTCTCGATAACGGCCACACGTGTGGTGTATCGGATAGTTGTGCCACACACCTTGTGTGGCATGGACAGTAACCAGCCCACACACCTACGGGTGGTTGTTTATTTTCGGATTAAAATAAATCCATAATTTTAGAAATTCTTTAAATCTTTGGAAAATCATATAAAATAATCCGTAGCTCGGATGAAAAAGTTTTATACATAAAGTTGCTCAGAAAAGCGAGACGAATCCGAATACGCAGTCCGTTCGTCCGCCACACGTCCCTAGCATATCGAACATGCAACAATCCACCTCCGGTTCATCTGCCTAAAAAAGCGAAACACCGGGAATACTTTCCCGGATGTTTTCCCCCTTCGCCAGTAGCACCTAGTACTGCGTTTGGTCACCCCTAACACCGCGTGTTGCCATGTTATGCTTATGATGCTTTGATTGCTCTGTTATTTATTGTGTTCCCCCTCCATTACTTCTTTCCGGTAGACCTCGAGACCGCTGACGATACCCCACTGATCGACTACATCGACGATGACCCCTCTCTCTTGCCAGAGCAACCAGGAAAGCCCCCCCTTGATCACCAGATATCGCCTACTCTTCTCTCTACTGCTTGCATTAGAGTAGTGTAACATGTTACTGCTTTCCGTTAATCCTATTCTGATGCATAGCCTGTCATTGTTGCTACAACTGTTGAAACCTTACCTGCAATCCTAAATGCTTAGTATAGGATGCTAGATTATTATCAGTGGCCCTACATTCTTGTCAGTCTGCCATGCTATACAATCGGGCCGTGATCACTCTGGTGTTGATCACGGGTTTATACTATACATACATACTATAGATGTTGTGACTAAAGTCGGGTCGACTCGTTGAGTACCCGCAAGTGATTCCGATGTTGGGGGTTGAAGAGGCAGGTGGTTCCACCCAGGTAGTGGTGGGCCTGGGTTCCTGACGGCCCCCAACTGTTACTTTGAGGCGGAGCGACAGGGCAGGTTGAGACCACCTAGGAGAGAGGTGGGCCTGGCCCTGGCCGGCTTTCGCGGTTACTTCAAAATAATAGGCTTAACGAGATCTGGGTATTTGATCTGAGTCTGGCTACTAGCCTATACACACTAACCAACTACGCGGGAACAATTATGGGCACTCGACGTCGTGGTATCAGTTGAAGCCTTCGTGACATCAGCGACTGAGCGGCGCACGCCGGGTTGGACTGGAATGCCTGCTCTTGTATAAGGGAGGCTAGGTCTGCTCACCGGCCGCGTACGCAACGTGCAGGTGTGCAATGGGTGATGGGCCCAGACCCCTGCGCCATAGGATTTAGACCGGCGTGCTGACCTCTCTGTTGTGCCTAGGTAGGGTTGCGACGTCTTGATCTTCCGAGGCCGGGCATGACCCAGAAAAGTGTGTCCGGACAAAGGGGATCGAGCATGTTGGGGAATGTGGTGCACCCCTGCAGGGAAGTGAATCTATTCGAATAGCCATGATCTTCGGTAACAGGACGACTTGGAGTTGTACCTTGACCTTATGACAACTAGAACCGGATACTTAATAAAACACACCCTTCCAAGTGCCAGATACAACCGATGATCGCTCTCTCACAGGGCGACGAGGGGAGGACCATCAGTTAGGATTATGCTATGCGATGCTACTTGGTGAACTTACCATCTACTCTCTCCTTCTGCTGCAAGATGGCGGTTACCAGAAGCGTAGTCTTCGACAGGACTAGCTATCCCCCTCTTATTCCGGCATTCTGCAGTTCAGTCCACATATGATACCCTTATTTCATTTGATACCAATGCATACAAATGTAGTGTAGCTCCTTGCTTGCGAGTACTTTGGATGAGTACTCACGGTTGCTTTGCTCCCTCATTTTCCCCTTTCTATATCCGATTGCTGCAACCATACGATGAAGTCCAGGAGCTAGACACCACTGTCGATGATGACTACTACTACTCGGGAGGTGCCGACTACTACGTGCAGCCCGCTGATGACGGCCAGGAGTAGTTTAGGAGGATCCCAGGCAGGAGGCCTGCGCCTCTTTCGATCTGTATCCCAGTTTGTGCTAGCCTTCTTAAGGCAAACTTGTTTAACTTATGTCTGTACTCGGATATTGTTGCTTCCGCGGACTCGTCTATGATCGAGCTCTTGTATTCGAGCCTTCGAGGCCCTTGGCTTGTAATATGATGCTTGTATGACTTATTTTTATTTGTAGAGTTGTGTTGTGATATCTTCCCGTGAGTCCCTGATCTTGATCGTACATGTTTGCGTGTATGATTAGTGTACGGTCAAATTGGGGGCGTCACACCTAGCACATACCAGACAATTCTTTGGCCGTGTGCAGCGCCCCCCTCCACCATTTACACCCCGGTCATATTTTCGTAGTGCTTTGGTGAAGCCCATGCGAGGATCACTTCACCATCACCGTGACCACGCCGTCGTGCTGACGGAACTCATCTTCTACCTTGACGTCTTGCTTGATCAAGAAGGCGAAGGACGTCACCGAGCTGAACATGTGCATAACGCGGAGGTGCCGTGTGTTCGGTACTTGATCGGTTGAAGCGCGAAGAAGTTCGACTACATCAACCGTGTTGTGAAACACTTCCGCTTATGCTCTACAAGGGTACGTACACACACTCTCCCCCTCATTGCTATGCATCTCCATGGATAGATCATTGCGTGTGTGTAGAATTTTTTTTGTTTTCCATGCAACGATTCCCAACAATCATATCTACTATATGCTTCACGTTCGACCTTTCGGTCTCCAGTGTTCCGAGGCCATGTCTGTACATGCGAGGCTCGTCAAGTTTAACCCGAGTATTCGGCATGTGCAAAACTGTCTTGCACCCGTTCTATGTGAACGTAGTCTATCACACCCGATCATCACGTGGTGTCTCAACATGACAAACTTTTGCAACGGTGCATACTCAGGGAGAACACTTATACCTTGAAATTTTAGTTAAGTGATCATCTTATAATGTTACCATCGTACTAAGCAAAATTAGATGCATAAAAGATAAACATCACGTGCAATCAAAATACGTGACATGATATGGCCATCATCATCTTGTGCTTTTGATCTCCATCTCCAAAGCATCATCATGATCTCCATCGTCACCGGCTAGACACCTTGATCTCCATCGTAGCGTCATGGTCGTCTCGCCAACTATTGCTTCTACAACTATCGCTAACCCATAGTGATAAAGTAAAGCAATTACATGGTGTTTGCATTTCATACAATAAAGAGACAACCATAAGGCTCCTGCAGGTTGTCAGATATGTTACAAAACATGATCATCTCATACAATAACGTATATCACATCATGTCTTGACCATATCACATCAAAACATGCCCTACAAAAACAAGTTAGACGTCCTCTACTTTGTTGTTGCAAGTTTTACGTGGCTGCTACAGGCTTCTAGCAAGGAGCATTCTTACCTATGCACCAAAATCACAATGGTGATTTATCAAGTTTGCTGTTTAACCTTCAACAAGGACCGGCCGCAATCAAATTCGATTCAACTAAAGTAGGAGAAACAAACACCCGTGAGCCACCTTTATGCAAAACTAGTTGCATGTCTATCGGTGGAACCGGTCTCATGAATGTGGTCATGTAAGGTTTGTCCGGGCCGCTTCATCCAACAATACCAACGAATCAAAATAAGACATTGGTGGTAAGTAGTATGACGATCATCGCCCATAACTCTTTGTGTTCTACTCATGCATATCACCTATGCATAGAGCTGGCTCGGATGCCACTGTTGGGAAATGTAGCATGCAATTTCAAAAAAATTCCTATGCTCACGCAAGATCTATCTAGGAGATGCATAGCAACGAGAGGGGAGATTGTGTCCACGTACCCTCATAGTCCGAAAGTGGAAGCATTTGACAACGCGGTTGGTGTAGTCGAACTTCTTCTATATCTGACTGATCAAGCACCGAAGGTATGGCACCTCTGAGTTCTGCACACGTTCAGCTCGATGACGTCCCTCATCCTCTTGATCCAGCAAAGGTGTTGAGGACGAATATCAGTTCCGTCATCACGACGGCATGGTGACGGTGATGGTAAAGTGATCTGCGCAGGGCTTCGCCTAAGCACTACGAAGATATGACCAGAGGCGTTAACTATGGAGAGGGTGCCACACACGGCTAGCAATTGTTGGTGTGTGTTCTAGGCGCCCTCTCCCCATGTATATATAGGTGGGAGGGGGAGAGCAGCCTTGGGGCACCCCAAGTAGGAGGAATCCTGCTTGGGGTCCTATCCCAATTTGGTTCCCCCTTCCCTTATTACCCGAAGGGGGAAAATGGAAGAGGGAATGAAGGAAGGAAAGGGGGGGTGCGAACCCGCTCTTCCTTTTCCTATTCGGCCTCCTGCCTAAGGGGAGGGGGCGCCACCCCTTGTGGGCTGGTGTGCTCCCCTCTTATGGCCCATAAGGCCCATTATTCCTCCAGGGGGTTCCAGTAACCCCCCGGTACTCCGATAAATACCTAATACTATCCGGAACACTACCGGTGTCCGAATACTATTATCATATATACCAATCTTTACCACTCGACCATTTAGAGACTCCTCGTGTAACACCCATGATACGACTATATCTCCTACGTGTCGGAGCACGCCTTAGAGGTATAACCACATAGTAAGCATGTCGCAAGAGGGGTAATCTTTACACATACCATGTATTGAATAAGAAAGGATAAAGAGTTGGCTTACAATCGCCACTTCACACAATACATAAATATAGCATTACATCATCCAGAATACAATCAAGGCCCGACTACGAAACCAAAATAAAGAAAGACCACCCCTATTGCTAGGTCCCCGATCTCCCCAACTGGGCTCCACTACTGATCGAAAGGAAACGAAAACAACCCAACGAACACGATTTTCATCGAGCTCCCACTTGAGCTCAGCTGCGTCATCTGCACTGGTATTAACGACACCTGCAACTGGTTTTGGAGTTAATCTGTGAGTCACGGGGACTCAGCAATCTCACACCCTCGCGATCAAGACTATTTAAGCTTAATGGGTAGGAAAAGGTAGTGAGGTGGAGCTGCAGTAAGCACTAGCATATATGGTGGCTAACTTGCAGAAAAGAGAGCGAGAAGTGAAGCAAAGCATGGTCGTGAACGAGAAGTGATCAAGAAGTGATCCTGAAACTACTTACGTTCAAACATAACTCCAAAACCGTGTTCACTTCCCGGACTCCGCCGAAAAGAGACCATCACAGCTACACACGCGTTGATGCATTTTAGTTAAAGTTAAGTGTCAAGTTCTCTACAACCGGATATTAACAAATTCCCATCTGCCCATAATCGCGGGCACGGCTTTCGAAAGTTCAAAAACCCGCAGAGGTGTCCCAACTTAGCCCATCACAAGCTCTCACGGTCAACGAAGGATATTCCTTCTCCCAGGAAGACCCGATCAGGCTCGGAATCCCGGTTACAACACATTTCGACAATGGTAAAACAAGACCTGCAAAGCCACCCGAATGTGCCGACAAATCCCGATAGGAGCTGCACATATCTTGTTCTCAGGGCACACCGGATGAGCAATCTGTACAACTAAAACCAACCCTCAAGTTTCCCTGAGGTGGCGCTGCAAGGGGCTCTAGTTCGGACCAACACTTAGACAAGCACTGGCACGGGGGGGGGGGGGGGGGGGGTTAAAATAAAGATGACCCTCGGGAGTGCGACTCCCAAGGGAAAAGTAGGTGGTGGTGAGGCAAATGGTAAAACCAAGGTTGGGCCTTGCTGGAGGATTTTTATTCAAAGCGAACTATCAAGGGGTCCCCATAACATCCAACTGTGTAAGGAACGCAAAATCAAGGAACATAACACCGGTATGACGGAAACTAGGGCGGCAAGAGTGGAACAAAACACCAGGCATAAGGCTGAGCCTTCCACCCTTTACCAAGTATATAGATGCATTAATTAACATAAGAGATATTGTGATATCCCAACATATCCATGTTCCAACATGGAACAAACTTCATCTTCACCTGCAACTAGCAACGCTATAAGAGGGGCTGAGCAAAGCGGTAACATAGCCAAACAACGGTTTTCTAGGAAAGGTGGGTTAGAGGCTTGACATGGCAATATGGGAGGCATGATATAGCAAGTGGTAGGTATCGCGGCATGTCAATAGAGCGAGCAACTAGCACGCAAAGATAGAAGTGATTTCGAGGGTATGGTCATCTTGCCTGAGATCCCGCAAGGAAGAAGAACGAGTCCATGAAGAAGACAAACGGACGTAGTCGAACGGATCCTCACAAACGCGACGTTATCAGAACTAACCCAAAGAAGCAACACCGGAAAGAAGCAAACAACATAGTAAACAACCATCACATAATCATGGCATGATGCACAATCAAGTATGATGCATGTCCGGTTTAAAGAAGCATGGCATGGCAAGTGCACAAACAATCCTACAAATTAAGTGGAGCTCAATATGGAACGAGTTGCATATTGGCGGAACACCACATTCAAGTTATTTAGTTCGATCTCGTTTATGTAACCAACAATATTAAATGTTGATTAACAGGACAAGGAGTGAAGCATAAAGAAACTATCTATTTAGGCAAGTTTAAATGAGGTCGGAACAACAAGCAACAAGTCCGGAAAATCCTCATGTGCATATTAAGAATTTGGTACTGTTCTGCCCTAAACACAATTTTAGATTTATTAAACATGCAAAGTAAAGCCACCATGTTAAACTAGGCATTTTTCTACCCCATTTACATATAAAGTTTATTAAAAACTGAGCCACGGTTAAATAGTTATGAAACAAATCATTTTAACATGGCATATGAGCAAAATTACACAAACAGCCTTTTAAACATTTTTAACATGCATGAAAGTTGGAAACTATTAATCTACACAAAATTCTAAGCACTTTACATATTAAGTTTGTTTAATTCCGATGCACGGTTGTGGAGTTATTACATGCATGAACATGAGGGGCTTTACTGCAAAACTGACATTCTTTGGAAAAATGAGGCAAATTCACAGCCAGGAAAAAAACATGCACCAGGCTGAATCTGCTACATCGCTTGCCTGAACAGGAGGGGCTGCGCTAGAGAGAGATGGGCTGAGAAGAGAGGAGGGAGGCCCGACAAGGTTTCCGGAGACCGAAAACGTCCAACGTTAGACCGGCTATAATGCCGCTATATGTTTAACGGTTGGGCTATCAAACGAGCTCTGAACGCGACGAAATTTGACAGGAGGCCTACTGAAACATAACATCACCGCATGCCAACTTTCAGCCCATTCCGAGAACATTTTCCGGCCACTTATAAAATAATATTTCGGACATGCCACGGGCGCGTGCAAGTGTGTCTGGGCTCTAAACGGACAACGGAAAGAACTGAGAAAACCGGACGGATGCAAGTTTTGAAAACATGATGATGCAATGCACATGATGACATGGCAAGATGAAACACGCAAGAAAATGACAAGGCAACAACAACGAATAACTGGAAGACACCCGGCGCAACGGTCTCGGGGCATTACACCTCGTCATCTCGATGATCTCATCCGGGACTCCGAACAACATTTGGTCACCAAATCACATAAATCATATGATACTAAATCATCATCGAACATTAAGCATGCGGACCCTACAGGTTCGAGAACTATGTAGACATGACCGTGACACCTCTCCGGCCAATAACCAATAGCGGAACCTGGATGCTCATATTGGCTCCTTCATATTCTACGAAGATCATTGTCGGTTGAACCGTAATGACAATGTACGTTATTCCCTTTGTCATCGGTATGTTACTTTCCCGAGATCCGATCGTCGGTATCTTCATACCTAGTTCAATCTCGTTACCGCAAGTCTCTTTACTTGTTCCGTAATACATCATCCTGCAACTAAATTCATTAGTCGCTTTGCTTGCAAGGCTTCTTATGATATGTATTACCAAGAGGGCCCAGAGATACCTCTCCGATACTCGAAGCGACAAATCCTAATATCGATCTATGCCAACCCAACAAACACCTTCAGAGATACATGTAGACCATCTTTATAATCACCGAGTTACATTGTGATGTCTGATAGCGCAGAAGGCATTCCTCCGTTATCCGGGAGTTGCATAATCTCATAGTCAAAGGAATATGTGTATGACATGAAGAAAGCAATAGCAATAAAACTGAATGATCAATATGCTAAGCTAACGGTTGGGTCTTGTCCATCACATCATTCTCCTAATGATGTGATCCCGTTCATCAAATGACAACACATGTCTATGGTTAGGAAACTTAACCATCTTTGATTAACGAGCTATTATATTAGAGGCTTACTAGGGACACCCTCTTTTGTCGGTGTATCCAGACATGTATCAAGTTTTCGGTTAATACAATTCTAGCATGAATAATAAACATTTATCATGATATAATGAAGTATAAAATAACAACTTTATTATTGCCTCTAGGGAGTATTTCCTGCAGATTATCATTCCAACTCCAGCAGCTAGAGAACAACCTGATGTGGTTGATATTTTCCTGGAAAAGAAAAATGGAGGAAATGCTTCGCCGGAGCAGCAAGCACGAGTTGATGATGTTGAGGACGAAATTGAAATTGAGAAGTGATATGTCTCCAACGTATCTATAATTTTTTATTGTTCCATGCTATTGTATTATCTGTTTTGGAAGTTTTATATGCATTAATATGCTATTTTATATTATTCTTGGGACTAACCTATTAACCTAGAGCCCAGTGCCAGTTCCTGTTTTTCGTTGTTTTTGAGTTTCGTAGAAAAATACCAAACGGAGTCCAAACGGAATGAAACTTTCGCGATGATTTTTCTTGGACCAGAAGACAACTAGGAGACTTGGAGATCAAGTCGGAGGAGCCATGAGGCAGCCACAAGGACGGTGGGCGCGCCCCCACCCTTGTGCCCCCCGTGACTCCACCGTCCTAATTCTTTCGCCTATATACTCCCAAATATCCAAAGCCACCAAAGGCATCCACGAAAACACTTTTCCACCACCGCAACCTTCTGTACCCGTGAGATCCCATCTAGGGACCTTTTCTGGCACCATGCCGGAGGGGGGATTGATGACCCACAAGTATAGGGGATCAATCATAGTCCTTTCGGTAAGTAAGAGTGTCGAACCCAACAAGGAGCAAAAGGAAGTGACAAGTGGTTTTCAGCAAGGTAATGTCTGCAAGCACTGAAATTGTAAGTAGCGAGTAGTTTGATAGCAAGATAATTTGTAATAAGTAGGCAACGATAATAGTAACAACACTGCAGCAGGGTAGCCCAATCCTTTTGAGGCAAAGGACAGGCCAAAATGGCCTCTTATGATAAGCAAAGTGTTCTTAAGGGTACACGGGAATTTCATCTAGTCACTTTCATGATGTTGGTTTGATTTGTGTTGGCTACTTTGATAATTTGATATGTCGGTGGATCGGTGCTTAGGTGCTGTTCTTACTGGAACAAACCTCTTACTTATGATTAACCCCCTCGCAAGCATCCACAACTGTGAGAAAAGTATTAAGAATAAATGATAACCATAGCATTAAACTTTTGGATCCAATCGGTCCCTTATGGAATAGCGCATAAACTAGGGTTTAAGCTTCTGTCACTCTCGCAACCCATCATCTAATAACTACTCCACAATGCATTCCCTTAGTCCCAAATATGGAGAAGTGTGATGTCGACGATGTTCACATGACACCACTAAGGGAATCAGAACATACATACCTTCAAAATATCAAATACATATCAAGTTCACATGATTACTTGTAACAAGATTTCTCCCGTGACCTCAAGAACAAAACTAACTCCGCCCAAACAATGCATTCCCTTGGGCAGGAGATGGTGCTATTGAAGTTTTTGATGGAGATTTCCCTCCCCAAGATGGGAGAGTTGTTGGTGATGATAATGACGATGATTTCCCCCTTCGGGAGGGAAGTTCCCCCGGAGGAATCGCTCTGCCGAAGGGCAAAAGTGCTCCTGCCCAAGTTCCGCCTCGAGACGGAGGCACTTCCTCCCATCCCCTTATTTTTTCTAGGTCAAAATGACTTATATACCAGAAGATGGGCACCTGAGGTGGGCTGGGCTGAGCACAACCCACCAGGGCGCGCCTGGGGCCCAGGCACGCCCTGGTGTCTTGTGCTCACCAGGTGGCCCCCTCTGATAGTTATTTGCTCCAGTATTTCTTATTTATTCCATAAAAATTCCTCGTGAATTTTCGGCTCATTTGGAGTTGTGCAGAATAGGTAGCCTGACGTAGATTTTCCAGGTCCAAAATTCCAAAATTCTCCCTCTTTGTGTGTACCATGCAAATAATGAGAGAAAGGGCATTAGAATTACTCCAAAAATCATTATTATGCATAAGAACATTCTAAATAACAGTATGTAAACATGATGCAAAATGGATGTATCAAATCCCCAAAGCTTAAACGTCACTTGTCCTCAAGCAAAAACCGAAATCGTAAAACATGTCCACATGCTTAGAGAGAAAGGTGTCGATAAAAACAAAATACGGACGGACATAGAAGCATCATGTGAATTATTATAACAGCAACAAACTTTGACATAAAACTTTTATCATAGACTTCTCATGAACAAATAGCAATTCATCACATCATCGAAGTATAAAGCATAAATTCTATTGGAAACCAACAAACTACGTTCTCAGTCAACTTTGCAACTACAATTCATCATCTTTTCAGGAAGGGTCACGTATGAGAGTCTTTAGGCAAGTCCACATACTCAACCATCATATAGTCTTCTATGATTGCTAACACTCACCGCATACACATGAGCAAAACATTTCAACCCGACACATACAAGGCCTTTGCCGTCTGCCATGGCTGACAGCAAAGGCCTTTGCCGTCCGTCAGCAGACGGCAATAGGTCCGGCCGAATTGGCTACTATGAAGAGCTCTTTGCTGTCTGCTGATGGACGACAAAGATGAAATAGTCTTTGCCGTCCGCCAGCGGATGACAAAGGACCTGGACGGCACGCGTGGTAGCTTATGGCCATTAGGAGGTTAATGGTGCGCTTTGTCGTCCGCTAGCGGACGACAAAAACCATTGCACCTTTGTCGTCTGCCAGCGGATGGCAAAGTAACCAAATAGGTCAACCCCCAGGTTGCACAGGTAGTTGCCATGTGGCAGCTTTGCCGTCTGCTAACTGATGGCAAAGCTCGGCAAAGAGCCTGTATAGCCCCTATTTTTTCTTAAATTACATTCAATTTCAACACACAAGTTTCAACACACAAATTTCACAGCAGACATATCCAACACAGAAGTTTCATCATATATACATTCATAACCAACACATAGTTCCATCCATACATATTACAACAGTTTCACATTGTTCATCCAACACCTATCCATCCAACCATATAACAAGTTCCACATTGTTCATCGATACAAAAGAAAAGTAGAAAGGGAAAAGAAGCACTCCATCCATGCAAGCTTTTGTGAAATAAATGAAATCTGCAAAATGGGAAACAAGAAATTTAGAAGAAGAAGACTAGAAGAAGAAGAAGAAAATGAAGAAGAAGAAGTAAGCATACTTAGGTAAAATGGAGCTAACCTAGCTAATTATGCCATTTTTGAGTGAACTAAGCATATTATGCCATTTTTGATATAAAGCAGCTAAGTATAGGTATTTATTGAGCTAACCTAGGTAATTAAGCATATTAGAGCTAACCTAGAGCTAACTTAGGTCATTTTGGAAAAGAAGAAGAAGAAGACTAGAATAAGAAGTCTAGAAGAAGAAGAAGAAGACTAGAAGAAGAAGAAGAAGAAGACTAGAAGAAGAAGAAGAAGAAGTAGACTAGAAGAAGAAGAAGGTTTTTACCCTTTTCCTTCTCATTCTTCTTCTTTTATTCTTTGTTTTTCTTCATTTTCTTCTTCCTTCTTTCTTTCTCTCCTCTTCCTTGTTTTTCTTCTTCTTATTCCTTATTTGTGTCATTTTAGAGCTTACATAAGTAATTATGCCAATTTTAGCTAACTAAGCTTATTATGTAAATTTGGAGGAAAATAAGGTAAGTATAGGTCATTTTTGTGCTAACATAAGTAATTATGCCATTTTTGAGCTAACGTAGGTAAAATGGATCATTTTGGAGCTAACCTAGCTAAAATGGATCATATTGGAGCTAACCTAGGTAAACTTGGTCATTTTGGAGCTAACCTATGTCATTTTGGAGATCTGACATACCTGACATAGTTCACTCCTCCTTCTTCTCCTTCTCCTTCATCAACCTGATGCGCCTAGAGCGGTGAGGCAGTGGGATGTAGTCTTCTACCACAATTGGCATGGTCATGTCGCCCGGCTGTGGGATCGCCGGCCCCACCACCATCGTGAGGTCATTTTCAAGCACCACCACCATCGCGAGGCTATCTTCAGGCAGCACCATCGCTAGGTCATCCTCAGCTACCACCAACTCTTGCCCATCGTCAGCCACCACCATCGCTTGGCCATCGTCAGTCACCACCATCGCTTGGCCATCGTCAGTCACCACCATCGTGAGGTCATCGTCAGACAGAATAGGCTGCACCTCCTCATCCCCACTCTGCTCCTCTTCTTCCAAAATCCATTTTGGATCATCCTCGCTACTACTTTCGCTGTAGCCCGACTCGCAGCTGCTTTTGCTGTAGCTAGAGTCGCTGCCGCTGCTCCGATTGCCTGACCAAATGCAACAAAGTTTTTTTAACAATCAGTGTGAGACAAAGCCAAATGGAGAGGAAGAAGAGGCAGAGCGTACTGGCATCGTCGTCGTCCTGGTAGTGTATGCGGCACATAGTCGTGTTGAACACATTTACGGTGAGCATGGCGTCGTCGTTGTACCTGAAGACAAGGAAGTACACATGCCTTAGGTCGTAGGCATGGACGAACTGCTCCCAGCCACGACACAGGTACATGTGGTCGTTCCTGATCACCACCTCCACGTCCCAAAGCCTGCGAAGCCCGCTGCCGGCCTGTCACAGCTTCACATTCTTTGGCCCATGGCCGTCCATCATCTCCATAAAAGTGTCAGGCAGCCTCTGCAACATGGTTCAAGGAGTGATGTAGCAAACAACAGAGTTATGATAAAGAGATGGGTGAAGGGGAGATCTCTCCTTTTATATACCTGCCTCTTGGAGGAATTCTCAAGTATGATCGTGAAGAACTCGAAACCTTCCAAGTCGTACTCTGGTGTGGTAGATCGTAGCCTGCGGTGGCGGCCTCCCCCCATCTCTGATAATCAAGAACATCAACAACACTTCATTAATTTCGTAGGCTAGTTGTAAATGGCAATTGGCACCCTTAAAAAATCAATAAAAGCACAACCAAAATAACAACCCAAAACTCCTAATACGTACATAATGCACAAGTTGTTTTGAAATTTTGCACTCATTAGCAACCAGTTCAGATAACACTAAGCAGCACCATTTATATCCAATCAAAGAAAGGCCTCAACAATGTTTCCAAATTAGTGGGTTTTTGGACCACCAGAACACAACTTAACATACAACAACAACTTATAAGAAATAACCCTACCATCTAAAACCCTAAAAATGTTAGGAACCTAAAAGCTCCAAATAATAGTACACTACACTTAGGAGCACAACACTCTTCCTCAGAGATCAGTGTTAACAAACAAACGCAATAACTCCACATCAACTTGTAAAAAATCCAACATCAGCATCACCCCCAGTCTAATGGTAAGAGCATCCGGACAAACCACAAGAGAAGCGTACTAAGGGGTCTTACCGCAGCCCATAACTGGCCCCCCCCCGATATCTCTATTTATAGCTTTGGCATTTATAAGAGTGCATTACAAGGTTTCCCGCTCTCTAATGTAGTGTGAGGTTGGCATGCTTAGCTTTCCTATATAAATCAGAAAATGCTTCACACACTACTAAAAACTTTATGCAAAATGCGAACCACTCGCAACAAAAAGCAATCCCCTGTACTCAGAGTTTACTGAATCTTGATATGCCGCATTGGTTGTACATGGATGGTTAGGCCAAGGAAACACTATCTATAGCTAGGTCTAGCAAGCAATGTGCACGATGGTGTGCCTCTGCTAACTTGTGCATTCAGATCTACTGAGTTGTACTACCGGAAGTGGTAGATCTGAGCATGACAGAAGGCAAGACCGATGTACCCCTAAGACTAATTTACCACACTTAGGCACACAATCAAAAAAGCCATCTACATGTCCAACCACAACTCGCAGGAACACACTCCTAGCGAGCAAAGCAACTTCCTTATTACAGCAAGCATTCCGGCAACACGCCAGGTAATCAATACCAGTAGATGAGAGCTACTTTCTCCCCCAAATCGAGAACGGAAAACCCGTGACCTAACTATGATCAGATTTAACCATGCAACCTTTCTTGATTTCTATGCCTTCCTGAAAAAAACAAAAATGCAGATCTGATGGAAACACAGAAGCTACAATAGTGAGCAAGCAGAAGCGGGCACACCGATTCGCAATGAACATAATTTAACTCCTCAAATTTTGGGTCGGGGTCGGGGTAAACCTAAACCTAAACCTAAATAGAGAGAGAGAGAAGAGGGAGGGGTGGCGCACCTCGGTGTTGGGGACGGCCGGGGTCGGGGTCGGAGGCAGAGGGGGTTGGGTGTCCTTCTCGGGGTAGGGGGCCGGGCTGTGGGGTCGACGATGTCGGCATCGGGGTCTGGTGTGGCATCGGAGGGGCCGAAGCTTGGGGTGGCGGTGGCTATGTTTGGTGACAGCATCGGAGAGGCAAGGCAGAGGCCTCGGGCGGTGACGCGCGGGGGAGAAGGAGGGGCGAGGAGGCGACGGGCGAGGCGAGGAGGAGGTGGTGACGGGGCGGCAGGGTCGGCGGGTCAGATGTGGGGGCGGCGGCGCGGGTGAGGTGAGGGCTGGGAGAGAGGGGTGGGGCGCCGGCACTTAGAGGGGTGGGGCCGGGGGAA
This sequence comes from Triticum monococcum, assembly GCA_034509565.1. Lineage (NCBI taxonomy): Eukaryota > Viridiplantae > Streptophyta > Magnoliopsida > Poales > Poaceae > Triticum > Triticum monococcum. The sequence continues at coordinate 244,115,711 of CM067846.1, read as the reverse complement.
ACGGTTGTTAAAATGGCCAGTTTCTATGCCATCTGCTGGCTGACGGCAAAGAAACTTTGCTATCCGCTATCAGACTGCAAAGAAATTGTCCGTTAGGTCATCCTCATAGTCCGCCACCCACCATCTTTGCCGTCTGCTAGCAAATGGCAAAGATTCTATGCCGTCAGCGAGTAGACGACAAAGAGCAAGCGGACGACAAACACATTCTTTGCCGTCTGCTCTTTCTTTGCCGTCAACTTTATTTAAACTGATGGCAAAGAACTTCTTTGCTGTCAGCTAGCCGACGACAAAGTGTTGGCTGACGGCAAATATCCTGATTCCAGTAGTGACAGAAAGATAGGGACTTATAATTTTGCCTCCCAACGTATTCACCTCAAGGTGATGTCAACAATAATAACTCATGCTTCCCATATCCAACTGGATATATGTGCCTAGATCTTTCCTCACCACATTATGCTTGCCAAAGGAGAGAAATAAAAAGGAATAGAGAGAAAAACTTTGACTCTTGCATGAAAGTAAATACATAAAAATAAAAGATAAGCCCTTCACAGAGGCAAGCATAGGTTGTCATGTGCTTTTCGTTTGTATGCTCAATCCCTTAGTGCAAAAGAACGTCACATCATATTTCCCCTTGTGATAGCGACCTTTATTATGCAGTCTGTCGCTTTTATTCTTCACCATCACAAGTTCTTACAATGCTCAATTTTATGTTACACTAAATGATCTAACATTTTTATAAGCAATTTTTATTACCTTATTGCACCGATGACAACTTACTTGAAGGATCTTACTCAATCCTTAGGTAGGTATGGTGGACTCTTGAAAATAAGATTTGGGTTTAAGGGTTTTGGATGCACAAGTAGTATCTCTAATTAGTGCGGAATTTTTTGCTAGCAATGATGGGGGGCAAGCACCACATGTTGAAGGATCGATGACAATATAACTTCTATGTGAATATGAACAAACATAAATCATTACCTTGTCTTCCTTGTCCAACGTCAACAATTTTGGCATATAATACTTTGACGGCGGCTCACAATCACAAAAGATTTCTAGGATAGTGTATTTGCATGTGAATCTTCTCTTCCCTTATTAATTCTTTCATGAATTGCATCATTGACCAATGCAATGTTTGTCAATCTCCAATAAAATTTTCTACTTATACTTTTCCTTATGTGGTGTCATTACTTAGCATAAGATTAGCATATGATATTTTTCATTTATTTTCCTTTCTTTTTATTGAACATGAAATTAAAGAAAGTAAAACTCAAACTGAACTTTATTATATATCTCGCACATAATTACAAAGATAGATCACTAAGCAAACTCTCGAAAAGAAAGGATTGAACAAAACTTTTATTCATCTAAAGAAGAAGATAACTATGGATCGAACTAAGATAAGTAAAGGCACAGACTAAGGCATAGCCTAGTGGTGGGAAGGGGCTGATGCCTTCCCACCCACCCAGGTTCAATGCGTGGTACTTGTAGTTTGGGTTTGTTGCACCAATTATACTGTAGGGGGTTCCCTTACAGTCTTTCTATCAAAAAAGATAAGTAAAGGCAAAAGATAGTGGAGATGATACATTACCGGGCACCTCCCCCAAGCTTTTCAAAAGCCAAGGGCAGTGCCCATACCTGGTACTCAATTTTCTTTTGGTGATGAAGAAGAAGGTGGTGGTGGTGATGGAGTAACGATCTTGGCCTTCATGATCAAGAGATTGTCCAATCTACGGACGATGCTCCGAAGGAAGGTGATGTGCTCTTGTAACAGAATATTTTCATGAGTGAGATATTTATTTTGCACACGAACCATTCAATGATCCGAAAGGCTTCAATCTCCGTGGGGGTAAGATAATCATAGTAGGGTTTAAGGATATCTTCTTCTTCCTCCTCGGCTGGCAGGGCTTTCTCAACCACCGACGCTTGGTCTCCGATGGCCTCCTTGCTCTTGCTCCCTCCGTGAGGTACTTTGGGCTCTTCTCTCTTCAGCTCGATCTTCATCAACCAAGCATCCTCTTCCACGTGGTTGCGGGAAGAAGAAGACATGATGCCTGGCTCAACAGGTCTGACCAAAAACATCAAGAAATGAAAACAACAGATTTCTCCGCGATACGGTGGTCAATAGGTTCGGGGGTATATAAAGATTTTTTTATCTTGGGAAACAAGCAAACGGAAGAAAAACGCAGTCCGGAAGGTACCCGAGGCAGGCACAACCCACCTGGGCGCCAGGCGCGCCCTAGTGTCTTGTGCCCACCAGGGTGACCTTCTAGGTTGTTTCTTAATTTCCTAATTTTTAAATATTCCAAAACTAATAAAAAAATTTGCAGATTTTTCGGAGTCCGTTTACTTACCGTATCATGTACCTCCTCTTTTTAACGATTCTGGAGTGTTTCGAAAGGTTTCTTTTATGTGCTCTTCCAGTGTCATAGTTTGGATAATATTGCTTTCAAAATTAATAGGCGTACGTGAGATATAATGCTTTATTCGTTGCCCATTAACTACCTTCGGGTTAGTACCTTCGGCACTATTTATTTTGATGGATCCCAATCGATAAACCTCCTAAATAACATAGGGTCCTTCCCATTTGGAGAGGAGTTTTCCTGCAAACAATACGAAATGAGAGTTGTACAAAAGAACATATTCTCCAACTTTGAACTCATGCTTTTGGATTCTTTTATCATGCCATCTTTTAACTTTTTCTTTGAATAACTTGGTATTTCCATAAGCTTGGGTTCTCCATTCATCTAAAGAGCTAATGTCAAATAACCTCTTTTCACCGGAAAGTTTGAAATCACAGTTCAATTCATTAATTGCCCAATATGCTTTATGTTCTAACTCAAGAGGCAAATGACAAGCTTTTCCATAAACCATTTTATAAGGAGACATACCCATAGGATTTTTATATGTTGTTCTATAAGCCCAAAGTGCATCATCTAATTTCTTAGAACAATTCTTCCGGGACCTATTGATAGTCTTTTGGAAAATTAATTATATTTCTCTATTACTAAGTTCAACATGACCACTAGACTGAGGATGATAGGGTTATGCAATTCTATGGTTAAACTCATACTTGGCAAGCATTTTACAGAAAGCACCATGAATAATGTGTGAACCACAATCAGACATTAGATATCTAGGGACTCCAAACCTTGGGAAAATAACTTCCTTAAGCATTTTAGTAGAGGTGTTGTGATCAACACTACTACTTGGAATAACTTCTACCCATTTAGTAACATAATCAACATCAACCATAATATGAGTATACCCATTAGAGGAAGGAAAAGGTCCCATGTAATCAAATCCCCAAACATCAAATGTCTCAACAATAAGTGAATAATTCATAGGAATTTCTTGAAGCTTACCGATATTACCTATTCTTTGACCTTCATCACAAGATGAGACAAACTTACGAGCATCCTTCAAGAGAGTAGGCCAATAAAACCCAGGTTGCAATACCTTGTGAGTAGTTCTGTCTCCCGCATGATGTCCTCCATAAGCTTCGGAGTGAAATTCCGTAGGATTTGTCCCTGTTCATGCTCGGCTACACAACGTCTAATAATACCATCTACTCCTTCCTTATAAAGATGTGGGTCATCCCAAAAGTAAGGTGTTAAATCATAGTAGAATTTTTTCTTTTGTTGGTAAGGAAAGCTAGGTGGTATGTATTTAGCAACAATATAATTAGCATAGTCAGCATACCAAGGTGTACTATGAGAAACATTTATTGCAGCTAATTGCTCATCAGGAAAACTATCATTAATAGGTTGTGGATCATCAAGATTATTTTCAAGGCTAGACAAATTATCAACTATGGGGTTCTCCGCTCCTTTTCTATCAATGATATGCAAATCAAATTATTGCAGCAAGAGAACTCACCTTATGAGTCTAGGTTTCGCATCTTTCTTTTCCATAAGATATTTTTTAGAAGCATGATTAGTGTGAACAATAAATTTAGAATCAACAATGTAAGATCTAAATTTGTCGCAGGCAAACACTACTACTAGAAATTTTTCAGTAGTAGCATAATTTCTTTGAGCACTATCTAGAGTTTTACTAGCATAATGAATAACATTTAGTTTCTTACCAACTGTTTGTTCTAGAACAACACCAACAACATAATCACTAGCATCACACATAATTTCAAAAGGCAAGTTCCAATCAGGTGGTTGAACAATAGGTGCAGAAATTAAGGCTTTCTTGAGTGTTTCGAAGGCTTCTAAACAATCACCATCAAAACAAAGGTCCTATCCTTTTGCTAGAGATTTGTAAGAGTCCTAGAAATTTTAGAGAATTCTTTAATAAACCTCTTATAGAAACCGGCATGACCGAGGAAACTACGAATACCTTTGATATCTTTAGGACATGACATTTTTTTCAATTGCATCAACCTTAGCTTTGTCCACCTCAATACCTCTTTCAGAAATTTTATGGCCCAAAACAATACCTTCGCTAACCATAAAGTGGCACTTCTCCCAATTAAAGACAAGATTTGTTTGCTCGCATCTCCGCAAAACTCGATCAAGATTGCTTAAACAATCATCAAAAGACTTCCCATAAACAGAAAAGTCATCCATGAAAACCTCAACAATCTTTTCACACAGTCAGAGAATATAGCAGTCATACATCTTTGAAAGGTAGTAGGTGCATTGCATAAACCAAAAGGCATACATCTATAAGCATAAGTTCCAATAGGGCAAGTAAAAATGGTCTTTTCTTGATCAGGTTGAGAAACAGGTATTTGTGAAAAACCAGAATATCCATCAAGGAAGTAAAAATGTGTGCGCTTAGATAATCTTTCTAGCATTTGATCAATAAAAGGCAGAGGGTAACGATATTTTCTAGTTGCTTTAGTTAGTTTTCTAAAATCAATTACCATTCTATAGCCTGTAACAATTCTTTGTGGAATTAGTTCATTTTTATCATTAGGAACAATAGTAATACCTCCTTTCTTAGGGACACAATGAACATGACTTACCCATTGTCGGTGTCAAAACCGGCGGATCTCGGGTAGGGGGTCCCGAACTGTGCTTCTAAGGTCGATGGTAACAAGAGACAAGGGACACAATGTTTACCCAGGTTCGAGCCCTCTCTATGGAGGTAATACCCTACGTCCTGCTTGATTGATATTGACGAATATGAGTATGACAAGAGTTGATGTACCTCGAGATCGTAATTGCTAAACCCTAGAGGTCTAGCTTGTATGTCTATGATGAGAAGTCCCCTATCCGGACTAAGTCCTCCAGTTTATATGGACACCGGGAGGATCTAGGGTTACACAAGGTCAGTTACAAAGAAGGGAATCTACATATCCGGTAGCCAAGCTTGCCTTCCATGCCAAGGAGAGTCCCATCCGGACCCAGGTGCAGTCTTCGGTCTTCGTATCTTCATAGCCCATCAGTCCGGCCCATGGCTAGCAGGCCAAACGCCCGAGGACCCCTTAGTCCAGGACTCCCACAGTAGCCCCCGAACTAGGCTTCAATGACGAGGTGTTCGGCGCGCAGACTGTCTTCAGCATTGCAAGGCGGGCTCCTCCTCCAATGTCTTGCAAGTAATGTGTTCGGCTTTCAATTTAATGCAGAACTCCTCGGCTTCTGTGCATTTATGACTTGATCCTCCACGTGTCGGGCGAATGTGGGTGGTCAGGGTATTTTTTGCAAGTAACACCCTAGCCCTGCAAGAAAGAATGTCTATTTGAAAGGATTGGATCTCAGATCTTTTCAGCATCACGCGGAGAAAATCCTCAGATACTGCCAGGGGAAACCATTCCAACATGGCCAACATTCCCAGCTCCTCTTCCCGTTCCTATCTAGAGAGAGGCGAGTGGAAGAGGTGCTCCGTGCCCCACAGCCAACTGGTGAAGCTGCAAACGCAGGGATTTCTCTCACCTACAGATCTGGTCCCTGTTCGAGCAGGACTGGCCTCCTTCAACGGCAAAACCCAGGCGGAGGATTTCCCCAATCCGTCCGCGGGAGATCGAGTGTGCTTCGTCCCCTATCTGCTGAGGGGCGTGGGATTTCCAATTCACCCATTCCTCCAATGGCTTCTGGAGTACTACGGCCTCTAGCTGCATAATTTTACCCTGGCCTCTGTTCTACACATCACGGGTTATGTCGCTTTATGTGAACTATTCCTGGGTTGCGAGGCCCATTTTGATTTGTGGAGAATACTGTTCTGCCTCGTCCCTCGCAATCAAGGTGGGTTAATTTTTGAAGTGGGAGGGGCCGAAGTGTGGCGTATCGCCGGGACCGGATACCTTTCCGGCACGCCGAAGAAAGCTCCCGAAGAGTGGCCTTCCGAATGGTTCTACATCCACGACGTCGCTCTACCCAACCCCATCCACATGGGCCTCCCCGAGTTTTCAAATGCTCCGCTGAAGAAATGCCATAGCTGGCATTCTCGGAGCCTCGAGGAAGAGGATAGTGCAGAGATCAGCCTGCTGCTGGGCAAGATTAAGACACTTGCCTAGTCCGGATTGTCAATAGCCGAGGTGATGGAGATTTCGATAAGGCGGGGGGTCCAGCCACTTCAATACAGAGGGCTGCCCATGTGGAATTATAACAGAGAAGACGATGCCTGACGCCATGGCCGAAAGGGCCCGAAGACTCCTGCCGCCCTAGCCAAAATACTGGCCGAGCTGTATAAATGGGAGAAGGAGGAGCTCACCCGTCTCCAAATTCGAGATGGGTTTTTCATGTATAATCCTCCCAGCTGGGTAAGTCTCAGCTCCACTATTTTATTCTTGTCCCTGAATCATTCTTGACATGCAACATCTTATCTTGCTCATAACAGGAATGGCGAAAGGCTGTCGAGGGGATCTATGACCCTACCCCTCAGCCGGAGAATCGGAACCGGGATCTCGACCCCGGATGTGAGGAAGATCTGGACATATTTGTGGAGCTTGAGGAGGGAATATTCTATCAGATGAGCTTGACGGTACATATGTACCCATTATCGCCGATTACCCGGGCCTCCTTCCTGCTTCACGTGTAAGTAATCCGAAGACACCTTATCCAAAAGAGTTTTCTCATTCCTCCTTACCCACCACACTGTCCTGTGCTTTAGAAGGGGAAGTGTTCGGCGAGCCATGCTAGCCCGGAAGCATCTCCAAAGAGAGCATCCCCCATACCAGGCAAGCCTTCTAAGAGGAAGGCAAACAAAGATACAACCGAGCCTTCATCAAAGAGGTATGAATTTGCAAGTATGCACTTTTGCAGTCACGTCCAACTAGGACCTTTCCATTTACCCTGTATCAGGAAAAATATGTGCCCGACTATACCCGGGGGTCCGGCCGGTCATACTTCCCACAGCCAGGATTCAAATCCTGCCGTGAAGACGGGGGCTGATGCGGACGTGATGCTGGACTGTCCTCCAGCCAAGGATTCGGATGATGTATCCGTCACCAACTCGGAAGTTGAGAGCGCCATGAATCATCGGTGCCGCATGGCCGTTTTACAAGACCCTGGCTTTTCGGAAGAGTCATTTAACGCCTTTAGCTCGGCCGATGCATATATCCGAGCTGCTCGAGATGGGCTTAATAGAGCCACCAAACAACATTTAAAAGATGTGCATGTAAGTTTGTTTTTTCTGACTATGATAACCATATGCCAGTAGCCCCCGATACTTCAAGTAGTTGAAACAACTGATTTAAGGATCAATGTACGACCAGGTGCTTATGGAGAAGAACACCATGTTAACTTAGGAACTAGAAAAATGTCAGCGCCAGCTGTCTGCTGCCAATGCCGAACTGGAGAAATCCAAGAAGGCATCCCCCGGTAATATTTCGCTCCATCGAGAAATCATAATTGTTTACTAACACTGCTAATCTGGCTGCTTATTGTTGTATTGGTTTGTTGGACCAACTGCGGGAGCAGCTGGATGCTGCTCGAGGCGAAGACCATGGAGCCAAAAAACTGCTAGCAGCGGGCGAGTGTGTGTTAACAAAAGTCGTTCAGGAGAAAAAGAAGCTCCGAGATTCGAACACCAAACTGGGCGAAGAGATGAAAGATGTGCGAGCTCAGCTAGCTGACTCCGTGAAGGAGAAGAAAAAACTGCAAGGCGGCATATTCAGTATGTGGCCACATTTATCTTATAACAGTTTGGAAGTAACCATAGCTGATATAGCTGTGATTGCAGGTGTATTGACAGGCCGCCCTAAAGAGGAGTTGTCCGGATCCTCAAGTGATCTTCTGCAAGAGCGGTCGCAGTTGCACGAGCAAGCTCGTCAAGCAATGCGGAGTGTAACCAAGGCCTTATGGCCATATGACTCCCCTCTAGGGAGTATGGAGAAGCTCGTAGAGCTGTTCAAGGGAGCGCGACAGCGTATCCGACTATGGAAGATATTGGCCTGCCGAGAGGGTGAGCGAGAAGCCTGGGCCATGATAAAAATGCGGTATACCAACACTACAGGAATCAGCTACTTTGCCGTCTGCCATGGCGGACGGCAAAGGCCTGAATGTCGGACGGCAAAGGCCTTTGCCGTCAGCCGCGGACGGCAAAAGGCTCCGGCAACGTAGGCTCCGGTAAACAGTTTCTTTGCCATCTGCTACTGACGGCAAAGTCTTTGCCGTCTGCGGCGGACGGCAAAGAGAGCGTGGCAGACGGCAAAGAGAGCGGACGGCAATAACTGCGCTGTCAGTCCGTTAAGTGGCTAACGGCAGGCCTTTGCCGTCCGCCGCTGACGGCAAACTTTGGAAGGCCTTTGCCGTCCGCCATGTGATGTCAGCTGACGTCACTACACGGCAGGCCTTTGCCGTCCGCCTCTGACGGCAAACTTTGGAAGGCCTTTGCCGTCTGCCACTGTAGGCAAACTGACCAAATTGGTCAGCCTCCCAGGAAGCACAGCTGCCTGCCACGTGGCCTCTTTGCCGTCCGCTGCTGATGGCAAAGAGCCCTTTGCCGTCGGTGGCTGACGGCAAAGAGCCTGTATATTGTCTCTTTTTTTTCTGTTTTTTCTTAATCCAACAACTTTCACAGCAAATATATCACATATTTAACAGCAAACATATCTAGCACACATATCACATATCCAGCACATAATTCCATATACATATATATAACATAGCAAAGTTTCATCAACATATATAGCAAGTTCCATCCATACACATTGTTCCATATACATATTACATAGCAAAGTTTCATCAACATAGCAAGTTCTATCATAGCAAGCTAGATACAATGCAAAGTTTTAACAAAGAAAAAGCAAGCACTCCATCCTAGCAAGCTAGCTTCCATGAAGTGAGTGAAATCTGCAAAATGGTAAATATGAAGTTAGAAATTGGTGAATAGAACAAGAAGAAGACTATAACAAGAAGTATATGTCATTTATGACCTAACTTAGGTGGAATGGATCATTTATGAGCTAACTTAGGTGGAATGGATCATTTATGAGCTAACTAAGTTGAAATGGGTTGTTTATGAGCTAACTTAGTTGGAATGTATCATTTATGAGCTAACATAGTTGAAATGGGTCGTTTATGAGCTAACTAAGGTGAAGGGCATCATTTTTGAGCTAACTAAGGTGAAATGGATCGTTTTTGAGCTAACTAAGGTGAAATGAATCGTTTTTGAGCTAACTAAGGTAAAATGGATCGTTTTTGAGCTAACTTAGTTGAAATGGGTCATTTATGAGCTAACTAAGGTGAAATGCCACGTTTTTGAACTAACTAAGGTGAAACGGATCGTTTTTGAGCTAACTAAGGTGAAATGGATCGTTTTTGAGCAAACTTAGGTGAAATGGATTATTTAAGAGCTAATTTAGGTGAAATGGATCGTTTTTGAGCTAACTAAGGTGAAATGGATCGTTTTTGAGCAAACTTAGGTGAAATGGATCATTTAAGAGCTAATTTAGGTGAAATGGATCGTTTTTGAGCAAACTTAGGTGAAATGGATCATTTAAGAGCTAATTTAGGTGAAATGGGTTGTTTTTAGCTAACTTAGGTGAAATGGATCGTTTAGGAGCTACTCTAGGTAAATTGGGTCATTTTAGAGCTAACTTGGATAAACTGGATCATTTATAAGCTAACCTAGGTAAGATGGGTCATTTTGGAGCTAACTTAGGTAAAATGGATTGTCTATGAGCTAACTAAGCTAATTATGCAATTTTTGACATAAGTAAGCTAAGTACAGATCGTTTTAGAGCTAACTTAGGTAAAATGGATGGTTTTGGAGGTCAGTAAGCTTATTAAGTCATTTTGGAGGAGAAGAAGCTAAGTCTAGGTCATTATGGTAAGCATTGGAGGAAATAAAGCTAAGTCTAGGTCTTTATGCATGTGTTAAGAAAAACACTAGATAAACTTACCAAGATCCAGGAGGTGTAGGAGCGGGGTGGCTCGTGTCGGTAGCTGGAGAAGGATCGTGCGATGCTTGTCTGGAGTTACGCTGCACCAAAGATCATTTCCAATGTCTTGTTAGCATGATGACACTCAAATATTAAGACTAGCAAGTAATGTCCATTCAAATAAAACTCACCGTGGTCCCAGGAGCAATCACTGGCATCGGTGGAGCGGTCTGACCTGTCTTCTCACACACAGACTGCACATTTGGTTTTGACGACTCAGTCATACTAGTTAGTAATGAGACAAACACTACATGAATGTTTTGGCTAATCTGCAGAAGAAACTTACCACAAGGAGCTCGTACATGGCCCTTGCCTGCATGTCATTCCGTGCCCCATCATCTTTGTCGTCCTCTCCTCCAACTCCCGCTGCCTCTCCGCCGCCTCCGCCAGAAGTTTCTCCGTTCTATCTCTCTCACTCTGTATAGCAGCCTGCAACACCACTCACATGACCATTTGTAATCATTGATGGAAGCGCACACAATGTAATGGAGAAAGATAACTGAGTACGTATCACTAACCTTGATGGCGAGTTGCACTGGCCATTCACGAGGCCTTATCTCAGGAGCGGAGCTCGACTGGCGCGCCTTGATCTCCGGGAGAGTGCTAGGACAACGGATAAGTCCATCTCCAATGGCTATGGAGCCATGGGACCTCCCGCCACTAGATATCATCAACAGCTCTGGATCAATGGGACCCTGGCTCGGGTTAAAGTCCTCCCCTTTCCTCGCCTTCCCCTCATCTCTATATCTCACGAGCTTGTTGTGGGAGGAGATGTTGGTGAAGTTGTTTGCATCATCGAGGTCAGACTGAGAGAAAGCCTTGACTTTCTTGAAAGAGGCAGTGTGGGCCATGGCATACAGGTCGTACACCTCTGGCACCTTATCCGCCTTATTGTAGCGTGCCTGAAAGAGAGAAACAATGAAAATTAGTAATTAAAGGGCTCAAGCTAGCATGATGAATGAATTGCATGAATCATGAAGCAAACCACATACCCAGTTGCGCCCGAACTGATATAAGTTGGAGCTGCCTTGATGGTGTGGCACACCTTCCATTTGGGCACGTTTGTCCTTGGCCTCCTTGTGGAGGGCTAGCCATCCTTGTGAGCACCACTCATCGACCAACACCTCCCAACAATCCATCCGATCCGCACACCATCTCGGAGGCGCCTAAGTTAGCAAATAGAAACTTGAGCGCTACGGCTAAGAATTACTAAATGAAGGAACTTAAGTAGAGAAGGCCTTAAGAATTACCTTCATGTACTGCTCCTTACTTAGGAACTTATCGCGGCACGCCGGCTTGGTCTTCTTGATACCACGCAAGGCGTAGTAGTCTCGAACAGCCTGCACCCGAGCCTCGTGCCGTAAGTTCTGGAGTAGGCGCTTGCAGACGTTCTCGATAACATGTGCCGCGTCCTCCTCGTATCCCTCCTCACACCTGTAGAATGTCTGCAATCAAATGAGACAATGTTGATTAGTACAATTAATAACTAGCTAGTTGAAGATTTTTAAATGTGTAAAGGAGAAATTACCCAGAACTTTCTGATCACCATGTCTGCCCTCGTGTCGCACACGACACCGTCGATAATCTCATTTGGCGGGGCCGGGGCAGCCACGTAGTGCTCCCAGCTCAATCCAAGCTCTGGAAGCCGACCCTCACCAGGCAACGTGACAAACCCCAGGAAGTTTTGCCAGCAAAGAACTCCAAGGACGGAGTTGGGCCGGCGGACACTATGATGGTGGTCCCAACCCCTGCAGCATGACAAGGCCAACGCATTAGTTATTTGAAAAAACGTGAATGCACAAGGTACAAAAATATTAAATGCACTTACGTACCTCTCCCCATCAGGGAAAATCAACCACCTCTGCTCGCGGGTCACCGGCACGGACGGGAGCCGTGTAGCACCATGCTGGTAGACGGTGCCCCCCTCCTCCTCAAGATCAGTCGGCTCCCCGCCATCATCAGCATGGCCACTCGGCTCCTCGGGCTGATCCGGCCAGGTACCCCATCCGGACGTGTGCTCCTCCGGGGTCACGTGGGCCGAACTCTCGTGGGCCGAAGACCCGTGGACCGGAGGCTCGTGGACCGGAGTCCGTGTAGCCTCCTCCTCGGACGAGTCCACCCTAGCAGTCTCGTGCTCGGGTGAAACGGCTGGGGTGGCGGCGAGGAAGGCACCGTAGCAGTCACCCTACCTCCTCTCCCACGACCACGTGCCCCACCTCCTCTCTTCCTACCTCGTCCCCTGCTGGGCACCGCGGTCGACGAAGAAGGGCCCGGCGGTGTGGCCATACTGTCCAGCAACGCTCGGCGGAGAGGTGCGTCTGGAATGGAAGACCTCAGACCACGCTCCCGACCAGTGCCCACCATCTTTCAACACCTGCCATGACAAACTGTAAACGAAATTAGTACAACATAAAAAAAGACTGACATGAATAATAATATGTGTATCACTTAAGTGTATCATCATCAAGTACAACATAAAAAATGTAATACCTGACACTACTAATAATCTCGATCAGTATCATCAATAAATGCATAATCATCATCATCACTATAATCAATGACGGGCTCATAGGGTTCATTGGCATCAACATGTGCAAGGCCACCTTGACGTAATCGGTCAAGCATTGACAGGTCATCCGCAGCAGTAACCTCTTCTTGTTCCGGCTCTTCTTGTTCCTCCTCTGGGGTGATGTCGGATTCATTGTCGCTGTCTACTTCAATGTTTTGGGGTGAAGTATAGCGGTTCTTGAAACGCTTTTTGGAAAGACGTGTCTCTTGGAAGAATTCTCCTTCATATGTGTCTGGGTTAATGTGAGGTTCATAATCCTCTTCCTTTGGGGGAGAAAGTCTAGCACGTGGCGGCACTTCATAAACGACATCCCAACCTTTCAGATTTGGATTAGTTTGGCAGGCCCACGGTAGATAGAATACTTGGGTCACCTGTTGAGCCATAATATAGACATCAGGAACATCTAAATGAGTGCTTTGGTTGATTTCAACTAGCCCTACATGTTCATGAGTCCTTCTAGTCTCCTTCGACTGAAACCAATAACATTTGAAGACTACGACATTCGGTGGGTTTTCACCATAGAACAAAAGTTCATAAATTGCTTCAACTCTCCCATAATACTCGGTACCTCCTTCGCCGATAGCAGATACACAACAATTTGTTGACTTTCGGTCCGCCATAGATAGCTCTTTGCCATAGGTACGAAAGCGATACCCATTGATGTCGTACTTGTCAAATGAACGGACCTTATAGTCAAAACCATTAGCGACTTGTCTCAATTCGGCGTCCATAGACTCTGAATTAGCCTACAGGTTTAATATGAAAGGATTGTTGCATTATGCAAAAATTAGCGAATGAAATGAATTGTCTAATAGAAATTACCGTTTGTTTGAACCAAGAGATGAAACCGGGATAGCCACCTCCTTGCTTTGCGAGAAGCTCATACTCTTCGACGGAATCCTTTTGGATCTCCGCTCCATACGAGAATATGGTGACGTATCGACTGTATGACATATCCAGGAATAAGAGTAGTTCAAAGGAAATAGAAGTTGCGAAACAATGTACCGAGAACTTACATGATGTATGGCCACACTTCTATCAGGTTGTTGAAGATATACAACGAAATGGTCCGCCATTCTTCGTTATCCAAAGATAATGGATGTGAAACACTAGCTGGTGCGAGATTCCCTTTGAATAGGCCGAGGTTGGATCCACCCTTTTTAGGCTCGTCAGCATTGTACCGAGGCTTCGGATTATGCAAATGACGATTTTTGGCTTCATAGTGCGCTGTTATGAAGTTTGCCGCCTCCTCTGTAATGAATGCCTCAGCCATCGATGCTTCAATTCTACGTTTATTTTTACATTTTTCTCGAAGCGTCTTCTGCATCCTCTCAGTTGGGTAGCACCAATGATTTTGCACGGGCCCCCCAATCTTGCCTCGGTCGGGAGATGCAAAATCAAATGCTGCATTGGATTAAAGAAGCCCGGTGGAAAGATCTTCTCTAACTTGCAGATCAACTCCGGCGCCAACTCTTCCATTTCTTCTAGCACGCCAGGCAATAGTTCTTTCGCACAAAGAACACGGAAGAAATAGCTGAGTTCTGCCAGTACTAGCCATTCATCCTTAGGGATGAAGCCACGCAACATCACCGGCATTACCCGCTCAATCCATATGTGCCAATCATGACTCTTGAGACCAAATATCTTCAGTTTATCAAGATTTGCTCCCCTCTTTAGATTCGCTGCAGACCCATCGGGGAACATCAACTGCTGTTGCACCCACAAGAGAATTTCCCTCATAGCTGGCCTTCCAATATTGAACCATGCCTTTGGCTTCGTCCAGTTCTGCTTTCCTTTCGGTTCTTTCATGTTTTGTAACGGCCTATCACATAGCGCCTCCAGATCGACTCTAGCCTTAGTATTATCCTTTGACTTCCCATCTATGCCGAACAATGTACCAAAAAGTGCCTCGGCGATATTCTTCTCAGTGTGCATCACGTCGATGTTGTGTGGGCAAAGGAGGTCTTTGAAGTAAGGAAGATCCCATAAGCATGTTTTGTGAGTCCACGCGTGCTTAGTATTATACCCCTTGAAGTACCCTGGATGTCGTGGATCTGGCTCGAGAGCGTTTAACTGATCCAGGGTCTGTTGGCCTGTCAATGCAGGTGGTGCAGAGTTTTTGACAACTCTACCCCTGATGAAGTTCTTCTTGTCTTTCCTGAACTTATGGCGAGGATCCAGGAACTGTCTATGCATGTCGAAGCAAGAAAACTTGCGACCGGCCTGAAGCCAACGAAACTCAAGAGCTCCCTTGCATGTGGGGCACGGGAACCTTCCATGCACACACCAGCCAACGAATAGCGCATACGCCGGCAAGTCATGCGTCGAGTACATGTACCAGACACGCATTATGAAGTTCCATTTGCTAAAGGCGTCGTATGTCCTGAACCCATTATCCCAGGCTTCTTGCAATTCGTCCTTAAGCGGCTGCATGTACACATTCATATTTTTGCCCGGATAGTTGGGTCCTGGAATTATCAACGTCAGGAAAATGTTCTTTCTTTGCATAATCTGTCCGGGGGGGAGATTGAGTGGAAAGACAAATACGGGCCAACAACTGTATTGGGCTGCCGTCATACCAAACACACTGAACCCATCCGTGCTGATGCCGACTCGAGGATGCCTCGGATCTGCCGCTTTGTCAGCATGTAATTCATCAAACTTTTTCCACGCAACACCATCCGATGTGTGTACCATCATCAGATTCCCATCTGCATCTAATTCGGTTCTTTTGCCTGTTTTGTGCCATGTCATCTGTCTGGCCGTCTCTTCGACCATGAAAAGACGTTGAAGTCTTGGTACGATTGGCATATACCGAAGAACACTAACGGGGATTTTGGTCTGTGTCTTCTTACCCATACCGTTGTCTACCACAATATACCTGGAAGACTTGCAAATGGGACAATAGTTCAAGTCCGCATAGTCAAGCCTAAATAAGGCACATCCTTTCTCACAGGCATGTATCTTCTCATAGGGCATCTTCAGTGCACGGAGGATTTTGTCTGACTGGTACAGGTTTGCAGGCATTACATGGCCTTTGGGTAGAAAGCGTCCAAATACTGTCATAATTGCGTCATAGCATTCTCTGCCCAAGTTGAACTGAGCCTTCAGAGCCATTACTTGTGAGATGGCATCCAACTGACAAAGCTCAGTGTGCTCGTGGAGCGGACGTTTCGAAGACTCCAACATTTCATTGAAGGCCTTTGCAGATTCCTCCATCTCCTCGTCCGAATCCCGAGCATCATCATAGCCTTGCACCATGTTTTCCATCCCGGTACCATGCTCGTCGGTGCGATGACGATCCACCTCAGCTCGGTCACGTTGGGCAGACTCACCATGAAATGTCCACACCGTATAATCGGGCGTAAAACCACTCTTCTGCAGGTGTTTGCCCATTTCAGCCTTTGTCTTCTTTTCCCAATTGCCGCACCGGAAACAGGGGCACCAGGTTTTCTTTTGGCCATTTGCAAATGCGGCTTGCACAAACCCCTTAGTTTTTGTGAACCATTCAGCGCTCCATTTTTTCTGACCAGTGTGACCGGTATACATCCAAGCACGATCACTCATCTTGACTTTCAGAGCTACTGGACACACAACAATTATATATGTAATTCCCCATGTATATATTCATCAGTTGATCTACTTTGTCAATTTTATTACGTCCATGCAACCTACACTCTAATAGGTAATGATAGGTCCTAATCCCACCCGTGTATGTGTAGATTGGGTTCATTTTCCCATGCTATGCTCCGGATCCGACGCAAAATTTCGGCAGCACCTCCCCGCTGTTCTCCTGATACACGTCTCTGCAATAAATAGAGAGGATGTGTACCCGGAGAACAACAGGGGAGGCACTGACGAAATATATGCGTCGGATCCGGAGCAAAGCATATGGGAAAACGAACCCAATCTACACATACTCGGGCTGTCGATGGATAGCGTTGGACAATTCGAAAGAATCAAGGTCATAAATATGCAAATGCATGCATATTTATAACTATGCCGCTTTCGAACGGGAGACACATATTGGTTACGCATACTGATGATTCAAGACACATATATAGCTAGCTATCAAGTTTCATCGGAATAGATCAAATAATTAATGGGGGAGGAGGACTTGTCATTTGTGCTCACCCACGAACGAAGGGGCAGAGCTCGTCAAACGCATGACGAGGTCGTCAAACACCAAACCTCGCAGCGATGAAACAACTGCACATTTAAAACTACACGATCAACACAATTATATATGATGTTTTTCATAACAAAATTGAAAAATATATGACCTAACTAATAATTCACAAATATATGACCCCGTCGGCCTCTGGAAGGCCAAGAACACCTTTTCGGGAGGTGTCGGGGGTCGGGGTGTCCTGTCGGTGTCGGGGTGCCGTGTCGGGGTCGGGGTGCAGTTTTGGGGTCGGGGTGTGGTGTCGGGGTCAGGGGTCAGGGGGTCGGTTGTCGGGGTGTGGTGTCGGGGTCGGGGTGTGGTGTCGGCGTTGGGGGGGGGGGGGTCTGGGGGTCGGGTGTCGGGGGGTCGGGTGTCGGGGTGTCGTGTCGGGGTCGGGGTGTGGTGTCAGGGTGTCGGGGGTCGAGGGTCGGGGTCGGGGTGTCGGGCCGGGGTGTCGGGGTGGCGTGTCGGGGTCGGGGTGTCGGAGGTCGGGGTCGGGGTGTCGGGGGTCGGGGGTCGGGGTGTCGGGCCGGGGTGTCGGGGTGGCGTGTCGGGATCGGGGTCGGGGTGTCGGGGGTCGGGGTCGGGGTCGGGGTCGGGTTGTCGGGCCGGGGTGTCGGGGGTCGGGGTCGGGGTGTCGGGGGTCGGGGTGTTTCCTTCTATCCTTCTTCTTCTTTCCTTCTCTTCTTCTTTCCTTCTCTTCTTCTTCTTTTTTCTTCTTCTTTCCTTTCTTCTTCTTCTTCTATCCTTCTTCTTCTTCTATCCTTCTTCTTCTTTCCTTTCTTCTTCTTCTTCTTCTTCTTCTTCTTCTTCTTCTTCTTCTTCTTCTTCTTCTTCTTCTTCTTCTTCTTCTTCTTCTTTCCTTTCTTCTTCTTTCCTTTCTTCTTCTTCTTCTTCTTCTTCTTCTTCTTCTTCTTCTTCTTCTTCTTCTTCTTCTTCTTCTTCTTCTTCTTCTTCTTCTTCTTTTTTCATCTTTTTTCTACTTCTTTTACTTCTTTTCTTTTCTTCTATTCTTCTTCTTCTACTTCTTCTACTTCTTTTCTTCTTCTTCTTTTTCATCTTTTTTCTACTTCTTTTCTTTTCTTCTTTTTCATCTTTTTTCCACTTCTTCTTCTTTTCTTCTACATATTCTTTTTTCTAACACTAACACTAAATTTTCTTCTTTTCTAACACTAAATCTAACACTAACACTAACACTAACAATTAAACAAGAATTAAACAGCAAAAAAAAGAAAAACAGAAAAAAACTCACCGGAGCAGGGGGCGACGCTGGCGCCGGGGTGGTGGGTGGGTGGGGGGGCGGCGGGGCTCCGGGGCAGTGGGATGGCCGGGCGGCGGGGGCGGCGGGGCGCAGGGGCGGCGAGCTCCGGGGCGTAGGGGCGGCGAGCTCCGGGGCGCAGGGACGGCGAGCTCCGAGGCGCAGGGGCGGCGAGCTCTGGGGCGCGAGCCTGGCTCCGGCGCGGGCGACGGGACGCCGGGGCGGTGGCGGGTGATGGGGGCGACGGGGCGACGGGGCGAGGGGAGGTGGGGCAAGGGGGCGGCGGGGCGAGGGGAGGTGGGGCAAGGGGGCGGCGGGGCGACGGGAGGTGGGGCAAGGGGGCGGCGGTGGGTGGCGGGGGAGGCGGGGCAAGGGGGCAGCGGCGGGTGGCGGGGGAGGCGGCGGGTGGCGGTGGTCGTCGGGGAGGAGAGGGAACAGAGAGAGATGGGCCGGGCGGGGTGGGGCGCCATTAGTAACCTAAACGGTTGCCGTCCGCCCCCCTTTGCCGTCCGCTTACTTACTCTTTGCCGTCTGCTAGCAGACGGCAAAGAGGGGGGCGTTAAGTTTTTTTTAACCAGCTCGTCAGTGGGTCCCCCCTCCCTCTTTGCCGTCTGCTAGCCGACGGCAAAGAATCTTTGCCGTCCGCTAGCAGACGGCAAAGAACTGGCTGATGGCAAAGAAGGTCTTTGCCATCAGCCAGTTCGTTGCCGTCCGCTTTTTGGTAGCTGATGGCAAAGAGCTTCTTTGCCGTCCGCTAGCGGACGGCAAAGAGCTGGCAGATGGCAAAGTAGCTGATTCCAGTAGTGCAAGTTGGATCTGAATCACATGGCCCGGGTAGGACCGTGTGACACCCCAAGACCGGAGCTTCAGATGCCTTCCAGGGTTTCCGAGATTCGTTTTGTGATTTCTTTTGTCTGTTGCATTCATCTTTGCATCGTGTGCATTGCATCAGGTCATCATGCCATCATGTCATTTTTTTAACTCAACCAAATAAACCGTGTGGATCTTTGATCTATTTAAATTGAGGGAACTCACATGGTGATTTATCTATATAACTCATCCTCCCAATATTTAGGGAGCTATAATAAATATCCCGTTATTTTTTTCTTCAGAATCACCCTTAAACACACTTGCAAATCATCCCATGCCTTTTTCCGCTTCAAGGTTGGTCCCCAAACTTTTCCTATAAATTCTTTCGTCACTTCCCTGAGCTCCACCTAAATTCTCAACATTTCTGGGCACTTCAAAACCCTAGTCCTAGTTGAAACCATTTGATTAAATTCAAATGAGTTTGAATTCGTATCTTTCGATCTTGCCACTTCTAATTTTCTCGGACAAAGCATATTTTTGTGAGTCCAAGAAAATTTGCCTCGCGCTCCAATTCTTCTCCTATCTCTCCCTACATTTCCAAACCCTCTGTTTAATTGATAAAACAGGGAAAAGGGATCTAGGAGAGAAAGAGAGTGCATGACCTCAGCCCATCCAGCCAGCAGGCCTCTGGCCACTTCCCTTCCCTAGGCCGGCCTCCATGGCCCAGTTTCTCCCCTGCTTAACCCTAGTCTCTCTCGATTCCCTGGCATCTCCCTTGCCTCCCTCTTGTGCCGCCTCTCACGGACGCTCCGAGCCAGGGAGCGCCCGGCTCAATCCCCTCCTCCCTTGATGTGCCAGCAGGGAGAGAAAGAACAACCCTCTCCTCGATCCTCACCCTACCCTTGCCTCGTCCCCGACCGCCTCTTCCTGCCTCCTGCCTCCTGTCTCCCACGCGCCTCCTTCAGCGTCGCCGTCCTCCATGGCCGCTGCCGGCTGTGCTCGAAGCTCCGTTGCTACACCTCATCACCGGAGCACCGCTCCTCTGCCTCCCCTGCAGCTGCTCTCTGGCAGCTCGTCCGACCTCCTCTGCTCCGCCCCGTCGCGCCCCTCTCCTGCTACCTCGTCTCCCTGGCCCGAACTAGCTCATCCCCGTCCATCTTTGGCGCCACACCGGCCGGAGTCACCTCCGACCGCAGGCCAACCACCAAGCAGCAGGAGCAGCGCCCTTGCTGCCTTGTTTTTCCGCATCGTTCACCTCCGCGTTAGCCCCGCTCTGCCGCTGATCACCACCATCGCTTCCTTGTTGCTGCTCAACCGATGCCCTTGTGATGCTTCGTTTCATAATGTCAAGATCATCAAGATCGAGACTGCCTGAACCATGTCATCTCACTGGTTTGTCAAGCGTCGTTTCCAAGGATTACGCCAAGTACACAAGTAGGCGAGGACGCCGAGACCTCCGAGACCGACTTCATGGCGCCAAGTACCAATACGAACGCGAATGACTACAACCGAAATATACAACTACACGACGCCCGCCAAGTTCGACGACGCTCGCCACCCGAACGACTACCGCCGACGCGTACCTCTTCGTCGCCGTGGGTTTTGTCAAGTTCAATGGTGAACCCCGAAGTCCTTGGATCCGTCAAGTCCAATAACGACTATGTACTACTATGGGCGACCTCGAACGACTACGAAACGTGAACCTCTACTTCCCCTTCAAAACGTGTATCCGGTATCCGGGAGTGCCCCACCATCTTTTGCACGGATCCGCACACTTCTCCTTTGCATCGGTATCTCAATCGAGTTACCGGAACCGGAACGTTGCCGTGGCACTGTTTTCGTTATCGTTGCCGTGGCACTCCTTTTATTTCCACCCCGGTGACAAATGCTTCATAATGCTCTTGTCAACTTTTAATAAAAAATTCATAAACTTGCACATGTCATCCGCATCATGATAACAACATTTAAAATGTTAAAATTGTTGTTTGCATTAATTTGCTAAATGCATATGGGGATTTACCGGAATTGTTGTTTGTTGTTCCGGCCTCATTTAAACTTGCCTAGATAGGTAATTTGTATTTGCTTCACCTCTTGCCATGCTATAACATTTAATATTGTTGAGTATATAAACGGGAGAGAACTAAATAAGTCATGTGGTGTTTTCTTCAATATGCAACTCCGTTGCATATCGAGCTCCACTTAATTTGTAGTGTTGTTTGTTGCACTTTGCCATGCCATGCCTCATTGAACCGGACATGCATCATACTTGGTTGTGCATCATGCCACGTTTATGTGGTGGTTGTTTACTATGTTGTTTGCTTCTTTCCGGTGTTGCTTCTTCAGGTTAGTTCTGATAACGTCGCGTTTGTGAGGATCCGTTCGACTTCGTCCGTGTGTCTTCTTCATGGACTTGTTTTTCTTCCTTGCGGGATCTCAGGAAAGATGACCATACCCACGAAATCACTTCTATCTTTGCTTGCTAGTTGCTCGCTCTATTGCTATGCCGCGATACCTACCACTTGCTATATCATGCTTTTCATATTGCCATGTCAAGCCTCTAACCCACCTTATCCTAGCAAACCATTGTTTGGCTATGTTACCGTTTTTGCTCAGCCCCTCTTATAACATTGTTAGTTGCAGGTGAAGATGGAGTTTGTTCCATGTTGGAACATGGATATGTTGGGATATCACAATATCTCTTATTTAATTAATGCATCTATATACTTGGTAAAGGGTGGAAGGCTCGGCCTTATGCCTGGTGTTTTGTTCCACTCTTGTCACCCTAGTTTCCATCATACTGGTGGTATGTTCCTTGATTTTGCGTTCCTTACACGGTTGGGTGTTATGGGAACCCCTTGATAGTTCGCTTTGAATAAAACTCCTCCAGCAAGGCCCAACCTTGGTTTTACATTTGCCTAACAACCTATTACCCTTCCCTTGGGACGGCCAACCCAAGGGTCATCTTTATTTTAACCCCCTGGGCCAGTGCTTGTCTAAGTGTTGGTCCGAACCGGGCAGCCTGCGGGGCCACCTCGGGGCAACTCGAGGGCTGGTTTTACTCGTAGCTTGACCTATCCGGTGTGCCCTGAGAACGAGATATGTGCAGCTCCTATCGGGATTGTCGGAACATCCGGGCGGCTTTGCTGGTCTTGTTTTACCATTGTCGAAATGTCTTGTAACCGGGATTTCGAGACTGATCGGGTCTTCCCGGGAGAAGGAATATCCTTCATTGACCATGAGAGCTGGTGATGGGCTAAGTTGGGACACCCCTGCAGGGTTTTGAACTTTCAAAAGACGTGCCCGCGGTTATGGGCATATGGGAATTTGTTAATGTCCGGTTGTAGAGAACTTTACACTTAAGTTAACTAAAATGCATCAGCCGCGTGTGTAGCCGTGATGGTCTCTTTTCGGTGGAGTCCGGGAAGTGAACACGGTTCTTGTGTTATGCTTGAATGTAAGTAGTTTCAAGATCACTTCTTGATCACTTCTAGTTCACGACCGTTGAATTGCTTCTCTTCTTGCTCTTATTTGTGTAAGTTAGCCACCATATATGCTAGTGCTTGCTGCAGCTCCACCTCACTACCTTTTCCTACCCATAAGCTTAAATAGTCTTGATCGCGAGGGTGTGAGATTGGTGAGTCCCCGTGACTCACAGATTACTTCCAAAACCAGTTGCAGGTGCCGATGATACCGTGCAGGTGACGCCACCGAGCTCAAGGAGGAGCTCGATGAAGATCGTGTGCGTTGTGTTATTTTCGTTTCCAGTTGATCAGTAGTAGAGCCCAGTTGGGGCGATCGGGGATCTAGCATTATGGGTGGTCTTCTTTTATTTTGGTTCCGTAGTCGGACCTTGATTGTATTCTGGATGATGTAATGCTATATTTATGTATTGTGTGAAGTGGCCATTGTAAGCCAACTCTGTATCCCTTTCTTATTCAGTACATGGGATGTGTATAGATTACCCCTCTTGTGACATACCTACAATGCGGTTATGCCTCTAAGTCGTGCTCCGACACGTGGGAGATATAGCCGCATCATGGGTGTTACAGACCGCTAGGGTCAAATGGGGAATAAATTCCCATTAGTTTAGTATATGGCCAAGTTGAGGTGGCTGCTAGATACTCACAACAGGATTGTAAGTTAGACCGCCTGTTGGACGGTATATAGGAATAAGTTTTTGAGTCCTAAGTGACTATGTACTTTCCATCTAGATGGATAATAAAAACAATTGTCATGGCCGACCTTTTCGCTTCGACCTCTGGACCCGAAGGTGCGGAGTGTTTCTGAATACCCTAACGGTAGAACATACCGGGGCATGCATGGGACCCAGGCATAGGGGTCATAGTTGCTTGAACAGAAAATGTGTATCCGGCTAGTTATGTTATATTACATTATGTAAGAAACATCTTCCAGAGAGAATAGTTCCGTTAAGGGTTCCTTTCCCTGGGTGTGCATGCGTTTAATGTGCATGTCCGAACTGTGATTGAAAAAATTGCAGAGTAAGTAACTTCTGGGGTTTCGTAATGGAAGGAATGCGGGGACATCTTTAATTCTCCGACCGAATATTCCCTTAAGAACAGTAGCTTTCGGCTTCACCCAGTCTGAGGTACACATCCGGATGACCCGGTAGTAACAATCGCAGAGGTGCTCCCTTTATACCCTAGCCGAACTAATGGGAATGTAGGGCATAAGCACATGAGCCAGGCAACCCAGCTTGGCCAAAGCTTAAGTCATATCGATGCACATAATGGCAAAGAAAAGGTATGTACCGCAAAACACATATGTGGTGAGCTTGATGCTCAAAGGATAATAGCAAGCTTCTGTACGAGAAGCCCCCAGGTATAATGAACGTACATATGCAGAGAAGTACGCATCAGGTAAGGACTGTCTAGCCGTACTGAAACCGTAAGGTTAAAGAGCAAAACGAAAGAAAAGGATAAAAAACGAAAAGAGAAAAAAATAACGTTAATAATAGGAGGGAGGAGACGAACACAAAGTTCGGTGCTAGGCATAAAATCATCGTAGTCTGGCCGCATTCCAGGGGTTTGGCTCTGGGTGATTGTCTGACGCATTACGCAGGCGGTACGCTCCACCGGTGAGAACTTCGTCAATGATGAAGGGACCCTCCCACTTGGGCTTGAGTTTTACCTTTTTCTTCTCCGGTAGGCGTAGAACAAGTTCACCAACGTTATAAGTCTTGGCCCGCACTTCTCTCCTTTGATACCTGCGAGCCTGCTATTGATAAAATGCGGAACGGGCTTTTGCGATGTCATGCTCCTCCTCCAAGGCATCTAGGCTGTCCTGCCGATCAAGCTCTGCTTCTCTCTCTTCGTACATGCGCACTCGAGGTGAGTCATGAATAATATCGCACGGTAACACTGCTTCTGCACCGTACACCATGAAGAAAGGTGTATATCCAGTAGTGTGGTTGGGCGTGGTCCGTAGCCCCCAGAGTACGGAGTCAAGTTCCTCCACCCAGTGCTTGTTTGATTCTTTCAAAGACCGCACTAGTCTAGGTTTGATGCCGCTCATAATAAGACCATTAGCCCGTTCGACTTGAACGTTTATCTGCGGGTGATAGACCGAGGCGTAATCGAGTTTAATACCTAGATAAGCACACCAAGTTTTCACTTCATCGGTTGTGAAATTCGAGCCATTATCGGTTATTATGCTGTCTGGGACACCATAACGGTGTACCACGCCAGATATGAAATCTATTACCGGCCCCGATTCGGCCGTTTTGACTGGTTTGGCCTCTATCCACTTAGTGAATTTACCCACCATGACCAGCAAATACTTTCTCTTATGGCTTCCTCCTTTAAGGGGTCCGACCGTATCGAGTCCCTAGACCGCAAAAGGCCAAGTGAAGGGGATTGTTTGTAAGGCAGTGGGGGGCATATGGCTTTGGTCGGCGAAGAGTTGGCATCCGACACATTGTTGGACAAGGTCCTGTGCATCTGCTCGGGCCATCGGCCAATAAAAACCTATACAGAAGGCCTTGCTAACAAGGGCTCGAGCTGTGCCGTGGTGACCACCGAGCCTGGCGTGAATCTCAGCCAGGAGCTTCTGCCCCTCTTCCTCAAAGATACATCTTTGAAGAACTCCGGTAGCGCTTTTCTTATAGAGCTCTCCATCATGATCCTTGTAGGCCTTCGAACGCCAGACAATGCAGCGGGCCTCATTCCGGTCCTCGAGAAGCTCCTTCCTATTAAGGTAGGCCAGGAAGGGTTCGGTCCATGGGGCAATGACTGCCATGATGAGATGTGCCGACGATGTTATTTCGATGGCTGAGCCTCCGCTAATGTCGGTGTTTTCAGAATCTGGGGTTATGCTCGGATCCGAACTAGTGTTGCCGTTTTCCCCTGCCACACCACGGATGGCTTAAAAAGCCTTTCCAGAAAGATATTAGGTGGGACGGGGTCGCGCTTAGCGTCGATACGAGCAAGAATGACCGCCGCTTGATTACTTTCTCAAGCCACATGATGGAACTCGAGCCCCTCGAACCGGGCCAATATTTTTATGACTGCGTTATGTTAAGCTGCCATCTTCGGATCTTTGGCATCGAAGTCTCCATTTATTTGAGATATTACGAGGTTTGAGTCCCCGCGCACTTCTAGGTGTTTTAGGCCAATGGAGATAGCCATCCGGAGACCATGCAATAAGGCCTCGTATTCGGCTGCATTATTGGAGTCTGTGTATAGTATTTGGGGTACGTACTGAACAACGTCTCCAGTAGGGGATGTTAAAACGACGCCTGCTCCTAGCCCTGCCAGCATTTTGGAGCCGTCGAAATACATAACCAAATTGGAATATGTGCCGTACTCTTTAGGGAGTTCGGCCTCTGTCCATTCGGCGACGAAGTCAGCCAGTACTTGGGATTTAATAGCTCGACGTGGTTTGTATGTAATATCAAATGGAAGGAGCTCAATGGCCCATTTGGCAATCTGGCCCGTGGCATCGTGGTTGTTTATAATGTCATTGAGTGGTACTTTGGAAGAAACCGTGATCGAACACTCCTGGAAGTAGTGACGGAGCTTTCGGGATGCCATGAAGACCACATATGCTATCTTTTGATAATGGGGGTACCCGGATTTGCATGGTGTAAGGAAAGTGGATACGTTGTATCCTGGCTTCTGAAGTGAGAATTTGTGTCTGTCCTGTTCTCGTTCCACGATGAGCACGACGCTCACCACCAGATGTGTTGTCGATATGTATAACAACATCGGCTCGCCGACGTTTGGCGCGGCCAGGATTGGGTTGTTCGCAAGATGGGTTTTTATTTCCTCCGGTCTGGCTGTTGCCGCATCCGTCCACTCGAAGTGATCGGTTCGCCGTAGAAGACGATAGACTGGAAGTGCCTTTTCTCCCAATCTGGAGATAAAGCGGCTTAGAGCTGCCACACAACCCATGAGCTATTGGACTTGTTTAAGGTCTGTCAGCGTAGCCAATTGTGACAGAGCTCGGATTTTTGCTGGATTTGCTTCAATTTCTCTATTGGAAATGATGAAGCCCAACAGTTTTCCAGCGGGGACGCCGAAAACTCACTTTTCAGGATTGAGCTTGATGTCATACGCGCGGAGGTTATCGAATGTGAGACATAAATCATCTAATAATGTTCGACGTGCCTAGTTTGATGACGATGTCGTCCACATAGGCTTC
This sequence comes from Triticum monococcum, assembly GCA_034509565.1. NCBI lineage: Eukaryota > Viridiplantae > Streptophyta > Magnoliopsida > Poales > Poaceae > Triticum > Triticum monococcum. The sequence continues at coordinate 244,088,911 of CM067846.1, read as the reverse complement.
AACTATCTTACCGATCTGCTTCTCCAGGCATGTTTGAATCATGTGTTGGTATGTGGCGCCGACGTTCTTGAGCCCGAAGGGCATGGTGTTGAAGCAGAATGGCCCATATGGGGTAATGAATGCTGTTGCAGCTTGATCGGACTCCTTCATTTTGATTTGATGGTATCCGAAATATGCATCCAGGAAACACAGTGAGTCGTGTCCTGCGGTAGCATCAATGATTTGATCAATGCGGGGGAGGGGGAAGGGATCCTTAGTGCAGGCATTATTGAGGTCTTTAAAACCGATGCACAACCGCCAGGATTTGTCCTTCTTTGGTAGCATCCCCAGGTTTGCCAGCTAGTCCGGATGTTTTATTTCTCTGATGAATCCGGCCTCAATTAACTTGGCTAGCTACTCCCCCATAGCTTGACATTTCAGTTAGGAAAAGTACCGCAATGTTTGCTTGACCGGTTTATATCCTTTTAATATATTGAGGTTGTGTTCGGCCAGCTCGCGTGGGATTCCTGGCATATCAGAAGGGTGCTAGTCGAATATATCCCAATTTTCGTGGAGGAACTCTCGTAGGGCGGCGTCAACCGTTGGATCTAATTGTGCTCCGATGGATGCTGTCTTTTTGGGGTCCATTGGAGGGACTTGGAATTTGACTATTTCTTCTGGCGGTTTGAAAGAGGTGGATTTGGGTCATTTGTCTCGGACGACATCATCCCTGTCCACCGTACAGTGCAGCGCGGTTAATTCTTCGTCCGCGAGGGCTTCAGATAATGCCTCGAGGGCCAAGGATGCAGTTTTATTCTCGGCACGGAGTGCTATGTCCGGATCACTAGCTAGAGTGATTATACCGTTGGGCCCAGGCATCTTAAGCTTCATGTATCCGTAATGGGGTACCGCTTGGAAGCGCATAAATGCATCTCGCCCTAAGAGGGCGTGATACCCGCTGTTGAAAGGGGCCATTTGGAAGGTTATTTCTTTGGACCGATAATTCTCCGGCGTGCCAAATACCACGTTGAGTGTTATTTTTCCCGCACACCGCGCCTCCCGATTGGGGATAATTCCTCGGAAGGTTGTGCTGCTTTGCTCAATGCGGCTCCTGTCTATTTCCATTTTGTGGAGTGTATCTTCGTAGATGAGGTTTAGTCCGCTACCGCCATCCATAAGGACCTTGGTAAGTCGAAAGCCGTCCATAATTGGACTGAGGACCAAGGCGACTGGTGCTCGGACTGACCTGTATTTTGGTTCGTTGCCGGCATTAAAAGTTATAGCTATATCGTTCCAAGGGTTTATTGCTTCTATTTGACTGACTTCGGCGAGTCCGCGTAGTGCCCTCTTGCGCCTATTGTTGGAGGCGAATGTCTGGAAGACCATCAGTACTTTGGGGTCGTTGTCCTCTTGGGGTGTTGTTCTGGATTACTCTTGGTGAGGATATCCTCTCCGCTCTTGGCCACTTGCCGGAGTATCCAACATGCTCTAAGGCTATGTGTTGGTATGTTATCCGGTGGTGCGTGTATTTTGCATGGCCCATTGAGCCATCCTTCCAGAACGGTTCTGCGCCCCATACTGGACTTGTATTTCTTTACTATTGAATCGGGCGTGTTTCAAGGTTGCGCCCTTTTTAACTGAATGAAGGGTTGAATGGGGACCGATGATTCCGAGCGAGCTGTTTGAGTTTTCCAGGCGCTTTCCCTTGCACTGTACTTCTGTATGATGGTTGCCAAGTCAGCGAAGTGTAGGATGCGACGGTGGTTGATAGAGTTGAGGATTCCTTCGTCCCTACAATTGTTGCGGAACACTCAGATCACTTCCTCGTCGCGGCAATCTTTAATCTTGTTTTTGAGAAGAAGGAATCTGGCCTAGAAGTGGTGGACTGTTTCCTGAGACTACTATTTTATGCTCATGAGAGCGCTTGTATTTTGGTGGGTGGGTGGATTTAAATCTGAACCCTACCCCGAGTTTTTGATCCGGAGTCTGAAGATCTTCCGAACTTAACAGATCAGGCTCTGGGATGTCCACTAACTTCTTAGGCCCATCGTCCGATTCTATGTTCGGAGGGCAGGATGCTTGACCTCGTGGGTAGGTGTCCGACTCTCCGAGACTCGAGATCCGGACATAGTCCGTCCTCAATATGGAGGAAGAGTTATTGACTCGCTCCTCGACTACTGCTATCTGGTGGGTGATCAGCGGAGATTTGATTTCTCTCTGATCGGGTTTAACCCAATCCGATCGTAGTCTATAGCGAACCCCAGGGCGGCGATAGGATCTAGGAGCTCGTCTAAAGATGAAAGCTCTGCTGGATCCATATTCTTTAAGTGTTCAGAGTTGATACGAAGGGGGTTTTCGGTGACCCAAGAGGTCATCGTCGGCTTAATAACCGAACGGGCGGTCATGGTAAAGCCGCCCAGCCGGAGGGTTTGGCCTGGAGCTTGGGTTCCTCCGATGGTGATATTATCCTTGAGAACAAGGCGAGACATCGATCTTGTTGTCGACGGCACAGTGAAACTCTCAGTGAAAGCACCAATGCCGGTGTCAAAACCGGCGGATCTCAGGTAGGGGGTCCCGAACTATGCGTCTAAGGTCGATGGTAACAGGAGACAAGGGACACGATGTTCACCCAGGTTCGGGCCCTCTCTATGGAGGTACTACCCTACGTCCTACTTGATTGCTATTGATGAATATAAGTATTACAAGATTTGATCTACCTTGAGATCGTAATGACTAAACCCTAGAGGTCTAGCTTGTACGGCTATGAGGAGAAGTCCCCTATTTGAACTAAGTCCTCCAGTTTATATAGACACTGGGAGGATCTAGGGTTACACAAGGTCGGTTACAAAGAATGGAATCTACATATCCGGTCGCCAAGCTTGCCTTCCATGCTAAGGAGAGTCCCATCCGGACACGGGTGTAGTCTTCGGTCTTCGTATCTTCATAGCCCATCAGTCCGTCCCATGGCTAGCAGATCGGACGCCCGAGGACCCCTTAGTCCAGGACTCCCTCACCCATGTACTATCAGCTATAGGATATATTATACCTGCTTCCAGAAGTTTTAATATTTCCATTCTTACCACTTCTTTCATTTTCGGATTTAACCGAAGTTGGTGATCAACAACAAGTTTAGCATCAGGTTCCCTTAAGATCATCAAGAGTATATCCAATAGCAGCTCGGTGCTTCCTTAGAACTTTCAATAGTCTTTCTTCTTCATGTTCTGAAAGGTTAGCACTAATGATAACATGATATATCTTCTTCTCCTCAAGATAAGCATATTTCAAAGTGTTTGGCAATTGTTTTAATTCAAACACAAGATCACCTTTAGGTGGAGGAGGACCTCCTACAGTTTCAATAGGCAAATTGTGTTTAAGCAGGGAACGTTGTTCAAAGAAAATCTTATCTATTTCATTTCTTTCATGCATATGTAAATCATTTTCATGGTCTAGTAGATATTGTTCTAGAGGATCAGTAGGAGGCACATCAATAGAAGCAAGACCAATAATTTCATCCTTACCTAGGTAATTCTTTTTATGAGGTTTTCTACAAAACTTGGAAAAATTAAATTCATGAGACTCATCACCAAAGCTAACACCGACAATTTGTTTCTCACAATCTATTTTAGCATTAACGGTGTTTAGGAAAGGTCTACCAAAGATAATGGGACAAAAGTCATGTTGTGGGGAACCAAGAACAAGAAAATCAGTAGGGTATTTTATTTTCCCACACAAGACTTCAAAATCTCTAACAATCCCAATTGGTGAAATAGTATCTCTATTAGCAAGTTTAATAGTAACATCTATGTCTTGTATTTCAGCGATGCTATATCATTCATAATTTCTTGATATAAGGTAAAGGTAATAACACTCACGCTAGCACCTAGGTCGCATAAACCATGATAACAGTGATCTCCTATTTTAACTGAGATAACGGGCATGGCAACAACATGTCTATGCTTATCCTTTTCATCAGGTTTGGCAATTCTAGCAGCTTCATCACAGAAGTAAATAACATGCCCATCTATATTTTCAACCAGGAGATCTTTAACCATAGCAACACTAGGTTCTACCTTGATTTGTTTAGGTGGTTTGGGTGTTCTAATATAACTTTTATTGACCACAGTTGAAACTTCAGCATGTTCCTTTATCCTAACAGGGAAAGGTGGTTTTTCATTATAAGCAGTAGGAACAACTGGATCAACATTATAGATAATAGTTTCATTTTTATCTAATACTGGTTCTTTAATTTCTTCTTTAATAGGTGGGTGATATTTGAACCACTTCTCTTTAGGGAGATCAACATGAGTAGCAAAAGATTCACAAAAGAAGGCTACTATCTCAGAGTCAAGTCCATATTTAGTGCTAAACTTTTGAAAAGCATCGGTATTCATAAAAGATTTAAAACAATCATACTTAATCTTAATACCTGACTCTATACCTTCGTCAAGTTCTCAATCTTCAGAGTTGCATTTAATTCTTTCCAAAATATCCCACCGGAATTCAATAGTTTTCTTCATAAAGGAACCAGTACAAGATTTATCAAGCATGGATCGATCATCATGACAAAGCCGAGCATAAAAATTCTCAATGATAATTTTGTTTGAGAGCTCATGATTGGGGCATGAATATAACATTGACTTAAGCCTCCCCCAAGCTAGAGCGATACTATCTCCTTCACGAGGCCAAACATTATATACGTAATTCCGATCACAACGAACTAGATGCATAGGATATTTTTTTGGTGAAACTCCAATTTCAATCGATTCCAATTCCAAGATCCAATATCATCGCATAGCCTATACCATGCCAATGATTTTTCCTTCAAAGATAGAGGGAAAAATTCTTCTTAACTTCATCTATGGGTAAACCTACATGCTTAAACAATCCACAAATTTCTTCCACATATATCAAGTGCATATATGAGGATGTTCGGTTACATCTCCTGCATAAGGATTAGCTAGCAGTTGTTCTATCATACCCGAAGGAATTTCATATTCAATATTTTCAATAGGTGCAATAGGTTGAGGGGTGACTAATTGTGGTTCCGGTCAAGGTGAAGATACCCCGAACAAACCACTCAAAGGATTGTTTTCCATAGTAACAAGTAACAATAAATTTGCGCACGTAGTAATAATTTTTCCTTACCAATTTCCACTTACCAAGAGCGCTTCACTCCCCGGAAACGGCGCCAGGACAGAGCCTTGATGACCCACAGTTATATGGGATCAATCGTAGTCCTTTCGATAAGTAAGAGTGTCGAACCCAACGAGGAGCAGAACGAAATGACAAGTGGTTTTCAGCAAGGTAATGTTTGCAAGCACTGAAATTGTAAGTAGTGAGTAGTTTGATAGCAAGATAATTTGTAACGAGCAAGCAACAATAATAGTAACAAAACTGCAGCAATGTAGCCCAATCCTTTTGAGGCAAAGGACAGGCCAAAACGGTCTCTTATGATAAGCAAAGTGTTCTTGAGGGTACACGGGAATTTCATCTAGTCACTTTCATCATGTTGGTTTGATTTGTGTTAGCTACTTTGATAATTTGATATGTGGGTGGATCGGTGCTTAGGTGCTTTTATTACTTGAACAAACCTCCTACTTATGATTAACCCCCTCGCAAGCATCCGCAACTAAGAGAAAAGTATTAAGAATAAATTATAACCATAGCATTAAACTTTTGGATCCAATCGGTCCCTTACTGAATAGCGCATAAACTAGGGTTTAAGCTTCTTTCACTCTTGCAACACATCATCTAATAACTACTCCACAATGCATTCCCTTAGGCCCAAATATGGCAAAGTGTCATGTAGTCAACATTCACATGACACCACTAAGGGAATCACAACATACATACCATCAAAATATCGAACACATATCAAGTTCACATGATTACTTGCAACAATATTTCTCCCGTGACCTCAAGAATAGAAGTAACTACTCACAAATGATAATCAAGCTTGTTGATACAACAATCCCTGGGTCTGTTGCCCAGAGTGTGCACATGCACAGGAACGAGATTGCAACACCAATCTGTACCAGACTAGAAGAAACTGAGATCCTCGAAGGACCAACATGCAGCTCAAGAGGACCAAGGTCAAGCGAGAAAGTGAGATGCCGCCAGGAGAAAAGCCTGCCTTACCGGGCATGCGAGCTCCATGAAGGTCGGGTCACCCCCGGAAGAAACCATCCAAGATGTCCCGGCAGGGCCTGCCGGGACTCATGAAGGCAAAACCACATCACCAACTACTCCAACACGACCCACGTCGTCAATCAGTGTGGTCTCAAGCCGTAAAGTGACTGAGTGGCAACCATTCGCCAAATGGCAGCCTTTCTCTATAGGAAATACCTATGAGCGACACCTGTCCTGCGACTTGTCAAGCAAGGAGGTGCGGAGCTTGCAAAATAGTCCGGCAAGGCTTGCCGAGCAAGCGACGACGTGACATTGAGCGGTGCATTTAATGCGCCACTGTCAGCCTGCAAAGTTAGGTATGATAGCACTATTTGCTATCTTCTCAGTGCATAATGACCACTTTGTGATGCGGAGCATCCTTGCATCATCCCTATGGACTCCACACCAACACATCAAGCACCATGTGGACCTATGACAAGAGCTAGAGCACGTGCATTGGAAACCAAGGCGACCTCCTTCCTAGTTGACATGCATCTGGATACAAGTGGGACTTGGTTACTACCTCGACAAAATACTCTATGCATCATTAGGTATGAAGAGGAACCCTTCCAAGCAGATGAGGAACATCACCAAGTCCAAGGAGAAGTGACCCAAGCCACCAAGGATCAAGAACAAGCCGAACCGCGGCTGGACATGAATGCCTTGGAGACCCCATGCACATGGGCCACGGGCTACACAGGGCGCTATGTCTGTAGCACCCCCTGTGCACAGGCATGTGCCGTGTGCATGGGATCCCCGTGCGCACAGGCCTCCCGGGATGGCCGGCTAAGATTGCCTCTTCGCCTCCCCTTCAACTACTTCGACCCCAATTCTATATAAGTCATACCTAGGACCATGTTTAGGGATAGGAAAGTAGTTGATAGACATTAGAGAGATTTGCTCCTTGTGTCCACTCCCCTAGGAGATCATGACCTCCTAGGAGAAGATCCCCTTGTGGATTCAAGACCTCCTCTTGGGGAAGACTATCATCAAGACCTCATTCCTCATAGGATTGGGATGAACTAGTTACCTTGTATCTTTCCTTTGTTGTCCTTGAATCATTGTGACCTCTCGTGTTCTTGGATCTAGCATATGTGTGATTGTATCTAGTTGATTTGAGTGTTTCCCCTCTCTTGTGTTCTTCGTGGGATTTCCCCTCCAATTCGTGAAAGATCCATCTTAGGGTTCCACCCTACAACATCTTGATATCATGAGCAAGGTTGATTCACATCTTGTAGTCCCTACCCTCCACTCTCTAGCTTGACTTTGTTGTTTATCGTCCTAATCCGAAAATCCCCACCAAAAATAGCTCCAAAAATTTTTCTTGCAATTTTTTGATCTTGTGAGATTTGGTTGTTTTGATCCACGAATTTGGTGTTTGGCAAGTGGATCTACCCCCTACCATCTTCCCCACATCCCAATCCATCAAATTTTGCGTCAAATTTGGAAATACCCGTGGATCCGGAGCAGTTCACCAGCTCTCAGAGGATCCCGTGCACACGGGCCATCGGGACCCCATGCTCACGGGCCCCCGTGCACATGAGCCTCACTTACCTCATGCACACGAACCATCCAGAGCACTTCGGGCATATTCGGTTGTGCATTATTTTGAAACCCCACCACACTTGTGTTCTTCCGCAATATTTTTTGTGGTTGTTTGAGTTTGGGTTGTGGTTTACCTCATGTCCTAAGGTGTTTCGGCTACTTGGGCATGATTGGACATCATCGTCACCGCCAATCGATCATCGACTCGGACTCCACATCGACTACAAACAACATCATCTTCATACCAACCGTAAACACGGACGGTAACTTCGACGACAGCTTTGTGCTACCCTTGCCATTACCTTGATAGCTTTGAGCCCCTTTTTGCGTAGCTTACCCATCGAGACTAGCTTGTTGACTATTGCAGGGCCACTCCTTAGTGCACCATTAGTGTTACGTCTTTCCCGTGCATATACTACTTGTTATCTCGCATTGTGGCTCATATATCAAGCATTGTGGCATAGTAAAAAAAAGAAATAAGAGAGCAAAGAAAAGCTTTTAAGCAAAAGATAAGAAAAGCAAGAGCTTCTAAGCAATAGCATTGAGCCACTTTACCTAGTTCATCATCTTAGTTCATACATACATAAGCATACTTGGGATAGTGAGATGACCTGTTTCTCTTTAGGTTGGTGCACTAGAGTATCTAGACCTTTAGAGCAATCGAGCTAGCGTCTCTCAAGTATCCGTACAACAAGAGCATTTTTCGTGGTTCCACATCATAGAGCTCACCCCTTGGTTGTGCGGATCCATTTATCTTCCGTGTGTGCGTTCCTAGTGTTATCTTGGGTTGATCTATTTGTCTTACTTGCCATTTGTGAATCTTCTCAACCTTTTCAAAGTCTTGACTAACATTTGCTTGAATTATTTGTGCCACTTCCTAACCGATCTCCTCCATAAGCCTTTTACTTGTAGGTGTGAGAAACAATACCCGGTACCAATTCTCCTATTATAACTTCACATGCGATCGTACTTGTCACATCCACAATCTTCAGAAAAGGTAATAACTTTGGTTTTGTTCTCTCATTTTCCTACTCACCACCACTTTCACATGACGGATAGGCCAAGTTCTTCTACCAACCCACTCTTCACCGAGCAAGACGACGACATGACCTCCTACATCACCAAGCAACACCTCTTTGGTGCACAACGGGCGCTGCTCAAGAACAACAAGCAATGAGCGACCGCATCGACCATCTCGCCACTGACTTACGCCTCTCCAAGCAATGTACAAGAGACTACTTTGACAACAAGCTTTACGAGCAAAAACAAGAGAGAAATGCAAGAATGGACGAGGTTCGTGCCTTGTTGGTCAACTGCTCTTCTACATCGTCGTCCTACTCAAGACAGAGCCGCTTGAGTCGCCATTCTGACGACACCATCTCCGGTTCAAGTACTCTAACATCTAACACTCTTTGACGAGCCGTGCGCCAAGACCATCAAGAAAACCACAATCCTCTTCATGGCATCGATCCTCAAGAGCCACTTCTAGCGCAAGAATAACAACATCGCCAAAACCAAGCTACCTTTGCGCAAGCATGAGAAAGGCAACGCCAATGCCAACAAGAAGAAGAGAGGGCACACAAACACCAAGAGGAGCAAGACGCCGGAGCACTTCGACTACAACAACACCGGCGAGAAGCTCATGCTCAAGCGGCTGAAGATGTGCTCTAAGAGTCCACTCGAGCCGTTCCCCACCTCAGTCGTCAAGTACGTGAGAAAGAGGAAGCTCTTCGTCGGGAAATACAAGAAGAAGCCGCCCAATATGAAGAAACCCAAGAAAGGCAAGACCGTGAACACACGCCTCACCCTCCACTATGCCTAGAGCGCATCCACGTCAACGATTTTCCTCCACGTCAAGAGCATCACCAAATGGAGCAAGTGTGTGAAGACCCTCCTCCTCACCACGAGCAATTCCAACATCGTCACTATAATGAAGAACTCCATTATGGCAAGCTCAAGTTCACCTTGCCCAAGTTCTCCGGAAGCAATGACGTCGAGGAGTACTTATCGTGGGCATTGAAAGTCGACAAGATATTCTGTCTTCACAACTATGACGAGGAAAAGAAGATTGCCATGGCATGTCTCGAGTTTCAAGACTACGTCCTCATTTGGTGGGAACAAGTGATCGAGCGATGTCGCGAGAAGGACGAACCACCCATCATGATGTGGATACACATGAAGGACGTCATGCAAGCACGCTTCGTGCCTACACACTACACAAGATACCTCTTCAAGAAGTAGCAACCCCTCAAGCAAGGCACGAAGATGGTGGAAGAATACAATCAAGAAATGGAGATTGCCATGATACACACCAATGTCAAAGAAGATGATGAGCAAACAATGGCACACTTCTTGAATGGCCTCAACCACCCAATATGGAAGATTGCCGATTTCTAACCTTACTCCAACCTTCTCGAGCTAGTCCATCAAGCGACCAAGGCAGAACGACAATTACAAGAAGACTTCAAGTACGCCAAGTACTCGTCCAAGACCTACGGCTCAAACACTCAAGCTACTCGTACTCCTACTTGAACTTCGACACCTCCTACCTCGACTAGAGCATCAACAAGTACCGATGACAAGTCAAGTCTAAAGAAAGTGACGCCTTCCTCAACTCGTCCCCTGGAAAGCAACTACAAGAACAAGACTTCTTCTTTGGCACAACCGAACGATCCTGTCAAGACAAGTTCTATCAAGTGCTTCACATGTGGTGGCCATGGACACAAGTCTTTCCAATGCATCTATAAGTGAACCATGATCGCCAATGATGATGGCACATATGACTCCATGAGCGAAGATGAGATGGAAGCAATCGAGCATGTCACCATGCACCGCCAAGTCAATGACGAAGATGATACTCAAGTCTATTGTGACAACGATTCAAATCCCACTCTCGTGGTCTCCAAGGTCTTGACACTTCAATACCAATAAGACAAAGACCAACGGTGTGACATCTTCCACACCAAGGCCAGCATCAATGGGCGCTCTGTGAAAGTCATCATCGACGGAGGAAGTTGCCATAACTTCGCAAGTGAAGAGCTATGTTGCAAGGTACAGTTGATCAAGAAGAAGCACCCTCGCCCATACAAGGTTCAATGGCTAAGCGACTCCGGCACAATTCAAGTGGAGCACACTTTGCAAGTTTCTTTCAAGATCGGTGCCTACGAGGACACCATTGAGTTTGACGTGGTTCCTATGTCCGTGTGCCATCTTCTCTTGGGAAGACCTTGGCAATTCGACCGCAGCGTGATCCACAACGGGAGAACAAACACTATAGCTTCAAGATGAAGGGCACAACGTATGTGCTTCAACCTATGTCTCCAAGCCAAGTGATCACCGACAAGCAAGCATCCACCCATCATGGAGAGATTAGTGAGAGAGTGAACCACGAAAAAGAAAGTGAGCGCCACAAGCCAAAATTGAGGGACTCTTCGCCGTGAGAGAAAACCTTAATCCTCCTAGCCACAAAAAGAGAGATGAGAGAAGTGTGTGAGAACCCATCAAGTGTCATCCATTATGTCCTAGTGTGCAAAGATGAGGTGGCAAAGACTAACACTCCTAATCCTCTACCTTTAGTGCTGTCTCATTTTTTGCAGGAATTCACAGATGTCTTCCCTGATTAGCTACCTCCCGGTCTTCCTCCTCTACGTGGCATCGAACATTGGATCGACCTCATCCCCGGCGCACCCCTTCCTAACAAACCACTATACCGTGTCAACCCCAAAGAAAAACACAGAAATACAAAGGCAAGTCCAAAATCTCATAGACCATGGACATGTGCATGAAAGTTTGAGTCCTTGTGCCATACTCGTCATCCTTGTGCCAAAAAGAGACGGTAGCTTTCGTATGTGTTCCGATTGTAGACCTATCAATGCTATCACCATTCGTTATAGGCATCCCATTCCATGCCTTGATAATATGCTAGATGAGCTTAGCGGTGCCACTATTTTCTCAAAAAATGATCTTAAAAGTGGTTACTATCAAATCCGCATACAAGAGGGTAATGAATGGAAAACCGCTTTTAAAACAATGTTTGGTTTGTATGAATGGTTAGTTATGCCAATGGATTTATCGGAAGCACCCGGTACTTTCATGTGTCTCATGCATTATTATGTGCTTCGCCCTTACATTGGTGTGTTTGTTGTGGTCTACTTTGACGACATTCTTGTGTTTAGCAAATCCCTCAAAGAGCATGCGAATCATATTAGGGCCGTTTTGCAAACACTTAGAAAAGAACGTCTCTAAGGTAATATGGATAAATGCACTTTTGGTGTTGACAAGATCATTTTCTTGGGCTTTGTTGTGTCTTCCAAGGGAGTTCATGTAGATGAGTCTAAAATTGAAGCAATAAAAACTTGGCCCGAACCCACTAATTTGCAATAAGTGCGTAGTTTCCTTGGTCTAGCGAGTTTTTACCGTCGCTTTGTGAAAGACTTTAGCACTATTGCCGCGCCGTTGCATGCCTTGAGTAAGAAAAATGCACCTTTTGTTTGGGGACCATCTCAATCTATAGCTTTTGATGAGCCCAAATCTTTGCTTACAAATGCTCCAATTCTTGCGTTACCCAATTTCACCAAAACTTTTGAGGTTCATTGTGATGATAGCGGTAATGGAATTGGTGGAGTTTTGATGAAAGAAAAGCAAGCCGTTGCATATTTTAGTGAAAAACTTTCCGCTGCTCAATTTAACTATCCTATAGATGACAAAGAATTGTATGCTTTAGTGCGAGTACTACATGTTTGGGAGCATTATCTTCGCCCACATGATTTTTTCATACATACCGATCATGAGACACTTAAGTACCTAAAAGATCAAACTAAGTTGAATAAATGGCATGCTAAATGGAGTGAATTAATTGAGTCTTTTCCTTATGTGATCAAGTAAATTAAGGGCAAAGAAAATGTTCTGGCAGATGCTCTTTCCTGCATATGCATGCTTGTTACCCAACTAGAGTTGAATGTTATTGGCTTTGAGCATATTAAAGATCTTTATGCGAATGATCCTTCCTTTGCACTTCCTTATGCAAAATGTATTACTCATACTTGTTGGGAGAACTTTTATCTCAAAGATGGCTACCTTATGCATGCTAACAAACTTTGTATACTCAAGTCTTCTCTTTGTTTGTTGCTTTTGCAAGAGGCTCACGGAGGTGGACTCATGTCACATTTTGGATGCGACAAGACCTTCGCCACACTCTCCTTCAAGTACTTTTGGCCGAAGATGTTCCGTGACATGGCACATTTCACCAACAAATGTTCTACATCTCACAAAGCTAAGTCCAAAGCCCAATCTCATGGTTTACATATGCCACTTCCAATTCCATTACAACCATGGGAGAATATTAGTATTGATTTCATTCTTGATTTGCCTAGAAATCGAAATGGAAAGGATTCTGTCTTTGATATTGTGGACCGATTATCAAAAATGGCACATTTCATACCATGGAACAAGATAGATGATGCTTCACATGTTGCTAATCTTTTTTGTAGGGAAATATTGAGGTTGCATGGAGTGCAAAGGACCATTGTGTCAGACCGAGATGTCAAGTTCTTAAGATACTTTTGGAAGACCATTTGCGCCAAGCTCGACATCAAGCTTCTATTCTCAATGGCCTATCATCCCCAAACCGATGGCCAAACGGAAGTCACCAACCTGACACTATCTACTCTCCTACGAGTGTTGATCAAGAAGAACATCAAGGAGTGGGAGGAGTGCTTACCAATCTTAGAGTACGCCTACAATCGAGCTCGACACACTACTACCGGCAAGTCCCCCTTCGAGGTTGTCTACGGTTTCAACCCATTGCACCCATTGGAAATTTCACATCTTCTGCTCTAAGAATGCGCAAACATGGATGCTAGTGCATGGGCAAGTTTCCTCAAGAAGATGCATGAAGATAAAAGGGCAACAATCGAGCATCAAGTACACCACATCACCACCAATCTCAACATCAACAAGACACCAATGGTGTTCCAACTCGGCGATCTTGTATGGCTTCATCTTTGCAAAGACCGCTTCCCCAATGAGCGCAAGTCAAAGCTTCTACCAGGAGCCGACGGACCATTCAAGGTGCTATCATGCTAGAATGACAATGCTTACAAGATTGACATCCCACGCGACAAGTACAACGTAAGCGACATCTTCAACGTCAAAGACTTGGCCAAGTACAATGGTGATGAAGAGCATGATCCGTGGACGGATCTCTCCCAAGGGGGGGGGGGGAGATGATGCGGAGCATCCTTCCATCATCCCCATGGACTCCAGTCCAACACATCAAGCACCACGTGGACCTATGACAAGAGCTAGAGCACGTGCATTGGAAACCGAGGTGAACTCCTGTCACATCCCTAGTTCTGGTAATGCCTAGTGCTAGTATCTGGTGTTGCATCATGTCTACTTTTCTCAGAAAGTTGAAATGGGGATGACAGAACCCCCAACACCCCCCTTAATCAAACTAGGGATTACTAAAATCTTTTTTCAATGAACCTGAAATGCCCTTCTAAAATGTCCATCATTTTGCCTTGGGTTGGAACCTCTGCCAAAATTTGTTCACATTTTTCTAGGACACATAAGGTCACTGGATTAAATCTTTACTTACTCACATTTGGGCATTTAAATGCTTTGAAATAATCTAAATGCCCAAATAATTCTGGAAATAAGTGACGGCTGTTGGGAATAATCTAAACAGAGCCCACAATTATTTTCAGGATTTTTGGAAGTGCCTAGCTAATTTTAATAAAGCCCAACAGATACAGAAAAATAGAAAAACCGAATTAAATGGAAAAGAGAGAGAGAGAGAAAGGCCACATGCCACTTACCCGGCTAGGCCGGCCCACCTGGCCTGTGCCAGTCATCACCTACCTCTGCCAGTAGGAAGAGGAGGGAGACAGCGCACGCGCGCGCGTCGCGCCACGCCACCTCCCTGCTCGCCTGCCTCACCAGCGCCTCTAAGCAGCTTCGCGGCACCGCCCCGATTCCCTGGGCACCTCATTCACCCCCTGCTCCTCTCTCTCGCCCTCTCCCACCATGGCCGACGCTGCTGCCGCCGTACCGTCGACATAGACGCGCCCACCATCGTCCTCGCGCCACCCCACCGTTTCCATGAGCTCCGCCAACGTCTGCTTCACGGAGCTAGCCGAGCCCCGAGCGCTCGCACGGTCTGCACCGCCTCCATCGACCTCGTCTTCACCGATCATCGCCGGAGATCCCCCTCGCCGCCTCGTCGCCGTACGACCTCCTATGAGATCACAGTTCGTCTCCCTGGAACCGCTGTGAGCTCCTTCCCCTTCTCCCCCCTCTCCGTTCGCCCTGCCGCGCACCACAGAGACTGCACCGAGCTCACCCGCACGCACCGCCGCCTCTGCTTATCGCCGTCGTGGCCACAACTACGTTGGCTCGAAACTGAGCATGCCACCGCACTCACCGCATCCCCAGGAGCTGTAGCAAAACTCCACGCACCTCGCCGTGCCCCCTAGCGATGAGCCCGAGCTCGCCCGAGCTCCGGCATCCGCCAAGGTCATCACCACCATCTTTTTCGGTGCCCTGAGCTCCACCTCCACCCCCAATAGACACAGTTTTCTCCCAGCTACTCGTAGATGCCCTCCACCGTCCATTTGGTCACCGGAGGTGGAAACCATCACCTCTCCACCGTCCCTGGCCTTACCGGCGACTAGCCCCGGGTCAACTCCGGCGACTTTGACCCGGGTTGACACCAGTTTGACCCCCCTGGGTCACTGACGTGTGGGCCCCAGGCCACTAACTAAACTAGTTTATTATTAGTTTAACGCTAACTAAATTAGATTAGTTAGTTTAGTGTCAGGACCGGGTTTTCGGGATATTAATTTCCCAAAAGTGGCCCTTGTGCTCACCAGCCCCAGGATTACTGTTAGCTGATGAGACACCAACTTGTTACAAAAACTCCAAGAAAAATACAAAATATGAAGTTCAAGACCATTCTGGCCTATGGGTACAACAATTGGTTTCTAGTGGTTGATGGCGGAAGCGGTTTGCAGATCATCAACGTCTATGGGACTCCATTTCCCACAGGAACAGCTGACCAGGATAACTCCTATCTTCGCGAGGCTGCTATCATCGTTGCGTAGGTTCCGTGCTGTCATCACAACGCACCTCTCCACGCAAGAAATCTGGCCAAGACAATAGCCAGGGACAAGCCAGTGAGTACTTTGAATGTACTCGCAAACATTAAGAACACATGTATAATATAGCCATTGATAATCATGTTTTGAAATATTCCATGATCACTTCGTCAGTTATGAAATAAGGTTCATGATGCACGCAAGCAGATCATTCAAACAAAACATGCGTAAACAATCAGGGAGTAGAAATGAAAAGCACCGATCGGGTGTCTGAAGCGTGCCTCAATCGGGCGTCTGTGCGACACCACATAAAGGGCTTATAAGTAAATGAAATAACAAGCATGCCACAGTCGGGCGTCTGTGCGACACCACATAAAGGGCTTATAAGTAAATGAAATAACACGCATGCCACAGTCGGGCATCTGGGCGACACCACATAAAGGGCTTATATAAGAATAATCACAGTGAATATCCAGGAGGTAGAACCGTCCCAGGGATACTCAATAATTCAAATAACATAAATGGTTAGTCCATAATAATAATAATAATCATAATCATCATACATCACCGGTCATAATCAATTTTCTGGTTTAGTAGTTTTTCCTCCGAAGATCGACATTAAGACCGATACTTGACCCATCCCAGGCTGTAGTCCTTAACCATGGACACGGCTATTCGAATAGGTATAATATCTCTGCAGAGGGTGTACTCTTTACCCATGAGTAACAGATTCCTTTAGTCCATCGGAACTAATTCCGTCTACGGTCTTTTAGTCAAAAAGACGTCTGACTTGCACACACCAGCTTAACTTTACTCATGTCTGGAATCACCCACGACACCCATTAAGCAAAACTCTAAGTGGGGAGGCTACAACCTCGCATAGCATGGGATCAAATTTCTATCACGCGCTCTAAGGGGTGCCCCCCTCTCGGTCCCAACCGGAAACACCCATGCCCCCAGACCAGGTGGCATGCCTACCGGATGCAGCCGGTATCTTCCACCATGGCCTCTCTGTACGGTGTGTGCTAGACAGGGGTTGACAACTTACTAAACCGTACCCTACCTACAGCAGGGACAAGTGGCAGAACGAAACAAGTATCGGGGTTACTGGAACAAGACTCGATTTACGGCCGACTCAGGAGGCTTAAGTATTTCCTGTATGGTTAGTATAACAAATGTGTTTCAATCCAACAGACAGTATCACTACTCATCATACCTTATCTTGCCATACCAGACACAACCATCTCGACGGGGAACCAGAGATAAGCTCGTGTCTACCCAAGACAGAGGCTTTCTCGGCTTCCTTCCGGTATGCATAAAAGGTATGTGAGAATGATTACTATCGCAAACTTATCAAGTTCCAGTAATATGAGATCACCAATATGCACTCATGAGTATGATCATATCCTCACAAAGAAAATAACAGATACTCCGCGTCACGGCGGTGTTGTAACTGTATCAAACATCACACGGTAATATTATGCCAGGGTTCAAAAATTCTTGCCTTCAAGGTGTGGAGAGGTGAGGTGCTCTCCAAAACTTTTGTACGTTTTCTCCTTCTTCAAACTCCTATTTTTGAAAATATTCAAATAACACATACTTTAAAAACAGTACAAATTTTTTTTTGGAAAATTTTGAAATAAATATGAAAATAAACTAGACAATATTTGGGAAACAACAAAAAAAGAATCAAGTCATTTGGATTTATATTTAAAAAGTTATAGCCAGTCAAAGTTTAGTCAAATTCTGCTTTTAAAATAAAACATAAAAAGAAAATGTTTCAAATAAGAATACGCTTTCGGGCAGAGGAGACGTACTTTGGTCGATTGCGCTTTCACTTAAAACACGCGGGCCAGCTCGGGGTCACTGACAGTGGGTCCAGGGAGCCCACAGGTCAGTTTTGACCAGTCGCCGCGTCTCTTCTCCCTCCTCTCTCCGAGCAGGACGGGGCTTCGGCGATGCTCGCCGGCGAACGGCGGCACCGTTCGAGAAACCGAGGCCATCCGCGGGCTCAGGGGGGCGAGGCGGTCCCTTCGGTGGTAGCTAGGGTCCCTGGGGTGGATGGAGTCGCCGGCGGCGAGCTCCGCTGCGGACGGTGGCCGTCGGGCAGGGTGGGGCTCTTGCCTCTGGCGGCTCCTGATCAAAATCGAGTAGGGGGATGGATTCACGAGATGAAGAGAGAGCTTTTGGTGAAGAGGGCGGAGAGGGGGAGGCCCTGGTGGTGTCAGAACGATCAAGACAGTGGTGGCGGCTGTGGTTGCCGGAGAAGAAGAAGACGACCTTCTCCGGTCCTTCTACTGCTGCGGGAGGATCAGTGAGGGAGTGAGAGAGGTTGCTTAAGGGTTTGGCGACCTCGGGGGGGGGGGGGTTCCTTAAATAGCGATCGAGGTCGGTTCCGATGGTGGTCATGGATAAGACCGCCAGCGACCGCCATTCTGTAGCAGCAGAGGGACGTGGCGGCGACGAGTGCTTGCGGACAAGCTTGTGGATGAGCCTGAGCGGCTCCAGGGGGCAGTTGGCGAGCGCTGGTGGTCCGGGCGGCGCCGTCCATGGCAGAGCTCACTATGGCCGGCCGCTAGTCACCGTGGCTGACCTGACAGCGGTGCTGTAGGGCGCCAGGGGCGGCTTGGAGCGTTCTGGTGAGTGGATGAGGCCAGGGTGTGGCTCTGCAGGCGAGCAAGGGCCAGGGACGCGACGTGGCGGCTCGGGCGCACGCACGTGCAAAACGCACGCTCTAGGCATGCCCAGCGCACACACGAGACGTGCTCGACAGAATGCCAGGGCTTGCTAGAGGATTAGGGCGAGGCTGGGGATTAGCAGGCCTGGGTTAGGGTTAGCTAGGAGCTTAGTGGACATGTTAGTTTGTCCAGAGGTGCAAGGTCACAGTGCAAAGACAAAAATCATGTCAAAGCTGTCCATGCACTCAAGGTGTTTTCCAGAATGCCAATGGCATCTAGGAAACTCTTGGGGTGGCCCAAATTTCGAGATTGGGGTCTCTTTAGATGATACAGAGGGTGGTGAGGCTAGTTTGCCAAAAGCTCAAACTTGTTAGTGTAAGTTTTGCAAAACTCTAGTTCTGGACAGAAGGAAAAGGGCTTAATTTCATGAACCAAAAGTTCTCCAATGAGTCCAACCTCCTAGACTTAAGGGTTTGGTATGGTGTACTACAAGCAGAAGAAAGCTCATGGTCACTAGAGCAAAATTTAATAGGGAAGCAGTACAAATCACCAAGCTGGACCAGAATGAAAAAGAGGTTGATTCACTCAAATCTTTCAAAGAACACAAATGGGTTTTTGCATAAAGTTGAATAATATACTCCTATGAACATCCCATAATTTTGGTGGAAGTTTTAAAGAAATATTTAATTAGGTTGTAGTGCAAAATTACCCACTGGACCAGATTTGAAAACTTGGTGGAGAGCTCAAAATCTCGAATGAACAGAAGATATTTTTGCATAAAAGTGATTTAAAAACATCACATGACATCTCCAAATTTTGGTTGGAATTTTAAATAAATTTATCAAATGGTTGTAGTTCAAATAGAGCTCCAAAATTAATGAAAATTCACCTTAGGGAATAAAGCTCAGAGAAAAAAATAATTATGCAAATAAATTCCACTGATAATAGAAATGTTTTTTTGAAAGGGAAAACAAGTCCAATAATATATTTGGAAAGTTTTTTCCACTTGAGGTAAAAACTCCATAATAATAAGGTAAAAAAATGACCTGAAACCAAAAGAACATCCAGAAAATAAAAGTTTAAATTTCCTGGCAAAATTTTAATTAATAAAACAAGGTGAAAATTTTGGGGTGTCACAACACTACCCCCCTTAAGAAAAAATCTCGTCCTCGAGATTTGCTAAAATCTGTTTTGAAAATATTACTCTTACCATTTAAAAAAATAACCACTTTACTTATGCAATAAAACTGCGGTTACCGAGAGAGGGAAATAAGTGGTGTAAAACCACAGTGTGGAACACTGGCGCTGCGTGGAAAAATACATGGTTAGGTGAAAACGAGGGATTTCTACGTTGGATATAGTAAATTTAGAATAAATTCTAAATTTTAAAATACGCTGGTCATACCTGTAACGCCCTCGATGCGGCTATATCTCCCACGTGTCGAGGCACGACTTAGAGGCATAACCGCATTGAAAGCAATGTCGCAAGTCGGGAAATCATCACACATCCCATGTACATAAATAAGATAAAGGGGAGGTACATAGTTGGCTTACACTCGCCACGTCAACTCAAAGTACATAAATAACATCCATCATACAAATCACTCATGGCCCGACTACGGCGCCAAAATAGAAAAGACCCCCAACATGCGACAAGGCCCTGAATCTAACCCCGACTGGGCACCACTACTGATCATCAGGAAAAGACACATAGTAACGCTGAGAGTCCTCGTCGTACTCGCACTTGAGCTCGAGCGCGCCATCTGGAGCTGTATCATCTGTCCCTGCATCTGGTGTAATAGTAATCTGTGAGCCACAGGGACTCAGCTATCTCGCACCCTCGCGATCAAGACTATTTAAGCTTAATAGGTAGGAAAGGGGTAATGTATAGGTGGAGCTGCAGCAAGCGACTAGCATATATGGTGGCTAACTTATTCGCAAAAGAGAGCGAGAAGAGGAGGCAAAGCACGAGCGGGAAACTAGAGAGCAACCTGCGCAAACATAACTCCAACACCGTGTCCACTTCCCGGACTCCGCCGAGAAGAGGCCATCACGGCAACACACTCAGTTGATTCATTTTAATTAATTAAGGTTCAGGTTATCTACAACCGGACATTAAAAAATTCCCATCTGCCCATAACCGCGGGCATGGCTTTCGAAAGATCAATCCCTGCAGGGGAGGTCCCAACTTAGCCCATAACAAGCTCTCGCGGTCAACGAAGGAATAGACCTCCACCCAAGACACACCGATCAGACTTGGTATCTTGGTACAACAAGACGATTCGACAGGTTAAAACAAGTCCAGCAACACCGCCCGAATGTGCCGACAAATCCCGATAGGAGCTGCACATATCTCTTTCTCAGGGCACACTCAGATGAACACTACGTACAACTAAAACCAACCCTCGAGTTGCCCCGAGGTGGCGCTGCAAGTGGCTCTGTTTGGACCAACACTCAGAGGAGCACTGGCCCGTGGGGGCTAAAATAAAGATGACCCTCGGGCTCCGGAAACCCAAGGGAAAAAGGGGGTAGGTAGCAAATGGTAAAACCAATGTTGGGCATTGCTGGAAAAGCTTTAATCAAGGCGAACTATCAAGGGGTTCCCATTATAGCCCAACCGCGTAAGGGACGCAACAATCCGGGAACATAACACCGATATGACGGAAACTAGGGCGTCAAGAGTGGAACAAAACACTAGGCGGGAGGCCGAGCCTTCCACCCTTTACCAAGTATATAGATGCATTAAGATAACATGGCAATATAATGATATCCCAACACGTAAATAAATGTTCCAACAAGGAACGGCTCCAATCTTCACCTGCAACTAACAACGCTATAGGAAGGGCTGAGCAAAGCGATAACATAGCTAATCAATGGTTTGCTAGGACAATGGTGGGTTAGAGGCTCAATCATGGCAATTGGGAGGCTGACAAGCAAGTGGTAGGCATCGTAGCATTGGCAAAGCAAAAGAGCGAGCAAACTAGCATAGCAAAGATAGTAGTGATTTCGAGGGTATGATCATCTTGACTGCACAGTTGTCAGAGTTGACTGGATCCTCACAAGCAAACTCAACGGGCTCCTCGTTAGCGAACTCGTCTCCCGGCTCTATCCAACAACACAAACAAGCAACAAGGATACAATCAACCACGTGCAAACTCAAGCAATAAGATGCAATGATGGTATGCTATGCGGGATGCGATGCGGGATGCAAAATGCAAGACGTGACAGGAAATGCATGAACCTGGCCTCAACTTGGAAAACCAAGTGTGCCACTGGATAGAGGGGATGAAATCACCTGAAAACGATATAAAGATCATAGGAATCGGAGCTACGGTTTGGAAATGGCAAGCGTTTTACGAAACGAACCGGTCTGCGATTTACAGCAAGTAGGCACCTAAATGCAACGAAATGAACATGCTACAGCCACCAAACATGAAAACAAAATACATGGCAGGGATGTACACAAGATTCTTAACAAATCACTAGTACTGAGCCATAACCAAATTCATCCATTATGAGGTTCAAACAAGCATGGCAAAAATGAATATGCAAAACAGATTTCAGACTTAGTGAAATTAACACTAGTCTGAAATTTCAGACCACGATGCTCTCTTCGGAGCAGAAAAACAACATGAAGAACAACCTGAACATGACAAGTAAGAACATGGCATGGAGCTACTCAACAAGGTTAACAAAACACCCAAAGTGACCTGGGGCCAAAAGGGTTCAAAAAATACTCTAACGAGCACACGAACATAGATGAAACACAATCAGTTTTCAGACTTAGTGAAAACTGAGGCATGCTGAAATTATAACTAACGGAGGCATGTAAACGAGCTCGATGCACTCACTACGGTGCAAGTCATGGAAAGGCAAGCATATATCCATAAAGAAGGCACAAAATACTAGCTAGACATGGCAAGAACAATGGCATAGCATGCACGGATCACTAGCAATAGCATCGGCAAAATCGCAAACACGTTGACGATCTGCCCAGATTTACCACGAAGCAAAAGTGGAGCTCGATTGACTCAAGCTAGAGCACTCCACATATGCAAACAAGGACATGTATGGATAGAGCATAACATAAATATCAAAACTCCCTTACTGATCATCCTCAAAAGAGGCACGGATCGCTAGGAAACAAGCTGAACATATGGCATCATGAACTAAAACATCCCAGACTTAGTGAAAATCACTAAGTCCCTGAAAACAGAATTCTCAGGTGCCCCTCTTTGCAAGCTTGCACAAGTCACCACACATATCCTAAAAATGCATGGGTGGCACCTCTGGAAAGAAGACAAAATGCTTAACAATTCATCCCAAAGACTCACAGGCATATCATGCACACAATAATCATGGCAAAAATGACAAAAGTCTATGATGAGCTAACGGATCTGCAATTTAACTCATGATGCCTCCTTCTAACAGCATTTTGGGCATCAAGATGAACTCAAATGCAAATTATGCAATGGAATGAAATGATGTACTCGCTGAGACGAAGATTTTGATATATCATATGTCCAAAACGGAGCTACGGATGCGGAGATATGGCAGGTCAAACTTAGCACAAAAATCAGGGGGGAGAAGGAGAAAGTCAACCGTCAGTTTTCAGATCCAGATCTAGGGTTCGACACTGTTCATCGCACTGTAGTAGCGGCGGCCGGATCTTCGCCGGAAACGGAGCGCGGCGGCCGGAGACGACGTGGAGGCCGGCGGAGCTCGCCGGACGGCGAGGTTGATGGCGGGGATGGAGGCGGCGGCCACCGGGCGCGGCGCTCGTGGGCGAGGAGGCCGGCTCGGGCGGCGCGCGGACGAGGGCGATGCGTCGGCTTGCCAGAGACGCGGTCGCCGGTGATGGAGATGCGGCGGCCGGAGCTGCCCCGAGGTGCCGGCGCGGAGGAAGGAGAGCACCGGACGGCGGCGGGTGCGAGTGGGCCGCGGGGGCCCCTCCTGGGCCCCGACGGGCCGGTGCGGCAAAGTGGGCGCGCGGCGGGAGCGAACCGCGCGGTGACACGTGGCGGCGGCGGGCGGGCGGACACGTCCGACCTGCGGAAAAATGTCCGGCGGCGGCGGATGGGAATGGACCTAGGGTTTCGGGGGAAGGGGATGATCCGAAACGGAGGGGTCTTTAAATAGGCATAGAGGGAGCTAGGAGAGTCCAAATGAGGTGCGGTTTTCGGCCACGCGATCGTGATCGAACGCTCTAGGACATGGAGCAGAGTTAGGTGGGTTTTGGGCCAAAATGGAGGGGTGTTGGGCTACAACACACACGAGGCCTTTTCGGTCCCTCGGTTAACCGTTGGAGTATCAAACGAAGTCCAAATGGTACGAAACTTGACAGGCGGTCTACCGGTAGTAAACCAAGGCCGCATGGAAAGTCTTGGTCCAATCCGGAAATGTTTAATCCCCACACACAAAAGAAAGCTAGAAATGGCCACCGGAGGAGAACGAAGCGCCGGAATGCAAAATGGACAACGGGGAAAATGCTCGAATGCATGAGATGAACATGTATGCAAATGCAATGCACGTGATGACATGATATGAGATGCATGAAAACAAAAACAACACACGGAGACAAAGACCCGAACCCGAGAAATAAATATAACTTAATGCCGGAAACGGCAAGAGTTGGAGTACAAATTGGGAAAGTTATATCGAGGGCGTTACAGTACCCGAGGGCACAGTGCTCCCTCTGGCTGATAGGTGGACCTGGGGCCCACTGTCAGCCTCTTCTTCTTCCTCTGGTTCTCTCTTCTTCCTCTCTCCAGTGCGCTTTCCCGCGCTTTCTCCACCGGCGACGTCTAGCGTGTAGGGGATCTAGGCCGTACCTGCGGTAGTGCACGGTGTGCTAGCTGTCGGTGAAGCGTGCACTCACCTCGCGGGCCAGCGTGCTGTCGGCACTGCTTGTGGATTCGCCTCCGAACACCGGCGATCGGGCAACGAGCGGCGCTGGTGGACTTCGCCCACCGTACACCGATCTCGAGCTATAAAATGGCCGAGGTGCTTCTCTCTTCTTCCTCACACCTAGCCCCGCTTCTCCTTCTCCTTCTTCATTTCCATTTACAGAAGCTCAAGATGAGGCTCTACTGGCGGGGGCGGTGCCGGACTGGTACGTGATCCTGGTGTGCGGAGGGCTGGCGGCATTGCTGGGGCTCTCCGTGCTCCTGTGTGCGATGATCCTCGATGATCGTCGTGATGCTGCCACTCGAGTGTTGGCTCTCCGCGATGGCGGTGATCATGAGGAGTAGGGGTGGTGTCGGGTGCTAACTGTTGTCGGTATGCTAGGTAACTTGCACCCGGATGATTACCCACTAATCTCTCCTTCAGAGACTGTGGTGTTTTAGGGAGATGGTTAGCCAGATGCAACGCGGTTACGTGGTGTTGTGAGAAGTGTATGTGTTCGAGTGGTTGTGGTTGTGAGCCTCCTGCCATGGTGCTGCGTGAATAAAAATCCATGTCGTGAGGAGATATATGCTGTAGCAACTCAGGGAAAATAAATCTCACTCCAGGATTTTTTGCGAGAGAAAATTAGTTAATCAAAATTTACAGCAGCAAAAACTACTCACCAAAATTGCAAACAAAAATTTCTCTCATCGCACAAGATTTAGAATAACACGCATGAGTTACAATACTTGGCTAAATGCGAGAATAAAGAACATAGCGGTGACGTCTAGAATGAAAACGGCAACTGGACGGGGTCCCGATAAAATGTCTCTGGCACTGGGGCGCACTCTTCTTCTGTCGGGGGAAGCGGATTGATCAGTCGATGAACACGTCTCTCCTGGTCGGGCCTTAGTGGTCTGCCGATGGCGACCTGAGGATTTAAATCAGCGAGGCTCTGGAGATAACCCATCACTCGCTGCGTCAAACGCTCTTGAGCGATGACATACTGGACAAGGTTGGCCAGCACTGGGTCTCTCTCAATTCGTCCACCAGGAAAAGATGTCACTTCCCCATGTGCTGCACGGCTCGGAAAGTAGTAATACCCTCGTTCGCTGGCATAGGGTACCGCGAATCGAAGGCGAACAAGCGCTTCGTGTGCAGCCGCTTCTATGGCCATATGCGGAGTCGGCATAGATTTCCCCAGGAAGGAGACTTCCGTTGGGTCTTGGTTTGAGTTTACGGGAGGGATGTGCACTACTGCCCAATATTTCGAGGTGGATGAGGTGATCCTCGACTTGAGCAGCTCGTACTGGGGTGGCAGGGTAGAACCCATGGTACTATAGGTAAAGTCCCACAATATTTTAACGAAGCTACCTGGGGTTGCATCTGGGGTTCTCAGATAAATGCTAGGGCTCGGCATGGCAAGAAATGGTTGTGAGGGTTGCGCACAAGATAAGGGGTACTCGGCAAGGTCACGAGGTGGCCTTTTATATAGTGATTGGGCTGGGTTATTCACCGCGGTGAGGGGCACTAGCTTGCTGGTTCTACTCTCATGGGGGTCGGGGTCAAAGCCACAGATACACACATCTCACAAAAGTGACGTGTTACTTTGGGTGCCGTCGGGGTTGGTTTTGGTAGCTACGACCAGAATTAAAAATGTAACCGTACATCAACATAGCTACTATTTAAATTAGGGGTGCACATGCAGATAACATTGCGGTAATACAAGATCACACAACTACAGGTTGTGGACATACTGAGACTCGGTACTACTCGTGTGACTCAGTCCACCTCATTTATATCTAAGCGGGCGTGCCTTGTGGCTGTCGAGGCTTCTCCATTGGCCTCGCCGTCGGGGTTAGCTGGAGGGGGTTGAGGAACTGCAGGGTCAGGGTAGTGATGATGACCATCGCGGGGATTGTTGGCCACAATCCCGTTGGAGTGTGTTCCCAAAAGGCGACGAAGCACTTCTGGGGTCATCAAAGCACCTTGGTTGATGGTTGGGGCTGACCTCAAGGTCTCGATCGGTTGTTCGAACAGCACGACTGGGTTGTCGGCGTCAGGCTCATTTTCTCTTATCGCTGGGGCTCGGCGGATCAGTTCTCCACGAGTTGCGATCAGATCTAGGGTGATTTGATTGAACAGTCCCTCTAGTGCACTTACATAGCGCACCAGATGCAATAATGCAGGATCCGTCTCATGATCTCTGTTGGCAACTTGGGGTGGTCTACCATACCCGTCACGGCTGGGGTAGTAGTAGAAGGAGCGATAGTTAACTCTGGGCGACAAGTGCCGGAGTTGAACTATAGCCTCTCGAGCAGCTAGTTGGATGGCTTGTGGCTCAAAGGAAGTTGTCCTTCCAGTGAACCTATAGGGGCATTCTGGCGATAGACCCCTACCATAGATGTGCACAGTGGCCCAAAATTGACGGCTTTCACTGCTCATGGACCCTTGGTACACAACATATTCTGGGGGCTCTTCTAATGCAAAGGCACGGTGGGTGAGGTTTGCTAGCACGGTCACAAAACCTCCAAGGTTGGTTGTTGTGGTCTCATTGTGAACAATGGGGCCAGGCATTCTAGCTTGCTTTGGGGTTAGAGGCTGTGCTGTGCTGGGTCGAGGCTAGCGTGCCCTTTTTATAGAAAAAGGGGGCGGAGTCTTCCTTCGCACGCTTGCGAAAAGACTATTCAGGGGCCGGTCACCGGCGCATGATCGACAAGCTAGGCTATAGGTTGGGCACCGACTGCCAAAAGGTGTCGGGTCACTCTGTGGCTATCTTGCATGAGAAGCTTGGCCGGGGTTTGGTTAAGGTCTGGTGGGTTGGTTTACCTAGGTTTTCGACCTGGCCAAGATAGGATTAGCCAATGGTCAGCCTGGCTCTGATACCAAGTTTGTCAGGACCGGGTTTTCGGGATATTAATTTCCCAAAAGCGGCCCTTGTGCTCACCAGCCCTAGGATTACTGTTAGCTGATGAGACACCAACTTGTTACAGAAACTCCAAGCAAAATACAAAATATGAAGTACAAGACCATTCTGGCCTATGGGTACAACAATTGGTTTCTAGTGGTTGATGGCGGAAGCAGTTTGCGGATCATCGGCGTCTATGGTACTCCATTTCCCACAGGAACAGCTGACCAGGATAACTCCTATCTTCACGAGGCTGCTATCATCATTGCGTAGGTTCCGGGGCTATCATCACAACGCTCCTCTCCACGCAAGAAATCTGGCCAAGACAATAGCCAGGGACAAGCCAGTAAGTACTTTGAATGTACTCGCAAACATTAAGAACACAGGTATAATATAGCCATTGATAATCATGTTTTGAAATATTCCATGATTACTTCGCCAGTTATGAAATAAGGTTCATGATGCACGCAAGCAGATCATTCAAACAAAACATGAGTAAACAATCAGGGAGTAGAAATGAAAAGCACCGATCGGGTGTCTGAAGTGACGCCTCGAAAGGATAATAATATGAAGCGGGCCTCAGTCGGGCGTCTGTGCGACACCACATAAAGGGCTTATAAGTAAATGAAATAACAAGCATGCCACAGTCGGGCGTCTGTGCGGCACCACATAAAGGGCTTATAAGTAAATGAAATAACACGCATGCCACAGTTGGGCGTCTGGGCGACACCACATAAAGGGCTTATATAAGAATAATCACGGTGAATATCCAGGAGGTAGAACCGTCCCAGGGATACTCAATAATTCAAATAACATAAATTGTTAGTCCATAATAATAATAATCATAATCTTCATACGTCACCGGTCATAATCAATGTTCTGGTTTAGTAGTTTTTCCTCCGAAGACCAACACTAAGACCAACACTTGACCCATCCCAGGCTGTAGTCCTTAACCGTGGACACGGCTATTCGAATAGGTATAATATCTCTGCAGAGGGTGTACTCTTTACCCACGAGTAACGGATTCCTTTAGTCCATCAGAACTAATTCCGTTTACGGTCTTTTAGTCGAAAACACGCCTGACTTGCACACACCAGCTTAACTTTACTCGTGTATGGAATCACCCACGACACCTGTTAAGCAAAACTCTAAGTGGGGAGGCTACAACCTCGCGTAGCATGGGATCAAATTTCTATTGCGCGCTCTAAGGGGTTGTAACGCCCCAGATACGACTTTCCCAATTTGTACTCCAACTCTTGCCATTTCCGGCATTAAGTTATATTTATCTCTCGGGTTCGGGTCTTTGTCTCCGTGTGTTGTTTTCGTTTTCGTGCATCTCATATCATGTCATCACGTGCATTGCATTTGCATACATGTTCATCTCATGCATTCGAGCATTTTCCCCGTTGTCCGTTTTGCATTCCGGCGCTTCGTTCTCCTCCGGTGGCCATTTCTAGCTTTCTTTCGTGTGTGGGGATTAAACATTTCCGGATTGGACCAAGACTTGCCATGCGGCCTTGGTTTACTACCGGTAGACCGCCTGTCAAGTTTCGGGTCATTTGGACTTCGTTTGATACTCCAACGGTTAACCGAGGGACCGAAAAGTCCTCGTGTGTGTTGCAGCCCAACACCCCTCCAATTTGGCCCAAAACCCACCTAACTCTGCTCCATCGTCTCGGTCGTTCGATCACGATCGCGTGGGCGAAAACCGCACCTCATTTGGACACTCCTAGCTCCCTCTACCTCTATAAATACCCCCTCCATTCGGATCTCTTCTTCCCCCGTCCAAAACCCTAAAAAAAGCACAGATCCATCTCTCCCCGCGCCGGGCCGGACGTGTCCGCGCGCACTGGACCTTGTCCGCCCGCCGCCGCAGCCAACCGGGAGCCGCCACGTGGGCGCCCCGGACCACTTCGCCGCCGCCACCCGCGGGCCCGCCCGAGCCCACGCGGGGCCCCCGCGGCCCATCTCGCCTCGCCCCGCCGCCCGGTGGAGCCGCCTCCACGCGCCGCCGCCTTCCCGGCCTCCGGCGACCAGCGCCGCCGCGAGCCGCCATAGCCGCCACCTCGCCTCGCCGACCCGAGCCGCCGGAACGCCGCCGCCGCACCGCGGGCCAGCGCCGCCCGCCTCCAGGCCCGCGCCGGCGACGTCCGCCGCCCCGCCGTCTTCCTCCCGCGCCGGCATGCGCCGCGCCAAGTCCGGCCGCCGTCGCTCGCAACTCCGGCGTGAACAGTGCAGCGCCGCCATCCTCAGTTCCCGTGCAAATCTGAGATCTAGATCTCGAGGGTTGACTCCCCCCCCCACCGAAACCCTAATCTCCGTTTTTTATGCATACTTTGACTGCTCATATCTCCGCATCCGTAGCTCCGCTTTGGACATATGATATATCAAAATCTTCGTCTCGACGAGTACATCATTTCGTTCCATTTCATCATTTGCATTTGAGTTCATTTTGATGCCCAAGATGCTGTTAGAAGGAGGCATCGTGAGTTAAATTGCAGATCCGTTAGCTCATCATTGACTTTTGTCATTTTTGCCATGATTGTTGTGTGCATGATATGCCTGTGACCCTTTGGGATGAATTGTTAAGCATTTTGTCTTCTTTCCAGAGGTGCCACCCATGCATTTTTAGGATGTGTGTGGTGACTTGTGCAAGCTTGCAAAGAGGGGTACCTGAGATTGCTGATTTCAGGGACTTAGTGATTTTCACTAAGTCTGGGATGTTTTAGTTCATGATGCCATATGTTCAGCTTGTTTCCTAGTGATCCGTGCCCCTTTTGAGTATGATCAGTAAGGGACATTTGTTAATCTTGTTGTGCTCTATCCATCCATGTATTTACTTGCTAAGTTGGAGCAGCCTAGGTTGAGTCAATCGAGCTCAACTTTTGCATCGTTGTTAATTTGGGCAGATCGTGAACTCTTTTGCGATTTTGCCGGTGCTATTGCTAGTGATCCGTGCATGCTATGCCATTGTTCTTGCCATGTCTAGCTAGCATTTTGTGCCTTCTTTATGGAAATAGGCTTGCCTTGCCATGACATGCACCGTAGTGAGTGCATCGAGCTCGTTTACATGCCTTCGTGTGTTATAGTTTCAGCATGTCTCAGTTTTCACCAAGTCTGAAAACTGATTGTGTTTCATCTATGTTCGTGTGCTCGTTAGAGTATTTTGTGAACCCTTTTGGCCCTAGGTCACTTTGGATATTTTGTTAAGCTTGTTGAGTAGCTCCATGCCATGCTCTTACTTGTCATGTTCAGGTTATGTTTCATGTTGTTTTGCTGCTCCGAAGAGAGCATCGTGGTCTGAAATTTCAGACTAGTGTTAATTTCACTAAGTCTGAAATCTGTTTTGCTTATTCAGTTTTGCCATGCTTGTTTGATCCCCTTAATGGATGAATTTGCCTATGGCTCAGTCCTAGTGATTTGTTAAGCATCTTGTGTAAATCCCTGCCATGTATTTTGTTTTCATGTTTGGTGGCTGTAGCATGTTCATTTCGTTGCATTTAGGAGCCTACTTGCTGTAAATCGCAGATCGGTTCGTTTCGTAAAACGCTTGCCATTTCCAAACCGTAGCTCCGATTCCTATGATCTTTATATCGTTTTCAGGGGATTTCTTCCCCTCTATCCTGTGGCACACTTGGTTTTCCAAGTTGAGGCCAGGTTCATGCATTTCCTGTCACGTCTTGCATTTTGCATCTCGCATCGCATCCCGCATAGCATACCATCCTTGCATGTTATTGGTTGCCTTTGCACGTGGTTGATTGTATCCTTGTTGCTTGTTTGTGTTGTTGGGTAGAGCCGGGAGACGAGTTCGCTAACGAGGAGCCCGTTGAGTTTGCTTTTGAGGATCCAGTCAACTTTGACAACTGTGCAGGCAAGATGATCATACCCTCGAAATCACTACTATCTTTGCTATGCTAGTTTGCTCGCTCTTTTTCTATGCCAATGCTATGATGCCTACCACTTGCTTGTCAGCCTCCCAATTGCCATGATTGAGCCTCTAACCCACCATTGTCCTAGCAAACCGTTGATTGGCTATGTTACCGCTTTGCTCAGCCCCTTCTTATAGCGTTGTTAGTTGCAGGTGAAGATCGGAGCCGTTCCTTGTTGGAACATTTATTTACTTGTTGGGATACCATTATATTGCTATGTTATCTTAATTCATCTATATACTTGGTAAAGGGTGGAAGGCTCGACCTCTCGCCTAGTGTTTTGTTCCACTCTTGCCGCCCTAGTTTCCGTCATATCGGTGTTATGTTACCGGATTGTTGCGTCCCTTACGCGGTTGGGCTATAATGGGAACCCCTTGATAGTTCGCCTTGATTAAAGCTTTTCCAGCAATGCCCAACATTGGTTTTACCATTTGCCACCTAGCCTCTTTTTCCCTTGTGTTTCCGGAGCCCGAGGGTCATCTTATTTTAACCCCCCCGGGCCAGTGCTCCTCGGAGTGTTGGTCCAACTGTCAGCTGCCGGTGGCCACCAGGGGCAACTCTGGGCTGGCCTACCCGTACCTAAGACAATCTGAGTGTGCCCTGGGAAAGAGATATGTGCAGCTCCTATCGGGATTTGTCGGCACATTCGTGCGGTGTTGCTGGTCTTGTTTTAACCTGTCGAATCATCTTGTTGTACCGAGATACCGAGTCTGATCGGTGTGTCTTGGGTGGAGGTCTATTCCTTCGTTGACCGTGAGAGCTTGTTATGGGCTAAGTTGGGACCCCCCTGCAGGGATTGATCTTTCGAAAGCTGTGCCCGCGGTTATGGGCAGATGGGAATTTGTTAAAGTCCGGTTGTAGATAACTTGAATCTTAATTAATTAAAATGAATCAACTGAGTGTGTTGCCGTGATGGCCTCTTCTCGGCGGAGTCCGGGAAGTGGACACGGTGTTGGAGTTATGTTTGCGCAGGTTGCTCTCTAGTTTCTCGCTCGTGCTTTGCCTCCTCTTCTCGCTCTCTCTTTTGCAAATAAGTTAGCCACCATATATGCTAGTCGCTTGCTGCAGCTCCACTTATACATTACCCCTTTCCTACCTATTAAGCTTAAATAGTCTTGATCGCGAGGGTGCGAGATTGCTGAGTCCCTGTGGCTCACAGATTACTATTACACCAGATGCAGGGACAGATGATACAGCTCCAGATGGCGCGCTTGAGCTCAAGTGGGAGTACGACGAGGACTCTCAGTGTTACTATGTGTCTTTTCCTGATGATTAGTAGTGGTGCCTATTCGGGGTTAGATTCAGGGCCTTGTCGCATGTTGGGGGTCTTTTCTATTTTGGCGCCGTAGTCGGGCCATGAGTGGTTTGTATGATGGATGTTATTTATGTACTTTGATGTGACGTGGCGAGTGTAAGCCAACTATGTTCTTCCCCTTTATGATATTTATGTACATGGGATGTGTGATGATTTCCCGACTTGCGACATTGCTTTCAATGCGGCTATGCCTCTAAGTCGTGCCTCGACACGTGGGAGATATAGCCGCATCGAGGGTGTTACAGGGGTGCCCCCCTCTCGGTCCCAACCGGAAACACCCATGCCCCCGGACCAGGTGGCATGCCTAACGGATGCAGCCGGTATCTTCCACCATGGCCTCTCTGTACGGTGTGTGCTAGACAGGGATTGACAACTTACTGAACCGTACCCTACCTATGGCAGGGACAAGTGGCAGCACGAAACAATTATGGGGGTTACTGGAACAAGACTCGATTTATGGCCGACTCAGGTGGCTTAAGTATTTCCTGTATGATTAGTATAACAAATATGTTTCAATCCAACAGACAGTATCACTACTCATCATACCTCATCTTGCCATATCGGACACAACCGTCTCGACGGGGAACCAGAGATAAGCTCATGTCTACCCAAGACAGAGGCTTTCTCGGCTTCCTTCCGGTAGGCATAAAAGGCATGTGAGAATGATTACTATCGCAAACTTATCAAGTTCCAATAATATGAGATCACCAATATGCACTCATGAGTATGATCATATCCTCACAAAGAAAATAACAGATACTCCGCGTCACGGCGGTGTTGTAACTGTATCAAACATCACACGGTAATATTATGCCAGGGTTCAAAAATGCTTGCCTTCAAGGTGTGGAGAGGTGAGGTTCTCTCCAAAACTATTGAACATTTTCTCCTTCTTCAAACTCCTATTTTTGAAAATATTCAAATAACACATACTTTAAAAATAGTACAATTTTTTTTTGGAAAATTTTGAAATAAATATGAAAATAAATTAGACAATATTTGGGAAACAACAAAAAAAGAATCAAGTCATTTGGATTTATATTTAAAAAGTTATAGCCAGTCAAAGTTTAGTCGAATTCTGCTTTAAAAATAAGAATACGCTTTCGGGCAAAGGAGACATACTTTGGTCGATTGTGCTTTCACTTAAAACACGCGAGCCGGCTCGGGGTCACAGACAGTGGGTCCAGGGGGTCCACTGGTCAGGTTTGACCAGTCGTCGCGTCTCTTCGCCCTCCTCTGTCCGAGCGGGGCGGGGCTCCGGCGATGCTCGCCGGCAAACGGCCACACCGTTCGAGAAACCGAGGCCATCCACGGGCTCAGGGGGCCAAGGCGGTCCCTTCGGTGGTCGCGAGGGTCCCTGGGGTGGGCGGAGTCGCCGGCGGCGAGCTCCGCTGCGGACGGTGGCCGTCGGGCAGGGTGGGGCTCTTGCCACTGGCGGCTCCTGATCAAAATCGAGCAGGGGGATGGATTCACGAGATGAAGAGAGAGCTTCTGGTGAAGAGGGTGGAGAGGGGGAGGCCCTGGTGGTGTCGAAACGATTGAGACAGTGGCGGCGGCTGTGGTTGCCGGAGAAGAAGAAGACGACCTTCTCCGGTCCTTCTACTGCTACGGGAGGATCAGTGAGGGAGTGAGAGAGGTTGCTTGAGGGTTTGGCGAGCTCAGGGGGTTCCTTAAATAGCGATCGGGGTCGGTTCCGACGGTGGTCGTGGATAAGATCACTGGCGACCGCCATTCTGTAGCAGCAGAGGGACGTGGCGGCGACGAGTGCTAGCGGACAAGCTTGTGGATGAGTCTGAGCGGCTCCAGGGGGCAGCTGGCGAGCGCTGGTGGTCCGGGCCGCGCCGTCCATGGTAGAGCTCACTGTGGCCAACCTGACGGCGGCGCTGTAGGGCGCCAGGGGCGGCTTGGAGCATTCTGGTGAGTGGACGAGGCCGGGGTGTGGCTCTGCAGGCGAGCAAGGGCCAGGGGCGCGACACGGCGGCGCGGGCGCACGCGCGTGCAAAACGCACGCTCTGGGCACGCCCAGCGCACGCACAAGACGTGCTCGACAGAATGCCAGGGCTTGCTAGAGGATTAGGGCGAGTGTCACACCCTGCATTTTGTAACTCTTCATTTGCATTATTAAAGCATGAAAATTTGGACCAACAAAAACTTTTGCATTATTTGGTTTTTATTTGGAGTTGGTTTTTCTCTCTGTGCTTCTCATGTGCTCTTTAAAATCAACACAACTCCACCTTCTATACTTAATATCCTTGCCACAAACTTCTGCCCAATAACCATGCCATGTGTATAATTTGGCCAAAAAGTATTTTCAAAAATTAGTTTTCCAAAAACCCCTGAATTAAGATTTTGTACTGCAAGTGCTTAATTTAGGGCAGTAAAAATCTTTCAAAAAGTATATTTGAAACCTATTAGATATAGGACTCTCATAAACCACAAAAGTATAATTTTGGAAGCTAATTTCCTATTTTATTTAAAGGCTTTTTCTTAAGGCCAGAAATGGTCTTTAATAGGTTAAAATTATTTTAATGTTTCAAAAATATTTGAGAAAATTTAGGGAAACTCAGTGGACATATATTTTCCATATATAAGAGTTTCAACACATGGTCATGTTCAAAATATTGGACAAAACCTCCCAAAACCATTTCTGCCCATTTCAAGGATTTGAAATATTTCTACAGGAAATATTTTCATAAAAATCCAAGAAAAATCCAGCAAGTCACAAATGCATATTGTGATCACCTTGCAAAGCCTCATGTCAATTAAAGTCATTTTGGTTCACCAAAATGCCCCAAAACCCTCTCTGACCAGAACCAAATTTGAACAAGCTTGTACTACCAACTTTCTCTCCTTGCCCCATCTTTTGTGAGCTTGTGCAAATCACCAAATGAGGCCACTACACCAAGTGGTGCATCATGGAGAAGTGATTTGCTCAACTAGATCTTCACAAGTCCATTTCTGCTAAATTCTAGGGTTTGCCAAAGTTACATTGGCAACTTTTCCCAAATGAGCTCAAAATTGGTGGAACACTCTATTTTTAAGTGTCTTTCCATCCTGTTAAGTATCATGGCAGTTGGAATTCATTTGCTTGCCCAAAACTTCATCAAACACCTTCTGACATTTTTGCAAAAACTTCTGTTTTGACCCCTTCCACTATTCTTGGAGAGCCCAAATTTTTTACCACAACCCCTTCTAGTCATAATCTAACTCCAGCAAGCTTTCCTAGCCCAAACTTAATTGTTGGAAAGGATAAAAACCTCTTTTCCTCTCTCTGGACAGCCCCTGTACCCATCTTCCTCACCTCCCTCCTCACCCCAGTGGCCATCCATGGCATCCAAAGCCCCTCTCCTCTTCTTTACTTCCCCCTAGACCTGCTAGACACCAGAGGATGCGCTCCCCATGCATAAAGAATGGCCATGCCGGCCATTTGGGCGCTCTAGAGCGTGCTACAGTGCACATCCGCACTGTAGCCGCCCCCTGCCAGGCGCATCCGGCCACCTTGGGCCTCTCCCGCGCGCCTGCCGATGCGCCTCGGTGTCCGGGACACGGCAGCTGGTCGGCCCCCTCCTCCTTCCCTCCCTCCTGCCCTGCTCGCACACGCGCCATGGCCGCCCGAGAGCTCCAATGAGCACGCTCACA
This sequence comes from Triticum monococcum, assembly GCA_034509565.1. NCBI lineage: Eukaryota > Viridiplantae > Streptophyta > Magnoliopsida > Poales > Poaceae > Triticum > Triticum monococcum. The sequence continues at coordinate 244,052,771 of CM067846.1, read as the reverse complement.
CGCGCGCTGCCCTGACGCTTCCCCCGCTCCTTCTCTCCCTCCCTCTGGGCATAGACCACCCCTACCCACACCACAGACATGCCCACGCGCGCCCCCGTGACCCACAGCCACGGCAACGACCTCGCTGGCGCATGGGTCTACGGTGAGCCATGGCTCGCCTACTTAAGGGCCTCCCCGAGCCCCTCTCTCCTCACCACTCGCTCCCTGCACCACCAACGCCTCCCCTGCACCACCAACGCCTCCCCCTGCACCCCCAGTTCTTCTCCAGAGCCGCCCGAGCTCGAGATCGAGCTCGAGCTCCGCCGCTTCGGCTCGCCGGAGTTCGCGAGGTATAGGCCTCCCCCGCTCCTCCTCTGCCTCGATCTGGAGCCCCTGCACTCCACTGATCATTTCCCCCTCGTTTCCCCTCTCTGTAGCCACCGGAAACGGCCGGAGTCGCCACCTCCCGAAGCTCCTCCGCCGCAGCCCCTCGTCCCCGGCGAACCAGGCACCCCCGCCAGCCGAGACCACCACCCACCGATGTGCGGGAGTCCCGTGAGGCCATCCCCGCACTCGCCGGAGCTCGCCGTGGCCTGCATCGACGCCGGTGAGCGCCGCGACCCCCCCTGTCCGCGGGTTAGTGTTGACAGGCGGGCCCCGCCTGTCATCCTCTCCCACGTTCCCGCTCCCCTCTCTCTCTGACCTGCGGGCCCCGCCTGTCATCCTCTCCCACGTTCCCGCTCCCCTCTCTCTCTGACCTGTGGGCCCCGCCCGTCAGGTTTGAAAAGGGGTGGGCGGGCGCGCGCGCTGTGCGCTGGCTCGGCTGGGCCGGCCCGCTGGCTGGGCCTGCTGCGCTGCGGCTGCTCTGGCCCAGCAGGCACAGTGCTGTTTCCCTTTTTCCTTTTTCTGGAATATTGCAAAAATTCCACAGGATTAAATAATAATCCAAATGCAATAAATCCAACTCCCATATTTTTCTAAAAATCCCACCTATTTAATGGTGCCACTTTCATTCAGATCCAACCAACTTTTATGCATTGTTCAAATTTAAATTCAAATTTGAGCAGTTTAATCTCTGTTTGAAAATCCATATCCCCTCTTGTATAACCCCAAATCCAAAACTAGGAATTTTCCCCTTCCTAGATTTCCACCTAGTATTTTATAAAAATAAGTTGACATTTTTTTTGAGCACTTTGATTTTTCTATTTTATTATTGCCTTATTTTCTCGTTATTATTTTGCGACGATAGATTGCATTGCTGACAAAGGAGTTGGACCAGAAGACTTTGAAGACTCAGAAGACCTCGTTGAGCCAGGCAAGCAGCCCTTTGACCATGTCTACGAAACCCTTTTTGCATGTCATATAGCACATTATTAGTGTTGTTTCGGAATCATGATGAGAGGGTAACCACTTTGGTGGATTGCCTTTGTTACTTCCTCGTTGATACCTGCATTGTGCATGACCCTACCTTCTTATGAGGGGTATGCCGGTGGGAGTAGATAGGATGCTAAGTAGTTGCCACGCAAAAAGGGGACGGGTACATGCATAGTGATGAGTCAAAGTATTTTCAAAGGACCTTTTCAAAAACCCCGTCGGGTGCCACTTATGCCCGAGGGAGACAATGAAATGGGTAACCACTTGATGACGAAGTGGTGTACCAAGGCAAGTGTGTGTGTTGTTTTCGAAAACGGATTTGATTTAAGATTTGTCCACTGTCCCAACCATACATGCGCAACCACTCTACCCTTATATGGGAAAGGGCATTATTGATTACCTAGACCGATACTAGCTTGGAGCCCGCATTACTAGTGACGGGGGAGAGTTGGTGCTCTCTCTCGGGACGGGGCCGTGCCAGGTAGGGCGGCCAAGAACATTTTTATGGGGCACCGGACACACCGTTGGTACCCCGTGCTAGTGGTACGTGATGAATATAGGAGCGAGGCTCCACAATTTCAAGTTGTGAAATGTTGGGCACGGGGGTTACTACCAATCAAGTGGACTCCATGTTAGTGTCGTCTAGGGAAAGATAGTGATCGGGTGCTTACCCCGGGTACTTGAGGTACCGCGGGTCGTGGATGACACGGAAGTTCCCCGGATCTTGTGGGTAAAGTGTGCAACCTCTGCATAGTGTAAAACTATTCGAATAGCCGTGTCCACGGACAAGGACAGTTGGGCGGTGCTGCTTAAACTACGTCCACATGTTTTCAAACCAGTGTGAGTGATTGGATAAGTGGGAAGAACCACTCGGGTCAAGTCATGATAAAGTCGGGTTGGTGCCCACTCTTTTTATGTTGATACCATTACTTGAGTCAAGTCAGAGGACTTGACATGATTAAGTTGGGTTGGTGCCCACTCCATCTATGTTGATATCTGTAACCTGTCCTTATGGTTACTTGAATCCTCCTAATGCATGTCTTACGATTTGTGAACATGTCATTGCACTCAAAAACTAGCTTTCCGCAAAATTTACCTATATCATGCATTGTTGTACCTTGAACCAAAACATGGGTTGCTTGCGAGTACATTCAAAGTACTCATTGGCTTGCCACTGGTTATTTAATTGGCCAGGCATGGAAGAGCAGGAGTTCGAAGAAGAATTCTTTGAAGACGAACATGCGAACTAGGACGTTTCCCAATCAGAATGCCTGTAGGTTTAAGGCAGATGGCATGGGTTCTACTTATCAACGAAGATTTCCGCTGCTTGTGTTTCATTTGATGTTCAGCCCTTAGGGCTTTATCTATGTAAGACTTGACCATAATGGTCGTAATTTGTGTAAGACGGTATGTATGGATGTAAGACTCTTGTTATTCAGCTTCTGTGTGTTCAGTGAGCATTGATCTCTGGGATCACTGTACACGTGCCTTCGGTGATCACGACTATTGAATCGGGGTCCCCACAGAGCTGGTATCAGAGCCATCCTGACTGTAGGAAGCCTTAGTTAGCATGGACGTTAGTTAGCTTGAGACCATCTAAACTCCTCTTCTTTTCTAAGCTCACCCAACCCAAGATATATTTCCTTATTAACCTCTCCCATTCAACCTTTGTAGATGGCTACCGTACCTGAAGACTTCCTGACCACAGGGTTCCCCGTGCTTCTCGAGGATAGCCTCAAGAAGTGCCAGTACCACCGAGCCCCCATTTACACCTACCACAAGCATTGGATCAATGACACCAAGACGGAGTATCATGTGGAAGTGATCGTGAAGGCCAATGACTCCCCAACAAGCTGGTTCTTTGAGGGACCCCAGATGGCAACACTAGTCCTTGCCGTCGAGACGGCAACCCTCAAGGCACTCACCCGCCTCCGAGACCTTCCTCCAGAGATGGCAGACGAGTTGGCAACCCGTTTCTTGCCTTATCGGAAGGAAGGAGAGGATGAGAGCAGTGCCCCAGCTCCACCATTAGAAGGACTTCCACTTCGATTCCAGACCTACTTCAGCCTTTGTGCCGATAGTTTGGCACAACGCTTGGCCTCGGAATCGATGGAACTCCGAAAGGAACTTCATGAGACCAAGGCACTTCTTCTTCAAGCACAAGGGAAGAAGGATAGGATCAGGAAGGAAGGTGCTCCCCCTGGACAACCTGCAATCGCATACAGAGGCGGAAGACCCCCAAAAGACGGAGAACCACCACAGCAACACCGCATGAGCGCAAAGGAATACCGCAAGCTCTTCGCACCTCCGACAAAGCAATGCCGTGTTGAGCTCCTCCACTCCCCCACCACTTCAAGTGAAGAAGAAAGTCAGGCCGCCGATGACAAGGAGGAAGACCCAAAAGAGCCAGACTACGCGACCGAGCATTCCACCACTTAGGCATCATTCGCAGCCTGGATATGCCCGTTAGTAACCCTTGCGGTAGGATAGGTCGTGTACCCCCTATGCGAAGTCGAGTCCTTGTAATGGTTCATATGAAACCATGTAGCATTGTGTTTGCTTTTGATGTGTTTGATGGACGTCGTACTTTCCTTCGGGAACTTGTAAGCGACTACATCACCCATTTGGATTTTAATGAATGTGTTTGGCCTTTTGGCCCTTGCATGAAAACAGTTAGTGTCATACCAACCCCCTTACTAGGCATCCCATCTATATTACTTCCCCATCTTTCCCAATCATGAGACCTTGACAGCTCTGACAGGATGCCTGTTGTAACTCGTACTGGTACCTCTACCCAGCAGCCAGAAGCCAGAGAAGGAGCCAGTCAGGACCAAACCCAAGGACAAACTCCACCGCCACCACCACCTCCAAGCATGGACATGGCTCAACTTCTCCAAGCTTTCCGAGAGGAACGCCAAGCCAACACTGCAGCCCTCCAGATGATCGCTCAAGCTGTCAACCACCAGCCGGCCGGAAACGGCAATGCGCGTTCCACACTGGTGGAGTTCAAGAAACACGCACCACCCACCTTCATCGAGACTGCTGAACCTCTGGATGCAGACGACTGGGTCCGCACCATTGAGGATCTGCTGGAACTAGTCGGATGCACCGAAGACCGTGAGAAGGTGGCATATGCTACTCACTGTCTCGGGGGAACTGCTAGAGCTTGGTGGGATGGATTCAAGGCCATGCATGCTAAGCAAAACATCACTTGGAGCAACTTCAAGGCAGAATTCCGCAAGGCCCACATTCCTTCTGGAATCATGGCCATCAAAAAGTGTGAGTTCCGAGCCCTGAAGCAAGGAAGCAACACTGTCAAGGAGTACATGCAGAAGTTCAGTGTTCTCTCAAGGTATGCCCCTGAAGACGCCAGCACTAATGCTGCCAAAAGGGAGCGCTTCATGGAAGGCCTTAACCAGACACTACAGTACTCGCTTGTTGTGTGCGACTGCCCAACCTTTCCTGATTTGGTGAACAAGGCACTCATGCTTGAGGACAAGCGACGTGCTTTGGATGACACCCGTAAGCGCAAGATGATCAGCAAGGGTAGCTCCAGCAACCAGAAGCCTCGCCCGTGGCAGCCAGCCCCGGTCAAGCCAACCTATCAGCAGCCAAGAGCTCCTGCACCCCGCACCAGCTATTCACCTCAGCAGTATGCCAACCCCAGGCCAGCTTACAACAACCCCAATAACAATGCCGGCAAGAGCAGCAACCCCAATCAAGTCACTTGCTTCGGATGTGGTCAGGCAGGACACTACTCCAAGAATTGTCCCAACAAGAAGCCCGATGCACCGCGGCCCAATGCATAGAACCCAGGACAAGGCCGTGGAATGCCACCAAGGAACCAAGCTCCCCGCAACCTCCCAACAACGGCAAGGGTCGTGTGAATCATGTCACTGCAGAAGAAGCCCAGGAAGACCCGGACGTCGTGCTGGGTACTTTCCTTGTCAATTCAACACCTGCAACTGTCTTGTTTGATTCTGGAGCCACGCATTCATTTGTCACCCAAAAGTTTGCATTAAAAAGTGGCATGACCCCTACACCCCTGAATAACCCCATGGTGGTACAAACCCCCGGAGTAGAGATGAGAGCCAAGATAGGATGTAAAGGAGTCGGGATTGTCATTAATGGGGTAGACTTCCAAGCAGACCTTATCATCTTAAGATCACAAGGCTTGGATGTGATCTTAGGAATGAATTGGCTCATCAAGCACCAAGGCTTGCTAGATTGTGCCAACCGGACTATCACTGTGACCAATGACCAAGGAGTCGAAGTTAGTTATGCCTCCATCCCCTCCTCTGCTCAAGCCACCCAAGTCAACTCTATGTCAGAAGTTGGACTGGAGCAAGTGCCGGTAGTATGCGAGTACCCCGATGTCTTTCCTGATGAGCTACCGGGAATGCCTCCTGACCGAGACCTTGAGTTCATCATCGAGCTCATACCTGGAGCAGGACCCATCTATAAGAAGCCTTATAGAATGGGATCGGAAGAGTTAGCAGAATTGAAGAAGCAACTGGAAGAGCAGTTGAGGAAGGGATTTATCCGCCCTAGTGCCTCCCCTTGGGGATCACCTGTTCTGTTTGTGACCAAGAAGGACGGTACCATCCGCTTATGCATTGACTACCACTCTCTCAATGAGGTTACAATCAAAAACAAGTATCCACTCCCCAAGATTGAAGATCTATTTGATCAACTCAATGGAGCCAGGGTGTTCTCCAAGATTGATCTCAGATCTGGGTACTACCAGCTGAAAATCAGACCCCAAGATATTCCGAAGACGGCATTTGTAACCAGATATGGCCTGTATGAGTGCACGGTCATGTCCTTTGGATTGACCAATGCCCCAGCTTACTTCATGTATCTCATGAATAAGGTCTTCATGGAATATTTGGACAAGTTTGTTGTTGTCTTCATTGATGACATTCTTGTCTTCTCAAAGACGGAAGAAGAGCACGAGCAACACTTGAGGATGGTCCTAGACAAGCTTCGAGAGCACCAACTGTATGGCAAGTTCAGCAAGTGTGAATTTTGGCTGCGCGAAGTTGGATTCTTGGGTCATGTTTTGACTAAAGAAGGATTGTCGGTCGATCCCACTAAGATTGAAGCCGTGACTGAATGGCAATCCCCAAGCAATGTGAAGGAAGTCAGAAGCTTCCTCGGACTCGCGGGGTATTACCGCAAGTTCGTTGAAGGATTCTCAAGCACTGCACGACCTATGACTCAGCTCTTGAAGAAGGACAAGAAGTTTGAATGGACGCCGAAGTGTGAAGAGAGCTTCCAGGAGATGAAGAAGAGATTGACCACCGCCCCAGTTCTGGCCACACCAGATATACACAAGGAGTTCGTGATATATTGTGATGCGTCAAGAACCGGACCGGGAGGTGTTCTCATGCAAGAAGGCAGAGTCGTAGCTTACCTTTCAAGGCAGCTACGGCCTCATGAAGAGAACTATGCTACTCATGACCTTGAGTTGGCAGCTGTAGTTCATGCCCTAAAAACATGGCGGCATTACCTCCTAGGGAAGCGGTGTGAGATATACACGGATCACAAAAGTCTGAAGTATATTTTCACTCAAAAGGAGTTGAACATGAGGCAAAGAAGATGGCTAGAGTTGATCAAGGATTATGACCTTAGTGTTCAATACCACCCTGGAAAGGCTAATGTGGTAGTAGATGCATTAAGCAGGAAGGCTTGTTCCTTAAATGCCATGCTTAAGGAAAGGCTACCCGCCTTGTCTGAAGAACTTGAAAGCTTCGGGTTGGAACTGGTTGCACCAGGATTCTTAGCCAACCTTGAAGTCAAGCCTACCCTGATGGATGATATCAAGGAAGCTTAGAAGGGACACGAGAGTATTGAAGGCATCAAGAGGAAGATCAAGGCAGGCAAGGCCCCAGGATTCTCAGAGGATGAGCAAGGAATTGTGTGGTTTGGGAATCGCATTTGCGTACCCAACAAGATTGAGCTCAAGAATTTGATCTTGCAAGAAGCTCATGACACCCCGTATTCCATTCACCCCGGAGGAACCAAGATGTATCAAGACCTGAAGGAAAGATTCTGGTGGCATGGCATGAAAAGGGAGATTGCCACCTATGTTGCAAAATGTGATGTATGCCAAAGGGTCAAAGCTGAATATCAGTGACCTGCTGGATTGCTCCAACCACTCAAGGTTCCCGAGTGGAAATGGGATAAAGTCGGAATGGATTTCATCACTGGACTATCTAGGTCGAACAAGGGACATGACTCCATCTGGGTCATAGTCGATCACTTGACCAAAGTAGCCCATTTCATTCCTGTGAAGACCACTTATGATGGCAACCAGCTAGCAACTCTATACATCAGCAGAATCGTAAGCTTCATGGTGTTCCCAATGAGATTGTGTTAGACTGAGGAACCCAGTTTACCTCAAGATTCTGGAAGAAGTTCCAAGAGGCCATGGGGACCAAGTTATCTTTCAGCACTGCTTTCCACCCGCAGACCGGAGGCCAGACAGAACGAGTAAATCAGATACTCGAAGACATGCTCCGAGCCTGTGTCTTAGCATATGGAGCTAGGTGGGAAGATTGTCTCCCTTTCGCCGAGTTCTCCTACAACAACAGTTATCAGTCAAGCCTTCAGATGGCACCATTTGAGGTGTTGTATGGGCGCAAGTGCCGCACACCCCTCAATTGGTCAGAAACAGGAGAAGGACTAGTCTTTGGGCCCGATATCCTCCGTGAAGCAGAAGAGCAAGTCCAGTTTGTCAGAGAGCATTTGAAGACCGCTAAGTCTAGACAGAAGAGCTATGCTGACACTCGTTGCCGACAAGTAGACTTCCAAGTCGGAAACCATGTATACCTACGAGTGAATCCCCTTAAGGGAATCAAGCGTTTCCACGTTAAGGGAAAACTCGCACCAAGATTTATCGGCCCCTTCGAGATCACCGCACGGCGTGGAGAAGTGGCTTACTAGTTGGAACTGCCACCTGGACTATCCGATGTGCACAACGTATTTCACGTGTCCCAACTTCGGAAGTGTCTCCAAGCACCAGGCAAGCCCGATCTTTACAAGGACGTCAAGCACCAAGCCATTGACCTTCGGCCTGATTTGACTTACCGCGAGAGGCCCATCTGCATTTTGGATGAGGCTGAGCGACGCACTCGAAGCCGCACGATCAAGTACTTCAAGGTCCAGTGGAGCAACCACACTGAAGCAGAAGCAACCTGGGAACGTGAAGACTACCTTAGATCCGAGTTTTCGTATCTCTTTAAAGCCTAATTTAGGAATCTCAGGGACGAGATTCTTGTAAGGGGGGTAGGTCTGTCACACCCTGCATTTTGTAACTCTTCATTTGCATTATTAAAGCATGAAAATTTGGACCAACAAAAACTTTTGCATTATTTGGTTTTTATTTCGAGTTGGTTTTTCTCTCTGTGCTTCTCAAGTGCTCTTTAAAGTCAACACAACTCCACCTTCTATACTTAATCTCCTTGCCCCAAACTTCTGCCCGATGACCATGCCATGTGTATAATACAATATAGAATTTTCTTACAAAAATAATTTGGCCAAAAAGTATTTTCAAAAATTAGTTTTCCAAAAACCCCTGAATTAAGATTTTGTATTGCAAGTGCTTAATTCAGGGCAGTAAAAATCTTTCAAAAAGTATATTTGAAACCTATTAGATATAGGACTCCCATAAACCACAAAAGTATAATTTTGAAAGCTAATTTCCTATTTTATTTAAAGGCTTTTTCTTAAGGCCAGAAATGGTCTTTAATAGGTTAAAATTATTTTAATGTTTCAAAAATATTTGAGAAAATTTAGGGAAACTCAGTGGACATATATTTTCCATATATAAGAGTTTCAGCACATGGTCATGTTCAAAATATTGGACAAAACCTCCCAAAACCATTTCTGCCCATTTCAAGGATTTGAAATATTTCTACAGGAAATATTTTCATAAAAATCCAAGAAAAATCCAGCAAGTCACAAATGCATATTGTGATCACCTTGCAAAGCCTCATGTCAATTAAACTCATTTTGGTTCACCAAAATGCCCCAAAACCCTCTCTGACCAGAACCAAATTTGAACAAGTTTGTACTACCAACTTTCTCTCCTTGACCCCATCTTTTGTGAGCTTGTGAAAATCACCAAATGAGGCCACTACACGAAGTGGTGCATCATGGAGAAGTGATTTGCTCAACTAGATCTTCACAAGTGCATTTCTGCTAAATTCTAGGGTTTGCCAAAGTTACATTGGCAACTTTTCCCAAATGAGCTCAAAATTGGTGGCACACTCTATTTTTAAGTGTCTTTCCATCCTGTTAAGTATCATGGCAGTTGGAATTCATTTGCTTGCCCAAAACTTCATCAAACACCTTCTGACATTTTGCAAAAACTTCTGTTTTGACCCCTTCCACTATTCTTGGAGAGCCCAAATTTTTACCACAGCCCCTTCTAGTCATAATCTAACTCGAGCAAGCTTTCCTAGCCCAAACTCAATTGTTGGAAAGGATGAAAACCTCCTTTTCTCTCTCTGGACAGCCCCTGTACCCATCTTCCTCACCTCCCTCCTCACCCCAGTGGCCATCCATGGCATCCAAAGCCCCTCTCCTCTTCTTTACTTCCCCCTAGACCTGCTAGACACCAGAGGATGCGCTCCCCATGCATAAAGAATGGCCATGCCGGCCATTTGGGCGCTCTGGAGCGCGCTACAGTGCACACCCGCACTGTAGCCGCCCCCTGCCAGGCGCATCCGGCCACCTTGGGCCTCTCCCGCGCGCCTGCCGATGCGCCTCGGTGTCCGGGACACGGCAGCTGGTCGGCCCCCTCCTCCTTCCCTCTCTCCTGCCCTGCTCGCACACGCGCCATGGCCGCCCGAGAGCTCCAATGAGCACGCTCACACGCGCGCTGCCCTGACGCTTCCCCCGCTCCTTCTCTCCCTCCCTCTGGGCGTAGACCACCCCTACCCACACCCCAGACATGCCCACGCGCGCCCCCGTGACCCACAGCCACGGCAACGACCTCGCCGGCGCACGGGTCTACGGTGAGCCGTGGCTCGCCTACTTTAGGGCCTCCCCGAGCCCCTCTCTCCTCACCACTCTCTCCCTGCACCACCAACGCCTCCCCCTGCACCCCCAGTTCTTCTCCAGAGCCGCCCGAGCTCGAGATCGAGCTCGAGCTCCGCCGCTTCGGCTCGCCGGAGTTCGCGAGGTATAGGCCTCCGCCGCTCCTCCTCTGCCTCGATCTGGAGCCCCTGCACTCCACTGATCGTTTCCCCCTCGTTTCCCCTCTCTGTAGCCACCGGAAACGGCCGAAGTCGCCACCTCCCGAAGCTCCTCCGCCGCAGCCCCTCGTCACCGGTGAACCAGGCACCCCCGCCGGCCAAGACCACCACCCACCGATGTGCGGGAGTCCCCTGAGGCCATCCCCGCACTCGCCGGAGCTTGCCGTGGCCTGCATCGACGCCGGTGAGCGCCGTGACCCCCCCTGTCCGCGGGTTAGTGATGACAGGCGGGCCCCGCCTGTCATCCTCTCCCACGTTCCCGCTCCCCTCTCTCTCTCTGACCTGCGGGCCCCGCCCATCAGGTTTGAAAAGGGGTGGGCGGGCGCGCGCGCTGTGCGCTGGCTCGGCTGGGCCAGCCCGCTGGCTGCGCCTGCTGCGCTGCGGCTGCTCTGGCCCAGCAGGCACAGTGCTGTTTCCCTTTTTCCTTTTTCTGGAATATTGCAAAAATTCCACAGGATTAAATAATAATCCAAATGCAATAAATCCAACTCCCATATTTTTCTAAAAATCCCACCTATTTAATGGTGCCACTTTCATTCAAATCCAACCAACTTTTATGCACTGTTCAAATTTAAATTCAAATTTGAGCAGTTTAATCTCTGTTTGAAAATCCATATCCCCTCTTGTATAACCCCAAATCCAAGACTAGGAATTTTCCCCTTCCTAGATTTCCACCTAGTATTTTATAAAAATAAGTTGACATTTTTTTGAGCACTTTGATTTTTCTGTTTTATTATTGCCTTATTTTCTCGTTATTATTTTGCGACGATAGATTGCGTTGCTGACGAAGGAGTTGGACCAGAAGACTTTGAAGACTCAGAAGACCTCGTTGAGCCAGGCAAGCAACCCTTTGACCATGTCTACGAAACCCTTTTTGCATGTCATATAGCACATTATTAGTGTTGTTTCGGAATCATGATGAGAGGGTAACCACTTTGGTGGATTGCCTTTGTTACTTCCTCGTTGATACCTGCATTGTGCATGACCCTACCTTCTTATGAGGGTTATGCCGGTGGGAGTAGATAGGATGCTAAGTAGTTGCCACGCAAAAAGGGGACGGGTACATGCATAGTGATGAGTCAAAGTATTTTCAAAGGACCTTTTCAAAAACCCCGTCGGGTGCCACTTATGCCCGAGGGAGACAATGAAATGGGTAACCACTTGATGACGAAGTGGTGTACCAAGGCAAGTGTGTGTGTTGTTTTCGAAAACGGATTTGATTTAAGATTTGTCCACTGTCCCAACCATACATGCGCAACCACTCTACCCTTATATGGGAAAGGGCATTATTGATTACCTAGACCGATACTAGCTTGGAGCCCGCATTACTAGTGACGGGGGAGAGTTGGTGCTCTCTCTCGGGACGGGGCCGTGCCAGGTAGGGCGGCCAAGAACATTTTTATGGGGCACCGGACACACCGTTGGTACCCCGTGCTAGTGGTACGTGATGAATATAGGAGCGAGGCTCCACAATTTCAAGTTGTGAAATGTTGGGCACGGGGGTTACTACCAATCAAGTGGACTCCATGTTAGTGTCGTCTAGGGAAAGATAGTGATCGGGTGCTTACCCCGGGTACTTGAGGTACCGCGGGTCGTGGATGACACGGAAGTTCCCCGGATCTTGTGGGTAAAGTGTGCAACCTCTGCATAGTGTAAAACTATTCGAATAGCCGTGTCCACGGACAAGGACAGTTGGGCGGTGCTGCTTAAACTACGTCCACATGTTTTCAAACCAGTGTGAGTGATTGGATAAGTGGGAAGAACCACTCGGGTCAAGTCATGATAAAGTCGGGTTGGTGCCCACTCTTTTTATGTTGATACCATTACTTGAGTCAAGTCAGAGGACTTGACATGATTAAGTTGGGTTGGTGCCCACTCCATCTATGTTGATATCTGTAACCTGTCCTTATGGTTACTTGAATCCTCCTAATGCATGTCTTACGATTTGTGAACATGTCATTGCACTCAAAAACTAGCTTTCCGCAAAATTTACCTATATCATGCATTGTTGTACCTTGAACCAAAACATGGGTTGCTTGCGAGTACATTCAAAGTACTCATTGGCTTGCCACTGGTTATTTAATTGGCCAGGCATGGAAGAGCAGGAGTTCGAAGAAGAATTCTTTAAAGACGAACATGCTAACTAGGACATTTCCCAGTCAGAATGCCTGTAGAGTTAAGGCAGATGGCATGGGTTCTACTTATCAACGAAGATTTCCGCTGCTTGTGTTTCATTTGATGTTCAGCCCTTAGGGCTTTATCTATGTAAGAATTGACCATAATGGTCGTAATTTGTGTAAGACGGTATGTATGGATGTAAGACTCTTGTTATTCAGCTTCTGTGTGTTCAGTGAGCATTGATCTCTGGGATCACTTTACACGTGCATTCGGTGATCACGACTATTGAGTCGGGGTCCCCACAGCGAGGCTGGGGATTAGCAGGCCTGGGTTAGGGTTAGCTAGGAGCTTAGTGGACATGTTAGTTTGTCCAGTGGTGCAAGGTCACAGTGCAAAGACGAAAATCATGTCAAAGCTGTCCATGCACTCAAGGTGTTTGCCAGAATGCCAATGGCATCTAGGCAACTCTTAGGGTGGCCCAAATTTCCAGATTGGGGTCTCTTTAGATGATACAGAGGGTGGTGAGGTTAGTTTGCCAAAAGCTCAAAGTTGTTAGTGTAAGTTTTTGCAAAACTCCAGTTCTGGATAGAAGGAAAAGGGCATAATTTCATGAACCAAAAGTGCTCCAATGAGTCCAACCTCCTGGACTTAAGGGTTTGGTATGGTGTACTACAAGCAGGAGAAAGCTCATGGTCACTAGAGCAAAATTTAATAGGGAAGCAGTACAAATCACCAAGCTGGACCAGAATGAAAAAGAGGTTGATTCACTCAAATCTTTCAAAGAACATCAATGGTTTTTTGCATAAAGTTGAATAATATACTCCTATCAACATCCCATAATTTTGGTGGAAGTTTTAAAGAAATATTTAATTAGGTTGTAGTGCAAAATTGCCCACTGGACCAGATTTGAAAACTTGGTGTAGAGCTCAAAATCTCCAATGAACAGAAGATATTTTTGCATAAAAGTGATTTAAAAACATCACATGACATCTCCAAATTTTGGTTGGAATTTTAAATAAATTTATCAAATGGTTGTAGTTCAAATAGAGCTCCAAAATTAATGAAAATTCACCTTAGGGAATAAAGCTCAGAGAAAAAATAATTATGCAAATAAATTCCACTGATAATAGAAATGTTTTTTCTTGAAAGGGCAAACAAGTCCAATAATATATTTGGAAAGTTTTTTCCACGTGAGGTAAAAACCCCATAATAATAAGGTAAAAAAAAGGACCTGAAACCAAAAGAACATCCAGAAAATAAAAGTTTAAATTTCCTGGCAAAATTTTAATTTATAAAACAAGGTTAAAATTTTGGGGTGTCATAGTTAGTCAGTGACTGACGGGACCCACAAGTCAGGTTTGAGCTGGACCGTCTCCGTTGACTCCCGATGTCACAGTGACGCAATGCTGACGCAATAAGTATTTTCAGGATTTATTCTTATTCAGGAAATTCTAGAAAATATCACAAACTTCAAAAATTCATAGAAATTAATCTGTAACTCCAAATGCAAAGATTTATATATGAAAAATGATCAGAAAAATTCAATTTTTCCATATGTGCATGTTTAATCAACTTAACCTTGTTGTTTAGTGCAAAACATGATAAGGCACTAGCTAAAATCATAATTTGAATTTGGGGTTGAATCTTTCGTTGAAAATGACCCAAACCCTTCCGGTTTTAGTTCCACTAGCTCAAAACATAGCATATTGACATGTCATGATCATGCATTATATTGTGCATTGCATTGATTATGTTTTCCTTCTCTGTTGCTGATATTTCTCCCCTGTCGATAGACGTGCTTCCGACGATGTGTTCGATGACACTGATGAAGAGCTATAATATCTTCAGAAGTGCGAGGCAAGCAAAACCCCCTTGTTCATTACGATACAATCCCACACTCTCGCTTCTGCTCTCTTTTACTGCATTAGGACAACAACGATTCAACTGTTACATGCTGCGGTAGTTGAACCCCTTTCCTCTGCATGACCTGTCATTGCCACAGTAAATAGATGAAACCCACTAGCGTGAGTAGGTATTGTTTGAGCCCTGATGTGCCTACTCTTCCATGCTTGTTTGTCATGCCTTCTATTTCTTATAGTTGAGTCAGGTCTGATTCATCGGGGATGAATTGAAAAGGTGTGAACATGTCCTACTGTTGGGAGCTAAGTGTGTGAACATGATTTGGTAAAGGTAGCGGTGAGAGGCCATGTAGGAGTACATGGTGGGTTGTCTCATTGAAACCGTCCCCTGGAACTGAGTTCTGTGTTTGTGATCCATGAACAGTTACTACCACACATTGGGTTCCAGTAACTCGACCCCTCTCGGCTTATTAATCGCCTCGATCTCTGTCCAGGAGTTGCAACTAGTTTCTGGTGTTTGTAGGTAGTGTTAGTAGTCTACCAAGTGGCACCCGGTACAGGTGGGCTTGGGACCGACTAGACACCATGGCCGGGTAGGCCAAGCGTCGCCCATTTAATGGGCTTGGAACCCTGTACACATCGTTTGGGGACGTGAGCGACACCTCGGCCGGATCTCCTTGCGGTTGGAACTCGAATAGGCGATAAACCTGGACTAGAGACTTGCGTGGTTAGTCAGGTCGTGGCCGACTCCCTCGCCAGGCTTCTGCTTGAAGGTTGCCGAGATACATGACGTGTACATGGTGGTAACTGGCGAGAGCTTGTGTGAAGAAGTACACCCCTGCAAGGTTATAAATGATCTATTCGAATAGTCGTGTCTGCGGTAAAGGACTTCTGGGTTGCCTATACACTTCATAGACAAGTAAAAGTGGATACTCTAAAATGCACAAGATAAGCATGAGTGCTATGGATGGCGTTCTCGTAGGGAGATGGGAGCGGATCCATAGTGGTGTATTGATATGAATATGTGGACTCGTGTGCACCACCTCAAAGAGTTACTTGCAGTAGTAGTTCAGGTTAGCCATTGAGTCAAAGCTGGCTTGCTGCAGTTAAACCCCACCATACCTTTGTTGATAATAATGCATATGTAGTTAGTTCTGATGTAAGTCTTGCCGGGTACATTTGTACTCACGTTTGCTTAATTTATGTTTTTGCAGAGATACTTCAGTCTCGCTAGTAGTTCCGTGCGTACTTCGACGTTTAGCTTTATACCTCAGCTACGGTCTTGTGCCTCGGCAGGTTCTAATAGATAGTCAGGCTTCTCAGCCTTTTCCATTTGTAGATGTCTGTACTCAGACATGTTAAGCTTCCGCATGTGCTTTGACTTGTATGCTCTGAATGTTTGGTCATGAGACCCATGTTTGTAATATCTCACTCCTCGGAGCCTATTGAAGAAATACTTCGAGTCGTAGAGTTTTGTTGTGATGCCATGTTGTATTTGCACATATCGAGCATATTGTGTGTACGATTGAAATGCTTGGTATGTGTGGGATCCAACAACCTAATTGTCTATCCTTGGTAGCCCCTCTTATGGGGAAATGTAGTCTAGTGCTTCCACCGAGCCATGGTAGTCTGCTACAGCCCGGTTTACCGGAGTCCTATTAGCCCAGTTGCTACTGCTCCGGAACACTTAGACTGGCCGGCATGTGTCCTTCTTCGATCCTGTGTCTGTCCCTTCGGGGAAATGTCACACGGTGTCTTTCATCGCCCTATTAGCATGCTACAACTCGGATTCCCAGAGTCCTGCTGGCCCAGTTGCGACAGCCCGTATTCACTCGCTCATGACTGACATGTTCGTTGCTGGGTCATGTATGGTTGTCCCTGTAAGTTAGTGCCACTTTGGGTTCACGGCTAGTCATGTCGGCCTGGGTTCTCTGTCATATGGATGCTGGCGACATTATCATATACATGAGCCAAAAGGTGCAAACGTTCCCGGGCCAGGTAAGGTGGCACTCGTGGGAATACCATGCGTGAGGCCGCAAAGTGATATGATGTGTTACATGCTAGATCGATGTGGCTTGGGATCGGGGTCCTGACAACTCCTTCCTAGTTGACATGCATATGGATACAAGTGGGACTTGGTTACTACCTCACCAAAATACTCTATGCATCATTAGGTACGAAAGAGGAACCGTTCCAAGCAGCTGAGGAACATCACCAAGTCTAAGGAGAATTGACCCAAGCCACCAAGGATCAAGAACAAGCCGAACTGCAACTGGACAGGAAGTCCTAGGCGACCCCATGCGCACGGGCCCCCGAGACTCCGGGCCCATAGGCTACATAGGGAACTATAGCTGTAGCACCCCGTGCGCACAGGCCCAACCTACCCCATGCGTACGGGCCTCCCAGGATGGCCGGTTGAGATTGCCTCTTCGCCTCCCCTTCATCTACTTCGACCCCAAGGCTATATATGTCGTACCTAGGACTATGCTTAGGGATAGCAAAGTAGTTGATAGACATTAGAGAGCTTTGATCCTTGTATCCACTCCTCTAGGAGATCATGACCTCCTAGGAGAAGATCACCTTGTGGATTCAAGACCTCCTCTTGGGGAAGACTATCATCAAGACCTCATTCCTCATAGGATTGGGATGAACTAGTTACCTTGTATCTTTCCTTTGTTGTCCTTGAATCATTGTGACCTCTTGTGTTCTTGGATCAAGCATATGTGTGATTGGATCTAGTTGATTCAAGTGTTTCCCCTCTCATGTCTTCTTCGTGTTCTTCGTGGGATTTCCCCTCCAATTCGTGAAAGATCCATCTTACGGTTCCACTCTACAACACTTTGCCATTGTGGTGACCCCTTAATCTATAAAAGGAGGTCCATGGCAACCATAGAAAGGGTTAGAAGGTTGGACACCACACACTCATACGCACGTAGCCACTCTCACACCGGGGCAACCATGCCGGCCAAGTATACTGTGCTCCACCACCATTCTTTCACCATCAATCCACCAAAGCAGGAGTAGGGTTGTACGCCACACAGTGGCCCGAACCTGGGTAAAATTGCATGTGTGATCTCTGCCCTGCTGCCCCACGCTCATCTGCTCTTTTGTGTAATGTGACATCCCCCCTACCGAACCAGCAAGGGACCCTTGGTCCCATAGGTGGCCATGGTTTCCCACGACATCTTTGGCGCGCCAGTTAGGGGGATCACTTGCGTGAACCTGAAAGTGTGCACAACGCTTCATATTTGATGGCGCCATCAACCATGGCGGCCAAGAAAAATTCCGGTGCTTCGGCTCATCCATCCACCTCGAAGGCTCCGTCGCCCGCGGCCTCTAATGCTACGGGGGCGCGGAGGCACGTGAGCACGTGGACGCTACTGGGGGCGTAGTCGGAGCAGGCGGCCGTCACCACTTCCCCCACAGCAGACACAGGAGCGGGAGACATTGGAGGAGAGCGCATCAGCAACCCCCAATGGCCAGGCTCCAGAAGGTACGAGTGAGGGGGTTACTCCGTCCGTGCCCCCTCCTCTTGCCGACGGGCACAGCCGCAACAACGGCACTCGGTCTGGGGCGAATCGCCACCCTCCGGCCGCCCCCGCCTCGGGAGCAACCACAGTGCGTGCACCTCCCCCGGAACAAGTCCGCCGCGTCGCTCTGCCCAACGGAGCCGCTGGCCCTCAAGCGCCATCGCCATGCCACCATGCCATCAAGGTGGCCGCCCCGCAATAGTGGGGGCGCGGTACTGTCAATGCTGGGACCGTTAGGAGCCGAGCGACGGTGCGATCTACATCCTCATCACCTATGTTGAGTACTGCTACAGAGGCCATGGCGCGGGCTCAGCTGCTGCTGAGGTTCTCACCAGTGGCCGAGCACATGGACGAATGGCATTCCACCATCCAAAGTCTGATTGGTTTTGCCGAGGCTGGCGGCTCGCAACGAGTTGGCCCGCCATGGCCTCCCTAAGCGACGACGCCAGCCCGTGCTGCTGGCCGTATGGAAGCGGCCACCCCTATGGTCTAGTTCTTGCCACGGCAACCAGTGCGAGTGCAGCGGAATCAAGAACATGATGATGTCTCGATGGCCTCTTCTAACCCTTGAGCACGTCTAGGCCGACAACGAGCCCCGGAGGATAGGAGGAGGGAGACGTGCGCATCATCGTTGAGCGAGGCCGTGAAGTAAATCGCCCCGACAAACCCTTTCGGAACCAAGGAAAACCCGCCAGAGGTCGAGAGAAGGGAGCCTGTGATGATGATGAGAGTGATGGAGGGGATGAAGAAGAAACCCGCAAGCAGGAGTTTCAAAAGGCCACTGACGCCATATGCATTGATGGAGGTGCATCTTTGCACACCTCTCACCAACAGCTCAAGCGGTGGGCACGTGAAGTCAATGTCGTGGAACCAGTGCCAGAGGCCCAGAAGTCGCTCAAATGGTCATGCACGCCCATCATATTTGACGAAGAGGATCATCCTGACCGTACCACTATGGTAGGATGTTTGCCATTGTTGGTCTTTCCAACAATTCACAACCTCGAGGTCACAAAGATGTTGGTTGATGGTGGGGCCGGGTTGAATCTAATTTCCCTGACAGTCATCAGGAAACTCCAGATAGTAGAGGAAGAGTTAGAAGTCACTGACACGTTTCAAGGAGTTAATCCTGGCAGGAGCCATCCCAAGTGTCACATCCCTAGTTCTGGTATGCTCTGAGCTAGCTAGTCATGTGTTGCATCATGTTTTAATTCTTTTGAATTTGAAATGGGAATTGAACAAAACCTAGCACCAGATCAAATCAAATAGGTTCAACATAAAATCACTTTCAATGAACCCAAAATGCCCTGTGAAAATGTCCATGATTTTTGATAAAGGTGAAAACCTCTACGAAAAATGATGAACATATTTCTAGGTCATTCCTGGATTTTTTGAATTAAATCATAATGTATTTGAATTGGGGCATTTGAATTCTATAAGTATTTTAAATACTCCAAATATTCTGGAATCACTTGAGGGCCTCTAGAATAATTCAGCTAGTGCCCATAATTAATTTCAGAATTTAATAAAATGATTTAGTCCTAAAATTAAATCAAACCAGAGAAATAAATAGAAAAGAGAAAGAAATAGAGAGAGAGAGAGAGAGAGAGAAGGTTTTCACATGGCGCTCAACTAGCCTGGCCTAGCCCAACACCTGGCGCTGCCAGTCATCGTCCAGCTCCCGCCAGTCAGACGCCGTGCGCGTGGTCGCCCCGCCGCCATGTTCCCGGCCACCTCCTGCTTTTGCCGACGCCTTGGACGGCTCTAGATGATGCCACACACCCCCTGACCTCTCTCTCCCTCACCTGTGGCCTCTCCCCTCCCCTGTGGCCTCTCCCCTCCCCTGGACCTCTCCCTCTCACCCACCCGAACGGGTCCGTCGCCGCCGCTCGCCATAACCACGGACACCATCCACCCCTTGCATGTCCGACGGGCCACGGAGCTCCGCCGTCGACCTCTACGCCATCTCCATCGAGCCACGCAACGGGAAGAGCCCTGGAGCACCGTCCCCAACGTCTTCTTCCTCCTCGTGCCACCGAGATCGCCGGCGACCTCCCGTCGTCACCAATCCCTCCCCGAGCTCGCCGTTCGCTCCCCTACACTGACAGTGAGCCACTGAACCTTCTCCCCTCTCCATTCTCGCTCTCGTACACCGTACGCGCCGCCTCGAGTTCGCCTGCACGCACCGCCACCTGTGCTCACCACTGACGTGTCTCTGGCCATCTAATGGTCTGGCTGTCGTGCCCAGCTTACTCCACACGCCGCGTAGAGTATGTAGGTGCCCCACATGAGCCACAACGGCCGTCACAACGATGACCCCGAGCTCCGGTGACCGCCAAGGTCGACGCCGGCGATGACTCTGGCCAGCCCAGGCCCAACCATTGACACCACTCGAAGCGGACGAGTGTCTGTGTCGCTTAGATGCCCTCCGCCAGCCATTTGGTCGCCAGAGGAGGAATCCCGCACCTCACCGCCACATCTGGCTTCACCGGCGGGATTGACTCGTTTGACTAGGGGTTTGACCTCCCTTGGATCAATGACAGATGGGGCCGCCCTGCTAACTAACCTAGATTAGTGTTAACTAAACCTAGTTAATTTAGTTTAGTTACTAAGACACGGGGCCCACTAGCCAGTTTGACCAGGACCGCCTCGTTGACCTGCTCACGTCACAGTGACGTAGTGCTGACGCAGTAAAGAATTTTCTGTATTTAAACTTATTTCGAAAATTCCAGAAATTGTTATAAACTTCAAAAAATCATAGAAATTAATCTATAACTCAGATTCAAAAGATTTATATATGAAAAATTATCAGATCTAATCTATCCATTGGTACTTTCATGCATGACAAAGCAACTTAACCTTGCTGTATAGAACAAAACATGTAAATGCACTTTGGAAATCAACTCAAACCCTTCTGTTGCTAGCTGCATTAGCTCAAATCACAACATCTTGCCATGTCATGATCATGCATCATTTTGTGCATTGCATTGATTGTGTTCCTTCTCTGTTACCGGTATTTGTCCCCCCTCAGTAGACGTGGTTCCGACGATGAGATTGATGATACCTATGCAGAACTATACTATCTTCAGAAGTGCCAGGCAAGCAAACCCCCTTGTTCATTCCATTACAATCCCACTCTCTCGCTCTTGCTCTCTTTTACTGCACTAGGAAAACAACGTTTCAACTGTAACATGCTGCGGTAGTTGAACCCCTTTCCTTTGCATGGCCTGTCATTGCCACATTCAATAGATGAAACCCACTAGCATGAGTAGGAGTTGTTTGAGCCCTGATGTGCCTACTCATTCATGCTTGTTGTCATACCTGCTACTGCTTAGAGTTGAGTCAGGTCCGATTCATCGGGGATGAATTGGAATGTGGTGAACATGTCTTACAATTGAGAGCTAAGTGTGTGAACATGATTTGGTAAAGGTAGTGGTGAGAGGCCATGTAGGAGTACATGGTGGGTTGTCTCATTGAAACCATCCTCAGGAACTGAGTTCTGTGTTTGTGATCCATGAACAACTACTACCACACATTGGGATCCTTAATTGACTCTCTCGACTTATTAACCGCCCCCGTCCTCTGTCCAGGAGTTGCAAGTAGTTTATGGTGTTTGTAGTATGCTGGAGGCCGTGCGCAGCGCTGACCCAAGGGGTGGGCTGTGATGCGGTAGGCACATGGCCCGGTGTACCGAATCGCCTGTTTGGGACCCGTGAACCCTGTACACATCGTTCAGGGCCATATGTGGTAACCTCGGCCGGACTCCCTGCGGATGGAACCTGAATAGGGGCTAAACCTATACTAGGGAATTGTGTGGTTAGTCAGGTCGTGGCCGACACCCTCGCTGGGCTTTCGCTTGAAGGTTGCCGAGTACATGTCGTGTAAACGGTGATAAGTGGTGAGAGCGTGTATGAAGAAGTACACCACTGCAGGGTTAACATCATCTATTCGAATAGCCGCGTCCACGGTAAAGGACCTCTGGGTTGCCTGTACACTTCATAGACAAGTGAAAGTGGATACTCTAAAATGCGTAAGATAAGCGTGAGTGCTATGGATGGCGTTCTCATAGGGAGACGGGAGTGGATCCATAGTGGTGTGTTGATATGGTGAATATGTGGACTCATATGCGCCACCTCAAAAGAGTTACTTGCAGTCGTAGTTTAGGATAGTCACCGAGTCAAAGCTGGCCTGCTGCAGTTAAACTCCACCCCCCCTCTGTTGATACCGATGCATATGTAGTTAGTTCTGATGTAAGTCTTGCTGGGTACATTTGTACTCACGTTTGCTTAATTTATGTTTTTGCAGAAAGATTTCGGTCTCGCTAGTAGTTCCACATGGACTTCGACATTTAGCTTGTAACCTCAGCTAACATCTTGTCCCCTCGGCAGAGTCTTGTAGATAGTCAGGCTTCTCAGCCTTTTCTTTTGTAGTTGTCTGTACTCAGACAAGTTAAGCATCCGCTTGTGCTTGTTGCTTGTATGAATTGAATGCTGGGTCATCAGACCCATGTTTGTAATATCTGGATCTTCGAAGCCTAATGAATAAATACTTTAAGTTGTAGAGTTTTGTTGTGATGCCATGTTGTATTTGCACATATCGAGCCTATTGTGTGTATGATTTGAAATGCTTGGTATGTGTGGGATCTGACAACCTAGTTGTTTATCATTGGTAGCCTCTCTTACCGGGAAATGTCTCCTAGTGCTTCCACTGGGCCATGGTAGCTTTCTACTACTTCGGAACACTTAGGCTGGCCGGCATATGTCCTTCTTCGTTCATGTGTCTGTCCCTTTGGGGAAATGTCACGCGGTGTCTACTAGAGTCCTGTTAGACGGCTACAGCTCGGCTTCTCCAGAGTCTTGTTAGCCCAGATGCTGCAGCCCGGATTCATTTGCTGATGATCGACACGTTCGTTGCTGGGTCATGTATGCCTGTCCCCGTAAGTTAGTGCCACTTTGGGTTTACGACTAGTCATGTCGGCCCGGGTTCTTTGTCATATGGATGCTAGCGACACTATCATATACGTGAGCCAAAAGGCGCAGATGGTCCCGGGCCAGGTAAGGTGGCACCCATGGGAATACCGTGCGTGAGGCTGCAACGTGATATGATGTGTTACATGCTAGATCGGTGTGACCTAGGATCGGGGTCCTGACAGCTTTGGTATGAGAGCCTAACTGCTTGTAGGATTACCAAGCCAAACTGGTCAAAGTTGAGTCTAGAAATGCTTTAGTTATATAAGGGAATTGATTGTGGATGGGAACGTAAGGCTCTTTTTACTCCTGTACCTTATGTCCTTCTGATTTGAGTCAACCTCTTCTTTTCTACGGGGATTAAGAACTAAGCTTCTCATCTTTCTATCAGGATCACGTGTTACTAATCCATAGACTTATAGGATTGATGGATTCAAGTCTCAGCTCAGTTTCTACCACTTCTGTGTGTTCATAGTTGGCCTCAGAACCTTGATTTTGTGATGTTAAGTGGTTATGCCACCATTTTTTCAGGATGTCTCAAATCTTTTGAGCATTTATAGCCGTTATGATGTCCAAGTCATCCCAGGTTTCTAATTAGTCTAATGCATTTGCAAATATTTGCTTCCTGTTCCTGATGTTCCTTTGGGCCAGATTAATCACACTAATTGGAGTGTTGAGGTACTCCATGGCCTCGACATATATGTTGGAGCTATTATTATGACACTAGGGTATCTTATAGAACCACGCAGTAGTCTAGCCATGTTTTGTGTTCCTAGTGTGATGATCATGGCCACCATTCTCGAAAGCATTCCGTGAGGCCACTAAGTTAGTAGGCATTCTATTCCTGGGTTCTTGAACCCGAGATTCACCCTACTTACTTCATGATGATAGTGTGTGCTCATTCCTTTAGGTTATTAGTAACTTTTCTGATAGTCCTTGAGGTTCGTGGTACATCGTTATTCCAAAACCATGAACCAATATGGCAGAAGTTCTTTTGAATCAAAAGATCACAACAAGAGAGCTCTTGATGAGTTCTCCATTCGATGATCGTGAATCTGCCAGTCCTCCTTTCTTACCTTCGTTTGTTACTTGATATAGTCAAGAGTATGGGTGCATTCGTTTATCGATGCCTAATATTCTTGTGGTCCGTCCAGCCATTCTATTCCGGAATGACTAGGAGAAACAAACTCCAGTACCTTATCCATCTCCAAGATTGGCTCAAAGCAGTTGTAATCCGCAAATCAAATGCAAACCCAGCTTTTGATTCTGTTCTACCATGAAGTATTATCGTCTTATGTCAAGAATGTCATGAGAATTGCACCATCCCTTGTGAATTCTTGACGCAGTGATATTTCTAGCCATTATTGTTCATTCCTCGGTTCCCGTGTTATTGTAACCGGAATGCCGACAAGTGAATCGTGATGTGTGTAATCAATATCCCTAGAAACTGTGTTGCTTGGTACTTAATGGACGCTAATTCCATTCTTAGTGTGTTGGTTACTAAACCATCATTCTAAGATTGATCGTTCTACCTAGCCCATTTTTCCTTGGTGCACTCCTCGATCAATGAGATAGGATTGTGGCAATCCATCACTCTCTTGGTCCCATCGTCTTGCCCTGAAAAGCAAGAATGTTCTCGAGCTTAGTAACATATCCGTGGTTCATGATTTTCCGAATGTCTTCTCGGAAGTGTTACCAGGTTGTCACCTGACCGCTATGTTGATTTCATGATCAAGTTGGTTTCTTGTAGCCAACCCTTTCTCCAAGAATCTATGTTTGATACCCATGAGCTAGTTGGATGAGCTAAACAACAACTTGGAGAGTTGGAAGATAAAAGCTTGTCCGACCTAGGTCATCACTAAGGGCTATCTCTTTCTGTGTGTGTGTGTTGAAGAAAGATGATACTTCATCAATTGACCTCAGTGATCAATTCATGGACCTATTGTCTTACCCAAATCATTGATTGTGTATGGGCTATTGTCAAATCAAATCGTAATGCTGTCTTGTCCGTGGTTGTTTCCTCGGGCATACACCATTATACATTACAAAAAAAGAAACATCCATGACATTTTGGGCCGAACAATTTTTTTTCTGTCATACTTATGACAGTTCTATGACGATAATTGTGACAAAACCCGGTATCATCATAGATGTGGTGGGGTCCTATTTCTATGACAAAAATCATGACAAAAATGGGCTTTTCGTCCTGGGCAGGCCGGAGACGCAGCTGCATGGCATTCTTTGGGCCATCCATGATAGAAAAAACCGTGGTAGAAGCGAGGGCGATGAAAATATCGGGGTGTTCCCGGTTATGGTGGGTGGTCGGGGCCAAGTGATGCGCGTTTCTCTCGTACACACATGCGCATGGGTGCGAGGCGTTGGGCTCTAATTGAACCCGAGCGATTGCACTGCAGGCTACGCATTACTGAACCCGAGCAATCGATCGATGGGTGTTAACTGAACCCGATCGAGCGATTCCTTCGCTACTACTGCTAACTGAAGCCTATCAATGCTGCCTCTGGATGATTAGTGAGCGTTGCTGGGGGGGGGGGGGGTTGGATGAACAGTTCCTGGTGGGGGTGGATGAACAGGACCCCGTGGTGTTGCCTCTGGATGAACAGGACCCCGATCAATTGTGTCGGTTGGGGCTGGATGAACAGGACCCCGTGGAGGGCAGGATGAACAGGACCACCCCGTGGAGGGCTGGATGAACAGTAGATGGTGGAGGGCTTGATGAACAGTAGCCCGTGGATGGGTAGTTGAACAGGAGCCCGTGTCGAGGGCTAGTTGAATAGTAGCCGGTGGAGTAGCGTGCGGTGGAGGCTGGATGAACAGGAGACCGTCGATGAACAGTCGCAGGTGGAGGCTGGAGGAGGTCGACGATGGATGAACAGTAGCCCGTGGAGGCTAGAGGGGGTCGACAATGGAGATGAACAGTATCCCGTGGTGTCCCGTTTTGCGGTACGCCACACCCCTCCCGATGAACAGGACCCCCGTTTCGACCATAGCGCTCCAACACAAGTCCGTTTCCTCCGTTTTGCGGTATGCCACACCCCTCCCGATCAACATGACCCCCGTTTCGATAGTAGGAGGTCCGTTTCCTCCATTTTGCGGTACGCCAGACCCCTCCCGATGAACAAGATCCCGTTCCGACCGTGGCCGGTCGAACACAAGGCCGTTTCCTCCATTTTACGGTATGCCAGGCCTCGTTTCCATGGGCTGTTCCGTCCAAGCCCTCCCAATGAACACGACGACGCATTCAGTTCCGACCCAGCCGGTTGGCTCCCCATGAACACGACGACGACGTTGTTTATCCGTTCCGACCTAGCCATGTACACGAGCCCTGGCCATACGTATGCGCGAGTAGGCGTTCGAGACCCTGCCCATATGTACGTATGTGGCCGTATTTTCTTTCTTGCACACTGGCTGCTGTACGTACGTGTACATGCTACATGCACGCCTCTCCCACGACACGTGCGTGCCTCTACATCGACCAGTATGTACGTACACATTCGCGACCAGAATGACAATGCTACCTATGCTTCGACCAGGTGGGTCCCGACTGTCAGACACTTCCTTGCCTGCGAAGATGTAGCTGGTGGGTCCCAGCAGTCAGGGGGGCGAATCTTTTTTTGCCCGGACGAACTTCCCCGCGTGCGAAGATGTAACTGGTGGGTCCCAGCAGTCAGGGGGAAACATTTTTTCGCGAAATACGGTGGCCCGTCCGATGGGTCCCCGCTGTCAGGTGGAGGAATAATCATTTTGCGCGTAATAAGGAGGTACTTCCTTGCTGCGGTCGTAAACCCAGCTGTCAGCCTCTCCACGTACAGTCCACGTACGATGGAAGCCGTTCCTTGACCATGTTGACCACGCTGCGCCGAGAGCACCAGGGCGGTGCACGACGGCGA
Source organism: Triticum monococcum (assembly GCA_034509565.1). Lineage (NCBI taxonomy): Eukaryota > Viridiplantae > Streptophyta > Magnoliopsida > Poales > Poaceae > Triticum > Triticum monococcum. Next base: position 244,025,776 of record CM067846.1, on the reverse strand, counting down.
GGCCTAGGACGGGGACGACGCGGAGCTGGGGAAGACGCGGCAGTGGAAGCCTGCGCGGAGAGGAGTACGAGGGTTCACTGGTTCGGCTGTGGTGTGAGGCTGCCGTCGCCACAAGGCCTGGCCAGCGGTGGGAGTAGTAGGAGCGGTGAGGCCTCCACGGTAGCACAGCCGGCCACATAAGGCAGGAGCATGCGGCATGACCGGCGCTGCTTTGGGTGGTTGGAGCAAGAAGACTGGAGGTTGAAGAAGCACTACGGCCGTTGGATGGACATCGTACGGTCACTGGAGCTAGAATCGTTCATATTGAGTAAGTAGACAAAGCACTCCGTCCGGTGGGTCCCTCCTGTCAGGTGGAGGAATAATTATTTTTCGCGTAATAAGGAGGCACTTCCTTGCGGCTGCCGTGGACCCAGCTGTCAGCCTCTCCACGTATGGTACTCTTCCGATGGAAGTCGTTCCTTGACCACGTTGACCACGCCGCGCCGAGGGCACCATGGCGGTGGACGACGGCGAGGCCTAGGAAGGGGACGATGCGGAGCCGGGGACGACGCGGCAGTGGATGCCCAGGCATAGAGGAGTATGAGGGTTCACTGGTTCTCTGTCGTGTGAGGCTGCCATTGGCGCAGAATAACAGGGGGTGTGGGTGAGTAGAGGGATGGCCTGGCCAGCGGTGGAGTAGTAGGGGGCGGTGAGGCCTCCGCCGCATCACAGTCGGCCATTGGAGGTAGGAGCATGAGGCACAACCGGCACTGGATTGGGCAGCTGGAGCAAGAAGACCAGAGGTTGAAGAAGCACTACGACCGTTGGATGGACATCGTACGGCCACTGGAGCTAGAATCGTGCATATTGACTAAATTGACAAAGTACTCCATCCTCGTCAACTTAGTAGGCCCACAAGTCAGCCTGCCACTATACTGGGTCCCAACTAGCAGGGGGAGTATTCATTTTTTTGTGCGTAATAAGGATGCACTTCCTTGCGTGCGAAGATATAGCTGGTGGGTCCAAGCTGTCAGCGGTGGTAATGTTTTTTCATGAAATACAGAGGCCCTTTTGGTGGGTCCTAGATGTCAGGTGGAGGAATCATTATTTTGCGCGTAATAAGGAGGCATTTCCTTGCGTGCGGCCGTGGACCCAACTGTCAACCACTCCATGTACAGTCCACTTCAGATGCATGTCGGTCGTTGACCACGTTGAACAGGCTGCGCCGAGAGCACCAGGGCGGTGGACGACGGCGAGACTGTTGGAAATATTCCCTAGAGGCAATAATAAAAGCATTATTATTATATTTCCTTGTTCATGATAATTGTCTTTTATTCATGCTATAATTGTGTTATCCGGAAATCGTAATACATGTGTGAATAAATAGACACCAACATGTCCCTAGTAAGCCTCTAGTTGACTAGCTCGTTGATCAACAGATAGTCATGGTTTCCTGACTATGGACATTGGATGTCATTGATAACGAGATCACATCATTAGGAGAATGATGTGATGGACAAGACCCAATCCTAAACATAGCACAAAATTGTATAGTTCGTTTGCTAGAGTTTTTCCAATATCAAGTATCTTTTCCTTAGACCATGAGATCGTGTAACTCCCGGATACCGTAGGAGTGCTTTGGGTGTACCAAACGTCACAACGTAACTGGGTGACTATAAAGGTATACTACGGGTATCTCCGAAAGTGTCTGTTGGGTTGACACGGATCAAGACTGGGATTTGTCACTCCATATGACGGAGAGGTATCTCTGGGCCCACTCGGTAATGCATCATCACAATGAGCTCAAAGTGACCAAGTGTCTGGTCACGGGATCATGCATTACGGTACGAGTAAAGTGACTTGCCGGTAACGAGATTGAACGAGGTATTGGGATACCGACGATCGAATCTCGGGCAAGTAACGTACCGATTGACAAAGGGAATTGTATATGGGGTTGCTTGAATCCTCGACATCGTGGTTCATCCGATGAGATCATCGAGGAGCATGTGGGAGCCAACATGGGTATCTAGATCCCGTTGTTGGTTATTGACCGGAGAGCCATCTCGGTCATGTCTACATGTCTCCCGAACCCGTAGGGTCTACACACATAAGGTTCGGTGATGCTAGGGTTGTAGGGATATGAATATGCAGTAACCCAAAAGTTGTTCGGAGTCCCGAATGAGATTCCGGATGTCACGAGGAGTTCCGGAATGGTCCGGAGGTAAAGAATTATATATAGGAAGTGCTATTTCGGCCATCGGGACAAGTTTCGGGGTCACCGGTATTGTACCGGGACCACCGGAAGGGTCCCCGGGGTCCACCGGGGGGGGCCACCTATCCCGGAGGGCCCCATGGGCTGAAGCGGGAGGGGAACCAGCCCCTAGTGGGCTGGTGCGCCCCCTTAGGCCTTCCCACTGCGCCTAGGGTTGGGAACCCTAGGGTGGGGTGGGGGGGCGCCCCACTTGCCTTGGGGGGCACTCCAACCCCTTGGTCGCCGCCCCCTTAGGAGATTGGATCTCCAGGGCTGGCGCCCCCCCTTGGGGACCCTATATATAGAGGGGGGAGGGAGGGCAGCCTCAGCCATGCTCCTGGCACCTCCCTCTCCCCTCCAACACCTCCTCCTCCTTCGTAGAGCTCGGCGAAGCCCTGTCGGAGTACTGCTTCTCCACCACCACCATGCCGTCGTGCTGCTGCTGTAGCCATCTTCCTCAACCTCTCCTTCCCCCTTGCTGGATCAAAGAAGGAGGAGACGTCATGCTGACCGGACGTGTGTTGAACGTGGAGGTGCCGTCCGTTCGGCGCTAGGATCTCCGGTGATTTGGATCATGTCGAGTACGACTCCCTCATCCCCGTTCTTTGAACGCTTCCGCTCGCGATCTACAAGGTATGTAGATGCATTCGATCACTCGTTGCTAGATGAACTCATAGATGGATCTTGGTGAAACTGTAGGAAAATTTTTGTTTTCTACAACGTTCCCCAACAGTGGCATCATGAGCTAGGTCTATGCGTAGTTCTCTTTGCACGAGTAGAACACAATTTGTTGTGGGCGTAGATGTTGTCAACTTTCTTGCCGCTACTAGTCTTATTTTGCTTCAGCGGTATTGTGGGATGAAGCGGCCCGGACCAACCTTACACGTACGCTTATGTGAGACCGGTTCCACCGACTAACATGCACTAGTTGCATAAGGTGGCTGGCGGGTGTCAGTCTCTCCCACTTTAGTTGGAGCGGATTCGATGAAAAGGGTCCTTATGAAGGGTAAATAGAAGTTGACAAATCACGTTGTGGCTTTCATGTAGGTAATAAAACGTTCTTGCTAGAACCCTATTGCAGCCACGTAAAAGATGCAACAACAATTAGAGGACGTCTAACTTGTTTTTGCAGCAAGTGTTTTGTGATGTGATATGGCCAAAGTTGTGATGAATGATGAATGATATATATGCGATGTATGAGATGTTCATGCCATTGTAATAGGAATCATGACTTGCATGTCGATGAGTATGACAACCGGCAGGAGCCAAAGGAGTTGTCTTTATTTTTTGTATGACCTGCGTGTCATTGAGAAACGCCATGTAAATTACTTTACTTTATTGCTAAACGTGTTAGCCATAGTAGTAGAAGTAATAGTTGGCGAGCAACTTCATGGAGACACGATGATGGAGATCATGATGATGGAGATCATGGTGTCATGCCGGTGACAAGATGATCATGGAGCCCCAAGATGGAGATCAAAGGAGCTATGTGATATTGGCCATATCATGTCACTATTATTATTTGATTGCATGTGATGTTTATCATGTTTTTGCATCTTGTTTACTTAGAACGACAGTAGTAAATAAGATGATCCCTCATAATAATTTCAAGAAAGTGTTCCCCCTAACTGTGCACCATTGCGACAGTTCGTTGTTTCGAAGCACCACGTGATGATCGGGTGTGATAGATTCCAACGTTCACATACAATGGGTGTAAGACAGATTTACACATGCAAACACTTAGGTTGACTTGACGAGCCTAGCATGTATAGACATGGTGTCGGAACATAGAAGACCGAAAGGTCGAGCATGAGTCGTATAGGAGATACGATCAACATGAAGATGTTCACCGATGTTGACTAGTCCGTCTCACGTGATGATCGGACACGACCTAGTTAACTCGGATCATGTTATACTTAGATGACTGGAGGGATGTCTATCTAAGTGGGAGTTCATTGAATAATTTGATTAGATGAACTTAATTATCATGAACTTAGTCTAAAATATTTACAATATGTCTTGTAGATCAAATGGCCAACGTTGTCCTCAACTTCAACGCGTTCCTAGAGAAAACCAAGCTGAAAGACGATGGCAGCAACTATACGGACTGGGTCCGGAACCTGAGGATCATCCTCATAGCTGCCAAGAAAGATTATGTCCTACAAGCACCGCTAGGTGAAGCACCTGTTCTCCCTACAGAACAAGACCTTATGAACGCTTGGCAGACACGTTCGGATGATTACTCCCTTGTTCAGTGCGGCATGCTTTACAGCTTAGAGCCGGGACTCCAAAAGCGTTTTGGGAGACACGGAGCATATGAGATGTTCGAAGAGCTGAAAATGGTTTTTCAAGCTCATGCCCGGGTCGAGAGATATGAATTCTCCGACAAGTTCTTCAGCTGTAAGATGGAGAAAATAGTTCTGTCAGTGAGCACATACTCACTATGTCTGGGTTACATAACCGCTTGACTCAGCTGGGAGTTAATCTCCCGGATGACGCGGTCATTGACAGAATCCTCCAGTCGCTTCCACCGAGCTACAAGAGCTTTGTGATGAACTTCAATATGCAGGGGATGGAAAAGACCATTCCTGAAGTATTTGCAATGCTGAAATCAGCAGAGGTAGAAGTCAAAAAGGAACATCAAGTGTTGTTGGTGAATAAAACCACTAAGTTCAAGAAAGGCAAGGGTAAGAAAAACTTCAAGAAGGACGGCAAGGGAGTTGCCGCGCCCGGCAAGCAAGCTGCCGGGAAGAAGCCAAAGAATGGACCCAAGCCCAAGACTGAGTGTTTTTAAAGCAAGGGAAGTGGTCACTGGAAGCGAAACTGCCCCAAATACTTAGCGGACAAGAAGGCCGGCATCACGAAAGGTATATGTGATATACATGTAATAGATGTGTACCTTACCAGTACTCATAGTAGCTCTTGGGTATTTGATACCGGTGCAGTTGCTCACATTTGTAACTCAAAGAAGGAGCTGCGGAATAAGCGGAGACTGGCGAAGGACAAGGTGACGATGCGCGTCGGGAATGGTTCCAAGGTCGATGTGATCGCCGTCGGCACGCTACCTCTATATTTACCTACGGGATTAGTTTTGAACCTCAATAATTGTTATTTAGTGCCAAGTTTGAGCATGAACATTGTATTAGGATCTCGTTTAATACGAGATGGCTACTCATTTAAATCCGAGAATAATGGTTGTTCTATTTATATGAGAGATATGTTTTATGGTCATGCTCCGATGGTGAATGGTTTATTCTTAATGAATTTCGAGCGTAATGCTACACATATTCATAGTGTGAATACCAAAAGATGTAAGATTGATAATGATAGTCCCACATACTTGTGGCACTGCCGCCTTGGTCACATAGGTGTTAAACGCATGAAGAAGCTCCATACGGATGGACTTTTAGAGTCTCTTGATTACGAATCATTTGACATGTGCGAACCATGCCTCATGGGTAAAATGACCAAGACTCCGTTCTCAGGAACAATGGAGCGAGCAACCAACTTATTGGAAATCATACATACTGATGTGTGCGGTCCAATGAGTGTTGAGGCTCGCGGTGGCTATCGTTATGTTCTCACCCTCACTGATGACTTGACTAGATATGGGTATGTCTATTTAATGAAACACAAGTATGAGACCTTTGAAAAGTTCAAGGAATTTCAGAGTGAGGTTGAGAATCAACGTGACAGGAAAATCAAGTTCTTGCAATCAGATCGTGGAGGAGAATACTTGAGTCACGAATTTGGCACACACTTAAGAAAATGTGGAATAGTTTCACAACTGACGCCGCGTGGAACACCTCAGCGTAATGGTGTGTCCGAACGTCATAATTGCACTCTATTAGATATGGTGCGATCTATGATGTCTCTTACCGATTTACCGCTATCATTTTGGGGCTATGCTTTAGAGACTGCCGCATTCACTTTAAATAGGGCTCCGTCGAAATCCGTTGAGATGACACCGTATGAATTATGGTTTGGGAAGAAACCTAAGCTGTCGTTTCTAAAAGTTTGGGGATGCGATGCTCATGTCAAGAAACTTCAACCTGAAAAGCTCGAACCCAAGTCGGAAAAATGCGTCTTCATAGGATACCCTAAAGAAACTATTGGGTATACCTTCTACCTCAGATCCGAAGGCAAGATCTTTGTTGCCAAGAATGGATCCTTTCTAGAGAAGGAGTTTCTCTCGAAAGAAGTAAGTGGGAGGAAAGTAGAACTTGATGAAGTATTACCTCTTCAACTGGAAAATGGCGCAACTCAAGAAAATGTTCCTGAGGTGCCTACACCGACTAGAGAGGAAATTAATGATGATGATCATGAAACTTTAGATCAAGTTGCTACTGAACTTCGTAGGTCCAAAAGGACACGTTCCGCACCAGAGTGGTACAGCAACCCTGTCTTGGAAATCATGTTGTTAGACAACGGTGAACCTTCGAACTATGAAGAAGCGATGGCGGGCCCAGATTCCGACAAATGGCTAGAAGCCGTGAAATCCGAGATAGGATCCATGTATGAAAACGAAGTATGGACTTTGACTGACTTGCCCGTTGAGTGGTGAGCCATAGAAAATAAATGGATCTTTAAGAAGAAGACAGACGCGGATGGTAATGTGACCATCTATAAAGCTCGGCTTGTCGCTAAGGGTTATCGACAAGTTCAAGGGGTTGACTACGATGAGACTTTCTCACCTGTAGCGAAGCTAGAGTCCGTCCGAATCATGTTAGCAATTGCCGCATTCTATGATTATGAGATATGGCAAATGGACGTCAAAACGGCATTCCTAAATGGTTTCCTTAAGGAAGAATTGTATATGATGCAGCCGGAAGGTTTTGTCGATCCTAAGAATGCTGACAAGGTGTGCAAGCTCCAACGCTCGATTTATGGGCTAGTGCAAGCATCTCGGAGTTGGAACATTCGCTTTGATGAGATGATCAAAGCGTTTGGGTTTATGCAGACTTATGGAGAAGCCTGCGTTTACAAGAAAGTGAGTGGGTGCTCTGTAGCATTTCTCATATTATATGTAGATGACATACTTTTGATGGGAAATGATATAGAACTCTTGGACAGCATTAAGGCCTACTTGAATAAGAGTTTTTCAATGAAGGACCTTGGAGAAGCTGCATATATATTAGGCATCAAGATCTATAGAGATAGATCAAGACGCCTCATAGGTCTTTCACACAGCACATACCTTGATAAGATATTGAAGAAGTTCAATATGGATCAGTCTAAGAAGGGGTTCTTGCCTGTGTTGCAAGGTGTGAAATTGAGCTCAGCTCAATGTCTGACCATGGCAGAAGATATAGAAGAGATGAGTGTCATCCCCTATGCCTCAGCCATAGGTTCTATTATGTATGCCATGCTGTGTACCAGACCAGTTGTAAACCTTGCCGTAAGTTTGGTAGGTAGGTACCAAAGTAATCCCGGCAAGGAACACTGGACAGCGGTCAAGAATATCCTGAAGTACCTGAAAAGGACTAAGGAAATGTTTCTCGTTTATGGAGGTGACGAAGAGCTCGTCGTAAAGGGTTACGTTGATGCTAGCTTCGACACAGATCTGGATGAATCTAAGTCACAAACCGGATACGTGTATATTTTGAATGGTTGGGCAGTAAGCTGGTGCAGTTGCAAGAAGAGCGTTGTGGCGGGATCTACATGTGAAGCGGAGTACATGGCAGCCTCGGAGGCAGCACATGAAGCAATTTGGGTGAAGGAGTTCATCACAGACCTAGGAGTCATACCCAATGCGTCGGGGCCAATCAAACTCTTCTGTGACAACACTGGAGCTATTGCACTTGCCAAGGAGCCCAGGTTTCACAAGAAGACCAGGCACATCAAGCGTCGCTTCAACTCCATTCGTGAAAATGTTCAAGATGGAGACATAGATATTTGTAAAGTACATACGGACCTAAATGTACCAGATCCGTTGACTAAATCTCTCCCTAGAGCAAAACATGATCAACACCAGAATTCCATGGGTGTTCGATTCATCACAATGTAACTAGATTATTGACTCTAGTGCAAGTGGGAGACTGTTGGAAATATGCCCTAGAGGCAATAATAAAAGCATTATTATTATATTTCCTTTTTCATGATAATTGTCTTTTATTCATGCTATAATTGTGTTATCCGGAAATCGTAATACATGTGTGAATAAATAGACACCAACATGTCCCTAGTAAGCCTCTAGTTAACTAGCTCGTTGATCAACATATAGTCATGGTTTCTTGACTATGGACATTGGATGTCATTGATAACGAGATCACATCATTAGGAGAATGATGTGATGGACAAGACCCAATCCTAAACATAGCACAAGATCGTATAGTTCGTTTGCTAGAGTTTTTCCAATGTCAAGTATCTTTTCCTTAGAACATGAGACCGTGTAACTCCCGGATACCGTAGGAGTGCTTTGGGTGTACCAAACGTCACAATGTAACTGGGTGACTATAAAGGTATACTACGGGTATCTCCGAAAGTGTCTGTTGGGTTGACACGGATCAAGACTGGGATTTGTCACTCCGTATGACGGGGAGGTATCTCTGGGCCCACTCGGTAATGCATCATCACAATGAGCTCAAAGTGACCAAGTGTCTGGTCACGGGATCATGCATTACGGTACGAGTAAAGTGACTTGCCGGTAACATGATTGAACGAGGTATTGGGATACCGACGATCGAATCTCGGGCAAGTAACGTACCAATTGACAAAGGGAATTGTATACGGGGTTGCTTGAATCCTTGACATCGTGGTTCATCCGATGAGATCATCGAGGAGCATGTGGGATCCAACATGGGTATCCAGATCCCGCTGTTGGTTATTGACCGGAGAGCCATCTCGGTCATGTCTACATGTCCCCCGAACCCGTAGGGTCTACACACTTAAGGTTCGGTGACGCTAGGGTTGTAGGGATATGAATATGCAGTAACCCGAAAGTTGTTCGGAGCCCCGGATGAGATTCCGGATGTCACGAGGAGTTCCGGAATGGTCCAGAGGTAAAGAATTATATATAGGAAGTGCTATTTCGGCCATCGGGACAAGTTTCGGGGTCACCGGTATTGTACCGGGACCACTGGAAGGGTCCCGGGGTTCCACCGGGTGGGGCCACCAATCCCGGAGGGCCCCATGGGCTGAAGTGGGAGGGGAACCAGCCCCTAGTGGGCTGGTGCGCCCCCCTTGGGCCTTCCCCCTGCGCCTAGGGTTGGGAACCCTAGGGTGGGGGGGGTGCCCCACTTGCCTTGGGGGGCACTCCACCCCCTTGGCCGCCGCCCCCCTGGGAGATTGGATCTCCAGGGCCAGCGCCCCCCTTGGGGACCCTATATATAGAGGGGGGGGGGGAGGGAGGGCAGCCGCACCCATGCTCCTGGCGCCTCCCTCTCCCCTCCAACACCACCTCCTCCTCCGTAGAGCTCGGCGAAGCCCTGTCGGAGTACTGCTTCTCCACCACCACCACGCCGTCGTGCTGCTGCTGGAGCCATCTTCCTCAACCTCTCCTTCCCCCTTGCTGGATCAAGAAGGAGGAGACGTCATGCTGACCGTACGTGTGTTGAACACGGAGGTGCCGTCTGTTCGGCGCTAGGATCTCTGGTGATTTGGATCACGTCGAGTACTACTCCCTCATCCCCGTTCTTTGAACGCTTCCGCTCGCGATCTACAAGGTATGTAGATGCATCTGATCACTTGTTGCTAGATGAACTCATAGATGGATCTTGGTGAAACCATAGGAAATTTTTTGTTTTCTGCAACGTTCCCCAACGGAGACCTAGGAAGGGAACGACACGGAGGCAGGGAAGACGCGGCAGTTGTTTCCCACGCGGAGTGGAGTACGACTATACGAGGGTTTACTGGTTCATCTGGCGTCGCCGGAGAATAACAATAGGTGTGGGTGAGTAGAGGGATGGCTAGGCCAGCGATGGAAGTACGCTGGGGTGGTGAGGCCTGCGCGGCAGCACAGCCGGCCGTGGGAAGGAGAGAGCAGGCAGTCCCGCCGGTGCTTGTTTGAGCGGCTGGAGCAGGAAGAGTAGAGATTGAAGAAGCACAACGGCCGTTGGATGCACATCCAACAGTCACTGCTTGTGCGTCAACCTTTTTTTAGGAAAGCCTAAAATCTGTGGAAAACATTATACATCCCATCTGCCATTATTTCTAATTATTTACAGCCCATTTGCTAATTCTTAAGGTTTTTTTGGAGCCCATATTCTTTTTGTTAGCATTATAACCCATATTGTGGCCACGGTTAAAAAATTATACGAAATTTTGCATATTTCGGTGCGGTCCGGACTATTTTTAATCCCAAAATTTCGAGTCACATTCAAACTAATTTTAAAAATAAATATATAAATATATATCGATATAAAATCCCACGAATTGTCCATGCACAAAAATCAATGCAATTTAAAATTTCGAAATGAAAAAAGAAATTTGAAACTAATTGCCGGTTTGATGTGTTTTAAAATTGTACAACCCATTTCTCATTACTGATAGGCCATTTTCTCGGCCAGCCGAATGAAGCTGTCCTCATCTTGAAAGATTTGTAGCCCAACAGGCCCGACAAAGCGACTTACTTGGAAAATCACAGCTGTGGACCTAGCTGCGGCCGTGGACCCAGCTGTCAGCCTCTCCACGTACAGTACTCTTCCGATGGAAGTCGGTCGTTGACCACATTGACCACGCTGCGCCGAAAGCACCAAGGCGGTGGATGAAGGCGATGCCTAGGAAGGGGACAACGCAGAGCCGGGGAAGCCACGGCATTGGATGCCCACGCGGAGAGGAGTACGAGGGTTCACTGGTTTGGCTGCGGTATGTTGCTACGTCGCCGCAGAATAACAGGGGGTGTGGGTGAGTAGAGGGATGTCCTGGCCAGCGGCGGGAGTAGTAGGGGAGGTGAGGCCTCCGCGGCATTACAACCGGCCATGGGAGGCAGGAGCACGCGGCACGACCGGTGCTGGTTTGGGTGGCTGGAGCAAGAAGACCAGAGGTTGAAGAAGCACTACTGCCGTTGGATGAACATCGTACGATAACTTGAGCTAGAATTGTTCATATTGACTAAGTTGACAAAGCCCTCTATCCTCGTCAACTCGGTAGGCCCACAAGTCAGCCTCCCATGATGCTGGGTTCCAAATGGCAGGCGGAGTATTCATTTTTTTGTGCGTAATAAGGAGGCACATTCTTGCGTGCGAAGATAGCTGGTGGGTCCGACCTGTCAGCGGGGGGCACGTTTTTTTCGCGAAATACAGAGGCCCTTCGGTGGGTCCTAGATTTCAGGTGGAGGAATCAAAGACTTGAGAAGGCGTACAGAACAAGCTAGTGTACCAGTAACGAGACATTGCTGAGTTTTAGAAACAAGAGAGACGTGCTCCTATAGCTGGTTCGAATCCAAACCTGGACTATGATTTTATATGGTGCTATGCTACTCTGCAAGTAATGAAACTAATATATCCAACATTATCTTCTCCTCTTCTCTACTTACTCTGCCTAGCATTAGGAGCTCTAGCCGCAGCAACCATGTCTGCTGGCTGCTTGTCCACCTGCTCTTCAGCAGGAAACAACCAAATATGTGCCAAGTCACTACTTGTACCATCGCCCGTGTGTCTCATCACACCCCCGCTGGCACGCGCACTGCAGCCAGTTGCTCATCCCAACCCGCTGCCGTTGGTGTGATGCCACTGCTGCAAATCACGCAGAGTCATCCTTCCTACCTCAACCACAATCCTCAACCCTGGCTGAGTCTTCTACAAATGCCCGAATCATGGGGAAATATTATGTTTAAGTGTTGTTCTGCTGCTTTTAGTTGCTGATTTTTTAATAGTTCTGTTGATGATCTTCCAATTTGATTCATGCAGAAAAGGGAAGATTTCTATGATTTGTATTTATGGGGAGTTGCTAATGGCGGGGGAGTGCAACTATGCTGATTATTTGGTTAGCCGAGGAATCCCAATACCAGTAGGTTGGGTGTTGGACAAGTAACTGAAGGAACGGCAGAAGCGGAAGATGCAGAGCAGAAGGTTAAAGATGCAATTCCTCTGATCATGGCCAAGCAACAACTGTTGAACGACCTTGACAACAATGAGGAGATGAAAGAGCTTGTGAAGATAATGGGCAAAATCGATGTGCTTTGTATGATGATTGTCTCTTTATTTGCAGTGTATGTAGCACTCGTGATGTATTAAGTGGCTATGACATGAGCATTTTGCTGAAACTAGTAATGAATGAAACCTGTGTAGAAGGCTGGGTGCAGTGTTGTGAACATCTAATGATTTCTATTAACGGAAATCAGGGGTATCCTCTTTTTCTCATAAATAAATAAATAGCAGAGGCCCTTTTGGTAATAAATAAATAAATTAGCAGAGGCCCTGTCGGGTCAGCTTTGTCCTCATTCAAAGACGTTGAGCAAATTCCTGTCCAACAGCAAACTATGTCATCAAATTCATGTTTCACAACCAAATATGAGTACAACTAAACAACAATGTCATCATGTTTTAGTCGTCATACAATCACCAAACACAAATCAGCATACATAACAAGTGATGTTCTCATAGGAAAATACTAAACAACATGTTCACCAGGTTTTAGTTGTCATAGCAAACACAATTTCACATAGTAGATAAAAAACGTCTTCTGACAGGAAAATACGACGATAGTCTAAATAGTAGATAAAATCATCATCCGCAGCAGCAATGTCAACATCTTCGCTATGTGTATCAGTCTGAATCGTAATTCCCCACGGTGTCATCTTCTTCTTCGTCCTCAACATCGTCGAAACTTGGCTTCTTCTTGATCAACTCTTGTATGTCCACAGCACGACAGGCAATCTTTTTGCTGGCGTCACTGACGTGATGGTTCTCAAAGATATTAGGAACATCTGTGTTATCTTGTACATCAGGAGCAGTATAAGCATCATCTTGTTGTGCAACTTCCTTAAACGAATTCCTCTACTCAAACCTTTGCAATACTCTCTAGTCATCGCTACGTGCAAATGTGTCTTCCAAGAAAAATATCTGTGTTGCCTGATTTGCTAAAATAAAACGCCTTGACATTGATGGATTTGAAATAATCATCAGCTCTAGGTTTTCGGATCCTGTAAAATAGGTTATACCAACGACAGCACAACAGAACCACACACCGATGATCCTTGAAACCGGAGATATACTGCAACTGAAAAATGTCTGTTATGTTAGCATATATTTCAGTTGTCTCTTTGTCATACGTATCTGTGCTCATGATGGCACTATTTTGTGTCTTCCTACCTTCATCTCGTGCAAGGGTGTTGTAGCGCACATCTCCAACAACGCAAGATTCATAATGTCTTACCCGAGTATCAGGACCCATTGCTAGTGAGTAAAGGGCATCATCAACTGCCTGCCCATCCTCCCGCATCTTCTTAACCTATGGTTAGAAAATAGACAAGTTGATCATCTTATGTACTCAATGTATTAAAAAACTAATTGTGCAATTGAAAAGCTTACATGGCTCTTGAACCATTTCGCAAATCCTGCCAGAACCAGTTTGTCAATGTTTCTTGGATTTTGCGGCAGTAACTCCTTTTTGTAGATGCTGCACAACATAGTGATCACATCAAACATCTAAATATATAAGAATGTGCTGCAAGTTTAGTATATTATGATGTATAAGATGCAGTACTTATCACTTACTTGATATAAGGTAGTATCTCAGGACAATTATTCAACACATACCAAACCATTTTGTCCAAATCTTTAGGTTTGTTCTCTTGTCGACTCTTCCCTGTAACTCGAACAGAATAATCGAAAACATTGAGCCCGGGATTGTCTTCATCCACCTCTTTGATAAGCTGATCAGCTGTTTCTCTGTATTTTGAGCAGAATGTCAATACTTCTGTAGGAATGTAGGCCTATGCAATGGAACCCTCGGGTCTAGCTCTGTTCCTAACATAGCCCATGAATGTTCCTAGCTGCCTTTCAATAGGGTAGATCCAGCCATACTGTATTGTGAAGGAAATATGCTCTAGAGGCAATAATAAAGTTATTATTTATTTCCTTACATCATGATAAATGTTTATTATTCCTGCTAGAATTGTATTAACCGGAAACATAATACATGTGTGAATACATAGACCAACAGAGTGTCACTAGTATGCCTCTACTAGACTAGCTCGTTAATCAAATATGGTTATGTTTCCTAACCATGAACAAAGAGTTGTTATTTGATTAACAAGGTCACATCATTAGTAGAATGATCTGATTGACATGACCCATTCCATTAGCTTAGCATCCGATCGTTTAGTATGTTGCTATTGCTTTCTTCATGACTTATACATGTTCCTATAACTATGAGATTATGCAACTCCCGTTTACCGGAGGAACACTTTGGGTACTACCAAACGTAACAACGTAACTGGGTGATTATAAAGGAGTACTACAGGTGTCTCCAATGGTAGATGTTGGGTTGGCGTATTTCGATATTAGGGTTTGTCACTCCGATTGTCGGAGAGGTATCTCTGGGCCCTCTCGGTAATGCACATCACATAAGCCTTGCAAGCACTACAACTAATATGTTAGTTGTGAGATGATGTATTACGGAACGAGTAAAGAGACTTGCCAGTAACGAGATTGAACTAGGTATTGGATACCGACGATCGAATCTCGGGCAAGTAACATACCGATGACAAAGGGAACAACGTATGTTGTTATGCGGTCTGACCGATAAAGATCTTCGTAGAATATGTAGGAGCCAATATGGGCATCCAGGTCCCGCTATTGGTTATTGACCGGAGACGTGTCTCGGTCATGTCTACATTGTTCTCGAACCGTAGGGTCCGCACGCTTAACGTTACGATGACAGTTATTATGAGTTTATGCATTTTGATGTACCGAAGGTTGTTCGGAGTCCCGGATGAGATCTTGGACATGACGAGGAGTCTCGAAATGGTCGAGACGTAAAGATTGATATATTGGAAGCCTATGTTTGGACATAGGAAGTGTTCCGGGTGAAATCGGGATTTTACCGGAATACCGGGAGGGTTACCGGAACCCCCCGCGAGACTAATGGGCCTATTGGGCCTTAGTGGAAAAAGAGAAAAAGGGAAAAACCCACAAGCTGGCCGGCGCCCCCCTTCCCCAAGTCCTAGTAGGACTAGGATAGGGGCCGACCCCCCTTCTCTCTGTTTCTCCCCCCCGGGAGTCCTAATAGGATTAGGATTGGGGGTGGAGTCCTACTCCCGGTGGGAGTAGGACTCCCCTGCGCCTCCTCTCCCTTGGCCGGCCGTCTCCCCCTTCCCCAACCTTTATATACGGGGGCAAGGGGCACCCCAAGACACACAACTTGATCCTTGAGATCGTTCCTTAGCCGTGTGCGGTGCCCCCTGCCACCAAATTCCACCTCGATCGTACCGTTGTAGTGCTTAGGCGAAGCCCTGCGTCGGTAGTACATCAAGATCGTCATCACGCCGTCGTGCTGACGGAACTCTTCCTCGACGCTTTGCTGGATCGGAGCCCGAGGAACGTCATCGAGCTGTACGTGTGCTAAGAACTCGGAGGTGCCAGAGTAACGGTGCTTGGATTGGTCGGATCGGGAAGAAGACGTACGACTACTTCCTCTATGTTGTGTGATCGCTTCCGCAGTCGGTCTGCGTTGGTACGTAGACAACACTCTCCCCTCTCGTTGCTGTGCATCACCATGATCTTGCGTGTGCGTAGGAAAATTTTCGAAATTACTTCGTTCCCCAACAGTGGCATCCGAGCCTAGGTTTTATGGTTTGATGTTATATGCACGAGTAGAACACAAGTGAGTTGTGGGCGATACAAGTCATACTGCCTACCAGCATGTCATACTTTGGTTCGGCGGTATTGTTGGGTGAGACGATCCGGACCAACCTTACGCGTACTCTTACGCGAGACCGGTTCCCTCGACGTGCTTTGCACACAGATGGCTTGCGGAAGACTGCCTCTCCAACTTTAGTTGAACCAAGTGTGACTACGCCCGGTCCTTGAGAAGGTTAAAACGGAGTCTATTTGACGAACTATCGTTGTGGTTTTGATGCGTAGGTGAGATGAGTTCTTACTTAAGCCCGTAGCAGCCACGTAAAACTTGCAACAACAAAGTAGAGGACGTCTAACTTGTTTTTGCAGGGTATGTTGTGATGTGATATGGTCAAGACATGATGCTGATTTTATTGTATGAGATGATCATGTTTTGTAACTGAGTTATCGGCAACTGGCAGGAGCCATATGGTTGTCGCTTTATTGTATGCAATGCAATCGCGATGTAATGCTTTACTTTATTACTAGACGGTAGTGATAGTCGTGGAAGCATAAGATTGGCGAGACGACAATGATGCTACGATGGAGATCAAGGTGTCGCGCCGGTGACGATGGTGATCATGACGGTGCTTCAGAGATGGAGATCACAAGCACAAGATGATGATGGCCATATCATATCACTTATATTGATTGCATGTGATGTTTATCCTTTTTATGCATCTTATCTTGCTTTGATTGATGGTAGCATTATAAGATGATCTCTCACTAAATTATCAAGTAGTGTTCTCCCCGAGTATGCACCGTTGCCAAAGTTCGTCGTGCCCAGACACCACGTGATGATCGGGTGTGATAAGCTCTACGTCCAAATACAACGGGTGCAAAACAGTTGCACACGCAGAATACTCGGGTTATACTCGACGAGCCAAGCATATACAGATATGGCCTCGGATCACGGAGACCGAAAGGTCGAGCGTGAATCATATAGTAGATATGATCAACATAACGATGTTCACCATTGAAAACTACTCCATCTCACGTGATGATCGGTTATGGTTTAGTTGATTTGGATCACGTGATCACTTAGAGGATTAGAGGGATGTCAATCTAAGTGGGAGTTCCTAAGTAATTTGATTAACTGAAATTAAACTTATCATGAACTTAGTACCTGATAGTATCTTGCTTGTTTATGTTGCTTGTAGATAGATGGCTCGTGCTATTGTTCCGTTGAATTTTAATGCGTTCCTTGAGAAAGCAAAGTTGAAAGATGATGGTAGCAATTACACGGACTGGGTCCGTAACCTGAGGATTATCCTCATTGCTGCACAGAAGAATTACGTCCTGGAAGCACCGCTGGGTGACAGGCCTGCTGCTGGAGCAACGCCAGATGTTATGAACGTCTGGCAGAGCAAAGCTGATGACTACTCGATAGTTCAGTGTGCCATGCTTTACGGCTTAGAATCGGGACTTCAACGACGTTTTGAACGTCATGGTGCATATGAGATGTTCCAGGAGTTGAAGTTAATATTTCAAGCAAATGCCCGAATTGAGAGATATGAAGTCTCCAATAAGTTCTATAGCTGTAAGATGGAGGAGAACAGTTCTGTCAGTGAGCATATACTCAAGATGTCTGGGTATAATAATCACTTGATTCAGATGGGAGTTAATCTTCCAGATGACTGCATCATTGACAGAATTCTCCAATCACTGCCACCAAGCTACAAGAGCTTCGTGATGAACTATAATATGCAAGGGATGAACAAGACTATTCCCGAGCTCTTCGCAATGCTGAAAGCTGCGGAGGTAGAAATCAAGAAGGAGCATCAAGTGTTGATGGTTAGCAAAACCACTAGTTTCAAGAAAAAGGGCAAAGGGAAGAAGAAGGGAAACTTCAAGAAGAACAGCAAGCAAGTTGCTGCTCAGGAGAAGAAACCCAAGTCTGGACCTAAGCCTGAAACTGAGTGCTTCTACTGCAAGCAGACTGGTCACTGGAAGCGGAACCGCCCCAAGTATTTGGCGGATAAGAAGGATGGCAAAGTGAGCAAAGGTATATGTGATATACATGTTATTGATGTGTACCTTACTAGAGCTCGCAGTAGCACCTGGGTATTTGATACTGGTTCTGTTGCTAATATTTGCAACTCGAAACAGGGACTACAGAATAAGCGGACGCTAGCAAAGGACGAGGTGACGATGTGCGTGGGAAACGGTTCCAAAGTCGATGTGATCGCGGTCGGCACGCTACCTCTACATCTACCTTCGGGATTAATATTAGACCTAAATAATTGTTATTTGGTGCCAGCGTTGAGCATGAACATTATATCTGGATCTTGTTTAATGCGAGACGGTTATTCATTTAAATCAGAGAATAATGGTTGTTCTATTTATATGAATAATATCTTTTATGGTCATGCACCCTTGAAGAGTGGTCTGTTCTTATTGAATCTCGAAGATAGTGATACACATATTCATAATTTAGAAGCCAAAAGATGCAAAGTTAATAATGATAGTGCAACTTACTTGTGGCACTGCCGTTTAGGTCATATCGGTGTAAAGCGCATGAAGAAACTCCATACTGATGGGCTTTTGGAACCACTTGATTATGAATCACTTGGTACTTGCGAACCATGCCTCATAGGCAAGATGACTAAAACACCGTTCTCCGGTACTATGGAGAGAGCAACAGATTTATTGGAAATCATACATACCGATGTATGTGGTCCGATGAATATTGAGGCTCGTGGCGGATATCGTTATTTTCTCACCTTCACAGATGATTTAAGCAGATATGGGTATATCTGCTTAATGAAACACAAGTCTGAAACATTTGAAAAGTTCAAAGAATTTCAGAGTGAGGTTGAAAATCATCGTAACAAGAAAATAAAATTCCTACGATCTGATCGGGGAGGAGAATATTTGAGTTACGAGTTTGGTGTACATCTGAAAAATTGTGGAATAGTTTCACAACTCACGCCACCCGGAACACCACAGCGTAATGGTGTGTCCGAACGTCGTAATCTTACTTTACTGGATATGGTGCGATCTATGATGTCTCTTACTGATTTACCGCTATCGTTTTGGGGTTATGCTTTAGAGACGGCCGCATTCACGTTAAACAGGGCACCATCAAAATCCGTTGAGACGACACCTTATGAACTATGGTTTGGCAAGAAACCAAAGTTGTCGTTTCTTAAAGTTTGGGGCTGCGATGCTTATGTGAAAAAGCTTCAACCTGATAAGCTCGAACCCAAATCGGAGAAGTGTGTCTTCATAGGATATCCAAAGGAAACTATTGGATACACCTTCTATCACAGATCCGAAGGCAAGACTTTTGTTGCTAAGTTCGGAAACTTTCGAGAGAAGGAGTTTCTCTCGAAAGAAGTGAGTGGGAGGAAAGTAGAACTTGACGAGGTAACTGTACCTACTCCCTTATTGGAAAATAGTACATCACAGAAAACTGTTTCTGCGACACCTATACCAATCAGTGAGGAAGCTAATGATGATGATCATGAAGCTTCAGAACAAGATACTACTGAACCACGTAGATCAACCAGAGTGAGATCCGCACCAGAGTGGTACGGTAATCCAGTTCTGGAAGTCATGATGCTAGATCATGATGAACCTACAAACTATGAAGAAGCGACGGTGAGCCCAGATTCCGCAAAGTGGCTTGAGGCCATGAAATCTGAGATGGGATCCATGTATGAAAACAAAGTATGGACTTTGGTTGACTTGCCCGATGATCGGCAAGCAATTGAAAATAAATGGATCTTCAAGAAAAAGACTGACGCTGACGGTAATATTACTGTCTATAAAGCTCGACTTGTCGCGAAAGGTTTTCGACAAGTTCAAGGAGTTGACTACGATGAGACCTTCTCACCCGTAGCGATGCTTAAGTCCGTCAGAATAATGTTAGCAATTGCCGCATTTTATGATTATGAAATTTGGCAGATGGATGTCAAAACTGCATTCCTGAATGGATTTCTAGAAGAAGAGTTGTATATGATACAACCAGAAGGTTTTGTCGATCCAAAGGGAGCTAACAAAGTATGCAAACTCCAGCGATCCATCTATGGACTGGTGCAAGCATCTCGGAGTTGGAATAAACGCTTTGATAGTGTGATCAAAGCATTTGGCTTTATACAGACTTTTGGAGAAGCCTGTATTTACAAGAAAGTGAGTGGGAGCTCTGTAGCATTTCTGATATTATATGTGGATGACATATTGCTAATTGGAAATGATATAGAATTTCTGGATAGCATAAAGGGATACTTGAATAAAAGTTTTTCGATGAAAGACCTCGGGGAAGCTGCTTACATATTAGGCATAAAGATCTATAGAGATAGATCAAGACGCTTAATTGGACTTTCACAAAGCACATACCTTGACAAGATTTTGAAGAAATTCAAAATGGATCAAGCAAAGAAAGGGTTCTTGCCTGTGTTACAAGGTATGAAATTGAGTAAGACTCAATGCCCGACCACTACAGAAGATAGAGAGAAAATGAAAGATGTTCCCTATGCTTCCGCCATAGGCTCTATCATGTATGCAATGCTGTGTACTAGACCTGATGTGTGCCTTGCTGTAAGTTTAGCAGGGAGGTACCAAAGTAATCCAGGAATGGATCACTGGACAGCGGTCAAGAACATCCTGAAATACCTGAAAAGGACTAAGGATATGTTTCTTGTATATGGAGGTGACAAAGAGCTCACCGTAAGAGGTTACGTTGATGCAAGCTTTGACACTGATCCGGACGATTCTAAATCGCAAACCGGATACGTGTTTACTTTAAACGGTGGAGCTGTCAGTTGGTGCAGTTCTAAACAAAGCGTCATAGCGGGATCTACATGTGAAGCGGAGTACATAGCTGCTTCGGAAGCAGCAAACGAAGGAGTCTGGATGAAGGAGTTCATATCCAATCTAGGTGTCATACCTAGTGCATCGGGTCCAATGAAAATCTTCTATGACAATACTGGTGCAATTGCCTTGGCAAAGGAATCCAGATTTCACAAGAGGACCAAACACATCAAGAGACGCTTCAACTCCATCCGGGATTTAGTCCAGGTGGGAGACATAGAGATTTGCAAGATACATACGGATCTGAATGTTGCAGACCCGTTGACTAAGCCTCTTCCACGAGCAAAACATGATCAGCACCAAGGCTCCATGGGTGTTAGAATCATTACTGTGTAATCTAGATTATTGACTCTAGTGCAAGTGGGAGACTGAAGGAAATACGCCCTAGAGGCAATAATAAAGTTATTATTTATTTCCTTACATCATGATAAATGTTTATTATTCATGCTAGAATTGTATTAACCGGAAACATAATACATGTGTGAATACATAGACCAACAGAGTGTCACTAGTATGCCTCTACTAGACTAGCTCGTTAATCAAAGATGGTTATGTTTCCTAACCATGAACAAAGAGTTGTTATTTGATTAACGAGGTCACATCATTAGTAGAATGATCTGATTGACATGACCCATTCCATTAGCTTAGCATCCGATCGTTTAGTATGTTGCTATTGCTTTCTTCATGACTTATACATGTTCCTATAACTATGAGATTATGCAACTCCCGTTTACCGGAGGAACACTTTGGGTACTACCATACGTCACAACGTAACTGGGTGATTATAAAGGAGTACTACAGGTGTCTCCAATGGTAGATGTTGGGTTGGCGTATTTCGAGATTAGAGTTTGTCACTCCGATTGTCGGAGAGGTATCTCTGGGCCCTCTCGGTAATGCACATCACATAAGCCTTGCAAGCACTACAACTAATATGTTAGTTGTGAGATGATGTATTACGGAACGAGTAAAGAGACTTGCCAGTAACGAGATTGAACTAGGTATTGGATACCGACGATCGAATCTCGGGCAAGTAACATACCGATGACAAAGGGAAGAACGTATGTTGCTATGCGGTCTGACCAATAAAGATCTTCGTAGAATATGTAGGAGCCAATATGGGCATCCAGGTCCCGCTATTGGTTATTGACCGGAGACGTGTCTCGGTCATGTCTACATTGTTCTCGAACCGTAGGGTCCGCACGCTTAACGTTACGATGACAGTTATTATGAGTTTATGCATTTTGATGTACCGAAGGTTGTTCGGAGTCCCGGATGAGATCTCGGACATGACGAGGAGTCTCGAAATGGTCGAGACGTAAATATTGATATATTGGAAGCCTATGTTTGGACATAGGAAGTGTTCCGGGTGAAATCGGGATTTTACCGGAATACCGGGAGGGTTACCGGAACCCCCCGGGAGACTAATGGGCCTATTGGGCCTTAGTGGAAAAAGAGAAAAAGGGAAAAACCCACAAGCTGGCCGGCGCCCCCCTTCCCCAAGTCCTAGTAGGACTAGGATAGGGGCCGGCCCCCCTTCTCTCTCTTTCTCCCCCCGGGAGTCATAATAGGATTAGGATTGGGGGAGGAGTCCTACTCCCGGTGGGAGTAGGACTCCCCTGCGCCTCCTCTCCCTTGGCCGGCCGGCTCCCCCTTCCCCAACCTTTATATACGGGGGCAAGGGGCACCCCAAGACACACAACTTGATCCTTGATATCGTTCCTTAGCCGTGTGCGGTGCCCCCTGCCACCAAATTCCACCTCGATCGTACCGTTGTAGTGCTTAGGCGAAGCCCTGCGTCGGTAGTACATCAAGATCGTCATCACGCCGTCGTGCTGACGGAACTCTTCCTCGACGCTTTGCTGGATCGGAGCCCGAGGAACGTCATCGAGCTGTACGTGTGCTAAGAACTCGGAGGTGCCGGAGTAATGGTGCTTGGATCGGTCGGATCGGGAAGAAGATGTACGACTACTTCCTCTATGTTGTGTGATCGCTTCCGCAGTCAGTCTGCGTTGGTACGTAGACAACACTCTACCCTCTCGTTGCTGTGCATCACCATGATCTTGCGTGTGCGTAGGAAAATTTTCGAAATTACTGCGTTCCCCAACATATTGGACCTATAAGTAGTGCCTCATCAGGTAGATGAACAGCCAAATGCACCATCACATCAAAGAAGGCTGGAGGATATATCTTCTCAAGGTCGCATAGGATAGTTGGTATCTTGTCTCTAAGACGCTCCAAAGCATTTATCCTGATATTTCTACTGCAGAGTTCTCTGAAGAATTGTCCCAACTCTGCAACTACTCTGTATAAGTCAGGGCGGCCCAACCCTCTAAGGATAACGAGTAAAACCCTTTGAAGTAGGACGTGGCAGTCATGAGTTTTCAACCCTTGTACCTTGTTTCCATCTGCACTGACTCTCCTTTCAGGGTTGGAAGCAAATCCATGTGGCAATCTCACACGTGACAGGACCTCGCAGAATTCTTTTCTTTTTACCTTGTCCAAGACATACACTGTTGGTGCCATATCCCGTGGTTTACCTTCATCTTGCACCTACAAATCCTGTCTGATACCCAGGTGTGTCAAATCAATCCTAGATTTTAAGGTATCTTTCGTCTTGCCTTCAATATTAAGAAGTGTGCCGATAATGCTGTCACATATATTTTTATTGATATGCATCACATCAAGATTATGCCGCAGATCCAAATCTTTCCAATAATCCAAGTCCCACAAAGTGGACCTGCGAGTAAACATTAATCTCTCTTCTGCCCTGCCACGCTTCCTTTTCCCACTACCATTATCAGGATGGTTACCTGGTGTAATATGCCCGACCTTCTCTAATTCCACTTGCAACTCATCGGCGGTGAGCCTCTTTGGTGCATCACGGTTTTCATGCTTTGCATTGAACACATGTCTTGGGTACTTTCTAGGATGCGGCTTGTCCTCAGCAAGGAAACGGCGGTGTCCAATGTAACAGATCTTGCTAAGTATTGCGTATGACAGCTGATTCCTGTCACAGCGAACACATGCATTGTAACCATGTGTCGTTCACCCTGACATAGTGCCCAAATCCGGATAATCATGGATGCACCAAATTATAACATCACGTAGAAAGAAATCAGCTGCTGGGCTGCTATATAGGTCTCGAGTGAGAACACCCCTCCATAGCTGTTGAAGTTCCTCCCACAAGAGGCTCCATGAACAAATCAAAATCATTTCCAGGACTTTTTGGACCTAGGATGAGCAAGGCTATCATGTAGTTTGATTCTTTGGTGCAGACATTTGGAGGCATGTTGTAAGGGATAACAAGCACTGGCCACATGCTATATGTGGCGCTTTGGTGGCCAAATGGGTTAATTCCATCTGAAGCTAAGCCAAGTCTAATGTTTCTCGGGTCAGTAGCAAACTTTTCGTGCTTCTGATTGAAGCTTTTCCACTCACTACCATGTGATGGATGGCTCATTACATTCTGATCTCTGTACTACTGGTTCCTAGAATGCTACAGTCCATCCTCTCTTGTTTAAGCATCATGAAACAACCTCTGCAATCTTCGTGTAATTGGAAAATGTCTCAGAAAATTATGAGGACTCCTCTTCACAGCATCGCCATCTTTCCAACTTGATGATTTGCATTTCGGGCATTCACTTAAGTTGGCATAATCCTTCCAGAACAGAACACAATTATTCTTACAAACATGGATCATATCATATCCAATTCCAACTGCCCAAAGGAAATTCTTCATTTTAATGTAGGTGTGTGGAAGCTCAGACGCATCTGGGAAAGCTTTGCGGAATGCAGCCGACATCGCATCAAATGATTTGTTGGTCATCCGCTCAGATGTCTTCACGTGAAGAAAGGTGACCATAGTTGAGAATACTGACAGCTTATTTCATGGGGTGACAGCCACGTTGCATTGTTATAACATGTGGGCCCACCATTTTTCTTCTGCAGGTGAAAGTTCACGGAATGCACGAGCATTTCGTAGCATTGTTTCAATGTTGGTCAAACTCACTGGCTCTGCCACCAACACCTCCTCCTCCTCTTCGACCTGAGCATCAGGCAGGTTAAGATGGTGATCTGCAACTTCCATGTAGTTAATAACGTTGACGTTCATAGCTTCACCATGATGAACCCACCTAGTATATGTGACCAACACCCCATACAAGTGTAGATGATTTTGCATAGTTGACTGGGGTCTTGTAACTGAATTCATACAACTGCTACATGGGCAGAGCACATCTGATTTTGGACCACCGTACTCAGCTATGATAAAGTTCATGAAGTTTTCAACACCCTCGACATATGCAGCGGAGAATCTTCGAGCAGAAGTTATCCAAGTCCTGTCCATCTGTTAGACATACTCCCTCCGTCCAAAAAAACTTGTCCCTCAAATTGATGTATCTAGCACTAACTTGATGCTAGATACATCCATTTGAGGGACAACCTCTTTCGGACGGAGGGAGTACAAATTACTTCTTCTACTAGATATTACAGGAAAAACATATATGTTTTTTTATGAAGTCCAGAAGAAAATACCTAGGTCGATGTCTAAAGCTATGGCAAGATATTTGGATGAGCAGATCTAAGTAATGAAATATATGTAAAGCTAATTCAGAAAACATATTTGAGTCCTAAATTATGGCAGGCTGTTTCAACAGTAAATAAGGCCGAGCACACAGCCATCGAACTATCGAAGGCCATCGCAGCAACAAAGATCGAGTATAAAATGGTGGAGAGCTATTTCACCTAACAGATTGGCTACTAGACCATGGCAATCTATGTCACAATAAGTATATGGCAGGATATTTTAGCAACTAATCGACCTTGGCATGCCATCTCAGCTAAGCAGATTGAGTGCAGAATAGGGCAAGGAAGATTCTTAAGCAGAGCATATTGACTGTAAACTACTTTGGCGAACAGTGAGATTAACAGCGTCTATCATCTAACATTCAACGCTACACCTACATATGTGGGGCCTCAATCTAGAATGCGCGTACTATGGGAGAAGATGACCGCCGTGCGTCTCCACACGAATGTCCCCAGCGGTGGCGGCGCTAACCGTCGTGCGCCTCCACAAGAACGTCGCCAACGGTGGCGGCGCGGCTAGAGGACGGCAGTCTACGAGAGCGTACTGTGGGAGTGAGAGAATCGCCGTGCGTCCCCTCAACGAACCACGGGGCCGACGTATCGGCGTGGCGGGGAGGGCGGCTTTGGCGGAGCGAATGGAGAGGAGGGTGATGGGGGAGGGGAGTTTGGGGAATATTATTGGCCAGTTGACCAAAGGGCTGTTGAATCTAGGATTTGGGGGGAATTTTTCGGTGGGGGGGGGGGAGGATTTTCGCATGGTGGGCGGGGGGAGTTTGGCGCATGGTCGGTTTCTCCAAGTGCAGTCCCACGTGTCAGTGAAGAGGCAAGCCGAAGTGCGTTCCTTTTGCGTGAGCCGTGTGTAGGACCGAACGTGTGTGGTGTGCAATGCGACCGCGACAAGGGTGCTGTGAGTGTATCGCCTTTTTTCCTTTTAAACTAGGTGCTTCGCCCCCTAAAAAAACTTGTTGCTTTGCGTGATCCATCGATACTACTACTAGTAATCCGGGAATCCCGACTAAAACGGCACGGCCAGGTCTTTTCCCGCGCGATATGGTGGGAGGTTGGCTTGGTTGGTTTTTTTAGGACGAGTAATGCTACACCTACATAGTCCCAGTTACGTAATTAAAAGAATGTGAAACGTGTGAGCTGTTGATTGTAGATTGGGGGGAGGGGCCCACCACCATGAAAATCAGGGGAGGGGAGAGGGCCAATTTACATTAACCCTTTCGTAGGTTCCCGTAGATGTAGAAAGATGTGAAATGCGTGAATGTGCATTTGCAGATAAGGCCTTCCCTCATTCATCCTTTTCTCCCACAAGATCTTGATCTTTCGTGCAATGCACGGGCCTCTTGCTAGTACTCCTACAATATACTATATTATTGTGAAAGTTCATATACACTGGCCAAGATTAATGCAAACACGGCAGATTCTCACTACATTTCAAACTTCTATAGGACAAAAATAAAAGAAACCCGACCCTAAACCTATTCTATGGCGGTCACCGACGTCCTCCATCTGTGATCTCCATGTACGGGGGCGGGGTTCAAGACCTGTGAAGTGAAGGTGAGGTCTCCGGCAAGGAAAAGTAGAACACGGGAGATGGACCGACCAGTTGGCACACCATGCACTACTCATCCTCCGAGGAGTCCTTGACCTTGGCGGTGCCGGACGTTGGACGGCGACAAGTAGGACACGTGGCTGACGGTGCTCCCGTCTTCGGCCACTAGCGTGGCCACCGCTTGTGCAGCGACTTGAGCGAGGGCGTCGACCTCGAGCTCCATCCCCGGAGACAAGCTCTCCCGCAGAGTGTTCGCGCTTGTGGTCATGGCGGATGTGGTGCCAGGTAGGAGGACGATGTGCTATGGTGTGGAGGTTAGCTGGGCATTGCCACTTTAAGGAGCACATTCCGGTGAGGCCAAGCGTCCTGGTGCGTCATTAAGTCACCGGAGTTGGTTCCTCGGGCACCGAGCCTCTTAACGACGGCATACGAACGGACGGCATGAATGCGGGCAGCTGGCGACAGCTGGGAATGCACCGGGCAGTGGCGCAAGGGACGAGTGTTTTTGGTGTGCCAGGGTAGTCAGCTGCGGTCGTGGCAACGTTGGAGATGCCCTTTGCTCACATGCGATCAGCGCATGTCATTGAAAAAGCAAGACGACCGTGTCTAGCGACGATGAGCGTGTTGCTCACCGCAGTCGCCGTGTCCAGAGGCGGTGCTGGAGCTGCGGCACG
This sequence comes from Triticum monococcum, assembly GCA_034509565.1. Classification (NCBI taxonomy): domain Eukaryota; kingdom Viridiplantae; phylum Streptophyta; class Magnoliopsida; order Poales; family Poaceae; genus Triticum; species Triticum monococcum. The sequence goes on along the minus strand of CM067846.1, from coordinate 243,998,134 downwards.
TTGTTGGCCCCCATGACCCACATGAACGGTTGCTGGTGGCGAGGAGGTCGTGGCCGGCTCCTCCATTGGACTAGTTTGCACTATGTCGTCCCGACTGGTGTGCCCCACATGTCGTTTTCCCTGTTTTCCCGGCCATATTCGAGCGTCAGTGCTCCGCATTGCACATTAGGCCTTTCACTATGTAGGCCAAGCGAGACAACTTATTGTTTATTTGAGCCGTTCAAGTATAATCATGTGGCGTTTTCTTATTTCTCATTCCACTCCAACCCTCTTCTCCATCGATCATGTCGCCCTCCGGTCGAGTTCATCCTGCCGCATGCCTCATTTGAACATTCCACCGAGTATCATTCGCATGTGGGCCTAGACCATGCTTGTATTTCCAATATTTATTTGTAATTTGTCCGACATGCATACAAACAAATGGTTCATTTGAAGTTTCACTTTGCTTCCACTACGTGTCGCTTTGCGTCTTAGTTTTGACATCCCATTCGGTTCATGCCCCGACACATGTTGACGAGATCGATTGATGTTCAGAGATCAATTGCGTGTCGTGCATGGAGATAAAGGTTTGGTTTGTTTCTATGATAGAAATGACCCGCAGGGGGGTCTGTGGGGATCAGAGGGAGTATATTGTACATTCATAAGCGAAACGAACATATTGTACCCACCCTAGTCCTCTTTCAATCGATCTCCGGACCCCGAGATGAAATCGAGAGAGAACGAGTGGGGGCATGTGTGATACCTAAGGCGGATTCAAAATTTTGAACTTGTGATCATAGCATCCGCAAATCATATATAAAGGGTATTCAATGTTTGTTTCGTTTTTGAACGTACAATATACTCCCTCCTATCCTTTCAAGTTTACATATAAGTTTTATGTGTAGTCAACGTATCTCTACTTTGATAAAAAAGTATCAACATTCAACAACGCCCAATCAGTATTGTTAGATTCATACGTACTCCTAGATTTGTACTCGAGATGGTTTCCAATTTGTTTTCAACCACATGAATATGCTTGTTCTCGCGCATGCTCTTCCTACTTGGATTTCGCCACGTATAGCCAGTCCAATAGTAACTTTTTTAAGCTCCCTGTCCAATAGTACTAGTGGAGTCCTGACAACATCTGTACTAGAGTATGCAATGCTCATAGTTGTAATCCCTCCTTCCATTTATATATGGCCTATGTGGAGGAGTGAGATGTGAAAAAGTAAGGCGAGTGAGCTCTCATGCAAGAGCCTAGCTATATACGCATTCCTGGTTAAATACGTACAATAAATATGAAGAAAGAGATGGAGAGGAGATGGAAAAAAGTACTAATACAATAGCCAACCTTATAATGTTTTTTGCGGGAAATAGGCAACCTTATAGCACACACTACTGTATGAGTGCATATAATAGATGATGGCTATAGATGACATGGCAGTTCCTTATAGCCATCGACTGGCTATATTATTAACCATGCTCTAAAGTGTTTTTCAAAACTGCATTTGACTATTGAGAAGATTAATAGTACATGAGATGTATAATGTGAAAATTATATCATTGGAAGCTCCTTTCACATACGTATCCCTGCCTTACCCTCCCTTTCGGTCACTTACTGGCGGACCACATGCTTGCTAGGCCCCGCATGTCAGTTACTCAATGGGTTCGGCCACGTCAGGGGATCCTCATCCGTAGTATACTCCCTCTGTTTTTATTTACTCCGCATAAAATGACGCGGGCGGGGGAGGGGGAGGGACGTAGGTTTGCTCTCAACTGCGGTCCCACAAGCGAGCGAAAACGCAAGACGAAGCGCGTTCCATTAGGTGAGCAATGTGGAGGGTCTAGCGTGCCGGGCTGCAACGCGAACGCGACAAGAGCGATGTACAGTCAAAACTGATTGACCTGTCGTCACCGGAACCACTATTCACACCAGAACCTTCGCAGCTCGGCCTATGCCAGCCACTGCCCTAAAACCACACCTAATCTCCAGCCCCTTCCCCCACCTTTCGATCCCCTAGCCCGCATCAAGCGTCCCCTAGTTTGCCGGAAAGCCATTGTGCACCGCAAGATCACGTACTACAAGATGCTGACGCCGGAGCGCCGCGCAAAATCGCGGCGGTGGTCGATGCCAGAGACCTCCGTTGCCAAGCTCGCTCTGCGGCGGACCAATCCCTGAGTTCTCTGGAGCCAAGATACAAGGAGGAGGAAGCCGATCCAATGTTCAGGGTGGAGGTCGCGACGCAGAAGGCCCCCGATGGGTATGAGACGATGGACGTCGACTTCGTGCCGGCGTCCGAGTCCCTCATGGTGCAGGCGGACCAGCGGTTTAACCTGGCGATACTAAAGGAGGACCGGGAGGCAGAGGCTCAACTCGACGCGGAGCGCGCACATGCCACTGCCATTGAGGCTCTCCTGCAGGCGGAACTGGATGTCGTCGATGTGAACCGGGTGGCGGATGCTCAACTTGAGGCGGAGCGCGCGGATGCCGCTGCCATCGAGGCCCTCCTGCAGGCGGAACCGGACATCCTGGACTTGAGCCAGGCGGCAGAGGCTCAACTTGACGCGGAGCACGCAGAGGCCGCTCTCATAGAGGCCCTCCTGCAGGCGGAACCAGACGTCTTGGACTTGAACCGGGCGGCGGAGGCTCGACTCGATGCAGAGCGTGCGGATGCCGATGCCATCGAGGCCCTCCTGCAGGCGGAACCGCACGTCCTCAACTTGAACCGGGCGGTGCTCTCGTCCGTGCAGAGCGCCCGCATGCTCCGCATGAACGAGTAGCTGGAGGCCGAGGACAACCACGGTGCGGAGACATGTCGGCAGCTATGGCTGGTTCGCGCCGGCAGCCAAAGACGACGAGGCCGTCTTGTTCCACAAGCAGTGATAGTTTTTTAATATTGTTATGCAAGTCTCCTGACTTGGGTCAGTCTACCATTTCAGGCGGTTGGATGAATATCCTACGTCTCCTAACCCTTCTTCCTCACCTCTTCTTCTTCCCCAACAGACCACCGCACGGGCTGTATGGATACTCCCCAACATGTGGTTCGATAAACATACTCTATGAATGAAAATTATGTGTCAGCAGTAGGATGGCTAAGTTTGGTTTGTTCACATGCGACAACACGTGTTAGTGAGGGTGTGTTCCCTTGGTTGGGTTTGCAGCGTGCAGGAGCGACTGTGCATGTGAGGGTGCGGTGCAACCGCGGTGTGCAGGAGCGACCGTGTGAGGGTGCGGTGCGACCGCGACAGCCGTGCGCAAGTGTACCTCCTTTTCATCTTGAAAACTTTAGGCAAGCTTGGCAAAAATGTGTGGCAAAGTATGGAAATGCAAGGCCTAGACCCAAACAGGATAAGTACGTAGTACGTACTACGTACTAGGAGTACTAGTGTTAAAAAAGAAAGGCAGGGTTTTCCTTCGCGGGATTAGTCGATACAAATTATCATTTCACGTGTCAATTAATGCGTATTTTTTCTCCAAAGTCCAAAGATCTAACCATCTCACTCCTCATCGCATGATTAATGTAGTGCCATGCAAACCAACCTTCTCACTAGCTTATGCATGCAGGGGATATTAATCTCCTTGGTTGCTAGTATGAGGAAAACCCCATCAATTTTGCCTCGATTAGTGTTAGTGGCCTTTTGCAAATTGTAATTTTGATATACTGTCCTTGTGTACAAAAAATGGAGGTTGTAACTATATTTCACTTCCTTCCCCATTGCGGTGACGTCGACGATATCTCGAACGTTGTGGTTTGGCGAAGTGCGTTCGACAGAGAACACCATTGAGGGAGACCATGGTAAGTCGTTCGCAAGTGCCGCCTACAAGTCGAGACAACTGCCTTATTTGCATCTAGGAAGTCCGTTGAACCAAAGGACGCGTAAATGTACTAGTACTACTTGTACACAATAGCGTCGTCCTTCCAGCTTAGTGCGGTGAGATGGTTTCTCGAAGAAGACGATTGAGAAGTGGAGTGAGCGAAGAGTGAAATGATGGTTGCTTCGTCCGTGCTTTGTGATTTTATGCCTCACTTCTTTGTGATTTGTGATAGAAGGGACAGGGGAGTAGACTCTGTCCTCTATACTGTACATGCGTCCAAGAACGGGAGAAAGAGGAGAGACGTTGCATTTTTCCATTCCTTCAATCAGTCAACCAGGGAGCTTCGGTAAAATCCTTTTGGCTTTAGCAACACCGTCCACAATGGTTCCCACGATGCCAAAAGCTATTTTCAAATTTGGCTACACATTGTGGATGCCCTTAATCGTACCACTTGGTTTTGCTCCTGTGTGCTATCTATACAAATCTCAATTATATTGATCTAAAAAATTAAAGAATCAAGATTAGTAAAAAGGAGGTGATTTTTCCGCGCGGATGGCGGGGGAGGTTTCTTATTTTTAGAGGACGTTGTCCTGGCGGTTTGCTAACATGCGGTCCCACGTGTCGGTGCTTTACCAAGCCGATCCGCTTCCCACATGAGGCAGAACAACGACAGAAGCAACACGTGGTTAACTTGAAGAAGATGAGGGAGAAGCAGATTCAGCAATGAGTGAAATGATGGTTACTTCGTCCCTCCAACTTCTTTTTTTAGCATTATTACTTCGTCCCTCCAACTTAACTGCGGGAAAGGTGCAGCTTTGTGATTTGACGCCGCATTGCTCATTACTATGCCAGCGCCATGACTGGGTGCTTCACCCCGGCTGCTCTGCACTGTATTCCGGTATGGCACGTGGACCCGGTAGCTTGATGCCCCACATGTTGGCAAAAGGGACTAGAAGATTTATGAAAGCGAGCGCTCCCCTCTTACGACGGAGGAGTACACGACACGATGGCCCAGTGAACTGTCATTTGTAGTTTTGCCTCATTTAAGCGAGCGCTCCCCTCATTACTATATTTTTTGCAGTTTTGCACGATCCATTGATACAAACCCGATTAAACAGGAAAGTGCGGGATTTTTCCCGCGCGGTATATGATACTAGCCATACATTTCAAAGGCAATTTTAATGTATGCAAACTGAATAATTAAGTAACAATATGATATCTAGTAAAACTAAAAACACATACTATGATTTATAGTGTTAGAGTGTAGTAGTAGTAGTAGTGCTGTATTGCAAAGTTGTTAGCTGTAACATGCGAGAACATGTAGATATATAGTTTTGGAGGGCCTACAGAGATAAAACCATAATACATTCACCGAACTTCAGAATAAGCTGATTACGGTCACTATATACATTTTGCGGTGATTATACGGTCACTTGCTCACGGTTCATCATCGGATTGCACTTTGTTGACCAGCAAAATAGTCTGCATGGCACCATGTTGACTAGTTAAATTGACCATGTTCCTTGTGGGTCCCACCTGTCAGTTCGCATAGGGAAAAGTTCAGATAAACACAAATTTATGCAGGTGCGACAACACTCCACCCCGTGCGCGGGAATCACCTGGTTGTGTATGTGTCTGTCAGGGCCTGATGTGTGCGCATGCACGTGTAGGTTGAGCACTTGAGCGTGAGAGTGTGTGTGTTGTTCGTGTGGTGTACTGGTGTGTGCATGCATGTGTGCGTGTGTGCATGCATGCGTGCGTGTGTGCATGTGAGTGTTGCGTGCGTGCGTGGCTGCGTGTGTACGTGTGAGTGTTGCGTGCGTGCGTGGGTGCATGTGTTCGTGTGAGTGTTGTGTGCATGCAGTTCGTGTGCATGCGTGCGTGTCTGTATAATCACCACACCAGCTCCTGTGTGTAAAGACAAACGGCTCAGCATACCAATACAAGGCCACCTTGTCTGCTGTGCCCGCGGTCATGACTTCGAACCACCGTCCAATATTGTTTTGTCGTTTGTTTTCATTCTTACTAGCAAGATGCCCGTGCGTTGCACGTAACATCAAGATCCATTTGTATGACTAGTTTATCTTGTGAGAGAAAAGGATGAACGAGGGAAGGACTTATTTGCAAATGTGGAGAGGTGTGTGGGTATCTTTTTGCAAAATTGTCGTAGTTTCTTTCCTATCCATCAGTTATAAATCGGACGGCCTATATTGCAGGATGGCAGGCACACCATCATCACCAACTCTCTATTGTATAAGAGTGTATTTTATCCCTACTCTTATAAAAAGCATATTCGATGATGATCGTGTGCCTGCCATCCTGCAATATAGGCCGTCCGATCTATATCTGACAGATAGGAAGGAAACTATGGCAATTTTGCAAAAAGATACCCACACCCCTCTCCACACTTGCAAATAAGGCCTTCCCTTGTTCATCCTTTTCTCCCACAAGATAAACTACTCATACAAATGCATCTCGATGTTCCGTGCAACGCATGGGCATCTTGCTAGTATTTTATAAGAGTGTAGATGTAGAGTAGATACAAGCCGACAGGTGGGCCCGATGGTAGTGAGATAATGTGATGCAACACTAGAGGTGCACATGGAGCGTTTAACTGGTCAACTAGTCGTGTCTTGAGCAAATACAAAGTTGTACGGTGAGCCCATGACTGTATAATAACCACAAAACGTAAATGGTGACCGTAATGAGTGGATTCTGAAGTCCCATGTACGTATCGTGCTTTCGCTTCAAATACAATGATCGTCACTGTATATATCACGAGAGAAAGATGAAACATGCGTGAATGTACTGGGGGCTTACTTTTAGAGGACCTGGAGATAGTTTGTGTGCGTACGTGAAAGGGGCGTAGAGGGGGGTATGCGATGGAGAGAGAGATGCTCTTCGTTTCTCTTTATTATGACTAACTTTATATATAGTATAAAAATATACAAATTCATAGTGTGGAATAAATATCATTGTGGGCACCATGCAATGCAAGCATTCTTACTCCTCCATATAACTTTGTAATGTTGTATATATGTAGAAATTCTAAAATATTTTTTGGCGACACTTTATTCAAAAGGAATGTTGTATGCGAAATAAACGTGAAGAGAGGGCTTTTTAGATCAATGGGTACGTGATGTAACATGTGTGAATGTGTAGTTGATGCATTTGGCAGGGCCTAGAGTGGTATGTGTGTGTATTACGTATTCGAGAGAGGCATGGATAGAGGGGCCGACATGGAGCGTGGAAGAGATAGCATGAGAAATGAGAGTGGTGTAGAGAGAGAGATGAATATGACGTCACGGCGAGAGATTCCCTTGAGTGTGTATATGCAAGGGGGGAGTGGATAGAGGCACCAGGAGAATTTTTGTGTGTGTGTGTGGTGTCTGTGTTGGTATGTGTGGGTGTGAGAAGATAACGAGATGTGGGGGCAGAGGGTGTGTCACCGTGTGAGGTCCGGTGGGTCGAGGTAAGGCCCTTCGTTCAGTTCCGTCCTGCGCCACATTGGTCGGCCCGTGACACATTTAGGGAGAACCATGGATGACTAGTCGTACAAGACAAAGATAGCATAATTGTGAAGGACACTATGTCCACTTACAATGCCAGCTAGGATTTGTAACCCTAGGTTCTCGGACAAAGGTAACCCCTTTATCTCTGATATTACTATTCATCCAACCTAACTTTAAGGGGCATCCTACAGAATGCTCTGATAGAATCATACTCGTCGATTAGGAAGAGAGGTGTGAGACAATGCATGAGAGACAAGCCTAAAGATAATGTGCGTACGGGAGACACATAGGCAGGTCTATGTATATAGAAATGGTCGATGGGGATTGTGCGTGTGTATGCTTGCGAGAGGAAGAGTGCTTGTGATAAAGGTTAGTGAAAACAATCGTAAATGGTTACAAGAGGGAGGGAGGGTTATATCGAGAGCATGTGTGCGAGGAAGACACCTCGGGAGAGAGTGTGTGAGCATGTGTGAGAGACCACCGAGGGAGAGTGAAACTACACGTACAATACTGTTGTACACATTGATTAAACATATAAATTGTATCCAAATATTAGGATGGGATCATGATATTTGCAATTTGCGTAAGGAACAGTCGTTGATCCATCAGACATCTAGATTCTATCGAATTTGAGCATGTCTATGCTATTATTCGACACAATTGATCCACATAGTATTTTGAACTCCAGACAATGCATCGCTTTAGCAATCGAATATAAACATGAGTATAGTTCATGTTGTGTGTGTAAAGCACATTATACATACGAAAGTTACACAATGAACATTATAAATATGTACCTATGGACTAGCATACATTTGAATTCAACTTAAGGTGGATTAAAAAAATCGAATTCAACATAAAGTCCATTCAATTATTTGAATTTGATATCATGGCATTTGTAAATCATACCTAAATTATGGGGGCACCAATCTTTGCTCTGATTTTGTACATAATAGCATATGTAGTCATGTACAAAATAGATTCTAATTTATCTCCTCCATTCCAAAATAATCGTAGTTATAGGATTTTCATGTGTCAAAATTTCAAAAAGAAGTGGATAATTTAATGAGGTTTCCAAACATACAAGGTCAAATTTAACGTTGTCTATTTAGGTCAATCCTCAAAGTTCAAGAGTACTCTAAACGTGAATGCTTGTGTTTCAAAATTTCGAACGAAGCGCCAAAAGAGCCTCTACTCGCCCGAAACCGCGTGAGACCAATGTTTGGTAGTACAAGGAAATTACTTTTCTAATAACTCCGACCCGTGAAACCTACCGGTCCGACGTCCAAAGGACTAAACCGGGGTAGGTCTGTAGCTTCATCTAGACGCCACGCAACCGCCTCCGAAAAACATTCATACACAATGGCCGCCTAAGCACACATGCGCGCGGCTGAAATCGCTCCCGCCCAGTATTTGGGATACCTGGGATTACCATCCTACCCCCGACTCGTAGTAGGTCCAAAATTTAAGAGGGGGGCAAAGTTTGTACTTTCCCCAAATTTCAAAGAAGCGTGTCCAATCTTCTGTTGAAAAAAGCCAAAAACAAGCACGTCCCAGACCGAAACATGGTTCTCCCCCCTCCCCCCCGCCCACCCGTTTGATTCCCCATTCATACTCTGTGGGCGCAAAAACTACCTCTCCACCAGCGGCGAAACCCCGGCGTCCTCCGTCCGCCACCCCATTCCACCCATCAACCGCCGCTCTCCTCCATCATGCCGGAGCCGATAACCCGACGTTGTCGTCCATCGCAACCTCAACCACAATGCCCTCCATGGCTAGTAGTTGAAGCCGAGGCCGAGCCGTCCGCACTGGAGCCAGTTCAACCACGCCGTCCTGCGCCTCACCGCTGCCACTCCAACTTTGCCACCCTCCACCGCATCAGAGCTGTTCCTGCTACGCCGTCCTTCGCCGCCTCGGATCTGCTTCCCCTCCGCCGACATACGGCCACGGCAACACAGTCAACAATTTGGCCATGGGTTCGTCCAAGCCTGCACCCTCCTCCAAAACATTGGTTTCCCCGGAAAAAAGAAGAAGATCGGCGCGACATGTGGAGGCGACCACACCGGCAACCGAAAATGGTACTCCTCAGCCCTTATTCGTGCAAATCTTACGTGTCTGCTTGCATGGTATTCATCCCACAGAAGACACTAGTTGGCCGCTTCTTCTTGATACTAGATGTTCCTAGTAACTCGTGATGCACAAGGTTTCTCCTCATATACTATTTCACATTAGCTAGAGGTCCGTCGCCCCCCCCCCTGAATTTCAATTCCTGGTCAGTTGATTCCCAATTAACAGAAGCATTCCCCGGCGTAACAGGTGCTAGTCCGCCTATTACACCGGGGAAGCAGCGCCTCGGTGTTTATCTTAGGGGAGTGTGGGGCCTAGAGCTACTGGCGCCCGATCTGGTGGTCGGCCGAGATTAAAGGGATGGCATGGGGGCGCTTCCAAGCACGACGGTGGTGTGAGGTCGAGGGGAGGGCGGCGCGGCGGAGGCAGGGGTCTAGGCCGGTGGTCACTGGCGGTTCGAGAAAGATCGTCAACAGTGACTAGCGGTAGGTAGACGAAGGCCATCTTCCCATTCCTTATAGATCGGATGGCTCATTAAAAAAATCGACTGACCTACTTATGTTCAGTCGACTGTTATCTTGATATGACCACATGTGGTGGTGTGCTGGAGGAGTACCTGCATTTCCTATGCTCATATATTACAAAATCATATGGAGTAGAATCTAATTTTGTTTGCCATGCAATGTTGTAGAGCTATCATATGTCTCCTGTCTTTTATTTTTCAGCCACCTGCTATCTGCTACTTTTACAGTGCACTAGTTCTGCACACACTTCACCCATACTCTCACTATTGTGTTTTTATGAAAGGGTATTCTAGACTCCGCGGCTATGCGAGAAGCAAAAATGAAAAGCGAGAAGTCACTCCAGCGTCGTACGCGGATAGGCCAGACACGTTTCAACCTTATATTAGGTGCAGTGTCAGCGGATGGAGACGGTAAACGTAGCTCTGGAGTTGATGACCTTGCTCGCAATGAACCACCATCCCAGGTGCTTGCTTTAACTTCGTGGTGTCATATGTGGTTGCCTGTTCCATATGGTGTCAAGCTTGTATTCAAAAGGCCGAAGTCGGTATTTATTAAGATAAGGAAAAATATTTTTTACATGAACCACCATCCCATGAGCACTAGAAGACAAATAGCTAGTCAGGGCACCGGCCGAGCCAGGGACAAGCCCAGCAAAGAGAGGCGTCACCTAGAAGCCAACTAAAAAGCCGTAATGGTGGCGAAGCAACCCACCTCCCACCAGTCTCTCAGGTCCTAGATGATCATGCTCACCACTCTAGCCGGATGCCTAGCTTGTATTGCTTCCAATTTGGTTAAATTGCATCTGCTTAGCTTACACATTATACCTTTGAATATGACATGCCTTTCTGTTTTTGGTACATACTAGTACATCTGTGTATTAACCATGTTCTTACATCAAACTAATGTTCTTGTGTATCCCTCATCAATCACTTATGATTAGGCAGTCAGGCAAGTGGATTACTCCTCATTTAAAGAATGCAGCGTCAGCCTCCCGACATGATTCTCAAGAAACAGCAAGGCTAGATGAAGATAGTGAACGTAGCTCTATAGTTGATTACCGCATTTCCCCTACACTAGGATCGCAGGTGCTTGCTCTAACTTGGCAGCGTGATATGTGGTTGCATGTTGCATATTGTGTCTAGATTGTAATTCTTCCAATCTGGTTAAGCTGCATGTGCTATTATGCTTAGCTTATACATTAAACCTGTTAATGTGACATGCCTTCCTGTATTTAGTACATAGTACATCTGTCTATTAAGCATGTCCTCACATAAAACTATTGTTTTTTTGTATCCCGCATAAATCAATATGACGAGACACCTTCAGTATATGCAATGTGATATTAGTTGCATCTTTGATATGATTTATAGCATGCGCTGCTTCTAATTTGTTGAATTGCATTTATGATGGGACACTTCTAACTTGGCAGAGTCATATTGGTTGCATCTTTCACGTGGTGTCTAGCTTGCATTGCTTCTTATTTGGTGAAATGGATTTTGCTTAGTTTACACAAACAGTTGTGAATATGCCATGCTGTCCTGTTTTTCGTATTATTACATCCTGGAATCATGTGTTTGCCTTACATCAAAGTATTGATTGTCAGTATCATGCACGAATGAGTTCTGAAGAGTGAATTTTATTGCTTTTTCTTGTTGGTTTTACTTGACAATTCAAAATCAATAAAGCGGAAGGAAGTTAGCAAGGCAGCAGATGAAGGTACTCCTTCCAAATGGAGGGCCTCTATAGATTCTACTCCTCCATCCCCCCAAGATGATTCCAAGACAACACATGCATAGACACTCAACGTAGCTGTGTTGGAGATGAGCACGTCTCTAGTGCACCATCACAGGTGCTCCCTCTAACTTCGCACTGTTATATGTGGTTGTATGTTATGTATGATGTCTAGCTTGTATTGCTTCTAATTTTGTTGAATTTCATCTGCTTACTTTCCACATTATACTTGTTACTAAGACACGTGTTCCTGTTTCTAGAAGATACAATATCTGTCTATCACACCATGTTCTTACATCAAAGTACATTTGTTCTGAAGAACTAAATTGTTATTCGTTTTTCTTGTCGGCTTGACTTAACATGGCACAGAGAAAGAGGAAGGAAGACAGAACGACAAGGAAAGGGAAGCGGAACAATCCTGCAGATTCTGCTAGTACTGATGGTGCAATAGAAGGTCAAAGTCCAGCGGAAAATTGTACCGACAGGGTATCCCGTGCTACATGAGCTGCAGAACAAGACAAACAAAAACAAATAGCTGCCACCAAACAAGCAGAGACAACCCTAGTTGTTGCAACACCTTCCACAGTACCACCAGCTACATGATTTACTCGTTGGTCAACTCAGCTAGCAGCATGTTCTCAAACTCCCTTGCCACCTGACACTACTTCCGAAGCACTCTTGACACAAGATGAGTTGGCAAGATCAGATGAACTTTGTGAGCTTCAAAAGCAAGAAGGTAGTTGCTGGAGTCAAGTTACAGTTGCATGCTTCTTTATATGTAGTCTCGTAGTTTGATGTATAGTAACACTTCCTATGTTTGTTGTTGGACTAGCACCTAGGTGCAAGAGGAAACAAACATTAGGGATAATCCTCGATAGGTTAACTAAATCTAGAGGAGGAAGAATGGAGATCCGTTTTGAGGCCAGTATAAAAAGGACACGTGATGCTACAGAGTCAACCAAGTTAGTATTAGAGGCAGCGGTTGCTGTTAGTTGTCATGTACGTATCCTCCCAACATGGATTCAGTACAGGAATGACAAAGACGAAACCCAGTTCAACACCTTCCTCGACCATTTGTCTATAAGTATGGTTATGTATGGAAACTAGTAATATCATCTTGCTCTGTCCAATACTTTCTAGGTTGCTAATAATGAGACTCCCATAATTTTCAACAGATGAGGTTCATGTTGGATAGCCAAGATGATGCAACCAGACAAGCTTGCACCCATGTTTTCAAGTCTGCTCTACGACAGTATCGGTGTAACTTGAGGAAAACTCACTTTGAAGGCAAGGCTAACAGTGATCTTGCCCAAACATCTCTAGTGGAAAATATATCTGATGAAGACTAGAGAGGCCTCGCTAAACACTGGTCTGATCCGAAGTATCAGGTACATTATATATATGTGATCAGATCACATGTTGAAGTCCTATTTACGCATGTGCCACACAAATCTATCTTCTTGTAGGTGAACTGTTCAAAGAACAAGGCCAACCGTACGAAAGTGAAATTCCAACAGACGACAGGATCTCGTAGCTATATTGCACAATGCGAGGCTCTTGTAATTAGCTGTTGTTTCACTCTTTTCGCCATACCATATTATCAGATCTACATTGACTTGTTCCAAATGCAGAGGAAAGCCCACAAGGCCCAAAAAGCACCTGAACCAAATGTTGTGGAAATCTTCAAGGACTGTCACACCAGCAATAAGGGCATGACTACTCCAGCCAAAGCCGCTGTTGTAAGTCCTTAATCCTCATGCCTTTTAACTACTACTTACTCTGACTTGTGCCTTGAATTGCATGGTTTGCAGCCAATGTCTATTACTCTTTTCAATTTTATACACAATTGTCTTAGCATATCATTGCACCTTACAAGGATTAAAATAGAGGAGTGATGTTCCTTTGGTCTTGACCTATAATCTAGTTCCGTGCTGGACTTCCCCACACAATGTTACAATTGCATGTTTGTCTGTTCTCATTTGTTTTGTGATATGAATGATGTCATACTATGCTTACCGTATTATGAACTTCGTCACTTTATCCTTAGCCCTCAATACTATGTGAAGAAATAGACAATACATTAGCGATGTACATGGTCATATGTTTGGAACCTGGTTTTATTATGTACTTTGCAATAAAATACAACTATTATTTTACATGGCTTCACCAGAATAAGTTCTATATATAGACCAAAGCTATTTTGTTTGGTTTTGCTGCCTCCTTAATATCTTCTATTCTGGTACTACTAATGTAAAACCACAACTTTTCAGCGAGCTATGGAAAAAATGGTGGAACCGCCACCTTCTGAAGGTGGCGAGGAAACTATAACCGCAATGTCAGCTCTTGCTGCAGCGGGTCAGTACCAGTCCACTAACAGTGCCAAAAGCACATTCCTGTGTAATACTGGCTTGGTTGTTAAGGCAATCTCGTCCAAACTGCCTCATGATCAAGATATGCAAGCTCAAAACAATGTTGTATCTGCGCTCCACACACAAGTCCATTCCGTAATAGAGACCCTTTGTGAAACAAGGAGAGACATTGTTCGATGTTGTCAAGATATGCATGGTTTTGAAACCAGACTATCAGACATTTTCTATGTTGTTCAGGAGCCTACGAGAACTGAAGGCAAAAGGTTATGGTGCTCCATCGGATAATACAGCATGAAAATGTAACAGTCAGGTTAAATGAACTGAGCTTCTGAACTTCTGGTGGTGCATTTATCTGCTAGACTGTTAACTTCTATGCCAACCTTCCTTTTGTTTTATAGTTGTAATTTGTTTTGGTGCGATACCAAATTTGTTCTTAACGTGCAGCCACCAGCTGAAGAAAACAACAAACCCTTTTTGTATATTGTAGGGTGTTCCCTATATTTGCACTCGTGGCGAACTTTGATGCCCACCGGCTGTAGTTAACATGGGCCTCCTACGGGTCGTAGAAACAATGGACCTTCTAAGGGTCATAGAAACAATGGGCCTTCTACGTGGCGTAGAAACAATGGGCCTTATACGGGCCATAGACACAATGGGCCTTCTATGGGCCGTATCATCAATGGGCCTTCTACGGGGCGTATGATCGGTTGGCTAAACATGGGCCAATAACAGACCACATTATGGTCGTTAATGGGCTAGAGTTGAAATCGTTCATGGGCCAACCATAATGGGCCGTATTTTGATGATGCTACGAAAACGGCCTAACGTATTAATGGGCCAAAAACGGGCCGACTGCAACCACGGGCTGAATTTGGCCCACAAGCAGAAAATGACAGTAACGGGCTGTAAGTAAACGAATGTGGAAATGATCCCAAGAATAAATGGGCCCCGAGAAGGCCGAAAGATAACATGGGTTGGAAACGGCCCTGTCGGTGTCACAACCGACGGATCTCGGGTAGGGGGTCCCGAACTGTGCGTCTAAGGCGGATGGTAACAGGAGGCAGGGGACACAATGTTTACCCAGGTTCGGGCCCTCTCGATGGAGGTAATACCCTACTTCCTTCTTGATTGATCTTGATGATATGAGTATTACAAGAGTTTATCTACCACGAGATCGTAGAGGCTAAACCCTAGAAGCTAGCATATGATTATGATTATTGTTGTCCTGTGGACTAAACCCTCTGGTCTATATAGACACCGAAGGGGGCTAGGGTTACACAGAGTCGGTTACAAGGAAGGAGATCTACGTATCCGAATTTCCATGCTTGCCTTCCACGCAAAGGAGAGTCCCACTCAGACACGGGACGAAGTCTTCTATCTTGTATCTTCATAATCCAATAGTCCGGCCGAAGGATATAGTCCGGCTATCCGAGGACCCCCTAATCGAGGACTCCCTCAGTAGCCCCTGAACCATGCTTCAATGATGATGAGTCCGGCGCGCAGATAGTCTTCGGCATCCCAAGGCGGGTTCCGTCTCCAAATACTCCATAGAAGATTTCGAACACAAGGATAGTGTCCGGCTCTGCCAAAAAAAATTCCACATACCACCGTAGAGAGTATAATATTTCCACACATCTAATCTGCTGACAACTTTTCATAACATGACATCACGCCATGGCCCGGTCATTATTTGAACCTTTTTCTCAACCAGCTACTACACATATTGCGAGCGATTTTCTTGGCAGGTCTTGTTGAAGCAGAGTTCGTGTCCCCTTATCACGGGATTCTCATCAATATGGGTGTGGGTAACCCAACCGCGCCTGCTGGTATGACTCCTTGATTTTAGGCAAGCTCCGAACGGCTACGCGGAGGACACTTGATATTCATCCTATTTTTAAAGGGGCCAAGGCCTGTCGTTTTCTTCTCGCGCTCGATCCTTCCCTTGCCCCACCTTGAGTTCCAACATCCAGGGCTCAGGCTAAGTGCTTCGGACCTTCAACCATGTTCTGATCCAACCTTCAAGGCCGGTGGATGGCCTCTTCTGTCACAAAGTAGGACATCAAGAAGCTAAGAGAAGCCAGGTATCTGACCGCCGAAATCTCGAACAGGCTGATTGCTCAAGGGCAGGTCATCCCCACTCCCGAACCCAACGAGAGTGTCGTATTTGTTTCCCACTTCCTCCGAGGGCAAGGCTTTAGTCTTGATCCCTTTGTTAGAGGGCTTATGTTCTATTACGGGATCGATTTCCATGATCTAGCCCCAGATTCCATCCTTCACATCTCGCCGTTTATCGTTGTGTGTGAGGCCTTCCTCCGCATCACCCCACACTTCGGCTTATGGCTTAAGAACTTCAATGTGAAGCCGAAGATGATCGATGGGCGACACGCGGAATGCGGAGGTGCCACAATAAGAAAAGGCGTCGATGCTCCATGGCCAAACGGTTCCTTCCCGGAGGTGTCCAACTTATGGCAGCGGGAGTGGTATTACATCACAGCTCCCCAAAGTACTAAGTGGGTAGCTTCCCCCGCCTTCCGTTCGGGCCCCCCACCACAACTGGTGTCATGGGTCAACAAGGGGCTAGACTAGGGGCCAGTTAATGACCTGCCCCGGAGGGCATCCTTACCGCACAGTGCCCGCAAGGGGCCCAACCCTCCACCGAGATGTAAGTGAATCAAGAGTACTTTTGGTAAATATATCCTGCTTTATCTCCGAGGACAATAACCGAGACATATATCTTGTAGTCCGGCTCGTAGCCCTTCTGGACAGAGTTCGTCTTCGGGGAATCTTCTTCTGGAGATGACGGAGAGCGAAACGCCTCCCCCTATCTCCCCGCCTCCTGGGGCGGACGACCCTGAGGTGTCATCACGGAGGGTTTCTCCTGATCCGCCGAGGCCAGAAGGTAACCCTTCGGCCACCCGAAGTCCAGAGTATTCGTCTTCTAAGGAGAGCAAAAGAAAGAGTCTGGGATTATACGGTGCACAACCGGACATGCTGATGGGTCTCGGAGGAGCATCGTACTTTAATGGGTATGGTGGTTGAGAGGATCTCATCCGCCAAAAGTGGGTTGCATGAAACTCTTACGAGCCTGCTAAGCGGCTTTGAGGTACGCAAAGTAATATAAAAAAATTGATGGTACCGCACACGCTAGGTGTGCTCTATGCAGATAGTAGCCCCTGAGAATCTGGTTGTTGTCCAGAGGCAGCAAACAGAGGATTGTAGTCCCAGGTAATGATCGCGCTGATTTTATGTGCAAGCGGCTGACGGTCAGGTGGCTGGCCGACTGCTGAGTTTGCCGGACTTAGCCAGCAACTTGACGTGGCAGATGCTGACATCGCTCTTGTGAACAAGCGGCTTGACGAGGCACAGGGTATGTATTTTCGGGTGGTCAATAAATATTAAGAGGAGCATGATGTTAGTATCTATAATATGTTATGACTGCAGATGGAGCTGCCACCGTGGAGACCCTTCAGGCGGAACTTGCCCGAGCAAAGGAACAAGCCAGGAGGAGTGATGCGGCCGCCCTAAAGGCGGCCGAAGAGTTAAGAGCCGAACGGGCTGCTCGTCGCTAGAGCGAAGATAAATAGCCAAGATGGCTATCGAGCTGAAGGATGGCGCCAACCGGTATGAGCTTCTTGAAAAGGAAAGCTAAGCGAAAGCGGCGGACCTGAAGAAAGTCATGGTAGCAGCCATGGAAACCAGCTCTGAAATCAGAGTGGCGAAGGAGGAGCTCCGTCAAGCCGGAGATATCACGGCTGGGAAGCCCTTTTTGTTGCGGACGAAGTTCGGAGATCCAAAGAATGCCCCTATGGATCAATTATGGAGTGTTGCGGACGTGTATTCGGACCTGGCGATGAGTGTTGCTGATGCGACTGAGTTTTTCAAAGATCAAAAAGATCATGAAGTGGAAAAGTTGTTCTGGTCGCAGTTCAGTGCTCCAACGCGTCCGCTGCTGTTAAATGAGCAAATGGCCGAGTGGGCTGAGCTCCATAGGTTGTCCGGGCTTGCCATGAAATCTGTCGTGGATCATCTTTGGCCGTAAGGACCAAGGCCGAATAGTTATTTTGGTTTAGTGCAACGATTCCTTGGTGTTGTGACGTATATCAACGCGGTACAGAGCACGGCGTGCATAGAGGGTGCGCGGATGGCTCTTGCCCGTGTTAAGACATACTGGGCTGAGATGGATGCCACCGTTATTGCAACCCGGGGTCCGGCCGTAGAGCGGGGCTCGGTCGAGCACTATTTTGTAGAAGTCCTAGAAGGCGCTCGTTTAATAGAGGCTCAGTGCTCGAAGAGTATCATGTTTGAGTGACATGTATCCCAATTGTAAAAACCATGCTATTTGTATTATAAAGGTTGTGTTTATACTTTTGCCTGAAAGTATTATGGTGCCTCCTGTGCGGCTGTTTTATGTATGTATATAACCTGAAAGTTTGTAGTCGTCGGCTTCAGCCCCCACGCATATAATGCAGGGGTGTTCGGAAAAGCGCGCATTAACACTTGATCCAACGTCTTGGTCGATTAAGGAGGTGATAGCGCGGCGAACAAGGCAATCGGACTATATTGCTTTAAACCTTTCACTTAGCCATAGGAGTTTGACAGTGGGGCTACTATATAGCCCCTGGTACTTCCGCGCTTATCCGAATATGGTGCGTGCACATACATGACTGGGAAACCGGTCCTTCATTAATGCAGAGGAATCGCAAATATTCTGCTGAGTCCTCGAGTGGTTGACCAGTCTCACGCTTTATCATGACAGTCAATTTTTGGCTTTCTCTACTGAGGTGCTCATCCAGATGAACCAGGGCACAATCATAGTAGTTCTCCCGGTGCCACCTTAGCCGATAGAGAAGAATGTAAGGTAGAAAAACACGGGAGCCCGGCAAACCCAACTATTGACCAAACATATAATTCGGAGATGATGCATATAAGGCCAAACTCGCGATGTCGAACACTCCCTAAGGTATTCGTTCTTTACAACGTATACTGGGCTGAGTAATGCCCTCGATAATAAGCCATGAATTTGCAGGTATGTGCATTAGTCTGACATGACGAAATGTCAATAAAGCTGCATCCCTCTTGGTTATGTTGAGTATCCTAAGGGTGTGAAGCAACAAGAGACAATAAAAAAGGTTTACATAGGGTCTTAATCTAAAAAGAAACCTTTGAACGGGGCCCTGCTGCACGTCTGTGCCTGTGTCGCCGTTGTGCCGTATCCTGGAAGGGTGTAGCACGATGATCATCTGTAAGAGAAAAAAGCCCAGGTGAAAGTTTTCGTGCGAAAAATTGGTTATTCTTAATAAACCATTAAAATTCAATCTAAATAAGATTAAGCCGAACTGTGGTCCTTTTTACATGTGGGAAGCCCCTAACACTACCTATCGGGGTATATCCATCGACCCAGGCTTAGGTTTATATGAGCTATTATAGCTAGTGGTGCACCGGACTCGTCTAGCCGTGTCTTCGGTCCTGACGACCGATCGTTTATTCTGGTTGGAGAGGGCGTTCAGTGTTCGGTTGCTAAAGCCGCCACACATTCTTCCGCACATAAGGAACGTTCTGTGTTTCCATTAACTATGATGATGCCATGTGGACCGGGCATCTTAAGCTTAAGATAAGCATAATGCGGTATTGCATTAAAACGACCGAAGGCCATTCTTCCGAGTAGTGCTTGATAGCCGCTTCGGAATGGAGTGATGTTGAAGGTTAACTTTTCACTTCGGAAGTTGTCAGGAGGACTGAATACAACCTCTAGTACTAGAGAGCCCATGCAGCGGGCCTCTGGGCCTGGTACTGCTCCTTTAAAGGTAGTATTGCTTTGGTTGATTCTTTTCGGGTCTATCCCCATTTTGCGAACTGTGTCCTGATATATCAGATTAAGACTACTGCCGCCGTCCATAAGGACTCGGGTGAGATGGTATCCGCGAATTATTGGGTCCAGTACCAAGGCAGCCGATCCTCCATGCCGGATACTAGTCGGGTGATCCCCGCGATCAAAAGTGATCGGGTAGGCCGACCAAGGGTTGAACTTGGGGGTAGAGGGCTCCATGGCGCATACATCTCGGAGTGTGCGTTTGCTCCTCCTCTTCGTTACGCGAATCATGTTCACTGTTTTGACCTCCGGCGGGAATTTTTTCTGTCCCCCGGTGTTCGGCTGGCGAGGCTCATCCTCGTCTTCGCTTGGTGTCTCCCTCCCCTTATGCTCGCCGTTTAGCTTGCCGGCCTGCTTGAAGACCCAGCATTCTCTATTGGGGTGATTTGCAGGTTAGTCGGAGGTGCCATGAATCTGACATAACCTGTCTAGAATCTTGTTTAGGCTGGACGGTCCATCTCTGCTGCCTTTGAAGGGCTTTTTCCGTTGACTGGGTCGAGAGCTCCTGAATCCGGCATTTACCGCCATGTTGTCTGGGCTGTCTTCATTGTTTCGATGCTTGCTTTTATTGCGTCGTGGTTTTCCATTGCCATCCCTGACTTCGGATGTGCTTGGGTTGCTGGTGCTGCTATGGGCCAGCCAACTATCTTCGCCCGCGCAAAAGCGGTCATAAGGCTTGTTAGGGATGCCATTGTCCTTGGTTTTTCCTGGCCGAGGTGTCTGGCGAGCCATTCGTCTCGGACACTATGTTTGAAAGCCGCTAAGGCTTCGGCGTCCGGGCGGTCAACAATTTGATTCTTCTTAGTTAGTAATCTGTTCCAAAGCTTTCGGGCTGACTCTCCGGGCTGTTGAATTATGTGACTTAAATCGTCTGCATCCGGAGGTCGGACATAGGTCCCTTGCAAATTAGCCCTAAAAGCATGTTCGAGCTCTTCCCAACATCCAATTGAGTTTTCAGGGAGGCTCTTCAGCCAGTGCCGAGCTGGTCCTTTCAACTTGAGGGGTAAGTATTTGATGGCATGGAGATCATCTCCGCGAGCCATGTGGATATGAAGGATAAAGTCCTCAATCCAGACTCCAGGGTCTGTCGTTCCGTCGTATGCCT
The DNA here is from genome assembly GCA_034509565.1 of Triticum monococcum. NCBI lineage: Eukaryota > Viridiplantae > Streptophyta > Magnoliopsida > Poales > Poaceae > Triticum > Triticum monococcum. The sequence continues at coordinate 243,977,161 of CM067846.1, read as the reverse complement.
CTATGTTCATGGGTTTGAATCCTTCTAGAAATTCGTGATCCAGAACCTCATCGCTGAAGCATAGGGGGTGCGCGGCACCCTTGTATTTGGATGTGTCAGGGCATTCTGGCGGTTGTAGTGTTAGGTTTTGATTCTGTGTCGGAGTGCACTTCCTAGATCCGTAGATTGACCTGGTCATACCGGCTTTTTGGTGCAAGTCCTCACATAAATCGTGTGCCGACTTATGTGCGACATCGTTAGCCGCCCTATCGTGGCCACGGGGTGGTCGATCCGGCTGATTGGCCGTTTTATTTTTCGGCTGTATAGGCTCTAGAGCCTCGCCATCGAATTCAGGCAGCAGCTTGCGCTTTGGATAGCTCTTTGTGTGGCGGCTGCTATCGTACTTTTCTTTAGTGTCGAGCACTTTGTTCCATCTACTGTTGAGTGTATTTTGCACGGCCTTAAGCCTTTGCTTCTGCTTCTTCAGACTCCTCGTGGTGGCAATAAGCCTTCTGTGGAGGTCCTCTTGCTCCAAGTGTCTTTCCGAGATGATGTGTGCATCATCGTCCGGACTATTCTCCTCTCCGGAGACAGGTTGGTGAGCTTTACCCTCAGTGTCGCCGTGATCGGACAACGGCTCCGTACTATGTTCGCCGTCCGCTGGTTCATCCTGCTTAGTCGCTGGGTCCATGTGGTCGTCGTTTGCTTTGGAGTCGACTGGGGTATTGTTCTTTCTTGCGCTGTTATCGCTGTTTTTGCCGAGGCGGGATTTGGATCGGCGCCTACGTCGTCCCTTTGGTTTCTTCTCGAGGGAATTATCCTCTGCTGCATCCTTCTGTTCCTCGTCATTGTTTTCTTTGGGTGTATCCACCATGTATATATCGTGTGACGAAGTGGCTGTCCAGCGCCCTGTGGGAAGTGCTTCCTGTTCCTCTCCAAATGACATTTCGGAAACCCACACGGTTCCGGAGTTAGAGGAGCAACCCTCACGGTTCCGGAGTTAGAGGAGCAACCCTCTTCGCAAGAAGGGGGTGTGCCTACAACACCAGCATCCTCTGCCAATGTGGAGGCGCCGGACACTTTGGTGAGAGCGCTTCAGAGCGCCACCATTGTATAAGAACTCATACCCTTATGGGTATGGTGATTGAAAAGGTTCAGTCTGCGAAAAGTGGACTAAACGAAGACTACACTAGCCTTTTAAGAGGCTTTGAGGTATGTGCTTTACAGTATCTTTTAATTGTATAGAAAGAATGCCGGTGTATAGATAGTAGCCACAGAGACTCTGTTTGGTGTTCCGAAAGAAAAACGAATAGAGGATCTAATAACTCGTGCATGAGACTAATGCACATATCTGTTTGAACAAGCAGGCTGCGAAGCAGGCGTCAGCTGCCCATGCCGCCGAAGCATCCGAGCTAAAGAAAAGCAAGGAATGTAATACCGAAGACGTCTTGAAACGATGCCAACTATGATGTAGTATCTCAATGAGTTTCATATTTATGTTTGCAGCTAACACGTCTGAGGTCGAGGCCCTCCAGAGTGCCCTGGCCGAGGCCAGGAAGGAGGCAGACGAGGAGCGAGCCTCCCGCCTTAAACATGAATCACGAGTGGAGGAAGTCCAGTAGGAGCTCAAGGATGCCATAGGAAAATGCGAGTCCTTAGAGCGCAAGAGTTTGGAGCAAAATTCCAAACTTGCCAAGGCACTCCAAAGTGCACAAGAAGCCCGAGCCGAAGCCCAAAGCACTGTCTGGGAGATCCAAGAGGCAAGGCAAATTGTAGCAAGTAAGGCCTTTAACATGCAGAGCAAATTTGTGCAGAAAAGGTATATCTTTCTAACCCGGATTTGGAGTTCTCCAGGAGTGTTTCTGGACCTGCCACGGAGTGTTGCAGATGTCACGGAGTTCTTTCGGGCCGAAGAGGGGAGCTCAACGGAGAAGCTGTTCTCGTTGCAGTACCTTGCGCCAGAGCATCCTATGCCCCTGAGCGATCAGCTGAAGCAATGGACCGAACTGCACAGGGTGGCTGAATTGGCCATGCAGGATTTGATAATCCGTCTTTAGCCCGCCGAACCCATGCCCAGTAGCTATTTCAGTTCGGTCAAGCGGCTGGTCAGCGCCTACCCTCGGCTTGATGCCATGAAGCTGTCTGCCTGTATTGAAGGTGCGCGGATGGCCTTCGCCCATGTCAAGGTGCAATGGGCGAAGATGGACGCCGTCAAGCTTGCTACCGAGGAACCGCCCGCAGGAAAAGAGCATCGCACGCCGAAGCGGTACTTTGATGATGTCCTGAAAGGATCCCGCATTGTAGAGGGCCAATGTTTGAAGCACATCATTTTTGAATGAATGTATTTATGTTGTCCAATCCTGTATCATGAGACAAGGCTTATGTATAATATATTTCTTATTTTACTTTAAAATATCTCCTCCTGTGTGGTTGTTTATGATATCTAAGAGTTGGCCAGTCGTCAGCTTTAGCCCCCACGTAGGTAGTACGGGGGCGTTTGGGACAAACACTTAAAACACACTTGACCCAACGTACTGGTCCGTGAAGGAGGTGTTAGTGCGGCGAACCAGGAAATCAGACTATGCGGCTTTATCACCCTCACTTAGCCATAGGAGTTTTACAATGGGAGAGCGGGCACAACCCCTAGTATTGTTTGATTATCTGAACTCGGGTGTTGTGAATGCCCGGCCGGTTGGAGGCCAGCCTATCGCATAATGTGTAAAAATTCGCTAGAGATTTATATTGTCACCCAATAGCTGACCAGCTCTCGCCGCATCATGATAGTCAGTTTTCGGCTTTCTCTACTGAGTTGTTTGTCCGGGTAAACCAGAAACACAATCGCAGTAGTTCTCCATTTACTTCCCTAGCCAATCATACGGAATGTAAGGTAGCAAGCACAGGAGCCGGGCAACCCAACTATTGACCAAAGACATGATTCTGAGCCAATGCATATAATGATATATTTGGGACGCCAAATTGCACTTGTGAAAGTGTTCGTACTTTGTTTTAATATTTAAAAGATGTACGCGACTTAATAAAGCCCCTGGCAATTTAGGCCATACCGAGGTGTACATGATAATCAGACAAAAACAGGGAATCATATGTTAAGAGATAAGCCAACGCCATGTAGTTTTAGGCTAGAAATTGTTTCCATTGTAGTCTGATTGATACGTCAAAACGTATTGATACAAATAGTACAATAAGCAACCAGGCTATTTTACATGCCGAACAAAAGGGCGAGTCATGCATGCGTCCTGAATGTGGACGGGGTGATCTTTAAGGATCCTTTAGGTACTCTGGCACGCGTCTATGCAGCTTTTCTCCTTGGTGTATTGTCCTTCGAGAGGATCATCGAATGGTGTTTTCATAATAGGCCACGAAAAGAGGCCTTGGTACCATCGAAAGGGTGATGTGGTTTGAGGGAACCTGAGAGAAAAATAAAATAAAAAAGAAGAAGAGGAATGTGAGTTTTCTGGTAGGGTCTGACCGTATTGTAGACATTGTCCTTATTGTGCCTCCATCCTTTCCCATTGTATTTTTAGTGCGTAATTATGTACGCGTGGCACATATGCCACAATTCGGTAGGGGATGAGATGGAGGCCGAATTGCTAATCGAGCTCCTGATGAGCTGGACTGTCGTATAATGGGGTAGTCCGGACTCGTTTGACAGTGCCCGAGGACTTGGCCGCTGATGTAATAGTTGGCTTCACGAGGCCACCTTGTACTTCCGCTGCCAGGGCCGCGGTGTGCTGCTCAGTACGGAGGGAGCATTCCATGTTACCATTCATTGTTATGACTCCGCGTGGTTCGGGCATCTTGAGATTGAGATAGGCGTAGTGCGGGACTGCGTTGAAGCGAGTGAACGCGTTTCGTCTGAGCAGTGTGTGGTAGCCACTGTGGAAGGGGACAATATCGAAGATCAAGTCCTCACTGCGGAAGTTGTCCAGCGATCCGAAGACCAATTCTAATGTGATTGAGCCCTGTAGCGGGCCTCTACACTGGGTATCACTCCTCTAAAGGTAGTTTTAGTGGGCTTGATCCTTGACGGATCAATACCCATCTTACGGACTACGTCCTGATAGAGTAGGTTCATGCTGCTGTTGCCGTCCATGAGGACTCGTGTAAGGTGGAATCCATCGATGATTGGATCGAGGACTAATGCGGCCGACCCTCCGTGACAGATACTGGTCAGATGGTCCCTGCGATCGAAGGTAATCGGACAAGACGACCATGTGTTGAATTTTGGGGCGATTGGCTCTATTGCATAAATGTCCCTTAGCACGCTTGCACTCCTTCTTGGGGATATGGGTGACATATATGACATTCAACGTTTTGACTTCGGGGGGAAATTTCTTCTGACCTCCTATTTTCAGTGCGCGATGTTCCTCATCGTCATCCTCACTATGCGACCCTTTCTCCTTATGTTCGGCATTAAACTTGCCAGCCTACTTGAAGACCCAACAACTTATGTTGGTATGGTTGGTAAGCTTATCAGGAGTGTCGTGGATCTAGCAGGGTCGATCAAGTATTCGGTCCAGGCTTGATGAACCTTCTTTGTTTCGTTTGAATGGCTTCTTCCGTTGACTGGATTTGGATTCACTGAATCCGGCTTTGACTGCCGAATTCTTTGTATCATCATTGTTGCTCCGACACTTATGTTTGTTGCGTCGGGGCCTTCTGTTGCCGTTTCGGGCTTCCGAAGTGTTGGGTCGCTGGTACTATTACGCTACGGGCTAACTAGCTATCCTCGCCCATGCAAAAGTAGGTCATTAGTGCTGTAAGGGCTGCCATGGACTTCGGCTTTTCTTGACCGAGGTGTGGGGCGAGCCATTCATCGCGGATGCTGTGTTTGAAGGGCGCTAGGGCTTCAGCGTCCGGACAGTCGACAATCTGGTTCTTTTTAATTAGGAACCTGCTCTAGAATTTCCTGGCCGACTCTCCGGGCTGTTGGACTATATGACTGAGGTCATCGGCATCCGGAGGCCGGACATAAGTGCCTTGGTAGTTGTCTCTAAAGGCATCTTCCAAGTCTTCCCAGCTTCCAATAGATTTTTCTGGGAGGCTGTTTACCAGTGCCTAGCTGGCCCCTTAAGCTTTAGGGGATATTTGATGGCGTGTAGATCATCACCGGGAGCCATGTGAATGTGGAGCAGAAAATATTCAATCCATACTGCGGGATCTGTTGTGCCATCATATGGTTCGATGTTCATGGGTTTAAACCCTTCAGGGAACTCGTGCTCCATTACCTCATCGGTGAAGCATAGGGGCTGTGCGGCGCCTCTGTATCGGGCCATGTCACGACGCGGTTTGGATGGAGTCCGTATGCGGTTTTCATCCCGGGGTTGGTCATGCTTATCGCACCAGGCTCGATAGCCCTCCTCTCGCACCAGAGCACGCCCCCGCGATCCATAGATTGACCTGGTCTGACCTACTTTATTTTCTAGGTCCTATCGTAGGTCGTATGTGTATCCCTGAGCTGTTGTTTCTCTGCTTTTACGGCGAGGTGGTGCGGGCTGGTGTTCTGCTTGAGTTGTTGTTCTGTCCCGGCCACATTGTGGTCTATCAGGCCCGCCAGCCGCATTATGCAGGGGTGGTAAGGGCTCCAACGCGTCATCGTCAAATTGGGGTATGCTTCGGGTAACTATTTTTTGGTTTCTTGAGGCCGTATTCTTCGGCTGCTCGGACTATCGGATTTTGGGTTCCGGCAGAGCCTTAAGGTTCGAACACTGGGGTGCGCGCGGAGATTACGCCTTCTACCTCCCCGCCTCGCAAAGATCTAAACTACTAAAAGAACTGCACAAGGGACACAAGATTTATACTGGTTCGGGCCACCGTTATGGTGTAATACCCTACTCTAGTGTGTGGTGGGTGGATTGCCTCTTGGGGCTGATGATGATGAACAATACAAGGAAGAACAGCCTTGCGAGGGTCTGTTCTTGGCTGGGGTGACGAACTGCTAGGAGGAGTTCAGCCACCTTTCTCTCTCTCTCTCTCTCTTACTCTGCTTCCCATTGATCGAACCGTCTCTCCTCGAACCTCCTGCTATGTGAGTGGCTGGCCCTGGTCCTCTTCCCAAATATTGAGCGGGAAGGGAGACAACAATGGCGGGCTAATTTGAAGGGGGACAGCAAGTATCAACTATCCTAACAAAAGCAGTCTTCGCCTGCGCAAAGCTCTGGTGATGACGCCGTCCTGGGCTCCACGGTGACCTCCGTCTCGTAGTCCTCCTGGTCTTGGTCTCGTTGCACCGAAATGGCAATCTTTGCCTGATGCCTCGGTACTCCACGGCTATGCTTGCCCCCTTTGCACCAAAGAGGAAAGAAGGATGTTGCGCGCGCTGGCACCCGCCTGGCGCCCTGAGTCGTCACTGCTTGCGTCACGGGCACCTCGCGAGGCACCCCGCCTTGATCTCTCCGCCTCCTCACGAGCCAGCCTGACGAGGCTGTGCCTGAGGAAGCTCCGTGTCGTCTGCCTCGTGAGGCTTGGCCCCTCGCGAGGGTCTTGAGTCTTGTGTTGGTGAAGATGGGCCATGCTGGGCCTCCTTTGAGCCACACCGCAGGCCACAAGCAGGCAAGTCTGGGGACCCCCGTTCCCAGAACACCGACAGTAGCCCCTGGGCCCAAGGCGCGCCCGGACTTGGCCGTGCCGAGAGGCGAAAGGGCAAGGGCGAAGCGTCGCGGGCCCTAACAGCCTGCGGCCTTGGGCGCCGTGTGGCGGTTGATTAGACACCAGTGCCTCAGCAACCGCGCAGGTCGATGAAGGAGCGGTATCTGCCCAGACCTTGCCTTTTACTTTCACCGGTTGCTGCTCAGATCCCCTTTCTTGCGCCTCCCCTTTCTTCCTCCAAACTTCCAGATCTACTCCGGCTGCGTGACCTAGGAAGCCATGGCGCCTCGCCAGCCTCCGGCCGAAGCTTGGTACTCTCCTGCTCTGGACTTGCCGAATGTGTCCAAGGCTGGCCTTGCCTGGCTACGCCTGATGGCGGCGGCGCAGGGCATCAACGGGACGAAGGTGTTCAAGGCCGGCTCTGCCACCCCTGAGGGCCGAGGGAGCACCTTTTATCCTCTCTTTGTAAGCTCCATTGCTGCGGGCCTGGTGCCTCCCTTCTCCGAGTTCTTCTTCTCTGTCCTCCACCATTACAACTTGCAGGCTCTTCATCTCCACCCCAACTCCGTTCTTTTGGCGATCTTCGCTTACTACTGCGAGGCCCATGTAGGGGTGCAGCCTTCAGTGGCCTTGCTGCACCACTACTTCTCCCTCCGGGTCACTCGCGGTTCTCCTTTCGCATGCGCGGGCTTTGTTGCGTACGGCGGCACCATTGCCATCTCGAATCCCGGGAAGAGGATTGAGGGCTTCTGGAGCAAGTGGGTCTTGGTAGATATCGGGCGCGTCCATCCTAGGCTAATCTTGCCCGCGGAGCCGCCCGCGAGCTCCGGCGACTGGGGCCGAGCGGAGCTCACAGACCCCCACGCAAAATTGGTCTTGGAGAAGATGGACGCAGACCTGAGGCCAGCCAGCACGGCGGCGGCGAAGTTGACCGGTGCGTCGCTGCTGAAGGAGTTCCGGGAGCACCAGCTGGCTCCACTCCGGCGGTACTCACCTCCGATGTGCAGGCCTCATCCGAGCCCCGCGGCCTTGAGTGATGAAGATTTGACCGCGGTCCTCCAATCTCTGGTCGGGGGCGAGGTGGCAAGGTTGGAGGGCGCTCCCAAGCCCTTGTTCTTTCGTGACGACTAGGAGCAGGTGGTGAAGTCCATGCCCGTTTTTAACGGGGACGGGCTCATGCCCGTGGCGGCTTTCGAGGGGCCGGTGGACGTGCCCTCCGGCGACTCCAGCAAGCAGGAGGACGAAGAGGAGCGAGGAAAGGGGCCCGAGTTTGAGGCGACCGATGGAGAGTCGAGGGCTCCCCTCCCCCGGCGCAGGCCCCGCAGTCTCCGCCTTGCTTCGAGCGATGATGACGAGGATGAGGACGAGCAGGTCGGCGGGAGCTTGCCCCTGATCCCAAAGAAGGACATGACCGGGCTGATCTCCCGCGGGTCTGCCCCTGCCCCGGGGCAGTCTGTAGACGCGCTTTCTGCTTCCGAGGTTGACCCTTCCAGCTGGCTGTCAGGCTTCAAGTTTGGCCGGAGGCTGCCCGAGCTCACCGGTGATGACCCGTAAGTGCTTGACCCTTGTCTTTATTTCTTGTTCCGCTGCCGAGGCTTGACGTTCGCATCTCTTGAATAGGCTGGCGCCCGCGGCGAAGATGCCGAAGGGGGCTCCTGAGGCTCCATCCGCGACAGCGCCTCCGCCTGCGGAGGAGGGTCATCGTGGCGCGCGGGCTTCTCCCGCCCGGTCGTCTTCGTGAGGCCAGGCCGAGCTGGCTGGGGCGAGCTCAGCCCCCGTGGCCCAAGTGACTCCTGTGGTGCCTGTGCCCACTACCGCCGGTACAGCCGCTGGGGTGCAGCAGGCTCCACCTCAGGACGCGCTGGTCTTGCCGTCGCCGCCTTCTTCCTCCGTTCCGACGACTGTTGTTTCTCCAACTCCTCCTGCCATCCTGGAGCATGCTGTTGCTGGACTGGACTGGCTGCGGTAGGATCTTCTTAGCGCCGACCCTCGCCTGGTGGCCGGGCGCTTGGAGCTGGCTTCTGGATGGATTTGCTCCGACGCCTCGATCCGGGCGGCGCTGGTTCAAGCCTCGACGGCCTGCGACGAGGATAGGTAGGCCATCCTTGAGACAAAGGCTGCTCGGGACGCAGCCCTGGGGGAGGTGGTTGCAGTCCGCAACCGTTGCAAGGCGCTGGAGGACGAGTTGTAAGGCTTGCGGGACCAGCTCGCGAAGGAGGTTCGTCTTCGCCAGGAGCAAAAAGAAGGCATGAAGGCTCGCGAGGCGGCCATCAAGGACCGAGAGGCCAAGCTCAAGAAGCGCCGCGACCGCCTAGGTGCGCTGGGGAAGGAGCTGGAGGCGACAAAGGTCGAGCTAGGCCGCAAGGCCAAGGTTCTTGCCGAGGATCGCGTGGCCTTTGCGGACATGGAGAAGAAAGCTCGTGCTTCGCTGAAGATGCTCTACGCCAGTGGCCTGGAGAACCCGGTGGCCGGCGCTCAGGACGGCCCCGCCAAGCTGCTTCCCTTCCTGGTTCGTGCCCTTGAGGATGTCACCCTTGGCCTTGGCCCCACGGCCGAGGCCGAGGCGCGTGTCTTGTCTTCTGCTGCGCTGACGCGGGTCTTCACCCACATCTACCTTTGCGACCCCAGCACCGAACTCGACAGCCTGCTGGAGCCAGTAAGCGGCGAAGGTGCTGCCGCCGCTGCCGAGGCCGTGAAGGGTCGTGCAGAGGCTCTGCTGGGGAAGTTCCGGGCCTTCAGCACCAAGCCGAAGTAGGATGCTTCCGGTTCTGCTGCTCCGTGAGGCGGGGCCACCCGCGCTGCTCCACTACCGCCAAGTCACTCCGCTACTGCTCCTGCCCTGCTTTTAATTCCTGCATCATGCATCATGCCTCAGGGAGGCATTTAAACTTGCGTTTGGTATTGAGACAGCAGTATGGACTGTAATATTTGCTTCTTAAGTTCCTTGAATTTTATGCTTTCCTTCCCTACTTGCTTGTGTTCTACGTCGGCAGAGCCCGGCCCCGCGCGTACCTCACCCAGCATTAGCCCCGACCAGAAACCAGGACGGGACCAAAGGAGTGAGGGGCTACGGAGCCAGTTAGGCTCCTGAGTCGCGATGCTCAGGAGTCCTCCTTGGCGCACGAACAACAAGTAGGGAGGTGTGATGTAGGTGGATCTTCCGTTTTACGTCTGCAGAGCCCGACTTCGCGCGTACCTCACCCAGCATTAGCCCCGACCGAAAACCAGGACGGGACCAAAGGACTGAGGGGCTACGGAGCCAGTTAGGCTCCTGAGTCGCGATGCTCAGGAGTCCCCGTTGATGCGCAAACAGCATGTGATTAGGTGAGATGCGAGTGGGACAACCGTTCTACGTCTGTAGAGCCCGGCCCCGCGCGTGCCTCACCCAGCATAGCCTTTCGGAACTAAGGCGTGAGGGGCTACGGGACCAGTTCGGCCCCTGAGTCGCGATGCTCAGGGGTGCCCCTTGACGCTCAAACGGCCTTCATACCTTGGCTCCTCTCGGGGAGAGGCATGCGACGAACCAGGCCCGAGAGGCCTGGCCGGGTGGCGTACGTCCGGGCGTGACCCAGGCGCAGCCCCCGTGCCCAGCCCCCTCGCGCGGCGCTCCCGAGGGGAGGCGTTGCGATGAGGCTAGACACTGAGCTCTGGGCTCCCTGAGGTTGATGCGGCCCGGGGGCCACCCTCAGTTGTTTATCGCCAGTGCGGAGCATAGCGCTTCCCCATGTGTACGGGCATAGCCGCTCCTCGGCAGTGTCGTCAGCCAGTGCGGAGCATGGTGCTTCCACTAGTACGTGGGAGGGGGCCCCCCCTTCGGGAGGAGCCCCCGGTGCGTGTACAGCCCCGCCCTGACACGTGGCCGGCACGGTAGGGCTAGGTGAGGTGTATCCGGGCACCCGTGAGCCAGCGCGGGACTCATGGGGCCCTACCTCAAGGCGGGTTGCGCCTTGCACTGGGCCTTATCTTGGGCTGCGTTCCTGCAAACTTGGTTAGATGCCGGTACTCTACGTCCTCGGGTCCCGGCCCTCAAGCTTGTCTCAGCCATTGCTAGTATGCCAGGTCGCGATGTCGTGGACATAGCCAGAGGGTGAGGGCTGGAGAGCCAGTAAGAGCCCTGAGTCGCGATGCTCAGGTACCCCCCCCCTTTAACGTGCAAGTGGTCGACATGGAGAAGAAGAGGTGCCATGGGCAGGCATCAAGTAATCAAGCATGACGGGCGAATGCATTGCTGGAAATAAACGCAAGGGAGATACATGCCGCTAGGCCTGGCCCGAGCGACTTGGGGATAATGCAGCCCGAGGGGCGCCCCCAACAAGGCAAGCTAACGACATGAAAGTAAAAGGGGGTACATACCGCAGGGACGGACCCACGCGGCCTGGGAGCGATGTGGCCCTGGGAGGGCGCTCCCAGCTGGAAATGAAACTTGTAAGATGTCACCTGAGGGTGTCGAGGGCGAAGGGGTGTTGGTGCAGCAGACTCGGGAGGCTGCGGAAGCCGATCCTCACGAGCCCCCATGCCCAGGGGCCTCGGGAGCCTCCGGAGGCACTGGTAGCTCTTCGCGAATCGCCTCCATCTCCGCCAGGGCCGCGGAACGCCTGTCTTCTTGAGTCTCCATGATGCCCCTCATGAGGCGCTGGCGCGTAGCAGCCACGCTCGGCAGGCCGTAAGGCATGCGAACGTAGCTATGGGGCAGACCCCCGTAGCGCCCCACCCGCGAGGGCCAGAGGCGCTCCATGGTAGCGACTTGGTTGAGCCTTGGTACATCAACATAGACGCGCAACCCACCATCCTCGCCTGGATGGGGAGCCACAGTCGGCAGACGGTGGCAACCTCTCATGATCCTTGATTCCTGTAGTTCTTGAATGGCCTTGTCGATGAACTCCTGTGGGTCTAACCTTCCTTGCCTTGCTCCTTCTTGAGGGAAATGTGCTTCAAAACACGCCTCCACGTGGTGCCCAAGCGCCTCCCTCGTGACCCTGGCTAGGTCGGTGTTCCTCCAGGGGAGAGCCCCCGAGCCCTGCCTGAGGAGGGCGCCGGGCACGCTTTCCTATGCGATGGAAGGAGGCTCCCCTTGGGCAGATGCGGGCCCTGAGGGGCCTGCCTCCCGAGGGTCCGGTCCGGGCGACGTCTTCTTCTTCTTGGGGGTGGTCTCGGGAAGCCTCCTGCTTCCGCGATCCAGGTCTTCCAGTGACGCGGCCTGAAAGGCTCGCTCCAGGGAACACACTGCATCCCTCTCTTCACAGGGCACCATGATGACTCCGCCACTCCCTGGCATCTTGAGGACGTTGTAGCCATGGTGAGTCATGGCCATGAATTTGGCCAGCGTTGGGTACCCGAGGATGGCGTTGTACGGCATGGGGGATGTGGGCGACGTCGAAGTCGATGAGCTCGGTGCGGTAGTTGTCGCGTGCCCCGAAGGTGACAGGGAGGCGGACCTGCCCGATCGGGACCATGGTGCCGTCGGTGATTCCGGAGAAGGGCTTGGTTGGCTGGAGCTGGTCGTAGGGCACTTGGAGATTGTTGAACGTTTCCACGGAAAGGATGTTGAGCCCTGCCCACCCATCGATGAGGGTCTTGGTGACCAGTACATTGCTGATGACTGGGGAGCAAAGCATCGGGAGGACTCCTGCCGTGGCCGCGCACTTGAGTTGATCCGCTGAGCTGAATGTGATGGCGCATGCCGACCACCTGAGAGGGCGCGTTTCTTCAAGCCTGGGGATGGCTGCATTCACCTCGTGGGCGAACTGCTTGAAGATGCGTTGGGAGGCTGGGGCTTGAGCTCCGCCCAGGATGCAAGCGATTGCGCGTGGCTCCTGGAAGCCCCTAGCCCCCTCGTCTTGATGGCGGTCCTCGTTCCTTCTTGGCTGAGGCGGCAGTGGAGGGAGGCCTGCGTTGCCTTGTGGGCGATCCTCACGAGGCTGATCCCTCCAGTCCCCCTCGCGAGGCAAGTCTCGCCAGCGATCCTCGCGAGGCTGATCGCGCCAGCCTTGGCGCGGGCCACGGTCTTCCCAGCGTCCTGCATTTCTTCCTCCTCCTCGGCCGTAGCTCCGATCGGCGCGATCAGGACGACGACCGATCCTTCCTTCTCGCACGGCGCGGAGTTCTTGGCATTCGTTGGTGTTGTGGGTGTGGAGGTCGTGGTACACACCGTACCGGCTGCTCCTGGTGGACTCAAGCAGATCTTTGCCCCGCTTGGTGTCTGGTTCTGCTACGAGCACGGCAGCCCCCTTGCGCTTCACGTCCTTGGCCTTGGGCTTTTTCTCCTCTAGTTCTGTGGCCGGCAGCTCGAGGAGGGAGAGGTGTCCCTCCTCAGCCCTGGTGCACTTGGTCGCCAAGTTGAACAGCTCTAGGGAGGTGCACAGGTTTTCATGCATTGCCAGCTCCTCCTTCATCTTGACGTCGCGCACGCCATCGGAGAAGGCCGAGATGATGGCCTCCTCGGACACCTTGGGGATCTTGAGGCGCACGCTGTTGAAGCTCTGGATGTACTTTTGCAGGGTCTCTCCAGGTTGTTGCTTGATGCGGCGCATGTCGCTCACGGCGGGCGGCCGGTCGCGAGTACCTTGGAAGTTGGCGATGAAGCGAGTGCGCATCTGGTCCCAGGAAGAGATCGTGCCTGGAGCCAGATTCAGGAGCCAGGTGCGAGCTCCTTCCTTGAGCGCCATGGGGAACCAGTTCGCCATGACCTTTTTGTCCCCGCTGGCAGCTTCAATGCCCAGCTCGTAGAGCTGGAGGAACTCTGCAGGGTCAGTCGTGCCATCGTAACGAGGAGGCAGGTCTGGCTTGAACTTGCCGGGCCACGCGACGCTACGCAGCTCGGTCGTGTAGGCACGGCAGCCTGCGGTGGCCACGAAAGGCCTCGGCTGGTAGAGAGCTTGGTCTTGAGGGTACCCACGCGCTGCAGCTAGGAGCAGTGCGGGGTCTTGGCGTGCCGGAGCTGGAGCGGGGAGCGCCCGGGCAGCCCCTTGCGGGCGTGGGATCGCTTGGCAGCTCCGTTCTTGCTGCGCCGGCACCTGACGGAGCGGATTCCGCCCAGGGGCCACGCGCCTTGGAGCCATGGCGTCTTCTTGGAGAGGAGGCAGTTGGTCCGCCTCCGGAGCTTCATTAGCCGTGTGGGGCGGGGTGTGGTGCAGAGGAACGGACGGTGCGGAAGAGCCCCCTGCGGCGTGGACAAGCTCGGCGACGCGGTCGAGCCACTCCTCATAGACGTCGTCAATGGGTCGGTAGCGCAGGAGCTTGTTTGCCACAAGGAGCGCAGCTCGAGCCTCCATGGGTGCGCGGAGCACGTGGGACGAAGAACCAGCTGGTGCGAGCGATGGAGTAGCGGTGCGGCCGTCTTGCCGCACGGATGGATGCTGGGACGATGCTTGCTGCTCGCCCCCCGCCGGGCCGGTGGCGGCGTTGACGGCGGGCGACGGGGAACGACGAGGACGTCCGCCGACGGGCGCCATCTGGGCGACGCGAGAAGCGATGGCAGCCCGGCGCTCGGCGCGGGCCCGACGAGCGTCGGACATGGATGCGACGGGCGGAGGAGAACGGAGCGGTGAACGACGAATTCTGGTGCACCCCTACCTGGCACGCCAAATGTCGGATTTCGGGTTCCGGCAGACCCTTAAGGTTCGAACACTGGGGTGCACGCGGAGATTACGCCTTCTACCTCCCCGCCTTGCAAAGATCTAAACTACTAAAAGAACTGCACAAGGGACACAAGATTTATATTGGTTCGGGCCACCGTTGTGGTGTAATACCCTACTCCAGTGTGTGGTTGGTGGATTGCCTCTTGGGGCTGATGATGATGAACAATACAAGGAAGAACAGCCTCTGTTCTTGGCTGGGGTGACGAACTGCTAGGAGGAGTTCAGCCACCTTTCTCTCTCTCTCTCTCTCTCTCTCTCTCTCTCTCTCTCTCTCTCTCTCTTACTCTGCTTCCCACTGATCGAACCGACTCTCCTCGAACCTCCTCCTATGTGAGTGGCTGGTCCTATTTATAGAGAGGCCCTGGTCCTCTTCCCAAATATTGAGCGGGAAGGGAGCCAACAATGGCGGGCTAATTTGAAGGGGGACAGCAAGTATCAACTATCCTGACAAAAGCAGTCTTCGCCTGCGCAAAGCTCTGGTGATGACGCCGTCCTGGGCTCCACGGTGACCTCCGTCTCGTAGTCCTCCTGGTCTTGGTCTCGTTGCACCAAAATGGCAACCTTTGCCCGATGCCTCGGTACTCCGCGGCTGCGCTTGCCCCCTTTGCACCAAAGAGGAAAGAAGGACGCTGCGCGCGCTGGCACCCGCCTAGCGCCCTGAGTCGTCACGGCTTGCGTCACGGGCACCTCGCGAGGCACCCCGCCTTGATCTCTCCGCCTCCTCACGAGCCAGCCTGACGAGGCCGTGCCTGAGGAAGCTCCGTGTCGTCCGCCTCGCGAGGCTTGGCCCCTCGCGAGGGTCTTGAGTCTTGTTTTGGTGAAGATGGGCCATGCTGGGCCTCCTTTGAGCCACGCCGCAGGCCGCAGGCAGGCAAGTCTGGGGACCCCCGTTCCCAGAACGCCGACAAGGACATTAGTCCATCTGTCATTGAGAAGGTCTTGGTCATCTTGAAGCTTTTGTTGTTTCCTTTTTAGGCTTCTAGCCATGGCTATTAGCTGGCACTTGAAGCGCTCCTATTCGAGGGGTTCCTCTGGCATGATAAAATCATCATCGCCAAGGCTCATATCGTCTTCAGAGAGTGGCAGATAGTTGCTGTGCTCCGAGTCGTTGTTCCCAGTTTGTTCGTTAGGGTCAACTTGCCCGTCCTCCCGATCATCCTGTTCGGATGTTGGTTTGATGGGGTCTTCTTGGTCTTTGGCATTCTCCGAAGTATCATTGTCGTCGGTGCCAGTATTGTTGTTCTTGCCGCGACGCGATTTAGAGCGGCGCCGCGGACGTCGATGTTTCGTCGGTATCTCGGGAGGTTCATCCTCGACCGGGTTTTTCTCATCATCGCCATCGCCGTTTTTAGTCGTATCCACCATGTATACATTATACGAGGAGGTGGCCGCCAACGTCCGGTGACCGAAAGGTTTTGGGCCTGCTCCTCTCCGGCATCGTCGTCCATACCATCGATGTCTTCGGAGGCGTAATCAAGCATGTCAGTTAGGTCCTCGACAGTGGCTATGAAGTGGGTGGTGGGTGGGAAGTAAAATTCCTTATTTCCAGCCCCTAGTCCGGGCTGGACGTGATTCTGAAGCGGTTCCTCTATGATGACAAGGGATCGCATTAGGTCCAAAGCCTCGTTTAAGAGTAGGGTTTGGACAGGGTCGTTAGTTTCTGTGCCGAGCTCGCATGACGCGGGCCTCCAGTGTTCGGAAGTAGTATCCAGAGAACAGTCCGGCCTTGCAATGATTGTCGACGATTCTATTCTCTCGGTGTTGAGCTCTAAGGCCGTAGAGAGTCCGCCAGGCTCTAGACTCCTGTCTTGGGACCTGATGAGGCGCTCCGGATCTAAGGCCAGAGCGATGGTTGAGGCGGCGAACCCTTGGAAGATGAAGTCTCCTCGGATATCACCGACATAGTTCTGATTTTCAAAATTGATCTGCTGACCAGGGGCGTAGCTGTCGATTTGCTCCAGATGGCCAACTGAGTTGGCCCATAGTGCGAAGCCGGCAAACACAAAAATCTGGCCAGGGAGAAAGATCTCCCTCGCAGCAGTGTTGTTGTAGATGATTGGTGTAACCATCGAGCCTTTCGACGACGACCTAGTGGAACTCTCAACGAAGGCACCAACATTGGTGACAAAACTGGCAGATCTCGGGTAGGGGGTCCCGAACTGTGCGTCTAAGGATCAATGGTAACAGGAGATAGGGGACACGATGTTTACCCAGGTTCGGGCTCTCTTGATGGAGGTAATATCCTACATCCTGCTTGATTGACTTTGATGAGTATAGGGGTTACAAGAGTTGATCTACCACGAGATCATGATGGCTAAACCCTAGATGTCTAGCCTATATGATTATGATTGTGTCTAGTCTCTATAGGCTAAACCCTCCGGTTTATATAGACACCGGAGGGGACTAGGGTTGTACAAAGTCGGTTTACACAGAAAGGAATCTTCATATCCACATGCTAAGCTTGCTTTCCACGCAAAGGAGAGTCCCATCCGGACAGAAGGGAAGGCCTTCTATCTTGTATCTTCACGGCCCATCTGTTCGGCCCAAGTCACGTAGCCCAGACACCCAAGGACCCCATAATCTAGGACTCACTCACCCGACCTGTCAAACAGAAAGTCCGGAAGCAGGCCTTGGAGAGGCAGCAGTTTATTGCGGAATAGATCAAGAAAATTGAAGCAGCTGGTTTCATCAGAGGAGTGCTACACCCCACATGGTTGGCAAATCCATTGGTGGTCCGGAAGGCTAACGAGAAATGGAGGCTTCGCATAGATTTCGCAGATCTCAACAAGGCTTGCCCGAAGGACCCATTTCCCTTGCCGCGCATCGATCAGATTGTGGATTCGACTTCGGGCTATGCTTTTCTTTCCTTTCTGGATGCATATTCTGGATATCACCAGATCTTCATGTCCAAGGAAGAATAAGAGAAGACGTCGTTCATCATGCCTTGTGGTACATATTGTTTTATCTGCATGCCATTCGGATTAAAGCATGCCAGGTCTACTTTTGCAAGGGCAGTCCAAATCGGTTTCGAGCCACAGCTACACAGAAATATTGATGTTTACATGGATGATATTGAAATCAAGACCAAGGACATAGCAACCCTTATTCAGGATTTAGAAGAGACATTTGCCAATCTGTGAAAGATCAACCTGAAGCTCAACCCGGAGAAGTGTGTGTTTGGCATTCCCTCCAGCAAGCTGCTTGGGTTCTTTGTATCCCATCGGGGGATTGAATCCAACCCCAACAAGATTAAAGCTATCAAGTAGATCCAAGCACCAAGGATAGTCGAGGATGTGAGGCACCTGACAGGATGTGTTGTTGTGCTAAGCAGATTCATTTCCATGTCTGCCGAGCATGCCCTGCCGTTCTTCAAAATCTTGAAGAAAGAAGGGCCCATGAAGTGGACTCCAGAGGCAGATGCAGCTTTGCAAGAGTTGAGGACCAACTTGTCCTCTGTGCCCACATTGGTTGATCCCAAACCAACAGAGCGGTTGCTGCTATACTTGGCAGCAACCAACCAAGTGGTTAGCGCAACCTTGGTGGCACAACGAGAGGTGGATGAAGTAGAGAGTGAGCAAGGACAGGCACAGCCAGAGAGGGATCATGACATAAATGAGCATGGCAGCGAGGGCAATCCCAAGGACACAGCAAGGAAGAAAGTGGTGCAGCGCCCAGTGTACTTTGTCAGCTCCTTACTACAGGGGGCTAGATCGAGGTACTCTGGCATGCAAAAGTTGATCTTTGGTCTCATCATGGCCTCAAGGAAACTACGCCACTACTTCCAAGCCCACCAGATTACGGTTGTCACTCGCTTCGTGTTGCAAAGGATACTCCAAAACCCTGAGGCTACCGGCAGGATAGTGGAGTGGACTTTGGAGCTATCCAGTTTTGGTTTGAAGTATGAGAGCACGTCAACAATCTAGAGCATTGCATTGGCAGAGTTTATTGTAGAATGGATGCCAACCCCTAATGAGGAAGTTCCACAAATAGTTATCCTAGGCAAAGAATCACCCCAAGAATGGATTATGTATTTCGATTGTGCCTTTTCCCTACAAGGTGCTGGAGCTGGCGTGCTTCTCATCGCCCCCTTCGGGGAACACTTGAAGTACGTCATCCAAATGCATTTTGCCCGGGAAGAGGTAACCAACAATATAGCAGAGTATTAAGGGCTCCTTGCCTGGCTCAAGATTGGGAATTAAGAAGCTGATCATTCGAGGAGACTCAGCTTGTTGGGAGACAAGTCAACAAGGATTACCAAAGCCCACTGATGGAGACATACATCGAGTAAGTGAGAAGGTTGGAGGAACGCTTTGACGAATTGCAAATAGAGCACGTACCCCGTGCGGAAAATGGTATAGCTGAACATCTGTCAAAGTGTGATGCGCAAATGCTTCCTGTGGAACCAGGGACTTTTGTTCTCCATCTTACTCAGCCCTCCGTATACCCAGCAACAATGGCCCGGAAAAGGAGAAAGTTGGACTCTCATAAGCCTCTCCTGGTAGAGACCCTGGCGGCAACAACTCCTCACCACCTGCCGGACCGCATCCTCCAACCGGGCCCATGGCCCTCGCGTACGAGGAATGTGCCCCCGCAGTAGAGGAGGTGCCGCTAGTCCTCGTTGCTGAGCCCCAGGCTCCAACTTGGGCAAGGCACATAGTCCACTTCCTCCAAACCGGAGAGCTTCCCGGTGACCAAGATGAAGCTGAAAGAGTAGCCCGGAGTGCCGGTATATATAAGTGTGTCGACAACACTATGTACAGAAGGAGGTCCAACGGCGTGAAATTGAAGTGCATCTGCCAGGAAGAAGGAAAAGAACTACTGGCTGAGATACACAACGGCATGTGCGGCACCCACATTGGATCGAGGGCATTGGTTGGGAAAGCATTCCGGCAATGATTCTATTGGCCCACGGCCCTCCAAGATGCGGTTGAGCTAGTCACCAGATGTGAAGCATGCCAGTTCCATGCCAAGAATATACACATGCCTGCCCAAGCTCTTCAAACAATCCCTTTATCATGGCCATTTTCGGTATGGGGGCTCGATATCCTCGGCCCCTTCCCCCAAACAATCGGGGGCTTTGAACTCTTGTTCATTGCAATCGACGAGTTTACAAAGTGGCCGGAAGTGACTGCCATGAGAAAGGTGACCGCACAGTCAGCTATCAAGTTCTTGAAAGAATTGGTGTGTTGTTTTGGAGTACCGGCAAGGATCATTACCGACAATGGCACCCAGTTCACGAGTCGTGCCTTCATGCAATATGTTCATTCCCTCGGAAGCAAGATCTCATTTGCCTCTATCGCTCATCCCAGGAGCAATGGGCAAGCTGAGAGGGAGAACGCTGAAGTGCTGCGAGGGCTCAAGACAAGAACCTTTGATAAGTTGCAGATGCACGGTAGGCAGTGGATCGACAAGCTGTCGGTAGTCCTTGGGTCCCTCAGAATGACACCAAATCGGGCTACCAGGCAGACTCCCTTCTCCCTAGTCTATGGGGCTGAAGCAGTTATCCCCACGGAACATATTTATGGGTTGCCTCGAGTGCTTGCCTACGATGAAGTAGTGCAAGATCAGCACCGGCATGATGAGGCTGGGCTACTCGAGGAGAACCATCTCCGGGCTACTATGCGTGTTGCATGCTATTAGCAAGCCCTGTGTCACTATCATAGCCGCAGGGTTCATGCCCAGTGTTTTGAGGAAGGCGGCCTTCTCCTTACGCACATTTAGTCCGCCAAGGGTACAACAAGCTGACGCCGAAGTGGGAAGTCCCTTACCGGGTAGTACGAGTTACCAGACCTGGCACAGTCCGTCTGGAGACCGGAGATGGCATTCAATTACAAAACTCAAGAAATATTGAGCATCTCCGCAAGTTCTACCCGTAAGGCGCAGCTGTCGGTCCCTGCCCGACAACCACCCTTTTGTACATGCCTTGCCTTAGTTGCATGTAACCCCTTGTACAAAGCCAGGTGATGAACCTGAGCAACAGAGAAATAAACGAAGCGCTAGGGGCCCCGAACCAAGTTTCATGCATGCATGAGCATTCCAAGAGCACTGCATAAGCATTTCATAATCATCTACATATGCATATAGATAGGACCGCATCTTGCATCATTCCCATCTGCATGAAGCTGCAGGTTCCTACCGTGAACCTAGCCTCTACAAGGAGTTGGGAAGATGGAACAAGCACCGCGACCCCCGGCAAGCCAAACAGATAAGTTCCACCTCTTGTTCGTTAGTGTTCTATAAGCTAGATACTTGTGCATGAGGAAACCTCGCCACTCTTCGACACTTAGGTGCTCCCACCCTTGGCTCGAACATTGCTTCGGCTAGGGTGGTTGCTGTGGCATTTGGTGAGAAGGAGCTGGCGGGGGGCTGGAATGTTTGTTTTTTTCCCGGTAGGATCAGTCCCCCGGCAACAAATGAAAAGGGGTACTGGTAGGATAGCCTTCCGGGAAAAACTCGTTTATTTACAATAAAGAGGAATCTCACCTCTGCATGGACACATACATGCCCAAGCTCCCGGCAATGTTTGTCTTTTTCATTATTATGCTTATCATACAAGTACTAGCCTTACAGGACACAAACATGTACTCGAGAGATTACATTATTTGAATTAAAATTTGGCAAATGCCTACAGGTTTAAGATTGGAAAAGGATAAGTGCCTCGTGATGCCTTTGCCCCTATCCATATCCTTCAGGAAGAGGTCGAGGAGGCCGGCAGCGGACCCAGCTGGGATTCGGTGCCACCCCATGATCAAGATGGCGCCGTTCCCCGGCAGGGAGGAAGAAACCGGAGTGCAGGCATGAACGATGATGCTGTCGGAGGAACATATGGGGGACACAGAGTCACTGGCAAACACGACTTGTCGGAACAGTTGTCCTCGTTCTTGACACGCCGTGGGTCGCCGCTGCCGTCCGCATCACTACCACAAAAAGACGTCAACACGGCAGCCACGTCGGACACCATGCTCCATGGGTATCGCACATAGAGCGTGGTCGTCCCCGGCTTCCCTTTTGTCAGAAGTCCTTGCACGTTCCGAGGATGTGTATGGGAGCGAAGAGCCCTCCTGCACAACAAGAGGACGACGCCCAGGAGGAGCCAGATCCGCCTTTGACGGCCACTCTTTTTCCTGAGTCCTTCCCAGCACCGCATTGAGAAGAAGAATGGGGAGCGACCGACTACCACGCGCCATACCCACTACGGGCCTTGACATGGTGTCGCCCGCTTACCCTACTACTGGAATCAAGGCTACGGCCGGCCCGGTGGCCGGCACGCCGGAGTCGCCACCTCCGGCGTTGTCACCGTGCCGCCTGAGTGCCCTCTTTGGATCTGTGCAAAGCTTTAGAATGGAGCCCGGGGCCTGGCCCCAGGCTCTCCCCTTCAACATAACCAACAAGAATCATAAAATGGAGAAGAAGCACATAGACGAATGACTCTACCCTCCCTACGCCCCTTCTTTTATAGGCAGGCCGGGGAGAGGAGCCGTTCTCTCAACAAGAGGCCACCATCCCCCTCCGCAAATTCAAGAAGACCGGGCCCTCGCCTTGATAATCTCCCGTGCCACACGCCTCCGTTACCTACCCCGCGCGATGCATGCCACATACTTGGCTGAGGATAAGGGTGTGGTGGGAAGAGCAAATTGACAGTTTCCACCCCATGCGTTAAAGTCATTCACGGGCTATTACCAGGGTGGCCCCACCACTATTGGCTTTACATGACACGCCGGGCAATCGGAAACTGGTCAGGAATCAAGATTAATGAAGAAAGCAAAGAAGACCTCAAGAGGCCATCCACTTCAGCGCCCCCGCCTGTGCACTTATTAGGCTCTACCCCGATGATGCTCGGCAGCGCGTTCGGGGCAGGCCCGTGGGCTTCTGTTGGTACAACAAACCATGCGTCTATTTCCCAGACTGTGCACAGTCAGGGGAACGAGATTGCAACACCAACCCGTAATAGAGTACAAGAAACCGAGATCCTTGAAGGACCAACATGCAGCTCAAGAGGACGAAGGTCAAGCTAGAGAAGCGAGATGCCGCCAGGAGAAAATCCTCCCTTGCCGGGCAAGTGAGCTCGGCGAAGGCGGGGCACCCTCCAGAAGAAAGCATCCAAGACGTCCCGGCAAGGCCTGCCAGGATTCACCAAAGAAAAACCACCTCACCAACTACTCCGCCACGACCCACGTCATCAATCAGTGCAGTGTCAAGCTGCAAAGTGACTGAGTGGAAACCATTCGCCACATGGCAGCCTTTCTCTATAGGAAATACCTATGAGTGACACCCGTCCTGCGACGTGTCAAGCAAGCAGGTGCGGAGCTAGCAAAACAGCCCGGCAAGGATTGCCGGGCAAGCAATGACGTGACGTTGAGCGGTGCATTTAATGTGCCCCTGTAAGCCTGTAGAGTTAGGTATGATAGCATTGTTTGCTATCTTATCAGCGCATAATGACCACCTTGCCATTGTGCTGACCGCTTAATCTATAAAAGGAGGCCCGTGCCAACCGTAGAAAGGGTTAGAAGGTTGGACACCACACACTGATATGTGCGTAGCCACTCTCGCTCCGAGGCAACCCTGCCGGGCAAGTGTATTGCACTCCACCACCATCAATCCACCAAAGCAGGAGTAGGGTTTTACGCCTCGCGGCTGCCCAAACTTGGGTAAAATTGCTTGTGTGATTTCTACTGTGCTGCCCCATGCTCGTCTTCTCTTTGTGCAACATGACACCCCCTGCCGAACTAGCAAGGGATCCTTGGTCCCATATGTGGTCGTGGTTTCCCACAACAATGCTCAAGATCAGAGGGTTATTAAAAAAGCATATTGGATCTCAAGATATAATCTTCCACCAAACAAACCATATAGTAATCAACTAAAAGATGTAATGAACATTACTAGTCACCCACAGGTACCAATCTATAGTTCTGGTACATAGATTGAACACGGGAAGTTCCCACGGCGGAACCGCTCCGCCGGAGGGCAAAAATGCGCCTGCCCAAGTTCCGCCTCGAGATGGCGGCGCTTCATCCCAAAAAGTCCTTGCCTTATTTTTTCTAGGTCAAAATGACTTATATACTAGAATATGGGCACCGGAGGTGGGCTGGGCTAAGCACAACCCACCAGGGCGCGCTTGGGGGCCCATGCATGCCCTGGTGTCTTGTCCTCACCGGGAGGCCCCCTCCGATAGTTATTTGCTCCGATATTTCTTATTTATTCGATAAAAATTCCTCGTGAAGTTTCAGCTCATTTGGAGTTGTGCAGAATAGGTAGCCTGACATAGCTTTTTCAGGTCCAGATTTCCAGCTGCCGGAATTCTCCCTCTTTGTGTGTACCTTGCAAATTATGAGAGAAAGGGCATTAGAATTACTCCAAAAAGCATTATTATGCATAAAAACATTATAAATAAAAGTAGGTAAACATGATGCAAAATGGACGTATCAGGGATTCGATCACGGAGCGCTTCTACATCAACCCTATTGCCCTTCCGATGAAGCGTGAGTAGTTTACCACATACCTATGGGTCCATAGCTAGTAGCTAGATGGCTTCTTCTCTCTCTTTTGTTCTCAATACCATGTTCTCGTCGATGTTCTTGGAGATCTATTCGACTCAATAATTTTTTGGTGTGTTTGCCAAGATCCGATGAATTGTGGATTTATGATCAGTTTA
Source organism: Triticum monococcum (assembly GCA_034509565.1). Taxonomy (NCBI): domain Eukaryota; kingdom Viridiplantae; phylum Streptophyta; class Magnoliopsida; order Poales; family Poaceae; genus Triticum; species Triticum monococcum. The sequence continues at coordinate 243,953,287 of CM067846.1, read as the reverse complement.
TCTATGAATATTGTTGGAATCTTCTCTGAATTCTTATATGCATGATTTGATATCTTTGTAATTCTCTTCGAACTATCGGTTTGGTTTGGCCAACTAGATTGGTTTTTCTTGTAATGGGAGAAGAGCTTAGGTTTGGGTTCAATCTTGCGGTGTCCTTTCCCAGTGAGAATAGGGGAAGCAAGGCATGTATTGTATTGTTGCCATCGAGGATAAAAAGATGGGGTTTCCATCATGTCACTACTACAGGATGCTGCTAACGCGACACTATGATTAGAGACCAGTCGACGAAACTATGTGCGATGCAATAATTGCAAACGATGGTGTAAAAAACCTATGAAAGGTGCAAAATGTGTGCGATGGAAGATGCATCAAACACGGTTCAGATTTTAGTTGCATGTGCGATGCAGGGCATATGGTTCAGTTCAATTAACTGTTTGCAATGAGGAGGAACAAAAGAAACAGGCATCCAGTTGAAGATGTGTGTGATATACAACATATGGTTCATTCGGATAACTATGTGTGATTAGGGACACAAAAGAAACGGTCAACCAGAACAGGGAGTGTGCGATATACGGCATGCGGTTCACTCGGATGAACTGTTTGCTTTGAGCCAAGAGAACAGAAATGGTTCAATATATCAAGAGTATGTGATACGCGGCAAACAGGTTTGTAATTAGAAATGTGTGCGAAGACTGATAATAACATAGACGATTGCTGCTAATAAGCCATGTGTGTTGTGGCCAAATGCTTGGTGCTCTACAATTGTCAGCGGTTGATGAAATCATAACCGATGGGTTCCCCAGTATGGTCCATGTGCGATGTCATTGCACAAAGAACAATAGCATATGTACTTATAACTTATAAGGACTTGATTCCATAAACAAATTAAACATCCAATTACATAAGTGGCTAGTACACATATGACCTTTGCACACACCAAAGTACGTTCCAAAATGCCTAGGAAACTCAAATAATGCATAAAAAGGCAAAACGAACCGTGAATAATTTCATATTTTTAGGATGATGCTACTATAGTTGCATGTTGCCTCTGTAAAATAAATCAAGGCAGGAAGAGAGAGTGTATGTCATTTCGCACACACAGGTGACAAGGTCCCTCTCGGAACCATGAGCCTTTCTGAGAGAAGTTCCGGTTTTTATGAAGTTTGTACCAAAACTTGTTCCAAATTGGACTATTTTTACCATAGCATGTTGGTGCTATGACATAAGACCATGCCAAGTTTCATAATTTTGAGGTGGGTTTTGGATTTATAGTAATTTTAAAACCAGGTTCTCAATGTTTACTATCAGGTCGTCACTGCACTAGATAGGTTTTTTCCTCGTGCGTCCCAAATGATAAATCCAAATATGTCACTACCATGCAGCTTTTCTTATTAAGAATTACAACCCATTTGGTGTGCAAGCTGAAAATAAGTTTGTGGGTGCTAAGAACTTGCGGTTCTGTAATGAACAAAGATCTCAAGGATCCTGCGAGAGTGATGTTCTTTCCATATGTTGTGAATGCTTAAATATTTATGTCTTAATTAAAGAAATGGCAAGCCATTGGCCCAGTATGAAAGAAAATATGGGTCAAAGCCGAGTTGAAAAGGGCAACAATATCTAACTCCAGCAAACAAACAGTACAAAAGCACGAGGGTTAATTGCTCATGAGGTTTAGAAAAAATCCAGATTGAACAGGACAATGACATCTAAATCAACCAAAGTTTTCAGCAGTCACAATCAAATGGATCAATCTTATCCATAAAATCAAGATCCCGGCCCAGAAATTCTAGTTGACAATGATGACAAGCTGTTGTAAATAGAAGCCGAGCACGATCAGAAGCCCATAGGTCCACCTGAAACCTCTTTTCATGCTGCTCAACGCTTGTAGTCGTAAGAAATTTGTTGTCAAAAACTTAATCCTCACAGACAATAGTGCCCTCGCATTCAACATGAAGAATGTGCCAAAGCTAGTGTTTTCGTTGTTGGATGCATATCCTTCCAGCGTTACTATCTTAAAACGAATGTCATGAGATGTGAGAAAATCCTGGTGCTTCTTGAACCATCGATTTGTTATACCTTCTCGTCCATGTGTTAGTGCCTAAATATAGATGAAGGTTGAAAACAGTTAATGTCTAAAAAAGATTATGTTGAAAGAGTGATAGCTGAATGATTAATTATAGTACATTATATGTGGCCTTTCAATGTGCGTGAAATCATCACCTTTATATACAAATTCTCCAGACATGGAAAGCATTGCAGCAAGCCAATAATCATGTTCAGATCAAAACACCACATACTGATATGTAAGGTCTTGATAGAATCCACCACCACTGATATGATGGACAAGCTCTACATTGAGCATAGAACATAATATTAGTACCAAAAGTGTACTCCAAGATGATACTTAACTTAAGCGCACAAATGAAAAAAAGTAGTTTACAAAAGTTTGCGTGAATAATATACAATACCTCAATATGTGTGGAGCCAAACACCATCTTGAACCATCTAAAAGGATCGCGAATTGCACCCAAGGTCTCTAGTTTAGGTGTAGAGACTACAATTATTTGCGAAGGTACTATAACAGGATCAAGGAGAAACCTTTGAAGTGAAGGGGCATCTTCGATGATGAGATCATGCCAAAAAACAAAATCCCATGCTTACAAGGTGGGGCGACTTTACTTTAAGACAACGAATACGAATTTCCATTCCAAAAACAAGCGGCAAACGCTCCACGGCAGGGAAGCTGGAGTGGATGATGCTGTGCAGTGCGTCCTCTGATAGATCAACCACCACAAGCGCAAGTTTTTTTAGCAGTGGGAGTCGAAGCATTTGTACCATATTGTCTGCTAGATGGCACTGGGCGAAGGTGGCAGTGTGGATAGAGGAGGAAAAGCACGAGATGGACATCAGTGTCAGCGTTCTGGGAATGAGGGTCCCCAGACTTGCCTGCATGCGGCCCACGGCGTGGCTCCACCAGTGGCCCTGTGCGGCCCATCTTCACCAGCAAGCACTCAAGACCCTTGCGAGGTGCCAAGCCTGACGAGGCGGACGACGCAAGACCTCCTCGGGGGCATCCTCACCAGGCTGGCACACGAGGGGTGGAGAGATCAAGGCACGGGAGACCTTGCGAGGTCCCCGTGACGTAAGCCATGACAATCAAGGCCAGGCGGGCACCAGGCGGGCGCCAGTGCGCGCAATGTCCTTGTTTCCTCTTTGGTGCTAAAGAGGCAAGATCAGGCGCGGAGTCCCGAGGCATCAAGCAAAGGTTTCCATATCGGTGCAACAAGACCAAGATCAGCAGGACGGCAGGACGGAGGTCACCGTGGAGCCCAAGACGGCGTCACCACCAGAGCCTTTGGCAGGCGATGACTACTTTTGTCCGGATAACTTGTACTAGCTGTCCCCCTTCGAACCTGGCCGTTGTGGGAACCCTTCCCGCTCAATATTTGGGAAGAGGACCAAGGCGTCTATAAATGGGACTAGCCACCACCATCATTCCGACCAGCAGACACCACACAAGCTCGCCAAGCACAAGAACACCTCTCCTCAGGAGGCCGTTCTTCCCCTTGTAACTGTTCATCCTCAGCCCACAAGGCAATCCACCACACCACACTGGAGTATGGTATTACACCGCAACGGTGGCCCGAACTAGTATGAATCTTGAGTCCCTTTGTTCTGCAAGTTCAACGCGCTAAGACTTGAGATTGTGGTGAGGGCAAGATCTAGAGGGGGAGAGATCTTCGTGCGCACCCCAGTGTTCGAACCTCAAGGGTTTTGTCGGAACCTGAAATCCGACATTTGGTGCACCAGGTAGGGGGTGCGCTGAAGCTCCACCTCTCCGCTTGCTTCGTCCAGCTTGATGGTGGACACTACCCCTTCGGCTAGGCCGGCGTGCGACTGCGGATGCGCCGCGGGCGTCCAGGCCTTCACCCACACCTTGCGACAGGTGCGCTCGCCACGCAAGTTCAAGCCAGAGATGCCACCCCGCTATGAGGGCACGGCAGATCCAGCGGCCTTCTTGCAAGCATATGAGGAGGCTGTCCTCAAAGCCGGAGGCGATGACCAGGTCATGGCCAACCGGTTCCTCCTGGCCCTGGCTGGCTCGCCATGTGCCTGGCTACTCAGCCTGCCGGGATCTTTGGTGACCTCCTGGGAGGAACTACGCGGTCTCTTCGTCACGCGCTTCGCGGCATCGGTGCCCCTCGCCATCGGGGCCCTCCTCGGTGGCTTGCAAGCACCACCCTTGGACCATCACACGAAGCCATTGTTTCGCCAGATTGGCACCGCCTCCACACGCCAAGGAGCTCCCGCGGGTTGGGCGGCGCCCAAGGTCGACCTAACCTTCGACGCGGGGGATCATCCTGCCACCACCATTGGCTCGGGGCGTACTCCCAATGCTGTGCACGCCCACCATCAGTTGCGTAGCCGTCACCAAGACTCTCATCGACGGGGGCGCCGGTCTCAACGTGCTCACTGTGGACGCTTTCAGCCTTCTCCATGTACTACTTCAATGGCTCCTACCCAGCAAGCCCTTCTCCGGGGTCGGCGGTAGCTCCGCTAGCCCGTTGGGGCAGATCCGCCTCCCGGTGACCTTCGACACCCGCGACAACTACTGCACCAAGCTGATCAACTTCGACATCGCCCCCTTCGGCCTCCTGTACAATGCCATCCTCGGATACCCGGCTCTGGCTTAGTTCATGGCTGCGACCCATCTGGCAAAGACGTCCTCACCGTGGTTGGGGATACCAAGGAGGCCCTAGCGGCGCTCAGGTGCGTCCTCAAAACCACCGCGGCGGCACGACTGGGCAACGAGGCCATCCTAGGGGCTAAGGAGGCCGCGCCTGCAAATAATAAGCAGATGTTCACTCAAGATCGGGCCGAAACCAAGCAGGTGTTGGTTGAGCAAGATGGGTCCTCGGGAGCCACCTTCATCATAGGTGCAGACCTCGACCCAAATCAAGAGGAGGCACTGGTGATGTTCTTGCGCGTGAACAAGGATGTGTTCTCCTGGGAACCCAAGCAGCTAGTGGGGGTCCCAAGAGGGGTGATCCAGCATCACTTAAGGGTGTGCCCCAATGTGCGCCCCGTGAAGCAGAAAGCGTGGCAACAATCCACGAAGAAGCAATCCTTCATCATCCAGGAAACCCGCAAGCTGGAGGCGGCGGGTGTTATTCGCGAGGTTCGGTACCCCGAGTGGCTGGCGTACCCTGTCGTGGTACCGAAGAAAGGCAGGAAGGAGGGCATGTGTTGACTTCACCAACCTCAACAGGGCTTGTCCCCAAGACCCGTTCCCGCTCCCTCGCATCGATCAAATTGTCGACTCCACCGCCGAATGCGACCTTCTATGATTCCTGGACGCATTCTCGGGTTATCACTAGATCAACATGGCGGTAGAGGATGTGGAGAAGATGACCTTCCTCACCCCATGTGGGGTATACTGCTATGCTTGCATGCCATTCGGATTGCGCAACACAGGAGCAACCTTCCAGTGGCTTATGCACATCGCCTTGGGACGGTAGCTCGGGAGAAACGCTGAGGCCTACGTCGACGTCATTGTGGTGAAGTCTCGGGAGGCGAGAACTTTGATTCAAGACTTGGAGGTGACCTTTGTGAGCATGCGCCAGGTGGACTTGCGGTTCAACCCGGAGAAGTGTGTGTTTGGTGTCCCTTCTGACAAGCGGCTGGGCTTCCTCGTGTCCCACGGGGGGATCGAGGCCAACCCAGAGAAGGTCAAGGCCATAGAAGACACGAGCCCATCGCAAACTCTTAAGGAGATGCAGAAGCTTGTAGGCTGCGTGAACTCGTTGGGGCGCTTCATCTCCAAGCTGGGAGAACGCGCCCTGCCGTTCTTCAAGCTGATGAAGAAGAAGGGCCCGTTCGAGTGGACCTCGGATGCCGACCAAGCGTTTCAAGACCTCAAGAGATACCTGACCAGCCTCCCAGTGATGGTGGCACCTCGCCCTCACGAGCCCTTAGTGCTTTTCCATGCCACCACTCCCTACTCCACCAACGCAGCTCTGGTGGCGGTCCGGGAGGAGCGCCAGGCCAGGGGGCTACTGCGCCACATCGCGTCACTAGCCAAGGCGATGCAGGACCCGGAGGGCACTACAAGGGCTGAAGCAAGGCCAACGGGTGACTAGGCCCAGCACGACGTCGTTCGCAGGCTGGCAGGGGCCCCAGCAGGCAACGGGCTCTTGAGGTCCTGTCATCTCAGGAGGCGCCCCAACTGCCGGCAGGCACAAGCGCCATCAACGTTCCTGCCATCATCGAGCACCCGGTGTATTTCGTCAGCACGATACTACGGGATGCAAGGGAATGGTACCCCACGCCTCAGAAGATCTTGCTCATGCTTTTGGTGGCCTCACGCAAGATACGACACTACTTCCAAGGTCACCCAATCAAGGTCATCTCGGCCTACCCGCTGGAGAGGGTACTAGGAGCCCAACGCTGATGGAAGAGTCGCTGAATGGAACATCGAGCTGCAAGCATTCTAGCTAGAGTTCAGCACACCTAGGGTCATCAAGGGGGCCATGCTCGCCGACTTCATGACAGAATGGACCGACGCCCGGGGTTTGAAGCCGGCGAGGACCGATCTCTCTCACCTGGAAGTAAAGCACCAGATGGTTGGGTCACGTATTTCGATAGCACGTTCACACGCCAGGGCGCGGGGGCTAGAGTAGTGCTCATCTTGCCTACTCAGGACAAGGTCTCCAACAACATCGCGGAGTGCGAAGTCCTCATCGCTAGCCTCAAGGCCGCAGTGGCCCTAGGGGTGAAGTGCCTCACCATCAAGGGCGACTCGCAGCTCCTCGTCAACTTCTCCAACAAGGTATACGAGCCGAAGGACGAACACATGGAGGCATACCTCACGGAGGTACGCAAAATGGAAAAGCATTTCCTGGGTCTAGAGCTTCACCATGTACCTTGTGGCACCAACAAGGAGGCCGAGGACATCGCCAAGAGGGTGTCCAAGCGACAACCCCAAGAGCCTGGCGTCTTTAAGGAGCGGCTTTTCAAGCCATCGAAAGCACCTCCGCTCCCCGGAGCCGGCGTAGCCTCGGGAGGAACTCCCCCAACCACCTGCCTCGGGAGCCCCGGCCTGCGGCCCGACCTCGGGAGTGCTGGACCAAGGAGTTCAAGGAATACCTGATGCAAGGGATGCTGCCAGAGAAGGAGGAGGACGCGGAGCCCGTAGCCCGACAGACTACGGCATACTGCATCCAGGACGGTGAGTTATACAGGAAGCGGCCAAATGATTTTACCTTACGATGCATCTCCAGGGAACAGGGAAATGAGCTGTTGGCTAACATACACAGTGGGGACTGCGAGCACCACTCATCATCATGGACCCTTGTCGGTAAGGCGTTCCGCTGTAGGTTCTACTGGCCTACGGCTCTCAACGACGCAACCGAGCTGGTGAAGTCCTGCGAGGCCTGCCAATTCCACGCGAAGTAGATCCATCAGCTAACTCAGGGCCTCCAGACCATCCCGCTCTCGTGGCCGTTCGCAGTCTAGGGGCTGGATATCTTAGGACCATTCCCTCAAGCGCTTGGGGGCTACCGCTACCTCTACGTCGCCATCGACAAGTTCACCAAATGGGCGGAGGTAGAAGCTGTCCGCACCATCCCGGCCGGATCTACGGTCAAGTTCATCAAGGGTGTCGTAAGCCGGTTTGGGGTCCCTAATCGCATCAATACTGACAACGGATCATAGTTCACTAGCAGTCTTCTCAAGGCATATTGTGCTTACCTTGGAACGCAGATCTTCTGCGCTTCAGTGGCACACCCCAGGAGCAACGGTCAAGCCGAATGCACCAACACGGAGGTCCTGATGGGCCTCAAGACCAGGACCTTCAAGAAGAAGCTTGAGGCTTGCGGCAAGGGCTGGCACGACGAGCTCCAGTCTGTGTTGTGGTCCATCCGCACCACCCCCACCAAGCCAACAGGCGAGACCCCATTCTTCCTCGTCTATGGAGCAGAAGCGGTTCTCCCTCACGAGGTCAAGCATCGCTCCCGCGCGGGTCCTGGTGTTCGACGAGACGCAGCAAGACGCCATGCATGGGGTGGACCTTGTGCTAGGGGAGGAACGCCGCCATGAAGCCTCGCTTCGAGCAGCAAGGTACTAGCAGGCATTGCGATTGTTCCACTGTCGCAGCGTACGCTCCAGGACACTCATGGTGGGCGATCTCGTCCTGAGGCGGGTGCTCTCCAAGGAAGGATTGCACAATCTCACGCCCATGTGGGAGGGCCCGTTTAAGATCGTCTGTGTCTCCAGGCCTGCGCCGCACGCCTGGAGACACAGGACGGGATCCCCATCCAGAACGCTTGGAACATCCTGCACCTCCGAAGGTTCTACCCATGAAGCAAGGAGTCACACCCTAGCTAGTCCATGCATTAGAGTGTGCATCATGTTTACTTTCATCAGAAACTTAAAATGGGGAAGGCAGAACCCCCAACACCCCCCTGAAATCAACTAGGGTTTACTAAAAATAATTTCAATGAACCTGAAATGCCCTTCTAAAATGTTCACCCTCTTTGCCTTGGGTTAGAACCTCTGGCAAAATTGGTGCACAATTTTCTAGGTCAACAGAAGGTCATTGATTTAAATCATAAATATTTGAATTTGGGCATTTAAATGCTATAAAATAATTCAAATGCTCAAATAATTCTGGAAATAAATGTTTGCTGTTAGGAATAATCCCAACAAAGCCCACAATTATTTCCAGGATTTTAGAAAGTGCCTAGGTATTTTAAATAAAGCCCTAAAGCTATAGAAAAATAGAAAAGGAAACAAAAATCAAAAAAGGGAGAGGGAGAAGGCCACCTGGGCCTTACCTGGTGCCACCCACCAGGCCCAGCTCCTGTTCTGGCCCAGCCCACCAGGGGCTCCCCGATCTTCTTCCTCCTTCGACGGTAGGCAGAGGGCGTGTGCCCGCGGAGCATCGGCACGCGCGCGCCACCTCCACCCTGCCTGCCTGCGTCCTCGACGCTCTGTGTCAGGACCCCGATTCCACGCCACATCGATCTAGCCGGTAACACCTCATATCACTTTGCGGCCTCACGCACGTTATCCCACGGGTCTCGCCTTACCATGGCCCGGGACCGTTTGCGCCTTTTGGCTCACGTATATGACAGTGTCGCTAGCATCCATATGACCGAGAACCCGGGCCGACATGGCTAGTCGTGAACCCAAAGCGGCACAGACCTATGGAGACAGGCATACATGAATCACATCGAACATGTCGGTCATCAACGAGTGATTCCGGGCTGTAGCACTGGGCTAACAGGCTTGCGGGGATCCCGGCCTATAGGAGGCTAGGCAGGACTCCGGAAGTCACTGTGTGACATTTCCCCGAAGGGACAGACATAGGGACGGAGTGAAACACATGCCGGCCAGTCAAGTGTCCTGAACAGTAGTGCTGGGCTAGCAGGACTCTGGTGAACCGGGCTGTAGTGGACTACTATGGCTCGAGGAACACTAGACTACATTTCCCCATAAGAAAGGCTGCGAAGGATAAACAACTAGATTGTCGGATCCCACTCATACCAAGCATTTCAATCATACACACAATATGCCCGATATGAGTACATACAACATGGCATCACAACAAAACTCTACAACTCAAGTACTTTATTTAAAGGCTCCTGGGAGCCATACATAACATGTTCATACAGATAGGGGGCACATGACCCGACACTCAAGTCATACAAGCATAGAAGCACGTGCGGAAGCAACCAGTCTGAGTACAGACTCTAAAAAGAAAGAAGGCTTCTCAAAGCCTGTCTATCTACATAGGGCCCTCCATGGCCGGGATCACCACCTGGGTGGCTAGTCACTCGTCGACGTCAAGATCTACATAAAACCCATCGGATGGGGCAGTGTTGTTGTCTGAAAACAATAATAAACAAACATGAGTACAAAGGTACTCAGCAAGTCTTACATCAGAACCTAATATACATGCTCATTCTCAAGAAGGTGGTGGGGTTATGCAGCAAGCCAGCTTTGACCTGTGGCTAAGCTATCCTACGGAACCTCTCTAGTAAAATGGTTTTCGCACACGAGTCCACTACTCACCAACACAATACTCCACCGGGGATCCTCCCTCGTCATCCTGCGAGAGGGCCATCCTCCGTACTCACACTTATCTTGAGTCTTTTAGTAGTATCCATTAACTTGTCTATGAACTGTATAGGCAACCAAGTAGTCCTTTACCGCGGACGCGGCTATTCGAATAGTTTTATACCCTGCAGGGGTGTACTTCATCACACATGTTTCCACCACTTAGCGTCTGCACACGAAATGTGCTCGGCAGACTTCAAGCGAAAACCGACGTGGGTGTAGACCACGACCTGACTAACCTCACAAGTCTCTAGTCCAGGGTCATCGCCTATTCAGGTTCCATCCGCAAGGAAATCCGGCCGGGGTGTCCTCAACGGCCCCGAACGATGTGAACAGGGTTCCCGAGACACCAAACGGGTGACTCGGTACACCGTGCCACGGTGTATCTACCGCAACATAGCCCACCCCTAGGGTCAGTGCTACGCACGGCCGCCAACACTTAACCTACAAACACCAGAAACTAGTTGCAACTCCTGGACTGAGGCAAGAGGGGTCAGTAAGTCGAGCGGGGTCATATTTCAGGGCCCAATGTGTGGTAGTAGCTAAATCTTAAATCACGCATACATATCTCAGTTCTTAGGGACGGCCTCAATGAAACAACCCACCATGTACTCCTACATGGCCTCTCATCGATACCTTTACCAAAACATGTTGAACACATCCCACATATTACCGACACAAGCATTTCACTCTATCCCATCACCCAGATGAACCAGCCCTGACACAACTCTAAGCATAGCAGGCATAGCAAGGTAGGAATCACAAAACATGGCTCAATCAACTCCTACACATGCTAGTGGGTTTCATCTAGTTACTGTGGCAATGACAGGTCATGCAGAGGATAAGGGTTCAACTACCATAGCACACAGCAGTTTGAATCGTGTTGTCTTAATGCAGTAAACAAGAGCAGGAGCGAGAACATGGGTTGTATCGGAATGATCAATGGTTGCTTGCCTGATGGAGTGGTAACGGGATACTGCCCTTCAGTTGGATACTCGTGAATATCCTCGGAGGCTGAACCTACCACGAAGAACACAACCGAGCACAATCAACACATGACGATATGCAACAATATGATGCATGCTATGACATGGCAATATGAATGTGTTTTGGCCTAATGCAAGCTAAAACAGAAAGGGGTGAACTCATTTGAATCCAAGATTCAAATATTAGCTCATTAATTATTGCATTTATAGGGCATTTCATTATTCTGCTTAAACAGCAAGGTAAACTTGTTTTGTCATGCATGAAACCATTACAGATGGATAGATTGAATTTTTCTGATAATTTTTCATATATAATTTATCTCATTTGGAGTTATGGTTGAATTTCTATGAATTTTTGAAGTTTGAACTATTTTCTGGAATTTCCTGAATAAAAATAATTTCAGAAAACAATTACTGCGTCAGCAATGCGTCAGGGTGACGTCAGCAAGTCAAAGGCGCCAGCCAGGTCAAACCTGACTGGTGGGGCCCCCTGGTCAGTGTCTCTATGCACTAACCACGCTTAGTTAGCCTAGTTAACAGGCGGGGCCCACTAGTCAGTGACTATACTAATTAAACTAACCTATTTAGTTAGCACTAACATGGTAATTAGCCGGGCGGGGCCCGCATGTCAGTGAGAGAGGGGAGGGGGGGGGGGAAGTCAACCCACGTCAGCAGGTCAACCTTGCCGGTCAGTGGGTCAAAGCCTGCCGGTGTTTAGCCGCCGGCGAGGCCAGACGCGGTGGCGCGCTGCGGAAATCGCCCATAGGGTACCATTTGGTGCGCGGAGAGCAGCTACGGGTAGCTGGGGACAAACCGCGGCGTTTGGTGGTGGTGGTTGGGCTCGGGGTGGCCGGAAACGTCGCTGGCGATGAGCCTTTCGGTCGCCGGAGTCGGGTAAAAACGGGCCCGAGGCTACGGGGCACGGCAGGGCGTGTGGTGAGGTGCGTTGTGCCCCTAGGGATGCGGTGGAGTGGTTAGACTAGGTGGCGTGGCCGGTGTTCGGCCGGAGACACGTCGGCGACGAGCTCCACGGTGGCGGGTGCGGGTGAGCTTCGTGTGCTCGTTGTGGTGCATGAGAAGAGGAACGGAGAGGTTGGGGAGGTGCAGCAGCTCACGGCGATCACGAAGAGGTAGACGGCGCGGTCGGGGACGAGTCGATGCGGCGGCGACGTCGAAGGGGATCTCCGGCGAGGCTCAGTGAATACGAGGTCGAAGAAGACGTTGCAGAGCGTGTGAGCGCTCGGAGCTTGGCTGCTCAAAGGAGTTGACGACGGCGGAGAGGATGGACACGGTGGTGCATCACGGGGGCGTCCGTGGATGGGGGTTTCACGGTGGCGCGAGCTCAGCAGCATCGGCCATGTCGGAGGGTAGCGAAAGAGAGAGGCAGGGGGCGAGTGAACGTGTCCAGGGGGTCGAGGCGGCGACGTGGAGCGTGTCCAGGCCAGCAGGGCGGCGAGGGGAGGAAGCAGGACGGCAGCCAGCTGCGTGGCGCGTGCTGGTGCCGCCGTCGAGCACCTGCCTGCCTGCCTGGCCAAGCCAAGTTGCTCGCTGGCGCGGTGGCTGGGCTGGGCCGGCAGGTGGGCCTGGTGGGTGGCGCCATGTAAGCTCCTTCTCCCCTTTTTTTGATTTTTGTTTCCTTTTCTATTTTTCTGTAGCTTTAGGGCTTTATTTAAAATACCTAGGCACTTTCTAAAATCCTGAAAATATTTGTGGGCCCTGTTGGGATTATTCCTAACAGCAAACAATTATTTCCAGCATTATTTGAGCACTTAAATTATTTAATAGCATTTAAATGCCCAAATTCAATTATTTATGATTTAAATCAGTGACCTTCTGTTGACCTAGAAAAATGTGCACCTATTTTCCCAGAGGTTCCAACCCAAGGCAAAGAGGGTGAACATTTTAGAAGGGCATTTCAGGTTCATTGAAATTATTTTCAGTAAACCCTAGTTGATTTAAGGGGGGGGGGTGCTGGGGGTTCTACCTTCCCCATTTCAAGTTCCTGGTGAAGGTAAACATGATGCACACTCTAATGCATGGACTAGCTAGGGTGTGACAACTCACCCCCACTCAATAGAATCTCGTCCCGAGATTTAGGATCCTCTGGAAAAAAGGTGGGGTACTCGAGTCGAAGACGATCCTCCCTTTCCCAAGTGGCTTCTTCCTCGGAATGGTGCGACCATTGAACCTTGAGAAACTTGATATTATGACGTCGAGTGGTACGCTCGGCTTGATCAAGGATACAGACGGGATATTCCCGATAAGAGAGGTTATCTTGTAAATCAAGCGTTGCGTGGTCCACTCCACGGATAGGATCCGCGAAGCAACGCCTGAGTTGCGAAACGTGGAAGACATCGTGAACTCTGGAAAGATGCGGGGGTAGTTCCAATTGGTAGGCAACTTCTCCTCGTTTGGCAAGAATGCGAAAGGGTCCAATGTAACGAGGAGCCAATTTGCCCTTGATACCGAAACGATGGGTTCCCTTTAACGGAGTAACCCGGAGGTAAGCCTTCTCGTCAACTTCAAAGGTCATAGGCTTATGTTTACGATCATATTGACTCTTTTGGCGAGATTGGGCTGTTTTCAATTTCTCACGAATAACGCAAACCTGCTCTTCTGCTTCCTGAATCATATCCGGGCCCAAGAGTTGTCTTTCCCCGGTTTCTGACCAGTTAAGAGGCGTTCGACATTTTCGTCCATAAAGAACTTCGAAGGGAGCTTTGCCCAAACTAGCTTGATAACTATTTTTATAAGCAAACTCCGCGAATGGAAGGCATTTCTCCCAACTCATTCCGAACGAGATAACAGAAGCTCGGAGCATATCTTCCAGAATTTGATTGACTCGCTCCACTTGACCACTTGATTGAGGATGGAAGGCGGTACTAAAGGAGAAACGAGTTCCCATAGCATTTTGGAAACTTTCCAAAAATCGAGAGGTGAAGAGACTTCCACGGTCTGAGTTAATTTCCAATGGGACACCATGAAGAGACACTATTCGGGAGATGTATAAGTCAGCTAGCTGCCTAGCGGTGATACTCTCACGAACAGGTAGAAAATGGGCTACTTTGGAAAGTCGGTCGATCACAACGAAGATGGCATTATTCCCTCTCTTGGTCCTGGGAAACCCAGTGATGAAATCCATACTGATTTTATCCCATTTCCATTCAGGAATAGCCAAAGGTTGAAGGGTGCCAGAAGGCCGTTGATGCTCTGCTTTAACACGACGACAAACATCGCAATTAGCAATGTATTGAGTGATTTCTCTCTTCATCCTAGTCCACCAAAACCTCTGGCGTAGGTCTTGATACATTTTAGTACTACCGGGATGAATGGTGAGAGGGGATTCATGAGCTTCCTTAAGGATCATCTGGCGTAGATGTTGTTTCTTGGGAACCACCAGACGGTTCTCGAAGAAGACAGTACCTTGTTCATCCATGGAAAAACATTGAGCAACTCCGCTAGCAATGTTTTCCTTAATCCGGGATATGCCCTTATCACGCTTTTGGGCAGCTATGATTTGATCCATAAGGGTAGGTTTCGCCACCAGGGTAGATAGGAATCCTCGAGGAACAATGTGAAGATTAAGCTTACGAAATTCCTCATGGAGAAGTGGTTGACTTTGTTGTAACATTAGGTTGTTACAATAGGACTTACGGCTTAGCGCATTAGCCATGACATTGGCTTTGCCCGGGGTGTAAGTTATTCCTAAGTCGTAATCCGAGATCAACTCGACCCAATGTCTTTGCCTGAGATTCAAATCTGGTTGGGTGAAGATATATTTCAAGCTTTGGTGATCGGTGAAGATCTCGCAACGATTACCGAGAAGGTAATGTCGCCAGGTTTTAAGTGCATGGACTACAGCTGCAAGCTCTAGATCATGTGTAGGATAATTTTCCTCATGTGGGTGTAATTGCTGTGAGGTGTAGGCAATTACCTGACGATCTTGCATGAGTATGCAACCTAGTCCTTGTCGCGAGGCGTCGCAATAGATAATAAAGTCCTTGGAGAAATCTGGTGGTACCAGTACGGGAGCAGATGTCAGGCGTCTTTTCAGTTCCTGAAAACTGAACTCGCACTGTGGAGTCCACTCGAACTTTTTTATCTTTCTTGAGGAGTTCAATTAGAGGTTTAGCAACCTTAGAGAAATTTTCGACAAAGCAACGACAATAGCTCACTAGGCCAAGGAAACTCCGAACTTGCTTGACCGTTTCAGGTGGAGTCCAATCAAGGACGGCTTGAACTCGCTCGGGATTGACAGCAATACCCTTACCGGAGATTACATGGCCTAGATAGGTCACTTCTGGCAACCAAAATTCACACTTGGAGAATTTGGCATAAAGGCGATGCTCTCGATGTTTCATCAATACCAGCCTTAGATGTTCGGCATGTTCCTCTTCATTCTTGGAGTAGATGAGTATGTCATCGAGGTATACTACGACGAATTTGTCCAAGTACTCCATGAAAACCGAGTTCATTAATCGGGAGAAGGTGGCCGGGGCATTGGTTAACCCGAAGGACATAACGGTGTACTCGTATTGGCCATAACGAGTAACAAAGGCCGTTTTGGGAATGTCCCCATTTCTGATCTTCATTTGATGGTAACCCAACCTCAAATCCATCTTGGAGAAGACTGAGGATCCAGCGAGCTGATGATATAGGTCGTTGATCCTGGGAAGCGGGTATTTGTTCTTGATGGTGACCAAGTTGACGGGTCGGTAATCCACGACCATTCGATCTGTTCCATCCTTCTTCTTGACGAAGAGGACGGGGCAAGCCCAAGGAGAGGAACTAGGATGGATGAACCCCTTGTTCAAGGACTCATCGAGTTGGTTCTTAAGCTCGGCTAATTCTAAGGGTGCCATCTTGTAGGGTCTTCTAGAAATTGGAACGGTTCCTGGAACAAGGTCTATCACAAACTCGACATCCCTGTCAGGTGGAACACCTGACAGTTCTTCTGGAAACACATCCGGAAAGTCCCGGACTACCGGAACATCCTCAAGGTCTGGAAGAGGGTGGGCATTTAGGGAATAAAGTTGGCGTTTGGCCACTCGAGTTAAGACATTAACCGTCTTGCCCGAGGGGTGAGTAAGTTGAACGGTTCTAGTGGCACAATCGATCTTAGCATAATGAGATGACATCCAGTCCATACCCAAGATGATGTTTATGTCAGAGGACTTGAGAGCTATTAAAGATGCAAGGAAGACAAGTCTATCGACAAGAATTTCGTTCGCATGGCTTACCCTAGAAGTTTGCCATTTGGAACCCGGAGTTTGAATTACCATAGAGGTGGGCATGTCATAGAATGTCGTGTTATGCAACCGAGCATAATTCTCGGATATGAATGAATGAGATGCTCCAGTATCGAAAAGAACAAATGCTGGATGGCAGTTAACAAGGAGCGTACCAAGGACGACGTTGGGATCCTCATGAGCCTCCTCGGCTGAGACATAGTTAACATGGCCACGGGCAGTGGTGGCCGGCTTGGCGTAGAAAGTCTTTCCCGCGGGCTTGCCACGGCCAACAGACTTTCCAGCTTGATTGGGGTTGTTCTGGGGACACTCTCGACTATAGTGACCCGGCTCTCCACACTTGAAGCATGTTACCACAGTGGGGCGTGGAGCAGCATTAGCAGCGGGGCCACCATAGGGCTTGGGCGGTGCGAGTTGCTGGTTGGGACGGGGCGCCTCAAAGGATGGCCTCGGAATGAATCTGGGTGGCAGTGCCGTGCTTGGGATCCATACCCGGCGCTTCTGAGCTCCAGAGCCGGATGAAGAGCCAAAATCACGGGAGTGCTTGCGTGAAGCGTCATAATCAGTCTGGCCGGTCTCAGCACTGATAACTTTATTGACCAACTTCTAAAAAGATGTGCACTCGTGCAGACGGAGATCGTGGCGAAGCTCAGGGCTAAGTCCCTTGCGTGCTTCTTGGCGTCAGTAGAAACCTCTTCAGGAGCATAGCGTGCCAGGTTCCCAAATTCACGACTATATGCATCCACAGTCAGCCTTCCTTGGGTGAAGTTGCAGAACTCCTCCCTCTTGCGATCCATGAGACCTTCCGGAATGTGATGCTCGTGGAAAGCCTCACTAAATTCAGCTCAGGTAGTGATTTGACCGACCGGGCGCATAGCTTCGTAGTTTTCCCACCAATGGCTAGCAGGGCCTTCGACATGATAGGAAGCATAGGTAACCTTGTCGGCTTCGGCTACGTTGGCAGAACGTAGCTTGTGGGTGATGCTGCGAAACCAATCATCCGCGTCGAGGGGCTCGACGGAATGGTTAAACTTTGGTGGGTACAGCTTGATAAAGTCATTGATTGACACCAAGTCATTTCATGGGTGGCGTGCAGTGTTCTGCTCAATCCGCTCCAACAGGCGGTTGGTCTCACGCTTGTTCCTTTCCGCCTCCAGCATTACTTCGGCCAGAGAAGGCGGGTGAGGCAGATTCTCACCTCTAGCTGCACTGGCTTCCCCCAGCTTCGGGACAGCAGGGTTGCCGCGGGTGTTGACCATCCTAGGAGAAAACAAGACAACGGTTTAGACAAGGATGGCTCAAACTTAGCAAGGAAGTGCAGAATGTAATGGATAACACGGAATGCAGAGATGTTCATCCGTATGTCATGGTAATATAAAACTGCCATATATATACCAACGGTCATACACATCATACATAGTTTAGTACAAGCCCAGGCTATAGTACAACTATGATGAAAGACGTTACATCTCATCGGAGGCATTCCAGGTTCCTATACATTATTTGTCTACAGCTCTGGAATCGATTACACGCCAAGTCATATTCCACAAGTCACGTAGGACAATGGAGATACAACTACTACAATACTAGTGGTACTACTACTAACTCAGACAGCTCCGTAGTAGTCCTCATAGAAGTCACCTCCATAGCCTGGAAGTTCAATGTGATCATCCGGAAATAGACGGTCCTGAGGGACCTGTGGACCATAGGGGCTAGGATGAGGTCTTGGACCAACAAACAGTAGCCTGCGGGGACCACGGGGTGGGGTGATGCCACCCACATCACGCCAATCCACCATGTCTGGCAGAGCTGATCTCACAGGATACAGATCCCTTGTATCCATACATTGAGCTTGCACCACAGGTGCAAACCAAGTCAATGTGGCCCAATGATCAACACGAGTATTAAAAAGCTCCAGCCTCAAGGCCCGATTCTCTCGGTCCTTATCTTCGAGCATCTCAGCAGTGGTACGAGTTAATGAGTCCTCTTGAGTGGAGTCAGCATAGATAGCCTGAAGATACCCTTGCGCTCCCGGAAGTGAAGCTGGCATGTAACGGAAGTCAGTGTTCCGAAGCAGGCCAGTCCGGACTCGCAAGATGGTCATCATGGAGTAGGCAGCATCCTGCACAGCCATCTCAACGGTAACCCCGAGTCCATAGGAACAGTGAAGGGGCTCGGTAGATCCAGGATAAGAAGGAAATATCCTGACGGTGCAGAAATACTGGCTTTGATTAAAGTCATGGAACTGCTCTTCGACAGTGTATTCGGGATACCAATGGTATCCTGTCTCGATCATGACCCGGACTAACATAGCAGTATGACCGGGCATGTCGAGGCACCTGGTCAAGCGAACCACTTGGTTTTGAGGACGGTTGGCCATCTAAAAGCACAACCACAAGAAAAAGACATCAGAATTCCTAGGGAAAATTGGACAGCATAACGGCTGTAAATGCTCAGAAAAAGATTTGAGACATCCACAACAGTTCACAATACCGCTCAACAACATCATATCAAGGTTCTGATTCAAATAGCAACATACTAAAATAGTAGAAATTGGACTGGGACTCGTAGCAATAATCCTATAAGCTACTATGGATTAGTAACGTGTGAACCTGATAGAAGAAGAGAGCCTAGTCCTTAACCCACGTTGAATGAGAAGAGAATGACTCAGATCAGAGGCATAGGGTAAAGGAGTAAAAGAACCTTACGTTCCCTTCCACAATCAATTCCCTTACATATAACTAAAGCATTTCTAGACTCGACATCGACCAGTTTGGCTCAACGAACCTACAGGCAGTCCAGCTCTGATGGCAACGCTGTCAGGACCCCGATTCCACGCCACATCGATCTAGCCGGTAACACCTCATATCACTTTGCGGCCTCACGCATGGTATCCCAGGGGTGTCGCCTTACCATGGCCCGGAACCGTTTGCGCCTTTTGGCTCACGTATATGATAGTGTCGCTAGCATCCATATGACCGAGAACCCGGGCCGACATGGCTAGTCGTGAACCCAAAGCGGCACAGACCTATGGAGACAGGCATACATGAATCACATTGAACATGTCGGTCATCAACGAGTGATTCGGGGCTGTAGCATTGGGCTAACAGGACTGCGGGGATCCCGGGTTGTAGCAGGCTAGGCAGGACTCCGGAAGTCACCGTGTGACATTTCCCCGAAGGAACAGACATAGGGACAGAGTGAAACACATGCCGGCCAGTCAAGTGTCCTGAACAGTAGTGCTGGGCTAGCAGGACTCCGGTGAACCGGGCTGTAGCAGACTACTATGGCTCATGGAACACTAGACTACATTTCCCCATAAGAAAGGCTGCAAAGGATAAACAACTAGATTGTCGGATCCCACTCATACCAAGCATTTCAATCATACACACAATATGCCCGATATGAGTACATACAACATGGCATCACAACAAAACTCTACAACTCAAGTACTTTATTTAAAGGCTCCCGGGAGCCATACATAACATGTTCATACAGATAGGGGTCACATGACCCGACACTCAAGTCATACAAGCATAGAAGCACGTGTGGAAGCAACCAGTCTGAGTACAGACTCTAAAAAGAAAGAAGGCTTCTCAAAGCCTGTCTATCTACATAGGGCCCTCCATGGCCAGGATCACCACCTGGGTGGCTAGTCACTCGTCGACGTCAAGATCTACATAAAACCCATCGAAGGGGGCAGTGTTGTCGTCTGAAAACAATAATAAACAAACATGAGTACAAAGGTACTCAGCAAGTCTCACATCAGAACCTAATATACATGCTCATTCTCAAGAAGGTGGTGGGGTTATGCAGCAAGCCAGCTTTGACCTGTGGCTAAGCTATCCTACGGAACCTCTCTAGTAAAATGGTTTTCGCACATGAGTCCACTACTCACCAACACAATAATCCACCGGGGATCCTCCCTCGTCATCCTGTGAGAGGGCCATGCTCGGTACTCACACTTATCTTGAGTCTTTTAGTAGTATCCATTAACTTGTCTATGAACTGTATAGGCAACCAAGTAGTCCTTTATCGCGGACGCGGCTATTCGAATAGTTTTATACCCTGCAGGGGTGTACTTCGTCACACATATTTCCACCACTTGGCGTCTACACACGAAATGTGCTCGGCAGACTTCAAGCGAAAACCGACGTGGGTGTAGACCACGACCTGACTAACCTCACAAGTCTCTAGTCCAGGGTCATCGCCTATTCAGGTTCCATCCGCAAGGAAATCCGGCCGGGGTGTCCTCAACAGCCCCGAACGATGTGAACAGGGTTCCGAGACACCAAACGGGTGACTCGGTACACCGTGCCACGGTGTATCTACCGCAACATAGCCCACCCCTAGGGTCAGCGCTATGCACGGCCGCCAACACTTAACCTACAAACACCAGAAACTAGTTGCAACTCCTGGACTGAGGCGAGAGGGGTTAGAAAGTCGAGCGGGGTCATATTTCAGGGCCCAATGTGTGGTAGTAGCTGAATCTTAAATCACGCATACAGATCTCAGTTCTTAGGGACGGCCTCAATGAAACAACCCACCATGTACTCCTACATGGCCTCTCATCGATACCTTTACCAAAACATGTTCAACACATCCCACATATTACCGACACAAGCATTTCACTCTAGCCCATCACCCAGATGAACCAGCCCTGACACAACTCTAAGCATAGCAGGCATAGCAAGGTAGGAATCACAAAACATGGCTCAATCAACTCCTACACATGCTAGTGGGTTTCATCTAGTTACTGTGGCAATGACAGGTCATGCAGAGGATAAGGGTTCAACTACCGTAGCACACAGCAGTTTGAATCGTGTTGTCTTAATGCAGTAAACAAGAGCAGGAGCGAGAACATGGGTTGTATCAGAATGATCAATGGTTGCTTGCCTGATGGAGTGGTGACGGGATACTGCCCTTCAGTTGGATACTCGTGAATATCCTCGGAGGCAGAACCTACCATGAAGAACACAACCGAGCACAATCAACACATGACGATATGCAACAATATGATGCATGCTATGACATGGCAATATGGATATGCAACAATATGAAGTACACCCCTGCAGGGTATAAAACTATTCGAATAGCCGCGTCCGCGGTAAAGGACTACTTGGTTGCCTATACAGTTCATAGACAAGTTAATGGATACTACTAAAAGACTCAAGATAAGTGTGAGTACCGAGGATGGCCCCCTCGTAGGATGACGAGGGAGGATCCCCGGTGGAGTATTGTGTTGGTGAGTAGTGGACTCGTGTGCGAAAAATATTTTACTAGAGAGGTTCCGTAGGATAGCTTAGCCAAGATTCAAAGCTGGCTTGCTGCATAACTGTAGGATCGAAAGTATGTCTAGAGGGGGGGGGTGATTAGACTACTTAACCAAATAAAAACTTAACCTTTTCCCAATTTTAGTTCTTGGCAGATTTTAACTATCTTAGGACAAGTCAAGCAATCATCACACAATTCAAGCAAGCATGCAAAGAGTATATTGGCAGCGGAAAGTAAACCATGCAACTTGCAAGAATATAAAGGGAAGGGTTTTGAGGATTCAAACACAATTGGAGAAACGGATGTTTTTCCCATGGATCGGATAGGTGGTGCTATCCTACATCCACGTTGATGGAGACTTCAACCCACAAAGGGTAACGGTTGTGCGAGTCCATGGAGGGCTCCACCCACGAAGGGTCCACGAAGAAGCAACCTTGTCTATCCCACCATGGCCATCGCCCACGAAGGACATGCCTCACTAGAGGTAGATCTTCACGAAGTAGGCAATCTCCTTGCCCTTACAAACTCCTTGGTTCAACTCCACAATCTTGTCGGAGTCTCCCAAGTGACACCTAGCTAATCTAGGAGACACCACTCTCCAAGAAGTAACAAATGGTGTGTTGATGATGAACTCCTTGCTCTTGTGCTTCAAATGATAGTCTCCCCAACACTCAACTCTCTCTCATAGGATTTGGATCTGGTGGAAAGAAGATTTGAGTGGAAAGCGACTTGGGGAAGGCTAGAGATCAAGATTCATATGGTTGGAATGGAATATCTTTGTCTCAACACATGAGTAGGTGGTTCTCTCTCAAAACATATGAGTTGGAATGGTGTATGTGTTCTGATGGCTCTCTCCACTAGTGAAGAGGAGGTGGAGGGGTATTTATAGCCTCCACACAAAATCCAACCGTTACACACAATTTACCAATCTCAGTGGGACCGAATAAACAAACTCGGTCGGACCGAAATAGTAAACCTAGTGACCGTTAGAGATTTCGGTGGGACTGACATGCAACTCAGTAGGACCGACTCGGTTAGGGTTTGGGCATAACGTAATCTCGGTGAGACCGATTGCACAAACTCGGTGGGACCGAGTTTGGCAATAAGCTAACCAGAGAGTTGGTCAGGCAAACTTGGTGGGACCGACTCGCTCTTTCGGTGAGACCGAAAAGTTACAAGAAGGAAAGAGAGAGTTTACATTGCAATCTCGGTGGGACCGATTCGCTCTTTCGGTGATACCGAAAAGTTACGAAAGGGAAACAGAGAGTTTGCAATCCCATCTCGGTGAGGCCAAGATCCTTATCGGTAGGACCGAATTGCTAGGGTTTGGCAGTGGCAAATGACAAGTGAAACTCGGTGGCGCCGGATTGAAAGAATCGGTATGACCGAGTTTGGCTTAGTGTTTAGGTCATTTGTGGCTATGGAAAAGTGGTTGAGGATTTTGGAGCATATCACCAAGCACATAAAGCAAGAGGCTCATTAAGCAACACCTCATCCCTACTTGATAGTATTGGCTTTTCCTAAAGACTCAATGTGATCTTGGATCACTAAACTATAAAATGAAGAGTCTTGAACTTTTGAGCTTGAGCCAATTCTTTGTCCTTAGCATTTTGAGGGTTCCACTTTCACATCCATGCCATGCCAATCATTGAGCTTTCCTGAAATAATCATCTTGAAATAGCATTAGCTCAATGAGCTATATGTTGTTATGAATTACCAAAACCACCTAGGGATAGTTGCACTTTCAATCTCCCCCTTTTTGGTAATTGATGACAACATATAGATCAAAGCTTCGACAAATTATAATAATCATGAAATACATCGTCGCTTTGAGAAGTATGTGACAAGTAAGAGCTCCCCCTAAATTTGTGCATATTTAGAATTTGCTTTGGACTGCAAATGCACAAGGAATTAGAGTCATGGGTTACTCTTCCGTGTCACATACATCTTGATGGAGCGCTCAAAAATGATAAGAAAGAAGTACATGCACTCATCACCAAGAATAGTGAGTGATCACATAAGATAGATAGAATGATAATATTAAGCAGACATTAAGTGTAGCTTATGATCAAACACATGATCATCGATGTCTCACAGGCATAAGGACGTAGTATCTCACACACAAGCAAATAAAGTTCGAAAAACCACCAAATAAAACAAGAGAGAATAAAAGCAACACTCTCTCTCGAAGCCTATGATCTATACATTTTCTCCCCCTTTGGCAACAAGTTACCAAAAAGTTCCTAGAAAATGCATAGTGCTAAGTCGACGCTCAGGCTTGATCTTCAGGTGGTGGGGGAGTCCGGAGCACTCCAAGGACGAAGCCTTCGGTAGACGTGGTCGGAGTTGAGGCTGAAGTGGACGCTGGAGCTGGTGGAACTGAGGCTGTGGCTGGCGCAGACGTGGTAGCTCTGGTGTTAGCAACTGGCATTGCAGACGACCTCGGACCTCGTGGCACCCTGGCAAAAGCATCAGTCGTAGTCCTGCCTCTCCTCTCATTCATGTCATCCTGGAGCTGCTCCATGGCAGTTTGTATCTCTGTCACCTTGATGTCCAAATCATAGAACCTCTGTTCCATGATCCTCTCTAAGCTTGCCTGGTACTGAGTTAGGGTGGCTAGTCCTTGCTCAATCCGCAGAGTGGAGGCAATCAGGTAACTAAGCTGCTCTTGTTTGGTTTTCAGAAAATATTCAGATGCCTCCTCTTGAGAAGGCATCCTGGCAGCTTTCTCCTTCTTCACCTTCTCCTTCTTGGCTTGTGCTTGGGCAGATGATGGCTCATTCTCAGTCATGATCACTTGATTATCTTCGAAGTCTGGACGGATGGGCAGGTGTTCCTTATCCAACAAGTATGTGCCCGTGCCCATCTTTGAGTTGATGAGCTCCTGAATCTGTGGGGCATACCCACAACTCCTCTTCTGGTCGGCAGCTGTCCTCTTGACTATTTCCAATATGAGGCTCATGACTTTGAATTTCTGAGGTACATCAAAGATATGTAGCAAGTTAATGGCATGACCTCTGATCATCCTATGATCTCCAGACTTGGGCAAAAGAGTGTGCCTAAGGATCCAGTTGATCGTAGGCAATCCTGATAGCAAGTGTTTCACAGACCCAAACTGGTGAGTGTCAAGATCATCTGTTGGAATCTCCTTGTACATTTTTGCCATAGAGTTGTGATCCATCTTCTTCTTGGTGTAGACATCTAAGTCATCTTCATTTTCCTCGGGGGCATTGATAAGCTGTGCCCATTCAGCAACTGTGGACTGGTACCTCGTACCTTCTGACATCCAAGTGATCCTCCCATCTGGGTAGAAGTGTGCTGTGGAGTAGAATTGCATGATTAGCTCCTCGTTCCACTTTGTGAGCTTCTGCCCAACAAAGTCTGCAACTCCACATGCACTAAAGCTGTCATACACTCCAGGATAGTGTTCCTCATTTTCCTTCATGTAGGTCCAGTCGACCCATCTCATGTCACATACTATTGGCTTCTTGTCAAGCAAAACTGTCTCATAGAAATCCTGCTGCTCCTTGGTGTGAAACCTGTAGTCCACTGCAGTCCTCCTTCTGGTAGCATAGGGATCCGTCTCTCTCCACTTCCCGAGCTTCATATTCTCAGCCACAGGATGAGTATCATTGTGGTCTGGGATCTTGGGCTTGAGCTTCCTAAGGACATGCTCTTCCTCTTCCTCTGCAGCTTCAGGCACTGGGCCTTGTTCTTTTCAGTGGCTGGAATGCTTCTTGTGTTTCCTCTTTGGTGCACTCTTTGGCTTAGATGCGGCCTTGGGTGCTTCCTTGGGCTTGGTTGTAGTTGCCCCTGACCTTATGGCATCTCCCATAAGTTTGGGTGCCTTGGGTGCTGGTGTAGCAACCTCTTCTTCTTCCTCCTCATCTTCCATGATGGAGGCCTTGCCAAGCACTTTGGCTACAGTCTTCTTGACCCTTTCCTTCCTATTTTTGCCCTCAGCAGCAACTGGCTCTGTGGGTGCAGGCTTCTCAGTTGAAGCTCTAACCTTAGACATGGGCTGCCTGCCTGCTGGCCTTTTGATTTTCAGCCCTGGCTTTGTGCCTTGAGCTGGCTCAACTCTCCTTGATGTGGCCTCTTCCTCTGCCACATAATCTTCATCTTCAGAATCAGAAGTTCTCTTCTTCCTTTGTCTAGTGGCAGCTTTAGGCAGATTGCTGGGGGTGCTCCTGCTGCCATCATCTGAAGAGCTAGAGGGACTAGTGCCCTCACTCATCACCACTTGCTGCTCTGAGAGGTTCTGGCCGTCACTTTGGTCTGACATGATGCAAACTCTGACTGCAGACCCTGTGAATAGATTATAGATGAGATAGAGTGGATGAGCATCACAAAGTGCAGAGATTTTGCAAAAGAGTAATTCAAAAACTTAGTTTTAGTTTCCCACTGAAATCATCTCAGATCTACCGATTTTCAAACTCGGTGACACCGAAGCAGTTTTGGCACCAGAACTAGTGAACTCGGTCAGACCGAGTCACAGTTCGGTGGCACCGAGACTGCTAGGGTTTCACAGAGTTCCAAAATCGGTCACACCGATAAGTAATTCTCGGTCAGACCGAGTTTTACTTGTGCAATGGCATAATCAAAATTGGTGGGACCGAGTTTTTCAACTCGGTGGGTCCGAGATGGTTTGGCGGAAACCTAACCCTAAAATTTTCGAATTAAACCTAATCTACAAGTTCATTGACTGGATAGGAGTTTATCAAACGTGGCAAGAATCATGATGATCACAATGTGCTAGGAATCGGATTGGAGAATAGCACAAAGATCGAGTCCATACCCTAGTTCGGCGGAGACTCGCTACGGCGGCAACGGCGGGGCAGAATTCCCGTTGACGGCGACGGAGACCAGCGACTGGAGGCGGCTGGCGGCGAGGAGGACGATTTGGAGACCCAGGAGGCAGAGCGAGCTATGCGCGGGTGAAGAGGTTTCGGAGAAATTTCCAAAAAAATTCCCATCACTATATATAGCCCGACCCTGTCGGTGTGACCAAGTGGAACAACTCGGTGGCACCGAGGTGCAAAACTGTATACAGTTATTGCAACTCGGTGTGACCGAGTGGGTCAAATCGGTTGCACTGAGATCGAAAACCTAGATCAACTTAATGATCTCGGTAGGACCGAAAGTATGGTATCGGTCAGACCGAGAATCACAAAGAGGTTTTGGAAGTTTAGGTCTATGACGAATCGGGGACTCCGAGCGCTCCTCACACAGAGTGGTTCGAATCTGACTTGATCAAATTTTGTGATGCAGCATGAATAGAGTTTGAGACGAGAAAAGCATAGATAGCTAGAGGAGGTTCTTAGGCATTCTTGTCCATCCACTTGGCAAAAGAAGATAAAGCCAAACAATCAAAACAACAAGTGGATGTCCTCGAATGAGTAAAATATGCAACCAACATGCTCACACAATAAGATGGCAAATGAAATATGTGGCAGAGCATGCACAACCAATTCTAGCATCTATCAAGCAATTCGCGATGACTAGGTCATCTATATATGAGTATATTGACTTAGGAGTCAAGTGAGAACACTTGATCGTAGGTCATACTCATCGTTTAAGCTCAAGTGGGGTTACCACTTTTACATAAAGCATTGTTGTATTCACATATTTAGAGTTGCTTTAGCTCAAGTTTTAGAGTAAAGCTCCCCCTAGATGTGATATCCCCCCTAAGAGGGATGAACTAACCTTGGGTTTTGTCGATGATGACTTCATGTAGATGTTGAAGATGTGGATGCTCAATGTTGATGTAGATCACTTGGAGCTATCCATTTGAGTGAATTGCACTTTCAATACCTACATCGATTAGTCCCACAAGGAACAAACAAGGACATCCATAGACATAGAGTGATGGATACACAAGATGATGTCCACGAAAACTTTAGGTTAGCTTGTCCCTTGTCTTACCAACAAGAGGGTTTGTGACTCCTTGAACTAGTGCATGATGTGGAAGTTGATTGCACTTGTTCTTGCCAAAATGATGAGAGTGAAATATGTTGGCAGAGTCACCCTCAAGAACTCTCTAGTTCTTCTTTTGGATCCACACCATCTTGATGGGAATCCTTGGAGTTGTAGTCGTACTTGATGAAGTGGAACTTGACATGGTCTTGGGAATCCACTTGACTAAGGTCTTAGGAGCTTCTTCAAATGCATCAATCTCCCCTTGAAGCTTTTCCTTGCCTTTTTGCTTGTAGTCTTGTGGTGGAAGATCATCTTGAGCTTGTGTCCCCTTGAAAGAAGTATCAGACTTCTCTTGTTGAGGAACAAACTTTGTCTTGGGGTATTGATATTCTTCCCACTCAACTCCATTGGCATTGAACTTTCGTTCAAAACCAACACCTTGATTCTTCCGGTGCATTCCTTGCTTGCGCACAATTTCCTCGAATTGCTTACTCCCGCCAAGGCTTTTGAACACTCCTTTCTCTATAATCCCCTTCAATAAGCTATTTTCTTGCTCAAGTGTAACTTGGCTAAGAGAATCATTAGTGGAATCAAGAGAACTACTAGAAGCAACAATATTGGATTTAGCATGATCATTGTTACTACTAGAGGAAGAATCTTTCTTGTTCTTGTTACTAGACTTGACTTGAGGCATGTAAGTGGATAATAGTAAACGCTTGGCAATGTAAGAAGAACTTTTCTTGCGGAGATCATCATTGATTGGTTTTAAGAACTCATGCTCTTGCTCAAGATTGAGCTTTTCAAAGCGTAATTTCTCATGAGCTCTTAAAAGTTCTCGATGATCTTCGAAGATAGTTTCATGAGCTAACTTAAGAGTGTTTAGTTCTTTAGTTAGAGCCTCAATCTTCTCCTTATCATTGTCATTCGTTTTATCTTGATTAGCATGATTAATTGATGTTTCATCATAGTACTCATCACTAGAGTTTTCAACAAGCAAGTCATCATCACCTAACAAGTCATCTTCATCACTATTAAAATCAACATACTCGGGGTGTGTTACCTTAGGAACTTTGGCCATGAAGCATCTTCCAATTCCTTCATTTGGTGAGTCAAATATGTCGTAGGAGTTGGTTGACACAAGTGCTAGACCGGCAACACCTTCATCTTGAGTATCTTCGGAGTCGGAGTGATAACTTCTCTCGCAGTGGCTGTCGGAGTCGGAGCCGGATACCCATTCACCAACATGAGCTTGATGTCTTTGTTTTGTGTAGCTCCTTGATGATTTTTCCTTCCTTTCCGAATCCTTGCTTCTCCGTGAGTATCTCCGTTCATAACGATCATCTCTACTCCTTCTCTCTCTTGGTGGTGATTCTTTGCTTCTTCCTTTTGGAGAATCTTCTCTTCTCTTTGTAGGGAGCCGTACACTCATTGGAATAGTGTCCGGGTCTTCCACAATTATAGCAGTTTCGCTCTCGACTAGAAGATCTTTTGTCATTATAGGACCTTGACTGGAAGCTTCTATCTTTGCTTCTACTCTTGTAGAACTTGTTGAAGTTCTTCACCATTAAGCTCAATTCATCATTGAAGTTTTGTTTCTCACTTGATGATGTGGGGACTTCACAAGAGGCTTTGTAGGCACCACTTGATTTGTTGTGAAGTTCCTCTTTATCCTTGAGTGACATCTCATGAGCAACAATCCTTCCAATCACTTCCGTTGGTTTGAGATCTTTGTAATTTGGCATCATTTGAATCAATGTGCACACGGTATCATATTTCCCATCCAAGGCTCTTCGGATCTTCTTGATGATGAATCTATTGGTCATCTCTTCACTTCCTAAGCCGGCAATCTCATTTGTGATGAGAGCAAGCCTAGAGTACATTTCGGCGACACCTTCACCATCCTTCATCTTGAACTTGTCAAGTTGACATTGGAGCACATCGAACTTGGATTCCTTGACGGAGTCGGTACCTTCGTGCATATCAATCAAAGTGTCCCAAATTTCCTTTGCATTCTCAAAACGGCTGATTTTGTTGAATTCTTCGGGGCACAATCCGTTGAAGAGAATATGACAAGCTTGAGCATTGTATTGCAACATCTTCAACTCATCCGCGGTAGCTTCACGGTTTGGTTCTCTCCCATCAAAGAACTCACCTTGCAAACCAACACAAACAATAGCCCATACGGCGGGGTTATGTCCAAGAATATGCATTTTCATTTTATGCTTCCAACTAGCAAAATTAGTGCCATCAAAGTAAGGACCTCTACGGTGATAATTTCCCTCGCTAGACGCCATACTCTCCTAGGTTGTGAAACCAAGGCTATGACCACCAAAAGCTATGGATATCAAGGCAAATGGAGACCAAAGCTCTAATACCACTTGTAGGATCGAAAGTATGTCTAGAGGGGGGGGGTGATTAGACTACTTGACCAAATAAAAACTTAACCTTTTCCCAATTTTAGTTCTTGGCAGATTTTAACTATCTTAGGACAAGTCAAGCAATCATCACACAATTCAAGCAAGCATGCAAAGAGTATATTGGCAGCGGAAAGTAAAGCATGCAACTTGCAAGAATATAAAGGGAAGGGTTTTGAGGATTCAAACGCAATTGGAGACACGGATGTTTTTCCCGTGGTTCGGATAGGTGGTGCTATCCTACATCCACATTGACGGAGACTTCAACCCACAAAGGGTAATGGTTGCGCGAGTGCACGGAGGGCTCCACCGACGAAGGGTCCATGAACAAGCAACCTTGTCTATCCCACCATGGCCATCGCCCACGAAGGACTTGCCTCACTAGCGGTAGATCTTCACGAAGTAGGCAATCTCCTTGCCCTTACAAACTCCTTGGTTCAACTCCACAATCTTGTCGGAGGCTCCCAAGTGACACCTAGCCAATCTAGGAGACACCACTCTCCAAGAAGTAACAAATGGTGTGTTGATGATGAACTCCTTGCTCTTGTGCTTCAAATGATAGTCTCCCCAACACTCAACTCTCTCTCATAGGATTTGGATCTGTGGAAAGAAGATTTGAGTGGAAGGCGACTAGGGGAAGGCTAGAGATCAAGATTCATATGGTTGGAATGGAATATCTTGGTCTCAACACATGAGTAGATGGTTCTCTCTCAAAACATATGAGTTGGAATGGTGTATGTGTTATGATGGCTCTCTCCACGAGTGAGGAGGAGGTGGAGGGGTATTTATAGCCTCCACACAAAATCCAACCGTTACACACAATTTACCAATCTCGCTGGGACCGAATAAACAAACTCGGTTGGACCGAAATAGTAAACCTAGTGACCGTTAGAGATTTCGGTGGGACTGACATGCAACTCGGTACGACCGATTCGGTTAGGGTTTGGGCGTAACGTAATCTCGGTGAGACCGATTGTACAAACTCGGTGAGACCGAGTTTGGCAATAAGCTAACCAGAGAGTTGGTCAGTCAAACTCGGTGGGACCAACTCGCTCTTTCGGTGTGACCAAAAAGTTACAAGAAGGAAACAGAGAGTTTACATTTTAATCTCGGTGGGACCGATTCGCTCTTTCGGTGAGACCGAAAAGTTACGAAAGGGAAACAAAGAGTTTGCAATCCCATGTCGGTGAGACCGAGATCCTTATCGGTAGGACCGAATTGCTAGGGTTTGGCAGTGGCAAATGACAAGTGAAACTCGGTGGCGCCAGATTGAAAGAATTGGTATGACCGAGTTTGGCTTAGTGTTTAGGTCATTTGTGGCTATGGAAAAGTGGTTGAGGATTTTGGAGCATATCACCAAGCACATAAAGCAAGAGGCTCATTAAGCAACACCTCATCCCTCCTTGATAGTATTGGCTTTTCCTAAAGACTCAATGTGATCTTGGATCACTAAAATATAAAATGAAGAGTCTTGAACTTTTGAGCTTGAGCCAATTCTTTGTCCTTATCATTTTGAGGGTTCCACTTTCACATCCATTCCATGCCAATCATTGAGCTTTCCTGAAATAATCATCTTGAAATAGCATTATCTCAATGAGCTATATGTTGTTATGAATTACCAAAACCACCTAGGGATAGTTGCACTTTCAGTAACCCCACCACCTTCTTGAGAACAAGCATGTATAGTAGGTTCTGATGTAAGACTTGCTGAGTACCTTTGTACTCATGTTTGCTTATTTATTGTTTTCAGATGACAACACTGCCCCCTCCGATGGGTTTTATGTAGACCTTGACGTCGACGAGTGACTAGCCACCCAGGTGGTGATCTTGGCCATGGAGGGCCCTATGTAGATAGACAGGCTTCGAGAAGCCTTCTTTCTTTTTAGAGTCTGTACTCAGACTAGTTGCTTCCGCATGTTCTTGTATGATTGTATGACTTGAGTGTTGGGTCATCTAACCCCTATCTGTATGACATGTTATGTATGGCTCCCGGGAGCCTTTAAATAAAGTACTTGAGTTGTAGAGTTTTGTTGTGATGCCATGTTGTATGTACTCATATCGGGCATATTGTGTGTATGATTGAAATGCTTGGTATGAGTGGGATCCGACAATCTAGTTGTTTATCCTTGGCAGCCTTTCTTATGGGGAAATGTAGTCTAGTGTTCCTCGAGCCATAGTAGTCTACTACAGCCCGGTTCACCGGAGTCCTGCTAGCCCAGCACTAGTGTTCAGGACACTTGACTGGCCGGCATGTGATTCACTTGGTCCCGATGTCTGTCCCTTCGGAGAAATGTCAAGCGGTGACTTCCGGAGTCCTGCCTAGCCTGCTACAGCTCGGGATCCCCGGAGTCCTGTTAGCCCAGTGCTACAGCCCGGAATCACTCTTTGATGACCGACATGTTTGATGTGATTCATGTATGCCTGTCTCCATAGGTCTGTGCCGCTTTGGGTTCACGACTAGGCATGTCGGCCCGGGTTCTCTGTCATATGGATGCTAGCGACACTATCATATACGTGAGCCAAAAGGCGCAAATGGTCCTGGGCCATGGTAAGGCAACACCCGTGGGATACCGTGCGTGAGGCCGCAAAGTGATATGAGGTGTTACCGGCTAGATCGATGTGGCTTGGAATCGGGGTCCTGACAGCGTTGGCATCAGAGCCGGACTGCCTGTAGGTTCGTTGAGCGAAACTGGTCGATGTCGAGTCTAGAAATGCTTTAGTTATATGTAGGGGAATTGATTGTGGGAGGGAACGTAAGGTTCTTTTACTCCTTTACCTATGCCTTTGATCTGAGTCATTCTCTCCTCATTCAACGTGGGTTAAGGACTAGGCTCTCTTCTTCTATCAGGTTCACGTGTTACTAATCCGTAGTAGCCTATAGGATTATTGTTACGAGTTCCAGTTCAGTTTCTACTATTCTTAGTATGTTGCTACATGAATCAGAACCTTGATATGATGTTGTTGAGTGGTATTGTGAACTGTTCTGGATGTCTCAAATCTTTTCCTGAGCATTTACAGCCGTTATGCTGTCCAATTTTCCCTAGAAATTCTAATGTCTTTGAATTGTGGTGGTGCTTTTAGATGGCCAACCATCCTCAAAACCAAGTGGTTCGCCTGACCAGGTGCCTCGACGTGCCCGGTCATACTGCTATGTTAGTCCGGGTCATGATCGAGACGGGTTACCGCTGGTATCCCGAATACACTGTCGAAGAGTAGTTCCGCGACTTTAATCAAAGCCAGTATTTCTGCATCGTCAGGATATTTCCTTCTTATCCTGGATCTACCGAGCCCCTTCACTGTTCCTCTGGACTCGAGGTTACCGTTGAGATGGCTGTGCAGGATGCTGCCTATTCCATGATGACCATCATGCGAGTCCGGACTGGCCTGCTTCGGAACACTGATTTCCGTTACATGCCAGCTTCACTTCCGGGAGCGCAAGGGTATCTTCAGGCTATCTATGCTGACTCCACTCAGGAGGACTCATTAACTCATACCACTGCTGAGATGCTCGAAGATAAGGACCGAGAGAATCGGGCCTTGAGGCTGGAGCTTTTTAATACTCGTGCTGATCATTGGGCCACATTGACTCGGTTTGCACTTGCGGTGCAAGCTGGATGTATGGATACAAGGGATATGTATCCTGTGAGATCAGCTCTGCCAGACATGGTGGATTGGCGTGATGTGGGAGGCATCACCCCACCCCGTGGTCCCCGCAGGCCACCGTTTGTTGGTCCAAGACCTCATCCTAGCCCCTATGGTCCACAGGCTCCTCAGGACCGTCTGTTTCCGGATGATCACGTTGAACTTCCAGGCTATGGAGGTGACTTCTATGAGGACTACTACGGAGCTGTCTGAGTTAGTAGTAGTACCACTAGTATTGTAGTAGTTGTATCTCCACTGTCCTGCGTGACTTGTGGAATATGACTTTGCGTGTAATCGATTCCGGAGGTGTAGACAAATAATGTATAGGAGCTTGTAATGCCTCCGATGAGATGTAACGTTTTTCATCATAGTTGTACTGTAGCCTGGGCTTGTACTAAACTATGTACGATGTGTATGACCGTTGGTATATATATGGCAGTTTTATATTACAATGACATACGGATGAACATCTCTGCATTTCGTGTTATCCATTACATTCTACACTTCCTTGCAAAGTTTGAGCCATCCTTGTCTAAACCGTTGTCTTGTTTTCTCCTAGGATGGTCAACACCCGCGGCAACCCTGCTGTCCCGGAGCAGGGGGAAGCCAGTGCAGCTAGAGGTGAAAATCTGCCTCACCCGCCTTCTTTGGCCGAAGTGATGCTGGAGGCGGAAAGAAACAAGCGTGAGACCAACCGCCTACTGGAGCGGATTGAGCAGAACACTGCACTCCACCCGCGAAATGACTTGGTGTCAATCAATGACTTTATCAAGCTGTACCCACCAAAGTTTAACCATTCCGTCGAGCCCCTCGACGCGGATGACTGGCTTCGCAACATCACCCACAAGCTATGTTCTGCCAACGTAGCCAAAGCCAACAAGGTTACTTATGCTGCCTATCATCTCGAAGGCCCTGCTAGCCTTTGGTGGGAAAACTTCGAAGCTATGCGCCCGGTCGGTCAAATCACTACTTGGGCTGAATTCAGTGAGGCTTTCCGTGAGCATCACATTCCGGAAGGTCTCATGGATTGCAAGAGGGAGGAGTTCTGCAACTTCACCCAAGGAAGACTGACCGTGGATGCTTACAGTCATGAATTTGGGAACCTGGCACGCTATGCCCCTGAAGAGGTTTCTACTGACGCTAAGAAGGAGGCAAGGTTCCGCAAGGGACTTAGCCCTGAGCTTCGCCGCAATCTCCGTCTGCACGAGTGCACATCTTTTCAGAAGTTGGTCAACAAGGCTATCAGTGCTGAGACAGTCCAGACTGATTATGACGCTTCACGCAAGCACTCCCGTGATTTTGGCTCTTCATCCGGCTCTGGGGCTTAGAAGCACCGGGTGTGGATTCCAAGCACGGCACTGCCACCCAGGTTCATCCCGAGGCCATCCTTTGAGGCGCCTCGTCCCAACCAGCAATTCGCACCACCCAAGCCCTATGGTGGCCCCGCTGCTAACGCTGCTCCACGCCCCAATGTGGTAACATGCTTTAAGTGTGGAGAGCCGGGTCACTATAGCCGAGAGTGTCCCCAGAACAACCCCAATCAAACTGGAAAGTCTGTTGGCCGTGGTAAGCCTGCGGGAAAAACATTCTACGCCAAGCCGGCCACCACTTCACGTGGCCATGTCAACTATGTTTCAGCCGAGGAGGCTCATGAGGATCCGAATGTCGTCCTTGGTACGCTCCTTGTTAACTGCCATCCGACATCTGTTCTTTTCGATACTGGAGCATCTCATTCATTCATATTTGAGAACTATGCTCGATTGCACTACATAACATTCTGTGACATGCCCACTTCCATGGTAATCCAAACTCCGGGTTCCAAATGGCAAACTTCTAGGGTAAGCCATGGGAACGAAATTCTTGTCGATAGACTTGTCTTCCTTGCATCCTTAATAGCTCTCAAGTCCTCGGACATAAAAATCATCCTAGGTATGGACTGGATGTCAGCTCATTATGCTAGGATTGACTGTGCCACTAGAACCATTCAACTTACTCACCCCTCGGGCAAGACAGTTAATGTCTTAACTCGAGTGGCCAAGTGCCAACTTTACTCCCTAAATGCCAACCCTCTTCCAGACCTTGAAGATGTTCTGGTAGTTCGAGACTTTCCGGATGTCTTTCCAGAAGAACTGCCAGGTGTTCCACCTGACAGGGATGTCGAGTTTGTGATAGACCTTGTTCCAGGAACCATTCCAATTTCTAGAAGACCATACAAGATGGCACCCTTAGAACTAGCCGAGCTTAAGAACCAACTCGATGAGTCCTTGAACAAGGGTTTCATCCGTCCTAGTTCCTCTCCTTGGGCTTGCCCCGTCCTCTTCGTCAAGAAGAAGGATGGAACAGATCGAATGGTTGTGGATTACCGACCCATCAACTTGGTCACCATCAAGAACAAATACCCACTTCCCAGGATCAACGATCTGTATGATCAGTTCGCTGGATCCTTAGTCTTCTCCAAGATGGATTTGAGGTTGGGTTAGCATCAAATCAAAATCAGAAATGGGGACTGTCGGGTGGTAGGAGCGACATATTCCAACGGGTGGCTTATCATTGTGGGGGCCAATAGAACGTCGCCGGTGCCTGGAAACGGGATGAGGCGAAGACATGCACGCCGGCGAATCTTACCCAGCTTCAGGGCTCTCCGGGGAGATAATACCCCTACTGCTGCTCTGCGGGGTCTCCGCATGGTTACTAAGTGTACAAGTAGCTATAATGCTCCTTGAGCTGTTTTGGGTGGAAGGAGGAAGAAGGGCTCGGCTCAGCTTGCTTCCTCTCCTTGTGTTGTGTCTAGGCCTAGGAAGAGAGTCCAACGCTTTGCATGGGTGCACCGGGGGGTTTATATAGGCCTACCCCCTGGGGGTACAATGGTAATCCGACTGGGCGCGGGGCCCAGCTGTCTGTGACTATGCTCGCCGGCTTCTCCGCCGGCCTCTGGGGCCCGCTGGCTGGTGGGTCCCGCCGGCTGCCGGCTCCTGGGTCGACAGGCCGGCCCCACTGGCCAGGGCCTGGTCGGCAGCTGGTGACTGTTTCTCCATGTCGTTGACGCAGGCTTGGTCGGGGTAAGCGTGGCTACAGTAACGCCGCCCTGGCGGGCGATTACTGTAGCCCCGCCGCATCTTGTCTCCTTAATGGGCGTCTCCTTCGAGGAGGGCGGAAGGCCGGCTACGTGAAGCCGGCCCTCTGTCTTGCCGGCTTGAGAGGAGGTGCGGCCGCCTTCGGCATCTCTCTGCCCGAAGGGGCCCACCGCCTCGTGGGCCACGCTGGTGACCCGTCGTGGACGGCGTCAGAGCCGCCGTGGCTACAGTGCCGCGCCGGGCGGGCCGCAGCTGCCCGCACGACGCGCTGTACCAGGCGTGCTCCGGGTTTTGGGGGTGGCAGGCTCGACTGTAGCCACGCCCCGCTTCATCATTGCGGAGTGGACGCGTACATCGCGGGTACAGCGTTGACTGATTTATGGGAGCCGGCTTGGCAGTAGCCGGCCTTGCTGTAGCCGGCCATGCCGTAGCCGGCCCCGCCATAGCCGGCCTTGCCATAGCCGGCCCTCCGCAGCCTTCTTCAGGAGGGTGAAAAGGCGGGCCGCCCCCGAAGCCGGCCAGGGAGGTAGCCGGCTGGGGGGAGGCGGCCCAAGTCTTGAGTCTTCTTATGAGCCGGATGGGCTCATAATTTTTTCTGAGGGGCCAGGGGAAGCCGGCTGGGCTACCCATAGCTATATACCCCGACAGTAGTCCCCGAAGGTGGGCGAGCTTCACGGCGGACGGAAGGACGGGAAGCTTGGCCGGCTTCATACCCTGAGGGGCCGACCTCGTCGTTGCAGCTGACTCCGGAGCACTTTTTGTTTATCAGGGTGGCAGTGGTTGACCCGCGGGCCGGCCGCGGGCCCCACGACAAGCCACGTGGCGGGGAAGTCCTGTCGTCGCATGCGCGCGACGGGACGCCGCCGCAGGCCCGGGCCCGCCACTCCCTGGCCTCGGCCCGGGCGCAGATCTACTGTGGCCCGAGGGGACTGCTCGCCTCCCCACGGCCGTTACTTCGCGTCATCAAGGCGCGCAATTAACGCGGGCGTGGGGGAGATGGGCACGATTGATCCCCACGATCCCCCACGCCGCGCCTCCTCGGCTCTGGCGCACGCGCCTACAAGTAGGGGGGGAGGGGGAGAGGCACAGGCCCGTTCGCTCCCCCGCTCCCCGTCCCTCCTGCTCCTCTTCTTCTTCTTCTTCTTCTTCTTCCTCGCGCCCGACGCAGTTTCGCGCCGCAGCCCACCCACGCTGCCATGTCTCTGGCTCTGTCGAGCTCGTGGGACGGGTCCAATGTCCACGAGGACCATATTGAATTCCTCCGCCAGACCCGGCGCCTGCCCGCCGCCAACCTCGTGCAGGTGCGTCTGGCGCCCACGAAGGAGGTCTCGCCAGCGCCGGAGGAAGGCGAGCGCGTCGTCTTCCGCACGCACTTCCTCCGTGGCTTCGGCTTCCCGGCGAGCAGCTTCATGCGCTCTTTCCTCGAATTCTACAACCTCCAACCACACCACGTCATGCCCAACACAGTGCTGCAGCTCTCGGCCTTCGTCTCGCTCTGCGAAGGATTCTTGGGGGTGCTGCCGACGCTGGAGCTTTGGGCTTAGCTGTTCCAGAACAAGCTCGGCACCGTCTCCGCCGGCGTGCCGGCTCCCTGCGGCGCCTTCATCGCGATGAAGAGGGCAAGCGACGACA
The DNA here is from genome assembly GCA_034509565.1 of Triticum monococcum. Lineage (NCBI taxonomy): Eukaryota > Viridiplantae > Streptophyta > Magnoliopsida > Poales > Poaceae > Triticum > Triticum monococcum. The sequence continues at coordinate 243,914,978 of CM067846.1, read as the reverse complement.
ACCCCTTTCCCCACATTCCTCTGATCCAGTCTGTCAAGGTTTGGCAGAAATCCTACTTCTACGTCAAGAACATCGCCCCGCACGGCGATTACGTCAATCTGCCGGCTTACGTAGCCGGCCCGCCGGCTGGGAGGCGGCGGTCTTGGGGCTACAGGTCGAAGTCCTTGTCTTCAGCTGGGAATGCCTCCATCGCCCGGCTTCAGGTGACGATCCAGTCGGAAGGCCTGCGCGCATCCGACCTGGTAGCCGCCTTCGTCGAGCGCCGGATTCTTCCCCTCCAAAGCCGGCCACACATGATGTGCCAGATGAGTGGCCGGTTCGACCCTTGCCGGCTGAGCACATGGGAGATGCCCCATGCCGAGGTGGCTCTGATGGTGAACTACATCGCCAACCTGAAGCTCACCGACGAGTGGCAATTTGGCAAGGTGCCGTACTCCCGCGCCCATCCTCCGCCTGTGGTAAGTCTTTCTTCTCGTCGTCTGCCGGCTTGAGTCAGCCGGCTTCTGACCAGGTGGCTCTTCTCTTTTTTCTCTTCATCAGAATCCTCTCCTCCCGCCGTCAGCCGGGGCGGCTGGAGTCGATCGCGAGTATGCCCCGGACCGCACGATGGACGACCTCGACGACCCGGACCTTTCCGCAATCGCCATGGAGGATGCCGCCACGGGGGACACCGCCGAGCTCGGCGGCACGGGGCTCTCGGAGGTTTCGACGACTGGCCGGATGATTTCGAAGCCGAAGAAATCCCGCGCCACCAGCCGGCAACCGACCACCGCGGCACGGGCTCGTCTGCCGCGCCGACTGCCGGTGGTGGAAAGGGGAAACGCCGGGCCGCACTCCCGCTCTTCGGAAGCCGGCCGAAGAAGTCGAAGGCCTCCGCCGCGGCCACGAAGCGCGAGGAGGCGACGGCGAAGGTGGCCCGCTTCCGGAAGGCGGTGAAGAAGCCCCCCTCAGTTTCCGCGTAAGTCTAGTAGCCGCCTACGTGCTTGTTATTCTGAAGTCTTCCTTTACTTGAATGCTTCTCTGATTTTTTGAGCAGGGCGCCGCTCTCCCTCGAGCGAGGCCCAGCCGGCTCCGTGGTCGGGCCGAGTGCCGGATCCTCAGGGTCCCGCCGAGTGGACCCCCATGCCGAACTTGAAGCAGCCACGGAGCGCAACGCTCGCGAGGCACGTCGAGAGAGGGAGGCGGCTGAGCGGGAGGCGGCAGAGCGGGAGGCCGCCCAGACGGCGCCGGGGCGAGCGAGCGCGGCGGCCGAGACTCCGTCGGAGCGGGCGGTCGCGGAGACGGAGGCGGAAGGCGCGCGTAGCCAGCCTCCGCTACTCGCCATCCCCCTCCAAACTTTGGATCCGGACATCCCTCTGCCCACGGCGGAGGAGATTATCCCCGAGCAGCCGCCGTTGCAGAGGGACGAGGTCTTCGAGATTTCCGTCGAGAGGACGCCGCCGGCAGCGCCAACCGGAGCAGGCGAAGGCGGCCAATCGTCGGCGGTGCCGGAGGAGCCGGCCCGGGCCGCGCCCGAGGCCGGAGCCTGCCTTGAGATCGAGTTGGCGGCGGGCCGGCATGCCGGAGGGGGCATGGCCCCGCCGGACACGCGCCGAGCCGCGGGGGCTGAGCAGACGGCAGACGCCTTGGAGGCGGCCAGCTCCGCCACGTCCGGATGGACTCCTAGCGGAGGGAGCGGCGAGCTGAACATCGTGGCTCAAGGGGTTCGGAGCCGGCTACAGGCACAGGTCGGCCTCCTGAGGCAATTTACTCAGGAGTTTCTGTCGACGCGGTCTGCAATCCGGGTAAGTCTTCACTCATTGACCGTTCTGGTCCTTTGAATTTTTTTCGTGGGGGCGCGCTAGCGCACCCACTGGGTGTAGTCCCCAAGATCTGGGCCGACTGGAACGCAGTCGGGTCGGATCTTACTCGACGACTATCTTTGACTGTTTTTTCTGATCTCTTAGGATTATCATAATTCTCGTGCTGCCGCCTTCAACTCCCAGGCCCGGGAGCTGAGCCGGAGGACCGAAGACCTCGCCAGCAGCCGGCGTAAGTGTTTTGTCCTTATTTGTTTCTCATGGGGGCGCGACAGCGCACCCACTGGGTGTAGTCCCCGAGATCCGGGCCGACTGCAGCGCAGTCGGGTCGGATCTTACTCGACGACTTTTCCTTTGCTGACTTTTTCTCTTTATCTTTTGCTCGTGCAGAGGCCAACGCCGACCTGCAGAGGGAACTCGGCGAGGTGCAGGCCGCTCTTCGCGCCAAGGACGTCGAGTATGCTGACTTGGTTCAAGAGCACGACCGCCTGGCGAAGAAACTGGCCGACCAATAGGAGAGCCACAAGGCGGCCCTGCAAAAGGCGCAGGATGGCGAGGCTACCCTGAAGGCGGAGTTCGAGGCCAGGGAGGCGAGCTGGGCCGAGACGTGGCAGGCGCTGGAAGAAGGTTTCGGCCGGATCGAGGATCTTATCGATGGTAGGCCGTCCTTCTTGCTCTTCTTCCATCCGCCGGCTGCCTGCGGCTTTGTTTTGACATGTGTTTGCTATCTTGCGCAGAGTACTTTCCCGGTCAGTCCGTCCTCGCCGCCCAAGCCATCGAAGCCTACCGCGAGGAGCACCGTCAGGCCGGGGTTGTGATTCCGCCGGACGCGAATCGGACGTTGTCGGAGCAGCTCATCGCCGTCCAGGCGCGGCTGCAGCCGCCCCACCGGCTGCTCCGCCGGCTCCAACGTGCCGGGGCGACGATGCTGGCCGCGCTCTGGCCCGACCAGACAATTCCCCGCACCCCAAGCCGGACGGCCGACTGGCTCGAAGTCGCAGTCGGCCGCTTCGAGGCCTGGAAGGCGTCCGCGGCCCGTCTTGGAGCCGGGCGCGCGCTGGAGTTCGTCCGCGCGTGGTATCCAGGGCTAAGCCTGGACCAGCTGCGGACGTGGCGGTCGGAAGCTGATGCGGAGCTGGAGGAGGTGCGGCCGGCGATCGCGCAACGCGCCTCGACGATCGCCGAGTGCACCGACACCAGTGTCTTCGCGCCGGAGCTCAACGACGATGGCGCCGCCCAGCCGGAGGAATGGTTCGGGCTGAACCCGGCGGACGGCGAGGACTCGGCCGAAGAGATCGCCTCCAGCGATGAGGGCGAGGACGACGAGGAGGAGGAGGGCGAAGACGCCGAGCCGACTGGTGAGACGGCCGACCGTCCCCCAGCCGACCGTGCCTCCAGCAACGAGCCATGCGGGAGCGCGCCCTCTGCCAGAGACGACGATCAAGCCGAGGTTGGCCAGCCGGCCGCTCCTCCAGCAGGCGCGACTGCTTCCACCGCCTAGCCCGGCTCGTCTGCGGCCCCGTCGGCTTGATCTGTCGTTCCTTTTGTCCCTATTTTACTTTTTCGGACAATTTTAAGTTTCTGCAATTCCACCCACTGGGGGTGTATCGAACAATGTTGCATGTCGACCTCTCTGGAGGCCTTTTGTGTAAATATTAATATATGCATGTGTTGGCGTTCATTCAAGTGTACTTTTTTGTCCTTAGGCTCTTTCGTTTGCCGACTTCCCTCCTTGGGAAGGCAAGTACTTGAGCTTTCTTGGATTTGAAGCAGACTGAATGTAAGCCGGCCGGCCGGCTACTCTGGTAGTCGGTCGGCGGGAGGCAGTCAGCCGGCTTTTGTTATATATGTGAGCCTGTTTGGTCCCTAGCCGTTTTTCATGTGCGCACCCTTTCCGGCTTGTGGCTCTTGCCAGCCGGGCAGTCGGTTCTTCGTGCTGTGATTTCGGCAAGAGCCAAGCCTGGGTGTCGGCACATTACTTGTCTAGCTGCGGGTAGGGCTCCTAATATAACTCTAGTCAGCCAGTCCCCGGGCCGACTCGTCGGACCCGGTACCGGACAAAATAAATGAATAGGTAATATCATACGCATGATAACTTTCATTCATAAAATAAAGGGTGGCAGTCCCCGAGTCTTTCTCGGGGAGCCTACTGTTTCGTACTTAATACAAAAGTGGGCATAACACATACTGCGTTTTAACTGTAAAACTTCCGAAGGAGATTTGCGTTCCATGGTCGCTCCGACTCCTTGCCGGAGTCGTCTCTCTTGCGTTCCTTCGGCTTCTGCGTGTCGATGAGGTAGTTGGCATCGTTGCCCAAGCCTCTGCTGATGATGAAGGGGCCTTCCCAGGGGGCTGCGAGCTTGTGCTGGCCGGCTGTTCGCTGGATCAGCCGGAGCACAAGGTCGCCCTCCTGGAAGGATCTTGGTCGGACCCTCCGGCTATGGTAGCGGCTCAAACCCTGCTGGTAGATGGCAGACCGGCTGAGGGCTAACAGCCGGGCCTCTTCCAGCAGGTCGACGCCGTCTTCTCGTGCTTCTTTGGCTTCCGCTTCCGTGTACATGGTTACCCGAGGCGAGTCGAACTCGATATCTGTTGGGATGACCGCCTCGGCACCATATACAAGGAAGAAGGGAGTGAAGCCGGTTGGTCTATTGGGAGTAGTGCGCAGACTCCATAGGACAGCCGGCAGCTCATCGAGCCAGCAGCCGGCTGAACGCTCCAGAGGTACGACCAGTCGAGGCTTGATGCCGGACAAAATGAGGCCATTTGCTCGCTCCACTTGGCCGTTTGACTGCGGGTGGGCGACTGACGCAAGGTCCAGCCGGATACCTTGCGCAGCGCAAAACCGTGCCAAGGCACCTTTGGCAAAGTTCGTGCCGTTGTCGGTGATGATGCTGTGCGGTACGCCGTACTGGGTTGTTATATCTGCAATGAAAGTCACTGCAGTCGGCCCATTCAGCTTCTTGATCGGCTTCGCCTCGATCCACTTGGTGAATTTGTCGACGGCGACGAGCAAATGTGTCATGCCGCCGCGCGCCGTCTTGAATGGGCCCACCATATCCAATCCCCAGACGGCGAAGGGCCAGGTGATGGGAATGGTCTTGAGTGCTGAAGCCAACATGTGTTGCTGCGAGCTAAAAAGCTGGCAGCCTTTGCAGTGTTTGACTAGCTCTTTGGCGTCGTCCAAAGCAGTCGGCCAGAAGAAACCGTGGCGGAAGGCTTTGGCGACAAGTGATCTTGATGCGGCGTGGTGGCCGCACTCTCCTTGGTGTATATCCCCGAGGATCGCGATGCCTTTCTCCTGCTCGACGCATCGCTGCAAGACTCCGGTGGCGCTGCGCTTGACAAGCTCTCTGTTGACGATTGTGTATGCTCCAGCCCGGCGCTGGACTTGTCTTGCTTCGTTTTTGTCAGCCGGCAGGTCATGGTTCACCAAAAAGTTGCGGATGGTTTGGGCCCATGATGGGGCGGCGACTTCCTCTGCCACCAATGTGGCCACAGCCACCAGGGTGGGCGGGCTGGGTAGTGCAGTGCTGGAGTCGGTCACCGCTTGCTGTGCCGAAGAAGTCCCCGGGCCGGCTACCGCAGTCCCCGGGCCGGGTGCGGCAGTCCTCAAGCCAAATATTGGAGTCCCCGGGCCGGCTGCTTGATTCTTCGAGCCGGACCCGGCCTCCTCGGGGTTAGGCGGCACGAAGATGGAGTCAGATTCCGGAGACGGCTTGATTGATGGCTTGAGGAGGCGCTGTAGGGCGACGCCAGCTGGTATTGCTTGCTGCGTGGAGCCTATTCGGGCCAGAGCATCTGCTGGCTCGTTGTCGGCTCGCGGTACATGAAGGAATTCACACCCGTCAAAGTATCCGCTGATTTGCTGCACTAGGAAGCGGTAGCTCGCCATGTTCGTGTCCTTGGCGTCCCAGTCGCCAGAAGGCTGCTGCACCACCAAATCCGAGTCGCCATCGCACAGGATCCGGCGAATGCCAAGTTCCTTGGCAAGCCGGAGCCCGTGTATGAGGGCTTCGTACTCGGCTACGTTGTTGGAGGCGGCGAAGTGGATCTGCAGCGTGTATCTGAGCTTGTCGCCCTTTGGAGAGGTAAGGACGACGCCGGCTCCCAGGCCGGTGCGCATCTTTGATCCATCAAAGTGCATGCGCCAATGGGTGGAGTCAGGCGCTGGTGGTAAGTACTGGGTCTCGGCCCAGTCGACGAGGAAGTCGGCCAGCGCTTGCGTCTTGATGGCGGTGCGGGGTTGGTAGAAGATCGTGTAGGGGGCCAGCTCGATGGCCCATTTAGCCACCCGGCCGGATGCATCTTGGCTGCCTATGATCTCGGCTAGCGGGGCAGTGCATACGACCTTGATGGGATGCTCTTGAAAGTACGGCTTCAAATTCTTGGCGGCGAAGTACACGCCATAGCACATCTTCTGGTAGTGCGGGTAATTTTGTTTCGAGGCGGACAGCACCTCGCTCAGGTAATAAACCGGCCTCTGGACTGGCTGGGCTCGGCCTTCTTCGGGGCGTTCGACCACAATGACGATGCTGACCACCCGGCTAGTGGCGGCAATATAAAGGAGCATGGGCTCTTTCTCAGTCGGTGCCGCCAAGGCAGGCGGCGTGGACAGCATTTTCTTCAGCTCATGGAAAGCTTGGTTGGCCTGGTCATTCCACTCAAAGTGAGTGCTCTTCTTCATGAGGCGGTAGAGGGCGAGAGCTTTTTCTCCAAGCCGGCTGATGAAGCAGTTCAGAGAGGCCAGGCACCCGGTGAACTTCTGAATCTCTCTGAGCTTGGTTGGGACCGCTATCCTCTCGATGGCCTTGATCTTCACAGGGTTGCACTCTATGCCGCGTTCGGAGACCAGAAAGCCTAGGAGCTGGCCGGCTGGCACTCCGAACACGCATTTCTCCGGGTTGAGCTTGATCCGGAACCGGCGCAGGTTCTCGAATGTCTCCTTCAAGTCTTCCAGCAGAGTGCCATGCTTCTCCGTCTTCACCACAACATCATCCACGTAAACGTGGGCGTTCTTGCCGAGCTGCGTGAGGAGGCACTTCTGCATGCAACGCTGAAAAGTGGCGCCAGCATTCCTCAAGCCGAACGTCATAGTCAGGTAGCAGAAGGCTCCAAACGGCGTGATGAAGGCGGTCTTCAGTTGGTCATCCGGGTTCAGCTTGATCTGGTGGTATCCCGAGTAGGCATCCAAAAAGCTCAACAGCTCGCATCCGGCTGTGGAGTCTATCACTTGATCAATCCTGGGCAGAGCGAAGGGATCTTTTGGGAAGGCTTTGTTGAGGCTTGTGTAATCTATACACATGCGCCACTCGTTATTCTTTTTCAGCATGAGAACCGGGTTCGCGAGCCACTCGGGGAAGAAAACTTCCATGATGAAGCCGGCTGCAAGAAGCCGGGCTATCTCCTCCCCTACGATCCTTCTCTTCTCTTCTGACAGTCGGCGGAGGGGCTGCTTGACTGGTTTAGCATCCTCCCGCACGTGCAATTTGTGCTCGGCGAAATCCTTCGGAACACCCGGCATGTCCTTGGGGGACCATGCAAAGATATCCCGATTCTCACGGAGGAAATCGACGAGCTCGCCTTCCTATTTGTTATCCAGGCTCGCCCCAATGACGGCAAACCTCTCGGGGTGCTCGGGGTCGAGCTATATCTTCTTGGTCTCCTTGGCTGGCTGGAAAGATCCTTGGGCATCATACTCCTTGGAGTCGGCGGGTTGGTTTAGCTGCTTGCTGGCCAGGGCCACGACCCGGTCCAGCGTCTTCTTCTTGGCAGCGATCACGAGGGATTTGGCCAGCCGGCTGCTGGCCGCGGCGCAGTCGGTGGATTTCTTGTAGTCGCCAGCGACGGTGATGACACCCTTGGAGCTCGGTATCTTCATCTTGAGGTAAGCATAGTGGGGGACTGCCATGAACTTGGCCAAGGCGGGTCGGCCAAGCAAGGCATGGTAAGGGCTCTCCAGGTCCACCACCTCGAACCAGATTGCTTCCCGGGGGAAATGATCCTTGCCCCCAAAGAGTACATCGATCTTGATCTTGCCGATGGGGGCACAGGACAAACCAGGTACGATGCCGTGGAACACCGTTCGAGTCGGCGCAAGCTGCTTTGTCTTGACGCCCAACTTCTCCATGGTGTCGCGGTACAGGATGTTGATGCTGCTTCCGCCGTCGATCAGCATGCGGGAGAAGCGTGCGGCGCGCGTATCCGTTGCAAGGGTGGCCTCCAGGACCAATGTGTTGGAGCCGGGGGATGGCATCACCTCTGGGTGGTCGGCCCGGCTCCAACTGATGGGTTTCTCCGACCAGTGCATGTGGCCGGCTGGGCTGGTGGCGGCCATATTGACCTCTTGTTGCTCTCGGCGCTTGCTGCGCCGGTCTTCGGGCTGGCTCGTGAAGACAACATAAGATGCTTGCTCATCGGGGAACTCGTCCTGCACGGCGCCGACCGTGGGCCAGGCGGCTTTGGGCGGCGGAGCCGGCGGCGGCGGGCCGGCAGGTGGAGTTGGTGTGAGCCCTTCGCCCTTCGAGATTCGGGCGAGCCAGTTGCATTTGAGGGTCGTGTGGTTGGACGGCTACGCGCCGCTGTGGAACTTGCACGGGGCGTCAAGTGTTTGCTCGTAGGAGAAGGCCGGCTGCCAAGCCGGCCGGCTGCCCTTGGGCTTCTTGGGTGCGGGCCGCCCTTCAGGCGGCGCGTCTTTGACCGTGGCCACCTGCCGGCTGGCGGGAGGCGGCGCAGGGCCCTTGCGCTTTTGATCATTCTGGTTTTGGCGTCGGCCACCGTCTCCAGCCGGCGCTTGGGGCGCCGGATTGAGCACTTTTCCGGATGCGTCCACCCGGAGCTCGGTCTTCATTGAGGAGACGGCGGTGGCGTACTTGTCGGCGATGTTCAGGAGCTCGTCGAGGGTAGTCGGCTCATCGCAGAGAAGCTTATGCTTGAGGAGGGTGCCCTCTCGGCACCCGGTAGTGAAGTATTCGATGGCTTGCACCTCATGCACCCCCTCGCAGGAATTGCGGAGCTCGGCCCAACGCGTGAGGTAGTCGCGAGTGGACTCGGCTGGGCCCTGTACGCACAGGGAGAGCTGTCTGGGCTTGGGAGCCCGCTTGTAGGTGCTGGTGAAGTTGCGAACGAAGGCCTCAGTGAAATCCACCCAGCTGTTGATGCTGAGGGGCTTGAGGCTGTTAAGCCAAGTCCGTGCCGTGCCTTGCAGCATGAGGGGCACGGACTTTACGGCAACGCGCCGGTTGCCATTGGCGATGCTGACGGCTGTGGAGTAGTCGGTCAGCCAGTCTTCCGGCTTCACCGAGCCGTTGTACTTGGGTGTGTCTCTTGGGAGCGAGAACCCTTTGTGGAAGGGCTCGTCGCGGATGCGGGGGCCAAAGCAAGGCGGGCCGACATCGTCTTCTTCTTATAGCGCCAGGGATCGGGCCAGGTGGTCGATCCGGTGGCGGGCGTCGTTTTCGCCGACTCCCTCGCGGCGACCAAGCCGGCCGCTGAGAGTCGGGTGAGCCACTGGAGGCGGGGTAGGATATCTCTCTCCACGAGCTCGAGGCGGAGGCGGGGCGCCCCGCCATTCCATGGCTCGGGGGCAGCCGTCCGCGTCTCGCTCAATGGAGACTTGGGTTCGGCTTCGGCTGGAAGCCGGCTCTTTCTCGCGCCGCGCGCGGGTGTTGCTTGTAGTCGGCGATCGGGAAGTCGCGCCGTGTTCGCGGCGCGGGGGAGGGCTCCCCGCGCAGGCGTCGGCTTCGTGCGGTCGTGTGGCCGCATTGATTAGTTGCTGGATGCGCCGTGTCATGTGGGGGAGGTCTTCAGCTTCCAAGCCGTCCAGCTCGTCTATGGCCGCCTGGGCGGCGCGCAGGTTCTCGAGCGGGGTGGCGTAGACCGGGCGATCCACTCCAAGCGTGTCAGCGATGACGGTGCCGCGTTGCCTGACAACGCCAGCCCGGCTAGGGCCAGCCCGAGCCGGCGTGCCGAAGGCGGCGCGGTCAGCTTCGCACTGGTAGGCCTCGGTGAGGCGTCTTACGGAGGCCAGCCGCCGGCCCTCCGCGAGGAGGGCGAGGCGGCGTGCCTCCAGAACTTCGTCGCTGGCATCAGCCGGAAGGGGGGCGGACAAGTCTTGGGCAGCCGCGCATGGGGTGTCGCGGGCGCCCTCGTCAGTCGGGCCGTCGAGGCCGATAACCATCACCTCGGGGCGTCAGAATCGCGATCGCCAGCCGGAGGGAGCGGGTCATTGTAGACCATGACGTTGGTGGGGAAGGTATCATAGGATGCCGTGTCGGAGTCGACGGGCATCGGGTCGGTGGAGCCAACCGACTCCAAATCCGCAGCGGGCTCGCTGGAGACGTGGAGCTGGCTGAGGAGGTTGGCGAGGTGATCTGTGCCCGCATCGGAGGCAAGCTCGTCGGAGATGCGGGCCTTGTCGAAGAGGTTGGCGAGGCCGCTAGCCGCGCAGACGTTGGCGACGCCATGCAGCGCGTCGCGGCAAGCGCCATCGGGCGAGCCAGGTTGGCTACGCTCGCGAGGAAGGAAAAGGGTTCCCGTCCAGAACAGGTCTCCGGACGACGGTGCACCTGGCCCCATGGTGGGCGCCAAATGTCGGGTGGTAGGAGCGACATATGCCAATGGGTGGCTTATCATTGCGGGGGCCAATAGAACGTCGCCGGTGCCTGGAAACGGGATGAGGCGAAGACATGCACGACGGCGAATCTTACCCAGCTTCAGGGCTCTCCGGGGAGATAATACCCCTACTGCTGCTCTGCGGGGTCTCCGCATGGTTACTAAGTGTACAAGTAGCTACAATGCTCCTTGAGCTGTTTTGGGTGGAAGGAGGAAGAAGGGCTCGGCTCAGCCTGCTTCCTCTCCTTGTGTTGTGTCTAGGCCTAGGAAGAGAGTCCAACGCTTTGCATGGGTGCACCGGGGGGTTTATATAGGCCTACCCCCCGGGGGTACAATGGTAATCCGACTGGGCGCGGGGCCCAGCTGTCTGTGACTATGCTCGCCGGCTTCTCCGCCGGCCTCTGGGGCCCGCCGGCTGGTGGGTCCCGCCGGCTCCTGGGTCGACAGGCCGGCCCCACTGGCCAGGGCCTGGTCGGCAGCTGGTGACTGTTTCTCCATGTCGTTGACGGAGGGTTGGTCGGGGTAAGCATGGCTACAGAAACGCCGCCCTGGCGGGCGATTACTGTAGCCCCGCCGCATCTTGTCTCCTTAATGGGCGTCTCCTTCGAGGAGGGCGGAAGGCCGGCTACGTGAAGCCGGCCCTCTGTCTTGCCGGCTTGAGAGGAGGTGCGGCCGCCTTCGGCATCTCTCTGCCCGAAGGGGCCCACCGCCTAGGGGGCCACGCTGGTGACCTGTCGTGGACGGCATCAGAGCCGCCGTGGCTACAGTGCCGCGCCGGGCGGGCCGCAGCTGCCCGCACGACGCGCTGTACCAGGCGTGCTCCAGGTTTTGGGGGTGGCAGGCTCGACTGTAGCCACGCCCCGCTTCATCATTGCGGAGTGGACGCGTACATCGTGGGTACGGCGTTGACTGATTTATGGGAGCTGGCTTGGCAGTAGCCGGCCTTGCTGTAGCCGGCCCTGCCGTAGCTGGCCCGCTGTAGCCGGCCTTGCCGTAGTCGGCCCTTCGCAGCCTTCTTCAGGAGGGTGAAAAGGCAGGCCGCCCCCGAAGCCGGCCAGGGAGGTAGCCGGCTGGGGGGAGGCGGCCCAAGTCTTGAGTCTTCTTATGAGCCGGATGGGCTCATAATTTTTTTCTGAGGGGCCAGGGGAAGTCGGCTGGGCTACCCATAGCTATATACCCCGATAGGGACATTCCCAAAACGGCCTTTGTTACTCGTTATGGCCAATACGAGTACACCGTTATGTCCTTCGGTTTAACCAATGCCGCGGCCACCTTCTCCCGGTTAATGAACTCGGTTTTCATGGAGTACTTGGACAAATTCGTCGTAGTATACCTCGATGACATACTCATCTACTCCAAGAATGAAGAGGAACATGCTGAACATCTAAGGCTGGTATTGATGAAACTTCGAGAGCATCGCCTTTATGCCAAATTCTCCAAGTGTGAATTTTGGTTGCCAGAAGTGACCTATCTAGGCCATGTAATCTCTGGTAAGGGTATTGCTGTCAATCCTGAGCGAGTTCAAGCCGTCCTTGATTGGACTCCACCTGAAACGGTCAAGAAAGTTTGGAGTTTCCTTGGCCTAGCGAGCTATTATCGCCGCTTCATCGACAATTTCTCCAAGGTTGCTAAACCTCTAACTGAACTCCTCAAGAAAGATAAAAAGTTCGAGTGGACTCCACAGTGCGAGGTCAGTTTTCAGGAACTGAAAAGACGCCTGACATATGGCCCCGTACTGGTACCACCAGACTTCTCCAAGGACTTTATTATCTATTGCGACGCCTCGCGACAAGGACTAGGTTGCATACTCATGCAAGATCGTCAGGTAATTGCCTATGCTTCACGACAACTACACCCACATGAGGAAAATTATCCTACACATGATCTAGTGCTTGCAGCTGTAGTCCATGCACTTAAAACCTGGCGACATTACCTTCTTGGTAATCGTTGCGAGATCTTCACCGATCACCAAAGTTTGAAATATATCTTCACCCAACCGGACTTGAATCTCAGGCAAAGATGTTGGGTCGAGTTGATCTCGGATTACGACTTAGGAATAACTTACACCCCGAGCAAAGCCAATGTCATGGCTGATGCACTAAGTCGTAAATCCTATTGTAACAACCTGATGTTACAACAAAGTCAACCACTTCTCCATGAGGAATTTCGTAAGCTTAATCTTCACATTGTTCCTCGAGGATTCCTATCCACCCTGGTGGCGAAACCTACCCTTATGGATCAGATCATAACTGCCCAGTGGTATGATAAGGGCATATCCCGGATTAAGGAAAAGATCGTTAGCGGGGTTGCTAAATGTTTCTCCATTGATGAGCAAGGTGCTGTATTCTTCGAGAACCGTTTGGTGGTTCCCAAGAAACAACATCTACGCCAGTTGATCCTTAAGGAAGCTCATGAATCCCCTCTCACCATTCATCCCGGTAGTACCAAAATGTATCAAGACCTACGCCAGAGGTTTTGGTGGACTAGGATGAAGAGAGAAATCGCTCAATAAATTGCTAATTGCGATGTTTGTCGTCGTGTTAAAGCAGAGCATCAACAGCCTGCTGGCACCCTTCAACCTTTGGCTATTCCTAAATGGAAATGGGATAAAATCAGTATGGATTTCATCACTGGGTTTCCCAGGACCAAGAGAGGGAATAATGCCATCTTCGTTGTGATCGACCGTCTTTCCAAAGTAGCCCACTTTCTACCTGTTCGTGAGAGTATCACCGCTAGCCAGCTAGCTGACTTATACATCTCCCGAATAGTGTCTCTTCATGGTGTTCCATTGGAAATTAACTCAGACCGTGGGAGTCTCTTCACCTCTCGATTTTGGGAAAGTTTCCAAAATGCTATGGGAACTCATCTCTCCTTTAGCACCGCCTTCCATCCTCAATCAAGTGGTCAAGTAGAGCAAGTCAATCAAATTCTAGAAGATATGCTCCGAGCTTCTGTTATCTCGTTCGGAATGAGTTGGGAGAAATGCCTTCCATTCGCGGAGTTTGCTTATAACAATAGTTATCAAGCCAGCTTGGGCAAAGCTCCTTTCGAAGTTCTCTATCGATGAAAATGTCGAACGCCTCTTAACTGGTCAGAAACCGGGGAAAGACAACTCTTTTGCCCGGATATGATTCAGGAAGCAGAAGAGCAGGTTCGCGCTATTCGTGAGAATTTGAAAACAGCCCAATCTCGTCAAAAGAGTCAATATGATCGCAAACATAAGCCTATGACTTATGAAGTCAACGAGAAGGCTTACCTTTGGGTTACTCCGTTAAAGGGAACCCATCGTTTCGGTATCAAAGGCAAATTGGCTCCTCGTTACATTGGACCCTTTCGCATTCTTGCCACACGAGGAGAAGTTGCCTACCAATTGGAACTACCTCCGCATCTTTCCAGAGTTCACGATGTCTTCCACGTTTCGCAACTCAGGCGTTGCTTCGCGGATCCTATCCTTGGAGTGGACCATGAAACGCTTGATCTACAAGATAACCTCTCTTATCGGGAATATCCCGTTCGTACCCTTGATCAAGCCGAGCGTACCACTCGACGTCATAATATCAAGTTTCTCAATGTTCAATGGTCACACCATTCCGAGAAAGAAGCCACTTGGGAAAGGGAGGATCGTCTTCGACTCGAGTACCCCACCTTCTTTCCAGAGGATCCTAAATCTCGGAACGAGATTCTTTTGAGTGGGGGTGAGTTGTCACACCCTAGCTAGTCCATGCATTAGAGTGTGCATCATGTTTACTTTCATCAGAAACTTAAAATTGGGAAGGCAGAACCCCCAGCACCCCCTGAAATCAACTAGGGTTTACTAAAAATAATTTCAATGATCCTGAAATGCCCTTCTAAAATGTTCACCCTCTTTGCCTTGGGTTAGTACCTCTGGCAAAATTGGTGCACAATTTTCTAGGTCAACAGAAGGTCATTGATTTAAATCATAAATATTTGAATTTGAGCATTTAAATGCTATAAAATAATTCAAATGCTCAAATAATTCTGGAAATAAATGTTTGCTGTTAGGAATAATCCCAACAGAGCCCACAATTATTTCCAGGATTTTAGAAAGTGCCTAGGTATTTTAAATAAAGCCCTAAAGCTACAGAAAAATAGAAAAGGAAACAAAAATCAAAAAAGGGAGAGGGAGAAGGCCACCTGGGCCTTACCTGGAGCCACCCACCAGGCCCAGCTCGTGTTCTGGCCCAGCCCACCAGGGGCTCCCCGGTCTTCTTCCTCCTTCGAAAGTAGGCAGAGGGCGTGTGCCCGCGGTGCGCCGCACGTGCGCGCCACCTCCACCCTGCCTGCCTACGTCCTCGACGCTCTGGACGTCCCCAACGACGCCACGCACCCCTGGAACCCCCTCGCTCACTCTCTCATCCCCGTCCCCTCCCCTGGCTCTCTCCCTCTAGCTCAACCGAGCGCAGCCGTAGCCGCACCGCCGACGTAGCCACGACCACCGTGCTCCTCTCGCCTCCCCACCTTGTCTGCAAGCTCCGCCACCGTCCGCCGCTTCGCTCCACCCTGGCCCCGAGCGCTGGGACGGCCTGCATTGCTGACGCCTTTGACCTGCTGATGTCACCCTGACGCATTGCTGACGCAGTAATTGTTTTTCTGGAATTATTTTTATTCAGGAAATTCCAGAAAATAGTTCAAACTTCAAAAATTCATAGAAATTCAACCATAGCTCCAAATGAGATAAATTATATCTGAAAAATTATCAGAAAAATTCAATCTATCCATCTGTAATGGTTTCATGCATGACAAAACAAGTTTACCTTGCTATTTAAGCAGAATAAGGAAATGCACTTTAAATGCCATGTTTAATGAGCTAATATTTGAATCTTTGATTCAAATGAGTTCATCCCTTTCTATTCTAGCTTGCATTAGGCCAAGACACAATCATATTGCCATGTCATAGCATGCATCATATTGTTGCACATCGTCATGTGTTGATTGTGCTCCGATGTGTTCTTCGTGGTAGGTTCTGCCTCCGAGGATATTCACGAGTATCCAACTGAAGGGCAGTATCCCGCTACCACTCCATCAGGCAAGCAACCATTGATCATTCCGATACAAACCCATGTTCTCGCTTCTGCTCTTGTTTACTGCATTAAGACAACGCGATTTCAACTACTATGTGCTACGGTAGTTGAACCCTTATCCTCTGCATGACCTGTCATTGCCACAGTAACTAGATGAAACCCACTAGCATGTGTAGGAGTTGATTGAGCCATGTATGTGATCCCTACCTTGCTATGCCTGCTATCAGGGTGATGGGCTAGAGTGAAATGCTTATGTCGGTAATATGAGGGATGTGTTGAACATGTTTTGGTAAAGGTATCGATGAGAGGCCATGTAGGAGTACATGGTGGGTTGTTTTGTTGAGACCGTCCCTAGAACTGAGATCTGTATGTGTGATTTAAGATTCAGCTACTACCATGCATTGGGATCCTTAATTGACCCTCTCGGCTTCTTAATCACCCTAGTACTCTGTCCAGGAGTTGCAAATAGTTTCTGGTGCTTGTAGGTTATGTGTTGGCGGCCATGCGTAGCGCTGACCCTAGGGGTGGGCTATGTTGCGGTAGATACACCGTGGCACGGTGTACCGAGTCACCCGTTTGGTGTCTCGGGAACCCTGTTCACATCGTTCGGGGCCGTATGTGGAAACCTCGGCCGGATTCCCTGCGGATGGAACCTGGATAGGTGATAAACCTGGACTAGAGACTTAGGTGCTTAGGTAGGCCGTGGCCGACACCCTCGCTGGGCTTTTCGCTTGAAGGTTGCCAAGTACATGTTGTGTAGACAGCGGTAAGTGGTGAAAGCGTGTATGACGAAGTACACCCCTGCAGGGTATAAAACTATTCGAATAGCCGCGTCCGCGGTAAAGGACTACTAGGTTGCCTATACAGTTCATAGACAAGTTAATGGATACTACTAAAAGACTCAAGATAAGTGTGAGTACCGAGGATCGCCCCCTCGCAGGATGACGGGGGAGGATCCCCGGTGGAGTATTGTGTTGGTGAGTAGTGGACTCGTGTGCGAAAACTATTTTACTAGAGAGGTTCCGTCGGATAGCTTAGCCAAGAGTCAAAGCTGGCTTGCTGCATAACCCCACCACCTTCTTGAGAACAAGCATGTATAGTAGGTTCTGATGTAAGACTTGCTGAGTACCTTTGTACTCATGTTTTCTTATTTATTGTTTTCAGACAACAACACTGCCCCCTCCGATGGGTTTTATGTAGACCTTGACGTCGACGAGTGACTAGCCACCCAGGTGGTGATCCTGGCCATGGAGGGCCATATGTAGATAGACAGGCTTCGAGAAGCCTTCTTTCTTTTTAGAGTCTGTACTCAGACTAGTTGCTTCCGCATGTGCTTGTATGATTGTATGACTTGAGTGTCGGGTCATGTGACCCCTATCTGTATGACATGTTATGTATGGCTCTCTGGGGCCTTTAAATAAAGTACTTGAGTTGTAGAGTTTTGTTTTGATGCCATGTTGTATATACTCATATCGGGCATATTGTGTGTATGATTGAAATGCTTGGTATGAGTGGGATCCGACAATCTATTTGTTTATCCTTGGGAGCCTTTCTTATGGGGAAATGTAGTCTAGTGTTCCTCGAGCCATAGTAGTCCGCTACAGCCCGTTTCACCGGAGTCCTGCTAGCCCAACACTACTGTTCAGGACACTTGACTGGCCGGCATGTGATTCACTTCGTCCCGATGTCTGTCCTTTTGGGGAAATGTCACGCGGTGACTTCCGGAGTCCTGCCTAGCTTGCTACAGCCCGGGATCCCCGGAGTCCTGCCTAGCTTGCTACAGCCCGGGATCCCCGGAGTCCTGTTAGCCCAGTGCTACAGCCCGGAATCACTCGTTGATGACCGACATGTTCGATGTGATTCATGTATGCCTGTCTCCATAGGTCTGTGCCGCTTTGGGTTCACGACTAGCCATGTCGGCCCGGGTTCTCTGTCATATGGATGCTAGCGACACTATCATATATGTGAGCCAAAAGGCGCAAACGGTCCCGGGCCATGGTAAGGCGACACCCGTGGGATACCGTGTGTGAGGCCGCAAAGTGATATGAGGTGTTACCGGCTAGATCGATGTGGCTTGGAATCGGGGTCCTGACACAAGGCCCAGCGCCTGTGAATTAAGGCCCCGTGCCTATGAAGATCTCCGCTCATGACACTATCACATAAAAATCAGTGGGGCTGTACACGCCCCGGAGTCTCGGGAGTGCCTCCTTGGGCCTCGGGGGCTCCCTCCCATGTCTTAGTGGCAGCACTTAGCTCCGCACTAGTGAGAAGACAAGAAGACTAGACTAGGTACCGTACGCGGATTTTCATTTTCTTTCCGTAGTTGGCTTGCCCCTTTTTATTAATGGCTGTTTGCATTCTGGCCTTTCTTGTCCTCTTTGTTCGATCGCCTTCCCCTCTGTTCTTCCTTGGATTTTTGTTTTTGTCCGTGCTCACCCTCGCATGCCTCGCGAGGGGGCTGGACAGGTGCCCTCATGGTGGTGTCCTCATGAGCGTTTTTCCTATTCTTCGCGAGGCACCCTCGCCTGAGCCCGCAAGCTGGCACACCTCTCTCAATCAATGCCCCTCGGGTACCGCAATGCGAAGCGCTGGGTCATGGCCGGCGGCGCCTGTGACCAGGATTCGGAAGAATAAGAGTTTTCGAACGAATTTTTGCAGTCAGATGCCTTCCAAGCAAAGGAGGCCTCCCCAGGCACTGGGGAATGCGCGCCTTGCAAGGCGGAAACTACTTCAAGCACATCAAGCTAAGTTATCTCTACACACCCACATAAAACGTTGGTACTACAGCACGACGCATGGACGATACACATAATATAGCAACTCAGAAATTATGGTTCATTACACGCACCTGCAGGGCCCATACTTGATTCTTCTTAAACGCAGGAAGGAAAGAGCAAAACAAAAATGGTGCGTGCCCCCACAGCAATTTGCGAGGGCGGATCCATGGCACTTCCCCGAGCTCAGCCAGACCATTTCTCGCGCTTCACTGGAGCGTGGCGACGAGACGACCCGCTGCCTCCCTCGAAACGGGCGCGACGGCGTGGCGGTTGGTCATAGCCGCCGCTGCTGGAGCTGTCGCTGGAGGAGGAGCCGCCGTAGCTGGACGAGCCGCGGCCAGCGCCGAGGGCGAAGCCACCTTCCTCCTTGTCAAGACCATCACCAAGGCCGAGCAGCTCGTCGCCATCGTTGTCCTTGGGGCAGCACCCAACGCGGCGACAATCTTCCCAAAATACCCTCACGAAGAGGGTTGCGTCACCATTGTAGTTGAAGTGGAGGGCACACCGCCTAGTCCGCGCGCACGGGCAAACGTCTGCCAGCCGCGGGCCAAGGCCGCGTTGCCCGTGGTGTAGACTTCCACCACGACCCACGAAGCTCTGCTGCAGCAACCGTCCGCCTGCAGCCACAAACCGCCTGGACCTGTCGACGGCAGTTCGCCGACAAAGTACCGCGGGAGCTGAAGCCAGGTGCCAGCCGGGTTCTCCGACTACATGATTAACTCTGACATCACCTCCACCGAATGGAAGCGTGGCCGAGGAGGCCGCGCAACCACGGCACACCTCACTTCATCAACGGGACTGCCATGACCAGGGTGACTCCCGCCACGCGGGGGGGGGGGGGGGGGGGGGGGGGAGGGGGGCGCCGCCGCTGCGACGAGGAGCCACGGCGGGGGTCGCGGCGTGCTTGCGCGGGCAACCACACCCCCTCTTGGGTGGTGGCGAGCAGGACCCCTCCTGTCAACCAAGGCCGTAGGCTGTTAGGGCCTACGGCGCCCCACATTTGCCCCTTGGCTTCGCCTCGAAGCCAAGTCCGAGCGCGCCTTGAGCCCGGGGGCTACTATCGGCGTTCTGGGAATGGGGGCCCCAGACTTGCCTGCCTGCGGCCCACGGCGTGGCTCCACCAGCGGCCCTGTGCGGCCCATCTTCACCAGCAAGCACTGAAGACCCTCGCGAGGGGCCAAGCCTTGCGAGGAGGATGACGCAAGACCTCCTTGGGGGTAGCCTCACCAGGCTGGCTCATGAGGGGCGGAGAGATCAAGGCAGGGGAGACCTCGCGAGGTCCCCGTGATGTAAGCCATGACAACCAAGGCCAGGCGGGCTCCAGTGTGCGCAGTGCCCTCGTTTCCTCTTTGGTGCTGAAGAGGTAAGCTCAGGCGCCGAGTCCCGGGGCATCAAGCAAAAGGTTTCCATATCAGTGCAACAAGACCAAGAGCAGCAGGACGGCAGGACGAAGGTCACCGTGGAGCCCAAGACGGCGTCACCACCAGAGCCTTTGGCAGGCGAAGACTACTTTTGTCAGGATAACTTTTACTAGCTGTACCCCTTAAAACCGGGCCGTTGTGGGATCCCTTCCTGCTAAATATTTGGGAGGAGGACGAGGTCCTCTATAAATAGGACTAGCCACCACATTAGCAAAGGGGAGAGGATCATTCAGACCACCAGACACCACAGAAGCTCTCCAAGCACAAGAACACCTCTCCTTAGGAGGTCGTTCTTCCCCGTGTAACTGTTCATCCCCAGCCCACGAGGCAATCCACCACACCACACTGGAGTAGGGTATTACACAGCAACGGTGGCCCGAACTAGTATAAATCTTGTGTCCCTTTGTTCTACGAGTTCGACGCGCTAAGACTTGAGATTGTGGTGAGGGCGAGAGCTAGAGGGGGACAGATCTTCGTGCGGACCCCAGTGTTCGAACCTCAAGGGTTTTGTCAGAACCCAAAATCCAACAATTGGTGGTGAGGGCACAGATACATCGGTTTGTGTATGTTACATACATAGTCATGGTAGAACTCAAGCTACTAGAGTTTATCGAATTGATGGGATGTCAGCCAGGCGGCCACCATGCAAGGTATGTCCAGCTGGTAGCATGCCGGGATGCAGATGCATTGAACGGAGCCCTCGTGGGAGGAGATGATGGCTCCGGGGAGTTCAGAATCATCATCAATAGATAGCTAACGATAGTCGAGATTAAGAGGCGCGGTGCACCACAGAGTGCACCACCGAGATGCGAGGACTTTTGTGGGGCAGCCATCCTTGGTGGGGAGAAGGGAGGTGATCTCCCCAAGGATGCCGTCCAGGAGGTCACTGATGCAGTCCACCAGAGATTCTACTGGTTCCTCAGGTCCAGGGGGGCGCTTCTGGCCGCACAACTGGGTCCAAGATCTACATCCGGGGGTGGCGCAGGCCGCAGCCTTATCTGTGTATATACCAATCTGAAAGAAAAAATGGCACAACATGTATAACATTCAAAATCAATTCTCAAGATAAGGAAGGAAAAGGGCACGAACATATATGTAGGACATACAAAATCAATTCTCAAGATCTGGCCATGAATTATTAGCACGCAAGCTAACCCTAGTCGGATTATTAGCCAAAATCAATTGTACAAAAAAAACAATTAATCAGTAACTCTATACGGATGACATTCAAACAATAAATACACTACATGCATCTAACAGATTCTAATTGATCTGATTTCATGTACTAAGAGAACATAGCCATAGGATTTGTATTCCAGAGAAATTATAGAGGGGCGGGGGTAACCTGAGAAAACACATGATATGTTTGCCGCACAAATGGGTATATAGATAACTAACCAGTTTTCTGTCGCAGTCGTAGTTGTTGTCGGAGTTGTTGTTGACCTCCGGCTCCGGCTGGGGGGGGCACGATGGCGCCGACGAAGTCAAGGTCGTGCTGCTGCCTGCGCGAGACCTTATCGACAGCGATGGCAACCAGTGTGCCCAACTTCACACATTGCGCGGGTGCTTCACCAGCCATGGCGTTGCCACTCCCTCCGATTGTGCGCTTCGATGACATCCTCATACACTCCAGAGTCCGGACGTTGGTGACCATGGACCAGGGGTGCGGGTGCCTATTATGGTCGGCGGCTCGGGCGTGCAATTAATATAGACCAGTGGGAGCAGGGCAGGCTGCGATCGAAAGCTATCCCGCCTTAAGGTGAGCCTGCTTGGCGGACTTCTGCCATTCCTACCATCATTTCACACAGCTACTCGCACGGCTCCTGTCAATAAGCACACCTACACACATGCTACCCGATATGCTTGCACGGCGGACTACTTCATGCGTCGCATCAACTCACGTCTGCTCGCACGGCACACGGGGCGTGTGGCAGCACGTATATTTTTTGGTTTATTTTCTGCCGCTTTACTGCTTAACTGAAGCATGGAACGGTCTAATGCACACGGTCCGAATTAATAATCCGTATGAGATACTGGTTGCTAGTTTTTATTAATCTCCTGTTTGTAAGAAGATTATATCAAAACAGGTCTCGTTGACGAAAAATACGGTACCACAGTCTACTGGTGTCCATATATGACACCATGATAAGTTTCATGAATTTCAACTAAGTTTTGTATTTACTGAATTTAAAATATAAATATTCTCAATATTTTGAAATATCTTGCATAGGGAAACATGGACGCAGGGACACATATCATTTTGCAAACCATTTTTGTAAGTGCATCTAGTCCCCCTTAGTGATTTTGGTGTATTGAAGACTTATAGGTTAAGGGACTAATGCGTTTGTGAGTGTACATATGTCTATAAGTCTATGAGGAGTTTGATATTTACAGAGAAAGTCGACCCCTAAAAATGAAGTTCTTCAACTGAAGACTTTGGATTTCTGAAGACTTTCTAAAGACTTTGAAAGTGAACAAATTGGTGTGACCTTGAAGACTTGGTATTCATTCGAGGAACATGAAGCGTGAAGACTTTTGTTTTCGTAGTTCCATTTTCTCTTTCTTGAGTCATAGGAAACACCGTACTATTAAAGGGGGTCGAGGAAATACTAAGGAAAAATTTCCATGTGATGCTCAACTCAAAATCCTACACCTACCAATCCCTTCGAGTGAAGCCATTGGAAATCTCATACAGTTCAGTCATATTCTTCAGTGATAGAGACGAAGTTCTTTAGGTCTCTGAGGAATTTGTTCTAACTGAGGAGTTAGGAATTCGCTAGTACGGATTGCCTACACAGTGAGGAACATGATAGCCCTAAGGATTTTGCTACTCAAAATTGCGACCGTTGCTGTGCTATGCGCCAGCTGTCCCAAAATATCTATCCACCTAACGGTCATATCATTGAAGGGCATTTATGTCTTATCATGTCGGGCTGCTCCCTAGGCTATAAATAGCCGCCCCCTACAACCATGAGCTGGTTGGCTGCTCCGAGAGAAACTGACACTTGTCATTTGAGAGCAACCCATCCTACAAACACCTACAAACCCAAACACCTACAAACCCCAAGTGATTGACCATCATTGAAGAGATTGATCCTGCGTGGATCCGACACTTGTTACATTTGAAGACTGTGCTTCTTCCAGACGGTTAGGCGTCATGGTCTAGAGCATCCAAGAAGAATTGTGGATCGTTGAGTGACCAAGTTTGTGAAGGTTTGGAAGTCGCATGAAGACTTACCATGAGTGATTGGGCAAGGTTTGTGTGACCTTAGCTCAAGGAGAATACGGTGAGGACTGGGTGTCCTGAGCTGCGTGGTCAGGACTGGGTGCCCGGGACTGTGTGTCCTCGAGTTTAAATACTCAGCCACTCCAACCAGACACACAACTGAGACATCAGTTGGAACTGGTCTACCAAATCATTGTCTTCACCAAGCTTACTGGTTCTATTTCCTCGACTCTTTCATTTCCTCATAAATATGTTGTGTGCCTGTTCATATCTGTGTTTGAAGACTTTGACTGAAGACTATCTCAATTTCCTTAGTTAAATTTCTTTAGTCTATTTGTCTTCATCCTGTGTTATCATGTGCTTACGCTTCCTATACTCTGTGCCTGTCTTCATTTCATCATGATGACTATGCTTGTATTCTGTTATGTTTACGTTTGAGTACTTATTCCGCTGCTAGTAGTTCTTCACTAAGGAATTTCCTCATCGGCAAATTCCTTAGTGAAGAATTTCATAAAAATCGCCTATTCACCTCCCCCCTCTAGTCGATATAACGCACTTTCAATTTTGGTGCACATGTAGCTCAAATTTGATTTTTGCACATTAAATACCTAGGAAATCAATCAATGTATAAAAACAGTCGAATGATGTTCATTTGAAAAAAATAACACGACACTCCGCCTTTCGTCACATGTTCACTGCGGAAAAAGTTTGACATCCCTCAAAGTGGTTGTGGTGGTGTGGGATGTGTGTGTCTGTCTGTGTGGGGGATGGGGGGAGGGGTCCGATAGTACACTTAGAGTCGTGAACCTCTGTGTGCGAATATTGATCATTTTGTGAGTCATATATGCCACATCAAAGTCATGAATTGGTTATTTAAAGCATTACACAACCCTTTCATACATAATGTTCGGGCCACATGCATGCATTTGGTGGTCCTATGAGACACTCTCCCTCGTCCAATTATCACCAATGTGCCCATTCGTTAGCCCGCAAAGGTTTTTAGTTTCCACCGACAACGAGAGGCATTAATTTGACCAAAAGGTGGATTCATCTTGGCATGTGTGTGGTGTGGATCATGGTGGGATTCCATATCAAAGTTCAAGCATGTGCGTAAACACTCCCGCCGGCTTGAAGTGAGGGGGCTACATGCATCATGGTGTAGTGCATTTCCGGTTTGCGAAGCATGTGCCATGTCAAAGTTGTGCATTGGGTATTCAAACATCACATAACACAGAGGCGCATGCACGCGGTGGTTTGTCTTATGACATCGCTTGTGTGTGCCTCTCTCTATGGGCCCACGAGGTCGTCGTTGACCAGTTGAACGTACAACGAGAGAGAGGCTAATTTGACCAACAAGGATGGTTCTTTTTTGGTTTGTGTTACGTATATGCAAGGTATAGGAGTATGTACATGTCAAAGAGGGGGCAACATGAATACTCTATATATATGTGTGTCATAACCTTGCTCCAAGTGGGGACTTTTCGGTTCCCGAGGCAGGTTGCACATCCAGGTTGCACATTATATTGGTATTCAAAGATCACGCAATACCATGTAGGCGGTGGTTGTCCTATATATTGGAACTCACTCACGTGTGGCGCTTCCATCCATGGGCATGCGAGGTTGTATTCCATCACTTTGACCCAAAAAGACAGAGGTTAATTTGATCATCAAGGAATGATTATTTTTTGGTTTGTGCTATACACTAGAAGTACATATATACCACACGTCGAATGGGGGCGTACATATAGCACATGCCACGTGTCAAGAACCTCGCGCTCTCTGTGGGGACTTTTTGGTTTCCTATATATGTGGTGCCACATTAAAATTGTGCATTGCGTATTCAAACATCACACAAACAGCTCTTTGGGCCACATGCATGCAGACGGTGGTACGTAGTCCTATATAGGATGAGCACTCGTGTGCGACATAATGCTTCGCTTCTGTGTTGGGCCCGCGAGTTCGTCGTCCATCACATTGACCCAATGACAGAGATGTACGCATTTGACGAACAAGGAGGTGTAATTCTTTTAGGGTTGTGTTACTAGGTGTATATATGGTACGTGTCGAGGGGGGTGACCAGCTTGGTCCATCACTTTCACTGACAGCGCGAGAGAGGTTAACTAATTTGACTTAGGAGGGGATTAATTTTTTGTTTTGTCTTGATATAGATCATGATGTGAGATTATATATATATATATATATAATAGCGTATCTATACACATGAATGCATCCCGCTGGATCGAAGGGGCGGGGAGCACACGACACGTCATGAACGACCTTTTGCTCCATGTGGGGACCTTTGCGATTTTCAACACATGCACCACATCAATGTTGTGCATTGGGTTGGGTATTCAACACATATGCATGCACTCCATCAATATGTTCAGGACACACGCAAGCAATAATGGTTGTATTTGGACACACTCTCACTCGTTTGGTTATGAGCGGCAAGTCTATATATATTCGTGGGCCCGCATGGACGTCAATCATTTCGACCAACGACCAGAAAGTTTACCAGGGTCGATATATTCTTCTTCTTTTCTTCAAGTTACCGTATAGTAGGTCGACCCATTCCAAGCCTAATTAAGTTTGACCGCATGGTACGCGTCATGAACCCTCGCTCGGTGTGGGGATTTTACGGTTCCAAAGCATGGTGCCAAATCAAATTTGCGCATTGGGTATTCAAACACCACACACATCACTTCCATATACATACTTGGGACACAAGCACATAGTGAGTTTGTGATGTAGGGTAGGAACCCTAGGGGCCAATCTTTCACGAAAGGAGCGGATCCCGCGATGAACATGGCACGAGGGGAAACACAAGGGGAAACACGAGAGGAACACTAAACCAACAAGAAATAGTCACACATATGCTAGATCCGAGTACACATAGAGATCACACGGTCCACGGTCAACTAAGGACAATACAAGTAGCACGATCTTCTCCGTGAGGAGGTCTTGAGGTTCTTCCTCTGACGGGGTCTCGAATCCTCTTGGGGCATCTTCTCCGAGCAGGCGCGATCTCCAAGGAGAAGGTAACCGAGTGGATGAGTAAAGCTCTCACACAAATATGAGCTAATCCTTTGCTAAGCCTAAAACGTAGGTAGGAGAAGAGTATATATAGTCTAGGTGGGCGAAGGGGTACACAGGCCTCGGGCCCTTACACTATGCGCAGACAGGGTAGGCTGGATGTCCGGGCGTTGGGCCGGATGTCCGGGCTTTCATGAGGGGTCGGATGTCCGGGCTCGAGGTGCTGGCCTTTCTGCTCTCTGGATAGGTGGTGTCCGGATATCCAGGCGGGAGGCCGGATTTCTGGGCCGGGCTGGATGTCTAGGGCCTATAGATGTCTAGCGGCTGGAAGTGATGTTGTAGCTGATGTCTCCAGTGGCCGGATGTCCGGGCTCGGGGCCGGATGTCCGGGCCCTGGAGATGCCTTCTTCTCCTTTCGGCATTCCTCTTCATCCGTGGACTTGGCGTCTTGACCGTCTTCACGTGCATCTTCGGGACGGTCCTCTTGGTACCTAATCATGCACAACATCTCAGACCTAGGTAGTAGCCATGTCTCGAGAGGATCATATGTAATATCACTAAGGAGAGAAGTCTCCTCGGTCTCGAGAGCTCTAGCTCTAGCTCGAGTCATGAGTCCTCTTGGCACTTCGTGATACGATGGCAGGTACATGGGGATGACCGTAGGATGCTCCGCATCAGTTTGTCTTCATACAATACTCCCTCGTGAGGTTAGCGGCAACAAGCTAACCCATTTTGCGGGGTCGTGTGGACGTCCATCACTTTGGCGAATGATGAGCGGGGAGAGGTTGTACGACCAAGTTGGATTCTTCTTGGTCCGTGTTATAGTAAGTCTTGGTGAGATGCCCTCCCCCCGACGTGTGTGTGTGGGGGGGGGGCTACTTTGCGCTACCTGCAACCTCCATGGGGTCAGGGAAGTCCGTTTAATTTATGAGGCACACATGCCACATCAAAAGTTATGAATAGTAGTTAAATATCACACACGACACCATTTTCATACATATAGTAGGGCCACCTCCATGTGGTTCATATGTGGTTTGACCTTTCCCGTGCCACAAGCACACATTTGTGGGTCGGCACACAGTCCACCTTTGCCGGGAAGCAAAAGGGGAAGTTTGACCATATATACATATGATGGACTCCTATAGGTTTTTTTGTTACGGTAGGGTGACATTTCATACCTCGCTATTTGGGGGCATGCATTTGTAGCTAGGATTCCTTTACCGCCGACAGGAAGTGGGGTTCGTAGGGGGGTGGCTGACTAGCAATATAGCGCTTTTGTACGACAGTTGCCACATCAAAGTTGTGCATTGGGTATTCGAACATCAAACCACCCTTTCAATACATATATTTGGTCTAGATGCAAGTGTGTTCGTTTTCTAGCCCTCCCACGTTATTATTTTGCCAAATTTATAAATAGCACACGACTTGGATGTAGAAACTGTCTGCGACTAGGTACGCAACAGACACGGTTCGGCCAGACTACCCGTATGCCACGCCCGTGCCCTGCAGTCCCTCACATCAGCACAGTAGATTGGGATCCATGAGGCTTGCCTCCCGGTCTTGAAAATATCTACAGTCTGGAAGGTTTTAATATTTGATAGCACACGATTAGTATGTGCGGACCATGTGCGATGTATGTTAGTCCCGCTCTACTTCAGTCCCTTTATTCAAATTTTCAGTAGCCCCGGGCCCCGGCATTTTACTCTCGCCTCTACATCCCTCGCAATCTCAAAAATATCTCCTCGCCCTTGATCCAAATTTTCAGTAGCCCAGCCTTGTTACTCTCGCCAAGTAAAATTTTCAGTTGTCACAATCTTTCCTCAAACACCACCTTGGCCCCCCTCCACACACATCACACACTTCCCAAACCTCTGCTCACATAGACACACACACACCACCCCCAAAAACATTGGTAGGTTGCCGCCGTCGCCGCCGCCTCCATCGTCAACCTCTGCTTGTGTGCCGGGGAGCTCGAGGAGCCAATGGCCAAAAATAGGTTTATCGCGACCTCTTCGCCCGACGCCGGCGAGGTGGCCATCGAGTTGTCCCCGTCATCCTCCGCGGGCTCTTTATCGATCCGCCATTTCCGGTCCCTCGATCCGCCCGCCACCGTGCCCCTATACCGGTTCGAGGACTTCCCCGTCCTCCCTCCTACCCGTCAGCCGATGAGGTCCTACCTCGGGGTCCGGCAGCGGCGATGGGGGACGTGGGTCGCCGAGATTACATATTGGGAGACCCACACCTGCCGGTGGCTTAGTAGCTTCTACATGGCCGAGCTCGCGGCCATGCAGTACAACCGCTGGCAGGTCCGGTACCACGGCGCGACGGCTAGGCTAAATTTACCCTTCGGCATACATCCGGTCGACCTCGTTCCACCAGAGCTAGGGGTGGAAATGGCCAAAAATTGCTGGAGACTAAGAGATGGCCTTATGCATTGTGAAGAACTTTTGAAGGATTGACTAGAGATGGCCTTATGCCTTGTTTATTTCAGTTCTTCACAATCTGATGCTCTATATGTGCAACTATTTGCTATGCAGTTCAATTTCATCAATAACAGTTTCAACAATACCACTATGAATATTGGTTGTCGTTAAGGATATTGCAGTTAAAATGCCTTTTTGTATTTTTAACAACAACTAGTGTACTTTAGACCTGCACAATACCAGCTTGAATGACTATTTTCTTGTTTTTAAATGTTATGCCTGATGTAGTTAACACACATTTTCACTTCTTGTTTTTCTTCACTAGCGTGCTTAAGCCTGCACACTGAAGCTATCATTTGTAGATTATGTTGTCTACCATGGATATATTTGGTAGATGTTTAGACTGTTGTGCTTAACATGCCTTTATATGTAATCATACAAGACAATATTGAGAACAGCGATGTTTTCCATCGAGGTCAGTATCATCGCATTGCTTATATGTACTCACTGTTCAGGATCTCGATAGCTGGTACCATATAGCGCGCGGGGGGGGGGGTGATAAGGGATTAATCATCGAATCAGAAATTTCATAGAATATATCTGTAACTGAGGGAGTCCTGGATTAGGGAGTGTCCGGATGGCCGGACTATACCTTCAGCCGGACTCCTGGACTATGAAGATACAAGATTGAAGACTTTGTCCCGTGTACGGAAGGGACTTTCCTTGGCGTGGAAGGCAAGCTTGGCGATACGGATATGTAGATCTCCTACCATTGTAACCGACTTTGTGTAACCCTAACCCTCTCCGGTGTCTATATAAATCGGAGGGTTTCAGTCCGTAGGACAACATACACACCAACAATCATACCATAGGCTAGCTTCTAGGGTTTAGCCTCTCCGATCTCGTGGTAGATCTACTCTTGTACTACCCATATCATCAATATTAATCAAGCAGGACATAGCGTTTTACCTCCATCAAGAGGGCCCGAACCTGGGTAAAACTTCGTGTCCCCTGCCTCTTGTTACCATCCGGCCTAGACGCACAGTTCGGGAACCCCTACCCGAGATCCGCCGGTTTTGAGACCGACATTGGTGCTTTCATTGAGAGCTCCTCTGTGTCATTGACGTCAGGCTCGATGGCTCCTACGATCATCAATAGCGATGCAGTCCAGGGTGAGACCTTCCTCCCCGGACAGATCTTCGTCTTCGGCGGCTTCAAACTGCGGGCCAATTCACTTGGCCATCTGGAGCAGATCGAAAGCCACACCCCTGGCCGTCAGGTCAGATTTGGAAGTTTAAACTACACAGCTGACATCCGCGGGGACTTGATCTTCGACGGATTCAAGCCACTGCCGAGCACGCCGCACTGTCCCGACGAGCATGATCTAGCTCTGCCGCCGAACAGTGCCCTGGAGGCCGCACCCATATCGGCTTCGACCCTTAATTCAGAGCCAACTGCACTGATCGAGGATGGGCGGTTGGACGCCGCCTCGGGGGCTGCGATCCCAACGGCGATCGAGCCGAACACCAGCCCCGCACTCCGCGAGACTCGTGATTCCAAGGAGCCGGACTCCTGTCCGGACTCCGAACCATTCGCGCCTCTGCCGATCGAATCCGATTGGGCGCCGATCATGGAGTTTACAGCCGCAGACATCTTTCAACACTCACCCTTCAGCGATATTATGAAATAACTAAAGTCTCTCTCTTTATCAGGAGAGCCCTAGCCGGACTACGGTCAGCAAGATTGGGATACAGACGATGAAGAAATTCCAAGCCCACCCACCACCCACTTTGTAGCCATTGTCGACGATTTAACTGACATGCTCGACTTCAACTCCGAAGACATCGACGGTATGGACGCCGATGAAGGAGACGATGAAGAACCAGCGCCTATTGGGCCCTGGAACGCCACCTCGTCATATGACGTATACATGGCGGACGCACCAAAAGATGACGACGGAGAGTAGAAGGACGCGCCGAAGGCTTGTTCCCTTGAAAAGCAGTCAAAGCGGCGACACAAGCGCCGCCCCAAATCCTGCCTCGACAGAAATAGCGATCACATAGACCCAGCGCTGGAGCAGGGCGAACCGCTGCCGGACAACGACAATCCGGATAATCAAACCGAACAAACAAATTCTATTAAGGATAATGGTCCGGACGACATAACGCCGTACAGGCACCCGGAGCAGCAGGATGCCCGTAAAAGGCTTGTTGCCACCACAAGGAGTCTGAAAAAGCAGAAGCAAAGGCTCAAGGCTGCGCAAGACACACTCCAAATCAGATGGAGTAAAATACTCAACACAGCAGCGATGTACGGCAACAATCGCCCCTCCAAGAGCTACCCAAAGCGGAAGCTTCTACCTGAATTCGATGAGGAGGCCTCAGACCCCCCACAACCAAATATCAAAGCAGCCACCTAGTCGGATAGACGACCCCTCTATCAACACAGAGCGGCATACAATGCCACTCGCAATATAACACGCGACCCATGCGAGGGCTCGCACCCAAAGGACGGCGCAACAAGATCCATCTATGGACCACGCAAGCGCGCCCCAGCATACAGGGGTGCCGCACCCCCCCTATGTTTCACTGATAAGGTGCTGGACCATGAATTTCCAGAGGGATTCAAATCCATAAACATAGAGACATACGACGGAACAACAGACCCTGGGGTCTGGATTGAGGACTACATCCTTCATATCCATATGGCTCGAGGAGATGATCTCCACACCATCAAGTACTTACCCCTCAAGCTCAAAGGGCCAGCTCGTCATTGGCTTAAAGGCCTCCCCGAAAGCTCCATTGGAAGTTGGGAAGACCTCGAAGACGCGTTTCGGGAAAAATTTCAAGGGACTTATGTCCGACCTCCGGATGCGGACGATTTGAGTCATATAACTCAACAGCCCGGAGAGTCAGCCCGAAAGCTTTGGAACAGGTTTCTTACTAAAAAGAACCAGATTGTCGACTGTCCGGACGCCGCAGCCTTGGTAGCTTTCAAGCATAGTGTCCGTGACGAATGGCTCGCCAGACACCTCGGCCAAAATAAGCCGAGAATGATGGCCGCATTAACAAACCTCATGACCCGCTTTTGCACGGGTGAGGACAGCTGGCTAGCCAGATGCAGCACCAGCGACCCCAGTACATCTGAAGTTAGAGATGGAAACAGGAAATCACGGCGCAACAGCAATAACAAACACCGGAATAAAGAAGACAGCACGAAGGGCACGACAGTAAATGCCGGATTCAAAAGCTCTCGGCCAGGTCAAAAGCCGCCCCCTAAAGGCACCAGGGATGAATTGTCCAACCTCAACAAAATTCTGGACCAAGTATGTCAGATCCATAGTACCCCTGGTAAACCTGCTAATCATACCCATAGGGAATGTTGGGTCTTCAAGCAGTCCAGCAAGCACAACGCCGTACACAAGGGGGGGGGATACACCAAGTGAAGACGAGGAAGAGCCTCCCAAGCAAGACACGGGGGAACAAAAGAAATTTCCACCAGAAGTCAAAACAGTAAACGTGTTACACGTTATCAAGGGGAAAAACAATGCGACACTCCCAGGAAAATATACCCAAGTGCCTGTCACCGCGAGGTCCTGCCATTGGTCGTCTCAACCGATCACTTTCGACCATCGCGATTACTCAGCAAGTATTTGACACGCAGGATGGGCTGCCCTGCTATTAGACCCAGTAATTGGCGGATATCACTTCACACTAGTCTTGATGGACGGCGGCAGCAGCCTAAACCTAACATATTAGGATACAATCCGCAGGATGGGGTTAGAACCAACACAAATTCGCCCTAGAAACACTACCTTTAAAGGAGTAACGCCAGACCCAGGGCTCGTTGTACGGGCTCCCTCCTACTACAAGTTATATTCGGCTCCCCCGTTAACTTCCGTCGCGAGCATTTAACCTTCCACATCGCTCCGTTTTAAAGTGGCTATCAAGCACTACTCGGACGCGAAGCTTTCGCTCGCTTTAATGCAATACCACACTACGCCTCCCTCACACTCAAGATGCCCGATCCATGTGGCATCATTTAAGTGCACGGAAATATCAAGCGATCTCTGCGCGCCGAAGAGAGTGAGGCTGCCTTGGCAGCCGCACACTAAAGGTGCCCGGACCAGCGAAAGCGTCCAATAGGTCGTCAAGACCTCAGACACAATTAATCGAGTCCGGTGCCGCTACTTATACCAAATAAATGGTCACACCCCTATTTGTCAATACAAGGGGCTCAACGCGCCCAGACAACCGGCAATTTCTTCTCATCTTGAATTATACATGATTTCTTTAAACAAACTATCTTTTTGCACGACAACTTTCTCACCTAAATTCCTCTCTTTTACAGACGATCATCGTGCTACACCCGTCCAGGATACGGCACAACGGAGACACAGGCGCAGACGTGCAGCAGGGACCCGCTCCAAGGATTCTTTTTAGATTAAGACCCTGCGTAAACCTTTTTTACTGTCTCTTGTTGATACATATCCACCGTTGAGAAGGATGCTGACGTCTTTGCATGTGGCCACGCCAGGACAATGCACGTACCTGGACACAAGGGGCTTCTTACAAAGGCCACTACTTAGGCCCGGTTTATACCACAAAGACCGAATACCTTAGGGAGTGTTCGGCGCTGCGAGTTTGGCCCTATATGCATCAGCTCCGAATCATTGCCTTTGGTCAAATGTTGGGTTTGCCCGGCTCCTGTGTTTTGCTGCCTTACGTTCCACTTTACCAACTAAGGTAGCACCAGGAGAACTACTGCGATTGTGCCCTGGTTCATCCGGACGAGCACCTCAGTAGAGAAAGCCGAAAACTGACTGTCATGATATAGCGTGAGACTGGTCAACCACTCGATGACCTGTTGGAATGTTAGAATTCCTCCGCCTTAAGAAAGGGCCGTTTTCTGGCAAGGCATGTACGCACCCCGGGATCGGGAGAGTGCGGAGCCACCAGGGGCTATCTAGTAGCCCCACTGTCAAACTCCTATGGCTAAGTGAAAGTGCTAATACATTATAGTCCGGTTGCCTCGCTCGCTCTGCTATCACCTCCTTAATAGGACCAAGATGTTGGGTTAAGTGTGAACGCGTGTTTTTGCAAGCACCTCTTCATTATATGTGTGGGGGTTGAAGCCGACGACTGCAATCTTTCAAGTTATACACTTGTATACATAAACGGCCGCCCAAGAGGCATCATACTAGTTTCATGCAAAAGTATAAAAATAGCCTTATAAAAATCTATAAAAGCATTTCGCTTACAATGAGATTACATATCACTCAAACATAATATTTTTTGAGCACTGGGTCTCTCTCAAATGAGCACCCTCAAGAACTTCTTCAAAGTAGTGCTCAGCAGCCCTTCGACCTATGGCTGAATCCCGCGCTGCAATAGTGGTAGCATCCATCTCCTCCCAGTATGCTTTAACACGGGCAAAGGCCTTCCGTGCGCCCTCTATGCATGCCGACCTCTTCATCGCATTAATGCGCGGCACCACGTCAAGGAACTACTCCACCAAGCTAAAATAGCTGTTCAGTTTTGACCTTTCCGACCATAGCTGATCCACAACAGACCTCATGGAGAGTCCGGACAACCTATTTAGTTTGGCCCATTCGGCTAATTGGTCAGTCAATGAAAGCGGATGCTCGGGAGAATGGAATTATCTCCAAAACAGCTGGTCTACTTCACGGTCCGTCTGACCCTGGAAGTACTTGGCCGCATCGGCAGTGCTTGCTGCCAAATCCATATACACATCCTCCGAACTCCACAGCCGATCCAGAGGGGCATACCGTGGATCTCCGAACTTCCTCCGCAACATAAAGGATTTCCCAGCTACAATATCCCCGGCTTCCCGCAGCTCCTCCTTCTTTGCCCTCATAGCAGAGCGGAGGTCTTTTCTCGTCGCAGCAACCTTCTCAAGGTCCGATGCCTTTGCCTGGTTTTCCTTTTCAAGAACCCGGCAATAGTCGGCGGCGGCTTTTAATTCTATGGCCATTTTGGCCATCTTATCTCGGCTCTCGCCATGCGCGGACTTCTCGGCTTGCAACTCTTCGGCCGCCTTCAAAGCAGCCGCATTACCCAACCTCGCTTGTTCCTTGGCTTGGGCAAGTTCTGCCCACAAGGCTTCAATAGTGACAGCTCCATCTGCAGTCACAACATATTAAAGATACTGGCATCATGCTGCTCTTCCTATGTGGCGTTTACCAGATAATGACACTTACCCTGTGCCTCGTCAAGCCTTTTGTTAACAAGCTCGATGTCGGCGTCTGCCGCATCCAACTGCCGTTCTAAATGGGCAAACTCGCTAGTCCGGCTAGCCACCGGAGCTTCCATCACCTGCACATAGAGGCAGTATGGTTATTACCTAGGAATATGATCCTCTATTTGTCGTCGTTGCCGACAACAACCAGAGTCTCAGTGGCTACTATCTACACAGGGCACACCTAGCATGTGCAGGACTATCATACATTATTTTACGTACCTCAAAGCCTGTTAGTAGACTCATAAAAGCTTCATGCAATCCACTTTCGACGGACGCGATTCTCTCCACCACCGTATTCATCAGCATACGGTGTTAATCTAAGATGGCCGCTCGCCCCACCAACTCCCTCAGAACATCCGATCGCACACTAGACGGGGCCGGACTCTTTTGTCTGCTCTCTTCGGGTTCCGGACACTGGGAGCTCCGGGAGTCAATGGGATTATCTTCTAGCCTCACCGTATTCGGAGAGGCCCTCCACGACGACACTTCGGGGTCGCCCGCTTCCGGAGCGGAGGTGTCCGAAGGAGGCGTTTCGCTCTCCATCATTTCTGGAAGAAGATCCCCCGAAGACGAGCTCATTTGAGAGGGGCTAAGGCCCGAACTGCAAAAGATATATGCGGTGGTTATTTCCTCAGAAAAAAAGATGGAATACCTGTGCTATTACAGTATTTCAGGTCACTTATGACTCGCTGCAGAATTGATCCCCCCGTGGACTTTGTGCGGCAAAAGCACCACCCAAGGTAGGACCCTCTGTGGGAGACTTCTTCTCCCGTTTGGAAGCTTCGGCTTCCGAATCCCAGCCGCAGTCCTTTTCCTCCTCCGGTCATCTTCCTTCATGGAGACGCTCGCTCCCTCGGCTAGAATGGGCAGCGTTGGGGGCCCGCGTCCGACCGTATTATCCTCCCCGGTATCTTCCTTCAAGGGCTCCGGGCAGGGTGCGACCTGGAGCATCTTTTCCAGTACCGGATTTTCCAAACCCTCAGGGAGGGGGGCCGAACACCGAATCAACTTCGCCTCTGTTAGCCAGTCCTGGTCAAAAAGCAAACTCTCAGAGATAACTTTGTAACAAATGAGAGATAGTATGTTCGGCCGGAAGATTCCTTACCTGTTCGGCGGCGCGGTTACTGCTCAGGCCAACGTCCTCGGTGATTTTCGGACACTCTACTTGAGGTCCGAAGAATGACTTGTAGATCTCCTTGTGTGTCAGGCCGAGGAAATTTTGAATGACACGCGGTCCCTCGGGATTGAACTCCCACAAGCGAAGGGGCCGGCGTTTGCAAGGCTAGACTTGACGGACCAGCATAACTTGTATTACCGCGACCAAACTGAAATCTCCATTAAAGAGATCTCGAATGCGGCTTTGCAGTATAGGCACGTCCTTGGCTGGACCCCAGCTCAGTCCTTTGCTAATCCATGACATCAGTTGTGGTGGAGGGCCCGAGCGGAAAACGGGGGCGGCCACCCACTTGGCACTTCTAGGAGCCGGGATGTAGAACCACTCCTGTTGCCACAATTCAGACACCTCTGGAATGGAACCTTTGGGCCATGAAGCTCCCGTCATCTTGCGTATTGAGGCACCTCCACACGCCGCATGTTGCCCCTCGATCATCTTTGGCTTGACTTCAAAGGTCTTGAGCCATAGGCCAAAGTGAGGGGTAACCCGGAGGAAGGCCTCGCACACGACAATAAATGTCATGATATGAAGAAAGGAGTCCGGAGCTAGATCATGGAAATCTAGCCCGTAATAAAACATCAAGCCCCTGACAAAAGGATCCAGAGCAAGGCCTAGACCTCGGAGAAAGTGGGAGACGAACACGACGCTCTCGTTGGGTTCAGGGGAGGGGATGGCCTGCCCCCGGGGAGGCAGCCGATGCAAAATCTCGGCGGTCAGATATCTGGCCTCCCTCAACTTTTTGATGTCTTCTTCCGTGACGGAGGAAGGCACCCATCGGCCTTGAAGGCTAGATCCAGACATGACTGAAGGTTCGGAGCACCTGACCTGAACTTTGGGCGTTTGAGCTTGAGGTAGGGGAAGGATTCGATTGAGCACGGGAGGGAAAAATAAAAGCCTTGTCCCTTTATAAAGAGGGTGAATATCAAGCGTCCTCTCCGTGTCCGTTTGGACTTGCCTATAATCTAGGAGTCCTAGAAGCGGTTCGGTTACCCACACCGGTATTGATGAGAATCCCGGAATAAGGGGACATGATCTCTGCTTTAACAAGACGTGCCAAGGAAACCGCCTCGCATGATGCGCTGAGGTGGGATAATGAAATGACTCGAATAAAGGCTTGGCCGTGGTGTGTCACACTACGGAATACGTCAACAGATTAGGTTTGTGTAAATATTATTCTCTCTATGGCAATATGTGGAAACTTATTTTGCAGAGCCGGACACTATCTTTGTGTTCAAAATCTTCTATGAAGTACTTGGAGGAGGAACCCGCCTTGCAATGCCGAAGACAATCTACGCGCCTGACTCGTCGTCATTGAAGCCTAGTTCAGGGGCTACTGAGGGAGTCCTGGATTAGGGGGTGTCCGGATGGCCGGACTATACCTTGAGCCGGACTCCTGGACTACGAAGATACAAGATTGAAGACTTCGTCCCGTGTCCGGAAGGGACTTTCCTTGGCGTGGAAGGCAAGCTTGGCGATACGGATATGTAGATCTCCTACCATTGTAACCGACTTTGTGTAACCCTAACCCTCTCCGATGTCTATATAAACTGGAGGGTTTTAGTCCGTAGGACAACATACACAACGACAATCACACCATAGGCTAGCTTCTAGGGTTTAGCCTCTCCGATCTCGTGGTAGATCTACTCTTGTATTACCCATATCATCAATATTAATCAAGCAGGACATAGGGTTTTACCTCCATCAAGAGGGCCCGAACCTGGGTAAAACTTCGTGTCCCCTGCCTCCTGTTACCATCCGGCCTAGACGCACAGTTCGGGACCCGCTACCCGAGATCCGCCGGTTTTGACACTGACAGTAACCCATTTATCATTAGGTTAACTAGGGCCATATTTAGTATATATGAGGCTACATAGCAACATTCATTGTATTGAATGACTAAATATGCAATCTCATTCTACATAGCAACAATGAAGAGTGTTACCTTAATGTTATGATGATGTCTAGATATACATGTAATAAAATCTTATATAATGGGATGGAGGAAGTGTTGTACTACGTCATTTTGCAATTGTTGTTTAGCTTCTAGTATTTACTTGGTGCTTTTAGGTTCATATGTCGATGCCAAAGATCCACACTTCGACCCTTTCTGCGTATGGGGCAATGAGATATTCATGATCCAGCATCAAGTAAGGAAACTGAGAAAGATTATTATTAAAATGGGTCAAAAGATGTCAATCGAACTATTTGTTTACACTTTATGCAAGACAACAGTGAATTGCAGGATGTTAAGTAAGAACCCTTTAGCCTTCTGTTTACTGCCTGTAATGAGGTTGTGTTAGATGACAATTTCTGGATCTTTTTTCCTTTGTCGTGGATCCTGAAGCAGTTTACTAAAATTACCTCTCAAACTAAATGATTGGCGGCCGACCATCACAAATGGTTGGACTAGAGTCCTGCGTGCCTTATGCATCCAGGAGAGCACAATAGGGCTATTCTGCTTCACCTTGTTCAGCAACCAGAATGTATGTCACCTCTTTCTTTATGATAACCCACAAGTATAGGGGATCACAACAGTTTTCGAGGGTAGAGTATTCAACCCAAATTTATTGATTCGACACAAGGAGAGCCAAAGAATATTCTCAAGTATTAACAATTGAGTTGTCAATTCGACCACACCTGAAAGACTTAATATCTGCAGCAACGTATTTAGTAGCAAGGTAATATGGAAGTAACGGTAACGGTGGCAAAAGTAACAGTAGTGGTGTCAGGACCCCGATTCTAAGCCACATCGATCTAGCCGGTAACACCTCATATCACTTTGCGGCCTCACGCACGGTATCCCACGGGTGTCGCCTTACCATGGCCCGGGACCGTTTGCGCCTTTTGGCTCACGTATATGACAATGTCGCTAGCATCCATATGACCGAGAACCCGGGCCGACATGGCTAGTCGTGAACCCAAAACGGCACCGACCTATGGAGACAGGCATACATGAATCACAACGAACATGTCGGTCATCAACGAGTGATTCCGGGCTGTAGCACT
The DNA here is from genome assembly GCA_034509565.1 of Triticum monococcum. Lineage (NCBI taxonomy): Eukaryota > Viridiplantae > Streptophyta > Magnoliopsida > Poales > Poaceae > Triticum > Triticum monococcum. Next base: position 243,876,203 of record CM067846.1, on the reverse strand, counting down.
GGGCTAGCAGGACTCCGGGGGGAATCCCGGGCTGTAGCAGGCTAGACAGGACTCCGGAGATCACCGCGTGACATTTCCCCGAAGGGACAGACATAGGGACGAAGTGAAACACATGCCGGCCAGTCAAGTGTCCTGAACAGTAGTGCTGGGCTAGCAGGACTCCGGTGAACCGGGCTGTAGCGGACTACTATGGCTCGAGGAGCACTAGACTACATTTCCCCATAAGAAAGGCTGCGAAGGGCAAACAACTAGATTGTCGGATCCCACTCATACCAAGCATTTCAAACATACATACAATATGCTCGATATGGGTACATACAACATGGCATCACAACAAAACTCTACAACTCAAGTACTTTATTTAAAGGCTCCAGGGAGCCATACATAACATATCCATACAGGTAGGGGTCACATGACCCCACACTCAAGTCATACAGTCATACAAGCACATGCGGAAGCAACTAGTCTGAGTACAGACTCTAGGAAGAAAGAAGGCTTCTCGAAGCCTGTCTATCTACATAGGCCCTCCATGGCCTGGATCACCACCTGGGTGTCTAGTCACTCGTCGACATCAAGATCTACGTACAACCCATCGGAGGGGGCAGTGTTGTCGTCTGAAAACAATAAATAAGCAAACATGAGTACAAAGGTACTCAGCAAGTCTTACATCAGAACCTACTGTACATGCTCATTCTCAAGAAGGTGGTGGGGTTTATGCAGCAAGCCAGCTTTGACTCGTGGCTAAGCTATCCTACGGAATCTTTTAGCAAAATAGTTTTCGCACACGAGTCCACTACTCACCATCACAATACTCCACCGAGGATCCTCCCTCGTATCCTGTGAGGGGGGGGGGCATCCCCGGTACTCACACTTATCTTGAGTCTTTTAGTAGTATCCATTAACTTGTCTATGAACTGTATATGCAATCAAGTAGTCCTTTACCGCGGACGCGGCTATTCGAATAGTTTTATACCCTACAGGGGTGTACTTCGTCATACACGCTTTCACCGCTTACCGCCGTCTACACGACATGTACTCGGCAACCTTCAAGCGGAAGCCCAGCGAGGGTGTCGGCCACGGCCTACCTAAACACCTAAGCCCCTAGTCCAGGTTATCGCCTATCCAGGTTCCATCCGCAGGGAGTCCGGCCGAGGTTTCCACATACAGCCCCGAACGATGTGAACAGGGTTCCCGAGACACCAAACGGGTGACTCGGTACACCGTGCCACGGTGTATCTACCGCAACATAGCCCACCCCTAGGGTCAGCGCTACGCATGGCCGCCAACACATATCCTACAAGCACCAGAAACTATTTGCAACTCCTGGACAGAGTACTAGGGTGGCTAAGAAGCCGAGAGGGTCCATTTGTTTCGGGCCCAATGTACGGTAGTAACTGCATCTTAAATCACACATTCAGATCTCGGTTCTTATGGACGGCCTCAATGAAACAACCCACCATGTACTCCTACATGGCCTCTCATCGATACCTTTACCAAAACATGTTCAACACATCCCTCATATTACTGGCACGAGCATTTCACTCTAGCCCATCACCCAGATGAACCAGACCTGACACAACTCTAAGCATAGTAGGCATAGCAAGGTAGGAATCACAAAACATGGCTCAATCAACTCCTACACATGCTAGTGGGTTTCATCTAGTTACTGTGGCAATGACAGGTCATGCAGAGGATAAGGGTTCAACTACCGTAGCACACAGCAGTTTGAATCGTGTTGTCTTAATGCAGTAAACAAGAGCAGGAGCGAGAACATGGGTTGTATCGGAATGATCAATGGTTGCTTGCCTGATGGAGTGGTGACGGGATACTGCCCTTCAGTTGGATACTCGTGAATATCCTCGGAGGCAGAACCTACCATGAAGAACACAACCGAGCACAATCAACACATGACGATATGCAACAATATGATGCATGCTATGACATGGCAATATGGATGTGTCTTGAGCTAATGCAACTAGCTATAATTTAAATGGAGTTGGTTTGAGTACAAGATTCAAATTCCAACCCCATATATGATTATTTAAATGCCCTTTATTTGTTTTGTCCAAAACAGGGGACAAACATTGTTCAAACATGCATGAAAATGGTACAGATGGATTCCTTGAATTTTTCTGATAATTTTACATATATAATTTGTCTCATTTGGAGTTATGGTTGAATTTCTATGAATTTTTGAAGTTTTGGGTATTTTCTGGAATTTCCTGAGTTATTTTAATTCCAGAAAGATATATTGCGTCAGGATGACAACAGCATTGCGTCAGCAGGTCAAAGGTGGCTGACCCAGTCAAACCTGACGTGTGGGGTCCACACGTCAGTGTCTGTAGCTGATCCTAATTAAATTAAAACTAAACTGGCTTGGTTAATGGGGTTGGGCCCACGCGTCAGTGACCCATTTAATTAGAAGGGTTAAATTAGTTTTAAATTAATCCTAACTAAAGATTAATAGGGCCGGGCCCCACATGTCAGCGACCCACGGGAGGTCAAACCTCCTGGTCAGCGGGGTCAACACCCGTCGGCGGCTTGACGCCAGCGAGCCAGACACGGCGGAGGGGCTCGGGATCGCCGCTCCGGCGACCATTCGGGCGGTGGAGCTCATCTACACGATGCCCAGACTCGCGCGAATCCAGTGGAACACGCGGGAGGCTGCGGGGCGGCCGGAGCTCGCCGGAATCAGGCTCGAGGCGGCTGCCGGAGTTCGGGCGAGCTCGGGTTCGAGTCTATAAGGCACGGGGAGGCATGCGGATAGGTTCTACAGGCTCCTGGCGTCACCCGGAACACGACGACGGGCTCGGTTGCGGCTGGCTTGGCCCCTGGCCACGGCGGCGCCATGAACGGCGGAGCCGAGTTCTCGGCCAAGGTGGCCGGCAGGGCTAGGGGGGCGCTCGAGCTACGGGGCTAGGGGGAGGAGGAAGGGGAGCTCACGGCGGAGTTGCTGAGCAGGCCAGTGGGCTCGGGGAGGCGTTGACGATGGCGAATCGAAGTCGGCGGTCGGCGGCGCCCGAGGAGGAGGATGATGGCAACGGCGGTTCCACAGGGCGTCCGGCGTCTTGTGGCTCGGCGGAGAGCTTCAGAGGGAGGAGGCGGAGCTTTTGGACACCACAACGAGGCGAGGGGAGCACGGTGGCTGCGGCTACAGCGTGCGGTGGCGACGGCGGCGCTCGGGTGTGCTGCGAGGAGAGGACAGAGGAGGAGGGAGAGTGATATGAGGGGGCCAGGGGGTGCGTGGCGTCCACAGCGACGTCCAGGCGTCGAGGGGAGGCGCGGCAAGCAGGAGGTGGCCGTCGGTGGCCGCGCGCGTGCCGGCGCACCGCGGGCACACGCCCGGCGTCCTCCTGGCAGCAGCTAGGGGACGACTGGCGTCGCCTGGTGGGCTGGGCCGTCCAGCTACAGTGCTGGGCCGGCAGGTAAGTCCAGGTGAGCCTCTGTTCTTTCTCTCTAATTTATTTTATTTTCTATTTTTGCTATTCTGTTTTGATTTAGTTTAAATACTAAATCATTTCATAAAATCCTGAAAATATTTATGGACACTTTCTGAAATATTTCAGTGGCCCAGAAATAATTCCAACATTATTTGAGCATTTGAATTATTTAATAGTATTTAAATGCCCAAATTCAAATATTTATGAATTAAGTCAATGCCCCTTTTGTTGACCTAAAAATATATGCACCATTTTTCCCAAGGGTTCTAACCCAAGGCAAAGAGGGTGAACATATCTGAAGGGCATTTCAGGTTCATTGAGTTTATTTTTAGTAAACCCTAGTTGATTTCAGGGGGGGGGGTGCTGGGGGTTCTGCTTTCCCCATTTCCATTTCTGATGAAAGTAGACATGATGCACACTCTAATGCATAACCTAGCTAGGGTGTGACAACTCACCCCCACTCAATAGAATCTCGTCCCGAGATTTAGGATCATCTGGGAAGAAGGCGGGGTACTCGAGTCGAAGACGATCCTCCCTTTCCCAAGTGGCTTCTTCCTCGGAATGGTGTGACCATTGAACCTTGAGAAACTTGATATTATGACGTCGAGTGGTACGCTCGGCTTGATCAAGGATACGAACGGGGTATTCCCGATAAGAAAGGTTATCTTGTAAATCAAGCGTTTCGTGGTCCACTCCACGGATAGGATCCGCGAAGCAACGCCTGAGTTGCGAAACGTGGAAGACGTCGTGAACTCTGGAAAGATGCGGAGGTAGTTCCAGTTGGTAGGCAACTTCTCCTCGTTTGGCAATAATGCGAAAGGGTCCAATGTAACGAGGAGCCAATTTGCCTTTGATACCGAAGCGATGGGTTCCTTTTAACGGGGTAACCCGAAGGTAAGCTTTCTCGTCAATTTCAAATGTCATAGGCTTATGCTTACGATCATATTGACTCTTTTGGCGAGATTGGGCCGTTTTCAATTTCTCACGAATAACGCGAACCTGCTCTTCTGCTTCTTGAATCATATCCGGGCCAAAGAGTTGTCTTTCCCCGGTTTCTGACCAGTTAAGAGGCGTTCGACATTTTCGTCCATAGAGAACTTCGAAGGGAGCCTTGCCCAAACTAGCTTGATAGCTATTGTTATAGGCAAACTCCGCGAATGGAAGGCATTTCTCCCAACTCATTCCGAACGAGATAACAGAAGCTCGGAGCATATCCTCCAGAATTTGATTTACTCGCTCTACTTGACCACTTGATTGAGGATGGAAGGCGGTGCTAAAGGAGAGATGAGTTCCCATAGCATTTTGGAAACTTTCCCAAAATCGAGAGGTGAAGAGACTTCCACGGTCTGAGTTAATTTCCAATGGGACACCATGAAGAGACACTATTCGGGAGATGTATAAGTCAGCTAGCTGGCTAGCGGTGATACTCTCTCGAACAGGTAGAAAATGGGCTACTTTGGAAAGACGGTCGATCACGACGAAGATGGCATTATTTCCCCTCTTGGTCCTGGGAAACCCAGTGATGAAATCCATACTAATTTTGTCCCATTTTCATTCAGGAATAGCCAAAGGTTGAAGGGTGCCAGCAGGCCGTTGATGCTCTGCTTTAACACGACGACAAACGTCGCAATTAGCAATGTATTGAGCAATTTCCCTCTTCATCCTAGTCCACCAAAACCTCTGGCGTAGGTCTTGATACATTTTAGTACTACCGGGATGAATGGTGAGAGGGGATTCATGAGCTTCCTTAAGGATCAGTCGCCTCAGGTTTCGCGCCTTCGGAACCACTAGGCGATTCCCAAAGTATACAACACCTTGGTCATCAATGGAGAAACAATTCACGACTCCTTTTCTAACGTTTCTCTTGATACGGGAAATTCCCGGATCTATCTTCTGCGCCTTGATGACCTGATCCGTAAGGGTAGGTTCCGCTACCAGGGTGGATAGGAATCCTTGAGGAACAATGTGAAGATTAAGCTTGCGAAATTCCTCATGGAGAAGTGGTTGACTTTGTTGTAACATCAGGTTGTTACAATAGGACTTACGACTTAATGCATTGGCCATGACATTGGCCTTGCCAGGGGTGTAAGTTATTCCTAAGTCGTAATCCGAGATCAACTCAACCCAACGTCTCTGCCTGAGATTCAAATCTGGTTGGGTGAAGATATATTTCAAGCTTTGGTGATCGGTGAAGATCTCGCAACGATTACCGAGGAGGTAATGTCGCCAGGTTTTGAGTGCATGGACTACAGCTGCAAGCTCTAGATCATGTGTGGGATAATTTTCCTCATGTGGGTGTAATTGCCGCGAGGCATAGGCAATTACCTGACGATCTTGCATGAGTATGCAACCTAGTCCTTGTCGCGAGGCGTCGCAATAGATAATAAAGTCCTTGGAGAAATCTGGTGGTACCAGTACGGGAGCAGATGTCAGGCGTCTTTTCAGTTCCTGAAAACTGAACTCGCACTGTGGAGTCCACTCGAACTTTTTATCTTTCTTGAGGAGTTCAGTTAGAGGTTTAGCAACCTTGGAGAAATTCTCGACGAAGCGGCGGCAATAGCTCGCTAGGCCAAGGAAACTCCGAACTTGCTTGACCGAAACAGGTGGAGTCCAATCAAGGACGGCTTGAACTCGCTCGGGATTGACAGCAATACCCTTACCAGAGATTACATGGCCTAGATAGGTCACTTCTGACAACCAAAATTCACACTTGGAGAATTTGGCATAAAGGCGATGCTCTCGAAGTTTCATCAATACCAGCCTTAGATGTTCGGCATGTTCCTCTTCATTTTTGGAGTAGATGAGTATGTCATCGAGGTATACTACGACGAATTTGTCCAAGTACTCCATGAAAACCGAGTTCATTAACCGGGAGAAAGTGGCCGGGGCATTGGTTAAACCGAAGGACATGACGGTGTACTCGTATTGGCCATAACGAGTGACAAAAGCCGTTTTGGGAATGTCCCCGTTTCTGATTTTGATTTGATGGTAGCCCAACCTCAAATCCATCTTGGAGAAGACTGAGGATCCAGCGAGCTGATCATACAGGTCGTTGATCCTGGGAAGCGGGTATTTGTTCTTGATGGTGACCAGATTGACAGGTCGGTAATCCACAACCATTCGATCCGTTCCATCCTTCTTCTTGACGAAGAGGACGGGACAAGCCCAAGGAGAGGAGCTAGGACGGATGAACCCTTTGTTCAAGGACTCATCGAGTTGGTTCTTAAGCTCGGCTAGTTCTAAGGGTGCCATCTTGTAGGGTCTTCTAGCAATTGGAACGGTTCCTGGAACAAGGTCTATCACAAACTCGACATCCCGGTCAGGTGGAACACCTGGCAGTTCTTCCGGAAACACATCCGGGAAGTCTCGGACTACCGGAACGTCCTCAAGGTCTGGAAGAGGGTTGGCATTGAGAGAGTAAAATTGGCGCTTGGCCACTCGAGTTAAGACATTAACTGTCTTGCCCGAGGGATGAGTAAGTTGAACGGTTCTAGTGGCACAATCGATCTTGGCATAATGAGCCGACATCCAGTCCATACCCAAGATGATGTTTATGTCGGAGGACTTGAGAGCTATTAAAGATGCAAGGAAGGCAAGCCTATCGACAAGAATTTCGTTCCCATGGCTTACCCTAGAAGTTTGCCATTTGGAACCTGGAGTTTGAATTACCATGGAAGTGGGCATGTCACAGAATGTCGTGTTATGCAACCGAGCATAATTCTCGGATATGAATGAATGAGATGCTCCAGTATCGAAAAGAACAGATGCCGGATGGCAGTTAACAAGGAGCATACCAAGGACGACGTTGGGATCCTCATGAGCCTCTTCGGCTGAGACGTAGTTGACATGGCCACGTGCAGTAGTGGCCGGCTTGGCGTGGAAAGTCTTTCCCGCGGGCTTACCACGGCCAACGGACTTTCCAGCTTGATTGGGGTTGTTCTGGGGACACTCTCGACTATAGTGACCCGGTTCTCCACACTTGAAGCATGTTACCACAGTGGGGCGTGGAGCAACATTAGCAGCGGGGCCACCATAGGGCTTGGATGGTGCAATTTGCTGGTTGGGACGAGGCACCTCAAAGGATGGCCTCGGGGTGAATCTGGGTGGTAGTGCGGTGCTTGGAATCCACACCCGGCGCTTCTGAGCTCCAGAGCCGGATGAAGACCCAAAATCACGAGAATGCTTGCGTGCAGCGTCATAATCAATCTGGCCTGTCTCAGCACTGATAGCTTTATTGACCAACTTCTGGAAGGATGTGCACTCGTGCAGACGGAGATCGCGGCGAAGCTCAGGGCTAAGTCCCTTACGGAACCTTGCCTGCTTCTTGGCGTCAGTAGAAACCTCTTCAGGAGCATAGCGTGCCAGGTTCCCAAATTCTCGGCTATATGCATCCACAGTCAGCCTTCCTTGGGTGAAGTTGCAGAACTCCTCCCTCTTGCGATCCATGAGACCTTCCGGAATGTGATGCTCACGGAAAGCCTCGCTGAACTCAGCCCAGGTAGTGATTTGGCCGACCGGGCGCATAGCTTCGTAGTTTTCCCACCAATGGCTAGCGGGGCCCTCAAGATGATAAGCAGCATAGGTAACCTTGTCGGCTTCAGCTACGTTGGCAGAACGTAGCTTGTGGGTAATGCTGCGAAGCCAGTCATCCGCGTCGAGGGGCTCGACAGAATGGTTAAACTTTGGTGGGTACAGCTTGATAAAGTCGTTGATTGACACCAAGGCATTTCGTGGGTGGCGTGCAGTGTTCTGCTCAATCCGCTCCAACAGGCGGTTGGTCTCACGCTTGTTCCTTTCCGCCTCCAGCATCACTTCGGCCAGGGAAGGCGGGTGAGGCAAATTTTCACCTCTAGCTGCATTGGCTTCCCCCTGCTCCGGGGCAGTAGGGTTTCCACGGGTATTGACCATCCTAGAAGGAAACAAGACAACGGTTTAGACAAGGATGGCTCAAACTTAACAGGGAAGTGCAGAATGTAAAGGATAACGCGGAATGCAGAGATGCTCATTCGTATGCCATGGTAATATAAAACTGCCATATATACACCAACGGTCATACTCGTCATACATAGTTTAGTACAAGCCCATGCTATAGTACAACTATGAAGGTAGACGTTACATCTCATCGGAGGCATTCCGAGTCCCTATACATTATTTGTCTACACCTCCGGAATCGATTACACACCAAGTCGTATTCCACAAGTCACACAGGACAGTGGAGATACAACTACTACAATACTAGTGGTACTACTACTAACTCAGATAGCTCCGTAGTAGTCCTCATAGAAGTCACCTCCATAGCTTGGAAGTTCAACGTGATCATCCGGAAACAGACGGTCCTGAGGAGCCTGTGGACCATAGGGGCTAGGATAAGGTCTTGGACCAACAAACGGTGGCCTGCGGGGACCAAGGGGTGGGGTGATGCCTCCCACATCATGCCAATCCACCATGTCTGGCAGAGCTGCTCTCACAGGATACAGATCCCTGGTATCCATACATCCAGCTTGCACCGCGGGTGCAAACCGAGTCAATGTGGCCCAATGATCAGCACGGGTATTGAAGAGCTCCAGCCTCAAGGCCCGATTCTCTCGGTCCTTATCTTCGAGCATCTCAGCGGTGGTACGAGTTAATGAGTCTTCCTGAGTGGAGTCAGCATAGATAGCCTGAAGATACCCCTGCGCTCCCGGAAGTGAAGCTGGCATGTAAGGGAAGTCAGTGTTCCGAAGCAGGCCAGTCCGGACTCGCAAGATGGTCATCATGGAATAGGCAGCATCCTGCACAGCCATCTCAATGGTAACTCCGAGTCCATAGGAACAGTGAAGGGGCTCGGTAGATCCAGGATAGGAAGGAAATATCCTGACGGTGCATAAATACTGGCTTTGATTAAAGTCGCGGAACTGCTCTTCAACAGTGTATTCGGGATACCAACGGTATCCTGTCTCGATCATGACCCGGACCAACATAGCAGTATGACCGGGCACGTCGAGGCACCTGGTCAGGCGAACCACTTGGTTTTGAGACTGGTTGGCCATCTGAAAGCATAGCCACAAGACAAAGACATCAGAATTCCTAGGGAAAATTGGGCAGCATAACGGCTGTAAATGCTTAGAAAAAGATTTGAGACATCCACAACAGTTCACAATACCGCTCAACAGCATCATATCAAGGTTCTGATTCAAATAGCCACGTACTAAAATAGTAGAAACTGGACGGAAACTCATAGCAATAATCCTATGAGCTACTACGGATTAGTAACACGTGAACCTGATAGAAGAAGAGAGCCTAGTCCTTAACCCACGTTGAATGAGAAGAGAATGACTCAGATCAGAAGCATAGGGTAAAGAAGTAAAAGAACCTTACGTTCCCTCCCACAATCAATTCCCTTACATATAACTAAAGCATTTCTAGACTCGACATCGACCAGTTTGGCTGAACGAACCTACAGGCAGTCCGGCTCTGATGCCAACGCTGTCAGGACCCCGATTCTAAGCCACATCGATCTAGCCGGTAACACCTCATATCACTTTGCGGCCTCACGCACGGTATCCCACGGGTGTCGCCTTACCATGGCCCGGGACCGTTTGCGCCTTTTGGCTCACGTATATGACAATGTCGCTAGCATCCATATGACCGAGAACCCGGGCCGACATGGCTAGTCGTGAACCCAAAACGGCACCGACCTATGGATACAGGCATACATGAATCACAACGAACATGTCGGTCATCAACGAGTGATTCCGGGCTGTAGCACTGGGCTAGCAGGACTCCGGGGGGAATCCCGGGCTGTAGCAGGCTAGACAGGACTCCGGAGATCACCGCGTGACATTTCCCCGAAGGGACAGACATAGGGACGAAGTGAAACACATGCCGGCCAGTCAAGTGTCCTGAACAGTAGTGCTGGGCTAGCAGGACTCCGGTGAACCGGGCTGTAGCGGACTACTATGGCTCGAGGAGCACTAGACTACATTTCCCCATAAGAAAGGCTGCGAAGGGCAAACAACTAGATTGTCAGATCCCACTCATACCAAGCATTTCAAACATACATACAATATGCTCGATATGGGTACATACAACATGGCATCACAACAAAACTCTACAACTCAAGTACTTTATTTAAAGGCTCCAGGGAGCCATACATAACATATCCATACAGGTAGGGGTCACATGACCCGACACTCAACTCATACAGTCATACAAGCACATGCGGAAGCAACTAGTCTGAGTACAGACTCTAGGAAGAAAGAAGGCTTCTCGAAGCCTGTCTATCTACATAGGCCCTCCATGGCCTGGATCACCACCTGGGTGTCTAGTCACTCGTCGACGTCAAGATCTACGTAAAACCCATCGGAGGGGGCAGTGTTGTCGTCTGAAAACAATAAATAAGCAAACATGAGTACAAAGGTACTCAGCAAGTCTTACATCAGAACCTACTGTACATGCTCATTCTCAAGAAGGTGGTGGGGTTTATGCAGCAAGCCAGCTTTGACTCTTGGCTAAGCTATCCTACGGAATCTTTTAGCAAAATAGTTTTCGCACACGAGTCCACTACTCACCATCACAATACTCCACCGAGGATCCTCCCTCGTATCCTGTGAGGGGGGGGGGCATCCCCGGTACTCACACTTATCTTGAGTCTTTTAGTAGTATCCATTAACTTGTCTATGAACTGTATATGCAATCAAGTAGTCCTTTACCGCGGACGCGGCTATTCGAATAGTTTTATACCCTGCAGGGGTGTACTTCGTCATACACGCTTTCACCGCTTACCGCCGTCTACACGACATGTACTCGGCAACCTTCAAGCGGAAGCCCATCGAGGGTGTCGGCCACGGCCTACCTAAACACCTAAGCCCCTAGTCCAGGTTATCGCCTATCCAGGTTCCATCCGCAGGGAGTCCGGCCGAGGTTTCCACATATGGCCCCGAACGATGTGAACAGGGTTCCTGAGACACCAAACGGGTGACTCGGTACACCGTGCCACGGTGTATCTACCGCAACATAGCCCACCCCTAGGGTCAGCGCTACGCACGGCCGCCAACACATATCCTACAAGCACCAGAAACTATTTGCAACTCCTGGACAGAGTACTAGGGTGGCTAAGAAGCCGAGAGGGTCCATTTGTTTCGGGCCCAATGTACGGTAGTAACTGCATCTTAAATCACACATTCAGATCTCGGTTCTTATGGACGGCCTCAATGAAACAACCCACCATGTACTCCTACATGGCCTCTCATCGATACCTTTACCAAAACATGTTCAACACATCCCTCATATTACTGGCACGAGCATTTCACTCTAGCCCATCACCCAGATGAACCAGACCTGACACAACTCTAAGCATAGCAGGCATAGCAAGGTAGGAATCACAAAACATGGCTCAATCAACTCCTACACATGCTAGTGGGTTTCATCTAGTTACTGTGGCAATGACAGGTCATGCAGAGGATAAGGGTTCAACTACCGTAGCACACAGCAGTTTGAATCGTGTTGTCTTAATGCAGTAAACAAGAGCAGGAGCGAGAACATGGGTTGTATCGGAATGATCAATGGTTGCTTGCCTGATGGAGTGGTGACGGGATACTGCCCTTCAGTTGGATACTCGTGAATATCCTCGGAGGCAGAACCTACCACGAAGAACACAACCGAGCACAATCAACACATGACGATATGCAACAATATGATGCATGCTATGACATGGCAATATGGATGTGTCTTGAGCTAATGCAACTAGCTATAATTTAAACGGAGTTGGTTTGAGTACAAGATTCAAATTCCAACCCCATATATGATTATTTAAATGCCCTTTATTTGTTTTGTCCAAAACAGGGGACAAACATTGTTCAAACATGCATGAAAATGGTACAGATGGATTCCTTGAATTTTTCTGATAATTTTACATATATAATTTGTCTCATTTGGAGTTATGGTTGAATTTCTATGAATTTTTGAAGTTTTGGGTATTTTCTGGAATTTCCTGAGTTATTTTAATTCCAGAAAGATATATTGCGTCAGCATGACAACAGCATTGCGTCAGCAGGTCAAAGGTGGCTGACCCAGTCAAACCTGACGTGTGGGGTCCACACGTCATTGTCTGTAGCTAATCCTAATTAAATTAAAACTAAACTGGCTTGGTTAATGGGGTTGGGCCCACGCGTCAGTGACCCATTTAATTAGAAGGGTTAAATTAGTTTTAAATTAATCCTAACTAAAGATTAATAGGGCCGGGCCCCACATGTCAGCGACCCACGGGAGGTCAAACCTCCTGGTCAGTGGGGTCAACACCCGTCGGCGGCTTGACGCCGGCGAGCCAGACACGGCGGAGGGGCTCGGGATCGCCGCTCCGGCGACCATTCGGGCGGTGGAGCTCATCTACACGATGCCCAGACTCGCGCGAATCCAGTGGAACACGCGGGAGGCTGCGGGGCGGCCGGAGCTCGCCGGAATCAGGCTCGAGGCGGCGGCCGGAGTTCGGGCGAGCTCGGGTTCGAGGCTATAAGGCACGGGGAGGCATGCGGATAGGTTCTACAGGCTCCTGGCGTCACCCGGAACACGACGACGGGCTCGGTTGCGGCTGGCTTGGCCCCTGGCCACGGCGGCGCCATGAACGGCGGAGCCGAGTTCTCGGCCAAGGTGGCCGGCAGGGCTAGGGGGGCGCTCGAGCTACGGGGCTAGGGGGAGGAGGAAGGGGAGCTCACGGCGGAGTTGCTGAGCAGGCCAGTGGGCTCGGGGAGGCGTTGACGATGGCGAATCGAAGTCGGCGGTCGGCGGCGCCCGAGGAGGAGGATGATGGCAACGGCGGTTCCACAGGGCGTCCGGCGTCTTGTGGCTCGGCGGAGAGCTTCAGAGGGAGGAGGCGGAGCTTTTGGACACCACAACGAGGCGAGGGGAGCACGGTGGCTGCGGCTACAGCGTGCGGTGGCGACGGCGGCGCTCGGGTGTGCTGCGAGGAGAGGACAGAGGAGGAGGGAGAGTGATATGAGGGGGCCAGGGGGTGCGTGGCGTCCACAGCGACGTCCAGGCGTCGAGGGGAGGCGCGGCAAGCAGGAGGTGGCCGTCGGTGGCCGCGCGCGTGCTGGCGCACCGCGGGCACACGCCCGGCGTCCTCCTAGCAGCAGCTAGGGGACGACTGGCGTCGCCTGGTGGGCTGGGCCGTCCAGCTACAGTGCTGGGCCGGCAGGTAAGTCCAGGTGAGCCTCTGTTCTTTCTCTCTAATTTATTTTATTTTCTATTTTTGCTATTCTGTTTTGATTTAGTTTAAATACTAAATCATTTCATAAAATCCTGAAAATATTTATGGACACTTTCTGAAATATTTCAGTGGCCCAGAAATAATTCCAACATTATTTGAGCATTTGAATTATTTAATAGTATTTAAATGCCCAAATTCAAATATTTATGAATTAAGTCAATGCCCCTTTTGTTGACCTAAAAATATATGCACCATTTTTCCCAAGGGTTCTAACCCAAGGCAAAGAGGGTGAACATATCTAAAGGGCATTTCAGGTTCATTGAGTTTATTTTTAGTAAACCCTAGTTGATTTCAGGGGGGGGTGCTGGGGGTTCTGCTTTCCCCATTTCCATTTCTGATGAAAGTAGACATGATGCACACTCTAATGCATAACCTAGCTAGGGTGTGACAAGTGGTTTTGTAGTGATTGTAACAGTGGCAACAGAAAAGTAAATAAGCAAAGATCAATATGTGAAAAGCTCATAGGCAATGGATCAGTGACGGATAATTATGTCAGAAGCGATTCCTCATGCAACAGTTATAACATAGGGTGACACAGAACTAGCTCCAGTTCATCAATGTAATGTAGGCATGTATTCCGAATATAGTCATATGTGCTTATGGAAAAGAACTTGCATGACATCTTTGTCCTACCCTCCCGTGGCGTTGATTCTTTCACCATTATTTTTTATATATTCTAGAAATATTCTCCGTGAAGTTTCAGGTCAATCCGAGAACTTCTATTTCTGCACAAAAATAACACCATGGCAATTCTGCTGAAAACAGCGTCAGTCCGGGTTAGTTCCATTCAAATCATGCAAGTTAGAGTCCAAAGCAAGCTCAAAAGTATTTGGAGAAGTAGATACGATGGAGACGTGTCAACTCCCCCAAGCTTAAACATTTGCTTGTCCTCAAGCAATTCAGTTGACAAACAGTTTTTCTCATCTCAATCAGTCCATCATATATCGTCATTATTGCCTTTCACTTGCACAACCAAATGGTGTGGATAATAATAATAGTGCACGTGCATTGGACTAAGCTGGAATCTGCAAGCATTCAATACAAGGGAGAAGAAAAGGTAATATGGGTTCTTGGTTAGATCAATAATAATGCATATAAGAGCCACTCCACATTTTGATGATGGTCTTCTCCTCTCGACCCCCAAGGAAAAGGAAAGAAACAAAACTATTTACACGGGAAAGCTCCCAACAAGCAAAAGAAGAACGATAAATGTTTTTTGTTTTCTTTTTAATTACTACTACTAAAAGCATGGAAACTAAACTAGATAAAAGCTACAACTAATTTTTTGGGTTTTTCTTAAGGTTTTCCAAACACACAAGAAGAATGCTGGAAAAGAAAATAAACTAGCATGGATACTACAATGAAAAAGTATGAGCACCGACAACTAGAATGAGTGTGTGAACATGAATGTAACGTCGGTGAGCAATGCTTACTCCCCCAAGCTCTGGCTTTTGGCCTAAGTTGGTCTATGGCCACGGCTGGCCTGGTGGAATTCCAAAGTTGTAGCTGGGGTCGTACTTAGATGCAGCAGCTACTGCCTGACGAGCTGCAACTTGGAGGCGAGCTGCCTCCGTCCTCCCCCCGTACTTGTTCGCCTCCTCCCTGGTTATAACATATCTCCTTTTTTCCTGAAAGTCAAAGAAAGCAGGAGCAGGGAGAGCAACATGGACGGTGCGCCATCTGTCAAAGATTAGTCGGTATTGGAGGGATTGTTCATTCCTCTCAAAAAACTGATGGCGAACCATAGCATTATAATCTAGATAAGTAGGAGACTGATACGTCTCCAACGTATCTATAATTTTTGATTGTTCCATGCTATATTATATTCTGTTTTGGACATTATTGGGCTTTATTATACACTTTTATATTATTTTTGGGACTAACCTATTAACCAGAGGCCCAGCCCAGAATTACTGTTTTTTTGCCTATTTTAGGGTTTCGCGGAAAAAGAATATTAAACGGAGTCCAAACGGAAACCTTCGGGAACGTGATTTTCGGAACGAACATGATCTAGAGGACTTGCACCCTACGTCAAGCAATCAACGAGGAAGGCACGAGGTAGGGGGCGCGCCTACCCCCCAGGCGCGCCCTCCACCCTCGTGGGCCCCCTGTTCCTCCACCGACGTACTCCTTCCTCCTATATATACCTACGTACCCCCAAACTACCAGATATGGAGCCAAAACCCTAATTCCACCTTCGTAACTTTCTGTATCCACGAGATCCCATCTTGGGGCCTTTTTTGGATCTCCGCCGGAGGGGGCATCGATCACAGAGGGCTTCTACATCAACACCATAGCCCGTCCGACGAAGTGTGAGTAGTTTACTTTAGACCTACGGGTCCATAGTTATTAGCTAGATGGCTTCTTCTGTCTTTTTAGATCTCAATAGAAAGTTCTCCCCCTCTCTTGTGGAGATCTATTCGATGTAATCTTCTTTTGCGGTGTGTTTGTTGAGACCAATGAATTGTGGGTTTATGATCAAGTTTATCTATGAACAATATTTGAATCTTCTATGAATACTTTTATGTGTGATTGGTTATCATTGCAAGTCTCTTCGAATTATCAGTTTGGTTTGGCCTACTAGATTGATCTTTCTTGCAATGGGAGAAGTGATTAGCTTTGGTTTCAATCTTGCGGTGTCCTTTCCCAGTGACAGTAGGGGCAGCAAGGCACGTATTGTATTGTTGCCATTGAGGATAAAATGATGGGGTTTATATCATGTTGCATGAGTTTATCCCTCTACATCATGTCATCTTGCTTAAAGCGTTACTCTGTTCTCTTGTACTTAATACTCTAGATGCATGCTGGATAGCGGTGGATGTGTGGAGTAATAGTAGTAGATGCAGGCAGGAGTCGGTCTACTTGTCTCGGACGTGATGCCTATATACATGATCATACCTAGATATTCTCATAACTATGCTCAATTCTGTCAATTGCTTAACAGTAATTTGTTCACCCACCGTAAATACTTATGCTCTTGAGAGAAGCCACTAGTGAAACCTATGGCCCCCGGGTCTATCTTCCATCATATTAATCTTCCAATACTTAGTTATTTCCTTTGCAATTTATTTCACTTGCATCTTTAATTTCTCTTTATCATAAAAATACCAAAAATATTATCCTATCATATCTATCAGATCTCACTCTCATAAGTGACCGTGTAGGGATTGACAACCCCTTATCGCGTTGGTTGCGAGGATTTATTTGTTTATGTAGGTGTGAGGGACTTGTGCCCGCCTCCTACTGGATTGATACCTTGGTTCTCAAAAACTGAGGGAAATACTTACGCTAATTTGATGCATCACCCTTTCCTCTTCAAGGGAGAACCAACGTAGTGCTCAAGAGGTAGCAGAGACAATTCTATGTCATTCTCATGTATGGGTATCTCAAGAAAATTAGCTACACGAGTTGCATAAATTCCACCAAACAAGTCTCCACTTAAACTATTAAGATGCAACCTACGTGCAACAATAGCCCCCAAGTTATATTGCTTATCACACAATAGCACACTCTTGAGGACACTAAGACCTGAACGCACATGTGACAAGCCTCATCTTTATCGTTAATGCATCTACCCACGAAGAGAGCAAAATAATGTATGGAAGGAAAATGAATGCCTATGGTAGTCCTTGTGATTTCCCTAGATTCCCCCACAGTAATACTAGCAAGAAAGTCGTTATATTTAGATTTTCAAGGTTCACTAACATTGCCCAGTGCGGGAGTTTTCAAGCAGTATTAAAATCTTCTAGGTCCATGGTGTATGATTTATCATAAAGATCAAATAAAACAGTGTGAGAATTGCGCAAGGATGTAAATTTGAACCTTCTCACAAATGAATCAGTTAGGTAGTGATATTGCGGGCACTTATCTGACACGAAGCCATCAAGATCAGCGTTACCCACATAGGCATCAAATTCTTCCTTGATGCATGCATGGATCATAAACTCCTCTGACGGCCATTCGCAAGGCCGCACTTGAGCTTCCCTCGGTAGTTCATAGTCTGGCTCATGTATAGCGAGCCTAGGTTCCTGCTTTCTTGAGGAACCACCTTTTCACATTTTCTAAACATATTTCTTCCTCTGAATTTTTTTTGAAATTTTTAGTAACTCAAAAAAGTGAACCAAACTCAACAAGATTGATAGCAACTACTCCCAGTAGTACCTAGAGGCCATATCATGCATTAAAACTACTTTTGACCACATAAATTTGACATGCAAGCTCAAGAACAGGGTCACCTAAGCAGCAAAAATTTGCAATAAATAAAGGACTAGAACAAAAACTAATTGGATCATTGGAGGAGCCACATACCAAAGAACAATCCCCCAAAGCAGTTTTGTGAACGGAGCTGTGAGCAAGGAGATCGAAAATGGCAGCAAGATGAGCTAGAACTCGGGTTTGAGCTGGTGGATGATTTTTTTCTGGAGGAAGACGAAGTGTGTGGGTGCAAGAATAAGTGGAGGGGGCCCACATGGGGTCCATGAGGCAGGGGGCGCGCCCCATGGGGGTGGGCGCGCCCTCCATCCTCATGGGCACATAGTGGGTCCCACTGATGTGTTCTCAGTGCCAAATATTCATAAATATTCTAGAAAAAATCATATTAAATTTCCAAGACATTTGAAGAACTTTTATTTTAGGGTATTTTTATTGCAAGGATAATTCAAAAAACAAACAGAAAAATACTATTTTTACTTTATTTAATCTAAATAACAGAAAGTAAAAAGATGGTACAGAGAGTTGTGTTTCTAACTTCATCCATCTCATGCTCATCAAAAGCAATCCACTAACAAGGTTGATCAAGTATTGTTAGCAAACTCTTTTCGAATAACATTAAACTGGAGAATTTTTGAATAACACTAGGTTACCTCAACAGGGATATGCACATCCCCAACAATAAGAATATCAAATTTCTTCTTGATAGTAGGAAGAGGAAATTCAAAACCTCCAATAGTGATCATTGGAAATTTTCTATTAGAATTGATCCTGTGGACTTGAGGTTGTTTCCTCAGAAAGTGTACCGTATGCTCATTACCATTAATATGAAAAGTGACATTGCCTTTGTTGCAATCAATAAAAGCCCTTGCAGTATTCAAAAAAGGTCTACCAAGAATAATAGAAATACTATCGTCCTCAGGAATATCAAGAATAACAAAGTCCGTTAAAATAGTAACGTTTGCAACCACAACGGGCACATCCTCACAAATACTGACAGGTATAGCAGTTGACTTGTCAGCCATTTGTAAAGATATTTCAGTAGGTGTCAACTTATTCAAATCAAGTCTACGATATAAAGAGAGAGGCATAACACTAACACTAGCTCCAAGATCAAATAAAGCAGTTTTAACATAGTTTCTTTTAATGGAGCATGGTATAGTTGGTACTCTTGGATCTCCAAGTTTCTTTGGTATTCCACCGGTAAAAGTATAATTAGCAAGCATGGTGGAAATTTTAGCTTCCGGTATCTTTCTTTTATTTGCTAAAATATCTTTCATATACGTAGCATAAGGATTCATTTTAAGCATATCAGTCAAACGCATACGCAAAAAGATAGGTCTAATCATTTCAGCAAAGCGCTCAAAATCCTCATCATCCTTTTTCTTGGATGGTTAAGGAGGAAAAGGCGTGGGTTTCTGAACCCATGATTCTCTTTCTTTACCGTGCTTCCTAGCAACAAAGTCTCTCTTATCATAATGTTGATTCTTTGATTGTGCATTATCAAGATCAACAACAGGTTCAATCTCTACATGTCATTGCTAGGTTGAGCATCAGCATGAACATCATCATTAACATTATCACTAGGTTCATGTTCATTACCAGATTGTGTTTCAGCATCAGAAATAGAAATATCATTGGGATTCTCAGGTGTGTCAACAACAGGTTCACCAGAAGCATGAAAAGTTCTATCATTTTTCCTTTTCTTCCTCTTAGAAGAACTAGGTGCATCAGCATTAGTTCTCTGAGAATCTTGCTCAATTCTCTTAGGGTGGCCCTCAGGATACGAAGGTTTCTGAGTCATTTTACCACCTCTAGTCACAACTCTAATAGCATTATCATGTTTCTTATTATTTAATTCACTGAGAAAATCATTCTGAGCCCTAAGTACTTGTTCTACTTGAGTGGTAACCATAGAAGCATGTTTACTAATAAGTTTAAGTTCACCTTTAACTCTAGACATATAATCACTCAAGTGTTCAATCATATAAGCATTGCGTTTCAATTGTCTACCAACATAAGCATTGAAGTTTTCTTGTTTAACAATAAAATTATCAAACTCATCTAAGCACTGGCTAGCAGCCTTATTACGAGGAATATCACCTTCATCAAATCTATAGAGAGAATTTACCTTTACTACCCGTGTCGGGTTATCAACACCATGTATTTCTTTAATAGGTGGTAAATTCTTAACATCTTCAGATTTAATGCCTTTTTCTTTCATAGATTTCTTTGCCTCTTGCATATCTTTAGGACTGAGAAATAGAATGCCCCTTTTCTTCGGAGTTGGCTTAGCAATTGGTTTAGCAAGTGTCCAATCATTTTCATTACTCAACATAGTATTCAATAGCAATTCAGCTTGATCAACAGTTCTTTCCCTGAAAACACAACCAGCACAACTATCCAGGTGGTCTCTGGAAGCATCTGTTAGCCCATTATAAAAGATATCAAGTATTTCATTTTTCTTGAGAGGATGATCAGGCAAAGCATTAATTAATCAGAGAAGCCTCCCCCAATCTTGTGGGAGACTCTCTTCTTCAATTTGCACAAAATTATATATTTCCCTTAAGGCAGCTTGTTTCTTATGACCGGGGAAATATTTAGCAGAGAAGTAATAAATCATATCCTGGGGACTACACACACAACCAAGATCAAGAGAAATAAACCATGTTTTAGCATCACCCTTTAATGAGAACGGAAAAAACTTAAGGATAAAGTAATAGCGAGTTTTCTCATCATTAGTGAACAGGGTGGCTATGTCATTTAATTTAGTAAGATGTACCACAACAATTTCAGATTCATAGGCACAGAAATGATCAGATTCAACAAAAGTAATTAACTCAGGATCGACAGAGAAATCATAATCCTTATCAGAAATACAGATAGGTGATGTAGCAAAAGCAGGGTCATGTTTCATTGAAGCATTCAAAAAAATTTCTTTAAGCTTAGCTAGCAGTTATTAAGATCATATCTATCGATCATATCTATCATTGCAAGCTAAAAAGTCTCTAGCAGTTTCTTCATCCATAACATAACCCTCAGGCACAACAGTCAATTCATATCTAGGGGGAGAATCTTCATCATCACTTTCATCAATATTATCAGTTTCAATAATTTCATTCTCTCTAACCCTAGCAAGTTGTTCATCAAGAAATTCACCTAGTGGCATAGTATTATCAAGCATAGAAGTAGTTTCATCATAAGCATCATGCAAAGTAGAAGTGGCATCAACAATAACAAGTGATATATCAGAATCAATAGCAGGTGTAGGTGTCGCAAGTTTACTCAAAACAGAAGGTGAATCAAGTGCATAGCTAGATGGCAGTTCCTTACCTCCCCTCGTAGTTGAGGGAAAAATCTTGGTTCTTCATCTTTCAAGTTCCCCATAATGATCAACAGATATAAATCCCAAGTGACTCAAAGAATAGAGCTATGCTCCCCGGCAATGGCGCCATAAAATAGTCTTGATAACCCACAAGTATAGGGGATCGCAACAGTTTTCGAGGGCAGAGTATTCAACCCAAATTTATTGATTCGACACAAGGGGAGCCAAAGAATATTCTCAAGTATTAACAGTTGAGTTGTCAATTCAACCGCACCTGAAAGAATTAATATCTGCAGCAAAGTATTTAGTAGCAAGGTAATATGGAAGTAACGGTAACGGTCGCAAAAGTAACAGTATTGGTTTTGTAGTGACTGTAACAGTGGCAACGGAAAAGTAAATAAGCAAAGATCAATATGTGAAAAGCTCACAGGCAATGGATCAGTGATGGATAATTATGTCAGATGCGATTCCTCATGCAACCGTTATAACATAGGGTGACACAGAACTAGCTCCAGTTCATCAATGTAATGTAGGCATGTATTCCGAATATAGTCATACGTGCTTATGCAAAAGAACTTGCATGACATCTTTTGTCCTACCCTCCCGTGGCAGCGGGGTCCTATCAGAAACTAAGGGATATTAAGGCCTCCTTTTAATAGATTACCGGAACAAAGCATTAGCACTTAGTGAATACATGAACTCGTCAAACTATAGTCATCACTGGGAGTGGTCCTGATTATTGTCACTTCGGGGTTACCGGATCATAACACATAGTAGGTGACTATTGACTTGCCAAATAGGATCGAGAACTCACATATATTCATGGAAACATAATAGGTTCACATCTGAAGTCATGGCACTCAGGCCCTAGTGACAAGCATTAAGCATAGCCAAGTCATAGCAACATCAATCTCTGAACATAATGGATACTAGGGATCAAACCGTAACAAAACTAACTCGACTACTTGGTAAATCTCATCCAACCGATCACGTCCAGCAAGCCTACGATGGAGTTACTCGCGCACGGCGGTGAGCATCATGAAATAGGTGATGGAGGAAGGTTGATGATGACGATGGCGACGGATTCCACTCTCCGGAGCCCTGAACGGACTCCAAATCAGCCCTCCATAGAGAGATTATGACTTCGCGGCGGCTCCTTATCGTAAAATGTGATAAATCCTTCTCCCTAATTTTTTTTTACCCGGACGTGAATATAAAGAGTTGGATTTGAGGTCAGTTGAGCATCACAGGGCCCACGAGGTAGGGGGCGCCCCCCCCACCCTCGTGGACAGGGCGTGGCCCCCTGACGTTGATTCTTTCGCCAGTACTTTTTATATATTCCAGAAATATTCTCCGTCAAGTTTCAGGTCATTACGAGAACTTCTATTTTTGCACAAAAATAACACCTCGGCAATTCTGCTGAAAATAGCGTCAGTCCGGGTTAGTTCCATTTAAATCATGCAAGTTAGAGTCCTAAACAAGGTGAAAAGTGTTTGGAAAAGTAGATACGATGGAGACATATCACTTTACCATCTGTAATAGTACAAGTATAGAACCTTAGTTCATCATTCTTTATTCGGTTCTTATGTAATTCTTAAACATATGTACCTGTGAATCGAATAATGCATTGGTTGTTTGAACCTGATGGATATGAATAAAGTTGTACCTACTTTCAATTTAAATTAGGTACAATTTTAAATAGCAGCAATTAAATTAGGGGAAATAACGGTGTGCAGGTGATTACGATGGACATGGTTAATAAAGCACAGCGTGTGCTATATACATCTTAATCTGACATGGTTCACGGAGAGGAAACGTGTGTAACAATGCACACAGTTGTCGTTTGCAAAGCGTGTGTGATGTCAGACACTATAACATACGGTGTGGGAAAACTAAATATGTGTGATTGTCTACCTATCGTACACGGTTTATAATCATGAACTGTTTGTGATGTGCCAGGCATCGTAAACGTAGACCCAGTTTGGTACGTGCCTGGAAAACTCCTGTGCCTGGAATCTGCCTAGTTTTAGGTGAAACCACAAAACTCCGACTGCAATGGCAATGCGAGCACAAATGAGTAGCAAGGATGAAGCGTTTGGGATATTCGAGATATCGAAAACGGTTATATAGGGACAATTGTATGCACCAAGGCCCCCCTATCCCCGACGGTTCCTGGGTCGTGTGGGAAGGACCCCCCTATCACCCACACTCACTTAGTGATGGTTCCAAATGCCATGGTGGAAAGGGGTTAAAAACCGTTTGTATAGCACCAACACGCACCAGTGTATTGTTTGAGTTAATTCCTCTACATCATGTCATCCTACTTAATGCATTATTCTGTTCTTTATGAACTTAATACTCTTGATGCATGCTGGATATCAGTCGACGTGTGGAGTAATAGTAGTAGATGTGGAATCATTTTGGTCTACTTCCTAGTGAAGATGCCGCATCCCATCTTAATAGTTTCGCTGAGTTGTGTGACATGCAAAAGAAGAAAGATGTGCATAATGATATTGATAAATTGAAGCTATTTCCGTTCTCACTATGAGATCGTGCTAATACTTGGTTTTCATCTTTGCCTAAAAATAGTATTGATTCATGGAATAAGTGTAAAGATGTTTTTATTTCCAAGTATTTTCCTCCCGCTAAGATCATCTCCCTTAGGAACGATATCATGAATTTTAAGCAACTTGATCATGAACATGTTGCACAATCTTGGGAGAGGATGAAATTGATGATATGAAATTGCCCTACTCATGGTTTGAATTTGTGGATGATCATACAAATTTTTTACGCCGGATTATCTTTTAGATTCGGCTGTGGGAGGCCCTTTTATGGAAATTACTTTAGGAGACGCTACTAAAATCCTAGATAATATTAAGGTAAATTATTCTTAGTGGCACACCAAAAGAACTTCCACTAGTAAAAAGGGCATGCGATTGAAGAGATTAATGTTTTGAGTGGAAAGATGGATGAACTTAAAAAATTATTTGCTAGCAAGAGTGCTTCTATTGATCCTAATGATATGCCTTTGTCTACTTTGGTTGAAAATAATAATGAATCTATGGATGTGAATTTTGTTGGTAGTAACAATTTTGGTAATAATGCGTATAGCGGCAATTTTAATCCTATGCCTTTTCCTAGTAATTCCTCTAATAATTGTGGTAATTCCTAAAATAATTCTTGTGGAAATTATAATAAGATGCCCTCTGATTTTGAGATTAGTGTTAAAGAAATATGAGTTCACAAAAAAAAATTCAATGCTTTGATTGAAGAAAAATTGCTTTAAGATTGATGATTTAGCTAGGAACATGGATATAATTTCTCTTGATGTCTATTCTTTGAAACTTAGATCTATTCCACCCAAGCATGATATTAATGAGTCTCTCAAAGCTATGAGAATTTCCATTGATGAGTGCAAGGAAAGAACCGCTAAGATGCGTGCTAAATGAGATTGGTTTGTAAAAACATGTTCTTCTAATTTCCGTGAAAATAAAGATGAAAATCTTAAAGTGATTGATGTGACTCCTATTGAATCTTTGTTTTCCAATATAAATCTTGATAAAGATGGGACTGGAGATGAGTCAACTTTTGTTAAAAGGCGTCCCAATGATTCGGAGTTTCTAGATCTTGATGCAAAAATTGATAAAGTGGGATTGGATAGTTCAAAACTTTAGGTAGCAATGAACCCACTCTTTTGGGTCTCAAGGATTTTAATTATGATAATTGTTCTTTGATATATTGTATTTCCTTGTTGCAATGCATGTTGAATTCTCCTCATGCTTATAACCAAAACAAAGCTTTTACTAAACATATCATTGATGCTATGATGCAATCTTTTGAAGAAAAGCTTGAATTGGAAGTTCTATCCCTAGAAAACTTTATGATGAGTGGGAGCCTACTATTAAAATTAAGATTAAAGATTATGAGTGTCATGCTTTGTGTGATTTGGGTGCTACCATTTCCACGATTCAAAAAACATTATGTGATGTGTTAGGTTTCCGTGAATTTGATGATTGTTCTTTAAATTTGCATCTTGCAGATTTCACTATTAAGAAACATATGGGAAGGATTAATGATGTTCTTATTGTTGTAAATAGGAATTATGTTCCCGTAGATTTCATTGTTCTTGATATATATTGCAATCCTAAATGTCCTATTATTCTTGGTAGACCTTTCCTTAGAACAATTGGTGCAATTATTGATATGAAAGAAGGAAACATTAGATTTCAATTTCCATTAAGGAGGGGCATGGAACACTTTCCCAGAAATAAATTACATATGAATCTATTATGAGAGTCACTTATGGATTGCATACCAAAGATGACAATACCTAGATCTATTCATGTTCTTATGCCTAGCTAAGGGCGTTAAACAATAGCGCTTGTTGGGAGGAAACCCAATTTTTTTCTTTTTAGGTTCTGTTTTGCAATAAAGAATTCATCTAGCCTGTGGTTAGATGTGGTTTTTGTGCTTTAATTGGTGTCTGTGCAAAGTAAGACCTTTGGGATGGCTTACGGTGATAGTTGATTTGATCTTGCTGAAAAACAGAAACTTTTGCGCTCAGGAAAACAATTTGTATTTTTAACAGAGCAGTGATAAAATACTAATTCTTTTTGCAGAAGATTAATAAGCAAATTTCTTAGGTTGTCCTAATTATTCACATTTTTTGGAGTTACAGATAACTACAGACTGTTCTGTCTTATACAGATTCTGTTTTCTATGTGTTGTTTGCTTATTTTCATGAATCTATGGGTAGTATCGGGGGGTATGAACCATGATAAAGTTGGAATACAGTAGATATTACACCAATATAAATAAAGAATGAGTTCAGAACAGTACCAAAAGTGGTGATCTATTTTCTTATACTAGCGGAGCTTATGGGATTTTCTGTTGCGTTTTGTGTTGTGGAGTTCTGGGAAAGGATTTGATGGACTATGGAATAAGGAGTGGCAAGAGCCTAAGCTTGGGGATCCCCAAGGAACCCAAGGTAATATTCAAGGATAACCAAGAGCCTAAGCTTGGGATTCCCCAGAAGGCATCCTGCCTTTCATCTTCGTCTATCGGTAACTTTACTTGAGGCTATATTTTTATTCACGACATGATATGTGTTTTGCTTGGAGGGTCTTGTATGATTTGAGTCTTTGCGTTTTAGTTTTCCACAATCATCCTTGCTGTACAGACATTTTGAGAGGGACACACATGAATCATGATTTATTAGAATACTCTATGTGCTTCACTTATATCTTTTGAGCTAGGCAATTTTGCTCTAGTGCTTGACTTATATCTTGTTAGAGCACGGCGGTGGTTGTATTTTATAGAAATTAATGCGAGGGTTTTAGGAGGTTCGCCATCTCCATGAGTAGCAAGTACAAATTTTTTTGGTGTTTCGTGTTCCATATCCATAACTAAAGATAGAGAACAACTTAGAACAGAAAAGGGATGGTGTGGAGCCTTCATTGTGGAGCAACAAGTATAATCATATGTTAAGCATAGCTCCCAAGCATACCAATGCACCAAATGAATTTGATCCCTAATAGTTCCCCTTTTTGTGTCAAGTGGTAATCCCTAAATTATTCATACTGATCCAACATTACTGCCATTATCAAGTTGAATGGGGTTTTCTCGGGATTATTAAAAAAGTGCATAATATTTTTCACATAACGAGAATGGAGGGTTTTAGGAAGTTCCCCACCTCCATGATTAGCAAGTACAACTATCTTTTTTGGTATTTTGTGTTCCATATCCATAACTAAAGATAGATAACAACTTAGGACAGGAAATAAAAACTACTCAGTGATAAGGAAAACAATCACACACGAGAATATTCACCCCACGTTATTGCTCCCCGGCAATGGCGCCAGAAAAGGGTCTTGATAACCCACAAGTGTAGGGGACCATTTGTAGCCTTCTCCGATAAATAAGAGTGTTGAACCCAACGAGGCGCTAAATGTAGAACAAACATTCCCGCAAGTTCTATCAACCACGGATACAATTCTATGCACACTTGATGTTTGCTTTACCTAGAACAAGTATGAAACTATTTGGAAAGAATAAAACTATGAGTACTTTGCGAGAATAAAACTACAAATAAATTGCAAGGTAATAAAAGTAGATAGCTTTTGTCAACAAGAAATTCATTTGTCCCTAGGCAATCGATAACAAGTACCAGTAATCATTCTTACAATTTTACATGAGGGAGAGGCATGAGCTAACATACTTTCTCTACTTGGATCATATGCACTTATGATTGGAACTCTAGCAAGCATCCGCTACTACTAAAGATCATTAAGGTCGTGAAACCTAACCATAGCATTAAGTATCAAGTCCTCTACTCCCATATGCCATAACCCACTTATCCGCGTTTAGGCCACTGTCACCCCCGCAACACCGATAGTAAGAAAACCATGAACATATTGCAACACCGTACAGCGGGGACCCCTCCATTTGCGCAACATGGAGGGCACCATAGGACAGCACCATAAATAAAATATATAATCATACCAACCAAGATCACGATTATCTCATAGGACAAAATGAATCTACTCAAACATCATAGGATAACAATAGATCATTGGGAAATAATATATGGATTTGAGCACCTTGTTTAAGTAGTGATAACGGTGGGGAGAAGAGGTGCTATACCACTTCATATAGGGGGAGAAAGTTGGTGTTGACAGTAGCAAGATTGTTGATGTAGATCACCGTCACGATCCTTGCCCCGGCGGCACTCCGGTGCCACCGGGAGAGAGGGGGAGAGAGGTCCCCTCCTTCTTCTTCGTCCTTGGCCTCCCCCTAGATGGGAGGAGAGTTCCCCCTCTAGTCCATGTCCTCCATGGCAGCGGAGGGGCGGGAGCCCCTCCGAGAATGGATCTCCCTCTCTTTTCCCTTCTGTTTCGCGCTACCCAGATCTAGCCCTTCACCGTTTCTTAAATTCCTGAAGATCCGTAACTCCGATTGCGCTGAAAGTTTTGCACGATTTGTTTCCACAAATTATCTTTCTTGCGCCAGAAGAAGGGCCCCAACCACCTCATGAGGAGGGCACAAGATACCTGGCGTACCTGGCAACCCCAGGCGTGCCCTGGTGGGTTGTGGGCACTGTGGGCCCCTGTTTGCATTGATTCCACCTCCCAAAAATCACATGTATTCCAAAATAATTCTCCGTAAATTTTCATCGTGTTTGGACTTCATTTGATATGGATTTTCCGCGAAAGAAAAAACATGCAACAAACAAGAGCTCCCATTGGGCACTGGATCAATAGGTTAGTCCAACAAATCATATAAATTTTTGCCAAAAATATTTGAAAGTTGTATAATATTGGCATGAAACAGTCGAAAATTATAGATTCTATGGAGACGTACCATACTACTACTAGGACTAACTATTGTACTAGCATACTATTAGGTTGTCTCTATGTGATGTGGCAACTTCATATAACCGGATGTTGGCTATACTACTATGGTACTCACACTCCAAGAAGTGACTTGAAAACAATTCATAAATTCAGTTTATCACATGCATATGCAAATGTACCATTCATTACATACAACAAGTCATCAACATACAATGACAATGTGGATACATGTTGGATTATACATTATTTCCAACAAAACATTCTAGTAAATACTAAAGTTTTTATCACACAACAAATAACAAGCAATGCAATCAACTTTAGCTCAACCAATCCTCGACGTTAGAAACGCTTGCTTTGAACCATAAGTAAGCCTTTGGGAAGGGCCAGCTATTGTCAATATCGAGACAAACGCAGGACTTATCATCGATGCTGAAGCTGCCTATATCAAGACGCATATTGTGATAGCCAGGGTAGGGAACCATAGCAATGCCCGATGTATAGATACAATTGCTTATCATAAACGGTAGTAATGTTGTGCGAACAACATCTGGATCACTTTTCACCATCATTGGATAGTTTAGTCCAAGGAAAAGCGAGTTTTCTCCAAGACTATCAATATTGAACCTGGGAGAAGGTGTTGGCGCTAGAACACTAGTATCCCTCCCGAATACCCTACAACAGGTGTTGGAATAGGTGAGGAGAGTGCGACCATGGGAGACAATGCCTTCTTCCTTAGTAACATCAGGAGTGCCCTGTATACAGACAAGAAGAGGTGATCCATTGGAATAAGTTGCTTGTGATCATCACCATCGTCATCTCCCCCTTGGTTATAAAAAATTCAACTATAGATGGTGGAATGTTCATAGGACCTTGGAAACACAAGAAGGTTAATTAGTACGGGGATACTAACTCGCATGCATGTGGAGGAAACAATTCTGATTACGGTGGAAGACAATCGTACCGAAACCACAAGGATTCCATGCAAAAACAATGCCACGAGTAGTGGCGGCAAACACAAGACGCTCGTATGGAATTGCATCACAGTACTCATCCATGTATAGAAATTGATTTTTGAGCAATATCCATCGAGGCTTGGAAGTAAGGACGACAACAAGCTTGTCGAAGATAGCAACATCATAGTTTGTGTAATCCCAAGAGCAGTTGGGAACTCAACAAATTGCTATCTTCCATAGATGACAGTCACCATGATCGTATTTGAACATATGTAGATCATCTATGTGCTCAACCTCAGGGCACTTTGAGATTTTTGGAAGTGGAACCCGTTGACGAGTGTACACATTCACAAGTTCCCACTCACAGTTGTACCCAATATAAACAACCCAATCTCTGTTTGTGCCTGCCCAGGCCTTACCCTTAAGCGATGGCATCTTAACATCACACGTATCATTATCAAGCGGCATGAACTTCCACAAGGAGAGGCTTCCGTCGTCCACACGCCAGCGATCAGGGTCATGGCGAAGAAGATAGGGGAGATCAAACCGCTCCTGGACCCTTGGGTTCTTTGTAATGATGTTATTTGTTGAGTCAAGAATGGTCTTGAACAAACCTGCCATGCTAGCCGAGGTGATGACGTTCCACCGATCAATGAGTTCCTCCACCACGTCATCTTTTAGATCGGGCCAAGAATAATAGGGTTGTTTACGGCCTGTTCCCTCCATGGAGAAGATGATTGAACAATGGCAGAAGGAAGGGTGAAGGCAAATGGAGGGAGGAAGAGCGTGCAACAGCAGTTCCAAATCAAGAGGGAAAGGAGAAGAGGCGATGGATGGTTGCCTTGGTACAGGAAGAGGCACCCCGTCCTACATAGACATCCATTCAAAAATTGTACGAAAGGACTCGCCATCGTCCCACTAACATGTTGGAACGGGGCCACATGTCAACGAAACATGGTGTCATTTCTCGTGCAAAATGTGATCTGGCCGCGTTGGCCTGAGGTGCCACATTATTTCTCGAGTTTATTTTTTTAATGGCGTGTCGTTCAGTTTTGAAGCATGACTAACTGGTATTGTATCTAGAGAAAATATGAACCACTCTACCACTACTCCACCTCTTGTACTAGTATCAAAAAGATATATAGGATGGAGCTTTAGAGCTTGTTTGCTAAGGGTTGCCCACTTGCTTCTCACACTATCGCCCTCTCTCCAGATCTAAAAAAGATGGCAGTGCCCCTCTGTCTCCCTCTTCACCGTTGGTCATAGATCCGCCGAGGAAGAAAAGGACGTGCAGCGTTGACACACTTGTCGTTGGCAAGCAAGGTCACACACTGACGACAAGGCCGTCCTCTCAGACCTAGTGCCCACGCGGGATGGCCTTTGTCCCGAAGCTTGATGATGTAGTATGTGCGGAGGACAACAACCACGAGCGAAGCCACTTCCCACCGACCCTCAGGTATGCTACCTCTTTTCGAACCATACCCTTGTTCTATTGCCCCATCCGACACATCACTGCATGTGGACCTTTTTCCACTCCACCATCTCCCCAATTTTCTATCCTCTGCTCTACTGGTCACGCAGACGAAAACACTAATTTGCACTATTAAAGGAAATCCTATATCATGCAGACTAATCCATGTTTGGATTGAATAAGGAATGGAAGGGAGAAAGTACTGCCGAAGAGACTAGGGGTCGAACCCGCATCTAGGTTAAAAAGAGGAAAATCAGTAGCTGGGGAACGAGTCTCGTGTCTCTTGGTTGAACAAGGGTAGAAAGGCATGACAATGCAATAGAGAATGACCAGGTTGATCGGTTTGTTGTCCTCACATAGGAAAAAGGTGGCTAAAGAGAACAAAAATGGGACGTAGTCCACATATGCTGCCTGGATATTTGTTGCTCTTGGCAACCATCCCTCCCTCACCACTCTATGCGTCTGTGGAGGTACATCGTACTGGTGTTCCCACTGTCCTAATGGGCCTCCCATGCTCTTATTACCACTTTTTTGTT
Source organism: Triticum monococcum (assembly GCA_034509565.1). NCBI lineage: Eukaryota > Viridiplantae > Streptophyta > Magnoliopsida > Poales > Poaceae > Triticum > Triticum monococcum. The sequence continues at coordinate 243,844,668 of CM067846.1, read as the reverse complement.
GTTAGTATAACGCCCGCGGTAAACTAAAGCAATGCTACTACTAAAGTGATGCAACATTTAACTAATCCCGTAGTCAGTCTAATGGCACAGATAAATTTAAGCAATGCCATTTAATGTCACTGGAATATTTTAGGCAGCTTTTGATTGTGAATGTATTAAAGATTTTTTCAGCTAAGGCATTCTAATGTTGTTGCACAACTAGTATACCAACGATGAAACTTGTTACTACCTTGAGATTTTTGCACTGTTAATGCTTATAGATTACATACCTCACTTTCATGAGATAAGTCAATTTTCTTTGTATAGTGTCACCAAAATGCCAAGGCGCTGATGTCATTTTATTTTGGTTAAACTACACAAAAAATTATGAAGAGAAGATGAAAGGTCAAGAGTGGGCACCTCCTCCTCAAGCTGTTTTCTGGATTCGGTTGATCAATTTTTTATGTTTGATTGATTATCAAGATTGGGATAGCAATTTTTCAAGTACACTTGAGTTCAAAATGATATTTATCTTGAAGGTACATGGTTTGCAATTTTTACTGTCATTACCTAATAATGCTAGTTACCTTCAGACTTCTGTATTTGGGTTAATGTTGTTGCACTGCTAGTATACCAATGCTAAAGCTTGTTGCCTTTACATTTTGTATAGTTAATGCTTATATAAATCTAACAGTGCTAGCTCTTGGAAATATGTTTAGTAAAACAATTGTACTATCGCCCGTAAAAAAACTACTCTACTGTTGCACTGGCAACTGGATTATTGTATATTTGTACTATTCGAATGGTGTTGCATTCGCATATGGACATATATAAGGTGTGGCAAGCTCTCTCAGATATGTGCTCAATGCAAGAAGACTACTACCAGCTTTTCTAAATGCTAGACGTTTGGGTACTTTAAACGTCTTATATTAAGGAACATAGGGTGTAGAGTTCACTCAAATTATGCTAGTAAAGCTAGTCACACCTTTTTAAATTAATGTTCATTATGTAATCGGAGGAGGTCTGCATGTTTGTCTCTAATGCCTGTCGATTACATACCTGGCATCATGATGTAATGGTAAGTTGTTGCTTTTTGTACAGTGTCACTGAATTTTCAAGGTGGTGATGGCATCTTATTTTAGTTGAACTGCACATAACATGCTTAAAACAAGACGAAAGGTCAGGAATGGCTCAATCTTTTAGAAAATACTATGTATGCCTTCCTAACATCAGCTAGTGTTACCTTATTTATTCCTTCGAAAAGGTGGTTAGAAAATAGTCATGCTACCTTTCCCATTAATAAATTGGAATGCTTATATTTGTGAGTCTATGCTTCAACTAGTGCCAGTTTTATAGTAATCACACTTTCAATATCTATGCAAACAGGGATGCTCGATTTTAGTGGAACTGCACAAAAAGTCCAAATGGTTCATCATTAGGAGCATGTTTTCTTCCAAACTGTTATATCCAATTGGTGGCACTATGAGCTGTTCATTACAAAGGTACATGGTTTGGTACTATCTTGCTACTCTTATTGTACTGTCATTATATAGTAATATTAGTGGTTTTCATGTGAATTTATTGGTAGGGTGGACCTACATTGCAGGTGCAGGAGCTGATTCAAGGATTGGATGCTCAATTTCGGTTGTATCAATTTCTCCTCTTCCATCACTACGAACATGGATATCCTTGGTCTGATGAAGAATAGGCGTTATATTTCTGCTCTGTATGAGCAAATCAATTCCGTACGAAATTGTCCAGGGCAAAACATGACAATATCAAAATGTCCAGTGCAAAATATGATAGATGCTAAGCGGAAATGACTAGAAGGGACATGTTTAAAACAAAAATAAAAGTTGTGGTATATGTTTACTAGCTGCTTGATATGTGTGCAGACAGATGTCTGCACATTGCTATTTGGCAAGCAAACAAAGTGACCGCAATTTTGGTGGAACTGCACAAGAGAATAGTATAGTCACTGCATGCAGTGCCATTTGAAAATAGACACAGAAAGATTGGATAGTCACTTCATGGACTACACAAAAGTAGTACTATACTATTTATTGGCCAACACTAGATGCTTCATTGCTTTGGTCTGATTATACAATGGGCATCATTTTGCCTAAGGTAAAGTTTGTATTTCAAAAATAGTCTCGCCATGCGATCAAGAGAAGACCAAATCATATTGCAGTGGATGTTCCTCCATCATGTGTGGTTCATTCTCATGGTTCCAGCTGTTGGTGAAACCACTTACGTTTGCAAGAGGAATTGTGGACTTCACAAACAAATTTGTCTTTCACTCTGTACTGAATGTTGGCCCAAAGAAGTATCCATGTTAGTAGCAAGAATAGATGTTTTTTCTATATCTTTGCTTTTGGAGCTACATATTTGTATATGATTATTGAATCATTGAGATGCATTAACATGTTGATCTTATATATGGGAATCATACTAGTTGGTTGTGAATTTGGGCTACTAATGTGAACTACAATGCCAGGCCTATGAGTCTCATCTGAACATTTTGAACGGATCCGCTCTTACTACTGTGCAGAGCATGATCCTTATTTCTTTGTGCTCAGGGTTTACAAGTTACTAGCAGTTCCTTATTTCTGTTCGCTCAGTGTTTACAAGTTACTGACCGATCACTAGCTAGCCTATTAATATGCTCCTGGCTGTTTTAGTTGTGATGCAAGATCCGAAGGTGGAAGTTTTTTGAATAAAAATGCCTACCTCTGAAGAAACTGACATGTTGTTCTAAATAAAATGCCATGCGAATCTAAAGAAACTACCAGCAAAAACGTTCACAAATGCCTTATCTCCCAGCGAACGTTCATCAGCTATTGCGATCCTACACGTACACTAGCCGACCGACTCGATCCTATGGGATTAACCAATGGATCACGCACGTACCTCATTTGGATGAATCGAGCGCACTCGTTTGACCGTCATGCCGACGTGGGACCCAGCATGGATGGGACGCACCACTGACGTGATGGGACAACAGGACACAGTCTTAATTTCAGTTTTTCTAGTTTTCCACGACAAGCTGGCGAGCTAAGCCATGCCTGCTTATGCATTGAACTCTGACGACCGTGTTAACCATAGCATTTCCCGCCACATGCTGGTTCACCTACCTTCCTCCTATAATTAATGGTTCCCAGCGTTCTCCGATGGCATCATCACCCAACTCCCCCTATCCTCATAAGCATCCACTGGCCCAACGTCCCTCGCCACATGCCCTTGCTCTCACCACGTCCGTCATGGCCCTGCCCGTCCGCAATAGGCGACGTCGGAGGCATCACCACCAGAACTAGTGTTCGGTTTTTCATCGAAAGGTAGACGGAGGGAGGAGGCATTCTATCGGTCTTTAGATGGGAATGCGGAGTATGAGGACTTGTTGGAACACGACCGCCTAGCGGGGCATGGAGCAACAGCGCACCGACGTTCTGAGTCACAAGTAGAGCGCCGCCAAATAGGCCAACTACATGGAGGCCGCCAAATAGCCTTGGAGGCTGTTGGGCACCCACGCTTTTGCGATGCCGAATTTTACTACCAGGTCGTCAAGTGGGTTTCATGCTTAGAAGCCGAAGCTTCGGTGGACCATGATGGCATGGAAAGGGCCAAAGTGCGCGAGGAACGTGCCCTATCGCACCTCTGGCAAGTCCAAGGAGAGGAGGAGGACGTCGATGCCGACATTCAGCGTGTACTGCAGATGGCCATCGGCATTGTCTAGTAAGCTGAGAGTAAGTTAGTACTTGTACACTACTAGAGTATTAGTGGGAGTAGATAGTTAACTTGGCTATGATGGTTGTCAACGTGGAAGTTCAGTAATCTATATCTGGATCAGACCTGTTACTTTGCTCTAAATGTTAATCTTTCTATTTGAACGTATGGAATGGGCTGTTATTTTTTTAAATGGGATGTATTTGTCCGCCACGGGTTTAGAGGTGACTTGTGGGCCTACTAGGTCGACGCGTACACAATCAGGAGATGATTGTGTGTCGAGAGGATGGCAGCAGGGACCGGGTCATGGTGGTACGCAAGCTAGTGCCTCCTTATTTCAAGCCAAAAATGGTTCCTCCTAATGGATTTTTGACATCTGGGTCCCATGCCATTGTTTACGTAGTCAATAAACGAGAGAATTGCACAACGAGAGGCTGACACTAGGGACCCTGTAGCTCGCCCAGCTCTTTTTGTTTTTGAGACGGAATCAGGGTGTCAACTGGGCTGTGCGGGGCATTTTGGCCTGTCAAGTCAGCCTTTTATTTTATGTTTACCACAAGACCAGCCCAGTCATTTTCTTTTCTTTGTGAAAATGGCTAGTCCAGTGTTTTTGTTCTTTTGCAGAATACCCAACCAATGCCTACTTGCTTTGTCAGCCCAGCTAGGCTGCAAATCTTTCAAGACAAGGAGAGTTTCATTCAGCTTGACCCGAAAATGGGCTATCAATAATGAGAAAATGGGTTGTACATTTTTTAAAACACATCAAACAAGCAATTAGTTTCAAATTCCTTTTTTTATTTCAAGATTTTAAATTCTGTTGATTTTTATGCGTGGAAAATTATTTGGATTTTATATTGATATAAATTTATTTTTCAAATTAGTTTGACTGTGACTCAAAATTTCAGGATTAAAAATAGTTGGGACCGCATCAAAATATGCAAAATTTCGTATAATTTTTAAACCGTGGCCACAATATGGGCTGTAATGCTAACAAATTGAATATGGGCTCCAAAAAATCCTTAAGAATTAGTAAATGGATTGTAAATTATTAGAAATAATGGTAGAAGGGTTATATGATGTTTGAGGCTAACTTGTGCACCTACTATAGGTTGACGCATACGCTTTCCTAAAAAAAGGTTGACACAGACGCAATGCCGTGTCAACTTAGTCAACACACGAGAGTGGTGACTGTTGGATGTCCATCCAACGGCCGTCTTGCATCTTCAATCTCTGCTCTTCCTGCTCTAGCCGCTAAAACAAGCGCCAGCGGGACTACTAGCTCCCTCCTCCCGTGGTTGGCTGTGCTGCCACGCAGATCTCACAGCCCCATCATACTTCCATCATTGGCCTAGCCATCCCTATACTCACCCATACCTCCTGTTATCCTCCAGCGACGACATGCTCACACTGCAGTCGAAGCAGCAAACCATCGCACTCCCCTCCGCATGGGAAACAACTGCCAAGTCTTCACCGTCTCCTAGTCATTCCCTTCCTAGGCCTCGTCGTCCCCGTCTTGGTGCTCTCGGCGCGGCATGGTCAAGGAACGACTTCCATCAGAAGAGGATTATACGTGGAGACGCTGACACCTGGGTCCACGGCCGCAACAAGGAAGTGCCCCCTTATTACACGCAAAAAAATGATTCCTCCACCTGACGTCGGGGACCCACTGGAAGGGCCTCTATATTTCACGAAAAAAACATTCCCTCCGCTGACAGCTCGGACCCACCAGCTATATATTCGCGTGCAAGGAAGTGCCAACATACTATGGGAAAAAATGATTCTCCCCCCTGGCAGCTGGGAATCATCAGCTATATCTTTGCACGCAAGGAACCACTGGGACCCAGCCAGTTGAAGCGTACATGGCGTTGTCTGTCTGGTCACGAATGTGTACGTACATGCTGGACGATCGGTCTCTCTGCAGCGATGAACTATGCCCAAGTAAGGAGTGACACGAGTTGTAGTAGAGGCGTGGATGTAGCATGTCACGGACTCCCATCTATATTGTGTACATGTACGTACAACCACACTGCAAGAAAGTAAATACGGCTACGTACGTACATACGGTCGGGGTCTCGAACGTGTACAGTGAAATTAAATGGCGCCAACCGGCTGGGTCACAATGGAGGAAACAGGGTCGTGTCCATCGGGAGGCAACCGACTGGGTCGGAATATGTCGTGTTCATTGGGGGCCAATCAGCTTGGATAGAACAGCCGAAATGAGGTCTGGCGTACCGCAGAACGAAGGAAATGGGCCTTCTATTCGACCGCGTACGGTCGAAATGGGGTCTTGTTCACCACGAAGGGTCTGGCGTACCAGAAAACGAAGGAAACAGACTTTTGTTCAAGTGCCTACGGTCAAAACAAGGTCCTGTTGATCGGGCGGTGGCTGATATGTCTTCAACGTATCTATAATTTCTGATTGCTCCATGCTATATTATCTACTGTTTTAGACATTATTGGGCTTTATTTTCCACTTTTATATTATTTTTGGGACTAACCTATTAACCGGAGGCCCAGCCTAGAATTGCTGTTTTTTGCCTGTTTTAGGGTTTCGAAGAAAAGGAATATCAAACGGAGTCCAAATGGATTGAAACCTTCGGAAACATGATTTTCTCATCAGATAAGATCCAGGAGACTTGGACCCTCCATCACGAAAGCCACGAGGTGGTCACGAGGGTAGGGGCGCGCCCCCCAGCCTCGTGGGCCCCTCGAAGCTCCACCGACGTACTTCTTCCTCCCATATATATCCACATATCCCCAAACGATCAGAAGGGGAGCCAAAAAACTAATTCACCCGCCGCAACTTTCTGTATCCACGAGATCCCATCTTGGGACCTGTTCCGGAGCTTCGCCGGAGGAGGCATCGATCATGGAGGGCTTCTACATCATCATCCAAGCCCCTCCGATGAAGTGTGAGTAGTTTACTTCAGACCTACGGGTCCATAGCTAGTAGCTAGATGTCTTCTTCTCTCTTTTTGGATCTCAATACAATGTTCTCCCCCTCTCTTGTGGAGATCTATTTGATGTAATCTTCTTTTTGCGGTGTGTTTGTTGAGATCGATGAATTGTGGGTTTATGATCTAGTCTATCTATGAATAATATTTGAATCATCTCTGAATTATTTTATGTATGATTGGTTATCTTTGCAAGTCTCTTCGAATTATCAGTTTGGTTTGGCCTACTAGATTGGTTGTTCTTGCCATGGAAGAACTGCTTAGCTTTGGGTTCAATCCTGCGGTGTCCTTTCCCAGTGACAGAAAGGGAAGCAACGCACGTATTGTATTGTTGCCATCGAGGATAACAAGATGTGGTTTTTATCATATTGCATGAAACTATCCTTCTACATCATGTCATCTTGCTTAAGGCGTTACTCTGTTTTTAACTTAATACTCTAGATGCATGCGGGATAGCGGTCGATGAGTGGAGTAATAGTAGTAGATGCAGAATCGTTTTGGTCTACTTGTCTCGGACGTGATGCCTATATACATGATCATACCTAGATATTCTTATAACTATGCTCAATTTTGTCAATTGCTCAACAGTAATTTGTTCACCCACCGTAGAATACTTATGCTCTTGAGAGAAGCCACTAGTGAAACCTATGGTCCCCGGGTCTCTTTCTCATCATATCAATCTCCATCACTTTATTATTGCTTTGCTTTTACTTTGCTTTTACTTTATTTACTTTGCATCTCTATACCAAAAATACCAAAAAAATATTATTTATCATCTCTATCAGATCTCACTTTCGTAAGTGATCGTGAAGGGATTGACAACCCCTAAGCGCGTTGGTTGCGTTGAGCTATTGTTTTTGTGTAGGTACGAGGGACTCGAGCGTAGCCTCCTACTGGATTGATACCTTGGTTCTCAAAAACTGAGGGAAATACTTATGCTACTTTGCTGCATCATCCTTCCTCTTCGGGGAAATCCAACGCAGTGCTCAAGAGGTAGCAAGAAGGATTTCTGGCGCCGTTGCCGGGGAGTCCGCGCAAAAGTCAACATACCAAGTACCCATCACAATCCCTATCTCCCGCATTACATTATTTGCCATTTTCCTCTCGTTTTCCTCTCCACCACTTCACCGTTGCCGTTTTATTCGCCCTCTCTCTCTCTATCCTCCCTCTCTTTCTCCGTTTGCCTTTTTGTTTGCTCGTGTGTTAGTTTGTTTGCTTGTCATCATGGCTAGTCCCTTATCTTCTCCGTTGACCCCTGAGTTTGAAATCTTTCACTTTAAAAAAAGGTTAGGAGAAAACCTAAAAGATGCCTGGTTGAGAATAATGGAATCTCATCGTAATTGTACCTGTGAAATAAATCTGAGAATTTTGCTTCGCAATTTTTATGTTGGATATAATATGTCTCATGGCAACTCTTGGATTGCATTGCCAAAGGCAATTTTGTTGAAATCGATCCCCATATTGCACTTGAAATTATAGAAGGTATAGTGGGAACACTACCTCAACAAAAGGGGCCTCATCCTACTCAGGAAGAGACACAAGTTTTTCAAAAAAATTGCGAAGTTACTAAAATCTTGCAGAAATCTCTTGAACCTCTTAAGAACATTAGTGGAAATATTCACCGCATGAATATGTTGATTACCCTTTTCAATAAGCGGTTGGATTCTTTAGATATAAAAATTTCAGAATATGAAGGGAAACGTAAAGAACCTCCCGGATTCGAGCTTGATTCCGCTAAAAAATTGAAAACCAAAGATGGCAATACCTAGATCTATTCTTGCTTGTTATGCCTAGCTAGGGGCGTTAAACGATAGCGCTTGTTGGGAGGCAACCAAATTTTAATTATTTATCCTCTGTTTTGGTTGTGTTTTTTGTGTTTAATTAGTGTTTGTGCCAAGTAGAACCGTTGGGAAGACTTGGGGAAAGTCTTGTTGAACTTGCAGTAAAAAAACAGAAACTTTAGCGCTCATGAGAACTGCTGTTATTTTTATTTGGAAAGTGATATTTAGTTAATTATTTTGGCAGATGATTAATAGATAAATTCCTAACGTCCAGCAATTTATTTTAGAATTTTTGGGGTTCCAGATCTTGCGCTAGCTACAGATTACTACAGACTGTTCTGTTTTTGACAGATTCTGTTTTTCGTGTGTTGTTTGCTTATTTTGATGAATCTATGGCTAGTAAAATAGTTTATAATCCATAGAGAAGTTGTAATACAGTAGGTTTAACACCAATATAAATAAAAGAATGAGTTCATTACAGTACCTTGAAGTGGTCTTTTGTTTTCTTTCGCTAACGGAGCTCACGAGTTTTCTACTTTAAGTTTTGTGCTGTGAAGTTTTCATGTTTTGGGTAAAGATTTGATGGACTACGGAACAAGGAGTGGCAAGAGCTTAAGCTTGGGGATGCCCATGGCACCCCCGAGATAATCTAAGGACACCTAAAAGCCAAAGCTTGGGGATGCCCCGGAAGGCATCCCCTCTTTCGTGTACTTCTATCGGTAAACTTTACTTGGAGCTATATTTTTATTCACCACATGATATGTGCTTTGCTTGGAGCGTCTTTTATGATTTGAGTCTTTGCTTATTAGTTTACCACAATCATCCTTGCTGTACACACCTTTTGATAGAGCCATACATGATTTGGAATTTGATAGAATACTGTATGTGCTTCACTTATATCTTTTGAGCTTTATAGTTTTGCTCTAGTGCTTCACTTATATCTTTTAGAGCACGGTGGTGGATTTGTTTTATAGAAACTATTGTTATATCATGCTTCACTTATATTATTTTGAGAGTCTTAATAGCATGGTAATTTGCTTAAAATCCTAATATGCTTGGTATGCAACATTAATTATAAAACTTTCGTATGAGTGTGTTGAATACTAAGAAAAGTTTGATGCTTGATGATTGTTTTGAGATATGGAGGTAATAATATCAAATTCATGCTAGTTGAGTAGTTGTGAAATTGAGAAATACTTGTGTTGAGGTTTGCAAGTCCCATAGCATGCACATATGGTAAACGTTATGCAACAAATTTGAAACATGAGGTGTTATTTGATTGTCTTCCTTATGAATGGCGGTCGGGGACGAGCGATGGTCTTTTCCTACCAATCTATCCCCCTAGGAGCATGCGCGTAGTGCTGAGGTTTTTGATGAATTGTAGATTTTTGCAATAAGTATGTGAGTTTGTTAAGACTAATGTTGAGTCCATGGATTATACGCACTCTCACCCTTCCATCGTTGCTAGCTTCTTCGGTACCGTGCATTGCCATTTCTCACATTGAGAGTCGGTGCAAACTTCGCCCATGCATCCAAACCCCGTGATATGATACACTCTTTCACACATAAACCTCCTTATATCTTCCTCAAAACAGCCACCATACCTACCTATTATGGCATTTCGATAGCCATTCCGAGATATATTGCCATGCAACTTTCCATCATTCCGTTTATCATGACAGATTCATCATTGTCATATTGCTTAGCATGATCATGTAGTTGACATAGTATTTGTGGCAAAGCCACCATTCATAATTCTTTCATACATGTCACTCTTGGTTCATTGCATATCCCGGTACACCGCCGTAGGCATTCATATAGAGTCATCTTTGTTCTAGTATCGAGTTGTAATCATTGAGTTGTAAATAAATAGAAGTGTGATGATCATCATTATTAGAGCATTGTCCCAAGTGAGGTGTATATATATATATATATATATATATATATATATATATATATATATATAAAGGCCATAAAAAAAGAAGGCCCCCCAAAAAAAGAGAAGGCCCAAAAAAATGAGAGAAAAAGAGAGAAGGGACAATGTTACTATCCTTTTTCCGCACTTGTGCTTCAAAGTAGCACCATGATCTTCATAGTAGAGAGTCTCTCATGTTATCACTTTCATATACTAGTGGGAATTTTTCATTATAGAACTTGGCTTGTATATTCCAAGAATGGGCCTCCACAAGTGCCCTAGGTCCTCGTGAGCAAGCAAGTTGGATGCACACCCACTAGTTTCTTTTGTTGAGCTTTCATACATTTATAGCTCTAGTGCACCCGTTGCATGGAAATCCCTACTCCTTGCATTAACATCAATCGGTGGGCATCTCCATAGCCCATTGATTAGCCTCGTTGATGTGAGACTTTCTCCTTTTTTGTATTCTCCACATAACCCCCCCTCATTATATTCTATTCCACCCATAGTGCTATGTCCATGGCTCGCGCTCATATATTGCGTGAAAGTTTATAGGTTTGAGATTACTAAAGTATGAAACAACTGCTTGGCTTGTCATCAGGGTTGTGCATGATGATAGAATTCTTGTGTGATGAAAATGAAACATGACTCAACTATATGATTTTGTAGGGATGAACTTTCTTTGCCATGTTATTTTGAGAAGACATAATTGCTTAGCTAGTATGCTTGAAGTATTATAATTTTTATATCAATATGAACTTTTGACTTGAATCTTCCAGATCTGAATATTCATACCACAATTAAGAAGAATTAAATTAAAATTATGCCAAGTAGCACTCCGCATCAAAAATTCTGTTTTTATCATTTACCTACTCGAGGACGAGCAAGAATTAAGCTTGGGGATGCTTGATACGTCTCCAACGTATCTATAATTTTTGATTGCTCCATGCTATATTATCTACTGTTTTAGACATTATTGGGCTTTATTTTCCACTTTTATATTATTTTTGGGACTAACCTATTAACTGGAGGCCCAACCCAGAATTGCTGTTTTTTTCCCTGTTTTAGGGTTGCGAAGAAAAGGAATATCAAACGGAGTCCAAACGGAATGAAACCTTCGGAAACGTGATTTTCTCATCAGATAAGATCCAGGAGACTTGGACCCTCTCTCAAGAAAGCCACGAGGTGGTCACAAGGGTAGGGGGCGCCCCCCTAGGGCGTGCCCCCTGCCTCGTGGGCCCCTCGAAGCTCCCCAGACGTACTTCTTCCTCCCATATATACCCACGTATCCCCAAACGATCAGAAGGGGAGCCAAAAACCTAATTCACCCGCCGCAATTTTCTGTATCCACGAGATCCCATCTTGGGGCCTATTCTGGAGCTTCGCCGGAGGAGGCATCGATCACGGAGGGCTTCTACATCATCATCCAAGCCCCTCTAATGAAGTGTGAGTAGTTTACTTCAGACCTACGGGTCCATAGCTACTAGATAGATGGCTTCTTCTCTCTTTTTGGACATCAATACAATGTTCTCCCCCTCTATTGTGGAGATCTATTCGATGTAATCTCCTTTTTGCGGTGTGTTTGTTGAGACAGATGAATTGTTGGTTTATGATCCAGTCTATCTATGAATAATATTCGAATCTTCTCTGAATTCTTTTATGTATGATTGGTTATCTTTGCAAGTCTCTTTGAATTATCAGTTTGGTTTGGCCTACTAGATTGGTTGTTCTTGCCATGGGAGAAGTTCTTAGCTTTGGGTTCAATCTTGCGGTGTCCTTTCCCTGTGACAGAAGGGGCAGCAAGGCACGTATTGTATTGTTGCCATCGAGGAAAACAAGATGGGTTTTTTATCATATTGCATGAAACTATCCCTCTACATCATGTCATCTTGCTTAAGGCGTTACTCTATTTTTAACTTAATACTCTAGATGCATGCTGGAGAGTGGTCGATGAGTGGAGTAATAGTAGTAGATGCAGAATCATTTCGGTCTACTTGTCTCGAATGTGATGCATATATACATGATCATACCTAGATATTCTCATAACTATGCTCAATTCTGTCAATTGCTCAACAGTAATTTGTTCACCCACCGTAGAATACTTATGCTCTTGAGAGAAGCCACTAGTGAAAGCTATGGCCCCGGGGTCTCTTTCTCATGATATCAATCTCCATCACTTTATTATTGCTTTGCATTTACTTTGCTTTTACTTTATTTACTTTGCGTCTCTATACCAAAAATACCGAAAAAATATTATTTATCATCTCTATCAGATCTCACTTTCGTAAGTGACCGTGAAGTGATTGACAGCCCGTAAGCGCGTTGGTTGCGTTGAGCTATTGTTTCTGTGTAGGTACGAGGGACTCGAGCGTAGCCTCCTACTGGATTGATACATTGGTTCTCAAAAACTGAGAGAAATACTTACGCTACTTTGCTGCATCATCCCTAAATCCAACATAGTGCGCAAGAGGTAGCAGTGGCGTATCGTGAAACGGAGGAAACAGACTTCTGTTGGAGCGTGTACGGTCGAAATGCGGTCCTGTTCATCCACCATCTACTGCATCGCTTCAGCCTCCATGGGCTACTGTTCATGCATTGTCGACCTCCTCCAGCCTCCACCAGCAATTGTTCATCCACGGGCTACTATACATCCAGCCTCCACCGTCTACTATTCATAAGGCCTCCACGGGGTTCTGTTCATCCACCCCCAACCGGCTAGGGTGCGGCTGCCTCCTCGAGGTCCTGTTCATCCAGCGGCAGCGGCCTACTACCACGCGGTGATGTTCATCCAACCCCCACTAGGAATTGTTCATCGACAACCAACCAACGGGCTCTACTCACCATGTCTCGAATAGTTCTACATATTGCGCGCACGGTAGAAACGGTCACTGTTCATCGAGAGGCAACCCAACACCGGCTGGCTTTGTCTCGCACGGGGGCTCGATTGGCTTAAGTAAGCAGTATAAGTGATTGATCGCTCAGGTTCAGTTAGCAGCAGCAGCGAAGGAATCACTTGTGTTCAGTCAGCATCGAATGAATTACTCAGGTTCAGTTACCAGCCAAGAGATCGATCGCTCGGGTTCAGTAAGCGAACACCTCACACACACACGCGTACACGAGAGAAACGCGCAAACCTCCATGCATTGCTCGGCCCCGACCACCCACCATAACCAGGAACTCCCCGATATTTTCCTCGCCCTCGCTTTTACCACGATTTTTTCCGTCATGGATGGCCCCAGAATGTCAGGTAGCTACGTCTCTGGCCCACCCAGGACAAAAAGCCCATTTTTGTCATGATTTTTTGTTATAGAACTAGGAGCCCACCACATCTATGATGATTCTGGGTTTTGTCACAATTATTGTCATAGAAGTGTCATAAGCGTGATAGAAAAGAATTCATTTGGCCCAAAATGTCATGGATGTGTCTTTTTTTGGTAGTGTCTCCAAGAGACCATTGTGTTGAGAATCAAGAGAGAGAGAGAGATAGAGAGAGAGAGAGCGAGCGAGAGAGAGAGAGGAAGCCACCTAGTTGCTGCCTATGGACCCATAGGTCTATTGTGGACTACTCACGCATCATCAGAGAGGCACCAATGAGGATGATGAACCCCTCCTTGATGGTGTTAGATTGGATCTCGTGGTTCTGGAACTTGTAGTGGCTGGAATTGTGTTTCGTCCACTCCCATAGGGTTTCTGGAATATTTGGGAACTTATAGGGCGAAGAGGTGGTGGAGGAGGCACCCGTGGACCCCACAACTCACCAAGGCGCGCCCTGGTGGGTTGTGGTCCACATGGACCTCCCCCAGGTGCTTTCTTGGTACCCAAGTTGTCTTCTGGTCCAAAAAAAATCTCCAAAATTTTTTGTTGCATTTGGACTCCGTTTGGTATTGATATTCTGCAAAGTAATAAGCAAGCAAAAAACAGCAACTGGCACTGGGCACTATATCAATAGGTTAGTCCCAGAAAATGATATAAAGTTGCTATAAAATGATGGTAAAACATCCTAGAATGATAATATAACAGCATGGAACAATAAAAAATTATAGATATATTGGAGATGTATCACACGCCACGCCCGTCGCAAGACGAGCATGTCCGCACAACAAATCGCTCGTCAAGCAACGTCCGCACAACAAATCGCTCGTCAAGCAAGCTCAAGACCCACGAGCGTAGTTTCCGCCATGCAAACTCACTATTGCCCCCACGGCGTGGCGACAAGAGCGCAACAACGCTCCTGTTGGCTCCGCGAGGTGTCGAGCGATGTCGCGCTCCAACATGCCCTCAAAGGCAACGAAGGCAATCGCGCGAGCACAAATGTTGCTGGATTTTCCTCCAGTATCTCACATGATGGAGGAGTGGAGAGCCACCATCCATAGTTTGATCAAGTTTGTTGATGGGAACAGGTCCAAGTTGGTGTAGCCTCCATGGCGGTGCACCTACAGTGCAATCACCTCCTTGGCAATAATCTCAGTGGTAGCACCGGCACTCACAATGGGCCAAGCAAGATGCACATCCCGCTGACGCGTTGATGTCTTCCTTGGACCCGCAGATGCAGCGAGATCTGCTACCTCTTGAGCATGCATTGGTTTTCCCTTGAAGAGGAAAGGGTGATGTAGCAAAGTAGCATAAGTATTTCCCTCAGTTTTTGAGAACCAAGGTATCAATCTAGTAGGAGACTACACGCAAATTGCCTAGTACCTACACAAACAAATAAGAACTTTGCAACCAACCCGATAAAGGGGTTGTCAATCCCTTCACAGCCACATGCAAAAGTGAGATCCAATAAAGATAATAAGATAAATATTTTTGGTATTTTTGTATAGATTGGAAAATAAAGATTGAAAAATAAACGGCGACAAAAATGGCTTGTTGACGGGAAAATAATATGATGTAAAGTAGACCGGGGGGCCATAGGTTTCACTAGTGGCTTCTTTCAAGATAGCATAAATTACTGCCGAGCAATTGATAGAAAAGCGCATAGTTATGAGAATATATAGGCATGATCATAAACATAGGCATCATGTCCGTGTCAAGTAGGCCGAAACAATTCTGCATCTACTACTATTACTCCACACATCGACCGCTATCCAGCATGCATCTAGAGTATTAAGTTCATAAGAACAGAGTAACGCATTAAGCAAGATGACATGATGTAGAGGGATAAACTCAAGCAATATGATATAAACCCTATCTTGTTATCTTCGATGGCAACAATATAATATGTGTCAGTTCCCTTTCTGTCACTAGGATCGAGCACCTCAAGATTGAACCCAAAGCTAAGCACTTCTCCCATTGCAAGAAAGATCAATCTAGTAGGCCAAACCAAACTGATAATTCGAAGAGACTTGCAAAGATATCAAATCATGCATATAAGAATTCAGAGAAGAATAAAATATTGTTCATAGATAAACTTGATCATAAACCCACAATTCATCGGATCTCGGCAAACACACCGCAAAAAGTATAACATCGCATAGATCTCCAAGAACATCAAGGATAACTTTGTATTTAAGTTCAAAGAGAGAGAAGAAGCCATCTAGCTAATAACTATGGACCCGAAGGTCCGTGTTAAACTACTCACACATCATCGGAGAGGCTATGGTGTTAATGTAGAAGACCTCCGCGATCAAATCCCTCTCCGGCAGATCGCCGCAAAAGGTCCCCAAATGGGATATCACGCGTACAGAAGGTTGCGGCGGTGGAAAAGTGGTTTCGTGGCTCCCCCGGATGTTTTCAGGGTATAAGAGTATATATAGACGAAGGAAGTAGGTTGGTGGAGCTACGAGGGGCCCACGAGGGTGGGGGAGCGCCTACCGCCCCTGGGCGCGCCCTCCTACCTCGTGGCCGCCTCGTGGCTTAATTGACCTCCACTCCAAGTTTCCTGGATTGCGTTTGTTCTAAAAAAGATCATAGTAAAGGTTTCATTCCGTTTGATATTGCTTTTCTATGAAACACTGAAATAGGCAAAAAAAGAAATTTGCACTGGGCCTTCGGTAATAGGTTAGTCCCAAAAATAATATAAAAGTGCATATTAAAGCCAATTAAACATCCAAAACAGATAATATAATAGCATGGAACAATCAAAAATTATAGATACGTCGGAGACGTATCAAGATCAGCGGCAAGTGTTGCTGGACAGAGAAGCAGAAGATGCCTGCAACACCATCCAGCGGCGCCGGGAGGCGCGGCATGCTACCTCTTGAGCATGCGTTGGTTTTTCCTTGAAGAGGAAATGGTGATGCAGCAAAGTAGAGTAAGTATTTCCCTTAGTTTTTGAGAACCAAGGTATCAATCTAGTAGGAGATTACACGCAAGTTGCCTAGTACCTGCACAAACAATCAAGAACCCTGCAACCAACGCGATAAAGGGGTTGTCAATCGCTTTACAGCCACTTGCAAAAGTGAGATCTGATAAAGATAATAAGATACATATTTTTGGTATTTTTGTTGTATAGATTGAAAAGTAAAGATTGCAAAATAAAATAAATAGTAAACTAGAATTGTAGATCGGGAACTTATATGATATAAAATAGACCCGGGGGCCATAGGTTTCACAAGTGGCTTCTCTCATGATAGCCTGTATTACGGTGGGTGACAAATTACTGCCGAGCAATTGGTATAAAAGTGCGTAGTTATGAGAATATCTAGGCATGATCATGAATATAAGCATCATGTCCGCGTCAACTATTCTGCATCTACTACTATTACTCCACACATCGACTGCTATCCAGCATGCATCTAGAGTATTAAGTTCATAAGAAAAGAGTAACGCATTAGGAAAGATGACATGATGTAGAGGGATAAACTCAAGCAATATGATATAAACCCCATCTTTTTATCCTCGATGGCAACAATACAATATGTGCCTTGCTGCCCCTACCGTCACCGGGAAAGGACACAGCAAGATTGAACCCAAAGCTAAGCACTTCTTCCATTGCAAGAAAGATCAATCTAGTAGGCCAAACTAAGCCGGTAATTCGAAGAGACTTGCAAAGATATCAAATCATGCATATAAGAATTCAAAGAATAACCAAATATTGTTCATAGATAAACTTGATCATAAATCCACATTTCATCGGATCTCGGCAAACACACCGCAAAACAATATTAAATCGAATAGATCTCCAAGAACATCGAGGAGAACTTTGTATTGAGAACCAAATAGAGAGAAGAAGCCATCTAGCTAAAAAGTATGGACACGAAGGTCTATGGTAAACTACTCACACATCATCGGAGAGGCTATGGTGTTGATGTAGAAGCCCTCCGTGATCGATTCCCTCTCCGGCAGGTCGCGGAAAAGGCTCCAAATGGGATCTCATGGGCACAGAAGGTTGCAGCGGTGGAAAAGCCGTTTTGTGGCTCCCCTGGATGTTTTTAGGGTATAAGAGTATATATAGGCGAAAGAAGTACGTCAGTGGAGCTACGAGGGGCCCACAAGGGTGGGGGTGCGCCTACCCCCTGGGTATGCCCTCCTACCTCATGTCTGCCTCGTTGCGTCCCTGACTTCCACTCCAAGTCTCCTAGATTGCGTTTGTTCCAAGAAAGATCCTCGCGAAGGTTTCGTTCCGTGTGGATTCTGTTTGATATTTCTTTTCCGCGAAACACTGAAATAGGTAAAAAACTGAAACTAGCACTAGGCCTCCGGTTAATAGGTTAGTCCCAAAAATAATATAAAAGAGCATATTAAAGCCCATTAAACATCCAAAACAGATAATATAATAGCATGGGACAATCAAAAATTATAGATACGTTCGAGACATATCAGCATCCCCAAGCTTAATACCTACTCGTCCTCGAGTAGGTAAATGATAAAAACAGAATTTTTGATGTCGAATGCTTCCTAACATAATTTCAATGTAATTTTCTTTAATTTTTTTTGACTATGAACTATGGGGCAAAACCCCCACAACAGATCAAAACTTTATTGAAGTAAAGAACAAATACAACAAGTTGATTACAAGCTGTAACCAGAGTACAAAGGATGAAAAGGGAATCTTACAAAACTAGCTTAAGGGGGGAGGAAAGAGATCCATTTGAGCAAGTCATCCTTGTAAGCAGATTTGATTCTGTGCTGCATTAGGATAATATCATGCCTAAAAGCAAACCTCCATTTATTGAAACTAGCCCTCTCATTTCTGAACACTTTGGCATTTTTGATGATCCAAATATTCCAGCAAGCAATGAATACCACTTCAGAGAAGAAAGGCTTATCAAAACTTCTCCTTGCCTGAGTAACCAGCTCAAACATGGACGTGCCAGCAGACCAATCAATCTGCAGATAATTCCATACCCTAACACCGAAATTGTAGTTGAAGAATAAGTGATCCCTGGTTTCTCTAGCCAGCAAGGGGCAGAGCCTACAATGGACTCCATCTTCCATGTGCCAGTGCCTTCTCCCAACCATATCCTTGGTGTTCAACCTATCCATAATAAGCATCCAAGCAAAGACCTTGATCTTGAGGGTACAAGAGGATTTCCAAACCCAACAGAGCAAAGGATTGAAGGACTCAGACACAAATGTGTGGGAGTAAAACATCTTGGGCTTGAAAATCTTGGATGAGTCCTTCCAGAACCAAAGGTCCCTCCAACTGGGGTCTCTGTTGTGGGAATCCATCAAATCCTTAATCAAGTTTAACTCATCAAAGGCCTGAGCAGATAAGGGAAGGTGGAAAAGTTCGTGCATATCCTGGGTATTGAAAATTTCCTTAACTGAAACCTAGGGGTCCTTGGCAAAAGAAAATAGCCTCGGGAATCTTGTCTGCAAACTAGAAACTTCAGTGCCAAGGTTCCAATTATCAGACCAAAAAAGAGCAGTGTCCCCTTCATTAATCTGCACCCAGGAGCAGTCCCTAAAATTCTGCATGACTTTACAAATATCCCTCCACCAGAAGGAGCCACAATCATTTGTTCCCTAAGGCATTCTTTCAAAATAATATGAATCCCAAACTAGGGACACCGAAGGAATATCTCGTTTGATCAGGAAGTTAGTGGCATGCTTGAGAAGAAGAGCCACATTCTGAACCCCTAGATTAAGAATACCAAGACCTCCTTTGTTTTTTGGCCTACAAATGAGTTCCCAAGCAGCAAGAGATGGGGCTGGCTCATCTCTATGCTTTTTCCACAGACACTGCCTTTGGATTCTTTCCAACTGCTTGAGAATACCAGCTGGAAGAGCAAGACTACACAAAAAGAATATTGGCATTGAAGACAGAGCAGAGTTAAGGAACCGTAGCCTTTCACCTTGGTTAAGGAAAGATGAACTGGCAGTCATTCTTCTTTCCATACAGTCAACCAATGGCATGAAGTCCACCATTTTGGGCCTTGTGGTCCCCACAGGTAAGCCAAGATATGTAAATGGCAATTTACCAATTTTGCAACCAAAAGCAGCAGCCAGATCCTCCATTACAGCAGAGTCAACATTGATTGGAATAATAAATGATTTATGGTAGTTGACATCCAGACCTGTGGACTAAGAGAACACCTTTAACATATCCTTCAGGGCCAGAAGCGGAACCCTGTCTGCAGGGAGGATGATCAATGTATCATCAGCATACTGGATCATAGGGTAATCTGTATCATGGCAAGGTATAGGTAGGTGAAGAACTCCCTTCCTGAACATATCATTAATCATTATTTGCAACAGATTAGCAGCTATGACAAAGAGCAGAGGAGATACAGGGTCACCCTGCCTAACTCCTTTTTTACAAACAAACTTCCTCCCCGGGACCCCATTAAGAAGAACAGAAGAAGTACCAGTGGCTAGGAGCTGCTTCATCCAGAGAATCCACTTTTCATTGAAGCCCTTATACCTTAGAATTTGAAAGATAGCTTCATGCTCAATAGAGTCAAAGGCCTTCTCAAAGTCTAGTTTGAGAATTACTATGGGTCTCTTTGACTGATGACATTGGTGCAAATATTCAAATGTCCAACCCAGACAATCCTGGATTGTTTTGGTCTTAATGAAACCATATTGGTTTTTGTGAATGCACTGCATAATCATTTCTTGGAATCTATTTGTAGCCATTTTGCACAGAAATTTGAGCCCCATACTAGTGAGAGAAATAGGCCTATAATCTCCCACTTCCTCAAGTGATAGCTTTTTGGGCACAAGAGTAATAAAAGAACTGTTGATCTTCTCCAACACAGTAGTTCCTTCATGAAAAGCCTGTGCCAGCTCATAAAAATCCTTAGAAATTAGGTGCACAGGCCATTGAAACCATCAGGACCAGGCGCTTTATCCACAGGCATATGCTTAACCACATTGTCCATTTCCTCCTTTTCAAAAGGCTTAGTGAGCACCTCAAGGCCAGCCACAGGTGAAATAAGTGAGGGCAAATCAAAACCCATCACAATCCCTCTAGAGGTGCCCATTCTATTCTTAAAGTAACTCCAAATAATTCCAGCCATTTGGGAGTGATCAGAGACCACAAATCCATCAGGTAGCTTCAAACTAGCTATAGAGTTCCTCCTGTGTCTCTCAGTGGCTATAACATGGAAGAATTTGGTGTTCTCTCCCCCCACCTTAAAATACCTGATAGCGCATCTCTTTTTCTAGTACAGAAACTGCAAGTGCAAAAGCTTTTCCAAATGGGTTTTGACAATTCTTCTGAAGTTATTCTCCTAAATAAAAAGAGGTCTCCATTCCTCCAATTCATCTAGAAGGAAAATAACACGATTGCATTTGCTGATCAATAATCTCAATTTGGAAACATTCATTTGCCACCTCTTAAGGTACATTCTCAAACTTTTAAATTTGTCTGCAATTCTAGCAGTTATATGTGTTTTTCGAGAGGGTTGTTTCCAAGAAGATTCAACACAGTCCATGAAACCCTCATGCTCTAGCCAATAATTTTTGAACCTAAAGAGATTTGATTTTGGAATGGAAGTCTTAATGGAGACTAAGCAAGGCACATGATCAGAGGCAGTCCTGGCCAAGGGCAGAACTTCAGTCATAGGATAATCAGAAATCCAGTCCACGGATGTAAAGAACTAGTCCAGCTGCTCAAGAAGTGGGGTATCTTGCATATTGGACCAGGTGTATGATCTGCCTTTGATTGGAAGTTCAAGGAGGCCTAGGTGACCAATAATCTCATTGAAAATAAACATGTCATTTATGTCCCCACCAGGCAAGTTTCTATTATCCACAGACCGAAGGAAATTAAAATCGCCAAGTAACAACCAGTGCTCATTGAGAGGTATAGTCAGGTTGTATAACCAATTAACAAAATTGACCCTGGCTTCACCCTGACAGGGGCCATAAACAGCAACAAGTGTCCAAGTTTCATTGTTCTGTCTGGAAGTAAACTGGACAACCACACCAAACTGCTGCACTTCAATTACAGTGCCACTAAAAATAGAAGAATTCCATACCATAATAATTCCTCCAAAAGCTCCAATAGAAGGAGAGAAAACAAAAGAGTCAAATCTTTTGGGGCAGAAAGATTTGATTGACCTATAGTCAAAAGAGGAGCATTTTGTTTCTTGCAGATAGGCTATTGAACATTGGCTTTCCTCAATTTTCTGCCTAACAGCCCTCTGTCTAGCTTCAGAATTCAGACCTCTTACATTCCAGCAAAGAATATTCCAGTTTCTACAAATATTACTCATTATAGCATAAGATAAAGTCCACAAACCACATGGCACACAATACCACATGTCCAGAAGAGCACAGCCTAGTCTGACCCAACATTAAAACACACAAGAGTTCATGAAGTAGAGTACTGCCTAAAAATATAGATAAAGCAAAGTTAAGGACTTGTGAAACCCAACATGCCAAGGACATTCTAATCATCATGCTTAGGCGAAACAACAGCAGGTGGGTCCACCATAAGTGCATCCACAGAGAGCAGAGCAGCGTCAATTTCCAGCTCTCGCCCAACTTCTTGAAGTCGACTGACAGGAGTTGCAGGAGGAATTTCTTCAGAAGCAGGCTCATCGTGCATCTGGGCCGTGAAAGGCTTAGCCTTGGGCTTCTTTCTCTTGGGCTGCAGAGTGAGCTCCTGGAAGGTGGGCTTGAACCCATCACGCTGAGCCGAGCTTCTGGTGAAGTGCCTAACTGCGGTGTCCACAATTGGAGTTGGCGCCAAGGTTTTCCGTGGCCTACGAGCTTTAACCACCGCAGCTATAGGGGAGGATACCTGCACAGGTTGCACATCAACATGATCAGAAAGTGCCCTGGCAACAGGCCTAGCTGGCTCATGTTCCCTCCATGTAAGACGTGGCAGGTCCGATTCACTGAATGCCAGATCCCAACTCCTCTTGGACAGAACAACCGGCGACAGAGGTTGCAGCAGTACTGGCCTGGGTACAGAGAAAGCTACTGGAGCTTGCAGAAGGCTCTCAAAAGATCTCCTCCAAACCATATCCGGAGGCAAAGGGGGCCCAAATGGAATCGCAGGAAGAACAATCTCCTCCCAGACAGCAGGAGGCTGATAGACAACAATGGCCCAATTGTTAGCTGCATCTTCAGTAACCAAAGGCAAAAGAGGCGCTTCAGAGAGATCATCCTCCACCACAACAATGGGCTGATCCTGGTTAGCAGCAGAGCTGGGCTGGGATGAGAGATCCACCACCATTGATTCTTGATCTTGTGCAGGTTCAGGTTCCACATTGGCATTCCAATTTCCCCAATTGTCATCAGCCACCTCATTGATCACAGGCTCTGGCGACGGAGGTGGGACTGCATTCCACCCCAAGGCAGGGTAAGCAGGAAGATTGAACGGAGGCAGCTCTGGGAAAGGAACACCAGGAACTGGATGCGGATTGCCATTGATGGGCATCCAATCCTCATCCTAGGGCATCTGCTCAGCGAATTTCACACCCAAAATATACAGAGGCGTAGTCCAAGAAACTCTAGCACCACCGTACACCGCATAATCCATGAATACCACATCACGTGGCACAAGGATATCCTATGGGAATGAAGCAAATACCAGAGAACGAACCAAATATGGGTCCTCACTGACCCAGTGATGAAACATGCCAAAAGTGTTCACAGCTGCCCTGATGCATTCAGTGTTACGAAGATCCAACGGAATACCAAGAAACATAAGCAGCCCATGACAAAAACCCTAAAATCCACGAAAAGTTTCGCCCTCATCATGCTTCATAAATCGCACAAAACGGTCATTACCCAGCGGATGTGGCGGAAGTTGCAGCAAAGAAAACCTGACAGCGGCGTCCCGAAGCTCAAAGAGCCCAACCGAACGGATCCAAGGCTGCGTTGACCTAACAATAACACCATGCCCTTGCAACCACTGCACTACTTCTTCCCTAGCAGCACCAATCTCATCTGGCTGAGGAATAGGCATTACCTCCGCAAGCATGAACTCCTCATGACGGCACACAATTGGGGTATGTGGCGTCACAAAGGTACACGGTAGTCGATCTTCCCCACCATCAACGATGTGGTAGCCATCCGGCAGATACAGCAGTGGATCCAAGTGAAAGTTCGCCATCGGAGCCGGGAGCTCCGCCTCCAAGGACGACGAGTGGAGAGGTGGGGGAGGGGTTGCAGGCGGCGAGAATAAAAATAATAATACTTCAAGCATACTAACCAAGCAATTATGTCTTCTCAAAATAACATAGCCAAAGAAAGCTCATCCCTACAAAATCATATAGTTTGGCCATGCTTCATTTTCGTCACACAAAATAATCCCATCATGCACAACCCCGATGAAAAGCCAAGCAATTGTTTCATACTTTAGTTTTCTCAAACCTTTTCATCTTTCACGCACTACATGAGCGCGAGCCATGGACATAGCACTATAGGTGGAACCGAATATGATGATGGAGGTTGTGTGGAGAAGACCAAAAAAAGAAGAAAGTCTCACATCGAGGCGGCTAATCAACGGGCCATGGAGATGCCCATGAATTGATGTCAATGCGAGGAGTAGGGATTGCGATGCAACGGATACACTAGAGCTATAAATGTATGAAAGCTCAACAAAAGAAACTAAGTGGGTGTGCATCCAACTTGCTTCCTCACGAAGACCAAGGGCATTTTGAGGAAGCCCATTGTTGGAATATACAAGCCAAGTTTTGTAATGAAAATTCCCACTAGTATATGAAAGTGACAAAATAAGCGACTCTCTATCATGAAGACCATGGTGCTACTTTGAAGCCTTCTCTTTTTCTCTCATTTTTTGGGCCTTCTCTTTTTTATTTGTCCTTTCTCTCTCTTTTTTTATTTGCTCACACGGGACAATGCTCTAATAATGATGATCATCACACTTCTATTTATTTAGAACTCAAAAATTACAACTCGATACTAGAACAAAATATGACTCTATATGAATGCCTCCGGCGGTGTACCGGGATGTGCAATGATTCAAGAGTGACATGTATAAAAAATTATGAGCGGTGGCTTTGCTACAAATACGATGTCAACTACATGATCATGCAAGGCAATATGACAATGATGAAGCATGTCATGATAAACGGAACGCTGGAAAGTTACATGGCAATATATCTCGGAATGGCTATGGAAATGCCATAATAGGTAGGTATGGTGGCTGTTTTGAGGAAGATTTAAGGAGGCTTATGTGTGATAGAGCGTATCATATCATGGGGTTTGGATGCACTAGCAAAGTTTGCACCAACTCTCGAGGTGAGAAAGGGCAATGCACGGTACCGAAGAGGCTAGCAATGATGGAAGGGTGAGAGTGCGTATAATCCATGGACTCAACATTAGTCATAAAGAACTCACATACTTATTGCAAATATCTACAAGTCATCAAAACCAAGCACTAAGCTCATGCTCCTAGGGGGATAGATTGGTAGGAAAAGACCATCGCTCGTCCTCGACCGCCACTCATAACGAGGACAATAAAAGAAACACCTCATGCTTCAAATTTGTTACACAATGGTAACCATATGTGCATCCTACGGGACTTGCAAACCTCAACACAAGTATTTCTCAAATTCATAAATACTCAACTAGGATGACTCTAATATCATCATCTTGATATCTCAAAACAATCATCAAGTATCAAACTTCTGATAGTATTCAATGCACTCTATATGAAAGTTTTATTATACCCATCTTGGATGCCTATCATATTAGGACTAATTTCATAACCAAAGAAAATTACCATGTTGTTCTAAAAGTCTCTCAAAATAACATAAGTGAAGCATGAGAGATCAATAATTTCTATAAAATAAAACCACCACCGTGCTCTAAAAAGATATAAGTGAAGCACTAAAGCAAAATTATCTAGCTCAAAAGATATAAGTGAAGCACATATAGTATTCTAATAAATTCCTATTCATGTGTGTCTCTCCAAAAGGTTTGTACATAAAGGATGATTGTGGTAAACTAAAAAGCAAAGACCCAAATCATACAAGACACTCCAAGCAAAACACATATCATGTGGTGAATAAAAATATAGCCTCAAGTAAAGTTACGGATAGATGAAGACGAAAGAGGGGATGCCTTCCGGGGCATCCCCAAGCTTAGGTTTTTGGTTGTCCTTGAATTTTACCTTGGGGTGCCTTGGGCATCCCCTAGCTTAGGCTCTTTCCACTCCTTATTACAAAATCCATCAAATCTTTACCCAAAAACTTGAAAACTTCACAACACAAAACTCAACAGAAAATCTCATGAGCTCTGTTAGTATAAGAAAACAAACCACCACTTTAAGGTACTGTAATGAACTCATTATTTATTTATATTGGTGTTAAACCTACTGTATTCCAACTTCTCTATTGTTCACACCCCCCGATACTAGCCATAGATTCATCAAAATAGGCAAACAACACACGAAAAACAGAATCTGTCAAAAACAGAATAGTCTGTAGCAATATCAAGGTTTGGAATACTTCTGTTAATCCAAAAATTCTGAAAAATTAGGAACACCTATATAATTTGCATATTGATCTACTTAAGTGAGAATTGGTATTTTATCGGTCTCTGGTAAAAAATGGTCTCTGGTAAAAAATGAAAATTATTCTCGTGAGCGCATACTTTCTGATTTTTTCTTCAGCAAGATCAAACAACAATCACCCAAGAAGATCCTAAAGGCTTTACTTGGCACAAACTATAATTAAAGCATAAAAAACACAATCATAAAAGAGGCTAAATAAATTATTTATTACTAACCAGAACAAAAAGTAAAGAACAAAAATAAAATTGGGTTGCCTCCCAACAAGCGCTATCGTTTAACGCCCCTAGCTAGGCATTGATAATTTCAATGATGCTCACATGAATGACAAGAATTGAAGCACAAAGAGAGCATCATGAAACACGTGACAAACACATCTAAGTCTAACATACTTCCTATGCATAGGCATCTTATAGGCAAACAAATTATCATACCAAGCAAAAACTAGCATATGCAAGGAAGTGGAAAGAAACAATAGCAATCTCAACATAACGAGAGGTAATTTAGTAACATGAAAATTTCTACAATCATATTTTCCTCTCTCATAGTAATTACATGTGGGATCATAAGAAAATTCAACAAAATAACTATGACACAAAATATTTTGAACACGATCCACATGCATGCAAAGTTGACACTCTTCCAAAATAATGGGATTAACATTAACTAAAGTCATCACCTCTCCAAACCCACTTTTATCGAAAATTGCATAAGATTGAACATTCTCCAAATACGTGGGATCTAAAGTTTACACTCTTCCAAACCTACTTTCAATATTTCAAACATTAGTATCAATCTTATATTCGTCATGGGGCTTAAATAAGTTTTTAAGATCATAAGAAGAATCACCCCAATCATGATCATTGCAACAAGTAGTGGACATAGCAAAACTAGCATCCCCAAGCTTAGGGTTTTGCATATTATTAGCACAATTGACATTCATTGAATTTATAATAACATCATTGCAATCATGCTTTTTATTCAAAGATCTATCATGAATAACTTTATAAAGCACTTCATCACAATTTTCAGAATCACGGATTTCAAGCAAAACTCCAAAAAGATAATCTAGTGCACTCAACTCACTAGCAATTGGTTCATCATAATTGGATCTTTTAAAAAGATCAGCAAGAGGATGAGGATCCATAACAATATATATTTAGCAAGCGAAGATGCAAGATAATAGAAGGCATATGGTAACACGAGCAAACAGAAGGACGAACAGAAGAGGGCGAATAAAACGGCAAAGGTGAAGTGGGGGAGAGGAAAATGAGAGGCAAATGGAAAATAATGTAATGTGAGGGAGAAGAGTTTATGATGGGTACTTGGTATGTCCTGACTTGAGCGTAGATCTCCCCGGCAACGGGGCCAGAAATCATTCTTGCTGCCTCTTGAGCATGCATTGGTTTTTCCTTGAAGAGGAAAGGGTGATGCAGCAAAGTAGCGTAAGTATTTCCCTCAGTTTTTGAGAACCAAGGTATCAATCCAGTAGGAGATTACACGCAAGTCGCCTAGTACCTGCACAAACAATCAAGAACCTTGCAACCGACGCCATAAAGGGGTTTTCAATCCCTTCACGGCCACTTGCAAAAGTGAGATCTGATAAAGATAATAAGATAAATATTTTTGGTATTTTTGTTGTATAGATTGAAAAGTAAAGATTCCAAAATAAATAAATAGTAAACTAGAATTGTAGATCGGAAACTTATATGATATAAAACAGACCCGGGGCCATAGGTTTCACTAGTGGCTTCTCTCATGATAGCATGGATTACGATGGGTGACAAATTACTGCCGAGCAATTGATAGAAAAGCGCATAGTCATGACAATATCTAGGCATGATCATGAATATAAGCATCACATCCGCTTCAAGTAGACAGAAATGATTCTGCATCTACTACTATTACTCCACACAACGACCGCTATCCAACATGCATTTAGAGTATTAAGTTCATAAGAACAAAGTAACGCATTAGGCAAGATGACATGATGTAGAGGGATAAACTCAAGCAATATGATATAAACCCCAGCTTTTTATCCTCGATGGAAAGAATACAATATGTGCCTTGCTGCCCCTATTGTCACTGGGAAAGGACACCGGAAGATTGAACCCAAAGCTAAGCACTTCTCCCATTCCAAGAAAGATCAATCTAGTAGGCCAAACTAAACCGATAATTCGAAGAGACTTGCAAAGATATTAAATCATGCACATAAGAATTCAGAGAAGAACCAAATATTTTTCATAGATAAACTTTATCATAAATCCACAATTCATCGGATCTCGGCAAACACACCGCAAAAGAATATTACATTGAATAGATCTCCAAGAACATCAAGGAGAACTTTTTATTGAGAACCGAAGAGAGAGAAGAAGCCATCTAGCTAATAACTATGGACCCGAAGGTCTGTGCTGAACTACTCACACATCATCGGAGAGGCTATGGTGTTGATGTAGAAGCCATGCGTGATCGAATCCCCCTCCGGCAGATCGCCGGAAAAGCCCCTAGATGGGATCTCACGGGTACAGAAGGTTGCGGTGGTGGAAAAATGGTTTCGTGGCTCCCCTGGATGTTTTAGGGTATATGACTATATATAGGCGAAAGAAGTACGTCGGTGGAGCTACGAGGGGCCCACGAGGGTGGGGGCGTGCCTCCCACCCTAGGCGCACCCTCCTACCTCGTGGCCGCCTCGTTGCGTCTCTGACTTCCACTCCAAGTCTCCTGGATTGCCTTTGTTCCAAGAAAGATCCTCGTGAAGGTTTTGTTCCATTTGGATTCCGTTTGATATTCCTTTTCTGCAAAACACTGAAGTGAGCAAAAAACAGAAACTGGCACCGGGCCTCCGGTTAATAGGTTAGTCCCAAAAATAATGTAAAAGAGCATATTAAAGCCCATTAAACATCCAAAATAGATAGTATAATAGCATGGAAAAATCAAAAATTATAGATACATTGGAGACGTATCACGCCGTCAGTTAGATGAGTGCAACGGCCTAGTCATCGATGAGCCAACACCCTTTGTTGACGGGTACTTATCTTATGAGGTTGGGTGCCCTTCCTTCATGCATGAGCTACGGCAAGTCCACTGTCCGTCCGTCCGCATGTTCAAGCCTGAGGTCCTGGGGAAGTATGACTGCAATCAGAACCCGATAGAGTTTTTGGGCATTTATATGATTGTTGTGCAAGCTGGCGGGGGGAAGAGACGAGAAAATCCTAGCCAACTACTTCACATCGGTTCTCAAGCCCAATGTGAGGTATTCTAATGAACATACCGAAAAACTCCATTTCCTCATAGTCGGATCTTTGTAATGAGTTTGTTGGTCCTTTGACTAGAGGCAGAAAGGTCCACTGTTGCGCATTGACTTGCAAGTGATCCTGCAGAAGAACGGAGAGAGCCTGCACAAGTATATCCAGAGATTCAGCCATGTTCATCGTAGCATACCAGATATCCACCCTGACGCCGTCGTCGTCGCGTTCCACACGAACGTGCGCAATCGCAAGATGCGGGAGACGATGCATATCCACTTGGCGAATACCGTCAATGAACTCTATACGTTGGTTGACAAGTGTGTGCGCACTGAAGAAGGGAGAAGGCTTCCCGGGGAGGATGATGCTGCCAAAGTTGATTCCGATGTTGACGGCCCGACTGCCTCAGGAAAAATTGAAGGCGTAATTGGAAATGCAAGGGAAAAATCAGTTATGTCTATGGAAGGATCCGGTAACCCCAATCCCGCCAAGAAATCCAGAACAGAAGGTACTGGTGAGGAAGCAGCTACATGCGCTGATTGCTAGGTCGTTGCGGCGGGAGAGAAAGCTGGCAAGTCCGACGGGCCATACTGCAAGATCCACCATACCAAAGGCCATGACCTCCAGGAGTGCCGTCAAGTACATCAACTGGTTGAGAAACAGAAGGCTCTGTATGATAAGTGGGACAAAGAGAAAGGCTAGGATGGTGCAAGTCGGTCTGGCAAGAAGGGCCGTGGTGCCCGAGGAGGACGCCGAAGCAACACTGGCTAGAAGAAAGAAAAGCATGCTAGGGGCAGAGAGAAGAAAGAAGAAGACGAAGAAAGTGAGGATGAGGACGATGAGTCTAACGTGTAGAATTCTAGAAGGAAACGGAAGCAATGTGCATTGATGGAGGTGCATCTTTGCAATCCTCTTAACGCCAGCTCAAGCAGTGGGCTCAGGAACTCATTGCATCGGAAACGACAGCAGATGCGCGGAATCCTCTCAAGTGGTCCCACATGCCTATAATTTTCGATGCAGATGAAGGAAATATGCCCTAGAGGCAATAATAAAGATGTTATCTATATTTCCTTATATCATGACAAATGTTTATTATTCATGCTAGAATTGTATTAACTGGAAACTTAGTACATGTGTGAATACATAGACAAACAGAGTGTCACTAGTATGCCTCTACCTGACTAGCTTGTTAATCAAAGATGGTTAAGTTTCCTAACAATAGACATGAGTTTTCATCTGATAAACGGGATCACATCATTGTGATGTGATTGACATGACCCATCCGTTAGCTTAGCACTATGATCGTTTAGTTTATTTCTATTTCTTTCTCCATAACTTATACATGTTCCAATGACTATGAGAATATGCAACACCTGAATACCATAGGAACACTTAGTGTGCTATCAAACGTCACAACATAACGGGGTGATTATAAAGATGCTCGACAGGTGTCTCCGATGGTGTTTCTTGAGTTGGCATTGATTAAGATTAGGATTTGTTACTCTGATTGTCGGAGAGGTATCTCTGGGCCATCTCGGTAAAGCACATCACTATAAGCCTAGCAAGCAATGTAACTAATGTGTTAGTTGCGGGATGGTACATTATGGAACGAGTAAAGAGACTTGCTGGTAACGAGGTTAAACTAGGTATGATGATACCGATGATCGAATCTCGAGCAAGTAACATACCATGACAATGGGAACAACGTATGTTGTTATGCGGTTTGATCGATAAGATCTTTGTAGAATATGTAGGAACCAATATGAGGATCCAGGTCCCGCTATTGTTTATTGACCAAATATGAGTCTCGGTCATGTCTACATAGTTCTCGAACACGTAGGGTCCGCACACTTAACGTTCGATGACGATCGGTATTATGAGTTTATGTGTTTTGATGTACCGAAGGTAGTTCAGAGTCCCGGATGAGATCACAGACACGACGAGGAGTCTGTAAATGGTCGAGACATAAAGATTGATATATTGGATGACTATATTCGGACTCCGGAATGGTTCCGAGGTGTATCGTGTATTTATCAGAGTGCCAGAAGGGTTATCGGAACCACCCAGGAAGTTATGGGCCTTATTGGGCCTTCAGTGAGAGAGAGGGCATCCAAGGGCTGGCCACGTGCCCCCCATAGGCCTAGTCTGAATTAGACTAGGGGGAGGGGCGGCGCCCCCTCCTTCCTTCTCCTTCCCCTGTCCTTCCTTCTTCTCCTAATAGGACTAGGAAAGGGGGGGGGGGTCCAACTCCAACTAGTAGTAGGATTGCCCCCCTTGGGCGCGCCCCATAGGGCCGGCAGGACTCCCCCTTGCTCCTTTATATACGGGTGCAGGGGGCACCCTAGAACACACAAGTTGGTAATTGTTTTAGCCATGTGCGGTGCCCCCCTCCACAGAAACACACCTCGGTCATATTATCGTAGTGCTTGGGCAAAGCCCTGCGTCGGTAACTTCATCATCACCCTCACCACGCCGTCATGCAGACGAAACTCTCCCTCGGCCTCAACTGGATCTAGACTTTGAGGGACGTCACCTAGCTGAATGTGTGCAGATCGTGGAGGTGCCGTGTGTTTGGTACTTGATCGGTTGGATCATGAAGATGTTCGACTACATAAACCTTGTTACTTAACGCTTCCGCTTTCGGTCTACGAGGGTACATAGACACACTCTCCCCTCTCATTGCTATGCATCTCCTAGATAGATCTTGCGTGATCGTAGGAATTTTTTTGAAATACTTGCTACCTGTTGAGCACTGCGTTGGTTTTCCATTGAAGAGGAAAGGGTGATGCAGCAAAGTAGCATAACTATTTCCCTCAGTTTTTTAGAACCAATGTATCAATCTAGTAGGAGACTACACGCAAGTCCCTCGTACCTACACAAACAAATAAGAACGTCGTAAGCAACACGATAAAGGGGTTGTCAAGCCCTTCACGGTCACTTACGAAAGTGATATCTGATAGAGATAACAATAATAAGATAAATATTTTTGGTATTTTTATGATATAGATTGAAAGTAAAGATTGCAAAGTAAAATAGATTGGAAACTTATATGATGGAAAATAGACCCGGGGGCCATAGGTTTCACTAGTGGCTTCTCTCAAGATAGCATAAGTATTACGGTGGGTGAACAAATTACTGTCGAGCAATTGATAGAAAAGTGCATAATTATGAGAATATCTAGGCATGATCATGTATATAGGCATCACGTCCGAGAAAATTAGACTGAAATGATTCTGCATCTAATACTATTACTCCACACATCGACCGCTATCCAACGTGCATTTAGAGTATTAAGTTGATAGAACAGAGTAATGCATTAGGCAAGATGACATGATGTAGAGGGATAAACTCAAGCAATATGATATAAACACCATCTTTTTATCCTCAATGGCAACAATACAATACGTGCCTTGCTGCCCCTGCTATCACTGGGAAAGGACACCACAAGATTGAACCCAAAGCTAAGTGAGGGAGTCCTGGATTAGGGGGTCTCCGGACAGCCGGACTATATCCTTTGGCCGGACTGTTGGACTATGAAGATACAAGATTGAAGACTTCGTCCCGTGTCCGGATGGGACTCCACTTGGCGTGGAAGGCAAGCTAGGAAATACGGATATGTATATCTCCTCCTTTGTAACCTAACTTGTGTAACCCTAGCCCCCTTCGGTGTATATATAAACCGGAGGATTTTAGTCCGCAGGACAATATACAATCATACCATAGGCTAGCTTCTAGGGTTTAGCCTCTTTGATCTCATGGTAGATCAACTCTTGTAATAATCATATCATCAAGAACAATCAAGCAGGACGTAGGGTATTACCTCCATCAAGAGGGCCCGAACCTGGGTAAACATCGTGTCCCCTGCCTCCTGTTACCATCCGCCTTAGACGCACAGTTCGGGACCCCCTACGCGAGATCCACCTGTTTTGACACCGACATTGGTGCTTTCATTGAGAGTTCCACTATGTCGTCACCATAAGGATTGATGGCTCCTTCTATCATCGCTTGCGATGCGGCCCAGGGTGAGGCTTTCCTCCCCGGACAGATCTTTGTATTCAGTGGCTTCACACTGCGGAACTATTCGCTTGGCCATCTGGAGCAAATCGAGAGCTACGCGCCTGGCCATCAGGTCAAATTTGGAAACTTGAACTACACAGCTGATATCCGCGGAGACTTGATCTTCAACGGATTCGAGCCCATGTCGGACGCGCTGCACAATCGTGACGAGCAAGACGTAACTCTACCGTCGGACAGTGTTCGGGGGATCGCATCCGCAGCTACTCCGGCTGTTAATCCGGAGCAAATCGCGCCATTCGAGAGTGGAGGGATAGACCCCACCATGGAGGTCACACTCTCAGTGGCGATAGAGCCAGATACTGACTTCACCCCTTACGAGAGCCGTGTCGCCGAACCACTGGATTCATCTCCAGCCACGGACTCCGAGCCGCCTACATCCCTGCATGTCGAATCCGACGGGGCACCGATCATGGAGTTCACCTCCACGGATATCTTTCAACACTCACCTTTCGGAGATGTGCTAAATTCATTAAGGTCTCTCTCCCTGTTAGGAGAACCTTGGCCAAACTATGTCCGGCTAGAATGGGATACGGACGACGAAGAAATTCGCTGCCCACCCACCACCCACTTAGTATCCACTGTCGACGACTTAACCAACATGCTCAATTTCGACTCCGAACACTTCGACGGTATGGACGACGAAGCCGGAGACGAACAGGAACCACCGCCCTCAGGGCGCTGGACCGCCACCTCATCATATGATATATACACCCCCAAAGAAGGCAATGGCGATGAGACAGCGGAGGATGACCCCTCCAAGAAGCAACCCAAGCACCGACATCAGCGGCGCCGCTCTAAGTCCGGCAACAGCAAGAGCAGTGATACCGGCACAGGAGATAATAACACTCCGAATAGCGCCGAAGACAACAACAATCCCCTCCAACACGATGTAGTGCTAGAGGACGAACAAGTTAGCCCGCCAGAGCAGGCAGCAGATGGAGAACTGTAGGAGGACAATTACATGCCTCTCTCCGAAGACGAGGCGAGCCTCGGCGACGACGAGTTTATCGTGCCTGAGGACCCGCCCAGGGCCGTGACAAAAAGCCAGAAGACGACGATCACGAAGAGGACGATGAATCCGGCGACCAAGAGTTTCAGAAAGCTACAGAGGCCATGTGCATCGACGGCGGCGCCTCGCTGCATACTTCTCACTGCCAGCTTAAACAGTGGGCGCGAGAGATTACAGCGGCAGAGCCATTGTTTGATGCCCAAAGGCCGCTGAAGTGGTCCAGCGCACCTATCATTTTTGACACCGAGGATCACCCTGATCGCACTACTGTGGTCGGGTGCTTGCCATTGTTGGTTTCACCAACAATACGCAACCTCAAGGTGACAAAGATGCTAGTCGATGGCGGGGCCGGTCTGATCTTGATCTCGCCTGCCGTGATCGAGAAACTGCAGATTCCTGATGGAGACCTCGAGGAGACGGGCACGTTTCACGAGGTCAACCCGGGAAGAAGCCAACCTAAGGGAAAGGTCACGCTGCCCGTGACTTTTGGAAGCGATCTGAACTACAGGACGGAGAGGATCGTGTTTGATGTTGCCAAGATCCCCTTGCCCTACAACGGGATCCTTGGCCGCCCAGCGCTGGCCAAGTTCGTGGCGGCGTCACACTACGCCTACAACACCCTGAAGATGCCAGGACCTGTGACGATCATCACCATCCCCTCCGACAAGAAAGATGCGCTGATTTGTGCTGACCAACTATATCAGCAAGCAGTTGCAGCAGCTGCCGCCACTATGGCACTTGCTCCTGCCGTTGGAACCCCAGGAGGGAAGAAGAAGAAGAAGACTGGTGAGACCTCGGACACCCACTCCGGCAAGCGCACCTCTTCGGAGTGTAGCGCTCCCGTCGAGGACGTGCCAAAGAGCTCCACCGGCGGAAACAAGAAGCCCAGGGCCATACCGCCGGGAACCAAGAAGGTTTCTGTCAATGAGGACAGCACGGGAGGGGCTTTCACCATAAGCTCCACCCTTGACGAAAAATAGGAAGACGCGCTCGTCACCTTCCTGCGGGCGAATGTCGATGTGTTTGCATGGCAAGCTTCCGACATCCCCGACGTTCCCTGGGAGGTGATTGAGAACCACCTTGCTGTCTGTCCTCATGTGCGGCCCGTCAAGCAGAAGGTCAGAAAGCAAGCTTTGGAACGACAAGAGTTCATCACAGAGGAGATCCGGAAACTGGAAGCAGCGGGTTTGGTAAGAGGAGTGCTCCATCCAACGTGGTTGGCCAATCCGGTCATAGTGCGCAAGGCTAATGGGAAGTGGAGGCTGTGTATTGATTACACAGATATCAATAAGGCTTGTCCTAAGGACACCTTCCCGTTGCCGCGCATCGACCAGATTGTTGACTACACAGCTGGGTGTGATCTGTTGTCATTCCTCGATGCCTACTCCGGCTACCACCAGATCTTCATGACAAGAGAAGATGAAGAGAAAACAGCATTCGTCACCCCATGTGGTACATATTGTTTTATGCGGATGCCTTTGGGCTGAAGAGTGCTGGTTCGACGTTTGCATGGGCTGTCTAGATTGGTTTTGAACCCCAGGTCCATAGAAATATGGAAGCTTATATGGATGACATGGTGGTCAAAACCAAGGACAGGGCAACCCTCATACCGGATTTGCAAGAAACATTTGCAAACCTGCGCAAGATCAATCTCAAGCTGAACCCTAAGAAGTGCATCTTTGGCGTCCCGTCGGGCAAGCTTCTCTGGTTCTTTGTGTCATAGCATGGGATAGAGGCCAATCCGGACAAGATCAAAGCTATAGAGCAGATTGAAGCACCCAAGCGAATGAAGGATGTGCGTCAGCTTGCAGGTTGCGTCGCCACCATGGGCAGATTCATTTCCAAGTCTGCCGAGCGCGCCCTTCCCTTTTTCAAGATCCTGAAAAAGGCGGGCCCAATGGAGTGGACGCCAAAAGCCGAAGCAGCATTGCAAGATTTGAAGGAGTACCTCTCCACCGCGCCAATACTAGTTGCGCCTAGTGTCGGCGTTCTGGGAACGGGGGTCCCCAGACTTGCCTGCCTGCGGCCTGCGGCGTGGCTCAAGTGGGGGCCCAGCGCAGCCCATCTTCATCAACACGAGGCTCAAGACCCTCGCGAGGCGGACGACACGGCGCATCCTCAGGCTGGCTCGCGAGGAGGCGGAGAGTTCAAGACGGGGTACCTCGCGAGGTGCCCATGACGCAAGCCATGACGACATGAGGCACCAGGCGGGTGCCAGCGCGCGCAGCGTCCTTCTTTCCTCTTTGGTGCAAAGGGGACAAGCATATCCGCGGAGTACCGAGGCATCAGGCAAAGGTTGCCACTTCGGTGCAATGAGACTAAGACCAGGAGGACTACGAGACGGAGGTCACCATGGAGCCCAGCCCGGCGTCACCACCAGAGCCTTTGGCAGGCGAAGACTGCTTTTTCCAGGATAGACGTACTTGCTGTCCCCCTTCAAATTAGCCCGCCATTGTTGGATCCCTTCCCGCTCAATGTTTGGGAAGAGGACCAGGGCCTCTATAAATAGGACTAGCCACCCACATAGCAAGCGGTCGGTTCATCAGTTCGGGTTTTGGAGAGAAAGAGAGAGAGAGAGAGAGAGAGAGAGAGAGAGAGAGAGAGAGAGAGAGAGAGAGAGAAAGGTGATTGAGCTCCTCCAGCAGTTCATCACCCCAGCCAAGAACAGACCCTCGCGAGGCTGTTCTTCCTTGTATTGTTCATCATCACCAGCCCCCAAGAGGCAATCCATCCACCACACACTGGAGTAGGGTATTACACCACATCGGTGGCCCGAACTAGTATAAATCTTGTGTCTTCCGTGCAGTTCCCTTAGTAGTTTAGATCCCATCGAGACGGAGGGGTTGAAGGCGAGGTTTCCGCGCGCACCCCAGTGTTCGAACGTTAAGGGTCTGCCGGAACCCGAAATCCGACATTTGGCGCGCCAAGTAGGGGTGCGCCGGAATTCGTCTTCCACCGCTCCGCTCTCCTCCGACCGTCGCATCCATGTCCGACGCTCGTCGGGCCCGCGCCGAGCGCCGGGCCGCCATCGCTTCTCGCGTCGCCCAGACGGCTCCCGTCGGTGGGGCGTCCTCGTCGTTCCCCGTCGCCCGCCGTCAACGCCGCCACCGGCCCGGCGGGGGGCGAGCAGCAGGCATCGTCTCAGCACTCGCCCGCGCGACGGAGTGACTGCACCATGGCACCGACGCCTCCGGTCGTCGCGGCCCTCCTAGGCGGCTCGCAGGCGCCGCCCACCTGTCGCCACGTCAAGCCCTTTGCCCGCCGGGTTAGCACCGTCTATGCACGGCAGGGGGCTCCCCCGGACCGGGCAGCGCCCGAGGTCGGCCTGACCTTCAGCTCGGCGGACCACCCCACCAACCCTGTCGGCTCTGGCGCGCTCCCACTACTGTGCACGCCCACTATCTGCCAGGTGGCCGTCACCAGGACCCTCGTTGACGGCGGCGCGGGTCTCAGTGTGCTTTCAGTCGAGACTTTCAGCCTCCTCCGCATACCTCGGGAGCGGCTGCGACCCAGTCGATCCTTCTTAGGTGTCGGGGGCGGATCGTCCAACTCCCTGGGACAGATCCGGCTCCCGGTAACCTTCGGCACCTACGACAACTTCCACACGGAGATGGTCGACTTCGACATCGCCCCCATCAGCCTCCCTTACAACGCCATCCTCGGCTACCCAGCTTTGGCTCAATTCATGGCCGCCACGCACCCGGCGTACAACCTCATGAAGATGCCCGGGAGCAGCGGTGCCCTCACCGTGCACGGGGACAACGCGGACGCCCTGCAAGTACTCAAACTCACCTTAAAGACGGCGGCGCCGGCATGGCCCGTTGACGCGGAGACTCCTGAGCCCAAGGGTCTGCGCCCGCCAAGAAGAAGCAGTTGTTCACCCAAGACAAAGCAGAAACCAAGCAGATACCCGTCAACGAGGACGAGTCGTCCAGCGCCACTTTCACCATAGGCGCCAACCTAGAGCCTGAGCAGGAGGAGGCCTTGGTCAAGTTCCTGCGCTCGAATAAGAAGGTATTTTCTTGGGAGCCGGATCAGCTGGCGGGGATCCCCAGAAGTGTCATCGAGCACCACCTCAACGTATGCCCAAATGTACGCCCCGTGAAGCAGAAGGCCAGGCAGTAGTCCACGGAGAAGCAGGCTTTCATCACCCAAGAAACCCGCAAGCTAGAGGCCGCAGGGGTCATTCGCAAGGTCCGATACCCGGACTGGTTGGCCAACCCTGTTGTTGTGCCCAAGAAAGGGGGGAAAGAATGCATGTGTGTCGACTTCACCAACCTCAACAAGGCATGCCTGCAAGATCCGTTCCCGCTCCCCCGCATCGACCAGATTGTCGATTCCACTACGGAGTGCGACCTGCTATGCTTCCTGGACGCCTTCTCCGGGTATCACCAGATCAAGATGGCCGAGGAAGACGTCGAGAAGACTGCTTTCTTGACCCCGTGCGGAGTATACTGCTATACGTGCATGCCATTCGGGCTACGTAACGCAGGGGCAACCTTTCAGCGACGGATGCACATCACCTTGGGCCAGCAGCTCGGAAAGAATGTCGAAGCCTATGTTGATGACATAGTGGTAAAGTCTCGGGAGGCCAAGACCCTGATACAAGACCTGGGGGAGACCTTCGCGAGCCTCGACGCAGTAAACCTGCGGCTCAACCCAGAGAAATGTGTGTTTGGCGTCCCCTCGGGCAAGCTCTTGGGATTCCTCATGTCCCATCGCGGCATCGAGGCCAACCCCGAGAAGGTCAAAGCGGTTGAGGACATGAGTCCGCCAAAGACCCTCAGAGAAATGCAGAAGCTCACGGGGTGCGTGACTGCGCTAGGGCGCTTCATCTCCAAACTAGGGGAGCGAGCGCTGCCTTTCTTCCAACTAATGAAGAAGAAAGGGACCTTTGAGTGGACTGAAGAAGCAGACAAGGCGTTTCAAGATCTCAAGAGGTACCTGACCAGTCCCCCAGTCATGGTGGCTCTGCGCCCTCAGGAGCCCCTGCTGCTGTACCTCGCCGCCACACCCTACTCCGCCAGCGCAGCCCTTGTGGCGGTTAGGGAGGAACACCAAGTCAAGGCCGCAGCGGCAGCCCGGGGCAGGACAAAAAAGGAACAAGGAAAGCCTGCAGGAGCTACAACCGCAGCTGAGGAGGGTCAGCAGCCGGGGAATGCACCGGGGGCAGGAGAGGCCACTCGACCGTGTAGTCCACCTCCCGAGGCCACGACGCCACGCGAGGCGCCCTCACCTCCCGAGGGCGCGGCAACCCCGGATGCTCCCAGCCTTGTCGAGCACCCAGTTTACTTTGTCAGCACGGTGCTACGGGACGCGAGGGCACGGTACCCAATGCCTTAGAAGCTCCTCTTCACGCTACTGGTAGCCTCACGCAAGCTGCGTCACTACTTCCAGGCTCATCCCATCAAAGTCGTCTCGTCATACCCACTGGAAAGGGTACTCAGGAGCCCTAACTCAGCCGGAAGGGTCGCTGAGTGGAACATAGAGCTGCAGGCGTTTCAGCCAGAATTCAGCACAACCAGGGTCATCAAAGGAGCAGCATTGGCGGATTTTGTGGCAGAATGGACAGAGGCACCAGGCCTCAAGGCTGACGAGGATCGTTCCCTCTTCCCGGGGAGAGAGGCGCCAGAAGGCTGGGTCATGCATTTTGACGGGGCGTTCTCCAGACATGGTGCAGCGGCTGGGGCGGTGCTTATATCGCCCACTCCGGACAAGCTCTACTACGCTGTACAGCTCTGCTTCCAGCAAGGTGAAAAGGTCTCCAACAACATAGTGGAATACGAGGGTTTAATAGTGGGCTTGAAGGCCGCGACAGCCCTGGGGGTGAAACACCTTACCATTAAGGGTGATTCGCAGCTCCTCGTGAATTTCTCCAACAAGGTGTACGAGCCGAAAGACGAGCACATGGAAGCTTACCTTGCAGAGGTCCGCAGGATGGAGAAGTAGTTCTGGGGGTGGGAGTTGCAGCACGTGCCCCGTGGCACCAATCAGGAGGCCGACGACATCGCCAAGCGGGCGTCCAGGCGGTTGCCTCAGGAGCCTGGCGTCTTTGAGGAGCGGCTCTTCAAGCCCTCAGCCTTGCCGTCACTATCAAACACGGCTCAGCCTCGGGAGGAGCTCCCCCAGCCACCTGCCTCAGGAGCCCCGGTCTGTGGCCCGGCCTCAGGAGCACGCCTGCTCCTGATGATGGAACCTCAGGAGGGGTGCTGGATCACGGAGCTCCGGAGTTACTTGAAACAAGGGACCATGCCGGAGAAGGAGGAGGAAGCAGAGCGGGTGGTGCGGCAGGCCACTGCGTACTGCATTAGAGACGGAGAACTCTACCGAAAGCGACCAAACGATGTACTTCTGCGTTGCATTTCCAGGGAGCAAGGAAAGAAACTACTGGAGGACATACACGGCGGAGACTGCGGGCACCACTCATCATCGCGGACCCTCGCCGGCAAGGCATTCCGCAGTGGGTTTTATTGGCCTACCGCACTCAATGACGCCGTCGATCTGGTGAAAGCTTGTGAGGCCTGCCAGTTCCACGCCAATCAAATCCATCAGCCGGCCGGAGGCCTGCAGACTATACCCCTTTCATGGCCGTTCGCAGTCTGGGGGCTGGACATCCTGGGCCCATTTCCTCGAGTGCCGGGGGCTACCGCTACCTCTACGTCGCCGTGGACAAGTTCACCAAGTGGGCTGAAGTGGAGGCCGTCCGCACCATCCCCGCGGGCTCCGCGGTCAAGTTCATCACAGACAATGGTTCGCAGTTCACCAGTAACCTCTTCAAAACATACTGTGCTAACCTTGGAACGCAGATATGCTACGCTTCAGTGGCGCACCCTCGAAGCAACGGCCAGGCCGAGCGAGCCAGCGTAGAGGTCCTGAGAGGCCTCAAGACCAGGACGTTCAAGAAGAAGCTGGAGGCCTACGGCCAAGGTTGGTACGACGAGCTTCAATCCGTGTTGTGGTCCGTCCACACCACCGCGACCAAGCCGACTGGAGAGACCCCATTCTTCCTGGTCTATGGAGCGGAGGCAGTCCTCCCTCACGAGGTCAGACGTCGCTCCGCGCGGGTCCTGGCGTTCGACGAGGCGCGGCAGGGCACCATGCGGGGGACGGACCTCGTGTCGGGAGAGGAACGTTGCCGGGAGGCCGCACTGCAGGCGGCGAGGTATCAGCAAGCGCTGCGGCGATACCACTGCCGCAACATCCGCCCCAGGACCCTCGAGGTAGGAGACCTCGTGCTCAGGCGGGTCCTCTCCAGGGAGGGATTGCACAAGCTCTCTCCCATGTGGGAGGGCCCGTTCAAGGTTGTTCATGTTTCCAGGCCCGGCTCCGCGCGCTTGGAGACTCAGGAGGGAGTGCCGGTCCAGAACGCGTGGAACATCCGGCACATCCGGAGGTTCTACCCCTAGAAAAGGCCCGGAGCCTGTGAAGCAAGGCGAGTGCCTTTGAAGATCATCCCTTTTGGAAAGGCCCAGAGCCTGTGAAGCAAGGCGAGTGCTTGTGA
This sequence comes from Triticum monococcum, assembly GCA_034509565.1. Taxonomy (NCBI): domain Eukaryota; kingdom Viridiplantae; phylum Streptophyta; class Magnoliopsida; order Poales; family Poaceae; genus Triticum; species Triticum monococcum. The sequence goes on along the minus strand of CM067846.1, from coordinate 243,802,607 downwards.
AGATCATCTCTTTTGGAAAGGCCCGGAGCCTGTGAAGCAAGGCGAGTGCCTGTGAAGATCATCTCTTTTGGAAAGGCCCGGAGCCTGTGAAGCAAGGCGAGTGCCTGTGAAGATCATCTCTTTTGGAAAGGCCCGGAGCCTGTGAAGCAAGGCGAGTGCCTGTGAAGATCATCTCTTTTGGAAAGGCCCGGAGCCTGTGGAGCAAGGCGAGTGCCTGTGAAGGTCAGCTCTTTTAGAAAGGCCCGGAGCCTGTGAAGCAAGGCGAGTTCCTGTGAAGATCATCTCTTTTGGAAAGGCCCGGAGCCTGTGAAGCAAGGTGAGTGCCTGTGAAGATCATCTTCTTTGGAAAGGCCCGGAGCCTGTGAAGCAAGGCCAATGCCTAGGAAGCTCGCCGCCCCGTGACACTCTCACGTAATAATGAGTGGGGCTGTACACGCCCCGGAGTCTCAGGAGCGCCGGCCTCAGGCCCTGGGGCTCCCTCCCACGCCCAGTGGCAGCACTTAGCTCCGTGCTGGTGAGAAGACGTAGAAGACTAGATTAGGTGCTGGGCGTGGCTTTTTCATTTGCTTTCCGCAGTTGACGTGTTTGTTTGCATTTGGAGTCTTATTGAAGTTATCACTGTTGCTGATTTGTGGTTCGTCAATTTTTGCCCCTCGCTTTGGTTTCTCTTGTGAACAACCTCGCGAGGGATGGCGCTCAGACGCCCTCGCGAGGGTTTCTGCCCTAGCCACAGGAGGGTTTCATGGCCCTGGCGCATTGCAGGAGCACCCGTCCTAGTCCGTGCCCCTCGGGTACCGCGACGCGCACACATGGCCTGGGTCGGTAGCCCCACTCCCCCGGCAGGGGTCGAAAGCTATCTACGCATAGGCGGGAGATCAAGAAGTAGAAAAATGAGATCAAGGTAATAGCTAAAGCAGCAACATTCCCCAACACGCCCCAAGGGGGCTCCATGCAGCTGTTCTGTCTTACACAGGGAACAAAAGAGAAAGGAAAAAGACGAGCCTGGCGCAGCCCCTCCTTGCATCGGCCCGCGGCGGCGACACAGGCTGCCTTAGGGCCTCAGGCGGACTCCCTCTCGCGCTTCACCGGGGCACGACGGAGGGCGGACGAACCACCATCTCCCGGGCAAACTCGACGGCGCATGCGGAGGACTGCGGCCACTGCTGGAGGAGTCGCTTGAGGAAGAGCTGACGAAGCTGGGGGAGTCACGGACGCCGCCGCCCGCTCGGGCGCTATCTCCCCCATCACCATCGGAGCGGGGCCCACGGACGCGGTCATCGTCCTCAGGGCAGCACCCCGCGCGGCGACCATCTTCCCCAAACACCCTCACGTAGAGGGTGGCGTCGCCGTCGAACCTGAAGTGCAGAGTGCACCGACGCTCCAGGCCGCGAGCGCGGGCAAACGCCTGCCAGCCACGAGTGAAGGCCAAGCCCCCGCTGGCGGAGACCTCCAGCGCGACCCACGAGGACCTGCTGCAGCAGCCCTCCGCCTGGAGCCAGAGGCCACCAAGAGCGCCGGCCGGGAGTTCGCCAAGGAGGAAGCGAGGGAGCGGGAGCCGGGCGCGAGCCGGCTCCGCCGACCAGACGACGAACTCCGGCGGCGCCTGCACGGTGTGAAAGCGCGGCCTGGGGGAGTGCGCAACCCAGGCGCACCCTCCGGCTGTGGTGGCTTACCCGACGCCGCGCTGGGAGCCCCCCATGGCCGCTGGAAGCTGCCGGGGCGGCCACCGGGTGCTTCCGAGGGCGCCCGCGACCACGCTTGGGTGGGGGAGAGGCAGGACCGACCTGGAGGGCCTTCCCCTTCTTTGCGGCCAAGTACCTCCTCGATGGAGCCATCACACCAAGACGGGGCGAGAACCGAGGCGAAGGAGAGAGCAAGAAGAGATGGACTGGACGGGCACACGCTGTGCCGTACATATAGCCAGTGAAGGCCAACCGCCGGTCTCCACGATCACAGGTAATCACAACACGTTCTGCATGCAGGGACTTGTCCGACTCGCACGATCACCAAGGCTTCATGGGGAAGCAGAGACGCCACGTCCAATCAACCGCCATGCGGCGTCCAAGGCCGCAGGCTGTTAGGGCCCGCGGCGCTTCGCCCTTGCCCTTTCGCCTCTCGGCACGGCCAAGTCCATGCGCGCCTTGGGCCCGGGGGCTACTGTCGGCGTTCTGGGGACGGGGGTCCCCAGACTTGCCTGCCTGCGGCCTGCGGCGTGGCTCAAGTGGGGGCCCAGCGCGTCCCATCTTCATCAACACGAGGCTCAAGACCCTCGCGAGGGGCCAAGCCTTGCGAGGCGGACGACACGGCGCATCCTTAGGCTGGCTCGCGAGGAGGCGGAGAGTTCAAGGCGGGGTACCTCGCGAGGTGCCCATGACACAAGCCATGACGACTCGAGGCACCAGGCGGGTGCCAGCGCGCAGCGTCCTTCTTTCCTCTTTGGTGCAAAGGGGTGTTGGGGAACGCAGTAATTTCAAAAATTTTCCTACGCACACGCAAGATCATGGTGATGCATAGCAACGAGGGGGAGAGTCTGATCTACGTACCCTTGTAGATCGCAACGGAAGCGTTGACACAACGTAGAGGAAGTAGTCATACGTCTTCTTCCCGATCCGACCGATCCAAGCACCGTTACTCCGGCACCTCCGAGTTCTTAGCACACGTTCAGCTCGATGACGTTCCTCGGGCTCCGATCTAGCAAAGCGTCGAGGAAGAGTTCCGTCAGCACGACGGCGTGGTGACGATCTTGATGTACTACCGACGCAGGGCTTCGCCTAAGCACTGTAACGGTATGATCGAGGTGGAATTTGGTGGCAGGGGGCACCGCACACGGCTAAGGAACGATCTCAAGGATCAACTTGTGTGTCTTGGGGTGTCCCCTGCCCCCGTATATAAAGGTTGGAGGGAGGGGGGCTGGCCGGCCAAAGAGGGGGAGGCGCAGGAGGAGTCCTACTCCCACCGGGAGTAGGACTCCCCCCTCCAATCCTATTCCAACTAGGACTCCTTGGGAAAAAGGGAGAGGGAAAGAGAGAGAGGTGGCCGGCCACCTCTCCTAGTCCTAATAGGACTAGGGGAGGGGGGAGGTGCGCAGCCCTCCTTGGCAGCCCCTTTCACCTTTCCACAATGGCCCATGTAGGCCCATTTGGCTCCCGGGGGGTTCCGGTAACCCTCCCGGTAATCCGGTAAAATCCCGATTTCACCCGGAACACTTCCGATGTCCAAACATAGACTTCCAATATATCAATCTTTACGTCTCGACCATTTCGAGACTCCTCGTCATGTCCGTGATCTCATCCGGGACTCCGAACAACCTTCGGTACATCAAAATGCATAAACTCATAATAACTATCATCGTAACGTTAAGCGTGCGGACCCTACGGTTCGAGAACAATGTAGACATGACCGAGACATGTCTCCGGTCAATAACCAATAGCGGGACCTGGATGCCCATATTGGCGCCTACATATTCTACGAAGATCTTTATCGGTCAGACCGCATAACAACATACGTTGTTCCCTTTGTCATCGGTATGTTACTTGCCCGAGATTCGATCGTCGGTATCCAATACCTAGTTCAATCTCGTTACTGGCAAGTCTCTTTACTCGTTCCGTAATGCATCATCTCATAACTAACATCTTAGTTATTATGCTTGCAAGGCTTATGTGATGTGTATTACCGAGAGGGCCCAGAGATACCTCTCCGACAATCGGAGTGACAAACCCTAATCTCGAAATACGCCAACCCAACATCTACCATTGGAGACACCTGTAGTACTCCTTTATAATCACCCAGTTACGTTGTGACGTTTGGTAGTACCCAAAGTGTTCCTCCGGTAAACGGGAGTTGCATAATCTCATAGTTACAGGAACATGTATAAGTCATGAAGAAAGCAATAACAACATACTAAACGATCGGGTGCTAAGCTAATGGAATGGGTCATGTCAATCAGATCATTCAACTAATGATGTGACCTCGTTAATCAAATAACAACTCTTTGTTCATGGTTAGGAAACATAACCATCTTTGATTAACGAGATAGTCTAGTAGAGGCATACTAGTGACACTCTGTTGGTCTATGTATTCACACATGTATTATGTTTCCGGTTAATACAATTCTAGCATGAATAATAAACATTTATCATGATATAAGGAAATAAATAATAACTTTATTATTGCCTCTAGGGCATATTTCCTTCAGTCTCCCACTTGCACTAGAGTCAATAATCTAGATTACACAGTAATGATTCTAACACCCATGGAGCCTTGGTGCTAATCATGTTTTGCTCGTGGAAGAGGCTTAGTCAACGGGTCTGCAACATTCAGATCCGTATGTATCTTGCAAATCTCTATGTCTCCCACTTGGACTAAATCCCGGATGGAGTTGAAGCGTCTCTTGATGTGTTTGGTTCTTTTGTGAAATCTGGATTCCTTTGCCAAGGCAATTGCACCAGTATTGTCACAGAAGATTTTCATTGGACCCAATGCACTAGGTATGACACCTAGATCAGATATGAACTCCTTCATCCAGACTCCTTCGTTCGCTGCTTCCGAAGCAGCTATGTACTCCGCTTCACATGTAGATCCTGCTACGATGCTTTGTTTAGAACTGCACCAACTGACAGCTCCACCGTTTAAAGTAAACACGTATCCGGTTTGCGATTTAGAATCGTCCGGATCAGTGTCAAAGCTTGCATCAACGTAACCTCTTACGGTGAGCTCTTTGTCACCTCCATATATGAGAAACATATCCTTAGTCCTTTTCAGGTATTTCAGGATGTTCTTGACCGCTGTCCAGTGATCCACTCCTGGATTACTTTGGTACCTCCCTGCTAAACTTATAGCAAGGCACACATCAGGTCTGGTACACAGCATTGCATACATGATAGAGCCTATGGCTGAAGCATAGGGAACATCTTTCATTTTCTCTCTATCTTCTGCAGTGGTCGGGCATTGAGTCTGACTCAACTTCACACCTTGTAACACAGGCAAGAACCCTTTCTTTGCTTGATCCATTTTGAACTTCTTCAAAATCTTGTCAAGGTATGTGCTTTGTGAAAGTCCAATTAAGCGTTTTGATCTATCTCTATAGATCTTTATGCCTAATATGTAAGCAGCTTCCCCGAGGTCTTTCATCGAAAAACTTTTATTCAAGTATCCCTTTATGCTATCCAGAAATTCTATATCATTTCCAATTAGTAATATGTCATCCACATATAATATCAGAAATGCTACAGAGCTCCCACTCACTTTCTTGTAAATACAGGCTTCTCCAAAAGTCTGTATAAACCCAAATGCTTTGATCACACTATCAAAGCGTTTATTCCAACTGCGAGATGCTTGCACCAGTCCATAAATGGATCTCTGGAGTTTGCACACTTTGTTAGCTCCCTTTGGATCGACAAAACCTTCTGGTTGCATCATATACAACTCTTCTTCCAGAAATCCATTCAGGAATGCGGTTTTTACATCCATTTGCCAAATTTCATAATCATAAAATGCGGCAACTGCTAACATGATTCTAACAGACTTAAGCATCGCTACGGGTGAGAAAGTCTCATCGTAGTCAACTCCTTGAACTTGTCAAAAACCTTTTGCGACAAGTCGAGCTTTGTAGACAGTAACATTACCATCAGCGTCAGTCTTTTTCTTAAAGATCCATTTATTCTCAATTGCTTGCCGATCATCGGGCAAGTCAACCAAAGTCCATACTTTGTTCTCATACATGGATCCCATCTCAGATTTCATGGCTTCAAACCAATTTGCGGAATCTGTGCTCACCATGGCTTCTTCATAGTTCGTAGGTTCATCATGATCTAGTAGCATGACTTCCAGAACAGGATTACCGTACCACTCTGGTGCAGATCTTACTCTGGTTGATCTACGAGGTACAGTAGTATCTTGATCTAAAGTTTCATGATCATCATCATTAACTTCCTCTCTTATTGGTGTAGGTCTCACAGAAACAGTTTTCTGTGATGTACTATTTCCCAATAACGGAGTAGGTACAGTTACCTCGTCAAGTTCTACTTTCCTCCCACTCACTTCTTTCGAGAGAAACTCCTTCTCAAGAAAGTTTCCGAATTTAGCAACAAAAGTCTTGCCTTCGGATCTGTGATAGAAGGTGTATCCAATAGTTTCCTTTGGATATCCTATGAAGACACACTTCTCCGATTTGGGTTCGAGCTTATCAGGTTGAAGCTTTTTCACATAAGCATCGCAGCCCCAAACTTTAAGAAACGACAACTTTGGTTTCTTGCCAAACCATAGTTCATAAGGCGTCGTCTCAACGGATTTAGATGGTGCCCTATTTAACGTGAATGCGGCCGTCTCTAAAGCATAACCCCAAAATGATAGCGGTAAATCAGTAAGAGACATCATAGATCGCACCATATCTAGTAAAGTACGATTACGACGTTCGGACACACCATTACGTTGTGGTGTTCCGGGTGGCGTGAGTTGCGAAACTACTCCACAATTTTTCAAATGTACACCAAACTCGTAACTCAAATATTGTCCTCCACGATCAGATCGTAGAAACTTCATTTTCTTGTTACGATGATTTTCAACATCACTCTGAAATTCCTTGAACTTTTCAAATGTTTCAGACTTATGTTTCATTAAGTAGATATACCCATATCTGCTTAAATCATCTGTGAAGGTGAGAAAATAACGATATCCGCCACGAGCCTCAATATTCATCGGACCACATACATCGGTATGTATGATTTCCAATAAATCTGTTGCTCTCTCCATAGTACCGGAGAACGGTGTTTTAGTCATCTTGCCCATGAGGCACGGTTCGCAAGTACCAAGTGATTCATAATCAAGTGGTTCCAAAAGCCCATCAGCATGGAGTTTCTTCATGCGCTTTACACCGATATGACCTAAACGGCAGTGCCACAAATAAGTTGCACTATCATTATCAACTCTGCATCTTTTGGCTTCAACATTATGAATATGTGTATTACTACTATCGAGATTCAATAAGAATAGACCACTTTTCAAGGGTGCATGACCATAAAAGATATTACTCATATAAATAGAACAACCATTATTCTCTGATTTAAATGAATAACCGTCTCGCATCAAACAAGATCCAGATATAATGTTCATGCTCAACGCTGGCACCAAATAACAATTATTTAGGTCTAATATTAATCCCGAAGGTAGATGTAGAGGTAGCGTGCCGACCGCGATCACATCGACTTTGGAACCGTTTCCCACGCGCATCGTCACCTCGTCCTTTGCTAGTGTCCGCTTATTCTGTAGTCCCTGTTTCGAGTTGCAAATATTAGCAACAGAACCAGTATCAAATACCCAGGTGCTACTGCGAGCATTAGTAAGGTACACATCAATAACATGTATATCACATATACCTTTGTTCACCTTGCCATCCTTCTTATCCGCCAAATACTTGGGGCAGTTCCGCTTCCAGTGACCAGTCTGCTTGCAGTAGAAGCACTCAGTTTCAGGCTTAGGTCCAGACTTGGGTTTCTTCTCTTGAGCAGCAACTTGCTTGCCGTTCTTCTTGAAGTTCCCCTTCTTCTTCCCTTTGCCCTTTTTTTTGAAACTAGTGGTTTTGTTAACCATCAACACTTGATGCTCCTTCTTGATTTCTACCTCCGCAGCTTTCAGCATAGCGAAGAGCTCAGGAATAGTCTTGTTCATCCCTTGCATATTATAGTTCATCACAAAGCTCTTGTAGCTTGGTGGCAGTGATTGGAGAATTCTGTCAATGACGCAATCATCCAGAAGTGTAACTCCCAATTGAATCAAGTGATTATTATACCCAGACATTTTGAGTATATGCTCACTGACAGAACTGTTCTCCTCCATCTTGCAGCTATAGAACTTATTGGATTCTTCATATCTCTCAATCCGGGCATTTGCTTGAAATATTAACTTCAACTCCTGGAACATCTCATATGCTCCATGACGTTCAAAACGTCGTTGAAGTCCCGGTTCTAAGCCGTAAAGCATGGCACACTGAACTATTGAGTAGTCATCACCTTTGCTCTGCCAGACGTTCATAACTTCTGGTGTTGCTCTTGCAGCAGGCCTGGCACTCAGCGGTGCTTCCAGGACGTAATTCTTCTGTGTAGCAATGAGGATAATCCTCAGGTTACGGACCCAGTTCGTGTAATTGCTACCATCATCTTTCAACTTTGCTTTCTCAAGGAACGCATTAAAATTCAACGGAACAACAGCACGAGCCATCTATCTACAATCAACATAAACAAGCAAGATACTATCAGGTACTAAGTTCATGATAATTTTTAAGTTCAGTTAATTTACTTAAGAACTCCCACTTAGATAGACATCCCTCTAATCCTCTAAGTGATCACGTGATCCAAATCAACTAAACCATAACCGATCATCACGTGAGATGGAGTAGTTTTCAATGGTGAACATCAATATGTTGATCATATCTACTATATGCTTCACGCTCGACCTTTCGGTCTCCGTGTTCCGAGGCCATATCTGTATATGCTTGGCTCGTCAAGTATAACCTGAGTATTCCGCGTGTGCAACTGTTTTGCACCCGTTGTATTTGAACGTAGAGCCTATCACACCCGATCATCACGTGGTGTCTCAGCACGAAGAACTTTTGCAACGGTGCATACTCAGGGAGAACACTTCTTGATAATTTAGTGAGAGATCATCTTATAATGCTACCGTCAATCAAAGCAAGATAAGATGCATAAAAGGATAAACATCACATGCAATCAATATAAGTGATATGATATGGCCATCATCATCTTGTGCTTTGTGATCTCCATCTCCGAAGCACCGTCATGATCACCACGTCACCGGTGCGACACCTTGATCTCCATCGTAGCATCGTTGTCGTCTCGCCAATCTTATGCTTCCACGACTATCACTACCGCTTAGCAATAAAGTAAAGCATTACATCGTGATTGCATTGCATACAATAAAGCGACAACCATATGGCTCCTGCCAGTTGCCGATAACGCGGTTACAAAACATGATCATCTCATACAATAAAATCAGCATCATGCCTTGACCATATCACATCACAACATGCCCTGCAAAAACAAGTTAGGCGTCCTCTACTTTGTTGTTGCAAGTTTTACGTGGCTGCTACGGGCTTAAGTAAGAACTCATCTCACCTACGCATCAAAACCACAACGATAGTTCGTCAAATAGACTCCGTTTTAACCTTCTCAAGGACCGGGCGTAGTCACACTTGGTTCAACTAAAGTTGGAGAGACAGTCTTCCGCAAGCCATCTATGTGCAAAGCACGTCGAGGGAACCGGTCTCGCGTAAGAGTACGCGTAAGGTTGGTCCGGATTGTCTCGTCCAACAATACCGCCGAACCAAAGTATGACATGCTGGTAGGCAGTATGACTTGTATCGCCCACAACTCACTTGTGTTCTACTCGTGCATATAACATCAAACCATAAAAACCTAGGCTCGGATGCCACTGTTGGGGAACGCAGTAATTTCAAAAATTTTCCTACGCACACGCAAGATCATGGTGATGCATAGCAACGAGGGGGAGAGTCTGATCTACATACCCTTGTAGATCGCAACGGAAGCGTTGACACAACGTAGAGGAAGTAGTCGTACGTCTTCTTCCCGATCCGACCGATCCAAGCACCGTTACTCCGGCACCTCCGAGTTCTTAGCACACGTTCAGCTCCATGACGTTCCTCAGGCTCCGATCCAGCAAAGCGTCGAGGAAGAGTTCCGTCAGCACGACGGCGTGGTGACGATCTTGATGTACTACCGACGCAGGGCTTCGCCTAAGCACTGTAACGGTATGATCGAGGTGGAATTTGGTGGCAGGGGGCACCGCACACGGCTAAGGAACGATCTCAAGGATCAACTTGTGTGTCTTGGGGTGTCCCCTGCCCCTGTATATAAAGGTTGGAGGGAGGGGGGCTGGCCGGCCAAAGAGGGGGAGGCGCAGGAGGAGTCCTACTCCCACCGGGAGTAGGACTCCCCCCTCCAATCCTATTCCAACTAGGACTCCTTGGGAAAAAGGGAGAGGGAAAGAGAGAGAGGTGGCCGGCCACCTCTCCTAGTCCTAATAGGACTAGGGGAGGGGGGAGGTGCGCAGCCCTCCTTGGCAGCCCCTTTCACCTTTCCACAATGGCCCATGTAGGCCCATTCGGCTCCCGGGGGGTTCCGGTAACCCTCCTGGTAATCCGGTAAAATCCCGATTTCACCCAGAACACTTCCGATGTCCAAACATAGACTTCCAATATATCAATCTTTACGTCTCGACCATTTCGAGACTCCTCGTCATGTCCGCGATCTCATCCGGGACTCCGAACATCCTTCGGTACATCAAAATGCATAAACTCATAATAACTGTCATCGTAACGTTAAGCGTGCGGACCCTACGGTTCGAGAACAATGTAGACATGACCGAGACACGTCTCCGGTCAATAACCAATAGCGGGACCTGGATGCCCATATTGGCTCCTACATATTCTACGAAGATCTTTATCGGTCAGACCGCATAACAACATACGTTGTTCCCTTTGTCATCGGTATGTTACTTGCCCGAGATTCGATCGTAGGTATCCAATACCTAGTTCAATCTCGTCACTGGCAAGTCTCTTTACTCGTTCCGTAATACATCATCTCATAACTAACATCTTAGTTATTATGCTTGCAAGGCTTATGTGATGTGTATTACCGAGAGGGCCCAGAGATACCTCTCCGACAATCGGAGTGACAAACCCTAATCTCGAAATACGCCAACCCAACATCTACCATTGGAGACACCTGTAGTACTCCTTTATAATCACCCAGTTACGTTGTGACGTTTGGTAGTACCCAAAGTGTTCCTCCGGTAAACGGGAGTTGCATAATCACATAGTTACAGGAACATGTATAAGTCATGAAGAAAGCAATAGCAACATACTAAACGATCGGGTGCTAAGCTAATGGAATGGGTCATGTCAATCAGATCATTCAACTAATGATGTGACCTCGTTAATCAAATAACAACTCTTTGTTCATGGTTAGGAAACATAACCATCTTTGATTAACGAGCTAGTCTAGTAGAGGCATACTAGTGACACTCGGTTGGTCTATGTATTCACACATGTATTATGTTTCCGGTTAATACAATTCTAGCATGAATAATAAACATTTATCATGATATAAGGAAATAAATAATAACTTTATTATTGCCTCTAGGGCATATTTCCTTCAAGGGGACAAGCATATCCGCGGAGTACCAAGGCATCAGGCAAAGGTTGCCACTTCGGTGCAACGAGACCAAGACCAGGAGGACTACGAGACAGAGGTCACCATGAAGCCCAGCCCGGCTTCACCACCAGAGCCTTTGGCAGGCGAAGACTGGTTTTGTCAGGATAGACGTACTCGCTGTCCCCCTTCAAATTAGCCCGCGATTGTTGGATCCCTTCCCGCTCAATGTTTGGGAAGAGGACCAGGGCCTCTATAAATAGGACTAGCCACCCACATAGCAAGCGGTCGGTTCATTGGTTCTGGTTTTGGAGAGAAAGAGAGAGAGAAAGGTTATTGAGCTCCTCCAGTAGTTCATCACCCCAGCCAAGAACAGACCCTCGCGAGGCTGTTCTTCCTTGTATTGTTCATCATCACCAGCCCCCAAGAGGCAATCCATCCACCACACACTGGAGTAGGGTATTACACCACATCGGTGGCCCGAACCAGTATAAATCTTGTGTCTTCCGTGTAGTTCCCTTAGTAGTTTAGATCCCATTGAGACGGAGGGGTTGAAGGCGAGGTTTCCGCGCGCACCCCAGTGTTCGAACCTTAAGGGTCTGCCGGAACCCGAAATCCGACACCTAGGCCACAAGAGCCATTGCTGCTATACCTGGCGGCAACGAACCAGGTGGTCAGCGCCGCACTACTGGCATAGAGAGAGGTTGACGATGAGGTAATGGCAGCGATAGAGCCCGACACCACCAATGCAGAGATGACATAGCCAGTTGAAGTGCCGCCGAAGAAGAAAATGATGCAGCCCCCGGTCTACTTTGTTAGTTCCCTCCTGCAGGGACCTAGATCAAGGTACTCCGGCATGCAGAAACTGCTCTTCAGCCTTCTTACGGCCTCGAGGAAGCTGCGTCACTACTTCCAGGCACACGAGATCACTGTCGTCACTCGCCTCCCTCTGCAACGGATATTGCACAATCCAGATGCAACGGGAAGAATTGTGGAATGGGCACTGGAGCTGTCCAGCTTTGGCCTCACATTTGAAAGTACTTCGACAATTCAGAGCCGAGTCCTGCTGGAATTCATTGCAGAATGCACCACAACGGCTGACGAAGAAGCCCAAGAGACTGCTCTCCCCGGCAAGGAGGCAAGTTGCAGTTGGATCATGTACTTTGATGGAGCTTTCTCCTTACATGGCGCCGGGGGTGGCGTACTGCTTGTCGCGCCCTCCGGAGAGCACCTCAAGTACGTGATCCAGATGCACTTCCCCAGGGAGGTGTCAACAAACAATATGACAGAGTATGAAGGGCTGCTTGCCGGTCTTAGGATCGCGGCAGACCTCGGAATCAAGAAGCTCATCGTCAGGGGCGACTCGCAGCTCGTCGTCAAGCAAGTCAACAAGGACTACCAGAGCCCATTGATGAAGGCCTATGTTGATGAAGTAAGAAAGCTGGAAGAGCGTTTCGATGGTATACAGGCTGAATACGTTCCCCGAGCGGAGAACGATATCGCCGATTACCTGTCAAAATGCGCTGCCCTCAAGCTACCTGTGGAACCAGGTACCTTTGTGCTCCAGCTAACTCAGTCATCTGTTGATCCATCAACAGAGTAGAACAAGAGGAGGAAATCAGGACCCGGCAAGTACTTTCCCGCCGAGCTCCCCGAAGCCGCCGGCAAGGATGTTGCCAGGGACACTGAGCCCGCCACGAGATGGCTAGCTCCAGCAGGGCGTCAAGCTCTTGCTGTCGAGACAGACGCTCCTATAGCGGAGGAAATGCCTTTAGTCCTCGCCGTCGAGCCTCAGGCTCCAGCATGGGCACAGCATACTGTCTGATTCCTCCAAACAGGGGAACTTCCTGAAGAGCGGGAAGAAGCGGAAAAAGTAGCCCGTCGCTCTATCATGTACCAGTTCGTCGATGACGTCCTATACAGAAAGAGGCCGAACGGTGTGAAATTGAAGTGTATCCCTCGGGAGGAAGGACTGGAGCTGTTGGCGGAGATACACGGTGGCATATGTGGATCCCACATCGGGTCAAGGGCCCTTGCCGGCAAGGCATTTCGGCAAGGCTTCTTCTAGCCCACCGCCCTCCAAGATGTGACGACACTAGTCACCAGGTGTGAAGCGTGTCATTTCCATTCAAAGAAGCTTCATCAGCCAGCTCAAGCCCTTCAAACCATTCCTCTCTCCTGGCCCTTCTCGATCTGGGGGCTCGACATACTGGGCCCTTTCCCCCGCGCTGTCGGGGGCTTCGAGTACTTGTACGTTGCAATTGACAAGTTCACAAAGTGGCTGGAGGTGGAGGCAGTGAGGAAGGTCACAACTCAGTCAGCCATCAAGTTCTTCAAGGGACTAGTGTGCCGTTTTGGTGTACCCAATAGGGTCATCACCGACAACGGCACACAATTCACAAGCCGCACCTTCATGCAATATATCCAAGACCTCGGCAGCAAAGTCTGTTTCGCTTCCATTGCTCACCGACGAAGCAATGGTCAAGCTGAGAGGGCAAACACTGAAGTACTGCGAGGCTTAAGGACCAAGACCATTGACAGGCTGCACAAGAGTGGAAGGCACTGGATTGATGAGCTGCCAACGGTTCTTTGGTCGATCAAGACGATGCCAAATCGAGCCACCGGCCAAACACCTTTTGCCCTCGTATACGGGGCAGAAGCAGTTCTCCCCACTGAACTCATATACGGGTCACCTCGAGTGCTCGCTTATGATGAGCTTGAGCAAGAGCAACTGCGGCAAGATGACGCAATGCTCCTTGAGGAAGATCGTCTTCGGGCGGCTGTGAAAGCAGCACGCTACCAGCAAGCCTTGCGCCGCTACCATAGCCGCAAGGTTCACGCCCGAAGCCTTGAGGAAGGCGACCTTGTCCTTCGGCGCGTTCAATCGGCCAAGAATTCCAACAAGTTGACGCCAAAGTGGGAAGGCCCTTATCGGGTAATACGAGTCACCAGGCCCGGCGCAGTTCGCCTGGAGACCGAAGATGCCATTCCGGTGAGTAACTCCTGGAACATTGAGCATCTTCGCAAGTTTTACCCGTGAGGCGCGGCTTGCCGGGCCCCCCGGCAAGCCACCTTTTGTACAAGCATTGCCGGTGATGCATGTAACCCTTTGTACAAAGCCAGGCGCAGACCCTGAGCATAAATAAATGAAGCGCTGACGCCCTAAGTTATAGCATGCATGCTAGGTCGAGTCTCATCCTTTGTTAGGGTTGATAGTGCTTAGCGGCGACTAACCCCAAGCTTAGAGGTCGAGTGTGCATCTCTTTGCCGTTCTTTCGTCTTCTTTGGTTCGCAGGACTCACAGGTATCCTTGCCGGATCACTTGAGGACGAAAAAGAGAAGAGGGACAGACCAGCATCTAGACCTGGCAAGCCAGTATTGCCGGGGGCTGCAAGAGCAAAGATTCACCCACGGCAAACCAGAGTTGCCAGGGGCTATAGCTTCAGATAAGTTCTTCATCCCTTATCATGCATTCCCTTATGGACTGAGGTATGTGAAACCTCGTTTTTTCCCTAAAACTACCGTGCTCCCCATAACTCTAGGCCCTAGGGCTCATTCCTGGGGCCAGGTTTGGTAGTAGTCGCGGCAGCGAGGGGATGAAACAAGGAGCCTGAACCCACCTCATCCCTGCCTCCGCCTAAGGTGTGAGAAAGGTCGAGCGAAGTAGGGAGACGGCAAGGCCTGTTGCCGGGCAAGGAAATGTTTATCTTAAGGGTATCAAGGATTTACTCCTTGTCGTGGGTTCTACCCATAAACAAATGACCCGGCAAGCATCCCTTTTTCATTAAAAACATTCCACTCAGGTACAGTCCATAGGGAATGAAAAACATGAATGATGGGATTACAAGTTTTAAATTCAGCTAAGGCCCGAAGGCTTACAAACTAAAAAGAGATAAGGTGCCCGTAATCCCTTTCTTGTCCCTCTCCTCAGGAGGCAGGTCAAGGAGGCGAAAAGGGCAAAAGGAGCGCCTAGGCGAGCTACGGGTGGCAGAAGACACCAAGAGAACATCTCGGTGGCCGTCCGAAGGCTGGATGGTGATGGCGGCGCTAGAAGCAGAGCTCGAAGACGAGGCGGCACGACGTCAGCACGCGTCGAAGGCGTCGGTGCCCGCGCACTCCGACTTGACGGCCTTGCCGCCCGCCCACTTCCTCTCTCGCAGCCTCCCAACGCTAGCCACCCAAGGAGACGACCCCGAGAAGTTCAGGGAGCCGGCAACACAGATGATGGGGTGGCCGGTGCCGCACGGATCGGCGCCCGACACCTAATCGGACCCGTCATCCTGCCGCCTGAGGAGGAGTCTTCACTATCAGAAGAGCTCTCCACGCAGCACCTTGCATGGGTCCCAAAGCACCCGAAGACCTTGACGGAGAGAAGGCCAACCTCCATCAGCTTAAAATGGAGAGTGAGCCCCTCCGTCAAGCGGTGGATATGGGCAAACGTCTTCCATCCCCGACGGAGATACATCACGTGAAGGGCAGGGAAATCGACGCGGGCCCGCGTGCCACTGATCACGCAACCTCTCATGTGTAGCCACAACGACTCCGGCGGATCAAGCTCCATCTCCCGCGCAAATGGAGTCGGGAGGCGAAGGCGACGGCGAGGCGGCCGGCATAGCCTGACGAAGAACTCGCAAGGGTAATCCCCAACATGGCCCTCCACGGGGGAAAGAACTGCTGGTGGAGGCGAGGCCGGCGCGCCGCCCCATCCTCCTCTTCCCCGAGCACCTCGGCCTCGCCCACGGCCTCGCCCCCTCCCCCTTCCCTGAGCAGCTGGCTCTGCCACCACCGGTGCAGGAGAAGGAGGAACGCGTTGTCAAGCGGCGACCCTCGCCGCCACCGTTGAAGGACCAGGATTCCCTCTCTCCATGACGGATGGAAGGGGGGAGCAGAAGCTGAAGGAAGGAGGAGATGAAGGAATGCGGGACGCCATCCCCCTCCCGCTCTTTATAAAGGAACGGGGTGGGGGCTCGGCCGCCCCGCTCAGCCAATCAAGACGTGGAAGGCGCAGGGAACTGGGACCGACCCGCCGCCCCAGCCCGCGACGGCCCGGTTTCCCGCCTCCACTGTTCACCACCCCAAGCGCATGAGAGCCACGTGGCAGGCGTGCAGGACCGAGGCGACGGGTGAGGCGACCTCTCCCCACCCCGTGATCGTGGGGAGTGGACGCCTTGAAGACCACGCCTCGGCCCCGTTCAGTAAATGGGATGCGCCTCCACGCCTCCCTCCGTTTATGGGGAAGGCGCAAACCGCCCCCTTTACTACGACATGACGCATGCATGCAGAGCTCAGCCCCACGCATGCTGCCCACGTCACACACGCCTCCCCACGCCACGCCACGCGCGGGAAGCATGGGAAGCACAACGCACGAAGAAACTTACCGCGGTAAAAAACCGCCCCACCTGCCCGCACACCGTTTTTGGGCCTAGCCCAATGACGTGATTGCGCTTACGTGTGGCCCAGGCCCGGGGCCTGCTATCGGTGTACAAAAAAATGGGTACGCTTTTTGTACCCCTATAACTGTGCACGGGTAGTCTGAGCCACGGGCACCACCACACTGAGCAAGGCAAGGAAGGTGAGCCAAGGTAAGGCCAAAGCTCAGGAGAAGCAGAACGACGCCAAGACCAAGACCACAAAGAGCAAAGGGGACGAAACAGACCCCCCGACAAGATTCTTGCCGGGAGGCGGTTTTATCAAACCCGGCAAGACCCTTGCTGTGGCAGCTCGCCCCACACCTACGGAGTGAGTCACCCTTGAGTCCACTGCCCCCATGGGGCAAGGATTCGGGAGACATCCCCGTGGTGGCATGCAGATCTTTGTGAAGACATTCGAGATCAGATACACCCTTCAGAAGATGATGATCCTTGGCGGGATCCCAGCCAAGGAGGACCATAAGGCCCCCGGCAAGAGCCTTGCCGGGGATGACAGCAGGCGCCACGGCAAGACCCTTGCCGGGGCCCCGGCAAGGCCCTTGGCAAGAACACCCGTTGGGCCACCATCAGGCCCACGCCAGTCAAACCTCCACCACCGTTTGCATGCAGCTCCCGACCCAACCAGCTGGGCAGGCACTTGCGTGGCGACATGCAGATCTTCGTGGAGACACACCACTGCGCCACCTCAGCTGCCTGCCTGCCTACATGGCACTGCGGGCGCCGCTGGCCAGGGCGCGTGTCGACGCGAGAGGGAGCGGCGATGGATGAGACAAGGCTCTCCCCCGTCCCCGATAAAGCAAGGACACCTGGGCAAGACGCATTAAATGCGCCTTGTCATGTAATGCGAGGGATAACCTCACATCACTGTTCCCCTTTCCACCTCCTGGTGCTACTGTGGCACCCCCTTTCCTATAAAAGGAGGCCCGAGGCGACCAGGAGGAGGATTCGGCTTTTTGGAGCTCCTCACGCCCCATAGCTAGCTCAAGAACACAGATATACAATCCACCAAAGCAAGAGTAGGGTTTTACGCATCCCCGCGGCCCGAACCTGGATAAACGAACCATGTGCTATCTGTTTGATCCGCTCTTCTCATGACCCCGCGCCCTGCAACCATAGTAGGGAATCTTGTGATCCCATAGGTGTCGTTCCCACCGACAAGGCTAATCAATGGGCTAGGGAGATGCCCATCAATTGATGTCAATGCAAGGAATAGGGATTGCCATTAAACGGATGCACTAGAGCTATAAATGTATGAAAGATCAACAAAAGAAACTAAGTGGGTGTGCATCCAACTTTCTTGCTCACGAAGACCTAGGGTATTTGAGGAAGCCCATTGTTGGAATATACAAGCCAATTTCTATAATGAAAAATTCCCAATAGTATATGAAAGTGGCAAAACTAGAGACTCTCTATCATAAAGATCATGGTGCTACTTTGAAGCACAAGTGTGGAAAAAAGGATAGTAGCATTGCCCCCTTTTTTCTTTTTTCTTTTTTGGGCCTTTTTTATTTGGGACATTGCTCTATTAATGATGATCATCACACTTCTATTTATTTACAACTCAATGATTACAACTCGATACTAGAACAAAGTAGGACTCTATATGAATGCCTCTGGCGATGTACCGGGAAGGGAAATGAATCTATAGTGACATGTATGATAAATTATTCATGGTGGCTTTGCCACAAATATGATGTCAACTACATGATCATGCAAAGCAATATGACAATGATGAAGCATGTCATAAATGAAACGGTGGAAAGTTGCATGGCAATATTATCTCGGAATGGCTATGGAAATGCCATAATAGGTAGGTATGGTGGCTATTTTGAGGAAGATATAAGGAGGTTTATGTGTGATAGAGAGTATCATATCACTGGGTTTGGATGCACTGGCGAAGTTTGCACCAACTCTCAAGGTGAGAAAGGGCAATGCACGGTACCGAAGAGGCTAGCAATGATGGAAGGGTGAGAGTGCGTATAATCCATGGACTAAACATTAGCCATAAAGAACTCACATACTTATTGCAAAAATCTACAAGTCATCAAAAACCAAGCACTATGCGCATGCTCCTAGGGGGATAGATTGGTAGGAAAAGACCATCGCTCGTCCCCGACTGCCACTCATAAGGAAGACAATCAAAGAACACCTCATGTTTCAAATTTATTTCACAACGGTTACCATAAGTGCATGCTACGGGACTTGCAAACTTCAACACAAGTATTTCCCAAATTCATAACTACTCAACTAGCACACTCTAGTATCACCACCTTTATATCCGAAAACAATTATGAAGTATCAAACTTCTCATAGTATTCAATGCACTTTCTATGATAGTTTTTTTATTATACCCATCTTGGATGCCTATCATATTAGGACTAGTTTCATAACGAAAGCAAATTACCATGCTGTTCTAAATGACTCTCAAAATAATATAAGTGAAGCATGAGAGATCAATAATTTATATAAAATAATACCACCACCGTGCTCTAAAAGATATAAGTGAAGCACTAGAGCAAATTATGTAGCTCAAAAGATATAAGTGAAGCACATAGAGTATTCCAACAAATTCCAATTCATGTGTATCTCTCCCAAAAGGCGTGTACAGCAAGGATGATTGTGGTAAACTAAAAAGCAAAGACTCAAATCATACAAGACACTCCAAGCAAAACACATATCATGTGGTGAATAAAAATATAGCCTCAAGTAAAGTTACCGATAGAAGAAGACAAAAGAGGGGATGCCTTCTGGGGCATCCCCAAGCTTAGGCTTTTGGTTGTACTCGAATTTTACCTTGGGGTGCCTTGGGCATCCCCAACCTTAGGCTCCTGCCACTCCTTGTTAAATAACCCATCAAATCTTTACCTAAAACTTGAAAACTTCACAACACAAAACTTAAACAGAAAATCTCATGAGCTCCGTTAGTAAAAGAAAACAAACCACCACTTAAGGTACTGTAATGAACTCATTATTTATTTTTTTGGTGTTAAACCTGCTGTATTCCAACTTATCTGTGGTTCATAACCTCCGATACTAGCCATAGATTCATCAAAATAAGCAAACAACACACGAAAAACAGAATCTTACAAAAACAGAACCGTCTGTAGTAATCCTTAGGTTTCGAATATTTTGTAACCCAAAAATTCTAAAATAAATTTCTGGACGTGTGGAATTTATCTGTTAATCATCTGCAAAAAGAATCAACTTAATCGCACTCGCCAGTAAAAAATGGAAGCAAATCTCGTGAGCGCTAAAGTTTCTGTTTTTTACAGCAAGATCGCAAAGACATTCCGCAAGTCTTCCCAAAGGTTCTACTTGGCGCAAACACTAATTAAAATCATAAAAACACATATGAACAGAGGCTAGATGAATTATTTATTACTAAACAGAACCAAAAAGCAAGAAACAAAAATAAAATTGGGTTGCCTCCCAACAAGCGCTATCGTTTAACGCCCCTAGCTAGGCATAAAAGCAAGAATAGATCTAGGTGTTGCCATGATAAGGATAAGGTAAATCATGAAAACTCATCTCATACTCCCTACATGCAGCAGCAAGCTTTCTTTGTGGCAAGCAAAAGTAATCAAAAGGGCTAAATTTAATGGGACAAAAGTCCCCAAGATCAAGCTCGGGAGGTATTAGTTCCTCCTTTGGCCCCTCATATTGCACAACCAATTCATCATTATAGGCATTCTTTTGGCAAAAAGTCATGAGCCTTTGTTCAATGGAAAAACCTAACCCACTATTATGGATAGCAAAATTATCATTAAGTTCAGAGATCCTGTTAACAAGAACATCGGTAGGAACCTTGTTTCTAAGGTTTTCATTAAAAGCAACATGATCTAAAGATCGTAAATGCATAGTGTCTTCTTGATAAAAAGAATTGCTTCTATGGGAGGACGGCCGGCATCCACCCTACAATGTGCAAAAATTTCATTCTCTTTTATTATAAATCTGAACTTATGAGCAAATAAGATGGTCGCTGCTCGCTTAACCAAAGAATGCTCAATATTATAAAATTCTAGGAAAATCCTCTGTATGGAAGGATGCATATGTAAAAAATGTTTTTCAAGTTCAACTATGAGCAAAGATATAACATCCGTGAGATTACTAGTTTTATGAAGAATAGACCCGCTCATGGTGGGTAAAGCACTGGTGCAAGGAAAGAAATCTTGAATAACTCCCTTCCCAATAATATTACCGCTACCAATCCGAAACTTTTTAGTGTGTAAAATGGTAGAATTTTCAAGAGGATCATCAATAGCATCAAAGTTTTCCATATTATTATCCTTATCAACGATAACCTCCCTAGTTTCAGACATGATGGCAACAAATTGCAAAAAGAATGAGCACACAGAAGGCACGAAGGAAAAAGAGGGCAAATAAAATGGCAAGGGTGAAGTGGGGGAGGGGATAACGAGAGGCAAATGGCAAATAATGTAATGTGAGGGATAAGGGTTTGTGATGGGTACTTGATATGTCTTGACTTATGCATGGATCTCCCCAGCAACGGCGCCAGAAATCATTCTTGCTACCTCTTGAGCACTGCGTTGGTTTTCCCTTGAAGACGAAAGGGTGATGCAGCAAAGTAGCGTAAGTATTTCCCTCAGTTTTTGAGAACCAAGGTATCAATCCAGTAGGAGACTACACGCAAGTCCCTCGTACCTACACACACAAATAAGAACCTCGCAACTAACGCGATAATGGGTTTGTTAAGCCCTTCATGGTCTGATAGAGATAATAATAATAAGATAAATATTTTTGGTATTTTTATGATATAGATTGAAAGTAAAGATTGCAAAGTAAAATAGATTGGAAACTTATATGATGGAAAGTAGACTCGGGGGCCATAGGTTTCACTAGTGGCTTCTCTCAAGATAGCATAAGTATTACGGTGGGTGAACAAATTACTGTCGAGCAATTGATAGAAAAGTGCATAATTATGAGAATATCTAGGCATGATCATGTATCTAGGCATCACGTCCGAGACAAGTAGACCGAAACTATTCTGCATCTACTACTATTAATCCACACATCGACCGCTATCCAACATGGATCTAGAGTATTAAGTGCATAGAACAGAGTAATGCATTAGGCAAGATGATAGGATGTACAGGGATAAACTCAACCAATATGATATAAACCCCATCTTTTTATCTTGGATGGCAACAATACAATACGTGCCTTGCTAAGCACTTCTCCCATTGCAAGAAAGATCAATCTAGTAGGCCAAACCAAACTGATAATTCGAAGAGACTTGCAAAGATAACCAATCATACATAAAAGATTTCAGAGAAGAATCAAATATTATTCATAGATAAACTTGATCATAAACCCACAATTCATCAGATCTCGAGAAACACACCGCAAAAAGAGTTACATCAAATAGATCTCCCAGAAGATCGAGGAGAACATTGTATTGAGATCCAAAGAGAGAGAGAGGAATCCGTCTAGCTAATAACTATGGACCCGAAGGTCTGGAGTAAACTACTCACACATGATCGGAGGGGCCATGGAGTTGATGTAGAGGCCCTCCATGATCGATTCCCCCTCCGGCGGACCTCCGGAAAAGGTCCAAAGATGGGATCTCTTGGGTACAGAAGGTTGCGGTGGTGGAAATAGGGTTTCGTGGTGCTCCTGGATGTTTTCAGGGTATATGGGTACATATAGGAGGAAGAAGTGGGTTGGTGGAGCTACCAGGGGCCCACGAGGGTGGAGGGCACGCCCAGGGGGGTAGGCGCGCCCCCTGCCTTCTGGCCTCCTCGTCGGTTGCTTGACGTCCACTCCAAGTCCCCAGGACCACGTTTGTTCCAAAAATAACTCTCCCCAAGGTTTTATTCTGTTTGGATTCCGTTTGATATTCCTTTTCAGCGAAACACTGAAATAGGCAAAAAACAACAATTTGCACTGGGCCTTGGGTTAATAGGTTAGTCCCAAAAATAATATAAAAGTTTATAAATAAGCCCATTAACATCCAAAACAGATAATATAATAGCATGGTACAATAAAAATTATAGATACGTTGGAGACATATCAATACTGTGTTCCCCAACAGTGGCATCCGAGCCAGGTCTATGCGTAGATGTTATATGCACAAGTAGAACACAAAGGAGTTGTGGGCATGGGTATGTACATTTTTATTGCCTTCACTAGTTGTTTCTTGATTCGGCGGTATTGTTGGATGAAGCGGCCTGGATCGACATTACATGACCGCGTTCATGAGACTGGTTCTACCGACATGCTTTGCACACAGGTGTCTGGCGGGAGTCTGTTTCTCCAACTTTAGTTGAATCAGATACAATGAACAGGGTTCTTTCTGAAGATCAAAAAGCAATCACTATACCGCGTTCTGGTTTTTGATGCGTAGGTAAGAACGGTACTTGCTAAGCCCGTAGCAGCCACGTAAAACTTGCAACAACAAAGTAGATGACGTCTAACTTGTTTTTGCAGGGCATGTTGTGATGTGATATGGTCAAGACGTGATTATATAAATTATTGTATGAGATGATCATGTTTTGTAACACAGGTATCGACAACTGGCAGGTGCTATATGGTTGTCTCTTTATTGTATGAAATGCAAATCGCCATGTAATTGCTTTACTTTATCACTAAGCGGTAGCGATAGTCGTAGAAGCAATAGTTGGCGAGACGACAACGATGCTATGATGGAGATCATGGTGTCAAGCCGGTGACGATGGTGATCATGAAGGTGCTTTGAAGATGGAGATCAAAGGGACAAGATGAGAATGGCCATATCATATCACTTATATTGATTGCATGTGATGTTTATCCTTTATGCATCTTATTTTTCTTAGTACGACAGTAGCATTATAAGATGATCTCTCACTAAATTTCAAGGTATTAGTGTTCTCCCTGAGTATGCACCGTTGCTATAGTTCGTCGTGCCGAGACACCACGTGATGGTCGGGTGTGATAAGCTCTATGTTCACATAGAACGGGTGCTAGCCAGTTTTGCACAAGCAGAATACTTGGATTAAACATGACGAGCCTAGCATATGCAGATATGGCCTCGGAACACTTAGACCGAAAGGTCGAGCGTGAATCATATAGTAGATATGATCAACGTAGTGATTTTCACCATTGAAAACTACTCCATCTCACGTGATGATCGGGCATGGTTTAGTTGATATGGATCACGTGATCACTTAGATGATTAGAGGGATGTCTATCTAAGTGGGAGTTCTTAAGTAATATGATTAATTAAACTTTAATTTATCATGAACTTAGTACCTGATAGTATTTTGCATGTCTATGTTGTTGTAGATAAATGGCCCATGCTATTATTCCGTTGAATTATAAAGTGTCCCTAGAGAAAGCTAAGTTGAAAGATGATGGTAGCAACAACACGATCTGGGTCCATAACTTGAGGATTATCCTCATTGCTGCATAGAAGAATTACGTCCAGAAACCACCGCTAGGTGCTGGGCCTGCTGCAGATGCTACTGATGACGATAAGAACGTTTGGCAGAGCAAAGCTGATGACTACTCGATAGTTCAGTGTGCCATGCTTTACGGCTTAGAACAGGGACTTCAACAATGTTTTGAACGTCATGGAGCATATGAGATGTTCCAGTAGTTGAAGTTAATATTGCAAGCAAATTCTAGAGTTGAGAGATATGAAGTCTCCAATAAGTTCTATAGCTGCAAGATGGAGGAGAATAGTTCTGTCAGTGAACATATACTCAAAATGTCTGGGTACCTCAACCACTTGACTCAAATGGGAGTTAATCTTCCTGATGATAGTGTCATTGACAGAGTTCTTCAATCACTACCACCAAGCTACAAAAGCTTCGTGATGAACTATAATACGCAAGGGATGGATAAGACATTCCCGAGCTCTTCGCGATGCTAAAGGTTGTGGAGGTATAAATCAAGAAGGAGCATCAAGTGTTGATGGTCAACAAGAACACCAGTTTCAAGAAGAAGGGCCAAGGGAAGAAGGGAACTTCAAGAAGAATGGCAAGCAAGTTGCCACTCAACTAAAGAAGCCCAAGCCTGGACCTAAGCCTGAGACTGTGTGCTTCTAGTTCAAAGGGACTGGTCACTAGAAGTGGAACTACCCCAAGTATTTGGCAGATAAGAAGGATGGCAAAGTGAAAGGTATATTTGATATACATGTTATTGATGTGTACCTTACTAATGCTCGCAGTACCGCATGGCTATTTGAGACTGGTTCTGTTGCAAATATTTGCAACTCGAAACAGGGGCTACGGATTAAGCAAAGATTAGCTAAGGACGAGGTGACGATGCGCGTGGGAAATGGTTCCAAAGTTATCATGATCGTTGTCGGCACGCTACCTCTACATTTACCTTCGGGATTAGTTTTAGACCTGAATAATTGTTATTTGGTGCGAGCGTTAAGCATGAACATTATATCTGGATCTTGTTGGACGCAAGACAGGTATTCATTTAAATCATAGAATAATGGTTGTTCTATTTATATGAGTAATATCTTTTATGGTCATGCACCCTTGATGAGTGGTCTATTTTTACTAAATGTTGATAGTAGTGATACACATATTCATAGTATTGAAGCCAAAAGATACAAGTTTAAGAATGATAGTGCAACTTATTTGTGGCACCGCCATTTAGGTCATATTGGTGTAAAGAGCATGAAGAAACTCCATGCTGATGGGCTTTTGGAATCACTAGATTATGAATCACTTGATGCTTGCGAACCATGCTTCATGGGCAAGATGACTAAAACTCCGTCCTCCGGAACAATGGAAATAATACATATTGATGTATGCGGTCCCATGAGTGTTGATGCTCGTGGCGGGTATCGTTATTTTTTAACCTTCACAGATGATTTTAGCAGATATGGGTATTCTACTTGATGAATCATAAGTCTGAAACATTTGAGAAGTTCAAAGAATTTCAGAGTGAAGTGGAAAATCATCATAACAAGAAAATTAAGTTTCCATGATCTGATCGTGGAGGTGACTATTTGAGTTATGAGTTTGGTCTTCATTTGAAACAATGTGAATACTTTCGTAACTCACGCCACCTAGAACACCACAGCATAATGGTGTGTCCGTATGTCGTAACCGCACTTTGTTAGACATGGTGCGATCTATGATGTCTTTTCCTGATTTACCGCTATCGTTTTGGGGTTATGCTTTAGAGACGGCTGCATTCATGTTAAATAGGGCACCATCGAAATCCATTAAGACGACACCATATGAATTGTGGTTTGGTAAGAAACCCAAGTTGTCGTTTCATAAAGTTTGGGGCTGCGATGCTTATGTGAAAAAACTTCAACCTGATAAGCTCGAACTCAAATCGGTGAAATGTGTCTTCATAGGATACCCAAAGGAGACTGTTGGGTACACCTTCTATCATAGTTCCGAAGGCAAGATATTCGTTGCTAAGAATGGATCCTTTCTAGAGAAGGAGTTTCTCTCAAAAGAAGTGAGTGGGAGGAAAGTAGAACTGATGAGGTAATTGTACCTGCTCCCTTATTGGAAAGTAGTTCATCACATAAATCAATTCTAGTGATTCCTACACCAATTAGTGAGGAAGCTAATGATGATGATCATGAATCTTCTGATCTAGTTACTACCGAACCTCCTAGGTCAACCAGAATAAGATCCCCACCACAGTGGTTACGGTAATCCCGTTTTGGAAGTCATGTTACTTGACCATGATGAACCTATGAACTATGAGGAAGGGATGATGAGCCCATATTCTGCAAAATGGCTTGAGGCCATGAAATCTGAGATGGGATCCATGTATGAGAACAAAGTATGGACTTTGGTTAACTTGCCTGATGGTCGGCAAGTCATACAGAATAAATGGATCTTCAAGAAGAAGACTGACGCTAACGGTAATGTTACTATCTATAAAGCTCGACTTGTTGCGAAAGGTTTTCAACAAGTTCAAGGAGTTGACTATGATGAGACTTCTCACCGTAGCGATGCTTAAGTCCGTCTGAATCATGTTATCAATTGCCGCATTTTATGATTATGAAATTTGGAAAATTGATGTCAAAACCACATTCCTTAATGGACATCTTAAAGAAGAGTTGTATATGATGCAACTAGAAGGTTTTCTCAATCCAAAAGTGTGTAAGCTCCAGCGATGCATTTATGGACTGGTGCAAGCATCTCGGAGTTGGAATATATGCTTTGATAGTGTGATCAAAGCATATGGTTTTATACAGACTTTTGGAGAAGCCTGCATTTACAAGAAAGTGAGTGGGAGCTCTGTAGCATTTCTGATATTATATGTGGATGACAATTGTTGATTGGAAATGATACTGAATTTTTGAATAGCATAAAAGGATACTTGAATCAGAATTTTTCAATGAAAGACCTCGGTGAAGCTACTTCTATATTGGGCATCAAGATCTATAGAGATAGATCAAGACACTTAATTGGACTTTCACAAAGCACATACCTTCATAAAGTTTTGAAGAAGTTCAAAATGGATGAAGCAAAGAAAGGGTTCTTGCCTGTGTTACATGGTGTGAAGTTGAGTCAGACTCAATGCCCGACCACTACAGAAGATAAAGAGAAAATGAAAGTCATTCCCTATGCTTCAGCCATAGGTTCTATCATGTATGCAATGCTGTGCACCAGACCTGATGTGTGCCTTGCTATTAGTTTAGCAGGGAGGTACCAAAGGACTAAGGATATGTTTCTCGTTTATGGACGTGACAAAGAGCTCATCGTAAATGGTTATGTCGATGCAAGTTTTGACACCGATCCAGATGACTCTAAGTCACAAACTGGATAAGTATTTTTATTGAATGGTGGAGCTCTTAGTTGGTGTAGTTCTGAACAAAGCATCATGGCGGGATCTACGTGCGAGCAAGAATACATAGCTGCTTGGGAAGCAGGAAATGAAGGAGTCTGGATGAATGAGTTCATATCTGATATAGGTGTCGTACCTAGTGCATCGGGTCCAATGAAAATGTTTTGTGAGAATACTGATGCAATTGCCTTGGCAAAGGAATCCAGATTTCACAAGAGAACCAAGCACATTAATAGACGCTTCAATTCCATCCGCGATCAAGTCAAGGAGGGAGACATAGAGATTTGCAAGATACATACATATCTGAATGTTGCAGACGCGTTGACTAAGCCTCTCTAACGAGAAAAACATGAACAACACCAAGACTCCATGGGTGTTAGAATCATTACAATGTGATCTAGATTATTGACTCTAGTGCAAGTGGGAGACTGAAGGAAATATGCCCTAGAGACAATAATAAAGTTGTTATTTATATTTCCTTATATCATGATTAATGTTTATTATTCATGCTGGAATTGTATTAACCGGAAACTTAGTACATGTGCGAATACATAGACAAACAGAGTGTCACTAGTATGCCTCTACTTGACTAGCCCGTTAATCAAAGGTGGTTAAGTTTCCTAACCATAGACATGAGTTGTCATTTGATAAATGGGATCACATCATTAGAGAATGATGTGATTGACATGACCCATCCGTTAGCTTAGCACTATGATCGTTTAGTTTATTGCTATTGCTTTCTCCATAACTTATACATGTTCCTATGATTATGACATTATGCAACTCCCGAATACCGTAGGAACACTTAGTGTGCTATCAAACGTCACAACATAACTGGGTGATTATAAAGATGGCCTACAGGTGTCTTCGATGGTGCTTGTTGAGTTGGCATAGATCGAGATTAGGATTTGTCACTCTGATTGCTGGAGAGGTATAGCTCACCCTCTCGGTAATACACATCACTATAAGCCTTGCAAGCAATGTAACTAATGAGTTAGTTGCGGGATGGTACATTATGGAACGAGTAAAGAGACTTGCCGGTAACGAGATTGAATTAGGTATGATGATACCGACGACCAAATCTCGGGCAAGTAACATACCGATGACAAAGGGAACAACGTATGTTGTTATGCGGTTTGACCGATAAAGATCTTCGTTGAATATGTAGGAACCAATATGAGCGTCCAGGTTCCTCTATTGTTTATTCACCGGAGATGAGTCTCGGTCATGTCTACATAGTTATTGAACCCGTAGGGTCCACACGCTTAACGTTCGATGACAATCGATATTATGAGTTTATGTGTTTTGATGTACCGAAGGTAGTTCAGAGTCCCGGATGAGATCATAGACATGACGAGGAGTCTCGAAATTGGATCACTATATTCGGACATCGGAATTGTTCCGAATTGTATCAGGTATTTATCGGAGTGCCGGAAGGGTTGTTGGAACCACCGGGGAAGTTATGGGCCTTATTGGGCATTAAGGGAGAGAGGGCAGCCAAGGGCTGGCCGTGCGCCCCCCCTCCCTCATGGACCTAGTCCGAATTGGACTATGGGGGAGGGGCAGCACCCCCTCCTTCCTTCTCCTTCCCCTCTCCTTCCTTCTTCTCCTAGTAGGACTAGGAAAGGGGGGTCCAACTCCTACTAGGAGTAGGATTGCCCCACTTGGGCGCGCCCTATAGGGCCGGCCGGTCTCCCCCTTGCTCCTTTATATGCATGGCAGGGGAACCCTAGAACACACAAGTTGACAATTGTTTTAGCCGTGTGCGGTGCCCCTCCCCCTCCACAGAAATGCACTTCGGTCATATTGTCGTAGTGTTTAGGCGAAGCCCTACGTCGGTAACTTCATCATCAGTGTCACAGTGCCGTCATGCTGACAAAACTCTCCCTCGGCCTCAGCTGGATCTAGAGTTCTAGGGACGTCGCCGAGCTGAACGTGTGCAGATCATGGAGGTGCTGTGCGTTTGGTACTTGATTGGTTGGATTGCGAAGAAGTTTGACTACATCAACCATGTTACTTAACGTTTCCGCTTTTGGTCCACGAGGCTACATAAACACACTCTCCGCTCTCGTTGATATGCATGTCCTAGATAGATCTTGCGTGATCGTAGGAATTTTTTTTGAAATACTGCATTCCCCAACAACAGAGGACCACCCTGATCACACAACTGCGGTCGGGTGTTTGCCGTTGTCGGTCTCACCAATGATATGGAACCTCTAGGTCACGAAAATATTAGTTGACGGTGGGGACAACTTGAGCAAGAGCTCAAGAAAACCAGGACGTTCCAGGGAATCAACCCAGGAAGGAGCCAACCAAAGGGAAAGATCGCGCTGTCGGTGCCATTTGGCGGAGACCTAAACTACTAAACTAAGAAGATAGTGTTTGATGTGCTTAATATCCCCTTGCCGCTCAGTGGAATCCTTGGCCACCCTGCCTTGGCCAACTTCTTGGTGTCATCCACTACTGCATGATGCTGCTAACGCGACACTATGATCAAAGACCCTTCGACGAAACTATGTGCGATGCCATAATCGCAAACGGTGGTGTAAGAACCCCGTCAAAAAAGGCACAAAACATTTGCGATGACGGATGCATCAAACACGGTTTAGATTTTAGTTGTGTGTGCAAAGCAGGGCATATGGTTGATCCAGACGAACTGTTTGCGATTACACAGAACAACAAAAAACGGGTAGCCATATTAATGTGTGTGCGATATACGACATACGGTTCACTCCGATGAACTGTTTGCTAATATTTTCATGAAAACTTAATATGGATGCCTGTTTTGTTGTTCTGGATGAACGGTCAGCCAGATCAAGGTGTGTGTGATATACGGAATACGGTTCGGTCGAATGAACTGTTTTCGATTAGGGAAGAGAACATAAATGGTTCAACTTAACAAGATGTGTGTGATACGCGGCAAAAAGGCCCGGAGGTTAATTCGAGAACAAGTACACAGAGGTTAATTTGACATACATGACTTATAAGTTTCACAGAATTCATATCACTTTTTCTGGAAAACATTTAATTGCATTAAATGTATATAATGCTCCGTCCTACTAGTTGAATTAACCTCGAGGTCCATGTTTTGGAAACATGTCATGAAGTAACAGGAGTTCTATTAGATGAGCTATCGGTAGGGCAGCTGGTCCTTGCTGTTGTAGGATCCCTCTTTGCATCCTTTATTGGGCACCCGGATGACCGATTGTTGCCGCCCAATGGTCAATGCCACATCCCCCGCATGGCAGTTTTTGCAGCGGGTAACTGCATCGTCGCGCCACGCCCAGCGCAACCGCATGCACACGAACATGCGTGATCGTGCACCGGCCCCAAATACTGGCAGCACAACTTATAAATTGACGGATGTAGTACTAGTTACAATGATGCATATAATTCGGCAAAGGGATCGCACATGTCTGTATTGACTAGAACGAGAATGCAATAGCACATTAAGAATTAAGGCCACGATGATGCGATCGTAGTGGTGGTTACAAGAGGCGAGAAGAAAGATGCATCCATCAACGTACGACCTCCTCCTCCTCAACTCAGTGCACCGGGCCACCGCCCGGCGGCTAAGGAGTGGCGGCTTTTGTGGCGAGGTCAAGGTGCTTCTCAGCTAAGGCATCCAAGGCTTCCAGCTGGTTGAAGAAGGCCAACGTCGTAGCATCCTCACTAGCCTTGTAGATACCAATGTACACGATTCGCTCATACATATGGATGTGTAGGTCTATGGTTTCTTGCAGGGAAAGGCGCCTCACATGAGCGCGACCTCTAGGTGGACATTTTTCATGGCGTCGGCGGGCAGTCACAGGGCCACCAGTGCTTGAAAGAGGTTCCGACCATGGAGGCTGATTAGGGTGGCAGGAAATGAGGAGCCCGGGCGCGCGGGCTAAAGGAGTACGGCGATGTCGTCCGTGAGCTTCTTGACGACGGTGAACCTATTGGTCATGCGAATGATCATCTGGTCGTACTGAGAGTCGTAGCTGGTGTCGACGGCGGCCATCCACCAGCCGGGCGCCAACACCGTGTGGAGATGATCCACGGTGCCATGCCGTAGGCCGGTGTCGTGGACCATCTGGCACAACCGTTGGCTGCTCGCACGCATCACCGCCATGGGTCTGGAGTGAGCACTTTTGTGCTTATTAGTGTAGGTGCTTAGGCAAATGCTTAGGTGCGTACGATGTGGTAGATGCATAGGAATGGAGGGGCGCCTCTATATGAGTGCAAACTGCATTGCATTCACATCGTGCTGCCTCTTTTCCCAGTCCTCCTCCCATTACTTCCCTCATGCATTCACACGATGCTAATTGAAGGAGGATGCATCATTGGTCGTTCAACATTTCGGGAACCGCTAACCTCTCCCTCGTCTGCATTAAAGCCGTATCGGGAACTATGATGCCCGTTGTCAAATCGAATAGTACTCCGCCTCCCGCTGCACGGCCGGCTGAACACGCCTCCTCGCCTCCATCTATGCTTAATTACTGAATTTTAGAGGCAAAAATTAGATACTCCTAGTGATTTTTAGCTTCACATTTTGACAAATCGTAGTGTTACAAAGTTGGCAAATGGCAATGTTACTAGATCAAGAAATGTCAATCTTTCTAGTTTGACAAATGGCAACATACCCAATATGACAGATGCAAATTGCACCAAATTGTTGGGAAAACTTTGTTTTTGCCACTCTAATTTTTGCCAACTTTCCTTATGCCACTCTAGAATTTGACATTTCAGTTTTTCCACTCTTAGCTTTTGACAATATATCACTTTTCCATTCCATGGCAAAAGCAAAAAATTTAGAGTGGCAATTGTGATACATGTCAAAATGAAAGGATCGAGAAGAGGTGTCTAGAGGGGGGGGTGATTAGACACTAAGTGCCAAAAGTTGCAGTTTTTAATATTCTTAAGTTTAAGTGGAGTTTAAGCACAAGTTTAACAAACTCAATACATATCAAGAAAGCATGCAATGAGTATATGAGCAGCGAAAAGTAAAGCATGCAACTTGCAAGAATGTAAAGAGAAGGGTTTGGAGTATTCAAACGCAATTGGAGACACAGATGTTTTTGTCGTGGTTCCGATAGGTGGTGCTATCATACATCCACGTTGATGGAGACATCAACCCACGGAGGGTAATGGTTGCGCGAGTCCACGGAGGGCTCCACCCACGAAGGGTCCACGAAGAAGCAACCTTGTCTATTCCATCACGGCCGTCGCCCACGAAGGACTTGCCTCACTAGCAATAGATCTTCATGAAGTAGGTGATCTCCTTGCCCTTACAAACTCCTTGGTTCAACTCCACAATCTTGTTGGAGGCTCCCAAGTGACATCTAGTAAATCTAGGAGACACCACTCTCCAAGAAGTAACGAATGGTGTGTTGATGATGAACTCCTTGCTCTTGTGCTTCAAATGATAGTATCCCCAACACTCAACTCTCTCTAACAGGATTTGGGTTTGGTGGAAAGAATATTTGAGTGGAAAGCAACTTGGGGAAGGCTAGAGATCAAGATTCATATGGTTGGAATGGAATATCTTGACGTCAACACAAGTGTAGGTGGTTCTCTATAACGCCCTGAGACCGATGTGCCAGTTGTCGTCCAGTTATTCGCCGTCATTGCCATGTCATTTGCTTGCGTGTTGCAACTTATCATGTCATCATGTGCATTGCATCATCATGTTTTCAAAACTTGCATCCGTCCCGGCCTCCTCGTTCCTTCCGTTGTCCGTTCTGAGCAAAACCACACTTGCACGCGCCCGCAGCATGTCCGAAATAGTATTTTATAAGTGGCCGGAAAATGTTCTCGGAATGGGATGAGAGTTGGCGTGCGGTCTTGTTATGTTGTAGGTAGGCCGTCTGCCAAGTTTCATCGCATTCGGAGTTCGTTTGATAGCCCAACGGATAACTATAGCGACATTATAGTCGGTCTAACGTCAGACGTTTTCGGTCTCCAGAAACCGTGTCGAGCTGCATCTCTCCCCTCTTCTCTCAGACCAACCCGCTCTTCACAATCCGCCAGACCCAACCTAACCTCTCTCGTCAGCCCGCGGCCCCGCTCTCGCGCGCGTCCGAAAGTTGTCCCGGACCCGACCCGAGTAGTCGTCACCGTCGTGTCCGGAACATCCCCAAACATCTGCAAAACGTCACCGTTTTCTCATTTGGTCTCCCTAAGCTTTTATTTTGCGACCGTCCGTTTAAGATCGGAGGGTCCTAATAGCCCCTATCCAAAAATCCTATTGCTATATATAGACCTAGGCAGCAACCCTAAAATCTAGGGGGTTTGTCCCATCGCCGCCGCCACTCTATCTAATCCCCTCTCGGGATCTTCCCAGATCTGATCCAGCCAACCACGCGCAGCCAAATCCATCAACGAGCGCCAACGCTCAAATCCCGCAGGAGCCCGATGCCCTCTGTGCCTCGATCCATCCTCACTTGCAAGATCAGCTCCGTCCTCTCCATTCCCGCCACAGATGAGCATCACACAACTCTTTTCCTTCTCCTGTCGTCCTCGTCTCTCAACTCTCTCTCATCTCTCTCTCTTATCTTCACCAGGAGATCGCCACCAATCGAAGATGCAGCACCGTCCCGAGCTCCATCCGTGACGCCAAGTCCGCTGGCCTGCCTCCACTTCGATCTGGCAGGGAATGAGAGCCGACGACCTCCATGCCCGGATCCAGCCGCCCCCTGCCGCCGTTCATCTCGCCCTGCGCCTCGGGTTCCTCCCGCCGGAGCCCCAAGTCCACCTCGCCTGCGCGAAGTCCCCTGCCGCCATGGCTGCCCAGGAACTTGGAGATCCGCCGCCGTCCTGCCATTTCCCTTCGACGATGGAGCTCCCCGCTGCCAAGTCCAGGACCCTGCCACCGTCTTCTACAACCCCTGCTGCTGTGGTTTTTCTTCAGAGAAGAGGGCAGCAGCGCCTCGTCCCGCTCCTTCGTTGACCTCACTCGGTCTCGCCCGGTCCAGCCGCACGGTGTCCGCGACCCCAAGGCCCAGCAGCACGCCCTGGCCTGCCTCCTACGCGCCTCCAGGCCCAGTGCGAGCGCCCCAAGGCCCAGCTCTAGCTGGCCTCGCCTCGACCTGCCTCTCCCTCCGACTGGGCCAAAGCCCAGGGTGAGCCGCCCTAGCACCCGCCTCTATTTTTTTCCCTGCTGTTGGGCTTGCCCAGTTCCAGCCCGATGCATGTTTTTTTCCTCTGTTGCGATTTGTCTATTTTTCCGGAGATTGCAGTTTTACAGATTAGACCCTCATGTTCATGCATTTAATAACTCATCAACGGTGCATCATATTAAAATGAATTATATATGAAACTTGCTCAGAATTTTGTGTAGTTTAATAATATCCAACTTTCATCTATGTTTAAAATGCTTAAAATGTTGTTTGGTTAAATTTGCTCCTATGCCATGTTAAAATGATTTTATTCATAACTAATTAACCGTAACTCCGATTTTAATAAACTTTATATGTAAATGGGGTAGAAAAATGCCTAGTTTATCATGGTGACATTGTTTTGCATGCCTAACAACTCTAAAATTATGTTTAGGGCAGAACAGTACCAAACCTTAAATTATGCACATGAGGATTTTCCGGACTTGTTGTTCATTGCTTCCGGCCTCATTTAAACTTGCCTAGATAGGTATTTTTATTGTGCTTCACCTCTTGCCATGTTAATCAACATTTAATACTGTTGGGTACATAAACGAGAGTGAACTAAATAATTGATGTGGTGTTTTGTCAATATGCATCCCGATGCATATTGACCTCCACTTAATTTGTAGGATTGCTTGTGCACTTTGCCATGCCATGCATACTTAAACCGGACATGCATCATACTCGATTATGCATCATGTCATGTTGATGCGTTGGTTATTTACTATGTTGTGTGCTTCTTTTCCGGTGTTGCTTCTTTGGGTTGGTTCCGTTAACGTTGCGTTTGTGAGGATCCGTTCAACTTTGTCCGTTTATCTCCTTCATGGACTCGTTCTTCTTCCTTGCGGGATCTCAGGCAAGATGATCATACCCT
This sequence comes from Triticum monococcum, assembly GCA_034509565.1. Taxonomy (NCBI): domain Eukaryota; kingdom Viridiplantae; phylum Streptophyta; class Magnoliopsida; order Poales; family Poaceae; genus Triticum; species Triticum monococcum. The sequence continues at coordinate 243,767,209 of CM067846.1, read as the reverse complement.
CGAAATCACTTCTATCTTTGCTTGCTAGATGCTCGCTCTTTTGCTATGCCAATGCTACGATGCCTACCATTTGCTTGTCAGCCTCCCAATTGCCATGTCAAACCTCTAACCCACAATGTCCTAGCAAACCGTTGATTGGCTATGTTACCGCTTTGCTCAGCCCCTCTTATAGCTTTGTTAGTTGCAGGTGAAGATTGAAGTTTGTTCCTTGTTGGAACATGGAGATGTCGTTCCTTGTTGGAACATTTGCTTAATTGTTGGGATATCACAATATATCTTATTTAATTAATGCATCTATACACTTGGTAAAGGGTGGAAGGCTTGGCCTTATGCCTGGTGTTTTGTTCCACTCTTGCCGCCCTAGTTTCCGTCATATCAGTGTTATGTTCCCGGATTTTTGCGTTCCTCACGCGGTTGGGCTATAATGGGAACCCCTTGACAGTTCGCCTTAAGTAAAGCTTTTCCAGCAATGCCCAACATTGGTTTTACCATTTGCCACCTAGCCTTTTTCCCTTGGGAGTCGCGCATCCCGAGGGTCATCTTTACTTTAAACCCGCTGGGCCAGTGCTTGTCTAAGCGTTGGTCCGAACTAGAGCCCTGTGCAGCGCCACCTCGGGGAAACTCGAGGGCTGGTTTTAGTTGTACGGATTGCTTATCCGGTGTTGCCCTGAGAATGAGATATGTGCAGCTCCTATCAGGATGTCGACGCATCGGGCGGTGTTGCTGGTTTAGTTTTACCCTGTCAAAATGTCTTGTTGTACCGGGATACCGAGTCTGATCGGAACGTCTCGGGTGGAGGTCTATTCCTTCGTTGACCGTGAGAGCTTGTGATGGGCTAAGTTGGGACACCCTGCAGGGATTTGATCTTTCGAAAGCCGTTCCCGCGATTATGGGCAGATGGGAATTTGTTAACATCCGTTTGTAGAAAACCTCAAGTTGACCTTAATTAAAATGAATCAACCGCGTGTGTAATCGTGATGGTCTCTTTCCGGCGGAGTCCGGGAAGTGAACACGGTTGTTGGAGTTATGATTGACGTAGGTAGTCCAGGACCACTTCTTGATCATACTTTTATTGACCGTGCTTTGCCTTCTCTTCTCGCTCTCATTTGCGAATAGGTTAGCCACCATATATGCTAGTCGCTTGCTGCAGCTCCACTTATACATTACCCCTTTCCTACCTATTAAGCTTAAATAGTCTTGATCGCGAGGGTGCGAGATTGCTGAGTCCCTGTGGCTCACAGATTACTATTACACCAGATGCAGGGAAAGATGATACAACTCCAGATGGCGCGCTCGAGATCAAGTGGGAGTACGACGAGGACTCTCAGCGTTACTATGTGTCTTTTCCTGATGATCAGTAGTGGTGCCCAATCGGGGTTAGATTCAGGGCTTTGTCGCATGTTGGGGGTCTTTTCTATTTTGGCGCCGTAGTTCGGGCCATGAGTGATTTGTTTGATGGATGTTATTTATGTACTTTGATGTGACGTGGCAAGTGTAAGCCAACTATGTACCTCCCCTTTATATTATTTATGTACATGGGATGTGTGATGATTTCCCGACTTGCGACATTGCTTTCAATGCGGTTATGCCTCTAAGTCGTGCCTCGACACGTGGGAGATATAGCCGCATCGAGGGTGTTACAGAAGCTTATACCCAAACCTACACCAAATGGGACAAAAAATTTACCGCGTCATGTTCATGCCATTCCATGAAAGCATGCCAAGTTTCATGAACTTCCGATGAGTTTTGGATTTACTAGAATTTTAAGACAAAGTATCTCAATGTTTTGCCGGCAATCAATGTTGCCCTGGTGTTTGAAATTCATTCCAATTTCTTGCATGGGACCTAAGCATGCACCTAAGGACACATATTTGAGTTTTCAACCAATTTATATGCACTAGAGCATGTGCATGTAGTTCAAATTTGAATTATGCACATAAATGCATTGAAAACTTAATTAATGCATAAAAATGTCCAAACGAACCCCAAAAAAACCCAAAAATTGACACAACACTACTGTGGTTCCATGTTGACACGAGAAAAAATTTGGAAGCCGTAAGGGGCAATGGATATCATTTCGTCCCCAAAGGTGGGATGTTACCTACCGAAACCATCACGGTTGTTGTGAGAAGCTCTGGTTTGTGAGAAGCATATCCCCAAACCTGCCCCAAATGGGACAAAAAAATTACCACGACATGTTCATGCCGCTCCTTGATAGCATGCCAAGTTTCATGAATTTCTGATAAGTTTTGGATTTACTAGAATTTAAAAACCAGGTATCTCAATGTTTGCGACCAAGTGACCGTGCCCTGGTGTTTGACATTAATTCCCATTTCTTGCATGGGACCTAAGCATGCACCCAAGGACACATATTTGATTTTTCAACCAATTTATATGCATTAGAGCATGTGCATGTAGTTCAAATTTGAATTATGCACATAAATGCATTGAAAACTTAATTAATGCATAAAAATGTCCAAGCTAACCCCGTAAAATCCCAAAAATCGACACAACACTCCTGTTGTTCTCTGTTGACACGAGAAATTTTTTGAAAGAAATAAGAGGCAATGGATATCGTTTTGTCCCAAAAGGAGGACGTTCCCTAGCGAAACCACCCGGCTTGTTGTGAGAAGCATATCCCCAAACCTGCCCCAAATGGGACAAAAAAATTACCATAGATTGTTGATGCCGCTCCATGTTGGCATGACAAGTTTCATCAAGTTAAGACGAGCTTTGGATTTACTAGAATTTAAAAACCAGGTATCTCAATGTTTGCGGCCAAGTGAACGTGGCAGGGTGTTTGACATTATATTCATTCCCTTTTCTTGCATGGGACCTAAGCATGCAACCAAAGACACAGATTTGAATTTTCAACCAATCTATGTGCATTAGAGCATGTGCATGTAGTTCAAATTTGAATTCTACACATAAATGCATTGAGAACTCACTTAATGCATATAAATATCCAAACGAACCCCGAAAAATCACAAAAAATAACACAACACTCCTGTTGTTCTATGTTGACACGAGAAAAATATTGAAAGCAATAAGAGGCAATGGATAACGTTTTGTCCCAAAAGGAGGACGTTCCCTACCGAAACCACCCGGCTTGTTGTGAGAAGCATATCCCCAAACCTGCCCCAAATGGGACAACAAAATTACCACGACATGTTGATGTCGCTCCATGATGGCATGACAAGTTTCATCAAGTTAAGACGAGCTTTGGATTTACTAGAATTTAAAAACCAGGTATCTCAGTGTTTGCGGCCAAGTGAATGTGGTAGGGTGTTTGACATTATATTCATTACCTTTTCTTGCATGGGACCTAAGCATGCAACCAAAGACAAAGATTTGAATTTTCAACCAATCTATATGCATTAGATCATGTGCATGTAGTTCAAATTTGAATTCTACACATAAATGCATTGAGAACTCACTTAATGCATATAAATATCCAAACGAACCCCGAAATATCACAAAAAACACAACACTCCTGTTGTTCTATGTTGACACGAGACAATTTTTGATAGCAATAAGAGGCAATGGATATCATTTTGTCCCAAAAGGAGGACGTTCCCTACCGAAACCTGCCCCAAATGGGACAAAAAATTTACCACGGCATGTTGATGCCGCTCCATGATGGCATGACAAGTTTCATCAAGTTAAGACGAGCTTTGGATTTACTAGAATTTAAAAACCAGGTATCTCAATGTTTGCGGCCAAGTGAACGTGGCAGGGTGTTTGACATTATATTCATTCCCTTTTCTTGCATGGGACCTAAGCATGCAACCAAAGACACAGGTTTGAATTTTCAACCAATCTATGTGCATTAGAGCATGTGCATGTTGTTCAAATTTGAATTCTACACATAAATGCATTGAGAACTCACTTAATGCATATAAATATCCAAACGAACCCCGGAAAATCACAAAAAATAACACAACACTCCTGTTGTTCTATGTTGACACGAGAAATTTTTTGAAATCAATAAGAGGCAATGGATATCGTTTCGTCCCCAAATGTGGGGCATTCCCTATCGAAACCATCATGCTTGTTGAGAAGCTCTGGTTTGTGAGAAGCATATACCCAAACCTGCCCCAAATGGGATAAAAGACTTACCACGGCATGTTGATGCCGCTCCATGATAGCATGCCAAGTTTCATGAATTTCGTACGAGTTTTGGATTTACTAGAATTTAAAAACAAGGTATCTCAATGTTTGCGGCCGAGTGATGGTGGCAGGGTGTTTGACATTCATTCCCGTTTCTTGCATGGGACCTAAGCATGCACCCAAGGACAAAGATTTGTTTTTTCAACCAATTTACATGCACTGGAGCATGTGCATGTAGTTCAAATTTGAATTATGCACATAAATGCATTGAAAACTCTGTTAGTGCATAAAGATGTCCAAATGAACCCTGAATAATTCCAATTCTTTTATGACACACATATAGTTGCATGTTCACTTCAGATAAAAGGTCTAGCAATTCAAACACCATCCATGGCCGCTGTGACCGCATTATGTAATTCAAATCGAGACCAAAAATCAAGTAGATCCCACATAGTTTAGTATAAACAACCGTGTGAGATGCAACACAAAATATCTTGGTGCGACAGATACAGTCCACATCACTGATGACACTTTGCACTCCAGTTTTTTTGCTGAAGTGATTCCAAATTTTCGGCTTCTGCGGAAATACCTACCTCCCCGCACCGCCCCCCTTACCAAAATCCACATTTCCCCTGTTTCCGCCTTCCTTTCCAAGTTGAATCCTTCACTCCTTCGTTGCAGCACCGCCTCCTCGCCAGTGACCCTCCTTCATGCTGCTCGGCCTCGCCTATCCAGGCAGGTAATCCACACCGGACCCCCATCCTCGTCCTCCTTCCACATCCCAGATGCCCCGACCGCCAGCGCGAGCGCGAAACCTTCCACCCAAATCATCGACCCCTCCACCAAATAAGCGCCGGCCTAAGCCATGGTGCACGCAGTATAGCCATGATGTCAAGGAGCATTTGGAAGTGGAGAAGCAAATCACGGTCGCACGGGCGGATGAGGTCGTGATGGCTGCCATTCGTACTGACCCCTAGATCTTGGAGGAGCACCTCGCCGTCGAGGCCACCATTGATGCCTCGCGCGCTGACGCCGCGACGCGGTTGGCTGCTTTAAACGATAGTTCGTGCTGTTTTCTCGAGGCCATCGTCGGTGCCTTCGACGAAGACTATGAGGTGTTTTCTCAGTGTGCACGTGCTTACCTCATCTCGAGAGCCAACAGATTGGTGCCCGGCACGGCTCAGGCAACTCACCACTACAACGAGGGTGCCCACGATGCGAAGGCCGCGCCCTCTTCCATGTCCAAGGAGCCAATCGTCATTGATATCTTCGACAACGACGAGTAGCTTGTCTTATTAGCTCACTATAAGGACCCATGTTCACCTTCCTATCTACTGCCTTTCCTTAACAAATTCTAGTGAATTATGCTATCTACTTTGACCATGCAATCTTCTTCTATAGTGTATGTGTTCTATATGTCGAGTAATGTGGTGTTCAGTTAACTGCTTGGTTCAATTCTGCAAATGTGATGTTCAATTCTTCAGGGTGCAATATTATGAAGTTGTTAAGCATGCTTGGTTTGGTTAACTATCTGATCTTCTCTTATGAGTATGTTATATTGTGCAATGTGGTGCTCAGTTAACATTTGGTTCATTTGTTGTGGCGTTTAGTTAACTGCTAGGTTCAATTCTGCAATGCGATGTTCAATTGTTGTGGCTGCATTCTGTTATTGTATACCATGTGACGAATAAATCAAATTTGTCTGTACTAAATACATGAGAAACAAATACAATTGCTATATTTCCATCTGAGGAATAAATGGGTTTTCCATGTGGCTTGAATTAATCTGATGAATCTGCAATGTGCTTATTTATCATCAACATATTTTACTGATAGCATGCGAACCCGTACTTAACCTGAAGACTAACTACCTTATATGTGTTGCAGGGAAACAATGGAAAGCACTGAGGTTTACAAGATGGTACTAACTATTATACCTTGCCTTTTTATTCCTGTGCCCCATTTCCAATATAGAGAAGATATTTATGCACATCCTTGTTTTCAGGCTTCACTGATGATTACCTCTCAAACCACCTCTGTGGTCAGGTGGCGAGGAAAGTTTTCATACAACAACCACGGTTCAATATTGAAGTGTTCCTGAAGAGGTCGAAGGATGGACGTTCAATCATCCAGAGGCACTGGCCTAAAGTTGCAAAGACCTTCAACATGAATGAAGGCTCAATATTCGGCTTCCGCTTCAGTAGTCTTCTAGACGAGATGCGTCTCTCTATGTACCCTCTATGATGCTAATTTCGAAAGGTTCTAGATGTTGCATGTGAAACTTGTTGCTGGTGTAGTTGTGTAATGGGCTAGCTGAGTGCTGAAGCTATATCATGTTGTACTCCGATGTATTTCAATTATGAAATCCTGCTGCCTTAATATGGAAATAGAATATGTTATGTCATTGATATGAATGTCAATTTGATTAGTAAATGGATTATTAATAATAGGTCAATTAGCTTGCTAACTGGGTATTCCTATTGCAAACGGTTATTGATGGGTGATGACCTCAGGCAACGCACACAGTTTCTAGGAATAAACCATGTTGGATCAATTAACAATCTCACCCAACATTCTATTGAAAATTGTTTGCATAACGCCACCTTGCGCAAATGTTTTCCTTGGATTGACTATGTGGGATGTATATACAAACGGAAACATTTAGCGGTGACTGACTGTGTGGGATGTACTTATGACCGGAAATGATTTCGCCCGTATAATTGTATTTTTTAGCACTATGGTACGTATTTCTGTATTTGAGTGCTTGCCGGTCGCACACGACCTCATTTTACCGAGCGTCTGTGCTAGGAGGACCTATCCCCAATGATTTCTGGGTCATGCGGGAAGGACCACCCTATCGCCAACACTCACTTGGCGACGGTTCCAAATGCTGTCGCGGAAAGGGGTTAAAAACCGTTTGTATAACACCGACGCGTACCAGTGATCCCACTATGCCTATAATACATTGAAGATGCCATGGCCCATGGGTGTCATCTCCATTAGCTCTAAACAGAAATATGTAGTCATCTATATGGACAAGATCTACAGAGATGCGGTTACAGTAGAAGCTCACAAGGAAACAACTCCCGTCAAGCTGAATAATAGCAAAAAGCCTGGCAAGACATCCAGTAGGACTTCCAGGAAGCGCGCATCTTCGGAGTGCTGCGCACCAGTCGAGGACTTGCCAGAAAGCTCTATTAGAAAGAGATCCAAAGCTGCTCCATCCGCAATGAGGAATGTGCCGGCAAGGGAGGATGGCACTGGTGGTAGCTTCACCATTAGTGCCACCCTAGACAGCAAATAAGGAAACACGGTCATTACCTTCATGTGGGCGAATGTAGATGTGTTTGTATGGCAACCATCTGACATCATCGATCTTCCCTAGGCGGTAGTTGAGCACCACCTTGATGTTTACCCTCATGCTAGACCCATCAAGCAGAAGGGCAGAAAGCAATCTTTGAAACGGTAGCAATTCATAGCAAAAAAGATCAAGAAACTCGAGGAAGCCGACCTAGTCAGGGGAGTTCTACATCCAACCTGGTTGGCGCATCTCGTTGTCGTACGCAACGCAAATGGGAAATGGAGACTTTGTATTGATTACACTGATCTCAACAAAGCATGCCCAAAGAATCCTTTCCCTTTGCCACACATTGACCATATTGTGGACTCCACCACCGGCTGTAATCTGCTCTCATTCCTTAATGCCTACTATGGATACCAAAAGATATTTATGTGCAAGGAAGACAAAGAGAAAACCACATTCATTACTCCATGTGGCATGTGCTGCTTCATATGGATGCCTTTCAGACTAACGAGTGCGGGTTGAACATTCGCAAGAGCAATTCAGATCGGTTTTGAACCGCAGTTGCACAGAAACATAGAAGTCTACATCGATGATATTGTAGTCAAGACCAAAGAAAAGTCCACCCTGATTCAAGATTTGGAAAAAACTTTCTCTAATTTGCAGAAGATTAACATGAAGCTCAACCTCAAGAAGTGTATTCAGTGTCCCCTCCAGCAAGCTCCTTGGATTCTTCATATCTCAGCGTGGGATCGAAGCAAACCTTGACAAGATCAAGGCTATTGAGCAGATCCAAGCACCCAAGACCGTCAAGGATGTGCGACACCTTGTTGGTTGTGTCGTGGATGTGAGTAGGTTTACTTCAAGGTCTATTGAGCGCGCCCGGCCTTTCTTCCAGATATTGAAAAAGGCGGGTCTGATAAAATGGACTCCGGAAGCTTAGGTTGCACTTCAAGACCTGAAAAAGTACCTGCCTTCTGCACAAACTCTAGTCGCGTGTAAACCACAAGAACTGTTGCTGCTATACTTGGGGATGACGAGCCAAGTGGTCAATATTGCACTAGTTGCGCAGATAGAAGCTGACGATGAGGAAACAATAGCGGCAGAGTCATCCTTTGACAAGATAACATCTTCCCCCGGCAAGGCTAGATACCGGGAAGAAAAAGCTAGTGCTAGGGAAGATAGATGAGGGCAAGTTACACCAAGAAGAAAATGGTGCAGCGTCCAGTATACTTTGTTAGATCCCTATTACACGGGGTTAGGTAAAGGTATTCGGGCGTGCAGAAGTTGCTTTTTGGCCTACTAATGGCCTCCAGGAAGCTGCGCCGTTATTTTCATGCACATGAGATCACGGTGGTCACTCGCAATGCGTTGTAGCATATCCTGTGGAATCCAGAGGCAACAAGCAGAATAGTAGAGTGGGCATTGGAACTATCAATCTTTGCGCTCAAATTTGAAGTACATGAACTATTCCGAGTAGAGTATTGGCTGAATTAATTGCAGAATGGACGCCAACACCAGACAACGAGATCCTAGAATTTGCCATCCCCGGCAAGGAAACCCAAGGGAATTGGATCATGTACTTTGATGGTGATTTCTCGCTGCAAGGCGCCGGTGTAGGAGTACTGCTTATCGCACCCACTGGGGAGCATCTCAAGTATATGGTTCACATGCACTTCCCCCGTGAGGAGGCTACCAACAATACCGCTGAGTATGAGGGAATGCTTGCCGGCCTCAGAATTGCGATAGAGTTGGGAATCATAATACCTACTAGGGAAACCTTATACACAGAACTTTAGCAGTAGCGCTTGTTAAAAAAGGGCGCAAGTGCTAAATAGCAGTAGAACGCTCAGATAAACACGCTACAGATAAAACTCAGGAGTAGTGTGTCTCTGGTTAAATGCGCTACTACTAAAATTATCACTACTAAGCCGGTAGGCTACACATAGTAGTAGCGTTCTTATAGAAACAACGCTACCGCTAAGTTTGTTTTAGCAGCGCGTTTACGTAGAAAGGCGCTACTGCTAATGAAAAGAAAATAAATCGAAAAACAAGTAGAAAAGTAAATGAAAATGAAAGAAATAGAAAAAGGAGAAAGTAAAAAATAAAATGTAAAGAAAAATAAATGAGAAAGGAAAAAAAGAAAGGCTTAGCAGTAGCGCGTTTTGTGAAACGCGCTATAGCTAACTTAGCTATAGCGCGTTTTCAGTAACGCGCTACCGCTATGTTTGACTTAACCAGTGGTTTCCGTCCTCCCGTCCACCACTTATCCCCCAAATCCCTCGCCCCACTTCACCTCCGTGTCCCTAATTCGCCGTTGTCCCACTTCGCCACCGTCTCCTACTGCTATATTAACTAACTAGCTAGGTTAAATAGCCAGGTTAATTAGGTTCGTTAGGTTAACAAGCTAGGTTAACTAGGTTCACTAGGTTAGAGGAAAATTTTATTTTAGAGCATTAGGTCAGAAGGGTTAGAGAAATGGAGTTCCTTTGTGATTTAACTGGGTTCTGTCCTAGGGAGAGATGGGTTAGAGAAAATAATGTGTGTGTGTGAGAGAGGAATAGTTAGAAAGAATTTGGGTTCTGTCCTAGGGAGAGAAGTGTTTAGTAAGATCATTTTGCAAAGGTTTTTGATTTTTGAAAGGACCACTATTTTTCTAGGGAAATAATTTAGGCAATTTTTATTTTAAAGATGACCCCTTCCCGGGCTTTTATTGTTGATTATATCTTTTCATTGAAGTGGTCATGTTATATCTTTTCATTGAAGTGGTTCGATTGTGCCCAAGTGGCCTTTTGTTGTTACCAGGGAATGAAGCCGAGTGGCCTATGTTTTGCCAGAATGTTGATTCATTTCCATTCCAGCAAATTTTAGGTGCTCGATTTGTCCACTTTCTAGCAAAGGTCATGCCGAAATTTTTCGTGAATTCCTTCATGACTTGTGCTTCAAACTAGGACATATCGAGTGCCTGGGATTTGCCGCACTGGGAAGGAGTCAACGTTCCTACAAAACATAGGCCTTTTTATGTCATTTTTCATTTTATAAAGGCTAGATTAATTGACTAGATTTAATCATAGGAAACATGGTAGCAACTATGAAGGACAGGGTTCTGGTGATTGCGACAACGTCTACCCGGCGACAGACAAATTTTTGAGCCTTGCTGACGATAAACGGATGTTGTTGTTGGGCCCACCTATCGCATTGGGGACTAAGACCAACATGCAGACCGGCGCTGAGAATGAGACCGGTGCCGATACCGTCGCGGAGAATAGTGGAGCCGGTATAGAACCGAAAGCAAGGAGGCCACGACGCCTAAACCAGCTCATGACTACTAGACTGGTCGTCACGGAGATGGACGACGACATTTTTGAGGCAACATCGCTCGGGGAAGTGCAATCGTGCTACGACAATAAAATAGGCTACATCATATGGACAACCGCCACCATCAACGATGAGAAACTAAAGAAGATAGATAATATGAGGCCCTCCCTCCTAAAGAAGCTACACTAGATATTCTTGTTCCCGGGGCAGGATGAAAAGGAATATGAAAATCCAGATAAGGACCCGACAATGAAGAACATAAAAAACATGCCATGACCAAGTTTAGTGACGTGTTGTCCACTGGGAAAGAAAGGGTGAAACATCGGATCATCAACAAAAAGGAAACCTACTCCGAGATTGTAAAGGATAATCCTACAATCATGCAAGAGCAGTTTGAAATATTCAAGGCGGCTTGCGAGGCTGAAGCTTCCAAAAAAAGTCGAAGTACGTGTAGGGGCTTCAACAAAGGAACATGGGGCACCACCACCTCAGAAGCCATGGTTACGGTGGGAAGAGGTCCATATGGGCCAAGGAGGATGCGGAACGCGAAAGTGTGGGCATCCCAGACACCTTGGAGGACTTCACCATCCCGCAGGAGCGTGATGTCCTCAGGGCACGACACCATTGGGACTCAGTCAAGCAGGTTTTCAAGACAGACTTGATCATGATGGAGTTCATGAGACTGCTGGTAATTTTAGTTTCTGATCAATTTGACTACACATTTAGTCATATTTGTAAACGATCCTTTTTTCCTTTTGCAGAGAGAGCAGCACAAGATTGCGGCCGTAAGCGACTCGCCATCTGAGGCATTCGCGAGGCCCAAGTGGGACACCCCATTCAACTGGGCGTTGAACTTATTGAAATGACTCCCAGTGGACACTCGACCGTCGTATGGACGCATGCACGGTGTCGGAGACGGTGCCACATGGAAGAAGTACTACCATGAGACCACAGAGGAGAGAAAGGAAAGACAGAGGTTAACTGAAGAAAACATCGACAAGAAGGTTGAGATTGCGGTTGAGAAGATATTAGTTGAGACAGTCGCAACAGTGGTAGCTGCCGCAAAATAGGCGATTGCAGATATGTCTAGTGCCTTGGTTCCGACCTTTTTCAATTGGAGCAGGAAAAATACAGAAAAAAATACAGCAGACTTTCCCCTTGCCGATTTCTTCGGGAGCAGCTCGACTAGCGTTGCACCAGCACCAGCACCTGCTCCAGCACCGGCTCCTGCACTGGTTCCCGCACCTGCTCATAGTAGCCCTTCCTCCGTCTCGGACGTGCTCGGTGGTGCTTCCTCTTTGGCTGAGCTTGATACCCTCTCGGTATCTGTCACACCGGCCCTCTTCAATAAATGTATAATCTCCCGTTTCCATTACCTTTCGGATGTCTCACATCGCAGACATGTCTTTGCAGGCCGATGTAACCCCGTGCACCATATTGTACACCATCGGCGACTAGAAGGTCGATGTGGGGAAGGCGGCGATAATGAAGCCAAAGGAACCATTGTTCCGTAGCCGGCCGATCCCCCCTGACATCTTCAAGGTTTCCATGGTCAGCGTTAAACCAGGCCACGAGAATTTGGCTCCTCCGGTGCTAGGGGATTACGATGAGACCCGCGTAGGCTTGGTGGTTGCAATGGGTGGGGCCTGTTTTGGCCAAAGAGTCTCCTTTGTTTGGAGGCGGCCGGGAGCACACCCACGAGCATGCAGCCTCAGCAAGATATGAGCATCGACACCCCACCTACCAAATTAGCGTCAGCTGTCCTGCTGGGTGATAGCGGACGGGGTGAGGAAGAGGCTCCACTAGTCGCTGATCACATCGCCATAGATGAGGATGAGGATGACGATAACACTGAATAGTATCTCAATAATGGCGCCTATGTTGAGTACTCAGGGTTTGAGCATCATGAGTCGGTGCATGAATTGCCACCTCCAGAGGCTGAAGGTATTATAGACGAACTTCCGGTAGGAAAGAAGCATAGGAAGAGAAGGAGGAAAGGCAACAAAGCTGCTTGTATGATCCAGCCGCCTCAGCAGCCTCGGGTTCAAGACCGTATACCTATCCCCGGTGCGGCAAAATGGCATGTCGCCGGTGAACCAATCCTACCTAAGGCGGTGTAAGAGGCCACACATGGCAATCTAAGGAGACTTCATGAGGATGTGCTACGAAGAGAGAAAATCCTCATCGCCTCAGAAAACCAAGGATACCCATTATATGTGGTTAACGTGTCGTGGCAAAGTTCATACGTCCACTCATGCCCCACAGACAAGTTCTTCCTTTAATTTGATTACATCTTCGACATGTTTCACTTGAAAAATCTGGATTTTACGTTTGTCCACCTTCATGCCTTGTACATGAGCTACATCATTGAGATTGAGCAGATACCTTATATGTCTGTCGCTGACCCGTACTACATGCACGAGGGCTTCTTGGCAGTCTACGCAGAGCACCATGAATACGCGAGGGACTACATCGTCAATTCCATGGTCGCTAATAAGGACAAGGAGGCGATTCTCGTGCCTTATCATCCCCTGTAAGTCATCCGTGCGGATATCCTTCCTTCGATTCAATCATTCATTTGCACAGTGGAGGCTAATTAATTTGAGGTGTACTTATTTTGCATAGCGGCGGGAGCGCCGTCCTCATCATCCTTTACCCCCATTACTCCCACGCTCTTTACGTGGACTCGCCGAAGAACATGAACAAAGAGGATTACACCCACATCAAGTCTATTCTCGACAATGCTATGTTTTACTATGACGTACAGGGTGGAGAGGTTAACGACGAGAAGAAAAGGGACGGCAGGCCCACCTTCGGCCATAAGACCGACTTCTGCTGCATCCAACAACCGAGTGATTCTCTTAGTGATGGATTCTATGTCCTACACCACATGCTGGAGTACAGACGGGATCATCGGGACCTTTGCATGTCACCTAAATCCAGCGATGCCCATATTATACAATGGGCAAAGAACATAGGAGATATCCCGGATCATCAACTTCGAGCTGAGTTCGATCACATCCAGCATTAACTTGCCCAAGTCATCGTGAAGGAGGTCCTCGACAAAACAAATATGTTCTACGAGGAAGGGCAAATGTCGCGGGAAGAAGTCCGAGCATGCGTAGCCGCTCAGCATCTCGACCTGAAGCCTTTCACTAAGCTTGGGGACTATCTCCCTGATTTGGATGGATGGAACAACATGTTGGAGTGATTGTCGATATATGACAATGTGTCCTTATTTTCCATACTTTCTGAAAGACAAAACTTTGAGTTATGCATGATGAAACTTTATTTGCGATGTAATTAAACCGTCCTCCTCAACTAGCGAAGATCACTCTGGTTAGGGCATTTTGGGTACGATGAACTTTGTTATTTATGCTTATGATATGTTGCTTCTATTTTTGCCAAGTGTGTCTCTTTCTGTTGCTCAACTATGTATGTTGCATATCATCGACTCATGTGACGATGCAGGTGCATAGATCATCGATGATGAAGAAGTGCGACACCAGGAGTGTACGACGAGTGGCCGGAGTGTCAAGCCCCAGGTTTACCTGTTTTCGGTTTCCAAGCGACAACCAGTAGTTAGTTTAGGTTCACGCTAATGCGAGAGAGGGATACGAGCTCATGTACTGCATAGTTCCGCTCTCACTCATAGTGACAGCTCTTCTTTCGTGAACCATTGTTTAGATGGATGATGATGCAGTTGCAAGTAATCGAGACTTGTATCGCTATTTTCGAGATGATGATCAGAGACCACTTTCTGTTGAATGATGATTATGATGATGACATGATTTGATGCTATGGTTACATTCGTATGTGTATGATATGCTAAAGATTATTGTATAAAGCCTGTTCAAATACAAAACAAATATACAGAAAAAACAAATAAAATTAGCAGCAGCGTGCCACTAGCAGTAGCGCGGTCTAAAAAGAGCGCTAGAGCTATTAGTAGTAGCGCGCTTCCATACTGCTCGTTGCTACCTCTTAAGCACTGCGTTGGTTTTCCCCGAAGAGGAAGGGATGATTCAACAAAGTACTGTAAGTATTTCCCTCAGTTTTTGAGAACCAAGGTATCAATCCAGTAGGATGCTACGCGCCAGTCCCTCGTACCTGCACAAAACAAATAAATCCTCGCAACCAACGCGATAAGGGGTTGTCAATCCCTACACGGCCACTCACGAGAGTGAGATCTGATAGATATTATAAGATAATATTTTTGGTATTTTTATGATAAAGATGCAAAGTAAAATAAAATCAAAGTAAAAAGCAAAGGAAATAACTAAGTAGTAGGAGATTAATATGATGAAGATAGACCCGGGGGCCATAGGTTTCACAAGTGGCTTCTCTCGAGAGCATAAGTATTCTACGGTGGGTGAACAAATTACTGTTGAGCAATTGACAGAATTGAGCATAGTTATGAGAATATCTAGGCATGATCATGTATATAGGCATCACGTCCGAGACAAGTAGACCGACTCCTGCCTGCATCTACTACTATTACTCCACTCATCGACCGCTATCCAGCATGCATCTAGAGTATTAAGTTAATGAAAACAAAGTAATGCCTTAAGAAAGATGACATGATGTAGAGGGATAAACTCATGCAATATGATGAAAACCCCATCTTGTTATCCTCGATGGCAACAATACAATATGTGCCTTGCTGCCCCTACTGTCACTGGGAAAGGACACCGCAAGATTGAACCCAAAGCTAAGCACTTCTCCCATTGCAAGAAAGATCAATCTAGTAGGCCAAACCAAACTCATAATTCGAAGAGACTTGCAAAGATAACCAATCATACATAAAAGAATTCAGAGAAGATTCAAATATTGTTCATAGATAGACATGATCATAAACACATAATTCATCGGTCTCAACAAACACACCGCAAAAAGAAGATTACATCGAATAGTTCTCCACAAGAGAGGGGGAGAACATTGTATTGAGATCCAAAAAGAGAGAAGAAGCCATCTAGCTACTAACTATGGACCCGTAGGTTTGAGGTGAACTACTCACACTTCATCGGAGGGGCTATGGTGTTGATGTACAAGCCCTCCGTGATCGATGCCCCCTCCGGCGGAGCTCCGAAACAGGCCCCAAGATGGGATCTCGTGGATACAGAAAGTTGCGGCGGTGGAATTAGGGTTTTGGCTCCGTATCTGATTGTTTGGGGGTACGTAGGTTTATATATGAGGAAGGAGTACGTCGGTGGAGCAACAGGGGGCCCACGAGGGTGGAGGGCGCGCTTGGGGGGTGGGGGGGGGGTGGGTAGGCGCACCCCTACCTCGTGGCCTCCTCTTTTATGTCTTGACGTAGGGTCCAAGTATCCTGGGTCTTGTTCGTTGAGAAAATCACGTTCCCGAATGTTTCATTCTGTTTGGACTATGTTTGATATTCCTTTTCTTCGAAACCCTAAAACAGGGAAAAACAACAATTCTGGGCTGGGCCTCCGGTTAATAGGTTAGTCCCAAAAATAATATAAAAGTGGATAATAAAGCCCAACAATGTCCAAAACAGTAGATAATATAGCATGGAGCAATCAAAAATTATAGATACGTTGGAGACATATCAAGCATCCCCAAGCTTAATTCATGCTCGTCCTCGAGTAGGTAAATGATGAAAACAGAATTTTTGATGCGGACTGCTACTTGGCATTATTTTAATGTAATTCTTCTTAATTGTGGTATGAATATTTAGATCCAAAAGATTCAATACAAAAGTTTATATTGACATAAAAATAATAATACTTCAAGCATACTAACAAAGCAATTATGTCTTCTCAAAATAACATGGCCAAAGAAAGTTCATCCCTACAAAATCATATAGTTTAGTCATGATCCATTTTCGTCACACAAGAATGCTCTCATCGTGCACAACCCCGATGAAAAGCCAAGCAATTGTTTCATACTTTAGTAATCTCAAACCTATAAACTTTCACACAATATATGAGCCCGAGCAATGGACATAGCACTATGGGTGGAATAGAATATAATGAGGGTGGTTATGTGGAGAAGACAAAAAAGGAGAAAGTCTCACATCAGCGAGGCTAATCAATGGGCTATGGAGATGCCCACCGATTGATGTTAATGCAAAGAGTAGGGATTGCCATGCAACGGATGCACTAGAGCTATAAATGTATGAAAGCTCAACAAAAGAAACTAAGTGGGTGTGCATCCAACTTGCTTGCTCACGAAGACCTAGGGCACTTGAGGGGGGCCATTGTTGGAATATACAAGCCAAGTTATATAATGAAAATTCCCACTAGTATATGAAAGTGACAAACAAGAGACTCTCTATCATGAAGATTACAGTGCTACTTTGAAGCACAAGTGTGGCAAAGGATAGAAACATTGTCCCTTCTCTCATTTTCTATCATTTTTATTTGGCCTTTCTCTTTTTTATATGGCCTTTTTTTATAATTCCTCACTTGGGACAATGCTCTAGAAAATGATAATCATCACACTTCTGTTTATTTACGACTCAATGATTACAACTCGATACTAGAACAAAGTATGACTCTATATGAATGCCTCCGGCGGTGTACCTGGATATGCAATGGACCAAGAGTGACATGTATGAAAGAATTATGAACGGTGGCTTTGCCACAAATAATATGTTAACTACATGATTATGCTAGCAATATGACAATAATGAATGTGTCATCACTACAAAAAATAGACACATCCGTGACATTTTGGGCAGAACGAAATTTTTTTCTATCATACATATGACACTTCTATGACGATAATTGTGACAAAACCCAGTATCATCATAGATGTGGTGGGCTCCTACTTCTATGACAAAAAATCTTGACAGAAAATTGGCTTTTCGTCCTGGGCGGGCCAGAGACGCAGCTACATGACATTCTTTGGGCCGTCCATGACGGAAAAAACCATGGTAGAAGCGAGGGGGAGGAAAATTTTGGGGAGTTCCCGGTTACTGTGGGAGGTCAGGGGCCAAGCGATGTGCGTTTCTCTCGTATACGTATGCACATGTGTGCGAGGCATTGGCTCTAACTGAACCCGAGCGAGGCGGTGGGCTCTAACTGAACCCGAGCGATTGCACTGCAGGCTACGTGTTACTGAACCCGAGCGATCGATTGACGGCTGTTAACTGAACCTGATTGAGCGATTCCTTCGCTACTGCGGCTAACTGAAGCCGATCGATGCTTCCTCTGGGATGAACAGTGAGCATTGTAGGGGTTTTGGATGAACAGTGAATGGTGGCATTGCCTCTGGATGAACAGGACCCCGTGGTGTGGTGGAGGGCTGGATGAACAGTAGACGGTGGAGGGGTGCCCGTGGAGGGGTGGTTGAACAGGACCCCGTGGTGTGGAGGGCTGGATGAACAGTAGACGGTGGAGGGGTGGTTGAACAGTAGCCAGTGGAGTAGCGCGCGGTGGAGGCTAGATGAACAGGAACCCGTGGAGGCTGGAGGAGGTCGACGGTAGCCCGTGGAGGCTGGAGGAGGTCAACGGTGGAGATGAAGAGTATCCCGTGGAGTCCCGTTTTGCGGTACGTCACACCCCTCCCGATGAAAAGGACCCCTGTTTCGACCTTAGTGGTCCAACACAAGTCCGTTTCGTCCGTTTTGCGGTACGCCACACCCCTCCCGATCAACAGGACCCCCGTTTCGACCGTAGGAGGTCCGTTTCCTCCGTTTTGCGGTACGCCAGACCCCTATCGATCAACAGGGCCCCGTTCCGAACGTAGGAGGTCTTTTTCCTCCGTTGTGCGGTACGCCAGGCCTCGCTTCCATCGCCTGTTCCGTCCAAGCCCTCCCGATGAACACGACCACGCATTCCATTATGACCCAGCCGGTTGGCTCCCACGCGTTCCGTTGCCTCCCGATGAACACGACGCATTTCGTTGCCTCCCCATGAAGACGACGCATTCCGTTGCCTCCCCATGGACACGACGACGATGTTGTTTCTCCGTTCCGACCCCACCATGTACACAAGCCCTGGCCGTACGTATGCGCGAGTAGGCATTCGAGACCCCGCCCGTATGTACACATATGTGGCTGTATTTTCTTTCTTGCACCCTGGCTATTGTACGTACGTGTACATGCTACTTGCGCACCTCTACTACGACACGTACGCGCCTCTACTACGACATGTGCGCGCCTCTACATCCACCAGTATATATGTACATACACGTTCGCGACCAGAATGACAACGATACGTACGCTTCGACCAGGTGGGTCCCGACTGTCAGGCACTTCCTTGCATGCGAAGATGTAGCTGGTGGGTCCCGGCAGTCATGGGGGCGAATCATTCTTTTTTTGCCCGGACGCACTTCCTTGCGTGCGAAGATGTAGCTGGTGGGTCCCAATAGTCAGGGGAAACGTTTTTTCGCGAAATACTATGGCCCGTCCGGTGGGTCCCAGCTGTCAGGTGGAGGAATCATTATTTTCGGTGTAATAAGGAGGCACTTCCTTCCTGCAACCATGGACCCAGCTGTTAGCCTCTCCATGTACAGTCCATGTTCGATGGAAGTTGTTCCTTGACCACGTTGACCATGCCGCGTCGAGAGCACCATGGCGGTGGACGACGGCGAGGCCTAGGAAGGGGACGACGGGGAGCCGGGGAAGACGCGACAGTGGTAGCCCGCGCGGAGAGGAGTATGAGGTTTCACTGGTTCGGCTTCAGTGTGAGGCTTCCGTCGCCGCAGGGCCTGGCCAGCGATGAGAATAGTAGGGTGCGGTGAGGCCTCCGCGGCAGCACAGCCGGCCACGAGAGGCAGGAGCATGCGGCACGACCAGCGCTGCTTTGGGCGGCTAGAGCAAGAAGACCAGAGGTTGAAGAAGCACTACGTCCATTGGATGGACATCATATGGTCACTGGAGCTAGAATCGTTCATATTGACTAAAGTTGACAAAGGCCCCATCCCAGTCAACTTAGTAGGCCCACAAGTCAGCCTCCCACCATGGTGGGTCCCAGCTAGCAGGGGGAGTATTCATTTTTGTGTGTGTAATAAGCAGGCACTTCCGGTGGGTCCGACCTGACAGTGGGGGAAACGTTTTTTTTCGCAAAATACGCTGGCCCGTCCGGTGGGTCCCAGCAGTCAGGGGGGAAGGTTTTTTCACGAAATAAGGTGGGCTGTCCGGTCGGTCCCTGCTGTCAGGTGGAGGAATAATTATTTTGCACATAATAAGGACGCACTTCCTTGCGGCCGCCTGGACCCAGCTGCCGGCCTCTCCACGTACAATACTCTTCCGATTAAAGTCAGTCGTTGACCACGTTGACCACACTGCATCGAGAGCACCAAGGCGGTGGTCTGGACGACGGCGAGGCCTAGGAAGGGGACGATGCGGAGCCAGGGAAGACGCAGCAGTGGAAGCCCGCTCGGAGAGGAGTACGAGGGTTCACTGGTTAGGCTGCGGTGTGAGGCTGCCGTCGCCGCAAAATAATAGCGGGTGTGGGTGAGTAGAGGGATGGCCTGGCCAGCGGTTGTAGTAGTATGGGGCGGTGAGGCCTCCGCGGCATCACATGCGGCCACGGGTGGCAGGAGCACGCGACACGACCGGCGCTGCTTTGGGCGGCTGGAGCAAGAAGACCAGAGGTTGAAGAAGCACTACGGCCATTGGATGGACATCGTACGATCACTGCAGCTAGAATTGTTTATATTGACTAAGTTGATAAAGCCCTTGGTACGTGTCAACTTAGTAGGCCCACAGCTTGGATTTGGCAGAGAACATATAGCCCATTTGCGATTTGTAAGAATGTACAACCCATTTTTTAATTCTAATGGAATTTACTACAGCCCATTTAAAGTTTGTTAAAAGTACAGCCCAACTTCTAGCTAGGACAATGATTAATAACTTCAAACAACCGCTCAAAACAGAATTCAAAAAAATTTCCCACATTTTGATGGGATCCAAAATATTTTTATCTGAAATTTCTAGTCAGGCCAAATATAATTTCAAAATAAAGTTGTATTATGTTAAATTCCAACGAAATATTGCGCACGCAACAAGTAATGAAATTAAAATTTTTAGATTCCAAAAACAATATATTTTTCAAACTAATTACGTGTTTGGTGCATAGTAACTGTCCAGTTATTATAATTACATCCCATTTGTTATTTCCTAAAGTGCATTTTCTTGTTAAGCCTAATGTATACCTCCTAGGAAAGTTTGCAGCCTAGCGGGGCAGAGAATAACAAGTTGACCCGGATATTGTGTACAACTGTCGGCCCAGTTGCATTGGTGATGTTGAAAAAAGGCCTGTGTAGTACAGTACAACCTAACATGGTTACTCAGCCCACATTCAGCGACGCTGGAAAGGCCCAAAGAAGGCTTCTATACAACTTTTTGAAGTCACTGAGCTCAATTAATAACTTAAGAAAAAAGTTAGATTATAGTGGAACCTAATTAAAAGCTATCACGAGCAAATAAATAATTCAACGAGTCCCACTTGTGCGTCTGCGCGCGCGTGTGTGTGAGAGAGAGAGAGATAGAGAGAGACACCCATCGGTCGATGCTCGTAAATACATCTTTCAGCCATATGCATTGCTGATGCTCAGTAAAAACTTATATAGTTGACACAATCATATAGAACATCATAGCACACTGAACTTTCATCCAAAAATTTCACGCAGGCGGCACAATCAGGATGGAAGCAGTGGGTCGCTTTGGGAAGGGCTATGTTGAAACCAACGAAGTCGTATATAACGGTTCATCGTCTTTATCAATGATGGGGAAATATCTTGAATGTTGTGCAAAGAAAACACACAGACAACACAATAAGTTCTGCTAGCACATTAAGTTGACGTACAACCCTTTCTAAAAAAAGTTCAGGTACAAAATTAAAACAGGTCAAAATCAAATGTATTGGCATATCAGTGCTTCACACCCATAGCTTGGATTTAACTAGTACTCCCTCCGTTCGGGAAAAGTTGTCCACAGGGTAGTGTATTTGTTTTTTTGCAAAAAAAACCCACAGAGTTTTAAACACGTCACAAAGAAGTCCATCTCCTTCCTTCCTCCTCCCCCGTCGCCCGCGCCTTGCGGCCATCGCCGGCTACCCACCTGCGCTGCCGCCCGCCTTGATCTGCCCCATGACCAACACCAGAATCGTGGCCCAGCCCGTGACCAACAATAGTGCCGCCGCCCGCTTGCACCTGTGCTGCGGCTTACCACCTGCACCGCTCGCCGGGAAGGCGACCTGCGCCGGCGCCCACCTCGAGCTACGCCGCCTGCCCGGTTGAAGGTCTCCGCCCATGTTCGCCCACCTTCACCGCCCACCTGCGCCTCCGATTTCATCCGCTTTGGCCGCTGACGCCATGGACATTTCCGGCTAATCCCGCCTCTCATGCTGCTACTGGTGGACGATGCCGGTGTCGTGGACCTCTAATGCTGCTTTTGCCTTTTCCCCTGCCTCGCCTCTGCTGCCACTCCCGCCTATGCTGGTGAGTCTGCCCCGCCCGCCTCTGGTACTGCTGTTGTTCAATTTGTTGTTGTGAGTCTGAATTAGCTGTTCTCAATACAGGCGGAGAAAATTTAGTAAGGGGATACAAAGCTAGAGAAATAATCTAGGACAAAGGTTGTACACTACTGCTAAATGATGAACAGATTATAGTGAAAATTTAGTTTGATGCCATGAAATTCATTGAGTAATACTCTTGGCATTCTTGGAGATCTGCTAGTTTTTGGAAGTTTTTCTTGCTACAGTTAACTGAAAATGTTCAGTTTTGCAATACTGTAGAGAAACTACAGTGCCTGTAATTCATTTATGACTCCCTTACTGAAACTATAGTGTTTGCTAAAACTGAGATGTAAACTAAAGGAGTTTGTGATTTGCAGAAGCTATGGCATACTCCAACAAGTGATAAATGCACTCAAAAGTTCACTAAGAAAATGCAGAGGCTGCTCACTTTTTAATGAAAGTTTTCTAGAGTGATAAATGCACGCAAAAGACGTTCAGTTAACTGTTACTGTTGTTGTATGAATTCCAACCAGGTCAATTTGTTGTCAATTACTCTGTAATACTCAACCAGGTTTATGCAAAATGAAGATCAACCATGATTATTTGGATTTATTTGAATCATTTGAATTTATTTGCTTTGTTTCGATTTATACACCATTTGTCCAATTGCAAACATACCTAAAGTTTCCAATTGTCCAATTTCAGTAATTCATTTTACACAGAGCTAGGCATAGCCATGACTCTTGCCTAAATATTCCTGTAGAATCAATTCAAGAAGCACAAAACTGAAAACTGAAAACTGCCACAACCCCTTAACTAAGAGTTAATAAAAACATGTCCCTAAAATTGGAATTATTTGAATTAGCTAGGTTTATTCTTCTTCGTATATAGAAAAAGATGAATATTGTTCGTCTACTAGTTACTTCAAATTTAGAACTGAATAAACACTTGTCATCTTCAGTAAACACTTGTAAATCTAGAGTGGTTTTAAACTTAGAATGCACCAAGTACTAGTATCCTTTGCCAGGCTACACACCATCTACTTGGAGTAGACATCAAGATTCACAGAGACATGCACGCTTCAATAGACTTGTGAATGCTAGCAAAGTGATAAGTAAAAACTTGGATGTTCTCAAAAATATAGCACCAGAGGACATTAAGTGAACTGGCCTGTATGCTAAAGGCAAGGAAATGCCACCTTCTTTTCTTCTTTGAGAAGTTGATGAACTGGCTTGTATGCTGCAGCTACACATAGGTTCTGCAGAAAATGCACCAAAAGAGTTACACACATGTGAAGTAAGTGGAAAGCAACATTTAATCTGCACTTCTTTTCTTTTGGTAGTGAAATTCAATCTGAATTTTGTAAGCACAGAAAATGCACCAATACTGAACATTTATTCCCACCTCCACCACCATTTTGTTAGTTTCAACAGTGTGTGTATGGAGTAGTTTTGACGGTAGTATAATTGTGCATCATCTAAACATTATGAGAATGATTAAGGGTTCAACAATCAGATTATAATTGTGACCAGAACAGAGGAACAAATATCATGGTTAGTTTTATGTAATAAAATGAGAAATGGAGTTACTCACTTGAAGTTACTATCGTTACTCACTTGAACTTACTGTAGTAGTGGCCAAAATTCCGAAAAGTTACTAAACAACAGAAGTAGTGGCCAAAATTCAAACAACTAAAAAGATTCTACACTAAATATACAATGTTATCCATGTTCTATATCCCAAACATTTTTTTATCTGTTTGTATGCATAGGTCCCACCTATCAGGAAGGATGGGCACATACACGAACAGGTATGACTCATCAGTCTACCCGCATAGCCTTTTCGTTTAGTCTACCTAGCTCTCTAATCAACTGCCTGCACGCCACTTCTCCCCTTCGTCTTCATTTGCTTCCAAACCCCACTGCGTTCACATTGTTTTAACCTCTTTAAATAATCATCTACTGCTTCAGGTAGACTAGGCATCTAGTCCTAATTCTCCAAACCATAGCCCACCGTTCCAGCGGTTCGAAATGGCGGAAGAGATCGAGATGCAGGTTTATAGTGTCCAACATGTCCTCGTCAAAGGCTCAATGGGCATAGTTCCCACCGTCACAGTCCACCCAAGGGTTGTTCGGTAGTGGATCAACAATGTATCCAACTCCCTCGAAAAGGTAGAGACGAGGGTCATCGGTCTCGACGCAGAGTACATGGAGCGTGCCCCTGGGAAGATCCAGTGCGCCGCCGTCCTTCAGCTGTGCCACGAAGATGATGTTTTGGTGTACCACATCATACACTCGCCCTCCATACCATGTGAGCTTCACGATTTCTTGTCTCGGGAGGACATATACTTCTGTGGGGCAGCCATTGAAGGGGACAAATAGAAGCTGGACCCATACAACCTTGATTTGAAAAGCATCGCTGACCTACAAACCAGAATCAAAATTCCTGTAGAATATTGTGATAAACAGAGACCATCCCTATTCGACGTAGAAAATTTTGTGCTCGGTAAAAATCTTCAGAAGGGTGATGAGACGATGGCATTAAGGTCGTCTGGATGGGAGAACTATCCCTTGATGTACGAGCGGATAAAATATGCTGCCCTCGATGCCCGTGTGAGTTTCGAGATAACTGAAAGGTCCAAAGAGCTTGTTGCGAAGCCGTCTCCCACAGAGAATGAGAACAAGAAGAAGAAGAATAAGAAGAAGAAGAAGAAGATAATGAAGAAGAAGAAGAAAAGGCTGCACCAGCAGGAGGGCATTACAGATGGATGAACTATTTCCTCTCTTGTAAAAAAATTATTCCCTCTTGTTGTATATTGATATAGATGGACTATTTCCATGGTGTGCATGTCTTTGGAACAGAGTAGTAGCATCAAGTGATCGGTATGCAGTGCAGGTGTATGGAACTATTTATCCGCATATATAGCTTTCTCTGCTACTCCTTCCAGTGATCGGTATGCAATGCATGTGTCCATAGACATGACAGCTTGTGTGCATGACATGTGGGCCACCTAAAATGCGGTGAGCATCAAGTTTCTACCACAGCCACCCGTGATTCCCACGACGCTGCTCGAACCCATGAAACCACATGTCCCCCGACCTGTGGCTCACCTCTCTTAG